>CAKJTW010000020.1:5000000-7500000 GCA_917880005.1 Nanger dama | reverse complement strand
GAAGATTTTGGCAGAAGTCAGGATGAAGAGCAAGTTAATAAGAGACCAGTGGCCAAACACCCATGAATTTGAGAAGTGACCAGAAGATTTGCAGAAGGAAATGGCAACCCACTTCAGTGTTCTTGCCTGGAGAATTCCAGATACAGGGGAGCCTGGTGGGCTGCCATCTATGGGGTTGCACAGAGTCGGACACGACTGAAGCAACTTAGCAGCAACCTAGAAACGTATTGGAAACCCTTCCTGGAAAAGGCATGGAATTAGTGTATATCATGCTTGCTAAGTGCTTCCTAGGCTTTGTTTGGACCAGAAGGTTAGCTGATGACAGTAATGAGAAAGGTCAAAGATCAGACATGGTCAAAGATCTCAATGGGAAGGAGTGATATCATTGGTCAAAGATATCAGTGGGAAGAAGCAGTAAGGAGCTAAGAGAATGTTGACCATCTCACCTGACCCCTCAGTTTGTCAAGTATATAAGAATGATCAACCGCCCAGAGCAGCTTCTTTCCAGTGTTCTTGGAGAACTTTCAGGTTTCATTTAGCAAAAGGAAACATAAGAGCATTCTCAGAAAAGCTAAGGATTTTGGAGAGTATCCATACTCAATATAAAGGCATACGAAATAGCACAATGGTTAGGGAGAAAGTTAAAGTTGAAGAATTCTACATCAAATATAGGTGAGGTAAAAACTGTACAGGTAAAGGGACAATGTCCCTTAAGCTTGGTGAACAGGGAGTTCATTAATTAGAAAAGGCCTCATGTGAAAGAGTTGACTCATTGGAAAAGACTGATGCTGGGAGGGATTGGGAGCAGGAGGAGAAGGGGGACGACCGAGGATGAGATGGCTGGATGGCATCACCGACTCGATGGATGTGGGTCTGAGTGAACTCCAGGAATTGGTGATGGACAGGGAGGCCTGGCGTGCTGCAATTCATGGGGTCGCAAAAAGTCGGATACAACTGCGGGACAACTGAACTGAACTGAACTGAATGATTGTCTTTCAGTACCTCAAGTCATTGTGTACAAGACAGTGTCTGGTCTCAAAGCACAACATTGAGGGCTGCTGTGAGGTTTGAAAAAAAGTCAACAGGGGCAGGGATGGCTTGTGTTGCTCAGGAGACGGAAGACTCTGAGGAGAGAGAGGATTTCTTTAAAGAAGCAATCTTGAAGTGCACAGAGCAGGAGAATGGACAATGGGAGTACTTCAGAGCCCTGGAATAGCAACTTCAAAGCCCCATTGAGTGAAGCTGTGTGGTGATTCATTCCTGCACCAGGCCAGCACTGCGACAGGTTTACAGAGGAACAAGGGGACCTCTGGTTACAAAGCATTACTCAACCACACTTTGTAGAAGAGGTACCATTTCAAAATGAAGGATGAGAAAAAGTAGAAGCTAAATAATGCCTTAGGAAATCCACAAATAAAGAAAACCAAAGCTGAGACTTTCCCGGAATAGCTCATTTTCAAATGTGCATGTGTGCATACTGAGTTGCTCAGTCTTGTCTGACTCTTTATGGCGACTTGGACTGTATCCAGCCAGGCTCCTCTGTCCATGGGATGCTCCAAGCAAGGTTACTGGAGTCCATTGCCATTTCTTTCTCCAGGGTATCTTCTCAAGCCAGGAACTGAACCTAGATCTCCCGCATTGCAGACAGATTCTTTACTGTCTGAGCCACCACATTGCCTAAGTTTCAGTTTAGGAACGTGAAAAGTTCAGAAGATGGGTGATGGTGACTGTTGTACAACAATGTGAATGCTCTTAGTCTCACTGAACTGTAGAGATAAAAATAGTTAAAATAATACATTTCAAAATATGACTTTTACCATAGTAAATAACGTTAGAGACAGATAAAATCCAAAGTAACAAACCAAGGTTAAAAATATGTAAATATTTATATATTAAAGCAGATACATATTTGTAACAAATTTTCCTATGAGGGGTTCATTTATATGAGTAAGAAAATTCACTATTAAGTGAATTCACTATTAAAACCAACCAATTGATAAAAATTAAAGAAAACTGATTTCAGATCAATATGCAGACACAACCTCTAAAAAGAGGATATTGTAAGCAATGGAGTAAGTTGACTTGTAAGAAAATAGGCTTCCTATCATTGAAATCTTTGTACCAAAGACTGAATGTTCAAGGATGTTGGAATGGGAATTCTCATATTGGTGCGAGGTTAAGTCAAGTTAGAAATGAGGAAGGAAGAAGGAAAAGCAACTCAAGTTATGTGGTTGTCTACCATATGCCGTTCACTTCACAATTCCTGTAAGGTGTTATTTTCCCAATATTAACTAAGTCTCAGAAAATAGAAGTAAATTGCAGCAGTCACGTTGCAGGGACTGCCAGTCATCTACAAACTGCTTTCTCTCCTTTCTTGTTACAGATGGTATGGAACATCTTTTTTATTTTTTTTTTAAGATAATTACATGTCAGCCTATTTGGTTAACTTGCCAAATTATAATTTGTTATGATTTAAGACTTTTCATAGATCTTGATATGAGGAATATAAGTATGATAAATTAAACAGACAATGACTCCTGAGCTCCTGAACTATATTCTAGCTGTAGGTATTTTATACATGCATTTGTTTAATATATAATTTTGTGTCTATATAATATGCACACTTCTATTTCCTCACTTCTAATTTATTCCACATTAGATTTGTGCTTTAAAGAAATCACTCTTTCAGAGTTCATGAATGGTTTCTCAGTTGCAAGACCTAACAATCTGTATTATATCTCATCTTTGTTGACCTCACCAGAGTTTTTGGCATATTGACTGTTTCTGTATCTGGAAATCTCAGCTAACCCTGGAAATGCTGTTTTGAGATCCACTGAAATTAGTATTGTACTTTCATCTTTCAGTAACTACATAGTCAGCCATAACATATGGCCTTAATGAAAATGCATGTATATACTGGATTTTGTTGTGTCAATTTAGCTGAGATTGGGAACCATGTACATCAGAATCTGGATTTGAGTTAAATGAAAAAGGAGCTTGTCTCAATAATTTTGAAAGGTTGTAATTATAGGAGACAAGGTGATAGAAAGTTGCAGAATGTTGATTGGGTTCCAGTTCCAGCTCATCATTTTACTGTTGTGTGAAGGTCAGGAAGCAACAGTTAGAACTGGACATGGAACAACACACTGATTCCAAATAGGAAAAGAGTACATAAAGGGTATATATTGTCACCTTGCTTATTTAGCTTATAAGTAGAGTACATCATGTGAAATGCTGGGCTGGAGGAAGCAAAAGCTGGAATCAAGATTGCTGGGAGAAATATCAATAACCCCAGATATGCAGATGACACCACGCTTACGACAGAAAGTGAAGACCTAAAAGGCCTCTTGATGAAAGTGAAAGAGGACAGTGAAAAAGTTGGCTTAAAGCTCAACATTCAGAAAACTAAAATAATGGCAGCCAGTCCCATCACTTCAGGGCAAATAGATGGGGTAACAGTGGAAACAGTGTCAGGCTTTATTTTTCTAGGCTCCAAAATTCACTGCAGATGGTGACTGCAGTCATGACATTAAAAGACAGTTGCTCCTTGGAAGGAAAGTTATGACCAACCTAGGCAGCATATTAAAAGCAGAGACATTACTTTGCCAACAAAGGTCTGTCTAGTCAAGGCTATTGTTTTTCCAGTAATCATGTATGGATGTGAGAGTTGGACTATAAAGAAAGCTGAGTGGCAAAGAATTGATGCTTTTGAACCATGGTGTTGGAGAAAACTCTTAAGCGTCCCTTGGGCTGCAAGGAGATCCAACCAGTCCATCCTAAAGGAGATCAGTCCCGGTGTTCATCGGAAGGACTGATGCTAAAGCTGAAATTCCAATCCTTTGGCCAGCTGACTCATTTGAAAAGACCCTGACACTGGGAAAGATTGAGGGCAGGAGAAGAAGGGGGATGACAGAGGATGAGATGGGTTGGATGGCATCACCAATTCAGTGGACATGGGTTTGGGTGGATTCTGGGAATTGGTGATAGACAGAGAAGCCTGGTGTGCTTCATGCGGTCTATGGGGTCACAAAGATCCATGGGGACACGACTGAGCGACTGAACTGAACTGAACTGATCACCAAAAACAGCTCCAGGCCAAGTACCAACCTATACGAAGGTGGGAGCTTCCACAAATCCTTCTGAAACACCTCCCTTTATATAAAGTCACAGTTCAGTAACCAGACATGTGCATCTTCTGAATCTTTTCTGCAATTTCTGATCAGCCCACCCAAAATAGGTTCTCTTGATTAGTGACTTTCGCTAAATTTCATTTCTCTTTCAGACCTTTAGATGCCCACATCCTTCTACATATTTTAAGTTTTCATTTCCATAAGAAAACTGCTCTACCCATAAAATCACTACAGTGGTTTAGTCACTGAGTTTTATCTGACTCTGTGACCCTATGGACTGTAGCATATGAAGCACCTCTGTCCATGGGATTTCCCAGGCAGGAATACTGGAGTGGGTTGCCATTTCCTTCTCCAATAATATCTGTAATGCTCCTGTTAATAGGCTAAAATTTAAAGGACACGTGTGTTATATTAAAAATGAACTTCTTTTCTTAAAAAACTAACCATTGTCATATTTTATGAGTAAAACCTGGGTATTCCTCTCAATTGGCTTCCCACGTGGCTCAGTGATAAAGAATCTGCCTGCCAAGCAGGAGATGTGGATAAGATCCCTGGCTTGGGAAGATCACTTGGAGAAGGGAATGGCAATCCACTCCAGTATTCTTGCCTGGGAAATCCCACAGACAGAGGAGCCTAGTGGGCTACAGTCCATGGGGTCACAAAAGAACTGGACATGACTTAGCAATTAAGCAATAATATTCCTCTCCATAATTCTCAGAATGAAAGACAAGGGGCTCACCCAAGGATGTTTAGGAGCCTTTGAAACTTCTGGAAATAAGGTACTTTATTAGACTATGCCAGGATTGTATACAGAATGAGCACACATAAGTCTCAAGATTTCTCTATTTAAGTCACATATTGTTACGGACTGACATGTGCCCCTCTGCCAAATTCATATGCTGTAGCCTTAACTCCCCATGTGACTATATTTGAAGATAGTGACTTGAGGAGGTAATCAAAGTTAAGTGAGGCCATAAGTGGAGACCCCTATTCTGACAAAACTACAGCCTTATAAGGAAGACATATAAAGAAGATGAACACAAGAGATCTCTTCCCCTCTCTGGCTTATGGAGACATAGTGCAAAAATGCTAGCCAGAAAGTCTCAGCACAACAATAGTTGCACCAAAATCTTGGACTTCCAAGCTCCAGAACTATAAGAAAATTTATTTCTGTTGTTTAAGCCACCCAGTCTGGCTTTTAGTGTGGCAGCCTGAGCTAAGACACCTTCTATATGACCTCAGGCTGTTTGTCTGTAGAACCGACTGCAGAAGTCTTGCCTTACACAGCATTCTTGGGTAGTATTGTGTGGGACAGGACATTATGAGGGGCACTAACTATTCAATCTGTACACAGAGTTTCATCCAACTCTGCAACAAGCCTCACACGTGACCCACTGGCATGCCCTGCTATGGGTGTGATGCCTCTGTGTCCTGCTCTCTGTAGTGTGGACTGTCTCACTTTCTACTGATCTCATCTGTGTGGGCACTTATTGATATCTCACTTGCAGCAGCAACTCCTTTCCTATTTCTCTCTGATCACATGGGTTTTATCTTTTATATTTTTTTAACACTTTCAGTAGACATGAGAAGGTAAAAAGGTAAAATGTAGTAAGACCTGGCTGTATCAGCAATTCTCAATTGATAGAAAAAAGTCACTTTAAGTTATCCTTCGGCCAAATAATAATTGGTATATTTTATCAAAATAAAGTACAGTAATTTCCCTACATATGAGCTTTCCAATTGCAAACTTTTCAAAGATGGGAATACGCATTTGCATGCCCAGTCACATGAGTTAGTTCCCATGTGTGGCATGCATCGTCACGTGTATGCCTCCTCACAGCTGTGCTTTTGTGTACTCTACTATATAGTATCATATAGAGGACAGTAGTACAGCATCTTTATTTCAAGCCCAGGATGTCTGGTAAGCAAGTGTAAAACAACAGATGATTGCTTTAGTTTAGTATGTAGGATAACTTTGTTGGGCTTACCAATGCATTCTCAGAACAGCACTCATTTATATGTAGGCAACTTATTGTGTTATAAAAATGTAGTTTTAGATGTTTCATGATTTTGATAGGTTTTATAGTATTAATTATTTGGGGAAAAAAAATTGCAACTTTGGAAGCCATACTTATCCATATAGGACTTCTTTAGCATCTTAGTGACATGTAGTTTAACTTGATTATCAAGATGGCCAAGGAAGTGTTAAGGATGTGACCAACACTCTGGAAAAATCTGACTCATTGTGTACTGGGCTTTTCACTCTGGGGTTTAACAAACAGGAAAGAAGCATACACAGGCTGGTCCTTGCAGTCAAGGAGCTGGTGTTCAGTGTTCTGGGCAGATTTCAAAGTCTTCTGGGTTGTATCCAGGCGTCATAAACTCATACCTAGGTCATGGAATCAGAACACCAGAATTCTGTGTCGATGTCCAACATTTTAGTACAATCAAATGGAATGCAACACTGAAATATGAAATGCAATGTTTCAGCTAAATTCGTGTTCAAGTTGGCAACTTATGTTCTGCCTGTGCAGAATTGAGGAATTTACTATTGTCTAGACCACACTTTAGACAGTGAGCCACAAATCCCTATGTCGAGGCTATTCTGTTGTTACATAACTTAAAGAGATTTTTTTTTTCTCCCAAAGTCATTGAAGAAAAATACAAGAATAATAAAAACTCTAAAGAAGTGGGAACGCATGTCAAATAAACTCAAATGGCATTATCTATGAAAGAGAAGTCTGTATGCTCTTCGTTCATTTCTAAAACTATATTAAGACTACTATAACTACATTAAGTTCTAATAAAATCAAATGAGAGATTGGAAGAGAAGATCTCAAAACTCTTTACCTATTTAAATTTTTATAGTCTTATGAATATGCAATAGATTTGAAATAGAAAAAGATAAGGCAGAAAGAAAAATACACAATACTGACTGCATTTATTTGATTTTTTTAAAGCACAAAAAGAGGGTAATTTATCTTCATTGGACTTTCTTTTTACATTTTTTCAATATTGGAACAGCTAGTACAGAACCTCCTTCCAAGCAGTTATTTCTCAATGGTTTTTTTAAAAGTGAGGAATAAATGACTGTCTAATAAGAAACAATTTCCTAATATACACTGTGCGTTAGGAAAATTGGTTTTGAAATCTTAAATAAACCACTAAATATAACTATTATTCAAAAATTGGCAAATATGAACTATGAGCACCCATTCACAAAAAAAAGTAATTTTATTCCTTTCTCTTTAAAGAAAAAGAGTTATAATTGCAGACTCTGGTCAGTTTTGAAGTTATGAAGGAAAAAATTCACCCTTGTTAAATTCACTAATAATATTAGATTCTATGATTTTATTATTGTAAAAAAATATGATATTAAGTGACCTAAGATTTAAGACCATGTAATACTGATCAATATTTGGAAATATTGGAAAATATTTTGGAAAAATAAGTACTGGGTTCATATCTGGACTCTGACTTTTACAAACCATGTGATTTTAGACAAATCATCGATTTTTCTACAGATAGTTTTTCTCATGTTATAAAATTGCTAAGATATTCACCTTATTCAGTAATAGGTACTTTGTTATCTATACAGACACATAAAAATGTTATTTAGCCAAAGAGGCAGGGGCACCTGACTGTCCATCAAAATTGCCTCTCCACTTCTGTGTATACCACTGTAGCTGCTTAATGGAGCTAGGAGCTCATTATCAACACTACCTTGCAGCTACTTATGGCCTTGTGACCAGTTCACATTTGCTAAATGAAAATTAGGTATACCATTTTCTGACCAAAGTCACAACCTTGTGCATTCTCCATGCTTTCTTTCTCCTACCACAAACTGGATAAAATTATTGTGGTCCTAACAACTTACAGAAGATGGAAGAAATTTGGGTCTATGGATTGCACTACAGAAAAGAACTGTCCACTAGTTGGGAATATATACCTGGGATTGTTACTATGGAAGAAAATATAATCGTCCCTTGTGTTGAGCCATTATACATTTTGCATGCCTTTGATCACAGCTTAGCATACCCTAATTAGTACAGAAATCAGTACCTTGAAATGAAATACTCATACAGGAAAAAAAAAAGTTAATAGGTGACATGAGCTAAGGAGTTTGGTTGTGGGAAAAATAGCTGATATAGGCTAGAAAGTTGATGAACTATGCTATGCAGTGTCAAAATAGTGAACTAACACAATATTGTAAATCAACGATACTCCAACTGCTGTCTGAGATAATTTAAAAATCAGAACAGTTCGTAGAACTACAGTTCTAAGAAAATCATTAGAAGAAGCCCAAATAATAGTGTGTGTTGGCCTTACACGCTACTTGTAGCAAAGTATTTCAAGAACAACATTAGCTTATATATGACTGAGCAAAAGTAGCTGGGCTGGAGAAGTCAACAGTGCTTGGAGCCCAAAAGCATTTGCTTCTCAGATACTATTAAAAAGACTTTTCAGAATAAAGAACCAGTTATGTGGCAAAGGTTCAACTAAAGGCATTGCTTCCCTACTGCAGCTAGTTGTAGATGGTTTTAAGATAGCACCTACTAAGTTCAGAGAAACAAGCATGAGGGAAAGAAAGTGAAATTATATGGCAGACTTAAGAACTATAGAGTGGACTTTTGGACTCTGAGGGAGAGGGAAAGGGTAGGATGGTTTGGGAGAATGGCAATGAAACATGTATATTTTCCTGTAAGAAATGAAGCGCCAATCTATGTTCAATGTAGGATGCAGGATGCATGGGGCTGATGCACAGGATGATTCAAGTAGAGGATGTGGGGTGGGAGGTGGGAGGGGGCTTTGACATTGGGAGATTGTGTTCACCTATGGCTGATTCGTGTCAATGTATGGCAAAACAAATACAGTATTGTAATTTTAAAAAATAAATAAATAAATTTTAAAAAAAATTAAAAAAGAACTATGTCTGGGAAAAAATTTTCAATGTGATTATATTGCCAGGTGGTGCAGTGGTGAAGAATCCGCCTGTAATGCAGAAGACGTGGGTTTATCTCTGGCTCAAGAAGATCTTCTGGAATAGGAAATGGCAACTCACTCCAGTATTTCTTGTCTAGAAAATTCCATGGACAGAGAAGCCTTGTGGGCTACAGTCCATGGTGTCACAAAGAGATGAACATGACTAAGCAACTGAGCACATACACACATAGGCACAATGAATTAACTAGAAACAAATATTTCTGAAATCTATTAAGGTTCTGAAAGAACTGTATTAGCAAAGAAAGCATTGGCTTGGACTCTAAAAGTCAGTGACTAATGAGCAAACTTAACCCTTGAGTCATAGCATAATTGAATAAGGAGTCAGCTATAAAGCTGGTCAGTCCTCATGGGTGCAGAATCCCCAATATTTACTTCTACTGATGCCATGGAGGAAATAGATGAGGAAAGAAATTCTAGAAGTAAAACCAAGGGTCCTGGAGAACAGTGGACAAGAGAGTTTCTTCCAAGCAGAAACAGAGACCTCGTCTATTATCTTTCACAAGGAACATTTTAATGCCTACTCAACAAACTATAACCGATGACTAGAAATTACTATGAGATGTTTGACATAATAGCCTACCCTTCTCCCACCATTGTATATTTGGTGTGGGGACAGGCAGAGGCACTTCACTGTATCATTAGTTGATAAGTCAATGATGAGTTTAAAAATGCTACATCTGGAGCATGGAAAGGACTGTATATTACACAGAGATGGGATTTTTGAGCTGGATACAGTAATTTAATCAGAAGTTGGGTGTATCCTTTGGTTGAGAAGAAAGGTACCCATTTCTCACCCAAAGAATTAAGGATAAATCTGATAAATGGGCTATTGTTTACTTGCTAAGTTGTGTCCAACTCTTTGAAACCCCATGGACTGTAGCTTCCAGGCTCCTCTGTCCGTGGAATTTCCCAGGTGAGAATACTGGAGTGGGTAGCCATTTCCTTCTCCAGGGGATTTTCCCAGCACAGGGACTGAACTCAGTTCTCCTGCATGGCAGGCAGATTCTTTACCATCTGAGCCACCAGAGAAGCCCTGTTTCCTACGGGTACGACTTCTACGCGTAGCTGGGAAGCAGCTACCTAGTGAAGAAGCATATTTACTCGCCCTGCTTACAGCTACATGTGGGTATGTAATTAGTTTTCACTAAAGTAATATGAACAAATATTATAAGAATCTCTTCCAGGTAAAGGATTTAATACATTTATTTTCCTCCTGGACATTCCAGTTCCTCTGTATCAGAGGATGACAATGTAATATAAGGTAAAGTCACAGTCCAGAAGGAACCTGGCACCCTGAATCCCTCTGTGGAAAAGAGTCACCTTGAGCTACTGTATGAGCTAGAAATAAAACTGCATTGTATTTAAACCACTTGTGCCATTTTGTACATATTTGTGACTGCAGTTTAGTGCCATCTTTCAAACTGTAGTTACATCATTTGGCTAGGGCTAAGCTGTTTTAGTTGTGCCTGACTCTTTGCAACCCTATAGACCATTGCCCACCAGATTCCTCTTTCCATGGGATTCTCTAAGCAAGAATACTGAAGTGGGTTCCTGTGCCTTCTTTCAGGAGTTACCCAGGGATAGAACCAGCATCTCTTACATTTTCTGCATCGACAGGCAGGTTCTTTACCACTAGCACCACCTGGGAAACCCTATATCATTTGGGGGTGTTATTTATTTAGGGAAAAGCAGAATGTTTTTAAAAGTATTTGTAAATATTATTTTAAGAAGGAAAGCATATGTAATGAACTATGGTATATGATGCATATTTGGGAGATTGTTCTTTTCAAGGGGAAGATAAAAATTCATATGTATGACTGGAATAGTTTCCATGTATTATAAATGAAGAGACTTAGATTCTGTGGTCACTTAGATACAATAATACTTTTGATTGTTATATAGCTATTTTCTGAATATTAAAATACAAATAAGAGGATTACAGGTATCAAAAGTAATTATTATATACAAAGTGAAACTTCATCTACTGTGACAAAGACTAAATGTTTGTATTTCCCCATAATTAACATATTAAATACTAATGCCTAATGTGATCATATTAGCAGGTGGAGCCTTTGGGAGGTGGTTATGTCATAAGGGTAGAACCCTTATGAACAGGATTAATGCCTGTATGAAAGAGACCCCAGAGAGATCCTTTGCCTTCAGCCATGTGAGGACATAGAGTAAATTTGACAGTCTATGAACCAAGAAGTACATACTCACCAGACACTAAATCTTCCATCCTCTATATCTTGGACTTTCCAGCTTCAGATCTATGAGAAATACATGCTTTCTGTGTAAACCACCCAGTTCATTGAATTCTTGTTATAGCAGCCTGAATGGACTAAAACAGCTTATTATGGTTGCATTTAACTCTTCCCCTTCTGTTATTTAAAATAGAAGAAATTTCCCCTTCTATTTTAAATAACAGAAGGGGAAGAGTTAAATGTAACCATGATAAAATGTTTTAGTCCATTTTTTCAGGCACTATGGTTTCTTTCCTTTTGTTTTTATTTGCTTTGTTTGTTTGTTTTTAATTTTATGGCCATGCTACCAGCTTGTGGGTTTTTAATACTCTGACCAGGGATCAAACCTAGGTCATGTGTAGTGAGAGCATGGAGTCCTCGCCACTGGATTGCCAGGAAATTCTTGGCATTCTGGTTTCTTGAGCACTTTCCAGATGTAAGTAAAACTGTAGTATTCTGATAACTGTATCTCATCTAAAATCAAATTTCATCTTCATTTTGTACTTCATTCTTTGAAACTCTGATTGGATACAAAATCGGCATATCCTGAAAATATACTTGTAGAGAGTGTTTGCAAAATTCATGGCTCATCAAAGCAGATTAACATGAAAACAGATGATTTATCGCATAAGCTAAAGTTCAGGATTTGATGCTATATTCAATGTGTTGCTTTTTACAGTAACATCAAATAAATGCTTTCTTATATGAATCGGGAAATATATGACATCTTTTAGAGATTTTCTCAGTCAAAAATATGACTGTATTTTCAGATGTATCATTTTTTTATCCTAAATGACACATATCTAAGAACAATTTGTTTGCCCTCTCCTGCAAAACAATCTCTAAAATTTACTCTCAGAAAGAATTCCTCCAAGGTTAAGAAAATATTTTAATCTGAAGATTTTTTAATATATTCAGTATGCTCTTTTAGGGGAATGGAGTTACTGTCTTTTATCAGTCTGCAATGGAAAGATATAAAAGAAGAAAAGATACTAGAACAGAAAAAAATGTGTAATAAATAAATGACTTTTTACTTAAGATGTAGCATTTACTGTTACATCAAAAGCAGTTTTAAACTAGCTTTTTTTTATAATTAAATTTATTTATTTTTTAAATTACAATACTGTATTTGTTTTGCCATACATTGACACGAATCAGCCATAGGTGAACACAATCGCCCAATGCCGAATCCCCTCCCACCTCCCACCCCACATCCTCTACCTGTATCATCCTGTGCATCAGCCCCATGCATCCTGTATCCTACACCAAACATAGATTAGCGCTTCGTTTCTTACAGGAAAATACACATGCTTCACTGCCATTCTCCCAAACCATCCCACCCTTTCCCTCTCCCTCAGAGTCCAAAAGTCCACTCTATACCTCTGTGTCTCTTGTTGTCTCACATATAGGGTCATCATTACTGTCTTCTAAATTCCATATATATGTGTCAGTATACTGTATTGGTGTTTTTCTTTCTGGCTTACTTCACTCTGTATAATTGGTTCCAATTTCATCCATCTCATTAGAACTGAGTCAAATTTATTCTTTTTAAGGGCTGAGTAGTATTCCATAGTGTATATGAACCACAGCTTTCTTATCCATTCATCTGCTGATGGACATCTAGGTTGCTTCCATGTCCTGGCTATTATAAACAGTGCTGCAATGAACATTGGGGTACATGTGTCTCTTTCAATTCTGGTTTCCTCAGTGTGTATGCCCAGCAGTGGGATTGCTGGGTCATAAGGCAGTTCTATTTGCAATTTTTAAGGAATCTCCACACTGTTTTCCATAATGGCTGTACTAGTTTGCATTCCCACCAGCAGTGTAAGAGGGTTCCCTTTTCTCCACACCCTCTCCAGCATTTATTGCTTGTAGACTTTTGGATCACAGCCATTCTGACTGGTGTGAAAGAAACCATTTCCCTAAAGTCAGGAACAAGACAAGGGTGTCCACTTTCACCACTACTCTTCAACATCGTACTGGAAGTTTTGGCCACAGCAATCAGAGCAGAAAAAGAAATACAAGGAATCCAAATTGGAAAAGAAGAAGTAAAACTCTCACTCTTTGCAGATGACATGATTCTCTACATAGAAAATCCTAAAGACTCGACCAGAAAACTACTAGAGCTAATCAGTGAATATAGTAAAGTTGCAGGATATAAAATCAACACTCAGAAATCCCTTGCATTCCTATACACTAATAATGAGAAAGTAGAAAAGAAGTTAAGGAAACAATTCCATTCACCATTGCAACGAAAAGAATAAAATACTTAGGAATATTCCTACCTAAAGAAACTAAAGACCTATATATTGAAAACTATAAAACACTGATGAAAGAAATCAAAGAAGACACTAATAGATGGAGGAATATACCATGCTCATGGGTTGGAAGAATCAATATAGCGAAAAATGAGTATACTACCCAAAGCAATCTACAGATTCAATGCAATTCCCATCAAGCTACCAGCAGTATTTTTCTCAGAACTAGATCAAATAATCTCAAGATTTGTATGGAAATACAAAAAACCTCGAATAGCCAAAGCAATCTTGAGAAAGAAAAATGGAACTGGAGGAATCAACTTGCCTGACTTCAGGCTCTACTACAAAGCCACAGTCATTAAGACAGTATGGTACTGGCATAAACTAGCATTTTTAAAGCAGTTTTAAAATGTCATATCAAGCAATAATAAAATATCATATAGATAAATTACCCTTGAGAGTTAAGGACTCTTTTGAAAAAATGGGAAAATATTTTTCTTTCAAAAACAAGATTACCTTTACTCCCCCACTTAAAGCAGAAATAAAACTTTGGAAGATTATACTGCTAATCTAACAATAACAATATGACTTAATTTTCAGGACACATTGTGTTCTGGGCATTGACCTAAACATTAAACAATGACAAATGGTATAATTACATCACTTTTTCCAAAAGAAAACATTTTGAAATCTTATATAATTATTAGACAATATAAGGTGTGGTTATGTGGAAAGAAGAAAGCAAAATTCTGTCTCCCTTAACAAATAAAAATTCTCCCATGGGGAAAACTATGTGTATATACACACACTTAGGTAGACACAATTTGTTTAAAAACCAGTCCCCTATTATCTTATAGAAATGAAGGAAGGGAGTGGCTAAGATGGTGGAGGAATAGGATGGGAAGACCACTTTCTCCCCCACAAATTCATCAAAAGACTATTTCAACACTGAGTAAATTCCGCAAAACAACTTCTGAATGCTAGAAGAGGACACCAGACACCCAGAAAAGCAGCCCATTGTCTTTGAAAGGAGGTAGGAAGAAATAAAAGACAAAAAAAAAAAAAAGAGGTAGGGACAGAGCTCTGTCCCAGGAAGGGAGTCTTAAAAAGAGAGAAGTTTCCAAACACCAGGAAACACTCTCACTGCTGAGTATGTGGAGAGCCTTGGAAGCACAGAGGGCAACATAACAGGAAGGAAAAATAAATAAATAATTAAAACCCACAGATTACGAGCCCAACAATAACTCCCCCAATGAAGAAGCAGCGCAGATGCCTGCATAAGCCGCTAGCAAGCGGGGGCTGGGCAGGGAGGTGCAGGCTGCATTTACAGTAAGGATCAGGCTGAATGCCCCTAGCGTAATCAGAGCAAACTAACTTGGGCTAGCAAATTAGACTGTGGGATAGCTACCACGCGAAAAGCCCTAACCTAAGACACCGGCAGGGCAGTGCAGAGAACAAAGAACTCAACAGAATTAGCCGGCTGCAGACCATCCCCTCCAATGACAGGCAGCCAGAGCTGGAAGGGGGCAAACGCAGCCCTAGAGACATCTATCAAACTGCAAGCAGGCTTCTTTGCTAACTAAGACTTCTTGGGGTTCTGGACAGTCAACATCCACCTGAGAAGGTGCACCAATTGTACACCCAGAAAACCAAGAGGTAGGGATGGGAGAGGCAATAAGTCACAGCGACCGAGCTCACCAAACACCTCATCACCTGAGCTGCTCGGACCTGGGAAGGGCACAAAACTCAGGCCCAACAGAATCTGCACCTCTGAGGACTACCCGAGTGCCTGAACCTGAGCGGCTTAGACCTGGGAGGTGCATACAGCCCAGGGCCAGCCTTGTATGGTTCCTGGTGGAGCAACATAGAGCCTGAGCTATGTGGGCAGGGAGGGCACAGGCCCCGTGAGGGGGGGTCAAGCCCAGCGTGGCTGAGGCACTGCGAGCACACACCAGTGTTATTTGTTTGCAGCATCCCTCCCTCCCCACAGCACAACTGAACAAGTGAGCCTAAAAAAAGTGTCCGACCATGGACCCCCTTGTGTCAAGGTGGAAATCAGACACTGAAGAGACCAGCACACAAAAGAAGATAAAACAGAGGGAACCGCCTTGGAAGTGACAGGTGCAATATATTAAAACCTTGTAGTTAGTACCGACTACATAGGAAGGGGCCTATGCTGCTGCTGCTGCTGCTGCTGCTGCTGAGTCGCTTCAGTCGTGTCTGACTCTGTGCGACCCCATAGACGGCAGCCCACCAGGCTCCCCTGTCCCTGGGATTCTCCACAATACCAGAGAAAGTCCTAGATATATTTTTACTATTTTTATGATCATTCTTTTTCTCTCTTTTTTTTTTTTACTTTTTAAAATTTTTAACTCCTCTATTACGCCTTTAATTTTCATTTTTATAGCCTACAATTACTTTTCCAAAAAAGACACTATTTTTAAAGCAAACTTTATATATGTATATATTTAATAATTTTTGCAACTGTTTTTTTCTTCTTCTTTTATTTAATATTGTATTTTTGAAAATCCAACCTCTACTCTAGATTTTTAATTGCTTTTTGGTATTTGTTATCAATTCTGTACCTTTAAAAACCCAATCTTCAGTACCTATTTTTACTTGAGAGTGAGATTGCTGGCTTGACTGCTCTCTCCTCCTTTGGACTCTCCTTTTTCTCCACCAGGTCGCCTCTGTCTCCTCCCTTCCCCTTCTCTTCTCTACCAAACTCTGTGAATCTCTGTGTGTTCCAGATGGTGGAGAAAACAGGGAACTGATTACTGGCTGTATCTGTCTCTCTCTTTTTTCATTCCCCCCCTTTACCCTCCTGGCCACCTCTGTCTCCTTCCTCCCTCTTTTCTTCTCTGTATAACTCCATGAACATCTCTGAGCAGTCCAGACTGTGGAGAGAACATAAGGAAGTGATTACTGGCTAGCTTGCTATCTCATCTTTTGATTCCATCTCATTTCACTCGGGTCAACTCTAACTCCCTCCTCCCTCTTCTCTTCTCCATGTAACTCTGTGAACCTCTCTGGTTATCCCTCACTGTGGAGAAACTTTTCATCTTTAACCTAGATGTTTTATCAATGGTGCTGTATAGAAGGAAAAGTCCTGAGACTACTGTAAAAATAAGACTGAAAACCAGAAGCAGGAGGCTTAAGTCCAAATCCTGAGAACACCAGAGAACTCCTGAATCCAGGAAACATTAATCGATAGGAGCTCATCAAATGCCTCCATACCTACACTGAAACCAAGCACCACCCAAGGGCCAACAAGTTCCAGAGCAAGACATACCACACAAAATCTCCAGCAACACAGGAACACACCCCTGAGCTTCAATATACAGGCTGTCCAAAATTACTCCAAAACCACTGACATCTCATAACTCATTACTAGACACTGCATTGCACTCCAGAGAGAAGAAATCCAGCTCCACTCACCAGAACTCCGACACAAATTTCCCTAACCAAGAAACCTTGACAAGTCACCAGTAAAAGCCCACCCACAGCAAGGAAACACCACAATTAACAGAAATCCACAAACTGCCAGAATACAGAAAGGACACACCAAACTCAGCAATATATACAAGATGAAGAGACAGACGAATACCCAGCAGGTAAAGCAACAGGATAAATGCCCACCAAACCAAACCAAAGAGGAAGAGATACGGAATCTACCTGATAAAGAATTTCAAATAATGATAGTGAAAATGATCCAAAAATCTTAAATCAAAATGGAAACACAGATAAATAGCCTGGAGACAAGGATTGAGAAGATGCAAGAAAGGTTTAACAAAGACCTAGAAGAAATAAAAATAATCAATATATAATGAATAATGCAATAAATGAGATCAAAAACACTCTGGAGGCAACAAAATAGTAGAATATGGAGGCAGAACATAGGATTAGTGAAGTGGAAGGTAGAATGATAGAAATAAATGAATCAGAGAGCAAAAAGAAAAATGAATTAAAAGAAATGAGGACAATCCCAGTGACCTCCAGGACAATGTTAAACGCTCCAACATTCAAATCATAGGAGTACCAACAGAAGAAGACAAAAAGAAAGACCATGAGAAAATATTTGAGGAGATAATAGTTGGAAACTTCCCTAAAATGGGGAAAGAAATAATCACCCAAGTCCAAGAAACCCAGAGAGTCCGAAACAGGATAATGCCAAGACAAAACAACCCAAGACACATATTAATCAAATTAACAAAGATCAAACACAAAGAACAAATATTAAAAGCAGCAAGGGAAAAACAACAAAGAACACACAAGGGGATCCCCATAAGGACAACAGCTGATCTTTCAATAGAAACTCTTCAGGCCAGGAGGGAATGGCAAGACATACTTAAAGTGATGAAAGAAAATAACCTACAGCCCAAATTACTGTACCCAGCAAGGATCTCATTCAAATATTAAAGCGAAATCAAAAGGTTTACAGACAAGCAAAAGCTGACAGAATTCAGTACCACCAAACCAGCTCTCCAACAAATGCTAAAGGATATTTTCTAGACAGGAAACACAAAAAGGGTGTATAAACCCAAACCCAAAACAATAAAGTAAATGGCAACAGGATCATACTTATCAATAATTACCTTAAACGTAAGTGGGTTGAATGCCCCAACCAAAAGACAAAGACTTGCTGAAAACAAGACCCCTATATATGTTGTCTACAAGAGACCGACCTCAAAACAAGGGACACATACAGACTGAAAGTGAAGGGCTGGAAAAAGATATTCCATGCAAATAGAGACCAAAAGAAAGCAAGAGTAGCAATACTCATATCAGATAAAATGGACTTTAAAACAAAGGCTGTGGAAAGAGACAAAGAAGGACACTACACAATGATCAAAGGATCAATCCAAGAAGATATAACAATTATAAATATATATGCACTCAGCATAGGAGTACCGCAATATGTAAGACAAATGCTAATGAGTATGAAAGGGGAAATTAACAATAACACAATAATAGTGGGAGACTTTAATACCCCACTCACACCTATGGATTAACAAAGAAAATTAACAAAGAAACACAAACTTTAATTGATACAATAGATAAGTTAGACCTAATTGATGTCTATAGGACATTTCAACTGAAAACAATGAATTTCACCTTTTTCTCAAGCGCACATGGAACCTTCTCCAGGATAGATCACATACTGGGCCATAAATCAAGCCTTGGTAAATTCAGAAAAATTGAAATCATTCCAAGCATCCTTTCTGACCATAATGCAGTAAGATTAGATCTCAATTATAGGAGAAAAACTATTTAAAACTCCAACATATGGAGGCTAAACAACATGCTTCTGAATAACCAACAAATCACAGAAGAAATCAAAAAGAAATCAAAATATGCATAGAAATGAATGAAAATGAAAACACAACAACCCAACATCTGTGGGACACTGTAAAAGCAGTGCTAAGGGGAAAGTTCATAGCAATAGAGGCATACCTCAAGAAACAAGAAAAAAAGTCAAATAAATAACCTAACTCTACACTTAAAGCAACTAGAAAAGGGAGAAATAGAGAACCCCAGGGTTAGTAGAAGAAAAGAAATCTTTAAAATTAGGGTAGAAAAAAATGGAAAAGAAACATAAGAGACCATAGCAAAAATCAACAAAACCAAAAGCTGGTTCTTTGAAAGGATGGATAAAATGACAAACCATTAGCCAGACTCATCTAGAAACAAAGAAAGAAAAAATAAAACCATGGATTTCGGCATTGGGAGATTGTGTTCACCTGTGGCTGATTCGTGTCAATGTATGGCAAAACAAATACAGTATTGTAATTAAAAAAATAAATAAATCTGGAAAAAAAATGAAAATGGAGAGATCACAATAGACAACACAGAAATACAAAGGATCATGAGACTACTATCAGAAATTATAGGCCAATAAAATTGACAACGTGGAAGAAATGGACAAATCCTTAGAAAACTACAACTTTCCAAAGCCGAACCAGGAAGAAAGAGAAAATCTTAACAGACCCATCACAAGCACGGAAATTGAAACTGTAATCAGAAATCTTCCAGCAAACAAAAGCCCAGGTCCAGATGCCTTCACAGCTGAATTCTATCAAAAATTCTGAGAAGAGCTAACACCTATTCTACTCAAACTCTTCCAGAAAATTGCAGAGGAAGGTAAACTTCCAAACTCATTCTATAAGGCAACCATCACCCTAATAGCAAAACCTGACAAAGATGCCACAAAAAAGAAAATGACAGGCCAATATCACTGATGAACATAGATGCAAAAATCCTCAACAGAATTCTAGAAGTCAGAATCCAACAACACATTGAAAAGATCATACACCATGACCAAGTGGGCTTTATCCCAGGGGTTCAAGGATTCTTTAATATCCACAAATCAATCAATATAATACACCACATTAACAAACTGAAAATAAAAGCCATCTGATTATCTCAGTAGATGCAGAGAAAGCCTTTGACAAAATTCAACATCCATTTACGATAAACACTCTCCAGAAAGCAGGAATAGAAGGAACATACCTCAACATAATAAAAGCTATATATGACAAACCCACAGCAAACATTTCTCAACGGTGAAAAATTGAAAGCATTTCCCCTAAAGTCTGGAACAAGACAAGGGAGCCCACTTTCACCACTACTATTCAACATAGTTTTGGAAGTTTTGGCCACAGCAATCAGAGCAGAAAAAGAGATAAATGAAATCCAAATTGGAAAAAAGGAAGTGAAACTCTCCTTTTGCAGATGACATGATCCTCTATATAGAAAACCCTAAAGACTCTACCATAAATTACTAGAACTAATCAATGAATATAGTAAAGTTATGGGACATAAAATCAACACACAGAAATCCCTTGCATTCCTATACACTAATAATGAGAAAATAGAAAGAGAAATTAAGGAAACAATCCCATTCACCATTGCAACAAAAAGAATAAAATACTTAGGAATATATCTACCTAAAGAAACAAAAGACCTTTATATATAAAACTATAAAACACTGGTGAAAGAAATCAAAGAGGACACTAATAGATAGAGAAATATACCATGTCCATGGATCAGAAGAATCAATATAGCGAAAATGAGTATACTACCCAAAGCAATCTACAGATTCAGTGCAATCCCTATCAAGGTACCAATTGTAGTTTTCACAGAGCTAGAACAAATAATTTCATAATTTGTATGGAAATACAAAAAGCCTCGAATAGCCAAAGCAATCTCTAGAAAGAAGAATGGAACTGGAGGAATCAACCTGCTTGACTTCAGGCTCTACTACAAAGCCACAGTCATCAAGATAGCATGGTACTGGCACAAAGACAGAAATATAGATCAATGGAACAAAATATAAAACCCAGAGATAAACCCATGCACCTATGGAAACCTTATCTTTGACAAAGGAGGCAGGAATATACAATGGAGAAAAGACAATCTCTTTAACAAGTGGTGCTGGGAAAACTGGTTAACCACTTTTAAAAGAATGAAACTAGAACACTGTCTCGGAGAAGGCAATGGCAACCTACTCCGGTACACTTGCCTGGAAAATCCCATGAATGGAGGAGCCTGGTAGGCTGCACTCCATGGGGTCACTAAGAGTCAGGCATGACTGAGCGACTTCACTTTCACTTTTCACTTTCATGCATTAAAGAAGGAAATGGCAGCCCACTTCAGTGTTCTTGCCTGGAGAATCCCAAGGATGGCAGAGCCTGGTGGACTGCCATCTATGGAGTCACACAGAGTCAGACACGACTGAAATGACTTAGCAGCAGCAGCAGAACACTTTCTAACACCATACACAAAATTAAACTCAAAATGAATTAAAGATCTAAACATAAGACCAGACACTATTAAACTCTTAGAGGAGAACATAGGCAAAACACTCTCTGACATAAGTCACAGCAGGATCCTCTATGACCCATCTCCCAGAATATTGGAAATAAAAGCAAAAACAAGCAAATGGGACCTAATTAAAACTCAAAGCTTCTGTACAACAAGAGAAACTATAAGCAAGGTGAAAAAGCCTTCAGAATGGGAGAAAATAATAGCAAATGAAGCAACTGACAAACAACTAGTCTCAAAAATATACAAAGCAACTCCTGCAGCTCAATTCCAGAAAAATAAACGACCTAGTTAAAACATGGGCCAAAGAACTAAACAGACATTTCTCCAAAGAAGACATATGGATGGCTAACAAACACATGAAAAGATGCTCAACATCACTCATTATCAGAGAAATGCAAATCAAGACCACAATGAGGTACTATTTCACACCAGTCAGAATGGCTGCGATCCAAAAGTCTACAAGCAATAAATGCTGGAGAGGATGTGGAGAAAAGGGAACCCTCTTACACTGCTGGTGGGAATGCAAACTAGTACAGCCACTATGGAAAACAGTGTGGAGATTCCTTACAAAACTGGCAATAGAACTGCCTTATGACCCAGCAGTCCCACTGCTGGGCATACACACCGAGGAAACCAGAACTGAAAGAGACACATATACCCCAATGTTCATTGCAGCGCTGTTTATAATAGCCAGGACATGGAAGCAACCTAGATGTCCATCAGCAGATGAATGGATAAGAAAGCTGTGGCACATATACACAATGGAGTATTACTAAGCCATTAAAAAGAATGCATTTGAGTCAGTTCTAATGAGGTGGATGAAACTGGAGCCTATTATTCAGAGTGAAGTTAAGACAGAAAAACACCAATACAGTATACTAACACATATATATGGAATTTAGAAAGATGATAACGATAAACCTGTATGCGAGACAGCAAAAGAGACACAAATGTATAGAATGGACTTTTGGACTCCGAGGGAGAGGGAGAGGGTGGGATGATTTGGGAGAATGGCATTGAAACATGTAAAATAGCATATAAGAAGTGAATTGCCAGTCCAGGTTTGATCCAGGATACAAGATGCTTGGGGCTGGTGCACTGGGATGACCTAGAGGGATGGTATGGGGAGGGAGGTGGGAGGGGGTTCAGGATTGGGAACACGTGTATACCTGTGGCAGATTCATGTTGATGTATGGCAAAACAAATACAATATTGTAAAGTAATTAGAAATAAAATCAACTGAAAAAAATAAAAATAAAAGGCCCTGTGAGGCCCTTATACTGTCAAATTATAGCCTCTCAGACCATATCAGACTATAATTAGTTTCCTTTGGTTTGGCATCACTACATCTGCTCAAAAATGCTAATTGTAAAACCAGGGTATAGATATCTTGTTGACTCTTTGTTTTTTGCTTGCTTTTATGCTGCTGACCCAGAAATCCTTTATCTATGTTATTAAAAAAACATTATTCTGTAACAAAGAAAAGAAGAAGAAAGAAAGAAATGAAGGAAGATGAAAAAGGCAGACAGTCATATTTAGGGTGAAATATTTGAACATCAGCTGTATGTTATTTAAAAAATGATTATAGGATAATCTAAGCTGCAAAAATTTTATTGCCTTATATGACCTTTGAAAAACTTAAGCAGACATCAGATTAGTGATGGGACAAAGATATAAACAAGGTTATGGTTAATATAACTTGTTCCTTGAAAATCAAGTAAGAGAAGCCACAGAACATGTGTAGGAGGGAGATGCAGTTTAATACTCCTAAATATGGATTTGGAGGGAGACTGACTTTCTGGCATACTAATTGAGTGTTTTACTGTGTGTAACTTTTATTGCTTTGGGAATGGGGTTGGCAGATGACTTTTAAAAAGAAAGAACAGACCAAAAGATGAAAGATGCCATTACTGTTTAAAGAAGAGTTTCCTATCATTGTTATGATTCTGTGTATGACATAATTCTCATTTCTTAAAATGTCTAGTACTGGTGAGTCTATTTGTTATATCCGCACCTTCCCAGACCAGATCTCTAGACATTCCAATGTCTTAAAATGTTTCAGTGCAGATAACGCAAAACTCATAGAAGAAATTTATAATTTAGCTTAGATGGATTACTAAAGAATCATGGCAAACTTGAAATTTGTTCCATTACTATTCTGTTGTTCAGTCGCTCAGTCATGTCCAACTCTTTGTGACCCCATGGATTTCAGCACACCAGGCTTCCCTGTCCTTTACCATCTCCCAGAGCTTGCTCAAACTCATGTCCATTGAGTCAGTGATGCCATCCAATCATCTCATCCTCTGTCATCCCTTCTCCTCCTGCCTTCAATCTTTCCCAGCATCAGGGTCTTTTCCAGTGAGTTGACTCATTGCATCAGGTGGCCAAAGTATTGAAACTTCAGCTTCAGCGTCAATCCTTCCAATGAATATTCAGGAATGATTCCCTTTAGGACTGACTGGTTTGATCTCCTTGCAGTCCAAGGGACTCTCTCAAGAGTTTTGTCCAGCATGACTACTGGAAAAAACATAGCTTTGATTATATGGACCTTTGTGGGTAAAGCAATGTCTCTGCTTTTTAATATGCTCTCTAGGTTTGTCATAGCTTTTCTTCCAAGGAGAAAACATCTTTTAATTTCATGGCTACAGTCACCATCTACAGTGACCTTGGAACTCAAGAAAATAAAGTCTGTCACTTTCTTTTTTTCCCATCTATTTTCCATGATGTGATAGTGTCAGACCTTATTTTTTGGACTCCAAAATCACTACAGATGGTGATTGCAGCCATGAAATTAAAAGACGCTTACTCCTTGGAAGAAAAGTTATGACCAACCTATATAGCATATTCAAAAGCAGAGACATTACTTTGCTGACTAAGCTCTGTCTAGTCAAGGTTATGTTTTTTTTTCCTTTGGTCATGTATGCATGTGAGGGTTGGACTGTGAAGAAGGCTGAGTGCTGAGGAATTGATGCTTTTGAATTGTGGTGTTGAGGAAGACTCTTGGGAGTCCCTTGGACTGCAAGGACATCCAACCAGTCCATTCTAAAGGAGATCAGTCCTGGGATTTCTTTATAAGGAATGATACTGAAGCTGAAACTCTAGTACTTTGGCCACCTCATGCAAAGAGTTGACTTATTGGAAAAGACTCTGATGCTGGGAGGGATTGGGGGCAGGAGGAGAAGATGACAGAGGATGAGATGGCTGGATGGCATCACTGACTCAATGGATTTGAGTCAGAGTGAACTCCGAAAGTTGGTGATGGACAGGGAGGCCTGGCATGCTACAATTCATGGGGTTGCAAAGAGTCGGACACGACTGAGTGACTGAACTGGACTGAACTGATAGGACCAGATGCCATGATCTTTGTTTTTTGAATGTTGAATTTTAAGCCAGCTTTTTCACTCTCCTCTTTCATTTTCATCAAGGTCTTTAGTTCCTCTTCGTTTTCGGCCACAAGGGTGGTGTCATCTGCATATCTGAGTTTTTTTATTTTTCTCCCGGAAATCTTGATTCCAACTTGTGCTTTATCCAGCCTGGCATTTCACATGATGTACTCTGCATATAAGTTTAAAAAGCAGAGTGTTAATATACAGCCTTGATGTACTCCTTTCCCAGTTTTAAACCAGTCCATTGTTCTATGTCCAGTTCCAACTGTTGCTTCTTGACCTGCATGCAGGTTTCTCAGGAGGCAGGTAAGGTGGTTTGGTATTCCCATCTCTTTCAGAATTTTCCACAGTTTATTGTGATCCACACAGTCAAAGGCTTTATCATAGTCAACGAAACAGAAGTAGATGTTTTTCTCTAATTCTCTTGCTTTATCTATGATCCATTGGATGTTGGCAATTTCAATTCTGGTTCTTTTACCTTTTCTAAATCTAACTTGAACATATGGAAGTTCTCAGTTCATGTACTGTTAAAGCCCCGCTTGGACAATTTTGAGCATTACTTTGCTAGTGTGTGAGATGAGTGCAAATGTGCAGTTGTTTAGACATTCCTTGGCATTGCCTTTCTTTGGGATTGGAATGAAGACTAACCTTTTCCAGTGGTCCTGTGGCCACTGCTGAGTGTTCCAAATTTGCTGGCATATTAAGTGTAACACTTTCACAGCATCATCTTTTAGGATTTGAAATAGTTCAGCTGGAATTCCATCACCTTCACCAGCTTTGTTTGTAGTGATGCTTCCTAAAGCTCACTTGACTTCATACTCCCAAATGTCTGGCTCTAGGTGAGTGATCACGCATAATGGTTATCTATGTCATGAAGATCATTTTTGTATAGTTCTTCTGTGTATTCTTGCTACCTCTTCTTAATATCTTCTGCCTCTGTTAGGTCCATACCATTTCTGTCCTTTATTGTGCCCATCTTTGCATGAAGTATTCCCCTGTTGTCTTTGCTTTTCTTGAAATGATCTCTAGTGTTTTGCATTCTATTATTTTCCTCTATTTTTTTCCATTGATTGCTTAGGAAGGCTTTCTAACCTCTCCTTGTTATTTTTTCAAACAATCACCTATAGCAGCTATCTATTCCCACCAGGGACCAGATTCATGGAAGACAATTTTTCAGCAGATGCAGTTGAGGGAGATGGTTTCAGGATAATTCAAGCACATTACATTTATTATGCCACTGAAAGGAGCTGGAGCTAAGACAGTAATGCTAAAGATAGGAGCAGCTGGAAATACAGATAAAGGCCACCTCCTGTTGTGCTGCCTGGTTCCATGACCTGGGGCTTGGGGACACCCTGATCTGCTCACCAAAAATAGTGAATCTCAGGGAGAATATTTAAACTATGTAGTGTTCCTAACTTACCCTATAAGTCCCCTATATACAAGCAAGTTCTGTTCAAAGAGTACAATCATAAGTCTAATTTGTTTGTAAGCCCCACAGTTAACTCTTTTGTGGTTGTTCTAGGGATTCCAGTACATACCTATATAACTTTCCACTTCTACTAATGTTGACTATTTACTACTTCAAGTGAAGTATCAAACCTTTACTTCCTTTTACATCACATTTTTCTGTCTGTTTATAATGTAATTGTCTATAATATCCCTAAGCACTTAGAACAACTGAATCAATCTGTATTATAATTATTGCCTCAATCATTAACCATGACTCAGAAAACTCAGGAGAAGTAAAGTGCATATTATTTACCCATATTTTTGTTTGTTGCATGCACTATCTTCCTGATATGCCACATTTCCTTCTTTTATATTTTCTTTTTGTTTAGAGAGTGCTACGGACTGAAATGTGTCTTTCCCGATTTCATACATTGAATGAATAAACATATGCATGTGGTAAAGTCTGGAGACTGGGCCTCTACGTAGGAAATCAAGATTAACTGAGACTATAAGAATAGGGCTCTGATATGATAGGATTAGTGGGCTTAGAAGAAGAGACAGCAGAGAATTTAAAAATCACTTGTCAATTGGCTCTTGGTCTCTCTCTTTCTTTCCAGTGAAAACAGGTCGTGTGAGCAGTCACATGGCAGCCACCTTCTACATGGCAGGAAGAGAAACACCACCAGAAACTGACAATGCTGGCTATCTGATCTCACACTTTAAGCCTCAGAACTATGAGAAAATAAATGTTGTTTAAGTCACTTAGGCTGTGGTATTTTGTTATGATATGATTGCTAAGTCGCTTCAGTCTTATCCAACCCTGTGACCCTATGGATTGTAGTGCACCAGGCTCCTCTGTCCATGGCAAGAATATTGGAGTGGGTTGCCATGCTCTCTTCCAAATTAATATGCAGAGCTTTATCTACTCATTCTTTTAGTGTAGATCTGAAGCTGATAAAGTATCTTAATTTTTCTTCCTTGGAAAATGTCATAATTTTTCTGGGAATGTTCACTGCATGTAGAATTCTGAGTGAACAATTCTCTTATTTCAGCATATATATATATATATATATATATATATATATGCCATGCTACTGATTTTTAAGAAATCTAAAGCTGTTCATTTTTTTTTCTTTTACCATAGACAAGATTTCAATTCTCACTGTTTTTAAGATTTATATTTACCTTTAGTTTTCAGAAATTTAACTATGAAATGCCTTGGTGTGACTGTTTCTTGGTTTATACTGTTTGGATTTTCTTGCTTCTTGGATCTGTACATTCATGGTTTTTGTCAAATTTGGTAAATTTTTGTTATTGTTTTTTGTTTTTGTTTTTAGCTTCATGTTCTTTCTCCTCACCTTGTGGGACTCTGATGATGTAAATATTTATTATTTTTTGGTAATCTTAGATTGAGTAATTTTTGTTGCTTTATCTTCCAGGTTGCTGATTCTTTTCTCTGAACTCATCATTCTGCTGTTAGGCTCATTCATTGAAGATTTTGAGTTTTTATTTATTTATTTATTTATTGAGGATGGGTTGGTATCTTATTACTCAGTTTTAAAATTTTTCATTTGGTTTTACTTTGCATCTTCTGATTCTTTGCTGATACTCTTTATCTTCACTGTGTTTGTAATTACTTGTTGAAGCATTTTTATGAAGACTATGTTGAAATTTTTGTCAAATGATTCTAGTATCATTGCCTCCATGTTGGCATCTATTAATTGTCTTTTTTATTCTGTTAGAGATGTTCCTATTTCTTGGCACAATGAATGATGTTCTGTTAAAACCTGGACATTTTGCTATTATCTTATGAGACTCTGGATCTTATTTAAGCCTGTTTTTGTTGACTGTCTCTGCAGAGACAGGAGATAGTGGCCCTTTGATACTGCCAGGAGAGGTTAGAAGTACAGGTTCCCCATTTGTACTCTACTGTCATGGAGAGGAGCTCCTTGATACTATTGGATGACTGTGGTAGTTCTACCTCCCCAGCTAGACACCTGTTGATGCCAGAAGAGTAGTGTGCTTTATTATTATCACTTCTCATGTGGCCTCCACTGACACCGTGGACAGTGGTGAAAGTCTTTTCAATGATGAAGTCCTGATTCTTCTCTAGAAAGTAAGAGGAGTGATTCCCTTTATTTCCAGGAGGGGATGAAAGCCCAACAAGGGTGATTCATTTCCCTGAGTGGAGATTCAAATTACAACTTCCTATTCAGCCTTCTCTGACATCACCTGGAGAGGGTTCTAGGTACCTCTCTATAATCTAGCAAGAGTGGAAACCTAGGATCCTCATTTGGCCTTTACTGCCTGGATTTGACATAAGACCACCGTTTTCTCTGTGGTGCATTTGGCCAGATTAGAACAGTGATTATCTAAAGGTTTTCTTGCTTGCCAGTCTGCCCCTTTCCTTGTCCTTTGGCTAAAGACAGCAAGCTTTTTGTAGGGGATTTTTGTTTCCATATCTACTGACATTTCCGGATTTATAGCTTCAACCCCAAAGTTTGAGATGTATGAGGTAAACAGAAAACAAACATACTCATCACCGCATCATCCTTTAGGTTTCAAGATTCTTAGCTAGTCTGCCTTCTTCTCTTCAATCATTCAAAGTCTCCTTATGTTTGTTTATATATAATGTTTGGGGGTTTCAGTTATACTAAGTAAGAATACACCTATTCTCTCTTTTCAAATGCAGAAATTCAAAGATTGAATTTTAAAATCATCCTGGGAATAAACTTCAATCAAGTATATTTGTAGCTGTGTGTCTTTGACTTAAAATAAGGGCTTTGAGACAAGGAAATGACTCATGTAAAGGCAAGTAGAATATAATGATCTTGCTGAGGCAAAAAAATCAAACCACAAAGAAGATGAAGGCTTACTAACTCAATATGAGATGTTTGACTACAAAGAATAGACTTACCTCACTATTACAGTCTACATTCTAGAGCCTAGGAATGGCAAAACCACACAATTAGTATCTCTTCCAGAATTCTATTATGAGCAGGAACAATCAGATTCTCAGTGGCCACCTGCTTAATACTAGTTTTATAACTCCTGTTAAGATGTAGTGCTAGGTGTTTTGGTCCAAATTTGGTTTGGGGGAGCCTGTTTCATGAACATTTCATTTTGTTTCTGGATGTAGAGTCAATCAAAAAGATCCATTCCTTTAATTTTGAAAGTATAGAAACGCAAGAAGCAAAAAATAAACCTAGGTACTCCCTTGTAGAGATGGTAAATGAAATTTAAGAAAAAAAAGAATAAATATAATCATCACTGTGTTATGAACCATCTTAAAATTCCTTCATGGTTTACAACCATGAGCTCCTTCAGATAATCTGGTTATGGTGTGCAATGCCATAATGCCTGTTTCATGGCAAAGTCTTGTCATGGAAAAAGACCTTGAAAGCATTCATTCAAGTAATAGATGCTGTTTTGTAATGGGGAACAGGTTTAACAGAATAATGATTTGTTCTTATATAATAATCTGCATATTAGAATTTGAAGCAAAGTTCTTCTTCCAAATTTAATTATAAAGTGGAAAGGTTTTATTAATTTGTTCATTTTTAAGTAGAAGGAGAAAGAACATACTCTTATACAACCTCATATCCAAAAAAAAACGTGTAAATCCCAACCATCTTGACACTGTCCATTAATTAAAAATGGCTGTGTTGGTATTTTTAAAGTATCTCTTTACATATTGAACACTTCTTTGGGTAAGAATTTGACAAACCAAAAGCATATGGCAATTTTCTTTTCAGGGTTGTGTTCAGTAAATGTCATCAGCATTTCAAAATGTTGAAGTTCCTTTGGTAGAGAAAGTGAGATACCACATTCAGTTTTCCAAGCCACAGAGATGTAGGGAAGGAAATCAGGTTTGGTGACAAAGGGACCAGAAAAACAGCCAAATCCTCTACAATATGGGCCAAAAGTCAAAAATACTTTGCAACACTACAATGGTTCATGCCAAATATCTAGAAACGCTTTCATTAGATATCTTTGTTGGTGATTTTTATATGCCTCTAATCATGCGTCATCTGACTGAACTACAGCAGAGAAACCTACATGTAGTTTGTCCCTTGAGCAATATTATGTGGTTTCAAAACCACAGCTGTAGGAAGAGGAAATCCATTTGATGTTTCCATTAGTGTATTATCCAAGTTCAGTCCATCAGCAACCATTTTAGATGGTGAAACACCAATATGCTGTAGTGGTGGGGGCCCTGGACTAATAAACAAATTACTTGAATTCCACTTCTTATGGCCACTAATGACACAATGCTCTTCTGAGTACTTCCTTATTTGTCAATTAGAAAAATAAAACTGCTTTGAGTACCTTCCTGGGTGGCTCTAAGGAACAACAACAAAAGAAAATATTTATGAAGGGAAATTAACACCAAAGCAGTCATGAAACCTTTACACAGCAGAATGTCACGTGGTTCTAGCTGGAGACTAAATTGGCACAAAGGCCACGAGAGGATATTTGTTAGTGTAGATGTTGGGAAGCAGTGTGTGAACTTATATCTGTACAGTAGCTCTATTTCTTTAGGCAGCATTCACCTTGAAAGCTGTTCTTCTTAAAACACCCAGGAACATCAAGGTACAGGTGCATTCACACATACACACAAACACACACACATACAAACTGGTCTAATGCTAATTTAATACTATCTGAATGTCTGCTCCGTATCAGCTGTTGTGCTCAAGGATAAAAGGGAAAGCAATTCCAATACAGACTTTCCTTCTATGGAGCATACATTATGATGAAGAAGACATGTAATTCCATTCTAACCTTCAAAAATATGCAATGACAACATAAATTGCAGAAAGCAGAATTATATGGTTATCAACATTTATTATGTTAGCATGAATATATTAGTGTATGTATTATTTTTAATTGAAAAATAATTTCAGTGTTATTGTCTCATTCCCTTGCTAACATTAAGTATACATAGTAACTTTTCTTGTTGTTATTGATGTTGTTGTTCAGTCACTCAGTTGTGTCCAACTCTTTGTGACCCCATGGAATGCAGACGTCCCTGTCCTTCCCCATATCCTGGAGCTTGCTCAAATTCATGTCCACTGAGTCAATGATAAGGTCCAACCATCTTGTCCTCTGTCATCCCCTTTCTCTTCCTCTCTTCAGTCTTTCCCAGCATCAGAGTCTTTTCAAATGAATTGTCTCTTCACATCAGGTAGCCAAAGTTTTGGAACTTTAGCTTCAGCATCAGTCCTTCCAGTGAATATTTAGGGTTGATTTCCTTTAGAAGTGACTGGTTTGATCTAACTTTATGTCTAATTAATACATAAGTAATTGACCTTATATCTCAGAAATTTAAGCTCCATAGAATTCAAAAGGCAATGTGAAATCTAGGGGAAAAAACAACAGCATTATCCAAAGGCGGCCAGGGCAATCTTGTGTTCCCTTTTCATGAGACGGTTAGCATGCATTCAGTTTCTAATGAGAAACGTGATTTTTCTATATCTTTATTTAGAAGTTAGAAGAATGTCAAGTCAACAAGGGGAAGACAACAGTATCTTTCTTTCTTATCAAATTAGATAAGCTAGAGTTAGATCTTCTAGAATTCTGTTTTCTATATTTTTCTGGATAAGAGTAGACCAAAGAGAAACTGCACAGGATTTGAACAGGAAGCCAAGCAATGCCTGTTAACTTCTGAAGGCCACTAGCAGCAAAGGGTGGGGAGAAACATCAAAAATAAAGATAACATTAGATCAATAAAGTGGTGAATTCAACAGCCCAGAAAGTTATGTATTGTTGACCCAGGATGATAGCTCTGTAAATCTGAAAGTAACCAGTTTGGACTGGTCATACAGACATGGACTTCAGCAGCAAACTCTCCAGGCAAAAAAAAAAGCTCTGTAGAATAGATAGCATGATTGAGACAGAGATAAAATCAAGGCTGAATACGAGGAAAAAATCGATCCAAAAATCCAAGTAAAGCTAACATCTGTATAAGCAATTATGCACAAATTACCAGTCCAAATTAAAAAAAAAAAGAAGAAGAAGTCTGTGACCTTTCTGAGGAAAAATGGAATGGATTTTAAGCAATAGATAGAATGAACAAAAAGCTAGATGACCTGACAAAGAAAACATATGTTTCTTCTTTTCAACAAGAAAAACAAAATAAAAGTATTTAGTAACTTTTGAGCATTTGGAACCTCAGTAAGAAATGAGAATTGATTTGGGCATTCTCCTAACAATCTCAATGGAATTATGTCAATGTCATTGTAGAATAGGAGACATAATCACATCACACCACTTGACACTGTTGCAAAGGCAGGTTTATGAATTTAATTGCAATTTATATTTTTCAAGTTTTAGAATCAGCCTATGTAATATCCAGATGACTAAATTATTAACTCAAAACAATATAAATGAAATCAACACTGAGGAAATAAGAACCATAAGACATTATGATGATGCTTCATATTATAATATATTATCATAACAGATCAAGTCTTAGAAAACAAGAATGAGAACACCATGCAATGTGCTTTACTTGCTACAAATTTTTGAGAAAATAGCATCACGTCCTGTATGGGTTGGAGTCAGGAATATTATTCCATATACTTGTACTCAACATCATAAAAACAAATTAGCATAGAGTATAAAGCATTAGGGGTTTCCCTGGTGACTCAGCGGTAAAGAATCTACCTACAACGCAGGATTCGGAGGAGACACAGGTTCGATCCTTGGCTTGGGAAGATCCTCTGGAAGAGAGCATGGCAACACATTCCATTATTCTTGCCTGGAGAATCCCATGGACAGAGAAGCCTAGTGGGCTACAGTCCATAGGGTTACAAAGAGTCAGACGTGACTGAAGTGACAGCGTGCACACACATAAAGCATTGATCCTCTATGTTCCTTGAAAATCTGGTTTTCTTTGAAGGTGACTTTTATAGACTGAATGTTTGTGTCCTCCTGCCTCCAATTCATGGCTTGAAGATTTAACCCCAATGGGATTATATTGGAGATGGGATCTCTAAGAAAGCAATGAAGGTTAAATGAAATAATAAGGGATTGTGTTCTGACATGATTAGTGTCATTATAGGAGATATCAGAACTCTCTCTCACACACAGATGCATACTCTCCACATGCAAGCACTGAGGAAAGGCCATATGAGGCCATATGAGGACCTGGCAAGATGGCCAGAAAGGAGTTCTCCCCAGAAACAGATTGGCCAGACATTGACCTTGGGCTTCTAGCCTTTAGAAATCTGGGGAAACAAATTTTTATTTTAAGCCACTCAGTTTACAATATTTTGTTCTAGCAGCCCAAGCTACAGCAGAGACCAACGCAAGCTTAAAAAGCTGAAGAGAAACTAAATGCCCCATGTTTCTAGTTTAATCATGTTATCTCCATGTTTACTCGATTTATACTTGTTGGGTTTTTTTATGTTTGATACTAGAGTTTTCCTGATGAAAGGAGAAAGATTTCTAAGTCACCAAGAGAACACTTCTGAAAACATTGAATGTCAAAAGCATTTAAGCTCAGTATCACTTCTCTTTCCTACTGTTAATGATTTTTCTGTCTTGTTGCCATTTTATACATTAATATTTAATTTTAAAATAACTTCTGAGTTACAGAAAACTTGTTAAAAATTTACCAAAAAACCTCTTTCTTCCCCCAGCCATATTCAAAAATTAATATTTTGCCCAATTGCTAACTCATTCTCTCTCTCCCTCTCTTTATCTTTTCCCATTTTATGTGTACATGTAAATAACATGAGAATATAAACATATAAATCTAAAGTTTTGAGACTAAGTTGCAGATATCACACTTCCTTATTTCCTGACTACTTTAGAATGTACTTTCCAAGATCAAGGACATTCTCTTATATATTCATCTTCATGACTATGAGCTTTCTTCTTTCTTTCTCTACATCTTTCCCATAATTTTGCAGATCGTATTCGGTTAGTTTTGTTCACATCCACAAGCACATACCAGTATTCTGAATGTGGGAATCTAGGTAGAATAAGAAAGCATAGGTGTTTGTATAAGAATCCATGAATTCAATTGCCGTGGTGGAATTATAAATAGGAGATTGGTGAAAATTCAAGTAGAAATAACCAGGCAGTCTTCTCCACTTTTTGAAATGAAATAATAATACTGTGCATTTTCATATCATACACAAATACCTCCTCATTCTATTTTGTTTTCCTCATTCTCTTTTCTAGTTCTTTATGAAAGATATTGAAAAACTAATCTTCATTGAAAAACACTAAAATCAAGCAGAAGATTGTTTAGGCAAAACATATTGGACTGATAAAAGACTAATTAGTATATCCGAGTTCAGATCTCAGGACATTTTTTTCAAACGTTTTCATTTTTATTCATGATTTTGAATGTACCTCTCTTTTATTTTGAAACACATGCTTGTTTTGGAGGAAAACTTTGACAACATGTCAAAGAAAAAGCTATAGCCAAATGATTTAAATAGCGCTTATCAAGAATCTTTGATAAGTTTTTCTCCCTACCACTATAAAATCTAGCAAACACAATTCAGGGAGGTGTTCAGTCTTGAAATGTTGCAGCTTTGAACGGCATTAAAATAAAAAAATACCTTTCTAGCTCTTACTTGAGACTTCTTGGTAATATAAACTCAAACAGAACACCCATAAAACACTAGCCCTGTTTCTTTCATCTTATAAGGTTCTGTGCTCTGTTAAACATTATGATTGTTTTGTACATCGCGTATTCACTTTAGCTCATGGATGCAATGAGAAAATGAACATTTTTAGTTATTCAACTAAGATGTGGGTTTCTCTGGTGGCTCAGATGGTAAAGATTTGCCTGCAGTGCAGGAGATCCACGTTTGATCCCTGGGTTGGGAAGATCTCCTGGAAAAGGAAATGGCAACCCACTCCAATGGCAAGTATTCTTGTGTGGAGAATCCCATGGACAGAGGAGTCTGGCAGGCTACAGGCCATGGGGTTACAAAGAATCGGACATGACTAAGTGACTAAACACACACGCAACTAAGATGTAAGGGGATTCTTCAAAAGACTGAGTCAGAATTGAAAGACTGAGTAGTGAACACCACCTCAAAGAACAATGATAAGGCTCCATTTTTCTTTATAATTAAATTGATCTCCTATAAAAAAAAAAAGTTGATCTCCCTATTAGAATATGTAAAATTATATTGTATGAATTCTTGATCTGCAAGATGTTAGAAAATATGTTTAAAAATTAATGTGGAGAGTGACATACCCACTTATTTGTTTTCCATCTTTCTTGAGATATGCATAATTGATCTATAACACAGTTAGGGTTTAAGTTTGAGGAGTACAATGTCTTGATTTAATACACTCATCTATTGCAAAATGATTACCACTGTGGCATTAGCTAAAACCTAAATCATATTACCTAAATACTGTGTGTGTGTGTGTGTGTGTGTGTGTGTGTGTGTGTGTGAGTGAAGACACTTAAGATCTACTCTCAAGCAACTTCCAAGTATGTAATATAGTATTATTGACTATAACAACTATGCTGTACATTAGATCCCAGAATTTATTCACCTTATAACTAAAAGTTTGTATTCTTTGACCAATATCTCCCTACTTTCCCTCCGTCCCACTCTGGTGGCTGTCATTCTACTCTTGGCTTCTAGTGGTTCAGCTTTTTAGATTTCACATGTGAGTGGTGTCATGTCGTATTTGTCTTTCTCTATCTGACTTCACCGACAGTGATGCCCTCAGGGTCTCTCCATGTTTTCACAAGTGGTGAGTCACCCTCTTCTCATGACTGAGTAATACCCATACTACATACATCTCCTTTATCCATTCATCTGTTGACAACATCTGCCATTTCCATATCTTGGCAATTGTGAATAATGCCACAATGAACACAGAGGTACAGAAATCTCTTCAAAACCCTGTTTTCACTTCCTTTGCATATATACTCAGCTTTAGGAGAGTGAAAAAGTTGGCTTAAAACTCAACATTCAGAAAACAAAGATCATGGCATCCGGTCCCATCACTTCATGGGAAATAGATGGGGAAACAGTGGAAACAGTATCAGAGTTTATTTTGGGGGCTCCAAAATTACTGCAGATGGTGACTGCAGCCATAAAATTAGAAGACGCTTACTCCTTGGAAGAAAAGTTATGACCAACCTACATAGCATATTCAAAAGCAGAGACATTACTTTGCTGACTTAGGTCCATCTAGTCAAGGCTATGGTTTTTCCTGTGGTCATGTATGGATGTGAGAGTTGGACTGTGAAGAAGGCTGAACACCGAAGAATTGATGCTTTTGAACTGTGGTGTTGGAGAAGGCTCTTGAGAGTCCCTTGGACTTCAAGGAGATCCAACCAGTCCATTCTGAAGGAGATCAACCCTGGAATTTCTTTGGAAGGAATGATGCTAAAGCTGAAACTCCAGTACTTTGGCCACCTCATGCAAAGAGTTGACTCATTGGAAAAGTCTCTCGTGCTGGGAGGGATTGGGGGCAGGAGAAGAAGGGGACAACCGAGGATGAGATGGCTGGATGGCATCACTGACTCGATGGACATGAGTTTGAGTGAACTCTGAGAGATGGTGATGGACAGGGAGGCCTGGCATGCTGCGATTCATGGGGTCACAAAGAGTCAGACACGACTGAGCAACTGAACTGAACCGAACTGATAGGGTTGCTCAAGCATATAGTAGTTTCATTTTTGAGAAACCTCCATACTAAATATATTTCATAATGGCTGCACCAATTTACATTACCATCAACAGTCTACAAGCATTCCTTTTTCTTCTCTTTTCCATAATTATAAGATGTTTTGATTTATTCATGTAAAATTTGTATTTTTAAGTAAGAAAATATGGTGTCAATATAGACTTTAGACTTTGGGTAAAACTACAACTAAAATCATATACTAAAATGATATCTGTTGAGTGTACATTTTCTAACTTTAAATATTATAACCATTATTGAAACTCATAAGATAAGGAACAGATGTACATCCATTGTATGGCAAAAATCACTACAATATTGTAAAGTAATTAGCCTCCAATTAAAATAAATAAATATGAAAAACAAACTCAGAAGAATAAGTGTTAAATTATGAGAACGACTCACTGTGACCCACTAGTAAATTACTAAACAAATTCATTAAAAGAAAAATTCACTTTCCTTCTTTATGTAAATTACAAGAAGCCAATATAATGTGCTTTTTCATATACGTTTTCTCTTTTCTGAGATATACTATCACCTTAAAGTTTGTGGATGTTTAGTGTCTCAACAATTACCCACCATTGTTGCCCTTTACTAAATTTTCTAAACTTTGATGAGTGGAAGTGACTTAAAAGAGCAATTCTGCCCCCTGGTGTTCTCTAAAATCAAGGGTAGCTGCTTGCTTCTGGGAAATCGCCAGTACTTTCTTGCTATGTTGAAAGTTGTAACTCTGAATCAAAATTCTAGAATAATCAGCCATGCCTTTCCCCCATTCTTTTTCCAAGCTTGCAAAAGGCAGTCATGAAAGTTAGTTACTTTATCTGTACCTGTGTCAGGCTTAGAACTCATTCTTCAGGATTTTTACTAAGATTTGTAGAGCCAAATAAAAATACTTTAATTGAAACCGTAGGTTATTCTGTTTGAAATTTTAATTTAAATATATTTTTAAGCTTAGGATACATTTATGCATCTGAATTGCTGAATGGCTAGTTGATAACCTGAACCACAAAGATTATGTTGTACTACATTTTTTAAAAAATAAGAAGAACAATAAAAGCAAACAAGCTTATAATTTTTAAGAATGACAACTTTTAGTAGCTAGGAAAAGTTGCATGTGTTTTTGAACTCAGATAATTGATAGAAGTAAACTATCAAACTTTTGTAAACTTCTTTTTGGGATTAAAAGACAAACCAACAGCAAAGAACTCATCAATAACAAAGAAATAATCACTAAATTAACTGATATCTCTACTCTTGTAGTGGAAAGTGCTAGGAAATAATGCAAATGTTTAGAGGTTTCCAGTTTATCATTCCTCCCTAGAAAGACAGCACAGCAGATGAAATCCCATAAAAGTTGGCCTGGACTTACGAGTTTATTCTCCCTTGAGACTTACATTACTGAACTCTTTGTATCATTCTGTTCCTTTTGTGTATTTATTTTCAAATTGAGGATGTAAATTAGCATTCATAGAACCAAGCTTAAAATTGGGAATTTTTAACCTTAGAAGTCTATGGAAGAGCTTCATTAGAAACTTATTCATATATACACATAGTGGTTGAGGTAGATAGAAACCATCATTGATTTTCCCCTGATTTTCAAAGTAGTCCAAGACCCACTCCCACACCCCTCCCAAAGAAATAAAAATAACCATGAAAAAAAATACCTCAAATTTCAACTCTAACTCATGAGATCAAATCATATCAGTTTACATGGTATGCTACTGCCATCTTGTGTCTAACCAGTATCTCAGTTTCCATCAAAAGTGCTAGCTGGAAGGATGACTCAGAGACATTCTGAACCCAGCCTGGAGGATACGCGCAGACACTTTAAGGGAGTAGAACACACAAAAAGAGTGATCAGTCCATAGGTCCCTTAAACCATCACTAGATTCTAATACTTAAGTACTTAACAGTGTGCAAGATATGCAGAATTAAAGACTTATTTATCCTCAATAGTTAGTTTTAAATGACTCATGCCTGAAGCAGAAATTAGAAATGGCAGGATTTCCATAGAACTTCTAACTAGTAATATTATAAGTGAAGGCAAGAAGATATCACTGTCTCACTGAGATCCTTCAAAGAATTTTCAAACCTTAGAGCCTTAACATTCTATCTAGGTGTTTCTGGATATTCACTCAATATGAATTGTTTTCAAAACTTTCTAAAGTTTAGGCATTTCAACTTGGAAAAAAAGAAAGAAAGAAAAAAAAATGCTCAGGTTTACTACACAAAATTAAGAGTTTCTCAGCCTGGTGATTTCTCATTATGTGGCCAAACTGACATGATATTTCGCTACTGCATTTAAGTGTCCAAAAATTATTTCAGCTCTTACTTATTCTTATAATCTAAGAAATGTAAAATTAATCACAGAATGTTAGAAAGAAAATACAAAAGTTCCCATTGGTAGCCTAACCAATTCAATGTTTACCTGTCAGTTCCAGAAACATATAGCCCTTTATATATTTTTTAATATTATTATCTTGTCAGCTACATGAGAAGATGACTGAAGGGCTAACTGCCCTTGAGTAACAGTATATTCTGGACTCAATGAAGAAATAAACTATTAACTTTCTTTCTCATTATTGTGACTACAAAATTATCTCATGAAAAATTATAAAAGCCATGGCAGAAATTGTGGAATTATTTCCAGCCAGCACAGAATTTCTATTTAAGAGGGAATTTGAAATAGCCCTTCGATTAAAAAGATATTGCGGGGACTAGACTTGAACCTGATTTTGAGTAGCAAAGCAATAATGTGGGAAGGAGATTCTTATGTGGAGGGCATCGCTCAGGGCAACTTTTGCTGGGTTCCAAAGCACGCTGCCAGAAAGGTAGTATTTGGCCTCATAGCACTAGAATCAAAGGAACAGGCAGAAATAATTAGCCTTAAAATAAGCACAAATAAGGTCACCTTCTCAGGAGAAATTCACATTATATTTTTACGGATGGCAGAGACAGATGAGTATAGTTCAAAACTTTCATTTGAAAAGCATTTCTCATATTCTCTCAATCAAATCAACCTCATCTGAGTCTTTGATCCTGTAATTAATTGGCTTCCCCTACATGAGAGGATTCCTCAAGGAATCTAAGAATTGTCTCCAATAGGAGCCTCAGTGAAAAGAAACCATGCAGGGATTCAAGTCTCTGAACCACTCAGTCTTCCACGAACAAACATCTCTGTGCCATGTACCTGCCTGGGAATTCTCGAGGGAAGGCAGGCAAGCTCTCCACGTTGGCAATACTATTGTTGGGATACTGTATTGCTCCCGGCTTGCCCATCTGATAGCCTCTCCCAGAGGAAGAGCTGCAGGAACTGATAGACGCTTTCCTTCCACTTCATGCTTCTTGACCAATGAAAATAAAGTGCAGAAGCGGAAAAATCAGTAATCACATAACAAAAGACCTCAGGCATAAAAAAATCTTTCACTTTGGACAGTGGAAACTTGATTTTGCTATATCCTCTCTGAATTTTGTTTAGAAATCACAAAAACCATACTGGAAAAACCCATCAGAGACCATGTGTCCAGTTTCCTGCCCCCAGGGATCTGTTCTACACGTCCCTTGCTTCACTCATCACACCAGACTAAGAGCAGAGATGTTCCTTTTGGCTGTCTTTCCAGTACTTTGATTCTGGGTGCCTGTGCTCTCCACGCCCAGTTCTGTAGCTGCAGCATCCCTTCTCCCAAAGACATTGGCTGAATTTTGACTTGAAGCTTCTCTTTACGCCCATGGTGGCCTTCAACGTTAGTCTGTCAAGTCATTCTCCTGATGGGATTCTGACTTCTTTGAGTACTGCCCTTGTATCAGTGCACTACATCAGCCTTGCAAGAAAAGATAGACTTCTCAAGGCCTCTTCCAGCCTCCACTCTTGGTGACTTCTGCACTGTTTTCCCAGCAACTGGACCAGGCTGCTCTAAGTGGCACCACCTAGAGTCCAGTCTTTTCTCCAGTGCTACCCAATGGCCAGGATGAAGTCAATTCACCTCAGTTCCTTTCTGCCTCAGAATAAACTTCTTGTGTATCCAAAGTACCTTTGCTGTTGCTCAGTCACTAAGTCGAGTCTTATTCTTTGTGACCCCATGAACTGCAGTGCTCCAGGCTTTCCTGTCCTTCACTATCTCCCGGAGCTTGCTCAAACTCATGTCCATTGATTTGGTGTTGGCATCCAGCCATCTCATCCTCTGCCATCCCCTTCTCTTCCTGCCTTCAATCTTTCCCAGCATCAGGGTCTTTTCCAATGAGTCATCTCTTCACACCAGATTGCCAAAGTATTGAAACTTCAGCATCAGTCCTTCCAATGAATATTCAGGGTTGATGTCCTTTAGGATTGACTGATTTGATCTCCTTGCTGCCAAGGACATCTTGGAGAAGTTAAAATAAGTTTTGACCCCACTCTGGGTTACAGGGAAGAAATGTCAGTTCCAATGTTCTCCTAAGTATTTCTCCCAGAAGTCATTCATTTTTCGGGGAACACTTAGTGGCTTTTATTCCTAAACTGAAATCAGTAAAATTAATATGCAGAGCAAGCCTGTCCCCATGTGACATTGGTATCACTAAAATGTATGAGCATCAACATGAATGGTGAAATTGTGCTTTTCTCTGAGTTGCTGGAATAGGGAGTAATTTTTGTTTAAATAGGTCTCATGTTCATTCCAAAGTAGTTGAGCACATGTATATTTTCTAACCACTCTGCATTTTTAAAGAAAATTTCTTTTGTTGTTACTTATTTACCAAAAGCCACATTTTATGACTTCAAACCTTCTTCATCCTTTAAAGTTGACATGAATTTGGTTCTTTGTGATTGATCTCAGGGCCTTTCTGACTGTGGTAATATCAGAAGTCTGTATCAATTTCTTTCAAAAGGATCAAAGAAAGTTTCATTCTCTGTTCCCATAAAAACAGTTTTGAGAAACCTCTCCCCTCCTAGCATTCATCTTAAAAGAAATTAAAATAAAAAGTAGAGCAAATATTTTTATCCTTGAATACAACTGCACTTTTACAATTTCAAAGAAACTGAGCTTTTCTTATTTTGTCTGTATTCTACAATTAAATTAACTGCTATGGTCGTTTGCAAGAAAGTACCTTGTAAAACCGATTTATTATGAGACTTCCCTGGTGATCCAATGGTTAAGAATCAACCTGCCAGTGGAGGAGACACAGGTTTGATCCCTGCTCCGGGAAGATTCCACATGCCACTGGGCATCTAAGACCATTCACCCCAACTACTGAACAGAGGAGCCACTGCAATACGAAGACTATGCACTGTAACTAGAGAGTACACCGACCTTTGCAACTAGAGAAAGGCCCCAAGCATCACCAAGTACAGTCAAAATAAAATAATAAATTGATAATTTTTCAATTAAAAACTAGGCTTACTATCATTTACCTTCCAAATGAGTGACTCTATGTGGATATGTATCTGTGTGTATTTGGGGGTGAAGTGAGGTATAGCACACTTAAAGAATTTTTAAAAAAGAAGCCCTAGGGAACAAGGTTTTATTACAATCACTTCTGGAAGAATAAAGGCTGTCCAAGACCTCCTGCCTCCCTGTAATGAACAAGTTGGGTGTGATCATTATTCATTTCCCTATAGGTAAAAGAAACCTGAAAGAGATGGGAATACCAGACCACCTAACCTGCCTCCTGAGAAATCTGTATGCAGGCCAGGAAGCAACCATTAGAATTGGACATGGAACAACAGACTGGTTCCAAATAGGAAAAGGAGTATGTCAAGGCTGTATATTGTCACCCTGCTTATTTAACTTCTATGCAGAGTACATCATGAGAAACGCTGGACTGCAAGAAACAAGCTGGAATCAAGATTGTTGGGAGAAATATCGGTAACCTTAGATATGCAGACAACACCAGCCTTATGGCAGAAAGTGAAGAGGAGCTAAAAGCCTCTTGATGAAAGTGAGAGAGGAGAGTGAAAAAGTTGGCTTAAAGATCAACATTCAGAAAATGAAGATCATGGCATCCGGTGCCATCACTCCATGGGAAATAGATGAAGAAACAATGGAAACAGTGCCAGACTTTATTTTTGTGACTCCAAAATCACTGCAGATGGTGATTGCAGCCATGAAATTAAAAGATGCTTACTCCTTGGAAGGAAAGTTATGACCAACCTACATAGCATATTCAAAAGCAGAGACATTACTTTGCTAAGGTCCATCTAGTCAAGGCTATGGTTTTTCCTGTGGTCATGTATGGATGTGAGAGTTGGACTGTGAAGAAGGCTGAACACCGAAGAATTGATGCTTTTGAACTGTGGTGTTGGAGAAGACTCTTGAGAGTCCCTTGGACTTCAAGAAGATCCAACCAGTCCATTCTGAAGGAGATCAACCCTGGGATTTCTTTGGAAGGAATGATGCTAAAGCTGAAACTCCAGTACTTTGGCCACCTCATGCAGAGAGTTAACTTATTGGAAGACTTTGAAGCTGGGAGGGATTGGGAGCAGAAGGAGAAGGGGACAACTGAGGATGAGATGGCTGGATGGAATCACTGACTCGATGGACGCAGGTCTGAGTAAACTCCAGGAGTTGGTGATGGACAGGGAGGTCTGGCATGTTGCGATTCATGGAGTCAGACACAACTGAACAACTGAACTGAACTGAACTTCTACTTGACTAAATTTTAATAAGCTTTCAAAATTCCATTTTGAGCCATCACACACACTTTTTTAAGAAAGAAAATTCATAAAATATTAGCATGCCCATAGATCACATTTTTTATTCATGATTTATATATTGTGATGAAAGCAAATATGCTCCTAAAATACCAGAAATACTTCATGAATAAATAACGGTCAGAAAATTGACACTGTTGTTGGATTTTTAGGCATTAAAACAAGTGTCTCTCAGGTATGAATGTGTCATATTAAGATAAAACAATTGCTCCTTAGAAAGAAAGCTATGACAAACCTAGAAAGTGTATTAAAAAGAAGAGGTCTCATTTTGCTGACAAAGGTCTGTAAAGTCAAATTTATGGTTTTTCCAGTAGTCATGTACAGGTGTGAGAATTGAACCAGAAAAAGGTTAAGTGCCAAGGAACTGATGCTTTCAAACTGTGGTTCTGGAGAAAACTCTTGAGAGTCCTCTGGACCACAGTGAGATAAAACCAGTCAATCTCAAAGGAAATCAACCCTGAATATTCATTGGAAGGGCTAATGCTGAAGCTGAAGCTCCAATACTTTAGCCCCCTGATGCCAAGAGCCAAATCATAGGAAAAGACCCTGATACTGGGAAAGATGGAAGACAGGAGAAGCAGGCAGCAGAGGATGAGATGGTTGGATGGCATCACTGACTTAACATATGAGTTTTAGCAAACTCCAGGAGATAGTGAAGGACAGGGAAGCCTGGCATGCTGCAGTCCATGGGGTCACAAAGATCAACTTAGCAACCAAACAACAACAACCATGAAGACTGAAAATTATCATCCTGATGATGATGAAATATACATTGGACCATATTGTAGAAGCACCAAACCACAGGTAGCTTATCACAGATAACATATTTCAAACTCAAGCCCTATAATTTAGTACGATTGAATTAGAATTATCAAAGTTCTATCTCGAGAAAATGTATGATGACTTTATAGTAAATTACTAAAAAAAATCAATAAGCAGTAACGTGAGATACATTAAGACAATTTAGAGTCCAAGGACTATAAGAATTAAAGATGATTTAATAAATAAACTTTGTTCTATCCTCCTTTAATCTGCTGGACTACAGTCAGTATACATGAGAGCAATTTAGGAATGCCTAACTGGCTCTTTATCTATCATGTTTAAGTGCTATGGGGTTTTCTGAAAGGGAAAGTTGAGGTTGATCCAATGGGGATGAGCATGAGACAGAGGCAGGGAACCACACACCAGAAAGAGAAAGAAAAAGAAGGAGTCTGTTTTATTCTTATGACTTTTGAAAATCAGCTGCTAAGCTGACTTTGAGTTAGAGTTATAGTTTCAGCAGAAGCTAGAAAGTGAGTGGTAAAAAGGCCACTGCAACTCAATGGATAACAATTTGAATCTACAAGGGGTTGCTACTTTTACCATCTTCAGATCAGTGTGTATATCCTAGAGAGAGAGAGACAGAGAATTAAACATTTGACTACAAATCCAGCACCTTTCACAAAATGAATTAATGGAAAATGTTAGAAAAACATGACTTTTTTTTTCTTCAAATGTATTCTGAACTGACTTGAGTGTTTCCACTCATGCAGCCATTCAGGAAAGATTCCTACCGCCAACCATTCAGGGCTAAATTTCTTAAGCAAGACATGTCAGGCAAGACCTAGGGTAGTGTCTTAAAGAGTAAAGTTGCTCTAGTCCTGGCGATAGTTACCCTTTTTCATTTATCAATCTAATTTTTTTTTCATCTCTGCAGAAAAATGTCTGTGTGGCTGAGGGCAGGGGAGAGAGTCGGAGATTCTTGGCTTTTTTCTGAAACTGCGTGCTCTCCGAACTATGATTCTGTCACTTTAAGATGAAAACACTGACAGCTAGAGAGGAAAGTCCGATGAAATAAATTAACACTCTTGACTGGTGTTTAAAGCTATGATTTCACATGAATGTTCAAATGATTATTCCATGCTAAAGGCCCAAACTGATGAATGAATTAATCACCTCCAGCAACTATGTGAAGCTGTTTTATTAAGGATGGTAACCTGCTGTTTTCTGTCTCCTCTGAAGACAGAATGAGAATAGAGAGGCTCAAGCTACACTCCCTGCAGAGAACATATAACTTAGGTATTCAGAATTTCATAATTAGTGATTGTTACAAAAGGATATTGATTTCTGAAAATGAGTATAGCCGGTCCCCTAGGAAGAAGGCATCGTTTGGTTAGGGATCAGTCTCCCCTAGAGAAAGAAAGGTTGATTGAGGTTTTCCACACTGGCAGCTAGCCTGCTTCATAGAACACAAGCCTATGACACTAAAATTCGCCTCTATTGCATTAAGAGCCATAGATTCTTCTTCTAGTTGTCTGTATAGAAAAGAACCTGGACTTTCCCACATTTGTTTCAGAGTCAGAGCAAAAAGAGTATACATTGGCACTTGTTAAATAATGTGTGTTATGATCTCTAATAAAACTCACAGGTTTGTGCTAAACATCAAGGGCTAACTATGACCACTGAGATGATGGTAAAGTCCAGAATTGTTCCACTAGATTTGGTATCAGAGCACACACCTAATAACTTCCTGGTGGTCCAGCAGTTAAGACTCTGCACTTCCACTGCAGAGGGTGCAGGGTTTGACCCCTCGTCAGGGAACTGAGATCCCACATGCCACAGAGCATGGCCAAAAAAAGGTAACAATAATAAATAATAATAAAGTATTTTTTAAGAGGACACTTCCGTGATGCACCCTCTTCCCTGTCCTTCCTTGACCACTCCCTCTCCTCTCACTGCCTTTATCATCCACAGCCAGCTGTGTGTCTACCCTGCCGGTGTCAGCAAAGGAACAGGGGTGCCTCCCAAGAGGCTCTACGTGAACCCCCAAATATCTGGGAAATGCATCCATTGCCTCATTACAGACGGACCCTTCCAACCTCATTTTGTGAAGAGATAGTGAGAATCCTAGAGTTCTCCATGCCCATCAGTCACAAATCATTTCATCACCTGTGCTCTGGATAAAGCTGTAAAATCAGACATCCACTCAAGAGGCATGGTCTAAGTATTAACTTTGGGCTGGTTTCCGGTGGTATACACTCAGCTCCTTGCCTCATTTGCTCCAGCGCTCTGTCATAGAATTTAAAGGATTTCTAAAGACAATAAAGCTGAAAGCGATGGAAAGAAACTTGGCCAGGAAAAGAAGAGAAGAGAAGGCTTCAATATGAAACTCATTTAAAAAGGGATGAAAGAATTATATTAAATAGCAATTATAGTACAGTAAGGAAATGACTCCAGGGCTGGTAAACTCATCATGATTTAGGAGGTGAATTCCACAGTAAAGCAAGCAAAGCTCTGGAGTCAGAGCGTAGCTACCAATGCACTGATATCTGGAAGATGCCACTAAGGCAAAGGTCATTGAGATCATCTGGGGGAAGTCCATCACTGAGGCTTCTCTTTCACCTCCAGTGGCCCTGCCTTCCAGCACTCCTCAATTCTCAAGGAAGCTGGGAATCATGATGGTGACCTAGGAACATCTGCCCATGTGTTTATTCCATAACTTTTCTGAGTCTCTCACTGGACCTCTTGGTTAGGGTGTTAAGAAATAGAAACAATGGAGGAAAGAGTTACTATCCTCAGCTTCTTGTTGAGGGTTAATTACAATACAGTTGATACATTCTCAATCATCCCTGCTCAGATGTCACCGGAACCAAAACAAAAAAACCAAAAAACTCAGCCCAACAAAAGGTTAATCACTCGTTACAGAAAGTACAGCTCTGCATTGCAGATAGCTTTGTATTATGTTGATCACTTAAGTCTTTTAAGGAGTTCCTCCTTTTCCTTTTTTCTTTGTCTTTCTTCCTCTCTTTCTTTTCTTGCTTTCTTTCCTTCTCTGTCCCTCTTAACTATGAATCTCTTAAAAGAAAAGTAAATGGGTCATCTATAATTGTGTTATGTTATAAGCACCTGACAAATATTCACTGAGCTGAACAAAACTGAATGTTACGAGAGTCATTCTGAAGGTGAGAGAGAGAAGGATGGAGGTGTGGAGGAATAACTCCTTATCAGTAAAATGTTCCTAATATCCATTTCTTAGAGTTAACTGATACATTTTCTATCATCCCATACATGACTGGTATTGCCATGGGATCAATTAAGCAGTCGGTGATATATTACTATTAATAGGTATGGTACCGGTCACTGCTAACAAGGATACTATGTGTATTACTGAGTTCATAGCTGGCTCTGCAGTGACTTCAGCTGCTGTGGTCTTGATGTTACTGATTTTATCCCCAGATAGAGTCTTGACGATGCTGAGAAAGGCTATCTTATCATAATCCACCACTCCTCTTTTTCCATGTTTGTCCTTTTCCAAGTACAGTCTTGCTTATTCTTTGTCTTCTTTTAACATCTTATAATTTATTCAAGTTTTCTTAAGGGGACTTCTTCCAATCTAATGGCTTACTATTAAACTTCTAAATCTGCTTTTAAAAAGTAGCCAGTTTGCAAAACAGAATAAAGAACATGCAAGCAAATGAAGCTGGTGTAGGAGAAACTGATAGAAAAAAATGATTTTCTCCAATGTGGAAACGCCACAAATCTACGATATCTGTGGACACATGATTCTAGTCTATTATGTGTCAGGTAAATCCATTCCATTCATCTGGGAGATGGATTTAGTTTCCCCCTTATAATTAATAATGAACCCTGGTTCAAATAATAAGAGAAAAACAGGAAATGGAAGAAAAGAATCTTCAATCTGCAATGCATAACTGTTTTGGATAATAATTATTGCCACATTTTTTGTATTATTGTGAAAGTGAGGTATCAGACCAACATTTGTACTGTTTTTTGAAAAGAAAAAAGGAATAACATTTTGGGCCTTATAATTGACATTCATGCTTCTATATATTATAAAAAATAGCACTCATCTATTTACTGCAATGTTCTGTTTTAAACAGATTGATTTTAATATTTCTAATAAATTGCCAACATGCAGGCAATTGGGTAGTCTGATATCTCCCTGGGAGAATAGTTAGAACTTAAATATAGATTTTAGAGTCATTCATTTTTAAGTAGAACTTAATTAAAGCCATGAGATCAGATGAAATTGCTTAGGGAAAGACTAGAAATGCGAATATATTACTTTGTTATAATTGTTCTTAGCTGTGGAAAATATGATCTACCATAACTGGTTTGTTCAATAGGCATCAGGATCAGGATTGATCCAAAGAGGCATCTGGTAATTACTGTTGTTATGTTCTAAATGTATAAAAGTTTATCATGAAGAGAGGACTGATGAATATGAAGCAAGAGACACAAAGTAATTAACAACTGTGCACAACATTAAATGTTTCCTTATGCTAATTATGCATTCCTTCGGATGGCTACTATTCACTGCCTGAACTGAACACTTGCAAGGGGAAACTCTTCATGAGATGACCAGACGTGAAAGACCAGGGTTGTGTTGTGTTGTTTTGTTTTGTTTCATTCCTAGTGATGCTGGGTCTTCATGCAGCTCAGAATGTTCTCTAGCTGCTGAGAGTGGGAACTGCTCTTTATGAAATTGTTGCAGTGTGCAGGCTTCTCACTGTGGTGGCTTGTCTTGTGGCTGGGCAAGGGTTCCAGGGCTTCAGTAGTTACAGCTCCCAGACTCTAGAGCACAGACTCAGTAGTTCTGGTGCACAGTTTTATTGCTCCAAAGCACATGAGACCCACCCTATTAGTGATTAAGCTCACTTCTCCTGTGCCATCTTGCATTGGCAGGCAGATTCTTTACCACTGTATCACCTGGGAACCCCACAACCAGCTTTAATATACAGTTTTCTTTGGAGGTGGCACACAGTTGCCTTGACTTCACTTGTCAAATATTATTTTTCCTCCCTCTCCTCCTTCTCTTCTATCTTCTCCTGCTTCTTCCTTTTTGCTTTTGTAAAATAATTTTTATTATTATCCTTGAGGTAATAGTTATACCTCATCACATTCCATGCACACACTATTTCTTCAGATTTTAAAATAGATCTAAAGGCCAGTATATGGCCAGTAGTTGCCAAAAGGCATACAAAATATGTCTAGGGAATGATTTTTCTGGATAATAAGAAAATGTGAAAAACTCTTAAGGATGAAAAAGAGTAGCATTAGGAGGGAAAGAGATACGTATCTTTTTGGTGTGGAAAGGCAGGAGGAGGACAGAGGGGATGATGTAAAAGAAACACTCAACTCAGGAACCCAATATCTTTGGTGGGCATCATTGGTATTTTCTGGAGTGTAGTTTGGAGAGACGTCAAGAAGTCATGTTCATGTCTGGTTGGGAGATATGACTCAGTAAATAACTCCAAGAGTCCACTCCTGATCTGCGTGGAATAAAGGGGTGCAGTCAAGTGTTAAAGAATTTCCAATGTGCCCAGTCAACAAAACACAGAGAACATTAACAAGCAGAAATCCTGAGGGAGCCTATCTGAAAAAGTCATAATATACAAAAATGTGGCCAGCAGTGGCAAATGCCAGAGACTATGCTCCCCAGTAATGGTGGCAGAATGTGGCCACATAGCAGATAGAAGCACTAATCCTGCTTCATTCTTCACTGGTTCAAAGAAGACGTGAGACAAGCCCTTGATCAGCAGAGACCAGCAGGGTTCAGAGGGTACCTTGTAGATCAGAGAAGGCTGCCACCTAGGCTCTCCATTTCTATACACACATGGAGAGGAAAGGGAGAGGAAAATAAAACCTGAACTCCCGAGCACTTGCTCAAAGAAGGCGGATGCTTCCAAAAGTACGATGTCAACTGGAAAGAATCTTGGTGCTATGCACTCTTAACTTGTGGCTTAGGGCCCCCAGCTACTCATAAAGAAGCTGTTAATGAGCACATTCGGATCAGTAATAGCAAATTAAGAAAAACATTATTTCACTCATCTAGTAAATTTGTGAGCCCTCTCCCATCATAGAATCTTGAAACGTTGATTCTTTGTTTTTAAATTGAAGTATAGTTGATTTACGGTGCTGTGTTAGTTTATGCTCTACAGCAAAGTAGTTCAGTTACATATATATATATATATATATATATATATAGTTGTTGTTTAGTTGCTAGGTCATGTCTGACTCTTTTGTGACACCATGGACTGTAGTCCACCAGAATTCTCTGTCCATGGGATTTTCCAGGCAAGAATACTGCAGTGGGTTGGCATTTCCTTCTTCAGGGGATTTTCCCAACCCACAGAGTGAACCTGAGTCTCTTGCTTGGCAAGTGGATTCTTTACCAATGAGCTACCTGGGAAGCCTAGATAGATAGATAGATACATTCTTTTTAATATTCTTTTCCATTATAAATAAAAATTGATTCTTAAAGACACAGTTTAGCCAATCTAAAAGAAAAAAAAATATTTTTTCTTTACAAAATTGAGGTTCAAGGAGCTGAATAACCTACTTCTTCGTAGCAGAGAAGAAACTCAAATTTCAGGATATCCAGTTCAGAACTTTTCTGTCATGTCATCCTTTCCACAAGTAATCTGCATGCAGCTCCTTTCTTTCTAATGGAAAGTCAATTAAAGAATGAATTCAGATGGGAAGGGAAGGTCAGATTGAAGATGTGAAAGCCAATTGATTTTTGAAGGCAATGGCCTCATCAAGAAGCACTCAGTCTTCCCAAACCAAGTGGAATCATTAAGAGATTTTACTGAGACACCTGAAAAATATAGAGATCCATCTCAGATCATTTCACAGTTGGAAGGTGGTTGGTTATTCAGACGTGGAAATTTTCCTTGACAAGGAACTTTAACCTCTAGTACAATCACTGGGCTTCCCCAGGGTGGGGGGCGCTAGCGGTAAAGAATCTGCCTGCCAAGGCAAGAGATGAAGGTTTAGTCCCTGGGCTCGGAAGATTCCCTGGAGGAGGACATGGCCACCCACTCCAGTAGACTAGCCTGGAGAATCCCATGGACAGAGCAGCTTGGTGGGCTACAATCCAAAGGGTTGCAGACAGGTGGACGCAGCTGGATAGACTGAGCACACAGCATACATCGTTATATCAATTTTTCTTTAGAGGTAACAAAACAACTTATACTTGTCAATTAAAAAAGTCGACTTTTTGGAACATTTTGAAGTACTTGCTGTCCTCCTTAAATAGAAAATAGGAAAAATTGTGAGAATTACACTTCAGCATCTTTGTTATACTCAGCCAGTTGTTTTATTTCACAGTCACAGTTCTTAATATTGTGGTTATTTTATTTTCTTAGTCTAAGCCATTTTGTGATATGCTACATAAAAATAATTTTAAAATAAGATAATTATTTGGAAAATTATAGAATTGAATATATTCTTCTCAGACATGTCATCAAGGTGTAGTTTTTGCATTGAGCATAATTTGAAGGCTGTTTTACAGGATTTTTAAAAATTTGTTATTATATGGGCAATCAATTTCTTCTATGTAATGCAGAGAGATGTGTATATTAACTTAAATTAAAAACATATAACAATGTAGCTTTTAAGTAGGAAAAATCATTTATATGTACACATAAATATTTTCATGGTGAAGTCAAATGCATTTGCTTGCTCAGAGCTCTATTTACATGTACAAATATGGGTTTCAAGTACCCAGCAAAATTAAATGACATAAACACATGTACTAATACAAGGCATTCTACTTCTTAGTTTCTTGTCTAGGTTAAATACCAAGAAATCAAGAATGAATGAACTCATTAATTCTACAGTAACAAATTCTTCCCCCTCAAAGTATCTTATTTTAAAATGATAAAAAAATTCTTCAGTGGGGGATTTCTTTCAAATGTGACTAAAAAATAAATGTTAGGAAAGGAACTGTCTTTAATCACAACTTTTCTTCATTGGTAGTATCTTTCCAAGATTATTTGTAAAAATTAAAATTAAAAAGTGTCTTTAAAGTAACTAAGTCAATTCTAGGAGCTCAAATCAAAATGATGATTTTATTAAGGTCTTGAAAATCAATCAATCAATTCATGTCTAACATATTTCTTTATTATTTTCTATTATTATTTTTATTATTATTTTATATATATATATTAAAATATATATATATATTCAGGAGTCTTCCAAAAGAAAAAAATGTGAATTTTAAGAAGGTTTATTTGGGCTCACACCTTCATTTTCTTCAGGAAGTTTTCCTATTTCTCTAAACCATAAGCAATGGGTATACATATAATTTGTATAAATTCGTATGCATTCACACATTCTGCTTCTTTTGCTAGTCTCTTAAAATACTAAAAATTCTACTAAACTTCCTACAGTCCTTCACTAAACAATGGGTGTGTCACCCTGAATTAGGTGGCATCCACTGTGCACTGAGAAGGAGGGAGGGAATTAGAAGTCCCAGGACCTGCTTCAAGAACACTGCCACTTGGCTGTGAGATCACGTGCACAAAGTCACCTATTACTTCCAAACTAGTACAACAAAATCTTCAATCGGTCATCTCAAGAAACGTCAAGAGCTGATCAGATGTGGACGACACTTGAAACAGTGCTTTTGTAATCACTTCCACTGTCATGGGCTCTCCAGATGGCACTAGTGGTAAGAACCGGCCTGCCAATGCAGGAGATGTAAAAGGTGTGGGTTTGATCCTTGAGTTAGGAAGATTCCCTGAAAGAGGCCACGGCAACTCACTCCAGTATAGACTGAGGAGCTTGGCAGGCTACAGTCCACGGGGTCGTAAAGAGTCGGACACGACTGAAGCAACCTAACAGCAGCCACGGTCATGAAGAAGCTCAGATTGACAGACGAAGGGGCAAGTGTTTTAGACGGAAGGAAAGATCTCAGGAAAGGAGTATGGAAGGCAGTAAGACACCTGGACAGAAGCGATAATGCAGCCAAAAGCTACTGTAAGCTTGTTAAAAGGGGATAAGAAATTGAGAATGTGTAAGGCAAAAAAAAAAAAAAATCATGCCCAGTTGCCCATCACACGAAGGACAGTCACCCAGGCAGCTTTGTTGAACTGGCTAGACTTTGTAACCACAGTAGGGCTACAGCTTATCCGTGCATCACCTTCTATTTTCACACAATTTCATGTGTTTCCCATAGATGTAGAAACCCCTGTGAGAAAATGTCTTGTCCTCATCCTAGACCTAGAAGAAAAAATAAACTTAAGCCACATCAAACTATGCCCATATCAAAATGTCAAGACCTTACTCTGAAATATTACCACTCTGATTTAAAATTTATGTTAGCTCAAGGATCGTAATGACCTTTGTATTCTGAAAAATACCAGAATCTCAAATGACCATGAAAGAGATGGTTGTCACTGTTCCAGGACAAAAGGGCCCAGGTAAGAAAATTACTGAAAGATGCAGAGAGTTTAGAAGAGAAATATTTTGGCCTGAACTCAGTTTCCCATTCAAAAGTTTTACTGTGGCCAACACTCTCATCCCCAAGAGTTATAGTGGTCACATTTAACTTCTAGTCAGAGTCTCTGCATTTCTGCTCTTCTTTGATTTTTCTATTGGGTTCACAAGGATGGAAATTCATGCATGAAAGGATATTTAGCATAATTGTGTACAAACATGAACATTTTATATTCACCCATTGAAGGACAAGACCCAGTTCTGAAAGCTTGCTTACTATTTCCAGCCAATAAAAAAAGTAGAAAGCACAAAAGATCTATTAGATCATCTTGTCAGCTCTTTCTCTTGGTTCCCTCAATAGTCCAGGATGCTGTCAAATGAAATTCTCCACTGTGGTATGTTTCCAAGGACAAAGGCAAGAAAGGCCTCTGGAATTTACATACATGCCGAGTCAGCCCAACAGGTCTCTAAGATTCTTATTAGAATGATGAAAACACATACTATCCTTGGTTACCATAGACCACCTCTCAGCGTGTCTTTCTCCTAGGATTAAAAAACATGACATTGAGTTCAAAGGGAAAAATTACATTTTCTTTTACACATTCATATGCAATGATTCCTTCCCTTGCTATTAATAAACTGGATGACTCATCCAACTGAACTCTCTCAAAGTGCGTGTGTATGTGTGTGTGCATGTGTGCACGCCTGGACTGGAGGAAAATCTCAGCAGTATTGACATTTGACAAGCCTGCTGCTCTGTGCTAATGAGCCCTAACGGTTTTAACATACATCCTCCATGGCTGGCCTGCTTGGGGCTGATTCCATCATGGAAAAAAAAAAAAAAAGATTTAAGTTTATGGCAGAGCTGGATGGTAGGATTGCTTGAAGTGAAATAGAGTCTGTTGATCTGTTCAGTGTCATGAGTAGGACTCTGGAAATGTGTGGCCAAATCCTTGTGCTCTTCCTATGAATTAGATGCTTTTTCTTTCTTTAATAGAAAGGAAGCAAATCAGGCAGCACGCTGAGGAGCTACAGGATGGTTCATAAAAACAGAGTCCAGTGGAGCAGCCACACACATCTTCCCCGTACTTCTGGGCTGGCAGATGCTGGGAGATTTGGAACGTACATCAGAAAGGAATTCTCCCATCTCTTTCCATGGAGCCAGCTCACTGATGGCAAAGCTATGTTAAAAGTCTCAAAATGCTGGCTCTGGAAAATGCTGAAGATCAAAAATCGTTCAAAGATTTCCTAGCGAATCCAAAATATATAAGCACTTCTCCAAGCACACACTGTGTCTGAGTCTTGATTCATGATTGGGTAGTTGAAAGTGTTCTAATGTGTGATGTGATGATTAATGGTGAAGCATGTGCAACCTCAGAGCTACATTGATGAGGTATGCCAGGGCCCATGCTACATTCTCACCTCTGCATAATCTCTCAGAGAGCTCTCTCTTACTAAACCTCAGCACTCAGGACCCCAGCCCCGGAGAGTTGGAGCCAGGCACTGGTTTCTTAATAGCTCTCCAGTAACTTCTAATATACAGCCAAGGTTAAAATGATGAACAAAGGCCTAAAATTAACTATCTGAAATGAACTATAGGCATATTGGTATATTATAATAGGGTGCAACCCCTTGTCAGAAGTTTTTCAGAAACTTCTAGAAAGAAATTCTTCTCACCTAACAGGACTGCTGGCTCACTTATGTGCTTGCTATTTCCTATACCTCTCAGATCAGGAGCTCCTTGGAACAAATGTGTGTGAGAGAGACAGCCCATTGTAGTGGAGGGTATCTTTTACATTCTTGCCTTGTGTCTTGAGTCTTCTGTTATTTAGTGATGTGATCTTGGCCAAGCAACCTGGACTTTCCTTCTGCAAATCAGTAATAAATAAATAAAACATCTACTGCTGCTTTGTTGGCTATGCCAAAGCCTTTGACTGTGTGGATCACAACAAACTGTGGAAAATTCTGAAAGAGATGGTAATACCAGATCACCTTACCTGCCTCCTGAGAAATCTGTATGCAGGTCAAAAAGCAACAGTGAGAATGCGACATGGAACAATCGACTGGTTCCAAATTGGGAAATTGTCCAAATTGTCAAGGCAGCATATTGTCACCTTGCTTATTTAACTTATATGCAGAGTACATCATGAGAAATGCTGGGCTGGAGGAAGCACAAGCTTGACTCAAGATTGCCAGGAGAGATATCAATAACCTCAGATATGAAGATGACACCACCCTTATGGCAGAAAGTGAAGAACTAAAGAACCTCTTGATGAGAGTGAAAGAAGAGAGTGCAAAAAGTTTGCTTAAAACTCAGCATTCAGAAAGGTAAGATCATAGCATCTGGTCCCATCTGATTCGTGGCAAGTAGGTGGGGAAACAATGGAAAAAGTGAGAGACTTTATTTTGGGGTACTCCAAAATCACTGTAGATGGTGACTGCAGCTATGGAATTAAAAGATGCTGCTGCTGCTGCTGCTGCTGCTGCTGCTGCGTCGCTTCAATCGTGTCCAACTCTATGCGACCTCAGAGATGGCAGCCCACCAGGCTCCCCATCCCTGAGATTCTCAAGGCAAGAACACTGGAGTGGGTTGCCATTTCCTTCTCCAAAGCATGAAAGTGAAAAGTGAAAAAGAAGACACTCAGTCATGTCCAACTCTTAGCGACCCCATGGACTGCAGCCTACCAGGCTCCTCCATCCATGGGATTTTCCAGGCATGAGTCACTTACTCCTTGTAGAAAAAGCTATGACCAACCTAGACAGCATATTAAAAAGTAGAGACATTATTTTGCCAACAAAGGTCCATCTAGTCAAAGCTATAGTAGTTATGTATGGATGTGAGTGAGAGTTGGACTATAAAGAAAGCTGAGCACTGAAGAATTGATGCTTTTGAACTGTGGTGTTGGAGAAAACTCTTCAGAGTCCCTTGGACTGCAAGGAGATCCAATCAGTCCATCCTAAAGGAAAACAGTCATGAACATTCATTTGAAGGATTGATGCTGAAGCTGAAACTCCAATACTTTGGCCATCTGATGCAAAGAACTGACTCATTGGAAAACACCCTGATGCTGGGAAAGACTGAAGGTGGGAGGAGAAGGGGACAGAGGATGAGACAGTTGGATGCATCCCAACTCAATGGACATGAGTTTGAGCAAGTTCTAGGAGTCGGTGATGGACAGGGAAGCCTGGTGCGCTGCAGTGCATAGGATCACAAAGAGTCAGACACAACTGAGAAACTGAACTGTATGCAGTAATAATAGCTCCAGTTGGAAGGATGACATGCCTCCACGTGAATGAGACACTTGCATTGATGCCTGGTCCATGGGAAGCTCTTTGTAAGTACTGGCTATAACTATCCCTAAGCTGTCATTTGGAGAAGGCGATGGCACCCCACTCCAGTACTCTTGCCTGGAAAATCCCATGGACAGAGGAGCTTGGTAGGCTGCAGTCCATGGGGTCGCTAAGAGTCAGATACAACTGAACGACTTCACTTTCACTTTTCACTTTCATGCATTGGAGAAGGAAATGGCAACCCACTCCAGTGTTCTTGCCTGGAGAATCTCAGGGATGAGGGAGCCTGGTGGGCTGCCGTCTATGGGGTTGCACAGAGTCAGACACAACTGAAGTGACTTAGCAGCAGCAGCAGCACGCTGTCATTGTGTTTAATGATAAAGCAATGATGCACAAAAATTCAAATCCAAAGTAGTTAAGTCATGAACAGAATTCTAAACATAAAGAGTTGGCTTTTGCTTTCTCTCTACTGTAGGACTAGCCACTCAATGATCTTTACAAATCTTGGAATTCTACACAGAACTCAGCCACATGAGCAGTTTTCTTTCATTGAAAAGACTACACATTTTTTTGCCAGCATTTGCAAATTTGAGATCAGTTATAATTGTATGTTTACTGACGGCATTGTTGAAATACTATGAAAACTATAGTTTTCAAAACAGTGCTGTGTTCCCAGATGTTTTGTGTACGTCTACAGCAGTTATGGTGATATTTAGAGGGTAAACATTACGTAAACCTGAAATTTAAATTTCCATTTGCACAATAACAGGACTGACATAATGTGAATCCAAAATGCTAGTTTAAAAATATTTTTAATTAAAAAGACTTTTGTGTAAGCATGAGCTTCACTTAGCTAGTTACTTCATTGTTTGACAAAATTTCATTGGGAAACTATGTTGGTGCATGTCATCAATCCAATTTAGACATTTTTACTCTATGGACCCTAAATTAGTGTTTTCCTTTTAATCCTGAAGGGATATTTCCTCCAGCGGGCCAGAATAAAGATTTCAGTCACATGAGGCAACAGAAGAAAATCTTCCTCTGCTTGAAGATCCTGTTTTGTACAGCAGAAGCTGAAGAGAGCTTTAGCCTTGCCGTGACTGAATTTTAAATGAATGCCTTCGCATGTCAGGGAACAATGCTTCCTTATGTCAGAAATTCTTCTTCCCTCGAGGTGTTGTTGTTGTTCAGTCACTCAGTCGTGTCTGACTCTTTGTAAACCCATGAGCTGCAGCACACCAGGCTTCCCTATCCTTCACCATCTCCTGGAGTTTGCTCAAATTCACGTCCATCACGTCGGTGATGCCATCCAGCCTTCTCATCCTCTGTCGTCCCCTTCTCCTCCTGCCCTCAGTCTTTCCCAGCATCAGGGTCTTTTCTGATGAGTCAAGTCTTCGTATTAGGTGGCCAAAGGATTGGATCTTCAGCTTCAGCATCACTCCTTCCAGGGTTGACTTCCTTTAGGATTGACTGGTTTGATCTCCTTCCTGCCCAAGGTGCTTCTTTTTTAGAGTGAGGGACTGCAATTTTTTCTGTAAAGGGCTATGTATAAATATTTATGTCCTATGTTTTCCATTGAAAGTAGTTCTGCTATTGCAGCGAGAAACTGTCGATAGACAACATATTAACACATGAGCATGTCTGGTGTGGTGTCTGGTGTGGTGGGTCCCAGAAGACTTGTTGTCGCTTAGTCGCTAAGTCATGTCTGACTCTTGTGACCCAATGGACTATGGCCCACCAGGCTCCTCTGTCCATGGGATTCTCCAGGCAAGAATACTACAGTGGGTTGCCACTACCTTCTCCAGAGGATCTTCCTGACCCAGGGCTCAAACCTGCCTCTCCTGCATTTTGGCAGACAGATTATTTACCACCTGGGAAGCCCATCCCAGAAGACATCCAGATTTTAATCCCTGGAACTTGTGAGTGTCACCTTCTGTGGCAAAGGGGGCTTAGCACACATGATTAAATCAAGAATTTTTAAATAGGAGATTATTCAAAATTATCTGCATGGGCTTTAAATGTGACCACATGTCCTTATAAAATGGAAGCAGTGGAGGACATTTAACCACACAGACAACAGAGGCAATGGGAGTACTGAAGCAAGATGCTACGATGGACTTCGAAGATGGAGAAAGGGACCACAAGCCAAAGAATTCGGGAATGCAGCTCTAGAAGCTCTAAAAGGTAAAGAAGGAGATTCTCCCCTGGAGCCTCCAGAGGCATCACAGCCCTGCCAACACCTTAACTTTGTCTCAGTGAAACTGACTGCAAATTTCTGACCTCCAGCACTGGAAGAGGCTAAATGTGTGCTGTTGTTAAGTCACTAAACGTGTGACTTAGGAATAAATATAGCTGAAGCAAAATCAAGAGGCAGAACAGATTTGGCCAGAAGGCAGTCATTTGCCAACTCCTGCTCTTTGGACCTACCTTATACCATTTATTCCACTGAATTATATAGGTCTCTTCTCTCCCTTAATTGAGTCTCTTGTATAGAGGTCATGGGTCTTGGAATCAGAAGTAATAGATTTTAATTCTGGTTCTTTCCTTACTAGCAGTGTGACCTGGTCACTAATCTCTGTGTCTCTGTTTCTGTGTTGGTAGAGTAGTTATCTGAAATAAACTAGACAATGCATGAAAACCCTCATTCAGGAATGCTTGACCCAGTGACCCATAGAAGCCACTTTGCCCACATCCATACTCAGGAACCATCATACTCTCTTCTATGTTTCATTCTTCTTCACCACTTATCTAACACAGAGTAAAATTATTAACACAAAGTAAAATTTGCTTATTTATTTTATTTAACTTTTGCTGTCTGTCTACCACATTAGAGTAAAAACTCTTAGAAGACCAGTCACAGAGAAGGTGCCAAATATTTATTGAATGAATTAGTGTAAATTGAATAAATAACTGTGCTGAGTAAATAACCCATCAGTCCCCTAGAGAGTGAAAACCTTTCTTCTAGCGTCTGTGTTGCACCAGTAGATAGGAGCATAATGTCCCGTTTAGTAAAGATGCCTGGGTAGCAAAGCAATCTTGAGAAATGCATTCCAGACAAAGAGATAATAAATTAGATAATCTAACAAATTAGATAATAACAATGAAGACAACACAATGGCTCCCAACTGCATCTTCCACAGGGCTCCCCTCACACCCAGAACTCAAGACTTCTGCTTGCAACTATAGCTTCTTTAATACTGTATTCTTTCCCTCGGGTGTTTTAGATTGGAAAGAGCCTGTAGGGTCCTTGGAGGGTTCATTTTCCCATCCCTGGCTACATTTTCCTAGAAGTTAAGGGGAAAGCATATTCCCATCTAGGAATAATTAATCAGAAATAAAAGTTATAATTTTGGTAAGATAATAGCATTAAATCCTTTTCATTGAAGTGAATTTTAGTAGAACATGTTCCAATCTTGTTTTTATTTTTATTGACTAACACTGAATGATGGGGCAGGAAGTAAGAAATTTGATGAATCACTGCAAAGGGCATCAAAATTGAAAAACAGAGTCTAGTTTCATGCTTTTCTGCCAATCAGCCTTATAAGGCATGTGTGCTTTCTGGAACCTTCATCTGCACATCTCTGAAAAGGAGTGACTACTCTACAAGATATAGTTCTAAAGTCCTTACCAGCTCAACAATTTTTTCCTTTCCCATATGGTTTATCATAGAATATTGAATGTACTTTCCTGTGCCATACAGTAGGTCCTTGATGTTTACTGATCCTATGTATAATAACTCGCCTCTAACAATCCCAAACTCCCAATGCTTCCCTCTCCCATCTCCCTCCCCTTGGTAACATATTCTTTTTCTACATCTGTGAGTCTGTTTCTGTTTCATAGGAAAGTTTATTTATGTCATATTTTAGATTCCATATATAAGTTATATCATGTGGCAATTGTATTTCTCTTTCTGACTTACTTCACTTAGTATGAAAATCTATAGGTCTATCCAGATAGTTGCAAATGACATTATTTCACTCATTTTTATCTCTGAGTAGTATTCCATGGTATGTTTATACCACATCTTCTTTATCCAGTCCTCTGTCGATGGATGTTTGGCTGTTAACATGTCGTGGCTATTGTGAACAGCAGCTTAGTAATTTTTGAAAGCACAGTTAATGTTATCTTCCTTATCCTGTCTGATTTACAAAGCCATTACACAGAGTAAACTTTATAGATAATATCCCTTTCTTTATGGGGACTTTTAAAATAGCACAAACACCTGATGTTTCAATAGATTTGAAAATTTCAAAGGAATTATTCTCTCTCGCATTGTCTTAAATTTAGATGGTATGAAGAGGAACAAAGCAGTTTACCATAAATAGTAAGGACAAATGTCTAGAATTAAGTAAAAGAGACTAAAAGCTAGATTGTGCTATTACAATTTGCTGAATGTGAAATATTTTTAAAAACAGCTATTTTATTGATTGAGCTTCCCTGACTTAGATAGTAAAGAATCTCTCTGTAATATGGGAGACTTGGGTTCAATCTCTGGGTTGAGAACATCCTCTGGAGAAGGGAATGGCAACCCACTCCAGTGTTCTTGCCTGGAGAATCCCACGGAGAGAGAAGCCTGGCAGGCTACAGTCCATAGAGTCACAAAGAGTCAGACACAACTGAGCAGATAACAACTTTCACTTTTCATCTTATTTATTAAATGTTTTAAAGAAAGGGGAAAATGCTAAGACCTAAAAGGCAAAATGTGAAATCTTCTGTACATTATAGAAATACACACGTGTGATTTCTAAATAATCATTGATTACATACACACTTACCAAAAGACAAAGGAGGGGAGGAATCAGCTAGTCTACAAAATGAGCCATACTGTGCATTTAAAGTCCCTCAGCCCTTCTTTCTTCAAGAGCACAAAGTGTGGCTCATTTCACACTTAGCTCCATGGAAGAAAATCATAACTGTCAACCAGATTTGGTACTATACCTATTTAACTATTATGCATCGTTTAAAGCTCAGCCCAGGTAACATTTCCACTGAGAAGATTGGCCTAAAGTCCCCATCCACCACCAAGACTAGGACAGCTCTGCCTACATTCTTGCCAACCACCCTGCATTATAAATGCCAATCAGAGGTCGTCTCTGTCCATATACTCAACTATTTCCTCTTCTGACACTTTACTAGGACAAGTCTGGCTCCTGTTTTATTCTCATCCTTCAGCACAGTGCTTGACTCTATTAAGCACTTAATATATGTCCCTGAGTGTGTGCTCAGTCGTGTATAGTTCTTAGCGACCCCACGAACTGTAGTCCATCGGGTTCTTCTGTCCATGGGATTTTCCAGACAAGGATATTGGAATGGGTTGCCATTTCCTCCTCCAGGGTATCTTCCTGATCCAAGGATTGGACCCACATCTCCTGTATCTCCTGCATTGCAGGAGCTTCCCTTGTAGCTCAGTCAGTAAAGAATCTGCCTGTACTGCAGGAGACCTGGGTTCTAACCCTGGGTTGGGAAGATCCCTTGGAGAAGGAAATGGTGATCCACTCCAGTATCCTTGCCTGGAAAATTTCATGGACAGAGGAGCCTGGTGGGCTGCAGTCCATGGGGTCACAAAGAGTCGGGCACGACTGAGCAACTAACACTTATTCCTGTATCTCCTGCATTGCAGGAGGATTCTTTTATTGCTTAGCCACTGGGGAAGCCCAATACATGTCAGTGGAAAGACTGAAAATGACAAATCACCATAAATTCAAATTCAGTGTAAAAGTACTTTCTTGCTAATTATCTAGGAGAAAGAAGTTTACAATTTAAAAGCTGAAATAAAGGCCTCTGGAGATGATGACTTTTCAAGCAAAAGCACTAACAGAGGATTTCCAGGAAGTTCAATAAAGTCCTCCCAGAATGTCTGAAATAACAGAAGGAATTGAATATGAATTCTTTTTAGACTGCATTTAGAAGGCAAGGCTGTAAAACAGAGTTTAAGCATGACATTTAAAATCCTTTTAAGGATTAAACTTTAAAAAGAATTGCTAATTAATTCCAGAGTGTTTAACTGTTTATTGTTTGTATGAGTGAAAAACCAGAAGCAACCTAAAACCTCAAACACAGCAAAATGATTTAAATCTCACCTAAATGAGAGCAGACTATGTAGTCACAGAAATAATATGACAGAAATATGATTATTTACATGGGAAAACATTAACTTAAAACATACATACTCCAATGGTGTGCATAGAGTGTTCTTACCTAAGCACGTATAGAACCAAATATACGTATATTTGCAAACACACATACTCTTGGACAAGACAGAGTAATAATATCTTTTTTGTATCTGCCCATCCCAGTCTTTCAATTTATCTCTCTTCTCATTACCCCCTGGTAACCATAAGTTTCTTTTTTTTCAATAGGATATGCTGCTTCTGCTGTTGCTAAGTCGCTTCTGTCATGTCCGACTCTGTGCCACCCCAGAGTATAGTTGATTCATAATCTTGGGACTGACATACATACCTTACTATGTGTAAAACATAGCTATGTTTTACATTTGGGAACTATGTGGGACCCTGGTGTAAAGCAGAGGAAGCTCAGTTCAGGGCTCTAGGTCATGGCTCAGAAGGGTAGGATGGGGGAATGGGAGGGAGGCTTAAGAGGGAGGGACACATATATACATATAACAGATTCACTTCATTGCACAGCAGAAACTAACAGACTATTGTAAAGTAACAGTGGGTATTGTGTTGTAGAATGCATGCTGTGTTTTGTATGGTGTGTTTGTATGTGTGTATGTGCTTTTCCTCATGTTTTGCAACTGTCCCACAATAAACATTTATTAATTTTTATCATCAGAAATAAACCCTTTCAGTAAGTGCAAAAAGATTTGTGATCTGAGGCATTTCTGTGGCCTCTGTCCTCAGGTTAAACTAAAAATGTGAAGGATGTTTGTATTGGCAGGTGGAGATCTGAACTGTGCACACAAAGGTAGGAAAAGGGAAAATAATGCTGATCCAAATACCTTTGTGGTGGAAGGATAAACTGTGGCATGAGACATGCCTTCAAAGTTAATTAGGTAATTATTAGCCTAAAGAAGCAACAGGTGAAAGTTACATAGTTTTAGAGATAAAGCTTAAAAAGGAAATGAACAAAGGAAGTTCCACTTATAATGAAAAAGGTTATCTTTTGCTCATTTAAACTCATGTTTCTCCATCAGTTTCATCTAAGATGGCAAGGAAGAAAAGTCAGTTACTGACTTCCAAAGAGAAGTAAGAAAGGTAACAGTGAAGTAAAGAGCTTTAAAATAGACTAATGTTTCCTAGTTACATTTAGTGAAAATATTCAGTTTTCAAAATCAAACAAGCAAAGATGGGATGTGACATTCTAAGCATGTGGCATTGTTTGGAAAGGAGACTGCTATCAAAACCACAGTGAGTCCTATTGTTTAGTGAATAATGGTAGTGACAATAACAAAAATGAATAAGGATAATACTTTTAAAAGAGAATAAGAGAAAGAAGCATCAGAGGCAGAGGTCATTTCAAGAGAAGAAATGGTAAATGTGGTTTGGTTTGGGTTGATTAAGAATGTCCATGAGAAAGTACCCCAAAGGTACGTTAAAGTTAGAGCTTAGAGGAAATATTAGGGCAGGAAGCTAGGCACATTGACCTGATTACTGAAGAAATAAGCATGAAAAGAAGAAATGGGGAAAAGAGAAAAGAGTCAAGGACAGACTGACCCAAACGTTGGCATACTCTTGAAAATGAATGTGTCAAAGACTGGGGAAGCTTCAAAGAGCATTTTAAAGAATATATTTCTAAATACAGGTTTAGAAAAGCAGAGAAGCTATTGAAAACAAATTAAATAACATGATCCAAAGGATATTGACAACATCATCCATTGGATCAACATCCATTGGATGAAAGAAAAAGCAAGGAAATACCAAAACCAATCTATTTCCTCTTCATCGACTACACTAAAGGCCTTGACTGTGTAAATCACGACAAATTTTGGAAAATTCTTAAACAGGTGGGAATAACAGACCACCTTACCTTTCTCTTGAGAAAACTGTATGCATAACAGGAAGCAACAGTTAGAACCAGTCATGGAAAATGGACTGTTAAAAATTAGGAAAGGAGTATGTCAGGGCTGTATATTGTTACCTTGCTTATTTAACTTCTATGCAGAGTATCACGTGAACTGCTAGCAAGGATGACTCACAAGTTGGAATCAAGATTGCCAACAGAAATACCAACAACCTCAGATATGCAGATAACACTCTAATTGGAAGAAAGTGAAGATAAACTAGAGAGTCTCTTGATGAGGGTGAAACAGGAGAGTGAAAAAAGTGGCTTAAAACTCAACATTCAAAAAACAAAGATCATGGCATCTGATCCCATCACTTCATGATAAATAGATTGAGAAAAAGTGGAAACAATGGTAGATTTAATTTACTTGGACTCCAAAATCACTGTGGACAGTGACTGCAACAATGGAATTAAAAGATACTTCCTCCTTGCAAGGAAAGCTATAACAAACTTAGACAGGATATTAACAAGCAGAGATATCACTTTGACAACAAAAGTCCATGGAGTCAGAGATAAGGTTTTTCCAGTAGTCATGTGCAGATGTGAGAGTTGGACCATAAAGAAGGCTGAGTGTTGAAGAACTGATGCTTTCAAACTGTGGTGCTAGAGAAGACTCTTGAGAGTCCCTTGGACAACAAGGAGATCAAACGAGTCAATCTTAAAGGAAATCAACCCTGAACATTCATTGGAAGGATTGATGCTGAAGCTGAAGCTCCAGTATTTTGTCCACCTGATGCAAAAAGTCACCTCAATGGAAAAGACCCTGGTGCTAGGAAAATTGAGGGCAAGAGGAGAAGGGGGCCATAGGAGAAGAGATGGTTGGATGGCATCACTGACTCAATGGAGATGAGTTTGAGCAAACTCCAGGAGACAGTGAAGGACAGAGAAGCCTGGTGTGCTTCAGTTCATGGGGTCACAAGGACTCAGACATGGCTTAGCGACTGAACAACAACAATGTATAAAATTAAGAAAACTATTTTGGAAAAAGCATTGAAGTCCCACACAAGAGATACAGCACAAATTTGCAGAAACTGAATCAATATAGCTAACAAAGCCCTTGACAAATGTGTGAAATTCACACACACATACACAAAAAAAACAAGGAGATAAAATTCTTTTTAAGTTGAGGGATTATCCAGGACTGAATATAGGTAAGTGAAGCGCAATAAAATGTTAGGAAGGTTGTGTGGTATTTTAGAAAAAGCAAGCAAATAAGCTTATATTCAAATAGTGACCTGGTTGGGCTTGGATCTCTAATCTTTTTAGTTTCATGCTTATTTCTATAAAATAAAAAGGACTGTAGTCAGTTCACATGTTTGTCTTGAAAGGTTAATGGAATAAAAATATATGAAGTCCAAAACATACTGTAGGACAGGTTATTCAATAAACATTTTTTTTCTATTCAAGGATATGATACTATTGCCAGATTATTTACAGATAAGAAAGTTGATTAAAACAGCCAACGTTTCTTCATCCATCTAACAAAGAGTTACTGAGAGCGTACTATGTGGCATATATATAAATAGCATGTATATACTTTGCCACACATACAAAGTATATATGCCACACATATACTTTGCCACACAAAGTATATACATAGTATGTATGTATATATTTTGCCACACTTACTATGTGTCAAATAATTTTAAAGCAATTTTACTCCAGCATACTATGTGGTGAAATGTAGTCAATTAGACAAACAAGGCAAAGACCCTACACAATTTCTGGCATGCAAAGGCAGGTTATAAATAAGTTCAGTTCAGTCGCTCAGTCATGTCCAACTCTTTGCGACCTGGAGTTCACTCAGACTCAAATCCATCGAGTCTGTGATGCCATCCAGCCATCTCATCTTCTGTCGTCCCCTTCTCCTCCTGCCCCCAATCCCTCCCAGCATCAAAGTCTTTTCCAATGAGTCAACTCTTCTCATGAGGTGGCCAAAAGTACTGGAGTTTTTCAGCTTTAGCATCATTCCCTCCAAAGAAATCCCAGGGCTGATCTCCTTCAGAATGGACTGGTTGGATCTCCTTGCAGTCCAAGGGACTCTCATGAGTCTTCTCCAACACCACAGTTCAAAAGCATTAATTCTTAGGCCCTCAGCTTTTTTCACAGTCCAACTCTCACTAAAGACATGTATTGTATAGAGATAGCTACAGTTTGGAGAAATAAAGTGGGGGTGGGTTTATAGAGAGTATCCTGATGGCTAGTTTAGATTGGACTGTCAAGAGTGCTTCTCCAAAGAGTTGTAGAAAGAAGGAATCACCAGTCATATGAAAATTAAGAGGAAGGGTACACCAAGTAGGGTCAACAGTCAAATTAAAGGCTCAAGGAAAGAAATTAAAATGGCATTATCAAGGAACCCAGAAAATGGCTAATTGAGCTTTGAGTGTCCAGTGGATGAGAAGAATGGTATCAGGGGAAGGAAGTCAGGAAGTTGGATAGTGCAAGCTTGAAAACTCAGACAAAAGACTGTGGGTTTTCTCTGGTCCATGTGAAATGGGACAGCATTAGGAGTACTATAAGCAATCCATTATAATAATTTGATCTGCATTTTCACAATATTGCCCTGGCTACGGTGAAAAATGAACAAAAGTAAAAGCGAGAGACAAATTAGGAGGTCATTGTGATCATATTCAGATAAGCAAAAGCTACTAGAACAAAAGATGGCAGAAGGAAGGATGAAGAGGAGTGGACAACTCCTAAACTGAAGATAGGTCTTTGGGATAAACGTGATAGAACCTGCTGCCTGATGGATGTGAGAAAAAAAAGAGTCAAGGGTAACACTTGGATTACTGCTGAGTGCATCCATAGGTGTCAGTTAAAGAAATCAGAAAGCAGAAAGTTGGGGATAGAGAAGAGAGATGAATGGGAAAGAAGATGTTAAGTAGACAGTTGGATAAATGTAACTTGAAAATTTGGGAGGAGATTTAAAAATGGCCAGAGATTCAGATAGAATCTCAAACCAGAGGATTAGATGAGATGTCTGTGGGGCAGTATGTAGAAAGAGGAGCCACAAGGTCCCAGCATCTCCTCGGGACATGCCAACGTTTTGAAGTCACACAAGAAAGGGGGAGTCTGTAAAGGAAATGAAGAGGAAAAGAACGGTGAAGGAAGCTCGTAAAGCTTTGGCATCAAGCAAGCCAAGAGAGGAAGTTACTTACAGAAGAAAGAAGTGGTCACTCTTGTCCAATGTTAGAAGTAAAGTATCTAAAATAATTTTTAAGTGGGTCCATGGCGATTCATGGGGTCGCAAAGTGTCGGACACGACTGAGCAACTGAACTGAACTGAACTGATGGCTGATTCATCTCAATGTATGGCAAAAACCACTGCGATAGTGTAAAGTAATTAGCCTCCAATTAAAATACATACATATATATTTTTTTAAGGTGGGCCCATTGAATGTGGCAGTCAGGGGTAACCATGATAGGAATGGTCTCAGAGGAAGTTAGAGACTGAAGCCCAAACAGGAGTTTGCATCCTCTTATCATACATTCAGACACTAAGCATTCTCCACTGTATTAAATGCCATCAAAAGGGTAAGTGAAAATACTGGATTTATTTTCTTTATACAAATAAGTAAACATGTTTAATTTTGTTTGATGTTTTAAATGTGACTGTGTTTATCTACGTATCTTTTCTTTGCCTTTTATTTTGCTCTCCTACCTCTGATTCACCATCACCTTTCCTCTGCCATAAAATAACCCACAGTTATCTCAGTAGTTATCTTTATATATCTTTTCTGTGCCTGTGTAACCCTCCTTATCCACATAGATGCATACGTGTATATAGAAATATACATAACTTTTTCTTCAAGTTGTTTTATCTAGAAAATATCCTACCATAGATACTTTCCGATCTTGCTTTTTACCCAACATCTTACAGAAACCCTGAGTTAACTGATATAGCTCAAATATGTTATCTTTTAATGCACATTATTCAAGCTATACAATCTGCCTGTATTAATGGAAGCTACTCCCTTACTGATAGACATTAACTTTGCTTTTAATCAAACAAATGTTGATTTACAGTGGCAAAATGCTCTAATATTATTTTATTGTAACTCTCTTTATTTAAATTTTCAAGTCATTTCCACATTTTTATTTCTTTAAAAATATTCCTATGAATATTTACATGTGATCACATCTTTTTTTTCTAATTTTATTTTATTTTTACTTTACCATACTATATTGGTTTTGCCATACATCAACATGAATCCACCACGGGTGTACATAAGTTTCCACTCCTGAACACCCATCCCACCTCCCTCCCCATACCATCCCTCTGGGTTATCCCAGTGCACCAGCCCCAAGCATCCTGTATCCTGCATCGAACCTAGACTGGCGATTTGTTTCTTACACGATATTATACATGTTTCAATGCCATTCTCCCAAATCATCCCACCCTCTCTCACAGAGTCAAAAAGTCTGTTGTACATCTGCATCACTTTTGCTGTCTCACATACAGGGTTATCATTACCATCTTTCTAAATTCCATATATATATGTTAGTATACTGTACTGGTGTTTTTCTTTCTGGCTTACTTCACTCTGTATAATCAGCTCCAGTTTCATCCACCTCATTAGAACTGATTCAAATGTATTCTTTTTAATGGCTGAGTAATACTCCATTGTGTATATGTACCACAGCTTTCTTATCCATTCATCTGCTGATGGACATCTAGGTCACTTCCATGTCCTGGCTATTATAAACAGTGATGTGATGAACATTCGGGTACATGTGTCTCTTTCAATTCTGGTTTCCTCGGTGTGTATGCCCAGCAGGGGACTGCTGGGTCATAACGCAGTTCTATTGCCAGTTTTGTAAGGAATCTCCACACTGTTTTCCATAGTGGCTGTACTAGTTTGCATTCCCACCAGCAGTGTAAGAGGGTTCCCTTTTCTCCACATCCTCTCCAGCATTTATTGCTTGTAGACTTTTGGATCGCAGCCATTCTGACTGGTGTGAAATGGTACCTCATTGTGGTCTTGATTTACATTTCTCTGATTATCAGTGATGTTGAGCATCTTTTCATGTGTTTGTTAGCCATCTATATGTCTTCTTTGGAGAAATGTCTGTTTAGTTCTTTGGCCCATGTTTTGATTGGGTCGTTTATTTTTCTGGAATTGAGCTGCATGAGTTGCTTGTATATTTTTGAGATTAGTTGTTTGTTAGTTGCTTCATTTGCTATTATTTTCTCCCATTCCAAAGGCTGTTTTTTCACCTTGCTTATAGTTTCTTTTGTTGTGCAGAAGCTTTTAAGTTTAATTAGGTCCCATTTGTTTATTTTTTCTTTTATTTCCAATATTCTGGGAGGTGGGTCACACCATACACACAAAAAACTCAAAATGGATCACATCTTTTTGATTAAGATGAATTTTTAAATATGAATTTTCCTGGCTAAGAGACATTTAAAGAAATCTTCATACATAGTGACACATTTCTTTCCAGAAAAGTGGAATTTCTTATTCCCCCAGAGTATACAAGAGTGCCAAAGTCACTGCACTTTGTCCTAAGTATTCCTATGAACGTTGTTGCTGTTTAGTCCCTAAGTTGTGTCTGACTCTTTGTGATCCTGTGGACTGTAGCCTGCCAGGTTTCTCTGTCCATGGGATTTCCCAGGCAAGAATACTGGAGTGGATTGCCATTTCCTTCTCCAGGGAATCTTGCCAATCCAAGGACCATACCCACATCTTTTGTGTTGGCAAGAAGGTTTATTACCACTGAACCACCAGGGAACCCCTCTTTGAATGTTGCCTGAAGCAATTATGCAGCCAAAAAGAGACTCATAAACTTAACTAAGCCCTGGTTGGTCAAGTGCCAGAGCTGATTTGAACAAAACCATTGTGATCATACTGGCTAGGATTCTTCTACTTATTTTTGTATTGGCATAGTTATATTTATTCAATAAATATATAGAAAATTATCCAAGGCGCATGTGCCATCATTCATTGGATGGCAACAAATCCTTGTTGAATAAATTGCTTTTTGTCCAAATTAAGTGTCTTTCCCCTTTTCCAGCACCTTTCCAATCTGTAACAGCCATTTCCTTTCTAAACACTTATAGGCTGAAATAATGTATGTGAGTTTCAGTTGGAAACAAAATTTTACAGTGTCAGTTTACATCCTCTTGCAAGCAGGAAAAAGAAAATTTTGTTTTTGAAAATTTTGATTTTGAAAATCAAAAAATTTTGATTTTTACCTATCACTATATAGGGCTTTCCTGGTGGCTAGGTTGGCAAAGAATCTGCCTGCAATGCAGGATATGCAGGTTCAATTCCCAGGTCAGGAAGATCTTCTGGAGAAGTGATAGGCTACCCACTCCAGTTTTCTTGGGCTTCCCTGGTGGCTCAGCTGGTAAAGAATCCACCTGCAATGCAGGAGACCTGGGTTCAATCCCTGGGTTGGGAAGATCCCTGGAGAAGGGAATGGCTACCTACTCCAGTATTCTGGCCTGGAGAATTCCATGGACAGTATAGTTCATGGGGTCACAAAGAGTCGGACAGGACTCAGTGAATTTCACTTTCACTTTCATCACTGTCCTTTGAGATCTTTGCTTCAAAGGCATTTGTTTTGCTTTTTCAGCCTTATACTCTGTCCTAACAAAAATAGAGTTTTTCCTCCACTTCTGTGAAAATCTATCTATAAAGGAAGCATGGTTATGTGTCTTTCCTCGATGTTGGGCTCAGAATAAGATTTCAGCTGCTAAATCTCCTGAAAAGACAGTAATCTAGATGAACTCTGCAGAAAAGTTCATATTTTAGAGTGTAGTATGGAATTAACCAGCAGTTTTTCAGAAGGCAAGATAAACTCCTCTGAGTTAGGCATTTAGATCATTTTGCAGACTGTTCTTTCAAAATTAAGAGATCTAGAAACTTCTCTTTCCTGTGGCAAATAACATTATGCTTAAAGATAACAGAGAACATCTTTTCATATGTAAGATAATTCCTTAGTTGAAATAAACTGATTCTATAGCCACCATCTGGTTTTAGACAATTTCTGTTTTTGAGAAAAGCAATTCAGTAATCATGAGAGCCATTAACTCAGGGGTAACCTTTAGAATATTATATTTAGCTAGACCAGTTGCAAAATCATGAGGGAATAAACATAATCATTTTCCAGACAAACCTACTACTCAGACATAAGGTGATTTTTACATCAATAGATGACATAATGATAGGCCTCATTTAAAAAGATTAATAACTTAATGGAAACTATATATATTCCTGCTGGATTATTTGCATTGTACTAATTTAATCTCATTCATTAATTGATGGTGCTGACATTTTTGCCAGTCTGAGCACAAGAAACAGATGACGTATGTATAATCTAAATGCATCACATCAAAATGACTACTTGAGTTGTATTCAGAGGAGTTGAAATAATTTAATATTATCCACTATTCCAGAATCATATTAAAATAGGAAGGCAGCATAATAGGTACCTGAAAATGTTATTTGGATGAGTAAAGGAAAGTAATATATCCACAGTTTATAAGTTGCTTTCATTTCCATTTTTCAAGCCTCTATCTTGACAGTTAATGAACTAGACTTTAAGGATGCCAAAATGGATAAGATTCAGTACATCTTTTCTAGGGCTTCTCTGGCAACTCAGCGGTAAAGAATCCATCTGTCAATGCAGGAGATGTGGGTTCAATCCCTGGGTCGGGAAGACCCCCTGGAGAAAGTGAAAGTGAAGTCACTCAGTCGTGTTCAACTCTTTGCAACCCCATGGACTGCAGTCTCCCAGGCTCCTCCATCCATGGGATTTTCCAGGCAAGAGTACTGGAGTAGGGTGCCTTTTCCTTCTCTGGAGGAGGTAATAGCAACCTCTAGTATTCTTGCCTGGTAAATCCCAAGGACAGTCTGGTGGGCTATAGTTCATGAGGTCACAAAGAGCCAGACACAACTGTGTGACTGAACATGCACACACAGCACCAGGAAGCACAGCACCTAGCCCAGCTCTGACTGATGACTCATAGCTAAAGTAGCAGACACCACGGGGTCGCACGCCACAGTCAAGCAAGGTTTTAAAATATTCCAGTGGAAAGACTCTGGATTTATTCAGCTCACAGCCTTTCTGCCCAACACCTCTAGAGATGTGCTCTTGGTTCTATTTTCTAATTGGCATGTGTGTCTACTTACTGCTTAAGACATGTCCAGTGTCTACTTACTGCTTAAGACATGTCCAACTCTATGCCACGCTATGGACTGCAGTCCGCCAGGCTCCTCTGTCCATGGGATTCTCCAGGCAAGAATACTGGATAGGTTGCCATGCCACCTCCAGGGGATCTTCCTGACCCAGGGATAGAATCTACGTCTCTTTTGTCTCCTGCATCAGCAGGCAAGTTCTTTATGACTAGCACCACCTGAGAAGCCCATTTTCTAATTTACTTCAATCCAATTTGATTTGATGATAACAATTTTTCCCAGTGACTTTGCAATTGATTATGGCTGATTGTGACAGGAACTAAAGAACCTTTTGATGAAAGTGAAAGAGGAGAGTGAAAAAGATGGCTTAAAACTCAATATTAAAACTTAAAACTAAGTGATCTTAAAACTAAGATCATGGCATCTGGTCACATCACTTCATGGCAACTAGATGGGGAAACAATGACAGACTTTATTTTCTTGGGCTCCAAAATCACTGCAGGTGGTGACTGCAGCCATGAAATTAAAAGGCACTTGTTCCTTGGAAGAAAAGCTATGATGACAGCTTATTAAAATGCAGAGACATTACTTTGCCAACAAAGGTCCATCTAGTCAAAGCTATGCTTTTGCCAGTAGTCATGTATGGATGTGAAAGTTGGACCATAAAGAAAGCTGAGCGCAGAAGAACTGATGCTTTTGAATTGTGGTGTTGGAGAAGACTCTTGAGAGTCTCTTGATCTGCAAGGAGATCCAGCCAGTCCATCCTAAAGGAAATCAGTCCTGAATATTCATTAGAAGGACTGGTGTTGAAGCTGAAGCTGCAGTACTTTGGTCACCTGATGTGAAAAACTGACTCACTGGGAAAGACCCTCATGCTGGGAAAGATTGAAGGCAGGAGAAGGGGTGACAGAGGATGAGATGGTTGGATGGCATCACCAACTTTATGGCCATGAATTTGAGTTGGACAATGAGGTCTGGCGTACTTCAGCCCATGGGGTCACAAAGAGTCAGACATGACTGAGCCACTGAACGAAACTGATGGCATGAATACTGTGGTAGACTGTGTTGATGACCCTATTGAATGGCTTCCCTCAATCTACACCCATTGCAATGTGATTTTTCTGCTCCTCCCAACAATCATGGTGTCAGTTCCTCTAGTACTTAAAGCAGGACTGGCCTTCTAACTTGCTTTGACTGATTAATAGCATGTAATAAATTTGACAATAGGACACTTCTGAGCCAGGCCTCCAAAACTCTTACGCACTGTTACTCACTCAGAATACCATCTTGGCCAGGAGAACAAGTGCAGTCTTCTGGGAGGATGAGAAAATATAGGAAGCAGAGACCAACCGTGGCAACAGCAGACATCTTCAACCAACCAAACCCCGTCTGACCCATCAGCTGACTGCTGACGTGTGAGTGAGCCCACCTGAATCGGCTCAGCTTGGACTACTTCAATAGAATCACACAGACAATCCTAGAAGTATGAGCAAAATAATAATAATAATTATGTTCATTGTTACAGGTCATTGCAGTCTTGTTCAGTTCAGTTCAGTTGCTCAGTCGTGTCCGACTCTTTGTGACCCCATGGACTGCAGCACGCCAGACATCCCCTGTCCATCATCAGCTCCCAGAGTTTACTCTAACTCATGTCCATTAAGTCGGTGATGCCATCCAACCATCTCATCCTCCGTCGTCCCCTTCTTCTACCACCTTCAGTCCTTCCCAGCATTAAGGTCTTTTCAAATGAGTCATACTCATTTCAATGAGTTATACACATTGGCTTATAGTTATACACAGATAGTTATACACATTGGTTGATAGTTATACACAGATAGTTGATAAAAGCCCATTTCTAAATACTGATTCTCTTTAAAGTGTTTTTTTTTAATGTAGACCATTTTTTTAAGTGTAGACCATTTTTTTAAGTGTATTGAATTTGTTACAATATTGTTTTTACTTTATGCTTTGGGTGTTTGACAGCAAAGCATGTGGGGTCTTAGCTCCCCAATCAGGAATCAAATCCACACCTTCCACATTGGAAGGCAAAGTCTTAACTACTGGACCAGGGAAGCCCTTCTAATGACTGATTCTTGACTTGAGTATAAACATGCCCAATAGCAGCAAGCTAGACTCAAGTGAGTGTCTACATAAGGCTATTTATGGTTTATTGCCAGTTTTCTCATAGATTTACCACACTCGCTCTAGCCACACTTCTTCCTAACCTACTAACCTTGTCAAGGTCCATTCGGTCACAGACCTGATCCATGAAACCGTGACAAGTACTGTCTACACTTTGACCTCAGCCAATTAGCAGAAACATATGTTATCACCAAGCCAATCTTTGATCTAAAAGAATGTTTCTAGATAGACGAAAGGGAATAATCACCATTCCAGCAACCCACAACTGGTTGACAAACAAGATTTATCTGCTGGTTTGAAGCAAGAGCATATTTTTCCTCCTGATTTTGTATTTTAAATAGATTAAATAATAATAATAATAAGCAGAAGTCAAAGACACTAGAATTGTAGACTCCTGTAACATCTAGAGATCATTCTGTCATTTTTGAGACTGCATCCAAGTACTGCATTTCAGACTCTTTTGTTGACCATAATAGCTACTCCATTTCTTCTGGGGGATTCCTGCCCGCAGTAGTAGATATAATGGTCATCTGAGTTAAATTCACCCATTCCAGTCCAGTTTAGTATGCTGATTCCTAGAATATCGACGTTCACCCTTGCCATCTCTTGTTTGACCACTTCCAATTTGCCTTGATTCATGGACCTGACATTCCAGGTTCCTATGCAATATTGCTCTTTACAGCATTGAATCTTGCTTCTATCACCAGTCACATGCACAACTGGGTAATGTTTTTGCTTTGGCTCCATCCCTTCATTCTTTCTGGAGTTATTTCTCCACTGATATCCAGTAGTATATTGGACACCTAATGACCTGGGGAATTCCTCGTTTGGTATCCTATCATTTTGACTGTTATACTGTTCATGGGTTTCTCAAGGCAAGAATACTGAAGTGGTTTGCCATTCCCTTCTCCAGTGGACCATGGTCAACAAAAGAGTCTGAAATACAGTACTTGGATGCAATATCAAAAAGACAGAATGATCTCTGTTCGTTTCCAAGGCAAACCATTCAATATCACAGTTATCCAAGCCTATGCCCCAACCAGTAATGCTGAAGAAGCTGAAGTTGAACGGTTTTATGAAGACCTACGAGATCTTTTAGAACTAACACCCAAAAAGATTTCCTTTTCATTATAGGTGACAGGAATGCTAAAGTAGGAAGTCAAGAAACACCTGGAGTAACAGGCAAATTTGGCCTTGGAATGCGGAATGAAGCAGGGCAAAGACTAATAGAGTTTTGCCAAGAAAATGCACTGGTCATAGCAAACATTTTCTTCCAACAACACAAGAGAAGACTCTACACATGGACATCACCAGATGGTCAACACCGAAATCAGATTGATTATATTCTTTGCAGCCAAAGATGGAGAAGCTCTATACAGTCAACAAAAACAAGACCAGGAGCTGACTGTGGCTCAGATCATGAACTCCTTATTGCCAAATTCTGACTGAAATTGAAGAAAGCAGGGAAAACCGCTAGACCATTCAGGTATGACCTAAATCAAATCCCTTATGATTGTACAGTGGAAGTGAGAAATAGATTTAAGGGCCTAGATCTTATAGATAGAGTGCCTGATGAACTATGGAATGAGGTTCATGACACAGTACAGGAGACAGGGATCAAGACCATCCCCATGGAAAAGAAATGCAAGAAAGCAAAATGGCTGTCTGGGGAGGCCTTACAAACAGCTGTGAAAAGAAGTGAGGTGAAACGCAAAGGAGAAAAGGAAAGATATCAACATCTGAATGCAGAGTTCCAAAGAATAGCAGGAAGAGGTAAGAAAGCCTTCTTCAGCGATCAATGCAAAGAAATAGAGGAAAACAACAGAATGGGAAAGACTAGAGATCTCTTCAAGAAAATCAGAGATACAAAGGGATCATTTCATGCAAAGATGGTCTCGATAAAGGACAGAAATGGTATGGACCTAACAGAAGCAGAAGATATTAAGAAGAGGTGGCAAGAATACACAGAAGAACTGTACAAAAAGATCTCCATGACCCAGAGAATCATGATGATGTGATCACTAATCTAGAGCCAGACATCTTGGAATGTTAAGTCAAGAGGGCCTTAGAAAGCATCACTACGAACAAAGCTAGTGGAGGAGATGGAATTCCAGTGGAGCTGTTTCAAATCCTGAAAGATGATGCTGTGAAAGTGCTGCATTCAATATGCCAGCAAATTTGGACAACTCAGCAGTGGCCACAGGACTGGAAAAGGTCAGTTTTCATTCCAATCCCAAAGAAAGGCAATGCAAAAGAATGCTCAAACTACTGCACAATTGCGCTCATCTCACATGCTAGTAAAGTAATGCTCAAAATTCTCCAAGCCAGGCTTCAGTAATACGTGAACGGTGAACTCCCTGATGTTCAAGCTGGTTTTAGAAAAGGCAGAGGAACCAGAGATCAAATTGCCAACATCCGCTGGATCATTGAAAAAACAAGAGAGTTCCGGAAAAATTCTACTTCAGCTTTATTGACTATGCCAAAGCCTTTGACTGTGTGGATCACAATAAACTGTGGAAAATTCTGAAAGAGATGGGAATACCACATCACCTAACCTGCCTCTTGAGAAATCTGTATGCAGGTCAGGAAGCAACAGTTAGAACTGGACGTGGAACAACCGACTGGTTTCAATAGGGAAAGTACGTCAAGGCTGTATATTGTCACCCTGCTTATTTAACTTCTGTGCAGAGTACATCATGAGAAATGCTGGGCTGGAAGAAGCACAAGCTGGAATCAAGATTACCAGGAGAAATATCAATAACCTCAGATATGCAGATGACACCACCCTTATGGCAGAAAGTGAAGAGGAACTGAAAAGCCTCTTGATGAAAATGAAAGAGGAGAGCGAAAAAGTTGGCTTAAAGATCAACATTCAGAAAACAAAGATGATGGCATCCGGTCCCATCACTTCATGGGAAATAGATGGGGAAACAGTGGAAACAGTGTCAGACTTTATTTTGGGGGCTCCAAAATCACTGCAGATGGTGTCTGCAGCCATGAAATTAAAAGACGCTTACTCCTTGGAAGAAAAGTTATGACCAACCTAGGTAGCATATTCAAAAGCAGTGACATTACTTTGCCAACTAAGGTCCGTCTAGACAAGACGATGGTTTTTCCTGAGGTCATGTATGGATGTGAGAGTTGGACTGTAAAGAAGGCTGAGCGCTGAAAAATTGATGCTTTTGAACTGTGGTGTTGGAGAAGACTCTTGAGAGTCCCTTGGACTGCAAGGAGATCCAACCAGTCAATCCTAAAGGAGATCAGCCCTGGGATTTCTTTGGAAGGAATGATGCTGAAGCTGAAGCTCCAGTACTTTGGCCACCTCATGCGAAGAGTTGACTCATTGGAAAATACTCTGATGCTGGGAGGGATTGGGGGCAGGAAGAAAAGGGGACAACCGAGGATGAGATGGCTGGATGGCATCACGGACTCGATGGACGTGAGTCTGAGTGAACGCCGAGAGATGATAATGAACAAGGAGGCCTGGCGTGCTTCGATTCATGGGGTCGCAAAGAGTCAGACACGACTGAGCGACTGAACTGAATTGTAACATCTAGAGTTCCCTAACTATGAAAGCTTTATTCACAGTTTAAAATAAATAGCTATGTCTATTTCTGAAATTTTTCAGAGGCCAAAACTCCAAGTTACTAGATTGTCTTGCTGTGAGAACTACTCACTAAAAACATAGGCTTCACAGAGAGAAAACAAAAACAAACAAACAAAAGTAAAATAAAAACAGAAAAGGACCCTTTCATTTAAGATGGATGCAAGTTAATTGCCTCTGTGACTTGCAAACAAAGGCTGGTCTATTCTACTGAGATGTATAGGTCATCTGGATAAAAACAGGATAAGAAAGGCTGAGCTGAGAGGAGCATGAAGGAAATTTGGAGAGTCTTCATTTCTGGCAACTTGCTGAAAGATTTCTGACATAACACCAACATGTGCAGGTACTAAATTTCTGGGACGTTAGTGTCAGCTGGGAATAGAACAAAAGGTATATAGACAGAAGATATGATCCAAAAGAGAGAGCCAGGTGCAAGACGGATGATGAGTTAAAATAGGAAAACAAGAATGAAGACTGAGACGGGGGAATGTCAAGAGATTCTGAATGCAAAAGCCTGACTGGGGTGATGAATAGAAAGGCTCAAGTATAGCCCACGGGTATCAACAAGTGAGAACCTCAAAGTCATGAGTCTAGGCATAAGGTGTCTGACTGAGTTTATGAAAATGTGTAAGCGACTCAGGTGACTTCATCCCATTGTCTGAAAGTAGGAAACACACTGAAATGAATAAGCCACTGAAAAATGAAAAACAGATTCTCTTAAACAGTTGAGGGCAAATATTGAATACACTGGAGAAGGAAATGGCAACCCACTCAGTATTCTTGCCTGGGAAATCCCAAGGACAGAGGCGCCACAAGGGCTACAGTCCATGGGGTTGCAAGAGTCGGACACAACTTAGGGACTAAATAGCAACAACAGCCATTGCATACATACATCAGAGATACACTATAGTCAGAATGTAAATAAAATGTGTCGCCATTAAGGTTAGAAACCATATTCTTTGAGAAATGGATCAGTTAGTAAACTATAAAGCCATCTATTTGCCCACTAAAGGGGCTTCCCAGGTGGCATTAGTGGAAGAAAACCCAGTTGCCAGTGCAGGAGATAGAGACACAGGCTTGATCCCTGGGTCAAGAAGGTCCCCTGGAGGAGGAAGTGGAAACCCACTGCAGTATTCTTGTCTGGAGAATCTCATGGACAGAGGAACTGGCGGGCATCACGAAGAGTTGAACAGAACTGAATCATGCACTCTGAGCTCTGGGAGGGTTGCAGCCGTGAGACTGACAGTTCTGATAAAAGTGCAGCGTGCAACTTCCCGTCGTTATCACAGCTTTGCCCTACCAGACCTTTGCTTACTATGCAAATTCTCCCTCACCGTAAGTCACTCACTACAGAAAGCAGGACTGAGTCCTATCACCACATTGCTATTTCAGGGTCCTTTCTCCCATCTGCTAAAGATGAAACATCATCCATCTAGCTCACTCTCTGGTTTTCTGCCCTAAAGGCCAGGCCATGAGTTGCATACCTTAACAGAAGCCATTTCACAACTTCAGGAAGTTTTGTAAACTGCAGTGACATATTTAGCATATTATCTCTAAATATACACACATTAAATCACAGATATAAAATTTTAAATATAAATTCAAAATCTGAAATTTTATTTGAGAGATGTTTGGCAATAGTCCTATACCATGATAGATTTCATTTATTTCATCTTTTTCCTTTTCCATGATAAATAATACCTCAAGTATTTAATATTAAACATGGACTTTGTGCAGTTTAAAAAAATTTATTTACCAAGAAACTTTATTATAGGACTGTAAAAAGAAATACAGCAACATATTTCATGCATATAAAGACATGTTTATGTCTACAAAACTAGAACCATTAATTTTTGAGAAAATTTATAATTGGGTCTTATGAGATCTGACTTTAAGTATAGTCCTTTTCTTACTGAAATTGTGTATAACTAATTCTAAGGTCAGAATTTGTATCATTACAATTTTTATCATCATAAATTTTGTGAAGATTATCTGGTTATGTTAGCAGTATCTTTAACAACTCTTTTTATTCACAGTATTTCAATATCCTCTTTAAGAATGTTTTAGTGTTTCTTTTAATAAGAATGCATCTATTTGACTGTGGAAGTTAAAATCTTGAATTTTCTTTTCCCTTTTGAGCAAAAAATTTGTTTTTATTTAAGGACTGTTCTTGTCTATACAAAATGCTTTAGATTTTTACTCAACAAATGAGTTCAGCTGTGAGATGCTAAAGAGGAAATTAAAATTTTACTCCAGTGTTTTGTTTATGACTCAGTTCAAACAATCAACTAGCAAATAAACACACATATTTCCCAAAGCAGACACTGTCATCTCATATACAGTAATGAGAAGTTGTCTTAGAATCCTATTGAAGTTAAAAGTTTGTCTGAGAATAGTCTAAAAGATATAGATGAGGTAAGCTATGAATTATTATCTATGTGGTGAGTTCTTTATCTTTTTGCAATATAAGCACTTTGAAAATTAAAAACACTGATGCACAGCACCAAATAAAAACATCCCAAGCAATTTGGGTTTCTGTGGGGTCCTCTGCTAAGCCAAAAACTTTCATCAGAGGAGTGGTCTGGGTAGCAATATGTTTTGCTTAATACATTTGTGGTGAATACTTTGCTTTAATAAAATTCTCCATAATTATTTCTCCAGAATTAAGTCATCAAGCTGATTATTACATCATCCGTTTCTCTATTTTTAGATAAATGTTTCTTGACCTTATTTACAGAATGATTAATGTACAAATGATAGGATAATACAAAGGTACAAATTTGATAGAATGCACAAAATGAATTTTTGTAAGGTACAAGTTCAATTCAATTGATTATTAAACATAAAATATTCATATTTGAGTGTAGGATTGCATGGACTCATGAAAGAGTGCTTGGGAATGAGAGAAGACTGGATATTTTTTAATTCAGGAAAAAATAAAGGAAGCTAACGTTAAAAAATGTATCTGAAATATTTCAAATGGATTAAAGATGCCACATTTTCTATTTCAATTATCCTGCTTTTAAAAAGAGAAAAAAAGTCAAAAATGACATTCAAACTTTCATACCAAGAAACTATTTAGAATTTCCCCAAAGTGATACACTTTTCTAAATACCTGAATAGCCTCGTTTGTGTAACTAAATGGTAAGAGAAAATCTTAACCATCTCCAGTTAGTTTAAGATTAGTGAGTTAGTGAAGTCGCTCAGTCGTGTCCGACTCTCTGCGACCCTGTGAACTGTAGCCTACCAGGCTTCTCTGTCCATGGGATTCTCCAGGCAAGAATACTGGATTGGGTTACCATTTCCTTCTCCAGGAGATCTTCCCAACCCAGGGATCAAACCCAGGTCTCCGGCATCGGAGGCAGACACTTTAACCTTTGAGCCACCAGAAGTCTGATTTGTGGCCATTCAGTTAGTGAGATAGGCTAGATGGTAGATGGATGGATGGATAGGTAGATGATAGAGAGAGATGTTAGGTCATGCTAAAGTGAAACATCATAAATTCAGTCTCTGAAAACCAAGACATTATATAACATGCCTTCAATGATGCCTCTGGTGACTCAGAGGTAATGAATCCACCTGCCAATGTGGAAAATCTGGATTTGGTCCCTGATCTGGGAAGATCCCTCATTTCACAGGCTCTCTAAGACTTCCCTGGTGGCTCAGATGGTAAAGCGTCTGCCTATAGTGCGGGATACCCAGGTTCAATCCTTAGGTTGGGAAGATCTCCTGGAGAAGGAAATGGCAATCCAGTCCAGTACTCTCGCCTGGAAAATCCCATGGACAGAGGAGCCTACAAGTCCAAGGGGTCGCAAAGAGTCGGACTCGACTGAGCGACTTCACTTTCTAAACCAGTGCACTGCAACTGCTGAGCTTGTGCTCCAGGGCCTGGGAGCCGCAGCTGCTGAAGCCTAAATGCTCTAGCGACTGTGCTCCACAACGAGAGAAGCCACGGCAATGAGAAGCCCACACTCAGGTATGTATTGTTTTGATAGGCAATTAGATGTTTATAGTGTATTTAAATTAATGAGTAATTAAGTTATTTAAATGGATAGTTAATGTAATTAAGTATTTAAATTCTTGATTAATTTTTAAAAATATTCTATAAACATCCAATTGCCTTTCAAAACAATATATAACTGAGCTGGTATTGAGATCATTTTGTCAAGTCACTAACAGCTAAAGATGAGAAAAGAGTCCTCATTTTTAGACAAATCTCCCCTTTAAAATGAAAAATGTAAATATAAGCATGATTTGTATGGTAGAGAATGTCATGAGTAATTCAACTTTTGTGAAAAGAATGCCAGCTCATTTTCAGTCTCAGCAAATTTTTGTTCACACTCAAACTATCTCTGAACAAATTATTTTACAAAGTTAATTTTTCAGGACAAATCCTTCTTCTGAGATACTATGTTGGATAACCATGTTGGTCAGAATGTCATCTTTTAGAAGATGTTAAATTTCAATGGATCATTGAAGTTCTAAATTAAGACATATCCTTGTAGCAGACCCTGTTTGGATATCATAGATAACACTATTGTTCAGGCTGTCTAAATAAACAGCACATTGCCAAAGGATGAAGTTAGGGTACAGAAATGTGCAGAAAAACACAAACTGGTGGGAAGGTGAAAATAGGCACTGAGGGCTTCAAAACTATTTTTTATGAACACCAAAATTTTGGACAGAAACAAGATTATTTTTCTTTCTTAACTATCTGGAGAAAAGGGGTATGTGTTTTATGTTATTTTTCTCTCAACATGTATTTCATACATTCTGTAATGGCTCTGGTATGAGAATCATCTGTATACAAATTTAAATAAATTTAAATTAAATGTTTCAAAACACAGAAATCAAGATGGAAAAACAGGGCAATCGCTTTTTGAATTTCATCCTGGTTTATATCGTACTCATAATTTTTCCAGGAAAATTACTAAGAAAATGCTTAATTCAGAAAACTCACAGTGATAAGCAAATGAGATCAATAAATCAAGTTTGCATCAAGATTCTGCTGTGTAGGACACTCTACATGGGTGTGGTGCACTGGAAGGGTAGAAATACAGAATATTCAAAAGACTAACTCCTCACAAGAAACTATCACAGTTTAAGTCAGATAAAAAGAAATAAGCATGAGAAAAGTGATGTCTAGTATAATCAAATCACTTTGTTGTATAACAGGAGATAACACTGTAAATCAACTATACTTCAAGAAAAATAAATAAATAACAAAAACAACAACAAAAAAGGAAAGAAAATTAATCTCTAATTCAAGATAAAGGAAATAAGGAACTGCAAGGATGCCACCCAAGACAGATTTGGGTTTCTTAACTTTTCAACATGGGAAAATTCATTCCACATGAATTCTAGAGGACATTCTAGATGTCCTCTTCTGATGGTTGCATTGGATTGGTAACTCAGATGGTAAGGAATATGTCTGCAGTGCAGGAGATGAGAGTTCAATCCTTGGATCAGGAAGAGTACCTCAAGAAGGGAATGGTTATCCTTTACAGTATTCTTTACTGGAAATTTCTATGGACAGAGCAGCCTGACAGGCTACAATCCATAGGGTTACAAAGAGTCGGACACAGCTGAGCAACTAACACACACTAAATTGGATTCTTACTTCAAGGAGATCCAACCAGTCCATCCTAAAGGAGATCAGTCCTGGGTGTTCATTGAAAGGACAGATGTTGAAGGTGAAACTCCAGTCCTTTGGCCACCTGATGAGAAGAGCTGACTCATTTGAAAACACCCTGATGCTAGGAAAGATTGAGGGAATGAGGAGAAGGGGACAGCAAAGGATGAGATGGTTGCATGGCATCACCGACTCATGGACATGGGTTTGGGTGAACTCCGGGAGTTAGTGATGGACAGGGAGGCCTGGCGTGCTTACAGTTCATGGGGTCACAAAGAGTCGGACACAACTGAGCAACTGAATTGAACTGAATGACTGGTAGTATTAGAGGGAATCACAGACAATGGCTTACAACAACACAGTTTCACTATCTTGTAGTTCCAGAGGTCAGAGGTGCGAAACAAGTTTCACTAAAATTAAAACAAAATGTCTGTAAGGCTGGTTTCTTCTGAAGGCTTTAAGGGGTATCTACTACTGGCTTTCTTTCTTTTTCCAGATTCTGGGAGTTACCTGTATTCTTTGGATCATGATTGCTTCTTGTATCTTCAAAACCTGCAACAAAACATCTTTCAGTACCTCTCTGACTCAGATCCAACAATCTCATCCTCTGTCGTCCCCTTCTCCTCCTGCCTTCAATCTTTCCCAGCATCAGGGTCTTTTCCAATGAATCAACTCTTTGCATTAAGTGGGCCAAGTATTGGAGTTTCAGCTTCAGCATCAGTCCTTCCAATGAATATTCAAGACTGATATCCTTTAGGATGGACTGGTTGGATCTCCTTGCAGTCCAAGGGACTCTCAAGAGTCTTCTCCAACACCACAGTTCAAAAGCATCAATTCTTCAGTGCTCAGCCTTCTTCACAGTCCAACTCTCACATCCATACATGACTACTGGAAAAAAACATAGCCTTGAATAGATGGACCTTTGTTGGCATAGTAATGTCTCTGCTTTTTTTTTTTTTCCTTGACTTTGTTATTTCTTTTTAAAAAATTTTATTTATTTATTTATTTTTAAAATTACAATACTGCATTTGTTTTGCCATACATTGACATGAATCAGCCACAGGTGAACACAATCTCCCAATGCCGAAGCCCCTTCCCACCTCCCACCCCACATCCTCTACCTGAATCATCCTGTGCACCAGCCCCATGCATCCTGCATCCTGCATTGAGCATAGATTGGTGCTTCGTTTCTTACAAGAAAGTATACATGTTTCAATGCCATTCTCCCAAACCATCCAAACCTTTCCCTCTCCCTCAGAGTCCAAAAGTCCGTTCTATACCTCTGTGTCTCTTTTGTTGTCACATATAGGGTCATCATTACTATCTTCTAAATTCCATATATATGTGTCAGTATACTGTATTGGTGTTTTTCTTTCTGGCTTATTTCACTCTGTATAATCAGTTCCAATTTCATCCATCTCATTAGAACTGAGTCAAATTTATTCTTTTTAAGGGCTGAGTAGTACTCCATTGTGTATATGTACCACAGCTTTCTTATCCATTCATCTGCTGATGGACATCTAGGTTGCTTCCATGTCCTGGCTATTATAAACAGTGCTGCAATGAACATTGGGGTACATGCGTCTCTTCAATCCTGGTTTCCTCGGTGTGTATGCCCAGCAGTGGGATTGCTGGGTCATAAGGCAATTCTATTTGCAATTGTTTAAGGAATCTCCACACTGTTTTCCATAATGGCTGTACTAGTTTGCATTCCCTCCAGCAGTGTAAGAGGGTTCCCTTTTCTCCACATCCTCTCCAGCATTTATTGCTTGTAGACTTTTGGATCGCAGCCATTCTGACTGGTGTGAAATGGTACCTCACTGTGGTCTTGATTTGCATTTCTCTGATAATGAGTGATGTTGAACATCTTTTCATGTGTTTGTTAGCCATCCGTATGTCTTCTTTGCAGAAATGCCTATTTAGTTCTTTGGCCCATTTTTTTATTGGATCATTTATTTTTCTGGAGTTGAGCTGCATAAGTTGCTTATATATCTTTGAGATTAGTTGTTTGTCAGTTGTTTCATTTGCTATTGTTTTCTCCCATTCAGAAGGCTGTCTTTTCACCTTGCTTATAGTTTTCTTTGTTGTGCAGAAGCTTTTAATTTTAATTAGATCCCATTTGTTTATTTTTGCTTTTATTTCCAGTAGACTGGGAGTTGGATCATAGAAGATCCTACTGTGATTTATGTCGGAGAGTGTTTTGCCTATGTTTTCCTCTAGGAGTTTTATAGTTTCTGGTCTTACATTTAGATCTTTAATCTATTTTGAGTTTATTTTCATGTATGGTGTTAGAAAGGGGTCTAGTTTCATTCTTTTACAAGTGGTTGACCAGTTTTCCCAGCACCACCTGTTAAAGAGACTGTCTTTACTCCATTGTATATTCTTGCCTCCTTTGTTGAAGATAAGGTGTCCATAGGTGTGTGGGTTTATCTCAGGGCTTTCTATTTTGTTCCATTGATCTATCTTTCTGTCTTTGTGCCAGTACCATACTGTCTTAATGACTGTGGCTTTGTAGTAGAGCCTGAAGTCAGGCAAGTTGATTCCTTCAGTTCCATTCTTCTTTCTCAAGATTGCTTTGGCTATTCAAGGTTTTTGTATTTCCATACAAATCTTGAGATTATTTGATCTAGTTCTGTGAAAAAAACTGCTGGTAGCTTGATGGGAATTGCACTGAATCTGTAGATTGCTTTCGGTAGTATACTCATTTTCACTATATTGACTCTTCCGACCCATGAGCATAGTATATTTCTCCATCTATTAGTGTCCTCTTGGATTTCTTTCATCAGTGTTTTATAGTTTTTGATGTATAGGTCTTTAGTTTCTTTAGGTAGGAATATTCCTAAGTATTTTATTCTTTTCGTTGCAATGGTGAATGGAATTGTTTCCTTAACTTCTTTTTCTACTTTCTTATTATTAGTGTATAGGAATGCAAGGGATTTCTGAGTGTTGATTTTATATCCTGCAACTTTACTATATTCATTGATTAGCTCTAGTAGTTTTCTGGTGGAGTCTTTAGGATTATCTATGTAGAGGATCATGTCATCTGCAAACAGTGAGAGTTTTGCTTCTTCTTTTCCAATTTGAATTCCTTGTATTTCTTTTTCTGCTCTGATTGCTGTGGCCTAAACTTCCAGTACGATGTTGAAGAGTAGTGGTGAAAGTGGACACCCTTGTCTTGTTCCTGACTTTAGGGGAAATGGTTTCAACTTTTCGCCATTGAGGATAATGTTAGCTGTGGGTTTGTCATATATAGCTTTTATTATGTTGAGGTATGTTCCTTCTATTCCTGCTTTCTGGAGAGTTTTTATCATAAATGGATGTTGAATTTTGTCAAAGCTTTTTCTGCATCTATTGAGATAATCATATGACTTTTATTTTTCAGTTTGTTAATGTGGTGAATTACATTGATTGACTTGCGGATATTGAAGAATCCTTGCATCCCTGGGATAAAGCCCACTTGGTCATGGTGTATGATCTTTTTAATGTGTTGCTGGATTCTGATTGCTAGGATTTTGTTGAGGATTTTTGCATCTATGTTCATCAGTGATATTGGCCTGTAGTTTTCTTTTTTTGTGGTGTCTTTGTCAGGTTTTGGTATTAGGGTGATTGTGGCCTCATAGAATGAGTTTGGAAGTTTACCTTCCTCTGCAATTTTCTGGAATAGTTTCAGTAAGACAGGTGTTAGCTCTTCTCGGAATTTTTGGTAGAATTCAGCTGTGAAGCCGTCTGGACCTGGGCTTTTGTTTGCTGGAAGATTTCTGATTACAGTTTCAATTTCCATGCTTGTGATGGGTCTGTTAAGATTTTCTATTTCTTCCTGGTTCAGTTTTGGAAAGTTGTACTTTTCTAAGAATTTGTCCATTTCTTCCAAGTTGTCCATTTTATTGGTATATAATTGCTAATAGTAGTCTCTTATGATCCTTTGTATTTCTGAGTTGTCTGTCGTGATCTCTCCATTTTCATTTCTAATTTTGTTGATTTGATTTTTTTCTCTTTGTTTCTTGATGAGTCTGGCTAATGGTTTGTCAATTTTATTTATCCTTTCAAATAACCAGCTTTTTGTTTTGTTGATTTTTGCTATGGTCTATTTTGTTTCTTTTGCATTTATTTCTGCCCTAATTTTTAAGATTTCTTTCCTTCTACTAACTCTAGGGTTCTCTATTTCTTCCTTTTCTAGTTGCTTTAGGTGTATAGTTAGGTTATTTATTTGACTTTTTTCTTGTTTCTTGAGGTATGCCTGTATTGCTATGAACTTTCCTCTTAGGGCTGCTTTTATAGTGTCCCAAAGGTTCTGTGTAGTTGTGTTTTCATTTTCATTCATTTCGATGCATATTTTGATTTCTTTTTGATTTCTTCTGTGACTTGTTGATTATTCAAAAGGGTGTTGTTCAGCCTCCAAATGTTGGAATTTTTAATAGTTTTTCTCATATAATTGAGATCTAACCTTAGTGCATTATGGTCAGAGAAGATGCTTGGAATAATTTCAATTTTTTTGAATTTATCAAGGTTAGATTTATGACCCAGGATGTGATCTATCCTGGAAAAGGTTCCGTGTGCACTTCAGTAAAAGGTGAAATTCATTGTTTTGGGGTGGAAATGTCCTATAGTTATCAATTAGGTCTAACTGGTCTATTGTATCGTTTAATGTTTGCGTTTCTTTGTTAATTTTCTGTTTAGTTGATCTGTCCATAGGTGTGATTGGGGTATTAAAGTCTCCCACTATTATTGTGTTATTATTAATTTCCCCTTTCAGGCTTGTTAGCAATTGTCTTACATATTGCGGTGCTCCTATGTTGGGTGCATATATATTTATAATTGTTATATCTTCTTCTTGGATTGATCCTTTAATCATTATGTAGTGGCCTTCTTTGTCCCTTTTAACAGCCTTTGTTTTAAAGTCTACTTTATCAGATATGAGTATTGCTACTCCTGCTTTATTTTGGTCTTTATTTGCATGGAATATCTTTTTCCAGCCCTTCACTTTTAGTCTGTATGTGTCCGTTGTTTTGAGGTGGGTCTCTTGGAGGCAGCATATATAGGGATCTTGTTTTTGTATCCATTCAGCCAGTCTTTGCCTTTTGGTTGGGGCATTCAACCCATTTACATTTAAGGTAATTATTGATAAGTGTGCTCCTGTTGCCATTTACTTTATTGTTTGGGGTTTGGGTTTATATGTCCTTTTTGTGTTTCCTTTCTAAAGTCTATCCTTTAGTATTTGTTGGAGAGCTGGTTTGGTGGTGCTGAATTCTCTCAGCTTTTGCTTGTCTGGAAAGCTTTTGATTTCTCCTTCATATTTGAATGAGATCCTTGCTGGGTACAGTAGCCTTGGCTGAAGGTTGTTATCTTTCATCACTTTAAGTATGTCTTGCCATTCCCTCCTGGCCTGAAGAGTTTCTATTGAAAGATCTGCAGTTATTCTTATGGGGATCCCCTTGTGTGTTATTTGTTGTTTTTCCCTTGCTGCTTTTAATATTTGTTCTTTCTGTTTGGTCTTTGTTAGTTTGATTAAAATATGTCTTGGGGTGTTTTGCCTTGGGTTTATCCTGTTTGTCACTCTCTGGGTTTCTTGGACTTGGGTGATTATTTCCTTCCCCATTTTAGGGAAGTTTTCGACTATTATCTCCTCAAGTATTTTCTCATGGTCTTTCTTTTTGTCTTCTTCTTCTGGGACTCCTATAATTCGAATGTTGGAGCATTTCATATTGTCTTGGAGGTCTCTGAGGTTGTCCTCATTTCTTTTAATTCATTTTTCTTTTTCCCTCGCTGATTCATTTATTTCTACCATTTTATCTTCTATTTCACTAATCCTATCTTCTGCCTCCGATATTCTACTATTTGTAGCCTCCAGAGTGTTGATGATCTCATTTATTGCATTATTCATTATATGTTGACTCTTTTTATTTCTTCTAGGTCCTTGTTAAACCTTTCTTGCATCTTCTCAATCCTTGACCCCAGGCTATTTATCTGCGATTCCATTTTGATTTCAAGATTTTAGATCATTTTCACTATCAGTATTCGGAATTCTTTCTCAGGTAGATTCCCTATCTCTTCCTCTTTTGTTTGGTTTGGTGCGCATGTCTCCTGTTCCTTTACCTGCTAGGTATTCCTCTGTCTCTTCATCTTGGTTATATTGCTGCATTTGGGGTGGCTTTTCTATATTCTGGGAATTTGTGGAATTCTCTTTCTTATAGAGCTTCCTCTCTGTGTTTGGGGTTATATCAGTGGCTTGTCAAAGTTTCTTGATTAGGGAGGCTTGTGTTGGAGTTCTGGTGGGTGGAGCTGGATATCCTCTCTCTGGAGTGCTGTGAAGTGTGAAGTAATGGGTTATGAGACATCAATGGTTTTGGAGTATTTTGAGTTGCCTGTGTATTGAAGCTCAGGGGCTTGCTCTTGTGTTGCTGGAGAATTTGCATGGTATGTCTTGCTCTGGAGCTTGTTGGCCCTTGGGCAGTGCTCAATTTCAGTATACGTATGAAGGCGTTTGATGAGCTCTTATTGGATAATGTTCCCTGTATTCAGGAATTCTCTGATGATCTCAAGATTTGGACTTATGCCTCCTGATTCTGGTTTTCAGATTTATTTTTACAATAGCCTCATGATTTCTCCATCTATTCAGCACTAATGTTAAAACATCTAGGTTAATGATGATAGGTTTCTCCACCTTGAGGGTCATCCCTAGAGGATCGCTGAGTTACTTGGAGGAGAGAAGAGGGAGGGAGTAGTTAGAGGTGAGTGGAATGGGATGAGGTGGAATCAAAAGAGGAAAAAGCAAGCTAGCCCGTAACCACTTTCTTGTGTGCACTCCGAAGTCTGGACCACTCAGAGGTGGTCACAGAGTTATACATGGAAGAGGAGAGGGAGGAAGTAGATAGAGGTGGACAGGAGGATAAAAGAGGGAGATGGGAAGGAGGGATACAGATCCGGCCAGTGACCAGTTTCCTTAGAATTCTCCTCCTTCTGGAACACACAGAGATTCATAGAGTTGAGTAGAGAGGAGGAGGGGGGGGGAGGAGACAAAAGCCACCTGTTTGAGAAAGAGAGATTCCAAAGGTCGAGAGAGTGGTCAAGCCAGTAGTCTCACACTCATGTAAAACTGGGTACTGAAGATTAGGTTTTTAAAAGTACAAAATTGGCAACAAATACCAAAATGCCAAGATTAAAAATCTGGAGTAAAGATTGGATTTTCAAAGATAGATTATTGAAGAGAAGAAGAAGAAGGAGAGAGAAATTTTTAAAAAAATAGAGAAAAAGTAATATATAATAAAAGATTCCAGAATTATTAAAAGACAACTTCCTCCACCAATAGGACTATATACAGTGTTTGCTTTAATGACAGGGTTTTTTTTTTTTTTTTGAAAAGTATTATTAGGTTATAAAAATAATAAATAGAAATATAGAAGACTTAAAAATTTAAGCAAGTTTAGGGAAAAAAAGACAAAAAAGAAAAGAAGAAAAAACAAATTTAAAAAGGAAAAAAAATTTTTAAAGAAAGAAAAAATTCTTTAAAAAAAAATCACGCTTCCTCTGTTTGCTGGTCTCTTCCGTGTCTGATTTCTGTCTTGCACAGGGAGGGTGGTGGTGAGCTCTGCACTGGGCTTGCCCCTTCTCGCTCTGCGGGATAACCGTGTAGGGTCTGCCCTATGCTTCATGCACTTCCCTGGTCTAAGCCGCTCAGGTTTGGCGCTCAGGGAAGCCCCCTCCGGGTGTCGGGTTTGGTTCCAAGTCCGAGTGGCTAGGGAGTTTGGCGTGCACTATTGTTGCATCTTCTGGGCTTTCCGGGTCGCTCCGCCGGGGCTCTTTCTCAGGCAGATGATGACTGTTCAGAGACCCCAGAAGTCTCAGTAAAGAAGCCTGCTTGCAATTTGGTAGGTAATGTCTCTCTTGAGCTGCGACTGCCCTCTTCCAGCGCTTAAGGCTCTGGCTGCCTGTAGCCGGTGGGGGATGGTCTGCAGCCGGCTATTTCCGATCCTTCCTTTGTTCTGTGCGCGGGCCTGTCAGTGTCTTATGTTCGAGCATTTTGCGTGTTAGTTATCCCCCAGTCTGGTTTGCTAGTCCGGGATAAATCGTTCTAGCCATGCGCAGACCCGATTCTGGCCCCGTTACACCCCAATTCTCGAGAAAAGCCCTGCAGCCTACATCTCCCGCGGCCCAATTCTTAGAAAGCACTGTCGCAGGCGCGCTCCTCCCTGCCCAACCCCCACTGCTGTCAGACGCAGGCGATTGCGCTGCTTATCCGCTGGGGGTTATACTGTTTAATTCGTAATCTGTTGGTTTTAATTATTTATTTATTCTTCCTTCCTGTTATGTTGCCCTCTGTGCTTCCAGGGCTCGCCCCATACACAGCTGTGAGAAAGTTCCCCAATTTTAGGGAACCTCTCTCTTTAAGAGTCTCTTCCTGGGACGGGATTCCCTTCCCATGCCGGGGTTCCCTCCCTATCTCCTTTGTCCCTATCTTCGTCCTTTAAAATAATTCCTACTTGGTTTTGAAGCCAATGATCTGCTTTGCTGGATGCCTGATGTCCTCTGCCAGCAGTCAGAAGTTATTCTGTGGAATTTGCTCAGCTTTGAAATGTTCTTTTGATGAGGTAGAGAGGGAGAAAGTGTTCTCCCCTATCCTATTCCTCTGCCATCTTTTTTCCCCATCGACTTTGTTATTTCTGTATTTAGATTTCCTTGAAGCTAGGCATCATATCTCATTCATTTCTGTGCCTAATATAGTGTCTGATACACCATAGGTTCAATCTGTGTTTGCTAAATTACTGATGAAAATGAGGTGAAAACCCAGCTCTTCTGATATGATTCAAAGGACTATCAGAGAAACTCCTCATTTGTTCATTCAACTAAAATTTTGGACTTCCTTGGCAGTCCACACATTCCCTGATTCCACTGCAGAGGACATAGGTTCAATCCCTGGTCAGTGAACTAGGATCCCACAAGCTTAGCTTCACGCTTCCGTTCCTCGGCCGTCGGGGTCCACTTCATGCTGCCGATATAGCCGCCTTCACCACTACTTCTCTCTGCTTTTTAATATGCTGTCTAGGTTGGTCATAACTTTTCTTCCAAGGAGTAAGTGTCTTTTAATTTTATGGCTGCAGTCACCATCTTCACTGATTTTGGAGCCCAAGAAAATAAAGTCTGCCACTGTTTCCACTATTTCTCCATCTATTTCCCATGAAGTGATAGGACTGGATGCCATGATCTTTTTTCCTGATAGTTGAGCTTTAAGCCAACTTTTTCACTCTCTTCTTTGACATTCATCAAGAGCCTCTTTAGTTCTTCTTCACTTTCTGCCTTAAGGGTGGTGTCATTTGCATATTGGAAGTTATTGATATTTCTCCCAGCAATCTTGATTCCAGCTTCTGCTTCATTTAGCCCAGTGTTTCTCATGATGTACTCTGCATATAGGGTTTGATACCTCTGTCCAGAAGCCCCCTTGGAGAAGGAAATGGCAACCTACTCCAGTATTCTTGCCTGGAGAATCCCATGGATGGAGGAGCCTGGTGGGCTACAGTACACAGGCTCACAAAGAGTCAGACATGACTGAGAGACTTCACGTTTTACTCTGTGTATAAGTTAAATAAGTAGGGTGACATTATACAGCCTTGACATACCCCTTAGTGGGCAAGAACTTTATTTCCTTTGTCACCACTGGAGAAGGGAATGGCAAGCCACATCTGTATTCTTGCCTTAAGAACCTCACGAACAGTATGAAAAGGAAAAAGGACATGGCCCTGAAAGATGAACTCCCCAGGTCAGTAGGTGCTCAGTTTGCTACTGGAGATCAGTGTAGAAATAACTCTAGAAAGAATGAAGAGACACAGCTAAAGCAAGAACAACAACCAGTTGTGGATGTGACTGGTGATGGAAGTAAAGTCCGACTCTGTAAAGAGCAATATTGCATAGGAACCTGGAATGTTAGTTCCTTGAATCAAAGTAAATTGGAAGTGGTCAAATAGGAAATGGCAATAGTGAACATTGACATTTTAGAAATCAGAGAACTAAAATGGACCGGAATGGGCAAATTTAACTCACGTGAACGTTATATCACCTACTGTGGGCAAGAATCCCTTAGAGGAAGTGGAGTAGCCCTCATAGTCAACAAAAGAGTCCAAAATGCAGTACTTCGATACAATCTCAAAAATGACAGAAGGATCTCTGTTCATTTCCAAGGCAAACCATTCAACGTCACAGTAATCCAAGTCTATGCCCCGATCAGTAATGCTGAGGAAGCGGAAGTTAAATGGTTCTGCAAAGACCTACAAGACCTCCTAGTACTAACACCCTAAAAAGATGTCCTTTTCATTTTAAGGGACTGGAATGCAAAAGTAGGAAGTCAAGAAACATCTGGAGTAAGAGCCAAATTTGACTTAGAGTACAGAATGAAGCAGGGCAAAGGCAAGTAGAGTTTTGCCAAGGGAACGCACTGGTCATAGCAAACACCCTCTTCTGACAAAACAAGAGAAGACTCTACACATGCACATCACTAGATGGTCAATACCAAAATCAGACTGATTACATTCTTTGCAGCCAAAGATGGAGAAGTTCTATACAATCAACAAAAACAAGACCAGGAGCTGACTGTGGCTCAGATCATGAACTCCTTATTGCCAAATTCAGACTAAAATTGAAGTGAGTGGAGAAAACCACTAGACCATTCAGGTATGACCTAAAACAAATTCTTTATGATTATATAGTGGAAGTGACAACTAGATTCAAGGGATTGGGTTTGACAGACAGAGTACTTGAAAAACTATGGACGGAGGTTCATGACACTGTACAGGAGGCAGTGATCAAGACCATCCCCAAGAAAAGGAAATACAAAAAGGCTAAATGGTTGTGAGAGGAGGCCTTACAAATAGCTGCAAAAAGAAGAGAAGTGAAAGGCAAGGATAAAAAGAAAGATGTACTTATTTGGATGCAGAGTTCCAAAGAATAGCAAGAGAGATAAGAAAGCCTTCCTCAGTGATCAATGAAAAGAAATAGAGGAAAGCAATAGAATGGAAAAGAATAGAGATCTCTTCAAGAAAATTAGAGATACCAAGGGAACATTTTATACAAAGATGGGCTCAATAAAAGACAGAAATGATATGGACTTAACCAAAGCAGAAGATATTAAGAAGTGGCAAGAATACACAGAAGAACTATACAAAAAGATCTTCATGACCCAGATAATCATGATGGTTTGATCACTCACCTAGAGCCAGACATCAGACATCCTAGAATGTGAGGTCAAGTGGGCCTTAGGAAGCATCACTATGAACAAAGCTAGTGGAGGTGATAGAATTCCAGTTAAGCTATTTCAGATATGAAAAGATGATACTGTAAAAGTGCTGCATTCAGTATGGCAGCAAATTTGGAAAATTCAGCAGTGGCCACAGGACTGGAAAATGTCAGTTTTCATTCCAATCCCAAAGAAAACAATACAAAAGAATGCTCAAACCACTGCACAGTTGCACTCATCTCACACACTAGCAAAGTAATGCTCAAAGTTCTCCAAGCCAAGCTTCACCAGTACGTGAAACATGAACTTCCAGATGTTCAAGCAAGATTTAGAAAAGGCCAGAGGTCAAATTGTCAAAATCCATTGGATCATTGAAAAAGCCAAAGAGTTCCAGAAAAACATCTACATCTTCTTTATTGACTATGCCAAAACCTTTGACTGTGTGGGTCACAACAAACTGGAAAATTCTTGAAGAGATGGGAATATCAGACCACCTGACCTGCTTCCTGAGAAATCTTTATGCAGGTCAAAAAGCAACACAGTTAGAACTGGACCTGGAACAACAGACTGGTTCCAAATCAGGAAAGGAGTATGTCAAGGCTGTGTATTGTCACCCTGTTTATTTAACTTATATGCAGAGTACATCATGAGAAATGCTGGACTGGATGAAGCACAAGCTGGAATCAAGATTTCCAGGAGAAATATCAATAACCTCAGATATGGAGATGGCACTATGACACCACTCTTATGGCAGAAAATGAAGAAGAATAAAAGAGCCCCTTGATGAAATTGAAAGAGGAGAGTAAAACAGTTGACTTAAAGCTCAACTCTCAGTAAACAAAGATCATGGTATCCAGTCCCATCACTTCATGGCAACTAGATGGAGAAATAGTGGCAGACTTTATTTTCTTGGGCTCCATAATCACTGTGGATGGTTACTGCAGCCATGAAATTAAAAGACTTTTGCTCCTTCAAAGAAAAACTATGACCAACATAAACAGTATATTAAAAAGCAGAGACATTACTTTGCTAACAACTATTTGTCTAGTCAGAGCTATGGCTTTTCCAGTAGTCATGTATGGATGTGAGAGCTGGACTATAAAGACATTTGAGCACTGAAGAATTGATGCTTTTGAACTTTTGCATTGGAGAAGACTCTTGAGAGTTCCTTGAATTGCAAGGAGATCCAACCAATCCATCCGAAAGGAAAACAGTCCTAAATATTCATTGGAAGGACTGATGCTGAAGCTGAAACTCCAATACTTTGATCACCTGATGCCAAGAACTGACTCATTTAAAAAGACTCTGATGCTGGGAAAGATTGAATGTGGGAGGAGAAGGGAATGACAGAGGATGAGATGGTTGGATGGCATCGCCGACTCATGACATGAGTTTGAGTAAACTCCAGGAGTTGGTGATGGACAGGGAGGCCTAGCGTGCTATAGTCCATGAGGTTGCAAAGAGTGGGACATGACTGAGCAACTGAACTGTCTGATTGTGGATTACCTTTTTGATTTGGTAAAGAAACTGAGAACTTAAAAAAAGAAAAAGAAAATTAGAACTTCATTTTGTACTATGTGTGTATGTATATAGTAGTATGCATACATATAGGACTTCCTGGGGGCTCAGATGGTAAAGCGTCTGTCTACAGTGCAGGAGACCCAGGTTCGATCCCTGGGTCAGGAAGATCCCCTGGAGAAGGAAATGGCAATCCACTCCAGTACTATTGCCTGAAAAATCCCATGGACAGAGGAGCTTGGTAGGCTACAGTCCATGAGGTCGCAAAGAGTCAAACACAACAGAGCGACTTCACTCACTCACTCACTCATGCATACATATGCATATAAACTATATATATATATATATATATATATATATATATATATATATATGCAATCACATAAAGTATTTTTCTTCATCTTTCAAGTATCAATACAGGATTTGACCTTATAGTAGTGAAAATTTGGTGTGCGGGGAAGCATAGCTTAGGGAAATAGTTCTAAAATTATGGTCAGGGACCACAGGCTGTTTCTGAGGGTCTTGCTTATAGTAAATATAGGGTTAATAAAAGAAGAAAGCAAACATTGTTTACCCTGAGCAACTTTATGGCTCCATCTAGTTACATAGTGCACAAAGAGAGTCACAGCTTTCTTTAAGAGGCAATACTGTACATGGGGTAAGAATACAGATTCCAGAGTTAGCCTGCCTTGAGTTTAAACCCTAGTTCTACCTCTTTGTAATGAAGTGACCTTGAGAGTGTAAGGTTGTTTCCTTTTCTATGAAATGATAAAAAAAAACATCCATTCCAAGCGGTCATTGCAATATTGTAGGTAAAGTCTTTGATACAGTCAAATATTCAGCTTAGCACAGAAGTTTTTGTTGTTATTTTTCTTATATTTTAATATTTGAATGGGCACTGGGTTAACTTTCCCTTAATGTTAAGACTCTATCTAATGGCATTTGTCCTTGGGTGGTGGTAGGAGGAAACTTAGTTTTAAAATGCTCCCCTGATATGAAGGTTATTGAGGAAGTTGCCACTAAAAATTAATAACAATCAACCTGGAGACAAAATAACTTCTAATTATATGAAAAGGACTCATGCAAACAATGCATTTTATTTTAGATATTTTTGTCAGATCTGAATGAAATATTGTCACTATCACTACATAGATTAAATAAAGAATGAAAATCTCCATGTAATTAGTAGTTCTCATCTGAGCTTGACGTCTCAGATGGAATAGAACACCATGCAACACACTTTAAAAGTGGATTCAGTCAAAATTACAGGAGTTTAGGAAATAACTATAATGTGGGTGAAAGGAATCCCAAAGTAATTTCTGACCCCAGTGTATGAATCTTGAATTTTTTTGCAAATGGATATTCATGTCACATATTCAAAGAATTGTAAACTCTCCAGAAGAAATAAAACTAGAAATATGGAATTTCCTTATTACCGTAGCAATGAGTTTAAAAACTTCTGCTTTAAACATGTGTGTGTTAGCCGTTCAGTTATGTCCAACTCTTTGTGATCCCATGGACTGTAGCCCACCAGGTTTCTCTGTCCATGGACTTCTCCAGGCAAGAATACTGGAGTGATTAGTCATTCCCTTCTCCAGGGGATCTTCCTGACCCAGAGATTGAACCTGGGTCTCCCACAGGCAGATTCTTCATCATCTGAGCCACCAAGGATAGATAGCTGTCAACATAAGCCTTGATAATTCCTTCCTTAGACAGGATGATATTCTATAGAAACAAAGCATTAATGTCAGAGATCTGCATGCTTGAGTACAGATGATTTACTCTAAACTTATGTAAACCACTTGGGTAAAGGTGGGTCGCTCTATTAGCTACCTTTTGCTGCATAACAAATTACCCTGAAATTTAGTGGCCTAAACCAACAGGCATTTATTATTTCAGTTTCTATGTGTCTCTTCGGTCTGCAATCAAAGGGGTGACTGGAGCTACAATCCTTTCCAGATCCAACTGAAGGAGAATCAACTCTCAGGCTCACTCACTGACATGGCAGTTGGAATGATGTACGTGCATGCTCAGTTGCTTCAGTTATGTCTGAGTCTCTGAGACCCTATCAACAGTAACCTACCAGGCTCCTCTGTCCATGGGATTCTCCAGGCACGAATACAGAGTGAGTTGCCATGCCCTCGAATCTTCCCAACCCAGGGAGAGAACTCCCATCTCTTATGTCTCCTGCATTGGCAGAGGGTTCTTTACTGCTAGCACCACCTGGGAAGCCCAGCTGGGAGGATGCAGGTCTGTTTTTGAGGTCTCTCTCCAGAGCCCCTCATCAAGGTTGCTTCATGACATGAGCACTGACTTCTTCTGGAGTGAACCACCCAACTGACAACAAAAGAGCTTCCAAGGTAGAAGACATGGTCCTTTATCACCTAATCTCAGAAGTGACTTCCCATTACTTCTGCCATTTTCTATTTATTAGAAGAGACACAACATATCCCAGCCTATATTCAGTGAGTGGCAATTACACTAGGGTATGAACTCCACAGTGGTGGAGAATGTTGGGGGTCATCTTCGAGGCTGTATGATAGTATCACCCTAAAATATCTCCTCCTAAATTCACTTTCCTAAGTGCCCAGACTTTAGTATTTGGTTGTTGTAAAACTAAGTTTTTTAAGATTAATGTTTGTGTCTGTCAAAGATAAACAGTGTGGCACTATCAAATGATAAGGATGGATTTTAATTCATAATATATTATTGATACAGAGAAGTGGATTCAGTGTAAACTGAACCCAACTTTGATGTACACAGGTGACTGGATGTTGTAAAAGAAGAATGAGGAAGTAGGGAAGGGGTGAGTAGGGGTCTCAGTAGAGTGAGGGAAGTGAAGGGTTGATCAGTGCAAATACCAAATAGGCCAGCCGCTTCTCATGGATGACAGTCATCCACGTTAAGATTCTGTCTTCTCACTCAGGCTGCAAGACATAGGCCCGTCCTTCCTGGTGATTAGATTTTAAAGAAATGGCTTTTACTTCCTTGAGACGGACGCTCTTGAGTTACAGGAGATACATATACTTCTCAAAGGGATAGAGGGAGTACTCAGAAGTATTAACCCTTTTTAGTAAAGGCTCTCAGATAGGGTGATCAGAGCCTATGATCAGGTAATGTCTAGAACAAATAGTAAATTATTTTGGCAGCCTTGACCTTGCAAAGACAAGCACTTTAATAGGGGTTAGATTCCTTCTAGGAATTTAGCCTTGAACTTTCAGAAACTATGCTGTGCATGTTCAGACACTGTCCGACTCTTTGCAACCCTGTGGACTGCAGCCCACCAGATCCCTCTGTCCATGGGATTTCCCAGGCAAGAATACTGGAGTGGGTTGCTGTTTCCTCTTCCAGGGGTTCTTCCTGGCCCAGGGATCAAAACTCCATCTCCTGCATAGGCAGCTGTGTTCTTTACCACTGAGCCACCGGGAAGCCAAGAAATTGTTGAAGTCTTTCATTGCTGGGGGTGGATGAAATCATTTACATTAAGGGGAGTGTGTAGTTTTTACAGACCAAGATTGAAGCCTGGTTAAGAAGATTGCTCAGAGGAGCCTGGCTAGAGTTTGGTGAAGGATAGAATCTTTGTCGTATCCATATAATGAGAATTTAAACTCATTCATTACTTACAGAGACCCAGTTACCCAGCTCATTAATATGAAAGTCTAATGGTAACTGAATCATTGTAGTGACAGCAAAACCCTTTTATGTTACCCAGTTCTTCTCTGGTGACTGGAGCTCATCAGCTAGTTTGTCAATTTCTTGCTCATTCTTGGATTTGCTGATAGTGAGCCTCTCTGATTCCTGGTCCCCCAAATGTAGAATCAGTTCATCAGTGAACTTGGCCACATGTAGGAGGCAGCTGGCCATGTTCACTATTCTCTGGACCAGGGGGAACCTAGGGCACAGTCTCTCCAAAGCCAGCCAGCCAGGCCCCAACAAACCAGCCAGAGATCTCTGAAAGTGTCCAGAGTTGGCCAACTATGTTGGATGTCTGAGTTTCAGACCCAGAAGCCCTGGAGCTACCCTCCAAACCCACAGGGCCAACTCTCACTTTAAGATGGAGCTCCCATTTTCCCCTTCTCAGTCTTCTTCTGATAGTTTTGCTTGATTAGGGCCAGCCAGTTGTAGTCAAAAGAAGGAGATTTTATGATGTTCACTCTTTCCTAGTATATGCAGCTCAGTGCATTTTCCAAACCAGAAATTTTTTTAATTAAAAACAGCCCAGCAAGATCCTGGATTTTCCAGCACTTAGTTCCATACAACTGAATAAGAACACATGTGAGAAAAAAAAAAATTGATTTCTAAAATAGTTGAAGTACCATGTGATAGAAATACAGTGGTATCATCATTACTATTTTTATTATTTGTTATTTATAATATTTTTCTTGACATATGTTCTCACAATTATCTCTGTTTTTTGTTTTTCTTTTTTTCTTTCCTCTTTTTTTTTAGTTTTAATATAAGCTTTGGGATAAAATGGTTATGATATAATAATGTTAATGGAAGTAATATATCTTAAAAAGATCACTTAAAATCTGTTTCTAGGTATCTCTGAACTTAAATTTACTCATCTTTGAATTCATACTAATATTACCCTTCTTCCAGGATTGTTGTTAGAAGGAAATGAAATAACATACACGAAACCCCTAGCATAATGTCTGCTTTATAACAAAAGTAAAATTAATGTTTATTTCCCTTGATGGAAACTTCATTAATTTTTAAAATTTTTATTTTATGCATTATTCCTTTTCAAGAAGGAGTAGATGGGAAATATTTATTTATTTAGTTCATATCTTAATATTTAGAGCATCATACTTTTGTAACTCAGCATGTGAATTTAACCCCCTTGGGTACTGGATGATTTGGCCTGAAATTGGTTTTTAGTTGAGTGTCTCCCATAGAAAAGTAGCAGGAAAAAATTTCATTTGTGTCTTTAATACGATGAGGTTTGATGTTGCTGATGGATGAGAAATCTGAAATGCCTATTCTCCCCGAGATGCCATGAATCCTTTTCATTCTTTTGTCTCCTGGAACTGGCTGATGTAAGCAGAATCTCCAAACACAATGAAGCAAAGAAGAGACTGTTCAATCAATTAAATACATTGAACACTTACTCTGTACAGGACATCATCTTAAATTGAGTGAGTGATATGCTTCTGACAAAAAGAGAGGAGGGGCAAAAACAATTTAGGAAGCCGAGCAATATTTCCGAGAAGGAATTGCCAGATACACATTCGGGGACAAAGATTAGATGATCTGGGCTGAACCACAGGGTTTACGTATAAGAGTAAATGACAGCATGCTTCCTTGCTCAGCTATCAACTCTGTTCTCCCTTTGGCCATTCATTGCCAGGCAAGAGCTGTGCCAGACTTCTCAATTGACTTTTCTACACCCATTATATGCATTTCCTCTCCACCTACTTCCCCCTTCACCCCCTGTGGTTGGCTTTCCATTTCCAACAAGGTGCCAAGTTTCTGCTTGTAAAGGTCACTAAACACTTAATTTAATTTTGCCATATCAGGTGACCTCTTGGTTTTCATTCATTTCACAGGACTCCTTCAGTGTATTTGACACTCTTTTTAATGGTCTTTTACCTTGGCTTTGATGAAGTCGCGGTCTTAACAATCTGTTTCTCTTCCCTTCTCTCTGCTGTCTCATCCTTCTGAGGTATTTTTCTTGGTTTTATTCTCCAGCAACATCTGTACATATTATCTAATTCTAAACATCTGTCCCTCAGATCTTTTCTCCATGAAGTTTTCTGCCTTAGAATCCAGCCAGTCTCTAAGCTGTAACTGCATCTTATCAAATGTTGCTTCTATGTTTCTCAATCCTAAAATCTTTCTGTGGCTCGTGCCCACACTGACACTGTGGCATCCTCATTAACCCATGTGCTAACCCCACTGTCTCTTTCTGCCATAATTGTTAGTCACCTGCTACTCTCAACCTTCTGTCCTATATGTAGTTCTCAAAACAAATAAAAATGTGTGAATAATTCATGTTCTCTTATAGCACATAGATTTTTTTTTGGCATGTACTGCCCTCCTCCAGCAGAGAAGGCAATGGCAACCCATTCCAGTACTCTTGCCTAGAAAATTCCATGGCTGGAGGACCCTAGTAGGCTGTAGTCCATGGGGTCACTAAGAGTCGGGCACGACTGAGTGACTTCACTTTCACTTTTCACTTTCCTGCACTGGAGAAGGAAATGGCAGCCCACTCCAGTATTCCTGCCTGGAGAATCCCAGGGACAGGGGAGCCTGGTGGGCTGCCATCTATGGGGTCGCACAGAGTTGGACACGACTGAAGTGACTTAGCAGTAGCAGTCCTTTAAGGGGTTTCCCTGATGACTCAATGGTAAAAGAACCCACCCACCAATGCAAGAGATGCAAGGGACTCAGGTTTGATCCCTGGGTTGGGAAGATTCCCTAGAGAAGGAAATGGCACCCTACTCCAGTAGTCTTGCCTGGATAATTCCATGGACAGAGGAGACTCAGCTCAGGACTTTCCAAGTGGTCCAGTGATTAAGAATCTGTCTGCCAATGCAGGGGACATAGGTTCCATCCCTGGTCCAGGAAGATCCCACATGCTGCAGAGCAACTAAGCCTGTGCACCACAGCAACTGAACCTGAGCACTGGAGCCCATGAGCAGCAACTACTGAGCCCATGTGCTGCAACTACTGAAGCCCAGACACTCCAGCCCATGCTCTACAGAAAGAGAAGCCACTGTGATGAGAAGCCTACGCATCTCAACTAGAGAGTAGCCTGTAAGCTGCCACAAAGACCCAGCAGAGTCAAAAATAAATAAATAAAAAAGTTTTTTTCTTAAAATAAAAAACTCAGCTCAATTTTCTTAATATGTACATATTCTTGTATCCCCAGTTGAAGTCCAGTGCCCCTCTTTCCTTACGTTGAGTTGACTTTAGAAGCTCTGTCTCCCTTTCACTGTGTTGATACTTTAAAAAGACAGTCATTGTTTGTCTAGTTCTACTTCCTCCAATTCCCGGCATAATTTCTGACCCATCATATGCAATCAACACATCACTGTTCAACGAAAACATGAACAAAGCAAGTCAATAGCCCAGCCCACTTCTCAAATGAGTTTTCTAGTCTTGTGTGTATAACTGTTTTATTGTCTTGTCCATTGCTATCATCTCTAATCCAATGCTTTCAGTACTTGAAATAGTACCTTACTTCACAATGGCCACCTTCCAACTTGAAGTTTACTCTCTGAGCATTTCCCATTAAGGCAGGGATATTCTCCCCTAACAGGCTTTGAACTTCATGAATTTGGGGCACTCACTAAGAATTAATCCACATATGCACAGACATTTGACTTATTGTGGAACGAAGTGACTGCGTACATAGTAAACACCAAACCTGGAAATGTATCTTGGGGTCAATTGATAGAAAACATAAACCAAATGTTTGCTCCATCCAGAAGGCTTTCTTCTTGATCCTCCCCAAAATCCTTCTCCAGTATCAAATTCTTCCCTTACATTTCTCCTCACAATACACTTCGCAGATGGTACTTTGTAGATGAAGATCTATAATTATAGCGTCTTTGATGGCTTTTTTTCCCACCTCTACTCCTTCAACAGTAGTCTAACTAAGGTCATGGTCACATCTTTTTGTTGCTTTTAGAAGGGTTCCTTGCCCATGGTAAACATTTATGGCTGTTAGTTGAAATGAGGTGCCAAGAGCTAGGGCCCAAGGACTGCATTAGGCAGTCAAGACAAGTAACTGGATATACTGGGATCTATGTAGCAGTAGAGAAGCTTCCCAAACAGACAGCTTATCAAACAAGGCCTTTTCTCTTTTTCAGAAAGGAAGATGGTTTCTAGGATATTCAAAGTGTCCTTTTCTCTCCACCGGAACCCTACTCCTTCACCATCTCTGAAAAAGAGAAGAACTGGCTGAAAAGTTGGCTTCTACCAAGAAACCTCAAATCCACTTACATGACTAAACTGTTGAACAGACATCCAGTTTCAAAAGCTCAGGGTAACTTGCCCTAGCATTTCCTATGAGAACATGTCTGCTTAATAACAATGTAACAGATGATAAGAGCGCCAATCACAGAGAAAAGTGGTTCAACCCATGTTAAAGGTTGATGATAATTACCAGACTAAACAAATAATTAGAAATATGCTCCCATATCCAATTTGGATTTTAAAATACTTCAGAGTGGCTTGGAAACTGAGCTTCACTTTAATGAGCCCCAGAATAACTAGCACCAAATGGTTTAGCTACAACTGTCCTTTGAAAAGATTTTTTAATTTTTTTCTCTTCAGAGCAGAAAAATGTGCAGAGAAACACAGATTTGATTCCTCCTGAAGTTTTCCTTAATTATTTGGAGGATATAAATGAAAGGAAGCCTATGTATCAGCATACGTTAGATGCTTAGAAAATCCGTGGACATGACTCAGACATCAAAGGTTAAAAACTTTTGTCAATGTTTTAAAACACTTAAGAAGCAAAGGAAAACAGATACTTAATGGGGAAAAAATGCGCTTTTTAAACCTAATCTTCCTTTATCCTTTGAATATCTAAAAGTATATTCATAAAATTGGGAGTAAATTTCCTAAATCTGAATACCAATAATTTGTAGTTAAGTCTATCCATCAAGGCGCTTCCCCATTGGCTCAGTGGTAAAGAATCAGTGTGCAATGCAGGAGACTCAGGTTTGATCCCTGGTTCAGGAAGACTCCCTGGAGAAGGAAATGGCAACCCACTCCAGTATTCTTGCTTGGGAAATCCTAGGAACAGAGCAGCCTGTTGAGCTACAGGGGTTGCAAGAGGCAAGAGTAGGACATGACTTAGCTACTAAACCACCACCACCTACCCATCAAGGAAATCAGTGTGGTCAATTTGCTTAAAAACTGTTGGGGAGTAAAATTAAATGTAAAATGTTTCTAAGCAGAGTGGTGGGACTTCCTGGTATTCCAGAGGTTAAGACTGTGCTTCCACCACAAGATGGCAAGGGTTCAATCCCTGGCCAAGGAACTAAGATCTTGCATGAGATGCAATGTGCCCAAAACAAACAAAAAACACTGGATGGTATTTTTATCCCCAAAGGGATATAAAAGAACAATTTTTATCATGAAGCATATTTCACTTTGGGGCTTCCATTTTGCCCTTTCCATAACCCGTACAATGTGTTTTTCCTAATGTCATTTTTCCTGGCTGAGAAGCACATTAACAAGAATAGAATTTAAAAAAAAAAAAAAAGTGGATGTGGGAAGACCATGAGTGTTATGTCACCAGTGACTTCAAATGGAAGAAAAATACCAACTCCACATTGCATCCTGAAGAAAGAATGGAAATTTAAAGATCATTTTAACTAATTTTCCTTTTATGCTCAGTTAATCGAGGATTTCTATGCTTGATTAACCTAGCATTCAGCCTACAAAGAAATTGTTCCTTCATAGAAAATCATGCTATTCCAACACAAAATGAAACAATGTGAATCCTCTATCTTTTGTCATGCTGAATTTCATGAAAACTTGCAGTATTGAGGAACTGATTCTTTCCCCCTGAGGACCATCTGAATAAAGTAAACCCTCCATCATGATAACTAAGATGCATGGAGTCTTCCAGTTTTCCAAGATTTTTGTTTATTTATTTTCCAGTTTTATTGAGATATGATTAACAAAGAAATCCCATACTTATTTAAGGTGTACAACATAATGTTTTGATATACATATATATTGTCAAATAATTACCACAGTCATCCTTCTTACCATATCCAGTACCGCACATAGTTAACATTTTTGTCTGTGGTGAGAACACTTAAGATTTACTCTCTTAAGAGTTCCCTGGCTGTCCAGTGGTTAAGACTTCGACCTCCAATCCAGGTTCTAACCCTGGTCAGTGAGCAAAGATCCCACATGCCTCTTGGCCAAAAATCCAAAACCATAAAAACAAAAGTAAAATATTGTAATAAATTCAATAAAAGCTTTAAAAATGGTCCACATAGAAAAAAAAATTTTTAAGACTTATCCTCTTACCAAATTTTAGGTATGCAGCATATTATAACTGTAGTTAATAGGCTGTATATTAGATGTCCAGAAGCTATCCCTCTCATATCTCCAACTCCAGTCTAATAGGGCCAGCTTTTCTGGAACCTTTTAATATATTTCAAGAAGGTGTTCTGTCTGCCTTGTATATTTTAATTTTTGCTTTAATGGTTTTCTGCTAATATATTCCTATTTTACATTAGAAGTTAATTTTGAGTGGTATAGGCCATAAAGGGCTTCCCTGGTGGCTGAGTAGTAAAGAATCTGCCTGAGATGCAGGAGATGCAGGTTCAATCCCTGGGTCAGGAAAATCCCTAGAGGAGAAAATGTCAACCCACTCCAGAATTCTTGCCTGGAAAATTTCATGGACAGAGGAGTCTGGTGAGGTTACAGTCCATGGGGTTATAGACTCAAACATGACATAGCAAATAAAACAATAATTATAACAATGGGTCATAAAAACCCATGTCTGAATCATTTGTGCCTTTTGCAATTATCAAATATTAGATGAAATATAAAAGGACAGCATTTGTGGAATTTCTCAGAGGCACCATCATGAGTGGGAATAACTGCACAAGATGTGAAAATGAAGTTTAAGCCAAAAGTAAAGAAACTGTCAAACTACTTGACACGTAACAATTATTCAATAAATAGTAGATATTTTTATAATTTCTCAGTGCATCATTTTCAACACATCTGATCTCAATGTTTCCATAATCTGATTTACCTACATATTAGTTTCTAGTTGCCAAATAACTCTTCAAAACTCAGACAGTACATCAGTCTCACAATGCCTACTTTCTACTTGTGTTTCCCTCAATAAGAATTTTTGTGCACACAGTCAATCGATATCAATATATTATCAGTGTTAGAACTCATGGGTATGGGTATGTGTATGTTCAGTCACTCAGTCATGGCCGACTCCTGGCCTGTAGCCTGGCAGGCTCTACTGTTGGTGGGATTCTTTGGGCAAGAATACTGGAGTGGGCTGCCATTTCTTCCTCCAGGGGAGCTTCCCAACCCAGGGATCAAACCTGCATCTCCTGCATTGATAGGTGGATTCTTTCATCACTGAACCACCTGCGAAGGCCAAATTAGTATTCTTAATAATGTATAAAACACTTTCATCAGCTGAGAGAAGAAAGTTACATAAGATTTTACCAGTTTCTAGTGCTATCATTGCTTCTCTTGAAGAAGGTGTGGGCCTTGTCTAGTGAGAACCTGCTGTACAGCACAGGGAACTCTACTCAGTGCTCTGTGGGGACCTAAATGGGAAGGAAATACAAAAGAAAGAGGATATATGCACACAGATAGCTGATTCACTTTGCTGTACAGCAAAAACTAACAAAATATTGTAAAGCAACTATATTCTGATAAAAATTAATTCTAAAAAAGATGTAGGCCTTGATTTGAATACATTTCTCTTAACTGGCTTCAAAGATATTTTGTATGGATGATATTCATTTACATGACTAGTGTTAAAGCATCATTCACTGTAAATGACATACAATACACAATACAAAAAAATATTTTCTCCCTTTAATCATCATTTGTAACTCTTAACAACATTGGCTGAGAAATAAACTCCCCCACATGCTCAGAGGCTGAAAACACTCAGGATGGTCTTGATGAAAATTTCATCCAGAATCTCCAAAGATCATGATACCCTTAGCCTCTTCAGTTTCCTTTTGTTTTGGTTTACATGGGAACCTGTGTTTGTAATGGAGCTTTCTGTTAACCAGCTACAGATAGAGTCCTGCTCGTCTGTGCTAATGTGATTGTCACATAACTCTTTTTCCTAACATTTATCCAAGAAATGTTTCAGGCTTTATTATAATTTTTAATTGATTTCAGTCTTCCCCCACAAGATTTAAAGTACCAAGAAGGTAAAGGCAGTGTTTTCTTCTTGTTACTATTGGCTGGTTATGCTTCTGATTTGCTCATGAGTTTTGCTCACATCGTGTTTCCATTATACCTAACAATGCCCTAGAACATGATAGGTGTAATTAATTAAGTTTTCATGTTCTCTTAGTGTATCTGAGATGACAACAAATCATAATATTCATTTGACCTCCACCTTTCCTCTCCCTGATTCTCATACCTTATGTTAGAAATGGTTGTTTTGAGGTTAACTTATTTCTACAAACCAGATATATCAGCATAGCCACACACACACATAAACAGCAACCATGGCCAAAACATGAACCCAACAGCCCTTTGTTTTTCTGATAAAGAAAACTGTACCTTCTAAATTTCCCCCTGAATTATCCCTGCAGCATCCTTGCCCTGTGGAAGAAATGATGTGGGAAAAATCACTCTTTGACCTTCTACACAACAAAATGTTCTGGGTTGTTTTCTCTTTCCCCTTACCCCCTCCCACAAAAGTTCCTGCCATCTCTAAAATATTGCAAATAACTCTGCCAGTTTTCCTCTTACCTGGCTATGTCTCTGGCCAAAGCTCAGGAAACAGAGATGAAGGCTCACAGACCTACAAGTATCTTAAGTGTTGGGTTGGCCAAAAAGTTCATCTGGATTTTTCTAACAGCTTAGGGAAAAAAAATCAAAGGAGCTTCAGGACCAAATTCCCCAAGACAGTGCCAAGAAGTACAAGATAGAACATAGAAGTGAAAGTCACTCAGTCATGTCCACTTTTTGAGACCCCATGGACTATGTATACAGTCCATGGAATTTTCCAAGCCAGAGTACCAGAGTGGATAGCCTTTCCCTTCTCCAGATAGAACGCAGAAGGATGATATTAACGGTAAGAGTGATACAACATCTTTGTCAAGATTGTGTTCACAAAGAGCAAGTATGTGAGAGTGTATAGAAGAGCAGCCAGAAAGTTAAAAAGCAATCAAGCCTTTATTTTACGATGAAAGCAGAAACAGAGGGAGCAGGGAGCTAGGGCTGGTGAAGATTTGGAATCAACATCCAGGAGGTTGGAGAAGAAAATACTCAGAGCTCGGAAGAGGGGTTGTTCTGAGTTCACCTCTTCTGACACCAGATAACCTTGTGGCTAGCCGTGTGATGAGTTAGGGCTGCAGTGGGGCCAAAGACAGAGAGGGGCTGGCTCTATCTGTGAGGGACAGGTGAGCGGCAAGCTTTACACAGGGAAGCTCCTGAGTAGGTAAGGCATAGGCAGCCAGAAACAGCCCAGGAATAGGATGTTCTCAGGCATTTTTGCAAGTGCCTTATTCCTCCCATCTTTACTTTGGCCACATCTCTGGGATCTCCTTATCAAGGCTCAGCTTTTTATTGATGTCACGCTAGAGGGCAAACCATGTAACTCTTGCTTCCAGGAAATATTTCTTCTGGGAAAGTATGAAAGGTATCTGTGTGCTCTCTGAACTGTCCTGGCCCAAACACAGGCTGGCTCTGTCCAAAATCAAAAAGATTTTCAGATGTTTCTCTGAGGCAGGGAGATACATATTATAAATCTTCAATCATTTATTTATCTGACAAAATACTCATACATACTGTCCTTACACTATGCCCCAACCCTTCTGAGTCTTTGAAAATATTAATTAAATCCTTAGAAAATCCCTAATTATCCCTATTTTGCAGACAAGGAAGCTAAAGCCTTAAAACGTTAGATCTGATTATACTTTCAAAGCCAGAAGAAAGACCTGAATCTGGGCACTCTAGCTGCAGCACCTGGGTTCTTCCCCAGTATGCCAAGCTATTTTATAAGAAATCAGAGATTTGGGGGGGGTGGCTATTTCCTAGATAATCCAATCCCTTCTTATTACATTAGGAATATTTAAACAGGGTTGCTGACAAAGGCATGTATAGTCAAAGCTGATTTTTCCAGTAGTCAGGTATTGATGTAAGATTTGGGCCATAAAGAAAGCTAAGCACTGGATAATTGATGCTTTCAAACTGTGGTCCTGGAGAAAACTCTCGAGAGTCCTTTGGACTGCAAGGAGATCCAACCAGTCAATCCTAAAGGAAATCAACCCTGAATAGTCACTGGAAGAACTGATGCTGAAGTTGAAGCTCCAATAGTTTGGCCACCTAATGGGAAGAGTTGACTCATTAGAAAAGACCCTGTTGCTGGGAAAGATTGAGGGCAGCAGGAGAAGGGGGCTGCAGAGGATTAGATGGCTGGATAGCATCACTGACTCAATGGACATGAGTTTGAGCAAACTCTGGGAGACAGTGAAGGACAGGGAGGCTTGGCATGCTGCAGTCCATGGGATCACAAGGAGCTGGACATGACTTGGCAATAAAAACAAAGTAGGGTTAGCAACTAACAGTTTCAATTTTGTTGTCTTCTTTAAAGACTGTATTGTTGGGGATGTGCAATATAAAAATGACAGTTTTTTATGTTAGAGAATGTTTTCTCCTCCCTCGTGTCTGTGAGTTCACAATGAGTCATAGGACATGTATGGGCTCCCTAGATGCCAACCCCATCTCAATTCCTTCTGTTTCCAGAACAGGTGTCTATCCAGTCCACGATAGTGACCTCTGTCCTTGGAGACTTTTTGAATTAAAGAATATAGTCTATTATTGGACTTCCTTGGAAGGCAGCCACGCACGTCTGTCTTTAATAAATTTGATTTTCCTTATTTTTACCCAGTTACACATCTGCATATGTATTATTAACTGTCATGGATCTGATTTTTTCATTCTCATATATATATATATATATGTGTGTGTGTGTGTGTGTGTGTGTGTGTGTGTGTGCCTGGAAATTATTATCTTCTATTTAAAATTCAAACACATTGTTTTTTTAGCTAATACCAGGCCCTATCTTCAACAGAGATGTTTATTTGTTTTGTTTTGTTTAAGGTGGTGGGGTATGGCATGTTTGGTGTTTTACCATTGAGCCAAATTCTCACCACATTTTAAAAAATTGGAACCCCTTATATCCAAAGATAAAGTATCCTGTTAACCTATAGTCATTGGATTTGAATTCTAAACAGAAGGGTAATGTGTGAATTTGCTAATTATTTCCTGCTTTTGAGCTAGCTCGCATTTTTGCCCTCAACTATAAAGAGTCACACAACTCACAGAATGCTGTTTCCTAGTAACCAAAGAGAAAGAAATGAGTTTTTAACACAAATCAAATTTTAGAATAGTGCCAAAATGGAAATGAGAAAGGCAATTTGATAATGGAGTGACTAAAGTTTCATTAAAGAGAAGACAGTTGACTTGGCATGTAGTTGAGATAGTATTTTCTACTATGATATTGGAAAAGTAAAAAGAATAAAGTTATTCAGTAAAAACTGAATGGCAATAAATAAAACTCCAGGCACAAAAACTTTTCTTCATTGTGGGAGAGAAGTCAGTCTGTGTGAAGGATAATGCACAAAAGTAACTCTGAGTACTAGTGTTAAGTATGAATTTTAATGCCAAATCTATTTCTTATGCACTTGACATTTTCAGGACAGATTCATGACCTAGAATATAGGTGAGAACCTTGTCAGTAATGAACCATGGATTCTATGAGTACAGTAACTTACTTTTGGTAAATTCATTTTTCAATTAAAAAGATACTTGTTGACCATCTATTATGTGTCTAACACTGTATTAGATAATGGAACAACATAATCCCACTGAGTTTCCATGTGACTTAGGAACATGGATAATGACTTATAATGTCAAATGTGATTGCACATGTTATGAAAAGGTAAGTGCAAATTGCCATGGAGACAAATTCTAGAGGGAACTTGATGTGAGGGCTCACAGATACTGTGTTTGTAAAAGAGGATCTCAAGAAAAAAAAATATATATATATATATGAGTGTGCTCAAAGCTCACCACTAAGCTAATTTTAGCCAGAAATTTCAGCATTCATCACATGCTGTATTTATGAATTCATATTCTATCCCACAAAACATAATTCTTAAATCTGATTACATATTATAAGCACTTGGAGAAGTTCAAAATCACTCCAGCACCTGAGCTCAGGCCCACAGAAATTCTGATTTAAGAGGCCTTCTGCTGCTGCTGCTGCTGCTAAGTCACTTCAGTCGTGTCCAATACTGTGCGACCCCATAGATGGCAACCCACCAGGCTCCCCCCATCCCTGGGATTCCCCAGGCAAGAACACTGGAGTGGGTTGTCATTTCCTTCTCCAGTGTATGAAAGTGAAAAGTCAAAGTGAAGTTGCTCAGTCTTGTCCGACCCTCAGCAACCCCATGGACTGCAGCCCACCAGGCTCCTCCATCCATGGGATTTCCCAGGCAAGAGTACTGGAGTGGGGTACCATTGGCATTCAGAGGAGCCCAAATGAGAGTGTTCTTTAAAATTTTAGATAGCTGCTTCACAAAACGGTGTTAGTTTCTGCTGTACAGCAAAGTGAATCAGTTATACATATACATATATTCTTTCGTTTTTAGATTTCCTTTTCATTTAGGTCACCACAGAGCACTGAGCAGAAGTCCCTGTGCTACTCAGTAGGTTGTCTTTAGTTATTTATTTTACACATCGTATTATGCATATATCAACATCAATTCATCCCACTGCTCTCTTAGTATCCATAAATTTGTTCTCTACATTCATGTCTCAGTTTCTGTTTTGCAAATAAGTTCGTCTGTATTTTTAAAAAGTTTCCCAAGTTATATTACCAGATGGCCACAATTGAGAATCAGCACTCCAGGCCTTGAGAATAGATAGAGATACCTGTTGTGCCTGTACTAATGTCCCCATGTCGGCCCTTTAAGCTGCACCGACTTGGTATACAATAAGTATTTTTGCAAATTAAACTGAATTGACTTCAATTGTCCAAAAGAAGTTCATTATAAACCACTTCTCCAGTAAAGAAATCTCATTATTGTCTATCCTTCCTCTACTTCTGTGATAGTAACATAAACCTGAAGACACACATTCCATTCTGGTGGATCATTCACCTGCTCTGGGGGAGGAAATAAAGAAAGATTATGAGTTTATTCTGAAATAACTACAAGGAGCTTGGATTAAGAAATACTCAACTTCACCCATGGCCTATCTATTTACTCAGTGTTCTTTGCTCATGCCATCTCTTGCCATCATATCAGCTGTGAGCCAAATTTGCCCAGCATCACCAAAAGTGCAGTGACTCAGACTTGACAGTACTTTTCTCCCAGCCAATACTACCAGCATTTTGTGCCAGTCAGAAAGACAAAACATCCAGTCAGTTGAAGTCTGTAAATGGCTGAACTGACTGAATTGTCCAAATATTTTGGCCAGGAAGAGACAGGCTTCCCCCCATAAACATAAATTCCCATGGAAACCAAACTAGAAGGCAGAGAATATTCACTTTATTTTAGGTCCAGTGAGCCTCATGAGACATTCCATGAGTTAGTCTGGGTTCTTAGCATCCAAGACAGTGCTTTTTCCCTATGGTTGGCTATCACTTCAAGCCATCACTTAAACAGAGCTCAGACAGCACTGACTTTGAAAAGGATCCAAGGAGTTTTCCATGGAGAACTTATGTCTATAGAACCGTCTGCTCACCCAGACTTTATAAACCCTTTGACTCTCCAGACAGGAAAAAAGCATAACACTGCACTATAATTAATATCAAATTCATTGAATATTGTCCCATTCTTTTTTCAGTGCAGATGCATTTTTCTCTGGCCACAATCTGGAAATTTTGTATCTTGAAATCTTTCACAATCTGAAACCTTATATCTGCTTGTGAAGGCTATTTTAAGTACATCAATGATTTATATCTGAAAGAGCTCAAATTTAAATTAACTTTTATTTTTATTAATGGTTCAGAGTGTTAAAATATATACATTTTACTGTGCAAACATACTCTCTAACTTGAAAAGTGTTAGTCACTCAGTCGTGTTGGACTCTTTGCAACCCCATGGACAAGAGGAGCCTGGAGGGCTACTGTAGCACAGCAGGCTCCTCTTGTCCATGAAATTCTCCAGGTAGGAATCCTGGAGTGGGTAGGAAACCTGACCCGTGGATGAAACCCAGGTCTCCTGCATTGCAGCCAGATTATTTACTGGCAAAGCCACCAGTGAAGCCCACTCTCTAATTACCTCATTTTAAACTGGCATGATTGAATGGCATCACCAACTTAATGGACATGAGTTTGGGTAAATTCCGGGAGCTGGTGATGGACAAGGAGACCTGGCATGCTGCACTTTGTGGAGTTGCAAAGAGCCAGACACGACTGAGCAACTGAACTGAACTGAAACTCGGAAACTGGGACACCAGGTCTTTTAATATTTAATGAAGATGGAAGTGTTAGCTCCAAAGTAATGCTACTGAGAACCATTAAAAGTAAAATAGAGCTTTGTCTTTTAAACATTAATATCTTTATTTGCTTACCTAAAGCATAAGGAGGAATTCAGTGCAGAACAGGGAAACTACCCTAAATGTTTTAAACTGGGACAGATTTAAAATGAGAAATCTGGTACTTGCAAAATTGTCAGAGAGGCTCAAAAAACAGCTTCAAGGCTTGGTCTTCTGAATAACTTTAAGAACAATAAAAACAAACCCATTAAAGCTGCCACTAGAGCTCTGCTGGAAGAAGCCCAAATAACATGACTCCAGTGGCCTCTCTACATCCAAGAAGTTGGAGAATGACACAGCAAGAGCTGTGATTTCAAGACTGTAAGGCCCAATCAAGATGTCACCATCATTGTCTATGCTTTTGGGCACCCAGGGAGCTGGAGAATGGACAGTGGAAAACTGAGATTAAAAGAATTCCTAATTCTGGAGCTGGTAATGATAGCTACACACTGGTGGACAATGGCTTCTGCCTTACATTCACTTTCCAAGCCAGAGAGTCAGACAATTTAGTAAATCTGCAAGTCTTCCAAACCCAGCTCAAGGGGGTCTGGGAAATATACTTAATAGCTTTCTAAGCTTTTCAACCAGAAGAAGGGTAGAAGTTGAGCATCCATTCAGTTCAGACCTCATGGACTGCACCAAGACAGATTTCTCTGTTCATCATCAACTCCTAGAGCTTGCTCAGATTCATGTCCATCAAGTCTGTGGGGTCATCTAACCATCGCATCCACTGTCTTTCCCTTCTCCTTCTGCATTCAATCTTTCCCAGAATCAGGATCTTTTCCAATGAGTCAATTCTTCACATCAGGTGGCCAAAGTATTGCACTTTCAGCTTCAGCATCAGTGCTTCCAATGAATACTTAGGACTGATTTTCTTTAGGATTGACTGGTTGGATCTCCTCGCTAACCAAGGGATTCTCAAAAGTCTTCTCCGAAAACACAGTTCAAAAGCAACCACTCTTTGATGCTCAAATTTTCCTGCAAGTACCAAATATCTCTTAATGTCATTAATGCAGCCACCATCTGCAGTGAGTCTGTCACTGTTTCCATTCTTTCTCCATCTATTTGCCATGAAGTGATGGGACTAGATACCATAATCTTAGTTTTTGAATGTTAAGTTTTAAGCGAACTTTTTTATTATCCTCTTTCACTTTTATCAAGTGGATCTTTAGTTCCTCTTCACTTCCTGCAATAAGGGTGGTGTCAGTCGAACATCTGAGGTTATTGAAATTTCTCCTGGCAATCTTCATTCCAGCTTGTGCTTCATAAAGCCCAGAATTTTGCATGAGGTACTCTACATAGAAGTTTAATAAGCAGGATGACAATATATAGTCCTGATCTACTCCTTTCCCAATTTGGAACCAGTCCATTGTTTCATATCTGATTCTAATTTTGCTTCTTGACCTGTATACATATTTTTCAGGAGGTAGGTGAGATGGTCTGGTATTCCCATCTCTCGAAGAATGTTCCACAGTTTGTTGTGATCCACACAATCAAAGGCTTTAGCATAGTCAATAAAGTAGAAGCATGTGGGTTTGTTTGTTTATTTGCTTGTTTGTTTTTGAACTCCTGCTTTTTTGATGATCCAGCGGATGTTGGCAATTTGATCTCTGGTTCCTCTGCCTTTTCTAAATCCAGCTTGAACATCTGGAAGTTCTTGATTAACATACTGTTGAAGCCTGGCTTGGAAAATTTGAACATTACTAGAGTGTGAGATGAGTGCAATTGTGTGGTAGTTTGAGCATTCTTTGACGTTGCCTTTCTTTAGAATTGGAATGAAAACTGACCTTTTCCAGTCCTGTGGCCTCTGCTGAGTTTTCCAAATGAAACCAATATAAACAATACAGAATAGGCATGATCTGTTACTTTGTTTACATGATGAAACTAGATATAGGTGTGACAAAAATGGCAGAGTATGAGCATGCGCACATCTTCTCTTGTGAGAACTCCAAAATTACAACTAACCCCTGAGCAACTATTGACAATAGAATGTTGGATCCCACAAAAATAGATACCCCACATTCAAGGGCAAAGGAATATCCCTAGCAAGATGGTAGGAGGGCCAAATCATGTTTAGAATCAAGCACCCTCATACCCACCAGAGATGCTTGGAAGGCTCAAACAAAACCTGACTCCACAAGAGGTTGAGTTAGACCTGCCTTTGTGTGTCTTCTGTGCAGGGATGGGTCAGCAGTGGTCTGCTGTGAGGATAAGGGCTCTGGCTTCAGCAGTTATGGGAGGCATGGCATGTGAGCCCCACCATAGAGCCACTGAGCAATTTACAAACTGTAGAACAATTGTACCAAAGAAATTCTCACACTGTTGTGAAAGTTCTAGGGCCACAACAGATTTTCCAACTTGGGGATTTGGCAAAGGGACTGAGAACCCCTCAGGGAATTTGATTTTAAAAGCCAATGGGATTTGATTACAGAACTTCCACAGAACTGGGGAAATGGACTCTTGGAGGGCACGAAGAAAACCTTATGTGCACTAGAAGCCAGGAGAAAGGAGCGGTGTCCCCACAAAAGACTGAGCAGACATGCCTGTGAGTGTCTAGGAGTCTTCAGTGGAGGCATGGGCCTACAGTGGCCTGCCATGGGATCAGGGGCACTAAATAAAACAGTCCTGGCATAAGTCCTTTTGAAGGAGGTCCATTACCTCCATTACTCCTACCATGTTTTGCCTGAGACCAAACTACAAAGAAGGATCACAGCCCCACCCATCATAGAAAATTGGATTAAAGATTTACTGAGCATGGCCTTGCCCATCAGAGTAACACCCAGATTCCCCACAGCCAGTCCTTCCCATCAGGAAGTTTCCACAAGCCTCTTATCCATACCCATCAGAGGGCAAACAAGTTACAGAAAACTAACCAAACCAATCATTTGAATCATAAGCTTGTCTAAATCAGTGAAACTATGAGGCATGCCATGTAGGGCCGTCCAAGACAGGTAGGTCACAGTAGAAAGTCCTGACAAAATGTGGTCAGTTGGAGAAGGGAATGGCAAACCACTTCAGCATTTTTTGCCTTGAGAACCCAATGAACAGTATGCAAAGGCAAAAGATATGACATTGAAAGATGAACTCCTTGGGTCGGTAGATGCTTAATATGCTACTGGAGAAGAGTGGAGAGATAACTCCAGCAGGAATGAAGAGGCTAAGCCAAAGTGGAAACAACTCCCAGATGTGCATGTGTCTGGTGGTGAAAGTAAAGTCTGATTCTGTAAAGAAAAAATATTGCATAGAAACCTGGAATGTTAGGTCCATGAATCAAGGTAAGTTGAAAGTGGTCAAAGAGGAGATGGCAAGAGTGAATATCAACATCTTAGGAATCAGTGAAATAAAATGGACCAGAATGGGCAATTTTAATTCAGGTGATCATTGTATCTATGATTGTGGGCAAGAATCCCTTAGAAGAAATGGAGTAGCCCTCACAGGCAACAAAAGAGTTTGAAATGCAGTACATGGGTGCAGCCTCATAAATGATAGAATGATCTCTGTTCATTTCCAAGGCAAACCATTCAGTATCACAGATATCTAAGTCTATGCCCCAATCACCAATGCCGAAAAAGCTGAAGTTGAACAGTTCCATGAAGACCTACAAAACCTTCTAGAACTAACATTAAAAAAGGTTTCCTTTTCATCAAAGGAGACTGGAATACAAAAGTAGGAAGTCAAGAGATATCTGAAGCAACAGGCAAGTTTGTCCATGGAGTACAATAAAATGGGAAAGACTAGAGATTTCTTCAAGAAAATTAGAGATACAAAGGGAACATTTCAGGCAAAGATGGGCACAATAAAGAACAGAAATGGTATGGACCTGACAGAAGCAGAAGATATTAAGAAGAGGTGGCAAGTGTACACTGATGAACTATACAAAAAAAGTTCTTAAGGACCCAGATAACCATGATGGTGTGATCACTCACCTAAAGCCAGATATCCTGGAATGTGAAGTCAAGTAGGCCTTAGGATGCATCATTATGAACAAAGCTAGTGGAGATGACAGAATTCCAGCTGAACTATTTCAAATCCTAAAAGATGATGCTGTGAAAGTGCTGCCCTCAATATGGCAGCAAATTTGGAAAACACAGCTGTGGCCCCAGGACTGGAAAAGGTCAGTTTTCATTCCAATCCCAAAGAAAGGCAATGCCAAAGAAAGTTCAAGCTTCTGCACAATTACACTCATTCACACACTAGCAAAGTAATGCTCAAAGTTCTCCAAGCCAGCCTTCAACAGTACATTAACTGATAACTTACAAATGTTTAAGCTGGAATTAGAAAAGACAGAGGAACCTGAGATGAAATTGCCAATGTCTGTTGGATCATTGAAAAAGCAAGAGAGTTACAGAAAAACATCAACTCCTGCTTCATTGACTATGCTAAAGCCTTTGACTGTGTGGATCACAACAAACTGTGGAAAATCCTTAAAGAGATGGGAATACCAGACCACTTTATCTACCTCATGAAAAATCGGTATGTAGGTAAAGAAGAAACAGAACCAAACATGAAAAAACAGACTGGTTCCAAACTGGGAAAGGAGTATGTTAAGACTGTCACCCTGCTTATTAAACTTCTATACAGAGTACCTCATACAAATTTCTGGGCTGTATGAAGCACGAGTTGGAATCAAGATTGAGGGGAGAAATATCAATAACCTCAGATATGCAGATTAAATCACCCTTATGGCAGAAAGCATGGAGGAACAAACGACCCTCTGATAAAAGTTAAAAAGGAGAGTTGAAAAGCTGACTTAAAACTCAATATTCAAACAACAAAAATCATGGCATGTGGTCCCATCATTCAATGGCATATAGATGTGGAAATAATGGGAACAGTGACAGACTTTATTGTGGGGGTCTCCAAATTCTCTGCAGATGGTGACTGCAGAAACAGAAGATATTAAGAAGAGGTGACAAATTAAAATTTGCAGTTAAAAAGAAGCTTTCTCCTTGGAAGAAAAGCTATGACAAACCTAGATAGCATAGCAAAAAGCAGAGACATTACATTCCCAACAAAGATCGATATAGTCAAAATTATGGTTTTCCAGTAGTCATGTAAGAATTGGCTCAGAAAGAAAGCTGAACATTTAAAAATTGATGCTTGTGAACTGTGGTGTTGGAGAAGACGCTTGAGAGTCCCTTGGACTGCAAGATCCAAGCCAGTTAACCCTAAAAGAAATCAGTCCAGAATATTCATTGGAAGGACTGATGCTGAAGGTGAAACTCCAATACTTTGGCCACCTGATGTGAATAACTGACTCCTTGGAAAAGACCCTGATTCTGGGAAAGATTGAAGGCGGGAGGAGAAGGGGACTACAAAGGATGAGATGGTTGGATGGCATCACCGACTCAATGGACATGAATTTGAGTAAGCTCTGGGCATTGATGATGGACAGGAAGACCTAGTGTACTGCAGTCCATGGGGTTGCAAAGAGTCAGACATGACTGAGCAACTGACCTGAAATGACACATAAAAGATTACAAATTCTGATAAACCAAAGTCCCCTGTATCATCATTTTTTAGAATCAAATCAAGGGTTTGTCCTATACCACTTCAAATCTTGATAGCATGTATTCAGACTACCAATTCAAGTTCAAACAATTGCTGGAATCGTAAAGCAGTGGTCTTCAAAGACAGCCTAAAATCACCCTAGAACAGGCCCTCACAGGTATCCAATTAATTAATTTTGCTATTGAGATTGACTTAGATGTCTAATTTTTGTCATTACAGTGCATAAACTCAGTCTCTAGAAGCTCATTGTTCTATACAAGAACCAGAAACTCACCACTCTTGGGAAATAAGATGAAGCTGCCTTTTAACATGGCTATGATTCTGAATGCATTTTACTTATAATAATAATAACTGATTCCTCAAAGCAAATGAAGTATTTTATGATGTGGCTTAGTGGTTTGATCCATGCCTTCTCAGGAAGTCAAGAGACCACAATACAAGCCTGAAAAAGAATTAGTTTCTGTTTTTGGTATTACTTAACAAAAAAAATTCACTGCTAATTCATATGAGCAGTATGTTTTTCTGGGCCCTTGAAATAATGGAAGCTATGCTGGTAGTGGCAAAGAAGAAAAGAAATTAAACACTTCAGTGCTTTATTTTGAAATGCATTCTGCAACTGGTTTCATTCATATTTCTTTTGTTTTATAAATATATACATATATAATGTGTATTTATATTTATATACCCTGTATACCCAGGAAATAAAATATACCTAGAAAGATCAATTCATGAAAATTTATTACAGAGAAAATTTATTACAATTACATGAAAATTTAAACATATTTAAGCTAAAACACTGATCCTAGAATTATTTGGTAGAAACTCAATAGGACAAGTCTTATTTATGAAATGGTGTGGCTACATGTTAGTTTTATCTTTACAAATCACTTTTTAAGCAAACAAAAACACTTCCCTAATTAACGCAAGTTAATTCAGTGATGAGCTTTTGGTCCTTATGAACTACTCATTGGTTATCTTTCATCTTCAAATCTGCTGGTCTCTAAATCTACAATCATAGAACACATAGAAGAAGGATCCTTAGATGTTATACATGTAGTGTAATTACTCACATATCAAATTTTTACAATCTAATAGTGTCTTATAAACAAAGCTACTCAGTTTACTAAATCTTGATGAAATGCACATAGAATGTTGGTGAGGACAAACATTTCAGTTGTCAAAATAATAATTTTTTTCAAGCATGTGATACAGATAGTCATGTTCTCATGACATGCACACAGACAAAACCTGGAAAAACACGACAAGTATTTGTAACAGTTAGTTCACTGAATACCAAGTATGTGCATATATAAACATATCTGTGTATTTGTGCTTTTCGTTTCCATCTGGAAGTTTTCTGTAAAACATAATCTTAGCTTTCAAAATTCATGCCCAGAGTCATGGATAATAATTTTGATGATGATACCATTCCCTTAAGGCATAGGTCTTAGGGTAGGGACTCGGAAAAATGTGTTTAGTCTGTTGTAATTGAATATATTTGCAAAAGAAGAAGATTTGGGAAATAAGCTCCAAAAATCATCAGTTCTTCATTGCAATCAGAACACAGAGATATTTGTATTCTGAAAACAAACTATTAGTATTAAAATAACTAATTTTACTCTGCGTATCATGATATAATTAGTGAGTAAATTTAACTGAAACTGTAACACTGAAGGTGGGGAGGGAGAGGGCTGCTTTGCAGATGGTGCTAATGGTAAAGAGCCTACCTGCTGATGCAGGAAACACAATGATATATGGGTTGGATCCCTGGGTCGAGAAGATCCCTTGAAGAAGGAAATGGCTACCCACTCCAGTATTCTCGTGTAGAGAATCCCATGGACAGAGGAGCCTGGCGGACTACAACCCATAGGGTCACAAAGAGTCAGACACTACCAAAGTGATTTAGCATGCACATGACATTGAAGGATGAAAGATTACTATTCCACATCTTAATCGTTCAGTTCAGTTCATTTCAGTCGGTCAGTCGTGTCCGACTCTTTGCGACCCCATGAATCGCAGCACGCCAGGCCTCCCTGTCCATCACCATCTCTCAGAGGTCACTCACACTCACTTCCATCGAGTCCGTGATGCCATCCAGCCATCTCATCCTCGGTCGTCCCCTTCTCCTCCTGCCCCCAATCCCTCCCAGAATCAGTCTTTTCCAATGAGTCAATTCTTTGCATGAGGTGGCCCAAGTACTGGAGTTTCAGCTTTAGCATCATTCCTTCCAAAGAAATCCCCAGGTTGATCTCCTTCAGAATGGACTGGTTGGATCTCCTTGCAGTTCAAGGGACTCTCAAGAGTCTTCTCCAAGACCACAGTTCAAAAGCATCAATTCTTCAGCGCTCAGCCTTCTTCACAGTCCAACTCTCACATCCATACGTTACCACAGGAAAAACCATAGCCTTGACTAGACGGACCTTAGTCGGCAAAGTAATGTCTCTGCTTTTGAATATACTATCTAGGTTGGTCATAACTTTTCTTCCAAGGAGTAAGCATCTTCTAATTTCATGGCTGCAGTCACCATGTGCAGTGACTTTGGAGCCCCCAAAATAAAGTCTGACACTGTTTCCACTGTTTCCCCATCTATTTCCCATGAAGTGATGGGACCGGATGCCATGACCTTCGTTTTCTGAATGTTGAGCTTTAAAGCCAACTTTTTCACTCTCCTCTTTCACCTTCATCAAGAGGCTTTTTAGCTCCTCTTCACTTTCTGTCATATTTCTCCTGGCAGTCTTGATTCCAGCTTGTGTTTCTTCCAGTCCAGCATTTCTCATGATGTACTCTGCATAGAAGTTAAATAAGCAGGGTGACAATATAGAGCCTTGACGTACTCCTTTTCCTATCTGGAACCAGTCTGTTTTTCCATGTCCAGTTCTAACTGTTGCTTCCTGGCCTGCATACAGATTTCTCAAGAGGCAGGTTAGATGGTCTGGTATTCCCATCTCTCTCACATTTTTCCACAGTTTATTGTGATCCACACAGTCAAAGGCATTGGCTTAGTCAATAAAGCAGAAATAGATGTTTTTCTGGAACTCTCTTGCTTTTTCCATGATCCAGCAAATGTTGGCAACTTGATCTCTGGTTCCTCTGCCTTTTCTAAAACCAGCTTGAACATCAGGGAGTTCACAGTTCACATATTGCTGAAGCTTGGCTTGGAAGGATGCCCAATGATGTGCACATTTCCTATGTGACTCTGCTATGATGCATTTCGGCCCCTCAAAGAGCATAATTCTTAATCTGACTATTGAGTTTGGAAGGCGAAAGTAAATCCAGTTTCCCAGGCTCTTCCTGGTCCCTCCATCCTGAAGGTGTGAGGCCTGCAAGAAGTATGCATTCTCATCTGGACATTTTTGCTCCATGTTGTAGAGGATCTTGTCGCAGTTGAGAACTTTTGGGTTTTCCAGTCCAGCTGTTATTGGCAATCACATTCTCCAAAAACAGTTTTAGTGGTTTAACAAAAGATTGATAATTTAATCTACATCTTTTGTGGATGCTTTCTATTTTGTTTTTATTTTACTGAACTTCACTTTATTATGCTGCTTGGGTATTGCAGTGATCAGTGATCTTTGATGCTGGAATTATAATTGTTTTAGCATTTTTAACAATAGCATATTTTTAAATTAAGGTATGTACATTGTGTTTTTAAATTTTTTATTGAAGGATATAGTTGATTTACAATGTTGTGTTAGTTTTAAGTGTAGAACACAGTGATTCAGTTGTATATGTATATATATGTATATAAAGAGGGCTTCCCTGTAGCTCAGTCAGTAAAGAAACCACTTGCAATGCAGGAGATCTGGGTTCATTCCCTGGGCTGGGAAGATCCCCTGGAGGAGGAAATGACAGCCCACTCCAGCATTCTTGCTTGGAAAATTTCATGGACAGAGGAATCCGTTGTGATATAGTCTATACACACACACACACACACACATATACATACATGTATATATATAAACATGAAGTGAAGTTGCTCAGTCGTGTCCGACACTCAGCGACCCCATGGACTGCAGCCTTCCAGGATCCTCCATCCATGGGATTTTCCAGGCAGGAGTACTGGAGTGGGGTGCCATTGCCTTTTCCAGGTTGTTCCCATAATTTGGCTATTATGAATACAGCTCTTATGAACATCTGTCTCCAAGTTTTTGTGGACATGTTTTCAATCTGTTATATATTTACAAAGTTCTATAGATCTTATAAGCTGCAACACAGAAGAGGGCTCTCATCCAGTCATGCTGATTACCTGATCACAAACTTCCAGCCTCCAAAACTGAGAGAAATAAATCTCTGTCATTTATAAACCACCCAGTCTACGGTCTTTTGTTATAGCAGCCCAACAGGACTAAGACACTTCCTCTGGCAAGAATTCATAAATAATTAATGAAGGCTTATTTTGTAAATTATGCAAATATTTGTGTGTGTGTGTGTGTTTTTAATTTCATTTATTTTTGACTATGTTGGGTCTTCATTGCTGCTCGGACTTTCCCTGTTGAGGCAAGCCAGGACTATTATGTATTGCCTGCTGTGATACACAAGGAAGACTAGCTGGCTACAGTCCCTGGGATCACAAGGAGCTGGGCACAACTGAGCAACTAACACTTTTTCTCTTGTGGAGCACGCATGAGCTTGAGGGCATGTAGGCAGTCAGTGTTTGCCACACATGGACTCAGTAGTTGCCGCTCCCGGGCTTTAGAGCACAGGCTCAGTGGTTGTGGAGTCTGCACTTAGTGGCTCTGCCACATGTGGGATCTTCCTGGATGAAGAATCAAACACATGTCTCCTGAACTGGCAGACAGATTCTTTACCACTGAGCCACCAGGGAAGAACTGTACAGATTTGTTTTAACTGTGTTTTCTATTGTCATTTTTATACAAAATAAACTGAAATAAGGATTAAGTAATTTCCAATCAATTTGACCAATGTAGACCACCAAATTTATTCATTCAGGTCAAAGAAGTAGATCTTGGCTGCCTGAATTGAACAAACAGGTAGATAGGGAACAAGTACCCAATGTCTTTTATACCCAGAAGATGCAGTCGAGCAATTTATACCTATTTTCCTCCTCTTCTTGTTCTTGAAACATATAGCAAAATTTGTCTAATTCCAAAACCAAAATGGAAAGCTACTTAAATTAGTAACATGTGTTTATATTTCTCAGGATTAATGTACTGTGGATACAGACCTGTCAACCCATAGTTCAACAACCACATCAACCAAGGCTCATGTGGCATACACCTGTGGAATTTGGGACAATCTACATGCTTTCCATTCCATTTAATCTTCAAGGTCAAAAAGTAAATTTAAATGATTGGTCCCTTTTACAAAAAATAAAAACTCTCGTTACTCTAAGTCCATAGTTAAAGAATAAGGAATATGTGTTTGGATACACAAAAATTAAGAAACCTAGAAAGTTTTTTTCATTAATTTTTATTGGAGTATAGTTGTTTTCTAATGTTTTGTTTCTTCCGTACAGCAAAGTGAATCAGCTATATGTATACACATGTCCCTTCTTTTTTGGATTTCCTTCCCATTTAGGCCATCATGGAGTACTGAGTAGAGTTCCCTGAGCTATACAGTAGATTCCCATTAGTTATCTATTTTAAACATAGTAATGGATATATGTCAATCCCAATCTCCTAATTTATCCCACTCACCACTTTCCCCCTTAGTGTCCATATGTTTCTTCTCTATGTCTGTGTCTCTATTTCTGTTTTGCAAATAAGATCATCTACACCATTTTTTCCAGATTCCACAAAACCTGAAAAGTTTAATGACTATATGCCCTTGGAAATACAATTCCATTTCATTGTATTTTCTTTGAACGTCTGGCTATAAGATGATTTTTTTTTTCCTGAATAATACAAGGAAGCATTCATAACATTTTGAACCGTGGAACTGAAATCTCAACAGTCACTTTACATGCTCTCTCAGTGTTCACCTATTTATTCACTCACACATTGATTCAAGAAATGACACTCTCCATGAAGCTAGAACATGGTCATGAACAACACAAAATTCCCAGCCTCAAATTTTCTTCTCTTTGAGGGAAGCAGAATAGTCAAACAACAGATCTCAGTGAGAGTTTTAAAAATGACATAAAAGAAATGCATGTACAGGGGGCTATGGTAGCATAGAAAATGCACTGAACCTATTTTGCAGTAGAGACCAAGGGAGAGAACACTTGATTTTTATTTTGAAGGTTAAGTCGAAGAATAAGCAGGAGAAGATTAGACATGTGAGGGAGGGAGTAGGCACTACATGCAGTGATAACAGCATGAACACAGGCCAGAGGGAAAGAGTGTACTCGAGGAATTACAAATAGTCCAATCTCAGAGAGAGAGGCAGAAAGCAGCACTTTACATGACTAGCTAGCAGGTTGCGCCAGAGAAGGTAGTGGCACCCCCAGTCCAGCACTCTTGCCTGGAAAATCCCATGGGCTGAGGAGCCTGGTGGGCTGCAGTCCATGGGGTCGCGAAGAGTTGGACACGATGGAGTGTCTTCACTTTTACTTTTCACTTTCATGCATTGGAGAAGGAAATGGCAACCCACTCCAGTGTTCTTGCCTGGAGAATCCCAGGGACAGGGGAGCCTGGTGGCATGCCATCTGTGGGGTTGAACAGTCGGACACGACTTAAGTTACTTAGCAGTAGCAGCAGCAGGTTGCACTTTATTCTGAAGGTAATTTGGAGTTAGTGAGCATTGGAATAATTGATTTTGATAGTGGACTGGAAATGTAGGCGGAACAAGGGCCTGGGATATAGGATGACTGACAGCTTCTTTGTTAGAATGAGTGGTGGTTATTCCTTTAATTGAAACAAGATCCAGAGAAGAAGCTGGAGGAGGAACTGGCTATCCACTCCAGTATTCTTGTCTGGAAAATCCTATGTACAGAGGAGCCTGCTGGGCTAGATAGAGTCCATAGAGTGGCAACGAGTCAGCCATTATTGAACACCCACATACATACACACACAGGAACAGCTTTGCAAGAGATAGTGACATTCAATCTTCAGTGTGTTGCTTTGGAGATGCTGGAGGGCCATCCCTGTAGAGATGTCATCCAAGAATATGTTTATAGTAGTCTAGAACTCAAGAAGGGCTTCCCAGGTGGCACTAGAGGTAAAGCACTCCTGCTAATGCAGGAGACATAAGAGACACAGGTTGGACCACTGGGTCGGGAAGATCCCCTGGAGGAGAGCATAGCAACCTACTCCAGTACTCTTGCCTGGAAAATTCCATGGATAGAGGAGTCTGGTGAACTACAGGCTATGGCGTCCCAAAGAGTCAGACATGACTGAAGCAACTTACCATGTGTGCAGAGAGCTCAAGAGTGACACTGAAGCCAAACACCAGTCTCCTTTAAAGACCCAAAAGGATTCACTTTCAGAAAGCTAACTTAAGGATGTCACAAACCCACATCTGTGGCACAAAATTTCTCCCAGTGGTCTGCATCATATTGGAAGCCATTCCATCAACATTTTCAGAAAAGTGGTAAGCTTGTATTAGTCTATTCAGAACACTGACTTGTCTGGGTAGGTGACATGCTGTTGTTGTTTAGTAGCTAAGTCGTGTCCTACTCTTTGTAACCCCAGGAATTGTAGCCTGACTCCTCTGTCCATGGGATTTCCCAGGCAAGAATAATGGAATGGGTTGCCATTCCCTTCTTCAGGGATCTTCCCAACTCAGGGATTAAACCCAGTCTCCTGCACAGGAGGCAGACTTTTGCCATCTAAGCCACCAGGGAAGCCTCAAGGATCCATGTACAAAGGGGTTTTTATTATTATTATTATTATTAATTATAGGCAAATGCAGTTTCCATCACCATTTTCCAAAGCTACCACCTGCTGGATTCGTGACTTGCTAAAATTTGTGACTCAAAAGGAAGCATTCTGCCCCCTCTTCTAGCCAAGAGTTCTCTAAGTGTTTTCTCTGCATCCTATTCATAAAACTCACAGAGATCACACCCACACACTATAATCCACTAAGCTTAGAAGACGCAAGAGAGATGATTAATGCTTTAAACACTGAAAACAAGAAAACCATTTTCTTCAACAATAACTTGCCAAAAATTTAACTGTAAGGCCCTAAGTGAGTTTGTTAAGCAGCAAATGTTCATCTGCTTCTTTCCTCCCTCTTCTGGTATGCCCTCTTCTCTTTCAGAATGTTCTGGGATGTCCAGATTTCTTATGAAATTTCCATCCTTTCATTCAAATCAATTCTCTGAAGAGAAAAACAAGAAATTTATTCATGCTAAGTAATGAATCACCCATACATTTTGAATGTTATCCCTTCCTGCTATCTGCGTCACAGCACAGAAACATTATATACAGAAAGGAAATCCCAGTCATTTTAAAAACGAACGAGAAGTAAACAGAGGCCTCTTTAAATCAAGTCTTTACCAGTACACACTGGCTCCCTCAGTGTACTTATTGTTGGTCTTGGGAAGCAACCGCTTCTTGTCATCTGGATGGAGTACAGGGTTGGGTTCAAGAAGAGGTGACTACAACGAGGAGTTGGAAAGACACAACTGCAGGAAATAATCATGGAGAATTTGAAGGGGCACTGTCCTTGAGACACCTGTGCTTTCTCATTCAGAAAATTGGAGGAGCCAGGAAGTGATTAAAACTGCAAGTGTGTATTTATAAACAGCCCGATTAGGATGTTGCCAGGGGAAAACCGTTCTGAAAACACCTTCATTTTAGAGTCTCCAAAATGGTGGTCTCTCTGTCAAGTATGGGGTAGAAGACTGGGAAAATGAACTGGGATACAACACACACCGAGACAGATAAGGTCTGCAGTCAGGAAGCCTGAATTTCAGGGGAAAAAAAGGTAACAAAGCAAGTAAAGACAATTAGCAAGATGACTAACAATGATCAAATGGGGGAATACAGGGAGGCATATCTTAGAAGAGGTGTAAGAAGAAACCCAAGCATAAGAATGGGATAAGAATCTCAAAGCAAGTGAGAAAAGAGCTGGAGCATACAAAGAGGATATTGCAGAGAAGCTGAGCTAGTGGATCTTAGGGCTTTCCTGTAAGTGTAAGGACCTCCAACTTCATTCCCTGACATAAGGTATGCATTGTAACAGGAAACTATGCCATTTATAGAAAGTATCACAGTCAGACTCTTTTAGGCAGAAAATCCCTCTTCACTCCAGTAGTTAACTGTGCTATTCTAAACACTGAGGAGAACTCTGTCAGGACTAGAGAAAAAGTTTGGAAGTCTCAATTACACTGACCCACAAAGGTTTCCAATCAGAGTTACACATGGCACTTTCTCATTTAGCCTGCTGTTCTTAGCAGGAAACTTTCTCCCTGAAGTCAGGTACATTTCCAAAGAGTTTATCACTGAAAGTTTCCCCACACTCGCCAAACCAAAGATTAATGACAGAATTTGGGTTTTTTTCCCCCTTACTTTTACTCTGTAATACTTTTTAGTCTCTTGGTTTTTTACTCTAAATATCAGTTGTTATATACTATACATGTATGTGCACGTGTTACCAAGTCCAGGCTTGCTCTGCTCCCCACATGACAGGTTTGTGAATACAAGAAGTGAGGTGCTGAGACAAGGAAAACTACTTTATCCAGAAAGCAGCTGACTGAGAAAATGGCAGGCTAGCACCTCAAAATAACCATCTTATTGGGGTCTGGATGCTGGGTTCTTTTATAGATCAGAGATAGAGGGAGGTGAGGAAGCAAAGTATAAATGCCGCTAATCTTGCAATCATCTCCTAAAATGGCAAGCCAGAGGCAGAGGATGTGTTAATTTCTCCCTTCCTGACATCTACAGGTGGACAGGGTTCTGAACAAAGACACTTCAGTTTCATAATCAGGCAGAGGGGCAGGATTCTCTGAGACAAACAATTCTGTATGATTATAATAACAAAAGCAGTGAAAAGCAAGTCAAAGCAATAGTTCCATCATGGGTTCAGAATTGGCTTCCTCCCTGTAACACGTGTGTAATAGTAGATGTGGTGGGCAGAACTCTGCCGTGTCAGGCCCGTGACATACACCCACAGTGTTTCAGTTACTCAGTCAACTGGAACCTACATGCCGCTGCAATGAGCTTTTGCAGATGTAATTAAGGACACAAATCATTGAGCTTTAAGATAAAGGATTATCCAAGTGGCCTGATTTAGCCACAAGATCCTTTTCACAGTGGTTTTCCCTGATTGGTTCAGAAAGAAAATCAAAGATTCAAAGTGTGAGGAGGATCTCGTGCATCATTGCTGCTTGAAATGGCCATGTGTTAAGATACTTGGAAAAATTCAGAGGCCTTTGAGAGACTGAGGGTGTGAAATGAAAATATCTCCTGCCATATTAATCAATAAGAAATGTCACAGCCATCAGAGATCTCTGGCCTCCAAATGTGAATGTGAGCTACCCAAACTGCGATCCCCCAGGTGCTCCCAATCCCCTTACCAACCACCACCACCACGGTGATTGTTGAGAAGCTGGGGGGCATGAAAAAAGCAAGATGAACAAGAAAATGGGTTGGCCCCAGATCGTGAGGTACATATGAAAGAATGGATTCAGTGATCCCAGAGGCTTGCATCTTCCCATATATAGAATGCTAAATCCCTTCACTTGATACTTGATCTTTGATGTTCAGACTGCCTGCTCCCTTTATTGCAGACTTGGGACAGCCTGATTTCCCCTCCTGCCTCCTTGGAGCAGTTTTCTCAGAGGTATTGAGATGCTGTCTTCCAGGCTTTGGGTCCTAAACATTCCTACCAAATAAAATAACTCTCCACTTTCAGGATGTGAGTATATATATTTTTAGTTGATAAGGGTAGTTTCCCACCCACGTCTAGAAGGAAAATTGGAAACTCAACAATTAATAACCTTGATGGGGATGCCAACCCAACCAATACCCTGACTACACCCTGAACTGCATTGAAGCCACGCCCAGATTTCTAACCTACAAAACCTGTGAGCTGTTAAATTTAGTGTTGTTAGCCACTAAATTTAGTCTGATTTATTTTGAAACAATAGAAATAAAATGCAGTGCCGGAGCAAAGCAAGAAAAATGAAGAGAATCTCGTTTTTCTCTTTTTGCCAAGAAGCTTGGCCCGTAGTCTGTGGGATGTCTTATGTGCAACACAATTGAGATAATTTATAGTCAATACTTTTCCAGTGTTTATCTGGTCTTTGGGCATGGTATGGGTGAAGGATGGGAAAGAAAGTACGCTGTCTCTTCTTAGAACTGACTACAATTTATGGTAAAAGCCAATCTGCCAAGAAAAAAAAATGCCAATATAGTGACAATATTCCAGAGAACAATACTAGCCAGCTATAGCAGTACCAAATGTAAGAGGAAATAAAGAGAGACTAATTGGAGTTCATGGAGTCAGGAAAGCTACCTGCCTTGAGAACGAGTGTTTCTTATTGCCAGTAAAAAGATTCAGCTATGGGAAATTATGAAAATAACAGAGAAGCAGGTTAAACAAGTCTTTGTTGCCCTCAAAAATCCCTCCCCTGACGTAAATTGTGCTCCCTTGGCCTCTCAATGCAGTCACAGCAGGATGAAACCATATCATATGCTTACTGCCAGGAAACTCAGGACAAACCATTAGCAAGCCATTCTTTAAAAAGAGCTGCTATGCTTCCCAGTCTTTATAATTTTACTTAACTTCCTGGAAAAAAAAAAAACACAAGTCCTCGTCTTCCAAATGCCAATGTTTGGGCTTTTAAAAATGCTTAAGTAAACGTTAAAATAGTTTTAATAAAGACATGCCCAACTCACCTACTTTAACCTACAGTGTTTATAAGTGTTTCTATATCACCGTATCATGTAAGGAATTGTTCTGGAGAAAAAATATATATGTCACAATGTATTCATATTTCAATGAAAAATTTTTAAATTGTGGTATCATGGTTCAACATGCTGAATTCTATTATTTTAACTCTACCTCTTCTTAGAAAACAGATTAGCTAAGGCATGTATTCCCTGGTGGCTCAGATGGTAGAGAATCTGTCTACAGTGCAGGAGACCTGGGTTCGATCCCTTGATTGGGAAGATACCCTGGAGAAGGGCATGGCAACCCACTCCAGTTTCGAGGGCTACAGTCCATGGGGTCGCAAAGAATCAGACACGACTGAGCAACTAAGCACACAGCATGGACTTCTAGACTTTCCAGACCACCAGACCTGTTCATCACCATGGCCTTGGACAGGTAAGACAAATGAAGCCCAGGGATTATCAGCAACTTTCCTATGAAACCACAGTGTCAATGGCTGATGAAGAAAATAATTTTAGGTGAAAAATTGTATTTTAAAAAGCAGAGTAAAGTCTCTGACCTCTGTGTTCTGTTTACACCTACACACAACCTTTATCTGTTCCCACCCTCTAAGCTTGGAACAGAACTAAGTGGAAGACAAGGACCTCATTCCCAAGTAGAAGAGAAGCAAGGATCCCAGTTCTACCTGGGCTCTACACTGGAGAAGAGTAGACAAACATTTTCTGTAAAGGATCAGATAGTAAACATTTTTGGTTTCAGGACCAAGAAACAAAAACACAGTAACAGTTACTTATGTAACGAGAGAAAACAAATGTCCACAATGATGATTTATGGATGAAAGTCAAAATATAATAGCAATTGAACACAGTTTTTTGGTAATATAGATCTACTAATGAAAAAAAAAAAGGAATTATTTTGGAGGACAATAACATTTCACTTAGTGAAGTTCACAGGTAAAACGTTTCCTAGCTTGTAGGTCATTTAAAAACCAGTCAGTGAGCTGGATTTGACCTGTGGGCCATTGTCTCTCCACTCCTGTTTTTGAGCATGACACCATGCAGTACTAACCAAAGGTCTTCCCATACAGCTCAAGGAAAAGTTATGCCAGGTTTCCTACAGGGGAGGCTTAAGATACAATATTTCTTAGGGAGAGAAGCCCTTATTAACTTAAGGCTGATAAGCAAAGCCAGCTTCTCAAGGTGGCGCAGTGGTAAAGAATCCACCTGCCAGTTCAGGAGACACAAGAGATGTGGGTTTGATCCCTGAGTTAGGAAGGTTCCCTGGAGTAGGAAATGGCAAGTCCCCTCCAGTACCCTTTCCTGGAGAATCCTCATGAACAGAGGAACCTGGTAGGCTACAGACTCATGGGGTCACAAAGAGCCATTCACAACTAAGTGACTGAGCATGCGTGTGCACATGCATGCACGCACACATGCACACACACACACACAGCAAAAATAGTAGTTGTAGTACCACTGAAAGAGGTCACAGTCTAGCAAATTGAAAATGGAGCCAATGGAACAGCAAGACCACCTTGAATCATGACAAGAATATATGCGTGATCAAGGGGTCCAGGACAATCAGGCTTTGGTTCAACCTCCTTTTGTGTAGATATCCTTAAGGTGAAGACCTCTCAAATTGTTCTCATGCCATACAGTTATGTCCTTTGAATGTTTTCTTCCAAGGCAGCATACCCTGTTTGAAGAAGGTCGTACATTAACATTTGTATACCAATTATGTCAGTTCTCAAACTTTGAGCCTTTAATGCTGAGATCTTCTTGCTTGTCTCAAGTCTTATTTATTCTGTTCTAATTCTTTATAGGTGAACAACTTTCTAAGAAAGAAAGAACTGGTTCACCAGGCCAAGTATTTTTAAAGTATTTTAGAAATGAGGATCAGAGGACACTGAGGGATTTGGGAGAAGGAGGAATCCAGATAAGGAATGTTCACTTACCAGGCACACATTTGCTGAATGGATGTTCCAGAACTCATGCATCATGCCATTAATGGACATGATACTGATGGGGTCCAAAATGGCTCCAGAGTCCAGTGGGGAACTAAGATTGCAGACCCAGAAAAGTTGCTGAATAAAAGTGTGGGAAGATTTTACAGATAAATTCTCCTTCTAGCAGGAGTTTTTCTCACCACTGGAGCTGGTCAACGCAATGCAACTGTCACCATCCTCAAGAACAGTACTAGCTTTGAGGATACCTTTGGGGTCTCTGAACAGTACTAGCTTTGAGGATATCTTTGGGGTCTCTGAGCAGTCACAGAACCTTTGTTCACTCAAGACATTGGTTGCTGGATATAGAATGTGAACAGAGCCTGTAACTGACTCTGCATCACTGTCTCTGGCTCCCTCATCCTAAACCTAACATGTCCTTCTAGCATACGAGACTAGGAAAGCTTTGTCAAGAATGAAGTGTATGAGAATTCACTTGACTTTAACACACAGGTGGTTAGCCAGCTGCAATTTCATTGAGACAGTCAAAAGACACCAGACTCATAGATCAAAGAGAAAAATTCTTATTATTCAAACAGAGAAAAGAGCACAGGCTTCACACTTTCCCATGTGGATGCTGTACACACAGTAAGTCTGTGTCATAGATGAGCAAGCCTTTGCTTATGAACATCCATTATTTTATAACAAGCTACAGGCAAACTATGCTTTCCTGGTGGCTCAGATGGTAAAGAATCTGCCTGCAATGCAGGAGACCCAAGTTCAATCCCTGGGTCAGGAAAATCCCATAGAGAAGGGAATGGCTACCCACTCCCGAATTCTTGTCTGGAGAATCCTATGGACAAAGGAGTCTGGTGGGTTACAATCCATGGGGTTACAAAGAGTCAGACATGACTGAGTAACTAAAACACACACAGGCAAAATATTCAATCGTTGCTTTATTAAGCTGAACAGTAAGCAAACCCATCCTCTGCTCTAGAGGGAGAAGCTCTATTTGGCAAGGGTGCTTGCTCTAGAGACATCTTTGAAAAGATCACCAGGGATGACAAAAAGTTCATCAGTGTCTCTGCAAAACATTCAGAAATATAAGAGACTCATGGAGAATTATCTCCCAACAGACCCAGACTTGCTTAAATTAATCAATGTTCCATTTATCCCTCTACTGAGCTTCCAGGTGATAAATAAATTGTCTCTAATTAGTTCCTGCTTTCCCTCATGTCCCATCATATTGATATTAGTTGATCAGTCAGAAAAGGAGCAACCATTTACTAAACATCACTTTAAGACGTCTCTTTATTCCTATGCAGCTCAAAGTCTTTAAGAGAAATGTTGAGTGAGTCATGATTTCTAACCACTCCTAAAAGGGGTACCTGAGCCAAGCCACTCTGACTTCTTGGAATCAGTTTTTGCTTATATCTCATTGACCAGCACTTAGTGACACAGCATCACATAACAGAGAAGGTTGAGAAACGAATCGATTGCCGGGAATAATACCAGGGTTGTGATATGAAGGAAGAAAATAAATATGGTTTGCACTTAGCATCTCTAACACAGGAGGAAATTTTTTAAAGCTAGCAGAATGATGCATTTCAGGGAAATTATTCTGGTACAAAGCTAGCTTTCCCCCAAATAAGAATTGGCTATTCCTGTTGTGCTAAGTAACTATTTAACCAAAGCTCCAAAAGTTAGAAAGTAAAGTTATATCATGCTCACCCATTCCATTAAACAGAAAAAAAAAAAAATGTTAACTCTTACTTTAGCATTTTGATGTCCCATTATGTGGTAACTACCATGTAGTAGTCATCTGAGAGCAAAAAAAAAAAATTACTTTAACATTAAAGCAAGATCAATATTTTCATAGATTATACTCCTGGAATCAAGATTTCCAGGAGAAATATCAACAACCTCAGACATGCAGATGATACCACTCTAATGGCAAAAAGCAAAGAGGAACTAAAGAACCTCTTGATGAAGGTGAAAGAAGACAGTGAAAAGCTGGCTTAAAACTCAGCATTAAAAAACTAAAATCAATGCATATAGTCCCATCACTTCATGGCAAATAGAAGGGGAAAAAGTGAAAACAGGGACAAATTTTATTTTCTTCGGCTCCAAAATCACTGCAGATGGTGTCTGCAGCCATGAAATTAAAAGAAGCTTGCTTCATGGAATAAAAGCTATGACAAACCTAGACAATGTATTAAAAACCAGAGACATCACTTTGCCCACAAAGGTCCATACAAAGCTATGTTTTTTGGTTTTTGTGTTTTGTTTTTTTCCCAGTACTCATGTATGGATGTGAAAGTTGGACCATAAAGAAGACTGAGTCCCAAAGAATTGATGCTTTTGAACTGTGGTGTTGGAGAAGACTCTTGAGAGTCCCTTGGACAGCAAACCAGTCAATCCTAAAGGACATCAACCCTGAATATTCAATGGAAGTACTGATGTTGAAGCCGAAGCTCCAAAACTTGGGCTATCTGATGTGAAGAGCGGAGTCAGTGGAAAAGACCCTGATGCTGGAAAAGATAGAGGCTGGATGGAGAAAGAGACAACGGAAGATGAGATGGCTGGATGACGTCACCAACTCAATGGACGTGAATATGTGCAAGCCCTGGAGATAGTGAGGGACAGGGAAGACTTTGTGAATGACCCAAGAACAGAAATTAACTTTGTTGTCTTTGGGGGTTCAAAGACCGAGGATATCAACAGGACCCTCCTGACTGAAATGACCACTATTATCAGGACAGTCTGTTACTCAATTTACATAATTACTGGGGTGGTTGGCAATCTAATAAAAAGCTGAATATTTTCCTTTCAGGAATTCAGCATGTGTAACTCTGCCAGATGGGGTGGAAAACTGTGCCTCGATTATTGCTGCCAGAGAATCCAGTGACATTAATGCTCCTCAATGGGCTGAATGGTTCAAGACCACAAGAAAATGAGAGAAAATTACTACTTATTAACCTAAAAAGACCTCAGTGAAGAATTAAACTCTGGCGGGTATATATAAGTATCTGTTACATGAAATTAAATAATGGTATTTGAGGAATAGTCATCAAAGGTGCAACATTTGACTTTATCAGACAAAGGCAAATGAGACTATGTAAATTTCATTCTTGATCAGAGCCAGTTGGAAGGAAGTCTTTTAAGAAAGTGGAAGACTGGAGAAAAACAATACATTTCAGTCTAACTTAGAATTGAGATTGACAAATGTGATCATAACTTGGGGGCAGAAGTTAGGTATTTAGATGCACAAGTGAAATAATTTGGGGTCAAGGTTGATTCAACTTTTTTAGAAATAAAGTGTAGAATTACACTTACATAACAAATGAATGTTTGTAAAGGTCTATGGATAAATACACTTCAATGTGAGTCAATTACATTTCTTCTAACAATTTTTCCAGTGCAGGGAGAAAAAAAAAGTGGGGAGGGGGGAGTTGTTTAAGACTCTAAAAATCAGATGTAAGACATAAGAATGTGAATATTTAGGTAATGCAGGATCAATGTGTTCAGAAACTTGAACTCTATATACTCAAGGTCTTTATAAATAAAGTCATGGTACTAAATTGTATCCTCTCTCAGATGTATTAGACAGAGCACATATACCTCCTTAATTTTCTGGTATAAGCACTTGTAGCTGTTGAAGAAAAGACAATTTGGGGAGTGGCTACGTCCATGTATGAGGATTCCAAAGATATGACTTTGAATTCAGGCTCTCCCATCTGTTAGATAGGTGCCTTTGCACAAGTTTATAAAACCCTGAGAGTTTAAATTTCTTTATCTCTTTACCTGTATAGTATGCATCACTAAAGGATATTGATGGGATAAGTGTTAACATGTTCTATATCAGCCAGAGTTCCAAGAAACAAATGGTAAACTCCAATAGGGTCACTGAGAAAATTTAAATGAAGGGATTACTTACAAACAGCTGAGTTCAGTCTTTCAGTCATGTCCGACTCTTTATGACCTCATGGACTGCAGCCTTCCCTGTCCATCACCAGCTCCCCGAGCTTGCTCAAACTCATGGCCATCGAGTCGGTGATGTCATCCAACTATCTCATCCTCTGTCGTCCCCTTCTCCTCCTGCCTTCAATCTTTCCCAGCATCAGTGGTCAGGGTTAAAAGAAATCACAAAGGAACCCAGAAACATCCCAAGCCAGAGAAATGAGGAGCTATTTTAATAGAACTGAAGTGGAAAGTAAGGGCACAGTTATCAGAACCCAGCAAGCTGTGGCTTCTGTTGTATAGGAGGGACTATTTGTCGCAAAACTGGTAGTCTGCGACAGACATGAAAAAATGGTGTTACCCTGCATCCCTGAAGGGAAATGGCTGAGGCAGTTAGCATCTCATCCCTTCTTCTACCATCTTTAGATCTCTCACTAGAAGCTCCCATTGGCTGTGCTCAACCAGAAATCAGAAACGAGGGTACTCAGTGCATTATCCATCATAGAAGCATAGGAGAGAAGAAGGAGAAATAAATTATAATAGCTGGCCCAATTCTAAAGAAGTTTTGTTGCCCCCAGCTAATAGATGCTATTGAGAACAGAGTCCACCACTAGATGGAAGAGAGTAAATAGGCTATAACACTATGGCGATCACTAGGTTCCCAACACACCCAAACACTTTGCCTGTGCCACATACACATTTCAAACGCAAGCATTTGGAAGCAGTTGCCAAGATGTATACACACTGAGAGAAGGGGAGAAGGTAGACAGGTAGGGTCCCCTCTGTCTTGTGTGCAATCTCATATTTTAAGAAGGCAACAAGACCTGGACAATTATAAACTTGGATGTTATTTAGCAAGTTGTCAGTGGAGTAAACATCATGACTGTATGTATATTGTTTGTTTTATAACATACTCTGGTTTTTTTCCAGCTATAGCTTTCATTTCTTGAGCACTTACTATGTCCCAGGCAATAAGTAATCTGTGTATTTTTTTCCCTGGCTGTTTGTTCCTTAGTTGCTAAATTGTCATCTAACTCTTTTGCAATCCCATGGACTTCAGCCCAACAGGCACCTCTGTCCATGAGATTTCCCAGGCAAGAATACTAGAGAGGGTTGCCATTTCCTTCCCAGGGGATCTTCCTGACCAAGGATCTAACTCTAGTCTCTTGCACTGGCAGGTGGATTCTTAACCACTGAACCACCAGGGAAGCCCATATCATTTTCCTTTATCCTCATAAATATTAAGTAAAGTCGGACTCAGTTTCAAAATAAAACACACTTGGCAGCCATTAAAACCATATGCTTCACTTGAAGGTTGTTACATTGAATCAAGGCCCAAATTATCAGCCTTCCCACCCACCCTACAAAGGACTAATTTTTCTGAAGACACAGTGAATTTGGTTATAAAATGTACCTGATAATCTACTCTGTCCACAAAGCCAGTGTCATCACACCAGACTGTAGTTGCAAGAATCTCTTTTTTTTTTTTTTTCATTCCTCAATTCATTTTACTTATGAAGCATTAACTGAGTCTTTATCCTGTTCCAGGAGGTATTGGGCCCTGGAGGCCCTCCCCACAAAGAGAAATGTGTCTCAAGTCCTGTTTTATAGAGGGGCTCAAACCTGAGAGAAAGCACATGCACGGAAGAGTGGTGTGCAAGTCACTGCTGGGACAGTTCTGAGGCTATTCCCCACCTCCGCACCCCTCACTCCAACACACAAATGCAGTGGCATGAACTGAGCTCTACCTTGGTCTTAAATTTAACATCACACACTGTATTCGGCTCTGTTTGCTGCAAGTAATGAAAGTCCTATGCAAATTATGACTAGAAGAGGAATTCATAACTCATGTAGCTATAAATGCCACCGGTAAACTCGTGAGATGGAAGGAGCGCCCGCAGGAACTGAGACGCTTTCAGAGTCCACTTTCCCACTCCGGTTTTGACTGGCTTCTTTCTGCAGGTAGCTCCTCCCCACTTAGCAGGGGATACATTTGCCAGCAACCTAGTTTCATATACTCCCAGATGAAAGAGAAAGATTTCCCTCTACATGTAGATATGTTAACTGAAAAAGAAAAATTACTCTAGTTGGCCTTACAAGGGACTTATTGAAACCCCTAGACTATGTGTTTGGGCAATGTCTAGGTGACATGTGGACAAGAGACCCCCAGGAGGTTGAGAGGCAAGGCAGGATGGGCTGGTCAGGGCACATGACCAGAAGCAAGAAGCAGGTATCCTGAGAACAGCCCACTAAGATCACAATGTCTGAAAGGCATTCTGCTATATAAACGTTTTGCAAAAGGAAACATTATCCATTAGTCCATCATGACTCCCATTTTGTCTGCTAGACAAAAGTCTGGAAAGTGGCAGAAAATAGAAAGATTGAAAACCTAAAACCACTTTTGCTAAAATCACTTCTATAAGAACTATATGACTTCCCAGGTGGCTCAATGGTAAAAAATCTGCATGCAATGTAGGAGACCCAGTAGTGATGCAGGTTCAATCCCTGGGTTGGGAAGATCCCTGGGAGGAGGAAATTGCAACCCACTCCAGTTTTCTTGCTTGGAGAATTCCATGGACAGAGGAGCCTGGCTGGCTACAGTCCATGGGGTTGCAGAGTTGGACACGGCTGAAGTGATTTAGCATGCACGCATGCCTAAGAAGGATTATATATGTTTTTACTCTTGTCTTTTTCTACGCCAGCATGTAAACTATGCCCACCTCTTATATTTTGTGAACCAGAGGCCCCGCCCTGTTTTACTACCTTGGACATTGAGGCATCAGCAATTGCAAATGTCTCCAGTATTTTTCTCTGTGCAAAAGCTCCGTACAACACTGCTAGGTAAGACAGATAACCAACAAATACCTTCTATAGGGCACAGGGAACTCTGCTCAAGGTTATGTGGTAGCCTGGATGGGAGAGGAATTTGGGAGAGAATGGAAACATGTATAGGTATGGCTAAGTCCCTTTGCTGTTCACCTGAGACTACCACAACATTACTAATTGGCTACACTCCAATATAAGATAAAAACTTTTTTAAATATAAATTTATTTATTTAAAAAATAAAGGTTATATATACAGGAAATAAAGCTCTGCACGCTATGTGGAAGGAACCCAGTTTGGACTACATCCCTACAGGCACAGGTCCTTTCCTGCCAGAGGGTCTGGGAGGGGAGAGATGATCAGAGGACGGGACTGGTGGTGACAGAGCTCATAGCAACCGCAACACGCACGTCACCATTTAGCTCTCTCCTTTCCATTCCTGTATAGATCTATCTCCACTACTACTTATGTCACAGAAACACAAACGTGCTCATAATTCCCTTGCATGGTTTTTAATGTGAATTGGCTCATTAATAAATCACGTCTTTCCTTTCTCTCTCCATGATCACATAACGTATGCAGCACTTGAAGCAAAAATAGAAACATTTGTGAAGACATGACTTAATCATTTATACTTTATTTCTCATTGAAACACAGCTATCCCACTTGTCTTTAAAAATGTGCAATACTGAAAGTAGAAGGAAAAGAATGTCCAGGAAAGGAGACATGTCCTTTTTCATGTTCATTTCTGGATCTCTTATCATCCTCATTAAGCTACCAGACCTTGGTTTACATATCCATTTTGTAATGCCAGCATCTCCTGCTCCTCAGTGATAACTATTCATCTCCTATCTTCTGATCTCTTAAAATCTGCCATTTTGCAACCAGGCAGGACTAGAGACTATAAATTACTTGTGATGTGATTTAACAAAGAATCTAGGAACACCTTGGAAGAACCCAGTGCTCACCGAAACTAACAGTGCTTGTATATTTGAGTTCTATTTCAGTATAAGCCATAATCTTTGGAATCTCTTAGACTTAGCCTAATTTTTTCACACTGTAAAGGCCTTGTTCACCAGAGTAAGCACAGTTTATAATACCCAGAAAAGAATTTTTAAATAAAAATAAATAGCAAGGAAGGAGTATGGAGCACATGTGCAGTCATAGTTCAGAAAAGGGAAAGAGTGCTGGTGTCACAGCACAAATGAGGTCATTGTGGTACCAGGCCCAGAAGAGTCCGCTCACTCAAGGTGGTAGCCACCAGCCCTTGATCAGCAATTTCCAGTTAGTCAGAGTCACGGCCAAGGGCAGAGAATACAGCATGAAACACATCAGCAAGAAGTCAGAAGCAGAAAATGGAAAATGCTTAAAAAAAAAAAAAGACTCAACTTGGAAATCAGGGATAAAAGCAGGAACACAGGTCACAGCTGGGAGAAATGAAGCTACAAGTGGAGAAGACATGGACGAGCTGAGTCACAGGCCAAGGAACAAAAGCCAGGGCACAGAGCATGGAACGCCATGAGTCAGCCATCCTCTGGATAATGAGCGAGGAGAGAGCTGCCCTTGGGAGGGGCTGGATGGCTTTGCCTCCAAGTCTTAACTTAGCAGTGACCTGGGACTTCTTTGGAGCCTGCCATCTGACACTTAAGGGTCTAGTGGACACAAGGACCCCTGTAGAGGTAGCTTTCAAAGCATTCTGATCCCACCAAAATGAAGGGCGGGGTATTATTCCCAAAATGTGTGCACATAATAAACAAGATCTGAAACCAGACATTATACGATTGCTAATCTTCTACATTTAAGGTTTGTCTTCTGGGCCAGAAGGTTGTCTATCTTGATGAATGTTCCATATGAGCTTGAGGGAAAAAATGCGTATTACTGTTTGGTGATCAAGTGGTCTATGCTGCTGCTGCTGCTAAGTCGCCTCAGTCGTGTCCCGACTCTCTGCGACCTCATAGACGGCAGCCCACCAGGCTCCCCCTGTCCCTGGGATTCTCCAGGCAAGAACAGTGGAGTGGGTTGCCATTTCCTTCTCCAATGCATGAAAGTGAAAAGTGAAAGTGGTCTATAGATATCCATTATATCCAGCTGATTGCCAGTGTTGAGTTCAACTATATGGAAGGGGAAAAGGAAGAGAAGATGAGAGGGAAAGGAGAGGGAAGGAGGGAAGATGAAACTGAGGAGATGAGTCCTCATGACAGAGGACTAGACTGCCAGGCTGAGGATTCAGTCAGCAAACTCAGACCCTGACGTTTCTTCGGAAGAGTAAAATAACCTCATATAAGCAGAAATGTGTGCATTTAAAAAGAGATTTTCTATTGTACTTTGGGACTTCCCTGGTGGTTCAGATGGCAAAGAATCTGCCTGCAATGTGGGAGACGCAGGTTTGATCCCAGAGCCAGGAAGATACCCTGGAGAAGGGAATGGCAACCCACTCCAATATTCTTGCCTGGAGAATCCCATGGACATAGGAACCTGGGGGCTATGATCCATGGAGTCACAAAAAGTCAGCCATGACAGCAGCTAACACGTTGACTCACTGTACTTGGAACCTCTGTTTCACTTCTGTTTAAAACGCCTGATTTAATTCTTGCACAGTAATATTTAAAAATCATATAACAGTAAAATTTACAAATCCTATAAATGGTATGATAATGAAAAGCCAAGACAATTGGCAAAGAAATAATCCTTTTCCAACATTTCCCAAATTTACTTTCTCAAGTTGTTAATACATATTAATACATATATAACTAACAATTGAAATATATTCATATATTCCAGTAAATTTGAGAAACTCTAAGAAAACACTTCACAGGTTTCTTTACTTCAGAAATAACGTCATTTACATTTCCAAGAATGGGATCTATTTGAATCCTTATCCCAATCGTTTGACCCTGTACAATTTGTTCTTGAAATACCTGACATCTTTCCTGGAGCTAGTATTCACTGGAACATCAGTTTGGAAGATCCCATTTTAGTTTACTGGCTTGTTCCTAGGAAACGAAACAGTTGGACTGATTCTGTTCACTGAATGGGAAGGTTTGAAATGAAAGAAACTTTCAGAGGCAGAATCCACCAGCTCCAAATTGCCAAAATCTTGGTATTGCTCCTAAGGAAATGCTTCCTGTGTAGTACATAAAATGTGTTGTGGAGGGAGTGATGTCATGCTTTCAGGATTCTGAGGACACACCAGGATCTTTTGTTCTCTTGTGGCAATTAATTTCATATTCCATTTTAAGAGCTACTTCTTAACAGCTGGCCACATAAGTTTATGTATCTTCAGTTCAGTTCAGTTCAGTTCAGCCGCTCAGTCTTGTCCGACTCTTTGCGACCCCATGAATCGCAGCACGCCAGGCCTCCCTGTTCATCACCATCTCTCAAAGTTCACTCAGACTCACGTCCATTGAGTCAGTGATGCCATCCAGCCATCTCATCCTCTGTCGTCCCCTTCTCCTCCTGCCCCCAATCCCTCCCAGCATCAGAGTCTTTTCCAATGAGTCAACTCTTTGCATGAGGTGGCCAAAGTACTGGAGTTTCAGCTTTAGCATCATTCTTTCCAAAGAAATCCCAGGGATGATCTTCTTCAGAATGGACTGGTTGGATCTCCTTGCAGTCCAAGGGACTCTCAAGAGTCTTCTCCAACACCACAGTTCAAAAGCATCAATTCTTCGGCACTCAGCCTTCTTCACAGTCCAACTCTCACATCCATACGTGACCACAGGAAAAACCATAGCCTTGACTAGACGGACCTTAGTCGGCAAAGTAATGTCTCTGCTTTTGAATATGCTATCTAGGTTGGTCATAACTTTTCTTCCAAGAAGTAAGCATCTTTTAATTCTATGGTGCAGTCACCATCTGCAGTGATCTTGGAGCCCCAAAAATGAAGTCTAACACTGTTTCCATATCTATTTCCCATGAAATGATGAGACCGGATGCCATGATCTTCGTTTTCTGAATGTTGAGCTTTAAAGCCAAGTTTTTCACTCTCTTCTTTCACTTTCATCAAGAGGCTTTTAGCTCCATTTCACTTTCTGCCATAAGGGTGGTGTCATCTGCATATCTGAGGTTATTGATATTTCTCCCAGCAATCTTGATTCCAGCTTGTGTTTCTTCCAGTCCAGCGTTTCTCATGATGTACTCTGCATAGAAGTTAAATAAGCAGAGTGACAATATACAGCCTTGACGTACTCCTTTTCCTATTTGGAACCAGTCTGTTGTTCCATGTCCAGTTCTAATTGTTGCTTCCTGACCTGCATACAGATTTCCTCAAGAGGCAGGTCAGGTGGTCTGGTATTCCCATCTCTTTCAGAATTTTCCAAAGTTTATTGTGATCCACACAGTCAAAGACCTTGGCATAGTCAATAAAGCAGAAATAGATGTTTTTCTGGAACTCTCTTGCTTTTTCCATGATCCAGCGGATGTTAGCAATTTGATCTCTGGTTCCTCTGCCTTTTCTAAAACCATGCAATGAGTATATGCACTTAAAAAAACACAGTAACTATGATAGGAGCTTTTAAACTTTAATCAGGAGTTAACTGTGCTGATCCTTGAAATTTCAGCCTAAGAAATAAGTATAGTAATTCCTATTCTTCCACTAAAGTGAGTCAAGGAGGTGAAAGGTTTTGTAAACTAGCTAGCTCTCTACAGAAACAAGTGGTATCAATTAGCAACTTTTGTTGTAAACAATGCATTTAGTACCCTTATTAAACTGAGTAGCTTTATCATTAAAATAGTTTATTCACCTAAAATTGCATACTCTTTTTGATATAAATCAAAATCTCCATAGATCCTCATGGGGATTTTAAGCCACACTGTGTAGAAATGCTTAGATATCAGGGTAATTTGTTCATTTATCTGCAACCCCTGAAAATAAAAACAAAAAATATAAAGGAAAATTTCCCCTTAAGGTTGCATTACATCATCCCATAAACATTTTATGTAACCGATTCACTCTTGCTGTTAACTCTAATTTCTTGTCAACCACATCCCTCTATAAAAACCATGACTAGGGGAAAAAGGGAGAGGGTTGGATACAATGTCCATGACACAAAATGTGGATTCATATTTGACCTAGGCACAGAATCTGAGTATTTTTATGTTACTCTGCAAATTAAAAGCATGCTGTTGATCCACTCAGTTAATAAATTGACATAATATCTTGAATTCCTTCCCTAGTTGTCCTTTTACCAGGGTTTCTAGCAGAAATTTTCATATTCCAAATTCAACTCATTGAGACCTGTAGTCTGAACTTAATTTAATCATTGAACTACAGCTGTTGTTAAAATATCATGGCTGAATATTAGAAACTAGTGCTAGAAGATAACTCTGTTCCCTGGTACTTTTATATGATTTCTAAAAATGTATTTGATAGGGCTTGGGGTTTTGTTTTGCCTTTTCAGAGGACTCTTGAGAAAGAAAAACTGTCAACATTAACAGCAGGAATTTAAAAACAAACTGAGCAAGATACCAAAACATGGTTTGAACCTACTAACTGGCTAAAAATGTAACACATTGCCCCCTCCAAAAAAAAAAAAAGTAATTAGAAAATAAATTTCAATCAAGACTTAATCTACATGTTTTCTAAAGCTAGGAAAATAAAACCAGAAGATCTAAATATTTTGCAAACACAACCTAGACAGTCCATTTGCTTCAAGTCCTTGATTTATAGACATTATAAATAGTTGGGCAAAGTAATAGACCACTGGCGCATCTTCAAAAGAATGATGCAACTAGCAGGAAGAAAATTAATAAGCAGCAGATGCACACATGAGCATCCTGTGTAACTGGCTGTGAGAACAGCATGTGCTGTTTTGTTTGCGCATGTATCTCGTTAACGCTTGCAGTATTTGTGCCTGCAGACATCATACAAAAGAATCACCATCACCAGGGGCTTGCATTTTATCAGTAACTATAATTTTAACAGAAGTGAGAAAGACAAGTACTCAGAATAAGAAGCTATATTTCTCCTCTCAACACAGTACCCCTTTTCCTTCATAAACAAACAAGTTATGGATAAGAAAAGCAATGGTTTGCCAGGCATCTGATGCTTGCAGTCATGAGGCAGTTTTTAAATGTGCAAATCAGTTCCATCCATGGCTTCACCTTTGTTTCAAAGCATTTGTTTCTGATGTACTGAGAGGAATTTTGAAACAAAAATCTCCTTATTAATTCGAAATAGACTCTCTGCCCAAACTTTCACCTTTTCCATGTCCAGTCACTTATAACAGCGATGTAGAACTAAGAGAGAGGCAGTTTGGGTTGAAAAAATAATCAGATTGAAAATGTTTGTCTCCGTTTTCAAAAAAAGTTGAAGATTGCTGTATTTTTATTTTTCATTCATACATTCTAAAAATACACAGTAAGTGCCAACTGGCACTAGATACCTGGAACTGAGGGCGTAATTATGAGAATGAGAAACCCAGCTCTTATTTTCACCAAATCTGAAGTCCAGCTAATAAAAACCTAAAGATAAAGTTATATTCAATAGGGGTAAATATACAAATTGACATTTATTTAAAATATACATAATGTATCTATATATTCAGTAAATTAGTCTGACATCCACTTACCAAATAGTCTTGCTAATTCATTTAATGGACTCATTCAAATATTCACACATCATTTATTCAGCAAATATATATTCTTACACTATGCCCAGATGCCAGCAACCTGAGGTAAATATAAAAAGACAAATATATCATTGCTTTGAAAAGCTCAGATCAACTAAGTGAGACAGACAAGCAAACAAGTATTAACACAATGTGGTAAGTGCCAAGCACATAGTAAATATTGAAAAGGAAACACATTCTTGCTGTAACAAAAGTGAGACGGGAGGGCTATGTGGCTACAGAGGAGTTGACTGATTCTGCCTGATGGAGCTGGGAGAGTTTCCCCAGAGGAGGTGGCATCTAACTTCATTTTTAAAGGAAAAATACACATTTCCCAAATGGCAAAGAGTAAAGAGGCTATTCTGGGAAGAGGCAAGATCACAGGACAGGACAGGAGATACCACTAAAAATATGTTGAGGAATCACTCATGCCCAGTCTCAGATTCTCTTTGTGTGAAATTCTACTTCAGATGGATTTACTCTGTACGCTAAGTCCTCAGGGGAACTGGGGTTTCTGTGCACATGAATTTAAGGTTCTTCCTGCTGGAGATAATTAGAGAAATAGGAAGCTAGAAATCAGAGAGAGGAAGTGGCAATAAATCACGAGGCAGAGAAAAAGGAGAGGCCATGCAATAAAGCTGTAGGAGAGGGAAAGGAAGCCCAAGGAGAGCTAATCCCAGACCCTGTAACTGCACTTCTTGGTTTATGGGCAGAAACACCCCCGAGGCTTTGGATGGGGAGGGACTTTGTTACTTAGTGATCATGTTCAAAATTCGTACTGCTCAGCCCTGCACTGGGAAATGGAGCTTCAGAAATAAGGACTACCCAAGCTTGTTTTCCAGTGCAGGCATGCCTGTGAATGTCTGCAGAAATACAGTGAAATCAACAGTGATGAAAGGTAGTTTCAAGTCACAAAATCAGAAAAGCCTTGGAGATGTAGATGGCAGACAGACACAGGAAAGCTTTTGCACTCTATATTAACAGCATCAAACTAAACAAGTTTATAAGGATTATAGTTATAATATGGAGAGAAGAAATACTGAAAAGTTACTGGTGAACAAAGGATGAGTACCCATCTAATGCCATTGATTACCAAATGAAGGTACACACAATGGTGCCTTACATGGTTGCTTTTAGGGTTCTACTTTGATAAACATAAACTATAGTCATCAGAATTTTGATTCTTATAATCTCATTTCCCCCAACTTTATTTTTCCCCATTGGATTGAAAGTTTCTCACATAAGGTTTACAGAAATCTAATCCTATGTATTGAGAAAGAGACTACAGTATTATTTTCAACTAAATTCTCCACATCCCATTTGGCTACACACAGAAGACCTCAGGGCAATAGCAAGAAGTAAATCTTCTAAAGTGAAATGAACAAGTTTGAAATTTATCCCACAAGCAGTAAAAAAAAAAAATTCAGATAATTTTGCCTTGAAAATAATCGTTTATTACTGCCTACTCCTCTTCACTATTGAAGGTTTTCTCATAATGCTATCTTTAATATATGTTGAGTTTTCAAAATGCAATCGATTTTTTGTCTTTTGTTGAGACTATATGCATTAAAGAAAGTAATACTTCATGCATCCAAGTGCAAAAAGCCAATTTTCTAAGTATAAGCACATAAATTCTTCAACTTGAAATGTAATCTACTATGAGGCTCTTTACTTGAAAAAAAAAAAAAGTCTTTTTAAACTACATGCATTACTTTTTGACCAAGAGAAATTAGGCAATCCTATTTGCCAAAGATTCAAGATCTCACTCCTGACTCACAATACCAAGCATGCTTAATAGATAGAAGGAAGGGAGCTGCATTCTGGCATTACACACCAATCATATGTGAACCATACACACTAGTGATCTTCCTATGCCAGAAACGCTCAAATCCACATGAAATCAATCAACACCATGATGATGTTACTTCCCATCTGTTCCGTAACTATCAGACACTGTGATCTTTAGTTCCTCCAACCCTGTGCTGCTAAATGAATTATATTCTGTACTAAAGTAACTTGTTTAATTCTCATTCAGATTGTTGAAAGAAAATAAAATGTACTGGTTTACTTCTTCATTAGTAATAATATAACTGGGAAGGGTTAATTTTGACTCCATACTGGATCTGCTTCTGTGACTTCAACTCTTATTTTGCCACTTTTGTTATTATAGGCATATCTAAAGGCAACCCACTCCAGTGTTCTTGCCTGGCAAATCCCATGGGTGGAGGAGCCTGGTAGGCTGCAGCCCATAGGGTTGCTAGGAATCTGACACAACTGAGTGGCTTCACTTTCACTTTTCACTTTCATGCACTGGAGAAGGAAATGGCAACCCACTCCAGTGTTCTTGCCTGGAGAATCCCAGAGACAGCAGAGCCTCATGGGCTGCTGTCTCTGGGGTCACACAGAGTCGAACACGACTGAAGCAACTTAGCAGCAGCAGCAGCAGCGAAGGCCTGCTTCAGGAAACCCTGCCCATCTCCCTCCTTTTGACCCTTGGGCTAAGACTCCTTTGTTTAGTTCACAAGGAGATAGCATGACCCTGCCCACTTGTGAAGGACTTGAGTTCTTTGTGTGCGAAATGATGCCCCTCACCTGTTGCTGACCAGTATGTCTCAGAAATTCCCTCTTGCAGGGCTGGAATTGCAGATAGCTGTGGCATCTGTTTATAGATATAATAGGAGATATTCCATTTCACACCACTCATGAAACAACTGTAAGGAAGTGAAACTAACACAACTTCCTGCCTAAGACCTGCCATTCTAGGAGATATTTGCAAGAATTAAATGGTCTTTTTACTTTGTTTCCTCACTTCCCCCATCTGCAATCCATAAAAGTATCTGGCATCCAGGCCCCAACAAGATGGTTATTTTGAGACATTAGTGTGCCATCTTCTCGGTCAGCCAACTCAATAAAGCTGTATTCCTTGCCTCGACACTTTGTCTCATGAATTTATTGGCATGTCATCCATCAAAAAGAGTGAGCTTGAACTCAGTAACAAGAGTAATTAACATTAATATTATTAACTAACTTATAGACTCTCCTTTTAAAAATATGCTTACATGTTTATTGTCTGTCTTCTTCAGTAACTCAATCAGCCAGAGTCCAGGCAAAAAATAGTGGCATTCCCAAAGTGGCTAATTCCAAGTAAGTTTAGAAAAGAAAAAGACCTATTTTCAAAGAAGTGGACAGGCCAATGAAAAACAAGAGTGGGAAGCTCTCACCAGAGCTAAAGGAAAAGGCTAGAGTGGGGTACTCAGAAGCCAGATAGTTGACTGTAAAAGAAAATGATCTAACAAGAGGTGTGGTCTTTGATAAAGCAGACAGCCAACCCATAGTGACCCAGGAGGTTGGAACCAGCAGAATAATCAGCCCACCTTCACATCGCTGTCTCCCTCAGGTCTTTTGCCATGGCCCAAGTCATTGGCCCAAAGCAATAGAAAGCAAGAAGACAAGGAAATTTTTTTCTCTTTTCTTTTCCTTAATTATTTCATTTTATTTTGCAATGTTATATTGGTTTCTACCATACAATAATGAAAATCAGCCATAATTATACATACATCCCCTCCCTCCCTAGCCTCCCACCCCTGGCCCCATCCCATCCTTCCAGGTCATCACAGAGAGCCAGACTGGGCTCCCTGCGCTACACAGCAACTTCTCACCAGCTATCCATCACACATCTGGTAGTCTCTACTGATCAGCCTCAGGGGTGAAGCAGAAACTGAAGGGTGAAGATTGGATCTGCAGGAGTCAAGAGAAGACATCTAGTGCAAAGATCCATGAGGGTGGAGATCATGCATCTTGTTGACTGTTGGTCCAGAGTCTTGTCGATATCTGGCTATATTAATTCCCCAGGGATTCTGTGACAAACTACCTCAAACTGGTGAGTTAAAACAACAGATGTTTATCTTTTCATGGTTCTTGAGGCTAGGAGTTTGAAACCAAGATGTTGGCAGGGCCATGCTCTCCCTAGAGCCTCTAGGAGAGATCCTCCACCCCCTTGCTTCCTCCCACCTTCTAGTGGTATCCCTTGATCTGTGCGTTCCTTGCCTTGTGGCAGTATAACTCCACCCTCTGCTTCCATCATCACATGGAGTTCTCTGTGTGAGTCTGAATTCAAATGTACTTCTTCTTAAAAGACATCAGATATCTTGGATTAGAGGTCCACTCTAACCCCATCTAAAGTTAGCTAATTATACCCACAACAATCCTGGGGCTTCCCAGGTGGCTTAATGGTAAAGAATCTGCCTGCCAGTTCAGGCAATGCCAGAGATGTGTGTTCAGTCCCTAGATGGAGAAGATCCTCCAGAGGAGGAACTAACAACCCGCTCCAGTATTCTTGCCTGGAAAATGCCGTGGACAGAGAACACTGGTGGGCTACAGTGCATGGGGTCTCAAAGAGTCGGGCATAAATGAGCAACTGAGCAAGCAAGCATCAGCCCTATTTCCAAATCAGTTCACATTGTGAGTTGCTGGGAGTTAGGATTTCAACATATCTTTTAGAAGGATACATTTCAATCTATTCCACTAGGAGACGGACTTCCCTGATGGCTCAGACAGTGAAGAATCTACCTGAAATGCAGGAGGCCTGGGCTCAATCCCTAAGTTGGGAAGATCCCCTGGAGAAAGGCATGACAACCCACTCCAGTATTCTTGCCCAGAGAATTCAATAGACAGAGGAGCTTGGCGGGCTACAGTCCATGAGTTTGCAAAGAGGTGGACAGGACTGAGTGACTAACACTTTCACATCCATTAGTAGGTGTAGAAATCCATGGAACAAATGGCGCAGTATACCATACAATATAAGAGAGGCAAGTTATTTTTTTAACAAACTTTGTTGCACATTTGATATCCAATACTTGCTTTGCTATGCTAAATTACAAAAATAGGGATGTGTACAGCATCTTGCCTCCTCCACAGAACACAGATTCTAGTAGAGAAAATTGTTATATAAAAAATGCCAGGCAGACAAGTGAGCCTAGGGCAGACAGAAATCCAGACAGGCAGGTTATTAATGCTGGGCAAGTCTTACATCAGAATCATCTTCATAATAGTTATCAGGCCTCATAGGGTCAGATTTCTGGGTTCTGAGAAGATCAGCAAGGCCATGGATCTGTTCTGATCTCAGAAAATTTCCAAAAGAGCAAATTAGCCTAGGGGAAAAGAGAAGTGAGAGACAGTCAGCTACCAGAAATGTAATGATAAAAATAGTAATAATGATAATTTGACTACTATTTGCCAGTTTATAGAGCATCTCATTATGACAACTCAAAAGTGTTGAGGAGAAGATAGTAATTACCCTGTTTTACAGAGACGGGAATACCAGACCATCTGACTGCCTCCTGAGAAATCTGTATACAGGCCAAGAAGCAACACTTAGAACCAGACATGGGACTACAGACTGGATCCAAATAGGGAAAAGAGTATGTCAAGGTTGTATATTGTCACCCTGCTTATTTAACTTACATGCAGAGTATATCATGCCAGGCTGGATCATGCCGTGTTGGCAAAGTAATGTCTCAGCTTTTTAATATGTTGTCTAGGTTGATCATAACTTTTCTTTCAAGGAACAAGCCTCATTTAATTTCATGGCTGCAGTCACCATCTGCAGTGATTTTGGAGCTCAGGAAAATAAAGTCTCTCACTCTTTCCACTGTTTCCCCATCTATTTCCCATGAAGTGATGGGACCAGATGCCATGATCTTCATTTTCTAAATATTGAACTTTAAGCCAACTTTTTCACTCTCCTCTTTCACTTTCATCAAGAGGCTTTTTAGTTCCTCTTCACTTTCTGCCATAAGGGTGGTGTCATCTGCATATCTGAGGTTATTGATATTTCTCCTGGCAATCTTGATTCCAGCTTGTGCTTCATCCAGCCCAGCATTTCTCATGATGTACTCTGCTTATAACTTAAATAAGCAGGGTGACAATATATACTCGTTTTCCTATTAGGAACCAGTCTGTTCCATGTCCAGTTCTAACTGTTGCTTCCTGACCTACATGCAGATTTCTCAAGAAGCAGGTCAGGTGGTTTGGTATTCCCATCTCTTTCAGAATTTTCCACAGTTTGTGGTGATCCACACAGTCAAAAGCATTGGCATAGTCAATATAACAGAAGTAGATGTTTTTCTGGAACTCTTTTGCTTTTTTGGTGATGCAATGGATGTTGGCAATTTGCTCTCTGGTTCCTCTCCCCTTTTGACAACCACCTTGAACATCTGGAATTTCATGGTTCATGTATTATTGAAGGCTGGCTTGCAGAATTTTGAGCATTACTTTACTAGCATGTGAGATGAGTGCAATTGTGCGTTAGTTTGAGCATTCTTTGACATTGCTATGAACAGCATGTAAAGATCAGAGTAGGACCAACTATAAAGTTAAACCAAGTAGCCCATATCATAGAGGCATTTGAACCTCAAAGAAAGAATATGTCCCTAAGGAGAAAGAATTAGCTAAGTCTACAGGAGAGGTATGCAGCACTATTTATAACAGGAAATGAGGACAGTCATCATTAAAAGCAAATATAAAGTCAAGGGAGTGAATATCATCTGAATATTGGGGGAAAGGCATTTTCTAAAATAAAATCAAAGGCTTCTTTTCTCTAAACCTTTAGTAGACAGTTGTTAATTCTTACTTGGCAACTGGGATACGTTGAGACTCTGATGGCGTAGGTTCTGGGGAGAAGACTTCTATGAATTTATATTAGGCAAGTGAGTTTGTTTTTCTTCATTGTAATCTCTCAGAAGTTGCTCTCAGACAATATTATAGTACACTGTCATGCCCTTAACACTGAAATGGAAAAACTGAACCAAATCTATTTCAAGGGAAACTGGGACTGAACAAGTTTCACAATAATGTCACTCTTACAACGCATCATCTATGCGACACAAAACATAGGATTCCATGACATTTCAGCACCCACTTCCTCTGCTTTCTTTTCCACAACACAGACATGCAAACACTCACTCACAACTGCCCTGCAACCATAACTATGTACAAATAGAAAGGAAGTGAGTGTTTATTCTTTTTTTTTATTAGTTTTGAATTAACAATATTATGCTACTTTCAGCTGTACAACATAGTGAACAGTTTGATACTTTTGTAGATTACATACCATACAAAGTTATTGCAGTATTTTTTTACTATATTCCCTGTACTGTACATTACATCCTTGTGACTTATTTATTTTATAATTGATTGATAGCTCGTGTCCCTTAACTTCCTTTACCTGTCTTGTCCAGCCTGCATTCCCCTGGCCTCTGGCAACTGCTAACTTGTTCTCTGTATCTGTGAGTCAATTTCTGTTTTATATTTGTTTGGGTCTTTAGATTCTACATATATGTGAAGATATACAGTATTTGTCTTTGACTTAGTTTACTTTAACAGACTATCCTTCAGGTGTGTCTACATTGTCACAAATAACAAGATTTCATACTTTTTTATGCTTGGGTAATATTCCATTGTGTACATATTTCATCTTCTTTATCCATTAATCTATCAGTAAATACTTAGGTTCCTTTCATATCTTGACTATTGCAAATAATGCTATAAAAAACTTTGGAGTGCATACATCTTCTCAAATTAGTGCTTTCATTTTCTTCATATGAATACCCAAAAGTGGAGTTGTTGGATTTTACATATTATTTTTACATTTACGTGTGTGTGTGTGTGTGTGTGTGTGTGTGTGTGTGTGTATACACACACAAGCACCTGTGAGGGTAAGCCTTAGCCTTCATGCTTTCGCAGGTAGTAGTGCTTTTGACTAATAGAACATTCCCAATAAGGATATAGGAAAAAGAGCTACAATAAGATGCAGGCTTATTACTTGGGGAAACTAAGGAATGAGAATGAACAGAAATAAAAGAATGGGTGCTTACTTCAGTGACATCATTAAAAGTGAAAAGTTACCATGAGAAGTAGATCTGTAAAATATTGCAAGTATTTGTGAAATCTTTCCTTGACCTTTTGTAACCAATACATATTGCTTTCAAAAAGTGAAAGTGAAGTCGCTCAGTCGTGTCCGACTCTTTGCGACCCCGTGGACTGTAGCCTACCAGGCTTCTCTGTCCATGGGATTCTCTAGGCAAGAATACTGGAGTGGGTTACCATTTCCTTCTCCAGGGGATCTTCCTGACCCAGGAATCGAACCCAGCTCTCCCACATCACAGGCAGATGCTTTAACCTCTGAGCCACAAGGGAAGTCCATTGCTTTCAAAGTAACAGAAATAAATATTTAAAGAAAAAGTTAATGAAAGAGGACTCTTTTTCAGAATTACTAACTGAATCAATTTCTTTGTTTTTATTTCTCTCCTTTTCCTCTTGCTCAGGTGTCTCCTAAGTAGTCACTGAAGACATAGATTCAAGGGATATTAATGCTACAAAGGGCCTAGATGTTACTCACCAATCCATTGGTTTAAGAATACTTTTTCCAAAGAATGCATTTGTGCATGCTCAGTCATGTCCAACTCTTTGTGACCCCATGGATGTAGCCCACCAGGCTCCTCTGTCTGTGTAAATTTCCAAGAGAGAATACTGGAGTGGGTTGCCATTTCTTACTTCAGGGGATCTTCCCAACCCAGGGATCAACATGTGTCCCCTCATTAGCGGGCGAATATCACTGAGCCACTTGGGAAGACCCTTGCCAAAGAATATTTTGTTCAAAATCAAGAGAAAACAGACCAATGGGAAACACTATTTTGTCTGGTTGACATTCACCTGAATCCTTTCCTCTCCAGCCTCTATCTATGATGCTCCCTAAAGGGACTTGAGTAACTCCCCCTAGAGCCCTGGCCTAGAGAGTCTTTCCCATATTAGAAATGAGAAAGAAAAGAAAAAAAAAGCCACGGAACAATGAAAGGATCCAAAATCACAAAGACCATACTCAGAAAATAAACATTTCTTTCTTGTTTTTTTCATCTCCTAAATTTTCTCTCATCCTTAACTCATTCTGTAACTCTGCAGAATGACTACCCCAGGGAGGAAAAGTGAAAACAGCCCCAAGTAACTGAAAACTGATTTACTTCCCATTTCTTTCATTTCAAGAAATCAAAACACCTGGCTGTGCCATGTTATCCCTTTGAAACTGACGAGTAATCACAGAATATTGAATTATGGCCCACTTCCTGATAGTATCAGTTTTATGTGAACTGTTTCATGGCCATTAAATTTCTCAGGTTACCATTTTGTAGAAAATTCTCCCCTGTACGTCAATGGCATGGAATCCATTTTCCAAACCTGTCTTGTTTCCTTAATGAGTCAGTCTCTCAAAGCTTATATTGCAGTCATTGTTTGTATTATAAAAGTAATTAATCCCTAAAGTAAGAGTAACAGCTACACACAGTTTCTATGAAATTCCTAGCCTAAAATGTCATTTCAAGCAGCCTGCTTTCTTAAGTATTGCTTAATATTACCTAACCATGACTAGCACTGTACAAAAATATAGAACACTTGGGAGAAGACTATGGTTACAGTGGAACTTGGGAAAATATGTATATTGGAAAAAAAAATATGATGCCGGTGAGCAATGAAAAGAATAATCTTGAAAAAAAAAAAAAAAGAGCATTTGAGAGTTTGGGATATTGTACTCTTCCAAACTTATGACTTTATTTAGCAAACTTGGGACAGTCTATTTTTCCATTATTATTACTCGTGTGTCAGCACAAGCCTTTTCCTTCTTAGACCTGACGCTGAGTCAGTGTTGAGCATCCAAACCACACATAAACTATTTTTCCCTTAGAAAGTGCTCGTCTGATGACTTAATAAAAGTACTTTAATGGCTGGAAAGAAAAAAAAAAAAGTGTTTTATTCTTTGACATTGAAAGCTGCCTAAGATTTCTAGAAAATACTCAAGTCAGCAATATTCAAAAGGGAGAGTTCGGTGGGATGGTGGTGTGTGCATACATGCATGCCTGTGTCACTTCATTTGTCTGGCTCTGTGCAGCCCTGTGGACTGTAGCCCACCAGGCTCCACTAGCCATGGGATTCTCCAGGCAAGAATAATGAAGTGGCTTGCCATGCCTTCCACCAGGGGACCTAGCTGACTCAGGGACTGAACCAAAGTCTCCTACATTGGCAGGCAGGTTCTTTACCACTAGCACCACCTGGAAAGGTAGGGATGGACCTGAACACACTGCTATATTGAAAGTGGAAGAACTTACTGGGAACTATACTTAAAGTGGATACTTAAACTGCTATTTTTATACTTACTGGGAATCAATAAGGACTACGGGGAACTTTGCTCAATGTTATGTGGCAGCCTGGATGGGAGGGGAGTTTGGGAGAGGATGGATACATGTATGTGTATGGTTGAGCTCCTCTGCTGTCCATCTGAAATTATCACAACATTGTTAATTGGCTATACTCCAATACAAAATGAAAAGTTAAAAATAAAAAAGCATTTGAGGATGAGATCTCCCTGTATTATCCTTACCATTCCCATACTTGGAAGCCAGAGTAATACAGCCAGATGCAGAACAAAAATCACTCCAGGAAGTATGATCCATATGGCCGCTCACCCATACTGGGTGCTCACTGTTGCCTTCTAGCTGACTTTCTCCACATAGGATTTTGCATTTACTAAATTGTCCTGAGGTCAGAACGGTTGAGGACTTCCCTGGTAGCTTAGATGGTAAAGAATCTGCCTGCAGTGCAGGAGAACGAAATGGCAACCCACTCCAGCATTCTTACCTGGTGAAGCCCATGGACAGAGAAGTCTGGTGGGCTGCAGTCTATGCTGTTGCAGAGGCAGACACAATTGAGCACAGAGGAAAGTTGACCACTGTCTCTAGTCAAACCTGGCAATTTCAGTAGAAGCAAAGCAAGGAAGAGTGAAAGACTATAGCACTGAAGTCATGAGTAATAACAATACCACCCCCAGTAATAATAGCAGCAGTTTCAGCATTTACTATATTCCAGCCACTAAGCTAAGTGCTGTGTGCATTCTTTTCCTCACTCTCGCAACAACCCCTTTATTGCTGCTTTGCAGATGTGGAAAATGAAGCTTAGGAAACTTAGGTAATGCATCCAAGTTCTCAAAGCTAGTGAATCATGGAGTCAGTTTGAGGAGTCTATTTTCCCCACCCCCAAATCCAGCACTCTGTTTGTAATTAGTCCATATTACTGCTTCCATTTCTGAAAAGAAGTTGGATCAGATACATAGTCAGTAAATACTAGGTGAACTTTTTCAAGCTTTTGACTTCACACCAAGGGCGGTCTCCAAAATCTCTGCTAGGAGAGAAATAGCACATCATCTCCCAGAATTCAAGGGAATACAATCAGCATAGCCACTTTCTCAATCATATCTCAGTAGAGACACAGATGTAGAAAACAAACATACAGATATCAAGGGGGACTGGAGCATGGGATGAACTGGGAGACCAGGACTGAATATTTACACCATGGATACTATGCGTAACATAGATAACTAATGAAAACCTACTGTATAGCACAGGGAACTCTACTGAGCCTCTGTAGTGACCTAAATTGGAAGGAAATCAAAAAGAAGGGATATATATATATATACAGCTAATTCACTTTGCAATACAGTAGAAACTGACATGCTGTAAAGCAACTATACTCCAATAAAAATTATTTTTAAAAATATCAGTGCCAATGATCATGACAATGAAGAAAAGAAATTTTATATTATATAAACTTTAATCAAACAATACATCAGAAAGTTTCTGGAAACTTCAGATGGGGAAAAAGGGATGAAATTAAGACTAGGCTGATAGAGGGAGGTAGTGTCAGCTATACAGGCAGAGAAGGAAGCAAGCTGGGGAGAAGGATCTGTGAGCTGATGTACATTGGTAAGAAAGAATAGATTGTATGTCCCAGATGTAGACTTTTCTGCTCTCAGCATGCTTGGCAGGTAGGTGTTCAGTGGGCTCAGCCAGGCTGGAAAACTCCAAAACATTACCTAGGTTTTCCCTTCTTTAGAAAAGAATAAAAAATGTAAAACTTCATTTTCTTTACAATGAGTCCATAGTAAAGGTTATGGGTTTTTCCAGTAGTCATGTATGGATGTGAAAATTAGATGACAGAGAAGGCTGGATATGCTGACAAATTAGTGCTTTTCAATTGTGGTGCTGGAGAAGACTCCTGAGTGTCCCTTGGACTACAAGGAGATCCAACAAGTCAGTCCCAAAGGAAATCAACCCTGAATATTCACTGGAAGGACTAAACTCCAATCCTTTGGCCACTTAATGGGAAGAGCCAATTCATTGGAAAAGACCCTGATGCTACAAAAGATCGAAGGCAAAAGAAGAGGGAGGCAGATAATGAGATTATTAAATAACTTCACTGACTCAACGCACGTGAATTTGAGCAAACTTCAGGGGACAGTGAAGCACCAGGGAGCCTGCCATGCTGCAGTCCACGGCATTACAAAAAGTCAGACAAGACTTAGACCTGAACAACAGCAACAACGTGACAGCTGTCCTCTCAAGTTTCATGAAAAGTTTTTTTTCTTTTTATCTGGATGTATCTATACAAATTATTTTTATTTGTAGGGGATCAGATAATAAGGAAATGTTGTTGTTCAGTCACCCAGTCATTTCTGACTCTTTGCAACTCCATGGACTGCAACATGCCAGGCCTCCCTGACCCTCATCATCTTCTAATGAATATTGAGAGTGGATTTCCTTTGAGATAACTCCTTGATGGCTCAGTAGTAAAAAGTTGCCTACAGTGGGGGATACCTGGATTCGATCCCTACATTAGGAAGATCCCCTGGAGAAGGGAATGGTTACCCACTCCAGTATTCTGGCCTGGAGAATTCATTCCATGCACTGTATAGTCCATGGGGTCACGACTGAGTGACTTACACTTCACTTCTTTTAAGATTTACTGGTTTGATCTCCTTGCTGTCCAAGGGACTCTCAGGAGTCTTCTCCAGCACTATAGTTTGAAGGCATCAGTTCTTTGACTCTCTGCCTTCTTTAAGGTTATCTAAATCATAAATGGCTTTCCTGATGGCTCAGATGGTAAAGAATCTGCCTGTAAGGTGGAAGACCTGGATTCCACCCATGGGTTGGGAAGATCCCCTGGAGGAGGGCATGGCAACCCATAAATCATAAATATGCCACTCCTGGCCCTTATTCTGCTGCTGCTGCTAAGTCGCTTCAATCATGTCCAACTCTGTGCGACCCCATAGACAGCAGCCCACCAAGCTCCATCATCTCTGGGATTCTCCAGGCAAGAATACTGGAGTGGGTTGTTGTGCCCTCCACGAGGGGATCTTCCTGACCCAGGGATTGAACCTGCATCTCTTACGTCTAACCTGCATTGGCAGGTGGGTCCTTACCACTAGTGCCAGCTATCATAATGAGGCATGTCTCATAGGAAAAGATTGAACAGAAGCCTTGAATTCACAGCATAATCCTTCCACCTTTTCCACAGTCTAGAAGATCTGAAGGCAAAATAAAGACAATACGTCCAATGTGGATATCAAATGGGATGTATGCACAGAATTTTGTGACTCAAAATCAGGGTTTAGTTTTGATTCATGAGTTTTCATATTAAAGAGATACATCATTTTATTATAAAAATAAAGCTCTTGAGAGCATCAAAATTTCCATTTTCAATAAAAACTCTTGAGAATACCAAAATTTCCATTTTCCATTTCCAATAAATAAATTTCCATTTTCAATAAGACAGGCCTTATTTCATTTTATTGCATATCCCCTTTTGTTATCTTAAGCATTTAGTATTGAGAGACAGACACTTTATGGTTTCTTCTTAAAATATGGACACGTTAAATTAAAATCTCTTTCAAAGATTATTAGTTTATAAGCCATTGTTTTGAGACACAGCTTTAACCATTGTTAAATTTTAATTTTGCATAGTTTGTCTCTAAAATCTCAATCAGATGTATGACTCCCTTAACAAAACTACTGAATGAAAAAGAGAAAGAATTTGGTACTTAAGTCCAAAGACAACTGACCTCTTTAGTTTGGCTCAGATGGTAAGGCATCTGCCTACAATGCAGGAGACCCGGGTTCGATCCCTGGGTCAGGAAGATCCCCTGGAGAAGAAAATGGCAGCCCACTCCAGTACTCTAGCCTGGAAAATCCCATGGACAGAGGAGCCTGGTAGGCTACAGTCCATGGGGCCACAAAGAGTCAGACACGACTGAGCGACTTCACTTACTCACTTAGTCCTAGAGACCACACTGAGTATGAATGGGACTCAGTGGTGACATCACAAATCCTTGGCAGACCTAAGATGTAGGTAAGGAGAAAAGAAAAGCAATGTAGCAAAAGACAAAAGTAGAGAGGATGAGCGTAAAGACTTAGACAATAAAGAAAAGCGTATGCTAAGAATGAACTAAAGATGTCCCAAGGACATGCAAATTCCATGTACAATAAGACATAGTCAAGGGACCCATTCTTCATGGAAGAAAATATTTTCATTGGATCTATAGTTCAAAGTGCAAATCCTCACATTATGGCTTTTGAACACTCTAACCTAGAGAGGAAAACAGATGTTTCAGTGTAAAAATATACTTTTCAAATGAATTCAATAGGATGAAGAGTGACCTCTGATCAAAAATGGCTTGGCCTGGAGCCAGGACTAACTAGCTCATGGCCCAGTGAACTGCATGTACTTTGGTAGTGGCCTCAAGAATGCTCCACTGATGGGCCAGGCCAGTGGTATCTGATTCCAGAGATACGTTGGAGTGCATTGAAAAGATGCCTTAGCTTTCACACAGCTAACCTATAATTTCTTGATTAACTATGATGTTCCACTCTAAACCTCACTTAATAGAACTAATTTAATAATATCTTAATTTCTTATGGAAAATAACCAAGAAGCTGCTGATGTCACTCAAATTACAGCATATTTCATTCTTGGTGAAGGTCTCATAAAAGTGCCATGAAAAAGTCCAAAATAAACAGACTTGCTCAGATACAGAGGGCAATAAGAACTGTAGGGCTCAGACTAATGATTCTCAATGTTTGTAACAATTTAGAATCACCTGGGGAAGGAGAGGGTGGGAGGAACTGAGAGAATAGTATTGAAACATATATGTTAGCATATGTAAACTAAATAGCCAGTGGGAATTTGCTGTATGTGGCAGGGAACTCTGTGACCACCTGGGGGGTGGGAGAACAGAGTGGGAAGTGGGAGGAAGGTTCAAGAAGAAGATATATATATATACCTGTGAGATGGCAACCCACTCCAGTAGTCTTGCCTGGAAAATCCCATGGAGGAGCCTGGTGTGTTACAGTCCATAGGGTTGCAAAGAGTCAGACGTGACTGAATGACTTCATATATGGCTGATTCATGTTGATGTACGGCAGAAACCAACACAACATTGTAAAGTAATTATCCTCCAATTTAAAAAAAAAAAAAAAAAAAACTGACTTCTGGGTCTCCACCTACAGACTAACTACAGCAAATATCCTGGAGTTGGACTCAGACACCAGTATCCTTTGAAAGCACCTCACAGAATTGTAACAGTCAGAGGGTTAGAGAGCCACTCACCTATTTGCTAATGAGAAAGGCAGTAAGATAAGGGAAAGGAACTCTTATACTTTCTCAAACTGCAATTACACAAGGTGCCTGCCACATGTGTGGTTTGGATTGAGTGACTCAGCCTCCTTATGCTTCATTTTCCTCATCCTTAATACAGATGATAAATATTTTCCCTCAGGCCCCCTCTGGGATTGTTTGAGGACCAAAAATCACAGAGTGGCTTGCAAATGGTGACTGTGAGTAAGCCAGGGCTCCCTCCCATCTTAGATGCTCTCTTTCTCTCTTTGATATTGTTCTAATTGGAGCCTTCACACTAAATTACTTCTTCCTTCCATGTTACCAAATATGAAAAGGACACAGTGGTTATTTATTTCGGGGCTTCCCTCATCGCTCAGTTGGCAGAGAATCTGCCTGCAATGCAGGAGACCTGGGTTCGATCCCTGGGTTGGGAAGATCCCCTAGAAGGGTACCCACTCCAGTATTCTTGCCTGGAGAATTCCATGGACTGTATAATGCACGGGGTTGCAAAGAGTTGGACATCCATTTTTAGGATACTACAAAACAAGTGTTTGCAAATTCCTTTATTCCACAGGTGGGTTTCAATGTATCTTCTAGCCACCATCTAAAAATATGTCTTGGATTATGTAGCATATATCAGTGGAAATTTTACCCTTAAAACAGGAATCCTCATATAAAAATAGACCTCTTGTAACCAAGTTTATTCTTTTATATAAAGGAGTATTTTTGAAATCAGAAAAATTCCTAATCTCTTATTCACACAAGTCAATTTATCGAAGGATCAACTAGAAAATCAAACATTTTAAAAAATATCTAAAACTACCAGAAAAGTAGCATGATAAAGAAACGTCTACAGACTAGTTTAAAGTGAGCATTGTGGACATGTGAGCATGAGCCAGGACTCTGCTGAACATAAACCATAACTCCATCAGAGAAAACTATAAATCCAGAGTCCCTGGGGCACTTCCACACTTCTTACCAGAGCTCTACCACTGACACAACCATCTTGTTCTATCTCTTTCAAGTTTGTTTCTGGAGATGCTCTTCAAGCAAGCAAACCATGTAGTGGCATGCATGCACCATGTGGACCATAATTCACTACCAATTCCCATTCTTGAAAGCAGAAGCCATGTGCCCATAGAACTATTCCAGTGAAACTTCTTGATCTTTGGATGGAGGTATCCAGTAGCATACTTTGCCCAATAAAGTTTTTCAGGTCACGACATCCTCTATTATCCAGCAGAGGTGAGGTAGAGGGGGAATGAGCAAGGGTTTGCGGCTGACTGCTAATATCTTGCCACACTATCTCTCTCCTCTCCTTCAAAAGAGGTGAATTTTTAAAATTTACCAGTGCTGGGAGTCCAAGAGAAAGAGGTGCAACATTTATTCTGCACAATTATCAAATTGAATCTTATACTAATCTGAAGAACCAAAGCCAAAAGAGTTTGAGGGTTTTATAAAGTAAATGAAGGCTAGTCATTAATTCATGTTCTTCATGCACTTACTCTTTCAAAAAGCAATTATTAATTGCAATTATTGTGTACTAGACAATATGAGAGGTATTAGAGATGAGATAAACAAGACATAATTCCTGTCTCAAGGACTTTACTATCTAGAATGAGGCTTCTCAACCCCAGAACTACTGATAGTTAGACAATTCTGTATTGTAGGAAACCACCCTGCAAATTGTATGATGATTAACTTCCCCTGGTCTCTACTCACTAGATGCCAGTAGTATGGGGCTTCCCAGTTGGCTCAGTGGTAAAGAATCTGCCTGCAATGCAGGAGACGTGGGTCTGATCCCTGGGTCAGGAAGATCCCCTGGAAAATAAAATGGCAACCCACTCCAGTATTCTGGCCTATAAAATTCCATGAAGAGAGGAGCCTGGTGGGCTACAGTCCATGGGGTCACAAAGAGTCAGACGCTGACTGAGCAGGCACACCCGCACACATCAACAACATTCCCTACCCCCAGTTCAGGGTTATGCCAATGAAAAGTGTCTCCAGACATTGCCACCTGTCTTTTGGGGGCAAAGTCACCTCCAGCTGAGGACTACTGGTTTAGAAGGAAGAGACAGAAACTGAAACTGCAATGAGTGACATGGATACACTAAAAGAAGAACATATAGGATAAAATGGTGTCCACAGTGAAATGTCAGCAAATGCTTTGAGCAGAAGGATCGGGAGTATGACCACAGAGCTTCTTTCTGACTTAAGCGCATTTGCTATTTCCACTATAAAACTGCCCAGGCTGGGATGAGAGGCATCACCTGAGGTGGTTTCTTCTTAGAATCACAAATGGGACCCTCTTATTTGACTTTTGGTCCTTCCCACCACCCTCTCCCTCCTGCAGATTGAAAGAAATAGTTCCCAAGTATTCCTGTTTACTTTCCCCTTGAAGGAAACAACTGTAATGCCATGTTTTCTTCTTGCCTGGAGTCCAGTAAATTTATTGCCCTTGTAGATCATTGAAAGCATGGCTAAGCGGAAGAAGTGAACCTCCTCCTGCTTCTGCATGGCCAGAGGTTGGCTGAGAAGTCCCTGTGCGCCACATGGAGGTTTCCAAAGGCAGAAAATTTGAGAACTGGTGCGGCTGCACTGGGCCACTAACATAGCATGCTAAAGCTCAGAGAGGAATGATACTTCTATAAGAGCCCAGGGGATGTCAAATCCCAAAGGACCAATGTGAGTGTTCCTGCTGAGAGGAACAGAGAACAGAGAAGACATCTAGAAGACTGGACAAAAACCTGAAAGAAATCAATGACACCCAGTAAACTGCACAGAAAAATTTTGAAAAGACATAAAAGCATGTTAGAATTCCTCACCAGAATAAGAATCATTGAGGAAGATGCTATCAGTTATGGAAAATAAATATGCTCCATATCTTCAACCATCTATGTTTTGGTGAGAAGACTGTCTATTCTACTTTACAAGAATTGTGAGGGTAGAAATAAAACGTTCTGCAGGAGTGCACAACAGAATAGTTTGGATGGGTCTCAGTATTCAAAGAAGACCTGGATGAAAGTATATAATTTTGAACAGACATCAGAGAATAAATAAGAACTATCCTGTTGAAGAGTTGACAAAGGAGTGTTCCAGCAAATGGAATAGATGTGAGAAGCCCCAGATGTGAGACAGAATAGGTGGGTTTGAGAAGAAGAATACATACATGGTGTTTCCAAGGTGAAAGGGAGACATTCTAATTATTATAATCCCAGGAACCAAGCTAAATTCTTTGTAAATAGTATCTCGGATAATTTTCAAAACAGATCAACAAGGTGGGAGGTTACAGTCACCCTATCATTTAGCTGCTGTTACCAACTTCATCATACTCAGATTTGTGTTTTAGAAAGCATACAGGTAATGCATAAATGATTAAATGGATTAAGCAAATGGACGAAGAATCCATTAACAAGTTTGTTGCAGGACATGCACTAACACAAATTGAAGTTCCAGACAATCTCATTAGTGCTTGGAATGGAAAAGGAGGGATAGATTCAAGAGTCATGTCAACTGTAAAGAAAATTAAATGAAAGAGACTGATGCAAGTAACTGAGTTTTAAAGTTGAAAAGACAGAGGAATTGAAAGGAGCCAGAACTTTGACCATGAATAACAAACAGCAAACTACTACCATCAAGAAATGGATCAACAGTAAAACAATTAGTTAAGATTTGCACTGTTGAGGCTGAGGCACCAACACATAGCTTGAAATGGGGGACTAGAGCTTTGCAATAAAAGGTGTCCAAAGACATCAGTTTAGAAGAATCTCACCTTGAGGTCAAAGCTGAAGTCCCAAGAGTGAATAAGATGGGAAGGAGAAAAGAAACAAAACTCTCACTGAGCATTATGACTTAAAATAAGACTCATAGCACATATCTGTAAGATGACCCTATCTTGCTGTCTGTCAAATATTAACAATTCCAAGAGAAAAATCAATACTGCCTTTGCTGATGTTTGTACTTATGAAGGGCTTCCTGGGTGGCTCAATGGTTTAAAAAAAAAAAAAAAAAACCTGTCTGCCCATGAAGGAGATGCAGGTTTGATCTCTGAGTCAGGAAGATCCCCTCAAAAGAAAATGGCAAGCTGCTCCAGTATTCTTGCTGGGATAATCCCATGGACAAAGGAGTCTGGTGAGCTACAGTCCATGGGGTCACAAAGAGTTGGACACAAATTAGTGACTGAGTATGCATGGATGCAAGCACCAGGAAGAGTAGTCACGATCTTAGGACTGCTTCTTTTCTATGGTTTCTCCTGATAAAACCATTTCTATACTTTATACTCCCATATGTTCACGTGATCCTACAATCATGCCCATGAACCTGACTCTTCTCCCACACAATGTGTCAAATCAGGTGGGAGCCTGGTGAGGGAGACACATAGGTTTTAGTGTTATTGAGGCAAATAAAGCAGTGACCACTCACTAAAGGACCCTGATCCTTACAGCTTAATATCATTCAATGAATTCAACTTGATTTCTTGAAATGTCCCATCCCTGCTCTGTCTCCAAAGAAAAGTCTAAATATGTAAAAACTGAGAGAAACACAGGAGATCTTTAAAAGAACTTTGCCTATTCCTCCTTAACTGTCCTTGGTTCATTCAATTCTGTCCATTTACCTTCTCCCCAAACTGCAACTCTTGAAACCTAATCTCTCAACATCTATCCTGAGGAATCCCTTAGGGAGGCTGTCCTTGCTCTGGCCCTTAGGGAACAGGTTATGAATCACTCTGTAGCCTGAGTGCTTACTTCTGTTGTTGCTGTTCAGTTGCTCAGTCATGTCAGACTCTTTGCAACCCCATGGACTGCAGCATTCCAGGCTTCCCTGTCCTTCACTATCTCGCATAGTTTGTTCAAACACATGTCCATTGATTCCGTGATGTCATCCAACCATCTCATCCTCTGTCATCCCCTTCTCCTCCTACCCTCAATATTTCCCAGCATCAGAGTCTTTTCCAAAGGGTCAGCTCTTCACATCAGGTGGTCAAAGTATTGGAACGTTTCAGCTTTACCATAAGTCCTTCCAATGAATATTCAGGGTTGACTTCCTTTAGGATTGACTGATTTGATCTCCTGACTGTCCAAGAGACTCTCTCTTGAAGCATTCATTGTGTTTTTGTATTTTGTGGCATATGAGTGTGACTGTGATTGGAGTTAATGAAACAAACACATTGTCATATAAGCAATACCAATTAGAAGGGTTTCATGGAAACACAAGCCATGAATCCTTTACCCCAACCTCACCACCTCCCTACTGAAATTAACACTTTCCCCTAACCTAACCTAACCCTACCTTAAGCTCTTCCCTCCACATTTGCAAATAGCAACAATGTGATTAGCCTCCCATTATATTTCCTTATTGGTGATGCAGTTCTTCTTTCCACACAATGGCAGACACTGTCACAATTGAAACCTTGTATAATGAATTGGCAGAGTATATAACCTAAACATCTGGATTCTGCTATACACGGTTCATTAGCTGTTGCTCCAGAAGCCAATATAATCTATATACTGATGCAATTAAATGTGACTGGAAAAATACATGCTTCCCATATTTTTAGTTATACATATGTATATATTTGGCATACAATTCAATGCAGTCACAGGAATTTTTAAAGAAATGCTTTCTACAACCATGTCTGTTAACCATCACTGTGCTACTTCCTGGAAGCAGAGGGAAAATGAGTCGTGCTGGGCTGCCAGCCACTTCAGCACATTGCCATAGTGAGAAAATCTAATGATAAATACATCCAGTTGAGTATCAGGATTCCTAGTCTGCTCTTCATGGTGGTAAAAATAGGCTTCAACGTGAAACTGCCCAGAAATGCGTACAAAAAGAGTTTTTAATCCAGCATTGCTTAATTTGCACAAATGTGAAAAGAGGTGATTGTTACTAACACTCTCACCCACGTTGCTGTTGTACTAAAGTGACCCGAAAAGTGTGTGGCCTCTCACTGAGTCAGAAGGAGAACACAACTCATTAACTCCACAGTCCTCAGAGAGCCAGCCCAGAGTGAAATCCAATAGCAGGGGAATAGAGAGAGAGGCAGGCTATTACTCTTTCACTTTCGCTCTTACAATCCCAATTTTCCCCTTTTTGAGGCCAAAGGCAAAGGAGTCCACACCTAACTGGGGTGGTCTTTTAGTCTTTCCCTTTCAAGTTTCTGTAGGCATCAGAGGCTCAGAAAAGAGAGGGCATCCTCCTGTATTTCTTCTTTTATAATTGTTGCAAATGGTGCACTTTCCTTTCTCTGTATTTGGTCATCTACCCTGGGAACATATTGAGTTACATATAAAACAGAAAATACGTAACTCAATATTTTCCCTTTTACCTGATGTATCTCACCCTCATTCCAAACTAAGTAAATACTAAACCAAAGGTGGTAGCTGTTATTAATTTAAATCATTCAAACTGTCCTACAGGGAAATAAATGTGCAGGTTATCTTCAGTCAGATTTCCCAAATGCAGACATTGAGATTTGCATACAGGGGATATGTTAGCAAATCCTCACAAGTAAAACGCATATACGGGAGTGATGGAAGCATGGTTTTGCAGGGGAAAAAGTTGAACTCTGGTGCAGTTACACCAAGACTTCAGCATGGAGAGCTCTAAGACCAGGATGGTCCTTGGAAATTATCCCAGGCTAAGTTAAGGGGGGTCAGGCCTTTGGACTCCCGAATGGCCAGAGAGTGGATATAGAGTGCTCCCAGCAAGGGAGCATAACCCTGAGGGAAGCAAGTCTCAGAGAGGGACACAGCTCAGGGCCTTCAGTGGCCAATATATTCAGGGCTGGGGAATGAGCACCTTGGCTCTGAAGAGGGTGATCTGGATGACATGTAACAGTGTCCACTACATCCTCCCTAATTTAAGGTGCTTGGATCTACTTGTTTCTGGTAATAACTCCTCCCCAGCTAGGAGCATCTTCTTCAGAATTCTAACTGGTCTCATTCTACAGTGAAACTTAAAAGAGGGAGGTTAGTAGGATGAACTGCAGCCCTTTCCAGCATGGCTGGTCACAAAGCTCTACATGATACTCAGCACTACCCAGCTTTATTACCCATTTAGATTCTCCACACTGTCAGCTTGAACCTCTGTTGGTCTAGATAGTTTACCTGATGGAATGACCTAAGGAATTTGAGTCTCTAGTTACCCTGTAATTCCTGAGTCATGGATCCTGTACTGGTCCATTACCATGCCACCACAATGGGCATGGAAGTACCAAGAAACACGCTAGTGGATGGGTGGTGTCAAACTGCCCTGGTGTGAAACAGCAAGATTTCTTCCACTTGATAATTTTGGCTCACCTACCCTGACGTGGGCTTCCCAAGTGTCTCAGTGGTAAAGAATCTTCCTGTCAATGCAGGGAACATGAGGTACGAGAGATATGGATTTAATTCCTGAGTCAGGAAGATCTCCTGAACAGAGAAACCTGGTGGGCTGAAGTCCATGGGGTTGTGAAAGAGTCAGACATGAGTTAGCAATTAAATGGCAACAATAACCCTGACATATCTTTCTTTGCCTGCTCATCTGTTGATATGAAGGAAGCAAAATAACCAGGCGGCCATAAGAGCTTAAAGTTCAATGAAGTGAAGTTGCTCGGTCATGTACAACTCTTTGTGATTCAGTGGACTGTAGCCTACCAGGTTTCTTCGTCCATGGAATTTTCCAGGCAAGAGTACTGGAGTGGGTTGCCATTTCCCTCTCCAGGGGATCTTCCCAACCCAGGAATCAAACCCAGGTCTTCCACATTGCAGGCAGACACTTTACCCTCTGAACCACCAGGGAAGCCTGGATTCTTACTATTTCTCCTAATAAAAATGATTCTCCTTCCAGCATCAAGGACTTTCAAACCCACAGAGCCTAAAATTAAAGGGAAAGGAAGCTAAAATTCCCCCAGAGAGGTCATGAGAGTGGTGGCAAGCTGCACCACTCCATTCCTATTTCTAGACCCTTTTATTTCATCTGCTGTGAAAACAACATTGTGGTCACTGATTTAGGTTATTTAATATACCCTGTAGCATGGCACCGCATCCTGCCAGGTGCCAACACCAAGTTGACCTAGTTGTACAAAACATTATCCCATTTCTCTTTCAGGCTAAGAACTTCTAGAATATAACCACTCCAGTTACACATTTGGGGAAGCCAAGGAAATGACTGCCATGTGAATCTGAGAAAGGAGGCCACTCACAATGAACTTGACCTCCTTTCAAATACCCTTTTCAATAATGAAATATGATTGTGCTTCAGCCCCTGGGTGTCAGTGAAAGCTTAGATCCTATGTCCAATCATCCTTGAATTGTCTACATAGTCTTCTATATGACCTCTATATTACCCAAATAATACTCATATGCCCCTTCAGTGAATGCTTTGTGAAATCATTACTGTATAAGCATGTTGTGTTGCACTGTGTTTCTCTCTGATGGCCATAACAACTTTAATAACTCTCCAAAAAAAATCTAACCCAGGAAAATGCTACTTGAAATACAAGTGGCAATAATAGTCATGTATATAATTTACACTAAGATCAAAAGAGTGTGTTACTCACTCAGTCGTGTCTGACTCTTTGCAATCCCATGGACAGTAGCCTCTAGACTCTTCTGTCCATGGAATTCTTCAGGCAACTGAAGTGGGTTGCCATTTCTTTCTCCAGGGTATCTTTCCCACCCAGGGATTGAAACTCAGGTCTCTCGCATTTTAGACAGATTCTTTACCATCTGAGCCATCAGGGAAGCCAAAAGATCCAAAGAGCTCAATTGTATATTTATATATCTATGTTTAGGTCTATGTATCTATTGATACATCTATTATAAATATACATGTAAATGTGTATATATACATCTAATATTTCTGAACAAAAGACAACAGTTAATAAACAACTGGAGTTTTTGTAAATAAGTTTTTAGAAAAGAAAGCGTTCTTCTTACCTTGTGCAAAAGTAGCATCTATGTGACTACTTGCATTTCATGACATACAAGACTCTCCCCTCCTAGGCAACAGGCGTGGGTCTCGCACAAGTGTAATACCCCATATACTCTTCACACAAAGTTTTTGAAGCCCTTCTTGGAGGTAATATTCCTTGGGCCAGATTTCTTCATGCCCTGCCCTTCAACCAGATTATATTTTCAAGCATGTTTGTGTACTGAGCAGCCTTGAAAAAGAGAGATAGTATCTTCCTGTGGAGCCAAAGGAAGGTTTGATTACAGCCTTAGAAAAATGGATACAATGTCTCCCTCCAAAGTAAAGGGCATGTTTGCTGACTGGCCAGATTAGTAAAGATAATGTCTGCCTAGAGCAAAGGGTGGGCCTCTTGCTTCTCATTATTGAAGACTTGAGTTTTCTGAATTTGGAGTTCATTTGTTGTAATGGAATCCACTACATGCATAGGTTTTACCTGTCCTTGTTTGCATCACCCAGTGAGAAATGGGTCTGAAGAATCAGCACAAAAATGCTGCTACTTGGGCTACTGCGGTGGTTTTGAGTATTAAACTGCCCTTTATCTCTGACCCAAGGATCTTATATCTTGTACCAGCAACCAAAAATCTGAAGAAGACTAATTTGTTGCTTTGCAAGAAGGATAAGCATCTTACCACCTTCACATTTCTCAATGCTTTTTATGTGGTTTTGCAAACTGTTTGTTCCAAACAGCAGCAAGAGTGTTATAAACATTATTTTACTAAACACTTGACAGATACTAACAATCATCCAGACAAAAAATGGAGGTACTGAGCCATGAAAGTACTACCTTTCTCCAATCTATTTTTGTGACAGAACCCAGAGCTAAATGTTGGTTGTCTTTACTATGATGAGTTCTTCCTGATGAGTATTTCTAATCTCTGTGCTTCAGAGGAAACTTTATGGACTTTTGCATCCAGAGCCCAATTTGGAGACTTTTATACAGCTTTCAAACTGTGGTGCTGAGAAGACTTCAGAGTCCCTTGGACTGAAAGAAGACCAAACCAGTCAATCCTAACGGAAATCAACCCTGCATATTCATTGGCAAGACTGATGCTGAAGTTGAAGCTCCAGTACTTTGGCCACCCGATGCAAAGAGCCACCTCATTGGAAAAGATCTTGATGCTGGGCAGAACTGAGAGCAGGAGAAGGGGATGACAGAGGGTGAGATGGTTGGATGGCATAAATGACTCAGTGGACATGAATTTGAGCAAACTCTGGGAGATAGTGAAAGACAGACCACTGGCATGCTTCAGTCCATGGTCACAAAGAGTCAGACATGACTGAGTGACTGAACCGTATGCCTCTCATCTTCTGGTGTTTAAACTCAAAAAGGAAATCAGCATTGCTTATTCCTACAGGAATAGAAATGTCATGTTTTCCCATTTATATCATAATCGATTACCAAACCACTCTTACATTGGGACCAGTGTCCTAACTCATTGTCTCAGCCTTTGTTCCTCCAGAGCAGAGTCTGAGACAGAGGCCTGCATGCCAGGAATTCTGATCCCAAGGAGCAGAAATGAAGTCCAGGAGAAGTGAACCAGAGAATGAGAGAAAGCTAGTACAAAACTGCATCATCCAGATGCACAACTGCTGCAACTTGCAGGGCTCAAACCAACAGGGCTTCTGAGGAGCTTATGAAATGCAGCTTAGAAACAGATGAAAACATTGATCTCAGGACTTTTGTTTCACCCCCCCACCCCCACCCCCCACCTCTCATTGGTTCAAGGTGATGCATGGGTGTTTATTTCCTGAACTTCCAGGTGGTATGTTGTATGAGGGCCAACTGGGCTCCCACAGCAACACCTAAGGATCCCCATAGCAGGAGAGAAGAGATGTTTTGGAGGTGCAAGGGGAGAGCTCTTAGATCTGTCTCATCTACATAAAGGGTGAAAACTGAGTGCTCTGAGGTGGTGCCTGAAATAACAGGTGAGGCTGCAAGGACTGAGACTGGTGTCCAGAAGTTGTCTAAAAGATGCCTCTTCTGTACACGTTTTCTGTTGAGAAAAGTGGTAGCCTCTCTATTTATGATCAGACACCAACTTCTTTGAGTCCTAATCATCCTTCTCATCCACTAGAGAAATGTTAACTCTCTGCTATTTTCACTAGCCATCTCTTAAATCAAAAGTCGATAAAAACTCTTTTCCAAAAAAGAACTACAAATAAATAAACTGTCTTGGTTAAGTCACTTAAAAATGAATAGAATGACTCTTTAAGTGTGTAAAACATAACAGTGAAGACAATGAATTCTGGAGTTAGGCCTGTCCTGCACTGAGTAACTCTATGTACCATGAGTAAATGGCCATCTCTCAATGCTTCTGTTTTCTCAGCTGCAATAGGCAAAGAACAATCATCTCTACATAAAAGATTATTTATAAGGATTAAATATATTAATATTTGCAAAGCATTCTGAAAGGTGTTCAGCATGTGGTCAGAGTCCGTGAATGTTATTTATCATCTATTAAATAAAAACTTTGTCATTTTTATATTTTTAGCTTGAGTTTAAGGTTATTTACAGAATGACAGTTTCAAGAAAACATATGGCTTGATTTGCTTATATTGGGATCCAAAATGATGAATGGGCTGGGGGAATTCCCAGGCTTCCCAGTGGTTAGGACTCTGCACGTTCACTGTGAAGGGAGAGGGTTCAATTTCTGGTCAGGGAACTAAGAACCTGCAAGCCACACTGTGTGGTCAAAAAATGAAACAGTGAAATAAAATGATGAATGGAATGTATTGAGTTTGGGCAATATATGGTCCAAATTTGTCCACAAATATGTAAGAAAGGAACAGGAAGACAGTACCCAACTATGAACTTACTGAGAGCAATCGTCTGTCTTAAACATCTATACAATTCCCTAAACCCAGTGATGTTCCATTTTCTCCACAATTGCCCTTGCAGTCTCGTCCCTTAGTATGTATATGCCCAAGTTTCAAGGTGTTCCATTTGTGTGCTGAGTTTGGGGTTCCATGATCACATTATCCTCACTCCCTTTCCATGATGCTCACAAGCTATCTCCTTTGTCTACCACACTATTTCTTCAACTCTATGACCAAAAATGCTCATCCTTCATGGCTCAGGTTCTCCTGCCACCGGGAAGCCTTCCCAAGCCCCGCAGCTCTGAGCAAGCTTTCCCTCCTCAGTGCCCTCATGGCTCCCCAGATTTCCCTGTTATGGCACATATCATCTAGTATCGTAATGACCTGTTCTCATCTGTTCCCTCACTGGACCAAATCCCACAGTTAATGTTTCATTTCCCTCATTGAATACAGTGCCTGGCACATACAGACCCTCAAGAAATATTTGTAGAATCCAAAAATGAGAGAATGGATAAATGCATAAATCAGTGCATAGAACAAGCAAAGGCATAGAAGACAGCAGCTAGTTGAATTACACACACACACACACACACACACACACACACAATGACAGATCTGAGTCTTCACTTGGTTTTCTCATTTCGGTTCTTTAGTCCTCAGTGTTGAGGTGGACTGAGCTCACACAAGGTGGAGTCCTGCTCCTGGGCTGTGATGGCAAGGTGTACATTTCCACCTGCTTCTTCAGACAGATGCCTGACCATGAAGGTCTCCTACTGGGTTTCTAGCTTTGGCTGAGGCTGAGGAGCACAGACCAGCTTCATTCTCTGCCGGGAGCCAGCGTGAGGAATCCCACCCGTGACAAGGTCATGCGGCGGAGATCTGATGGGCAAGGCGAATCAGATCTCAGGGTATTTCCTGAGCATGTACCCCCAAAACCAAAAATCTGCTGACCTTTGTACTCTGCTTTTCCACTCTTCTGACACACTCTGGAAAAAGTCAACTCAGGGCTTTAGTCTTCTGCATTTGAAAGGGATGTTTCAGTTAAACCCCCTCTGATAGCTCCCTAGCTTGCCTAACAGGTTCCCCTGGAACCTGTTACAGCTTGTGAATTGCTTACAACCCCCCAACTGCGAGAGGCACAAAGCTTAAAAGCATCTTAAAGATACAGAGCCTTTTCTAAAGAGCTAAAAATTTTATTGGTAGAAGGTTTTCACTGTTGACTCAGTGATTGCCAGGCCTCCATATTCTTTATCTTTTAGGCACCTGGGAGGATGTTAATCAATGTAAATGGGATATGGAAAAAGGTATATAGTAGTTTTGATGTTAGCACCACTAGACTTTTGAGTTAATTACTTTTCTTTGATATATATCACTGCACTCCTCTTGTGTCCTTGTTATGTAAGAATGTAACTTTATTTAGTGCTTTCTGAGAGTGGCACCAGACTTTGGGAAGATCAACAAAAATAAGTCTTCTGGTTGACAAACCCTTATCAGAAAAAAGGCTGTAAAATGTTAATTGGCCCTTTTGGCCGGAAGATGATGTAAATTACCTAAGACTTGTGTATACAACTAGGTATGCAGAGAGAAAAGCCTGGTTTTGATAAGAGTCTGGGCTGCTAGTGCTGCATAACTTTGTATTACCCATTGATCTCTATGTACAATCAAAAGGTATAAAAGGCCTTTCTAGACAATAGAGGCCGGGCCAGTCATTGGAAGGACTGGTTTCCCCCGTGTCTCCTCTTTACTCTAATTTCAGGCTGAATTCCCATCTGGAGCATGGAGGCTCACCATGTCTACTTACTTGTCTCAGCTTCTAAGATCCATAAGAGAGAGCCAAGGTGGGGCACTCTCTGATATTCAAACGGATGCCAGTGGCCTAACGTAGATGGTTCAAGTTCCTTGTCTGGAACTTTATTGGTTTTCCACGTAAACCAAGTTATTCATCCTCTTTTTCCACCTAATTTTCCTACTATACTATTATTTCTTAATCTAATCTTATATTAATTAATAAATAAGTTTTTCCTCGCCTGTCTGTCTCCCCTTCAAGTCACCCTGGATCCACCAGGGCTGGACCCTGGCAATTCTCTTTCCCAGTAAGCAGGATAACACTGCTCCCTTTTGTCCTTTTTAATATGACCCCAACTACGGACATCATACTCACATCTTCAACCTCTGTGAGGTGTTGCTATTGTTCAGTCACTCAGTCGTGTCTAACTCTTTGTGACCTCATGGACTGCAGCATGCCAGGCTTCCCTGTCCTTCACTATCTTCAAGAGTTTGTTCAAATTCATGTCTACTGAATCGGTGATGCTATCTAAACATCTCATCCTCTGCTGTCCCCTTCTTCTTTTGCCTTCAATCTTCCCCAGTATCAGGGTCTTTTCCAATGAGCTGGCTTTTCACATCACATGGCCAAAGTATTGGAGCTTCAGCTTCAACATCAGTCTTTCCAATGAATTTGCAGGGTTGATTTTCTTTGGGATTGACTGGCTTGATGTTGCTGTCCAAGGGATGATCAAGCTTCTTCTCCAGCACCACAATTCAAAAGCATCAATTCTTTGGTGTGCAGCCTCATTTATGGTCCAATTCTCACATCCATACATGATTACTGGAGGTGCATGGAGGATAGAACGGAGAGACTCCAGTCCAGGAATACAAACTCCACTGGCACAGTGACTGGAATTCAGTGTCACCAAAGACAAAAGACACCCACTCCTCATTACCATAAAGTATTTCCCTTCATTATTTCAGCAGCTTCTTTTTTTATTGGAATGGGATAATTCTAAATGATTCCTCACTATCAATCATGAACACGGATAAGAAATAATATTTTTAAAGTGAACCTAAGATTCTTAGGTCCTCTCTCTTCTTTCTTGGTACTCTGCTCCCCAGTTCTCATAGCCTTCCACTAAATGTTTCTCCCCTGAGAAGAATCTCCACCAGCTCCTGTGCTTCTACAACTGGCTCACAAACCTACCAAGAAGAAGGATTATAAGTCTCAAGGCTGTGATTCTCAAGAGTGATCTTAAGACCGCCTAGACCATAGTCACCAGAGTCTGTATCCACAACTCAGTGCAATAAACCAGACTATCTGGGCAGGCAGGGGAGGAGGGAGTTTATGGGGGAGAATGAGCTCTTGTATATCATCTTAAACTGCTCCAATGATTACTATACACTCCCAGCACTGAGTTCCACAGGCTTGACTACTTACAGCATTTTTAAACCTTATAAGAAAATAACCTTCAGACTTCAAACTAATGAATGTCTCTATATATCTGAACTGAAGATCCCTTGCTGAACTACAGGAATTATCTTGGCTCACATAATCATCTATGTAACAGATTTTCACTTCAAGGTCAAGCGAATTAATGGCACTTCACGGAATTGAGATCACACCAATTTAAGGGGTTATTGACTCTGGCATCTGACATCAGTTTAAACTTGAAGTTAGAATTTATGAGCTGCTTAGAGATATGTTTTTAACTTTTAGAAACTGAATGTTCTTGTGGTAACAAACACAGCTGGAAGTCTATAGAACCTTCAGAGATTTGCCAGCCTGTGCGGTAGATATGCATGAATACCTGAAATACTGGAGAACTTGAGAGAAATATTAATAATGCTGAAGAAGTCCATCAAAATTGAAGACCCTGGCTGATGATTGCATTTGGGTAGCATCCAGAATTAATAAATTGGTGAGCTATGCTGTAGGCACAGTGGTAACAGATAAATATACTAGTAAGTGAAGTCACTCAGTCATGTTGACTCTTTGTGACCTTGTGGATTGTAGCCTGCCAGGGTCCTCGGTCCATGGGATTTTTCCAGGCAAGAATACTGGAGTGGGTTGCTGTTTCCTTCTCCAAGGGAATCTTCCCAACCCAGGGATCGAACTTGGGTCTCACGCATTGCAGGCAGACTCCTTACGATTTGAATCACCAGGGAAATATACCAGTAAACAGATAATATTTATTTAATGGGCAAAAACAGGAAAAATGCAACTAATCTCTGAACATTTTTCTTCACAAATAAGCCATTATTTTCCCATAAAGGCTATCTCATTACTAGCAAAAATCATATTTCTTAATTGATCTGTTATTTTATTTCTTGATCTGAGTAAATTTTATCTACAGTGAAATTCCTGTAAGTAAACACTATACACAAGAATTAACCTGCATATTAGTTTTCTAACATCACCAAACAGGCTGGTGATAATCTCAATTGCAATCCTTTGACTGCATGTTGGTTTTCACTTTGGGGAAAAAGTTGTAAATTCTTGCTTTATGCTAAGAAAAGGCAGTCAGTTCCTTCTTTTCTTGTAAAAGGAATGTACATGTATAGTTGTGCACTCTATGTACTTAATCAGTTGTGCATTAAGACTCTAGAGGGAAAGAGAATCTCATCAAGGGGACACATGATGCCCATCCATCCTTGGTATACCAAAGAGCTCACTCCTGAGTGAGCTGATCTGAACATCTGCTAAGGCTGAATCAGTAGATGTACTGCAGCCATCGTTCACTTCAGATATGCCGGAAACCTGTACAAGGATGAGAGACTAAATTATTCTGTGTTGGCACACCATTATTTTACCAAAGAAGCGCTAGTACTCTTTATGGCCCTCAGTCAATTTCCCAACCTGGGAATCTGGCAAAGAGACTGAGAATCCCCAGGGAATTTGACTTTGAATACTAGTGGGATTTGATTACAGACTTTCCACAGGACTGGGGAAACAGACTCTTGGAGGGCACAAAGAAAACCTTGTGTGCACCAGGACACAGGGAAAAGGAGCACTGACTCCCACAAGAGATGGAGCCAGATTTGACTGTGAGTGTCCAGAAGTCTCTGGCAGAAGTGTCAGTCAACAGTGGCCTGCCACAGGATCAGAGGCACTGACTACAACAGGCCTGGGAGCCTCAGCCTGTTGCCATAAGTCCTTTTGAAGGAGATCACCATTACTACTAAGACAGTTTGGCCTCAGGCGAAACTACAGAGAGGGAACACAGCCCCACCCATCACAGAAAATTGGATTAAAGATATACTGAGCACGGTCCTGCCCACAATAGCCAATCCTTCCATCAAGAAGCTTCCACGAGCCTCTTATACTCATCCATCAGAGGGAAGACAGAATGGAAACCACAATCACAAAAATTAACCAGACTGATCACATGGATCACAGCCTTGTCTAACTCAATGAAACTATGAGCAATGCCCTGTAGGGCCACCCAATTTGGACAGTTCATGGTGGAGAGTTCTGACAAAACGTGGTCTGCTGGACACAGAAATGGCAAACCACTTCAGCATTCTTGCCTTGAGAATCCTATGAACAGTATAAAATGGCAAAAAAATACGACACTGAAAGATGAACTCCCTAGGTGGGTAGATGCCCAATATTCTACTGGAGAAGAGTGGAGAAATAACTCCAGAAAGAATTAAGAGGCAGAGTCAAAGTGGAAACAACACACCCAGGTATGAATGTGTATAGTGGTGAAAGTCTGATGCTGTAAAGAACAATATTTCATAGGATCCTGGAATGTTAGGTCCATGAATCAAGGTAAACTGTAAGTGGTCAAATAGGAGATAGCAAGAGTGAATATACACATTTTAGGAATCAGTGAACTAAAATGGACTGGAATGGGTGAATTTAATTCAGATGACCATTATATCTACCCCTGTGGGCAAGAATCCCTTAGGAGAAATGGAGTAGCCCTCATAGTCAACAAGAGTCCAAAATGCAGTACTTGGGTGCAGTCTCAAAAATGACAGAATGAATTCTATTTGTTTCCAAGGCACTTCATTCAGTATCACAGTAATACCAGTCTATGTCCCAACCACTAACACCAAAGAAGCTGCAGTTGAATGGTACTCTGAGGACATAAAAGACCTTCTAGAACTAACATCAAAAAAAAGATGTCCCTTTCATCAGAGGGGACTGGAATGCAAAACTAGGAAGTCAGGAGATACCTAATGTAATAGGTAAATTTGGTCTTGGAGTACAAAATGAAGCAGGGCAAAGGCTAATAGAATGCACTGGTCATAGCGAACACCCTTTTCCAACAACACAAGAGAAGAATATGGACATCACCAGATGGTCAATATTTAAATACTGATTATATTCTTTGCAGTCAAAGATGGAGAAGCTCTATACAATCAGGAAAAACAAGACCAGGAGCCAACTATGGCTCAAATTATGAATTACTTATTGTCAAATTCATACTTAAATTGAAGAAAATAGGGAAAACCACTTGGCCATTCAGGTATGACCTAAATAAAATCCTTTACGTTTAGAAACTGGATGTGACAAATAGATTCAAGGGATTAGATCTGACAGAGCACCTGAAGAACTATGGATGGAGACTGGTAACACTATACAGAAGGCAGTAATCAAAACCATCCCCAAGAAAAATACATGCAAAAAAGCAAAATATTTGTCTCAGGAGGACTTAAAAATGGTTGAGGAAGGCAAGGGAGAAAAGGAAAGATATGCCCATCTGAATGCAGAGTTCCAAAGAATAGAAAGGAGAGATAAGAAAGCCCTCCTAAGTGTTCAACGCAAAGAAATAGAGGACAACAACAGAATGGGAAAGACTAGAGATCTCTTCAAGAAAATAAGAGATACTAAGGAAACATTTCATGCAAAGATGAGTGCAATAAAGGACAGAAATGGTATGGACCTAAAAGAAGTAGAAGATATTAAGAAGAGGTGGCAGGAATACCCAGATGAGCTATATAAAAAGTTCTTCACGACCCAGATAACCACAATGGTGTGATCACTCACCTAGAGCCAAACATCCTGGAATGCAAAGTCAAGTGGGCCTTAGGAAGCATCACCAGGAACAAAGCTAGTAGAGATGATGGAATTCCAGCTGAGCTATTTCTAATCCAAAAGATGCTGCTGCTAAAGTGCTTCACTCAATATGCTGGCAAATCTGGAACTCAGCAGTGGCCACAGGACTGAAAAATGCCAGTTTTCATAACCCAAAGAAAGACAATGTCAAAGAATGTTCAAGCTACCATACAATTTCACTCATTTCAAAAGCTAGCAGAGTAATGCTCAAAATTCTCCAAGCCAAGATTCAACAGTACATGAACCAAGAACTTCCAGATGGTCAAGCTGAATTGAGAAAAGGCAGAGGAAAAAGAGATCAAATTGCCAACTTCTGTTGGAATATAGAAAAAGCAAGAGAATTTCAAAATAATATCTACTTCCACTTTATGGACTATATTAAAGCCTTTGACTTGGATCACAACCACCATGGAAAATTCTTAAAGGGATGGGAATATTAGTCCACCTTATCTGCCTCTTAAGAAGGTTGTATGTAGGTCAAGAAGCAACAGCTAGACCCAAACATGGAACAACACATTGGTTCCAAATTGGGAAAGGAATATGTAAGACTGCATATTGTCACCCTGTTTATTTAACTTGTATGAAGAGTACCTCATGCAAAATGTCAGGCTGGATGAAGCACAAGCTGGAATCAAGGTTGCTGGGAGAAATATCAATAACCTCAGATTTGGAGATAACACCACACTTATGGGAGAAAGCAAAGGAGAACTAAAGAGCCTCTTGATCAAAGTGAAAAAGAGAGTGAAAAAGTTGGCTTAAAACTCAACGTTCAGAAAACTAAGATCATGGCATCTGGTCCCATCACCTCATGGCAAATAGATGGGTGTGGGGCCCTAAATGGGAAACCTTGGAGAAAAAAAAAGGGAGGGCTAGCTTGACAGTTGGAAGCGGTTGGAAACTAAGATGGTGCCTGGCGGAAGTGATAGGGGCGGGGTCTATGTTTGTCAAAGTTTTTGATTGGCTCTCTTGATTTCATGCAAGTGAGGAGTTGACCTTTAACATGATTGGTGCAACTGAAGGCACATAATGATTTGACCTTTAACGTGATTGGTACAACTATGGAAAGTCCCTCCTAAACCACCCCCTGCTTGCCTATATAAGCTGGGAGTTTGCAGCAATAAAGTGGAACTGCTTCGACGGAACCCCTGTCGTGTCTGATTGTCTCTCGCTCGCCGAGGAGCTGGGTTGGTGGACAGCAGGCTCACCTCTCCTCGGGAACCCCTCGGCTTTGCTGAAGGAAGTTCCACTGCCTCCACTCTTTCTGCGGAGCGCCCCCAGCAGATGGGGAAACTGGAAATAGTGACAGACTTTATTTTTGAGGGCTCCAAAATCCCTGAAGATGGTGATTGCTGTCATGAAATTAAAGGGCACTCTCTCCTTGTAAGAAAAGTTATGATCAACCTAGACAGCATATTAAAAAGCAGAGATATTACTTTGCCAACAAAGGTCCATCTAGTCAAAGCTATGATTTTTCAGTAGTCATGTATTGTATAGATGTGAGAGTTGGACTGTAAAGAAACCTAGGCACTGAAGAATTGATGCTTTTGAGCTGTGGTGTTGAAGGAGACACTTGAGAGTCCCTTTGACTGCAAGGAGATCCAACCAGTCCATCCTAAAGGAAATCAGTCCTGAATATTCATTGGAAGGATGGATGCTGAAGCTGAAACTCCAGTACTTTGGCCACCTGATGGGAAGAACTGACTCATTTGAAAAGAACCTGATGCTGTGAAAGATTGAAGGCAGGAGGAGAAGGGGACGACAGAGGATGAGATGGTTGGATGGCATCACCAACTCAATGGACATGAGTTTGAGTAAGCTCTGGGAGCCTGGTGTGCTGCAGTCCATGGGGCCACAACAAGTCAGAAATGACTGAGCAACTGAACTGAACTGAATATAAAGTACATTCTGTCAGTCAGTTCAGTCCTTTGAACAAAATGCTGGTGCTTGATATTTTAGCTTAGATTTATTCTTTTTTATTCAATTGTGATGTATTCTTTCTTTCCTCATGCCTAGTACCATATTAAATATAAATAATTCAAAGAACAATGATACAATACTGATTTTGTGACAACAGAAATTTAACTTCAACAGGAGGAAATAAACCCATTAACAAACAATCACAACCCAGTGTTTTTCATTGTCACAATATAGGATTGATTTTTTTACATAAAACCTTGGCTTTCTCAAAATGATACCATCAAAATTCAGTCCTGAAAAATGAGAGAAAGTGAGGGATTAACGTTTGCCTCAGGGAACCTTCAAGCACAAAGTCAGGACTGACTCGGCAAACACAGTTTATTCAGGTGTTGGCTGGAAGATCCACAGCTGCAGCACAGAACAGATGAAGAACAGTCTCAGGAAACAAGGCTGGAAAGGCATTTTATAGTCCTCTTGTGAATGACTAAGAGGCCCTGAAAAAGTCACCCATGACCCTTCACAAAATGCAACTATTTTTCAACAGACTAATTTTTAAACCAATTACTTAAACATTTCTCAATAAAAGTGGGCAATATGAAACTTTCCACCAAAATCAGAAATATTTTTGAAAAAATTACAATCTTATGACCATATACCCATGTGAAGCTTAACATTCCACTTGACAGAATCATAAACATTGCTTTTTGAAGTCACACACAGCTCTGCTAGTTCATAATTATAAGAAAAATAGAGAGAGAGAGAGAGAGAGAGGAAACTAAGTCAGCAATGTAGGACACTAATCCCATCCTATTCAGTCTGTTTTAGAGTTCTGGAGACTAATGCTTCCAGGATGTGAAACTAGAAGCTTGGCTTCTTTCTAATCTTAGTGGGAAAGTAAAGCAAAAATACATTCAAACCTTTGGAGCTAAAAATGGACCATTTCAGTAGATGTGGATGGTCTTCTATGTTCTGTTCCCATTGGTATAATAGCACACTTCAGTCCAGTATTCACAGACATTCTAAAAGAAAAGAAATGAATCTTCTAATAAAAGCAGGCAAACACGATGTGCTTCCCTTCTGCCCAATCTCCCTTCACCCATCCCAGTTTAAGGCAAAAGAGGATTCTATGAAAGTCTCTACCTGTTGACTAAAGAGCAATATTTATTTATTTTAATTTTACTTTTCTCCTTTTTTTTTTTTTTACTATTCTCCTCCTATTTATTTAATTTTACTTTTCTCCTTTCTTTTTACTATTCTCCTCCTATTTATTTAATTTTACTTTTCTCCTTTTTTTTTTACTTTTCTCCTCCTATTTATTTAATTTTACTTTTCTCCTTTTAAAGTACAATTGCTTTACAATCCTGTTAGTTTCTGCTGTGCAACAGTGTAAATCATCTGCATGTTTATATCCCCTCCCTCTTGAACTCCCCTCTCACTGCCTCCGTTCCACCTCTTTAGGTCATCACAGAGGGGCTGAGCTCCCTCTGCTGCACAGCAGCTTCCCTCTAGCCGTCTGCTTTACCTATGGTAGTGTATATATCTCAGTGCCACCCTCTCAGTTCATCCTGCCCTCCCCTTCCCCCTTGTGTCTACATGTGAACCTTCACTGAAGTAAAGAAGAGAGGCTTCCAAGGAAAGTGAGATTTTGAATCTCCATCTTCCACAATATGTTACCATTTTGACCTCTTTGCTTTTCTGACTGTGTGTTCCCAAAATGCCTACCATTTTTAATTATCTTGATCACCAGAGCCATATGCTATGCAAGTCTTCTGCAACAGGATGTTCAAACTTTTAGACTATTATGTTCATATATGAAAAAAATAACCACAGCATAAAAAATGAAACTACATGTTCTTGGATCATTTTGAGAGAATTTGCATTAATTCTGTATAATTTTTCTCCTCTCTAAATGGAAAATCAGAGCCTATATGTTACATGGTAAAGTTCAGCAACAGGAAGTATATTACTTTGGGGACTCAATAACCTGCAGAGAACTTTTAAATGTTTTTCTTGAAATTTCACAATTATTTTGGCCATCTGCTTTGCTCTCATACTGGAAAGCCTAAGACATATGAAATTATCAAAGACACTTATCTTTCTAATCCCATTTTAAGAGTAGCCATTCCTAGGACTTAAATTATTTTTTCCAATAGTACCATTATATTGAAAGTTTTAGTTTATGATTCAGTGGACAGATAACTCCAGAAAGAATGAAGGGATGGAGCGAAAGCAAAAACAATACCCAGTTGTGGATGTGGCTGGTGATAGAAGCAAGGTCTGATGCTGTAAACAAAATATTTCATAGGAACCTGGAATGTCAGGTCCATGAATTAACGCAAATAGGAAGTTGTCAAACAGGAGATGGTAAGACTGAATGTCGACATTCTAAGAATCAGCGAACTAATATAGACTAGAATGGGTGAATTTAACTCAGATGACCATTATATCTACTACTGCAGGCAGGAATCACTTAGAAGACATGGAGTAGCCATCATGGTCAACAAAAGAGCTTGAAATGCAGTACTTGGGTGCAATCTCAAAAACAACAGAACGACCTCTGTTTGTTTCCAAGGCAAACCATTCAGTATCACAGTAATCCAAGTCTATGCCCCAACCAGTAACGCTGAAGAAGCTGAAGTTGAATGGTTCTATGAAGACCTACAAGACCTTTCAGAACTAACACCCAAAAAAGATGTCCTTTTCATTATAGGGGACTGGAATGCAAAAGTAGGAAGCCAAGAAACACCTGGTGTAACAAGCAAATTTGTCCTTGGAATATGGAATGAAGCAGGGCAAAACTAACAAGAGTTTTGCCAAGAAAATGCATTGGTCATAGCAAACACCCTCTTCCTACAACACAAGAAAAGACTCTACACATGGACATCACCAGATGGTCAACAGTGAAATCAGATCGATTATATTATTTGCAGCCAAAGATGGAGAAGCTTTATACAGTCAACAAAAATAAGACCAGGAGCTGACTGTGGCTCACATCATGAACTCCGTATTGCCAAATTCAGACTTAAATTGAAGAAAGTATGGAAAACCACTAGACCATTCAGGTATGACCTAAATCAAATCCCTTATGATTATACAGTGGAAATAAGAAATGGATTTAAGGGCCTAGATCTGATAGACACAGTGCCTGATGAACTATGGAATGAGGTTCATGACATTGTATGGGAGGCAGGGAACAAGACCATCCCCATGGAAAAGAAATGCAGAAAAGCAAAATGGCTGTCTGGGGAGGCCTTACAAATAGCTGTGAAAAGAAGAGAAGCAAAAGCAAAGGAGAAAAGGAAAGATATAAGCATCTGAGTGCAGAGTTCCAAAGAATAGCAAGAAGAGATAAGAAAGCCTTCCTCAGCAATCAATGCAAAGAAATAAAGGAAAAGAACAGAATGGGAAAGACTAGAGATCTCTTCCAAAAAATTAGAGATACCAAGGGAACATTTTATGCAAAGATGGGCTCGATAAAAGACAGAAATGGTATGGACCTAACAGAAGCAGAAGATATTAGGAAGAGGTGGCAAGAATACATGGAAGAACTGTACAAAAAGATCTTCACGACGAAGATAATCACGATGGTGTTATCACTCATCTGGAGACAGACACCCTGGAATCCAAAGTCAAGTGGACCTTAGGAAGCATCACTATCAACAAAGCTAGTGGAGGTGATGGAATTCCAGTGGAGAGGTTTCAAATCCTGAAAGATGATGCTGTGAAAGTGCTGCACTCAATATGCCAGCAAATTTGGGCAACTCAGCAGGGGCCACAGGAGTGGAAAAAGTCAGTTTTCATTCCAATTCCAAAGAAAGGCAATGCCAAAGAATGTTCAAACTACAGCACAATTGCACTCATCTCACATGCTAGTAAAGTAATGCTCAAAATTCTCCAAGCCAGGCTTCAGCAATACGTGAACTGTGAACTTCCAAGTGTTCAAGCTGGTTTTAGAAAAGGCAGAGGAACCAGAGATCAAATTGCCAACATCTGCTGGATCATTGAAAAAGCAAGAGAGTTCCAGAAAAACATCTATTGCTTTCTTGACTATGCCAAAGCCTTTGACTGTGTGGATCACAATAAACTATGGAAAATTCTGAAAGAGATTGGAATACCAGACGACCTGACCTGCCTCTTGAGAAACCTGTATGAAGATCAGGAAGCAACAGTTAGAACTGGACATGGAACAACAGACTGGTTCCAAATAGGAAAAGGAGTATGTCAAGGCTGTGTATTGTCATCCTGCTTATTTAACTTCTATGCAGAGTACATCATGAGAAACACTGGACTGGAAGAAACTCAAGCTAGAATCAAGATTGCTGGGATAAATATCAATAACCTCAGATATGCAGATGACACCACCCTTATGGCAGAAAGTGAAGAGGAACTAAAAAGCCTCTTGATGGAAGTGAAAGTGGAGAGTGAAAAAGTTGGCTTAAAGCTCAACATTCAGAAAACGAAGATCGTGGCATCCGGTCCCATCACTTCATGGGAAATAGATGGGGAAACAGTGGAAAAAGTGTCAGACTTTATTTGGGGGTGGGGGGACTTCAAAATCACTGCAGATGGTGACTGCACCATAGAATTAAAAGATGCTTACTTCTTGGAAGAAAAGTTATAACCACTCTAGATAGCATATTGAAAATCAGAGACTTTACTTTCCTTACTAAGGTCCATCTAGTCAAGGCTATGGTTTTCCTGTGGTCATGTATGGATGTGAGAATTGGACTGTGAAGAAACCTGAGCACCGAAGAATTGATGCTTTTGAACTGTGGTGTTGGAGAAGATTCTCGAGAGTTCCTTGGACTACAAGGAGATTCAACCAGTCCATTCTGAAGGAGATCAGCCCTGGGATTTCTTTGGAAGGAATGATACTGAAGCTGAAACTCCAGTACTTTGGCCACTTCATGCTAAGAGTTGACTCATTGGAAGACTCTGATGCTGGGAGGATTGGGGGCAGGAGGAGAAGGGGACGACCGAGGATGAGATGGCATCATGGACTCGATGGACGTGAGTCTGAGTGAACTCCAGGAGTTGGTGATGGACAGGGAGACCTGGCTTGTTACAATTCATTGGGTCACAAATAGTCAGACATGACTGAGCAACTGAACTGAACCGAAAGGATCCTTATATAGTCAATATTTAATACAGAAATGTACCACTTGAAATCTCACTAGTAGTAGTGTTAGTTACTCGGTCATGTCCAACTCTTTGTGAACCCATGGACTGTAGCCCACCAGGCCCCTTTGCCCATGGGATTTCCCAGGCAAGAATACTGGAGGGGTATCTTCATGGCACAGTGATTGAACCTGGGTCTCCTGCATTGCAGGCAGAGTCTTTAGCACCTGGGCCACTAAGGAAGCAGTGGCAATCTCACTAGTGGACATTATACTAACCAGTTCACATGAAACAACTAGAAAAGATATACTAAATATTATACATACAGACACAAATAAGTGATATATATTCATGAAGTAAAGTAGCTCAGTCATGTCTGACTCTTTATGACCACAAGGACTGCAGCATATCAGGCTCCTCCCATGGGATTTTCCAGACAAGAATACTGGGGTAGATTGCCATTTCCACCCAAGGATCGAATCCAGGTCTCTTGAATTGTAGGCAGACGCTTTACTGTCTGAGCCACCAGTGAAGATCTGATATACATTCATAAATATGTGTAAATATACATATCAGTATCAGTTCAGTCACTTAGTCATGTCTGACACTTTGTGACCCCATGAGTCACAGCTCTCCAGACCTCCCTGTCCATCACCAACTCCCAGAGTCGACTCAAACCCATATCCATTGAGTAAGTGATGCCATTCAGCCATCTCATCCTGTTGTCCCCTTCTCCTCCTGCCCTCAACTTATCTTTCCCAGCATCAGAGTCTTTTCAAATGAGTCAGCTCTTCACATTGGAGTTTCAGCTTCAGCATCAGTGCTTTGAATGAACACCCAGGATCTACTTTAGGATGGACTGGTTGGATCTCCTTGCATTCCAAGGGACTCTCAAGAGTCTTCTCCAACACCATAGTTCAAAGGAATCAATTCTTCGGCACTCAGCCTTCTTCACAGTCCAACTTTCACATGCATACATGGCCACTGGAAAAAACATAGCCTTGACTAGATGGACCTTTGTTGACAAAGTAATGTCTCTGCTTTTTAATATGCTGCCTAGGTTGGTCATAACTTTCCTTCCAAGGAATAAGCGTGTTTTAATTTCATGGCTGTAATCACCATCTGCAGTGATTTAGGAGCCCCAAAAATAAAAGTCTGACACTGTTTCTCCGTCTATTTGCCTTAAAGTGATGTGACCGGATGCCATGATCTTCGTTTTCTGAATGTTGAGCTTTAAGCCAACTTTTTCACTCTCCACTTTCACTTTCATTAAGAGGCTTTTTAGTTCTTCTTCACTTTCTGCTATAAGGATGGTGTCATCGGCATATCTGAGGTTATTGATATTTATCCCAGCAATCTTGATTCCAGCTTGTGCTTCTGCCAGCCCAGCATTTCTCATGATGTACTCTGCATAGAAGTTAAATAAGCAGGGTAACAATATGCAGCCTTTATGTACTCCTTTTCCTATTTGGAACCAGTCCATTCTTCCATGTCCAGTTCTAACTGTTGCTTCCTGATCTGCATACAGGTTTCTCAAGAAGCAGCTCAGGTGGTCTGGTATTCCCATCTCTTTCAGAATTTTCCATAGTTTATTGTGATCCACACAGTCAAAGGCTTTGGCATAGTCAATAAACCAGAAAAAAAAAATATATATATATATGTATATATAAATATTTGAAGAGGTACTGATGAAATGAACCTTGAGGTATCAGGACTAAAGAATAGGGAAGGACAAGAGGTTAATCACAACAATTTGGTTATTCTATCCTGCAACAGACATGTGCTGTATCTTAAGCAAAACTAAAATACTAACAAGGCATTTTTTAAAATATTCCATATACAAACAAGCTCAATTTTATTTCTTTGACTTATTTCACTTAGATAAACGCCTTCGACTGTTATCTATATTGTTATAAATGATGGACTTTCTTTATTATTGCTGGTTTTCCAATGGTCATATAGGGATGTGACAGTTGGACTGTGAAGAAAGCTGAGTGCCGAAGAATTGATACTTTTGAATTGTGATGTTGGAGAAGACTCTTGAGAGTCCCTTGAACTACAAGAAGATCCAACCATTCCATCCTAAAAGAGATCAGTCCTGGGTGTTCATTGGAAGGACTGATGCAGAAGCTGAAACTCCCAATACTTTGACCACCTCATGCGAAGAGTTGACTCATTGGGAAAGACCCTGATGCTGGGAGGGATTGAGGGCAGGAGGAGAAGGGGATGACAGAGGATGAGATGGTTGGATGGTATCACCGACTCGATGGACATGAGTTTGATGAACTCCGGGGAGTTGGTGATGGTCAGGAGGCCTGGTGTGCTGCAATTCATGGGGTCATAAAGAGTTGGACATGACTGAGCAACTGAATTGAATTGAACTGAACTGAATATTCATATATGTGCATTCATATATATACATAAGCATGTACATCTCATCTTTATCCATTCATCTATCAATGGACATAAAGTGATTTCATGTCTTGGCTGCTCTAAATAATTCTGCAGTGAACATGAAGGTGCACATATCTCTTCAAAATAGTGATTTCATTCCTTTTTAATATAAACCTATAAGCAGGATTGCTGTACTATAAGGTAGTTCTATTTTTTTTTAATTTCTTGAGAAACCTTTATACTGTTTTCCATAGTGACTGTACCAATTTACATTCCCTCTAACAATGCACAGAATTTCCTTTTCTCCACATCTTTCCCAATACTTCAGTTCAGTTCAGTCACTTCATCATATCCAACTCTTTGTGGACCCCTGGACTGCACTCCAGGCTTCCTTGTCCATTGCCAACTCACACAATCTGCTCAGACTCATGGCCATGAAGTCGGTGATGTCATCCAATCATCTCATTCTTCTCCTTCTGCCTTCAATCTTTTCCAGCTCAGCATCTTTTCCAATGAGTCAGTTCAAGTATTGGAGTTTCACTTTCAGCATCAGTCCTTCCAATGAATATTCAGGACTGTTTTCCTTTACGATTAATTGGTTAGATCTCCTTGCAGTCCAAGGGACTCTCAAGAGTCTTCTCCAACACCACAGTTCAAAAGTATCAATTCTTCGGCACTCAGCTTTCTTTGTAATCCAACTCTCACATCCATACATGACTACTGGAAAAACTATAGCTTCGACTAGGTGGACCTTTGTTGGCAAAGTAACACCTCTGCTTTTTAATATGCTCTCTAGATTTATCATAGCTTTTTCCCAAGGAGCAAGCATCTTTTAATTTCATAGCTGCAGTCATCATCTGCAGTGATTTTGGAGCCCCCAGAAATAAAGTCTGTCATTTCCATTGGTTCTCATCTATTTGCCATGAAGTGATGGTACTGGATACCATGATCTGAGTTTTCTGAATTTTGAGTTTTAAGCAAGCTTTTTCACTCTCCTCTTTCACTTTTATCAAAAGGATCTTTAGTTTCTCTTCACTTTCTACCATAAGGTAGTGTCATCTGCGTATTGACATTTCTCAGGCAATCTTGATCTAGTTTACATGTCATCCAGTTCAGCATTTCACATGATGTACTCTGTATAGAAGTTTAACAGGCAAGATGACAATATTCAGCCTTGACGTATTTCTTTTCCTATTTGGAGCCAGTCAGTTGTTCCATGTCCAGTTCTAACTGTTGCTTCTTGACCTGCATACAGATTTCTCAGGAGGCAGGTAAGGTGGTTTGGTATTCCCATCTCTTTCAGAATTTTCCACAGTTTGTTGTTGCCAGTACTTATCTCTTGTATTTTTATGACAAATTTAACAGGTGTGAGATGATATCTCATTGTGATTTTGATATATTTCCCTGATGATTTGTGTTATTGAACATTTTTTCAAGTGCCTGTTTGTCACTTTTATCCCTACTTCTGGAAAAAAGGCTATTTGAGTCCTCTGCACATTTTTATCAGATTTTTTTTAATTTGTTGTTATTGAGTTATATGAGTTCCCTATATATGTTAGATATTAACCACATATCATATATGGCTTTAAATACCTCCTCCCACTGAAGAGATTGCCTCTTCATTTTGTTATTTATTTTCTATGAAAAAACCTTTTGGTTTGATGTTATTATACTTATTTATTTTTGCTTTTGTTGACTCTGCTTTTGGTGTCATATCCAAAGAATCATTTCTAAGACCAATGTCAAGGAGGTTTTTCCCACTGTTTTCTTCTAGGAGTTTTACAATTCAGGTCTTACATTTAAGTATTTAATTCATTTCAAGTTAATTTTTGTAGGTGTTGTAAGCTGCAGATCCATTGTTTTGTTTGTGAATATCCAGGTTTCCTAACACCATTTATTGGAAAGATGACATTTTCTTCTTTGAGTATTCTTGGCTCCTTTGCCAAATATTAATCAATCATATATGTATTGGTTTATTTCTGTGCTCTGGATTCTGTTGCCCTGTAATGCAATGTAATCTGTTGTTTTGGTCTTTTTTTTTTTTTTTATGTCAGTAGCATACTGTTTTGATTACTATAGCTTTGTAGTACAGTTTGAAATCAGGAAGTATGATGCCTATAGCTTTGTTCTTTCCTAAGGTTGCCTTCTCCCACAGAGTTCAAAAGTCTGTTCTTTATCTCTGTGTCTCTTCTAAATTCCATATATATGCATTAATATACTGTGTTGGTGTTTTTCTTCCTGACTTACTTCACTCTGTATAGTAATCTCCAGTTTTATCCACCTCATTAGAACTGATTTGAATGTATTTTTTTTTAATAGCTGAGTAATACTCCATTGTGTATATGTACCACAGCTTTCTTATCCATTCATCTGCCAATGGACATCTAGGTTGCTTCCATGTCCTGTCTATTGTAAACAGTGCTGCTATGAACATTGGGGTACATGTCTCTTTCAGTTCTGGTTTCCTTGGTGTGTATGCCCAGCAGTCAGATTGTTGGGTCATATGGCAGTTCTATTTCCAATTTTTAAGGAATCTCTGCACTGTTCTCCATAGTGGTTGTACTAGTTTGCATTCCCACCAACAGTGTAAGAGAGTTCCCTTTTCTCCACATCCTTTCTGACATTTATTGTTTGTAGACTTTTTGATAGCAGCCATTTTGACCAGTGTGAGATGGTACCTTACTGTGGTTTTGATCTGCATTTCTCTGATAATGAGTGATATTGAGTTTGCTAGCCATCTGTATGTCTTCTTTGGAGAAATGTCTGTTTAGTTCCTTGGCCCATTTTTTGATTGGGTTGCTTATTTTTCTGGTATTGAGCTGCATGAGCTGCTTGTATATTTTTGAGATTAATTTTTTGTCAGTTGCTTCTTTTGCTATTATTTTCTCCCATTCTGAAGGCTGTCTTTTCACTGTGCTTACAGTTTCCTTCATTGTGCAAAAGCTTTTAAGTTTAATTAGGTCCCACTTGTTTATTTTTGTATAGTAACATTTAAGGATATAAAATTAATACATAGAAATTCCTATACACTAACAATGAGAAAATAGAAAGAGAAATTAAGAAAATAATTTCATTTATCATTGCAATGAAAAGAATAAAATACTTAGGAATAAATCTATCTAAAGAAACAAAAGATCTATATGTATAGAAAACTATAAAACATTGGTGAAAGAAATCAAAGAGAACACTAATAGATGGAGAAATATACCATGCTTATGTATTGGAAGAATCAATTTAGTGAAAATAAGTATACTAACCAAAACGATCTATAGATTCAATGCAATCTCTATCAAGCTACCAATGGTATATTTCACAGAGCTAGAACAAATAATTTCACAATTTGTATGGAAATACAAAAAACCTCAAATAGTCAAATCAATCTTGAGAAAGAAGAATGGAACTGGGAGAATCAACTTGCCTGACTTCAGACTATACTACAAAGCTACAGACCTCAAGAGAGTATGGTACTGGCACAAAGACAGAAATATTGATCAGTGGAACAAAACAGAAAGCCCAGAACCAAATCCATGCACCTTTGGACACCTTAACTTTGACAAAGGAGGCAAGAATATACAATGAAGGAAAGACAATCTCTTCAACAAGTGATGCTGGGAAAACTGGTCAACCACTTGTAAAAGAATGAAACTAGAACACTTTCTAACACCATACACCAAAATAAACTCAAAATGGATTAAAGGTCTAAGTGTAAGACCAGAAACTATAGAACTCTTAGAGGAAAATACAGGCAAAACACTCTCTGACATAAATCACAGCAGGATACTCTATGACCCACCTTCCAGAGTAATGGAAACAAAGTCTTTTTTTTTTTTTTAACAAATGTAAAGAGAAAGCTACTCACTACCTAACTCTCTAAAAGAAGTTTGCATGATTGAAGATAAGAACACAAAAGAGTCTACAAAGTTCCTGAGAACTTGAAAGAATTGTAATCAATAAACTTTCTACCATCAGAACTTCAAAGTAAAATGGTGTATTATTTCTGCTTTAAGATGCATGGTTCAAAGCCATCAATACAGTAGTGACCATTAAACTCCTGTTTCATTCAAATCCCTTATTACCTCCTAGTCTTTCTTTTGTTAAATCATCTTTTTAGTGATCTGAAAAATACTATTTAGTAAATTTAAAATTTGGACATTCAATAATATACTATAGTTTATTTTTTTAATATGTATACATCTATTGCCTCATTTCTATTCTAAAACTTAAATCTACTATAGATTTTTATTGTTCATATCAATAAAAATTGATGTTGAGTTGGAGAGAGAGAGATTTTAAAATAAAGCCATGCTGAACTGATAAAATGAAAAGGAAAGGAGAGGGTAGAGAGAGGAGAAATAAAAGAGAGAAAAGAGAAGGTATGTTTCTAGAAATTCAAAGATTATATGTGTCAACTGTATTTAGGGCTCAAAGTATGCACTCTGGCTTATACAGCATCAGAGCACTGAGTGTGGAGAATGAAGAGAGACAGTGAGGTGAAGTTCCATGACCTGTAAGCCTCTGCTGCTTCCAAGAAGTCAGAGGAGGTCAGGATATAAGCTAGATTTCAAAAAAAAAAAAAAAGCTAACTTTTTCACCCAGAAAGGATGAGCAATAGTGAGTTGCCCCATTTTGCCAAGGTCGTCAAGGCAAACCCAGATGTTCATTTCTTAACCTAGTCTTCCTTGATGTTCAGATTAAAGACATCATTTGCCCTTCACTCTTACTCCAATGCTTTCTTTTCTGACTAGTTAAATATATATAGTAACTATGAATCTCCATCCACACACCCAATTTTTAACTTTAAATCTACTATTTTTTAAAATTTTAGATCAAATTTTATCTAATCCACAGGGATGACAAGTTCATCTCAAACACCCAGAAGACCTTACCAACTCAGGGTGGCTCCAGAATCCAGGATCTTAATGGGATTCCTAAAATGAAAAAGAAGGTTGTCACCATCTAACCATCATGGGCATGACTGACGTTTGTGGTTTCCACTCAGTGGTAGTTTGGTGGATCTATTATCCCAAGCTGTGGTTGAGATCTAGCCTCTAGGGTATGCTACCTAAGGGCAAAACCAACCAGAAGGGCTTGGATTCATGCTTTCTCTGAAAACCACTACTTCTCATTTTCTTTTAATTCTTCACCAGTCTCCATTTCTCTCACCTCAGCTTGATTCTCAAATGTCTCTTCACTTCTCTGTCCCTCCCTGCTCTCTTCCCATAGGATACATATTATAATATCTTTGGTGAACCCTAACTTTTCCAAAATATTCTTTTGCCCTTGACAATTGAGACCTATCTATCTGAAAGAGGAAAGAGGAAAAACAAATCAATTAGGCACTTCAATTTTTATTCTTATCTATTATTTCATGAAACAATTACTTTCATCCCACAGGGAAAATTTACTTTTGATACAGATCCCATCCAAAACAAGAAGGAGCCAAGCCTCTAACATAAATTAAGAACAGTAACCTTAGCACTTGTTCAAAAGCTAATTTAGTCTATTTTCCCTAATCCTCCCAAATACTGGTTAGGTAAACTTGGGTACCACGCAAAATATTTGCCCCTAAACACACCAGTCTCCCCTTGGAGAAATTCTTTCCAACTTCCACTCAACACATTCCATCCTGGTGAGTTATTACGTTATTCAGTTCAGTTCAGTTCAGTCGCTCAGTCGTGTCCGACTCTTTGCAACCCCATGAATTGCAGCACTCTAGGCCTCCCTGTTCATTACCATCTCTCAGAGTTCACTCAGACTCACGTCCATTGAGCCCATGATGCCATCCAGCCATCTCATCCTCAGTTGTCCCATTCTCCTCCTGCCCCCAATCCCTCCCAGCATCAGAGTCTTTTCCAATGAGTCAACTCTTCACATGAGGTGGCCAAAGCACTGGACTTTCAGCTTTAGCATCATTCCTTCCAAAGATATCCCAGGGCTGATCTCCTTCAGAATGGACTGGTTGGATCTCCTTGCAGTCCAAGAGACTCTCAAGAGTCTTCTCCAACACCACAGTTCAAAAGCATCAATTCTTCAGCACTCAGCCTACTTCACAGTCCAACTCTCACATCCATACATGAACACAGGAAAAACCATAGCCTTGGCTAGATGGACCTTAGTCAGCAAAGTAATGTCTCTGCTTTTGAATATTCTATCCAGGTTGGTCATAACTTTTCTTGCAAAGAGTAAGCTTCTTCTAATTTAATGGCTGCAGTCACCATCTGCAGTGATTTTGGAACCCAAAAAAATAAAGTCTGACACGGTTTCGACTGTTTCCCCATCTATTTGACATGCAGTGATGGGACCAGATGCCATGATCTTCATTTTCTGACTGTTGAGCTTTAAGCCAACTTTTTCACTCTCCACTTTTACTTTCATCAAGAGGCTTTTTAGCTCCTCTTCACTTTCTGCCATAAGGGTGGTGTCATCTGCATATCTGAGGTTATTGATATTTCTCCTGACAGTCTTGATACCAGCTTGTGCTTCTGCCAGCCCAGCATTTCTCATGATGTACTCTACATAGAAGTTAAATAAGCAGGGTGACAATATACAGCCTTGATGGACTCCTTTTCCTATTTGCAACCAGTCTGTTGTTCCATGTCCAGTTCTAACTGTTGCTTCCTGATCTTCATACAGGTTTCTCAAGAGGCAGGTCAGGTGGTCTGGTATTCCAATCTCTTTCAGAATTTTCCACAGTTTCTTGTGATCCACACAGTCAAAGGCTTTGGCATAGTCAAGAAAGCAGAAATAGATGTTTTTCTGGAACTCTCTTGCTTTTTCCATGATCCAGCGGATATTGGCAATATGATCTCTGGTTCCTCTGTCTTTTCTAAAACCAGCTTGAACATCAGGGAGTTCACGGTTCACGTATTGCTGAAACCTGGCTTGGAGAATTTTGAGCATTACTTTACTAGCATGTGAGATGAGTGCAATTGTGCGGTAGTTTAAACATTCTTTGGCATTGCCTTTCTTTGGAATTGGAATGAAAACTGACCTTTTCCAGTCCTGTGGCCCCTGCTGAGTTGTCCAAATTTGCTGGCATATTGAGTGCAGCACTTTCAAAGCATCATCTTTCAGGATTTGAAACCTCTCCACTGGAATTCCATCACCTCCACTAGCTTTACTGGTAGTGATGCTTTCTAAGGCCCACTTGACTTCACATTCCAAGATGTCTGGCTCTAGATTAGTGATCACATCATCATGATTATCTGGGTCATGAAGATCTTTTTGTACAGTTCTTCCGTGTATTCTTGCCACCTCTTCTTAATATCTTCTGCTTCTGTTAGGTCCATACCATTTCTGTCTTTTATCAAGCCCATCTTTGCATAAAATGTTCCCTTGGTATCTCTAATTTTCTTGAAGAGATGTCTAGTCTTTCTCATTCTGTTCTTTTCCTCTACTTATTTGCATTGATCACTGAAGAAGGCTTTCTTATCTCTTTTTGCTATTCTCTGGAACTCTGCATTCAGATGTTGATATCTTTACTTTTCTCCTTTGCTTTTTGCCTCTCTTCTTTTCACAGCCTTTGTAAGGCCTTCCCAGACAGCCATTTTGCTTTTTGCATTTCTTTTTCATGAGGATGGTCTTGTTCCCTGTCTCCCATACAATGTCACGAACCTCATTCCATAGTTCATCAGGCACTCTATCAGATCTAGACCCTTAAATCTATTTCTCACTTCCATTGTATAATCATAAGGGATTTGATTCAGGCCATACCTGAATGCTTTAGCGGTTTTTGCTACTTTCTTCAGTTTAAGTCTGAATTTGGCAATAAGGAGTTCGTGATCTGAGCCACAGTCAGCTCCTGGTCTTGTTTTTGTTGACTGTATAGAGCTTCTCCATCTTTGGCTGTTTATAATATAATCAATATGATTTCGGTGTTGACCATCTGGTGATGTCCATGTGTAGAGTCCTCTCTTGTGTTGTTGGAAGAGGGTGTTTGCTATGACCAGTGCATTTTCTTGGCAAAACTTTATTAGCCTTTCCCCTGCTTCATTCCGCATTCCAAGGCCAAATTTGCCTGTTACTCCAGGTGTTTCTTGACTTCCTACTTTAGCATTCCATTCTCCTATAATGAAAAGGACATCTTTGGGGGTGTTAGTTCTAAAAGGTCTTGTAGGTCTTCATAGAACCATTCAACTTCAGCTTTTTCAGCATTACTGTTTGGGGCAGAGACGTGGATAACTGTGATATTGAATGGTTTGCCTTGGAAACGAACAGAGGTCGTTCTATCATTTTTGAGATTGCATCCAAGTACTGCATTTCAGACTCTTGTTGACCATGATGGCTACTCCATTTCTTCTAAGTGATTCCTGCCCGCAGTAGTAGATTTAATGGTCATCTGAATTAAATTCACCCATTCCAGTCCATTTTAGTTCGCTGATTCCTAGAATGTCAATGTTCACCCTTGCCATTTCTTGTTTGACCACTTCCAATTTACCTTGATTCATGGACCTGACATTCCAGGTTCCTATGCAATATTGCTCTTTACAGCATTGGATCTTGCTTCTATCACAAGTCACATGCAGATCTGGGTATTGTTTTTGCTTTGGCTCCATCCCTTCATTCTTTCTGGAGTTATTTCTCCACTGATCTCCAGTAGCATATTGGGCACCTAATGACTTGGGGAGTTCCTCTTTTGGTATCCTATCATTTTGCCCTTTTATACTGTTCATGGGGTTCTCAAGGCAAGAATACTGAAGGGGCTTGCCATTCCCTTCTCCAGTGGACCAAGTTCTGTCAGCTCTCTCCACCATGACCCGACCATCTTGGGTTGACCCACAGGCATGGCTTGGTTTCATTGAGTTAGAGAAGGCTGTGGTCCTAGTGTGATTAGATTGACTAGTTTTCTGTGAGTATGATTTCAGTGTGTCTGCCCTCTGTTGTCCTCTTCCAACATCTACCATCTTACTTGGGTTTCTCTTACCTTAGGCATGGGGTATCTCTTCACAGCTGCTCCAGCAAAGCACAGCCACTCCTCTTTACCTTGGACAAGGGGTATCTCCTTACCGCCGCTGTTCCTGACCTTCAATGTGGGCTAGCTCCTCTAGGCCCTTCTGCCCCTGTGCAGCCATAGCTCCTCGGGTTGCTCCTCCAGGCCGCCGGCCCTGGCCTCGGGCATGAGTGGCTCCTCCCAGCTGCCACCCGTGGCCTCAGACTCAGGTTGGCTCCTCAGGGTCACCACCCCTGGCCTCGAGCGCAAGGTGGCTTCTTCTACCCACCCTGACCTTGGATGCAGATTGTCTCCCCCGGCCGCTCCTGACCTCAGACGCAGGGTAGCTCCACCCAGCCACCGCCCTGACCCTGGACATGAGGTGTCTCCTCCCAGCCACCACTGGCCTCAGACGTGGGGTAGCTCCTCCCGGCTGCCACTGACCTCAGACACAGGGTAACTCCTCTCGGCCGTTCCTGTGCCGTCGCAGCCTGGTACTCTAGGCCGCTGCCCCTGACCTCTGACGTGGGGTAGCTCCTCACGGCCGGCCGTACTTAGTGTGCAGGCCCGGCTCTCACAGCCACCCGCACTTATTACGTTATTAATTCGGTATATATTAAGTATCTACTATGTGCTAGTACTAGTCTAAGCACTGAGAAATCTCACCAATGTTTTACTTCTATGTTACTGTCTCTGTAACATGTGTTTCTTTCATGGGTGACAAATTCCAGAAAAGGTTAAGCTCAAAACTCTTAATTTTCTTTTGAAACTCAGCAAAACTCTCTAGGTAGTCATAGGGGTCTAGTCTTTGCTGAGACCACATTTCACCCTGTTTCCTCCAGACCATCACTGGCGGTGTGATGGTTAATTGTGTGTCACTTTGGCCAGGCTATAACGCCCAGACGTGTACACAAACATGATTATGAATATTCCTGTGAGTTGTTTTTGGAGGAAATTTACATTTAAATTAGTGGGCTTTGATTAAAGCAAATTATTCCCCATCATGTAAAGAATATCCAATCAGTTGAAGGCATGAATAGAACAAAGACTGCTCTTCCTTGAGCAAGAAGGGATTCTGCCAGGAGTTTGCCTTTGAATATGGATCTCAACTCTTCCCTGGGTCTCCAGTCCACTCCTCCCTCCCCCATTCTGCAGATTTTGGACTTTGCCAAGCCTCCACAACCATGTGAACCAATTTTGTTAAATCACTTTGTGTATCTGTCTGTCTGTCTGTCTGTCTCTTCCTCTTTTTTTTCCTCTCTCCTATATATCTCTGCTGTTTCTGATTCTCTGAGAACCCTAATACATTTTAACTACCTGATGCGAAGAGCCAACTCACTGGGAAAGACCCTAATGCTAAAAAGATTGAAGACAAAAGAAGAAGAGGGCAGCACAGGATGAGATGGTTAGATAGCATCTCTGACACAATGGACATGAGTTTGAATGAACTCCAGGACAGAGTGAAGAACAGGGAAGCCTGGTGTGCTGCAATCCATGGGGTCACAAAGAGTTGGGTATGATTAAGGACTGAACAACAGCATCAATGCCTATTAAGGATGCCTTATTGAGGTAACTTTGTGATTGATTATGATAGCATTCTCCCTCAAACCCTGCAAAGTAGCTGGTTTAGGCTTTTCATAGCTATGATAATCCTCTTTGCCCCACACAGAAGTACCAAGAGGGGACAGATATGGCAAAGCACCATATGTTTCTCACTCTCTGGCTTAAGGAGTTGAACAACCAATTATACTTCCTCTCCCTCTTTTCACAGCTCCCTTAATATTCAATAAATTATTCTACCACATAAAAGCGTGTGTTTTTGTCTTTACCACTAGGGTGTAAACTGTTCAAGTGTATGAATCTTATGCTCCACAGGCCATCACTGTAGCACCAACACACTTATGGTGAAATCTCATACATAGTAGAAACACCATAAATAGATGATAGAGGAAAGAACATTGAGGAAACTGTTTGCAGAGACACTGAATGAGAAAAGTTGACCTAATTTAACCCCAAGAATTAACCCAAGCATGCAGGTGTATCTGGTTTTGCATACCTTCTCTGAAAAATGACTTAGCAAGCAGAACTTCACACGTTGCGGTTATGAGGATGAATTTTTTCACTGGCTCCGGTTCACATGGTTTAAATAACATTTCGTTTTGCTATGAGCTTTATTTTCATTTGAAACTCCACGAATGTGAAACCATTTGAATCAAACCAGATGCAAGCATTCAGAATGCCCTGTGCATTGCTTTAAGCCTGTTTTACTTGTGAAACAACCGAATTTCACTTCACTTTGAATAAACTCTCATTTGGAGTACCAGTTTGCTCAGAGACTTTTCAAACCCCTCCGTCCTTACTAGATGTTTTTGGGGAAATCAACCTTCAAAAAAACTTAAGCCCTGATTCCTTAAAAACAGGATTCCCCCTCCTTTGGAAATTGTAAAATAATACAGAAATATATGTGTAAGCACATCACATGTATGTGTAATGTTTGCTTATTCAACTTACTCATACACACTCAACATTCTCTTAGTTCACTGTAGGTTATGTGGACCTATAATAATAGGCCAGTTCAGGAATGTCAGCCTTAACATTAACAGAAACGTGAAGACAAAGTTTTCCATTGTCACATACCCTACTGTTTGGATATGTAAGCTCTAATGTGGTTGGCACATGAGAAACAAATGATACTTGTTCCAACCCCAATCTAGCCTAAGCATGGACTTTTTATTTTGCAGTGTAAAATTCATAGGCAGCTAGAAAACAAGTGAATTTGCAACTATAGAATAACCTCCTCAACTATTCTTTTTTTTTTCATTCAAGTTATACTTTGAAAATCTTATCTTTAACATAGATTACTAAATGCTGGACTAGTGACAGATAATGTCATTTTCCATCCAAACATCGAAGTGAATGGCCTCTATTTTAGTGAGTTCTGCAACATTCATTTTAGCAGCAACCACATTACATATGTCCATCTTTACACACAAACAATAATCAAAGGATGGAAATAAATCTCTATGGCATTCACTTATGGAATGTTATTTATAAAAAATGTGAATGCAACAAGGAAAATGATGGTATACATTAAACTAGAGGCAGTACAGGAGAAAACTTTATTTTCCCCATTTTTCAGTGATGGCAAGTCACACAAAACACAATGAAAAGTAGTTCCTTTGTCATTTTTGCTCTTCTGAGTCACTGTTGTGGTTTAGGGAGGAAAGAGAAAAGCAGTGACTTGCTGCAAGCTGATCTAGCAGCCCTGGGGGTTGGGAGTGGGGAGGGTCCACTGGGTGACCTGGCTTGGGGCCATTGACAGTTCTGCTGAGATATTCAGAATACCGACTGTACAAAACTAATGATCATATAGTCTCAATCATATAGTCTCAATATCTACTACTTGCCAGGTGCTTTGGAAGCCTTAGTGATTCTTTCAACCATGCTTCATTTACCAAGTGTTATTACACTGATTCTTCTTATAAGGAAACAAGTTTGGCAAAAGCAAGTAAGTTAGCCCCCCAAATCACAGAACTAATAAGTCATGGGTCAGGGTTCAAATTTTACAACTAATCTATTCAAAAGTTCATGCTTTTCCTACTATTAAACCCTGGAATAACAGAGCATCAGGGCTCCTTTTTTTTTCTTTTTATTTTTTAACATCATGCCATGGGGCATGTGGGAACTTAGTTCCCTCACCAGGACTTGAATCCATGTCCCCTGTATTGGGAGCATGGAGTCTTAACCACTGAACTACCAGGACAGCCCTTTTTTTTTTTCCTTTTTAAATATTCCTATCTTACAGTGCCTTTCTTGGTGATACCAAATCTGTACATTCCCTGGCCCATTCTAAGTCAACTGAAAGTGAAAGTCACTCAGTCATGTCCAACTCTTTGCAACCCCTTGAACTATACAGTCCTTGGAATTCTCCAAGCCAGAATACTGAAGTGGGTAGCCTTTCTCTTCTCCTGGGGATCTTCCCAACCCATGGATCAAACCCAGGTCTCTCGCATTGCAGGTGGATTTTTTACCAGCTGAGCCACAAGGGAAGCCCATTCTAAGTCAAAGATCCATAGTTTCTCATGTTTCAATTGTTGATTGAAGTACTGAATTCTATTTAAGAAAAAATATGATAAAGTTTGCTGGGGTAGAGAGAAGTACACATCTCATGGGCTGAATGGTGGCTCCCTAAAAAGATATGTTGAATTCCTAACCCCTAATAACTCAGAATGTGACCTTATTTACTAAAAGGGTCTTCATAAAGTCTATCAAGTTAAAATGAGGTCCTTCCAGTGGGCTCTAAACCAATATGACTGGTGTCCTTATAAAAAGGGGAAATGTGAACACAGAGCCAGATACAACAAAGGTCCATATAGTCAAAGCTATAGTTTTTCCAGTAGTCATGTACAGATGGGAGAGTTGGACCACAAAGAAAGCTGAGCACCAAAGAATTTATGCTTTTGAACTGTGGTGCTAGAGAAGACTCTTGAGAGTCCCTTGGACAGCAAGGAGATCAAACCAGTCAATCCTAAAGAAAATCAACCTGGAATATTCATTGGAAGGACTGATGCTGAAGCTGAAGCTTCAGTACTTTGTCCACCTAATGCAAAGAGCTGATTCATTGGAAAAGATCCATATGCTGGCAAAGCTTGAGGGCAAGAGGAGAAGAGAGAAACAGAAGATGAGATGATTGGATGACATCACTGACTCAGTAGACATGAGTTTGAACAAACTCTGGGAAACAGCAAAAGACAGGAAAGCCTGACATGCTGCAATCCACTGGGTCACAAAGAGTTGGCCACGACTTAGTGACTGAGCAACAACAAATGTTGAAGGCTCATTAAGAGAGGATAGCTGTATGGTTTGAATGATGTATCTACAAACCCAGGATACCGAAAAATTGCCAGAAAATCACCAGAGGATAGGACAAGGCAGGAAAATATTTCTCTACAGTTTTCAGAGGGAGCATAGCCCTGTAGACACTTGATTTTGTGTGTCTAGCCTCCAGCTCTGTGGAAGAATAAATACTATTGTTTTGAGTCACCAAGGTGGTGCTACTCTCTTATGGTAGAAACCTAATGCCACCTCCAATGAATGAAAATCAAGAACAGCAAAGCCTTGCTATGATCAGAGTAATCCAAGGACCAGAAGACCCTGCACCACCTAGAACACTACAGGGGCCAGGCCAGGCCAACAGGCAGAATATGCCCCTCACAAACCTCCTGAGATGAGACACATGCACATTCATGGAGAAGCACTACGATAGAGACGAGCGATTATAAATGGGATGGACAGTAAATTCAGATGATTTGTAGCTCAGGGGAAAAAAAAAAGGAGGAGGAAAATACGGCCAGATGGCACTTTTAAAATGTTGTTTCGGGACTTGAGGCTCCAGAAGTCACATGGAAGAGAGATACGTGTATAGCTGGGCAGAAAGTGAAGGTCTTCACCAGCAAAAGTCAAGAATATCCCTGTGAAATATGCAGGGACCTGGAATGGCCCAGAAAGAGAAAACAGGAGAAGACTCAGGATGGCCACAAAGAGGAAAAGCTGAAAATGCATTCAAAATTAGGGGGTATATGGGGAAGCTAGAAAAATGGTATAGACGAACCCATCTGCAGGGCAAGAATAGAGAGATGGTGGGATGACTTGGGAGGCTGGGATTGACATATATACATTTCTCATCTTTGGGAAGCTTGTCAGAACTCTGGCTGCGAGTATCCAGGCAACCGTGAGATGAGGAACAAGGTTGGTCATAGGGTTGGAGGGAAAAGATGATAAGACTGTATGCATCTGGTAGATGACCTCGAGAGGTGCGATTGGGGGAAATGGGAGGGAGGTCCCAAAGATAGGGGATATATATATATACATATAGCTGATTCACTTTGTTGCACAGCAGAAACCAACAGGATACGGCAAAACAACTATGCGCTGATAAACATACAACAGGAAATCCAAGAGATGAGTGTGTGACAAAGGACAGAAGCTAAAGTGCCATCAGCAGGCTCAGAGTGAATCCGGTACATCTTCTAATATCTGAATAACTAGAGCATCCCAGAAGCGTGGGACACAGCAGAACTCTTGGTTATCATGACCCTTCTACAAAACCTTTTCATTAATTCCTATTAAGTAAATTTCATCCTAACTATCTTAAATTTCATAACTAACTATCCAGAAATATTGAGAGAGGAATGCTTCCTAAGGAGAAGCCCTAAACTATCCAGCAATTTCACACAGGGGCTTTGGGTCATGGCTGGTGCTGGACTGGTTCCCTCCAAAGCACATGGACCTGACTCAAGTTGAAGTCATTTGCTGAGTTTTGGGAACTTGTTCAACACACCTAGGAAGTTAAGGGACATACAATGAGGGAGACGTGACTGATCCTAGCTGAGATTTGGAACAAGGGGTAAAAATGCACAGAGTCTGTTCCAGAGGGGCAAAAGTTCCAGAGAAGAAGCTTCTCCATCTGAGTCTCAGCTTAAAGAGACCTCCGAAATAGAGAAAATTGGAATTAATTTCCCAGAGACTAAAGGGCCGAAACTGATAAACTTTATGGGCTACTCTCTTCTAAGCAGATCCACATCCTTCTGATAAAATTCTCATCAGTATAGTCATTACTGGGCCATACAGTTTCAAACAGAAGGATAGAAATTTTTTATTCTTTCCTTTCCCCAATTATGGACATCACATGCCAAAAATCAATGGAAAAAATTGAACCTTTGGTTGGAAATAATCCAAATAGTCTAGTTTTACTCCAAATGTTTTATTTAAAAATCTTTCAAAGAATAGAATGAACCAGAGTCATATACATGCCTTTGCTTAACTCTGACAAAGTCAAATCACCCATCCATTTTTAATTTTTCAACTTTGGAGCAGTTAAAATGTTCACTAGAGATAAAAAGATTTAAATATGCACCAATAGAAAATTTGTGACAGAATAAAATATCTGTTTTATAGATTAGAGAGATTGTTGAAAACATATTTCTGCAATTATTACATATGAGTTTTCTAAGGATTCTTATTTTGGGTAATACCTAAGTGCAGTGGCAAAAAAAAAAAAAATCTGTTAAACTATTAAGATGAACATTCTAAACAGTCCACTTCGAGAGCAAATGAGATTGGCATATCAACACTTAATAACTATAACACAGATTGCAAAACACTAAAATGCAGAAAGGAAAGCCCTCTGCAAATGCTATCCTCCACCACCCTCCCCCACACATATCCAGCCAAAATGCCTCCCATTTTTTTAAACACAGGAAACATTTGTGGGACAAACGTAGACTAGGAAGAACTAGATCATGCTCCCAAGTCAGCTCAATTTGAAATAAATCAGAAGCTAAGGACACTGATACCCTTGTCCTATTTCTTCCTCTCTGCTTGCCATTTTCAAGATCCAATATTTAGAAATTACAGCCTTCCACGACCTCTCTCTCTGAATTTCAACTTTTGTTTCCATTTATTGATACGTGTTTTTTTTCTTAACACATTATTTTTTATTTTTGAGTATTTTTTCTGCTTATTATTCACATATCAAAATTTTATAGACCTGAAATCATGTTAGGATACCATTTTATACTTAATATTTTTAGTTTAATAATTTTTAATTAATATGGTTCTGGATTGCTGCATTATCTTTATTTTTTTATACTTTATTCTACATTACAGTACTGTATTTGTTTTGCCATACATTGACATGAATCAGCCACAGGTGTACACAATCTCCCAATGCCGAAGCCCCTCCCACCTCCCACCCCATATCATCTCCCTGGATCATCCCATGCACCAGCCCCAAGCACCCTGTATCCTGTATTGAACATATGTGTTTTAAGGTATACACATAGATGTTGTGGAGAAAAGAAAATGAATATCTTCAGACATTGGGCCTGCAATTTTTTTAACTTTTTTATATTGACACATTGCTGAAAAAAAAGAACTCAGCCATACATACACAAGTATCCATTCTCCCCTAAACTTCCCTTCCATCCAAGCTGCCACAGAACATTGAGTGCTATACAGCAGGTCCTTGTTTGTTATTCATTTTAAATACAGCAAGGTGTATATGTCCACTCCGAACTTTCTAACTATCCCTTCTTCCCAGCCTTCTCCTTTGGTTCATCCTCTATGTCTGTGAGTTTGTTTCTGTTTTGCAAATAAGTTCATTTGCATCATTTCTTTTTAGATTCCACCTATAAGTGATGTCATAAGGTATTTCTCCTTCTCTAACTTAACTTCACTCAGTATGACAGTCTCTAGGTCCATCCACGTTGCTGCAGATGGAATTATTTCATTCTTTTTAATTGGGCCTGGAATCTCAACAATAGGATGAGACTATCTGGAGAAGGAAATGGCAACCCACTCCAGTATTCTTGTCTGGATAATCCCATGGACAGAGGAACCTGGTGGACTACAGTTCATGGGGCCGCAAAGGGTCAGACATGACTGAGCAACTGAGCACACATTACTAGTTCACCTATGCTATTATTTGAAACAGCCTAATTCAGAGTAGAAAGACTGAAGCCAAAATTGTCTACAAGCATCACTCATGTCCCATCTTTATGCATCAGCCCCAAAGGAGAGCTGTGTGTATGAGGAAATACTATTCCTAACAGCTCTTGGACTAAAAGCAGTCCTCAGAATGGCCACTGGGTTTCTTCAAAGATTTGTTTTTACCAAGAGTTTGGCCACTGCTCACTGCTCATGTGTATATCGGAGAAGGCAATGGCACCCTACTCCAGTATTCTTGCTTGGAAAATCCCATGGATGGAGGAGCCTGGTAGGCTGCAGTTCATGGGGTTGTGAAGAGTCGGACATGACTGAATGATTTCACTTTCACTTTTCACTTTCATGCATTGGAGAAGGAAATGGCAACCCACTCCAGTGTTCTTACCTGGAGAATCCCAGGGATGGGGGATCCTGGTGGGCTCCCGTCTATGGGGTCACACAGAGTCGGACACAACTGAAGTGACTTAGCAGCAGCAGCACCATGTATATATATCACTGTTAGGTTTTCATTCCCCAGGGAAGCCCAGAAACACTCACTAGGTTGAAGGTACTTTTCTCAAAAAGGCCAAGATGAACCTAGTATGTGTCATAAAGCAACTTGCCCAGCTGCTAACCTTGGCTAAGTGCTCCTACATAACTGTGGGCTTATGACAACATCTCGTTCCATGGTCTCCAGACAATTGGAACATAGCAAATAAAATGATATTGGGCAAAGCCATGTGATGCTTCTGTTTCATATCGACACAGTCATGTTAGAGGTTGACTCCTCACTCCAAATGGACTCTTCAGAGCAGCCTGGGACATCACCTCCCTTGTCATTATAATCTGCAACATATCACCATTGATAAACTCTTTGTATCCCCATAGACTGTAGCCTGCCAGGTTCCTCTGTCCATTGTATTCTTCAGGCAAGAATACTGGAGTGGATCACCATGCCCTCCTCCAGGGGACCTTCCACACGCTGGGTTCAAACCCCCATCTCTTATATCTCCTGCATTGGCAGGAGGATTCTTTACCACTAGCAACACCTGGGAAGTGCATAAATCAACTATATTCCAATTTTTTAAAAATAATAATAGAATGGTGGCATACTTAATGAAATCTGGTGTGTCAGAGACTCATACAAGACTTCAGTCATATTTGACACAGCTAAAGTTACGCTAACATATTGATAAATGCATCGAGCTTTGGAAATCACAGGCTTTCTGTTCTTGTAGAGGAACAAGAGGAACTGGGATGATGACTGTCACCGGTGTTTCAGATAAGAGGTGAGACTCTAACATATGCATCTGCAAACTCTGTGAAACCAAGATGCTAACCCAGAGGGCAAAATGATTGGAAACAAAAGAATGAAAGATGATGAAACTGAAGTCAAAGAAATTAGTTTTAGTGAGTCATGTCAAGACAAAATGAAATGGTAGAGGATCAAAAGGAAAGAAGAGGAATGCTGACCAAAGTCTATGGTCCAAATGAAGCAGAGAATTACATCCTAAGGGGTTACAGGAAACATGTTGTCATTTAGTTGCTAAGTCATGTCTGACTCTTGTGATCCCATGGACTGTAGCTAGGACGCCATAGACTGTAGACTGGAGTGAGTTGCCATGTCCTTCTCCAGGGAATCTTTCCAGCCCAGGGATCAAACCCACTGTGTCTCCTGCACTGGCAGGTGGATTCTTTACCACTGAGCCACCAATGCTTCCGTGGAAAATATAGAAGCTATCTAATTCAATTTCTTCATTGTGCAGATAAGAAAATCAAGCAAGAAAACAATGATTTACCTAAAGATTGATTAAGAGCAGTAATAGAAAACCCAATTCCATTCTCTCTCTACCCTATGGAGTAATATCTGTACTATTAATAAAATTCTCAATAAAAAGTGACAGATGGCACCATTATAAAAATCTAATGGAATTGAGTTTCATCTATGAAAGCTATATCATTCTCTATATTTATTCAGTTCAGTTCAGTTGCTCAGTCATGTCCAGCTCTTTTCGACCCCATGAACCACAGCATGACAGGCCTCTCTGTCCATCACCAACTCCCAGTGTCCACCCAAAATCATGTCCATCAAGTTGGTGATACCATCAAACCATCTCATCCTCTGTTGTCCCCTTCTCCTACCCTCAATCTTTCCCAGCATCAGAGTCTTTTCAAATGAGTCAGCTCTTTGCATCAGGTGGCCAAAGTATTGGAGTTTCAGCTTTAACATCAGTCCTTCCAAAGAACACCCAAGACTGATCTCCTTTAGGATGGACTGGTTGGATCTCCTTGCAGTCCAAGGGACTCTCAAGAGTCTTCTCCAACACCACAGTTCAGAAGCATCAATTCTTTGGCGCTCAGCTTTCTTCACAGTCCAACTCTCACATCCATACATGACCACTGGAAAAACCATAGCCTTGAGTAGATGGACCTTTGTCGGCAAAGTAATGTCTCTGCTTTTTAATAGGCTGCCTAGGTGGGTCATAACATTCCTTCCAAGGAGTAAGTGTCTTTTAATTTCATGGCCGCAGTCACCATATGCAGTAGTTTTGGAGCCCAGAAAAATAAAGTCAGCCACTGTTTCCTCTGTTTCCCCCATCTTTCTGCCATGAAGTGATGGGACCAGATGCCATGATCTTAGTTTTCTGAATGTTGAGCTTTAAGCCAACTTTTTCACTCTCCTCTTTCACTTTCAAGACGCTCTTTAGTTCTTCACTTTCTGCCATAATGGTGGTGTCATCTGCATATCTGAGGTTATTGATTTTTCTCCCAGCAATCTTGATTCCAGCTTGTGCTTCCTCCAGCCCAGCATTTCTCATGATGTGCTCTGCAAATAAGTTAAATAAGCAGGGTGGCAATATGCTATCCTAAAGTAGCTGAATTAATCCACTCACTGAGTTAATTTCATATTTCAGGGCATATATTTCAACTCAATAAGTTATAGATGTTCTTTTAAAAAATAGAAATAGCCATAACATATGTATATCAAGTTTGAACATTATTTCTCTCATCCACCAGAAAATGAGGTGGAAAAACCTATTAGCATTTTGTTAGGATGGTGCCTCCAATGTAAAAAACCACAATTCTAGCTCCTTTCTAACAACACTCAAATCTAAAACTGTTTTCCATCCCAGTTTCCCCCTTTATTATTCATTACTTGGCACACAAGAAGCATCTCTTCTCTTTCAAGGACATCTTTGAACACAGAACACAGTGTGCCGTACAAATATCACACTGACTACAATCTAACTGAAAACCATGTGGTCCTGACATTTGCTGCAGTCCCTTCTTCTCTCCTTTAGCACCATACCTTAAATTTACATTCTGCAGAGAGCCTGGAAAATCCATGGATGGAGGAGCCTGGTAGGCTGCAGTCCATGAGGTCGCTAAGAGTCAGACACGATTGAAAGACTTCACTTTCACTTTTCACTTTCATGCCTTGGAGAGGGAAATAGCAACCCACTCCAATGTTCTTGCCTGGAGAACCCCAGGAATGGGGGGTGGCGGGGGAGCCTGGTAGGAGGCCGTCTACGGGGTTGCACAGAGTCAGACATGACTGAAGTGACTTAGCAGCAGCAGCAAAGAATATTCAGCTTTGCTCCAGGGACATTCTGGTGGCGAGAAACCTCCTTAGGGATATAATACTCGAGTTCTCACAAAAGCAAATTTCTCATCTTTGGGAAGCTTGTCAACACTCTGGCTGCAAGTATGCAGGCAACTGTGAGATGAGGAACAAAGTTGGTCACAGGGTTAGAGGGAAAAGATGATAAAAATCAGATCTGTGATCCATTTGTCTAAGCTTAAGTGCCATGCATGTGTGCTCAGTCGTGTCCGACTCTTTGTGACCCCATGGACTGTAGCCCACCAGGCTTCTCTGTCCATTGGATTCTCCAGGTAAGAATACAGGAGTGTGTTACCATTTCCTCCTCCAGGGGATCTTCCTGAGTTAGGATCAAACCCATGTCTCCTGCATTGACAGGTGGATTCTTTTAAAATGCACCACCTAGGAAGCCCATAAGCTTAAGCGCTGCTCTAACACTGAGAGAACAAGAACTGTGAACAAAGGGAAAACTTTGCAGTTTGGGGAGGCTTATCCTTTTATTTCTCCTGACTGCTTGACACCTACCACCAGATTTATTCCTTTGCATCCTTGACCACACTCAGATATCAGTCTTTCTGCATCCACCACTCCGCCCATTCTCTTCCAACCTGCCTTCACCACAGGGCATCATGCCTCCTTTTTAAAATTTTTTTTATATATTGTGGGCTTCCCCTGTAGCTCAGCTGGTAAAGAATCCACCTGCAATGCAGGAGACCCTGGTTCGATTCCTGGGTCAGGAAGATCCCCTGGAGAAGGAATAGGCTACCCACTCCAGTATTGTTGGGCTTCCCTGGTGGCTCAGCTGGTAAAGAATCCACCTGCAATGCAGGAGACCTGGGTTTGATCCCTGGCTTATATAATCATTTATTTTTTTACTTATCTGGCTGCACAGGGTCTTAGTTGTAGCATGCAAGATCTTTGCTCTTCCTCGAGGCATGTAGCATATTTAGTTGCCACACACAAACTCTTAGTTATGACATCGAACCTGAGGCCCCTCCATTGGGAGCACACATTCCTAGCTACTGGGGCACCAGGAAACCCCTCATATCTCCTTGTTAGGAGAACATTCATCTGAAAAATGCAAGTGACTTGTAGCCAGACTTAATGTGCTCACCCTCCCAGAAGTATTTTACATTTCTGAAAATGAACATGTTGCTCTAAAGAAAAGAATTTCTAGTGCTGCTGGAATTTGGGCTGAGATGTCGGGGGGACTCAAAGGCCTTCTTAGCAGTTTGGAAATAATACTAGATGGGGTTTCTCCATATATAGATATACTCAGCTCTAGGGTAGAGTTAGAATAATAGAAATCATATGAATTTAGGACATTTGGGATAGTGGCTCTCATCCCCCAATATAAGAGTTAAGTAAATCATTTGACCTCTCCTCCTTCACTTACTCATCCATGAAACAGGTTTCAGAATACCTACTTCACAACCCTTTCATGGAGATCATGGTTAATATGTATGCAAAAACATTTTACAAACTTGAGTCACCTTCATTATTAAAAGTGATTTCCCTCATGATGCTGATTATGGAAATACCTCCCACTGATTCTAGCTTTTTAAATGATTCTTCTAAAGTAAAGGTTGGTGAACTTTGTCTTTAAAAAGAGAGTAAATAATTTTGGCTTTGCTAACCATACAGTCCGTTCCACTGTGAAACTCTGCCATTGCAGGTAAAAGCAGCCGTGGGTGATATATAAACATATGAGTATGGATAGATTTAGCTCACAAATTGTATTTTACTGATCCCCCAAAGACTAAATACCTAAACAGAGATATATATTCATTAAGATATGAAAGAGTCAAGGCATCTGTTTTGAAAATAAGCATTCACCTTCTAGCTCTTAGATCAAACAATGTACTTGACAGAATATTGACCTGTTTCTTTGACTTTCATCTTAGCTACTCCATAAACTAGTACTCTAACTAGTTCTCTAACAAACAGATCATAAGCAAAGTGTAGAGATGGTGTGCCTTCTTATGTAACTGTAATCTATTCTCCACTCTGGCAGGCAAGTTCTTTACCACCAGCACCCCCGAGAAGCCCAGTTCTCTTGTATACCAAGTGTTAGAAGCACTGGTTTAGAGAAGAAGAATCCATCTCCAGAGATGACCTGGCCCTCTTATTATCTGCCCACATGGTGTCAAACTGGTCCACTTGCCCTTTCTTCTACCCTCATAGGTCCAGTGGAAATGAGATAGAGCTGGTTGTCATGGTAGTTAAGTGTTTCTCCAGGGTTTTGTTGTGTTTTTCTTCTGGAAGCATAAGCTTGGAGTCTCAGAAGGGCTGTTTGTTTCTTTGCCTTTTGGAGGAGAGATTTTCCCTCCCCCAAGCCCAGGCCTTAGGCTGCACTCCCCACCCCATGTTTTCACAGAGCTTCCAACGTTGGAGTGAAAGGTGGCTCACTGAGGGAAGACACGGAACTTGAGTCATGATCTGTGTCCTTCCAGCTGTGCTCTCTGTTGGCATCCAGTGGGAAAGCTGGTGGTGGGAGGAGTGACTTCATCAAAACATTGCATGCAGTATCTTGAAAGGTCCTCTGACAGGCCAGAGCTGGGTCTGCATACGTGGGGAACCAGGCTTGCACCCAACTCAATTCCCATTTGCTGAATTAATAAATAATAGAAGCCATCAATCAAGAAAGGAACAAATGCATAAAAGCCCAGACTAGGGGAGAGAGTGGGCTGAATACCTTGAAAGGCATTTTTGTTATGCACAGGCATGATTTTTGACACAGTAATTCAACACATCTGCTTGCTGGTTTGCTCGTTGGGAATGAGATTCTGGAAAAGATCGGGTATAAGAAAGAGTATGAATTATACTCTCTTTCTGTGATTGCTCTCTCTGTGATTGCACTATTCACCAAAGCCAATAAATAGTAAACTTCTAATTTATTCATTATTCCTACTGTTGGGATTCTGACGGGGCTCCAGCAGAACAGTTGCCCTCTGTCCTCATTTTGGAAAAACAGAACATTCTTTAGGAGCATATGGACGTGTGGGTGTGGGCCTGTGGTGCATGGTGAGGGGGAAGGATCGTGAAGGCCTGGAAAAAGTAATACTTTGAAACTCAAAAGCAAATTGCACCTATTTCAGCAAATTGGAAATTGATGGTGTGTAACTCTGAAGGGCCCAGCAGTAGCTATTATTTCCATTCAGGCTATTATTAACTGGTAATATTTTCTCTAGTAAACACTCAGTTGCCATAGCAACAGGAGTCGTGTCATATGGACACAAGGACTCCCTGGCTTTGCTGGAGAAAATGGATGGTGTTTTAAATGAACTTTAGAAAAGGCAAAGAGACTTGCCAAAAGATATTTTGGAAACACTAAATTCAATTTTTTACTGGAGACAAAGGAAAGAAGGGAGCTCTGATAAAGAGGAAAGCTGCACCAATCCTCTGCTGCTACCTCCTCAGCAAGCACAGAAGTGCCTTTCTTCCTGCCTGAACCAAACCCTTCACTGTGCCCTAGGTGTTACCACATGCCCCCTGCTCATGAGCTTACTGACAGGGTCAAATGTGGTTTCTAAATCCTCTAGCTTCCGTCTCTCCCCTCACGACATCTCCCCATGGGTATCTTTTAAATTACCATCTGCACTGACATGCACATGCTGGCAAAAAATACCAAATCATCAGAATACCGCTCAATAAACTACTTCAACGAGAACAAAAAATACACCTCTGTGCCCACTGCACAGTCAAGAAACAGAATGCACCAGTGCCCAGAGAGCCTGTCTAAGCTCCATTCTATATACTAATCGCCACATGTTAGTGATAACCACCAGAAGTTAATTTCCCTTGTGTTTGAAATTTACATAACTAGACATTCATACTACACACTGTACCATCTAGCTTCATTCACTCTGAGATACAGTCACTAGAATCGTCCATATTATTGCATGGAAAAAAAAGTATGTCCATTTCATTGTGTATTAGTTTCCTAAGGCTGCTGTAACCACAGACTAGGTGACTTAACAGAAGTTTGCTGTCTGACAGTTTTGGAAGCTAGATGTACAAGATCAAGGCATCAGCAGCGCCGATTCCTTGTAAAGGAGAGTCTATTCCATGCTCATCTCTCAGCTTCCGGCTGCTTGCAGGCAATCTTTGGCACTTCCGGTCTTGTAAATGTATCATTTTATTCTCTTCATGTTCACATGGCACTCCCCCTGTGTGTGTGTCTCTCTCTTTACAAGGCATTATTTTTATAAGGACACCAGTCATATCAGATTAGAGGCTCAACCTACCTCAGTATGACTTCATCTTAAATAATTTCATGCTGCTGCTGCTGCGTGGCTTCAGTCGTGTCCGCCTCTGCGCCACCCCACAGACGGCAGCCCACCAGGCTCCCCCGTCCCTGGGATTCTCCAGGCAAGAACACTGGAGTAAGAACACTCCAATGTATGAAAGTGAAAAGTGAAAGTGAAGTCACTCAGTCGTGTCTGATTCTTCGTGACCCCATGGACTGCAGCCCACCAGGCTCCTCCGTCCATGGGATTTGCCAGGCAAGAGTACTGGAGTGGAGTGCCACTGCTTTCTCCAATAATTACATGGCAATGACCTTATTTCCAAATAAGGATTGGGACTTCAACATGTGCATTTGGAGGAGAGCACAAGTGGCCCTACTGATAAAGAACCCACCACGAATGCAGGAGATGTAAGAGATGTAGGTTCAATCCCTGAGTCAGGGAGATGCCATGGAGAAGGGCATGGCAATCCACTCCAGTATTCTTGCCTGGAGAATCCCGTGGACAGAGGAGCCTGACGGTGGACAGGGAAGCCTGGCGTGCTGCAGTCCATGGGGTTGCAAAGAGTCTGACATGACTGAAGCCACTTAGCACGCACAATTAAAGCCATGACAAATGCTATCAAGTATTCCATTGGATACGTACACAACGATGTATGTATTCACTCTACTGTTGATGGATATTGGGTAATTTCTAACCTGGTCTATTCTTTTCCTTTTTAATTAATTTGTTTATTTTTGACTGGGCCAGGTCTTCACTGCTGCACAGGCTTTTCTCCAGTTGCCATGCACAGGCGTCTCATTGCAGTGGCTTCTCTTGTTGAAAAGCACAGGCTCTAGGGCGTGCGGGCTTCAGTGATTGTGGCACGTGGGCTCAGTAGGTGCGGCTCCTGGGCTCCAGAGCACAGGCTAAGCAGTTGTGGTGTGGTATGTGAGATCTTCACGGATCCGGGATCCAACGCATGTCTCCTGCATTGGAAGGCGGATCCTTTACCACTGAGCCACCAGGGAAGCCCTGGGCTCTTCTGTAATGGACCAGGTTCAATCCTGGACAAAATGAAAGAGCATGAAACTTACCTTTGATATTCTTTATTTTTTTGTTCTGGGTGTCCCACTGTATATTTTCCTCCCTTCTCAGTGTCTTTTTCTCTACAGGTTCTACTCTGTCCTAGCTACCTAACAGCAACTATAAGTTTTGCCAATTTGGTCTTCAGAAGTTACACTTCTGTCCAAATTTCCCTTTAGAAAGAGCATCCACAAGACCAGAAATCAGCTAAACTTAATGGAATGCCTCTCTACACTTGAACTCCAGGATGTGGGAAAATCCTTGGATGAGGGTTGGCAAGAGTTTTTCCCCAAATCAAACAGGGAAACCCATGGAGACTTTCATTACACAACATGATCCACACATAGTGTGCTAGTAGGCACCCCATGATAGAATGATAGCAACAGTGAGAAATGGTACAGATGAATCTATTTGCAAAGCAGTAGAGATATATCAGTCTGTCTGCTAAGATATAATTCAGTCGCTCAGTCGCATCCAACTCTTTGTAACCCCATGGACTGCAGCACACCAGGCTTCCCTGTCCATCACCAACTCCCAGAGCCTACTCAAACTCATGCCTGTTGAGTCAGTGATGCTATCCAACCATCTCATCTTCTGTCATCCCCTTCTCCTCCTGCCTTAAATCTTTCCCATAATCAGGGTCTTTTCCAATGAGTCAGTTCTTTGCATCAGGTGGCCAAAGTATTGGAGCTTCAGCTTCAAAATCAGTGCCCCCAATGAACACCCAGGACTGATCTCCTTTAGGATGGACTTGTTGGATCTCCTTACTCTTGAGAGTCTCCAAGGGACTCTCAAGAGTCTTCTCCAACACCACAGTTCAAAAGCATCAATTCTTTGGCATTCAGCTTTCTTTATAGTCCAACTCTCACATCCATACATGACTACTGGAAAAACCATAGCTTTGACTAGATGGACTTTTGTTGGCAAGGTAATGTCTATGCTTTTTAATATGCTGCCTAGGTAGGTCATAACTTTCCTTCCAAGGAGTAAGCATCTTTTAATTTCATAGCTGCAGTCACCATCTGCAGTGATTTTGGAGGCCAGGAAAATAAAGACTCTCACTCTTTCCATTGTTTCCCCATCTATTTGCCATGAAATGATGGGACCAGATGTCATGATCTTAATTTTCTGAATGTTGAGTTTTAAGCCAGCTTTTTAACTCTCTTTCACTTTCTTCAAAAGGCCCTTTAGTTCTTCACTTTCTGCCATAAGGGTGGTGTCATCTGCATATCTGAGATTATTGATATTTCTCCCAGCAATCTTGATTCCAGCTTGTGTTTCACCCAGCCCAGTGTTTTTCATGATGTACTCTGTATATAAGTTAAATAAGCAGGGTGACAATATACAGCTTTGATGTACTCTTTCCCCAATTTGGAACCAGTCTGTTGTTCCATGTCCAGTTCTAACTGTTGCTTCTTGACCTGCATACAGGTTTCTCAGGAGGTTGGTCAGGTGGTCTGGTATTCCCATCTCTTTAAGAATTTTCCACAGTTTGTTGTGATCCACACAAAGGCTTTGGCATAGTCAATGAAACAAAAGTAGATGTTTTTCTGGAACTTTCCTGCTTTTTCAATGATCCAGCAGATGTAGAGAACAAATATATGGACACAAGAGGGAAGGGGAGAGGAAGGAAATGGGAGATGGCTATTGATACATATACACTATTGATACTATGTATAAAAGAGATAACCAATGAGAACCTACTCTATAGCACAGGGAGCTCTACCTAATGTACTGTAGTGACCTGAATATGAAGGAAATCCAAAGGGGAAGGTATATATGTAGACACACAACTTACCGTAGAAATTGACACAACACTGTAAAGCAAGTGTGTCATTGATATTACTGTGTAGTCGCTCAATCATGTTCTAACTCTTTGAGACCCCATGGACTGTAGACTGCCAGGTTCTTCTGTCCATGAGATTTCCCAGGCAAGAATACCAGAGTGAGTTGCTACTTTCTTCTCCAGGGGATCATCCCAACCCAGAGTTCGAACTTGTGTCTCCTGCACTGGCAGGCAGGTTCTTTACCCTGAGCCACCAGAGAAGCCCAAAGCAAGTATTCTCCAATTAAAATTAATTTGAAAATGATAACAGGTGCATTTGTTACTGCCTAAATAATCCATAGGTTAGAACAACAATAATTTATTCTCACTGATCTGGGTGTCAGCTGAAGGTCAGCTGAGCCAGGCTGGACTCTTGATCTAAGCTGCAGGATAGGTTCAAGTCTGCTCAACACGTGTTTTTTTCTCATGTCCAAATTTCAAATGCAAGAAAGGCAAAGTTCGTATCCAGACACATCTCAAGCCTCTGTTCACCTCACCTCAATTCAATGTCAAGTTACCGTTGACAATGGTAACTGACATGACCAAAGAACACAGAAGTGGGGAGGGGAGGTATAGTCTTCCATGGAGATGAAGGCCATGACTATTTGCTGAATAGTAAGATCATCTGTCACAGAAAAGATGAGACGTTTCTGTTTAGATGACATAAGGTACAGATAGAAATGAGCTGAAATGATTTATCTCTGACTTGATGATTTCCTCAGATTAACTAAGGGTTTCCAAGCTGATTATCTTCCCTCTCTGATGAGCTGACATGATATAATGGTGATTGCTTTGGTTTGCTAAGGCTGCCATAGCAAATACCACAGACTGGGTGGCTTAAACAATAGAAATTTATTGTCTCACAGTTCTGGAGTCTAGCAGTCCAAGCCCAAGGTGCTGGCAGGGCTGGTTTTTCCTGAGCCCTCTCTTGGCTGGCAGATGCCTGTCTTCTCCTGTGTCCTCACATGGTCTTCCCCAGTGTGTGTCTGTCCAAATTTCTTTACTGAAAAGGACACCAGTCATATTGGATTAGGGCCCACTCTAATGATCTCATTCAAATTTAATCACTTCTTTAAAGAACTTATTTCCAAATGCCATTACATTCGGAGGTACAAGAGGTCAGGATTTCAACATACAAATCTGGCAGAGGGACACAAGTCAGCCTTGTGTGGGTGCGTGATCAGTCGCTCAGTCATGTTGACTCTTTGAGAATCCATGGATGCCAGGCTCCTCTGTCCATGGGATTCTCCAAGCAGGAATACTGGGGTGGGTTGCCATTTTCTCCTCCAGGGGATCTTCCCAATCCAGGGATCGAACCCAGGTCTCTTGCATTGGCAGGCAGATTCTTTGCCACTGCATAACTTGGGAAGCCCTCCAACTCAACCATAAACAGTGGTCAAAAGCATAGGTTCTATAATCAAACAGCAGTAGCTTTGAATCATGCATCGACCACTTTCTAACGGGGTGACCAACTTTTCCAATCTCTTTTCCCTTTTGTCCTATCTCTAAATCTGGAGATCATAATATCTCTCAGCAGATGGCTTTGCCATCACCTTTAAGAGTAAATACACAGAATACTGTCACAGTGTTTGATACCATGTTACAAAACACAAATCATTGCTATTGCCATCATTATTTTGTTATTAAAATATTTTAGCAAAATACATTCAAAGTCAGGCCAATAGCAAGCCTTAAATAATTTTATGCCTCTTTATAGAAATGTGTTCTTTTTTGTTAATTCATTTTTTTAATTGGAGGATAATTACTTTACCATATTATGATGGCTTTTGCCATACATCAACATGAATCAGCCATAGATATACATGTTTCCCCAGTTCTGAATCCCCTCCCACCTTCCTCACTACCCTATCCCTCTAGGTTGTCCGGGAGTACCAGCTTTGGGTGCCCAGCTTCATGCACGGAACTTGCACTGTCATCTATTTTATATATAGTAATGTGTATGTTTCAATTCTATTCTTTCAAATCATTCCACCCTTGCCTTCTCCCATAGAGTCCAAAAGTCTGTTCTTTACATCTATGTCTTCTTTTAATTAAAAAAAAAAAAGAACTTTTAAAAAAAAGCACCTTCTTACTCTTTCCCTGCAAAGGTCTTCAGCGTTAGGTATGCACTTCATTTTGCAGCTGAAGAAAATGGGGCACATCGAGGTTTAAGCAATTTGACTGTCAGTGTGGGGTCAGGGGAAGATAAGCTGCTACAGGAATCCAGTCTTTTTTTAACAAGCTTGGCTCACAGATCTCAGCTGAACTGACTTTACTCCTTTCTTTGCTTCGATGATCATATACAGTTTGATTGGAGAGTTACACTATAATTTCACAGTGATTATATGCCCCTGAAGATCATTTTGTAAGTAAATGTTTTGAAACCAAAGATAATCATTGTTGTATGACCATAAGCCTTTTTCTTATGCCATATTCTCCACCAAAGAATGTAACCAAGCTAAAGTTACATTTTGGAGTTTCTGAAACTGGCTCTGAGCTCCGTTCTTCATTTCTGGAACTCCAATGCCATCGGGGTCTCTGGAGACACATTACTGTTTCCTGGCCTCTGGGATAACCTCTATCCTTTCCACTTCAGCACAAACAAAAAGAAAGCTGCTGTGGTGCTCTTTACACGAGGACTCACAAACACAGACTAAGATGAATCAGAATCCAGTCCTTGTATAATAAGCTATTCAAAAGTGGAACATCCTGTCCAGAGGCTCTGAAATGTATTCTGATATCTGGGCATACCAAAGGTCCTCCTCTCCTTTTAGAAACTTCCTAATTGCTTGGCCACATTGTCTCCAGGAACATGTCCAGGTTCAAGAATTCTCTAAGTTGATAGGCCAGAGCTGCATCTACCTAATAACTCCAGAGGATAGCTCAGAACTGTGGCTTCCTTAGTTCTCTATTGACAAAGTAATAAACTACAGCACTGGATTTGGAGAAGAAATGGCAACCCACTCCAGTATTATTGCTGAAAAATTCCATGAACAGAGGAGCCTAGCGGGGTCGAAAAAGAGTCGGACACAAATGAGCGACTAAACAAGAGTACTGTGTAACAAGGACCCTTTTTCTAGGTGGTCTACCTTTCCTGAATTTTCAAACAAGCCTGAGATTTTTATAAAAGGTGATAAAAAATTTAGATTATACATATTTATAGACCTACAGAGCAAACAAGTGATTCTTTGTGCCAAGCCACTTCAGTCATGTCCAATTCTTTGCAACCCTATGGACTATAGCCCCCAGGCCCCTCTGTCCATGGGATTCTCCAAGCAAGAATACTGGAGTGGGTTGCCATGCCCTCAGGGGATCTTCCCAATTGAATGTGAGTCTCTTATGTCTCTGTTTTGGCAGGCGAGTTCTTTACCACTAGCACCACCTGGGAAACCCGAGTGATTCTTTACCCATGAGATTAGCCTTCCGGCTCATGAGGCTCAGAGTAAAAAGCGAAAGAGAAGCACCTTGATAGTCACAATTGTATTCATCATCCACCATTTTTCCAGAGTCACAAGAGAAAATGTGACACCTTTTTTTTTTTTTTAGATGATATGAAAAGGGCTTACAGTTTACATTTCTTCAGTCTCTGTCCCTTATTTCTAAGAACCCTGTCTCACTCCTTTGTGGTCATGTGGTAAAGCTCATCTGGAACACATGATGTTTATATTGACTTGCCTTTTATTCCATTTTCACTTTTTGGTGTAAAAGCAAAGGCTTTCTGGGCTTAATAATGTTTTCACTCTTTTCATGGAAATGGTTTTAGAAACAGAAATGATAGCAGTTTCCATATTCACATTTCCCAATAAACTTGTCATCAAAAGTTCTCAAAGAGCTCTCATTAATCACTTTTAGTCATTTCTTCCATGCAAATGAAGAGAGCTTGAAATGATTTGAGCTGTGCTTGCAGTGGATTCAAAGGCAAAACTTAAAATAATATTGGTTTTTTTCTTTTTTCAAAGAATTGAAGATGCCTCTCCATAATTCCTGGATGTTGATAACACTAAGGGATCAGATTTTCCTAAAGACAGGAGGAGAACATACCTCCTGCTGGAAGCAAGAAAAACAAGAAAACGATAAGAAGCATCTTCTTTAGAACAGACTCAGAAAAAGATCTCATTTAAGTTGAACAGTTTCTGTTGTTGCTCATTTGAATTTGGTGGATATTGTCTTGAACACTGAACTGTTGAAATCAAGAGATCATAATCCATGGAGAGAATCAAAATTAAAAGTTAAATCCTTGCCTGTGTGTGGATGTGTGAAGCTGTGTATATTTTCTGCAGATGGACAAGGCAGCTTGTACTTTCCTTGCCTGAGTGTGGACGTGTGATGCTGTGTATATCTTCTGCAGATGGACAAGCCAGCTTGTCCTTTCGTTCATCTGCAGACTCTTTTGCCACAGACTGCCCTTCCAGAACTCCGGATAAGCTATTTAGGTGGGATTTCTGGATCAGTTGCTGGAAATGCGATCCAGTCTACCCCCCCCCGGTTTCCTGTGTAACCCGGAGACCTTAATCTCTGAACCCTGTTTCCTCATCAGTAACTTTATTCAAATGTGGTGGGATGGGAGAGGTGAAGAGGTGGGGGAGTCATATGGAGGTCAAGAGGGTGAAGGGAGATATACAAAAAAATAAATAAATTTTTGTGAGAGAAGTTATGTAGATTGCCTGAATATCCTATCAGATCTTCATGGGTCACACATTTTTGCTGGGAAAATTCATGAATTCATTATAAAAACAAGAACGAGAAGAGATTTTGTAGGTATATCTATTTATATATCCCAAGACTATTACAGTTCTGTACATTTATGTTATGGATAAGATATAGAATGAAGGAGGTTTGGTATACGTTTCTACAGACCCCTGACTCTCTCCCTAACTAAAGTCTTTAAACTATAAGATTGTAAGAAGAGAAGCAAAAGTAAGAATATTTAAGTTAGTTTAGTTTTCTTAATGTGACTGTGAAACAGTGGTTTTCAGCCCAGACTGGGCGTCAGAATATCATCTACATCTTTCCAAAAATATAGATGTTTGGCTCTATACTTAAGCTACTTGAATCAAAATTTCTGAAATACTCATAAATCTACACAGGTAATTCTGAGAAGAAAAATTGGGAAATATGTAGGCCTGAAGGATTCTGATTCTTTTGGAACTCGTCAAGAACATTCTCATCACTGATTGCTATTTTTCCTTGCTCATTTTAAAAACTACTGGACATCATCTGAATTAAACACTTGAGTTTGTGTTGGATATTTACAATAGGTACTTTCCTGTATAACACGGTCCAAAAAAATTATTCGTATTTCATTTTTTTTCCCTTTTCTCCACACTCTCCCCAGCATTTATTGTTGTAGACTTTTTTTTTTTAATTACAATACTGTATTTGTTTTGCCATACATTGACACGAATCAGCCATAGGTGAACACAAATTCCTACCACCCTACCATGTGGATCAGTAGAATCTTGTTTTAGATCGGTCGTTCAGTCATGTCTAACTCTCTGCGATCCCAAAGACTGCAGCAAGCCAGGCTTCACTGTCCTTCACCATCTCCCAGAGTTCGCTCAAACTCATATTCGTTGAGTTGATGATGCAAGTATCTTTCTGTGAGTCAAAGTTTCTCACCCTTAGTTCCATTATCATTTTAAGTGAGATTAACTTTTTGTTGTGAAGGACTTCCCTGTGCATGACAGAATGTTTACCAGCATCCCTGGCCTCTGTCTAGGAGAACCCGGTTTGATCCCTGTGTCAGAAAGATCCCCTGGAGAAGGGATGGGCTACCCACTCCAGTATTCTTGGGTTTCCCTGGTGGCTCAGACAGTAAAGAATCTGCCTGCAATGTGGGAGACCTGAGTTCGATCTCTGGGTTGGGAAGATTCCCTGGAGGAGAAGTGTGCATGTCAACCCACTTCAGAATTCTTGCCTGGAGAATCCCCATGGACAGAGGAGCCTGGTGGGCTACAGTCCATGGGGTCACACAGAGTCAGACATGACTGAGCAACTAAGCACACTGGCCTCTTTCTACCAGGTTCGACAACCCAAAAAAAAAAATGTCTCCAATCCTGGCCAAGTGTCCCCTAGAGCACAGAATCAGCTCGAGCTGAGAACCACTGCTTTGTTTGAGAGGAAGAAACACACAGAAATAGCATTGCGTTAACTATTTCTCATCCATCAAGCTTTCCTTGGACTTCCCTGGTGGCTCAGATGGTAAAGAATCTACCTGTAATCCAGGAGATCGATGTTCAATCCCTGGATCAAGAAGATCCCCTGGAGACAAGAATGGCAATCCACTCTAGTATTCTTGCCTGGAGAATTCCATGGTCAGAAGAGCCAGGCAAGCTACAGTCCCTGGTGTCTGACCTGGGTCTCCCAGAACACTCAGGGGGATCTTCCTGATGCTCTGGCATCAGTGGTATATGTTCTCTTTATCGCTACCACCAACTTGTTGCATCCTTTAATTGCTGTTGCTGTTGTTCAGTCACTGAGTCATGTCCAATTCTTTGTGACCTCATGGACTGCAACACATCAGGCTCTCCTGTTCTTCACCACCTCCTGGAGTTTGCTCAAATTCATGTCCATTGAGTCGGTGATGCTATCTAACCATCTCATCCTCTGCTGTCCCCTTATCCTTCTGCCCTCAATCTTTCCCAGCATCAGAGTCTTTAAACCTTCAATTACCACCTCTTATTATCTCTGTGGTCTCCACCAAGGAAAGGTAATTACTAGTGAATAACCACTGCTCCATTCCACCATCTCTAGAGCAATCATAGAGCTGCTCAAAGCCATTCTTCTTCCAAAGACTTCTCCTAAGAAGCCATTCCCTCAAGATAAATCTATCCCAAAGAATTAAGTGCTAGAGGCTCTGGATGTCAGGCATCACTGTGATCTTGATGAACCTGGAAAAAGAGTAAATTGTCTTCCTTCTGAGGCATAATAATTTTATGTTTAATTATTTACCATTGTAGTTTCTCATCTCTTTTACTATGTTCTTCCCCCAGTCACTGAAGTAACTTGAGGGTTTTCTTTATACAGTCTTGACAGATACAGTCTGAAGTAGTTACTTGAAACACTGGATAGGCTTTGCAAATCTACAGCAGAAACAAATGGCATGAAGGCCAAGATGATATATATGTTCATTCTGGGACTCAAATTACATCCAAAGGATAAGAAGGTAAATGGGAAAGAGAGAATCTTGAGTTGACAAAATTTAAATACTAAATTGATACATGCCAAGGCAGAGTAATCGCTGCAACTTAAACTGGAAAACTGAGTTTTCCTTGACAGTAATGAAGAAGCTGTTATAGTTAGGCTTGGGTATAGAGATTATTTTAAAAATTACATTTCTGCAGGTGAGAATGTATAACTGTTTAATGGCAACCCCTGCACCATTTTCACCCTGGACAAAAACCTCTGAACTCCCCAAATGACCTTTTCACTTCCACTTGAGCCGATGGTTTTTCCATTTCCCCCTCAGTGGATAAGCAAACTCGATTCTATGACAATTGTTTTATGATCTTTTTGTCCCAAAATTTGGTGATATCATGCAAAAATGGACATATTTTTGCTCTGTTCTCTTGTATATTATCTCAAGTAATTATCTCCATTTTACAAATAAGAATCAGGCAAAGAAAGATGAAGTAACTTGATCAAAGTTAACAAATGACAATTCTCAGACTACCACGTCAATCTGCTAAATTGAATACCATGTCCTGCACAATGTATCCTGGTAGCTAAATATTCCAAAGTGCTTTCAAAATTGACAGGAAATAATTTTATGAATATCTTAGATTATAAAATAATTGAAGCAGAGCAGTGCCTTTCTATTTTGTTAATCTGCACTGTTTGGCAAGTAACAGTACAATGTTGCAAAGGGCACAAATGGAAATGGGATCCCTGATATGTCATAACATGTCACAGTGGCTGGCTTCTCAACAATCTGTTATATTTTATATAGGCACCATTTTTGAGTTGGACTGTGAAGAAGGCTGAGTGCTGAAGAATTGATGCTTTTGAACTGTGGTGTTGGAGAAGACTCTTGAGAGTCCCTTGGACTACAAGAAGATCCAACCAGTCCATTCTGAAGGAGATCAGCCCTGGAATTTCTTTGGAAGGAATGATGCTAAAGCTGAAACTCCAGTACTTTGACCACCTCATGCGAAGAGCTGACTCATTGGAAAAGACTCTGATGCTGGGAAGGATTGGGGGCAGGAGGAGAAGGGGATGACTGAGGATGAGATGGCTGGATGGCATCACTGACTCAATGGATGTGAGTCTGAGTGAACTCCGAGAGTTAGTGATGGACAGGGAGGCCTGGCGCGCTGCGATTCATGGGGTCGCAAAGAGTCGGACACGACTGAGCGACTGGACTGAACTAAACTGAACTGAACCATTTTCTCCAATGGAGGAAGAAATAGCAACCCACTCCAGTATTCTTGCCTGGAGAATTCCATGGACAGAGGAGCCTGAAAGGTCACAAAGCGTCCAGAAGGACTGAGCACGCACACACTTTCTCTTGTCAGATCCCTGACTTGACTTTCTTTGCATCTGTGTTGTTTTTTGCTACCGTGGATCTCTGGGATAAGCCTCATCACATTCAGAAATCTTGTGTTCTGGAATGGTTTGTCTTACAGCCAAAATACTGACTATTCAAACCACCCTGATGCCTTCCTCTAAAGGTCAGTACATAATGGAATCATGGTCGTTCATGCTCAGATGCAAACAGCATGTTCAAATTTATATTCCATTCTATTGAATGTGGCGAATACATATCATTCCTCTTCCTGTCACCACCCTTCCCAAGGACCCACAAAAAGGGAGGGGACAGGTGGGGTTTTCCCTTTTAATAATCAGGTTTCCTGGAGCTTTCTATTGTTTCAACTGGGAATAGACTACAAACAAGCAAGTAATATTCTGAATTTATCACCTTTTCACAGAAATTTCCAAATCCTTTCTGATAAATTGAAAGCATTTTCCAAACATGCTCAGGGAAAGCAGGAACATCCCCTGGTCAAGGAACATTTGGTCATCCTAGCTCATAATTCTGCTACAAAAATTTTGAGCCAGTATAAAAGGCCACTGCTTAATATTAATTATAACTAGGAAAGTTCTGGAACAAAATACTATTAGTGATGCACTTTATTAACTGAATATTATTCTCATTCCTTCATTGCTGCCTATTATGGAAACTTATGAGTAGGTGAATTATGCTAGATACAATTGTTAGACAAACAAATTCTGTAAATAAAATTATCAGTAAATTGAGTAGAAGGAGGAGGGAATAGATGGGGGAGAGGCAGAATATTAGAGAAAGCCCATAATTATCATCAGTACAGAGTGAAATTACTACAGCAATATATCTGGTTTCTCTTAAACTCTGGGAGCTTAACAATAAGACCTAAATCTGCCAGTTTTTTTTTTTTTTTTTTCCTCCAGTTCAGTTCAGTTCAGTCGCTTAGTAGTGTCCAACTCTGCAACGCCATGAACCGCAGCACAGCAGGCCTCCCTGTCCATCACCAACTCACGGAGTCCACGCAAACTCATGTCCATTGAGAAGGTGATGCCATCTAACCATCTCATTCTCTGTCGTCCCCTTCTCCACCTGCCCTCAATTTTTCTCAGCATCAGAGTCTTTTCAAATGAGTCAACTCTTCACATCAGGTGGCCGAAGTATTGGAGTTTCAACTTCAACATCAGTCCTTCCAATGAACACCCAGGACTGATTCAATGAATGTGTAAATACAATATGAATTGTCATTTCTATAAAGCACTTTGACATTGTATATATTTTTGCTGTTTAAGGCAATCCCATCCTGTTCCATGACTACCACCAACTGAGGTGTCTGCCTTTGACTTCCCCATAATCAAAGATCAACATGATATCTCTGCTCAAATGGCTCACAGGTAACAGAACCTCATATATCCCAAGTGAAGCAATTCCACTAAGTAAAATAGAACAATCATCTGAAATTTCTAAACTGGACTTATTTTATGCCTAGTAAAAATGTGTTTAACAGATGAATGTGTATTAGTTGCTCAGTCGTGTCCAACACTTTGTGACCCCATGGACTATATTCCTCCAGGCTCCTCTGTCCACAGAAGTCTCCAGACAAGAATACTGGAGTGGGTAGCCATTCCCTTCTCCAGGGGATCTGCTCTACCCAGCGATGGAATCCAGGTCTCCTGCATTGCAGGGAGACTCTTTATCATGTGAGCCACCAGGGAAGCTGCAGGTAACTACAAAAAAAAAAAAAAAAAGTAGAATATGTTACTTTATTTTTTAATTTTTCTTTATTGAGTATAATCACTTTACAATGTTGTTTTTTTTTTCTGCTGTACAGCAACATAAATCAGCCACAAGTATACATATCAATATATCCCATCCCTCTTGTTCTTCTCTCCCACCTGCCCCATCCAGTCCCTCTATGTTATCACAGGGCAGCAGAGTGAGCTCCATTTGCTACACTGCAGCTTCCCACTAGCTATCTATCTCAAACATGGCAGTGCGTCTATGTCAGAGCTACTCTCAATTCAGCCTACTCTCTCCTTTCCCTGTTGTGTCCACAAGTCTGTTCTCTACATCTGTAGAACTGAACTAGCTACATGGGAATGGGGGCATGAATACCCGATTTAATGTTATTCCAATGGTCATTTGTTTTTTGTGTGTGTTTTTGTTTGTTTGTTTTTGATTCTCCTAAAAGCATGGGTAATTACTAAGTTTTAAAAAATTGATGACATTAAATGCCTTTATTATAATTAAAATGTGTTCCTACTATACCATTTCCCTCTAAAACTCCAGTGTGTGTTCCCTCCTTCTTCCTGTTCTTATTTGCTCACGTTGTATCCTTCATTTTATTTACTTTATTAATTAGGATTTTCAAGGTTCAATTAATTTTGAAGATATGATCAACTATTTAAACAGACTTCTTCTATTGATCTATATTTCTATCTTTGTGCCAGCATCATACTCTCTTGATGACTGTGGCTTTGTAGTAGGGCCTGAAGTCAAGCAGGTTGATTTCTCTAGTTCCATTCTTCTTTACCAAGATAGCTTTGGCTATTGGAGGTTTTTTGTATTTCCATACAAATTGTGAAATTATTTGTTCTAGCTCTGAAAAATACCGTTGGTAGCTTGATAGGGATTGCATTGAATCTATACATTGCTTTGGGTAGTGTACTCATTTTCACTATATTGATTCTTCTGCTCCATGAACACAGTATATTTCTCCATCTATTGGTGTCCTCTCTGATTTCTTTCACCAGTGCTTTATAGTTTTATATATATAGGTCTTTTGTTTCTTTAGGTAGATATATACCTAAGTATTTTATTTTTTTCTTTGCAATGGTAAATGGAATTGTTTCCTTAATTTATCTTTCTATGTTCACATTATTAGTGTATGGGAATGCAAGGGATTTCTGTGTGTCAGTTTTATATTCTGCAACTTTATTATATTCATTGATTAGCTCTAGTAATTTATGGTGGAGTCTTTAGGGTTTTCTATGTAGAGGATCATGTCATCTGCAAACAGTGAGAGCTTTACTTCTTCTCTTCCAATTTGGATTTCTTTTTCTGACTGCTGTGGCCAAAACTTCCAAAACTATGTTGAATAGTAGTGGTGAAAGTGGGCACCCTTGTCATGTTCCTGACTTTAGGGGAAATGCTTTCAGTTTTTTACCATTGATAATAATGTTAGCTGTGGGTTTGTCATATATAGCTTTTATTATGTTGAGATATGTTCCTTCTATTCCTGCTTTCTGGAGAGTTTTCATCATAAATGGATGTTGAATTTTGTCAAAGGCCTTCTCTGCATCTATTGAGATAATCATATGGCTTTTCTTTTCCAATTTGTTAATGTGGTGAATTACATTGATTGATTTGCAGATTTTGAAGAATCCTTGCATCCCTGGGATAAAGCCCACTTGGTCATGGTGTATGATCTTTTTAATGTGTTGTTGGATTCTGATTGCTAGAATTTTGTGAAGGACTTTTGCATCTATGCTCATCAGTGATATTGGCCTGTCGTTTTCTTTTTGTGGCATCTTTGTCAGGTTTTGGAATTAGGGTGATGGTGGCCTCATAGAATGAGTTTGGAAGTTTACCTTCCTCTGCAATTTTCTGGAAGAGTTTGAGTAGGATAGGTGTTAGCTCTTCTCGAAATTTTTGAAAGTATTCAGCTGTGAAGCCATCTAGACCTGGGCTTTTGTTTGCTGAAGATTCCTGATTACAGTTTCAATTTCCGTGCTTGTGATGGGGCTGTTAAGATTTTCTATTTCTTCCTGGTTCAGTTTTGGAAAGTTGTACTTTTCTAAGAATTTGTCCATTTCTTCCACGTTGTCCATTTTATTGGCATATAATTGCTGATAGTAGTCTTTTATGATCCTTTGTATTTCTGTGTTGTCTGTTGTGATCGCTCCATTTTCATTTCTAATTTTATTGATTTGATTTTTCTCCCTTTGTTTCTCAATGAGTCTGGCTAATGGCTTGTCAATTATTTATCTTCTAAAAGAAACAGCTTTTGGCTTTGTTGATTTTTGCTATGGTCTCTCTTATTTCTTTTGCATTTATTTCTGTCCTAATTTTTAAGATTTCTTTCCTTCTACCTACCCTGGGGTTCTTCATTCCTTCCTTTTCTAGTTGCTTTAGGTGTACAGTTAGTTTATTTATCTAATTTTTTTCTTGTTTCTTGAGGTATGCCTGTATTGCTATGAACCTTCCCCTTAGCACTGCTTTTACAGTGTTCCACAGGTTTGGGGTTGTTGAGTTTTCATTTTCATTCATTTCTAGGCATATTTTGATTTCTTCTGTGATTTGTTGGTCATTCAGCAGCGTGTTTTTTAGCCTCCATATTTTAGAATTTTAATAGTTTTTCTCCTGTAATTGAGATCTAATCTTACTGCATTGTGGTCAGAAAAGATGCTTGCAATGATTTCAATTTTTTTGAATTTACCAAGGCTAGATTTATGGCCCAGGATGTGATATATACTGGAGAAGGGTCCATGTGCACTTGAGAAAAAGGTGAAATTCATTGTTTTGGGGGTGAAATGTCCTATAGATATCAATTAGGTCTAACTGGTCTATTGTATCATTTAAAGTTTGTGTTTCCTTGCAATTTTCTGTTTAATTGATCTGTCCATAGGTGTGACTGGGGTATTAAAGTCTCCCACTATTATTGTGTTATTGTTAATTTCCCCTCTCATACTTGTTAGCATTTGTCTTACATATTGTGGTGCTCCTATGTTGGGTGCATATATATTTATAATCATTATAATCATTATATCATCTTCATTATGTAGTGTCTTTCTTTGTCTCTTTTCACAGCCTTTGTTTTAAAGTCTATTTTTATTTGATATGAGTATTGCTACTCCTGCTTTCTTTCGGTCTGTTTGCATGGAATATCTTTTTCCAGCCCTTCACTTTCAGTCAGAGATAAATCCATGCACCTATGGACACCTTATCTTTGACAAAGGAGGCAAGAATATACAATGGAGAAAAGACAATCTCTTTAACAAGTGGTGCTGGGAAAACTGGTCAACCACTTGTAAAACAATGAAACTAGAACACTTTCTAACACCATAAAAATAAATTCAAAACGGATTAAAGATCTAAACGTAAGACCAGAAAGTATAAAACTCTTAGAGGAGAACATATGCAAAACACCCTCCGACATAAATCACAGCAGGATCCTCTATGACCCACTGCCCAGAATATTGGAAATAAAGGCAAAAATAAACAAATGGGACCTAATTAAAATTAAAAGCTTCTGCACAACAAAGGAAACTATAAGCAAGATGAAAAGACAGCCTTTAGAATGGGAGAAAATAATAGCAAATGAAGCAACTGACAAACAACTAATCTCAAAATATACGAGCAAATCCTGCCATTCAATTCCAGAAAAAATAACGACCCAGTCAAAAAATGGGTCAAAGAACTAAATAGACATTTCTCCAAAGAAGACATACAATATGGCTAAAAAACACATGAAAAGATGCTCAACATCACTAATTATCAGAGAAATGCAAATCAAAACCACAATAAGGTACCATTTCACATCAGTCAGAATGGCTGCGATCCAAAAGTCTACAAGCAATAAATGCTGGAGAGGGCGTGGAGAAAAGAGAACCCTCTTACACTGTTGGTGGGAATGCAAACTAGTACAGCCACTATGGAGAACAGTGTGGAGATTCCTTAAAAAACTGGAAATAGAACTGCCATACAACCCAGCAATCCCACTGCTTGGCATACACACTGAGGAAGCCACAATTGAAAGAAACATGTGTACCCAATGTTCATCACAGCACTGTTTATAATAGCCAGGACATGGAAGTAATCTAGATGTTCATCAGCAGACGAATGGATTAGAAAGCTGTGGTACATATGCACAATGGAGTATTACTCAACCATCAAAAAGAATACATTTGAATCAGTTCTAATGAGGTAGATGAAACTGGAACTGATTATACAGAGTGAAGTAAGCCAGAAAGAAAAACACCAATACAGTATACTAATGCATATATATGGAATTTAGATAGATGGTAAAGATAACCCTGTATGCGAGACAGCAAAAGAGACACAGATGTATAGAACAGTCTTTTGGACTCTGTGGGAGAGGGCGAGGGTGTGGTGATTTGGGAGAATGGCACTAAACATGTAAATTATCATATGTGAAACAAATAGCCAGTCCAGGTTTGATGCAGGATACAGGACGCTTGGGGCTGATGCACTGGGATAACCCAGAGGGATGGGATGGGGAGGGAGTTGGGAAGGGGGTTCAGGATGGGGAACACGTGTACATCCATGGCAGATTCATGTCGATATATGGCAAAACCAATACAATATTCTAAAGTAATTAGCCTCCAATTAAAATAATAAATTTATATTTTAAAAAATAAAATAAACAGACTTCTTTATTTTTAAAAACAAATATGGATGACCAGCCATTTAGACTTCAAAATAATCACTCTATCAGAATATAGGCATTATAACAAGTTGATTTAGTTTGCCACTTGGTTTATGGTTACAGTTTTGAATCTAACAGTTCTTAGTGACAGTCTTCAAACAATCCCATAATGCTACCAATGGTTTTATTTTTTACACTTTAACATCCATAAAAGTACCTACATGACATTACAATTTGGCATTATTAACGATTAAATTCCAAGCTAAAGCACTCAACTAGAATGAGACCTCTGATTCTTTTCAACACTTTTCATATGTTCTATTTTCAGAACATATAAGTTATGTAGTCTGTGGTGTGTTCAATAGAGTAACCGTGATGAAATGTGTAAAAACTTACAAGTAAGAATGTGGCCTGTTATTCAAGTTGTGCTTTTAATCTGTAAAGGCATTACATCATGAGTCATTTAGAGGAAAGGGTAGAGTTTCCTCTTGAATTCATTACTGCATGAAAAGTAACATTTAGAAGGTAAAGTGTACAAAATGAAATTGTACCTCTCAGGTATAAGTATTTTTCCCATGAGAAAGTACACCTTCTATTTAAAAAGAGACCAACAGTATTCTTTCTCTATTTCTTAATGTATAAATAGCTGGAAACTTATGAGCTCATTAGTAAAATCTTTAGGACTTCTGATGCCAAAAAAGAGGTAGTGCAAATCAAGGCCATATAAAAATATAGCAAAAGGAGACTGCTTCATTTAAGGAAATGGTACATGTAGATTTGTTAACTAGAATCTAGAAATTTTTCTAGAAGCAAAAAAGAAAAAAATCCAGTCAAAATGTATTTCTTTAAGAGCACTGTGTAAATAAAATGGATGGCTTCTCTCACACTCTTATGATTTAAAAACTGAATATTCAGGAACTTCCAATATTCATGTGCTTAATTAAACATTAAGACACCTTAAAATTAAAATTTTAATGTAATTTTCTGTGACCTAAATTTACATCTGAACTGTTTCTTTTTGCAATAGTTAATTTTTAAAAGATGGAAACAGAAAGGCCATAATATAAAAGGCTAGTGAGTATAATTTCTCTTCTCTTCCAACCAATATCCTGGCCTCAGATTTTTACTGTTAATGCAGTTTTACAAGTCCTTACATATTTTGCAATGTTACTATGAGAATAAATTCAAGTGATGTATGTGAAAGTATTGGGAATCTGAGCTATAAAGGGGTGATGTAATGAATAGTTGAGAGAATTTGAGCTTATTTAGCATATTAAGCCTGGAGAAAAGATGATGTGAGTTGCATACAGTAGATGTCGTCAAATAATTCAAGAACTGATCCATGGAAGCACGATTAGAGCTATTCAATCACACACACATACACACACACAAATAAACTAATAAGGATAAGTAACAGGGAAATAGGTCAGGTTCAATGGAAAGGAAGACATTTCTAACAGAACTTTGGGAAATATGAAATTCCCTACACTGAAAATATTCAAATATAAGTTAAAAGCCATTGAATATTATTACAGGTGCTCAGGAGAAAGTTAACTTACCAAAAGGCAACTGGAGTATGTGGTCTTTATGTCCTTTCAGAATTAAGAACTTAGTAATTTGGAATGTATACAAGGCATAAAAACAGTGTTCTTATTGTTCTTGTATTGTTATTTTCAATGTTTTTTTCATCAGGGCCAAAGCTACATGAAGCACGGGCTTCATAAAACTATAATGTTCTTCCCCAGAGGTAGTGTTTTATACCTTGATCTTCTCAAGTCAAGGATAAACTAAGCAAGCAGAAGTGCGAGAAATGCCCTAGGAGCAAACCACAAAGTGCGTGGATGCGTATGTAACAACAACAGGATGGAAGGCTGGACAGGTGGGAGAGTCACAAGAGAAGGATGAGGATTTACCAAGTGACATTTCTTTGCTCTGAGATTAGCACTGTGCCTGCAAAAAAATAAAAAGATAAATTGGTTACTTATATGGCTTGGGCTTAACCAAATTGATGGGATCCATGATATTGAAGTCTTTGTATCTGGCTGTAAAAAGATAAAACTTACATCCAAAAAATGGTTTTAATTAAGTGATTATCAAAATAATTTATTGAAATCATTAAGAATAAATTCAGGGGCTTCCTTGGTGGCTCAGTGGTAAAGACTCCACCGGCCAATGCAGAAGACACAAGTTCAATCCATGACTGGGGAAGATCTCCCGTGCCACAGGGAAACTAAGTCCATGTACCACAACTGAGCCTGTGCTCTAGAGCCCGGAGCTAAAGCTACTGAAGCCTTTGCACCCTAGAGCCTGCGTTCCACAGCGAGAGAGCCCACTGCGGTGAGAAGGCCACATCCTGCCACTAGAGAGTAGCCCACGCTCACCACAACCGGAGAAAGGGCCATGCAGCAACGAAGACCCAGCATAGCCCAAAACACAATGATCCTTAAAAAAAAAGAATAAATTTGATAATCATCTGATTTTAAAAGTTACATATGGTCTAGTTAATTCAGGTCCTAACCCTTTCTTTTCCTCAAGGTCATTGTTCCTTGTTGTTTTTCCATGAGTTGTCCAGATAATTCTCTCAAATCTCTGTATCTTTGTTTGTCTTTCTGGAAACATCCTTGCTGAGCTGTGAGTACAATGCTAACACTCGAGCAGTGTTCTAAAGAACTCTGGCAACATTTAACGTTTTGCTGGGAGGCCTGGAACTGCCTCTTGACCCAGTTTTAGCATCAAATTCAAAAACACACTCAATATTAAATCAAAAGAACATAAAAGTTTATTTAATAAACATGTTGGGGTGTCTTATGCTAAGAGTTGGAGCCATAAAGATAAAGATTGCCAACAATGAGTTTCCATAGTCCAACAAATCCATTTTCAATTACTTTGGATCCCACCTCAAAATATATATGTACACAGACTGAGGAGTCTAACATGAACTCTTCATAAGGTACTTGTGTTGCTTATAATAAAAAATTCAGAAATAAATTAAACATAAAAGCTCTTTGAATAGAGCACCATACTGACTCATAAATTTGAGTCTAGATCAAATGATAATTCCATCATTTTTTATATATAAAGTCATATATATATAACCAACTTAATGAAACTGATTATAGGTATTATTTCTTAAATAAGCTTCTAACTATGAAGAACTGAAAATTCAATTCTAGGTAAATATGGCAATATAGTTAAGCTGTGGCCAGCCTGAAAATCTCAGGGTCATTAGTGTTCAAATATCTCACCAGAAATGGGAACTCAGTGAAATCCAAAGTTCTTGAAATGTTCAAAAAAAATCATCCTATTATATAAACAGCAATGTTTCATTCCTCAAGCTTTTTTTTTTTCTTTTTAGCCACAAGAGCCCACTAAAATAATTATCCATGTTACAAATCATTTCAACAGAAAGAAAAATCTCAGAAAATCAAGCATATTTAACTCAGTAGAAACCATCAACTAAACAGGAAGTTCCAACTAAAATTTTGAGCTTGTAATGTGCTGTCATTTGTGCTTTATTCAAATAAGAGAATATTGAATTGTAGTAACTAGATAGAGTTCAGTTGAAGGCAGAGATGTAAAACTCACCTCTTCCCTGGTAGCTCAAAATAATACTGGACACACATTTGCACTTGGTTAAGACACAACAGCAGGCAAGAATACCTTCTGCAGGATTCTTCGTTGCCCTTGTTTTATCTTTTTCCTCTCTCCTTTGTTAGTCTTGATTCTCTTAGGATAGGAGAAGGACAGTAGAATGGGAGTGGGGGTGAGTAGGCAGAATTACTGAGAAAGAGAAAGAAGCATGGCACCTTCTTTTAAGAACTGGGTCTTTTCAATTCACAATTCCCCTAGTCCTTGTAACAAAACAGACATGCAATAAATATGCATAATGAAATTAATGTTTTCTTCCAATCTGAGTTTTATTTCTTCTCCTTTGTCCTCATTTTTCCTTCTCCTCATCTCCTTACACCATTACCCAATTCAAACATGTCTTTCAAAAGCATAACCCACTTCCCTGATACATTTTCAAATGAATTCATGCTCCTAGAAAAAAGTGGAAGACCATAGAAATACCAATATCTGGAGATAAAAATAACTAACGGGGTAAGTACTCTTTTAGTTCAGAGCCAGGCAGGAAAATTCTTGCTCTATTTATCATGATCTGCCCAATCCCAATAATTTCTTGGACTGGTTTTCTGGGAGATAAAATCTGGAACCCCTATATTGACTTAGAATGCTGAATTTGCTAGTACACTGACCACCTGAATCATAATCACTTGCTGCTGCTGCTAAGTTGCTTCAGTCGTGTCCGACTCTGTGTGTAACCCCATAAACGGAAGCCCACCAGGCTCTCCTGTCTCTGGGATTCTCCAGGCAAGAACACTGGAGTGGGTTGCCATTTCCTGCTCCAATGCATGAAAGCGAAAAGTGAAGTTGCTCGATCGTGTTCGACTCTTAGCAACACCTTGGATTGCAGCCTACCAGGTTCCTCCAGCCATGGGATTTTTCTAGGCAAGAGTACTAGAGTGGCTTGCCATTGCCTTCTCCCATAATCACCTAGCATATTCATTAAATATTCAAATCTCTGGGTCTCACCCAGACCTGTTCCAATAGAGCCTCCTGGGAAGCAAACATGGGTATCTGCTTTTTATTGAGCTCCCAAAGTGATTCTCAATGAAAAATATGGTTTGAAAACCCCCATTACAGGACAGTTGACCCAATTTCTAACCTCCTTGAACTTAGGTTTTCTCTAACTTTTTCTCAAGAAGACTTATTCATTTATTCAGCATTCATTAAACGTCTGGTGCAGACTTCCAGAGTCACAAAGAAATTTAGCCTGAGTTTACATATGAGAATCTTTAACCTCCTACAGAAAAGTACCTGCTTCATCAAGAAAGTAATACATTTTGCAGACCATGGATTTTTAACGTGGTTTTTAAATTCTTCCTTTAGAATAAATCTCTAATTGCAAAAGCAATTTCTTAAATGTTTCATTGGAATTCATTATGCATATCAATGGTTCCATTAAAAAGGTTATCAAAATGGTGCATTAATAAAGAGCAAATGGCTTACTGCATCAAAAATGATAACAGAACCAATTTGGAAGCATAATCTCCATCATACCTGCCAGCCTGAAGCCTTCATGGGTGTTACATCTGTGTAGTTAGAGTCTCACTCTCAGCGGAGGCCCAGCACTTGGTTCAATGCACTGCTGTCGCCTTCTGGAAATTTTTAATAATCCAAGCTCTGAACTTGAGTTGCGTGAGTTTAGGCCTCTGGAACCATGAAGCCTGTGCATGAGCAAAGGAGATACCGTCCTCTGGCAGCCAGCCAACACACGTGCAGACTCAGGGTCAGTCGCTGCTGAAAGTGGGCAGCGTGCAACACCCAGCCTGGCCACTCACTGGTAAGACTGGGACCCACCTTGACAATAACAATGGAAGCTGCAGCAGGGGCTGCAACCCCGGAGGGCAGGAAGGCCTTCTGTGGGGGAAGGACCCTCGGTGGGAAAGCAGCTATCCTGCCCGTGCCTGGAGTTCATCCAAGCGGCATCTGCACAGCTCTTAACCCTCTGGCCTAGCACAGGGACAGACACTTCCAGTACACAAGCTATAAACATTGCCAGTATTATCACAAAGTAAAAGTGTGCACGGTGGACATGGCAAGAAGGCATATCAGGGAGCTGCTATTAAAATCTGTCAGAGTTTAGAGCCTCTGGTTTTGAAAACTGCTTGCAATATTCCCAAGCAGGTTATCTGCAGGCTTTGGAAGGGCAATTTACTTTAAAGGTCATCACGTTTCATGGTAAAGTATTATTGTTATTCTATTCTGGCACAAAATACTATATTTTGTATTTATAAGTTTATGCCATTACATGTTTGTCTTATTCTATTTAATGTTATTAGTGACATTATTTTTAAGGGAAAAAGCTGTATATTTTACTTTCAATTGCACTTTGTAATTTTTTTTTTTTGAATGAAGGACCCCGCATTTTCACTTTCAATTGTGTCCTACAAATGACATAGCCACCCCCTGCCTTTGAGGCCATTTTACACTCAAGAGAAATAAAATCTGTGAGGGTTAAATGACTTGGCCATGGTCCCAAGCCCCAAGGCCAACTAAGGAGAACCAGTTCCTAGACTTAGAATTTGGGGAGGTAGGGCCTTAAAGCCATCAAGAGCCCACTGAGAAACAATCTAATTATGCGACAAATAGCCTCAGGAGTACTTGCCTTGTAATAACCACAGAGAGGACTTCCCTGGTGGTCCAATGGTAAAGAATCCACCTGCCAATGCAGAGGATGCTGGTCTCATCCCTGGTCCAGGAAGAGTCCACATGGCATAGGGCAACTAAGCCCTTTATACTACAATTACTGAACCTGAATATCCTAGAGCCTTTGCTGCACAAGAAGAGAAGCCACCATAATGAGAATCTCAGGCACCATGCTAGAGAGTAGCCCAGGCTTGCTGCAATGAGAAAAAGCTCACATGCAGAAAGAAGACCCAGCACAGCCATAAATAAATAAAATTTAAAATAATAATAATAACCATAGGAAACAGAGGAGCAGCCAAGGTACACAGTCACCGGGCAGAGCAGAGAAAAACTAAAGAACAGACATGTTTGAAACACCTGGCATCCAGCAGAGAAAGGAGTCCTCAGACTCAGCAGAATCTATTGTATCTTTATCTTCTCAATGAAAACCTACACTCCTTGGCAATTGCCTGTGGGTACCAGCCAAAATCCCTGTGTGTTGTAAGTAATGACAACTATTTTATTTACTAGGACCCAACAATTGGCAGATGCCACTGAGGGCCTGCAGAGTGGATTCAGAAGTGCTGGAATTCGTTCCGATGGCTCATTGACAGAGTGACCAGTTGTCCAATATTCTGACCCTCACATTGGGATGGCGCTTCCAGTAAACATGTGTTAAATGACCCTGTGGAAAGACTTCAAGACGTGCTGCAGTAGAGACAGACCCCTGTTTATCTTTTCCCAAACTTACTCAACTACTGATCCTTTAGGGGCAAGCATTGATCTAGCTCACCCACACATCTTATGAAGGGGAAAACTGAGAATCAGAAGCTTGAGGTTATTCATCCAAAGTCTAACAGCTCAGGAGAAGTCCATGCAGGGCCATAAATCAGTTCTCGCTCTGAAATGTCATATCCAGTTGAAGTTTCCTAAGCTGAGGATAATTTAGTCTGACTGTCATAGATGGGGTCACAAAGTTAATATTGTGAATCAGCTAAACTATTTGAATTAATGCTACTTAATATATATAAAGCACAGACTTCCCAAGTGGCACTAGCAGTAAAGAATGCAACTGCCAATGTAGGAGATACAAGAGATCTGGGTTCCATCCCTAAGTCAGGAGGATCCTCTGGAGGAAGGCATGGCAACCCACTCCAGTATTCTTGTCTGGAGAACCCCACAGAGGAGCCTGGCAGGCTATGGCCCATAGCATCACAAAGCATCCAACATAACTGAAGTGATTTAGCAGGAACAAGTGTGCACGACTATATAGCACCATTTCTGTGACTTTAAAGTCCTAGTCTTGAAATATATTCAATCAGGGCTCTGGAGATGGTGTGGTCTTCCCAGGTGGCTCTAGTGGTAAAGAACCTGCCTGCCAAAGCAGGAGACATAAGAGATGTGGTTTCAATCCCTGGATTGAGAAGATTCCCTGGAGAAGGACTTGGCAACCCACTCCAGTATCCTTGCCTGGAAAATCCCATGGACAGAGGAGCCTGGTGGGCTATAGTCCATGGGGTCACATAGAGTCGAACACAGTTAAAGCAATTTAGCATTCACACACATGGAGATAGTATATGAACTTTCTACTGAATCTAAAATGTTTAGGCCATATTGTTCAAAACACCTCACTGCAGATGCAGAATTGAACTAAAGTGGCTCACTTAACATCGCATAGCTCTTTCAGTTCAGTTCAGTCACTCAGTTGTGTCCGACTCTTTGCAACCCCATGAATCACAGCATGCCAGGCCTCCCTGTCCATCACCAACTCCCAGAGTTCACCCAAACTCATGTCCATCCAGCCATCTCATCCTTCGTCGTCCTCTTCTCCTCCTGCCATCAATCCCTCCCAGCATCAGGGTCTTTTCCGATGAGTCAGCTCTTTGCATGAGGTGGCCAAAGTATTGGAGTTTCAGCATCAGCATCAGTCCTTCCAATGAACACATAGTTGTTGCGTGACACAATAAGACCAGGACTCAGATCGCCTTACTCTCCCTGTGGTGTTCATTCCTCACAATTACAACTGCACTCGCTTCTGCTTTTCAAAGGAAATGTCTGCGTGAATGACCCATTTAGCACAAAGCAAGCTGCCATGTAACTGTGTAATCATGTAACCTGAATACAAGTTTCTTTTTCTCTGGGACAAGGTGTGAACAACCACATCTGAAAAATGAGAGGAGCCCTGTAATGATGTACTGCTGTAGCCGTGAGGAAACTGCCCTCTACTGGGAAGCAGAGGGGAGTCCCCTAACTATACCTAAAGGAGCAGGGTTTTTTGTTTGGTTGGTTGGTTTTTTAGTTACTTTTTATTGGAGAAGAGGGCAGCAGAGCATGAGATGGTTAGATAGCATCACCGATTCAATGGACATGAACTTCAGCAAATCCTAGGAGATAGTGGAGAACAGGGAAGCCTGGCATGCTGCAGGCCATGAGGTCACAAAGAGTTGGACATGACTTGGCTATGACCCAGTAGACTGTAGCTCACCAGGTTCCTCTGTTAATGGAATCTTCCAGGCAAGAATACTGGAGCAAGTTGCCATTTCCTAGTCCAGGGGATCTTCTTATCCAGGGATCAAACCCACATCTCCTAGGGGTCTCTGGCATTGGCAAGTGGATTCTTTACCACTGAGATACCTGAGAAGCCCACTGTACAGTTGGCCATACATACACATATATTCTCTCCCTTTTGGATTTTATTCCCTTTCAGGTCACCACAGTGCATTAAGTCGAATTCCTTGGGCTACCCAGTATGTTCTCATTAGTTACCTATTTTATATGTAGCATTAATAGTGTGGAGATGTCAATCCCAATCTCCCAGTTCCTCCCCCCCACCCCCTTTCCTCTTGGCATCCATTAATTTATTCTCTACTACTGTGTCTCTACATCTGCTTTGCAAATAGGATCATCTATACTATTCTTCTGACTGAACGACTAAGCTCAGCGATAGGGCTTCTCTGGTGGCTCAGACGGCAAAGAATCTGCCTGCACTGTGGGGAACCTGAGTTCAATTCCTGGGTTGGAAAGATCCCCTAGAGGAGGGCATGGCAACTCACTCCAGTATTCTTGCCTGGAGAGTCCCCATGGACAGAGGAGCCTGGCGGGCTACAGTCCATAGGGTCGCAAAGAGTTGGACACAGCTGAGCAACTAAGCACATGCTATCTTTCTACATTTCACCTATGTGCATTAATATGTATTGGTAGGTAGAAGCAAAATGCCTTGTCATGTGCCTTGGTGGATAATTATTCTCCAGCTGCAATCATACTCATTTTTGTGTGTTTGTAAGACCCCCTTCACCCCCCACCGCCTCCTCATCCAGCATCCGACTTCTTCAGCATGGCCCTGGGGCATATCTCTTACTGGGTCGGATGCTCTTTTATGAGATATCTGAGAGGTACATTCCCTGCTTTTCCACCACCCTAAACCATGAGGATGCAGTGGTTACTTTTGTGTTACCAGAAAAGTTTACAGAAGGAATTCTAGAGGCGCCTGTGAATCAGTTTAAGGCCAAAGTAATTCCTACCACCTCATTACTGAAGGGCTTTGCAGAGGAAATAAGCACCATCAGGCTGCAAGGGTGATTTTCCTGTCCAATCCTAAAAGGAACTGCCCTCAATAAATCATCTTCCTAATGGAAATGACAGAATTATTCTCCCAGGAGGGGCCCACCAGGAGGACTCCGCAAACCACACGTCCCTCTCAAGGGCAATAGGAAGGAATCACACAGCCATCGCTGCCCAGGACGACCTAAGGCTGCCTGGGGACCTGTTCCATCTCTCTCCCTCTGAGTTCACTTTTAATCCGTTCACAAGCCATTGTTTACATATAAAGATAGAACTCCTCTTAGTAAGTATGCTGTGTTTAAAATAAAAGTTGTGGTTAATCTCAAGAGGGAAAAAAATCCATCGATATCTTAAGTAAAAGGAAAGGTTTAAAATTAATGTAAAATACTTTTTTATTAACAATGCCAGCAAAATTAAATAACATTGGGGTGAAAAATCACTTATAACACTGACAATTTTTGGAGACAATTGTACGTGATTATCTTTCCTTGTGTGTCTTTTTAATTTTTAATTATTTTATGTTTCAAATTTGGATTTTAAGATATTTGTTATTTAAATCCATTTAATCTGTAATCTAACATAAGGGTTGGGATTCATCTGAGTTCAGTATCTACTTTTCCAAGTGGAACAGAAAGATATGGATGCTATAATGGGGTTTTAAAACCAGAACTAATAATTCACTTTCTTCACCATTGCATTAGGTTAAGAATTTATAATAAGCTTTTGTAAATGGCATTTGGCAAAGAAACCTCAGCTCATTCTTTTTGAAATGAATTTGTTAGAACTCAAAGTTTATTTTCCAATCAAAACTTTAGGAAGTGCCACTCCCAATCTGACGGTGCAGTCAGGCTTTTGATTTCCGAGAAATTCTTACGCAGGTCACCAGAGAATGAAAGGTCAGCTTTGAGGAAATTTCTGGAACAAGAAGAATCTCAATGAAATTGGCTGGAATTTTTTGAGTGATGAAAAAAATATCCCTTCAACAAAGCAAGGTATATGAGAGTTAAGATCATGGTTTTATTAAGTTCAACCTAAGCATTTAGTCAGATGCCTTGAAACTTTTTCCCATGATTAAAATTCTTATTTGTTGCATTTTTGGCATGATTTGTGGCACTGGCCCAAAAATCATAGATTTTTGTTGTTGTTGTTCTTGTTACAACGAATTAGAGGAAATTTTTTTTTTTTTTAACATTCACTATGAATAGTCACTTTGGCGGGTGATGGGGAGGAATCACAAATTGTCAATTTGTTACATGTTCTTTTGCATCTTTAACTATTTTCCTAAAGGTTGCCATGATAAATTCTATGGAGAAATTCAAAGAATTCCTGGAGGTCACCAAAACCATTTTAGAGAATCTGCAATTTCCTTCATCTTCCATCTAAAGATCTGCATAAAACCAGTTCAGACCAGATTAAATGCAGAAGCAGATAAGACAATTTATCTATTAATACAGACAGTAACAAGAGTTCAGTTCAGTTCAGTCACTCAGTCACGTCCTATTCTTTGTGACAACATAAACCGCAGCACGCCAGGTCTCCCTGTCCATCACCATCTCCCAGAGTTCACTCATACATACTCACGTCCATCGAGTTGGTGATACCATCCAGCCATCTCATCCTCTGCCGTCCCCTTCTGCTCTTGCCCCCAGTCCCTCCCAGCATCAGAGTCTTTTCCAATGAGTCAACTCTTCACATGAAGTGGTCAAAGTACTGGAGTTTCAACTTTAGCATCATTCCTTCCAAAGAACACCCAGGGCTGACCTTTATAATGGACTGATTGGATCTCCTTGCAGTCCAAGGGACTCTCAAGAGTCTTCTCTAACACCACACTTCAAAATCATCAGTACTTCAGTGCTCAGCTTTCTTCACAGTCCAACTCTCACATCCACACATGACCACTGGAAAAACCATAGCATTGACTAGACAGACCTTTGTTGGTAAAGTAATGTCTCTGCTTTTCAATGTTATCTAGGTTGGTCATAACTTTTCTTCCAAGGAGTAAGCATCTTTTAATTTCTTGGCTGCAATCACTATCTGCAGTGATTTTGGAGCCCCCAAAATAAAGCCTGTCACTGTTTCCACTGTTTCCCCATCTATTTGCTGTGAAGTGATGGGACCAGAGGCCATGATCTTCATTTTCTGAATGTTGAGCTTTAAGCCAACTTTTTCACTCTCCTCTTTCACTTCCATCAAGAGGCTTTTAGTTCCTCTTCACTTTCTGCCATAAGGGTGGTGTCATCGGCATATCTGAGGTTATTGATATTTCTCCTGCAATCTCGATTCCAGCTTGTGCTTATTCCAGTCCAGTATTTCTCATGATGTACGCTGCATATAAGTTAAATAAGCAGGGTGACAATATACAGCCTTGATGTACTCCTTTTCCTATTTGGTTCCAGTCTGTTGTTCCAAGTCCAGTTCTAATTGTTGCTTCCTGACCTGCCTATAGGTTTCTCAAGAGGCAGGTCAGGTGGTCTGGTATTCCAATCTCTTTCAGAGTTTTCCACAGTTTATTGTGATCCACACAGTCAAAGGCTTTGGTATAGTCAATAAAGCAGAAATAGATGTTTTTCTGGAACTCTCTTGCTTTTTCCATGATCCAGAAGATGTTGGGAATTTGATCTCTGGTTCCTCTGGCTTTTCTAAAACCAGCTTGAACATCTGGAAGTGCACAGTTCATGTATTGCTGAAGCCTGGCTTGGAGAATTTTGAGCATTACTTTACTAGCATGTGAGATGAGTGCAATTGTGTGGTAGTTTGAGCATTCTTTGGCATTGCCTTTCTTTGGAATTGGAATGAAAACTGACGTTTTCCAGTCCTGTGGCCACTGCTGAGTTGTCCAAATTTGCTGGCATATTGAGTGCAGCACTTCCACAGCACCATCTTTCAGGATTTGAAATAGCTCAACTGGAATTCCATCACCTCCACTAGCTTTGTTGGTAGTGATGCTTTCTAAGACCCATTTGACTTCACATTCCAAGATGTCTGGCTCTAGATGAGTGATCACACCATCGTGATTATCTTGGTTGTGAAGATCTTTTCTGTACAGTTCTTTTGTGTATTCTTGCCACCTCTTTTTAATATCTTCTGCTTCTGTTAGGTCCATACCATTTCTGTCCTTTATCGAGCCCATCTTTGAATGAAATGTTCCCTTGGTATCTCTAATTTTCTTGAAGAGATCTCTAGTCTTTCCCATTCTGTTGTTTTCCTCTATTTCTTTGTGTTGATTGCTGAAGAAGGCTTTCTTATCTCTTCTTGCTATTCTTTGGAATTCTGCATTCAGATGCTTATATCTTTCCTTTTATCCTTTGCTTTTCACTTCTCTTCTTTTCACAGCTATTTTTAAGGCCTCCCCAGACAGCTATTTTGCTTTTTTACATTTCTTTTCCATGGGGATAGTCTTGATCTCTGTCTCCTGTACAATGTCATGAACCTCAATCCATAGTTCATCAGGCCCTCTTTGTATAAGATCTAGTCCCTTAAATCTACCTCTCACTTCCACTGTGTAATCATAAGGGATTTGATTTAGGTCATACCTGAATGGTCTAGTGTTTTTCCCTACTTTCTTCAATTTAAGTCTGAATTTGGCAGTGAGGAGCTCATGATTGGAGCCACAGTCAGCTCCCAGTCTTGTTTTTGCTGATGGTATAGACTTTCTCCATCTTTGGCTGCAAACAATATAATCAATCTGATTTCAGTGTTGACCATCTGGTGATGTCCATGAGTAGAGCCTTCTCTTGTGTTGTTGGAAGAGGGTGTTTGCTATAACCAGTGCATTTTCTTGGCAAAACTCTATTAGCCTTTCCCCTGCTTCATTCCATACTCCAAGGCCAAATTTGCCTGTTACTCCAGATGTTTCTTGACTTCCTACTTTTGCATTCCAGTCCCCTGTAATGAAAAGGACATCTTTTTGGATGTTAGTTCTAAAAGGTTTTGTAGGTCTTCACAGAACCATTCAACTTCAGCTTCTTCAGCATTACTGGTTGGGGCATAGACTTGGATAACTGTGATATTGAATGGTTTGCCTTGGAAACAAACAGAGATCATTTTGTCATTTTTGAGATTGCATCCAAGTACTGCATTTTGGACTCTTTTTTTTTTTTTTTTTTTTAACCATGATGGCTACTCCATGTCTTCTAAGGGATTCCTGCCCGCAGTAGTAGATATAATGGTCATCTGAGTTGAATTCACCCATTCCAGTCCATTTTAGTTTGCTGATTCCTAGAATGTCGATGTTCACCCTTGTCATCTCTTGTTTGACCACTTCCAATTTGCTTTGATTCATGGACCTGACATTCCAGGTTCCTATGCAGTGTTGCTCTTTACAGCATCAGACCCTGCTTCTATCACCAGTCACAGCCACAGCTGGGTACTGTTTTTGCTTTGGCTCCATCACTTCATTCTTTCTGGTGTTATTTCTCCAATGATCTCTAGTAGCATATTGGGCACCTACTGACCTGGGGAATTCCTCTTTTGGTATCCTATCATTTTGCCTTTTCATACTATTCAAGGGGTTCTCAAGGCAAGAATACTGAAGTGGTTTGCCATTCCCTTCTCCAGTGGACCACATTCTGTCAGACATCTCCACCATGACCCACCAGGCCTGGGTGAACCCACAGGGCATGGTTTAGTTTCTCTGAGTTAGACAAGGCTGTGGTCCTAGTGTGATTAGATTGACTAGATTTCTGTGATTATGGTTTCAGTGTGTCTGCCCTCTGATGCCCTCTTGTAGCACCTACTCTCTTACTTGGGTTTCTCTTACCTTGGACGTGGGGTATCTCTTCACAGCTGTTCCAGCAACATGCAGCCGCTGCTCCTTATCTTGGACTAGGGGTATCTCCTCACCACTGCCCCTCCTGACCTTAAACGTGGAGTAGCTCCTCTAGGCCTTCCTGCACCCGCACAGCCACCGCTCCATGGATGTGGGGTTGCTCCTCTTGGCCAGTGCCCCTGGACTCGGGTTGAAGGGTGACTCCTCCTGGCCGCCGCCCCTGACCTCGGACATGGGGTTGCTCCTCTTGGCTGCTCCTGCGCTGTCGCAGCCTGGCACTTCTGCCCACAGCCCCTGACCTTGGACGTGGGGTAGCCCTTCTCGGCCGCGCCTGTGTGCCATTACAGCCGCCCACACTTAATCTTACTTTCTCAATGCTTTGTTTTGAAAAATACAGTTATTTTTCACAAATATATGTCATTTACATTAACATTTTTTGTTATTGGTTTTTATTACTATTTATAATGTAGTAATTTTTTTTTAATTTTTCTATTTTAATTTATACTACAGTAAATATTGATGGCCATAACCAACCTAAATCAAAGTTCTTTGGGATCTTCTATAATTTTAAGAATATGAAGGGTTCCTAAGATCAAAATTTTGACAACTGAAATAGAGAAATCTCTTTTAAAATCAGCTCAGAAGGGAGGCTAGAGGATGAGAGAACACATGAAACAGAACAATGGTCTTCTGGCTGAGGCCATCCTCAGTCACCCCCAGCTGCCCACCATTTGAATACACCAGCCAAGGTGTATTCAAGGTGTATTGGCCTGGATTAAGATACCCAGCCAAACTGTACATTTCTGAGAACTCATCATTTTTGTTTCAAGCCACTAAGTTTTAACGTGGTTTCCTGTGCAGCATTATTTTTATGATGAATAATAATTTGTTCCTTCTCTGATTTTCTAGAAAATGTACCATATATTTACAATGTTGTTCAGTTGCTAAGTTGTGTTAGACTCTTTGTGATTTCATGGACTGCAGCACACCAGGCTTCCTTATCCTTCGCCATCTCCCAGAGCTTGCTCAAACTCATGTTCATTGAGTCAGTGACACCATCCAACCACCTCATCCTCATTCACCACCCTTTTCCTGCCGTCAGTCCTTCCCAGCATCAGGGTCTTTTTCAATGAGTTGGCTGTTCACACCAAGTGGTCAAAGTATTGGAGTTTCAACATCAGTCCTTCCAATGAATATTAAGGGTTGATTTCCTTTTGGCTTGAGCCCCTTCCAATCCAAGGAACTGTAAAGAGTCTTTTCTAGCACCACAGTTAGAAAGCATCAGTTCTTTGGCACTGAGCCTTCTTTATAGTCCAGCTCTCACATCCATACATGATGACTGGAAACACCATGGCTTTGACTAGACAGACCTTTGTCCTCGAAGTGATATCTCTTTTTTTACAATGAGTCCCACACATTTACACTTTATTATATATTGCAGTATGTTGTGAAATGATGTTCCTAAACTACTTGAAGAAGAGGAAAGAGCAAGATAACATAGTGGGAAGATGCTGAGCTCACCTCATGCCATGAACACAGCAAAAATATATCTATGTGTGGAGCAGCTCTCAATGGAAACAAACAAGGCTGGCAGGAAGACCCATCTACAACTAAGGCTGTAAAGAAAGATCCATGTGGAGTCCAATGGGAAGAGTGGAGAAGTGTCAGATTGGGATACACATCCATGAGGAGGGAGGGTTATCACAGCCTCAGAGATCCTTGTCAGGGTGTGAAGAGTTCCAGCCACGTAACAGGCATCCCAGCCATGAGGTCCAATACCAGGCAAAGGAGTCCCCTTAGCTGGTTTGAAAACAGCTATAAGAAAGCAAGACTCCAGATGGATTTAAAATATCCTGAAGCTCTGACCTGCTCACTGGGACCACCCTAGCCTGCAGCCCAGCTACACCAGGTACCTGCTCCAGCCTCTCTTGCTCCAGTCCTGCTCTCCATTAGGCCAGACCCTAAAGACAGTGCACATGCATAGGGAAAATGGGGCTAACTTGGACTCAACCCTCAGGGCTTTTGCTCCAGCCTGTGAAATGAAAACATCTCCTACCATATTAATCAACAAGAAATGTCACAACCATCAGTAATTTCTGGCCTCTAAACATGAAGGAGGGCTCCCAAGACTTCAGTCCGAGGGATGCTGCCACTGGCAGCCACAGTGATTGCTGAAGAACTGGGAGAAAGCAAGAAGCAAGGGAAACAAGGAAACAGGATTGACCCCAGATAGATGAGATGCATATGGAAGGAAGGAATTCGGTTGAGTCCAGAGGCTTGCATCATCCCATACATAGAATGCTAAATTCCTTAACTTGATAACTGATATTTGATGTTCAGACTGACTGCTCTGTTTGTGGCAAACTTGTATATAGCCTAACTTCCCCTCCTGCCTCCTTGAAGCAGTTTTCTCAGAGGTACTGAGATGCTGCCTCCTGGTCTTGGAGTCCTACACATTCCCACCAAATAAAATAACTCTATACTTTCAGATTGTGTCTATATTTTTTTTGACAATAAGCCCTCTGGCACCAAGCACTCCATGAAGTGATGACTGTCGCTGAGCATGGGAGAAGCCTCAGTTCACATCTAAATCTGGCTTTAGCTCTACCTGATACAAAGATGGCAGCTGTCAGCACACCCAGGGCTAAGACATGAGCCATGCTTGCTCCAGATCCTGCTTTCCCACCAAAGCCTCCACCACACATAGACTGCATAGGGATGCTCCCACAAAGAACACCCCTTCAAAACCAAGATAGGTGGCTATTTCATTTAATATCATGGAGGCAAAGAAATTTAAACAAACAAGAAGATAGAATATGTTTGGGGACTTCCATGGTAGTCCAGTGGTTAGGAGTCATCCTGCCAATGCAGGGAACATGGGTTTGATCCCTAGTTCAGGAAGATCCCACATGCCTCAAAACAATTAAGCCCATGCACCACAACTGCTGAAGCTGTTGCAGTGAGAGGCCTACATAGCACAACAAAGAGTAGTCTCTGATTGCTGTAACTAGAGAAAGCTCATGCATAGAACAAAGACCCAGCAGAGTCAAAAGAAATGAATAAATAAGAACATGTTCCAAATGAGAGAGTAAGGAAAAAACAAAAAAAACCTGGAAACAGTCTAATGAAACAGTGCTAATTTACTAAATAAAAGAGTTCAAGCCACAGTCATAAAAATGCTAACTGAACTTGGAAAAAGAATACTTGAACACAGTAAAAACTTTAACAAGGAAGTAGAAAATATAAAAAGAAACAGAACTAGAGAATGCAATAACTAAAATGAACAATACTTTTGAAAGAATTAATAGCAGACTGGGTGATATAGGAAGATGCATCAGCAGTCTGGAAGATAGAATACTGGAAATCAGCTAATCAGAGTAACAAAAAGAAAACCAAAAAGAAAAAAAAATTTATGAGGACAGTTTAAGAGACCTCTGAGACAATATCAAGCATCCTAACATTCACACTATAGGGATCAGAAGGAGAAAGTGAGATCCAAAGGGAGCAAAAACATATTTGATGAAATTATGATTGAAAGCATCCCAAGCCTGAAAAAGAAAAGAGATACCCAGGTACACAAAGTACAGAAAACCAAAAAAAAAAAAAAAAAAAAGATGACCTCAGATAGACATACACAAGAACTATAATAATTAAAATGTCAAAAGTTAAAAATAGAGAATTCTAAGGGCAGCAAGGGAGAAACAAAGAGTCACATACAAGTGAAGTCCTATAGTGCAATGAAATTATTTTTCTGCAGAAACTTTGCAGACCAGAGGATGTAGCATGATATATTTAAAGTGCAGGAAGGGAGAAACCTACAACCCGGAGTAAAAAGTAAAAAGTGTTAGTCTTTCAGTCATGTCCAACTCTTTGAGACCCCCATGGACTGGGTAGCTCACCAGGTCCTCGGTCCATGCAGTTCTCCAGGTGAGAATACTACAGTGAGTAGCCATTCCCTTCCCCAGGGGATCTTCCGAACCCAGGGATCGAACCCAGGTCACCCACATTGCAGGAGAGTTCTTGACCAGCTGAGCCACCAGGGAAGTCCTAAAACATATTCTTTTACTCTACCCAGATAACACTACCCATAGACTATACAGTCCATGGAATTCTTCAGGCCAGAATACTGAAGTGGGCAGCCTTTCCCTTCTCCAGGGGATCTTAACAACCCAGGGATCGAACCCAGGTCTCCCACATAGCAGGCAGATTCTTGACCAGCTGAGCCACAAGGGAAGCCCCATCAGTACTAAATTGACCCTAAATAAAATGTTAAAGTTTCTTTTCTAAGTCAAAGAGAAAAGGCTACAACAAGAAGTAGGAATGTATAAGAAAGGAAAAAAAAATCTCACTAGCAAAAGCAAAAACTGTAAAAATCAGTGATAATGACAATAAATAGTTGAGATTAATCAAAGATGTAAAATACAACATCAAAAACACATAATGTGGGAGAGGGGACTAAAAACAGTAGATCTGTTAGAACACGTTTGAACTTTAATGACTATTAGGCTAAAATAAGTAGATAAAATTATGTCAGCCTATTGAACTTCATGGTAACCACAAATGAAAACCTACAACAGATAAACAAAACTAAAGAGAAAGCAACACAATCATATCACTAAAGAAAATCATCAAACAGGGGAAGAGACTAAAAGAACAAAAGAACTGAGAAGAACTACAAACACAACTAGAAAACAAGTAACAAAATAGCAACAAGTATATGCCTATCAATTATTTTAAATGTCAATGGATTCCATATGACCCAGCATTTCCACTCTAGGGTGTATATAAGAAAAAAATATTAATTTGAAAAAATACACATTCCAGTGTTCATAGCAGCATTATTTAAGATTGCTAAGGTACAGAAGCAACCTAAGTGTCCATCAACAGATGAATGGATACAGAAGCTGAGAAATAGCAATAGATAGATAGATAGATAGACAGACAGATAGATAGATAGATAGAGAGAGATAGTGAAGTCACCCGGTCATGTCCGATTCTTTGTGACCCCATGGACTGTAGCCTACCAAGCTCCTCCGTCCATGGGATTTTCCAGGCAAGAATACTGGAGTGGGGTGCCATTTCCTTATAAAATGGAACACTGCTCAAATGTAACAAAGAATAAAATTTTTCCATCTTCAACAACATGGATGGACTTGGAGTGCATTATGCTAAAGTGAAATAAGTCGGAGAAGAAAAATACTACATGATATCACTTATACGTGGAATCTAAAAAGCACAACAAACTTGTGAATATATCAAAAAAGAAGTGGACTCACATATGTTGAGAACAAACTAGTGGTTATCAATGGGGAGAGGGAAAGGGAAGGGCAATAGAGGGGTAGTTGAGTAAGAGATACAAATTTTAAGTAAAAATAAACTACAATTACAAAACTACATTTTGCAACAAGGAGGATATAGCCAATATTTTATGATAACCATAACCTTTAAAAATTATGAATCACTATTTTGTATACCCATGACTTATAGAACCAGTCATTCTGAAGGAGATCAACGCTGGGATTTCCTTGGAAGGAATGATGCTAAAGCTGAAACTCCGGTACTTTGGCCACCTCATGCAAAGAGCTGACTCATTGGAAAAGACTCTGATGCTGGGAGGGATTGGGGGCAGGAGGAGAAGGGGACGACCGAAGATGAGATGGCTGAATGACATCACTGACTGGATGGACATGAGTCTGAGTGAACTCCGGGGAGTTGGTGATGAACAGGGAGGCCTGGCGTGCTGCAATTCATGGGGTCGCAAAGAGTTGGACATGACTGAGTGACTGAACTGAACTGAACTTATAGAATATAGCATATTAGTTATAATTCAATAAAAGATGTAGAGCACTATATGCTCCAATCAAAAGACATAAGATTGAATAAAAACCCATCTATATGCTGCCTGCCAGAGACTCACTTGAGAGCTAAATACACATACAAACTGAAAGTCAGGATATATAAAAAGATACTTCATGAAAATAGGAATGAAAAGAAAGCTGGGTTAGCGATAGTCACATCAGACAAAATAAACTATAAAATGAAATCTATTAAAAAAGACCTAAAAGGGGGGCATTATATAATGATAAAGGATAAATACAAGAAGAGAATATAAAACTTCTTAACATATATGTATCTAGTACAGGAGCACTTAAATATGTAAAGCAATTACCAACAGACATAAAAAGAGAAATTGAGGAAAAAGTTGACTATAATGCAATATAAGCAGGCGACTTTAACGACCTCCTTCCATTGGTGTAAAGATTACCCAGAAAGAAAGTCAATAAGGAAATAGTGGCCTTAAATGACTGGTTGAACTTAATAGACAACTATGGGACATTCCACCTAAAAAAGAGCAGAATACATATTCTCAAGTGCATATGGAAAGTTCTCCAGGACAGGTCACATTCCAGGCCATAAAACAAATTTCAACAAATTTAAGGGGATAGAAATTATATCAAATATTTTTCTGACCACAAAGGAATGAAACTAGAAGTCAATGTCAGGAAGAAAAATGGGAAAAACATAAACATGTGCATATTAAATAATATGCTATTGAAAAAAAATGAAGACTTCAAAGAGGAAATGAGAAAATACCTCAAGACAAATGATAACAAAACACAGCTTCCAAAATCTGTAAGTAAGTAAGTGTTAGTCACTCAGTTATGCCTGACTCTCTGTGACTCTATGGACCGCAGCCCACCAGGCTCCTGTGTCCGTGAGATTTTCCAGGCAAGGATACTGGAGTGGGTTGCCATTTCCTTCTCCAGGGGATCTTCCCAACCGAGGGATTGAACCTGGGTCTCCTGCACTGCATAGGGAAGTTTATAACAATACAGGCCTACCTCAAGAAACAAGAAAAATCTCAAGTAAACAGCCTACCCTATCATATAAAAAAAAGTTAGAAAAAGAAAAAGCAGAGAGAAGAACATGATTAAGATCAAAGAGGATATAAAAATAAATAAGACAGAAATAAAAAATAATAGAAAATAATCAATGAAACCAAGAGCTGGTCTTTTAAAAAAGTAAACAAAATCAATGTCCTTACCTAGGCTCACCATGAAAAAAAAAAAAGAGAGGTCACAAATAAACAAAATAAAAAAGAAACCAGAAAACCACAATAAACGATATAACAGAGAAACAAAAAAATCATAAAAGAATGATATAAACAGTTAATGCCAACAAACTTGACAAGCTAGAAGAAATGAATAAATTGGGATGAAGAAAATCCCAAAATCATCCTACAAGGCCACCATCATGCTGGTATCAAAACAAGACAAAGGCTCTATAAAAAATAATAAAACTATACATGTGAAAATCCTCAACAAAATATAAAAAAGATAATACACATGATCAAATGGAATTTATTCCGGGGATGCCAGACTAGTTCATTATTTGCAAATCAATCAATGTGACACACCACATCAACAAAATCAAGGATAAATATCTCATGATTATCTCAATAAATGCAGAAGAGCTTTTGGTAAAATTCAACACCCATTCATGATAAAAAAAACTCATATCAAAGTTGGTATACAGGGAAAATATCTCAACATAATAAAGGACATTTATATAAACCCCACAGATAACATCATACTCAATGGTGAAAAGCTGAGTGCTTTTTCTCTACACTCCAGGACCAACACAAAAATGCCTCTCTTGTCACTTCTATTTAACACAGTTTTGGAAGTTCTAGCCACAGCAATGAAGCAGTAAAAGAAATAAAAAGAATTCAAATCAGAAGGGAGGAAGTAAACTTGTTAGTATTTGAAGATGACATGATACTATATAGATGTATGCACGCTAAGCTGCTTCAGTAATGTCTGCCTCTTCGCCATCCTATGGACTGTAGCCCACCAGGCCTCTCTGTCCATGGGATTCTCCAGGCAAGAATACTGGGGTGGGTTGTCATGCCCTCCTCCAGGGGATCTTCTGACCCAGGGAACTAACCCACATCTCTTATATCTTCTGCATTAGCAGGTGGATTCTTTACCACTAGTGCCACTTCAGAAGCCTGATACTATATATAGTACACTCTAAAAGATATTGGAAGCTTTCACCATAAAAGTTTCCACCATAAAAGCAATTGGAACTAATAATGAATTTGGTAAAATTGCGGCATATAACATTATATGCGCTTAGCCGCTCAGTCGCATCCAACTCTTTGGGACCCAATGGACTGTAGCCCACCAGGCTCCTCTATCAATGGGGACTCTCCAGGCAAGAATACTGGAGTGAGTGGCCATGCCCTCCTCCAGGGGATCTTCCCAACCGAGGGATCAAACCCAGATCTCCCGCATTGAAGGTGGACTCTTTACCATCTGAGCCACTAGGTAAACCCAAGAATACTGGATTGGGTAGCCTATCCCTTCTCCAGGAATCTTCCTGACTCAGGAACCAAACCGGGGTCTCCTGCACTGCAGGTGGATTCCTTACCAGCTAAGCTACCAGGAAAGCCCCCAAGATTAGTATATAGACAAGTTTTACTTTTCCACAGGTTAAACATGACCCATCAGAAAGAGAGAGCAAGAAAACAAGCCCATTTAAAATTACAACAAAAGGCATAAAATATCTAGGAATGAACTAACCAAGAGGGTGATAAACCTGTGCTCTGAAAAACTACAAAGCACTAATGAAGGAAATTGAAGATAATATAAAGAAATAGAAAGATATCCTGTGTACATGAATTGCAAGAATTAGTATTATTAAAATATCCATACTGCCCCCAAATAATCTAGATTTAATACAATATCAATTAAAATACTCTCGACTTTTTCCAGAGAACTAGAACAAATAATTCTAACATTTATATGAAACCACTCAGTCGTGTCCAACTCTTTGTGATTCCAGGGACTGCAGCCTTCCAGGCTTCTTCATCCATGGGATTTTCCAGGCAAGAACATTAAAGTGGGTTGCCATTCCCTTTCCAGGGGATCTTCCCAACCCAGGGATCAAACCCAGGTCTCCAGCATTGCAGGTGGATTCTTTACCACCTGAGCCACCAGGAAATCCCTGTGTAGAACCACAAAAGATCCCAAAGAGCCAAAGCTACAATGATATAGTACAAGAAATAAAGTCAATATCTTATAAAATTTTAAATGGAGTATAATCTATAAAAGTATTAAATTGCTATGCTATACACATGAAACTAATAATAATCTTGTAAATCAATTATACTTTAATTTTTAATAAAATAAAAACTTTAAACTACCTGAGGGAATATAGTATAGCTTAATCTTTCTTTTCTGGCTCAGTAAAATATTTAATTCTTAAAGAGAGGGGAATACCAGACCAACTTGCCTGGCTCCTGAGAAACCTGTATGCAGGTCAAGAAGCCACAGTTAGAACAGGACATGGAAAAATGGACTGGTTCAAAATTGAGAAAAGAGTACGTCAAGGCTGTAAATTGTCACTTGGCTTATTTAACTTATATGCAGAGTATTTTTAGTCGCTCAGTCATGTCTGCTGGAGTGGGTTGCCATGCACTTCTCCAGGGATGTGCAGAGTACATCATATGAAATCTGGACAGAATGAAACACAACTTAGAATTAAGATTGCTAGGAGTAATATCAACAACCTCAGATATACAGATGATACCAATCTAATGACAGAAAGAGAAGAGGAACTAGAGAATGCCTTGATGAAGGTGAAAGTGGAGAGTGAAAAAGCTGGCTCAAAACTCAACATTCAAAAAAATAAGATTGTGGCATCCAGTCCCATAATCTCACGGCATATAGAAGGGAAAAAAGTGGAAACAGTGACAGAATTTATTTTCTTGGGGTCCAAAATCACTATGGATGCTGACTGCAGCCAAGAAATTAAAAGACACTTTCTCCTTTGGAAAGAAAGCTTTGACAAAGACCCTGATGCTGGGAAAGATAGAAGGCAGGAGGAAAAGGGGACAACCAAGGATCAGATGGTTGGATGGCATCACCAACTTGATGAACATGAGTATGAGAAAGCTCTGGGAGTTGGTGATGGACAGGGAAGCCTGGCATGATGTAGTCCATGGAGTTGTAAAGATTCGGACACAACTGAGCAACTGAAATGAACTGAACTGAGACAGTGTAATAATAAACTGAGACATCACTTTGCCAACAAAGGTCCATCTAGTCAAAGCTATGGTTTTTCCAGCAGTCATGTATGGATCTGAGAGTTGGACCATAAAGAAGACAGAGCACCAAAGAATTGATGCTTTCAAATTGTGATGCAGAAGACTTCTGATAGTACCTTGAACAGCAAGGAGGTCAAACCAGTCAATCCTAGAGGAAATCAAACTTAAATATTCATTGGAATATGATGCTGAAGCTGAAGCTCGCATACTTTGGTCACCTAATGAAAAGAGCCAACTCATTGGAAAATACCATGGTGCTGGGAAAGAGTGAAGACAGGAAGAGAAAGAGGTGACAGAGGATGAGATGGTTGAATAGCATCACCAGTTCAGTGGATATAAGTTTGAGCAAACTCTGGGAGATTTTGAAAAACAGGGAAGCTTGGCATGATGCAGTCCATGGGGTTGCATGACTTAGCAGCTGAACAACAGCAATGACAAATATTTAATTCATTCATGAAATATCTGGGAACCTGAAACTTCTAGACAAAGAAGCATTCTTTAAAATTCATTGTTTCTTACCTTGCACTCCTTCCCCCTACCCCCGCCGCCCCAATATTGAAAGAGAGAACTTCCCTTTTGAGGAATTTGTTCATCTTTCGTCTGTTTTTCCCCTCCAAGTCTCACCTTCACTGAGCCTTAGAACTCAGTGAGCATGAAGCACTCACACCCATACAACGGCCTGATTTAACAGGAGAAAGCATTTTTAATTTAACTGTTCTTCACATTCCTGTCACTGAAATTCCAGAACTCTGTAATCTGTTTCTCCATCACTTTTGTTAAAACTATTATTTTGGGAAGAGTTCAACAGAAAAGCGAGTCATTGCCTGAAAAGAGATTGGATCCTCCTCTATTATAGCCTCCAGAACAATCCCTAAATGCCTGATCATCTTTGGCATCATATCTCCTGAACCCTTGTGCTCTGAGCAGCCCAAGGCAAAGACATGGAGCTTGTCCTCCAGATCCTCATATTTCCTGCTGTTTCTCCTGCCTGGTTACTCCTCACCTCAGCCTCCCTAGGAACTCAAGGCCTCCACGCTTTCTCTGACTAATGAAAGCCCTACAATGAGCCAATTATTTTTCCTTTCCAAGTGTCCCACGCTCCAAAAGCTGCTTGCTTTCTAGCCTACCTGAGTCCTTACTCATGTCACCAATCTTACTAAAGCATCCTTTATCTCATCTTAGTATCTGGTAGAAGAATTCTACTAAAGCAATTAACATGAATCAGCACTGGCTAAATGAATAAGTGTTTGCATAAAGGAGACACAAGTTAATAAAATATACCAATGATAATGACACTATATGCGGCAGAGCCTGCCATCTGCTTAGCATAATATTCTGTTTTAGTCTCCTTCTTAGGATCATGAACTACCTCATATTCAGGGTTAGTTTAGAAATTGACTCTTGAAGAACTCTCATTTACCAGGTTCCCTGAATGATAGTGTGGAGGGCTTCTTGCTAACCTGTTAACTGCTAATATGCACTACAACAGAAATTCTGATTTTGTTAAAAGTCAAAAATATTGGACTTTACTTGTTAAATCAACTATAATTACCCTAAGTAATATAGCATTCATTTTTCATAATGTGATCTATCTTTTCATGGCATTTTATATCCATTCATTCATGAAAAGAAGTACCAAACTTTCCACACAAGGCCAAATAGTAAATATTCTAGGCATTTTAAGCCATAGGATCTCTGTTGTGCCTATTCAGCTCTATCGCTGTAACACTGAACAAGCTACAGCCAGGACATCAGACCATGGGGCATGGTTGTGTTCCAATAAAACTTTATTTACAGAAAGAGGAGGCAGGTTGGACTTACATGATCTACTTTGTCAACACTTTTGATACATGAGAGGTAAGCAAAAATCGAACAATAGTTTTGTCATAAATGAAACCATATCTCTCTGTGTGCTTGATTGGGGCTAGAACTTCTAAGATGGTTTTGCACTCCAATCTGGTGTTTCACCCATTGTGACTGAAACATCGGGAGCTGTCTGAGCTCACACTTCTTTGCACAGGTCCCAAGAGGTCAAAAATGGAAGCTATAATCCTTAAGAACTTAAAACATGGAAACTGCAAAATGATGGGCTGCGTACACTGATAGAGGTTTGTGCAAGTTAGAGTAGGAAAAGCAAAGAGAGTGAGCAGTGGGAAAGGAAGTGCTCTTAGGTCTTCAGCCGAGCCCTGAGTGTAGCAGAAGCATAAAGTACAATGTAAGCAAATTTTTATATAAAAATTATTAATATAAATACAGAGATTAAAAGTTAATAAAAGAGAAAAAGTGAAGTTGTTCAGTCATGTCCGACTCTTGGCAATCCCATGTACTGTAGCCTACCAGGCTCCTCCTTCCATGGGATTTTCCAGGCAAGAGTACTGGAGTGGGTTGCCATTTCCATCTCCAGGGGTTCTTCCCGATTTAGGCAGACACTTTACCGTCTGAGCCACCAGGGAACTGACTATAAAAGAGAAAAGAAACTTCAAACACCATCTTTTGAAACAGTCTAAGCAAGAGATCTGCACTACAACCACGCACGTGGAAATGACCAGCAGTGGTAGAAATCATAATATATTTAAGATACAGAAATCAATAAGAATCAAGAGGTAATTGGAGTCCAGAAGAGTAGGATCAAGCCCTGGCTTAGCAAAAGGATTATGCTACTAAACAAAAGACAGGAGCAAAAAAAAAAAAAAAAAACACACAAGAGCCATGTCTTAGAAAGTATCAGAAGTAGTGGCAAGACATTACTGAGTTTGCACTACCTCACTATCTCACATGTTCAGGCAGAGACCTCCAAAAGGCACTTGTTTGTTGTTCAGTCACTCAGTCATGTCCAGTGGATTCTTTGCATTTGCAGCACACCAGATTTCCCTGTTCTTCACTCTCTCCCAGAGTTTGCTCACATTCATGTCCACTGAGTCAGTGATGCCATTCAACCATCTCATCTTCCGTTGCCCCCATCTTTCTTCTCCTGCCCTCAATTTTTCCCAGCATCAGGGTCTTTTCCATTGAGTCAGTTCTTCACATCAGGTGGCCAAAGTACTGGAGCTTCAGCTTCAGCATCAGTCCTTCAATAAATATTCAGGGTTGATTTTCTTTAGGATTGACTGGTTTGATCTCCTTGATATCCAACGGACTCTAAAGACTCTTCTCCAGCACCACAAAAGGCAGTAGGATAATTCAATAAGAAGCACTAGACCAAAGACATACATTAAAAATCTTCAGCATAGAGATAAATGAGTTAGGTCAGAGAACTGTGATGAAAAGAGACTTCAAGAAAGAATATTGGTCAACAATCCTACATTAAAAAAAAAAAAGGTGATTGATGAGCAGTTAAAACATAACTGGAAACATAGTGAGACAGATGGGTGGAAAAACCAAAAAAACTCTAGGAAAATAAAGTTTCCAGATGAGATGACTATTCTCACTACACTTGAAAGTTCAAAGATCATCGATGACTTGTTCCAGCAAAAGTTTATTAGGGAGGAAATTTACTTAGAGTAGATGATAAAAAGTGAGGAAAGTGTGTGCAAATAATCCCCATAGAACTCAGTCATGGAGCAAAGAAAAACAATTTAGAAAGAATTCAAAGTGAAGGAAGAATCATAGTAATAATAAAGAGATTTGAAATGTGGTGTGCATGCTCAGTCATGTCTGACTTTTTGTGACCCCGTGGACTATAGTTCACCAGGCTCCTCCTGTGTCATCCTGCATTGACTGAGCCACCTTAAAACCCCAAGGAGAAGCTATTGCAAAATTATGATAGAAAATAGAAGTTAGAGAAGGAAGAAGTGCTGTTTTATGAAGCCAAACCTGTAAGGAAATAAGGTGGGAGAGAACAAAGAGAAGGAATCAGTTCAGTTCAGTTCAGTCGCTCAGTCGTGTCCAACTCTTTGAGACCCCATGAATCACAGCACGCCAAGCCTCCCTGTCCATCACCAACTCCCAGAGTTCACTCAGACTCATGTCCATCAACTCAGTGATGCCATCCAGCCATCTCATGCTCTGTTGTCCCCTTCTGTCCCCAGTCCCTCCCAGCATCAGAATCTTTTCCAATGAGTCAACTCTTCACATGAGGTGGCCAAAGTACTGGAGTTTCAGTTTTAGCATCATTCCTTCCAAAGAACACCTAGGACTGATCTCCTCAAGAATGGACTGGTTGGATCTTGGATGGAAAGCTTCAACAGAGGACCACCTTATCCCCCATGAAGAATGTATTGTGTGGAGGCTAGGAGTTCATGCTTTATCTGATCTGAGAAGAAGGACTTGAGGTCATCTGCATGAAAGGATGTGAACAGTGAACTCCCAGGTGGCACAAGGGACCTGCCAAATACTATGCCTGGCTTGCACCTGCACTAATTGTTGTTGTTGTTGTTCAGTATCTGGGTCATATTCAACTCTTTGCGACCCCATGGACTACAGCACACCTGCACTAGACCATGGTCCTAAAGATAACCCTAACCCTTATGCTGAATCTTTGCTCAAGAAAAGACAATGTTGCCAGATTGAAAAAAAAAAAAAAAAAGAAAAAATTACATCATCCCAACCCCCTAGCTAAACCATTTTCAGTAATTATCCGTCTATCTCTTCTTTAATTTTTCTATGTCCATATCACCCCCTAGATACTTCTCCACCCCCATTTTACTTCCCTGTAGTCCTTTTTTGTTCCCTATCTATTCTTCCTTTAAACTGGACTCTCTCTGTTACTGCTGTAGTCTGAATACAATTAGTTTTGCCCCATTTAACAAATAGGCTCTGTTGTTTGTTTGTTTGTTTTAACAAGGATATATGGGAGTAAATGGAAGGAAAACTGAAGAAGTGCTTCATTATCCTGGCATCCGGTCCCATCACTTCATGGGAAATAGATGGAGGAACAGTGGAAACAGTGTCAAACTTTATTTTGGGGGGCTCCAAAATCCCTGCAGATGGTGACTGCAGCCATGAAATTAAAAGACGCTTACTCCTTGGAAGGAAAGTTATGATAAACCTTGATAGCATATTCAAAAGCAAAGATATTACTTTGCCAACTAAGGTCCATGTAGTCAAGGCTGGTTTTCCAGTGGTCATGTATGGATGTGAGAGTTGGACTGTGAAGAAGGCTGAGCGCCGAAGAATTGATGCTTTTGAACTGTGGTGCTGGAGAAGACTCTTGAGAGTCCCTTGGACTGCAAGGACATCCAACCAGCCCATTCTGAAGGAGATCAGCCCTAGGATTTCTTTGGAAGGAATGATGCTAAAGCTGAAACTCCAGTACTTGGCCACCTCATGTGAAGAGTTGACTCACTGGAAAAGACTTTGATGCTGGGAGGGATTGGGGGCAGGAGGAGAAGGGGACAACAGAGGATGAGGTGGCTGGATGACATCACTGACTCAATGGACATGAATCTGAGTGAACTCCGGGAGATGGTGATGGACAAGGAGGCCTGGCGTGCTGCAATTTATGGGGTCGCAAAGAGTCAGACACGACTGAGTGACTGAACTGAACTACTTCACTAAACCATACTTATTTCCCCTCCTAGAATGGAAGTGTATGTGAAAGGAAAATCATTTTTGGACTTGGTGATTGTCTTGGTTATCTATTGCCATATAACAAACCATCCCAAGTCTTTATGGCTCCAAAGAGCAGCAAGGTTTCTATAGTTTTCATAATTCTGTGGATTGGCTAGGCTCAGCTAGGTGAGTGGTTTGTTGCTCATGATATTACAGTATATTAACAGGATGTTGAACCGAGGCTGAACTTCTGACTTTAGTCTCAATATCTGGAGACTCGTGTAGTGTAACTAAAAATTCTGGGAGCTGACACAGCTCAAGTCCCTTTGCATGTTACTGGATCCAAAGGTCAGCAATGTTCTTTAAAACTTAAGTCTGAGGTTACACAGTTGCATCTTCTCTGCGTTCTATTGGTCAAAATGAGTCACATTCACAGGTTCAGCCTAGGTTTGTTTTGAAGAGGAATAGCCTCCCTGTCTTAAGAATGGAGTTGGCATATAACCACCTGACACGGGAGGATTTGACAGCCATATCTGCATACATCCTACCATGACAATCTACATCTTGCCCACATATAAAACCTTCTCACCCCTGTCACAACATCTCTAAGACCTCTCAGTGTCTTGATCATCTAGTGTTCTTAAGTGCTGGTGGGAATATCTTACACTTAGTTGGAGGATTAAAAAAAAAGAAGAGGATAATTAATATGTTTGCAGTTTGTGAAAGACCTCAGTTGGAGAGAGCAAAAGCAAGATTGCTGGGGGGGCGGGTGGAGTGCAAAGCTTGAAAGACCTCACTTGAAAGAATATGCGGTAGGTCCAGAACAACTAATGAAGTCTGTGAGGTGAAGAAAGAGCTGATAGACTTTTATATTTATCCAATTCGATGAGACAAATTACCTCTTAAGTGGGCAAATGTTTGGGGAAAGGCTCCCTTCCTTATCCCCTTCAATTACATCACTGACCTTGGTTCTAATCCAAGGGAGTGACAGTTGCTAGTATAGTCACTTTCTGCAAGATTCAGCTTGAAACACAAAAAGTAAGATGAAGTTCAGCACGTGCCTTTCAAAAAACCAAATGTACAAGCTGCAATAATACTTTCAGATGCTTGTTATGCCTCTAGCATCTGCATTTCACAACTATTCTGAACATATAATTATAGCTTCTAGCAAATTTTTTTTTCCATTGAGTCAGGAAATTCACTATTTTATGAAAGAAAAAAATTAACCACATTTGATGTATGTCATGCAAGGACAAGGTAATAAGCAAGATTTTCATAACTCAGTACAACATACATCTCTAAGACAGCTTATGAATAAAAGTGTAGCAACATTGACATGAAACATTCTCATCACTTGACTCTCAAGGCAGACTAGCTCCCCAAAATCTTCTAAGGCTAAGAGATATGGGGGAGAAAAGAGGAGAATGAAGGGTTTATTTGCTGACACCAAAAAAGAAACTTTTTTATGTTCTTACTTTCTCAGTGTGGTAATACAGTGTCAAAGGGAAACGTGTGGGGAAAAGAAAGGAAAAACTCTCAGGACCTTCCAAGGAAAACCACTGGGAACATTTTGATCAGTATCTCTAAATAGCTGTGTGCTGCATTTATATCCTTTTCTTTCCCCTCTCACTGAAGGACTCTCCCAAGAAGACCAGAAGACCCTTCGCAATGCCAGAAGACTTGAAGAGATTTTTTCCCAAAATAAGGAAGAGAAATCGAGCACCTGACAAAAGAGGAATAAATAAAGTGAGGAAATAATAGATAATTAAATTAAAATGATTCCTTTTCAATTTTATTTATTTTTCTATCTTTTACTCTTTTACTAAAAGGGCCTTTTAAGGTACTTCTCTGACATTCCAGTGGTGAAAACTTCATCTTCCAATGCAGAGGCTGCAGATTTGATGCCTAATCAGGGGACCTACGATCCCACATACCTCACAGCCAAAGACACCAAAACATAGAAGCAATATTGTAATAAATTCAATAAAGACTTTAAAAATAGTCCACATTAAAAAAAAATCTTTTTGAAAAAGTAAAATAAACTAAAAGGCCTTTTAACAGAATTTTCACTTATTTGAAACTAGCACTTCATGCTGAAGTCAAACCATGTATAAAGCCAGCTGAGATATGAGACTCCACCCAACAAACACCAAATAATTAATCCTATCAACAGTAGCGTAAACAGATGACAGAAAAAAATAGAAGAAAATTCATTTTTCAGGATTTTTCCCCCCCTCAGGTTATATCCCATGAGGATGTAGAAAACCAGCTAGGTTGTAAAACCAACTGGGATATTTAAAACTCAAATATAAAAGATCTCGTCTGTAAAATTATACATTAACTGAACACATTTTTTCATTTATTTCATCATATTTTTAATTTTTAGAATTTTAATTAAGAATCAGTTGTTAACTAAATTTTGTTTTATAATTATGTAAACTATTTACATGATACAAAAGCTATATCTGAAAAATGAGATGTATTCAAAGAAGCCTAATTTTTCCTTCTCTTCTAATTTCCATTGTGACTTCTTTCATGATTTATCCTTTAAATTTTTAAATAATAGCAAATAACATATGTATTACTCCCGGAGACGGAACTGGCAGCCTGTTCCAATATTCTTGCCTGGGAAATCCCATGGACAGAGGAGCCTGGCAGGCTACAGTCCATAGGGTCACAAAAGAGTCAGTGACTGAACAACATTTCCAGTTCATTAGATAAATTGCAGTGTATTACAAAATTGATTTCATCTCACTTTTCATTTTTCCAAACAACTGCTCCAGAGTAATAAATAAAGATTACATAGAAACTTTTCTCTGATTTTTCCTAATTATATACAATATCTTCATATAATTCCATTAGACTCCATTTTTGGTCATTATCAATTGATTTCCTACCATCAGTCATATATATAAACACATATATTTACATATATGATACATGTGAAAGTGTTAGTCACTCAGTCATATATATAAATTAAAAGTGGAATCAAAATTGCCAGAAAAAATATCAACAACCTTAGGTATGCTGATGATACCACTCTAATGGCAGAAAGAGCAAAGGAACTAAGGAGTCTCTTGATGAAAGTAAAAGAGGAGACTGAAAAAAACTGACTTGAAACTCAACATTTAAAAAATTAAGATCATAGCATTCAGTCCCATCACTTCATGGCAAATATAAGAGGAAAATGTGGAAACAGTGACAGGCTTTTTTTTTCTTGATCTCCAAAATCACTGTGGATGGTGATTACAACCATGAAATTAAAAGACACTTGCTCCTTGGAAGGAGAGTTATGACAATGTTAGACAGTATATTAAAAAGCAGAGACTTCACTTTGCTGACAAAGGTCCATATAGTCAAAGCTATGGTTTTTCCAGTAATCATGTACAGATGTGAGAGATGGACCATAAGGGAGGCTGAGTACCAAAGAATAGATGCTTTCGAATTGTGGTATTGGAGAAGACTCTTGAGAGTCCCATGGACTGTCAGGAAATCAAACCAGTCAATCCTAAAGGAAATCAGCCCTACTTTTTCATTGGAAGGACTGATGCTGAAGCTGAAGCTCCAATACTTCGGTCACTTGATGGGATGAGCTGACTGATTAGAAAAGACCATGATGCTGGTAAAGATTGAAGGTGAAGAAAAGAAGGGACAGCAGAGGATGAGATGATTAGATACTCAATAGACATAAGTGTAAGCAAACTCTGGGAGATAGGACCCTAGTGTGCTGCAGTTCATGAGGTTGCAAAGAGTCAGACGTGACTCAGTGACTGAACAATCACAACAACAATATTTGTAAATTATGTAATTTGGGTTATTAATTTTCTACTACAAATAATATTAAAATTAAATAGTATATCCTTCTTCCCTTCTCCTATTGCACATTTGGTTTGAAGAATTATCTTTTGCTTTCAACTAGCAACAATAAGATGAATAAGTTGTATTCAGCGTTTTACATGGCTTCCTCATTCCACTTCCATTTTTTATATTTATACTTTGTCAATATTGCCAGAAGAGATAGCTATTGCATATGTATGGTTCTCTGTTATAGTCATCATTTTGTCTGAATTATACAGGTCAGTATATATTTAAGTTCACACTAATTCACACCTCACCAGTCATTTGGTTTTCTGAAAAAAAAATCTTTCTGTAGGAAATTACTTATGAAAGCCTCATGAAAACAATAAAATCTGAGTTCTCGCATGCTCAAAGCAGTTTGTCTACAGATTTTATAGTTAAAAGGCAGTTTGGCTGAATATAAAGCCATTGGCTCATATTTTTTACTAGAATACCATAATAATGTTACTCTAATGCCTTCTGGCATAAGACATTGACATAAACAAATCAAACTGATTTTATTTGCATGATTAATTTGTTTTATTAAAATTTATCTTGATTTGGTAAATCTGGATTGATTTTCCCTGCATTGGTTTTCTGTTGCTATAAAACAAATTATCACAAATATAGGAGCTTAAATTTATTAAATACAGCAAAACAGATATATTGCATCTTAGTGTTCATGGATCAGGAGTCCAGGCAAATATTCACAAGATTCTTTATTCAGAGTCTCATCAGAATGAAATCAAGAAGTTATCAGAGGTTGCAATCTCTTCTGAAGCTTGTGGTCTTCTTTCAAGCCCACTAGTTGGCAGAATTCAGATCCATACAGCCAGAGGACTAAGATCTCTACTCCCTTGCTGGCTGTCAGTTGTAGGACACGCTCAGCTCTAAGAAACCATCCATCATTCCCTGCCATGTGGCTCTCTCCACAATATAGAAGCACTTGGCCTCAAGGCCAAAAGAATGGTCTTGTTTTAAAAGGGACTACAAACATGTGTTTTATGAGTAGTTTTTAGGAGTCATTAATTCTGTGTATTTACTTGCTGAGTTATATGTTTAGTTTTTAAATAGTTGTAATAGCCTTAAAAATACGTAGTATAAAAGATAGAATAAGAATAGAGTAAGGAAATTAAGCCAAAGAGGGATAGAAGGAACAAAATAAGTATAAAGAGATTTATTTTAAGGAGTTAGTTCACAAGATTATAGAAACTGGCAAGTCCAAATTCTTCAGGGTGGGCCAGCAGACTAGAGAGCTGAGAAGAACCAGTGTTGCAGTTCAATCCCAAAAGCCATCTGCTGGTTGATTCTGTCGTTCTAATCAGGCTTTCAACTGATGGAATGAGGCCCACCTGCATCATGGAGCCAATCTGCTGTATTCGAAGTTCACCAACTTATATATTAATCTTGTCCAAAACACACCCTCACAGAACCACTCAGAATAATTTTTGACTGTGGATCTGGACTCTGTGGTCCTGGAAAGTTGACCCATGCAATTAACTGTCGTAAATGGTCAAGGCTAAAGTTGTACCCCAAACTGAATAATGGAAAATCTTATTTATATAACTGATCTACAATTAAGTTCTAAGTTTCCTATCTAGCAATCAGGGAATGAAATAGACATTCCCTTAGAGAAAAAAATTTTTTTTTTTTCTAATAGAGAAACTGAAGAGAAATTTCTCCTATGGGTCATCATGAAAATGGCACTTTGTGAGAAGGCAATGGCACCCCACTCCAGTACTCTTGCCTAGAGAATCCCAGGGACAGAGGAGCCTGTTGGACTGCTGTCTATGGGGTTGCACAGAGTCGGACATGGCTGAAGCAACTTAGCAGCAGCAGCAAGCAGTCTCCCAGTTCACGTCCCTAAATAACACTAATGGCATATTTCCAATACCTGTTTTCCATAAAAATAATTATATGAGCCCAAAGACTAATGTATCTTAATTCAGTATCATCTTGGGATGGAATTTAAAATATTTCTGGAAGTATGTGGATTACAAATTCTTTAGTCAATTCTTCATGGATATTATTACCCCAAACCCTTTTCGATAACAATTGCATAGCTTGGAATTTTCTCTGGCTAGAACCTAAAGGTCATATGGTATGAAAGCATGTATGCAATAGCTAGCAAATTGTTATACATTGATGGGCCCATCGGGAAACTGACATCCCCTTACTGAAATAAGAAACCCAACCAAGACTCGGGCTTAAATAGACTCTCATCCAACTACTGCATGGATTTGATCCAAGGTAGTGACTCTGAACATTTTACTTAGTTCTCAGCTTCAATTAAGGTCCCAAAGGTATCCATTATAGACCATGGCTACAAGTAGTTTGACATGAAAAATGTTGTGAACAGGTGTTACAAATCACCACAGCACACATTTATAATGTCAGTAAAGCATTCGTTGAACAACGACTATGAAATCTAGAATTTAAGTTATGTTTGCCTTCTACTGAACTTTTATAGATTTTTCTCCAGTTCTACTAAGAAGCCAGGGTTGGATATCATCAAGATGTGGTGACAGATTTATCATAAATTCCATGAATGGTAGGAAAGAAAAATGAAACTGAAAAAAAAAATGTTAGATCTGGAAAACATGGCAGGTCCAAGAAATTGACAATCATGGTAAGAGCTGAAAGACAAGCAAGAAGGTAGCGAGAAAACTGGAAAGATAAAGGACCTATGTGTTAAAACAGGAAAATTCCAGCTTTAATCTCATAAAAGACCCAGTTCCACTTAGTCAGAATTTCCAGGGTGTGGTAACATAAGTTACTGATGTGAGATGAAGGCTACTTTTTAGAGTAGAAAAGGTTAGAAACCGTAAGCCTCGAGTTGCCAGACTTAATGTCCATTAAGTCAACATATGTTCACTTCTCAGCAGAACTATAAGCTGAATTTCAATGATTAACTAATTTTTATTTCCTGTTATTTATGTAAGGTCCTTGACTGAACTGAGTCCATGGAAAACAGCAGCTAGAAAATTAAGGACAAATCAGTTCATAACTCATCCATTTTGTTAGACTAATTGAACTCTGCATGCTAGCAACTTTTGTCATCAACAATGATGACTAATGATTAAAAGGGAAATAAAAGTTAAGTGAAGGAAAATGAGAACTGGAATTTATATTGTGGTCCAGTTGACTAGTTTTGAAATAACATTGACCCAGTGATAGTAAATGGAAAAAACTAGTGGTAGAGATAGTGGTTAAAATTTCCAACAGAAATATCATTTTTGATTGTTCATCTTCTAAGTGAATATTTTGCTTACAATCATCATTTTCAAGATGATGATTTATAAACTTTCTGCTGTAGTTACTAATGTATCTAAGTGCCTTATACATTCCTTTCCAGTATTGTATATAAAAAATCAATGGAAAAATGAAACACTATTTTAGGTTGAATTATTTCCCCCTAGAATCCACATGTCAGAGTCCTAGTCCCCAGTGTCCCAGAATGTAACCTTATTTGGAGATGTAATTGGTTAAGGTCATCCTGGAGTAAGGAGGCCTTCTAATACAATACAAGTGATGTCCTTATAAGAAGGGGAATACAAACATGCATATAGAGATAACACCATGTGAACATGGTGCAGAACATAAATGCAGAGATTGGGTGATGTGTCTATAAGCCAGGAAACACCAAGATTGACAATAAAGACCAGGAAGCTAGGAGCAAGGCACAGAACATACTCTTCCTCAGAGCCCTCCGAGAGAAGCAACCCTGATGGCACCTTGATCTTGTACTTCTAGCCTCCAGAACTGTGAAGCAATGAATCTCTGTTCTTTAAGCTACCTAGTACTTGGTATAATATGTTATGGCAGCCTTAGCAAACTAATGCACACATTATTGGGTAAATAGTTCAGACATGGGTAGGGTGGCTTAAAAATTTGTTCATGAAGTTAGTACCTATAAATTAAGTCAAATCTCTGAAATGAGATACAGAGGCAGGAAGGATATTGTTCTGTTCTTCAAGGATATGTAGCAAACAAAAAAGAAAGATTGCTAGCTCGAGGTATGACAATCTTTGGTGCTTCTTCTCAGCTCAGACTTCAAGTATCTTCATTTTTCTTACTACCCTGCATTTATTCCAAGACCAACTAAGAGAAGAGAATTGCTGACCTTCTTAGAGGAGTTTGTAGTCTGGCCAACAAAGTCCATAGAATCAGAAACTGAGCCTCCCATTAAAAAGGCTGCTATAGTAACCAATTAGCTTAAATTCTTGATCTCTGTGGTCCATCTCACCACCGAAAAATTGTTGAAAGGAATGAGAAGCTGGCCCACAACACGCAGTGGAAAGCAAGGGACTAACACACATCGCTATTCCCATTTTAAAAATGAGGAAATCAACGCCTAATGAGAAAGTATTCTGCTCCCACTCTTACAGCTAGTAAACAAAAGGTCAGGATTTAAGCTCACAAATGACTCCAGTTCTGTGTTCATAACCACTGCAGTATACCACCTCCCAAAACTTACTCATCAGCATCAGATGATGACAGTGTTTGGAGAAAGTTTTTCCACTCTGAATTTTTTTAACTTAAAAACTAATGCATAAATAAGCCGAATAATACTGAGTCATATAAAGAAAAAACTTAATGCTATCTATTCCATCTTCCTGATTACAACTCTATCTGTTGAAGTAACCCATATCAACAGTGTAGAGTTTGTCTTTTCACATGTTTATCTACATTCATGCAAATATATCCCCAAAAAGCACAGAGGAGTTGCTATTCCTACATTTTATTTTAAAAATAGGATGCTAGTATTTAGATTGCCCATTCTTTCTGGTATTTTTATAGCAATATAATGATACACAGATAAACATGCAGATATATGGATATATATGGATATAGATAGAATATACAATTATACCCTATGGCTAGACATTTTGGAGCAGGCAATGGCACCCCACTCCAGTACTCTTGCCTGGAAAATCCCATAGACGGAGGAGCCTGGTGGGCTGCAGTCCATGGGGTCGCTAAGAGTTGGACATGACTGAACGACTTCACTTTCAATTTTCACTTTTCACTTTCATGCATTGGAGAAGGAGATGGCAACCCACTCAGTGTTCTTGCCTGGAGAATCCCAGGGACGGGGGAGCCTGGTGGGCCACCGTCTATGGAGTGGCACAGAGTCGGACACGACTGAAGTGACTTAGCAGCAGCAGCAGCTGGACATTTAGGCTGCTTCCAAGATTTTATCACTATAAATGCTACAATATTCTTCTGTATATTCATATATGCCAGTGATTATCTGCAGAGCAGATTTTAAAAACTGACAATCTTGGGTCAAAGAATATATGTATTTTAAAAAATTTTATAGCAAGTGTCAAATTGCTTCCCAAACTGTTGTACCAATTCACACTCACATCAGTGTTGCTGAAAATGGCAATTTGCTCACATCCTTGCCAGTTCCGAATTTTATCAAATACATCAGTCTGGGTGCTCAAACACAGGCAATGCCAAGGCTGGTTAATTGAGCACCTCCATAATTTTAATTCTGAGTTGGCTGATACTAAACTCAGAGATATTTAATCTAAGGGTTAAATTCCTTTGGCTATCCTCTCATATGTATAAATAAGGTAGCTGCTGTGTATCTAAAGTTGTCTTTTTGTGGAGATATAAGCAACAGAGTCACTCTGAGTGACTTAGGCATGAAAAAAAGAAAGATAGTCTCTTATTTAAAGATAATAGATAGCTCACAAGCTCATTGGAGAGGTTAGAGAACCAGGTTAACGGATAAGCAGCCTGAACAACAGTCCAATCATGACATCAAATTGATTTGAAAAGAAATTTTAGATCATTTCAAAGCCTGTAAAACAAAACAGTTGACAATACTGCTAATTCTGCAGCAAGACACTTGAACTTGCAGCAACTGCCAGCTCCCTTCTGAGAATGCCATTCCAGCTCTGCTTCTTGCCACACATCAAGGAGTCTAGGTCGCAGTGCATGGCAGGCTAGGAAATTTAGTATCTGAGGTTCAGCTTTTCTAGTAGCAAATAGCATCTGCCTCCCCAAAAAACTCATGAGTTCCTCAGAAGGGAATTTTTCAAACCATATAAAGAAGGTTTCAGGGTTAGGAAGCAGGAAAGAATAATCAATGTCCACAGCACAGATTCTTTTTGATTGCAGCCTTTCTAACATATGAAAACTGATTTTCTTTTCTTTCTTTCATTATATTTTCCTAATAATATGTTTAAAATTGTAAGTTTTATTTTCTTTTTTATTTTGTGCTCTTAGGATTTTTTAAACAGTCTACAATTTTTCAGTATCCAAAATGTGAGTTATTTTATTACCCATCCACCTGCAAGTGTGGTTATGATTTGGATCTTTGGCTAAGCAAAGACAGTGTAATTCACCTAGTACCGACAGTAAGCATTAGTGTTTAAAAGCAAAATCCATGGTTCCTGAACGCGTGGCTCTTCATGTGGCCATAGAGCGCATGCAGCTTTGGTTTATATCCAAGATAGATTGAACGGCCTGCCTGCTGAAAACTCTATCTCCCACCAGGTTTTCTTTTTTTTTTTTTTTTTAACTCAAAGGCAGTGGTTGCTTTATTTGGGGGGCGGGGAGGGGAGCTTAGAAAACTTATTAAGTAAACAATGTCTAGTCCTAGTCCACCAGGTTTTCTTAAAGACTAATATTACCAGCTTGAAGGCCATTTTCTGATTTAGGATATTAAAACCTAAGAAAAGCTATGTTAAAAGACTGAAATTAGTGTTCATTGACTTGTTCATTCATAAAGCACTTGATGAGTATCTCTTATTAACCAGATTCTGTCCAAGGCACCAATGGCATAGAGATGAATAAGATTAAGTTTGAACCTCTATTCTTAGGTGTATAATTGGGAGTAAACTAACTTCTGAGGAAATTTCCATATTTAAAATAAGGATGGTATGTGCACACTGCTATATTTTAAATGGATAATAAATAAGGTTCTACTATATAGCACAAGGAACTCTGTTCAATGGCATGTGACAATCTGGATGGGGAGTTTGGGGGAGAATGGATACACAAACACACACACACCATATATATATTTATTATATATATATAATATATAATATATATTATATATATATATATATATATAAACAAGGTTGTAATAGTTTCAAGTGAACAGCAAAAGGACTCAGCCACGCTGTTCATCTGAAACTATTCAGTTCAGTTCAGTTCAGTCCAGTCGCTCAGTCGTGTCCGACTCTTTGCGACCCCATGAATTGCAGCACGCCAGGCCTCCCTGCCCATCACTAACTCCCGGAGTTCACTCAGACTCATGTTCATCGAGTCCGTGATGCCATCCAGCCATCTCATCCTCTGTCGTCCCCTTCTCCTCCTGCCTCCAATCCTTCCCAGCATCAGAGTCTTTTCCAGTGAGTCAACTCTTCTCATGAGGTGGCCAAAAAATAAAATAGGGACAGTAATAATGCCCACTTCATGAGTTTTCTCTAAGACAAGTGACACAGTAAAGTTCTGAGCACTGTGTGGTGTATAGTTTATATTCAACAACCTTCAAATACCTTAATAACTATTACTAGCATTAATAAACCCACAGTAAATTACAACATGTGATAAATCTATGCCATACACAGACTAGGCTGCTGGGATTGATATGAGTATGGAGGAACAGCACTGCTCAAATTGGAGTTGGCAGGGGGAGATTTAGAAGAGGAACCCATAGAAGATTAAAATTTGAGCAAACTCTAAGAATGAACATGAGTTATCCTGGAGAAGGAAGAACTGACATTGAGCAAGAAATGGGGAGAAGACAGATGAAATGGCATAACTAAGTTAGTGAAGTGAAGTCACTCAGTCATGTCCGACGCTTTGCGACCCCGTGGACTGTAGCCTATGAGGCTCCTCCCTCCATGGTTTCTCCAGGCAAGAGTACTGGAGTGGGTTGCCAATTCCTTCTCCAGGGGATCTTCCTGACCCAGGGATTGAACCCAGGTTTCCTGCATTCCAGGCAGATGCTTTAACCTCTGAGCCACCAGGGAAGCCCATAACTAAGTTATGGAGATGTGAAATAATGCAGAATGCTGTTTGCCTTATAAATGTGTTATAAATCATCTTAATGTTAGAAAACAACGAAAGAAGAGTTTGTTCAAATTATGAATGATCTTGTATGCCACGGTGAGTTGAGACTTCATCCTTAATAATAGGAGGAGACATCAAATGACTCTCAACTTAGCGGAAGGTCATTGTGTTTTAGACATCGTATTCATGTAGCAGTAAGGAAAATAATTAAAGGAGTATAAGAGTATAAGATTAGCAACTGGGAGGCCTTCTCCCATCATGTCATTGCAATAATTTCATGGTGAGTGCTGATGGCTAGATTAAAGTAATGGAAGGGCAAAAAAAAAAAAAAGGAAAAGATTTAGATACACATTTACAGGCTAGAATGGGCACTAGAGCTAAGTTTACTGGAAGCAAGGGGGAAATCTACAAAGCTTACCAGGTATCTGTCTTGGACAACAGTGTGAATGTGGTGTCATCCTAAGCATGGAACACAGAAAGTGAGGGTCAGTTTGGTAAAGATATGTAGACTCTAAGATGAAACATTATTCCAAAGAGCCCTGGACTACACTTTCTGAAATTATATTTTTGTGATGTGGCAAATGTGTATTGTCAAGTGGAATGGATCACCATATTCCAGATTTTCTTCCTCGCATAATTCTTCCGAGGGTGGATGACAAGAGACATCTTGCATGAGATTTAAGAGACAGAAGTGAAGCAGCGACCAGAATTTCTTGTGGTTGAACTGGACATGAGACGCTGTAGCTACATACCCACATTCAATTTAGTATCTAAGCACGGTGGCAGCATTCAGCATTTGAGCCTACATCATCTCCTGGCCCTACTGTAGACACCTCTCCAGAGATGCATCTTTGACTCCTGGGCCAGGTGAATCACAAATCACCAGAATCTTCTACAAGACAACCCCTCCCCACCTTATCAAAGTAAAAGATTTTGAGGCATTAAGAGATAGATGAGGGTTCCAGTCCATCTTTGTGCATCCACTTATCTCCTAGGCTCCAGCTTGACCTCAGAGGGTCTATCTCAGCCTCAGAGGTTCCAGCTTATCCATGCTTCCCTTCCTGAATGCCTGCTTTGAATGAGTTCAGGCTGCAGCACCAGTACAGAAGGAAGACTCTCTCAAGTGCTGGGAACCAGCTCCCCAAACTGCCTAAGGTCAAATCTATTTAGCAGATCCGTGAGGGCCAAACCCTGATGAACAAAACAAAGATAGTTTTCATAGACTTCTTTGCCATTGTGCACCGTTTTGAACACATAGTCCAGCCCTCCAGACATTGAGGCCCTGAGACAAATGGTCAGAAGCTTTAGGGTTCCACCAGCCTAAGGCATAATTGTTCAGTTTTAGCATTAAGCTAGTGGCCTGTTTCCTCAAGCAAAGAAACCATTTGTACGAAAAATGGGCGACTGAAATCTGAGTTGGGCAAATACTTTCTATAGAGGGTCAGATGGTAAGTAATGCAGTATTTGCAGCCCACAAGGTCGTTATCACAACTATCCGGTTCCCATTGTTGAGCAAAAGTCGCCATAGACAGCACACACATCTTTACTTGTTTCACTTGTAAAAATAGATGACACACAGCACAGGCGCTCAGCTCGGTGCTCTGTGATGACCTAGAGGGCTGGGTGGGGTGGGGGAGCCTCCAGAGGGAGGAGATATATGCATACTTAGAGCTGACTGGCATTGTTGTATAGCAGAAATCAACACAGCATTGCAAAGCAGCTATCCCTCCAACTAAAAATAAATTTTTAAAAATCAAATAAAAAAGAAAACAAAAAAACGATGTGTTATATTTGACCCATGGACCATTGTATCTGATGTAGACAAAATAGTACAATTTCTGCATCATAAAAAGTACACTTTAAAAATTCATTAGTATAGTTAGTGTGGAGAAAAACATTAAAGTCAGGGTCAGTCAGACAGGCTAGGATGCCATCTCAGTCTGGCACTTTCTGACGTTCCATCTCCTCATTTTTAATGGAGACAAGAAGATAAGTCACTGTTGTAAAATATGTCCACCCATATTTTGACTTGTCTTCTTTCAAAAAATAGCATCTAATTCCCCTCCTCTTGAAAACGGATAGGACACAGTGACTCATTGCAAATGAACAGAACATTGCTGAAGTGGCATTTACATGATTTCCAAGGATAAATTAGACAAAGATGATTCAAACTCAACTTGACTCTCTCTTGAGGTACTTACTCTAGCGACCAAACCACCAAGCTAGGAAGAAGCCAAGTGGCCAGATGGAAAGGTCATACATAGGTGTTCTGACCATAACCCTAGCAGAGGCACCAGATGACAGCAGCAGCATCTGTCAGACATGCAAATGAGCAAGCTGTCCCATGATCCTAGTCCCCAGCCTTTGGGCTAGTCCAGTTAATGACAAATGGAACAGAAACATTTGTCTCCACCGTCTCCACCTAAATTGCAGAAACATAAGTAAAATAAATGTTGTCACTGTTTTAAGTTACTAAGTACTGTGGTGTTAGTAACATAACAGTAGATGACCAGAACATAAAGGTGCCCAGCAACTCTCCAATTATTTCCATACAAGAATTTTGTAGGAATCTCCCAAGCCTATTAACCTACTAACTTGGATCTTAGCACCATGTGCAAGCATATGTGTTAAACTGACTATTTTTTAATTGAAGTACAGTTGATTTACAATGTCCTGCTAGTTTCAGGTGGTGGCGGCTGTTAATCGCTAAGTTGTGCCTGACAACCCCATGAACTGTAGCCCACCAGGCTCCTCTGTCCATGGAATTTCCCAGGCAAGAATACTGAAGTGGATTGCACCTTCCTTCTCCAGGGGATCTTCCAGACACAAGGATCAAACGTGCACCTCCTACATTGGCAGGCTGGGAAGCCCAGTTTCAGGTGTACAGCATAGTGATTCAGTTATATATACATATATATGCTTTTTCAGATTCTTTTCCCTTATAGGTTATTATAAAATATTAAGTATAGTTCCCTGTGCTATACAGTAAGTTCTTGCTGGTTATCTGATTCCTGGGTTGGGAAGTTCTCCTGGAGGAGAGCATGGCAACCCACTCCAGTATTCTTGTCTGGAGAACCCCATGGACAGAGGAGGCTAGTGGGCTAATCCATGGGGTCACAGCCAAGCACAGCACAGACAGTATGTGTACGCAGGGGCTTCCCACATGGGGCTACGGGTAAAAATCCCTGCTGCCAACGCAGGAAACGTAAGAAGCGTGGGTTCAGCCCCTGGGTCGGGAAGATCCCCCGCAGGAGGGCATGGCGACCCACTCTAGTATTCTTGCCTGAAGAATCCCATGGACAGAGGAGCCTGGCAGACTACAGTCCATAGGGTCACAAAGAGCCAGACACAACTGAAGTGACTTATCATGCACACACACACACGTTAATACACATCTCCTAAGGTGTCTCTCCCCACTACCTTTCCCCTTTGCTAACCATAATTTTGCTTTCTATATCTGAGACTCTATTTCTGTTTTGTAAATAGGTTCATTTGTATATTTTTATAATTCTACCTATTTGCCTTTCTCTGGCTTACTTCACTTAGTATGATAATCTCTATGTCTACCCATGTTGCCTCAAATGACATTGTTTTATTCTTTTCTATGGCTAAGTAATATTCATATGTGTGTGTGTGTATGTGTGTGTGTCACATCTCCTTTATCCATCTGTCTATAGATAGATATTTAGATTACTTCCATGTCTTGGCTATCATAAATGAATATTGGAGTGCATGGACTTTTTTGAATTATGATTTATTTTGAATGTGTACACAAGATTGTGGGATCTATTTTCAGCTTTTTTACAGAACCTCCATACCATTCTCCACAGTGGTTACATCTATTTGCATTCCCACCAACAGTGTAAGAGGATTCCTTTTTCTTGCACTTCCTCCAGCATTTATCGTTTGTAGACTTTTTGATGATGGCCATTTTTACTAGAGTGATGTGATGCTTCATTTGTAGCTTCCCAACAATCCAAAGAAAGGACAAATAAAACAAAGCATACTATCAAAAGCCACAGAGGATTTAAGAGGCTGAACCCAATGACCTACACTAAAATTTGGTCAAAACTCTAGGCTTAACACTTCTAACTCTTTCAAAAACAATATCATGGGATTTCTGATGACCACCTTAGAATAGGACTAGAACTGGCCAGACCCTTTTATATGAAATGAAACACCACTGAAAACTAATAGGCTGGTGAATTTTGAACTAGAAAGTTTGGCCTTTCATTTCTTTTGGCCAGAATGCTTTCAACAAAAGTCTAAATCATATATTTCTTTAAAGTAGTCTCTTAAAAGACATGAATAGCTACAGGTCAGTTACAATTGGTTCACTTATGTTCTTTTTTAAGTTCAAGATAATAAGATGGAGTCTGAAGCTTGGGGAAACAAAATCTTTACATTTTTATCTAAATATTGGATCTATATTTGTAACAATTATTCACAAGGATGTAGATTATACTCAAAGTGAATGAAAAGAGAAAGAGTATAAACCTAGAAACATGGGTTTGTAGTTTAATGTGATGACATGTGTGTGCAGATCTGAGAAATTAGAGTGACAGTTGCATAAGTGTGCAGATGTGAGTGAATATAAACATTAAAATTGTAGGATACACTCTAAAGAGAATGGAATACAAGAAAATCCTTTATTTCCTTATAGCACCTTTTCCCTCTCACACAACTATGCACTAGGGACACTAATATATTTTTCTCCAGTTTACCATTTTGTCCCCAATTGCTGCTGCTGCTAGGTCACTTCAGTCGTGTCCAACTCTGTGCAACCCCATAGACAGCAGCCCACCAGGCTCCCTTATCCCTGGGATTCTCCAGGCAAGAACACTGGAGTGGGTTGCCTTTTCCTTCTCCAATGCATGAAAATGAAAAGTGAAAGAAGTCACTCAGTCGTGCCCGACTCTTTGTGACCCCATGGACTGCAGCCCACCAGGCTCCTCCGTCCACGGGATTTTCCAGGCAAGAGGACTGGAGTGGGCCCCAGTTGCTATATGTCAGCAAATTTGGAAAACTCAGCAGTGGCCACAGGACTGGAAAAGGTCAGTTTTCATTCCAATCCCAAAGAAAGGCAATGCCAAAGAATGCTCAAACTACCACACAACTGCACTCATCTAACATGCTAACAAAGTAATGCTCAAAATTCTCCAAGCCAGGCTTCAGCAATATGTGAACCATGAACTTCCTGATGTTCAAGCTGGTTTTAGAAAAGGCAGAGGAATCAGAGATTAAATTGCTAACATTTGCTGCATCATTGAAAGAGCAAGACAGTCCAGAAAAACATCTGCTTTACTGACTATGCCAAAGCCTTTGACTGTGTGGATCACAAGAAACTGGAAAATTCTGAAAGAGACCACCTGACCTGCTTCTTGAGAAACCTGTATGCAAGTCAGGAAGCAACAGTTGGAACTGGACATGGAACAATAGACTGGTTTCAAATAGGAAAAGCAGTATGTCAAGGCTGTATATTGTCACCCTGCTTATTTAACTTCTATGCAGAGTACATCATGAGAAACGCTCGACTGGAAGAAAAAAGCTGGAATCAAGATTGCCGGGAGAAATATCAATAACCTCAGATATGCAGATGACACCATCCTTATGGCAGAAAGTGAAGAAGAACTAAAAAGTCCCTTGATGAAAGTGAAAGAGAAGAGTGAAAAAGTTGGCTTAAAGCTCAACATTCAGAAAATGAAGATTATGGCATCTGGTACCATAACTTCATGGGAAATAGATGGGGAAACAGTGGAAATAGTGGCAGACTTTATTTTGTGGGGCTCCAGAATCACTGCAGATGGTGACTGCAGCCATGAAATTAAAAGATGCTTACTCCTTGGAAGGAAAGTTATGACCAACCTAGACAGCATATTAAAAAGCAGAGACATTACTTTGCCAACAAAGGTCCATCTAGTCAAGGCCATGGTTTTCCAGTGGTCATGTATGGATGTGAGAGTTGGACTATAAAGAAAGCTGAGTGCTGAAGAATTGATGCTTTTGAACTGCGGTGTGGTAGAAGACTCTTGAGAGTCCCTTGGACTGCAAGGAGATCCAACCAGTTGATTCTGAAAGAGATCAGTCCTGGGTGTTCATTGGAAGGACTGATGTTGAAGCTGAAACTCCAATACTTTGGCCACCTGATGCAAAGAGCTGACTCATTTGAAAAGACCCTGATGTTGGGAAAGGTTGAGGGCAGGGGAGAAGGGGACGACAAAGGATGAGACGGTTGGATGGCATCACCTTCTCAATGGACATGAGTTTGGGTGGACTCCAGCAGCTGGTGATGTACAGGGAGGCTTGGCATGCTGCAATTCATGGGGTCCCAAAGAGTTGGACACAACTGAGCAACTAAACTGAACTGCCACTCTAGGATCCTTTCCTGGAATGTCCTCAGGGCAGTGTTTTGAAATAATTTTTTAAAAAGGAAAAAAATCAAGTCATGCAGCCCTGGATATAGAGGTCACAGCTGCCTCTACCTAACTGTGTAAACTTGAGCCTTTGTTATTTATGACCATCAATTTCGAGACCTGGAAAACAAAGAATATCCTCCCAGATGGTGGTAAGACAATATTCACAGCATCAAAGGGTAACATGCGGCACAAGTTCAGTAAAGGATACTTTCCCCAGAACCCCTTGTCTCCTGCTCTGTGACTCCTGATTATGCTCTGCAGTCCTGGTGTGGCGTCGCTGCCTCTGTGCGGTCTTTGCCAAGGGCCCCAAGCAAAGCTTCATTTGTTTCTCCAGGCTGTAGTAACATTTTGGCCACATGGCAATGTCTTAATATGATTATGTACCAGGCTGTCTCATGTAGACTTAGGATCTTATTAATTCCTTATGTGCTTTGTCCCCTCATTAGGATAATCTAGAAATGTTTATTTTGTAATTAAAGCATTTATAAACATGTCACTTATTAAAATCACTATGTGCTATTTGAAAGAATTGAAGGGTAGATGACTCAGTATTTGGAAATGTGTTAGCCTGCTTTATAGAGGCATTGCCCGCCCCATCTGGCTCCCTCTTGCCCAACTGTCACCATTATATGATTTATAGCTGGTCCCTGCTCATCTTTATGACTTTGCCCTCATGTTTTCCCAAGTCAGAGGGGTTTTTGGGTTGTTTTTTGGGTTTTTTTTTTTTTTGGTAAACCTAGACCCTTATTGATGAAATATGACCAATAAATGCTATAAAGTACTCTTGAAATGTGTAAATATTGCACATTGCCCAAAGGGGCAGTACTAAGTGCAAATAGAATGGATGGAAAAACCACTGCTGCACAAGCTTAATTTTAGAAATACATTTTTCTCTCAGGTAAGGTTATGGTCACAATAAGATTAAACTCTGATCTCTTTACTCAATATACACATTTTTAAGCTGCTACATTTCCAAAAGTAATAATTATTATGTAGCTAATGTCTTATTGGATGTTTAATATGGCACAAGCACAAAACTAAAACTTTCTACATGTCGTCTCTTATTTTTGTCACTATGGGAAACTTAAGGGAGACATAGCACTGTGTCTGTTTCACAGATGTTGTTGTTATTGTTTAGTCCCTAAGTTGTGTCTAATTCTTTTGCAACCCCACATGCCAGGCTCCTCTGTCCATGAGATTTCACAGGCAAGAATACTGGAGTGGTAGCCATTTCCTTCTCCAGGGGATCTTCCCAACCCAGTGATTAAACAGGTGTCTCCTGCATTGGCAGGTGAATTCTTTACCACTAGAGAAGCCCTTATTATTAAATGTCCTTTGTAACTCATTAGAAATAATGCAATATTATAACATAGTTCTACTTTGGACTTTAAAAAGAACATTATTAAGGCCGAACACAGCAGTGAGCATAGTAAATGAGAATGGTTAAACTCCTTTTTTAAAAGATAGACACTCAATAAACATTAAAGCAAAATGTAACCACATGTTCTACACAAAGTGTACGTCTAAATCAAATGATACGGAAAGTTAGAAGGAAAACAGAAAGTGACACAGAAATATAACCAAATAAGAAGAAAGAAAGGAAAAGAAAGCAGAGACAGACACATTCATATTAGAAAAAGAAAACATGGAAAAGTACTTCTAATAAAAGTGAGAAAGCCATTTTTTAGTGATGAAAAGGTATAATTAACCAAGAAGAAATCATAAACATAAAGGAAATATTTACAATAAATCCAAAATGTGAATGGAGACAAACCGAGAACAGCCACCAGCCGTTCATGGCAGAGGCATTCGAGGGAAAGAGAAGGAATGAATCTGCCCAATAGCCCTCAGAACAGAAGCCCCAAGCAGCCAATAGCTGTTCATTGGAAAGCAATTCCAGAAGACAGCCAGACTGGGATGAGTCTTGAGCTATTCCATACCAAAGATGGGGCTTCCCAGGTATCACTAGTGGTAAAAAAAAAAAAAAAAAAACACCTGCCTGCCAGTGCAGGAGACAGGAAAGAAGTGGGTTCAATCCCTGGGTTGGGAAGACTCCTGGAGGAAAGCACGGCAACCCACTCCAGTATTCTCGCCTGGAGAATGCCCTGGACAGAGGAGCCTGGTGGGCTACAGTCCAAGGGGTCACAAAGAGCCAGACTCAAATGAGCAGGGACATACACACTCAAGGATTGTTGAGGCAATCCAAGTGTGGGTAGGAAAAGAATTTCCAGACACAGGGCATTTCAGAAAGGAATGAGTTCATTAAGAACAAAGAGCAGAGATAACGGGGACACTGAGAGCAGAGTGGACCAACCTCCTGGCAGACCAGGGAAAGCCAACAGTTTTTGTGAATAGCCGACGTTTATATCCTTGAGACAAAGAAAATTCCTGCTGGAAGACTGGCGTTAGGTGATTGACTGGGGCACGATAGGATGTTTACTGGAATGAGCATCTTTGCTTAACCGAGAGTCAGGAAGTTTGTTAGTGATGATCAGGAGGCTTTTGGCGATGGTTACAAAGGGGCTCAGTCAGCTTCAGAGATGACCCTGGCCCTGGGCTCCACTTCCATGGCCTTGTGCAAGGCCTTAGGGCCAGGACTCAAAAAGGATCACCTCACATATAGAGATAAAAATTTATCTTCTCTTTGGAATCACTAAGGCTGTTGTTTCACAAATATTCACAGGTGAGGAAGTCCAATTAACGTGTGTGTGTGCTAAGTTTCATCAGTTGTGTCCAACTCTATGCAATCCTATGGACTGTAGCCCACCAGGCTCCTAAGTCCATGGGATTTTCCAGGTAAGAATACTGGAGTGGGTTGCTGTGCCCTCCTCCAGGGCATCTTCCCAACCCAGGGATTGAACCTGCTTCTTTAATGTCTCCTGCATTGCCAGGTGAGTATTTTTAACATGAGACTAATTCAAACTTTATCAGCCTAGTTTGAACATTCCATACAATTTATATCGGGACTCATATATTGGTGTAATCCACCACCACCTAGGGTTTATGATATTTTTATTATTACCTTTTCTAGTATTTCAGTATCAGTAACATAAGTTAAGACTTGAGTGGTCATCATTTGCTTATCTGATTACCTTCTCTCATCTTAGAACTCACATGAATGGGAAAGCAGATAAGTACATTTTATTTAAAAATTGAAAACATAGAAAGAAAATGCACTAAAAATTCAGGAATGGATATTTCTAACTATAAGTACTAAAGGGAAGGAATCCAGGCAGTTGGAGCATTACATGAACACATACCACTTTGTGAGCAGATGAAACATTCAAAAAATGAATAAATAATGAGAACATCCTGGTCATTTATTTTCTTTTACCAGTGTGCTTTCCTTGTGGCTCAGATGGTAAAGAATCTGCCTACATTGTGGGAGACCCAGGTTTGACCCCTGGGTCAAGAAGATCCCCTAGAGGAGGGGATGGCTACCCATTCCAGTATTCTTACTTGGAGAATTCCATGGACAGAGGTAACTGGTAGGCTATACAGTCCATGAGATCACAAAGAGTCAGACACGACTGAGTGACTGACACTTTCGCTTACTCAGTGCTGCAGAGGTTTAAGACCTGAAGTAAGCCATTTTTTCATTTACTCCTCTCACTTTGTTGTAATAAACAGAAAAGTTATCTGAGGTAACTTCCTAAAACTATAGGAGTACTCCAACATATCAAAGGAGTCTCCAAAATAAAATCGTGATGTCCAATATTGTAGACCAAATATTCCTACTGATACATATTTCATCCAACACACATATTCCTTGAAGGTAGACATTAAGACATCTGGGGGCCAAACATGGTCTACTCGTCTCCAAGGGATAAAGACTTTGAGTCATTTTTGCAGTCCATCAAAAGAGGTTGATGCTTTCTTCCCAATATCTTCCGAGACCATCACTGTGGATTGCCTCCAGCGGGAAATCTCCAGTTATAGCAAACTCTGAAAACTACTTGATCTTCCAGAGGGAGAAAAGTGGAGGGAGAGAATATTGTGCTTCAGTGAGAGCAACTGGGTGGAGAAATAAAAGATAAATTTTCTAATACTCCTATGATCAGTTTCTTGAAGAGCTTTGCTGTTGATATCCTTGATAAGATTGCATTTATGCAAATTATAAAACACCAATATGTTGTTTCTAGATGCAATTAGTACACATGCTCATTTAACTACCTCATCAAAACTGACTACAAGTTTTACAGCTATGCAAACTAGTCATTCATAACTTATTGATGCTGATGAGTTTCATAATATTGATTAGTACTGTAGCAAGAACTGGACTTAAAATCATAATTTATTTAATCAGATTCTACAACTTTACTGGGAGACACTGTAATAGGGTAAAAGAATCATCATTGACATCATAAATTCATACATTCTAAATTCAAATATGGTCTCTGATATTTATAAGATACAAAAAAATAAACTTTTCACATTTTATTTTACACACATGTAAATTAAGAGCAGTAATATTTTCCCTGCAATATCATTTTGAAAAGTAGAGACAAATGTTACAAAATGCATGAATACATGGTGGGCATGCAAGAAAAAAATTAATATTATTAAAACAGAAAAAATAGAGACAAACAAAACCCAAATGTTGGGTTTAAAATGGTTAACAAAGCATATAAACCCCTAAAAAGACTATTTTTAAAAAAGAAAGAGGGTAGAAAGACATGAAGAAAGGAGGGAGGAAGGTCAGAAAGAAACATCAGTAACCAATTACCAATATTAGAAATGAATGTGGGCCATAGCTACAGACCATACACAAATCAAGAGGTTGTTAAGGAAATATTTTGAAGACATTTATGTTCAAAATAATTCCATAAATTTCACAACTGAGATAAAACAGATAAATCCCTTGAAAAAACATAACTCTCCAAAGCTGGTACAAAAGAAAGCGAAAAGCAGGAACAGCACTGAAGAAATTGATGTCATAATTTAAAACCTTCCCACAAAGCTACAACAAAGCTTCAAAGCAAGATGGCTTCATTAGTGAATTCTAGCAAACATTGCTTATCATTCTTGCATAAACCCTTTTAAAACATAAAGGATGAGGCGATAGGTTTCAATCCATGTAATAAAGTCAACATAACCCTAATACTAAGACCTGAATGAGGACATTACAGGGGAAAAAAAATTATAGAACAAAATTTCTCATGAACATAGATGTAAATATTCTTAGCAAGATATTAGTAGATAGTAGTAAATCAAATCCAGCAATATATAAAGGGAAATACATCATGACCACATATTCAAGATTGACTTTACAACTGTAAATCTGTCAATATAATTGATTAACAGGATAGAAAAGAAAAATCATGTGAATGTATCAATACATGCCAAAAAAGTTCTTAAAAAATGCATCTTGAATTGATGAAAAAAACTCAGTAAACTAAAAATACAGGAGAACTAACTCAATTTTATAATAGATTCCTATCAAAAACCTGTAGCTAACACAGTTCTTAATGATGAAACAGTGGACATTTTTTCAAGATCAAGGATGTCAACTTTCATCACTTGTATTTAGTATTGTCCTGGAAGTCCTACCCAACGGAATAAAAATTCAGTAAGGTCATAAAGGCTGGAAAGAAGGAAATAAAAATGTATCCAGAGATTATATGGTTGGATATATAGAAAAAACCTAAGGAATATTATTGATATTCAGAATATCCATGATGTCAAAGTAGAGGAATATTAATTCAGGAATAAAACATATGCAGACTGAAGAGGTCAGGATTCCATCAGCATACCTGGTTACAATTTCAGGAATCAGAAATTAAAAACCTGCGACCATAATTTACAGCTTGAGCTTCCCCGGTGGCACTAGTGGTAAAGAACCCACTTGCCAATGCAGGAGATGGAAGAGACGCAGTTTCGATCCCTGAGTTGAAAAGATTCCCTGGAGAAGGAAATGGCTACCCACTGCAGAGAATCCCATGGACAAAGAAGCCAGGCGCGTACAGTCCATGGGGTCACTAAGAATCAGACACAACTGAAGCAACTGAGCATGGGTACTTCTTGATAGACTGGTGGGTCATGGGAAAGGCAAATCTCCTGGAGATGAGGCTACAGCCACTTCAACATACATTGTTAGAAAATACTAAGAACAAATGAGAATCTGTGGTTGTTTCAGGAGGCAGAATTGGAGTGAGAAAAGATACATTTTCCCATCTTTTTATAAATTTGGGGCTAAAGATGTTAATTTAAATGGGTTTTTTTCTTTTCTGTATGTGTTTCCATATTTTTACTTTTTTATTACTTTTAATTTATTTTTTAAAAATTTTAATAGAAGTATAGCTGATTTACAATGTATGTTTAAAATGAGGTAATTGAATTAGTATCATCAGATCAGCAAATATTACATGAGAAAGGTCATATGAGCATGTCACTTCCACCTTGCAGCCATTCTACCATGGAAAGTATGGCTGAGCTCAGTTGCTATTTGGGCAGTCAAATCGTCTCATCTTACTTGCTTGCTTTCTATTTTTATTATTACATTTACTATTATTTACATTATTAAGCCCTATGACCCAAAGACTGTCAGTGATGAAATCAACAATTGAGACAAAATAGAGCAGTTGGCCATATTGGAGGGCCTTCCTGCAGGCTAATGCTGGAGCACCAACCTAACCCACAGATACTTTATAATGTATATGATATATCACATATTTTGCAATTATATATTTTATGTACACATGTAATAGTTTATAATTATGATATATAATAATTGTATAAACTATTCCATTTTATATTGTTTTTCAGTCACTAAGTCATATCCAACTCTCAGCAACCCCATGAACTATAGCACACCAGGCTTCCCTGTCTTCACTGTCTCCCATGGAGCTTACTCAAACTCATGTCCATTGAGTCAGTGATACAATCAAACTGTCTCATCCTCTGTCATACCCTTCTCTTCTTGCCCTCAGTCTTTCCCAGCATCAGGGTCTTTTCCAGTGAGTTGGCTCTTTGCATCATGTGGCAAAAGTATTGGAGTATAAATTATTATTTATTATTCTATTTTGTTATTTTACTCTTCTCATCCTTTACTTGTTTTGTAATAGTCCTCATAGGTTTCAATATCTTCCATCCCAAAATACATGTATTTTGGGTGAGTTGGGCTTTCCAGGTGGCTCAACAATAAAGAATCCACCTGCCAGTGCAGTAGACTCAGGAGTCTCAGGTTTGGTCCCTGGGTAGGGAAGATCCCCTGGAATAGGAAATGGCAACCCACCCCAGTATTCTTGCCTAGAAAATTCCACGGACAGAGGAGCCTGGCGGGCTACAGCCCATGGGGTCACAAAGAGTCGGACATGACTGAGTACACATGCATCTAAATAAGGTAGGTTCTACTGGAAATGAAATTTTAATCTGGAAGAAACGAAAGTTCCTTCATCTCATCTAGACAGAAACTCACTCCAAAAAATATATAAGCCCATTCTAATGTTGCAATACATGCTTTTGGCAGTGGCCTTTTTTGTGTTGTGTAGACTTGGAAATGCTCAGATAAGTCAAGGTCACTGTGACCTTTTATGTATTCAATTCTTGGGAATACTGCTAGCTCAAAGCTTCCAGGAACATTCTGTAGAAAGCCAGGCAAGTGTCTATGAATAAGAGAAATAGTTACTCTCCCAAAACTGAAACTGGGCTAACAGGTTGAAGAAGATCATTTATTGCTCCAGAAATCTACGAAAAGAAATGACGACAGCATAAAATTTAAGACAGTTCATCAAATAACTGAAATGCCTTGTGTGTGACCCTTACTTTAAACATGTTGCTAGTCTTTCATATAATTTCTCTGTATCATCTATTGGGTTGCTAAAATGTTTCCATAAGCCAAAATCGGTTGTAAAAAGCATCCAGAATATTATTGATGATGGATTACTCAAAAAAAAAAAAAAACAAGAGCTCTTTATGTCATAAGAACAAACTTTGGTCCTGATGGCCACGAAAGTAGGCAAGCTAAAACATAGTTTGATAAAAGCTGAAGAGACTGGAAAAATTAGAGTCAATTTCCTGCAGCAGTGTATGTCCATTTGATTTTTGAGGAAGCAATGAAACATGGTGGAGGAACTGATATGATGTAGAGGACATCCAGAGAGACAATTTTAAAACATTTCTATAACGTAAAGAGAAATGATCAGATGATGTTGTGTAGTGTAAAAGAGCATGGTGCTGAAGCCAAACAAGTGTGAATTTACTGCCTGGCTTCTCACTTACCCCACGCACAACTTATGAATACATTCCCTCTGAGCCTCAGTTTACTTTTCTGTGAGCTGGGGATTAAAACATTGCCTTGTTCATAGAATTTAAATGTGTAATAAGTGACATAAAAATGAAAAGCAACTAGCATCTACTTATTATTGCTGTTAAATAAACAGAGATTTTACTGTTACATAAGCGCATAAGTGGTAATCTTACTATGATAATTGAAAGCATAAAGTCTAAACAGGACATTGTGTTTTCACCTCCTTACTAGCACTTTTCATTAAGCCTGCACCTAATGTATAATATGTAACATATTTTCCTTTCAAGGTCAAATCTTAACACTTAACTGTTTTTTTAACCCTTCTTTTGTTTCTAATAATCCTAGCAAAATGACGTTTTCCTTCCTCTCCCTAATGATTATCCTACAACAAGATAAATGAGGGAAAATTTAGCACCAGCTGCCAGCCTAATGTATTTTACAGTTCGAAGAGAAAAAATGAACAGAAACACTTGTTCTGACCATGCTATAGCTCCCAGGGCTGAGATGGGGCCAGTAGGATTCCAAGTGTCATGGTCCTAAGTCCATGATCTACCAACCATAAAAAAATAAATAAATAAACTGTGTTTATGCTGGCTGATTGATTCATAGTGTCTTTCTTTTTTCAAGGGAGAAAATAATTATCGAACACTCACCATAAGCCAGAACACATAGATGCAGAAAATATGAGTATAGCCCACCAGGCTCTTCCGTCCATGGACTTTTTCCAGGCAAGGATGCTGGAATGGGTTGTCATTTCCTACTCCAGGAGATCTTCCCAACTCAGGGATCAAACCCATGTCTCTCGCGTACTGCTTTGGCACCTGGACTGTTTACCTCTAGCGCCACCTGGGAGGCCCCAGCTCACTCTAAGGGAACAGATAATATGATACATATGAGTAAAACAGTCTCTTATTTCAAAAGAACCCATGACTGAAGTTTTGGGCAGAAACATATTCTCAACATGCTAACTAACCAATTATTTTGACTTTATATCAACACAAGGTTTTGTTACACTCAACAGGAATATGGAACGAAATAGAACAATAGCTTTTTCATGAATAAAATTGAATTGTAGCATAAACTATGCAATTTAAGGTCAAATTCCACAAACCATCTTAAATTCATTGTGAAAACAAGTTCAACTAATAAACAGTTTAATATCTTTATTAAAGAAAGTGAGTTAGTGAAGTCATTAACAATTATGTAATCATAGAATCAACTGAAATGTTATCAAAGACTACCTTGCAAAGGCCCAAACGGTTTTAGAGGGGAATTTTTTCAAATGTTTAATAGGTAATATTTTGTTGTTCAAACTACCTCTTATCTTACAAAAAGAAAAGTCATTAGGTATAATCATATTATGTATGATTATGTATAATCATATCATACATACTAATCATCCTTCATATTGCATATGAAAGAACTAATGCTTTTGAACTATGGTGTTGGAGAAAACTCTTGAGAATCCCTTGGACTGCAAAGAGATCCGACCAGTCCATCCTAAAGGAAATCAGTCCTGAATATTCATTGGAAGGATGGATGCTAAAGCTGGAACTCCAATACTTCGGCCACCTGATGAAAAAAAACTGACTTATTGAAAAAGACCCCTCTGGGAAAGATTGAAGGCTGGAGGAGAAGAGGACGACAGAGTATGAGATGGTTGGATGGCATCACCAACTCAATGGACATGAGTTTGAGTAAGCTCCGGGAGTTGGTGATGGACAGGAAGCCTGGCATGCTGCAGTCCATGGGGTCACAAAGAGTCGGACGCAATTGAGTGACTGAACTGACTAGACTGACTGTCTTATGTATAATCATATTAGTAATAACACAATTTTATGTATCACAAAAATTATAGGCAAATGTCACTAATGAGCATAGATTTTAACATACTAAATAAAATTTGCAAATAAAATATACAGTCAGTTCAGTCGCTCAGTCGTGTCCGACTCTTTGCGACCCCATGAATTGCAGCACGCCAGGTCTCCCTGTCCATCACCAACTCCAAGAGTTCACTCAGATTCACGTTCATCGAGTCCGTGATGCCATCCAGCCATCTCATCTTCTGTCGTCCCCTTCTCCTGCCCCCAATCCTTCACAGTATCAGAGTCTTTTCCAGTGAGTCAACTCTTCGCATGAGGTGGCCAAAGTACTAGAGTTTCAGCTTTAGCATCATTCCTTCCAAAGAAATCCCAGGGATGATCTCCTTCAGAATGGACTTGTTGGATCTCCTTGCAGTCCAAGGGACTTCAAGAGTGTTCTCCAATACCACAGTTCAAAAGTATCAATACTTCAGTGCTCAGCCTTCTTCACAGTCCAACTCTCACATCCATACATGACCACTGGAAAAACTATAGCCTTGACTAGACGGACCTTAGTCAGCAATGTCTCTGCTTTTGAATATGCTATCTAGGTTGGTCATAACTTTTCTTCCAAGGAGTAAGCGTCTTCTAATTTCATGGCTGCAGTCACCATCTGCAGTGACTTGGAAGCCCAAAAAAATAAAGTATGACTCTGTTTCCCCGTCTATTTCCCATGAAGTTATGGTACCAGATGCCATAATCTTCATTTTCTGAATGTTGAGCTTTAAGCCAACTTTTTCGCTTTCCTCTTTCACTTTCATCAAGAGGCTCTTTAGCTCCTCTTCACTTTCTGCCATAAGGGTGGTGTCATCTGCATATCTGAGGTTATTAATGTTTCTCCTGGCAATCTTAATTCCAGTTCGTGTTTCTTCCAGTCCAACGTTTCGTATGATGTACTCTGCATATAAGTTAAATGAGCGGGGTGACAATATACAGCCTTGATGTACTCCTTTTCCTATTTGGAACCAGTCTGTTGTTCCATGTCCAGTTCTAACTGTTGCTTCCTGACCTGCATATGGATTTCTCAAGAGGCAGGTTAGGTGGTCTGGTATTTCCATCTCTTTCAGAATTTTACCTAATAATTTATCACATTTATAAGCCAAAGGAGAAAAATCATATGATTTCCTAACAGCTGCTCAAAACTTAATTTTTAAAACTTAGCTCTATTTTTTACTACTTTTCTTACTTTGAGCTTCCTGGTGGCTCAGACAGTGAAGAATATGCTTGTAATACAGGAGACGTAAGTTTGATCACTAGGTCAGGAGGATTTCCTGGAGAAGGGAATGGCTACTAGCTCCAGTGTCCTCACCTGGGGAATTCCATGAACAGAGGGTAAGAATAGATGCCTATTAATTTAATAGAGAAAATTAAATAAATTTGTGTATATTCAAATAAAATAAGCAAAAGTCAGGTCTAATGGTGAAACTTAAAATTATTCCTATTAAATTCCATCAACAAGCAAAGAAGCCCATTTCCATAATTATTTTCCTGTAAGTACCAATGAAATGCAATATAAAAATAAATGAAATGTGAAAATATTAAAGAGAAAGAAAACACTACTGCAGTTCTTTACAGGTGATATAACTTTATACCTAGAAGACCCAATTGGAAGATATAGTAAACTCAGAAAGGTGGTAAATTTTAAATATTAAATACCTATAAATCACCAACTAGTGAGAGTAATCCAGTCTCTTGAAGTCTAGTTAATCTGAGCCATTCTGTGCACTGTGGAAGTTCAAAACCTTTCTCAACAGTTCTCTTTAATTTCCAGAAGGCTTGGGCTCTCACAGGCACATCTGGATCTGGGTTTCAATTTCAACATGCGCTATGTCTCTTTCCTTACAATATCATTTGGCTTGAGTTATCAAATTGTATTACATAGTAAGTGTATGGGCTTTAAAATAGAAGTGTATACAGAAACAGTATTCATTTACTTATTTATTATCCATGTTAAAATTAGGTAACATTTATAAACCTATTAAATAAAAAAGCAAAATATATCCTCTGTTCATTTTTTTCATTGTTTATTTAAGGAGAAATGGTATCACACTTTAAATTGAAATAGTATGTCCCTTATTCCTCATTCAGCAGAGTGATTATTTAACAAGTCTTAAATTTATTGAGAGGAAGAAATTTAGTGGCTCAGATGGTAAAGAGTTTGCCTGCAAAGCTGGAGACCCGGGTTTGATCCTCGTGTAAGGAAGATCCCTTGGAGAAGGAAATAGCAACCCACTCCAGTATTCTTGCCTGGAGAAACTCATGGACAGAGGAGCCTTGCGATTTACAAGTATATGAGGTTGCAAAGAGTCGAACATGCCTTAGTGATTAAAAAACACTGAAAAAATAGCATGCTACAAGAATCTCCATAAGACAAGATTTCCTTTTAATATCTCCAGAAAATTGTCACTACATATGTGAGAGATGTTTGAATTGAATGTTTCACCTGTAAATAATATGATAAGAATTTCATGAACTCGTTAGTTTTAACTTACATGTTACAAAGCTGTACCTTTGTATTTCATTTCAGTTATCTTGGTAAGACATGTCATCTCAGCATTACTTGAAAGTGAAAGCGGTTCAGTCATGTCCAGCTCTTTGCGACCCCATGGACTATAGTTCATGGAATTCTCCAGGCCAGAATACTGGAGTGGGTAGCCTTTCCCTTCTCCAAAGGATCTTCCCCAACCCAGGGATCGAACCCAGGTCTCCCACATTGCAGGCGGATTCTTTACCAGCTGAGCCACAACAGAAGCCCAAGAATACTGGAGCAGGTAGCCTATCCCTTCTCCAGTGGATCTTCCCAACCCAGGAATCGAACCGGAGTCTCTGCTTTGCAGGTGGATTCTTTACCAACTGAGCTATGAGGGAAGCATTACCTGAGAAGCTGTGAAAATTTTCTGTTACTAACATTGTGTTTAAAGTGTCTTCCACAAAGCATAGGACAGAGGTTTATTCTTGGGGAAAATATTTTCTAGAGAAAAATATGATTGAAAATAGTTCTTTTAAGAGAAAATATTTCTGAGTAGCTCTTTAAAAAAAAAAAAAAAGTCTTCCCAGTGATTAAACAAGCAAAATATTTGAAAACAGTGTCATTTAATTCATAAACATGGTGTTATTTAAATATATATATATATGTTTTCTCTCAAGACCCTCACTCTTTTTAGGTACTACTGATGGAATCAGTGTGCATGAGACCAACCCTATGGGACCTGATTAGCGCAAACTCTTCAAGTTCATTAATAAATCACCACAGGGTAAAAAATATAATAAAGAGAAAAGGAGTGACATTGCTTATTACTATTACTGTTGCCTACTCACCACTTCGATTTCTACTAAGATGGGTCACATATGTAATTTTATCCACATTGTCTCAGAGAGGAGAGTGCGCTTAAGAAATGTGAATGAGATTAAGAGGATCAAGAGAGCAAACCTGAGCCTCTTACCCTTCTCGCCCATGAACAACTTGCATTGCCTTTGCATTTTCATCTCTCCTGCCAGAAAAAAAAATCTGTGTCGTGTATTCTACTCACAAAATAAGAATGAGCTCTATCTCTATTTTTCTTTTGTCTTTTTAATTGGCTCATCATTTACATGGAGGAAGATGCCTCGTTTTGAAGAGTATTTGTTGTCGCTGTTGCTTTAGTGGCTCAGTCATGTCCAGCTCTTGCAGTCCCATGAACTATAGCTGGCCGTGCTCCTCTATCCATGGGATTTCCCAGGCAAGAATACTGGAGTGGGCTGCCACTCCCGACCCAGGGGTCAAAACCATGTCTCCTGCATTGGCAGGGGGACCTTTACTGCTGAACAACCAGAGAAGCCCCACTGTGTAAGCATAGAGTTCCATTAATGTTGGAAACTATGAACATAACCATCACCCAGTGAAGATAACAGAGGACCTGCATTACCGTAGAAATTTCCTCCCTGCCCTTTTCCAGCCTATCCCACTTTAGACTGCCTCTGTGCAACAACTGCTTATATTTCTGTAGCATCATATAAAGTCATATATAAGGAATCATATAGTATGTTCTCTTTTGCACCTGGCTTCTTTCACTTGAAGTTTTGAAATGCACCCACATTGTTCTGTGTTGTTCTTTCTTTTTCTGAGTGTTATTGCATTGTATGGTCAACATTACAACTTGTTTATTCACTGGTTGATAGCTGTTTGGATTCTTTCTGTCTGGGTTTATCATGAATAAAACATCGATGAATATCTTATATAAATTTTCTTGTGGGTGTGTGTTTTATTTCTCCTGTACAAGCACACAGGAGAGTTTCTGGGAGAGACCGCGTAAGAAACCGCCAAACCATTGTCCAAAGAGGTTGTCGCATTTTATTCTCCCACCAGCATCTCTGAGTTCCGATTGTTCCACATCCTCGCCAACAGTACTGTCAGCCTTTTTAATTTTAGCCATTCAGGCGGGTGTTAAGTGCTATCTCGTTGTAGGCTTCAGGAAAATACATTTCCCTGAACACTAACAAAGTTGATTATCTTTCCATGAGTTTATTGCCTGTTCATATATTTTCTCTTCTGAGATATCTCTTTTGTTTTTGGCCTATTTTTATTAAGTTTGCCCTTCATTATCAAGATTTAGGAGTTTTAAGACTTTTTTTAATACAAGTCCTTTGTCTGATATATGCATTTTTAATATTTTGTTCAATCTATGATTTGTCCTTTCAATTTCTTAACAATGTCTTTGATAGACAAAATTATAAATTTTATAAAATCTAACACACAGTTTTCTTTTCTGTTATAGTTTCCTTCCTTCTCCCTTTATTTAAGAAATCTGTTCATCCTGATTGTGAAGATATCTTTTACATTTTCCGTGAGAAGTTCTGTAGGTTTAGATTTTACTTTTTGATTTATAACTTATTTTATATGATTTATAACTCAAATTAATTTCTGTGATTCATTACCTTTAGATGCTGAGATTTCATATCCAAATTCTCACTTATTTGCCCCTGAAAAGAAACCCTACAACATTGTCAAGTAGAACAACTTCTCTTAATAAAAATACTCATATATAAACATAATGAAAAGGAGAAATGAGCTTAACTGTGGTTGCTTGACATTGAAACAATACAAGATCAAGGTCTTCTCACCCTCAACCCTGTTCACCTGTGCCTAAACAAAACTCCCTTCCATAGTGTACTGCTGGTTGTGCTGAAATTTTATCTTCTGATCTTTTATTCCATTTAGAAGAATAAAATGAGGGGGTATAAAAGAGGTTGTCGCATTTTATTCTCCCACCAGCATGTCTGAGTTCACATCCTCGAACTTCTTCAAGGGGAAATATGCTATGCTTCGTGAGAAAGATGACAATATAAAATCATCTTCACAAAGTTATATTTTTCATGCAGGTTTTCTTTGTAGAAGGTTTGCTTTGTAACAATCATTTCTATTCTGAATAAATAGAAAATCCTTGCTTCCCTCCTCTACCAAGATCATGGTTCAAAAACCTGAGAGTCATCTAATTCATCCTTCTTCCCCAACCACACATACAGGTCACCAGATACATTTGAATTTCAGTTAAACAATGAATGATTTGCATGTGATAAACATGAATAATTTGTATGTGATCCAACTATTGCTTGGAATGCACTTATGTTAAAAAAATTATTTGTTGTTTATCTGAAAATCAAACAGAAGTGGACATCCTGTATTTCTATTTGCTAAATCTGGCACCTCTACCCACATCCAATTTTATCACCAAACCTACCAACTCCTACATCCTCAATGTTTCCTAAATTAAGTCCATTTGTTTCCATCTCTACTATTTGTACTCTTGGAAAAGACACACATTTATAACCATTTATTTTAATGACCTCCTAACTGGCTTCCAACCTCTAAACATTCTTTGTTCTTTGTTAAAGCCATAAAGATTCTTTTAAAACACAGCCCCGATCACAAAACATCCTCTTCAATTGTTCCTGTTGCTTTTTAAGATAAGTTCTAAATTCCTAAACTTCTTTTCACTGCTATGTTTTATCTGTCCGGCTTATCTCTAAGCAATCATGATTTTGCACTCTCATACATTCCAATCATTTTGAAAAAACTTTCAGACTCTTGAAAATGCTAGACTCTGTTCTTTGGTTTTAATATCCACAAATAAATTTTCTCCTACCTGGGGCATTCTTTCAACTCATGAGTTTCACTTAAGCTGGACCTTGGTCTCTTTATTCTCAGACATGTTCTTTTGCCTTCCCCTTCTCTGCTATTGTTCAGCTCTCCAAGTTCAGTTCAGTTCAGTGGCTCAGTCGTGTCTGAATCTTTGCGACCCCATGAATGACAGCACGCCAGGCCTCCCTGTCCATTACCATCTCTCAGAGTTCCATCAGACTCATGTCCATCGAGTCTGTGATGCCATCCAGCCATCTCATCCTTGGTCATCCCCTTCTCCTCCTGCCCCCAATCCCTCCCAGCATCAGAGTCTTTTCCAGTGAGTCAACTCTTCGCATGAGGTGGCCAAAGTACTGGAGTTTCAGCTTTAGCATCATTCCTTCCAAAGAAATCCCAGGGATGATCTCCTTCAGAATGGACTTATTGGATCTCTTTGCAGTCCAAGGGACTTCAAGAGTGTTCTCCAACACCACAGTTCAAAAGCATCATTACTCCAGTGCTCAGCCTTCTTCACAGTCCAACTCTCACATCCATACATGACCACTGGAAAAATCATAGCCTTGACTAGACGGACCTTAGTCAGCAATGTCTCTGCTTTTGAATATACTATCCAGGTTGGTCATAACTTTTCTTCCAAGGAGTAAGCGTCTTCTAATTTCATGGCTGCAGTCACTATCTGCAGTGATATGGGAGCCCAAAAAATAAAGTCTGACACTGTTTCCACTGTTTCCCCATCTATTTCCCATGAAGTGATGGGACCAGATGCCATGATCTTCGTTTTCTGAATGTTGAGCTTTAAGCCAACTTTTTCACTCTCCTCTTTCACTTTCATCAAGAGGCCCTTTAGCTCCTCTTCACTTTCTGCCATAAGGGTGGTGTCATCTGCATATCTGAGGTTATTGATATTTCTCTCAGCAATCTGGATTCCAGCTTGTGTTTCTTCCAGTCCAGCGTTTCTCATGATGTACTCTGCATAGAAGTTAAATCAGCAGGGTGACAATATACAGCCTTGACGTACTCCTTTTCCTATTTGGAACCAGTCTGTTGTTCCATATTCAGTTCTAACTGTTGCTTCCTGACCTGCATACAGATTTCTCAAGAGCCAGGTTAGGTGGTCTGGTAGTCCCATCTGTTTCAGAATTTTCCACAGTTTATTGTGACCCACACAGTCAAAGGCTTTGGCATAGTCAAGAAAGCAGAAGTAGATGTTTTTCTGGAACTCTCTTGCTTTTTCCATGATCCAGCAGATGTTGGCAATTTGATCTCTGGTTCCTCTGCCTTTTCTAAAACCAGCTTGAACATTAGGGAGTTCACAGTTCATGTATTGCTGAAGCCTGGCTTGAAGAATTTTGAGCATGACTTTACTAGCTTGTGAGATGAGTGCAATTGTGCAGTAGTTTGAGCATTCTTTGGCATTGCCTTTCTTTGGAATTGTAATGAACACTGACCTTTTCCAGTCCTGTGGCCACTGCTGAGTTTTCCACATTTGCTGGCATATTGAGTGCAGCACTTTCACAGCATCATCTTTCAGGGTTTGAAACAGCTCAACTGGAATTCCATCACCTCCACTAGCTTTGTTTGTAGTGATGCTTTCTAAGGCCCACTTGACTTCACATTCCAAGATGTCTGGCTCTAGATTAGTGATCACATCATCATGATTATCTGGGTCGTGAAGATCTTTTCTGTACAGTTCTTTTGTGTATTCTTGCCACCTCTTCTTAATATCTTCTGCTTCTGTTAGGTCCATATAATTTCTGTCCTTTATCGAGCCTATCTTTGCATGAAATATTCCCTTGGTATCTCTAATTTTCTTGAAGAGATCTAGAGTCTTTCCCATTCTGTTGTTTTCCTCTATTTCTTTGCGTTGATTGCTGAGGAAGGCTTTCTTATCTCTTCTTGCTATTCTCTGGAACTCTGCATTCAGATGTTTATATCTTTCTTTTTCTCTTTTGCTTTTCGCCTCTCTTCTTTTCACAGCTATTTGTAAGGCCTCCCCAGACAGCCATCCCCAGACAGCCATTTTGCTTTCTTGCATTTCCTTTCCATGGGGATGGTCTTGATCCCTGTCTCCCTGTACAATGTCACGGACCTCATTCCATAGTTCATCAGGCACTCTATCTATCAGATCTAGGCCCTTAAATCTATTTCTCACTTCCACTGTATAATCATAAGGGATTTGATTTAGGTCATACCTGAATGGTCTAGCAGTTTTCCCTACTTTCTTTAATTTAAGTCTGAATTTGGTAATAAGGAGTTCATGATCTGAGCCACAGTCAGCTCCTGGTCTTGTTTTTGTTGACTGTATAGAGCTTCTCCATCTTTGGCTGCAGAGAATATAATCAGTCTGATTTCGGTGTTGACCATCTGGTGATGTCCATGTGTAGAGTCTTCTCTTGTGTTGTTGGAAGAGGGTGTTTGCTATGACCAGTGCATTTTCTTAGCAAAACTCTACTAGCCTTTCCCCTGCTTCATTCCGCATTCCAAGGCCAAATTTGCCTGTTACTCCAGGTGTTTCTTGACTTCCTACTTTAGCATTCCAGTCCCCTAAAATGAAAAGGACATCTTTTGGGGGTGTTAGTTCTAAAAGGTCTTGTAGGTCTTCATAAAATCATTCAGCTTCAGCTTCTTCAGCATTACTGGTTGGGGCATAGACTTGGATAACTGTGATATTGAATGGTTTGCCTTGGAAATGAACAGAGATCATTCTGTCGTTTTGAGATTGCATCCAAGTACTGCATTTCAGACTCTTTTGTTGACCATGATGGCTACTGCATTTCTTCTGAGGGATTCCTGCCCTCAGTAATAGATATAATGGTCATCTGAGTTAAATTCACCCATTCCAGTCCATTTTAGTTCGCTGATTCCTAGAATGTCGACGTTCACCCTTGCCATCTCTTGTTTGACCACTTCCAATTTGCCTTGATTCATGGACCTGACATTCCAGGTTCCTATGCAATATTGCTCTTTACAGCATTGGATCTTGCTTCTATCACCAGTCAAATGCACAACTGGGTAATGTTTTTGCTTTGGCTCTATCCCTTCATTCTTTCTGAAGTTATTTCTCCACTGATCTCCAGTAGCATATTGGGCACCTAATGACCTGAGGAGTTCCTCTTTTGGTATCCTATCATTTTGCCTTTTCATACTGTTCTTGGGGTTCTCAAGGCAAGAATACTGAAGTGGCTTGCCATTCCCTTCTCCAGTGGACCACATTCTGTCACCTGATGTCATAATCACCTCCTGTTTACCTACTGATGAAGGAGAGATGCCCACCCTTCAGCTATGGGATGGCTGAACCCTAAACCTTGTCCTGCAACACGGAACAGTTAGCCTGACAGTAGCATTAGTTACAGATACTCATAACCTGGGAGCCAAGGACCTTGCAGCAAGACATACAAGGGTTCACTTCTGACCAGTGGGAACAGCCAAGATGGTAAGATGGTGGAATTGCATCACCAAGTCAATGGACATGAGGTTGAGCAAACTCCTGGAGACAGTGAAGGACAGGGAAGCTGGCATGCTGCAGTTCATGATGTCACAAAGAGTAAGAAGTGACTTAGTGACCGAAAACCAACTACAATGAATAGCCAAAGTCTGAGGGGCAGGCTTTGTAGTGTCAAGAGGGTGAGATGCACCTGGTTACCACAGGAGAAGGAGATTGGCTTGCTTGATTTATTATGTGGGCTGGCAGAGAACACCATCTCTACTCAGGATTAAGCAGGTAATAAGAAGAATTGTTTGGCTGAAGGTCAATATTGATGGGAGAAGAGTAGGAAGGAAAACTTGTGATTAGACCATTCAAGGCCTTCTCTGTTTTCTAAAACATCAAGGCAGCACATAATATTGAACCTTAATTTTAGGCCTTACACCGTAACTAATGAACTTGTAAGGTTGTCCAGCAGATCATCCGCTCAGTTCAGCTGCTTAGTCGTGTCCCGATTTTTTGCAACCCCATGGGCTGCAGCACGCTAGGCCTCCTTGTCCATCACCAACTCCTGGAGCTTACTCAAACTTGCGTCCATCAAGTCGGTGATGCCATCCAACTATCTCATTCTCTGCCATCCCCTTCTTCTCCTTCTACCCTCAGTCTTTCCCAGCATGCCTCCATCCAAATTAGACATCTGAAAAAGATTACAATTACCTCTCAGCAAAGTCAGAAATGCAATTAAGTGTGATGTCAAGAAAACTGTCCAGCAGTTAGAAATGGGCAAAAAGATTACTGGCTGCCCTTTTAGTAGAGTTGTGGAAGCCAGGGGTTATCTGATTCTATTCAACTATGTGCATTTGATTCTATTTCTAATGACTGTTGTTGTTTTTCAGTCGCCCAGTTGTGTCCATCTCTTTGCAACCCCTGGACAGCAGCACAGGCCTCTCTCTTCTTCACTATCTCCTATAATTTGTCCAAGTTCATGTCCATTGCATGGGTAATGCCATCCAGCCATCTCATCCTCTGACACCCTCTTCTCCTTCTGCCCTCAATCTTTCCCAGGGACTTTTCCAATGAGTCAGCTGTTCGCATCAGATGACTAAAATACTGGAGTTTCAAATTCAGTATCAGTCCTTCTGATAAATACTCAGGGTTGATTTCCCTTAAGAATGACTGGTTTCATCTCCTTGCTGTCCAAGCGACTTTCAGGAGTCTTCTCCAGCACCACTGTTCGAGGGCATTAATTCTTCAGCGCTCTGCCTTCTTTACGGTCCAGCTCTCACAACCATATGTGACCATTGGAAGGACCTCAGCCTTGACTATATGGGCCTTTGTATTTCTAATTATAAGGCAGTTTTAAAGCTCTGTAGAGATAGAAGCCACATAGCAAAAAACTAATGGTAATGTAAATGATTCTTGTCTATATCAATGCACATGAGGTTTGTTAGTAGAAATTTATTCCCAGCCTGTATGTGATAGTAAATGTACATCATTAGATTACATTGTATCATCCTTTAGGGTATTAAACAGTTTTGCTGCATCAGTTATTAATAGTAAATTCGTGTCAGCATTCCTGATTATGTATGTTTGTGTGTGTATATATATATATATATATATTATATTTATAAATTTTTCAAATTCTCATTTGAACAAGTCTGAACATCTTCCTGGTTCCCTCATTAACTGAAAAGTTTAATATCATCTTCAATATATGTTTATGTTTTCCTGAGAGTCATGATTTTATTTTTTTGACAATTATACTTTAGCGGTGAATGAAGGTAACCATGATTTGAAAGGATAACTATTTTTTGAAAAGAACTATCTTAGTAAAGGAAATACAAACGTATTTAAATGTAAACATTGTCTTGAGTGAGGCAGTGATATTAGCGAGTTTTTTATTAGTTTTTCTTAAATAACAAATAGGCTTTTATTAGATTTTACTAATAAAATTTACTAACTTTAGTACATTTTACTAAATTTGTAAAAGTAAAATGGTAGCTATTTAAGACAACTAAGTAAACATACCACAAAACAAATAAAATGGGACAAGAAAGACATATGTGCCCACTAAGAAAATGTAGCAATTTTTATTTAATGAAAATTACGCATGTTTTCTAGTCCTTTGTTTAATGGGCAGTCGCGCAGGTCCAATCTTTTGCTCCGTGATACTGAAGAATGTTTCACCCTCAGAGGGTGTTGAAGGCTCCAGTTTTGCTTTCTGTCTTCCAAATCCAAGGTTTGGCTGTTCACTTTGGTGACTAAACTTTCTTTAAACAAGCTTAATTCCAAAGCTCTCCTTACCCTGAAAGTAGCTTAGGTCATGCTTGACAATTCCAAGTGTCACGTTGACTGACAAAGCATAAAAGAGGCTTGGCAGCAAATTTTCATGTACAAACACTTGCTAGATGACAATTATGAATCTCTAAGACATCAGTAAGAGATCTGACAGTATGCAAAAGATGAGGTTTGGTTGCTAAAAGCGATCATTAATTTCCGAATATAGCTTATATGTGACTTGGCTTTTATCATTTGGTGCATTTCTTATGTAAATAAGCTTGATGAAAAGCAGTAGGCAGGAAACAGGTGAGCAGAGAGGTTGTTTGTAAAAGAAGCAGAAGATTCTTCACTGCCCTCCTCTCCCCAGTCTGAACAAAAGTGCAAAAGAAGACCCTGGAAATGTACTCACTTCACCATCTCTTGGGCCCATTCCCGTCATGATGGGCCCAGAGAACTATGCCTTTCCACCTCAGGGCAGGGAGCAGTCATGTACTGGGCCCTGGAAGGTCAAATGGTTCAGAAAAAGAATGTAACCTGGGGGAAGAGTGGAGATGGGATGGGCAGAGCTCCCCAAAAGTTGCTTGCTGAATCCTGTTTAGCCTCCCGCCCCACTCCCCACCCATTTTAGCAAAAATGGCATAGCTGCTGGCTTCTGGCGCGCCCTCCCAGCCACTTTACCAAGTCCAACTGGCTTTGCTACAAGAAACTCCAGTGAACTAAAGAAGGCTTCAGCATGCAGAACCAAAGTGCTTGCCCTATCTCCTTGCCCCGCAAAGCGGGGAGGGGGCAGAAAATGTCACTGAAACTATGTCACACAAACTATGCCTCCTACTAAACTCTGGGAGGCAGAGCTAAACTCTGGCTCATCAGCCAACAGTGACCCTTCCTCAGCATCTGTAAGTGTTTATGCCATTGCCCCTCCATCTGCTGTATATATACATTGATCCTATTGCAATTCACAAGTTTGTGCACATGTTTTCCTTCCTCAACTAGAAAATAAACTAAGAAAGAAACCTGGAGAAACCATGGGCGATGCCTTTTGTATCTAATAAGCAACATCAGGTTTTATACTTAAGTATATGAGTTTAATAATAATGAGTTTTCCATCCCTCAGTACTCAGAGTAGGTTATGGCCTTTGCTCTGGAACTAGTGAATCTTGTTATATTAATTTAAGAAGTGCTCAGTCACTTCAGTCGTGTCTGATTCTTTGCAAACCCATGGTCTGTAACCCACCAGGCTCCTCTGTCCATGGAATTCTCTAGGCAAAAATACTGGAGTGGGTTGCCATTTCCTTCTCCAGCAGATCTTCCTTACCCAGGTACTGAACCTGTGTCTCCTGCACCGCAGGCAGATTCTTTACCACTGAGCGAGCATGGATTCCCAACTTAAGAACAAGGGTTAATCTCTTACCCCTCCATACCAAAAATATAAATCTTTTGTATTTCCAAATTAAAAGAGAAAATTGAGCTGAGCCCAGTAGTCTAAGTAAATCCTGAAATGTAGACAAATCTTCGTAGAAGCTTGGAATGGCTAATACGTTAATAAAGAAAAAGTATTAATGCCATAAAAGTCATCATTGATGATGTACAGTAGATATAATTCTTTGCTACATTCCTAAAGACTAAAGAATATATTTCCAAAATATGCAAACTGTCTGTATGCTTTCCCTTAAAATACAATCTGCAGGACAGTATCCCAACTCAATAAAAAGGAGTCAGAACCACTGAAGTTACTCCACCAGTTGGGAATTAATTTATTGCTGAGTGTTAAAGAAACTTGAATAGCAAAGGGCTGAGCTATTGGGTTTTCTGTTTGGGGACTACTCCGTTCATATAGTTTAAACTGAAGCTGACATTTCAAGTGAATTTATTAGTCTCACTTCATTCCAGGACCAGATGGTAGTCCAGCTCACACACATGGACACCTTGAGTAATATAACTTAATCCAGAAGGGAGATATTAGTATCACCTTCCCTTTCTCAAATGGTGAGCTTTCCAAGGAAAGTTCCTTAATTTGATGTCATGTTGTAGCTTGGAACTGAAATTTCCTCCTGAACCACCCAGGAATAAAATGTTTTACCAATAAAATATCATTCTGCAGATTGCACATTATATTCTTCAGGGTGAGACTTTTATAAGAAGGGGGACTAGCCCTCCAAGGTTCTGCAGAGGTCCTGCCAGGGTATTCAACCTAGAGCTAAATGTTTGAGGTAAGAATGAAGTCCTCCTGGAGGACTAAGCAAGTTAAATTTAAAAGACATTTTAAATGTCTTAGTAGACATTGTATATAGTAGAGAACAGATTAGAAAAGGCTAAGAAGAAATACTATAATCAGAAACTTTTCAATACAAAATTCTGTTCCATTCATTCTAAGATAACACGATTAATAACATCTTATAATTTCTAGTAGCCAGGCTGTTGTCATGGCACAGTTTCCATGACCTCATACAAACCAGCTCAGTTATCTTTCCTGGTGGTATAAATATCAGCCAATAAGCTACTTAGTTACCATTTGAGGAAGAACATGAATCCTGATTGTTACCTAAAAATCTTCCTTTGCTGTTGGCTCATAAGATCAGGAGAGTTTACATATTGCATCAATGCTAGTCACTGGAAGAGAATTTCAGAAACAACAGAGGAATAGCCTTAGTAGACATTGTACTACCAACATTCTTAATGGCACAGATGACTATCTTGTTGGAAAACATTAATCGAAAAGTATTTCTGAAGAGATGTTATGTGAAAGCATCTTAAGAACACTTAAAACAATTCATGTGGTGTATGTATAAGCTAAAGAATAATATGTGATGAAAATAAATCTCTAGATAGAAAAGAACAATTTTAATGACTATAAAATAAAAATTCTAGGTGTTAAGAGAGCATCACTATATAGTTCAGTTGGCAGGGTTTCTTTGTTGCAGTCTGTAAAACAATGGACTGTCTTCCAGTTGATGATGTCTTAAATAACGTACAATAGCTTTACATTATGAGGCACAAAAGCAAGATTCAAGCCAGGAGTTCCCTTAGGAAGTCTTTCCTTTCATCCAAAGCTTGCAACCCTCAAAAAAAGACTTTTCTGGTTGTCATTGTGTAAGGGAGTCTGAGAATGTTGATGGGATTACAGAAGAAAAAGGTCCCTTGCAATAGGTCTAAAGGCATCAAAATGAACATTTCAGTAAAAAGTCTCCTGAACTCATCACCTCAGATTTTATAAATTCAAGTACCCCAAAGTGTCTCATTATTATAATTACATTATATAATTTCAGAGAATATATTTGTCCGTATACTGCAACGAGAAGCCTTGTTGAAAAAGTGCATTAGCACCATAGCCATAGTTTGTTCAAGCTGAGCAGCACCGCATGGTGAATGACGTCCCCTTCACCATTACAGTCCAGTCCAGGTCAGTCACTCTGTCATGTCCGACTCTTTGCGACCCCATGAACCACAGCATGCCAGGCCTTCTTCATCTTTAAGTTGTCCTATTTTATAAAGTGTTCTCAAGCAGCTACTCTTTTACACTTCAGAACTGAGAGTGTCTACACCCATACGTCTTAGTTTCCATTAACAGGACTTTACTATTCCAGGAATATAAAAGTTTATTTGCCCAGGAATATAAAAGTTGCAAATCACTTTATTTTTCATTCCAAGATCTTCCTGAAATACCCATCAAATTTTCAAAAGAAAATTTACAACCCAAGGCTCTTTAAAACACTTTTTTCAAAATCCTTGCTATATACAAGGGTAAGAGTCCTAAACAATTATAATTCTTACCCAATCATAACCGAATCTCTGCTCTGAAATACCAGCCTTCAAACAGACTTCAAAATCTCGTAAATATCATTATCCTGCCTTCTCCCATCTGAGATACTAAGAGTCTCCCAAAGTAGTGTTCTCCTCTCCTCAGTAAGAATAAATTCAGCTTTGGTTTATCAAAAATCAAGACTGCTAATATTTTGGTAGATCTGGCATTCAACACAATAGATCATTTATATAAATTCTCAATAGATTTAGGATTTAGGAATTTGCATCTAAGTTCTAAGGATTTTGCTTTCTTTAGCAAGCCCATGCCAACAATAATGGAATCAGTACTTTCTAGCATAATGAAAGTAGTTCTGATTTGCAATTTCTGCGTGTGATTGTAAAAGAAAATTAAATGAATTCGTTATCTACAAAGGTAACTGAAAACTTTGTTTCCAGTAATTTTTTGGACTAAAGATTCCAAAATCATCCTGACAAACATCTCAAAAATGCCAGAAAACTAGAACTTACTACAACAAACTCTGAAAAATTCTTAAACCGAGATGGGAGTACCAGACCACCTGACCTGCCTCTTAAGAAATCTGTATGCAGGTCAGGAAGCAACAGTTACACCTGGACATGGAACAACAGATTGGTTTGAAATAAGAAAAGGAGTACATCAAGGCTGTATATTGTCACCCCATTTATTTAACTTATATGCAGAGTACTTCATGAGAAACTCTAGGCTGCAAGAAGCCTAGATTGCTGGGAGATATATCAATAACCTCAGATATAAAGATAACACCACCCTTATGGCAGAAAGTGAAGAACTAAAGAGCCTCTTGATGAAAGTGAAAGAGATGAGTGAAAAAGTTGGCTTACAGCTCAACATTCAGAAAATGAAGATCATGGCATCTGGTCCCATCACTTCACGGCAAATAGATGGGGAAACAGTGGAAACAGTGACAGACTTCATTTGGGGGAGCTCCAAAATCACTGCAGATGGTGACTGCAGCCATGAAATTAAAAGACACTTGCTCCTTGGAAGAAAAGTTATGTACAACCTAGAGAGCATACTAAAAGCAGAGACATTACTTTGCCAACAAAGGTCCATCTAGTCAAAACTATGGTTTTTCCAGTAGTCATGTATGGATGTAAGAGTTGGACTATAAAGGAAGCTGAGCTCTGAAGAACTGATGCTTTTGAACTGTGGTGCTGGAGAAGACTCTTGAGAGTCGCTTGGGCTGAAAGGAGATCCACCCAGTCCAACAAAAAGGAAATCAGTCCTGAATATTTATTGGAAGGACTGATGCTGAAGCTGAAACTACAATATGCTGGCCACCTGATTCAAAGAACTGACTCATTGAAAAAGACCCTGATGCTGGGAAAGATTGAAGGTGGAAGAGAAGGAGGTGATAGAGGATGAGACAGCTAGATGGCATCACCAACTCAATGGACAAGAGTCTGAGTAAGCTCTGGGAGTTGGTGATGGACAGGGAGGCCTGGTGTGCTGCAGTCCATGGGGTCGCAAAGAGGCGGACACGACTGAGCGACTGCACTGACTGACTGACAGAGAAATAAGAGAAATCACATCTCATTAAGGTGAAAACACCACCTCAGAAATGGAAACTGTCCCATGCCCTAAAGGCATCATCAGAGCCTAGTAGTCTGGAGGTCCTGTGTAGGCGGGGGAGAGGGCTGGGGTATTGTGGATTAAGTCTTGGACCTGGGAAGTGTAGAAAACCCTGCGAATGACAACCTGACGTAGAACTGGGGCTGAAGAAGAGCCACACCCTAAGAAAAATAATGAAATAGTAAGAAAACTGCACAACGGAGATAGGAAGAAAAGAAAATCTCATGCCTCTGGAAAAAGAAAAGACAAACCTACCCACCATGGCATCAAGGTATATATGTTGTGTTATACAAAAGACCAACATGAGAATTTTCAAACTTGAGAGTTTCTGCAGTTAGGGTATAGGCAAAGATATCCTAGAATTTAAAAGCTTAAGGGTTGTTGAGGTTTTAAAAATATTTATATTTGTCAGAAAAGATAAAGACATCTCACATTGATAATCTGATCTATCTTCGTTTGATGGTATAGAAAAATGAGCTACATATAAAGCCACTCATCCTTTAGAGTACAACGTTCTGTTATCTGATTCTGATCCCAAGGAAGTTCTTGACCTCTTATTGCCTTTTGTAGTTGTGATGCAAGTAACTCTTGACTATTGTTGTTGCTTTTCGATCACTCAGTCGTGTCTGACTCTCTGTGACCCCATGGACTTCAGCAGCACGCCAGGCTTCCCTGTCCTTCACTATCTCCCAAAGTTTGTTCAAACTCATGTCCATTGAGTCAGTGATGCCATCCAACCATCTCATCCTCTGTTGTCCCCTTCTCCTCCTGCCCTCAATCTTTCCCAGCATCAGGGGCTTTTCCAGTGAATCTGCTATTCAAATCAGGTGGCCAAGATACTGGAGCTTCAGCTTCATTATCAATCCTTCCAAAAAATATTCAGGATTGATTTCCTTTAGGATTGACTGGTTTGACCTCCTTGTCTATAGACATGCAAATAAATTCTGTCCTTTGAAGAGACAACTCTTCCCACATCCGAAAGGAGGTCAGTTTTGCATGGATTTGCAATTCATTTCAGTTTTTCTGATTCATAAATATCTCTACTATTTTACTTTTTCTTTAGCTGGTCGTATCTTCTGCCTGAATCCCTCATTAATAATGAGATAAATAAAAAATCTTTAACGTGTTCAGGGATCCCAGGCGGCTCAGAGATAAAGAATCTGCCTGCCAATGCAGAAACATAGAGTAGCGGGCTCAAACCCTGAGTCAGGAAGACTGAGATGGCAACCCACTCCAGTATGCTTGCCAGGAAATCCCATGGACAGAGGAGCCTGGCAGGCTACAGTCCATGGGGTCGTGAAACAATCGGACACAACTTAAGTGACTAAACAACAACAACAAAAAATGTGTTCAATTTGTATCTGCATGAGAGTCATGATTTTAACTTTTTAGAGTGTTTTCAATGACCTGTGCTACCATCTGATGGGGAAGAGAAACAAATGCTTTCCCTGGGCATGACTATTGGGTTATGCTCTGATCCTGGGTTATGATTCCTGATACATGTGGAAGCATAACATTTGAATCTCATTTTGTATCTTCTCTATAAAATGGGAACAACATTCCCTCAGGAATCATAATAATGATTAAATGAGATAAAATTCATTCAGAGAGAGAACTGAATGAGGCAGACATCAGAGCAGCATTGCTTAGAGGCAAAGAGCCTTTGCTGACACGGTGACTCATGGTGAGTCCCAAAATAGTCTTTTAGAATGGAGACTGGCTATGTTATGCCAGCAAGAACAATCTTGCTTTGGAAGAGTGAGGCTTTCGGCCAGGTTAACTTCAATCCAGCCTTGGAAGGTTGTGGGGGAGCTAGAGATTGGGTTTAATTGTGTGGCTAATTATTTCATCAGTCACAACTACATAATGAAACCTAAATAAAAAAGCTTGGTTGAGCTTCCTGACTGGAGACCTATGTGCCAGGATGGTGATATATCCTGAGGATATGGAAGCTTCACATTTGGGACCCTCCAGACCTTGCCTCAGCACCTTTTCATTTCACTGGTCTTGATTTATATCTTTTTAATAAAGTTGCAACCATAAACAGAGTGCCTTCCTGAAGCCTGTGAACCCCCCAAATTTCTAGGCATTTGTCAAGAGCATGAGTAGTCTGACAACCCCCAGAGCTTGCAGCTGATAAAGTAAAGGTGATCTGTTTAAAAAGCATGCCCTTAATTTATGAAGTCTACACTAACTCAGAGTTTTTTGTGTCAGAATTGGATCACATTTACCCTTTCTATGGGTGAGTGTCAGTTTTCCTGTCTGTAAAGTGGAAATGATGCTGCTTACCACTCAGGGGGCTGTTATGAGGTTCAAATATGTTAACATTTGTAAAGCATGTAAAATTATGCCTGGCACCTAGTAAGCACTACCTAGATGGTTTTTTAAATAAGGATAATAAACTTTAATGCCCTTTCTAACACTAACATTCTATAACTGTATGTCTCTCAGCATAATTGTTAAAGTATCTACCATAGCATAAATCTAGCAGCCACAGGCATGAATTAGAAAATGTGGTTTTTTTAAGATACACCACAAGCTTCGATAGTTTGGCCACCTGATGTAAAGAACAGACTCACTGCAAAAGGCAGTGACACTGGGAAAGACTAAAGGCAAAAGGAGAAGGGAGCAGAAGAGGATGAGATGGTTAGACAGCATGACCGACTGAATGGACATGAATTTGAGTAAACTCTGTGCTGTGCTTAGTCGCTCAGTTGTTTGCAACCCCACGGACTATAGCCCACCAGGCTCCTGTGTCCATGGGAATTCTCCAGGCAAGAATACTGAAGTGGGTTGTCATGCCCTCTTGCAGGGGGTCTTCCCAACACGGGAATGGAATCTAGGTCTCCCACATTGCAAGTGGATTCTTTATCATCTGAGCCACCAGGGAAGCTGTTGAGTAAACTCTGGGAGATAGTAAAGTACAGGGGAGGCTGGCATGCTGGAGTCCATGGGGTCACAAGGAGTCAGACACAACTTAACAGAGCAACAAGTGTGTCTTATGAAAGATCGGTTTTTAAGTGTACTTGAGAATTTTGCAATCCCATGAGACTGCCAGAGTCCTCTGTCCGTGGAATTCTCTAGGCAAGAATACTGGCATGAGTTGCCATGCCTTTCTCCAGGGGATCTTCCCTACCCAGGGATCGGATCCCACATTGCAGGAAGATTTTTACCATCTGAACCACTGGGAAGCCCGATATTTTATTACTTAAATACACATTTTTCCAAAGATATGAACCAGACCATGGAAGCCAAGGTTTTTTCCAAATGGCTTTAAAAAGCCATTCTAATTCTCTGAGTATTACTTCTAACTAATTTTTAAATGCCAAATTGAAAATATGTTTCAGGCCTCACCTATAAATCTCAATTGACTTACTGTGGGAACATTAATTATCGAACACGAAGAAATCCCCTTTGCAGTGAGGATGTGTAAAATAAATTTGCTTTTATGCTTAATCTTCCCAGATATTTTTCAATATGACTATTAGGGAAAGGGGTAGATGAAGATGGCTCAAATGGTGTGTCCAACTTCAGTCGTGTCCAACTCTGTGTGACCCTGCAGACAGTAGCATGCTAGGCTCCTCTGTCCAGGAGATACTCTAGGCAAGAATACTGGAGTGGGTTGCCATGCCTTCTTCCGGGGATCTTCCTCACTCAGGGGTGGAACCCGAACCTCTTTCATCTCCTGAACCGGTAGGCAGGTTTTCTACCACTAGTGCCACCTGGGAAATTTTCAAAGGGTACAAACTTCAGTTATAAGCTGACTAAGTTCTGGGAATGTAATTACAATGGAATGATCATAGTCAACAATACTGCATTACATATTTGAAAGTTGCTAAGAGTATATCTTTAAAGTTCTCAAAAAATATTGCAGTTATATGAAGTGACAGGTGTGTTGAAATAAATAGACATGATAAAAATAATTAGGTTGTACATCTTAAGCTAACATTGGGTTGGCCCAAAAGTTTGTTTGCGTTTTTCTGTACCATCTTATGGCAAAATCCAAACAAACTTTTGGGCCAGCCCAGCACAATGTTAGATGTCAAGTATGTCTCAATAAAGATTTTTTTTTAAGTGAGGAGAAAAGCTAATATCTAAACTGTATCTAAGTCTACATTGGCTTGATCTCAAAATCTGTTCTGTTATGTATAGAAAGTTACCTCATATGGTTTAGGTGAAAAGACAGCCTTCAGAATGGGAGAAAATAATAGCAAATGAAGCAACTGACAAACAACTAATCTCAAAAATATACAAGCAACTCATACAGCTCAATTCCAGAAAAATAAATGACCCAATCAAAAAATGGGTCAAAGAACTAAATAGACATTTCTCCAAAGAAGACATACAGATGGCTAACAAACACATGAAAAGATGCTCAACATCACTCATTATCAAAGAAATGCAAATCAAGACCACAGTGAGGTACCATTTCACACCAGTCAGAATAGCTGCGATCCAAAAGTCTACAAGCAATAAATGCTGGAGAGGATGTGGAGAAAAGGGAACCCTCTTAACACTGCTGGTGGGAATGCAAACTAGTACAGCCATTATGGAAAACAGTGTGGAGATTCCTTAAAAAATTGCAAATAGAACTGCCTTATGACCCAGCAATCCCACTGCTGGCCATACACACCGAGGAAACCAGAACTGAAAGAGACAGTGTACCCTAATGTTCATTGCAGCACTGTTTATAATAGCCAGGACATGCAAGCAACCTAGATGTCCATCAGCAGATGAATGGATAAGAAAGCAGTGGTTCATATACACAATGGAGTACTACTCAGCCCTTAAAAGAATACATTTGAATCAATTCTAATGAGGTGGATGAAACTGGAGCCTATTATACAGAGTGAAGTAAGCCAGAAAGAAAAACATCAATACAGTATACTAACACATATATATGGAATTTAGAAAGATGGTAACAATAACTCTGTATGCGAGACAGCAAGAGACCCAGATGTATAGAACAGTCTTTTAGACTCTGTGGGAGAGGGTGAGGGTGGGATGATTTGGGAGAATGGCATTGAAACATATATCATATCATATAAGAAACGAATCGCCAGTCTAGGTTCGATGCAGGATACAGGATGCTTGGGGCTGGTGCACTGGGATGGCCCAGAGAGACGGTATGAGGAGGGAGGAGGGAGGGGGTTCAGGATTGGGAACTCATGTACACCCGTGGTGGATTCATGTTGATATATGACAAAACAAATACAGTAAAGTAAAAAAATAATAATAATAATTAATAAATAAAACAACCACTGTAGTAAAAGCCATCTCTATAGCTTGAGAAAATATTTGGGAAAAAATCTTTAGGGCAATCATGTACAAGAAATTTTTTAATGTGTCTATGTTTAAAACCTACAGAAAGACAACTGGAATCTGACAGATTTCACTTTTTTGATGTCCTGCTTACCACCTGTTGTGACCTGGCATTAGCTATTTAACTTCTCTGAACTTCATTGTCTGCATTTGAGAAATAAAAGTCATTGTGAGAAAAGTGGAAATTTAGACTTTTCCAAATGTCGTAGGCCTTATCAGACCTCCTTCTAAGCTGCAGTCCAGCGTTTCATAAAATTCCCTCTCCTCACTCAAAATGCAGTTGATTGCACCCTGTCCATAAACTTAAGGAGACTTATAGTTAGTTCGTTTGCACTTATTTCATTCCGCCTCATAGTCCTCGTTATACTCCTTCTCCCAAGTAAGGCAGGGGTTCGTGTGCATGGCACTTTTTTGCTAGTAAGCTATGGCAGGTATTTACTGACTACATTCTAAAAGCCAGGGTCTAAATGCCTTCCTTGCATTTAGACTATCAAAACTTCACATCAACCTTATGAAATAGATTATCCTCAGTATCACTCTAATTTTGCAGATGAGGACTGTAGGATTCAGAGAGGTTAAATTGTTTGCCCAAGGTAGACAATGGCCAACCCATGAGGCTGAGATTCAAACCCAGCCGGTGTGACCCCACAGCTCTTGCTCTGAACTATTCAAGCCATCTGTTACCATGCCTGATGCTTTTCATGTTAGAGACACTCAAATATGGGCTGTGCTAAACTGATTCATTATTATTGTAATCTAATCCTTTTAATTTGAGAAGGAAATGGCAACTCACTCCAGTATTCTTGCCTGGAAAATCCCATGGACGGAGGAGCCTGGTGGGCTACAGTCCACGGGGTCACACAGAGTTGAACACGACTGAGCAACCACTCATTTGATCCTTATAATATTGATATGGTATACTGCTGCTGCTGCTGCTGCTGCTGCTGCTAAGTCACTTCAATCATGTCTGACTCTGTGCGACACTATAGACGGCAGCCCACCAGGCTCCCCCATCACTGGGATTCTCCAGGCAAGAACACTGGAGTGGGTTGCCAGTTCCTTCTCCAATGCATGAAAGTGAAAAGTGAAAGTCCAGTCAAGTTGTATCCGACTCTTAGCGACCCCATGAACTGTAGCCTACCAGCCTCCTTCGTCCATAGGATTTTCCAGGCAAGAGTACTGGTGTGGGGTGCCATTGCCTTCTCTGATAGGGTATACTAATAGATATGAAATTAGTTGACGGATTTCTTTAAATCTACTCCTTAGTGGCACAGAAATAATGTGAAATTACTATAGCAAATTGCTAGGACACTCACTGGTAACTTGTGACCCACAAAACTGATTTACTGCGTGTGTAGTGCTTCTTTCCTCTTGGAGTAGATTATTCACCCTTCCTCTCCACAAGCTCCCAATTATGGTTACTAATGGGTGTGTCCAGACTCACCCACTTCTTAATAATTTACTGTTATCCCCACTAAATGACATTTCCAACTATTCATGAAAGCCAATGGGTTTACTTTTTATTTTCATTAAAAAGAAAAACAAACTTTATTTGCAGTCAAGCATCTCTTAACCTACTACATAATGGGTATTCTAAAATTCCAGAATGGAACTTCTTCAGAAACTCTTCTGAGCCCAAATAGATAAATCAATTGTCCAAGTTTTGTTGACTATCACAGTTTTCCTAGAGGTGATTCATCTGCTTGTGGCAATTCAATATGGTCTACTTTGGTGTTCTCTGCACACACGCACAGGGAGAATTTTATTAATAGTCAAAGGATAAGGAAACTGTGATATTGCAAGACAATGCCCACACCAGCTCCAGATGTAGCTGGCAAGAAGATCAGGACTATTGAATGTTGGGGTGTTCTCTCTCCCATCGCAATGAACATCTGAGAGTAATAAAACATTTTTCAATAGCTGGGAGTTCACAGATTTCAAAATATCTTTTAGATCTTTGGAAGGTAGATTCACAAATTGTGTGGCAAATAAAATTCTTACAAGATAAACAGAAACTACTTTCTTCAAGTCACATTTTGGTAAGGTGAATCAAATATAAGAAGAACTCTAGGAGCCTCCTTGGTGGTCCAGTGGATAAGACTCCACATTCCTAATGCAGAGGGCCCAGGAACTATCCCTGGTCAGGGAATTAAGATCCCACATAACCACAGCTAAGCTTGTGTGCAACTACTGAGCCTGAGCACCATAACTAGAAAAGCCTTGAGGCTACAAGGAAGACCAAGTGCAGCCAAAATTAGACGAAAAACCCTGACTTTGTGTACTAAAAAATCCCCTCAAATCACAAGCTGTGATCAAGATTGCAGGGAGATAATTTGAACTGTGGTCCCTGAGAAGCCTCTCAAGAGTCCCTTGGAGAGCAAGGAGACCAAACCAGTCAATCCTAAAGGAAATCAACCCTGAGTATTCATTGGAAGGACCAATGCTGAAGCTGAAGCTCCAATACTTTGACCACCTGATACGAAGAGTCGGCTCACTGGAAAACACCCTGGTGCTGGGAAAGATTGAGGGCAAGAGGAGAAGAGGATGGCAGAGGATGAGATGGTTAGATAGCATCATTGACTCAATGAACACAAATTTCAGCAAACTCTGGGAACTAGTGAAGGACAGAGAAGCCTGGCATGCTGCAGTCCATGGGGTTTCAAAGAGCTGGACAAGACTGAGTGAGTGGACAACAGCAGCAAAACCTCTCAATGCCTGTCCACCTATTGCTTCACTCTGTGGGAACTGCCACCCTTACACCACAGGCTCTGCCCAGGGAGCAATGCTAGGGGATTCCTTGCATGTAGATGGCTTTGTTATGTACTATCTAGTGTACTTAGTGGCTTGGAGGTTAAAGCATCTGCCTCCAATGTGGGAGACCCGGGTTCAATCCTTGAGTCAGGAAGATCCCCTGGAGGAAGGAAATGGCAACCCACTCTAGTATTCTTGCCTGGAGAATCCCATGGACAGAGGAGCCTGGTGGGCTACAGTCCACGGGGCTGCAAAGAGTCAGACACGACTGAGCGACTTCACTCACTCACATACTATCTACATACCTTCTCTGTGACCCAGCACGTCTGGTTGATCTACGGCAACAGGATTGAGAATCTCAAGGCTTACCATCCCACCCAAGAGGTGATCCAAGACAAAAAAATTTCATCTAACTGGAGTTGATTTAATCAACTTAAATGATTGATTTTTTTTTTTCCTTTGGGGACAAGTCAAACCAGATATACAAGAAGATAGTCAGTCACTTGGTAGAAGATGCAGAAGTTGACAAACATACGAAGAAGGAACAGCATAGATGCCAGGATACAGAAGAAGCCATGAGTGAGAAAGAAGTAAGAAAGCTCAACGAGGGGTGAGGGTGGGGTCTTGAGAGAGATGTAATGTGGAGGCAATAAGAGAGGTTGAGAGAGGCTAGTGTCTTACAAGAGCACCAAATTTCTGTGGCCAGTGACACCAGAGCCTCTGTCTATTAAAGTCACCACACTAGACATCTCAGCTTCCTGAACCAGGGCGGGCACCACACAGGTGAGCCCTGCAGCTGTTCCTGGGTCCCTTGAACCTGGCCATGAAGCTGATTTTGTCTTCTTTATCTCCATGTGACTCTTTAAAATATTTAAGTAGGAAACATTTAAAATGACTTCAAATAATCTGAAAGAGTTATGCTCATCACTAAGAGAAATTGACACAGTCTGCCTTATCCGTTTATAGAGCTAATTTCTTCTGTGATAATACAAATGAGCACAGTTATCTATGTCTACCTTAACTGATTCATGAAGGATTTTTTTAAATAATTATAGTTTTAATTCTTGAAAAAAATAAATAATATTATTAGTCTGGGGTTTTTTCCTCAATCAAATTTTTTTTTTGAAAACCATCGAAGTTTTGGAACAGCATACATTCCTCACCTGGAGTCACCAACTGTTAAAATTCTGCCACATTGGAAAGTAAGCTTGAGACAATATGACATTTCACCGTAAATTTGTTTAGTCATTAAGTTGTGCCTGACCCTTTGAGACCCCATGGACTGTAGCCCACCAGGATCCTCTGCCCATGGGAGTTTCCAGACAAGAATACTGGTGTGGGTTGCCATTTCCCTTCTCCAAGTGAAAGGATCAAACTCACATCTCCTGTATTGACAGGAGGATTATTTATCACTGAGCCACCAGGGAAGGGGAAGCACTTCACCATAAATACTTCAGCAGATATTCATATTCATAGATGATCTAGAAGAGACAACATAGATAGGAGCATCCACAATACCATTCTTGCACCGAAGAGTACAAGCAATACTTTACATATATATGTAATATTTTGTATATAACACATGCAGTATTTTTTTTCTTTTGTTCTTTTTCAAAATTCAAGATACAACTAAGAGTCATGTATTGAATATGGTCAATATATATCTCTTTATGTGGGACAGTCAACCAAAGAGACTTGACCAGTCATACACGAGGGCATATACTTGATATGTCCTATTGTGTCATTTTGGAGTATTTAGCTTGCTCCTCTGTTTCTTGTAACCAGGAAGTTAGGTCTAGAGACTTCATTAAATGCAGGTAAATCTTTTGTGAAACATTTCACAAATAGGATTGTATACTTCACGTTCCATTACTTCAGGAGACGCATAATGTCGTTATCCCACTAATAATGATATCACGTTTGATCACTCGCTTGACTAAAAATCTACTTCATATGCCACTACAAAGACACATATTTTTCTTCACAGTTGTGGGGTGATAGTTTAACACTGTGCCTCATGTCTCAGTGATGATAACATCCATGTTGATGCCCAATCAACTATTTCACTAATTTCTCCCTACATTTGTTCATTAGAATATTAACTTAATTAAAAATCAAATGTTGGGGACTTCCCAGGGGGCCCAGTGGTTAAGATTCTACCGTTTCAATGCAGAGAGTCTAGGTCTGATCCCTGGTCATGGAACTAAGATCCCACATGCCCCCTGGCATGGCCAAAAAGATTTTTTTTTTAAATTAAAGTAAATGCTTTTATTGCTCCCCTCTCCTTCTCTCTCTTTTTTATTGTGCCTAAGTAGTCATGGGTCTTTTAAAATTTCAGTGTATTATCATCAATACCTGGTCAGTACTCTTTTAGGGGCTTTTAATTTTCCCCAAATGGCCAGTGATATCCTTTCTAAGATGCTCCCTTTTGAAGCGATCCCACTTGTCTCCAATACTTTTCCGGTTTTCTACCACAAGAAGATGACCTGTGATCACCTTGAAGTTGGCCTTAGACAAATATCAATAACTTCTCCATACTTATTTTTGCTTAAATTTTAAAAGAATATCACTAATTCTATAATATCACTTCAGCTTTTTTCCTAGCCAGTTGGAGGCAGCAATTATAATAACTGCCATCTTTGGAGGAACTGATAAATGTTGAGGGATTTCCTCAGAGCACTGCATGTAATCCTTGCAGGTGAGATAACTGATATTTTATTCATTATATAAATAAAAAGTAGGGGAATAGGGAAATGAAGAAATCGTTTAGGTCACAGAATTATGTCCAAATCTTAAGCTCATATTTTCTTTTTGGTCCACAGTATTTCTCAGAGATTACAAAGAGGAACTACCCTAGGGGCTGACCTGGTCTAAAAAGCTTATGTGTATGAACATACACTGTCCAGTTACTGAGAGGTGAGATGCTAAAACTGTTTGACTTAACTTTTAATATCAAATTTCTAAAGTTCATAATAAGTCATTTGCTCAAACAGCTAAAGGCTCAGATATGATCCACTCATAACATATATTCCTATGGAAAAATTTGTAGTGCTTCCTGAATATAAAAATGAGTTCCTTTCAAAGATATCTAATTAGCATTTGATTTAAACTTGAGAAAATATATCCTGGTGAGAAAAATGTTTCATCCCTCATCTGAATTGAATAAAGTGATACTTTTGACCATAATTAAGAAGAAGAGTTTAAAAATTATAGAATAAATCACCTTAGATAATTTTCTTAAAATGATTTCAAAAGACATAATCAATGACTACATTATCTTGACTGGACTGTCATTTCTCAGGCATGAAAAACCACTTAATTTATATTTATATAATTAGAAATATTGTCTTTAGCCACCAAAACCTAGTCTTTTGAAAGCCATGACCATAGCAACCACCACTGGTCAATTTCTGCGTGTAGAGACCAACATAAGCATTTCAGAAGTGCAGAAACCAAAAACTCTCCCATGACTCTCATCACATGACTTGTCACTGTATAGTTATTGATACTTTCCCACAAACCTGTGTCTTTTATGCTATACCTCTACATATAGCAAGTGCATTGCACTTAATAGGTACTTTAAGAATATATATTAAATTATTTAATAAAAGCAGCAATTCAAATAGTCATCCCTGGAGATAAAGCATTCATATTATACTATTTGATAAAGCCATAAATTAAGCAAATATTTATCAAAGCACTGTTGGGGGGGTGGTTACAAGCAAATAAGAAGCAGTCCATAGCATTAAAAGGCTTCCCTGATGGCTCAGTGATCGAGAATCCGCCTGCCAATGCAGGAGACATGAGTTTGATCCCTGATCCTGGAGGATCCCACATGCCATGGAGCAACTAAAACCATGTGTCACAACTATCAAGCCTGTGCTCTAGGGCCAGGTAGCCCCAGCTACTGAGCCCATGTGCTGCAACTGCTGAAGTCCACAGTCCCCAGAGCCTGTGCTCTGCAACAAGAGAAGCCACCGCAATGAGAAGCCTGTGCACCGCAACTGGGGAGTAGTCCCCGCTCACCACAACTGGAGAAAAGCCTGTGCAGCAACAAAGACCCAGCACAGCCAAAAACAAATAAGTAAATAAATAAAGCATTGAAAAAAATCTAAAACTACAGTGAGCCATCACTACACACCTATGACAGGCCAAAATTCAGGAACTGACAGTGCCAAGTGCTGACAGCAACATGGAGCACAAAGAGCTCTCAGTCATGGCTGGTGGGAATGCAAAATGGGGCAGCCACTTCTGCAGTTTCTTGCAAAATTAAGGGGGTTCCCTGGTGGCTCAGATACAGATAGTACGTCATCTGCAGGAGACCTGGTCTTACCATACAATGCAGCAATTGCCATCCTTGGTATTTATCCAAATTAGACGAAAATTTGTGTGTCCACCCAAAAATCTGCAAACAGAAGTTTATAGCAGCTTTATTCATAATTCCCAAGACTCAGAAGAAGCCAAGCTCTCCATTGGTAAGTGAATGAATAAATAAACTGTGATACCTCCAGAAAATAGAGTATTACTTAGCACTGAGAAAACATAAGCTCTCAGGCCATAAAACTAGAGAGGAACTTAAATGAACATTACTAAGTGATGAAAGCCAATATGAAAAGGCTACATAGTTGTATGATAGTTGTATAGTTGTATGATTCCAACTACAAAACATTCTGGAAAAGGCAAAAATATGGAGACAGTGGTTGCCAGGGGAGCTGGGGGTCAGACACAGAAAAGTAGAGTATGGAGGATTTTTAGGGCAGTGAAAATACTCTGTATGATATTATAATGATGGGTATACATCATATATACATCTGTCCAAACACATAGAATGTAAGGCCATGGGTTTATAGTGGCAAAAACTCATTAGGTATAATGACTTCGTGCTATGCCTATTGACTTAGCTTTAGTCAATTTAGTGATTTGACTTAGTGATTTCAACACTACATTTTTGAATGAGAAGGGCAATTATAAGATTCCTTGTTGTAAAATAACCAACAAAACTCATACACGTAGTGGAGATGTTTCCATGTACATTTCTGTGTAGAATTACATGATGAAGGATTATGGAAGGTTAGACTAACAAGAAGAGTGAAAAGAAAGAAGATGGAGAACTAAGGAAAACTTATTAAGGATTGATACTAGCCACCGTGGAGGATATTTAAAATTGCATGATATCAGTTGTGAATAAGATTCCCAATGAAGAATTTCAACAATTATGGCCTGTTAATCAAATACTTTGGAGGAGGTAGACTTTCTGATGCGTGTGAATGTACTCAGTTGTGTCCTACTCTTTGCAGCTCCACGGACTGTAGCCCACCAGGCTCCTCCATCCATGGCATTTTCTAGGCAAGAATGCTGCAGTGGGCTGCCATTTCCTACTCCACAGAATCTTCCCAACCCAGGGACTGAACCAGTGTCTCTTACATCTCCAGCACTGGCATATGGATACTTGACTACTGTGCCATATGTGTATAATTTGGGGCTCATGTTTATCTGTAGTCTCATATTTTTGGAAGCAGATATTATATAAACCATAAATGAGCAATGGATGTTTAAAACTTTATATTTCAAACAAGAAGAGGCCTCTTCTAGCCAGAGAGTCTAGGAAAGTTTCTCTGGATGCAATGGCATGTTATTTGGGTTTAGTGGATGCTGGCTTAAATTTTGAAAGGAAAGACCTTCAAAAGGTGGCATGAATAGAGGTACAGAAATGGAAAATAAAGGTCAGTTTTATATATGAAGACATAATAGTCCTACTGGAGGAAAATGAGGAATACCATATGTAGCAAAATTTGAGGGAAATATTTTAAAAATGTAAAGAGCAGACTTTTGTGTGTATTAAATAATGGGGTGAATTTGGAAATGTTTTAAATGAATAGTAAATTTCCGTTAACTTCTGCTCATTATCTGCTTGTATTTAGTGGGATTATCTCTCAGTCTGATGGGAGATAATGTTTACTGAGCACTTAGTTATGTATCAAGTTCTATTCCCATGGCATTAATCACCATCTTCTAACATCATCTAGAAGAACAATACTATCAGTATCTCCATTCAAATATGAAGCCTAGTCAGGCTATGTCATTTGGCCAAGGGCACATAGCTAATAACTATCCAGGGATGCAAGACCAGACAATCTTGGTAAGTTGCCAAAATGACCAAGTAGGAAGACCCTGCTCCCACCTCCTCCCACGGGCACACCAAAGTTACAACTATTTACAGAGTAATTATCAATGAGAATGACCTAAAGACTAGCAGAACGTATCTTCTACAACTAAAGGTATAAAGAACGAACCATAAAGAGTCAGGTAGGAGGGACAGAGATGTGGTAGAATCAAGATCTGTACCTTTGGGTGTCAGTTCAGTCGCTCAGTCGTGTCTGACTCTTTGAGAACCCATGGACTGCAGCATGCCAGGTCTCCCTGTTTATCACCAACTCCCAGAGTTTACTCAAACTCATGTCCATTGAGTCGGTGATGCCATTCAACCATGTCATCCTCTGTCATCCCCTTCTCTCACCTTCAATCTTTCCCAGCATCAATGTCTTTTCCAATGAGTCAGTTCTTTGCATCAAGTGGCCAAAGTATTGGATTTTCAGCTTCAGCATCAGTCCTTCCAATGAATATTCAGGACTGATTTCCTTTCAGATGGACTGGTTGGATCTCCTTGCAGTCCAAAGGATTCTCAAAAGTCTTCTCCAACACCACAGTTCAAAAGCATCAATTCTTAAGCACTCAGCTTTCTTCATAGTCCAGCTCTCACATCCATACACGACCACTGGAATGCTCCGAGTGGGCCAACCAAAAATGGGAGGATAATCACCATTGCAGAGGTGTTCTCCCTAGGGAGCAAAGATGCCAGGCCCCGTCCGACTCTCCCGCATAGGGGTCTTGCACTGGCAGAAGAGCCCCCAGAACATTTGACTTTGAAGCCCATCAGGGTTTGCTTTTGGGAGACTAGAAAACTGAAGGAAACAGAGACTCTACTCTTAGAGGGTGCTTGCTAAAACTTACACCCTCTAAGACCTAGGACAGAAACAGCCCTTTGAAAAGAGACTAGGTCAAATCCTCTTTCACAAAGCCTCCCAGAGAAGCAGGAGGCACCTGTAACTCATGCTGGAAAGATAGACATGAAAACAGTTATTTGGGGAGCTCATTTAAAAGGGGCTTCCCTGGTGGCTCAGACAGTAAAGAATTGGCCTGTAGTGTAGGAGGCGCCAGTTTGATCCCTAGGTTGGGAAGATCTCCTGGAGAAAAAAATAGCAACCCACTCCAGTATTCTTGCCTGGGAAATCCCAAGGACAGAGGAGCCTGGCAGGCTGCAGTTCATGGGGTCACAAAGACTTGGACACAACTAACATTAATATTTTACCATGACACTGGTGCTGGTAAAGGCAGTCGAGCAGCAAGTCGGGCAGGGACAGAGCCCTACCCATCAGCAGGCCAGCTGCCATAGGCCTCTCTGGGCTGCCAGCCGCCCCGAGACACAGCCTTGCCCACCAGCAGGCTGACATCAGCTCCCAGGACTCCTGGGCCCCAAAGCCAGAGACTCTGGAATCCACTTCCTCCCACCAGTGAGCCATCACTCACCTCAGGATCCACTCACACTCACCAGCAGGCTGGCACCAGCTCCAAGACCCCCAGGCTCCACTCCAGAGATAGGATTAATATAATTATCAATGCTGTATGTTATCGGGTTTGCCAAAAAAAAAAAAAAAAGTCATTTGGATTTTTCCATAACAGCTTATGGAAAAATCAAAACTTTTGGCCAACTCAATATATATGAAAGCTGTTAAGAGAGTAAATTTTAAGAATTGTCATCACAAGGGAAAAAGCAGTATCCGTGTCCTTGATGGGGGTGAGTGTTCTCTGTGTCGTTTCTTCTGAGCCTGCCAAGTAGGTTATCATTGCCACAAAGCAACAGAACAAGAAGAGTAAATTTCAAACTGAAATATCATGTGGGGAAGGGATTCCATATTAGTTTTTATGATCATTATATTCTAGACTTAGAAAGTGATTTGGTCTTATAACGAAGCAATTCCTCTCACTTAAAAAAATGCAAGTGGCTACTGCAGTATGTAAAAAAAAATCAGAATTTCTTGTGTGGCAGAATGTGTGATTGCAGCATGACAACACATCATCAGATATGATATTCTACCAGAGAAGGGGAAGGCTTGCAGAGTTACTTGGAAATTTGATATACTACCCCTACATCTAGGGGTTCAGGAGAGTGGACGAGTCTGACCTCAGTGAGGAATTGTAGAGAGCTAAACTCTCCACCGGAGAAGGCAATGGCACCTCACTCCAGTACTCTTGCCAGAATCCCATGGACAGAGGAGCCTGGTAGGCTGCTATCCATGGGGTCATGAAGAGTCGGACACGACTGAGCGACTTCCCTTTCACTTTTATACTTTGGAGAAGGAAATGGCAACCCACTCCAGTGTTCTTGCCTGGAGAATCCCAGGGACAGGGGAGCCTGGTGAGCTGCCATCCATGGGGTCACACAGAGTCGGACACAACTGAAGTGACAGCAGCAGCAGCAAACTCTCCACATGTATTATTCATTAAGTCCCATCCTCTCTCATGAACTCGAGGACACTGCTTTAAGAATTCTCCCTTCTGTCTTAACCAACAATGTATTTCCTTCTTCTGACCACTTCTATTGGCACACAAGATGCTATCATTTCTCCCACATTTAAAAAATAAGGTTCATTCTATCTTGATCTACTCTCTTCCAGCTCCTGTACCATTTTCCTGTCGCCCTTTACAGAAAAGCTTTCCAAGCTTACTATCCACCAACTTCTTTCTCCCATTTGTTCCTAAACCCATTCCAATCAGATTCTTCATCTTAGCACTTAGTCAAAACTGTTCATGTCAAGATCCTGTTGCTAAAGTGTGTGTGTGTGTGTGTGTGTGTGTGTGTGTTAGTTGCTCAGTTGTTTTCGACTCTGTGAATCCATGGACTGTAGCCTGGCTGGCTCATCTGAAATTTTCCAGGCAAGAATACTGGAGTGGGTTGCCACTTCCTTCTGCAGGGGATCTTCCCAACCCAGGTCTCTTGCACCACAGGCAGATTCAAAGGCACAGTTGCCCACCACTCCCAATTACCAAGTGAACCAAGCCACCAGTGCCCCTTCTGTTCCCCTTCTTCCATGCTTATGCTTCACCCTGGCCTAGTCTCTTAATACCAGAGTCTGTTTTCAACCTCGCAGCCAGAATGATTCTGTTAAAACATGAGTCAGCTTGTTTCATCCAAGTACTCAGAGTCAACACTCAAATCTACCAGTGGATTCTAAAGCCCTACACTTCCTGACCCAGTCTTCAAACACACTCATATTTTCCCTACCTGCTGTTCCCTCCTCCTGGGTTTGTTCTTCGCCCAGATAGCCACATGTTTCTCAGCCTCAGGTTCTTTGGGGTTTTGCTCAAATATCATCTTGCAATTGAGATCTTCTCTAGCAACAAGTTTTTCTATTTAAAATTGCACCACCCACCTTAGCCCCTAGCAATTCTTATCCCCTCCCCACTTTCTGTTTTTCCTCCCTAACACTTGTCACCTGCTGCTGCTAAGTCACTTTAGTTGTGTCTGACTCTGTGCGACCCCATAGATGGCAGCCCACTAGGCTCCCCCTGTCCCTGGGATTCTCCAGGCAAGAGTCCTGGAGTGGGTTTCCATTTCCTTCTCCAATAGTCACCTTCTGACATTGCCCTTATATTTTGAAATTTTGCTTATGATTATTCTTCCCCTTCTAGTATGTAAGCCAGAGAAGCAGAGAAATTTTCATTCCACTGCTACTGACTTAGTCCCAGGAACTGAAGCTGGCTCTCACCAAGTGCTCAATAGATACTATATTCATTAGTGATTGTTGGAAAATCAATGGAAAAGGTCATTTCATAATCGTCAGGCCTACCATTAAACCCAGCCTTCAGATAGGTCCTGCCATTACCTTGTCAGGTAACAAGAAAAGTGAGAGTCAGGATTCAGATACTCAACAGAGCAGCATGCTTCTAGTGAAATATGCAGTGTTCCAGTCTTGTATTGCAATCAAATAATGGGTTGTGCAAGCCCAGTATCTTCTCTTTGTGGAGAGAATGTAGGTATTCCACAAAAAGAAAACTTTTTTCTTTAAACTCTTTTAAGTACAAAAGAAAGAGAATGTATTTCTTCCTAGAAAACTGAAATTTATTGGTAACTTAAATTTATAGGCTGTATCTTGTTAATGAGCTTCCCTGGTGGCTCAGCGATAAAGACTCCTCCTGCCAATGCAGGAGACATGGGTTCGACCCCTAGATTGGGAAGATCCCCTGGAGAAGGAAATGGCTCCTCACTTTAATATTCCTGTCTGGGATATCCCATAGACAAAGAAGCCTGGCAGGCTACAGTCCATGGAGTCTCAAAAGAGTGGGACAGGACTTAGCGACCAAGCAACAACAGTTTTGTTAAAGTTACTGTACTGTTACATTGCAAATATATTTACTGGACACTTGCAGTGCGTTCATTTATTTATTTAATCACCAGATAGGTATTAAATGCCTAGTAGGAATGTGCAAAACAATGCAATAAAACTGACAAATTTATTTTACTGGACTTTAATTTTTATTACAACAAAAATTATATAAAATAACTGAAACTTTTACCCTTGACCAGCATTTTCCAATCCCCCCACCACCTGCGCCGAGACCCTTGAAACCTGCATTTTATTCCCGGCTTCTATGAGTTTGACTATTTTAGATTCTAAGTTTCTATGGACTGAATATTTCTGTCCTACTAAAATTCATATACTGAAACTTTACCCCCAAAAGTGATGGTATTAGGAGGAAGAGCTTTGGGGACTTAATTAGGATTAGATGAGGTCATGATGGTAGCCTATGTGTGTGTGTTTGAGGCACATGAGGCCAAACAAATCAAAACATCAGAGTTTGGAGCAGGGCCATGGAGATGGGTGCTTCATGCTCTAAACAACCTCAAGCTCCCCCAAAGGGTTTTGGTTCAGTTCAGTTTAGTCATTCAGCCATGTCCAATTCTTTGCAACCCCATGGATCACAGCACGCCAGGCCTCCCTGTCCATCACCAACTCCCAGAGTTTACTCAAACTCATGTCCATTGAGTCAGTGATGCCATCCAACCATCTCATCCTCTGTTGTACCCTTCTTCTCCTGCCTTCAATCTTTCACAACATTGGGGTCTTTTCAAATGAGTCAGTTATTTGCATGAGGTGGCCAAAGTATTGGAGTTTGAGCTTCAGCATCAGTCCTACCAATGAACACCTAGGACTGATCTCCTTTAGGATGGACTGGATCTCCTTGCAGTCCAAGGGACTCTCAAGAGTCTTCTCCAACACCACAGTTCAAAAGCATCAGTTATTTGGTGCTCAGCTTTCTTTATAGCCCAACTCTCACATCTATACATGACTACTGGAAAAACCATAGCCTTGACTAAATGGACCCTTTGTTGGCAAAGTAATGTCTCTGCTTTTTAATATGCTGTCTATGTTTGTCATAACTTTCCTTCCAAGGAGTAAGTGTCTTTTAATTTCATGGCTGCAATCACCATCTGCAGTGATTTTGGTGCCCCCAAAAATAAAGTCTATCACTGTTTCCACTGTTTCCCCATTTATCTCCCATGAAGTCATGGGACCAGATGCCATGATCTTAATTTTTGAATGTTGAGCTTTAAGCCAACTTTTTCATTCTCCTTTTTCACTTTCATCAAGAGGTTCTTTAGTTCTTCTTCACTTTCTGCCATAAGGGTGGTGTCATCTGCATATCTGAGGTTATTGATATTTCTCCCAGCAATCTTGATTCCTGCTTGTGCTTCATCCAGCCCAGGGTTTCTCATGATGTACTCTGCAGAGAAGTTAAATAATCAGGGTGACAATATACAGCTTTGATGTACCCCTCCTGATTTGGAACTAGTCTGTTGTTCCATGTCCAGTTCTAACTGTTGCTTCCTGACCCGCATACAGACTTCTCAAGAGTCAGGTCAGGTGGTCTAGTATTCCCATCTCTTTAAGAATTTTTCACAGTTTGTTGTGATTTACACAGTTAAAGGCTTTGGCATAGTCGATAAAGCAGAAGTAGATGTTTTTCTGGATCTCTCTTGCTTTTTCGATGATCCAAGGGATGTTGGCAAGTTGATCTCTGGTTTTGGCTAGGTATTTTTAAAAGCCAGGTGAGGAAAGGGGAGTCATAGGGTATGTGATCTGCTCATGCATAATTCTCTGATTGGCCAATAGTGAGGTAACAGGAGGTGTTTCAAAATGTTCCTTAGGTCCACGAGGGCTGGGGCTATGTGCTCATGGTCATCAAGTAGTGAACATTGACTATTTGGTGAGGGGTTTTCACATCTGCAAACAGCTCAGGAAATGTGCATCCAATACTGTTATCTAGATGGTTCAGAGAGAAGCTAAAGCAGAGGACATGGTGGGGAGGGGTTCTGTCCTAGAAAAACCCAGTAAGGTCCTGCTCCTTTTCAATGAGTCCAGCACCCTCAGGAATGGGATAAATGTCCTTTTCAGAGTTGCAAGAGAGTTTTCTTGTCTCTGCTCCCTTTGAAGATATGATGAGAACTAGGCCACCTGCAACCTGGAAGAGGCTCCTCACTAAAATCCAACCATGCTGGTGCTCTGACCTTGGACTTTCAGCCTCCAACTGCAAGAGACAAAATCCTGTTATTTATAAGCCACTCAGACTATGGTATTTATTTTAGCAAACTGAATGGACTAAGACACATGTATAAGTGTGATCGTACAACAAAGTTTCAATTTTATTCAAGATAAGCTCTGGAAATCTAATGTCGAGATGTGACTATGTCACATGTAATGTGTTAGTTGCTCAGTCATGTCTGACTCTTTGCAACCGCATGGACGGTATGCTACCAGGCTCCTCTGTCTATGAAATTCTCCAGGCAAGAATACTGGAGTGGGTAGTCATCCCCTTCTCCAAGGGAATCTTCCCCACCCAGGGATTGAAACTGGGTCTCCCACATTGCAGGGATATTCTTTACCATCTGAGCCACCAGGAAAGCCAATACTCTACTGTATACTTGAAGTTTGCTAAGAGGATAAAATCTTAAGAGTTCTCATCATTAAAAAAAAAAAATTTAAAGGAAGCAAAGGAAAGGAGAAGAATAAAGAAGAAAAATAGAAAAGATGTCTATCTGTGGTAATAGATATGTTGCAGGAAGGTGGACCCCTTCCAGGGCCTGAAACTGGGCTCTTGTCTAACACTCAGAAATGAATTGTCCAAGGAGACACATGTGGTGACAAAGCAAGAGATTTTATTGGGAAAAGGCACCCGGGTGGAGAGCAGCAGGGTAAGGGAACCCAGGAGAACTGCTCTGCTGCATGGCTCGTAGTCAGGTTTTATGGTGATGGGATTAGCTTCCAGGTGGTCTTTGGCCAATCATTCCAGTTCAGAGTCTTTCCTGGTGATGCACGCATCGCTCAGCCAAGATGGATGCTAGCGAAAGGGATTCTGAGAAGTAGACAGACACGCAGTGTCTCCTTTAGACCTTTCCCAAACTCTTCCGGTTGTTGGTGGCTTATTAGTTCCGTATTCCTTATCAGGATCTCCTGTCATAAAACAACTCATGCAAATGGTTACTATGGTACCTGGCCAGGGTGGGTGGTTTCAATCAGTGTGCTTCCCCTAAGAGATATGTTGTTTGACTGTGGTGATTATTTCACAATATACAGGAATATCAAAACAGCAAGCTGTATACCTTAAATATAAATAGTTTTATATGTCAATTAAGCAACAATAAAGCTGTAAATTATAGAAAAGAAAATAGTTGATATTTTAGAATTGAAAATTGTTATATTCTACATTTTGTTCATAGATGTTAATCGTGAACATGAATAATGGTGCACTGCACACCATTCTAAGATTCGGGTAGATGGTGTGGGGTGGGAGGTGGGAGGGGCTTCGACATTGGGAGACTGTGTTCACCTGTGGCTGATTCATGTCAATGTATGGCAAAACAAATACAGTATTGTAATTAAAAATAAATAAATAAATAAATAAAAATTTTAAAAAATAAAAAAAATAAGATTCAGCCTTTAGCTACCTAACAGGCATCTCTTGATGTCCCCATGCTAAGTTTTAACTGTGAATGAAAAATTTACAACTATAGCCTGAGAAGGGCATCGTAATCAGGAGCTAGACAGCTCAGGGAGGTTTTCAGGGAGGAAAATCTGGGTCACATCAGAGGCAAGCCCCTAAGTTGGAGAAGTGAGAGGATCCTGGAGGGTAGTGAAGGAGATTATAGACATCAGTTACAGCCTTGGAGCCAATCAGAGGAGAGGAATGCCTAGAGTTCATCCCGTTAATCCTCCAGCCACCATATTGAACTCATGCCTGGATTCAGTGGACTCCAATGGCCTAGCACTTGACACTATTCTTCAAAGAATTGCCCTCAGGGGTTCAGATTTGCCTACAGGCTTCCCAAGTTCTGGGACGTTTCCATCCCTTAGGTGTAGCCATTAGCCAATGACTGACAGGCAAGGGACTAAGAAGGTCCAGCTCTTGGCCCTCAGGAGAGACAAACTGAGGCTAAATCACACACCAACTTTCTCTGTAGAATCAAGACAATCCTCCTGCTCTCCTCTACAATCCACTAATTTCATCTCTACCCTGTCTTGCTTCTCCTGCCCTCTTACAGACTTCTCCTAGGAACACTTCCCTAATAAATTACTTGCCAGCAATACTTGTCTACAAGTCCACTTTTTGTGATCAAATTTAAGTCCCCTTTCTTGATCTCACTTTCAGGCATGCTCCTATAAACTCTCTTTTCTTATTCTATAGTAACCCTTTGGTGATGCTTACCAGTGACAATATCGTTTTCCAGAATATAGTCCACAGGGCTTCTTCTCTTTCAAAATACTTCTATACTGAGGAAATAGATACAAATGTTTGTGCATGCTTTAAATTGCAGAGAGGGAATGAGATAAAATGCTTTAAGCTCTGGAATATTAATTGCTTTTACTGAGAAGTGATATTCTTTTCAAATTTCCTTCTCCATACTCCCAATGACTCTGCAGCCTCAGGGCAGCTTTATTTGTCTTGCTCTTTTGTTCTCCAAATGAGCTCATAGTGCCATAATATCACTCACTGTGGAGTATAGTTTCAGCAGTCCGGTTGAAGCCTGCACTTGCAAAAAAATGTACTCTCCCTCTCAGTTCAAAGATGGGATGATGACAGGGCTGTCTTCGTGGCCAGGCTTGGATTCCACCTGGTTCCCTCCAAGATGCGTGTCTGCTCAGAGGACGGCGGTGAGCCCTACAGGTGGCCTGTTTGAACTTGTGAATACAGCAAGTCCCGTTCCCTCACCTGGTCCAGGCAGGCAGACTGCCACAGGGAGCGGTGAGCTCAGCCCTTAGAATTAAAGGATTCCGTGACTGGACAGTCAGGCATGCCATCCTGTCCAAGCTTTCACTCTCTGGTGAGGAAACTAAGGCTAGTCAAGGTCACATGAGGTGTCAGTGCTGGCTCTTAGTTTAGAACCAGTGTATCCATACTCCCTAGCCACCCCACTGCTAGAAAGGACTAAGTTCTTCTCTCTTTCTCTTCACAGAGGCCCCTTCAAGTTTCGGCCTGTGACGGTAGTAATTTTCACCACTCCCTCCATGGGAAAGACAGCTGGAGCTCTTCCAGGTGAATCACAACTTTGGCTTTTCATTCAACAAATGCCTACAGTGGATGAAGTTAGCCACATATACTTTACACCACGTTGAGCAAAGACTGACCTGGAATACAAAGGAGGAGGAGATTGGTAGGAAGAGGAAGGGGAGACCGGTAGACATTGCTACCCAGAGTTACAGAATAGAAACTCTTTGACTGTCAGGCATCAAAGCTACATGGCCATTTATATTCCTAAGTTTCCCTGGTGGCTCAGAGGTTAAAGCGTCTGCCTGCAATGTGGGAGACCCAGACCTGGGCTAATGGTAATGTTATTTTTTTTCCTTTTCTATTGAAAGTTTCATTACAAAACACACTTATAAACAGCAGACCACTTTGATGATTTTCCTTATTCCAAGTATTCATGTTCTGTTGACTTCAAGTAGCCATTTTTATTAGTAAAAAAGTTGCTATTTATAAAATAAATAATGTGTTTATATTTTATTTAATGGATTGAGTTGAAAGTGAAATATGAGATTCCAATCTGAGCAGGATGTTAAACAGAAGTAGAGCTAAGAAAATGGATTAAATTGCATTTCTAGTCATTATATAGTGTGCATGTGTGTCAAGTCGCTTCAGTCACATCCAACTCTTTGCAGCTCCCTCTGTCCATGGGCTTCTCTAGGCAAGAATCCTGGAGTGGATTGCATTTCCTTCTCTAAGGGATCTTCCTGACCCAAGTATCAAACACAGATCTCCTGCATAGCAGGTGAATTCTTTACACCAAGGAAGCCCTTATTATACAATAGCTTTTATCATGTATAAAACACTCATGATTAATTTTATGTGTCAACTTGACTGAGCCACAGAGTGCTCGGATATTTGGTCAGAGGCTATTCCAGTTGTTTCTCTGAAGGTGTTTCTGGATGGAATTAATAGTTGAATTGGTAGACTAATTTTCCTCAAGTGAAGGCCTGAATAGAACAAGAAGATGGACTTCCCCCTCCCCATGGGCTTCCCTAGTCGCTCACATGATACACAAGCTACCTGCAATGCAGGAGACCCAGGTTCGATCCCTGGATTGGGAAAAGCCCCTGGAGAAGGAAATGGCTACTCACTCCAGTTTTCCTGCATGGAGAATTCCACTGGACATAGGTCCATAGGGTCACAAAGAGTTGGACATGACTGAGCAACTTTCACTTCACTTTCCCCCAGAAAAGGGAGTTTCTCCTGCCCAATCACCTTGAGCGGTCTGTCTTCAAACTGAGACCAAAACAGTGGCTATTTCTGGGTCTCCAGCTTGCAGATGACATATCTGGGGACTTGTCAGCTTCCATAATCATATGACAAATTCAATATATATAAAATACAATCTCTATGTATATAGGATTGGCTCACATGCTATAGAGATAAGGATAGATATCCCACTGTTTCTCCAGAAAATCCTAATACTGGCACCTACTCTATGCCAGCAATCATTGTTAATTTCATAACAAGGCAATAAGAAACACAGTATTCTCCCCATTTTGCACATGAGAAAATAGAAGCTATACAACTCTTAATGACTTATCTCAAGACTTCAGAGTAAAGAACATTTCCAGAGTTCAAACTCAGCCAACTTCTGTCAAACTACTAACCCACCTCCCCTCTCACCATTTCCTTTCCAGTTCTGCACAGATCTTCCTGAAATGTCTGTCTTCTTTCTGCTTTGGTGGTACCCTGGAATGGTCAGAGTTGAGGTTTCTTTGATGTGTTGGGACCTTGACATGCCCCAGAGCTTTGTTCCTGAGCATGAATTTGTCTTCTACAGGTCTGTGCGTGTAACTGCTTAAAGAAGAGACTGCTGAAAAAGTCAGTTGCTCAGTTGTATCTCTTTTGCAACTCCATGGACTGTAACCTGCCAGGCTCCTCTGTCCTTGGAATTCTCCAGACAAGAATACTAGCATGGGTTGCCATTTCCTTCTCCATGGGATCTTTCCAGCCCAGGAATCGAACCCAGGTCCCCTGCATTGCAGGCAGATTCTTCACCATCTGAGACACCAGGGAAGCCTAAAAAGAGAGGACTGCCCTAAATCAGTTCTGACCAGAAGATATGTCCTTGAATACACCCATCCCCCTGATTTTTAGGCACAGATCACGCAGGACTGAGCCACATGTTCATGCACTTAACATTAACAAAATGTATGTAATTTGAAACAGACAGTCCTTGGTCTGCTCTCACTCCATAGCACCTCAGAACTCCACACAGTGAAGTCAAGATTTCAGGAACCAAGAGCTTTGCAAAGGATCTCCACTGGCATGTGGTAAAGTGGTGGATGTTTTGTCAGACACAAGACTTCAGTGCCTCAACTGTACAGATATCAATGCTGGGTTTCAAACACAATGGAAGCGGAAGATGGACAGGTTGCTTCACCTTGCAGTGGTTTCGTGGGGAACCACTGTCTTTGAAGTCACAGAGATGGATGCACGCAACAGATCCAGAATGCAAAGTGCAGTCAAGGATGGTGCTCACGTGTCACTCTCAGCTACTTTCAACTTGGCTGTTTTTAACCCAAGTGCCTTCAAATAGGTCAAAGACACTTGTTTTATTAAGAATAAGGCCATGGTGAGTTGGGATTTTTTTCTTAACTAAGTCAATTTTTAAACACAGGTGCGTGTATCTGGAAGCTTTTGTTTGATTATGAAAATCACATTTTTTCATCCTCATGAATGGATAATCTAAGTTTCCCCATATTTAAATATCTTAATGCATATATACATATGTAAACATTAAGCAATATATGTGTATATATGTATCAGTGTGGCTAAAGGTATGTATAATGTGTATTTTTATGTGTGTACATATGCATATCAAAAACAAGCATGGGAAATGATAATCCCAAGATCAGTTTTATAGTAAGTAAGTAAGTGTTAGTCGCTCAGTCATGCAACCCCATGGATTGCCACCCACCAGACTTCTCTGTTAATGAGATTTTCCAAGCAAGAATACTGGAGTGTGTTGCCATTTCTTTTTCCAGGGGATCTTCCCCAACCCAGGAATTGAACCCAGCTCTCCTGCACTGCAAGCAGATTCTTAACCAACTGAGCTACAAGGGAAGCCCTCAGTTTTATATGAAAAGTTCCAAATAATTCATTGGTAAGGGTATATTCAGATTGGATGGGGATCGATGGTTTAGTCAACATTTTAGTGTGAATGATTTGGTGAAAATGATGTTTGAGAAAAACTGATGTCAATATTGTAGATGAAAGAAACCAGCTACTAGATTTCTGACACTGATTGGATTCATCTGGTATATGCAAAAGTAAGGACTCTTCTCTTCATTATAATTATTATGCTTCAACCCACTTCTTTGTCTACATTTACCAATAGACTTTAAACTTCATGAAGGAAAGAACTATTTCTCTCTTATCACTGTAACCACTGAACCACCTACCATATTCGCTGGTGGAATAGTAATTGCCCAACACAAAACTTTAAATAAGTGAATAAATAAATGAATGGAGCTATTACGGGATACAGATCCGTGAGATAATGAAGATTTGAATAGCAACAGCAGTTCAAACAGATTTGATAGAGAAAGATACTGAAACATTGAAAGTTAGATTAACATGATTTTGTAAAGAAAATACAAACAGGCTGAGACCAAAATGGTAACAGCATTCAAACAGAATTTAAGAATTCACGTAGTGCTTTCACAGATAACAATTTCGAGCTATTCTGTTTCCAGTCCCCAAAGCCAAAACATGTCACTGTCACTGACAAAACCTAAAACATGAGTCGCAGCATGGGCTTAAAGGATTTGTCACATATTTGGTGGTCAAGTTGAACTTGAAAAAAGGCATAATACTGAAATGTAAATCTCAATTAAACACATGGAACACGCAAGTGAAAGGATGGGTCTAAAGAGATAAGCTAACAGCCTTTAAGATCATGAGAAAGTTTCAAGTGAAAACTAAATCAGTTTAATAACTTGTGCTCATTCTGTGATTTTCAAGTATTTACTTTATGGTAGGTATCAATTGCATTTGTCAGTTTATATATTCAAATAAACCAAAAACTATTAGTTTCCAGGCTAATACTATTTTTAACTAAAATATATGGAGTTAGTAACACAGGCAGTGTACTCAAATTCAAATTGTAGTTGTTTCTATGCAAGCTAAACTTTCTTACTAGTATTCATACTTCCATTGTAAAGCATCATTATAAATTTGTATTTTCTTCAGAGAGAAGGATATTTCTTCCAGGGAAGACTTTCTTCCAGGGGAAAAGTACAATGCAGCATTTTCTTTACAGTGAAAATATTTTCATAAAAAAACATGTAAAGTAAAGCCTATCTCTTGCACACATATTATGAAGGCTTTTTGACACAATGTGTATGGATGAAAGTACAATTTGTAATCTGTCTCTCTCCTCCCCTGTTCCCTCCATCTCTCTCTCTCTTCTTCTATCTAGGAATTGAATCAAGAACCATGATGCCTTGTCCACAATTTTTTAAGTCACATAATTGAAGCAAAAAGATGAATCATGGACAGTTTATAAAATCAAAGCTACTTTAAATATCTATTCCTATCTGTGAATTATGAACATATATACCTTTTAAACTATCTTCAGAGTCTCATGATCTTATTTTTTACAATTCCTAGTATAGTGCTTTTGTTTTTTTTTTTTAACTTTTAGTGAAGGAGCTTATTTTTGGTAAAGATTATTGCTCATAATTCACTTCTCTGGTTTTCATATACAGGAAAAAAATATTGAAATCTGTCCATCAAACATTTTACAATTTAACAAAACCTTGAAATGAAAAGTTTTCCAGAAGCTTTTAGAGTTGAAAAATATGATCAAATGGCTTAAGCCAAAGCCATGATTTTGACTTAAGCTTTCACCATTTTCTTGGGTTCTGAGGCTATTAAGAAAAACATGGTAGGCAATTTGTAAAACTAAATGACATATTTTTTGGAAGAAAACACCGTTAGATAAATTAGATTAGAGTAACATTTCACTGAAACATGAGCCACTGGAATATGGAATTTAATAGAGGACATCTGACTTCAATTCCATCCAAGAAGTTGTTATCGGAAGTAGCGTAAGTACCTCCACGGCGCACATGGCACAGCCTCACCTAGCAAGTTAACTAGCACAGTAGCCTCTAAGTAGAGCAGAAGAGCGATTCTCTTTTTGAGTTCTGAAAACATTTGGGGACAGTGAGTGATATTTTTCAACCTCGTAAGCTTTGCTTTTCCGATAAGGTCTCTCCTTCCTATACAGAATTCCGTTTTAGAGTACAAAGTAGCCAGTCTTTGCTAATTCTGCTCTAATCTGAGTTCCTCTGGAATATGTTTCAAAGGCCTCTTTTTGTCTGAAATGTGGAGCAGACATGCAAACTACCACAGGGAGATGTAAGGGGAAAAGAGGAATCTTATCTTTTTCAAAATTGGCTCTCCTATTGGTCGCCTTAAATTCCTACCCAGAGTGATTGCATTCAGGTGATTTTTAGGGAAAAAACTGTAGATCATAACCCAGAAGAGAGCAGGAAGATACCGGGAAGGAGGAAGGGATAAAAACGCACTCTTCAGGATTTTGCTAGAGTCATCTCCCTCTCTCCTCTCCCTCCAGCTCCTCCAAATCTCCTCCCTCCTCCGTCCCCTTCTTCTCCTCCCCTCGCCCTCCTTTCTTCTCCCCTCATCAGTCTCCCTTCATCTCACTCTCTCTCCCTCAAACATTGAGAGTAGGATGCCGGAAGAGTAAAGGGAAATGTTGAGTCATAGTGCTGGGGACCATGAGAACTCCAGCATCAGCCCCCAAATGTCAACGGGAAAACAAGAGTGGGCTGCTCTCTAAAACTCTGCTCATTAGAATACATGTTTGCCAAAAAAAAAATTATGTGGCACTGAGAACATCCTTCAGAATGGTCTCTAAGCAGTTTGTCGGGGAGTAAATAATTATCTTCCTTTCTCATTTATTTCACAAATACTAAATAAAAAACTACTATGTGCCTAGCACTTTTAAAGCCTCAGGGGTACAGTGATAGCAAGATAGATAAACCCCTGCTCACAAAGAGTTTAGACTCCTGCCAGGTGATGATTGGGAAGTGCAAAAATAAGGAAAAATATGACATGGACATAAGGGCCAGGGAGAGAAGCACAGCAAGAAGATAACACGGAGAGTGAATTAGCGGCTAATTTGAACTTGTTCCAGAAAAGACTCCCTTGGGAAAGTTACATTTATGTTAAGATCGGAAAAAGAACTTCCAGGTAGAGGCACAGCTTGTTCAAAGGCCCTGATGTTGGGGAATAGTTTAGCACTGAGAAACTGGAACAAGGCAAGCAGGGCTGAATCAGAGAGAAGACTGGATAAGAGCACGAAATGAGGCTGGAGAAACAAACAGCAACCAGATAAGTAAGACCCTTGTATGCCATGTTAAGAATATGAAATTTTAGGCTGATCTTATACTGATGACCTTTGAAGGGTGCCAAATAATTACCAAATCTCTCACTGCCTCCATTTTGCATTCTATAACTATTAGCTGATTTGCGACCCCATGGACTGTATCCTACCAGGCTCCTCCATCCATGGGATTTTCCAGGCAAGAGTACTGGTGTGGGTTTCCATTTCCTTCTCCAGGGGATCTTCCCAACCCAGGGATCAAACCCAAGTCTCTCACATTGTAGGCAGATGCTTTACCGTCTGTGCCACCAGGGAAGTCCTAAATAATTTCCGAATCTCTTACTGCCTCCATTTTGCATTCTAAGACTATTAGGTACTGGGCTTCTAAGCAGCCAGCCACTAACCTTAAGTTCTAGGTTGTGTCACTTCTAGTTACAATATTTCTGTCTGCTCTACAAAACATTTGACCATTGCCTTATGGAGGCTTCCCTTGTGGCTCACCTAGTAAAGAATCCGCCTGCAATGTGGGAGACATGGATTGGGATTCCTGGGTTAGGAAGATCCCCTGGAGAAGGGAACAGCTGCCCACTCCAGTATTCTGGCCTAGAGAATTCCATGGACTGTATAGTCCATGGGGTCACAAAGAGTCAGACATGACTAAGCAATTTTCATTTTCAGGTTCATATTGAGGCGCAAAAGTCATTGCTCATGATCCAAAGAACTTGTTGATTCTTGACGCCCTAGCTATTACATGGCACCCTCTGATTCAATTCCTGGACAAAATAATATTTCTAAAGGTCTATTCTTCAGTTAAAAGTGTAAGCTATTCTTGGAAATAGCAAAATAAAAAACTTAACCAATGTCTAATATTCTGTTATTTGGAATTATTGAGTGTTCTAAATACAAGAAGGATAAAATCAATTGACATCAAAATTAGAATAGGAATTTAAATTTTATAGTATGAATGGTGCAACTAGCATATTAAAATTTTGCTTGAACTCAGTAATTTAAAATCCCTTGTAAGTCTCTCTATTTCAGTCACTGCTCTTAGAAAAATAAAACGTTCAAGTGTTCCTGACTTGCAACCCTAGATCCACAAAAACAAAATTTTTTTGCTTGAGCTTTTTGCAAGAGAAATTTGCTAGCCTGTTTTCCTATAATGACAGTGTACTTGTCCTTTGATTAATGGCTTATACGTTGATCCATAATTCACAGTTTGTTTTATACTTCTAAATCATTCTGTCCTATAAATAACAGAGTTGTGCCAAAACTCAATCTGGGAGCTTATTTTGAATTGATTATTGGAAAAGCTAGGTCCACTGGTTAAATACTGGTGACTCACGAGTGAAACTCCCTTAACTGTATGTTTTGGATTGATCTCCTTTTTGCCTAAAATTACTCTGTAAACTGATATGGTTGGAAACATTAGTTTTTAATCTGTCAGTGATTCTATAAACACTGTCCTGTAACTCAGTCTTGCACTTGCAAGAGAACGCTCACCTTCAAATAGGTACTTTTACTTTTGACCATATGTTGCCCCACACATTTCACTCAAGACTGGTGATCATTTTTAACACATAAGTAGAACGGTGGAAAATTAGATTTCATTACTTAAAATTTCTGACCTTCAGCTTATATATAATCATAATAAACTATCTTTCTGGTAGGATATTTCATGTACACTGGTTTTTATAAGCTGTATTTCCCCAAAAATATTTATGGAAAGTCCTGGCCCCCAGTACCTCCAAATGTGACTGTATTAAAATATAATGACTTTGCAGATGGAATCACATTACTGTGAAGTCATTAAGGTGGGCCTTAGTCCAATATGACTGATAGCTTCATAAGAAGAGGAAATTTGGACACAGACACACGCAGAGGGAGGACGGTGAGGACAGCCATCTTAAGCCAAGCAAGTGAGTCTGGAGCAGACCTTTCTAAACTCACAGCCCGCACAAAGAGCCAACCTCGTCAACGCCTTGACCTTAGACTCCCAGCCTCCAATACTGTGAGAAAGACGTCCTTCTGTTATTTAAGCCACCCAGTCTGCCATCCCTTCTTATGGCAGTCCTAGTTACCAACGCACTGGTTTCAGATAACAGCTTGTGAAGAAAAACTAGGGATAGCTCATAGAATTTTACATCTTCTGAGAAGTCATTTTCTGGCTCTGTGTGTGTATGTGCACGTGGGCTTAGTAGCTCAGTCGTGTCCAGTCCTTTTGCAACCCCATGGACTGTAGCCCTCCAGGTTCCTCTGTTCATGGGATTTTCCAGCAAGAAGACTAGAATGCGTTGCCATCGCCTCCTCCAGGGGGTCTTCCCAACCCAGGGATTGAATGCATATCTTTAAAAACATAACAAATCAATACCATAAAGAAATGGTGATTAAAATTGAAGCCAAAGTAAATCTACCATTTTGTAAATTGACTTCACTTTCACCAAATCACATGATACTATAACAGATAACTTTTGTGAAACACTCCTTTTACTACCCACTAGCGTTTCTCCCAGGGACACTAACAACATAAACTAATAAAGAGTCCTAGCCCTTTCCTACCCATTGTTGTTTTAGGCACTAAATCACTCTTCGTGACACCCCCGTGCCTATAACCCACCAGGCTCCTCTGTCCAAGGGATTTTTCCAGGCAAGAGTACCAGAGTGGATTGCCATTTCCTTCTCCAGAAATCAAACCCGAGTCTCCTTCATTGGCAGGCAGACTCTTTACCACTGAGCCACCAGGAAAGCCCCTTCCTATCCATTGGCCATCCCTAAAATTTTCATTTTGGGACTTCCGTGGTGGCACGGAAGGTAAGAATCAGCCTGCCAATGCAGGAGACATGGGTTCAGTCCCCGGTCCAGGAAGATCACACATGCTGTGAGGCAGCTAAGCCCGTGCAACACAACTACTGAGTCTGTGCCCTAGAGCCCACGAGCCACAGCTAGTGAAGCCTGTGTGCCTAGAGCCCGTGCACCGCAATGAAGAGAAGGCCCCACTCACCCCAGCTAGAGAAAGCCCGTGTGCAGCAGCAAAGATCCAGCACAATCAGAACAGTCAATCAATTTTTAAATTTTTCATTTTATCCCTACTCTTTTTATTACACTTTGTTTCAGAGCCCTTGAAAACACTTGTAGACAGACCATCTTCACTGCAAAAGGGGAGAAGAGAACGACTGTCGATTCAGTGCTTGCCTTTCCTCTCCATTGTCAACAATAATTAATGTTTTCTATTAAAGTAATATGGATGGTTTTATTTCTGGTTTGGTTGCTAAGAGCTAAAGATAACACACAAATCAATAGAACATTAAGGAACTACGATTCCCACAAACCATAATCTGAGATAAACACCATATGACTCAGTAAATCTAAGGAAATATCTCTTAAAATTCTAATGCCAACTTGCAGTGCCAAGCAAATACCAGCAGTTTCAGATACATGAGCAGGGAAAAACTAGAAGTCTGTAAAACTCAGAAAATGTTTGCCTTTCAATAATTCAGAAAAGTTATTGTCTTATCAGCAAACTTTTTAATTTATATTAAATTAAAAGAGCTGTATGAACTAGAACTTATGATCCTTCTTCCAAAAGGAAGGAAGCAACAACAGATGTCCATTTTTAGTCTTTGTAAAACCAAAGCACAGAGGAAAAGTAACAGAATTTTCTCTAGGATTTTGAAGAAAGCATGTTTATCTCACTTTGTATAAGTTTAAAGATGAAATAATTTTTAATTGTCAAAATCACAAATAAAATTAGTATAAAACAAAGGGAAAACAATAAATAAAGTAAGCTGCAGGAATTCTGAATGCCCCAGTGAAAGAGCCTTTTCTGTCCATTAAAATATTTATCCCATACTCTTACCCGTAAACCTTGCTATTTGACCCAGTTCTAAATCACTTCTCTCTATAAATCATAAGTCGAATTCTTCCACTCCTACCTAAAATAACAGATAAGAAAGTACAGATTAAGAAACAAAGATGCAGGGTCTATCTGCTGCTGACACCCAAAAGACTGGTATTGAGAACGCTGCTGTTTAGTTGCTAAGTTGTGTCCAACTCTTTTTCGAACCCATGGACTGTAGCCTGCCAGACTTCTCTGTCCATGGAATTTCCCAGGCAAGAATGCTGGAGTGGCTAGCCATTTCTTTCTCTAGAGAATCTTCCCCATCCAGGAATCAAACTCGTGTCACCCACATCAGCAGGCAGATTCTTTACCACTGGGCCATCTGGGAAGCCCCATATTGGGAATACCAATCTGGTAAAAGAAGGGTGGCCGTGGGCATTTCCAGGCAGCCATCGTGTGTCTGGTGTCATCATATTCCAAGACAGTGGTCTATTCTGTATCAAGCTCCTAACAAGTGACTATGGTTACTTGGAATCTAGAGACTCCAAGAAGGACTCAGAAAGAGCTAGAAAGTGAAAGTGAAGTCGCTCAGTTGTATCCAACTCTTTGCGACCCCATGGACTGTAGCCTACCAGGCTCCTCCGTCCATAGAATTTTCCAGGCAAGAATACTGTAGTGGGTTTCCATTTCCTTCTCCAGGGGATCTTCCCAACCCAGGGATCAAACCCAGGTCTCCTGCATTTCAGGCAGACACTTTACTGTCTGAGCCATCAGGGAAGCCCAATACTATCAATTTCTTTCTTTTTTATTCTTTCATTTTTCTAATTTTCTTGTCTGCACAGCACAACATATGGGATCTTAGTGCCCTGAACAGGGATCAAATCTGTGCCCCTTGCTTTGGAAGCACAGAGTCGTAAGCACTGGACCACCAGGGAGTCCCACTATCAGCTTCCTAATTTAATGGGTTAGAGTCTGGAACAGGGCCTCTCACTAGTCATAAAGACTAGGAACACTAACAAGGAAATCAAAGCACAGTCAGATATACCAACTGAATCAACAAGAGAGTGAATGGGGCACTCATACTGGCCCATGATCCACAGTGACTACAACAAGTACAAAGAGGCTAGCTATGGACCATGCACGTGTGGTCCATAGGCCCATATGGAAAGTGTGGGACTCTCCTGTACTAGGCAGTATAAACCCATAGATGCTAGAGGTCAGCAGAAATCAGGAGGAAAGACAGGGTCTAACCTTTTCATCTGCTAAGTAGATAGATTTGTATTTACCATATTTGGGTTCATTATTAAAATGGGTCTTAGCCTTTCAGAAAGGCACTTACTAAGACATTCACCAAACTTACTAAAATCAAGTGAGGAAGAATGACACCACCACTGAGCTTTGGCCATACATCCATTAAAGAAATAATAAAATTATACTGAAAAGCAAAAAGGTAAGCTGTTTTTTGGGGGTTTTTGTTTGTTTGTTTGCAATGCTATGTTATTTCGAGAATAACATTTATTTAAGGAAAAGGATTATTCCAGAATCTTTTATAAAGAAAAAATTTGGCTATTCCAAAAGAGAGTGGTTCTTAACAGATATTTGTGGAACACATATTAAAACAAACCGAGCAATGAAAACATACTTTTGAAAGATTTTTAAAATATTATAATGTTATGTCGTGAAGTCGCTCAGTCGTGTCTGACTCGTTGCAACCCCATAGACTGTAGCCTACCGGGCTCCTCTGTCCATGGGATTTTCCAGGCAATAGTCCTGGATTGGATTGCCATTTCCTTCTCCAGGGGATCTTCCTGATCCAGGGATCGAACCCGGGTCTCCTGCATTGTAGACAGATGCTTTACTGCCTGAGCCACCAGGGAAGTCATTATAACATGTAGGGACCCTAAATATCTCCCAGTGCAATCTATTCATTTTGCTTATAAGAAAACAAATTCAAAGATATTCTTGATATTAATTTATTGGGCAAATAAATATAATTATATCAGGATTATTAAATTTTTAGAAGACTGAAAATATTACATAAATTTTAAAGAATTATACAAATAAAACATATCATTCCTATTTATAATTAAAAATAAACCTATAAATAGCTTGAGAGTAGTCAAACTGACAAAGTCACATGAAAAAAATTTAAGGGATTTCCACTTCCAGCCAAGATAGAATAGTAGGGACCAGTTTATCCTCCCACCTGAAAAAAACAGAAATGGAAAAATATGTGAAAAAACAGTTTTTAAGACTTGGTTATCAGGCAATGAGAGATGAGAAGTGAGAGACAGAGCTTACTGCCTTGAGAGATTGTTCTAGATCATGTCATGGTGAGCTGGATCATAGGCAGAGACCAGCTTCCTGAGTTGAGAACAGAGAAATGAGAGTCTGAGAAGTGCAAAGTGGATAGTTCACACAACAAAGTATGGGATGCAATTAACAGCAAACTGGATGCTATGATGCAGAAGTCAGTAAGGGTAAAGCCATACCAATAGAAACTATCAACATGAAACACAGAAAAAAGAATCTGACAAATACTTAACGTGAACAGAGTAGCAGTGAGCTGAGGTGAAACTCCAAGCAGCCACATGCATATGAAATTGGAGACCCAGACATAAAACAGAGAGAGAGGAGAATAGAAAAGAACACTTAGAATAGTGACATATGTGGGAAAAGGATCTTAAAAAAAGACATAAAAAATTATAAGCAAAGTGATTCAGTTCAGTGCAGTCACTCAGTCGTGTCTGACTCTTTGCGACCCCATGAATCATAGCACGCAGGCCTCCCTGTCCATCACCAACTCCCTGAGTTCACTCAGGTTCACATCCATCGAGTCAGTGATGCCATCCAGTGATCTCATCCTCTGTTGCCCCCTTCTCCTCCTGCTCCCAATCCCTCCCAGCCTCAGAGTCTTTTCCGATGAGTCAACTCTTCACATGAGGTGGCCAAAGTACTGGAGTTTCAGCTTTAGCATCATTACTTCCAAAGAAATCCCAGGGTTGATCTCCTTCAGAATGGACTGGTTGGATCTCCTAGCAGCCCAAGGGACTCTCAAGAGTCTTCTCCAACACCACAGTCCAAAAGCATCAATTCTTCAGTTCTCAGCTTTCCTTATAGTCCAACTCTCACATCCATACATATATATATTCTTTTTCATGTTATTTCCCATTATGGTTTATCACATGATATTGATTATAATACAGTAGGACCTTGTTGTTTATCCATTATCTATGTAATAGTTTGCATCCACCAATCCCAAACTCCCAACCCATCCCTCCACCATCTTCTTCCCCTTTGGCAACCGCAATTCTGCTCTTTGTCTGTAAATCTGTTTTTGTTTCATAGATAAACTCATTTGTATCATTTTTAACTTTTCATTTTATATTGGAGTATAGTTGATTAACCATGTTGTGTTAACTTCAGGTGTACAACAAAGTAATTCAGTTATACCTATACATGTATCTTATTGTTGTTCAGTCACTCAGTCATGTCGACTCTTTGCAATCCCATGGACTGCAGCACGCGAGACTTCCCTGTCCTTCACCACCTCCTGGAGCTTGCTCAAACTCACGTCCATTGAGTTGGTGATGCCATCCAACCGTCTTGTCCTCTATCATCCCCTTCGCCTCCTGCCTTCAATCTTTCCCAGCATCAGGATCTTTTCTAATGAGTCAGCTGTTTGAATCAGGTGGCCAAAGTATTGGACCTTCATCATCAGTCCTTCTAATGGATATTCAGGATTGATCCCTTTAAGATTGACTAGTTTGATCTCCTTATAGTCCAAGGGACTCTCAAGAGTCTTTTCCAACACCATGATTCAAAAGCATTAATTCTTTGGTGTTCAGCCTTCTTTGTGGTCCAACTCCCGCATTCATACATGACTACTGGAAAAGCCATAACTTTGACTAGACAGAACTTTGTGGGCAATGTAATGTCTCTGATTTTTAATATGCTGTCTAGATTTGTCAGAGCTTTTCTTCCAAGGAGCAAGTGTCCTTTAATTTCACAGCTGCAGTCACCATCTGCAGTGAATTTGCAGCCCAAGAAAATTGTCTGTCACTCTTTCCATTGTTTCCCCATCTATTTGCCATAAAGTGACAAGACTGGATGCCATGATCTAGTCTTTTGCAAATTCTTTTCCCATTTAGATTGTTGCATAACACTGAGCAGAATTCCCTATTCTTGTTGGTTATCCACTTTAAGTGAGTACATGTCAATCCCATGGGAGTTTGGAATTGACATGTGTCATATTTTAGATTACACAAATAAGTGATATGGCATTCGTCTTTCTCTTTCTGACTTACTCCACTTAGTAGGATAATCTCTTGGGCCATCCATGTTGCTGCATATGGTATTACTTCATTCTTTTTATGAGTAATTTTCCATTGTATATATGTAGCACATTTGCTTTATCCATTCATCTGTCAATGGGCATTTAGGTTTTCCATGTCTTGGCTAGCACAATCTTCTTGAAGACTTCTGCTGCTTGCAGTAAGCAAGCATACATACTGTCACTGACTTTTCAGAATCTTAAGTATTAAGTATTTTCATAATCTTAAGTATTTTCAGAATCTTAAGCATTAAGTACAGTCCACTGTGGCATTTCAGCGTTATGCGTAGTCACCACCATCACTATTCTGCTGAATGTGCATAATTCATAAAAGACCAGAATGAAATAAATCCTAGAACATTAAATCAGCGATGCCTGAACTTGCTTGTTTATAAGAATCACTTGTCCCCTCCCACAACAGACCAGTGGGTAGAAATTTCTGGAAAGAAGTCCTGGAATCTATATATTTAAGCACAACCTTCCCTCACCTCACCCCACACACATAATGAATGTAGATCAGACAAGTCTGGGAAACAGTGGTTTATCATGAGAAACCACAGAATTTGCCTGAGTCTCAGCAGATCACTTCTCAGAATATCGGATACATTTAGTGTCCTCCTACTTGGATTATCCATTTCTCAAGTTTCACTTATTTGGAGAGGATGAGACAAATTATAACCAGACAGCCAGAGACTAGGGCCAAGGGTGAAATCACCGTGGTGTTGTACTGTTTTATAAATAAGTGTGCCTGAGTCCATATTTATCAAATAATCACCTCCACATTGAACAGATATTTCAACCTGGGCCATGACAATCAAAATCAATTGTGACCTTTCTCACTAAAAATGTCCAGAATATGAATTTCCAAAGCAAGGGTCCTAATGTAAATAAATGTGCTGGTGGACATTAGGTGTGTATCTGATGGCCAAATGCTAGAGCTCTGCAGAGCAGCCATGAGAGTCAGCTGAAGGCTAGGTGACAGGCCCAGAAAGCAGTTAATTAAAAACATGCTTAAAGACTTAAAGATAAGACTCAAATCTAATAGTGGTAGTTATGATCTCTAACTTAAGAGGCAGGCAATAATCTCATTTTTTAAGTCCTTCTGTCATTTGAAGGCTATTTATCTTTCCATAAATCAATTACCTACCAATATCCAAGTTTACTCTGGATTCTGGAAGCATATTAGTGGGCAGATAAGCCAAATGAGGGAAGTCAAAGGAGAAATTTAGTCCACTTGTCTTGCGAGGCTCCATATAGCTTGCATGCATGCATGCTAAGTCACTTCACTTGTGTCCAACTGTTTGTAACCCTATGGATTGTAGACCACCAGGCTTCTCTGTCCATGGGATTCTCCAGGCAAGAATTCTGAAGTCAATTGCCATGTCCTCCATCAGGGAATCTTCCTGACCCAGGGATCAAACCCATATCTCCTGTGGCTCCTGAATTACAGGCAGATTCTTCGCCACTGAGCCACCAGGAAAGCCCCAATATAGTTTAGTCTCCCCAAAATCACCTGTAATCAGTTTCCTCTGTTGGTTTAGCAGTGAAGAACAACACAGGAAGTCACTAGAAAGTACTGAGTCCCTCTCAGAGAAATATATAAGCCAAAGAAAAGAAAATACATGAGCCACTCTGAGCAATGTCACATGGGGTCAGAGTGCAGAAAGAGATTTAAATTCTCCAAAACTGACATAGGACAAATTTGACCACAGTCCAAACTCCCCCTCTTCCTGGTTTACAAATGGACTGTTTCAGAGGGCCAGTTGGTCCAGTCCCAGGAAAACTTCAAAGACATCACACCAGGAAATGCAGACAACACTCAAAATACTATCTGTGGGATCAGCTGAGGCTTTTTTTGTTATAAAAGTTCTGGAAATTCTTTAGTCAATATGTAAGTGACATTTTTAAAATATCTTCAACCTGTTGAATTTTTCCTACTTCTGTGATTGTTGGTTCTTTAGTCAGAGCTCTCTAATTCAATAATTTCCAAGCCTAACTGATTGCCAGATCTTTAAAAATACATATTCCAAACCCCACCCTCCTTCAGTGGTCTGGGATGAGATCCAGAAATATGTGTAATAAAAGTCCTCTTACCTGAAAAAATTATAACTGGCATTCAATTTATTCAACACAAAATTTGCAGAAATCAAAGAATCAGAAAAGTATGACATGTGGACAGCTTTAAGGTACAACAGTTTATAATAAAACTAAAATAAATAAGCACATCAATTTGCTACACTTGGGAAGTAAAGACTTTTTTTCTCATATAGGTCTCCTGATTGAGGAGTAAAATCATCTTTCTTGCCCATTTCACACCACAAGACAGGGTGTACAATTCCTGGTTTTACTTTCTTTGAAATAGAATAAGGGCTTAAAGACATTTGGAAAGAAGTCTGAATGTAAGCCCTTAGATTGTTACAATTTTTTGGATCACATTTCCTTGTATACTTATCCAACAATAAACATCATCACCCTTCCCAGTTGCATTTTCTCAGTCTATATTATTCACACTGTATCATGAGTAGGATTAAGAACTTATAGAACAGGCTCTGGTAAGCGTGTCCACCAAATGACAGCTGCAGAAAAACTCTGGAATGTTCTAAAATGGGCTACAACCTGAGAGCAGTCAGCTTTCTGTGTTCACCAGTCAGGATGTCCTACTGAACTAAAAGGGGAAGTTTTTAGGCCAAAGAATGAGGTGAATAAAAACTTGATAACAGAATCACTATAGTATTTAAAAGGGAAGCCCTGACGGCTCAGTGAGTAAAGAATCCGCGTGCAGTTCAGGAGCTGCAAGTTACATGGGTTCGATCCCCGGACTGGGAAGATCCCTTGGAGCAGGGCATGGCAATCCACTCCAGTACTCTTGCCTGGATGATCCCAGGGATAGAGGAGCCTGGCAGGCTACCGTCCTTAAGGTCACAAAGAGTCAGACACGACTGAGTGACCACACATGCACGCACAATATTTAAAAGCTCTACACACAGGTGATTAGGACAATTATCTAAGATTACGAAGTCTCACCCTAAACCAGGGCTTCTCAGACTTGAAGGTGCATCCAAATCCCTGAGAGTCTTGCTAAAATGCAGATTCTGGTTCTGTATGTCTGAACTGGAGTCCAAGAATGTGAATTTCTAACAGGCTCCCAGTTTGTTAGCAATCCGAGGAGAGAGGCTCTAAAGGAAATTTTTATTATGTCATATGAAGCTCTTGATGAACAGCAAAAAGACAGAGATTCAGTGTGGCAGCAAAATTGTAGTCGAAAGTGGATATTCTTACACTCTAATTTTTTAAATCTTGTTTAGAATATTAAATAACTTCTTTTAAATAGAAGAGCTTAGGAACCAATCATTCTCAGGAACATTGTAAAAGCTTCTGTTTTTTTCCCCCAACTACTGTGGGGACTAAAGTTTCTGTTTAGTGGAAAGAAGTTTTAGGGAGCAGCAGCAAAACCATTTTCATTTTCTGTTGATGTCCACATTAGCAATTCTCTTTTTCTGTCCCCTCTCCTCCCCCTGGAAAATAGAAATTGAACTCTTTGTTCTTGTAAGTTTTGGCTTAACGGGGAAGGAAATTCTATTTATATAAAATTTCATCAGGATACCTTCATCTAACTCTTCCAATGCTGCACAGTTTAGTTTAGCCAGTGATGGTAGCTAACACAAAGCCAAAATCAGTGATTTCTTGGCAGTCAGTGTCTCCTTGATGAATCACCGTAGGAAAGAAAGCAGTGAAGTTTAACAGTAGGATGAGGAAAACTGGTAGAAGCAGGTCTGCTCTTGCTGCAGGTGGTTTATTTCAATTGTCAATGCCTCATAAAAGAAATTTTTAGTCAGAATCCCATTTATTCCCTTTGCATGGCTACTACCACAGTTGACACTTGATTGGATATATTATTTGGCTACATATTATTAATCTGCTGCATGACTCCAACATCAGCATCATCAGCAAATTTTAATCATGATATGCTCACATCTCGGGCCTGGAGTCAGAAATGGCAACTGCACTCCAGTATTCTTGCCTGGAAAATCCCATGGACAGAGGAGCCTGGTGGGCTTCCATCCATGGGGTCTCAAAGAGTCAGACATGACTCAAAGACTGAGCACGCATGCAGGTACACTTGGACAGGATAATGAGAACTGGTATCCATAAGGAAGGAGCATTTGGTCCATGTGGCCTGAATGGATGCAAGCCTGAACCCGCACACAGGGAGGGGAGAGGCTGGTCCCTATAGGTGAGGAATGCAGCTCTTCACTATCTGTAAACCTTTTGGCAGCCCCTGTATGTAACCTCGGAAAAGGCAATGGCCCCCACTCCAGTACTCTTGCCTGGAAAATCCCATGGGCAGAGGAGCCTGGTAGGCTACAGTCCATGGGGTCGAGAAGAGTCAGACACGACTGAGCGACTTCCCTTTCACTTTTCACTTTCATGCATTGGAGAAGGAAATGGCAACCCACTCCAGTATTCTTGCCTGGAGAATCCCAGGGACGGGGGAGCCCGGTGGGATGCCGTCTCTGGGGTCACACAGAGTTGGACACAACTGAAGCCACTTAGCAGCAGCAGTGTGTAACCTTGCAGACCAGGTGACAATACTTGGGCTCTCACTGTGAGCCAGGATGCTCAATGCCTCACCTTTAAAGGACATCATTTACTGCTGAGTAGGAAATGGCAACCCACTCCAGTGTTCTGGCCTGGAGAATGTCATGGACTGAGGAGCCTGGAGGACTGCAGCCCATGAGGTCGCAAAAAGTTGGACACAACTTCACACAGCACATTTACTGTTGAAAATCCACATCCAAGACTTTAAACTCCTACTTAGATGGAAAGCGCTACTCTAAAAGTAAAGAGAAATTCTCTTTAAAACACTGGCAAGCTTTTTAGGAAATAGAAGGCATGGACTTGGAGAAGGAAATGGCAACCCACTGCAGTATTCTTGCCTGGGAAAAGTCCATCAGGTTGCAAAGAGTCAGTCACAACTGAGCAACAAACAGCAAAGTAGTAGAATAGGAAGGCTACATGCGCTGTTATTGGCTAAATGCAGCGTGGCAATCATGTCCACATTCTAGTGGGTTTTAAAAATATCCCTACTTGAGAACCTTGAGGATTTTTTATATTGAGAGATGAAGATGCTGCTTACTTTCAGAGGATTCTACTATTAACACTTCATCAGCGGTCCAGCTTATAAAATTGTATTTAACTATAGTTGGTAATAAAGGTTTCTTTGTGACTTCTCAACTGTGTAATTATCAGAACATGCTCCTAATAATCTTTCAGAGGTCAGGCACCTTCTTGAGACAGTGGTGACATCTGTGGGCCATTTTCCAAGGACCCAAAAATAACCTTCTGCGTACAACTTCCATGAGAGGCCCTCAAGATTTTTTTCCTCTAGGTGGCTATTGAGTTAATAACTCCCATCTTGACATAATATGCATATTCTCTGAGCCTTTCCAAAGAAAGTGATGCATATACTAAGCACTGTAAGCTCTGTAAGAAGTCCAGCAACTTCTATCTACTCAAAAGAAAAAAAATTAAAATGGTCAGCTGTCAGCCCCCAACTCCAGGAAAATGGTGGGGAGGTGACAGGAACCACTTACTGTGAAGTTCTGATAGCCACTGGCTTCCTGTGCTGGGGCCAGTGGGCCTGGCTTCAGTTATCTGAGACAGGTTGTCTGGTGCCAGCGACAGTCCCGTTTAATTGTTCAGCGTTTCCACGTTCGGGAACTCCTCCTCAGTCACTACCTGTGGCGTCACTGCCTTTCTGAATCATGCAAATGAGGATGTCACATCCTCTGACTCAGAAGCCTTCATTTCATTGAAAAATTATTTTTAAGAATTGTAAGCAGAGAATTGGTCTTTGCTTAGGTCTGATTTCCAAAAGACACCGCTTTGCCTTTTGTCACAAGAGATGACGGAGAGAGACTGAGAACGGATTGAGACCTGTGGGTTGGAGCTGGAACCTCGAGCCTTTGCCAGCTGCAGGGCACACCTCTGCTGGGAGACTGTGATCCACCATCCTTGCCAAATTTGGTGTAGCAGCTAATAGTACATTTCCATGTATGTACTTTTCTCCCTATTTTCCCCAAGGAAAGGGCGAGTCAGGATATGCACGCATAGCACGCACGACTGAAATAGCCTTGTTTAAAGTAGTTTGCAGCTATTCAGTGAAGTTACTTGACTTTGGCTGTTTCCAGCCCCAAAATCTGTTCTGCACTGGTCAGGCAGTGTCCCCCTAAGCCAACAATCTTTGTGTTCTTGGACTATGTACTGAAACCCTAGGCAGTTAGCATACTGATTATGAAAAAAAGACACTAAAAATAAGATCTGAGTCCCAATAGGCTAGTTGTATGACTAGGTAGCTGTGTGAAGTTAGGAAATATACTGAAACTTTCTGAGTCTCAATTTGCCCAGTGACAAAATGAGGTAATAACGATACTTATCACAAAATTATTGTGAGGATTAAATGAATTAATATCATACAATAAAATTCCTAGATCAGTGTGTCACTACATTAAGTATTATGTGATGCTTACTGCTATTATTATAAAAGTTACCCCTGAAGATTTTCTTTAACTCAGATGTAAGCCAAAAGAATGGAGAAGGCAATGGCAACCCACTCCAGTACTCTTGCCTGGAAAATCCCATGGATGGAGGAGCCAGGTAGGCTGCAGTCCATGGGGTCGCGAAGAGTTGGACACGATTGAATGACTTCACTTTCACTTTTCACTTTCATGCATTGGAGAAGGAAATGGCAACCCACTCCACTGTTCTTGCCTGGAGAATTCCAGAGACAGGGGAGCCTGGTGGGCTGCCATCTATAGGGTCACACAGAGTCAGACACGACTGAAGTGACTTATCAGCAGCAGCAAGCCAAAAGAAACATGTGTTGGTTTTAATTTACAGAACAAAAGACAATAAAGCGTAAACATTGGAGTCCAGTAGCTCATCATACTGGAAATCCCATAGCAGTTATAAGTCAGTTCAGTTCTGTTCAGTCGCTCAGTCATGTCCGACTCTTTGCGACCCCATGAATCGCAGCATGCCAGGCCTCCCTGTCCATCACCAACTCCCGGAGTTCACTCAGACTCACGTTCATCCAGTCCGTGATGCCATCCAGCCATTTCATCCTCTGTCGTCCCCTTCTGCTCCTGCCTCCAATCCCTCCCAGCATCAGAGTCTTTTCCAATGAGTCAACTCTTCGCACGAGGTGGCCAAAGTACTGGAGTTTCAGCTTTAGCATCACTCCTTCCAAAGAAATCCCAGGGCTGACCTCCTTCAGAATGGACTGGCTGGATCTCCTTGCAGTCCAAGGGACTCTCAAGAGTCTTCTCCAACACCACAGCTCAAAGGCATCAATTCTTCTGCGCTCAGCCTTCTTTACAGTCCAGCTCTCACATCCATACATGACAACAGGAAAAACCATAGCCTTGACTAGACAGACCTTTGTCAGCAAAGTCAGCCAAGTAAAAATCACATCTTAATTGAGTGACTTCAAGCTCAGGGTCCTCAACTATTAAGTAATAGTAACAAATTCTTCCTGCTAGGATGTTGAAGTGAAGTGAAAATCCCTCAGTTGTGTCTACTCTTCACAACCCATGGACTGTAGCCCGCCAGGCTCCTCTGTCCATGGGATTCTCCAGGCAAGAACACTGGAGTGGTTTGCCACTCTCTTCTCCAGGGGATCTTCCCAACCTAGGGATCGAACCCAGGTCTCCCACATTGCAGTCAGATTCTTTACCATCTGAGCCACGAGGGAAGCCCAACATCAGCACAAATGTATACAAACTATAGAATACAGGCAGTAGGCAGCAGACACACATTCATTTTTAAACAAATCAATTGATATTACACTTACTCTTTACCCAGTACGGTTTTTCACACTATATTTTAAAAGAATTCACTTGTCCAGTCTTCCTAATAACTCCAGGAGTCAAGTACTATTCCTTTGCCCTGTGTTAAGAATCAGGAAACATGCCATTACAAAGTTGCAGACCAAAATCCAACCCCAGGCTCTCGTGACAATGCTTTTCCAGAGTTGTCCAACAGAACTTTCTCCAACAGTGGAACTGGTCTTTCTGTGCTGTCTGATCCTGGTCCCACCAAGCCCATGCGGCGGTGGAGGCCTTGATGTGGTGAATGTGCCTGAGGAAGATAATTTTTATTTCATGCAATGTAAATTAATTTAAATCAATATTAAATAGCCACCTGTGACTTGTGGTTACCATATTGGGCGGCAGAGCCCAGACTGCTTGTTGCATCACTTTGCTAAAGGGTTAGTTCCACTAAAGAAGTTAGTGGAGACTCCTCTCCACTGTCTGTTCTACACTTTTCTACAGTGGTTACAGTTCCTTCAGCCAGAAGCTTTATTACATGTTTTCTCTTAAAGAAATGGACTTTTCTGATAACACGAATTATCCTCAGTGAATGGAGACACTGCCTCCAAAACACCCAGTGACAATGGCTCATTGTTTAACTTTTACCACTTATGTTGAGAAAGACTTCGTATTGTGCTTGCTCAATACCAGATATAAATCGTCAGCTGTTGCAAGGGCAGTTTTCTGCACATTCCCATCCCCTGTTTCCCTAAATAGGGCAGGACTTCTATCTTTCTCTCTTTTGCAGAGCTAGCAACTTCCTGATTGGTGTCTGAACTGAAAATGGAGCGCAGATGAACAGAAACAGACATCAAGACTTTGTAACATCAGAAAATGTGACTTTATTGTAATTCTCCAAATCCTGCTCTTGCTTCTGCTTCTGTTTCATAAAATTAGCTCCCCAGAGCATGCCTGTCTGATGGCAAATGATGAGTTCTTACCTCCTCGACCTGTACCTCCTCCTCACTGCCGTCATTAAGCAAGTGTGACCTGTCCTAGTTCAGAGACTCAGAAAAAAAATCTAAAGAAGGAATACATTTTTCTCCTGAATTAAAACTATATTGCGATGGAGAAGACAGTTTCATATGAATGATAATCTATGCATCTTGTTGCCTGTCTTACTTTGCTTCATTGTTTTATTCAATTATCTGTGCTCTATCCAAACAAGCACTGTCCCATTCATAAGTAGGACTTAGTCGTGTATGTGTGCTAAGTCGCTTCAGTTGTGTCTGACTCTTTGCAGCCCTATGAACCACAGCCCACCAGGCTCCTCTGTCCATAGGATTTTGCAGGAAAGAATACTGGAGTGGATTGCTGTGCCTGTCTTTTATCCAAATCCTTTTCATAGCATCACTCGTAATTAGCATTTTCAAAACTGCATTTCCAAAATCACTACTGGGATTACACATGACAGAAGCCCCACAAACTTGAAATCATAAACAAACTTTTGAAATATGACATAAGGTTATCCAGTGATTTCTCAAACGGAAGTCCATGGCTTCTCCAGGTAGCTCAGCCTGCATCGCTGGGCTCAGAGTCCGAAGAGAAACTCATGAGCATAACTCCTGCTAAGTCATTTCCTCTCTTTGTTTTCAGATCAGATTTCCAAGCAGAATATTTATATCTTGTTCTGTATACACACTGACTCAGCTTTGCCACAGTTCTGTGGGCAAAGTGGGTATGGGCTGTGGGTTTATCTTGCATATTTTTTAATGATATTAGGGTGGTGATTTTGAGAGCTTTTCATTTCTCTTGTTTTCTCTGGCTTGACTCTTCTCTCCCACCTTCATTCCTGTGTATGTGTTCATAGGTTATCATTTGCGTGATTTTTGAGACACAATGAATCAAAGGGATTAACAGATCATTTTGATAAACAGTTTTTCATTGATACAGTAGAGGCCACTTGTGATAGCATTTACCAGAAAGAAAAACAAAATTAAAGTTTATCTTTTTAAAAAGTTAACACATGAATATGCTTAGGAACACAGGGTATTTTTATTTGGGTGATATTTTAAAGCTGAACAGTCACATTTTTTTTTTTTTACCATGCCATACAGCATGTAAAATCTGTACATTTGTTCCCCAACCAGGAACTGAACCCATGTCCTCGGAAGGCAGATTCTTAGCCACTGGACTGCCAGTTCAGTTCAGTTCAGTTTAGTAGCTCAGTCATGTCCGACTCCTTGCAACCCCATGAATCGCAGCACGCCAGGCCTCCCTGTCCATCATCAACTCCCGAGTTCACTCAGATTCACGTCCATCGAGTCAGTGATGCCATCCAGCCATCTCATCCTCGGTCGTCCCCTTCTCCTCCTGCCCCCAATCTCTCCCAGCATCAAAGTCTTTTCCAATGAGTCAACTCTTTGCATGAGGCAGCCAAAGTACTGGAGTTTCAGCTTTAGCATCATTCCTTCCAAAGAAATCCCAGGGCTAATCTCCTTCAGAATGGACTGGTTGGATCTCCTTGCAGTCCAAGGGACTCTCAAGAGTCTTCTCCAACACCACAGATCAAAAACATCAATTCTTCAGCACTCAGCATTCTTCACAGACCAACTCTCACATCAATACATGACTACTGGAAAAACCATAGCCTTGACTAAGATGGACCTTAGTCAGCGAAGTAATGTTTCTGCTTTTGAATATGCTATCTAGGTTGATCATAACTTTCCTTCCAAGGAGTAAGTGTCTTTTAATTTCATGGCTGCAATCACCACCTGCAGTGACTTTGGAGCCCCCAAAAATAAAGTCTGACACCGTTTCCACTCTTTCCCCATCTATTTCCCATGAAGTGATGGGACCGGATGCCAGGGATGTCCCAAATAACATTTTTAAAAACCAAAAAAAAAAATGAAACTCATGTGGTGCTCACAAGAGACCTGAGAAACCCATCATAGGGGAGTGCTCGTCATCTGACTGCCCCAAGCTCCTCTCACAACACGAAGGACTTGCTTTGATCCTCTGCCTGAGGTTAGCAAAGACTTTCAGTGGAAACTTGGATTTGCAGCTTATAAATTTTGAAAGCTGATAAGCCTTCCTGCTCTATGGGTTTATATGGATGAGCAGGTGTGAACTTTAAAACACTGTAGAATTTAACTGGGAAGCTAAACTAGATGAACTCATCAAATATGAGTTCAAAACTATGAAAAAAATACCAATTTTACCCTCAAGTCTTTTAGTGTGCAGCATTTTAATGTTAGCATTATTATCATTACTGTGATGGAGGGGGGGAATCTTCTGTACTCTTGATGTAATTTGGTATATATTAATACCAGCAATTTCCATTAGAAAGCAGCTCCTTGGGTAGGAGAAAAATAGAATTCAAAGACAGAAATAAAGTGATTAAAAGCCATGGATTTTGTTAAAGTCCATGTTAAAAAGTAGCCACTATCTTTGAGTGCTATTTTTCCATGTTTTATTTATTTATTCATTTATTTTTGTGATTTTTTTATCATTTATTGAACATTTATTTTGTACAGGTACAGTTCAAGATTTTATTCATGCATTAACTAGTTAATCTGTAAAACAAACCCAGATGACAGAACAGATGTAGTCTTGTCCTAAAAGAGAGCATCATCAATTGTTAAGAAAGAAAAGGTAGATGTATCATCAGATGCTTTTTCCTGCCATTTAAGTACCAAGACAGAACTAAAATCACAATTTGGGAATTCACAGGGAAGATATAAGTAATCTACTTTGTGTAGAGATAGGGAAAGTTTTCTGAATTAACTATTCCTGAATGTAATCTTGAAGGCGAAATCTGTCAGCCTCCCTAGGATAAACATGTAACAATACCACACAACACAAAAATCTTATGTCATGTTTTATCTATTTTGACATTGCTGAAACCTTGAACATGTGTTCATTCAACAGACAGGCCACCTGCTAGGTAGTGGGAATATAAGAAAAATAAGATACAAACTTTGCCCTCAAGGAGCTCACAGTCTACTTGTGGGGTGTGGACATATATATATATATTTTTTTTTTTTTAAGTCTTATGTGCAATGTAGGATATGAATCAGAGAGCACAGGAAGATATCTAACCTATCAGGCTTCCTGGAGGAGGAGGTATCTGATCTATGACTGAAAGACTACATAGAAGGTAACAATGTGGACAGGAGGTGGAGGGAAGGCAAAGGGACATGAGGGAGGAGTATGATAACCAAGGGAAGTTAAAGCACTTGCACATTGCTGGAGAGACAGCCGTCAGTTCAGCTCAGCTCAGTGCAGTCGCTCAGTCGTGTCCAACTCTTTGCGACCCCATGAACTGCAGCACGACAGGCCTCCTTGTCCATCACCAACTCCCAGAGTTCACTCAGACTCACGTCCATCAGGTCGGTGATGCCATCCAGCCATCTCATCCTCTGTCGTCCCCTTCTCCTCCTGCCCCCAATCCCTCCCAGCATCAGAGTCTTTTCCAATGAGTCAACTCTTCACATGAGGTGGCCAAAGTACTGGAGTTTCAGCTTTAGCATCATTCCTTCCAAAGAAATCCCAGGGCTGATCTCCTTCAGAATGGACTGGTTGGATCTCCTTGCAGTCCAAGGGACTCTCAAGAGTCTTCTCCAACACCACAGTTCAAAAGCATCAATACTTTGGCGCTCAGGCTTCTTCACAGTCCAACTCTCCCATCCCTACATGACTACTGGAAAAACCATAGCCTTGACTAGATGGACCTTTGTTGGCAAAGTAATAGCTCTGCTTTTCAATATACTGTCTAGGTTGGTCATAACTTTCCTTCCGAGGAGTAAGTGTCTGCCAGGGTCCAGCCCTGGTAGATCCAGGGTGATTCGAAGGTGGGGACGGAGTCAGCATCCTGGAAAAATACATATTTAGTTACAGATATAGAGAGATTAGAAGTGGATAGTGTAGTAGAAAAATTAGTGGAGAAAAAGAGACTAAATAACTTGGATCACATGTAAGAGCATCCATGGTCCAGATGAGAATTCAGCCAGAAAAACAGGGAGTAAGAACGAACGACATGGAGGAGTCAGTCTTTCCAGGAACTGATCCCATTTCTTTATTTTTCTCATTTTCTTATATACCTTTTGTTACATATAGGGATGAATACAGAGTCACGCAGGGGTCAGCAGTCCTGACCTTTATCAAAATCAAGTGCTTTACATTAAAAAAAAAAAAAAAAGTCTTAGGGGTTTTACATCATCTTTAAGCCATTTCTGCCTGCTGACATTTTACAACCCTTTCTTTCTGATAACCAAAAAAACTTATTTTTTCCAAGCATGTTTTTTCTTAAACCAGGCAGCACCCTCCAAATAAAGTTGCATTCCTATAGGGTGTAGTGAGTTACAATCAAGAAGGGAAGTTATTTAACCCAAGGTTAACATGATTAATCTTAAAGGTTAATACTTATTTCTCCTATATGCTTAAAGGTTAATAAGTATTTCTCCCATATGCTACTTATATTTATTATAAGGGCAGGGAATATGGAGATTTAGCAGCAAACATCAGTCCAACAAATGAAAATCCTTTCACCAATGTTCCTGTTAAGACCCACTTAGTCTTAAGATAGTGATAAAGTTACATTTTTACATAGCAAGGACACAGCGATTTATAACAAAGTACAGTAATTTATAACAAAAGAGAAAATTCATTAACTCAAAAGTCTAATATTGCTAACATCAAAAACTACTATATTTCCTTTTCTATATTCCAAATACATTGATTAATATATTCCCAGGTACCTAAAGGATATGGAGGCCTGGCGGCAATCATTGACTCAACAACAAGAAAAAGCCTTATGTTAATTAAGACTCTCAAAATACTCCAAAACTCTCTGTGCTGTTTATGGTTGAGAGGTAGTAAACAATCATGTGTCCACAGAGAGGTTTAACCTGAGATGCCCTTGTCCCACCTAGGGCAGGGAATTAGCAGTAATTATTGACATGACAAATGAAAAAACCCTTCACCAATATAATTCCCAACCAACTCACTAAACTAATAATTTCTAACTTCCCACAAAAATTTGCCTTTAGTAAGTCAAAACATCTCATGCCTCTCATGGTTGGAGGGCTGTTGTGGCCGGAGGAACCTATGCAGGCAGGCTAGATAACCTTCAGAGGAGTTCGTAAGTTGAAACACTCTAGTCACGCCCAGGAATTTTTACTGCCTTGGAGCTGCACGTTTACTCCTTCTCTGAGAGAAACAGTTATGGGGGAGAGCCCCCGTAGGTGAGAATACAGGACGGAGTCTGGTTTGGGGTTTAAATGCTCAGGAGCAGGGCGATTTTCTGAGGCTTGATCAAGCCTTTGCGTATGCCAAAGCCCCCTTCCTCATGAACTTTGCCAACGGCGGAATTCCTCATGCTAGCCCCCAATAAGTATATTTTAATTTCATGGCTGCAATCACCATCTGCAGTTATTTTGGAGCCCATAAAAATAAAGTCAGCCACTGTTTCCACTGTTTCCCCATCTATTTCCCATGAAGCGATGGTACCAGATGCCATGATCTTAGTTTTCTGAATGTTGAGCTTTAGGCCAACTTTTTCACTCTCCTCTTTGACTTTCATCAAGAGGCTCTTTAGTTCCTCTTCACTTTATGTCATAAGGGTGGTGTCATCTGTATATCTGAGGTTATTGATATTTCTCCCAGAAATCTTGATTCCAGCTTGTGCTTCTTCCAGCCCAGCGTTTCTCAGGTGTACTCTGCTTATACGTTAAATAAGCAGGGTGAAAATATACAGCCTTGACATACTCCTTTTCCTACTTGGAACCAGTCTGTTTTTCCATGTCCAGTTCTTACTGTTGCTTCCTGACCTGCATCAGTCTTCTTTAAATATTTGGTAGAATTTACCAGTGAGATCATCCAGGCCTGAGCTTTTCTTTGTTGGGAGGTGTTTGATTACTCATTTAACCTCCTAACTAGTTTTAGATCTGTACAGAGTTTCTATTTCTTTATGATGGGCTTTCCTGGTGGCTCAGATGGTAAAACGTCAGCCTGCAATGCGGGAGACTTGGTTTCGATACCTGTGTTGGGAAGATCCCCTGGAGATAGAATGGCACCCCACTCCAGTATTCTTGCCTGGAAAATCCCATGGGCAGAGGACCCTGTTAGGTTACAGTCCATGGGGTCGCAAAGAGTCAGACATGACTGAGAGACTTCACTTTCACTTTCACTTAATAGAGTATCAATTAGTTTGTGATACACAACAAACCACCCCAAACCTAGAGGTTTAAAAGAATGACTATTTGATTCATGATCCTGAGGGCAGTTTTTCTGGCCAAGCCAGCTCATCTGATTTTACTTGACTCTCCCATGTTTCTGGGTCAGCTGGCATGTTGGCTGGCAGCTAGATGGTCTAGGATGGCCTCATTCACATGATGGATGGAGGCTTCTGCAGAGTTCCTTGGTTTTCCCCCATATGGATTCACATCCACCAGGAGGCTAGTTTGGGCCCACTCACAAACTGGTCTCAGGGTTCCCAGGACACCAAGAGCAAAAGCTACCAGGCCATTTGAGTCTGAAGTTCACAGTGTGGAAAATGATATGACTGTTTCTAAGTTTTTCAGGTATCCAGAAAGGGAACACTTTATTAAATGATTCATGGGCTTGAGAAAGTGTTGAATCAACATATAGACCCTGGGGGGCTTCCCAGGTTGTGCTAGTGGTAAAGAACACATCTGCCAATACAAGAGATGAAAGAGATGCAGGTTGGATTCCTGAGTGGAGAAGATCCCCTGGAAGAGAGCATGTCAACCCCCTCCAGTATTCTTGCCTAGAAAATCCCATTGACAGAGGAGCCTGATGGGCTACAGTCCATAGGGTCACAAAGAGTTGGACACAACTGAAGTAACTTAGCACACAGGCACACACATAGACCCTGGAAACCATTGGAATGGAGCTAAAGTGAAATCAAAGGCTGTCACCATCCAATGGAAACATTTTCACTCTAAATTCATGTATCTCATAATCCATGATTCTGCAGAAATCTAGCTACCTAGAATGTCTTCTCCCAACACCATCACTACCTAGCACTCTTAGGAGTCCCTGGTAGGTGTCCCACATGAGTTCAAAAATAAAACCAGTCAGCTAGGGCTCACATGGCACTCATCAAATAGTTCTTTCTCAACTGCTCCAGCTGCCTCTGTTTTAAGTAACATGTTATTTTCTAACATTTCTGCTTTTTGTTCTGGGTATCTCCATTTCTGATTAGCATTTTAGCTTCTGCTGAAAACACCCCCATCATCTCTGCTTAAAAATGTAGCTACTATCAGGGACACACTGCCAAATATATTCTGACACAGAGTTGGGGAGAATATATCTCCATTTATTTGATATGCTCAGGTGGGTACTAAAGGATTTATACCCTACTTACAAGTATTACACATTTTAGTAAAATATTTGTAACAGAATGTTCTCTTAAGAAAAACTTGACTTGCTTGTACTAGGTTTTATTGTTTTATTTGTTTCCTGTTTGTTCTTGCTTTTAGCATTCTTGTCTTTTGTTTGTGCAGATGTAGACTTACAAATGACTAAAACCTTCCCTACCTTCACCCCTGGAAGAAGATACTAGTTTTTTGTTTCTAAAAGTATAACCTCTCCTTTTCCCACAATTTGGGGGACAATACACAGCTTATATATTTCAGATCCACAAAGGCAAGTCAGGAAGAGGGACATAAGGTGATGTTGTGAACTAAACAAGAGTTACCCAATCTCTAGTGGCCTCCCCTGAATTAAAAGGAAGTCAGTGATGACTTTTCTCAAAGAATGGAATTGTGCCCCACCCCTTCCACCCATACTCAAGGGAAGCAGAGCCTCTGGGAAAGAGCCGGATAAAGACTTGTTCAGTTTAGCTCAGTTGTTCAATCATGTCTGACTCTTTGCAACCCCATGAATCGCAGCAGACCAGACCTCCCTGTCCATCACCAACTCCTGAAGTTTACCCAAATCCATGTCCATTGAGTTGGTGATGCCATCAAACCATCTCATCCTCTGTAGTCCCTTTCACCTCCTGCCCTCAATCTTTCCCAGCATCAGGCCTTTTCCAATGAGTCAGCTCTTTGCATCAGTTGGCCAAAGGACTGGAGTTTCAGCTTCAACATCAGTCCTTCCAAAGAACACCCAGGACTGATCTCCTTTCGGATAGACTGGTTGGATCTCCTTGCAGTTCAAGGGACTCTCAAAAGTTGTCTCCAACACCACAGTTCAAAAGCATCAATTCTTCAGTGCTTAGCTTTCTTTATAGTCCAACTCTCACATTCATACATAACTACTGGAAAAACCATAGCTTTGACTAGACAAACCTGTGTTGGTAAAGTAATGTCTCTGCTTTTTAATATCTTGTCTAGGTTGGTTATAACTTTCCTTCCAAGAAGCAAGCATCTTTTAATTTCATGGCTGCAATCACCACCTGCAATGATGGAGCCCAAAAAAATAAAGTCAGCCACTGTTTCCCCATCTATTTGCCATGAAGTAATGAGACCAGATGCCATGATCTTAGTTTTCTGAATGCTTTACCCAACTTTTTCACTCTTCTCTTTCACTTTCATCAAGAGTCTCTTTAATTCTTCTTCACCTTCTGCCATAAGGGTGGTGTCATCTGCATATCTGAGGTTATTGATATTTCTCCCAGCAATCTTGATTCCAGCTTGTGCTTCTTCCAGCCCAGTGTTTCTCATGATGTATCTGCATATAAGTTAAATAAGCAGGGTGACAGAGAACTGGTCATTTAGAAGTCTTCCTAACTAGAGCACAGAGCCATCCACTTTTTGAACATGAGCGTCTCAGAAAAGACAGTGAAGGACTGAAGGATTTTCACCCTAATCTTCTAAGTTGGGAAAGCCTCTCGGTTAGGGTTAGGGTTGCTGGTGGAAAATCCTCAAAACGTGACCAAGTTTGAAAATCCTACAAACTCATATGGGTAGAAACTGAGACTGAATTATGTAACTTAGCAAAATAAATGCAGTAGATTTCACACATAAGTGAATAAAACACAAATTGCACAACTTCTTCAGTTTTTATTAACAAACCTCTCTTTCTCTTCCTAAGATACAGGTAGCTGGCACTGGACTAGGGATGAATTCAAAACTAAACACTAAGCCATATTCAGAGGAACCACTTCCCCCAATACAACCACTGCTTTGTTATCATTCCAAGCTTATCTTCCTGGATCTCTGTCCCCAAGGATAAATTCTCTCCCTGAACATTCAACAGTGTCTCCTGAAAATGGATCTCTAATGCATCGGCCACATTTTCGCCAAATGTGTTCAGGGAGTTTCAAACTCCAGAGGTAAGGACACATGGGACTCAAGCTCTTATGCTGGTGCTCAAAGGAAATCTGAAGTTGAAAAATACGAGTGAGTAGGTCATATTAGCAAATGGGTCATCTTTCTGAGCTGTACTAGAATTTGCCAGATGCTAAAACAAGCCCAAACTCAGAGAGGATAAACACATTAAGAACTTATTACTTGCTCACATCACAATCAAATGGAGTCAGCAGGAGTTTCTTCTCCTTGTAGTCATTCAAGGATGCCGTCCTCTGACATCTTGTGGCAGCACCATTCTCCAGACTTCATCCTTCTCTGCATTAAGCCAGTGATAGGGTGAAAGCCAATGATGTGATGAGAGCATGTGCGAATATTCTATGGGCCAAACCTTGCAGCTGTAGCACTTACCTTCAAATTCCACCACTACAAATTCAGAGTCATGGCTCCCACATTCTTTGTGCTCACTGCAAAGAAAGTTGAGAAATGCATGCCTAGGAATCAGTGGGAATTAATTCAGTAAACATCTAGCCAGTCTCAAGTCTAAGCCACAGAAATTATAGCTCTATTTCCCTGCTTGTGTTGTTACTCCCTTTCCCTGAGTTGGAGAAGCTGATGACTGAAGAGATCACAGAAGAAAGTGTTAAACTGTGACTCGTTTCCAGTGGCCTCATCAATTTATAAAAATCTTCATTTTTTGCAAGGAAGTTAAATTCTAAAAATATTTAAGTGGCTCAATTCCTTATTTTAATAAGTATTTCATAGTGAATCCCTAATTTATTCTGGTAGAAGTGATGAACATGTAATGTAAAATACAGGAAATCTAATATTTAGTTCCTCAGAAAGGTACAGACCTTGCCTTGTTCCATAATTTTACTAATGTGATGAGAGATTGGTACTTGCACTCAAAAGCCTCTCCAGGTTGAGGTCACTGCCATGGCCCTGGAGACTTGGCTTCAGGAAGCCAAACCACAGATCTGAAAGCCCCTTGGTGAGCTGTTGGAATAGAATTTATGATACACAGCCTTGGGGTGGGAGTGTCCTCAGCAAGGAGGCTAGTGTGTCCCCTTCTTCTGCAGGAGCCTGAGAAGTAAGTCTGAGAGGCCACACAGGTAATCTGCTTGTTCTCCTCTTGGGAATGTTGGAGACAGGACACACTCTCCTGCCACACTCCCTGTCCAATATGCCACGCTCCTCTACCTTTTGACTACATTCACCTGCAGGACTGCACTGGGAAATTAGTTCAGGCAGAGTCTCCCATAAAACTTCTCTTTTTAATATTTTATGATTTCAGTCTATCTTCACTCAGCCTCCAATTTCTAATGAATTCCTTCTTCTTTAAATGTATTTCAATTCTTTCCATTTATCTCACAGTCAACTCTTGTCTAAGATCCTCATTCAGTTAGAAGTTACCTTTTATAAGGTAAAAATTAAAATCTCAGAGAAATGTTTTAAAGTTTAGGAATTCATAAAAATTGACACAAATTTAAAAGGAGAAAGAATCAAAAGGGTTGCATGATGTGGTCCCCTAAATATCTACATAAAATCACCTTGGCTACCTTTCTCACTATGCAGATCCCTCGGCCCCACTATAGACCTTCAAATTCAGACATTCCAAGGGATAGAGCCAGGATTCAGAATTTTTAAACTGATCTCCAAGGTGTTTCTAATTCACATTACAGCTGAGATCTAATAAACTAAAAGATAATTGGGTCTCTTGATAAAATACATTTTTTTGCTATCTGTCTATACTATTAAAATATGGATAGCGAAAGGATGACTGTGTAGAAAAATAAGTGTTCCCCACCTGACACCAGTGAGTTGGCTCTTCACACCAGGTGGCCAAAGTATTGGAACTTTAGCTTCAGCATCAGTCTTTCCAATGAATATTCAGAGTTGATTTCCTTTAGGATTGACTGGTTGGATCTCCTTGCTGTCCAAGGGACTCTCAAGAGTCTCATCCAGCACCACAGTTCAAAGGCATCAATTCTTCAGTGCTCAGCCTTCTTTATGGTCCAACTCTCACATCCATACATGATGACCGGGAAAACCATACCTTTGACTACATGGACTTTGTCAGTAAAATGATGCTGGGAAAGACTGAGGGCAAGAGGAGAAGACAGTGACAGAGTATCAGATGGTTGGATGGCACCACTGAGTCAATGGACATGAATATGAGCAAACTTCAGACGATAACAAAGGACAGGAAGCCTAGCATGCTGCAGTCCCTGGGTTCACAAAGAGTCAGACATGACTCAGCAGCTAAACAACAAACCCATATCTAACCCTCAGCTGAGAAAAAGCCTGATATCCTGATAGATACCCCATAATCAGTGAGCTGAGTGATTTACTCAAGTGTATCCTGAAGGACACCATGACCTCCCCACCGCACTTTCTTCATAGAAGACTAGAGGGAGAGGAAGATAAGAGGAAGCTATTGCCTCTTTCTTAATCCCTCTGGATTGTGGGGGTCGAGAAGGAAAGGGAACCTTGGATTTGTCCTTCCTCCTCCAAAGGCTTGACCCAATAGACTTTCTCATAAGGTTGAATGTGCTTCAGTTATCTATGACTACGTAACAAATCAGCCCAAAATTTAGTGGCTTAACAATATGTTTCTCTGTGGTTCTATCTGCAGAATAGGTTCAGATGGAGAGTTTTGCTTTGCATTTCTCATGCAGGATCTGTCAGGAAGCAACTGGATCTGGAGATTTCTGAAGGTTCACAGGTCAGGTGTGCAAAATTACTCACTCACATGGGTAGGATTGATGTTGAGTGTCAGCTTGAATCTCAATGAGGCCATCAACTAGAGCACCTGCATGAAGCCTCTCCCTGTGAATTAGGCTTCTTATAGCATTGGGAAGGCTTGGAGGACCTGGGAAGGACTAATCATCCCAGAGCAAGCATTCCAGGCAAAAGCTGTAAGACTTCTATGAACTAGCCTCAGAAGTCCCAGAACATCCCTTCTAATTTAATCTATTGTTCATTCAAGTCACTTAGGCCAGCCTGGATCCAAGAAAATGGGAGATAGTCTCCTTTTCATGACGGGGTGGCGTGGGTGAGGGATGATGATGTGATGATGTGTGTGCTCAGTCATGTCTGACTCTTCGCAACCTTGTGGACTGTAGCCCACCAGGCTCCTCTGTCCATAGGCTATTCCAGGCAAGAATACTGGAGCAGGTTGCCATTTCCTCCTCCAGGGGGTCTTTCTCATTCAGAGATCAAACTTCCATCTCCTGTGTCTACTTATCACCAGGAAATTCTTTACACGCTGAGCAATTGGGGTAACATTAAAGAAGAACATGAGGAGTGAGATATACTTTAGCAGCCATCTTTGGGAAAATGCAGTTTTCCACAGAGGGTGGCTCTAAAATATGGTACAGAGCTTGCTTCTATTTTCCCAACAAGGGAATGTGTAAAGGAATGAAGAAGGTACCTAAGACTGGGGGCAAGGGATAAGACAGGATCAGAAGGTAGTACAGAAGGTTCAGTTCAGTTCAGTCACTTAGTCATGTCCGACTCTTTGTGACCCCATGGATCGCAGCACACACCTCCCTGTCCATCAGCAACTTTCGGAGTTCACTCAGACTCACGTCCATCGAGTCCGTGATGCCATCCAGCCATCTCATCCTCTGTCGTCCCCTTCTCCTCCTGCCCCCAATCCCTCCCAGCATCAGAATCTTTTCCAATGAGTCAACTCTTTTTTTTTTTAATTTGTTAAATTTATTTATTTTTTTAATTACAATACTATATTTGTTTTGCCATACATTGCATGAGGTGGCCAAAGTACTAGAGTTTCAGTTTTAACATCATTCTTCCCAAAGAAATCCCAGGGCTGATCTCCTTCAGAATGGACTGGTTGGATCTCCTTGCAGTCCAAGGGACTCTCAAGAGTCTTCTCCAACACCACAGTTCAAAAGCTTCAATTCTTCAATGCTCAGCTTTCTTCACAGTCCAACTCTCACATTCATACCATAGCCTTGACTAGATAGACCTTTGTTGGCAAAGTAATATCTCTGCTTTTGAATATGCTATCTAGGTTGGTCAAAACGTTTATTCCAAGGAGTAAGCGTCTTTTAATTTCATGGCTGCAGTCACCATCTGCAGTGATTTTGGAGCCCCCAAAAGTAAAGTCTGACACTGTTTCCACTGTTTCCCCATCTATTTCCCATGAAGTGATGGAACCAGATGCCCTGATCTTGGTTTTCTGAATGTTGAGCTTTAAGCCAACTTTTTCATTCTCCACTTTCACTTTCATCAGGAGGCTTTTTAGTTCCTCTTCACTTTCTGCCATGAGGGTGGTGTCATCTGCATATCTGAGGTTATTGATATCCCTCCCAGAGATCTTGATTCCAGCTTGTGCTTCTTCCAGTATTGGGTAAATTCTAAAAGGCCGGCCAGCCCCAACTCCTTGTGGTTCACTGTGCCTTGGCTTTATAGAAGAGGGGACAAAGGAGAGGAGTACTCATTACCTAAAAAAATAGCCCCAGGGTGAGGATTAGGGGTGCAGAAACCCACACTGCACAGATCCCACATGGAGTGAATAGACACCACAGCTATGTGTACACAGACCCCATGCTGATGGCAAACTCCAACAAAAATGTGCTCAAGCAAATTTTCTATATGTAAATACTTCTTTGAGATAAAAATCCAATTCACTCTTCAATAAGAAGATTCTGAAAGTTAGATCTACTTATTGTGTCAGAGGACATTACATAGCCAAAAGAATGTGAAATGATTTCCCAGCCAAGTACATGATCTTCTCCACACTGTGGTGAGCCAGGCAAACTGAGTACTAATCAGATGGGTTCAATCTGCCTGTGTCTCCAAGCTAATAACAATATTTCCTTACATTCCCCCTCTCATTTCAAAGTTATATAGTTTAATTAAAAGAAAAAGTTCATAAGTACAACATAATTTCCACAAATCCTGAACCCATCCAGAAGGAAAGAATAAGGGCAGGAAGGGGCTCCTGTCTGTCATTTAGTAGTACATACATGATATAGTCAAAGCTGTGGTCTTTCCAGTAGTCATGTATGAATGTGAGAGTTGGACCATAAGGAAGACTGAATGTGGAAGAATTGATGCTTTTGAATTGAGGTGCTGGAGAAGTCTCTTGAGAGTCCCTTGGACTACAAGATCAAACCAGTCAATCCTAAAGGAAATCAACCTTGAATATTCAATGGGAGGACTGTTGCTAAAGCTGAAGCTCTAAACACTTTGGCTACCTGATACAAAGAACTGACTCATTTGAAAAGACCTTGCTGCTGGGAAAGATTGAAGGCAGGAGGAGAAGGGGATGACAGAGAATGAGATGGTTGGATGGCCTCACAAACTCATCGGACATGACTTTGAGTAAACTCTGGGAAATCGTGGAGGACAGAGGAGCCTGAAATGCTGCAGCCCATGGAGCTGCAAAGATTTGTACATGACTTAGGAACTAAACAACAACATGTATATCAAAGAAACAAATCATATCACCTCACTGGAAAAAAATCTAAGTTCATTTATTTATTCAGCAGTATTTATTGAGCATCTACTTTGGGAAAGTCTCTTTAGACACTGAGGAGCAGCAGCAAATAAGATAAAGGCCTTTCTTGACGTATAATACACTCTAGCTGGGGAGGAAGAAATAAATATGCAGGAGAATTTCTGAGAGTTATGAGCAGTCTGAAGTGTAGAAACCCGATGCTGGGTTATGGGAGAACTGCTGGGTAAGAGTATCCTTTGGAGTGGATGGCTGGGGATGACCTATGATGAGGTGATATTTCATCTGAGACCTAAACCACAAAAAGGAGCTTGACATGCTAAGTACTAAAGAAATATTGTTTCAGGCCAAAGGAAGACCAAATGCCAAGATGTAGAGGCAGTATGATTTTGAAAAAAGTGAAAAGGGAAATGGAGGCAGAGGAAACAGTTTGACGAAAAGCAATACAATAATGATGATAATAATGTTAATATTAAAAAATGACATGTTTAGAAACAAGTAATTTTGGTGTGGTTGAAATAGGATACAGATGGAAACGAGACTGAGAACATGGCTGAGATGAAATGAAGGGCATCTGAGAGTCTAGACTTTAGTCTTCAGATGGTGACAAATAAAGGGATGTGTTGAAATGGATCAAAGCAGAGACTAGATGGAAGCATAAAGGGACTACATTCAAAAGGTCCAGAATAAAGATCTTGATTGTCATGCTCCAGTTAATATTCGGAGAAAGAAGTAGCAGAGTGGCACTTGTCTTGGAAAGGGGGAGAAAGAATTCAGGGACTTTCCAGGGATGGAACTGTAATATGTATTGATCTCTTAGATATAAGGGTTGAGAGATGAGAGGAGTCATAAACTGTTATTGTTTCCAAACTGGGCAATGGCAGAGAGGAAACCAGTTGCTAGCATTCCTACGTATGTTAGTTCTGTAAGAGGAGTTCAATCTGGAGGGTGAAACATTTGTAGAATAGCCAAGAAGAGCTGCCTGGCCAGCTGTGGAGAGATGAGGTCTGGTTTTAAGAAAGAAGGGGTAAAGATGAAGATATGAAAGCTGTAGGCATATAAATGAGAACTGAATCCATGAGAATGGATGAGGTTACTCAGAAGAGGAAGGGGATTGAAGAAACAGAAGATTGAAGATAAGAGGGCAGGGAAGATGAGTAGAAGAGAACCTTAGGAAATCATTTCATTAAGATCAGAAAGAGCCAGTGAAGGGTACTGGTGTAGAGGGACCGGAGAGAAATCAGAAGAGAGTAATATGTCAGGAGTGATTGGATGCAAAAAGAAGGGACTCAAGAATGCTAAACACACCGTCAAGAAGAGAGTTGTATAATCACTGTGTCTGCAGATCGACCAAATTCTATTCAGAAGGATAGTTAGAGATACACTGCCACTCTGAAAATAACTGTGGCAAGTGCATAGTTTCCTGCGCCAGTGAAAATTTTGCCCACTGCCAAATATGAGCACTTTTACATTTAAATAAAGACCAAATTCACAGTTAGAGGTATTCTTTTCCCCTCCCCTTCCCCAATTTCATAAAAAAGGATGAATAAATAATGCAGCAATTTAATAAGCCACCGTACTTCTGAACTTTGCTATAATAGGAATCCCCCAGAAGAACGGTTTAAAAGAAACACTACAAAAAGATTCTGCTTATGTTGTCAAATTAAGGCTTTTAGGAAGATAAATAAAAGAGGAGTTTACTAAAAATAGGGTACTTTGAAGAAAATCAAAGTGGCATGCATGTCTTATGTATACAATTGATTTAAAAAAGTGTTATTTAGCTTCTAACCATTGTCACTTGAATGGATGGTGATGATCTATGAATTTTTAATTACAAGTTGCCATCTGAGCTCAGTGAAAATTACTACCTATCAAAACAATAGATTTCGTTTTTGTCTGTACAATATAATTACCAACTTGATGCCATATCTTACACAGAGCATTATCATGAAGGTCAGACCATGGTCTTTCAAATGCATCATTTTTCTTGGATTCTGCCTTAATGTCAGTCACCTCAGAGGACCTCTGCTAATGCCATTACAGAGAAATAGAAAATGAGGGCTGCCACGTTACTAATGTACCATTATTTTTCAAAAGAAAAAAAATTGAATAGGAATTTAAAGAAAAGGGGTAGATGGGAAAGGAAAGAAAAACATATCAAACTGTGAAAATCAAGTAAGACAACTTGTTCAGATTCCAACAGTCCACAACACAGTACATTATACCTGTCTCATAAATTTTCCTTTAGCTTGGGATAGAAAATTAAGTTACCACATTTCTGTGATTTAAGATCTTTGAAATTGACTGAATAACTGTGTTTCTGAGGTTGCTTCATGACATACTTCACTACATCTTTTGCTAATAATTTTTATTATTTCAAGAATTATTCACAGCACACTTTGGATTCTCTAAGATCTTAAAATGTAAATAATATTTATTGATTTTTATCAAGGCATTAAACTGAATTCTAGATAACTGTTATAGATAGTGTTGATTACCTGTCCAACAACTCTTCCTTCTTTCTTATCAGAACCATGATTTTATTCAAGCATTCACATTCTCCCCCTCCCTGGAAAAGTCCTAATTAGCTGAGGCTGTGTGTGTGTGTGTGTGTGTGTGTGTGTGTGTGTGTGTGTGTGTGTGTGTTTCCTCAGCCACGTCCTACTCTTTTTCAACCCCATGAACTGCAGCCCACCATGGCATTTCTCAGGGAAGAATACTGGAGTGTCTTGCCATTTCCTTCTCCAGGGGATATCCTTGACCCAGGGATCGAACCCACATCTTCTGCTTGGTAGGTGGATTCTTTACCACTAAGCTACCAGGGAGACCCAATTTTGGTTCCAGGATGAGCCTCTGACCTAAGTTGGCCCAACCAAACTGGAGGAAAAGGCTGATACTCTCCATCTTTCTCCTGATAGACACCAGCAAGGAACGTAAAGTCCAGTGGTCACAGAGAACCATTCTTAGGATCAAGAATGGCAGAGTCGAGTTACAGGGGACAAAACCCTGAATTTTCAAAGACTCCATTGAACTCCTGTTTTTCATACCTGCTTTCCCCATGGATTACCAAACATAGAAGAAAATAAATGTCCTTTTTGTTTAAGTGCATTTGAATTGAGATTTTCTGTTAAATACAGCAAAAAGCATCTCAAGTAATTTCATAGTTTATCTAAACTCTTGAAACAGCACAGTATATTCATCTTATTCTTCCCTCACAACTGTAAGTGGCATATTTCTAATGTATTTGAGGACATGGAGGCATGCTAAGGCCAAATTACATACCAAATACAATCTAACCAAGTTATGAATAGAAGTTTCAGCATCTAACATGCCAATAACCCATACTCCCCTAAGATATGCCATTTCTTTATGGCACTTGCTACGTATTTCCAGTTTCACAATCAATGTATTTAGTGTTCACAAGCATCCCAAATTCTTCTATTTTGCAACATTCCTCTAGTATCATCTTAATTCAAGTCACCATAATTATCCTTCACCTGAATCCATATAATTATTTCCTAGCTGCTTTTACTGTCGCTGTCTCTAAAATTGATACTTCCCACAGCATCCAGAGTGACCTACATAAAACATAAATGAGATCATTTCACTTATTCAGCATCTTCCAGTGTCTGCCACCACACTCAGAGTAAAATCCAGCCCCCTTACCCTGCTTTATAAAGCACTAGGTGATTGCATCCATGAAATTAAAAGACACTTACTCTTTGAAAGGAAAGTTATGACCAACCTAAAAAACATATTCAAAAGCAGAGACATTACTGTGCCAACAAAAGTCCGTCTAGTCAAGGCTATGGTTTTTCCAGTGGTCATGTATGGATGTGAGAGTTGGACTATAAAGAAAGCTGAGTGTTGAAGAATTGATACTTTTGAACTGTGGTGTTGGAGAAGACTCTTGAGAGTCCCTTGGACTGCAAGGAGATCCAACCAGTCCATTCTGAAGGAGATCAGTCCTGGGTGTTCACTGGAAGGACTGATGCTGAAGCTGAAACTATAATACTTTGGCCACCTCATGCGAAGAGTTGAAAAGACCCTGATGCTGGGAGGGATTGGGAGCAGGAGAAAAAAGGGGATGACAGAGGATGAGATGGCTGGATAGCATCACTGACTCAATGGACGTGAGTCTGAGTGAACTCTGGGAGTTGCTGGTGGATAGGGAGGCCTGGAGTGCTGCAATTCATGGGGTCACAAAGAGTCAGACACGACTGAGCAACTGAACTGAACTGAACTGAGGTGATCTTTGCCCTAGATAGTCATCACTCCTGGGAAGTTCAACACTTAGTTTTTTCATGACTAATGTCTTCCTTAGGGGGCTTCCCTGGTGGCTCAGGTGGTAAATAATCTGCCTGCAATGTGGGAGACCTGGGTTTGATCCCTGGGTTGGCAAGATCCCCTGGAGAAGGGAACAACTACCCACTCCACTATTCTGACTTATATAATCCCATGGACAGAGGAGCCTGGCAGGCTACAGTCCATGGGGTCACAAAGAGTCAGACAAGACTAAACAACTTTCACTTTCAATGTCTTTTCTTAATTCTGATCTTTTTTGTTTTGTTTTGTTTTTAATGGAACATCCTCATAGGAATTTTCCTCAATCACCCAAGCTACAATGGTCAGTTGTTTGTCATTTCTGCATAAACTTTCTTACCATTTGACAAAGTTGTTGTTTGTCTATTGTTTCATTTGACCAAATGAATGAATAAATGAAAGCATCCCTGATTCAGTGGATGTCTCAGACAGTTGATGAATGTACTTCTTTGTGTTTAGTGCAGGCATATGATGACTTTTGAAATTCCTAATATCATTGAATTCAGTCTGATGCATATACTAATAATAAAAGATCTTGAGAATTTTTGATTCCATGATTAGCAAAAAGAAAAAAAGCCCAAACTACCTTGTCCTTTGGAGTCAATAGCTTCTACTCAGGAAGACCAATGAGACAGGACAAGTCCAGACATTGACCTACTTTGAAACTGTGTTCATCAACTGGAGTTGTTGTTGACCAGTAAATGGAATTTGAAAGCTATTAACAAACATGATGTCATAATTATGGAATGAACAGAAAGTACAACATGAAGAGGAAGATCAAATGAAACTCTGTGAAAACATGTGGGTTTAAGTCACAGAAGACTGTAGTGGTTTCACTGTCATACTTTAAGGCAATCAGAATAAGTTCTTATGATGAATGAGAGTTGAGTTAGTTATCTATCATCATGATCATTCATCTTTATAAGTCATCAATTTAAAGACTTTAAAAAGGGCCAAACATTTTGTGCAAGTAGGAACCATCTCTGCCTGCACACACTCTGAAAAGTATTTGTTCAGTTGCTTAAGTAGTGTGTAACTCTTCACAACCCCATAGACTGCAGCACACCAGGCTTCCCTGTTCTTCACCAGCCCTAGGAGTTTGCTCAAACTTGTGCCCATTGAGTCGGCAATGCCATCCAACCATCTCATCCTCTGTCACCCTCTTCTCCTCCTGCCCTCAATCTTTCCCAGCATCAGGGTCTTTTCCAGTGAGTCATCTCTTTTCATCAGGTGATCAAAGTATTGAAGCTTCAGCTTCAGCGTCAGTCCTTCCAATGAATATTCAGGATTGATTTCCTTTAAGATTGACTGGGTGGATGTCCTTGCTGTCAAGGGACCCTCAAGAGTCTTCTCCAGCACAATACAAGAGATCTGGGTTCAGTCCTTGGGTCGGGAAGATCCTCTGTAGATGGAAATGGCAACCCACTCCAATATTCTTGCCTGGAGAATTCCACAGAGAATGGAGCCTGATGGGCTCCAATCGATGGGGTCACAAAAAGTCAGACACGACTGAAAGGGGGATATGTCCATTAAATGGTTCCATAGTTATCTCCAGTAATTTCTTTCTCTGTTTAGTTACTCGCTTTGGAAGGGAAGGAGATTGAATGTTCACTTCAGTTCAGTTCATTCTCTCAGTAGTGTCTGACTCTTTGTGACCCCATGAATCATAGCACGCCAGGCCTCCCTGTCCATCACCTACTCCCGGAGTTCACTCAGACTCACATCCATCGAGTCCGTGATGCCATCCAGCCATCTCATCCTCTGTCGTCCCCTTCTCCTCCTGCCCCCAATCCCTCCCAGCATCAGAATCATTTCCAATGAGTCAACTCTTCGCATGAGGTGGCCAAAGTACTGGAGTTTTAGCTTTAACATCATTCCCACCAAAGAAATCCCAGGGCTGATCTCCTTCAGAATGGACTGGTTGGATCTCCTTGCAGTCCAAGGGACTCTCAAGAGTCTTCTCCAACACCACAGTTCAAAAGCATCAATTCTTCAACACTCAGCTTTCTTCACAGTCCAACTCTCACATCTATACATGACTACTGGAAAAACCATAGCCTTGACTAGACGGACCTTTGTTGGCAAAGTAATGTTAACCTCAGACAAATGAGTATTTTTTTTCTTTTTTTTTATTAAATTTATTTATTTATTTAATTACAATACTGTATTTGTTTTGCCATACATTGACACGAATCAGCCATAGGTGAACACAATCGCCCAATGCTGAAGCCCCCTCCCACCTCCCACCCCACATCCTCTACCTGAATCATCCTGTGCATCAGCCCCATGCATCCTGCATCCTACACCAAACATAGATTAGCGCTTCGTTTCTTACAGGAAAATACACATGCTTCACTGCCATTCTCCCAAACCATCCCACCCTTTCCCTCTCCCTCAGAGTCCAAAAGTCCACTCTATACCTCTGTGTCTCTTGTTGTCTCACATATAGGGTCATCATTACTATCTTCTAAATTCCATATATATGTGTCAGTATACTGTATCGGTGTTTTTCTTTCTGGCTTACTTCACTCTGTATAATCGGTTCCAATTTCATCCATCTCATTAGAACTGAGTCAAATTTATTCTTTTTAAGGGCTGAGTAGTATTCCATAGTGTATATGAACCACAGCTTTCTTATCCATTCATCTGCTGATGGACATCTAGGTTGCTTCCATGTCCTGGCTATTATAAACAGCGCTGCAATGAACATTGGAGTACATGTGTCTCTTTCAATTCTGGTTAGTGGAATATGCGCAAAAGTTAGAGATCCTTGAAACTACTCTTTTCATCCTCAAGTCAAGGAAAGCATAAAAATGGTTCCTGAACAGATGTTCTCTCAGGTAGAACTTGTCAGGATCACCTTCCGTCTATTTAGAAGGAATATAATATACACCTTTTAACATACCTCTCTTAACCCTCCTTAGAAATCTTCTTAGAGACCCTGGGTTACCCAAACCAAAATCTTGCTACAGATTCAGACTTATTGAAACAACTAAATAAAATTTGCTTGCAGTTCATAGTTTTTAAGTGCCTAAATTTAGAAAAGTAGTTCTGCAGAATAGGCTAACATGTTAAGTTACATGTTCTTTGCAACAGAATTATGTAGGTTTCTGAAAACATAAGTTTGCCAGCCTGGAATTCCTTATGCCAAAGATATGAAATGCTGTTTCTGTCCCTGGTAGCTTACCTGGTAGAGAATATGAAATGTTGCTTCCCTCATAGCTCAGCTGGTAGAGAATCTGCCTGCAATGCTGGAGACCTTGGTTCAATTCTTGGGTAGTGAAGATCCCTTGGAAAAGGGATAGGCTACCCACTCCAGTATTGTGGCCTGGAGAATCCTTATGGGCAGAGGAGCCTGGTGGGCTACAGTCCATGGGGTCCCAAAACACTGGACACAACTGAGTGACTAAGCACAGCACAGCACAGAATTTACTAGACTCACCTGGAAACTAATTCACTTTTAACTCAAACATTTGCCAAAGACTTTCAATCGGTAGACAGATTCTACAGAAAAATTACAAGTGTTCCTAAGGCACATTTCAGACCCAAGAAACCTCAGAATATCTTTTTTTCTATTGAAATATTGAGTGAAAATGTTCTACATTAGGAAATACCCAGGCTCCTTGCCTTCCTACATTTTTCTCCTCTATTTTTCATCAATTTCAGTGAGCACAAAAAGTTCTCCACTTGGAATTTGCTTTTGACAAGCCAGCACAAGGAGGAAAATGAATAAATAAAAATTGTGTGTATGGGTTTGTGTGTTAAATCACTTCAGTCACGTCCAATTCTTTGTGACCCCATGGACTGTAGCCTGCCAGGCTCTTTTGTCCAAGGGATTCTCCAGGCAAGAATACTGGAGTGGGTTGCTGTGCCCTCCTCCAGAGGATCTTCCTAACCCAGGAATCAAACCCATGTTTCTTAGGTCTCCTATGCTGGCAGGTGGTTCTTTGCCACTAGCACCACCTGGGAAGCCCAAAACAATATACATCTAGGTGCAATTATTTTGAATCATGATAGGACCTAAATGCATAAAAATTATCTGTATATAAAAAAAATGAATCTGACCCTAGTAAGTTTTTGTGGGTTTTTTTGTTTGTTTGTTTTTTGGTTTATTTTACTTTTGGCTGCACTGGGTCTTTGACATGGTGCTCAAGCTCTTCATTGCTGCTTGCAGGCTTTCTCTAGTTGTGGGACACGAGCTTCTCATTGCAGAGCATGGGCTCAGTAGCTGTGGTTCATGGGCTTAGTTGCCCCTCATGTGTGATATCTTAGTCCCCTACCAGAGATTGAGTCTGTGTCCCCTCATTGACAGGCAGATTCTTAACCACTGGACCACCAGAGAAATTTCCCTAAGTTGTTTTTAAAATAATCCATTTGAATTCATCAGGGAGGGTAGGGAATATGTTTTCTTTTCCAAATCTATCTCAAGTGAATTCTTGAGGGACAGCAAGCATCTCCGACTAGTGGATGGAAGAGTGGAAATTTGAAAACAAATAGATCAAAATAGTAGTCCAGGTATTCAAACTACCTTGTATCCTCTGGCAGGTTACTTATTCTCTCTGGGATTGAAGTTCTCATCTGTATGATCTGGATAAATATTATCTAGTTGATGAAGTTGTGGTGTGAACTGAAAATCTAAGCATCTGATGCCTGGTAAATTCTCAAGAAGTGTTTAATCTCTATGGATTTCCCAGCATACCCAACTTAGGGTTTTACATAGTGGATACTCAATGGGTGTTTTCTGAACAAAATAAAATTGAAAACTCTATCCATATTATGAAACATGCACTATTACATAAGGAATTGTTACCATTAGTAGGACTTTTTTCAGCTTTAGCATCTTCTAAACTTTAGATCCCTTCCAGTTTCTCCTTTGTACTTATCCTATCTTCCTTCTCACTCCTAAATCAAGGTGGAAAGTTACTGCATCATTACAATCTATTTAAACATAGAAAAAGTCACATTTGATCTACCAATTTGGATTTATTTTGGGGAAAAAGTCAACATTATGGTGAAATAGATTAATATAGAAATTAAGGCTACACAAATATTAGAGGATGCAGCACTGAAGATTTTAGAATAGAGTGGAAAAAGCATCCATCCCTAGGAAGTTTGACAAGTGGCCACAGCTATGAAGAGGAACCTTGTAAAGAGGTCTGGAACTACTTATTACCTAGGGAAATCACAGTCTGGGCAAGTCCAAAAATGTGCCAGAACCATTAAGTGAAAGCTGCAGACACCAGCTGCATCTAACCATCAGGACCTTCCCAGGATTAAAGTTTTCATTCACTTCCACCTTCTGAATCTCACTTAAGTTCCTCTTACTGGCAAATTCTAACCAAGCACCACACAAGAAGGGAGTTCAGGGAAATGTGTTCCACTGCCTTGGAAGGGGCTGCTGGTGATGGCGCCAAGTTCAGACAAGCAATCCAGCACAGTCCACACTATATCTTGTTAACTCATTAACTCAGCATCCGTCCTACTCCTAAAACCATCATAAAGTTCCAAATGAAGACAATGACATTATGCTTCCCCCTACACGAAAGCAACTATCCTTCATACAACCAATGACATTCTAATCAGTCAGTGGAAGAGGAGACAGACAAAAGATCCACGCCACTGTCAATTCTTTAAAAATACAAACAGAGACAATGCAAAACAAGCACTTCAATGTCAGAAAACCTTAGGTTTAAATCCTGGCTCTCCCCAACTTCCCTGGTGGTACGGTGGATGAGAATCCAACTGCCGATACAGGGGACATAGTTTAGATCCCTAATCTGGGAAATTTCCACATGCTGCAGGGGCAACTAAGCCCTCAGCTACTGAACCTGCGCTCTAGAGCCTTGGGCTTCAAAACAAGGGAAGTCACCACAATAAGTTCCTGCATCACAACAAAGTGTAGCCCCCACTTGGCACAACTAGAGAAAGCCTGTGTGCAGCAAGAAAGACACAGCACAGTCAAAAATTTAAAAAAAAAAAATCTGGCTCTCTTATTTGACCATTGTGTGGCCTCTGATAAATTTTGTATCTCAAAACTTGGAAAATTTAGAAAACCGATCTTCTAAGACTGCTGTATTAGCAACATGAAATCCCTAGCTCATAGTAGGTACTCAGCAATATTAGCTTTGATCCATGTTTATTTTAAGTGACATGATAAGTAAGCATTTCTTTCTGATGCCCTTATCAGATGTTCAACAATATATTACATTGCTTTCTTACTCAAATATGTATATGGTGTCATATTGGATAAACATTCTCAAAGAAGCAGTTGATGAACTTTCCCAAATTAAATGATCAATTTCTTGTTCCTGCTTGTGTGCTGTGCTAAGTTGCTTTGTTGAACTCTTTGCAACCCCATGGACTGTAGGTGGCCAGCTTCATCTGTCCATAGGATTCTCCAAGCAAGAACACTGGAGTGAGTTGCCATGCAGTCCTCCAGGGGATCTTCTTGACCCAGGGATCGAACCCGCATCTCTGATGTCTCCTGTATTGTCAGATGAGTTCTTTACCACTAGTACCACCAAAAAGACATAGAAGAATATGATGAAAGTCGAGAGTTGGTAGCAAAGACAAGACTAAAGACTTGAATCAAACTACCACATAATTTATTCATCTCACACGCTAGTAAAGTAATGCTCAAAATTCTGCAGGTCAGGGTGGCAGACTTTATTTTGGGGGACTCCAAAATCACTGCAGATGGTGATTGCAGCCATGAAATTAAAAGACGCTTACTCCTTGGAAGGAAAGTTATGACCAACCTAGATAGCATATTCAAAAGCAGACACATTACTTTGCCAACAAAGGTCCGTCTAGTCAAGGCTATGGTTTTCCCAGTAGTCATGTATAGATGTGAGAGTTGGACTGTGAAGAAAGCTGAGTACTGAAGAATTGATGCTTTTGAACTGTGGTGTTGGAGAAGACTCTTGAGAGTCCCTTGGACTGCAAGGAGATCCAACCAGTCCATTCTAAAGCACATCAGTCCTGGTGTTCATTGGAAGGACTGATGCTAAAGCTGAAACTCCAGTACTTTGGCCACCTCATGCAAAGAGTTGACTTATTAGAGAAGACTCTGATGCTGGGAGGGATTGGGGGCAGGAGGAGAAGGGGACGATGGAGGACGAGGTGGCTGGACGGCATCACCAACTCGATGGACATGGGTTTGGGTGAACTCTGGGAGTTGGTGATGGATAGGGAGGCCTGGCGTGCTGCAGTTCATGGGATAGCAAAGAGTCGGACCAACTGAGCGACTGAACTGAAAGACTTGAATAATATTCAAGTTACAAGATCAGCTCCTGAATAATAAGAAATTAGCTGTTTAGTCAAGATAGCGGCAGTCCTGTTGTGCCTAAATTCTACCAGAGTGACTTCAGGGAGGAATCAACTTTCTCTTCTACAAAGAAGTAACCCATAGGTTTGTACCTTAACACTCTGACTTCATGTCAGAGGAGAAAAATCTCAACTCAATTATCCTACCAGAAAACACCCATTTGTTGACACTGGCAGGCTACAGCATTATGAAAAATTATAACTGGAGGAAAAGACCCCCAAAAAAAACTGTGGAAGTCAGAATACTTAAGATGTATCTCTTCATAACTTGGATGGTTATTCTTTTATTTGGGCAAAGCATACTGAAGGTTTTTCAATGTTTGTACTGCAACTCATCCATACTTATGATATAATATCCAAAAAGCAGCCAGCAATCCCAACTTTTAAGGCTGCCAACCACGAAAAATTACTTAGCACAACAATGATCCTTCTTAACCATAAATGACATTATCTGAGGCCAAACTTCCTAGATAGACTTGGATAGAAGTAGTTCTTTACCCTAGGGCTATTGACTGTGTAAACTGAGGGGCATGGAGAAAGTAAATACAAAATGTAAGTGGATTGTTAACTCTTCCAATACCTCAGATTTTGAATAAATGGGAATATGGACTTTAAAAAAACAACAACAACAACAGTTATTTGAGTTAAACAAGCCATTTCTTGCTGTGTGTGCTGTGTTCAAAAAAAAAAAAAATCCTGGAAAGTGTAAGATGCTTAAAATTATGTTTTTGATTCCAAAAACTCAAGGTTCCAAAGATATAGGTTATATAGACAAATCTCAACTAATCTCAGTATAGAATTTGACTATAACTCTAAAATAACAAGAATTATGAGGGAAAATATTAGAGTCATATTACTCAAAAACCAAACATTCTGAAAACAGCCTCTCCTATAGGAATCCTTTCACTTTTGGACATTTCTAATGTTTGCAAACGTTTTCTTCCCACTGTGTCTAACTTTTCCTTCTAGAAAATTGAAAATAATAATTTTCTATTTAATAAGAACTCCCAAAATGACACCATGCCTCCCTTCTTATACTCTAAATGTATACAACTTTTCTTAATATTATTTAGGTCAAATCCCTTCTTTGTTCTGTGTGCTTTTCCTTGAAAAACTTTTAATTTATCAGTATCACCTTCCAAGTGTGGCACCCAAATGAACTGTGACAAATGAGGTAAGATGTGGTTAGTGGACTATTATTAATCTGTCACCTCCTTGTCACTGTAGTTATCTATCTATGCAACCTAAGGTTGAATTAGATTTTAGGCAGACCTATTATATTATCTACCTGTCAGTTTTATATATAGTCTTTTCTTCAGTCTTTTTCATAGAAGTTAATGTTAATCTTGGCTACTCTACATTTGCTCAGTTGATTCTGAAATCATCATAACATTTTTTAAATAATTGTATTTGTTTATTATTTTTGGCTGTGCTGGGTCCTCGCTGCTGTGAGGGCCTTCTCTAGCTGCAGGGAGCAGAGGCCACTCTGGCTGTGGAGCGAGGGCTTCTCACTGCAGCAGCTTCTCTCGTTGCAGAGCACAGGCTCTAGGAAAGACAGACTTTAGCAGCTGCAGCATGTGGGCTCCACAGTTGTGGCTCCTGGGCTCTTGAGCACAGTCTAGTGTGGCACATAGTGTGTGGGATCTTCCCAGACTTGGAACCGAACCTGTGTCTCCTGCATTTGCACACATTCTTCACCACTGAGCCACCAGAGAAGTCTCCATTGTAACAGTTTACATTAATCCTACTAGATTTTATCTTGTCAAACCTGGTTTTCTATTTTAACTAGATTTGGGCTCTTCATTCTGTCATCCAATAAATTAGCTAAACCTCCAAAGTCCACATTAACTCCATATTTCCTAAGCCCATCCACAATAATGAGGAGGCAAAGTTTCAAACACTTGCTTTACATAATCAGCCATTCAGTGACGTTCAAAGATACTGATTGCAATCAGAGAATCTCTCTCTGTTTTTCGATCTTTCTTGACAAGAGCTAAGTATCTTCTGCCTCATTTCCAGGTCGGAAGGAAGCACTTCCTTTCATGTCCCACCCTCTACTTTGAAGACCCCTTCATTTCTCTAGCCCAGCACTGCCCCCAGAGAATTTCCTATGATGATGTTCTATTATCTGCACCATCCAGTACAGCAACCAGTAGCCTCATGTGGCTATTGAGCACTTGAAATGTGCTTAATATAACTGGGAAGCTGAGTTTTTATTTTATTTTTTTTTATTTTTTTTTAATTACAATACTGTATTTGTTTTGCCATACATTGACATGAATCAGCCATAGGTGAACACAATCTCCCAATGCCGAAGACCCCTCACACCTCCCACCCCACAATACTGTATTTGTTTTGCCATACATTGACATGAATCAGCCACAGGTGTAATTAAATTTACATTTAAATAATTAAGGTGAATAATAGTTACCAAATTAGGTCGTACACCCCTAATCAACTTTTCCTGTTAGTCAGGATCCAGTCAGGAAGGAATTTCTGTGTAAATAGTTAACTAAATTTAAATTTGTTGAGTAGTTAAAAAGAGAACGCCAATGCATCACCCAAGTATCAACTCCAGCTTCCATTGCCTAGAACTGAGGAAACGACAACAAAAGACTTCAGGATATATGAACATAGAAGTCTAGAAGCAAGGCACCTGTGAGCTGAGAACTTAGACCTCTGAAGAGGGAACAGGAATGGGCAGAAGAGTCTTTTCCATTATAGGTCATCACAAGATACTGAATATAGTTCCCTGTGCTATAAAATATATCCGTGTTGTTTATCTCTTTTATATATAGTAGTGTGTATCTGTTAAGTTGGTTTGGCAAGCATGGAGAAAATGGAAAACCACATTCCGCTGCCAGGTCCCGAAGAAACCGGTGCTGCCAGGGTGAAAAAGTGTTGTTTGGGGATGGGCCCAAGAAACCAGAAGCCGGTGGGAACCACAAAGAAGCAAATCCCTTCAGCCTCCTCCACCCTTGTGGTCTCTCTTGCGCCCCCTCTTGGCCTCTCGGCTGGCGGAAATTCACAGCACAAGTGAAAAGTGGCTAGCAGAGTCCAGGTCCCAGCATCAAGCGGACTAAGCTAAAACTGAGACACATTTTTTTTTTTTTTCAGATGGTCTAGCTTATGATTTATTTTTATTTTTTAATACTTTATTCTACGTTACAATACTGTATTTGTTTTGCCATACATTGACATGAATCAGCCACAGGTGTACACGATCTCCCTATGCTGAAGCCCCCTCCCACCTCCCACCCCATATCTTCTCCCTGGATCATCCTGTGCACCAGCCCCATGCATCCTGTATCCTGTATTGAACATAGACTGGCACTTCGTTTCTTATATGATAGTATACCTATTTCAATGCCATTCTCCCAAATCATCCCACCCTTTCCCTCTCCCTCAGAGTCCAAAAGTCCATTCTATACCTCTGTGTCTCTTTTGTTGTCTCACATACAGGGTCATCATTACTATCTTTCTAAATTCCATATATATGTGTCAGTATTGGTGTTTTTCTTTCTGGCTTACTTCACTCTGTATAATCAGCTCCAGTTTCATCCATCTCATTAGAACTGAGTCAAATTTATTCTTTTTAAGGGCTGAGTAGTACTCCATTGTGTATATGTACCACAGTTTTCTTATCCATTCATCTGCTGATGGACATCTAGGTTGCTTCCATGTCCTGGCAATTATAAACAATGCTGCAGTGAACATTGGGGTACATGTGTCTCTTTCAATTCTGGTTTCCTCAGTGTGTATGCCCAGCAGTGGGATTGCTGGGTCATAAGGCAGTTCTATTTGCAATTTTTAAGGAATCTCCACACTGTTTTCCATAGTGGCTGTACTAGTTTGCATTCCCACCAGCAGTGTAAGAGGGTTCCCTTTTCTCCACATCCCTGAGACACATTCTTATCTGCTTCTCCCTTCTCCACTTTTCTCTTACTGTCCCCAGGCCCAATCTCATATGGCCCCAGGGAGAAAAAGCAAACCAGCAAATATGCCTCAGAGAACCTTTCAGACTAAAACCGATCAACAGTGAGAGATAGGGGATAGAAATTAGCCCTCAGTGGATGCAGGAGAAAAGGAGAGAAGAACTCACAAAAAACAACCGGAGTTAAAGACTGCCATATTTTCACATACTTTCTGTGAAGATACCTGTAGAAAGAAACAGAGCACAGTAACTGGGGACTAACATCATCAGCATCATGAAGCAGTAGGAACTGGTGAGGACCATGGCGAATACGTGCCCATCTAAAGGGGGCAGTAGATGTCCAACCCGCCAGAGACTGCAATGTGGTAATACGAGTCCAGTTCCCAGATCTCCTAATTATCTGAGAGATGCCAGAAATCTGGATTTTTATGCGAAAGCTTCCAATTTCAAAATGTTGGCTCAAAAATGTTTTAAACAGTGCATAAGCCAAATGAAACACTGAGATGGGCCAAATCTAGCCTGTGGCGTGGTTTGGGACTACTGCACTGCAGCATGCAGATGAAAGGGGTTCTGGGGAGAATATAGGGACCTCAAGTATCATATCACATGGCCCATAGGAAGGAACAGCCTAGTTTAACGTTATGTGATAACCCAAATTTTAATGCGAGGTTAGCTTCTTTGCTACGTTTTGTTCTCTTCTTCCTTTTGTTTCCCTTTCTTTCTTATTTTGGTTATGGTCATTGATGATGTTAAGGCAAGTCAGCCCAACCTAGCACTGTCGGTCACTAAGATGATCATTCCCTTCAATGTGGTGTTAATTTAAAATGATCACTTTGGGAGAAGTACCCTGTATAAATCAAATATGTAATCATTATTCTGAGGTTTTGGAATTTACTTCAAGAGAGTTGGCACCTCTTTAGTTTCACTGTGAGAGCAATAGCCAATCATTGGGACATTTAGTAAGCTATGTAAACTGGAGGCAAATTGAAATAAACAACATATGTACACGTATGCATTGCATGTACAATATAATCACATATTAAATCCCATAGTCTTGGGTGGAAACGTCTGTGCAGCTCTGGTACAAAATGGCAACGTACACTGTAAAATAAAATGTGGAGTCATTAAAGTTGGAATTCAAAGTTTTGCGATATTTGTCAAACTTTTCAGTAGGTTCTTTGATGGTTGATTCATTATTTGTTTCAGTACCAGAAAATCTTTCTTCCCATATGGAAGCTTTACACATTTTCCTAAGCCACATGGAATAGACACTCTGACTTGTATGCAAAAGATTTGTGGTCTTCACAAAGCCATTATAATTTCTCATGTGGTGCAGATGAAGCCATAAATAAATATATGTACACACATTGTATAAATTGTCATATGTTTTTGAATATCTTACTTGGTCTTACTCATCAGAAGTAAATCACCACATAGACCCACATTTTGAAGGCACTGTAAACAGTGGGTTTCACCAAATACAGGATTTCTCTTCCTTCTCTACTTCCAACCAGTTCAAGTAAGTACTTTACCTCCATGAACTTTATCTGCACTGCAGTTTGTACACGTAGAAGAGGAACACTAGACCATATTGAAATCATAATTGTTTTCTTTTAAATTTTGGCTTTTTAAAAATTTATTTACATAAGCTAAAAAGAGAAGACTGTAACTCTGTTGCCTAGCTGACTGCAAGTTAAGGCTTCCTTGGTGGCTCAGCAGAAAGAATCCTCCTGCCATGCAAGAGGCACAAGAGACTCGGGTTCAATCCCTGGGTCAGCAAGATCCCTTGAGTAGAAAATGGCAAGCCACTCCAGTATTCTTGCCAGAAAAATTCCATCGATTGAGGAGCCTGGCAGGCTCTGGTCCATGGCGTCACAAAGAATTGGAAACAACTGAAGTGACTAAGCACGCACAGAAACACAGCAGACTGCATCTTTGATCTTTCTCTGTTATACTGTACATTTCAAGTGGGTCTTTCGTGCTCAAGTCTCCAATAATAATTATTCCACTGGTATAAATGCTCAGAAAGGAAAATGGAGTAGGCCTTTAGATTTTAACAAGCATTTACAAACTTAATGGGAGATTCTGATACACCCAAAAGGTAGTTTCTTTTCAAAAGTTTACTTTGGTCTTAAAAATTAACATTGCAGTACAGTTACACAATATGGTCCCATTGTAAAGCACAGGAAAATATATTCAATATTCCATAATAAACCATAATGAAAATATAAGAAAAGAAAGTATGTATGTATGTATATATATATATACATACATACATACATATACATATATATACACATACATATATATATATACATATACATACATATATATATACATACATATATATATATATATATAAAAGTCACTTTGCTATACACCAGAAACTACGATGACATTGTAAATCAACTCCACTTCAATAAAAAGTAAATTAATGCTAAAATAACCACAAAATATAAATTAATATTTATTTATTAGAGTAAAATAAATTCAAAAACCTTATTCCTTCTTAAACTTTTAAATTAAACATACAAAGCTTATTACTCCATGTATAACTCTAAACAAATATTAGCAGTCAATTTCAAAAAGACTAAATTTATAATAACCTTCAAAATTTTAGTTATTTAGGTTTCTTTAAAAATTTCTTAATTGTGTTTGTATATTTAAGTACTTAATTGTCCAATTTACAAAAATAAGACTTTCTAATGTTTAAGTAGTTCTATATGTAATATACATGTAGAAGAATTTACACATATGATAGGTATCAAGTTGTTTTAAACTTTTCATTATTACTCATAACTTTGATCTTTGACCTTAAAATCACAAGTTTAAATTGATTATGCAGACTGCACATTTTAAGTTAGAATTCCTTAAAGTAGTTTGTGTGATATGTATACACAATGGAATATTATTCAGCCTTAAAAATTAGAAAACCTTATAATTTGTTATACTGATGGACCTTGAAGGCATTATGATAAGTCAGACAGAGAAAGAAAAATACTTATTATGGAGTTTAAAAAACAGCCATCAAACTCACCAAAGAAGAGAACAGATTTGTAGTTACCAGAGCCAGGGGGAAAGGGCAGTAATGGGAAAGTGGAGGAAGTTGGTCAAAATGTGTAAGTTGACAGTAAGATAAATAAGTACTAGGAATGTGGTGTATGGCATGATAATTATAGTTAACACTGCTGGATGATACATAGGAAAGCTGTTAAGAGAGTAGATTCTAGGAGTTCTCTTCACAAGACAAATTTATTTTCTCTTCTTATTGTATCAATGTGAGATAATGGATGGTAACTAAACTTGTTTCACAATATATGTAAGTCAAAAGATCACGCTGTACACCCCAAACTTATACAGTGATGTATGTCAGTTATTTCTCAGTAAAACTGGAGAAAAAACTAGAATCCTTATCTAATGCTATTTTAATGGCCGATGATAGGCATTAAGGTTAATAACCATAATCCACATTCCTTCCTTCCATATTCACAAGAATGTGCTTCCCAGTCCATTGAAGTTAGGTCTGGTCACGTGACTTGTTTTGGCCAATAAGCTATGAGAAGAAGCAACATGTGTCACTTTCTAGCGGGAAAACTTCAAGAGTCGGTCCTATGTTCCCTTCCCCCAGAAATGTGTGTCAGCGATGTTTCAGATGGTGGTGCCGCTCTAAGGTTTAGACCCTGACGAGGACGGTATGAAGCATACTTTCCTATCATGGATAGAAACATGGATAGACCTTGAGAACATTATGCTAAATAAAATTAATCAGAGAAAGACATACACAGCATGCTCACCCTTATATAACAAATCTTTTTAAAAAGCCAAGTTCATAGAAATAAAGAGTAGAATGGTGGTTGTGAAGGGCCAGGGATATGGGAGTAATGGGACCATGTTGGTCAAAAGGTACAAACTTCCAGTTATAAAGAGGATAGTTTCTGGGGATTTAATATACGTGTATGATAGCTATAGTTAGTAATACTGATTTATATACTTGAAAGTTGTTAAGAAAATAAATCTAAAATATTCTCACCATACACAAAAAATGATAATTTTGTGAGGTGATGAAGGTGTTAACTAACCTTGTTGTAATAATTTCACTATATATGTGCATCAAATCATCATATTGTACACCTTAAATTTACACAAGGTTTTATGTCAGTTGTACCTCAGAAAAAAGTGCCAAAATTTTTAAAAAGCATATTTTCCTACCTATCCTTGAGAAATATGTAGCATGAGCAGGAGAAAACTTCCAAGTCTCTATGATTTGGGAGTTATTCATTCACAGGGTAATCACACCTATCCCTACTGATACATAGACCAAATTCTCTTAACTATTATAAATACTTTTAAAACCAATGTAACAATATTCTCAAGCGAAATACTTACTGCAGGTTTAGTCCTATTAAATATTTCTATGCTTAATTCTAACCTCGAATAGCCAAAGCAATCTTGAGAAAGAAAAATGGAACTGGAGGAATCAACTTGCCTGACTTCAGGCTCTACTACAAAGCCACAGTCATTAAGACAGTATGGTACTGGCACAAAGACAGAAATATAGATCAATGGAACAAAATCGAAAGACCTGAGATTAACCCACACACCTATGGACACCTTATCTTCGACAAAGGAGGCAAGAACATACAATGGAGTAAAGACAGTCTCTTTAACAGGTGGTGCTGGGAAAACTGGTCAACCACTTGTAAAAGAATGAAACTAGACCCCTTTCTAACACCATACACAAAAATAAACTCAAAATGGATTAAAGATCTAAATGTAAGACCAGAAACTATAAAACTCCTAGAGGAGAACATAGGCAAAACACTCTCCGACATAAATCACAGCAGGATCCTCTATGATCCAACTCCCAGTATACTGGAAATAAAAGCAAAGATAAACAAATGGGATCTAATTAAAATTAAAAGCTTCTGCACAACAAAGGAAACTATAAGCAAGGTGAAAAGACAGCCTTCTGAATGGGAGAAAACAATAGCAAATGAAACAACTGACAAACAACTAATCTCAAAGATATATAAGCAACTTATGCAGCTCAACTCCAGAAAAATAAATGATCCAATCAAAAAATGGGCCAAAGAACTAAATAGGCATTTCTCCAAAGAAGACATACGGATGGCTAACAAACACATGAAAAGATGTTCAACATCACTCATTATCAGAGAAATGCAAATCAAGACCACAATGAGGTACCATTTCACACCAGTCAGAATGGCTGCGATCCAAAAGTCTACAAGCAATAAATGCTGGAGAGGATGTGGAGAAAAGGGAACCCTCTTACACTGTCAGTGGGAATGCAAACTAGTACAGCCATTATGGAAAACAGTGTGGAGATTCCTTAAAAATTGCAAATAGAACTGCCTTATGACCCAGCAATCCCCCTGCTGGGCATACACACCGAGGAAACCAGAATTGAAAGAGACACAGGTACCCCAATGTTCATTGCAGCGCTGTTTATAATAGCCAGGACATGGAAGCAACCTAGATGTCCATCAACAGATGAATGGATAAGAAAGCTGTGGTACATATACACAATGGAATACTACTCAGCCCTTAAAAAGAATAAATTTGACTCAGTTCTAATGAGATGGATGAAATTGGAACCGATTATACAGAGTGAAGTAAGCCAGAAAGAAAAACACCAATACAGTATACTGACACATATATATGGAATTTAGAAGACAGTAATGATGACCCTATATGTGAGACAACAAAGAGACACAGAGGTACAGAGTGGACTTTTGGACTCTGAGGGAGAGGGAAAGGGTGGGATGGTTTGGGAGAATGGCAATGAAACATGTGTATTTTCCTGTAAGAAACGAAGCGCCAATCTATGTTCAATGTAGGATGCAGGATGCATGGGGCTGATGCACAGGATGATTCAAGTAGAGGATGTGGGGTGGGAGGTGGGAGGGGCTTCGGCATTGGCAGATTGTGTTCACCTATGGCTGATTCGTGTCAATGTATGGCAAAACAAATACAGTATTGTAATTAAAAAAATAGATAAATTTAATTTTAAAAATAAATAAATAAATAAATATTTCTATGCTTAATTCTAAATTTTCCTTAGACTGAAAGATGATTGCCCACTGAATAAGTAATCATCTCAAACAATTTTGAAGTTATCTCCTATGGTAATAATTTAGGGTGTCTTCTTATCCTGAGACAGTAAGAAAGAAGGACTAGATCCTCTTTATGTCCACTGAGATGGTTAACTTAATAAGGGTGACTGAGCCCCAGGATGATGAGATATTTGACCAAACATTATTCTAGATGTTTCTGTGAGCATGTTTTAGATGAGATTAAGTCAGTGGACTTTGAGTAAAACAAATTGCTCTCCTTAATGTGGGCAAGCCTCATCCAACCAACTGGCAGCCTGAATAAAACAAAAGACTGATTCTGCCCCACCCCCACTCCAACAAGAAAGAATTTCTCCATCAGTCTGCCTTTGGGCTTTGTCTATAACATCACCTCTTCCTGATTCTACTGCATACTGCATTTGAACTCTAAATGGAACTCTACTGGGTCTCTAGTCTGTCAGCCCATCCTGCAGAGTTTAGACTTGCCTCCATAATAACATGATCCAACTCCTTCTAATAAATCTCTTTATATATTCACATCCTAATGGTCCTGCTTTTATGGAGAATGGATACACTCATGTTTCCCAGTGTGCCTGGATCTTTGAGATGGTTTCTATTTGTCTGAGCTTTGAATGGAAACAGACTGGCAGTCAATTTCTTCTTACTCTGCCTCCCATCTATCTTTTCTTTAATCTTAGGAAGTATGTGATTTTGGTGAGAAAATTAAAGAATGCATTTTCTATTCTATTCCCTTTAAAGTATATCAAGATTCTTTAAAGTAACCATTTGTTCAACAATTTTTATTGTACTCTTAATACCAAAAGAGTTGAGGTTGCAAATATATGTCTTTGGAGAATCTGATATGCAAACATAAAAGGATTCTCTTCTTCGAACATGTCTTTTTACAGTGAGTTAGTGTGACAGGTAAATAGATTTAGGAACAATTTTGTAGATCAAACTACTGCTTTATACCATAAGATCAACTAGAGGAAATAGTTAAGAATCTGTCCTCCACTTAATCATTAAGAGAAACAGAGAACAGTTTGTTCCCCAGATGCAGAATAAATTTGACTAAGCTAGAACACAAATTAAAAGGACAGTAAAAAAGCAGAGCAGTTTTGTTTTGTTTTTAATATAAATGAGAAATCTCTTGCTGTATTTAAATCCTATTTACCATTCATCTGATAATAATGTGTACTGAGGAGAGACAATATTTATTAGTACTCATTCAATCAATTGAGCTTGCTGTGTAGAAAAGAGATTGAGAGCTAAATTCATTTCAGAGATTTTAATATTGTGAGAATAAATAGGGAAAAGTAGTTTTTATGCTGTCATTTAAGAGTTTTTCAAAACTATTTCTTCAAAGTAAGAGAAGTGATGAGGTGTGGAGGCCAGACAACAGAATTTGAAATCATAAAAATCTGTCTCCATTGTTGTTCTATTACACAGTGGTGTGATTTTGTTAAGATTCAATCTTCTTGCCCACAAAAGAAGCTTCATAATTTATCTGCAGGTTTATTATTAGAAAGAAAACTAATAACTGGAAAAATGCCTCTGAGTAGGGAGTAGGTCCTGAATGGATAGATGCTATTATTTTACACAATTTTTAAATTGTAACTTTACCCTGTGCAAGTTGCATCTCATTGCCATGAACTCATGGAATATATGAAAATGTGTTGTTTTGTTGGATTTTTATTCTAATGAAGTGCTTTGCTGGAAATTGTATAATCTGCCTTCAGGTTTCTGGGTCAAAATGAAATGAAAAGCCATAATTTCTGTTTCTCTGATGAGGGAATTAGAAAGTGGAAAAAGAAATATTCTAGACCAAAACTAGAAGAGGAGAGGGATAAAAAAACAAATATTGCAACAGATAGTCCTTTTCTCAAGGATGTGCTGTACCCACATTTTACTGCTGAGGTCTGAAATCTTTCTGTTCCAGATGAGAATTAGGTAACTTGCTTTTTCTAGGAGGAGAATTCATGCTGTTTTAAATAAGGAAGAGTAACGCGTTGAAAACTTATTCTAGAGGCAATGACAGAGTGGTCAAGAGATCGCTTCTGAAGTCAGGCTTCCCACGGCTGTCATCTAGCTGTGTGGTCAGTGTGAGCCCAGCTCTTCATCCATGAAGTGAAGATATTAACAGTCTCTACTGGGCTTCTCTTCTGGTGGCTCAGTGGTAAAGAATCTGCCTGCCAATGCAAGAGAAACGGGTTTGATCCTAGATCCAGGAAGATCCCAAATGCTGCAGAGCAACTAAGCCTGCTCGCTCACTCACTTCAGTCGCTCAGTCGTGTCCGACTGTTTGCAGTCCCATGGACTGCAGCAGGCCAGGCTTCTCTGTCCATCACCAGCTCCTGGAATTTACTTAAGCTCATGTCCACTGAGTCGGTGATGGCATCCAGCCATCTCATCCTCTGTCGTCCCCTTCTCCTTCTGCCTTCAATCTTTCCCAGCATCAAGGTCTTTTCAAATGAATCAGTTCTTCGCATCAGGTGGCCCAAGTATTGGAGCTTCAGCTTCAACATCAGTTCTTCTAATGAATATTCAGGACTGACTTCCTTTAGGATGGACTGGTTAGATCTCCTTGCAGTCCAAGAGACCCCCTAAGAGTCTTCTCCAACCCCACAGTTTAAAAGCATGAGTCACAACAATTGAGCCTGTGCTCTAGAACCCAGGAGCCACAACTACTGAGCCCACATACTGAAACTACTGAAACCCGCTCACCCTAGAGCCTGTGCTCCCCAACAAGAGAAGCCCCTGCAATGAGAGGCCCATGCACCGCCACAAGTGCAGCCCCTGCTCTCCACAACTAGAGAAAAGCCCACGCAGCAAGAAATACCCAGCTCAGCCAAAAATAAATAAATAAAATTATTTTTTTTTATTTTAAATATTCTCTATCTCACAGAGTTGTTGGAGAAGTCAATGAATTAATACATGGAAAGCACTTAGGATGACTCTAGCATATACTAGGCCTCCCTGGTGGCTCAGCTGGTAAAGAATCTGCCTGCAGTGTGGGAGATCTGAGTATGATCCCTGGGTTGATAAGATGCCTGGGAGAAAGGAAAGGCTACCCACTCCAGTATTCTGGCCTGGAGAATTCCATAGACTGTATAGTAACCTTTATTATTTGTTATTATTGTGGATCAAACAAACAACAAAAATGCAAAAGCTTCTACTCTGGGAAAAACACATAGAGGGACTAAGGGAGAAAATTCAGAATGAAAACCAATTCTGAGAGTGTTCTAGATGCCAACTAAATCTATCGATAAGCCAGTGTTCTCCTTCTCTAACATTTTTATGTGGGTTAAGTCAAAATAAAACAAACATCAAAGACACTAAAGATAACCTCAAATAAGTCTATAAAGGGCATCTAGAAATCTGAAAGTAGTGTGTGAAGTGGAATTCAAGCCTTGTTTTTGTTCCATTTTAATATATGCCTCATTTGCCTTGTTTAGTTAATGGTTGTGTTAGTCAGCGTTTACTGCAATAACGCTGTATGAGATAATCCCAAAATCTCACTGGTTTACAACTAAAAGTTATTTCTTACATATGAGTCTATGAGGCAGCTACAGTGACTATATTTCATGCTGCACATCTTTTCCCCTCATTCTAGGATGTACAACATCCTTCCATTTGATGTACCCAGAAGTCCTTGGGATAAGTTCTTCTCTCATGGCAGAGGGCAGGAACCCAAAATACAAAAAGTTCTCTAACAACATAAAGTTAAAATCTTACTTGAAGTATGACAGGAAGTAAATCATATCAGCTCGTTTCCCATTGGCCAAAATCAATATTATAACTGCATCCAACTTTAGAACAAGGAAGTAATCCTCTTCCTGTGCAGAGGACATGGTATTTCAACTCAGTTCAGTTCAGTTGCTCAGAAGTGTCAAACTCTTTGCGATCCCATGGACTGCAGCATGCCAGGCTTCCCTGACCATCACCAACTCCTGCAGCTTACTCAAACTCATGTCCATCGAGTTGGTGATGCCATCCAACCATCTCATTCTCTGTCATCCTCTTCTCCTCTCACCTTCAATCTTTCCCAGCATCAGGGAGAAAGTTTTTCCAATAAGTCAGTTCCTCACATTAGGTGGCCAAAGTGTTGGAGCTTCAGCTTCAGCATCAGTCCTTTCAAAGAATATTCAGGCCTGATTTCCTTTAGGATTCACTGGTTGGATCTCCTTGCAGTCCAATGGACTCTCAAGAGTTTTCTCCAACACCACAGTTCAAAAGCATCAATTTGTCAGTGCTCAGCTCTCTTTATACTCCAAATCTGATAGTCACATATGACTACTGGAAAAATCTTAGCTTTGATTAGACAGACCTTTGTCAGCAAAGTAATGTATATGCTTTTAATATGTTGTCTAGGTTAGTCATAGCTTTTCTTTCAAGGAGCAAGCATCTTTTCATTTCATGGCTGCAGTTACCATCTGCAGTGATTTCGGAGACCGAAAAATAGCCTTCTCACTGTTTCCATTGTTTCCTCATCTATTTGCCACTAACTGATGGGACCAGATTACATGATCATAGTTTTCTGAATGTTGTTTTAAGCCACCTTTTTCACTTTCCTCTTTCACTTCCATCAGGAGGCTCTTTAGTTCTTCAATTTCTGCAACAAGCGTGGTGTCATCTGCATATCTGAGATTATTGATATTTCTCCCAGCAATCTTGATTCCAGCTTGTGCTTCATCCAGCCTGGCATTTTGCATGATGTACCCTGCATATAAGTTAAATAAGCAGGGTGACAATATACAGCCTTAACGTACTCCTTTCCCAATTTGGAGCCAGTCTGTTGTTTCATGTCCAGTTCTAACTATTGCTTCTTGACCAGCATACAGATTTCTCAGGAGGCAGGTCAGGTGGTCTGGTATTCCCATCTTTTGAAGAATTTGCCATAGTTTGTTTTGATACAAACAATCAAAGGCTTTGGCATAGTCAGTAAAGCAGAAGTAGATGTTTTTCTGGAACTCTCTTGATTTTTTGATGATCCAATTGATGTTGGCAATTCGATCTTTTGTTCCTCTGACTTTTCTAAAACCAGCTTGAACATCTGGAAGTTTCAACATGTAATGTTGAAACCTGGCTTGGAGAGTTTTGAACATTACTTTACTAGCATGTGAGATGAGTGCAATTGTGTGGTATTTCAACATACTTTGGCATGACCCTTCTTTGGGATTGCAGTGAAAACTGACCTTTTCCAGTCCTGTGGCCACTGCTGACTTTCCCAAATTTGCTGGCATATTGAGTGCAGCACTTTCACAGCATCATCTTTCAGGGTTTGAAACAGCTCTACTGGAATTCCATCACCTCCACTAGCTTTGTTTGTAGTGATGCTTTCTAAGTCCCACCTGACTTTATATTCCACGATGTCTGGCTCTAGGTGAGTGATCACATCGTCATGGTTATCTGGATCATGAAGATCCTTTTTGTATTGTTCTTCTGTGTATTCTTGCCACCTCTTCTTAATATCTTCTGCTTCTGTTGGGTCCATACCATTTCTGTCCTTAATTGTGCCCATCTTTGTATGAAATGCTCCCTTGTTATTTCTCACTTTCTTGAAGAGATCTCTAGTCTTTCTCATTCTACTGTTTTCCTCTATTTCTTTGCACTGATCACTGAAGAAGGCTTTCTTATCTCTTGTTATTCTTTGGAACTCGGCATTCAAATGGGTATATATTTCCTTTTCCCCTTTCCCTTTGGCCTCTCCTCTTTTCTCAGCTATTTGTAAGACCTCCTCAGACAATGTTTGCCTTTTGCATTTCTTCTTCTTCAGAATAGTTTTGACCCCTGTCTCTGGTGCAATGTCACGAACCTCCTTCCTGGTTCATCACGTACTCTATCAGATCTAATCCCTTGAATCTATTTTTCACTTTCAATGTAGAATAGTAAGGGAATTGATTTAGGCCATACCTGAATGTTCTAGTGGTTTTCCCTACTTTCTTCAATTTCAGTCTGAATTTGGCAATAAGGAGTTCATGATCTGAGCCACAGTCAGCTCCTGGTCTTTTTCCTAACTGTATAGAGCTTCTCCATCTTTGCCTGCAAAGAATATATATAAATCTGATTTCGGTGTTGACCATCTGGTGATGTCCATGTGTAGAGTCTTCTCTGGTGTTGTAGGAAGAGGGTGTTTGCTATGACCAGTGCGTTCTCTTGGAAAAACTCTATTAGCCTTTGCCCTGTTTCATTCTGCACTCCAAGGCCAAATTTGCCTGTTTCTCCAGGTATTTCTTGCCTTCCCTACTTCTGCATTCCACTCCCCTCTAATGAAAAGGACATCTGTTTGGGGTATTAGTTCTAGAAGATCTTGTAAGTTTTCATAGCACCGTTCAACTTCAGCTTCTTCAGCATTACTGGTCAGGGAATAGACTTGGATTACTGTGATATTGAATGGGTTGCCTTGGAAACAAACAGAGATCATTCTGTCGTTTCTGAGATTGCATCCAAGTTTTGCATTTTGGACTCTTTTGTTGACTATTTGGGCTACTCCATTTCTTCTAAGGGATTCCTGCCCACAGTAGTAGATATAATGGTCATCTGAGTTAAATTCACCCATTTGAGTCCATTTCAGTTTGCTAATTCCTAAAATGTTGGAATTTTAAAATGGAATGGAATTTTAAAATTCTAAAATGTTACCATCTCCTATTTGACCACTTCCAATTTGCCTTGATTCATGGACCTATCATTCCTATACAATATTGCTCTACAGCATCAGAGTTTACTTCTAACACCCATCACATCCACAACTGGGCGTTGTTTTTGCTCTGGCTCCATCTCTTCATTCTTTCTGGATTTATTTCTCCACTGATCTCCAGTAGCATATTGGGCACCTACCAACTTAGGGAGTTCATCTTTCAGTATCTTACCTTTTTGACTTTCCATACTGTTCATGGGATTCTCAAGGCAAGAATACTGAAGTGGTTTGACATTCTCTTCTCCAGTGGAACATGTTTCATCAGAACTCTCCACCATGACCATCTTGTGTGGTCCTACACAGCATGGTTCATAGTTTCATGGAGTTAGACATGGCTGTAGTCCATGTGGTCAGTTTGGTTAGTTTTCTTTGATTGTAGCTTTCATTCTATCTTCCCTCTGATGGATAAGGATAAGAGGTTTATGGAAGCTTCCTGATGGGAGAGACTGATTGACTGATGGGGAAATGGGTCTTGTTTTGATGGGCAGGGCCATTCTCAGTAAATTTTTAATCCAATTTTCTGTTGATGGTAAGGCTGAGTTCCCTCCCTGTTGCTTGACCTGAGGCCAAAATATGGTTGGAGTTAATGAAGATAATGGCAACCTCCTTCAAAAGGTTTCATGCACTGCTGTACTCAGTGCCCCAACTCTGAAGCAGCAGGCCACCACCAACCCACACCTCTGCGGGAGTTTCTTGGATATTCACAGGCAAGTCTGGGTCAGTCTCTTGTGGGGTCACTGCTCCTTTCTCCTGGGTCCTGGTGCATACACGGTTTTATTTGTGCCCTCCAAGAGTCTGTTTCCCCAGTCCTACATAAGTTCTGGCAGCTCTATGATGGGGTTAATGTCTACCTCCTCCAAGAGGGCTTATGCCATACCCAGGTCTGCTGCACCCAGAGCCCCGCCCCTGCAGCAGGCCAGTGCTGACCTGTGTCTCTGCAGGAGACACTGAAACACAGTTCACTCTCTGGGTCTCTGGGTCCTGGTGCACACAAGATTTGTTTGAGCCCTCCGAGTGTCTCTGGCGGATATGGGGTCTGATTCTAAATGTGATATCGCCCCTCCTACCATCTTGTTGGGGCCTCTCCTTGGATCCAACCTTCTCCTGTCGACAGGAGTTGTAATTTTGTAGTTTTTGCAGGAGAAGATGAGCGCACTTCGTTTAACTCCACCATCTTATGAATCCAGTATTTGCGGAACAATAATGAAATCCATCATCCTTGCCAAACTGCTAAGGTCTCATCAATTTCAAAACCCAGGCTGTCCAATTCAGTTAATCTTATTCTAACGATGTAAGTTTCAAAAGTCACAGTGCATCAAAATCACTGAGAACATGTTAAAAATATAAACAACTCAGCCCTTCCACAGTGATTTTGATTCAACACATTTGAAAACAGGGATCAGGATCTGCATTGTTACCAATCTCACCAGCAATCACATCATAAACCAAAGTTTGAGAATCACTGGGATATGTATACATGGAGATCAGAGCGAGTCATGACTGAGAATAACTGTCTCCCTCTTTCTTTAATTTTTATTTTTGGCTATGCTGGGTCTTCATTGGGTGCAGGCTTTCCTCTAGTTGTGGAGAACATGGCCTATGTTCTAGTTGTGGTGCCTGGGCTTCTCGATGCAGTGGCTCCTCTTGTTGTGGAACACAAGCTCTAGGCATTTGGACTTCAGTAGGTGCAGCTCCCGGGCTCTAGGGCACGGACTCAGTAGTTGTGGCACACAGGCTTAGCTGCTCTGAGGCATGTGGGATCTTCCTGGATCAAAGATCAAACCTGTGTCTCCTGCATTGGCAGGAGGATTCTTTACCACTGACCCACCTGGGAAGCCACCTGAGACTGGGTATTCTGCCCAATTCCAACATCATTTGGGGCTTCCCTGGTGGCTCAGCTGGTTTAAAAAAAAAAAAAAATCTGCCTGCAAGGCAGGGTTCAATCCTTGGGTTGGGAAGATCCCCTGGAGAAAAAAACAGCTACTCACTCCAGTATTCTGGCCTGGAGAGTTCCATGGATTAGTCCATGGGATTGCAAAGAGTTGGACATAACTGAAGGACTTTCAATTGGATTGTAGTAGTCTAAATGCTGTCTATATTGAAATGAAACTCAGACTGTAAGCAAAATTTTTTTCTTTGAAACATGAAGGATATATAGAATTATGAAACATTTCTCATCTGAATTCTTACTATGCCATTTATTGGAATATACCCGAAGCAGAAAGCACATGAGTGTAGAAAAGTGAAATAAGAGTAAAAGGGGAATATTTAGGTCATACAACAGAACCACTTTTTTTTTCTTTCAAAATAGAAACAGATTGTTGTACAGAATCCAGCAATTCTGGTGGAAATACTCTGCAATGGAAGCATGTTTTCCATTAACTTAAATACTGTGTTAACCTCAATCAAAAATACACTTTCTTAAACTGAATACAGAATTTATAGGCTTAAAAAACAGTGCCTGCCATCTAAATGTGCAAAGAGTCTGATGCAAATGACTCTGTTCCATGTGACTTTTAAAAATTATTTTGTTAAAACAAAAACCTAAAGTAGCATTTATTCCCCCACCAAACCAAGCACTTTCACCAAGTAGGATACCTTTGAAACTCCCAAGTGGATTTTCCTTTCTTGCTGCTGTCTACTACCTTCAGGTCTTAAGAATACGATTTCCCTTTATTCAATAAAACTTCTCATGAAAAATCTCCAGATATAGACAGGTTTTATCACCAAGGTTCATAGAGACTGCCATTATATGGCAGAGATCTTTATACTAAGCTAGTAAGTCCAAGAAGCACGATGGAATATCTATCCTGTTAGAAAGTGACATAACCTGTTGCAGTTTGTGTCTGATTCTCTATGGACTTTTGGGAGCTTGTTGGAGCACCTTGCTATAGAGGAGGGAGAAACAGCATCATATGAGCCAAGGTAGAACCTTCATGGAGGGAATTACAGTCCTTGTGGGTCTTGCCATGGATTCATGTTTTTCCCTGTGCTAAACCTTTGCCCTTCAAGGGGCCCAAAAGAATGTTGCAAATATTAATCACATCTTGGAAAGAAATGAGATCAGGCAATGGACAGAGAGTAATAGAACACTGGAGGAAGAAAGGGTAAAGGTCCAAATAGATCCTGCCTGAAAACTCAAGGCAAAAATGAGCCTTAATTATAAGTGGAAGGTTGCAGGTTAATTATAGCACTCTTCCTCCCTTTGCAGGCAAACTCTTCCTCCAGCTACTGGACAAAAAAGAGTCCCCTGTAGAAGCCCAGCCCTGGAAGTAAACAGAGACCAACTCTGTATTCATTCTACATGAAGTTAACAATTTATGAGATTAGATAAAACTTTATTTCTCAACCCAGAAGGCTGTGATGATAAATACCACCTAGATGACTGGAAGTGGGGGTAGAAGGTGAATTACCTACTATTTATAATGTCCTTAGAAGCCTCAGAGTGTGTGATGCTATTTCCCAAAGGCTAAGTTTGGTACAACTTTCAGTACAGACTTCATAAATCTCAAAAGTCACTAGGACCCTTAGTTTCTTTAATTATATTTGATGACTGTTTCCACAATCATAAACATAATCCTCTGAATTACTTCCACTCTCTGAAGATGATGATTTTTAAGGTCACACATAAATTTGGCCTTGGTACTGCTGTCCATGGGGTTGCAAAGAGTCAGATATGACTGGGCAAGTGAACAACAACAACAACTGATATTTATCATTTAATTTGTAAAATATTTAAGCCAATAGATGGTCTTTTCTCTCATTTCACTGGAAAGCAGAAAGTTGTTCAAGTCTGTGACTTATTCATTCTATGTGCTGTGCTGTTTCCAGTCACTCAGTCATATCTAGCTCCTTGCAACCCCACGGACTGTAGCCCACCAGGCTCCTCTGTCCATCAGGATTCTCCAGGCAAGAATACTGGCATGGGTTGCCATGCCCTCCTCCAAGGGATCTTCCTAACCCAGGGATCAAACCCAGATCTCCTGCATTCTTTACTGGCTGAACCACCACGGAAGCCCTATTCATTCTACAGTGGACCATAAAAAGTCTAGGTCCACTGATCACATAAGTAGTCATATCCATTTTTTTTTTCTTTAACTGAAGAATCAACCCAGGAATTGAACCAGGAATCATCTCCTGCATTGCAGGCAGATGCTTTACCAACTGAGCTATCAGGCAGGAAAGACCTAAGTGAAGAAAAGTTGATTAAAATCTTTTTATTAGATTCAGGTGTAAAATAAAGTGATTTAGCATATATATATATATATAAACTAAATATATGTTCAATTGTATATATAAACTAAATTTATTAAATATGCATATATAAGCTATAAAATATTTATATTATATACACTTTTTCAGATTCTTCTCCCTTATAGGTTATTAAAAGATATTGAGTATAGTTTCCTGTGTTGTATAGTAGGTGTTTGTTGGTTATCTACTTTACATAAACTGTGAACTCCCTGATATTCAAGCTGGTTTTTAAAAAGGCAGAGGAACCAGAGATCAAATTGCCAACATCCGCTGGATCATCGAAAAAGCAAGAGAGTTCCAGAAAAACATCTATTTCTGTTTTATTGACTATGCCAAAGCCTTTGACTGTGTGGATCACAATAAACTGTGGAAAATTCTGAAAGAGATGGGAATACCAGATCACCTAACCTGCCTCTTGAGAAATCTGTATGCAGGTCAGGAAGCAACAGTTAGAACTGGACATGGAACAACAGACTGGTTCCAAATAGGAAAAGGAGTACGTCAAGGTTGGATATTGTCACCCTGCTTATTTAACTTCTATGCAGAGTACATCATGAGAAATGCTCGACTGGAAGAAACACAAGGTGGAATCCAGATTGCCGAGAGAACTATCAATAACCTCAGATATGCAGATGACACCACCCTTATGGCATAAAGTGAAGAGGAGCTAAAAAGCCTCTTGATGAAAGTGAAAGTGTAGAGTGAAAAAGTTGGCTTAAAGCTCAACATTCAGAAAACGAAGATCATGGCATCTGGTCCCATCACTTCATGGGAAATAGATGGGAAAACAGTGGAAACAGTGTCAGACTTTATTTTGGGGGGTTCCAAAATCACTGTAGATGATAACTGTAGCCATGAAATTAGAAGACACTTACTCCTTGGAAGAAAAGTTATGACCAACCTAGATAGCATACTCAAAAGCAGAGACATTACTTTGCCAACTAAGGTCCACCTAGTCAAGGCTATGGTTTTTCCTGTGGTCATGTATGGATGTGAGAGTTGGACTGTGAAGAAGGCTGAGCACCGAAGAATTGATGCCTTTGAACTGTGGTGTTGGAGAAGACTCTTGAGAGTCCCTTGGACTGCAAGGAGATCCAACCAGTCCATTCTGAAGGAGATCAACCCTGGGATTTCTTTGGAAGGAATGATGCTAAAGCTGAAACTCCAGTACTTTGGCCACCTCATGCAAAGAGTTGACTCATTGGAAAAGACTCTGATGCTGGGAAGGATTGGGGGCAGGAGGAGAAGGGGACAGCAGAGGATGAGATGGCTGGATGGCATCATGGACTCGATGGATGTGAGTCTGAGTGAACTCCAGGAGATGGTGATGAACAGGGAGGCCTGGCGTGCTGCGATTCATGGGGTCGCAAAGAGTCGGACACAACTGAGCAAGTGAACTGAACTGAACTGAACTAATGTGTATATGTTAATCTTAAACTCATTAATCTCCCCATCCTTTTCCCTTTTGATAGCCAGAAATTTATTTCTATGTCTGTGGGTCTATTTCTGTTTTGTTTATAAGTTCATTGATACCATATAATATTGTTTATATATTGAATTTAAAAATGATTCACATCTATTTTTCAAGATATACATTGTTTTTCAAACAGCAGAGTACAAACACCAGAGAGTAGTTCCTCTTGCAGAGCAAACTCTCAAGATGGAAGTAGAAGCTCAAATTATTAACATTCTTATTAGTATTGCTTTTAAACATTTCTCTAGTTCTCTTTCATTCTTTAAAATAAAGTTTAAATCATTTGGAACTTCCTTTCATTGAGTTCCATTTGTGGAGGACAAAGTCTTTTCCTCTGGCTCTCAACCGCATTCTGCCCTCACTCATGAGAAATGGCATATTTCCTGCCATATCAGTAGATAAATGATGTCACAGTCATCAGCAATTTCAGCCACCATGGAAGGTGAGCTGGTGAATCCTAAGAGAATTCAGGAATGAAAGAATACCTGCTATCTAGCAGCTGTTCGACTGCAGCCACTACTTATGGTGATCCCTGAGGACACTCCGGATGTGAAAACACAGGATGCTAGACCCAGACAGGTGAGGTGCATATCAAAAAAACGATTTCAGTGAGCCAGACTCTTGTATTTTCCCATACATAGAGAAGTGCTAAACTCCTTAACTTGAGATAGCTGGTTTTCCTCTGATTAACAATACTCTTTTGACACTCAGCCTTGTCCCTTTTGCTGCAAAATTACCACATAAACTGACACAATCATATCCTCCACTCCCAGCCTCCTCAGAGCAGTTTTCTCAGGGTTACTTGAAATGATGCCACCTGTATTTGAGATCCTGAAATTGCTGCCAATATATAATTCTGAACTTCTAGGCTGCGAATATTTTTTAAAGTCTACACTCAGATTAACAAGTGTGCCATGTACCAATCTATAGGAGATGCTATAAATCCCTGAGACACTAAATTTCCAGTAGAAATTTTAGAAGATAGAGGAAGTAGCATTTTCCAAGGAGAGGAACACATATGTTTAGAAGAATTTCATTATTTGTGGCCAAGAAGATTCTAGGTGAATCCTAGAATTAGACATAAAGGCTGTCTGAAAAAAAAAGTACAACCTAAAAGTTGAGAGTTATGTTTTATTTGGCAGAAATTCTTAGGTTTTCTAGCTTGAGTGGCAGCATCTCAAATAACTCTGAGAAACTACTCCAAAAGGAACAGGGAAAGTCAGGATATATAGGCGTCTTTGCAACAAAATCAGGTAGTTAAAAGATTACTGTTAATACAAGGAAACCAGACATCTCAAGTTAAAAAACTGAGCACTTTTTATGTGTGGGAGGATGTAAGAATCTGGGCTTTGATATGCATGCACCTCACCTGTGGGAGCCAGTATTTTGTGTTTCCTCATCCTGAGTCCCCTCTGGGTACACCGTTGAGAGTGTCTGCAGCAGCTTATGGCTAGGTGGGCTGGGCAGTAGGCAGCATGTTTATCTCCATTCTGAGTTCCCTCAGGGATCACCACCCAGGTGGCTACAATATAATGGCTTGATGAGTGCTGCATCCTTTGTTTACTGATATGGCAGGCAACATTTTAGTTCTCAATGCTTATTCAACTCAGATACACAGATGATGCCACCCTTATGGCAGAGAGTGAAGAAGAACTAAAGACATAAGAAAGTGAAAGAGGAGAGTGAAAAAGCTGGCTTAAAGCTCAACATTCAGAAAACTAAGATCATGGCATCTGATTCCACCACTTCATGGGAAATAGATGGGGAAACAGCGGCTGACTTTATTTTTCTGGGATCTAAGGTCACTGAGGATGGTGACTGCAGCCATGAAATTAAAAGACGCTTATTCCTTGGAAGAAAAGTTATGACCAACCTAGACAGCATATTAAAAAGCAGAGACATTACTTTGTCAACAAAGGTCTATCTAGTCAAGGCTATGGTTTTTCCAGTAGTCATGTATGGATGTGAGAGTTGGACTATAAAGAAAGCTAAGCACTGAAGAATTGATGTTTTTGAACTGTGATGTTGGAGAAGACTCTTGAGAGTCCCCTGGACTGCAAAGAGATCCAACCAGTCCATGCTAAAGGAAATCAGTCCTGGGTGTTCATTGGAAAGACTGATGTTGAAGCTGAAACTCCAATATTTTGGCCACCTGATGCGAAGCGGTGACTCATTGGAAAAACCCTGATGTTGGAAAAGATTGAGGGCAGGAGGAGAAGGGGATGACAGAGGATGAGATGGTTTGATGGCATTACCAACTCAATGGACATGAGTTTGGGTAGACTCTGGGAGTTGGTGATGGACAGGGAGGCCTGGTGTGCTGCAGTCTATGGGGTCTCAAAGAGTTGAACACAACTGAGTGACTGAACTGAACTGAAGAGGGGTGCAGGGATCTTGTTTGGTTGAAGAGGAATAAGCAAATTTGGGCCCAGAGCTGAATACCCCTAACAACAGAGAAGAGAGTGGACTCTGCCATGAAGTAACCCTCCTGCTCTGCCATCCCCCAGCAGTATTCAGCCCCTTCTCTAAAACAAATGCAGGGCAAATATTTAAAGGCAGGTGGTATAGAGCAGTGCCACATGAGCAGGCTGCCCAGGGCAGCCAGTGTTTCAAGGCAACAGAACAGCCTGTTGTTTTATTTCTCTCTCCTTGGCCCCTGCTCTCTCTTTTCATTTCTCCATGTTTGTTTTAATTAAAGAAATTGAAACCCCAAAGCTTCCCTCACAGATGTGAACTAAATCTCCACTCTTCTCTTAATCCCATATTTCCTGATTCAACTGAGCAAACAAAGCTTTCTACTTTATAATCCGCTGATCCTGGCATTTTTATTCCTCCTTCCACACACTGAAGGTAAAGAAAGGAGAAGGAGGAGGAAAAAGAACAGAAAGAAAAACATAAAGATCATCTAGGTGTTTTACCAATCATTTAAGTCAGATCCTTCATTATTATTTTCTCCAGTCAGAAATTTGTCTGACATTGTTTCTCTCATGCTGTTTTAAGTGGATTTAAAACCACTTTTTCACTCCAAAAAGAATTTTAGGATACACTGATACTCTCAGCACCAGTACTAACTCAAATACTTAAAAATGAGCCGGTCATATCACTTAAAGAATCTAGATAAGTGAATAAAAAAAGAAAATGCTAAAATGTCTCTTGCATTATGATTGCTAAAATTTTTCAGAAACTTGAAAAGAAAACACTCATTAGACAAACCCACTCAGATACTGTATCTTGAACGATATGTAGGATTCACAGGAGCCTAACTCATTCAGGTAAGAAAACAAAATAACTCTATGGGTCAGAATGTCTGGCCCCTCTAGAGATGAACAAGAGGCTCCCTCTACCATCTAGCTCCTTGTTTACTCACTTGCATTATTTTATTTTATTTTATTTTTAATCACTAGATTTTAGTGTTTGAGAGTTCTTTATCAGACCCAGTAACTCTGAGTGATTCACTAACAACATAGGGCCCTAGGAGCTAGACTGCACTGATAAACTGTAGGAAGCTTGCACCCCATGTGATTTTAGCCCAATTACCAAGTGCTTCAAAACAAATGGCTGTTCCTCCATGTCTGCCACGTGGAAGAAGATACAATGGGCAGTTCCTCCAGTTTTATAGTGTTAACTACAAACTGGTACTGCCGTCTGTCTCCAAGGATTAAATCATGTGCGGCTGCAGCTGCTGACCTTCAACACCCCCTGAAAGGAGTTCAAGGTAGAGAACAGAAACGAGCCACACTGTGCTCTGGGAAAAGCTGGTAGGATAGGTCTTCAGATAGTTAGATGTTCTGGGGATCCAATTTTCTGAGCCCAATTCTTATATCTCCTCACACCTAGGAAAGCACTAAAATCCTTTATGATGATTCTGTTTCTTGTGACTAGCAGCAACCTGCAAAAAAAAAAAAGAAAAAGAAAAAGAAACTGTGACTGACTGCATGTACGCCCCCTTCACCAAAATCACATGTACACTAACCTTCCCCCCTACCCCTTCCTCTTAGGAGCAGTTCTAACCACTATATGACATGCTGTCTCCTGGGCAATAGTCCTCATTTTGCCCCAAATAAAACTGAACTTTTAACTCTTATGTTGTTTTGTTTTGTTTTGTTTTTTCTTGTGTACAATAGGCAAGTTTCATAGAAGTTAAGTAGTAAACTTCTACTGTCAAAACCAATATATTTCTTTAAATATGATGTTCCAGATGGAACACTGATAGGCCCCAAACTGGCAGATGCACAAATTATTTCAGGCAGACCATAGTCTGATTCATCCCAATCCCAATGCCCATCTTTCAGAGAACCCACATTTTATTTAACTGTTTTTAAATACTTGAATATCCAAAGTGGCTGCCAACAAGATGGTCAGTGGTGGGAGGAGGGTAGTCATCATTGACAATGGACAGAGAACAAGTTGAGCAGAAATATATACTACAAAACAGAAACACACATGATGCCTGTCAGTCTTGTTCTGGACTTGGCTTTAAGACTAAGGATTGACAATGCATTTTACGGGCTTCCCAGCTGGTTCAGTTCAGTCCAGTTCAGTCGCTCAGTCATGTCCGATTCTTTGCAACCCCATGAATCACAGCACGCCAGGCCTCCCTGTCCATCACCAACTACCGGAGTTTACTCAAACTCATGTCCATCGAGTCGGTGATGCCATCCAGCCATCTCATCCTCTATCATCACCTTCTCCTCCTGCCCTCAACCTTTGCCAACATCAGGGTCTTTTCAAATGAGTCAGCTCTTCGTATCAAGTGGCCAAAGTATTGGAGTTTCAGCTTCAGCATCATTCCTTCCAATGAACACCAAGGACTGATCTCCTTTAGAATGGACTGGATGGATCCCCTTGCAGTCCAAGGGACTCTCAAGAGTCTTCTCCAACACCACAGTTCAAAAGCATAATTCTTTGGTGTTCAGCTTTCTTCACAGTCCAACTCTCACATCCATTCATGACTACTGAAAAACCATAGCCTTGACTAGACAGACTTTTATTGGCAAAGTAATGTCTCTGCTTTCTAATATGCTATCTAGGTTGGTCACAGAGGTAAAAATCCACCTCCCAATTCAGGAGATACAGGAGACACAGGTTCAGTCCCTGAGTTGAGAAGATCCTCTAGAGAAGGAAATGGCAACCCACTACAGTATTCTTGCCTGGAAAATTCCATGGACAGAGAACCCTGGCAGGCTACAGTACTTGGGGTCACAAAGAGTTGAATATGACTGAGCACACCTGATGTGTTTTAAAAGAGGTAGGAATATATAACTTTTTCCTCCCAATCTCGGGATCAACTTGGGGTTTATTTACGGCTTGCTTTCCAACTAATACGGTGGATTTTCAGGGATGGATAACATAGTTGGGAGCCGGGAAATCGCAAACCTTGAATATAAATCCGTCCTTGGGGACTGAGAACAGAGAGTTGAAAACTCATCTTAGTTCCTGTGGTATTGGAGCATTTTTAACTTGGAACCAGAGAGAGTTTTCCTCACCTGCAGAGATCCAAAATGTAACATCTCTGTTAACAGTTCCCTGCAGGGCCTGGAGCTGCTACAGGAAGTGTCTCATTTGAGTCTGAGGTGCCTCATTTTCCAAAGCCAGCCCCCACCCCTCGAGGGCGGCTGGGCACTACACTGCCTCCTGGAACTCACTCTCACACAAAATGGAATGCTGCAAGGCTTAATCCTGATTCCAGTGTGTGAGCGTTCAGAGTCAGGGCCAAAGCTGCAGCATCAAGGAGAGGGGTCAGAGCAGGGAGGGAAGTGTCAGATTTGGAACAAACTGACCTGGTGCATAATTTTCTAAGAGAGTTAAGAGTGTACGTGCTCAGTCATGTCCAACTCTTTGTCACCACACGAACCGTAGCCCACCAGGTTTCTCTGTCCATGGTATTATCCAGCAAAAATACTGGTGTGGATTGCCCATTCTTCCTCCAGGGGATCTTCCTGACCCAGGAATCGAACCTGTGTGTCCTTTACCATTGAGCCACCAGGAAAGCTTCAGGGCAGCCTTAAAAAGCACCACAGACCCTGTGGCTCACACAGAGGAAATGTATTGTCCCACCATTCTGGAGGCTGAAAGTCCACAGTCAGTTTTTCCACAGGGTTGGTTTCTTCTGAGGCCTCTCTCCTTGGCTTATAAATGGTTGCCTTCTCCCAGTATCTTCCTATGTAACTCTGAGTCCTAATCTCCTCTTCTTTCAAGAAGTGAAGTCACTCAGTCGTGTCCAACTCTTTGCAACCCCGTCCATGGGATTTTCCAGGCAATAGTCCTGGAATGGATTGCCATTTCCTTCTCCAGGGGATCTTCCCAACCCAGGGATCGAACCCGGGTCTCCTGCATTGTAGACAGACGCTTTACTGTCTGCACCACCAGGGAAGTCTTCTTTCAAGAAATCAATCATATTACCTTATGGTTTACTCTACAGAACTCATTTGAATTCAGTTTTCCCTTTAACAGTCACATTCTGAGGTATCACATATTAGGGATTTCGACATATAAATTTTGTGAGAACATAATCCAGCCCATAATGACTGGAATCTCCAGTAGACCACTAATTCATCTGAGCTCTAAGTCTCCAGGTCAGCTTCCCTCACCACCTCGATGACCAAGTACCAGTGGACCTGGCTCAATTATACAAGGAATGGTGTTGGGGACTTGACAAGGCATGACTTTTGTGTCCCCAAAGCAACAGAACCAGCAAGCGAAGATAGCTGAAGGACTGCAAAATCAATCATTTCCCAGGAAGTCATAAAAGGCCAGAGTAGCAACTCCCACTTTCTTGTAAATTTAGCAAAAGTCTAGAGTAAAGGGAAGAAGAAAAAAATATACTAAAGGTGCAGAAGACTTAAGAACCCACTGATTCTGAAAATTAAATATCACCTGCAGTTGCAAACTTACCTAAGCCAGTTTGGTTTTGCACACTTAGATTCTTGGACACCCAAGAAGGCTGAGACAGCAAAAGTTCACTACTGTCCCACATCTGGCTATGCAATTTTATTTTCTTTTTCTGATTTTAGTTATTTATTTTTTTATTAAATTTATTTATTTTTTTAATTACAATACTGTATTTGTTTTGCCATACATTGACACGAATCAGCCATAGGTGAACACAATCTCCCAATGCCGAAGCCCCCTCCCACCTCCCATCCCACATCCTCTACTTGAATCATCCTGTGCATCAGCCCCATGCATCCTGCATCCTACATTGAACACAGATTGGCACTTTGTTTCTTACAAGAAAATATATATGTTTCATTGCCATTCTCCCAAACCATCCCACCCTTTCCCTCTCCCTCAGAGTCCAAAAGTCCACTCTATACCTCTGTGTCTCTTTGTTGTCTCACATATAGGGTCATCATTACTGTCTTCTAAATTCCATATATATGTGTCAGTATACTGTATTGGTGTTATGCAATTTTAGTGGAAACAAAACTTAGTCAAATACCTTCATACAGACAGACATCTACTAATAAATCCTTATAAACAAGAAAGTGTAAAAGAGTTTATATGACTTGTTCTGCATGCTGTATGCAGCCCTTTTAGTGGTCATGATATGAAAGATTCATCTGAAGCAGACAACAAGATTTCAGAGGCAGGATTCTATTCTCAGAGAGAACCATGCAATCAGAAGTTCTCCTAAACTGATGCCTGAACTGAGAACTAATTAGGATATCAGATATGACTATCATCCAAAAAAAAAAAAAAAAAACTAATTCAGACTTTCATAGAGTTTTATACCCTTTTCCAAATAGAAACTAATCACCATATGTTCAAAATATGTTTGATTTCTTTCATGAGAGCTAAAGCCTATTTCTAACATGCATCATGCTAACAAACAAACAAAAGATTCAGCAATGGAAACCCAAATTTGGAATCAATGTGCTAATTGGTAAAGCATACATAGTTAATCAAAAGGATACAGAAAAACAGGGGGTAAGAGGGGAGAGATAAATTGGGAGATTGGGATTGACATATTAACACTACCATATATAAAGTAGATGACTAATGAAGATCTATAGTACAGCACAGGAAACTCTATTTACTCAATATTGGTATTGATGTAAATAGGGAACCAATCTTAAAAAAGAGTGGATATATGTATCTGTATAATTGAATTGGGGCTTCTCTAGTGGCTCAGATGGAAAAGAATCTGTCTGCAAAGCATGAGACCCAGGTTCCGTTCCTGGGTTGGAATGATCCCCTGGAGAAGGGAATGACTACTCATTCCAGTATCCTTCACTGGAGAATTCCATGGAGAGAGGAGCCTAGCAGGCTACAGTTCATGGGGCTGCAGAGTCAGACATGACTGAGCAACAAACATTTTCACTTTTCATAACTGAATCAGTTTTCTGTACACCACCTGAAATGTAACACAACATTGTAAATCATATTCCAATACCTATATTCCAATAAAAAACGTGTTTTTTTTTAAATCATTTAGAGCACTGTTTAAGGATATAGAACAAAAGATCATGCAGAAGCTTCCAGAGTGGGTCCACTGCCACTGTCAAACACTGCCTACCACCATGGATATCCTGCCAGCAGTGTATCTGACCACAGGGAAAGTCAAAGGCTAACTAACCGCACATACCAAATGTCAAGGGTGGTATATATATAAAGTCAGTTACAGAGCCTGTAATGCCTCTGTACTGCAGCTATACAAATTCATGCCACAGCAATAGGGAACTCACAGCAGCAGGGGATAGGCCTCCTGGGTCTGATTTTAGGATTGTCACATTGGATACACCATCTCTTAGGCTTCCTTTTCCTTATGCAGGAAATAAAGAGATTAACAGAGCAAATGTCTGCAGGACCTTTAGGTTTTTATGGAAGAACTCCAAGATTCTACAGTCTTGCCACTCACTTGTTTATGCAGTTAAACTATTTCTAATGATTTTTTTTTTTTTAGAAAGAAAACTAGTACTACCAGAATAACTTGTTGCTATTCAGATCTTAGAATAAAATTTCTCTAGCCACTTATATAAATGATGCCTAAATATACTGTAAATGTGATTTAGGAGATAAGCTGTAAATCAATAATTTTTAGACCTAGGCATGTTAACTCATGCAAGAGTACGTGAGGAAGGATAGGACTGCAGAACGTGTGAGTATGCTCAGTTGCACGTATGCATACTCAGTCGCGTCCAACTCTGCAACCCTATGGACTATAGCCTGCCAGGCTCCTCTGCCCATGGAATTTTCCATGGCAAGAATACTGGAGTGAGTTTCCATTTTCTTCTTCAGGGGATCTTCCTGACCCAGAGATTGAACCTATATCTCTTGTGCCTCCTGCACCGCAGGCAGATTCTTTACCACTGCATCGCCTGGGAAGCCCTAACCCATTCAGATCCCAGGAAAGGGCTTGGGGACAGCGGCATAACTGACAGTTATGTAAGAGAAAGTGAATGCCTAACACTTTGTCACTTATTGTAAGTTCTAGCTTAAGTTTTCCTTTTTATTTTCATTATAGAGTTATTCAAATTCTTGAGGTGGTGACCCAAATGGGAAGGAAATTCAAAAATGAAGATGCATGTAGACATGTAGCTGATTGACTTTTCTGAACAGCAGAAACTAACACAACACTGTAAAGCAACTATATCCCAATAAACATTTTTAAAAATTAAAAATAAAATATTAAAAAGTTAAAAACCAAATAAAAATTTTAATTAAAAAAAAAGTCTTGGGATCTTAGTTAAGAACAAATCTCCTAAAGCCAAATATGGAAATGTATTGCCAGTTAAAAATAAATTTCAAAAAAGTTGTTGATAGCTATGATGAATTGATGAGGCTCAAGCTAAACTATCCACATGTCCAATTATCACCAGCTTATTTTTCAACTAGAGTTGACTTCAATTACAGCAGTATATCCAGTGAAAGAAGCATCTCTCAAATTTACACAATACATCTTGAAGACAGCAAAGTGTGATGGCACATTGCCCAGGCCTTCAGTCGGTTCTACACAGTAAAATTTTGCAAAATAATTTTTAATCCTGGCAGGCTCCTGTATAAATCTGACATAAAGTACAATGAACATATAACAGAGTCTCAGATTTTTTTCATTTTTATCTTGACATATCATTGATTTACAATTTCACTAGCTTCAGATATACAGGCATGATTCATTTATATATAATTGAATATGTATATATATTACATATATACTCTTTTTTAATTCTTTTTCCTTATAAGTTATTACAAAATATTGAGTAGAGTTCCCTGTGCTGTACAAGGCACCCTTGTTGTTTATTTTATAGATAGTAGTGTGTTTATGTTCATTCCAAGCTCCTGATTAATCGCAATCCCTTTTTTTTTTTGGTAACTATAAGTTTTCTTTTTTATGTCTGTGGGTATATTTTTGTTTTGTATATAAGTTCATTTGTACCTTTTTTTTAATTCCACATATCAGCAATATTACATATTTATTTTTTATCATATATTTGTCTTTGTTATATATCATATGTTTGGCTTACTTCACTTAGCATGATAATCTCTGTCTATCCTTGTTGCTGCAAATGACATTTTTTTTCTTTTTATGGCTGAGAAATATTCTGTGTGTGTGTATGTATAGATGTATATATATATACACATATGTATCATATGATATATATATATATATCTGTTGATGGACATTTAGGTTGCTTCCATGTCTTGGCTGCTATAAATAGTGCTACAGTGAACACTGAGGGGCATAGATTTTTTTCAACAGTAATTGAATAGTCAATTTATAGGAAAACATATGCAAACAATATTTAAATCTAATAATAAAAATGCATTAACATTTGTATTCATATGCTGGTCTATTGCAAGTCAGGGAGAAACTATTAGAAAAAGCTTACTATGTTTTGGACTCTTGACATCAATAGCAGGCCAGCTAGGATATGTGCATGGTGATGGAGTGGACTTTGTTTAGCTAATTGCTTATCTCCACCAGATAGAACAGTACATGGCACATAGTAGCTGCTCAATAAATTTTTGTTGTATGGATAAATGAATAAGAAAGTTGACGTGAATATACTTAGCTTCGTTGTCAAAGCTCAGAGAAGAATCCAGATATGTGCATTACACATACTTGAAAAACTGGTTCTAAGACTGAAATCTTTTTGCTATGGCTAAAGAAGATTATAGGTTTTTGTGGCTGCCTCCATTTTGTTTATTTTGTATCATATACAAATGAATCCAGTGAAAATATCTCACAAGTAAAATACCAAACACACACACAATAAGGAAATATTTATTGAGTGGACTAGGGCTTTGCCAACTATGCCTCATGGACCAAATCCATCTATATCCATTAATTTATGTATCATCTATGTTCTTTTGGGCTGCAATGATGGAATTCAATATGGAGATAATATGGCCTACAAAACTGAAAGTATTTACTGTGTTTTAAAGGAAAAATTTTCTCACCTCTTGTGTAGATCAACTTTGATATACCACAAATAAGTTAGAAAAAAAAATTCATGATAACTATACCAGAAGGTAATGGCAGGAAAACCAGAGTGTCAGGTGTTATAAAAGCTCTCACCAAAATGGATTCAAGCAGACGTATCCTATGAATCCATAACTCACCGCAAACAATGCATCTTGGTGGCTCAGATGGTAAAGCGTCTGCCCGCAGTGTGGGAAACCCAGGTTCGACCCTGGGTCGGGAAAATCCCGTGGAGAAGGAAATGGCAACCCACTCCAGTACTCTTGCCTGAAAAATTCCATGGACTCTGGAGCCAGATAGGCTACAGTCCATGGGGTCGAAAGAGTCGAACACAACTGAGCGACTTCACTTTCACTTTCACTTTCATGTTTTATTAAGGCATGGCTTTTTATTGCAAATGATTTAAGAGTTACTTGGGGCTTCCCTCGTAGCTCAGTTGGTAAAGAATCCGCCTGCAAAGCAGGAGACCCCAAAGAAAGACCCTGGCTTGATTACAAGGTCAGCAACATCCCGTGGAGAAGGGAGAGGTTATTAACTCCAATATTCTTGGGCTTCCCTTGTGGCTCAGCTGGTAAAGAACCCGCCTGCGATGTAGGAAATGGCAACCCACTCCAGTGTTCTTGCCTGGAGAATCCCAGGAACGGTGGAGCCTGGTGGGCTGTCGTCTATGGGGTCACACAGAGTCGGACACAACTGAAGCGACTTAGCAGCAGCAGCAGCAATGTAGGAAACCTGGATTCGATCCCTCGGTTGAGAAGATTCCCTGGATGAAGGGAAAAGCTACCCACTCCAATATTCTGGGCTGGAGAATTCCATGGACTGTATAGTCCACGGGGTTGCAAAGAGTAAGACACAGCTGAGTGAATTTCACTTGCACTTTAGAGTTACAGAAACAAAAGCAGTAAATTTCAGAGTTTACTTTTTTATATCTACATTTTTTACTATTCTTAGATAAAGTTAAATTACTTCTGATAAGAAAAAAAATTTTTGGAGGTTTTTTTCTAAAGAAAGGTAATCATAGTTGGTAAATATCTTTAATTTCACAAGAAGGTGCCAGTTTTCATGTCTCAATTACTTTCTAGCCTTTATATTTGTAAAACAAGAGACAAATACAGATAAATATACAAAATAAATGCATAAGGTAAAAACACCTGTGCAGGCAGAATTCTAAGGATGTCCTTCCAGGATTCTGGTCCCCTGATTATTCAACCAAATACCAGTCTAAAAATAATAATAATAATACCAATCTAGATATTGCTGTGACTTTGGAGATGGAATTAAATTTATTCATCAATTGACCTTAAAATAGGGAGCTTACCTTGGATTATCAAGATGGGACCAATATAATCATATGGACTCTTAAAAACAAAAGAGGAAAGAGAAAAAAAGAGTTTCAGGGGAAGGAAAAATCAGAGAGATTCAAAGCACAAAAGAATGCAACCCAGTACCGCTGTTTGAAGATGGAGGGGCAGTGTAATAAGAATGTGGGTAGTGTTGAGAAGTTGAGAGGGGCTCCTGATTGACAGTTAGCAAAGAAACAGTATTCTTGACAAGTTGAGAGGGGCTCCTGACTGACAGTTAGCAAAGAAACAGGATTCTCAGTACTGCAGCCACAAGGAACTAGATTCTGCCAAAAGCTTGAATCAGCTTGGAACCCCCAGATAGGAGCCCAGCTGACCAAGAATTTTCTTTTAGCCTTGTGACCCTCTGCTATGATCTCTAGATTCCTACCTGGACTTCTGACCTACAGAACTGTGAGAGAACAAGTTTTGTTGTTTTAAGCCTATATATATATATACATTATATATATATATATATATATATATATATATACACACACACACACACATATATAGGTAATTTGCCTATGGCAACAATAGGAGACTAAGCCACTGAAACCCTGACCTGAGTCAAGAAATATTTTGCCAGCGACCCAGAACTCCCTCCCTGTGGCCCATCCCAAACACAGCCACCTCTCTCCTGCCTCCTTGCATTTTATAGTCTTATCATCAACGTGACAAACTCCAGATGCTTTCTTTAGTTTAGTCTTACCCAACCTTGTTTTAAAAAAAGCAACATATCTACTAAGTCACTTTCAATCTTCAGTGTCCCTCTTCATCCTCTTCTTTCCCACTCATTGTTTCTGTAAAAAACACGGGCTCTTTAACTTGTCTTCTTTCCCTCCGTCTGAATTTTGTTGGTTGCATATGCACAGTGCAGTTCACACCAAGCTTCTCTGCCCCCTCTACTTCCTGCAGGTTAGCAGCTGAGTCCAGAGCCGATATCAATCTCAAATTTGAGACTTTGGGCAAGACGATAGGTAGCGAAGAATTGTTTCATCAGAAGGCACGTCATGTCTGACTTTGTCTCTTGTGACAGCAGCTCAATGCTTCGATCTGTATTTCACGTGTGTTGCAGACTGGTGATATTATAATTCTATCAGATCTTTTATGTATTTACTGGAATACTCTGTACAAAAATGCTTCTCATCTACTCTTTGTTATCCAACACTTCATGTGGGAAAGACTGACTAAATGCTTGATTCTTCCTTTTTCTAAACTAGTTTTCAAGACAATGAATGGGTTCTCTATTATCTTCCCAAAATGACCAATTATTTTTTAAAAATTATGAATTTAAGGATTTAAATACATTTGATGAGTTCACTCTATGGCAATTAAAATCTTTAGTAAAACTCACATTGTCCCTGGGTTATTGCTGATTTGTGTTGATGTTTGGTAGAAACCAACATAATACTGTAAAGCAATTATCCTTCAATTAAAAATAAATAAGTCTAAAAAGCCCTCAAATTGTCTCATCCTTTACTATTGAGGTGGCCTCTTTAAATTGGCTCCTGGTGGTCCCTAGCCCAGGTGGTCCCTAATGGCTTCCTTGAATTCAGGGAAAGTTGGCTGTTTTTTGCATTTCCTGTCTTGGAAACTGGAACCAGCTATTCCCCCAAGAAGCCTTAGTTTCCTGAAGTGGGAAGCAGGATTTCAATACTACAATCTAGGTGATGGGATTAATGTTATTTTTAAAAACTGGAACAAGTTCAACTTGGCAATATACAGTTAGTGATATTATTATGATTCAGCAGTAGATAAAGTGTCAACAACAATGTTAAAATATGAAGTTTGACTCCAACGTGCAAAACAAATACATTTTACCCTTTTGAAACAACCTGTGAATATGTGACAACACTGGAAGTAGTTAAGATTTTTTTAATGACTTTGTTGAACATTTCATAACTTTAAAAATAATATATATTTTCACAAATTTAATTTTAAATTAGCCCAAAAATCATTCATCAACTTTCTCTAAGTTTCAAATTTTAGCACACAGGAATCAAGGAAGTTACTAAACATTATCATGATTTTAGTTAGGAACAATTTTCCTATTATTCTCTTTTGAATCTTTCAAAACAGTTTAATCAAAAGTACAGAGGTTAAATATGTAAATTTTAAAGTCAAAATTATAGTGAAGAACTTTTAGGTTAAGGAATTATAGTAGTTTTGATGTTAGCAAAACAAGGCTTTTGGGATAATGAATTTCTCTTTGTTATAAATCATTGTATTCATCTTTCTGTAAGAATGTAACTTCATTTAGTGCTTTCTGAGAAGGGCACTGGAAAACTTCTAGGTTAAAAGTTAAACCTGGAAGGCAGAATGTGCCGCATAGCTTTCCCCCTTATCTTGATGACTCAGAGCCTCCTGACTGCTCCCTATTCTTAACTGATGACTTATAACAGACCTTTCCTCAAGGATGCATTTCCCTGTACCAGGCACCGCCGGGTGGTCAGTCAGTTGTCTTTACTAAATCACCTGTAAACCGTCCCCACCAATCAAATGTCTCCACTTCATCCCTAGACCCCCTTATCGCATTGTTCCCTACATTCCGATCTCATTCCCAGTTGTCTTTGATCTTTCTACATAAAAATCCCTCTCGGTGAGTGTTCGAGGTTCACTCCTTCCGAGGAGATCGAACCCCGGCGAGCCGGCCTAATAAATCCTCTTGCTGATTGCATCGAATTCGAGTCACTGTGGTCTTTGGGGCGACGGTTCCCGAGAAAAGGCCGCGAGGTCTTACAATAGTCATTAGTTAAACCAACTTTTAACAAAAAAGCATATCAAGTATGTTATTCACAGTACAAGCTGACCCTTAAAGACTCTTTCCAAATCTGAAATTCTATGATTCTATATAGCTATTAAATTAATTTCAGCAAATGTTTGAGAGACTACTAAACAGTGATAGTGAAGTCACTCAGTCATGTCTGACTCTTAGCAACCCCATGGACTGCAGCCTACCAGGTTCCTCCATCCATGGGATCTTCCAAGCAAGAGTACTGCAGTAGGGTGCCATTGCCTTCTCCTACTCTAGATACTAGCTATTTCTAATGGAAGGGAAAAAATAAAGGTTGAAGAAGAAAGCAAAGTAATTGCCCTCAAGAATCATAGTTATAATGTACAAAAATATAACCTAATTAATCTAATATTTAAAATAAAATATAAAGATGTATAATATTATTAAAAATTCCATCTAGAAATATATATACTCTATAAATGTTCAGTTCAGTCACTCAGTCGTGTCTGACTCTTTGCGACCCCATGAATCCCAGCATGCCAGGCCTCCTTGTTCATCACCATCTCTCGGGGTTCACTCAGACTCACGTCCATCAAGTGCGTGATGCCATCCAGCCATCTCATCGTCTGTTATCCCCTTCTCCTCCTGCCCCCAATCCCTCCCAGAATCAGAGTCTTTTCCAATGAGTCAACTCTTCGCATGAGGTGGCCAAAGTACTGGAGTTTCAGCTTTAGCATCATTCCTTCCAAAGAAATCCCAGGGCTGATCTCCTTCAGAATGGACTGGTTGGATCTCCTTGCAGTCCAAGGGACTCTCAAGAGTCTTCTCCAACACCAGTTCAAAAGCATCAATTCTTCGGCACTCAGCCTTCTTCACAGCCCAACTCTCACATCCATACATGACCACAGGAAAAACCATAGCCTTGACTAGACGGACCTTAGTCGGCAAAGTAATATCTCTGCTTTTGAATATACTATCTAGGTTGGTCATAACTTTTCTTCCAAGGAGTAAGCGTCTTCTAATTTCATGGCAGCAGTCACCATCTGCAGTGATGTTGGAGCCAAAAAACTAAAGTCTGACACTGTTTCCACTGTTACTATAGGGAAAGTAAACCAAAAATAGAAAATCAAACAGTACACATATTTTGATATTAAATTTTTTTTAACAAACGTATCATAAAAGCAACCAGAGAAGTCTAAAAGATAAGCCAAAACATTAATAGTATGTTTTTATGTATTTTAAATATTTTAATTTTGAATTCATTCTTTAATGAATTGTTAAAAGTTAATGTCTTAATTTTAGTAAAATGTTAGGTAGTTTAGAATAGGAAAAAGGAGTCCAGAATGGTGGTGGCTAAAAGACAAGGAAGGGAAAAGCCTGCAAAAATAGAACAAAGGAAGGTCTGAGGACCAGAGAGAGGACCTCAGGTAGAACAAACAGCACTCCTGGCTGGCCCCATTTACATAGGGCAGGCCCAGGGGGAGGGAAAGACACATTAAAAGAGGAGCTAAAAGGCCGAGGGTCTCTCTCTCCCATGTGTGTGTGCTCACTTGCTCTCTCTCTCATCACGTCTTTTGGGTCAGCATGCCTTCACGCCTTGAGGATGTATTTTCCTTTATTTTCTAAATAAAACCAATCTATCTGAGAACTATAACACGGACTGTCCAAGAGCTGTGATGCACTGAGGGCTATCACATTTTCCACACAAGAACTTGTACGTGAATGTTTATAGCAACATGATGCATGATAGTCAAAAAGTGTAAACTTAAATATCCATCAACTGATGAATGGTAAATGGATATCTCAATGCAAAAGAATGTTATTCCTTAATAAAAACAATGAAATACTAATGCACATTACAATATAATGAACAGATGGGGAGTGACTGCTATTAGGTACTGGGTTTCTTTGTGGGAGATAAAAATGTTCTGGAATTAGATAGTGGTGGTCACACAACTTTATGCAAATACTAAAATCCATTTAAATGTACACTGATTTTACAGTTGTGAATTATATCTCCATTAATAATGAAAAGATATATATATCATATTTCCTGTGAGGAACAAATAATTCATTCAACAAATGTGTAGCTTTTATAGAAAGTGAAAATGTCAGTCTCAGTCATGGTCCAACTCTTTGCAACCCCATGAACTATACAATCCATGGAATTCTCCAGGCCAGAATACTGGAGTGGGAAGCCTTTCCCTTCTCCAGGAGATCTTCCCAACCCAGGGATTGAACTGAGGTCTCCCACATTGCAGGTGGATTGTTTACCAGATGAGTCACAAGGGAAGCCTAAGAATACTGAAGTGGGTGTCCTATCCCTTCTCCAACAGATCTTCCCAACCCAGGAATCAAACTGGGGTCTCCAGCATTGCAGGTGGATTCTTTACCAATTGAGCTATCAGGGAAGCTTTTATAGAGATCTATACAAGTGAGAGTCTCCATTCTAAAGGAGATCAGTCCTGAGTGTTCTTTGGAAGGAATGATGCTAAAGCTGAAACTCCAGTACTTTGGCCACCTCATGTGAAGAGTTGAATCATTGGAAAAGACCCTGATTCTGAGAGGGATTGGGGGCAGGAGGAGAAGGGGATGGCAGACAATGAGATGGCTGGATGGCATCACTGACTCGATGGACGTGTTTGAGTGAACTCCGGGAGTTGGTGATGGACAAGGAGGCCTGGCATGCTGGGATTCATGAGGTCGCAATGAGTCGGACATGACTGAGCGGCTGACTGAACTGAACTGAACTGATACAAGTGAGAAGCTGAATGGAATCAGGAAAGTTTACAAAGAAAGTAGCATTTGTGATGGGTCTTAGATATGAAAGCATGGCAACATATGCCAAAATTTTAGCAAGCATGGCAAATTATTGAAGCGAATGTCATCATAGCAATACAGGCTTGGCTATAATATGATTTGTAACATTTTTAACCTAACAAGTCATTTTTAAGTCAACAATTAGAGAAAAAAAATTTCTGCTAAGTAGCAGGTATTGATTGAGCCCCCAAAAAAATGAGGAATTTTGTAGATTGTGTACATGTTTCTCAACCCAAATCTCTGATTCTCCTTCCAAATTTCTACTGCACAAAATATTGAAATGACACCCATGCATGCCAAAGCCTGCCAAGGGTAAACATTTTTATCTTTTGGAAATCACATTTTGTACTAGCAGAATGTGTAGAAAAGCATGTCTTCTTTATCATGTAAAGCACTGAAAGTGCTCATCAGTCCAGCTGGTTTACATAATGGAACTTGCCTTGAGCATGGCAGCCACATGTTTGCAATCTCATCCATCTCGGATGTTCGTGTATCAATCACTTTTCATATGCTGTCAGAAAGAATGAAGAAAAGCTTCCAATTTTGTCTCTTTTAAATACTACTTGGCTCAATTAAAACTCAACATGGATTTTTCACTTCTTTATTTACCCAGTCAAAAGTGAACTGTTTTTTGAAATATTTCAGAAAGCGTGCCCATTTAAAGATTGGCTTACAAACCTAGAGGTAGTAAATGGTGTAACAAAACATTAATTTGTTACCAAAAATACAACTATTCAGCTATTGTGATGCAGTTAGAAATGCATTTCCAAAAGCAGATTTTTGAGAAAATGAATCACTTTTTAACCATCAGCCTGGTCAACAATTTATTGAGCAATTCCATTCCTTAAGCACATTGGACCTTTCTACTAGGTATGCTCTGTGATTCATTTTCTGTTTTCTTTTCATTCTTTTAATGGTTAATGTACATTTTTGCCTTGAATTGTAGACTGTCCAAACTCCAAAGTTTTCTGTGACCTAATTTCAGGAATGTCTTAGGTCAACGTGCAGCCATATTGTTTAATTAGTGTAGGCATCATCCTTGAATGTTCTAAGAAATACTGTTAGAAAACAGCAATGGAAAGTACAGATTTTGTAACATGGCAGTAAAAAGTCATCCACATTACATGCTCTTCTAAAAATTATCCAGAGCCTCCTTTCATCATTGCTGGTTAAAGCCTTAAATCTTAGTGTGGTCAAAACCAGCCAGCCTCTGGCCACTGTTTAGCTTTCCTGTCCTCTTGACACACACTAGAATGTAGCTGTACTTGCATTTCTCAAATATTTAATCTCGCTATTTTTTTTTAATGTTCTCTCTGCTGGGACATCTATCTCTTCCCAGTACTCTGAGTAATTTCTTCTTGTTCAAGACTTAACGTTGGAAAACTTCATTCATCTTTCTCTTCCTAACAAGTGGTTCTGAGTCAGATATGAATGTCTATACCATGCCTTTTATCTTATCTTTCCTTTCCCCAAGATACTGCTTGTGAGTAATATTTTTTTCTAATTGAATGAATAATACGCTAACAAACATATATTTGGCAGCATATGCAGGTTAGAAGTGGCACTCAGTTCGGTCAGTTCGTGCCGACTCTTAATTACCCCATGAACCGCAGCACACCAGGCCTCCTTGTCCATCACCAACTCCCAGAGTTTATCCAAACTCATGTCCATTGAGTCAGGGATGCCATCTAACCATCTCATCCTCTGTCGTCCCCTTCCTCCTCCTGCCTTCAATCTTTCCCAACATCAGGATCTTTTCAAATGAGTCAGCTCTTCACATCAGGTGGCCAAAATATTGGCATTTCAGCTTCAACATCAGTCCTTCCAATGAACACTGAGGACTGATTTCCTTTAGGATGGGACTGGTTGGATCTCCTTCCAGTCCAAGGGGCTCTCAAGAGTCTCCTCCAGCATCACAGTTCCAAAGCATCAATTCTTCAGTGCTCAGCTTCCTTTATAGTCCAACTCTCACATCCACACACGACCACTGGAAAAACCATAGCCTTGATGAGATTGACCTTTGCTGGCAAAGTAATGTCTCTGCTTTTGAATATGCTGTCTAGGTTGGTCCTTGGAATAAAAGTTATGACCAACCTAGATAGCATATTCAAAAGCAGAGACATTACTTTGCCAACTAAGGTCCATCTAGTCAAGGCTATGGTTTTTCCTGTGGTCATGTATGGATGTGAGAGTTGGACTGTGAAGAAGGCTGAGTGCCGAAGAACTGATGCTTTTGAACTGTGGTGTTGGAGAAGACTCTTGAGAGTCCCTTGGACTGCAAGGAGATCCAGCCAGTCCATTCTGAAGGAGATCAGCCCTGGGATTTCTTTGGAAGGACTGATGCTAAAGCCGAAACTCCAATACTTTGGCCACCTCATGCGAAGAGTTGACTCATTGGAAAAGACTCTGATGCTGGGAAGGATTGGGGGCAGGAGGAGAAGGGGATAACAGAGGATGAGATGGCTGGATGGCATCACTGACTCGATGAATGTGAGTCTGAGTGAACTCCGAGAGATGGTGATGGACAGGGAGGCCTGGCATGTTGCGATTCATGGGAGTAGCGAAAAGTCGGACACAACTGAGCTACTGAGCTGAACTGAACTAGGTTGGTCAAAACTTTCCTTCCAAGGAATAAGCATCTTTTAATTTCATGGCTGTAATCACTATCTGCAGTGATTTTGGAGCCCAAAAAAATTAAGTCAGCCACTGTTTCCACTGTTTCCCCATCTATTTCCCATGGAGCAATGGACCAGATGCCATGATCTTCATTTTCTGAATGTTGAGCTTTAAGCCAACTTTTTCACTCTCCTCTTTCACTTTTGTCAAGAGGCTCTTTAGTTTCTTCTTCACTTTCTGCCATAAGGGTGATGTCATCTGCATATCTGAGGTTATTGATATTTCTCTCAGCAATCTTGATTCCAGCTTGTGCTTCCTCCAGTCCAGCATTTCTCATGATATACTCTGCATAGACGTTAAATAAGTAGGGTGACAATATACAGCCTTGTCGTACTCCTTTCCCTATTTGGAACCAGTCTCTTGTTCCATGTCTGGTTCTAACTGTTGCTTCCTGATCTGCATACAGATTTCTCAAGAGGCAGGTCAGATGGTCTGGTATTCCCATCTCTTTCAGAATTTTCCACAGTTTATTGTGACCGACACAGTCAAAAGCTTTGGCATAGTCAATAAAGCAGAAATAGATGTTTTTCTGGACCTCTCTTGCTTTTTCAGTGATCCAGTGAATGTTGGCAATTTGATCTCTGAGTGGTAAAGGACTCACCTGCCAATGTAGGAGACTTAAGAGATGCAGCTTCCATCCCTGGATTGGGAAGGTCCCCTGGAGGAGAGCACAGCTACCCACTTCAGTATTTTTGCCTGTAGAATCCTGGACTGAGGAGCCAGGCAGGCTGAAACCCATAGGGTCCTACAGAGTCAGACATGACTGTGTGTGCTAACACACACACATGCAGTTTAGAGGCAGGAACGAACTGAACTTAACTACTTATTAGCTGTGCTATTAGAACAGATTTCTGGGACTTTTCTGGTGGTGCAGTGGGTAAGAATCTGCCTGTCAATGCAAGGAACACCAGTTGGATCCCTGGTCTCCAGGAAGATTTCACATGCTACAAAGCAACTAAGGCCATGCACTACAATTACTGAGCCGACTGCTGCAACCGCTGAAGCCCACGTGCCTAGAGCCTGTGCCACAAGAAGAGCAACCACTACAGTGAGAAGCCCTCACACCACAGAGAGTAGCTCCCACTCGCTACAACTGGAGGAAGCCTGCGCGTAGCAACAAAGACCAAGTGCAACCAAAAACAGAAATTCATTAATTAAAGAAAACAGATTTCTTCACTTCAATTTAACTCAGTGTTCACATTTATAAACTGAAAATAATTGAAACTGACTACCTCACAACTTTAAATAATTTTGAGAAATTGCTTAAAATTATGCTGAGCACACTATAAGTAATTAAGGAGAAGGAAATGGCAACCCACTCCAGTGTTCTTGCCTGGAGAATCCCAGGGATGAGGGAGCCTGGTGGACTGCCATCTATGGGGTCGCACAGAGTCAGACACAACTGAAGCGACTTAGCAGTAGCAGTGCTTATTTGGTATTTTAATTATAATTATTAGTATTATAGTTTGCACGCCAGGAATATGAAGACTTGGTTTCATCTCCTCAAAGAAATTGAAATTCTTGTAGAAAAAGGAAAACAACAACAAAAACAAATGTGGAATGAGCTATAAAATGCTCTAATACAGGAAATGAACCAAACTGTAAATAAGATCCAAAAAGTGCAAGCTCATAAAAGCTAAGATTGAATTATTGCAAAGTTAATGAAAACCATTTTTTCCACTCTATTTTCTAGTAACTATTGGAACAAAAATATTTTTATTTTATTAGATGTCTCATAAATAAACCAATTATTTTTTAATGCACTGAATCTTACTTACCCCAACCAACCCTACCAGCTTTGAGAGGTCCTAGTCAAAACTTATTATGAGAGGCCAGAAGGAGAGGCTCTAGCCAAAACTTGTTATCTCATGGTTTTGCTGTATTCTTTATAAAATCAACCAAAATGTAAGTACCCAAGTGGTTTTATTTTCAAACGGGTTTTTTATGCCTGAAATGTTCACCTCCTAACATTAGACATATATTTTAATCCAAACAACCATTGCTCAAAATATAATTAGAATTCACTTTTCAAAATGGTTTGCAATATAACTTCATGAACAACAGAAGAAAGTTTAAAATTTTGAACTATTTAATAAGATAGCAAGTGATAGATACATACTATACTCTTGAAAAATTAAAACTTGATAAAAAGTTAAAGCTTGACTAACAGGCACATACCAAATGTCACAAGAGCTGTTAAGAACTTTAAGGTAAATTACACAGATTGACTAGAATTGAGTACTTGGCATTTCTAAACCTCAAACTCCCCCTCAAAGGATTGAGATTATATGACTAATGTTCACAGAACTTTGAACAATGTTGGAGAAATTTAAATACTTTGTCGAAGAGACATGTTACTCAGAAACTAAAAATTCAGATAAGAATATTTTAAAGAAAATTGTGCTTATTATTCTATATCCACAGTTTGTATATGTTTATTTCTGTATATATGTAAAGTGATAGTAAGAAGATATTAACATTGAATTAGTTTTGCTAAATATGTGCTTCTCCTTCATCCAGTTCCTTCCTACTTTGCCCCTCCCCTTTGGACCTCTCTTTGGCAAGGACTACACCACTCATTCCAAGCTTAGCTGTGTGATTTGCAATGGCCAATGAAATATGAGAGGAAGTAACATGGTCCACTTCTGAACAAATGCTTTAAAAGCCATTGTGTGGTTCTGCTATTAGTCTATGCCTCCTGCTCCTTCAAAATAAAGAAGACGTAACCAAGCTACACCCAGTATGTCAAACAAATGAGGAGTACCTATTTGTTACTGTAAGCCTCTGAGATTTTAGGTTTGTTATTGCTGCATAACTTGATCTAAACTGATTGATCAAAACACTACTTTTTGAGTAGGGAAAAAAGAATTAGAATGAATGAATAATTTTAAAGTGAAACCAATTCATTATAGTTTTAATATTTCAAATTCATGCCACTCCTCTCTCTCTGACCCCAGGGAACATTATTCTTATGATTTAAACAGGACATGTTATCTCTATATGGCAGAAGACACACTAGTCTTCTCACTGAATAAGCAAGTAACTAAAAGCAGATGATATCTCATCACTGTTATAACCTGATATGATAGGGAGTGAAAGTAAAAACAAATACCCAATTCTATCAGGATTAGTGATGCAATTGTGCTATGAAGCATTTGTGATCTAAATGGAAGAGTGAATCAACAGATCTCGGAGAAATCTAATTCAAGAAAGTATTCACAAGAAGTACACCTACTCTAGTGCTGGAAATACTCTTTTAAAAATCATTTATCAAACCTGAAAGAAACTTAGGACCTCAAAGTCAGTGGGTGTTTACCTGAAACACAGTGAAACAAAAACAGATTATGATGGCCGTGGATCACCCTACAACTGTCTTTAGAAAAAAAAAAAAGAAATGAAATAGATGAATTTGCTCAGATAAGATTCTGAAGGTAATCTGGCCAAAATTTACAGCTAAGTGGATCAACCTGATGAGTTTGAATTTTTTTAGGATTTATATGTGCCAAACACAAACAAGAAAAGAATGCATGCTTAAGTTCCATTAACATTTTGAGGTTTGAGAAAGGTAAAAACAAAACTGCATACACTGAACTTTAATCCTGTTTCAAGTCTTGTCAAATTTCAGAGAAATATGTCTGCCAAGAAGATATCATCCACAAAAGGATGGAGAAGCAAAGCCAGACATAGAAGTTTCTCATTAAATATATTTAAAGAAAAGGTTTGCAAGCACAAATGTGTCTGTCCTTTTTCGAGTCTGAGATTGCCCGGCTGGGTAGGAACATATATGTCAGCTAAGGTTTGGCATGTCTGGTGAAACAGGAACTGTAAACACTCAGTTCATGTGCCAGGAAGCCTCATTCAAATCAATCTTCTAGGGTCTTCCTGTTACATCCCTAAAACACTAAACAAGATCTCCATGTTATTTAGATGTATTTGCTGGCTCAGTGGTGAAGAACCTGCCTGACAATGCAAGAGATGAAGGTTCCATCCCTAGGTCGGGAAGATTCCCCTGGAAGAGGACGCGGCATCCTACTCCAGTATTCTTGCCTGCGAAATCTCACGGACAGAGGAACCTGGTGGGCCACAGTCCATGGGGTCGCAAAGAGAGTCAGACATGACTTAGCAACTAACCAACAATGATAATAGGCTCATACCAATTTTCTTTCCCCCAAGAGAGCTAAATGCTAAAGGAACCAATCACTGATCCTCAAAGTGAGAAAGAAGTGATACCACCAACAGCCAGCCACTGAAGTGTGCGAGACTTACCAACACATCAAGGAGGAGAAGGCTGTTCCTGTCTGCAGCCCTTTGCCATCTCCTCCCAGCAGGGGACCAGTGTCACCTCCAGAGCCTAGCTTTCCCTGACCTAGTCCTCCCCTGCCCCTGACTTTGTTCTCTCAACTCTACCTCTGTTAAGACAACCATCCTCATTACAATCAATAGTGTTTGAAATGTTGATTATATTAAGTTTTCTCAAAAAAAAAAAAAAAAAAAACAGTGCAGGTAGGAGGAACTTCCTGAAGACCCTGGTTGAATAGAGGATGGGCTTAAGGGAAGGATAAAATAAGCATTATCACACTTGATTCCTAGATTAAGGCTAAAGGGAGAGGAAAGTCCAGCTTATTAAGTACCAGTGTGTCAGGCACTACAGTGGACATCTTGCTTCCTTTTTCTAATAGACTTTATATTTTTCATTGTTTGTTTATTTGCTGGTTTCTGTGTGGCTGTGCTGGGTCTTCGTGGTTACATGAGGCTTTCTCTTGCTGCGATGCGCCGGCTTCTCCCTGTGATGGCTTGTTTGTGCCCACCAAGGGTGGAGTCTCTGCTTCCCCAGGCCTGTGGAGGTCCTGCAGTCAAATGCCACCGGCCTTCACAGTCATATTCCCTGGGGACTCCCAGTCCCTTGGCCTGATTCCCAGGCTGGGGAGCCTGAGGTGGGGCCAGGAACCTTCACAACAGTGAGAGAACGTCTTCGGTATTATTGTTCCCCAGGCTGTGGGTGGCCCACCTGGTGAGCATGGCATTTGCTTTTATCATGACTGTGCCCCTCCTACTGCTTGGCTGCATATCCTCCTTTGTCCTTGGATGCAGGGTATCTTTTTTGGTGGGTTTCAGTGTCTTCCTGTCAATGGTTGTTCAACAACTAGTGATTTGGGGGGCTCTCGCAGGAGAAGATGAGTGTACGTTCTTCTTCTCCACCATCTTGAACAAATCCCTTCTTGTCACGGCTTCTTGTTTGTCTTTGGAAGTAAAATATCTTCTTTAGCAGATTCCAGTCTTTTCTGTCCATGGTACTTCGGCAGTTAGTTGCGATTTCTGTGTTTTCCTGAGATGAGGGGAGCTCAGATCCCTGTGCTGGCTTCTCTTGCTGCAGAGCACAGGTTCTAGGGCACGTGTTCAGGCTTAGCCGTTGTGGCACTTGGGCTCAGTTGCCCCGCGGTACATGGAATCCTCCCAGACCGGGAATTGAACCCATTTCCCCGCGTTGGCAGGAGGATTCATAACCACTGGGCCACCTGGGGAGCCTCTCCAATACGGTCATTACAGCAAGGTCAGGTTTGACACCTGTTACTGAAGCAGCAGCCCAGGGTGAAATTAAGTACCTTGCCCAACCTTCAGCTAGAAATGAAGAAAGGCCAACATCCAAGCCTCCTGACTTGCTCTAGTCAAGGGTGGGAGCTGAAGGCAGCACTTCCCTGTGGCAGTTTCCACTACATCCTACTTCTTTCATTCCTCATCCCCAGCATTTTAGTTAGCATCTTCCTGCACAGGAAGGATTATTGTTTTCAGAGAAGTACATTTACTCTGTGTGAGATTTATTGGATGCTCTGATTCAGAGATTGTTGCATAAAAAGTCACAGTGTAATAACATTCTATTTAATGAGGTGTTACATTTTTTCCATCCCTCTCTTGGTATTTCAGACATTATTCTCCTAGTTCAGGACACCAGTATTTTACCCCGTGTTCATGGGTCAGCAGCTTATTTGGTCATCAGTTCACTTCAGTTGCTTAGTCGTGTCTGACTCTGCAACCCCATGAACTGCAGCACACCAGGCCTCCCTGTTCATCACCAGCTCCCAGAGTTTACTCAAACTCATGTCCATTGAGTCTGTGATGCCATCCAACCATTTCATCCTTTGTCATCCTCTTCTCCTCCTGCCTTCAATCTTTCCCAGCATCAGGGTCTTTTCAAATGGCTAGCGGTAATTGACATCATGAACCTATGAAACAGTGTCTGCCAATGCCACTATAGAGCTAAAATACTGCCAAAGTATTATTTGGGACTTTAAGGAGCAGAAGAAAAAGAACCCTCTGTCTGCAAACAGCAGCTGGAGGATTGAGTTCATGGAAGCTTCTCCTGCCTTGGAAATTAAGCTAATGAAATCTTCCTAGATAAGTAGAAAGAAGCCAGAATGGGGCTAAAATGATGACTTTCGATGAGCTAAACCTACTTGGGGAGTATAATTCAGATCCCATAGAAATTCTTTTCCTTCCCATTCTGGTTCTTTGTCAGCCCTCCAAATCCCTCTTGCAACTAAACCTCATTATACTCAAGAGGCAGTTTCTAAGTGCCCTGAGAATTCAAATACAATGTGTACCTTCTTAAAGGTTTGCTTTCCATGTCTCCTGATAGAAATTTATATTGCATCTGGGACACCATGTGGTCACATTTTTTAACTTTTTATTTTATATTGAAGTACAGTTGATTAGCAATGTTGTGATAGTTTTGGGTGTACTGCAAAGTGATTCAGTAATATATATGTATAGATAGATAGAGAGATAGATAGATAGATATCTATGTGTGTATATATATGTATATCTAATAGAATATATCTATTCATTTCCTAATTCTTTTCCAATTTACATATATATATGTATATATGTATTCCCATATATATATATATGTATGTGTGTGTGTGTGTATATATATATATATATATATAATAGAATAAATCTATTCTTTTCCTAATTCTTTTCCCATTTAGGTTGCTGCATAATGCTGAGCAGAGTTCCCTGTGTTATGCAGTAGACACAGTTGCTTAGGGAAGTAGCTGTAAGCTCCTTGCTCAGCAATTTTACCACACATTATATATTTCTCTTACTATGATATTCGGCATGTTCTGGGGACTTTGGACAATTTCTTCTCACTAAGATTATGAAATGCAGGTAGGTATTGAATGGACACAGTGGAGAAAAGTGGTCCAAAAATTGAATTCTTTCAAGTAAGCCTAATTTCCTCATATATATATATATATATATATAGTAACTCTGTTTATTTAACTTTTTTAGGTTTTTTTTTTTTACTTTATTTTACTTCACAATACTGTATTGGTTTTACCATACATTAACATGAATCCGCCACGAGTGTACATGAGTTCCCATGTAATTCCCTCTTGACTTCTAGCTATAATCTCCTAGGAAAACTCTTGGTTCTAAGTTAATTACTTACCCTTAAGTAGTTTAATTCCATTCTTTTAAAATAAATGATTTGCTGTTGTTCACTTATTCAGCCATGTCCCACTCTTTGGGACCCCAAGGACTGTAGAACATCAGACTTCCCTGTCCTTCATTATCTCGCTGAGTTTGCTCGGACTCAAGTCCATCGAGTCAGTGATGCCATCCAAACACTTCATCCTCTGCCGCCCCCTTCTCCTCCCACCCTCAATCGTTCCCAGCATCAGGGTCTTTTCCAATGAGTCACCTAAATGATTGACTTTAAATAAAAATCAATGACAAAGTGTACAAGGTTTCAAAATAAAAATGCTAAATGTAAACATTGCCTCAGTCCTCAGACCAAGTGGAACGTGTACAGGCAGTAAGCAGCGATGTTTTCGTTTCTTGGCAAGCTTCTTGACTGGCTTCAGACTGCACTGGCACTTCTAGTTTTATATCCAGAGTCAATGTCTTATTCCCTTCTCACTGATGCCACCATTTATACACTCTGGTCTTCCCCTAGGCATCCTTGGACCTAAGTCAACAGAATTGTGTGAAGGTGAAGAAGAAGAAGCAGTTTGTCTCTCTCCAAGCAGCTTTGGAAATTTCTGTTTCTTTTCTTTTTCTTGTCCCACCTTGATTTTTCTCCACCACCATCCTACTGCTGGGCCAAAGATTTCAAATTAATGAAAACTTTTTAGCACTTCTTTAGATTTATTCTCCTCTTTAAACTATTTTTTTTATTAAAATATAGCTGATTATGCCAAAGCCTTTGACTGTGTGGATCACAATAAATTGTGGAAAATTCTGAAAGAGATGGGAATACCAGACCACCTGACTTGCCTCTTGAGAAACCTATATGCAGGTCAGGAAGCAACAGTTAGAACTGGACATGGAATGACAGACTGGTTCCAAATAGGAAAAGGAATACGTCAAGGCTGTATATTGTCACCCTGCTTATTTAACTTATATGCAGAGTACATCATGAGAAACACTGGGTTGGGAGAAGCACAAGCTGGAATCAAGATTGCTGGAAGAAATATAAATAACCTCAGATGTGCAGATGACACTACCCAAGTGGCAGAAAGTGAAGAAGAACTAAAGAGCCTCTTGATGAAAGTGAAAGAGTAGAGTGAAAAAGTGTGCTTAAAGTTCAACATTCAGAAAATGAAGATCATGGCATCCAGTCCCAACACTTCATGGGAAATAGATGGGGAAACAGTGGAAACAGTGGCTGACTTTTTGGGGAGTGGGGGCTCCAAAATCACTGCAGATGGTGATTGCAGCCAGAAATTAAAAGATGCTTACTCCTTGGAAGGAAAGTTATGACCAACCTAGACAGCATATTCAAAAGCAGAGACATTACTTTGTCAACAAAGGTCCATTTAGTCAAGGCTATGGTTTTCCAATAGCCATGTATGGATGTGAGAGTTGCACTATAAAGAAAGCTGAGCACCAAAGAATTGATGCTTTTGAACTATGGTGTTGGAGAAGACTCTTGAGAGTCCCTTGGACTGCAAGGAGATCCAACCAATCCATCCTAAAGGAGCTCAGTCCTGGGTGTTCATTGGAAGGACTGATGTTGAAGCTGAAATGCCAATATTTTAGCCACCTGATGTGAAAAGCCGACTCTTTTGAAAAGCCCCTGATGCTGGGAAAGATTGAAGGCAGGAGGAGAAGGGGATGACAGAAGATGAAATGGTTGGATGGCATCACCAACTCAACGGACATGGGTTTGGGTGAACTCTAGGAGTTGGTGATGGACAGGGAGGCCTGGCGTGTTGTGGTTCATGGGGTCGCAAAGAGTCAGACACAGCTGAGTGACTGAACTGAACCGATAGATGATTTACAACGTTGTGCTAATTTCAGGCATACAGCAAAGTGATTCAGTTATATATGTACTATATTCTCTTTCAGATTCTTTTCCACTGTAGGTTATTACTAGATGTTGAATATAGTTCCCTGTGCTATACAGTAGATCCTTGCTATTCATCTATTATATCTTTATCTATATATTAGTGTGTATCTGTTAGTTCCAAACTCCTAATTCATGCCTCCCCTTTTCCCTTTGGTAACCATAAGTTTGGTTTCTAAGTCTGTGAGTTTATTTCTGTTTTGTAAATGAGTTCATTTACATCTTTTTGGTTTTCACATATAAGTGATATTATATAATATTTTTCTTTGTCTGACTTACTTCACTTAGTGTGACAATCTCCAGGTCCTTCTGTGTCACTGAAAATGGCATTATTTCATTCTTTCATGGCTAAGTAACATTCCATTGTGTGTGTGTGTGTGTTTTGTGCGCGTGCGCGCGCATACATATATATATTTACCACATCGTCTTTATCCATTCATCTGCTGATGGACATTTAAATTGCTTCCATGTCTTAATCATTGTGAATAGTGCTGTAAAGAACATGGGGTGCATGTATCTTTTCAAATTAGCGTTTTCATCTTTTCTTGTTAAATGCCTAAGAGTGTGGGATTGCTGGGTGATATGGTAACTCTGTTTTTATAATCTAAAATTTATATATATCACAATCTTAAATCACTACAACAAATTGTTTAGTGGACTTAAGTAATTTTGAAGACTCTTCTCTTTTCTTTTCCCACCAAAAGAAAAGGCAAGAATATAGAATGATTTCCACATAAGTCTGACTTTCCACATCACTCTCCCTGATATCAATACTTAGATGGGTTCCAAAATGGTATTCATGAAAGAAATAGAAAAGCAACACTTGCTGCATTGACTTCCTATCTTATTTGAAGGTGGATTTAGATGGAATATTACACCTAGACGATAGTGCACTTGAAGAGAAAATAACGAGCTAGGGGTTGGGTTATACATTTCAACCTAGCTATGTTTATTTTCTACTGCAAAAGCTACCATAAAGTTAGGTTTAAAACAGCACAAATCTAGCATTTCTTAGATTAGAGTTCCAATCAAGTTCTCATGAGGACAAAATAAAAATGTCTGCCAGCCTGCATTTCTTTCTGGAGGCTGTAGGGATAAATCCACTCCTTGCCTTTTCCAGCTCCTAGAGGCTACCCGTATTCCACCACTCATGGTCCTTCCCTCCATCTTGAAAGCCAGTAATACCACTTCCCTAATCATCCTTCTGCAGCCACATCTTCCTTGCTCTGACCAGAGTCAAGAAAGAGTCTCTACTTTTAGAAACCTGTGTGAGTCCAGCCACTATGGAAAACAGTATTGAAGTCTCTTTAAAAAACCTAAAAATAAAGCTACTGTATTATCCTGGAGAAGGAAATGGCAGCCCACTCCAGCATTCTTGCCTGGAAAATCCCACGGATGGCGGAGCCTAGTAGGCTACAGTTCATGTGGTCACAAAGAGTCAGATACGACTGAGCGACTTCACTTTCACTTTTTCCTTTCACCATATTATCCAGCTCCTGGGTATATCTCTGAAGATTACAAAAGTGCTACTTTGAAAAAAATACATGTACTGCAATATTCAGAGCAATATTATTTACAATTTCTAAGATATGGAAGCAATGTAGCAATTATCTACAACAGATGAATGGATAAAGACGACGTGGTGTGTGTGTGTGTGTGTGTGTGTAATGAAATTATATATATATATATATATAATATATAGTGAAATACTAGTCAGCCATAAAAAGAGTGAAATTTTCCCATTTGCAAGAATATGGACAGATCAGAGTATTATGCTTAGTAGGTTAAGTCAGATAGAGAAAGACAAATTCTGTACATTATCACTTACATGTGGAATGAAAAAGAATAAAACAATGAATTAATGCAAAAAACTAAAACAGATTTGCAGATATAGAGAGCAAATTAATGGACACCACCATGGAAGGGGAAGAGGGAAAAAGCCAGACAGAGGCGTGATATTAAGAGTTACAAACTGCTATATATAAAATAAATAATCTACAAAGCATATTGTATAGCACAGGAGTAGAGCTAATATTATATAATAACTTTATTTTTATTTTATTTGTTTTTGGCTGCACTGGGTCTTTGTTGCTTCACAGAGGCTTTCTCTAAGTTGTGGCAAGCGGAGGCTACTTTTGTTGTGGTGCATGGGCTTCTTATTGTGGTGGCTTCTCTTGTTGCAGCGTATGGGCTCTGGATGCTCAGGCTGAGTAGCTGCAGTGCACTGGCTTAATTGTTCCATGGCACAGGGAATCTTCCTGAACCAGGGATCAAGCCCATGTCCCCTGCATTGGCAAGAAGATGCTTAAGCACTGGACCACAAGGGAAGTCTCTATAATAATTTTAAATGGAGTGTAATCCATGAAAATTTTGAACTATATTGAAACTAATATTGTAAATATACTAATATACTTCAATAGCAAAAAATGGATAAAAATAGAAATTAATTAAATAATTTTGTAAAAACATTAACTTGGTCCCACTTGGATAACCCAAGATCAATTCCCCATGTCAAAATCCTTAATAATCGCATCTACAGTTTTTTTGTTTTTTTGTTTCATTTGTTTTTGCATGTAAGGTAACATATTCACAGGTACTGGAAATTAGAACAGAAATGTGTTTGGGAGGCTATTATTCTGCTTACCATACTAGCTAACAATACTTCATTCCCTACAGGCAAAATCACAGGTTAATTATTTCACTTAGGGGTAAATCTAACTTTTCACTATTGTTGTTCAGTTGCCAAGTTGTGTCTGACTCTGCAACCCCATGGACTGCAGCACATCAGGCTTCCATGTCCATTGCCACATCCTGGAGTTTGCTCAAACTCATGTCCATTGAGTCAGTGATGCCATCCAACCATCTGCTCTTCTGCCATCCTCTCGTCTTCCTGCTTTCAATCTTTCCCAGCATTAGGATCTTTTCCAATGAGTTGGATCTTTGCATCAGGTGGCCAAAGTATTGGAGTTATGTAACTTTTCATAGGAAATCTCAAATCTGTCTCTAAATCCTATCTATTTTCACATAGAAGTGTTCCTATTGTATATCTTTGAGCAATCAAAAGCAGCTAGTTGCAACCACAGTAACATTTCATCTGTTCTGCAATGTTTGGTTGCCACTTGAAAAACATCTAAAGACTCTACAACATCTAGCTGTATCTTCTGAGAAATTGTGGTTCTCTCTAGGTGTCAATCACATGCTACTCATGTTTTACTGCACTTGTCCTTTGAAGAGAGGTGCATGTGAAATATGGATATTAGGTAGCTCCACTGCACGCAGAATATCTTAGCTAGTTTCATCAAAGTTTATTTCTTAAATTATTAAATTTTCTTTAAAATGTTGAGGCCTCTTATCCATCTTTGAAACTTCAGAATTTTATAAAACTTTTTAAAAATTAGATGATTTTCCCAGACATCACCCTATTGTTTTATTATCATGGCCTTTACCACCACAGAGAAAGAAAGCCTTAAAATGTTAAGATAAGTAGCCTAGTTTAGAAAAGTATTATCTGAAGGCTAAATGCTGGGTTTTTGATACTTACTGTGAACCACAAAAGGTAAAATTGACCTTACTCTTTGTCTATACTATGTTCTTGCTGTTCCCTATTCTTCTTTGGAGCTATCAGACCAGAGGAAATTAATCTATGCTCTAAAATAAATGTAAGTATCCTGGTGAGTGAAGGGAATATGACAGGAGCCTTGGAAGAAGTAAGCAGCCACGTGCACGAGAGTGTGGGCATGACATCTGGATCCCACAAAGTCCAGTGTTTCTCAAACAGCTTTGGCTTCAGCATCGCTTTACATGCTCAAAAATTATTGAGAATCTAAAAGACTTTTCTTTACATGGGTTATAACAACTGATATTTCTTATATTAGAAATTTAAATTGAGAATTTTTAATATTTACTGATTCATTTAAAAATAATAATAATAAACCCATTAAATGCTGCCATATTCAATTTGCTGCAATCTGTCATTTTGGTTAAAATATGCAAAGAAAATTCAGCCTCACACAGAGATGTAATTGAAAAAGGGAGAACTATTTTAGTATCCTTTTCAAATAATTATGGCTACTACACTTTGATACTACACCAAAACTCAACAAGTGTATTTTTCAAAGGTTAGTTGCAATGAACTTTGCAAACTCAGTACACTCTTGAGAGAATGCAAACCAAAAAAAAAAAAAAAAAAGGTAAATGATGTCTCAGTATTATTATGAAAATATTTTTGACCTCCCAGACCCTCTGAATTTCTCTTTAGAACCCCTGGAGTTTCCATACTACCCTTTAAACCCCACTTCTATAGTCTATTAGCTGCACTGACTTGATAAGCAAGCTCAACCTTCTGTTATGTGACTCTTCCTTAGGTCAAAATAAGCCAGGACAGAGTGAAGGAAAACCACTCCTTGTAACTAAAGTTTGCTTCTTATGTTAAGTCAATTTTCTCTTCTTAATAAAAGGCTCTACCAAGTAATATGAAACTACATGTGAAGTTAAAGATCATTTATTGAAAATCAAATTTTACTTTTATTGGTTCCTCCTACTATAAATGGGTTTCCTTGGTAGCTCAGACAGTAAAGAAGCTACCTGTAATGCAGGAGACCCAGGTTCAACCCCTGGGTCAGGAAGATCCCCTGAAGAAAGAAATGGGAATACCCATTTGAGATCCACAGGATCTCAAAGAGTTGAACACAATTTAGCAACAGACTTTCACTGTTTGTTTTTTTTTTTCTTTTTACCTACTATAAATGCTTTCATCTCCCTCTCAAAGAGTGCCTTCTTCCACCAATTATGTTATTCATGCTTACATAATTTACGATTATAATTAATCTTGGGCTTCTATCATCGTGTTTTGTTATAATCCCAAAATTTATTATCTTCAGAGTCTGGAGAAAATTAGCAAGTAATAGCTTATGGGAGGGCGGTCCTAAGATGGAAGAGGAATAGGATGGGGAGACCACTTTCTCCCTCACAAATTCATCAAAAGAACATTTCAACACTGAGTAAACTTCACAAAACAACTTATGAATGCTGGCAGAGGACATCAGGCACCCAGAAAAGCAGATCATTTTCTTTAAAAACAGGTAGAAAAAAATATAAAAGATGGAAAAAAGAGACAAAAGAGGTAGGGAGGGAGCTACGTCCCAGAAAGGAGTCTTAAAAAGAGAGAAGTTTCCAAAGCTACGTCCCAGAAAGGGAGTCTTAAAAAGAGAGAAGTTTCCAAACACCAGGAAACACTCTCACTGCCGAGTCTGTGGCGAGACTTGGAAGCACAGAGGGCAACAAAACAGGGAGGAAAAATAAATAATTGAAAGCAACAGATTACGAGCCTAACGGTAACTCCCCCAGCGGAGAAGCAGCACAGACACCTGCATCCACCACTAGCAAGCGGGGACTGGGCAGGGAGGCGTGGGCTGCAGTGCTTTGTAAGAATCGGGCCGGAATGCCCTTTGCATAACCAGAGCGAACTAACTTGGGCTAGCAAACCAGACTGTGGGATAGCTAACATGCGAAAAGCTCTAACATAAGACACCACCAAGACCACGCACAGAACAAAGGATGGAACAGAATTAGCCAGCTGCAGACCATCCCCCTCCAGTGACAGGCAGCCAGAGCCTGAAGGGCCGGAAGGGGGCAATCACAGCCCCAGAGAAACATTAACTTCCAAACTGCAAGCAAGCTTCTTTGCTAACTAAGACTTCTCAGGGTTCTGGACAATCACCATCTGCCTAAGATGGGGCGCCAGTTGTACAGCCAGAAAACTGAGCAACAGGGATGGAAAATGCGATAAGTTGCAGTGACCACGCTCACCAAACACCCGAGCTGCTCCGACCTGGGAAAGGCACAAAACGCAGGCCCAACCGAGCCTGTGTTTCTGAGGACTACCTGAGTGCCTGAGCCTGAGCGGCTTAGACCGGGGAGGTGCATGCAGCCTAGGGCCAGCCTCAGACGGTTCCTGGTGGAGCAAACTAGACCCTGAGTGGTGTGCGCCATGAGCGGGGGCAGGCCCAGCGTGGCTGAGACACTACGAGCACACGCCAGTGTTATCTGTTTGCAGCATCCCTCCCTCCCACAGTGAAACTGAACAAGTGAGCCTTAAAAAAAAAGGAAAAAAAGTGTCCACCACCATCCCCCTTGTGTCGTGGCTAAAAACAGACACTGAAGAGACCAGCAAACAGAAGAAGCTAAAACAGAGGGAACCACCTTGGAAATATAGATCTTAAGAAATATAAGCCAAACCAAGGAACTATCCGAAAATGAACTGAGCCCACACTGCCCACAACAACACCCGAGAAAGTCCCAGATATACCTTTACTATTTTTACAATCATTTTTTGTTTTGATTTTTTCTTCTTTTCTTTTTCTCTTTTTTTAACATTTTTAACTTTTTTTTAATAATTCTTGTGGCTTTTTTTTCTTCTTCTTCTTTTCTTTAATATTGTATTTTTGAAAATCCAACCTCTACTCTACATTTTTAACTTTGCTTTTTGGTATTTGTTATCAATTTTTTACCTTTAAAACCCAATCTTCAGTACTCATTTTTACTTGAGAGCGAGATTACTGGCTTGACCGCTCTCTCCTCCTTTGGACTCTCCTGTTTTCTCCACCAGGTTGCCTCTGTCTCCTCCCTCCCCCTTCTCTTCTCTAGCTAACTCTGTGAATCTCTGTGTGTTCCAGATGGTGGAGAACACTTAGGGAACTGGTTACTGGCTGGATCTGTCTCTCTCCTTTTCATTTCCCTCTTTTACCCTCCTGGCCACCTCTGTCTCCTTCCTCCCTCTCCTCTTCTCTGTATAACTCCGTGAACATCTCTGAGCGGTCCAGACAGTAGAGCGCACATAAGGAAGTGATTACTGGCTAGATTGCTCTCTCCTCTTCTGATCCCACCTCATCTCATTCCAGTCACCGCTAACTCCCCCCTCCCTCTTCTCTTCTCCATGTAACTTAGTGAACCTCTCTGAGTGTCCCTCAATGTGGAGAAAATTTTCATCTCTAACCTAGATGTTTTATCATCGGTGCTGTATAGATGGAGAAGTCTTGAGGCTACTGTAAAAATAAAACTGAAAAACAGAAGCAGGAGGCTTAAGTCCAAATCCTGAGAACATCAGAGAACTCCTGACTCCAGGAACATTAATCGATAGGAGCTCATCAAATTCCTCCATACCTACACTGAAACCAAGAACCACCCAAGGGCCAACAAGTTCCAGAGCAACACATACCGTGCAAATTCTCCAGCAACACAGGAACACAACCCTGAGCTTCAATATACAGGCAGCTCAAGTTACTCCAAAATGATTGACATCTCATAACTCATTACTGGACACTACATTGCACTCCAGAGAGAAGAAATCCAGCTCCAGCCACCAGAACTCCAACACAAGCTTCCTAACCAAGAAACTTTGACAAGCCACTGATACAACCCCATCCACAGCAAGGAAACTCCATAATAAAGAGAACTCCACAAACTTCCAGAATACAGAAAGACCATCCCAAAAGCAGTAATATAACCAAGATGAAGAGACAGAGAAATACCCAGCAGGTAAAGGAACAGGATAAATGCCCACCAAACCAAACAAAAGAGGAAGAGATAGGGAATCTACCTGAGAAAGAATTCCAAATAATGATAGTGAAAATTATCCAAAATCTTGAAATCAAAATGGAATCACAGATAAATAGTCTGGAGACAAGGATTGAGAAGATACGAGACAGGTTTAACAAGGACCTAGAAGAAATAAAAAAGAGTGAATATATAATGAATAATGCAATAAATGAGATCAGAAACACTCTGGAGGCAACAAATAGTAGAATAGGATAAAATAGTAGAATAGGCAGAAGATAGGATCAGTGAAATAGAAGATAGAATGGTAGAAATAAGTGAATCAGAGAGGAAAAAGAAAAACTAATTTAAAGAAATTAGGACAATCTCAGAGACCTCCAGGACAATATGAAATGCTCCAACATTCGAATTATAGGAGTCCCAGAAGAAGAAGACAAAAAGAAAGACCATGAGAAAATACTTGAGGAGATAATAGTTGAAAACTTCCCTAAGATGGGGAAGGAAATAATCACCGAAGTCCAAGAAACCCAGAGAGTCCCAAACAGGATAAACCCAAGGTGAAAAACCCCAAGACACATATTAATCAAATTAACAAAGATCAAACATAAAGAACAAATATTAAAAGCAGCAAGGGAAAAACAACAAATAACACACAAGGGGATTCCCAGAAGGATAACAGCTGTTCTTTTAATAGAAACTCTTCAGGCCAGGAGGGAATGGCAAAACATACTTAAAGTGATGAAAGAAAATAACCTACATCCCATATTACTGTACTCCAGCAAGGATCTCATTCAAATATGAAGGAGAAATCAAAAGCTTTACAGGCAAGCAAAAGCTGAGAAAATTCAGCACCATCAAACCAGCTCTCCAACAATTGCTAATGGATATTCTCTAGACAGGAAACACAAAAAGGGTGTATAAACCCAAAACCAAAACAATAAAGTAAATGGCAACGGGATCATACTTATCAATAATTACCTTAAACATAAGTGGGTTGAATGCCTCAACCAAAAGACAAAGATTGGCTGAATGGAAACAAAAACAAGACCTATATATGTTGTCTACAAGAGACCCACCTAAAAACAAAGGACACATACAGACTGAAAGTGAAGGGCTGGAAAGAGATATTCCATGCAAATAGAGACCAAAAGAAAGCAGGAGTAGCTATACTCATATCAGATAAAATAGACTTTAAAACAAAGGCTGTGAAAAGAGACAAAGAAGGCTACTACATAATGATCAAAGGATCAATCCAAGAAGAAGATATAACAATTATTAATATATATGCACCCCAACATAGGAGCACCGCAATATGTAAGACAAATGCTAATGAGTATGAAAGGGGAAATTAACAATAACACAATAATAGTGGGAGACTTTAATACCCCACTCACACCTATGGACAGATCAACTAAACAGAAAATTAACAAAGAAATACAAACTTTAAATGATACAATAGACTAGTTAGACCTAATCGATATCTATAGGAAATTTCACCCCAAAACAATGAACTTCACCTTTTTCTCAAGTGCTCACAGAACCTTCTCCAGGATAGATCCCATCCTGGGCCATAACTCTAGCCTTGATAAATTCAAAAAAATTGAAATCATTCCAAGCACCTTTTCTGACCATAATGCATTAAGATTAGATTTCAATTACAGGAGAAAAACTATTAAAAATTTCAACATATGGAGGCTGAACAACACGCTGCTGAATAACCAACAAATCACAGAAGAAATCAAAAAGAAATCAAAATACGCCTAGAAATGAATGAAAATGAAAATACAACAACCCAACATCTGTGGGACACTGTAAAAGCAGTGCTAAGGGGAAAGTTCATAGCAACACAGGCATACCTGAAGAAACAAGAAAAAAGCCAAATAAATAACCTAACTCTACACCTAAAGCAACTAGAAAAGGAAGAAATGGAGAACTCCAGGGTTAGTAGAAGGAAACAAATCTTAAAAATTAGAGCAGAAATAAATGCAAAAGAAACAAAAGAGACCATAGCAAAAATCAACAAAGCAAAAAGCTGGTTTTTTAAAAGGATAAATAAAATTGACAAACCATTAGCCAGACTCATCAAGAAACAAAGGGAGAAAAATCAAATCAATAAAATTAGAAATGAAAAAGGAGAGATCACGACAGACAACACAGAAATACAAAGGATCATAACAGACTACTATCAGCAATTATATACCAATAAAATGGACAACGTGGAAGAAATGGACAAATTCTTAGAAAAATACAACTTTCCAAAACTGAACCAGGAAGAAATAGAAAATCTTAACAGACCCATCACAAGTACAAAAATTGAAACTGTAATCAGAAATCTTCCAGCAAACAAAAGCCCAGGTCCAGATGCTTCACAGCTGAATTCTACCAAAAATTTCGAGAAGAGCTAACACCTATCCTACTCAAACTCTTGAAGAAAATTGCAGAGGAAGGTAAACTTCCAAACTCATTCTATGAGGCCACCATCACCCTAATACCAAAACCTGACAAAGATGCCACAAGAAAATAAAACTACAGGTCGACATCACTGATGAACATAAATCCAAAAATCCTTAACAAAATTCTAGCAATCAGAATCCAGCAACACATTAAAAGATCATACACCATGACCAAGTGGGCTTTATCCCAGGGATGCAAGGATTCTTCAACATCCACAAATCAATCAATGTAATTCACCACAGTAACAAATTGAAAAGAAAAACCATATGAATATCTCAATAGATGCAGAGAAAACCTTTGACAAAATTCAATGTCTATTTATTATAAAAACTCTCCAGAAAGCAGGAATAGAAGGAACATACTTCAACATAATAAAAGCTGTATATGACAAACCCACAGCAAACATTATCCTCAATGGTGAAAAATTGAAAGCATTTCCCCTAAAGTCAGGAACAAGACAAGGGTGCCCACTTTCACCACTACTATTCAACATAGTTCTGGAAGTTTTGGCCACAGCAATCATAGCAGAAAAAGAAATAAAAGGAATCCAAATTGGAAAAGAAGAAGTAAAACACTCACTATTTGCCGATGACATGATCCTCTAAATAGAAAACCCTAAAGACTCCACCAGAAAATTACTAGAGCTAATCAATGAATATAGTAAAGTTATGGGATATAAAACCAACACACAGAAATTCCTTGCAATCCTTTACACTAATAATGAGAAAGTAGAAAGTAGAAAAAGAAATTATGGAAACAATTCCATTCACCATTGCAACAAAAAGAATAAAATACTTGGGAATATATCTACCTAAAGAAACTAAAGACCTATATATAGAAAACTATAAAACACTGACGAAAGAAATCAAAGAGGACACTAATAGGTAGAGAAATATACCATGTTCATGGACTGGAAGAATTAATATAGTGAAAATGAGTATACTACTCAAAGCAATCTACAGATTCAATGCAATTCCTATCAAGCTACCAGCAGTATTTTTCACAGAGCTAGAACAAATTATTTCACAATTTGTATGGAAAGACAAAAAACCTCGAATAGCCAAAGCAATCTTGAGAAAGAAGAATGGAACTGGAGGAATCAACTTGCCTGACTTCAGGCTCTACTACAAAGCCACAGTCATCAAGACAATATGGTACTGGCACAAAGACAGAAATATAGATCAATGGAACAAAATAGAAAGCCCAGAGATAAATCCACACACCTATGGACACCTTATCTTCGACAAAGGAGGCAAGAATATACAATGGATTAAAGACAATCTCTTTAACAAGTGGTACTGGGAAAACTGGTCAACCACTTGTAAAACAATGAAACTAAAACACTTTTTCTAACACCATTCACAAAAATAAACTCAAAATGGATTAAAGATCTAAATGTAAGACATAAATTATAAAACTCTGAGAGGAGAACATAGGCAAAACACTCTCCGACATAAATCACAGCAGGATCCTCTATTATCCACCTCCCAGCATACTGGAAATAAAAGCAAAACTAAACAAACGGGACCTAATTAAAATTAAAAGCTTCTGCACAACAAAGGAAACTATAAGCAAGGTGAAAAGACAGCCTTCTGAATGGGAGAAAACAATAGCAAATGAAGCAATTGACAAACAACTAATCTCAAAAATATACAAGCAACTTATGCACCTCAATTCCAGAAAAATAAATGACCCAATCAAAAAATGGGCCAAATAACTAAACAGACATTTCTCCAAAGAAGACATACAAATGGCTAACAAACACATGAAAAGATGCTCAACATCACTCATTATCAGAGAAATGCAAATCAAAACCACAGTGAGGTACCATTTCACACCAGTCAGAATGGCTGCGATCCAAAAGTCTACAAGCAATAAATGCTGGAGAGGATGTGGAGAAAAGGGAACCCTCTTACACTGTTGGTGGGATTGCAAACTAGTACAGCCACTATGGAAAACAGTGTGGAGATTCCTTAAAAAACTGGAAACAGAACTGTTTTATGACCCAGCAATCCCTCTGTTGGGCATACACACCGAGGACACCAGAATTGAAAGAGACACATGTACCCCAATGTTCATTTGCAGCACTGTTTATAATAGCCAGGACATGGAAGCAACCTAGATGTCCATCAGTAGATGAATGGATAAGAAAGCTGTGGTACATATACACAATGGAGTATTACTCAACCATTAAAAAGAATACATTTGAATCAGTTCTAATGAAGTGGATGAAACTGGAGCTGATTATACAGAGTGAAGTAAGCCAGAAAAAAAACACCAATACAGTATACTAACATATATATATATGGAATTTAGAAAGATGGTAATGATGTCCCTGTATGCAAGACAGCAAGAGAGACACAGATGTATAGAACAGACTTTCGGACTCTGAGGGAGAGGGTGGGATGATTTGGGAGAATGGCATTGAAACATGTATACTATCATATAAGAAACAAATCACTAGTCTAGGTCAATACAGGATACAGGATGCTTGGGGCTGGTGCACTGGGATGACCCAGAGAGATGATATGTGGTGGTAGGTGGGAGAGGGGTTCAGGGTTGGGAACACATGTACATCTGTGGTGGATTCATGTCAATGTATGGCAAAACCAATACAGTATTGTAAAGTAAAAAAATAAAAATAAATAAAAATAACCATGTAATATTAAAAAAAAAAAGAAAAGATAAAAATAGTTTATAGGAGTAAAGATTGGTTGAGAGCAACAATTAATTTAAACTGTATTTCCAGGAAGATAGTCATGATTGTCTCAAAATTGGTTATTACCAAGAAAAATAAAGTGTTTTTTGATGATATTGGTCTTTTGAACAATTGCAGACACATAGGTCTGGGTTATGGGCTTTCAATTTTATTCTAAATGCAGTGGGAAGCCACAGGGGATGGGATGTAATATGATCTGATTTTCATGGTGTGGTCTTACCCTCCCACCCAGAAAGCAAAGGAACACAAGATATTTTTGGAGGTGATGACTATGCTTACTACCTTGATTTTGGTGATAGTTTCATGGGTATATGCAGACATCCAACTCATCAAATTGTACACACTAAGTATGTGCAGTTCATTGTATATTGATTATATCTCAATAAATCTGAAAAGAAAGTTTACAAAACAGAGAAGAGTTAAAGAATAAATTTGATATAACCCATAAAAATAAAGATTTTAGTCCTTTGAGAAGCTTTGACAACAAAAGTAATTCTGGGATTATCAAAAAAAAATGGATGCTAAAAGTAAATAAGGGCAAGTATGTATGTCATTTCTCATATAAAACTGGTTCATACACCTGGAATACTGTGAGTAATTCACTACCCTATAAAAAGAGATCTAGTTTTACCTAGTCTGTCTCCCTCTTTTCAGCTTTCCAAGGAGCTCTCACTTATGCTAGACTGATTCTTTAGGGCTTTTTAGGCAGAATCAAGTGAACGACAAAGGAGAAAATTATGGGAAATTGGAGGGCTGAGGCTAGGGCAGAAGTTTTACCAGGTGAAGGATATCTGAAAAGTAAAACTGATGTATCATAAATGGGAGAGGGGTAGGAAGAGGAATTTTTAAAAGCATTGGTTTCAAAAGATGTAAAGGATTTAAGTTACTTTGAAGCAAATTTTGGTTTCAGGGCTGTGTTCTTTTGACCACAGTACGCTCCAGACATAACCAACCATATTTTACAAACATTCTCCCTGTGGGCTCGTCCACCGATGACATTTGGGGTTCCTTAATAAACACCTAGAATTCTTGGTTAATATTCCCGCTCTATCTACCACATGACACTTTTCGGGATAAGGCACTTAAATTAAACTCTTTGGAGGGCCTCATAAGTTAGATAACTGGAGCACAAGGAAGAATCTGTCATCAGACTCCTTTCACTAGTTAATTATAGATAAAACCAATGCAAAGTGGTTAGAAACAGAGGTTAAAATTTCACTCACTTGGACTTTGCATAATAATAAACTAAACTGCTGGAATGAATTGGCAATCTGCTGGTAATATGATTTGGAAACAGAAAAACCAGCCAGTGAGTGATCTATTCTGTTTCTCGAAAGTAATTTCAAGTAACACAAGGCTTTAACCTCCCTTTGCTTTTAAATCTTTATTTGTGATAGGAACCATGCAAACAAGACAATCTACATACATTTTCTCCCTGTTTGTATGGACAACAAATCACCCAAATACTTTATAACCCAGACACTGACCACAATTCTCTATTGATCCATTTCTTGAAAAAATTCTACAAATGCCAAAATCCCCTTAAAAGCAGTCGGTACCAGGGAAGGATGGGGTTTCCCAGGTGGCTCAGAGGTAAAGAATCTACCTGCCAATATAGGAGACACGCAGGATACGTGGGTTTTATCCTTGGGTCAGGAAGATTCCCTGGAGGAGGAAATGGCAACCCACCCTAGTATTCTTGCCTGGGAAATCCCTTGGACAGAGGATCCTGGTGGGCTACAGTTCACAGGGTGACAAAGAATCAGACACAACTGAACACACAGACACAACTGTGCACAGACACACACACACACACACACACACACACACACACACACACACACACACACACACACCAGGGAAGAAGAATAAGAGTAGAAATGAAGAGATTACACATTGGAAAAGAATCAGAAGACAGTGAGTGCCATAAACATATGGAACGTGGAATGAGAAGAACCAGTTTTCTTTTTCCTGCTGAGAAGAATCTAATCGGTTTGCTTCCATGTGTATGTTCCACGTAAAATACATTTGCTATTTTTTTTAAGATTTCAGGTAACACACCCCTAAACTAAAGACTAGAGCCATATCCAATTTCCAAGTTCTTCATTAAACAGGTTTCACATTACCTTGTCCATGACTCGATGGATGTGAGTCTGAGTGAACTCCAGAAGTTGGTGATGGACCAGTGCTGCAATTTATGGGGTCGCAAAGAGCTGGACACGACTGAGCAACTGAACTGAACTGAAGCTGTGTGGTTAATGCTTCCCATATCTCATGATAAGCCCATATCTCAGCCCTTCCCTGGGCTGGTGACACTTAAACACTAAAAAGAGTCAGACTCCAGAGCCTTGTTACTTTCCACTTTCTTTCTACAGCCATTATAAACTCTAGACTCTAATTCTCAATATGTTCACTATTAAAATACGTTAGCTAAAAACTCTAGGTACATTTAATTTTTTTTTAAAAGGTCCCTAACACAACTCCCTTCTGGTAATACACTCTTTTACTCCTCAGATAAATTTCCTCTTAATTGTTTCAGGAAGGGGAGAAGCTTTCCCTGTTGTATATGACCTAGAAGTAAGAAAATATTCCATGAATTTACAGACAGCATTGCAGACATCATGAGCGCCTTCAGCACTTGCTTGTCCCTATTCACCAACTGCAAGAATCTGCAGTTTCTACATGAGCTGCCCCCTGGCTGCAGGGGTGTTTTTCTCCTAGAAGCAGAGCAGGCCAGAGCAAAAACCCTGGGAGTCAAGGCCCCTTTCAGCAGCTCTCAACCGTTAGCCCTGATTAACTGACATTAGACAACAGTCTCTCCAGCATCCTTGCCTTCAGGTGCCCAGCCCTGAGTCATGTCCTACACAGCTTGCAGGAGGCCCCAGAGGGAAGGAGCCCTGGGCGCCTGCAGGGTGACCTCTACAGTGACTCACCTCCCACAAGCATCCTTGCCTTCCCCGCCTCCATTCCCCACTCCCTGAAAGGCGCCTCCTGGGATCTGCCCCCAAAAGAGGTGACTTGTACTCAGATCCTCATCTCGAGATCTGCTTCTGAGGGAACCCAACTTAAGTCAGAGAGAATCATCCAAAAACTTTATAAAATATTGACTTAAAGGAGGAGATTGATGGGAATAACTTCACTTTAATGCAAGTCTGCCTGTGGGTCTTCCTCGGTGGCTCAGAGAGTAAAAAATCTGCCTGCAATGCAGGAGCCCCGGGGTTCAATCCCTGGGTCAGGACGATCCCCTGGAGTAGGGGATCGCAACCCACCCCCAGTGTTCTTGCCTGGAACATCTCATGGAATGAGGAGCCTGGCGGGCTACAGTCCACAGCACCGCAAAGAGTCAGACGTGACTGAGTAACTAACACTTTCCAAGATGCATACATTCTATGTGATAAACTCACACCAGGATGAAGTAAATTAGAAACACAAGAGGGATCCAGGAAAACTTCAGAAGGAAGGTAACATCTCAAAGAGGCCTCGAAGGATGAATACGAGTTCAGCTGGGGCAGAAGCGCTTAAAGGATGCTTGAGGCAGAAGAACCAACAGAATAAAAGCAAGCAAAAGAAAAAAATTGTATACACTCAGGATGAAAAGGAAATGATGAAGATGAAGCAGCAAAGCAGTTCAGAGCCACGAACACAATGCTAAGTCCTCAGAACATCAATTTCTCTCTCTGAGGAGAAAATAAGTGATCAGGGAATTGATACACTACCGTTGTTTAAAAACATATGAGCAGGGACATCCCTGGTGGCACAGGGGATGAGAATCTGCCTCCCCAATGCAGGGCACACAAGTTCAGTCCCTGGTCAGGGAAGATTCCACATACTGCAGAGAGACTAAACCTAGCAGATGAGACTACCGAGCCCGTGAACTGCAACTGCTGATGCCCACACAACTAGAGCCCATGCTTCACAGCAAGAGAGACCACAGCAACGAGGAGCCTGCACCCTGCAATGAAGAGTAGCCCCCACTTGCCACAGCCAGAGAAAGTCCATGCACAGCAACGAAGACCCAGTGCAGCCAAAAATAAAAATGAAAAAAAAGATACCTAAGAGCCGAGCATATGATAAATTGTCAGAAGTATAATAATGTAGATAGTATAAACATTTTGAATTTCTTAAGTTTATTTGTGTGGGTGTATGCTCAGTTGTGTCCACCTCTTTGCAACCCCGTGGACTATTGCCTGCCAGGCTCCTTTCTCTGGGCTTTCCCAGGCAGGAGTGTGGAGTGGGTTGCCGTTTCCTCCTCCAGGGGACCTTCCAGTGCAGGGGCTCAACCGCTGTCTCCTGCGTGGCAGGCAGATTCCATACCACTGCTGCCCCCTGCACTAGTGCAGACCGATTGTGGCACGCCTCTTATTTTTGTGTATTTGTTTGCAGAGACATATGCATGTGAATCTTAGTGCTCTTTCATGAGTAAAAGTAAGTTGTTAGGCAAAATGTACACTGTGGTTTCAGATCTGTGAGCTATATCTGCGTGTAATGAGCATAAGTTGCTCTACAAAGCTGGCACTGTCTGGTGTTACACGCTGCAGTGGATGGCACCGTCACCTGCGCAGTTTCCAACCGGGGAAACCAGCACTTAGCCTTAACAGGCTCCCTGTCCGCGGGGCCACACCCAGTCCATCCGAGCTGCGCCAGTGTTGCCTCCCAGGTAACTCCTGGGCCTCTCCATCTCTCTCAGTTGTCTGTGTCACCACTCAGTTGAGCCATCAGTCAGCTCTCGCTGTGACGAAAGCAAGAGCAAGCATTCATGCTCCCCCCACTTTCAGCCTCTCCTCACAGACCATCACGCCCCACCCCGGCGCACAATCCTGCACTGGCTCATCGCGGCCCTGAGGATAAAGGCCCAGCTTGCTGTGGCCTCTGCCCACCTATTCAGGCTCATCTCTCAAAATGCCATCAAGCCACACTGGCCGCCGTTTAATTCCCCAGAAAAGCCCGTGATCCCAAGCACATCGGGGGGTTTAGATGTATTGATGCACCAGGTCCCATTGAAGATGGCACGTGCCATTGTCAGGCTATAACTGTGGACCTAATGATAGCCCATATTAAGGTGGTGTATCCTTGTCGGCAGTTCATCTTCTGCAGACTACCCCTTCGAACCACCAAAGGCTGCATTTACAGTAAGAATGTATCATCCAAATATTAACAATAATGGCAGCATCTGTCTTGCTAGTCTAAGATCACAGTGATCTCCTGCTTTAACTATTTCTGAAGCTCTTACATTCATTCCTTCACTGTGCTCTAAGCCAAACCCAGTTTACCCCCTCGTGCCAGAGATCACACAGATCTACAAAACATAGAGAAATGCAACAGAAATCACCAGAATGAACTCAGAAAATTGCCATGTGATGCTACCTTAACATCAGATTAACCTGCATTGGATCTAGAATAAACTTTAAGTTATTGTTGATATATGCATTTGACACCCAGGTTCGATCCCTGGGTCAGGAAGATCCCTTGCAGAAGGAAATGGCAACCCACTCCAGTATTCTTGCCTGGAAAATTCACGGACAGAGGAGCATGGTGGGCTACAGTACAGGATGCCACGGAGTCGTACACGGCTTAGGGACTAAACAACAACAGCATCCCACACAACCCTTCATTTTCACCTGTTTAATTCCCACTTCTCCTCCACCTCTCAGCCCAACACCGCTTTCTCAGGAAACTGTCCCTGGCCTCCAGACAAAGCCAGATTTCTGTTTGTTCCTCTGCTAACTTTATGTCTCCTTCCTTCTCCATCTGCCACCTACCCATGTGCCCACTTGGTTATCAACCTTCCTCTTTTGACCGTAAGGTCTATGAAGATGGCACATAGCAAAGGCTTAAGAAATATGTGTTTAAAGAAATTATTCTAAGTTAACCTCGCTCAGGTATCTCGTTAATCATTTCAGATGTTATCTATTTAATGCCCATGTATAGCTAAGAGAACTAAAGTGCTGAGAGACTTAAAAGCTTGTCCAGCCAGTAATGATGGACCTAAAATTTATTCTCAAGTCTGCCTGACTTGAGCTGACACTCCTGGCCACCATCCCATTCTGCAAGAGTAGATAACTATTATATAATAGGATTTCTATATGGAATATTTTTTTAAAAAATTATACAAATGAACCTATAACAAAACAGATTAGGCCCACAGGCATAGAAGGCAAACTTATGGTTCCCAGAGGGGAAAGGGGGTGGGAGTCTGAGATTAACATACTCACACTGTTTGCTGTTTAGTCTCAAAGTCGTGGTCAACTCTTTGCAACCCGATGGACTGTAGCCCACCAGACTCCTCTGTCCATGGGATTTTCCAGGCAAGAATTCTGGAGTGGGTTGTCATTTCCTTCTCCATGTGTTTACACTACTGTATGTAAAATGGAATACCAGCAAGAATCTACTGTATAGCATAGAGAACTATATTCAACATTTTGCAATAATCTATAAGGGGAGGGAATAGAAAAAGAATATATATACGTATCTGTGAATACACATACATATATAAAAAGTGAAAAAGTGCAAGTGTTAGTTCCGTCATATCCAACTCTTTGCAACCCCATGGACTGTAGTTCACCAAACTCCTCTGTCCACGGAATTCTCCAGGCAAAAATACTGGAGTGGGTAGCCATTCCCTTCTCCAGGGGATCTTTCCAACCCGGGATTAAACCTGGGTCTCTCATGTCACAGGCAGATTCTTTATCATCTGAGCCACAAGGAAAGCCCATATATATGTATGGGCTACATATATTTGTATAACTGAATCACTTAGCTGAACACTTGAAACTAATACAACATTGTAAATCAGCTATATTCAATTGGAAAATAAAAATGAGTAATAGGCAACATTTACTAAGTTGTGGAGAATGGCAGTGAAGCATGTGTATTTTCCTGTAAGAAACGAAGCGCTAATCTATGTTTGGTGTAGGATGCAGGATGCATGGGGCTGATGCACAGGATGATTCAGGGAGAGGATGTGGGGTGGGAGGTGGGAGGGGCTTCGGCATTGGGCGATTGTGTTCACCTATGGCTGATTCGTGTCAATGTATAGCAAAACAAATACAGTATTGTAATTAAAAAAAAAATAAATTTAATTTTTAAAAAAAAAAGAGTCATAAGACCCTTTTTCTATTTCTCAGAATTTTTTGTTATATCATTGTCCTGATACCTCTTCGTCAAAACTTTCTTCTACATGATGTTTGAATTTTTCTAAATTTCATTGTATCCAAACTCTAATTTATTGATTCATTGCTTAGCATCATTCCCAGCGTGGCTATTTGTCCTCTCATTGTACCATATTATATCATTCCACCATATTATATCATTCCACATGTATTTTTCCTGCTCTTTGTCTATGTGATGCCCTAATTTTTGCAAATCCACAATAATATAGGAAAATACACCCACTAGGGCTTGTCAGTTTTGTTCAAAATATATTTTCCTGGACAGGTAGTGGTGGAAAGTGTTTTGGAATAAGGGCAGGAAGAGATGATGAGATGAGACTGAATTGTATGTAGAATACAGAGTAGGAAAAATCAGTTCCAGTTTGGAAACAATGAAACCGGATAATATTCCTAGGTAAAAGAACACACATAGTTAAATAATGTCTACTGTGGTATGGAATTGAGTAATACACAGGAGGCTAAACACAATCTTTATCTTAAAAAGAAAATAAATTATTAGAGAAGATTTCACCAAAGGAAACTTCACGTAACAGATAAACACGTATAATAAGAGTTACCACATATTTTAATATGCTGCTATTTTCTTGATAAAGCAGAGTCTCTTAGAATGTAGACATATGTTTTGCTTGCTTCAAACAAAAGATGGTTTAAAGAAACAAAAAGTGAAGGCCCACTGAACTATGAAAATCAGGTCATCTTGATTAAAGATGAGACAAAAGCATTTGGAAATACCAACGCTTCTTACATAATCTGTCACTGACTCTGTACAGTAAGCTTAGGAGCGAGCAAGGGAACTGTCTCCAGCCACAGCCCTGTACCTCCCTCCCGGAGGAATCTGCTTCTGCCACACACAGCTGGTTCCCCCGAAAGGGCATTCTGAACACCCCGTCCCACTCACCCGAGACTCCTGGCCTTCTCATCTCACTTCCTCAGTGGGCTCCTCCTCAGCCGACTTGGCCCCCAGCCCTGCCCCTGCTCTGCCCTTGAGGATCACTAGGTTTGGAGCGTCTCTTCTTTCACCTTTCCCCAAGGTGCAGCAACCCTGCTCATTCTCCGGCTCTCTTTGCTTGGAGGTGACTCTGCCCACCCAAGCCCCAGGGTGCCCGCCCCCTACTTAGCTGCTTCTTTCCCCAGGAGGGGCAGTTCACCATGCTTGAGCCATCGTCCGTGTGATGAGGCTTGAAGGAAACTTGTAGGTTCCCAACTGCCCACCCATATCCACTAGAAGCATCTCTGAAAATGCAAATGCTGTCAAAAAGGAATATAGGCAATCCCCATTATTCCTAGGGTTTGCCTATGCGCTGCATTAATAAATGACTCTTGCTCCTTGGAAGGAAAGCTATGACAAAACAATGCACTGTATTAAAAAGCAGAGACACCACTTCGCAGACAAAGGTCCATATAGTCAAAGCTATGGGTTTTCCAGTAATCATGTGTGGATGTGAGAGTTGGACCATAAAGAAGGCTGAGCACTAGAGAACTGATGCCTTCATGGTGCAGAAGACTTTGGGAGTCCCTTGAACTTCAAGGAGATCAAGCCAGTCAATCCTGAAGGAAAGCAGCCCTGAATATTCATTGGAAGGACTGATGCTGAAGCTGAAACTCCAATACTTTGGCCACCTGATAAGAAGAGTTGACTCATTGGAAAAGACTCCGATTCTGGGAAAGATTGAAGGTGGGAGGAGAAGGGAGTAACAGAGGATGACATGGTTGGATGGCATCTTTGACTCAAGGGACATGAGTTTGAGCAAACTCTGGGAAATGGTGAAGGACAAGGAAGGCTGTTGTGCTTCAGTCCATGGGGTTGCTGAGTTGGACACAACTGAGCGACTGAACAACAAAGGTTTGTCATAGCTTTCCTTCCAAGGAGCAGGGGTCTTTTAATCTCATGGCTGCAGTCACCATCCACAGTGATCTTGGAGCCCAAGAAAATAAAAATCAGCTGTAGTTAAATATAAAATATATTTTTAAAAAGAAGATGGAAATAATCATGCTCATCTCACAAGACAGATAAAACAATAGAATAAGGTATAGCACTGTGCCTAGTAAAAGTCAAAAAGTGATTTTTTTTCCAAACAGTAGACAGTAAAGCTTCTTTCCAGCTCAGAAAGTCTATGGATACAAGCAGTCAGCACTGCCTTACATGCTGTTTTTTTTCCTGACTTATGTCTCTTCCTTATTAAGACATTGCAATGTTGCAGTGAAGGAAGAACTTATTCAGTAATCCTGTGCATTAAACAAGTAAACGAACTGACACCAATGCCTCAGAGATGATTCTAAGGGTCACTATAGACCTCCATCTTTTCTGCTTGAGGTCACAAAACAACTATCCAACAGTTTTGAAACTCTGGACCCCTCCAAGTCCTCTTGCTCTACCTGTTAGTAACATAAATTTATTAACATGTTTATTATTTTGTCTAATTTTGGTTTTCTCCACTGGAATTATAAGCATATGTCCTTGCTCAAAGTTCAAGGCCAAATGCAGAGTAAAACTATATATTCTCATGCCAGAAGGCTCTGTTTTAAAAACTCTAAAAAATAAAGCCTTGTTTATAAGCTTTAGACCATGGCTGCAAGAAAAATGTAATATGCAAATTAGACATTTGATAACTTTACTGCTAAATAATAAAGGCAGCACTCCAAACCTCAGCCAGACATTTGCATAACTGCATTACCAGCATTCATATGAGCCATAATGGAAGCGAAGGGGAAATCTTGCTTATTTCCTATCCACTCCATAATAGAACACGACTCTCATTTGCCCTTACAAATAAAGCTTAATTGTTGTTTTAAAACCAGATGCCATATTTGGGTTCTTTTATGGTTCCTGGTCGCCATGAGGGAGCAGCAGCATATTTCATAAGGAAGGAAAATGTTTAATAAAAAACTGTGGTTATTGCAAAAGAAGTGCACTAAATATTCAACTTTTATTACACCTCTGCATTTACTGTCTCTGCATTTCTCTGCATTTTGGCAGAGCAATTTCTCATTACACATATCATCTCTTTTCAAGATTAATTTCTTCAGGGTCAGTTTTTCCCAAATCTCTTTATGTACACACTCAGTACAGAGAACCAGCTGATACTCCTAACAACCCCCTTCTAATTACTTAATTAATTAATAATTCTTGGCTGTCCTTAGAGACAACCTAGGATGCACCCAATCAATGCTTGATGATTGAGCTGAAATTAAATTTATTCCATTTAAGAAAGTTACTTATGGCACTTATCTTGGTTTGGGGCACTCCCAAATGCAGATTCTGAAATAGAGCTTGGGTGCAAGCAGTTTAGGGACTCCTCAAGTGGTTCAGTGGTAAAGAATTCGCCTGTCAATATAGAAGATATGGGTTTGATCCCTGGGTCAGGAAGATCTCCCGCAGGAGGAAAGGGCAATCTACTCTAGTATACTTGCCTGGAGAATCCCATGGACAGAAGAGCCTGGCAGGCCACAGTCCGTGGAGTTGCAAAGAGTCAGACATGACTTAGGGACTGGGCACAGACCCACACAGATAGTGTATTTGGAAGGTGATCTCAGGAAGCACAAGTGAAGCAGTGGGGAAAGTGAGACAGGGAAGGGAGGTAAGCTAAACAGGTGCGTCAATGAGACAGGTAAATGCTGGAGAGCAACTGGGCTCCAGACCCAGACGGGATGTGAGAAAAACCATATGAATGGAATTTTCATAAACCCCATGTGTCCCCACTATGCAGCCATCTCTGCTGCTGCTGCAAAGTCGCTTCAGTCATGTCCAACTCTGTGCGACCCCATAGACGGCAGCCCACCAGGATCCTCCATCCCTGGGATTCTCCAGGCAAGAACACTGGAGTGGGTTGCCAGTTCCTTCTCCAGTGCATGAAAGTGAAAAGTGAAAGTGAAGTCACTCAGTAGTGTCAGACACTTAGCGACCCCATGGACTGCAGCCTTCCAGGCTCCTCTGTCCCTGGGATTTTCCAAGCAAGAGTACTGGAGTGGGGTGCCATTGCCTTCTCTGACGCAACTATCTCTTCTGCTGCTGCTCCTTCGCTTCACTGGTGTCCGACTCTGTGCGACTCCATAGATGGCAGCCCACCAGGCTCCTCCGTCCCTGGGATTCTCCAGGCAAGAATACTGGAGTAGGTTGCCATTTCCTTCTCCAGTGCATGAAAGTGAAAAGTGAAAGTGAAGTTACTCAGTCATGTCCGACCCTCAGCGACTCCATGGACTGCAGCCTTCCAGGCTCTTCCGTCCATGGGATTTTCCAGGCAAGAGTACTGGAGTGGGGTGCCATTGCCTTCTCTGATGCAACCATCTCTGCTCTCCTTGTATTACCCACTCATGCCTGGCTTCTCAGGGATACAGCCTAGAGTGAGGACTGGACACCATGCATTCCATCATCCCCTGACCCCCACATCCCACCTACTGTCAGAGGCAAATCCACACACTGTCACTCTTCAAAACAATGTTCTCTGTCACCCTCGACTTGAAGGTTATTAAGCTCATTGGAAACCTTGTTTTTAAATCATTATGAATGATTCTTAGAATCTGGCCCTCAATCATTTTGGCTCATCTTTTCCATGAAATGATTTTAAGACTTTATATTCACTGCAACATATTTTTAAGTTATCTACATGATTTTTATCAAATGTTTAAGTGGTTGCTAGATGTGACTTTCAGTGAAATATAGATATTGAAAATCCAAAGTAAAACTGCTATTCTACTCTTTTCAATGTTCCCAATGGAAGGAATCTAAATTCCAAAAGAATTTGATTCTCACCATTGTCCATTTAAAAATATAAATTTATGTGTCTCTTGTTTTATGATGTTCCTTAAAGTCTTATTCCCATTACATTTTTCCCACAGAGTTAATTCTAATATAACAACATTATACTTGAAATAATTTTGGTAAATAAACATGATAATTCCTTTCAAAATGTAAACAAACTGACATTTTTAAAAATTTCCTGTGATCTTACAGTTCAAATTTTTTTTTAACTTTTCTTCTGAGGCGTTCACATACACTTCTCATTCAGTACATAATTAAACAGAATAATGCAAATATCTTTTAAACATTGATAAATATATAAAAATTCAAATGCTAGCAGAAATGAGTCTTTTTTTCCTCATTGGTTCATCTCTTCATGAACAGTATTATTTTGCTGCTAAAATAAGACAGAGGCCAGCATTAGTCTTATTTTAATAAACAGCACTGAGAGAACTTGTCAAAAAAAAAAAAGGTAGCTGGGAATAGAATAGATTTTGTTATAGCAATGTCTTTCAGTTCTTTAAACTTTTCCAGAGTTACATCCTAAATATAACATAAGATAGTAGTCTATCATCAAAGATTATTATGAATAATCTAGGGTAAGTCTCAGGATAATTTTAGAGCAATTTAGTTTAAAATAAAGAATTAGAAACTGTCTGAGTTGAAATGAAGTTTTTGTCAGTCATTAGAGCACTTTGCTTTCTCCGTATCAGTATTTCACAGGGTGCTTTGGTTTGGCCCTCAGAAGTTTTTCCATCACAGCAAGAATAGGGGTGGATAAGCAGGGAGATGGGGAAAAGGGAGGTGTGAAAAGTAAACATGAAATCCTCCAGAAGGTAAGAATCTCTGAAGACAGATCAGCTTGACAAGAGGCTGCAGGGAGTTCAGAATCCGGAAGCTGATTGGTTGAAGCCACACATGTCCTTGCATACTACCTTGGGAAGTCTGTGAACCCCAAGGGTACACACTTGTACACACACACACACACACACACACACATACACACACACACACTGGTTTACAGTTCACTGGCTTAGGAACCAACTTTCTGACCCCCGAGTCCTTTGGATCCTTGCCTTGTGAAATTCAAAGACCAAGTTTTGAAACCCCCAAACTGAAAACAAACTCTTTGGTTTGGCTGTTTCACCCTCTGGGCAAGTTAATAAAACTTTAATGCCCTGGCAGCTGCCTCAAAAGAAGGGGAAGGGACAGGGGGCAAACAGTTACCAGGGGAAAAAAAAATGCATTAGTTAGCAATTCATAGTTGTGCCTTGCTACAAATAAAAGAGCTTGCTTAAGATCACAAGTGAGCAGGGTACATCCTGGGCGCTACAGGTGTCAGCAAGTCAAAATAATTTGATTTGTTGGTGGGCTTAAGATTAGTGGATAAGAAAAGAGGAGCATCTCCTAGTAGAGGGCAGTAAGATAATAAAAGATAAGGATGCTGGAAGTCACCAAGGATGTTAAGGGAAAAGCGGAAAGAAGGGTTTTGGTGATGTTCATATGAAAGACCAGAGGGAGACAATACAGGAAAAGTTAAAGGAGGCAGCAAGGAATCAATGGAGATTTCTGGGTCAGAGGACCACATGAAATGGCCATCTTTAATGATATGTAACCTTCAGCATTTTATTCCACTTGCCATATGCAGGAAATGAAATAAAATCCACAGGTAGAAAAAAACTTTTAAACATGGCAGGTAATGCCTTTGTATAAATTTTCCAGCTATTGGTTTAGATTTGTGTGAATGTTAAATGTGCCTTTGTTTTATATGTAATGTGTATGTATACATATAACCATCTGAAATATTCTGCAACTATTTAATGATAACAACGCATGTAGAGAGGCTTCAGGCAGTCTGGGCCAATTGGGTCCTAAACTAATGACTTCTTTACTGAATGTTTTATTTATTGAATTCAGGGTCCTCCCAATGTACGGCAAAAGGTCTCAGTTAGTGCTAAATTACCAAAATTTTACCTGGGAATTCAAAAAAGAATAGCACTAAAATTTGTATATTTTTTAAACAATTGCAATAATAATGATAAAGACTGGGCTTCCCTGGTGGTCCAGTGGTTAAAAGTCTGCCTTCAAATGCAGGAGACACAGGTTCATCTCTGGAAGATTCCGCATTCCCTGGAGCAACTAAGCCTGTGGGCCACAGCTGCTGAGCCTGCACTCTAGAGCCCGTTCTGCACACTGGAGTGGGCTGCCATGTCCTTCTCCAGTGCATGAAAGTGAAAAGTGAAAGTGAAATCGCTCAGTCGTGTCAGACTCTTAGTGACCCCATGGACTGCAGCCTACGAGGCTCCTCCGTCCATGGGGTTCTCCAGGCAAGAGGACTGGAGTGGGGTGCCATTGCCTTCAGAAAATATCAACCCCCTTTAACTGAAAGGGGTTCAGTGAAAAAGTTACTTTATAGGGCAAGAGAGACTTCCCAATTGTAACCAAGTCAAGGACCTTGAGATGGGGACATTTTCTTGGATTATCTGAATGAACCCAGTGTAATCACAAAAGATTCCTGAAAGTGAAAGAAGGAGGTTTACACGTCAGAGGCAAGGGAGATAAGATGACGAAAACAGAGATCAGAGTGATGCAAGGCCATCATCCAGGGGATGCACACAGCCTGAGAAACTGGGAAAGGCGAGAAAAGAGATTCCCCCTGGAGAGTGCACAAGAAAGCCAGCCCCACTGACCCTTTCAGGCCAATGAGACCCATTCCAGACTTCTGAGCTTCAGAATTGTATGATTAAAAATGTGCATTGTTTTAAGCACTAAGTTTGTGGTTATTTGTTTCAGTAGAAATAGGAAACTAATATAGTGCCCCAGTGAAATGACAAGAACCTTTACAAATTAACTATGTAGGAATATCTCATATTAACTACACACTCAGTTCAGTTCAGTCACTCAGTCATGTCCAACTCTTTGCAACCCCATGAATAGCAGCACGCTGGCTGCTCCCTGTTCATTACCATCTCTCGGAGTTCACTCAGACTCACGTCCATCGAGTCCGTGATGCCATCCAGCCATCTCATCCTCTGTTGTCCCCTTCTCATCCTGCCCCCAATCCCTCCAAGCATCAGAGTCTTTTCCAATGAGTCAACTCATGAGGTGGCCAAAGTACTGGAGTTTCAGCTTTAGCATCATTGCTTCCAAAGAAATCCCAAGGTTGATCTCCTTCAGAATGGACTGGCTGGATCTCCTTGCAGTCCAAGCGACTCTCAAGAGTCTTCTCCGACACCACAGTTCAAAAGCATCAATTCTTCGGTGCTCAGCCTTCTTCACAGTCCAACTCTTACATCCATACATGACCACAGGAAAAACCATAGCCTTGACTAGACAGACCTTAGTCGGCAAAGTAATGTCTCTGCTTTTGAATATACTATCTACGTTGGTCATAACTTTTCTTCCAAGGAGTAAGCGTATTCTAATTTCATGGCTACAGTCACCATCTGCAGTGATTTTGGAGCCCCAAAAAAATAAAGTCTGAATCTGTTTCTATTGTTTCCCTATCTATTTCCCATGAAGTGATGGGACCAGATGCTATGATCTTCGTTTTCTGAATGTTGAGCTTTAAACCAACTTTTTCGCTCTCCTCTTTCACTTTCATCAAGAGGCCCTTTAGCTCCTCTTCACTTTCTGCCATAAGGGTGATGTCATCTGCATATCTGAGGTTATTGATATTTCTCCCGGCAATCTTGATTCCAGCTTGTGTTTCTTCCAGTCCAGCGTTTCTCATGATGTACTCTGCATAGAAGTTAAATAAGCAGGGTGACAATATACAGCCTTGATGTACTCCTTTTCCTATTTGGAACCAGTCTGTTGTTCCATGTCCAGTTCTAACTGTTGCTTCCTGACCTGCATACAGATTTCTCAAGAGGCAGGTTAGGTGGTATGGTATTCCCATCTCTTTCAGAATTTTCCACAGTTTATTGTGACCCACACAGTCAAAGGCTTTGGTATAGTCAATAAAGCAGAAATAGATGTTTTCTGGAACTCTCTTGCTTTTTCCATGATCCAGTGAATGTTGGCAATTTGATCTCTGGTTCCTCTGCCTTTTGTAAAACCAGCTTGAACATCAGGAGTTCACGGTTCACATATTGCTGAAGCCTGGCTTGGAGAATTTTGAGCATTACTTTACTAGCATGTGAGATGAGTGCAATTGTGTGGTAGTTTGAGCATTCTTTGGCATTGCCTTTCTTTGGAATTGGAATGAAAACTGACCTTTTCCAGTCCTGTGGCCCCTGCTGAGTTGTCCAAATTTGCTGGCATATTGAGTGCAGGACTTTCACAGCACCATCTTTCAGGATTTGAAACAGCTCCACTGGAATTCCATCACCTCTACTAGCTTTGTTGGTAGTGATGCTTTCTAAGGCCCACTTGACTTCACATTCCAAGATGTCTGGCTCTAGATTAGTGATCACATCATCATGATTATCTGGGTCGTGAAGATCTTTTTGTACAGTTCTTCAGTGTATTCTTGCCATCTCTTCTTATTAGAATTACCTAATGTCTTCTAAAAATATCCTTTGGGGGAACCCATGTACATTGTTGGGCGTCCCCTGTGGCTCAGCTGGTAAAGAAGCCACCTGTAATGTGGAAGACCTGAGTTCAATCCCTGGGTTGGGAAGATTCCCTGGATAAGGGAAAGGCTATCCACCCAGTATTCTGGCCTAGAGAATTTCATTGACTGTATCGTCCATGGGGTCGTAAAGAGTCAGACACGACTGAGCGACACTTTGACTTTCACATGTACACTGTTTGTGGGAATGTGATTGGTGCAGACCTCTGGAAATTGCAAATAGCTTACAAATAGCTGAGAAAAGAAGAGAAGTGAAAGGCAAAGGAGAAAAAGAAAGGTATACCTATCTGAATGCAGAGTTCCAAAGAAAAGCAGAGAGATTAAAAAGCCTTCCTCAGTGATCAATGCAAATAAAGAAAGGAAAAAAATAGAATGGGAATGACTAGAGATTTCTTCAAGAAAATTAGAAATACCAAGGGAACTTTTAATGCAAAAAAATTGGCACAATAAAGGACAGAAATGGTATGGATCTAACAGAAGCAGAAGATGTTAAGAAGAGGTGGAAAGAATACACAGAAAAACTATACAAAAAACATCTTCATGACCCAGATAACTATGATGGTTTCATCACTCACCTAAGCCAGACATACTGGAATGTGAAGTCAAGTGGACCTTAGGAAGCATCACTACGAACTAGTGGAGGTGATGGAATTCCATCTGAGCTAGTTCAGATCCTAAAGGATGATGCTGTGAAAGTGATGCACTCAATATGACAGCAAATTTGGAAAATTCAGCAGTGGCCACAGGACTGGAAAAGATCAGTTTTCATTCCAGTCCCAAAGAAGGGCAATGTCAAAGAATGTTCAACTACTGCACAATTGCACTCATCTCACATGCTAGCAAAGTAATGCTCAAAATTCTCCAAACCAGCCTTCAACAGTACATGACCATGAACTTCCAGATGCTCAAACTGGATTTAGAAAAGGCAGAGAAACCAGAGATCAAATTGCCAACATCCATTAGATCATGGAAAAAGTGCAAGTGAGTTCCAGAAAAATATCTATTTCTGTTTTATTGATTACATCCAAGCCTTTGACTGTGTAAATCACAACAAACTGTGAAAAATTCTTCAAGAAATGGGAATACCAGACCACCTTATCTGCCTCCTGAGAAATCTGTACGCAGGTCAAGAAGCAACATTTAGAACCAGACACCTGATATGGAACAACAGACTGGTTCTAAATTGGGAAAGGAGTACATCAAGGCTGTATATTGTCACCCCACTTATTTAACTTATATTCAGAGAACATCATGCAAAATGCCAGGCTGGATGAAGCACAAGCCGGAATCAAGATTGCTGGGAGAAACATCAGTAACCTTAGATATGCAGATGACACCACCCTTATGGCAGAAAGCAAAGAACTAAAGCGTCTCTTGATGAAAGAGAAAGAGGAGAGTGAAAAAGGTGGCTTAAAACTCAACATTCAGAAACCTAAGATCATGGCATCTGGTCCCATCACTTCATGGCAAATAGATGGGGAAACAACAGAAACAGTGACAAACTTTATTTTGGGGGGGCTCCAAAACCACTGCAGATGGTGATTGCAGCCATAAAATTAAAAGACACTTACTGCTTGAAAGAAAAGTTATGGCCAACCTAGACAGCATATTAAAAAGCAGAGACATTACTTTGCCAACAAAGGTCCGTCTAGTCAAAGCTATGGTTTTTCCAGTAGTCCTGTATGGATGTGAGAGTTGTACTACAAAGAAAGCTGAGCACCAAAGACTTGATGCTTTTGAACTGTGTTATTGGAGAAAACTCTTGAGAGTCCCTTGGACTGCAAGGAGATCCAACGAGTCCATCCTAAAGTAAATCAGTCCAGAATATTCATTGGAAGGACAGACGCTGAAGTTGAAGTTCCACTACTTTGGCCACCTGATGCGATGCGAAGAACTGACTCATTTGAAAAGACCCTGATGCTGGGAAAGACTGAAGGCAGGAGGAGAAGGGGATGACAGAGGATGAGATGGTTGGATGGCATCACCGCACTGACTCAATGGGCATGGTTTTGAGCAAGCTCTGGGAGTTGGTGATAGACAGGGAAGCCTGGCGTGATGCAGACCATGGGGTCACAAAGGGTCAGATATGACTGAGTGACTGAACTGAACTCTGGAAAGGAGCACAGAACTTCTCAGGAAAAAAAAAAAAATAGAACTACCATTGCCTGCATGCTTAGTCACTCAGGCATGTCTGAATCTTGGTGACCCCATGGACTATATCCTGCCAGGCTCATCTGTTCATAGGATTTCTCAGGCAAGAATATTGCAGTGGGTTGCCATTTCCTTCTCCAGGAGATCTTGCCCACCCAGGGGTTGAACGAATGTCTCCTGCATTGTAGGCAGATTCGTTACCATCTGAGCCACCATGGATTACCGAAGAACTATCATATTACCTAGCAATTCTACTCCTCAGCATATATCTGAAAAAAACACTAACTCAAAAGATACATGCACCCCAATGCTCATAGCAGCATTATTCACAACTGCCAAGGTATGGAAGCAACCTAAGTATCCATCAATAGATGGATGGATAAAGAATCTGTGAGATATTGTATTTAAGTGCACTGAGCAGCTTCAGCTGCATGCAACAAATTCTGGTAAATTCTCTTTTCATTTTTATTCTACTACAAATATTTTTTAATTTTCCTTGTTATGGCTTCTTAGACATACCCATCATTTAAATATAGATATTTAATTTCCAAATACATAGTATTTTGCTTAAAGTATCTTTAATATTAATTAATCTCTCATTTTACACTAAATTCTCATTTAAGTGCTTTCTTCTCTGCAATCACCCTCTGGGTTTTTTTCAGTCTAACTTTATTGAGGCTTCCGATGGTTAAGTCGAAGATCTCTCTTGGTAAGTGTCACATTGCACTTGAAAATATATGGGTTTATTTTCAAATATCTTTTGATATTGATTTCTAACATAATTCTGCAGTGATAAGAGAACAGACTCTCTTTGATTTCAATACCTTTATCACCATGAAATTTTTGCACCTTGTTTTATGTCCCTGGATATGTTCCATGGTCTCTTGGTTTAGTCTATAGGAATTTGAATAGAATTTGTATCCTACAGTTGTGTGAAAATTCTATAAATCTTAATTATGTTCAATTGGTGCACAGTGCTTTTCAGGTTTACTATATCCTTTTCCGTTCAGTTGCTCAGTCGTATCCAACTCTTTGCGACCCCATGAATCACAGCACGTCAGGCCTCCCTGTCCATCACCAACTCCTGGAGTTCACTCAAACTCATGTCCATTGAGTTGGTGATGTCATCCAGCCATCTCATCCTCTGTCGTCTCCTTCTCCTCCTGCCCCCAATCCCTCCCAGCATCAGGATCTCTTCCAATGAATCAACTCTCCGCATCAGGTGGCCAAAGTATTGGAGTTTCAGCTTCAGCATCAGTCCTTCCAATGAACACCCAGGACTGATCTCCTTTAGGATGGACTGGATGGACCTTCTTGCAGTCCAAGGGACTCTCAAGAGTCTTCTCCAACACCACAGTTCAAAAGCATCAGTTCGTTGGTGCTCAGCTTTCTTTACAGTCCAACTCACATCCATACATGACCACTGGAAAAACCATAGCCTTGACTAGATGAACCTTCGTTGGCAAAGTAATGTCTCTGCTTTTTAATATGCTATCTAGGTTGGTCATAACTTCCCTTCTATATCCTTTCACTTCTCTGTATATTCATTCTATTAATTTTTGAGAGTTGGATATTGAAATTCCAACTAAAAATCTTAATTTATCTACTTAAAAGAATTACAATAAACAGTGGAACTATATGTAACCTTGTTCTGTTTCCCCAGTCTCCTGTAAATGTGTTATCATACTTTCATAATTTAAAAAAAATAAAAATTAAAAAAAGAAGCAGTGAGGTATATACATATATGTATATGAAGATTCCCCCTGGAGGAGAGCATGGCAACCCACTCCTGTGTCATTGCCTTGGAGAATCCCATAGGCAGATGAGCCTGGCTGGCTACGGTCTGTAAGGTTGCAAAGAGTCAGACTTGACTGAGGCGACTTAGCACAAGCGCACACACACACACATTCACGTGTGTGTGTGTGTGTGTGTGTGTGTGTAAAATGCAATACTACTCCACCACAAAAAACAATAACATTTTCCCATTTGCAGCAACGTGGATGAACTTACAGGACATTGTGCTAAGTGAAATAAGTCAGACAGAGAAAGACAAATACTGTATGGAATCACTTATATGTGAAACCTGAAAACTACAACCACTTAGTTTATATAACAAAAAGAAGCAAACTCACATATAAAGAACAAAGGAGTGGTTATCAGTGGGGAGAAGCAGGAGTAATATAGGGGTGGAAGAGTGTACACTCAGTACAAACTACTGAGTGTAAGATAGGCTTAGCGATGCATTGTACAACCCTATAAAATATAGCCAATATTTTATAATAATTGTAAATGGAAAATAACATTTTAAATTGCATTAATTTTTTTTTATAAATAAAACAACAACAAAAAAATTGGGGGAGGCCATACAGTGTGTTGGTTTTTAATCCCAAAACTAGGTCCAAACCTGCATCCCTTGCAGTGGAAGTGCAGAGTCTTAACAACTGGATCACCAGTGTGTGTGCACGCTCAGTCACGTCTGACTCTTTGTGACCCTATGGACTGTACTTCCCGCCAGGTTTCTCTGTCCATGGGATTTTCCAGGCAAGAATACTAGAATGGGTTGCCATTTCCTCCTCCAGGGTATCTGCCCAACCCAGGAATCAAACCCAAGTCTCCTGTGTCTTCTACACTGGCTGGCAGATTCTTTAACATTGCACTACCTGGGAAGCCTCTAAAATTCTTAAATGATTATCATCTATAATATTTGATTGTTCTTGGTAATCTAATGCAGATATTAAAAAAAAAAAAAGTATGTTTATCACCAGGGTAGGCACAAAGGAAACTGAGGTGGGGAACAGAAATTGAGGGTTGTTAAATATCATAGGGCCTTCCTAAAGGGCAGGAAATTTATCAGCTGTGCTTCTCTTCTCTACTCTAGCAGTCCTGTTTGCCCAGAAATCAATGACCATGAAACAACTCATGTATCTTCAGTGGACAAACACGTGTGTTTTCCTAATCCATGATGTAGAGAGCAGGATGAAAAGCCAGAGACTGCTGGGGGTGGAAGAGTATTAGATTTAAAAAATGGATTGCATCCAAATGTCATGGGCATGAATTTTGGGAAGCCTAATGATTTTTGAAAAATATCTGTTAGGAATGCTGCTCATGCCAGGCTCCAGGGTAAAACCACAAGTAGGAATTGATTTGTTGTATTTTATAAAATCCAAATGCTGCTTTCCTGTTTTTAAATAGTTTTTTTTTTTAATAACAAAATCTGAAATAGAACACAAGGGAAGAAATTGAGACAGCACATTTGAACCTTCTCAAGCTGCCAGGTCACGTATCTCTCCCTCTTCCCCTCCAGAGAGGCCCAGGTGTGACCACTCTCCGTCTGCCAGAGATCTGAGACTCAGCAGAGGTGATTCACACAATGCCCAGTCCTAGACCATGCTTTTAAAATATTCAGGAGTGGCCAAAGCTTTGGCATCATGTGTGAAAGTGAAGTCACTCAGTGGTGTCCGACTCTTTGCGACCCCCTGGATGATAGCCCACCAGGCTCCTGCATCCATGGGATTTTCCAGGCAAGAGTACTGGAGTGGATTGCCATTTTCTTCTCCAGGGGATCTTCCCAACCCAGGGATTGATCCTGGGTCTCCCGCCTTGCAGGCAGACTCTACCATCTGAGCCACAAGGGATTATGTGTACACTCATTTAAATTCACTGAACTGAAAAAGAACAAGTGAGAAAAAGCAAAGGACATTTAGCAAGTGCTAAATGTCTGTGTCACTGTTTACACTTTCTGGCAAGTCTTTATTTGATGATAATTTCAGTCTCTCCCTCTGCTTCTCCTCCAGGTAACATGAGCCACAAAGATCAAGAGGAAGAAGCCAGTCCTTCCCCCTGAAGCGATCTCAAAACCGAGCAGCTGCTTAAACCCCCAGATGCCTCCTAGACTAGCTTCCCATGAACTTGAGATTTGTGCTCTTTAAGATTTAGGCTTTTGTGGGAATGTTCTTGATGAGTGCAAATGACAAGGCCAAGACAGAGGCTGTGCAAAAGAACGGGGTTTGGAAATGAAGGGACTTCAAAGTACAAAAGCCTCTGTCAAGTTGAGGAGCAGTTCCTAGAAAGAACACATGCATTTTTATTGATAAAGTGCTATTGATGGACTTCCCAGGTGGCACAGTGGTCAAGAATCCACCTGCCAATGCGGAAGATGCAGGAGACGCAATTTGATCCCTAAGTCAGGTGGCAACCCACATCAGTATTCTTGCCTGGGAAATCACATGGAGAGAGGAGACTGGTGGGCTACAGTCCATGGGATTGCAAAGAGTCACATGCGCAAGTTTTTATAGATATTGTTAGGAATGTGTTATCTCAGGCAAAGCTGAATACCTCACACGTCACTTGCAGCAAACTCTATGGCAATTCTCTCTCTTGTAAAATATTCTTTTATTTCTTTACTTATTCATTTATTTATCTGTGGCTGCACTGGGTCTACTATATGAGGGCTTTCTCTGTGGTGATCAGGGGCTGTTCTCCAGTTGCAATGCCTGGGCTTCTCGTTGTGGTGGCTTCAGCATAGCTTCAGGTGTGTGGGCTTAGTGGTTGCAGTTCCTGAGTTCTAGACGGCGGGCTCAGTGGTTGTGGCACCCAGGCTTACTTGCCCAACGCATGTGAAACCTTCCTGCACCAGGGATCGAACCTGTGTCCCCTTCATTGCAAGGCAGATTCTTAACCACTGGACCACTAGAGAAGCTCTACAGCAGTTCTTGAAGGCAAGTGACATCTGTGGAGAGCCTTCCTGTTCAGGTTTTTAGAGGTGGATTTGATAAGTGATAAATAACACACCACTCCTGGTCTAGGTGTCTGACTAGCAACTGAGAAACAAGACAGAAAGGAAAACTTAGATGGGGACCAAACCATCATGTTTATGACCAGTACAGGCTAAGCTAGAGAATATGCTTACCTCTGAGGGACAAAGGGCTTCTTAAAACTGAACACAAGAATTAACCTGGCCTGTCCAGCTGTGTTGGTTACCTATTGCTGTGTAACAAGCAACACCCAAACTTTGTAGCTGACAGCAGACATTTCTTATCTTGAGCTTCCCCCAGTAACGAAACCACCTGTAATGCATGAGAGAACAAGAGATATGGGTTCAATCCCTGGGTCAAGAAGATGCCCTAGAGTGGGAAAATGGCAACTCACTCGAGTATTCTTGCCTGGAGAATCCCATGGACAGAGGAGGAGCCAGGGGGTCTATAGTCCATGGGGTCGCAAAGAGTCAGACACAGCTGAAGCAACTGAACACACATACACATTTATAACCTCTCAGTTTATGTGGATCAGGAATCTGGGTGCAGCACAGCTGGGCTGTCAACTCAGTATTTCTCAGAAGGCTATAATCACGGTGTCAGCTAGAGCTATGGTCCTCTAAAGGCTCAAATGGGAAAGGGTTGACTTCCAGATTCCCTGGTTGCTGGCAGGAGTTCGTTCCTCACAGGCTATTGGACTGAGTGCCTCAATTCCTTGCTGGCTGCTGACCAGAGATATTAGTCCCTTGCTCTGTGGTCCTCTCCACAGGGCTACGTATAACATGAGCGAGTGAGTGAAAGTCACTCAATCATGTCTGACTCTTTGCAACCTCATAGACTGTAGCCTGCCAGTCTCCTCTGTCCATAGGATTCTCCAGGCAAGAATCCTGGAGTGGGTTGCCATTTCCTTCTCCGGGGGATCTTCCCCCCCCACGGACTGAACCCACATCTGCTGCATTGCACGTGCAATCTTAACCATCTTAGCCACCAGGTAAGCCCAAGATAATAAATGTTTGCTATTTAAAGCTACTAAGTTTGCAGAGTTTTTCGTTACACAGCAATTGGTAATTAACACATCTAGACTGATCTGGCTAATCCTTGTGTTCAGTTTTAGGAAATCCTTTGTCCCTTATAACCTAAGGGATAACTTATAACTTATGCCAGCCTACTTCTCTCCAGAGCAAGGGCTCCACCAGAGAGAAAGAGAAGGCCAGCAAGATGGAGTTTATCATCTTTGTATAACTTCATCTCAGAACTGCTATCCCATCATTTTTCCATATTTTGTTTCTTAGAAGCACATCACTAGGTTCAACCCACCCTCAAGGGGAAGAGGTTCCAGTAGGGCAGAAGCACAATGAGACAGAGATGGTAGGGGACTTTTCAGAAGAAGTCCACCTTGACAGACACGTCAGACAGCACTGAGGGTGGGCAGGAGGGCTCCCTCCACTGCCCCAGAAGGAAAAACACCTGTTCCCAATAAGCAGCTTGCCCCCAGGAGAAATGATAGAGAACATGGTGAATGGGATGAATACTACTCACTCTCTTTTATACCCAGCCATCCATCACATCAATAAACTCTGAAAAGGAAGTAGTGGAAAGAGGCTTTAAGACTTGGGCTAGGAACTTCCCTAGTGGCCCAGTGGTTAAGAATCCACCTTGCAAAATGTAGACCATGAAGGTTCGATCCCTGGTTGGGGCACTAAGATCCCACATGCTACAGGGCAACTAAGCCTGCACATTACAACCAGTGAGTCTGCGAACCACAGAGACCCAACGCAGCCAATAAATAAACACTTAAAAAGGGGTGGGGGAGCAGTCATGATCCTTTTCAGCATTCTTCCTGCCACCCAATGCCCTCCACTTTAACACACACATACACAAAAAAAGACTTGGGCTAATCACAGGACTCAAACTACCGCACAATTGCACTCATCTCACACACTAGTAAAGTAATGCTCAAAATTCTCCAAGCCAGGCTTCAGCAGTTTGTGAACCATGAACTTCCAGATGTGCAAGCTAGTTTTAGAAAAGGCAGAGGAACCAGAAGTCAAATTGCCAACATCCACTGGATCATCGAAAAAGCAAGAGAGTTCCAGAAAAATATCTATTTCTGCTTTATTGACTACGCCAAAGCCTTTGACTGTGTGGATTCCAATAAACTGTGGAAAATTCTGAAAGAGATGGGAATACTAGACCACCTGACCTGCCTCTTGAGAAACCTATATGCAGGTCAGGAGGCAACAGTTAGAACTGGACATGGAACAACAGACTGCTTCCAAATAGGAAAAGGAGTATGTCAAGGCTGTATATTGTCATCCTACTTATTTAACTTATATGCAGAGTACATCATGAAAAACACTGGGCTGGAGGAAGCACAAGCTGGAAATAAGATTGCCGGGAGAAATATCAATAACCTCAGATATGCAGATGACACCACCCTTATGGCAGAAAGTGAAGAAGAACTAAAGAGTCGCTTGATGAAAGTGAAAGAGGAGAGTGAAAAAGTTGGCTTAAAGCTCAACATTCAGAAAATGAAGATCATGGCATCTGGTCCCATCACTTCATGGCAAATAGATAGATGAGGAAACAATGGAAACAGTGTCAGACTTTATTTTGGAGGGGGCTCCAAAATCACTGCAGGTGGTGATTGCAGCCATGAAATTAAAAGACTCTTACTCCTTGGAAGGAAAGTTATGACCAACCTAGACAGCATATTAAAAAGCAGAGACATTACTTTGTCAACAAAGGTCCATCTAGTCAAGGCTATGGTTTTTCCAGTAGTCAGGTATGGATGTGAGAGTTGGACTGTGAAGAAAGCTGAGCACCAAAGAATTGATGCATTTGAACTGTGGTGTTGGAGAAGACTCTTGAGAGTCCCTTGGACTGTAAGGAGATCCAACCAGTCCATCCTAAGGGAAATCATTCCTGAATATTCATTGCAAAGACTGATGCTGAAGCTGAAACCCCAAAACTCTGGCCACCTGATGCGAAGAACTGACCCATTGGAAAAGCCCCTGATGCTGGGAAAGATTGAGGACAGAAGGAGAATGGGACGACAGAGGATGAAATTGTTGGATGGCATCACCAACTCAATGGACATGGGTTTGGGTGGACTCTGGGAGTTAGTGATGGACAAGGAGGCTTGGCATGCTGCGGTTCACGGGGTCAGAGAGTCAGACATGACTGAGCAACTGAACTAAATCATAAGGCAGGCTTCCCAGGTGGTGCTAGTGATAAAGAACCAGTCTGCCAATGCAGCAGACGCATGAGACTTGGGTCCAATCTCTGGGTCAGGAAGATCCCCTGGAGGAGGGCACTGCAACCTGCTCCAGTGTTCTTGCTTGGGAAATCCCATGGACAGAGCAGCCTGGAGGGTGACAGTCCATGGGGTCACAAGGAGTCAGACAGGACTAAAGCAACTTAGCATGCATGCAATCATAGAGAGAGGAGAATGGGAACATGGCCTAGGAGGGTGTCCTTCCAAATGGCAAGAAACTTCAGAAGTAAGGAAGAAGCAGCTCCCAACACTCACAATACCCTATTTATATTATGATGTCCATTTTACATACAAAGAAACTGAATCTTAAAGAGACTGAGTACCCCAAGGTCACATAGATGCCGACATGATGGAGCCAGAATCTATAAATACCCAATCCAATCCCTGAAAAAAGTGCCTAACTCCGTGTTAGAATTATACACCCCCATATTCAGAATCTGCTTGGAAGTAACTATTTGATGAAACTATTTATACTTGCCAGTGAAAATATCTCATTTCAGAAATGAAACGCAATTGTTCTTTCCGTGGCCCGAAATGTCCCCTGAATCTGAAGTTTTATGACAGTGATGAAACAATAACTCTGCCAGAAAATAAAATACACACCTGGCTTCGGAGCCAACAGTCCCTGGCATCAGCCACTGGCTGCCCAGGAAGGCAAAACACCTCAGGACTGCACAGCTGGCGCGTCCAGCCCAAGACTCGCCAAGAGCTTGCAGTCCAGCAAAGGTGGTGACATCCAGAAGGTTTGTCCAGAGTGCGTATGGGAGATGTGTCACTCCTGATAACATAACAAATCGCAAGAGCTCTGCTTTGAACTTGAAACAAGATATTGCTTTCATCGGCTACCCAGTCTCCCCTGCTCTTTTGTTCTTTGATACAGGCTATACATCAAAGATGGTGAGACTTGGCTTCCTGCTGCCTTTGAAGCAGCGGGTCTGACAATACCTATTTCTAGCCTTACAGGCGGCACAGAAATATAATCCATGCAGACCTTTTTCTCTGCAAGATTTCACATCCTAAGGAAATGGACCAAAAAATTTTTTTTTAGTTTTTATTAGAGTATACTTGTTTTACAACATTGTGTCAGTTTCTACTGTACAGGAGAGTGAATCAGCCACACGAATACATACATTCCCTCTTTTTGTGGATTTCCTTCCCATTTAGGTCACCACAGAGTATGGAGCAGAGTTCCCAGGGCTAGAGAGTAGGTTCTCATTAGTTACCTATTTTATACATAGCATCAGGAGTGTATATATGTCAATCCCAATCTCTCAATTCATTACCTCCCCCACCTTTTTCCCTCTTGGGGTCCGCATGTTTGTTCTCTATGTCTGTGTCTGTTTCTGCTTTGTAAATAAGATCATGATATTCCCCCAAAAAAATGTTTTTTAATCAAAGTATGGTCTCGTGTGTAATCCCATGTTTCATCTCATTTATTCAATGGATATTTGAGTATTGATTGTATGCCAGGCACTGTGATGTGTGCTGAGAGCAGGACATAAATAAATCATGGTCCACTGTTGGAGGAAATTGATGGGTTCCCAAAACAATGCAAAGAGTGCTATTGTAAAGGGAGGTCTCAGGTCCTCTGGGGTCTCCCAGGAGGGGCTGTACATGTGAAGGGGACTCACGGAGGAAGAAGACTCAGAGACGCACACATATCTGTGCATCTGTCTCTGGGACCCAGCTCACTAAGCTGCACTTCCCTTGCCCAGAGCAAAACAAGATTGCAAACGTGAGGGCTGGGATGTGGGAACAGACCAGATGGGGGTCCACAGGGCAGGATAAAGGAGTTCATATGAATAATGTTTCCCAGAGAGACCAATGGAATGGATAACCGTCAACAATGTGACTATACACCCAAGTCCTCTGAGACTCTGGAGAGCCTGGACTTTAGCTGTGTCCTAATCATTATCCTCCTCTTCCAAATGTCCCATGGAAAGTTACCTCTCCCTCGAGATCAAAGGTTGCTTCCTGGCAATTCTCAGATTGTACCAGAATAGGGTCGATGCAAGGTGGAGGCTTTGCGGGGGGCCAGTGTGCCCCCCTGCTCATTATTTCCTCCTTGCCTAACACAAACGGTACAAGCGGGCAGTGAGGTGTTGGCACATATCCCATGTCTTCATTTACCTGGATGTCGCAGAATTCCTCTTGGGTAACAGTGACTCTTTCTCAACAAAGCCTCCACAACAGTCTCCACTTGAACATGCCATCGCACACAAAGCCCCCCAGCAGATAGCTTTCCCTGGGGCACACCTGCGGGTCCCAGTACCTGTGAAACCAGTGATGCAATCAGCCTCACTGCCACGGAACTTGAACTTGAACACATATGCTCTATCTTCATCTTACATTTTGCTCTCCACTATGAGTCACTGATGTTTTGAAGAAGCTCCCTGCCCACTCCCCCACCCCCAGTTTTCTCACACAGAGACATTTTTCCCTATCCAACCTTTTAATAACCTGCTTACTGTTGTTCCCAAGCCACTATTTACCCTTCCCTGTCCCCACAGACTCCACCCAACTCCCCAGCAGAGGCAGGCCTATTACTGATCCGCGTCCTCCTTTGCACTAGTCTGGCAGCAGCCTCCATCCACACATGGCTGTCCTCTCATTTCTTGGCTCATTTGGGGGTTTAAGTGAGCCATCATCATACTTCCTTGATGGAGACAGTAGCATTAGGCACTGTAGAAGTCTTCCTGTTGTTGTACTACAGAAATGGTCATTTCTAAATCCAAGATTCCTCCTATCTATGTCAGGAATTCAAAATGAAATTGAACAACCCACGTCCTTGTTTCACAGACTTACTTATTCACCTCAGGAGCACAAAACAGGCTGTGTCCTGCTGAAGGAGACTCCTGAATTTGCAAAAACAGCCTGCTTGAGTTGACTGAGGATAATTCTGACTCATGCACAGAAACACTGCATCTATTTATAAATATCTGCACAACTCTAATCTTCAACAACATGAGGGCACCATGGAAATCTTTTCATCTCACCTTTTACCTTTTTACATTTTTGCATTGTTGGCACAGCCTGTCTGCTTTTGACCATAATCAGAAATTTATTAATAGCAAGGTGATTTTATTTTATCAGAAATTTATTAATAGCAAGGTGATTTGATTTGATTTGATTTGATTTTTATATATTTACAATTTGCAATCATATTTACAGTTGTGGAAAATTCGGTTGTTAGAATCATGTACCCTGAGTCTGATCATAACAAATGTTTATAAATTGATCATATATCTACCGTAAATTAGACAGGCAATGAGAAATTTTGACACGAGCTGTGAAATAATCTTGGTCAAAATCATGCCACTCTTTTCATCTGCTCTAAGATGTTGCTTGAAGAGCTTACTGAAATAAGGTCTCATCACCACATAGAAAAAACCTTCATATCTTCCGCGCAACAGCACTCCATCCTTTCTAAGTATAATAATGTCCATGTTAGTGTTAAGTACAGAAATTAGTACCTGTTGAGACTTCCCTGGAGGTCCAGTAGTTAATACTCCATGATTCCACTGCAGGGGGTATGGGTTAGATCCCTGGTCAAGGAAATAAGCTCTCACATGCCAGGCAGTGCATCTTAAAAAAAAAAAAAAAAAAGTATAGTCCCTGCTCATGAGAGTAGCCAATATATCAATTAGACATCGCTGTGTACACACCAGATCCCAAAATAAAATGACCCAAACAATAATCATTCATACAGTTCATTGTCTTAGTCCATTCAGGCTGCTCTAACATAATTCCACAGACTAGGCAGCTTATAAACAATCAGCATTTATTTTTCACAGTTTAGGATCTTGGAAAATCCAAGAGTTCAGTGCTGGCTGATTTGCTATTTGCTAAGGACCTGGTTCATAGATGACCATCTTTTTGTTGTAACCTCATATGGTAGGAGGGCTAAGGGATCTCTCTGAAGCCTCCTTAACAAGAGCACTAATTCCATTCTTAAGAGTTTCTCCCCCATGCTCTGTTCACATCCCAAAGACCCCACTTCCTAAGGCCACCACACTGGGGTTAGGGCTTAACACGTGACTCTGGGGTGGGCGGACATTGACATCAGACAACAGCACTCATGAGTCTCCAGGACAACAACCTAAACTAAGATAAGCTGAATGTTTTCACTCTGGGCTGAGCGGCCTCAGGTACCTGGGGTCAACTATGGGTTGGTTATATGGCTCTGCTTCTAGAAGTTGGCCAGCTGTCAGCAGGGGCTCCTCAGCTCTGCTCCAGGTGGCCTTCCATTCTCCAGCAAGCTAGTCCAGGCATGGTCTCATGAACTTGGCAAGCTTCCAGCAGAGACTAGAACTGAGCCTGTTGAGACTCAGTTTTCTATTGCTTTGTAATAATTACCACAAACTGAGCACCTTAACACAATCATTTGTTACCTCGTGGTTCTGTAAATCTGAAGTTCAGCACAACATGACTGTTAGCTCTGGGTGTCACAAGGCTGAAAACTAACCAGGAGACTCTGGGAGTTGGTGGGGGTCGGGGGGGAGGGATGCTTCCAAGCTCATCCCTGATGTTAGTAGAACTCAGATCCTTATGGTTGTCAGACTGCGGTCTCTGTGTCCTCGATGGCCATCAGGCAGAGTTTGCTCTCAACAAGCAGAAGCTATTCACACTCCTTACTACAAAGTTCACTCTAGCCAGCAAGGGCATTCAAATCCTTCATGTGCCTTAGATCTCCTACTTCCTCTGTCTCTGACCTCTAGACCCAGATTTTGGGTGCTACTGTGATTATTAGATCAGGGCCACCTGGATAATATCCCTCTTGAGGACAACTGTCTTTGGAAAGTCAATTGTATCTGGAAAATATCTCTGCTATAACATAATCACATTCACTGGTACCCAAAGCAGTCAAGGCAGGCAAGGGGATCACACAAAAGGAGTGTCACTGCAGGTCACCTGGCAATCCTGCCCCAAGGCAGAGGCTTAGACTCCACTGGCTCATCCTCACATCTACCACATTCTAAAGATCAAGGCAGGTCAACCCAAATGTGGACAGTGGGGAAATAGATGCTACTTTTTGATGGAAAGAACTGCAACATCGCATTGCAAGGAGGCAAAGACACAAGGAGAGGTGAAAGGTTGGGATCATCTCTTGCAAGCTGTCCCAGACAGCATACGAGAACCTTGATTAAAGAGTCCAGCAGCAACGCCTCAGTCTGTCTTGCTGTAATGAGGTGGCCCGGGAAGCAGGTCCGTTTCCAGTTCTGAGGATGAGAATATGGACAGGCAAGAAGTAAATGTGAGGCCTGCCCTACCCATAGAAGGAGATCAGCCATATTTATTTTCCGGCTACTCCACTCCACAAAGACCAATCTGTCTTTGCCTCTTGTTCTCTCATCAGTGCAATAAAACACCAGGAGGCTTTCACACCTCACTTCAGGGTGCACCCGGGGCAGGGGGTGGGGGCGCAGGGGGAAACCTGCTGTTCCCAAACCGGAAACCTGAGTATGCTAATATCCTTTCTAGAAACGCTGCTGACTGTGTTTGCTCCCAAAGAAAAGGAGGAGAGAGGCAGGTGCAGAGGAAATAAAAGCCACAACCAGTCCAGATGGGAAAGTCAAACCTGGCAGATACATTTCCTTTCACTTACTGATGTTTCAAGATTCATGAAGCTTTAAATCTTATCTTTATAAAAGAAATACTCTAAATGTTCATCTCCCTTCCATATGTAAAATTGAGGAGTTGAGAATGTTTCAAAGAAACTACTCATAATCTCAGAAGTAGAAAGAGACAAGAGACCCAGAGAACACAAAACTAAGACAAAACAAAGTGTTTAGGAGGGAAAAAGATTTTCTGTCCTCAGTGGAGTTATATCTATTTATTATTAAATGTTACTAGGCTGTAGGGGCAGGGCCAGAGAAAACAAAATTTCAAATATCAGCCTCTTTTTCTTTTTTTTTTTTCCATTTTTTGAGAGTGTTGAAATCATGGCCTACTTGAATTTAAATGGTTTTTCAGAATTTAATTAGTTCAAAGAATGTTAAGGAAAAAAGATGAGTTACTGTGTGATTCCCAGGCCACCTTGGAAATCTGCACCAACTTTAGAATAAAAGCTTATAGGGAGTATATTTTTATTTTAAGAACTTTCACCAGCTGTTGAGAATTTTGTCTTTCTGTACATACATCACTTTATGACTCTCACAACTCAGCTCAGTGGCGAAATGTCCCACATTCTGCATCACTTCTTAAGCCAGGTCTGCCAAAACACTCTGAAATCTCCATTGTGGACTGGAGTCTAGCCAGTAATATACACCCAGCATCCAAGAAGAGTCAGAGGGAAATTCAAAGTAAAGAATCATTCTCAGGGAGAAACAGTTAAGAGCAGGCTGGAGAAGCATGGATGGACCTGGAGATTGTCATACTGACTGAAGCAAGTCAGACAGAGAAGCACAAACACAGTATGATATCCCTTATGTGCAGAATCTAAAAAGTCACAACACAAATTAACTTATCAACAAAACAGTAACAGATTCACAGACTTAGAAAACAACATGTTTACTGGGGGAGGGGCTCAGGGGGATAGGGGGATGGGATAGTTAGGGAGTTTGGGAAGACAGGTACACACTGCTGTATTTAAAATGGATAACCAACAAGAACCTACTGAATACCACAAGGAACCCTGCTCAGTGTGATGTAGCAGCCTTGATGGAAGGGGGTCTGGGGAGAATGGACACATGCATTTGTATGGCTGAGTCCCTTCACTGTCCACCTGAGACCATCACAACTTTGTTAATCAGCTGGGTTGGGAAGATCCTCTGGAGAAGGAAATGGCAACCCACTCCAGTATACTTGCCTGGAGAGTCCCATGGACAGGGGAGTCTGGTGGGCTACAGTCCATGGGGTCTCAAAGAGTCAGACACAACTTAGCAACTAAACCACCACTACCTCAATAAAAAATAAAAGTTTCAATGTTAAAAAGAAGAGAAAGAGCAGGCTGGAGAAAGACACAGAAAAGTGAACTGCACTGTGCTTTCATTTATTTGGAGATAGCATTATTACAGGGTTTGCAAATTGCTTTGTAGCTTCTTCAGATCATTGTTATTTATGAGTGGAGAGCTCAGAGTAGCAATGATTTGCCAGCAAATTGGGGCCCCTTTTTATGCATGAATCCATTTTGTCACCTTTCATTTATGTGCGTATTCAACTTTCTCAAAAAACTATTAGCTTAGCTGGTGGTCTGTATTATTTCCACATTTAAGCAATAAAGCAGTGTTTCTTTTTAAAATTTTGACTTTTTAGTTAAACTTGTTGCCAGGGCTCCCAAAATAGACAGCTGAAGTCTATTAAGTATGTTGATCACTATTACTTGGGAAAGGTGTTGGCAATCTTTTAGTGGGGAGCTATGTTCCTCAGTGGCTCAGTGGGTAAAGAATCTTCCTGAGATCCAGGAGACACAGGAGATGTGGGTTCAGTCCCTGGGTGGGGAAGATCCCCTGGAGAAGGAAATGGCAACCCACTCCAGGATTCATGCCTAGAGAATCCCATGGACAGAGGAACCTGATGGGCTACAGTACATAGGGTCACAAAGAGTCAGGCACGACTGATCGAGTAGCAAGTGAAGCAAATGTTACTGACATATTTTTCTGACAGTGCAAGGATGAGACAAAATAGGGAAGGAAGGGGAACTGGTGGTTGATATAAAGCTAAGGAAGACTCCCCTCTCACTCTTATCCTATTTCACGTCCGTCAGAAAGATGAGCACTGTTCCATGTCATATATGAAAGTCATTAATAGAGTAAATCCTAAAGTTTTCACCACACAGAAAAAATTGTTCTAGTTCTTTAATTTTGTATCTGTATGGCATGATGGAAATTCACTAAACTTATGGTGATCATTGCTTTATGATGTATGTGAGTCAAATCGTTTTGCTGGACATCTTAAACTGATACAGCACTGTATGTCAACCACAGCTCAATAAATATGAAAGGAAAAAAAAAAGTTGAGTATCTTTTAAAGTGTTAAGTGCCAGTTGGTACAGTTAAGTCTGTCCGTCTCTGATGTTGGGTCTGCCTTTGAGAAACCCTTCTCTGACAGAGGAAACAGTTACATGGAGACACCATGAGTCTGGGCTACTCACCCCAAGTTGCTGCCTTGTCCCCAAAACAGGAGGGCTTAGGACCTAGACAAATCACTCAGCAATAACCCTGATCCCCAATATGCGGCAGTTCTTACCCTGCTGTTGATGTTTGGTCATAAAGTCGTGTCCGACTCTTCGTGACCCCATGGACTATAGTCCCCGCCAGGCTCCCTCTGTCCATGAGATTCCCCAGGCAAGAATACTGAAGTGGGTGCCCATTTCCTCCTCCAGGGGATCTTCCTGACTCAGGGATCGACCCCGTGTCTCCAGCACTGACAGGCAGATTCTTGACCACTGACTGAGCCGCCTGGGAAACACTTCTTACCCGATAACAGTGCGCATCTGACTCTCACATTTAAGGGGCATAGACGCTCCCAACAGCACAGGCGCGGGAGGGGGCAGGGCGCACCTGGGTTTACCCTGGGGCAAAGCATGCAAGATTGGTGCCCTCAAGGATCTTAGATCTTAGTGATTTGATTGTGTCTTGCTTTCCATTCATTTTTCTTGATAACAATATCAGAAAATGACCATTTTCCTGGTATATGACCTTTTGAGATTATCAGCTATATTCTGAATTATGCTACATTAGGTTGTAAACCATGATTAAAAAATAAGATCTCTTTTTCCTGAAGCTAATGTGTACTTAAAGTGAGACACCCCCACCCCCAAAATCAGCCTAAATTAGGTATTCACAGATACTCTTTGGCGAAATTAGAAAGAAGAGCAAGGTAAGTGGACATACGTGTTTTGTTACTCCATTTTAAAGACCTAAGAAGCTTCCTCCCACTTAATTATCCATTGCTAAACCACAGCATTTTCCTGTTTGGCGTGAATGAAGAAAACAGGTCTTTCTCTTTTTCATTTTTCCCACTGGGAATAGGGAATGGTTCTCAGTTATTACAGGAAGGATCCACGAGGACATTTCAAGTACAACTAATTAAAGAAGTGTTTCCTGAAATTGGTATATTTGTATTTAGCTACATTAGAAAGAACTAAATATAAAATGCTACATACAAGAATAAACAGAATTACTCAGAATGGGAGAGTGGGAGGAAGAGGTTTGAGCAAATGTTAAGAAGGTTTTAACAAAACCTTAAGAGTTAAGTTGTCTTCTCCATAGCATTCTTTATTACTTTGCCAGTTGGTAGAAAACAAAGTCTTCAATATGAAAAACAATTTTATGCATACAAAAACTGACCTGTCACACACTAGAACTGTTCATGGTCTAAGGAGAACGTTCTGCAATAGTGGCAGTGTTCTTTATCTGTGATGTCATAATAAGACGGCCAACAGCCACACGTTGAAATTCAACAGAATTAACAACTGAGTTCCTCAGTCGCAGTGGCCCCATTTCTAGTGCTTAATAGAAACCTGGGCTAGTGGCTACCATATTGAACAGCACAGTCCAAGGATCTACGAGGTTTAGGTCTGCACTGAATACACATATTCAAAGCTTGCCAAATCAGGGTGGAGATGGAAAGTGTTTCAAGAAACTTCTGTGGAGCATGAAGGAAAAAGGTCTACTTTGTATCACCTGGAGGATTTTTTTCTTTCCATCAAGTTTAAGCCAATAATTAAAACAAGTTTAGCAGAACCTTTGATCTCAATGCCTTGAACAGATTCTCGTGTCTTCCCCTAGAGACTTTCCTTGATACGGTTCTATACAGACTGTCTATAGAAAGCACAGTCTCCAAGCACCCAATGTATGTTTTTCATGTGGATTCACTTCTCTGGTCCTTTGAGTATATTTATCATGGAAACTCCCCTACTTAAATGCCTATCTGTATCTCAGTCACCACATTTCCCAAGGTTGTTCCATGAAGCAGGTAGTTCTATGTAGTTTTGTCTATTTCTGCAGCTCAGCCCACGTAATAAGATTTCCAAGCTGGCAAGAAAAATAAAAATAAACAAAGTCCTTTATTGTACAGGTAAGCCTCTGGAAAAGCTTTACTTTCCTATGAGAGCTGACACAAAGCAGGAATTCAAGTGACTCCAGGTCAAGATGTCAAGGCCAACCACAGATTCCTGCCCACTCTTCAGCCTGCAAGTACCATAGTCCACACGTGGATGATGGAATTTACTCTTAAATTAATCCATATGAAGTGTATCAAGTGTGGTGTGAGTGGATTTTATGTGACAGAAGAGCTATCCTCGGCCAGCTTCACCTTCAAGGTCATCACTTCTATAATGCTCTTATAAGCTTAGAATTAAAATGAGGCCAGAAGCTATCAAAAACATCCTTGCATATATACCTGCCCCAGAAAAAGTTCCTGGGAATGATTTGCTTTACTCTGCTGAGGTCTGCTGCAGCCTGGACATATGGGAAACAGCCTAGCAGCCCAATCCCCTTTAAGAGAATCCCTTCAAGAAGGAGAGCAGTCTGCGGCCAATCAGGGGTCAGGTCTGCCTTAAGGTAGCCGTGAGGAGATCACGTTTGCCGATTCCCACAGACTCACCACCATTCTCAACATTTAGACCATCTTCACCAGAGTTTAGACATTGACTTTGGGTGAACAGTGTGTGGATTCAGCATGGAAACTGGCAGTTGATAAAATGAAAGTGAAAGTCACTCAGTCATGTCTGACTCTTTGCGACCCCGTGGACTATATAATCCTTAGAATTCTCCAGGCCAGAATTCTAGAGTGGGTAGCCTTTCCCTTCTCCAGGGGATCTTGCCAACCCAAGGATTGAACCCAGGTCTCCCACATTGCAGGTAGATTCTTTATCAGCTGAGCTACCAGGAAGCCCAAGAATACTGGAGTGGGTAGCCTATCCCTTCTCCAGCAAATCTTGCCCATCCAGGAATAGAACCAGGTTCTCCTGCCTTGCAGGCAGATTCTTTACCAACTGAGCTATGAAGGACTGTTAATAAGCATATTAATAAACACATCACCTTTTTTGAAAACTGCTTAATGCATTTTGTTACATCCAAGGCGCTCTTCATAAACACATGTTTATGTGACCTCCTCGTATAATCACCAATGTAAATGGCTACCAAAGCTGATTGTCTGCCTACTAGGTACATGTCCCCTCAGGGGACATGAATAGCATTTGCTCCGTTACCTTCATCCTTACTGGGCCAGTTTCAAAGTAAGCATGGTCCCAAATCCAAACACTTATTCCTAAGATTGAACCCAGGCCACATGGACCTCATGGGAAGAAATCAGAAAGAACGAAACATAGTCAGGCCAACACTGTGATTGAATATGTCTCCAATGTCAAGCTCAACATTTTACCTCCAAAAAAAAAGATACCGGTCATGCTTGAAATACAAATGAATCATAGCAGCCTTTAAGTGAGAAGACAAAAAAAAAAGAAAAAACAGGAGGGAGGGTAAAATGTCCACAAGAATTCAAACAATACAGGGAGGCCTCCTCAGCAGATCTGCAAGCCCAGGTTTAGAGCAGATGTTGGCAAGCTACCTAGAGCCAAATCTGCCTGCCTGCTTTTATAAATAAAGTTTTATTGGAACAGGGCCACACCAGTTGGTAAATACACTGCCTGTGGCTGCCCTTGGGTACAAGGCAGTGTTGTGGGGGAGGCCATGTGGCCCAAAGAGCTGGAAAATTTACTGCCTGAACCTGAAGAGAGTATGTTTGCTGACCTAGTGTTTAGAGTTTTAGAGATTTTGCAGAAAACAGACATCCCTGGAGTTCCCAAAGCACTCATTTTTTCTGGTCAAAAATGAATGGGGGAAACTGAAGCATGTCTGCATGTCTGTTACAGAGCAGCACGTGTGTGTCAGCCCAAGAGGCAGCTCTCACATAGCTTTGCTGAGTTCTGAGAATATTTCTTTGTTAACATTGGGTAAACTTATCTTTAAGAACTTGAGAGAAGGTTGGGCATATCTCTGATGTTTAATTTCAAAATTGGTTGAAATCTAACCTTGGGATTCTCCCAGTAGGGAGCTAGATAACAATGTATTTGCCTGGAGGCTTTTCAAGGGGATGTTGCTGACTGGTACATTGCCATTGCAGACCATGGAAGTGAACTTGAAAAACAGGCATAATTGCCTGTCCAAGTTTTCACCATAAATAATCATTTTTTAAAAGCTTCCAGTAACTTACCCACTAGGAGAAAAAAAAAAAAGCAAAATGGGACAATGACGCTCTGACTTTGCTCCGAAATCATCATGTGTAATGTCAGGCTGCCATCTGCAGTACTTTACTTCAATATTTTCACCCAAACATGGGAATTTTAATGAGCTCTGTAGACGCGTGTCCGTTCTCTTGACGGAGAAATGTTTCGCCTGCAACAGCAGTTAAAGAAAGGTTTCGACCAACTTTCTCTCTTTAGTCACAGTCCCCAGTTCCTCCCCACCCACATGCCACCATTTCTAAGAGGGTTTCAGTTTTCAGTGGTGCTTTTGTACTCATGGTGATGTTAAATATGAAAGTGAATCAACATGCTGTACCGAGTGGGGGGAGGGCCCTGAAACTGCTCAGAAATGCTGTGACACGGGGTCTCCTTACACTCATCAAATGTCAAGTGGGCAGCAACGCTGGGATGTGGCAACAGAAGATGTGAGACCCAAACTCCAGGAAAGCCCTGGTTTTAAAGCTTTGGTAAATTTGGGGGTTAAGAAATCCATGCCGAGGGCTAGCCTTGGTAGCATGTCTGCTAAAATTAGACTGATACACAGATGATTAGCATGGCTCCCGAGCAAGAATGAGGCACAAATTCCAGAACTCTTCTGTTATTTACATATATTCTAAGGGGATGAATTCCTGCAAGAGCTGCTATAACAAAATAGCACAGACTAGAGCCTCGTAAACCACAGAAAATCATTGTCCCACAGTTCTGGAGGCGGGAACCCCAAGATCAAAATGTCAGCAAGTTTGGTTTTCTCTGAGGCCTCTCTCCTTAGCTTGTGGATGGCCACCTTCTCCATTTCTCCACATGGTCTCTGCCCTGTGTGTCTGCATCTTAATGTCTCCTGATAAGAACACCAAGCATTAGATTAGGGCCACCTTGATGATCTCATTTAACCTTAGTTAATCCCCTGGAGAAAGAAATGGCAACCCACTCCGGTATTCTTGCCTGGAAAATTCTATGGAACGAGGAGCCTGGCGGGTGATAGTCCATGGGGTGGCAAAGAGTCAGACACAACTGAGCAACTAACATAACATAAATAACCTGTTGAAAGAACCCACTGCAGTCCTCTTGCCTGGAGAATCCCATGGGCAGCGGCGCCTGGCGGGCTGTAGTCCACGGGGTCCCAGAGAGTCAGCAGGACTGAAGCCACTGAGCACTCACGCACCTCCCGGAGAGACCCGTCTCCAGACACAGTCACATTCTGAGTTAGTGCAGGCAAGGACTTCAACATCTATGTGGAAAGAGGGGATACAATTCAGTCTGTAACAGGAAATGCATTAAATAAAATGCTTGCTTCTAATGTCTGGATCTAAAATGAATAGACTGCAATAAGTAACAAGGTATTAGAATGCTTGGAAGGAAGAAAGGGAGGGAAGGAGCAAGATGAGGAAGCAAGCAGGTAAGGAAGAAAGGAAGAGAAAAGCTTGAAGAATGGCCAGAGTCTAAACTGGTCCAAACAAGAGATTTTACTTAAGGAACTGGCCCCATATACACCTACTAGGGGAAGAAGCCTAAAACAAGAGATGGGGAAAGCTGATCCCAGGCATGAAGGCCACTCATCTTTGCCTGCTGCGTATGCCCTGTAGGGCCCAATGGTGTCTTGAAGCTGTAATGCCACTATGGTTTAGTCACTAAGTCATGTCCGACTCTTGCAACACCAAGGACTGTAGCCCTCCAGGCTCCTCTGTCCATGGGGTTTTCCAGGCGAGAATACTTGAATGGGTTGCCATTTCCTTCTCCAGGGGATCTTTCCAACCCACGAAAAGAACCTAGGTCTCCTGCATTGAAAGCAGATTCCCGCATTGCAGGCAGATTCTTTACTGACTGAGCCACAAGGGAAGCCCCCAATGTCACTATGTCTACCAAATATTCTATCACTCTGAAGCTGTCCAAGAATCTGGACACTCAGCAGATCCCAGCAAAGACTGCCCCAGAAGTGTGCCTTTAACTCTGCCTGGGGGATTTAACGGAGAAGGCAATGGCACCCCACTCCAGTACTCTTGCCTGGAAAAATCCCATGGACAGAGGAGCCTGGTGGGCTGCAATCCATGGGGTTGCGAAGAGTTGGACACAACTGAGCAACTTCACTTTCACTTTTCACTTTGATGCATTGGAGAAGGAAATGGCAACCCACTCCAGTGTTCTTGCCTGGAGAATCCCAAGGACGGCAGAGCCTGGTGGGCTGCTGTCTGTGGGGTTGCACAGAGTCAGACACGACTGAAGCAACTTAGCAGGAGCAGCAGCAGAGGGATTTAAATCCAAATCCAGCAACGAAAAAAATATGGATCTGCTATACTCGAAAGGTGTTCATGCTGAACACTTTGTCTGCAGAGTCTCTTGAAGATAGGAAGGTTCGCTCTCTCTCCTGCACTGATATAGTGATCTGGGGGTGCCTAGCAGACAGCTCACCCCATCATGCATCTACTAAAGCATCAGCAGGGTGTGTCACTGTTTGGCTGCTTCTGTACCCCCTAGCCAAGGCCTGTTTCCTGACCGTTCACATCGCTTCATTAATGGAGCAGCAGCCTCTGTGTCTCTAGGATCTCTGCTGTGTGTAAGGCTTGGACCAGCTTGTCTCCATGTACTATCTTGTTTGATAATCACCTTCACAAACTCTCAACCACCAAATGCGTTAATACGAAAATGGCTTTGAATTGGTAAACCATATGAGCTATATGTTGCAACCGTTTTGCTTTATCCTACTAGGAAAAAGCCATAGATGCAAATCAGGAAGGGTAAATTACCAGCTGAACAAGTTCTATGTTGTTTGGTCCTGCAATCAACAGCAGTTGGTGTATTCTGGCTAGGAGGGTTTCATATGTCAGTTCACATGCTGCTTAGTTTTTTGTCTTTTGTTTTCTTTTTCCGCTGACAATTTTGAATCAAAATGCCTGGAGTCACAGACAATATCACCTTTAGGCGCTCATCTAATAATCCCAGATAATAACTGAAGTATATCTAAAGCAGTCACTATTAGCAACAACAGCAACAACCAAAAAATAGTATTTGTTATTTATGGGAAAAACGCAAATGAAAAATAAATTACTCCTTATAGTAGTAGTAGTTCAGCTGCTCAGTTGTGTCTGACTCTTGCAACTCCTCAGACTAGCCCTCCAGGCTCCTCTGCCCATGGGATTCTCCAGGCAAGAATACTCGAGTGGGTTGCCATTTCCCGGGGATCTTTCCGACCCAGGAATCGAACCTGAGTCTCCTGCATTGCAGGCAGAATTGCTGCTTATAAGCAAATTCCAATTACTGATACAAATGGGAAACACATGTAGCTAGTCGTAGGCGGTCCGCTTAGCTTGCAAGCTTAGGGTGTAAACATTTGGTGGGGTAATACTGCCCTCTGATGGTAGTATTAATTTCAGAGAGTCACTCTGAACCCTTGACAGTATTCCTGGCCTCTTTTTATCCATTTTATTGCTAACCTGATCCCCAGAAGACACTGAGAATCTATTCGGCACACATAGACACTTTGGAATCTACATGTTATTTAAACTTGATGGATGATGAGGTTCCAAGGGCTCAAACCTTGGACCCAGATAGGAGAGAACTGCTCTGGCTGCGCCATTTACATGGTTTAGCTCGGGCCTTCCCTGCCTCCCTGCAGACCAAGGTGTCCTGGGGCGCGCCCAGACCCACGCCCTTTTCTTCCTGCCCCAGTCTCACCTCCACCCCCAGGTCCACTGCATTCCGTCCTGTTAATACACAGGTGCTCTCATTTTACCTGAGGTTTTGATGAATAATAGCAAGCTCCCTGTTCCAGGATATTATTTGCATTTAGAAAAGCTTCCTGCAATACCATGACACGTCCCTTCCCAGCAGTAATAACGAAAGGGAATTTTAAGATACGAGAAGAGACCCATGGGATAACCTTTCTCACCCCTTCAAATCACATAGGGCGTCTGCAAGGACCCTGGTGAGGTGTTAGTCGCTTAGTCCTGTCTGACTTTGTGTCCCCATGGACTGCAGCCCACCACGCTCCTCTGTCCACGGAATTCTCCAGGCAAGAATACTGGAGGGGGTTACCATTCCCTTCTCCAGGGGATCTTCCCAACCCAGGAATCGAATCCCCGTCTCCTGCGTTACAGGCAGAGATTCTTCACAGATTTCTTTTTTCCAAGGTCCTGGGGAAAAGCAAGGACCCGGACATCCTGGTGGCTCAGACAGTAAAGTGTCTGTCTACAATGCAGGAGACCCGGGTTCGATCCCTGGGTTGGGACGATCCCCTGGAGAAGGAAATGGCAATCCACTCCAGGACTAAGCGACTTCAGTTCACTTCGCTGGAGCTTTTTCCAAACCTCAGTCCTCTGCTGCCACCTTCAGGACAGTTGCTGTAGCTGCGTGTTCTGCGGCTGCTGTTTGCTTCATCAAAACTTAGTCCATAAAAAGCTTCTGTCATACAAGATGAGTAAGTTCTAGATGTTCGCTGTACAACGAGGTGCCTATAGTTAACCCTGCTGTGTTGTGAGCTTCAATAAACGTTAAGAGGGTAGATCTCATGTTGGGGGTTCTTACTAAAATAAATAAAACTACTCGAAATAGAGAGAGTCAGAGAGAGAAGGGAGGGAGAAGGGAGGGAAATAGGGAGTGCGCAAGGGCGCCGGGAGGGATCCATCTGAATGTTGTATGAGAGCCGGCTGAGAAAACAGAGATTGGCATCTGTGTTTATGGTATTTCACACATCATGTAACACTTTCTATTTGCTACTCTGTCAAACAATAGAATAATTTTTAAAAATAGCTAACACTATATCTATAATGTAGATATATATAATAAGCAATAAAAGCACATAAATGTAATGTTCTTATATATAACGAAACTATTCAACCTTAATAATATATATATTCATCATATATATATGTTTATATATATTCATATGTATATTCATTCTGTATTTTATCACTGTTACTGTGTTTCAACAGAATGGGAAAGACTAGAGATCTCTTCAAGAAAATTAGAGATACCAAGGGAACATTTCATTCAAAGATGGGCTCAATAAAGGACAGAAATGGTATGGACCTAACAGAAGCAGAAGATATTAAGAAGAGGTGGCAAGAATACACAAAAGAACTGTACAAAAAGATCTTCACAACCAAGATAATCATGATGCTGTGATCACTCACCTAGAGCCAGACATCCTGGAATGTGAAGTCAAGTGCGCCTTAGAAAGCATCACTACGAACAAAGCTAGTGGAGATGATGGAATTCCAGTTGAGCTATTTCAAATCCTGAAAGATGGTGCTGTGAAAGTGCTACACTCAATATGCCAGCAAATTTGGAAAACTCAGCGGTGGCCACAGGAATAGAAAAGGTCAGTTTTCATTCCAATCCCAAAGAAAGGCAATGCCAAAGAATGCTCAAACTACCACACAATTGCACTCATCTCACACGCTAGTAATGTTCAAAATTCTCCAAGCCAGGCTTCAGCAATACATGAACCGTGCACTTTCTGATGTTCAAGCTGGTTTTAGAAAAGGCAGAGGAACCAGAAATCAAATTGCCAACATCCGCTGGATCATGGAAAAAGCAAGAGAGTTCCAGAAAAACAATTGGTCTCCACCAATTGTTTGTCTCTACTTTCTGCTTTATTGACTATGCCAAAGCCTTTGACTGTGTGGATCACAATAAACTGTGGAAAATTCTGAAAGAGATGGGAATACCAGACCACTTGACCTGCCTCTTGAGAAACCTATATGCAGGTCAGGAGACAACAGTTAGAATTGGACATGCAACAACAGACTGGTTCCAAATAGGAAAAGGAGTACGTCAAGGCTGGATATTTTCACCCTGCTTATTTAACTTATATACAGTGTACATCATGAGAAACGCTGGGTTGGAAGAAGCACAATCTGGAATCAAGATTGCCAAGATAAATAGCAATAACCTCAGATATGCAGATGACACTACCCTTATGGCAGAAAGTGAAGAGGAAAGTGAAGCCTCTTGATGAAAGTAAAAGAGGAGAGTGAAAAAGTTGGCTTAAAGCTCAACATTCAGAAAACAAAGATCATGGTATCTGGTCCTATCACTTCATGGGAAATAGATGGGGAAACAGTGGAAACAGTATCAGACTTTATTTTTAGGGGGCTCCAAAATCACTGCAGATGGTGATTGCAGCCATGAAATTAAAAGACACTCCTTGGAAGGAAAGTTATGACCAACCCAGATAGCATATTAAAAAGCAGAGACATTACTTTGCCAGCAAAGGTCCATCTACTCAAGGCTATGGTTTTTCCTGTGGTCATGTATGGATGTGAGAGTTGGACTGTGAAAAAGCTGAGTGCTGAAGAATTGATGCTTTTGAACTGTGGTGTGGTAGAAGACTCTTGAGAGTCCCTTGGACTGAAAGGAGAGCCAACCAGTCCATTCTGAAGGAGATCAGTCCTGGGTATTCTTTGGAAGGACTGATGCTAAAGCTGAAACTCCAGTACTTTGGCCACCTCATGCAAAGAGCTGACTCACTGGAAAAGACTCTGATGCTGGGAGGGATTGGGGGCAGGAAGAGAACAGACGACAGAGGATGAGATGGCTGGATGGCATCACCGACTCAATGGACATGAGTTTGATTGATCTCTGGGAGTTGTTGATGGACAGGGAGGCCTGGCGTGCTGTGGTTCATGGAGTCGCAAAGAGTCGGACACGACTGAGCGACTGAACTGACTGACCGTGTTTCCGTGTTTAATTGTCTCAATTTAATTGTCTCCACCATGAGGTGGACACTACTATTAGCTTTATGTTACAGAGGAAGACACTGAGGAACTCCCTCCTCTGAAAGTCCCCAGCTAGTGAGTAGCCAAGCCTGAAGCTGAGCTGTGTTTATCTCTCCCTCTTTGGAGTCTGCATTCCTCACCGTGGAGTGAACGCCTGTCGTTTCAGCAAGCAGGACGATAATGTGAAAGCATGATGTTGCGAAATAGGAAAAAACGAGACCTAACATTACCCCTGTGTTCATTCACAAGCATTGCTGGGTACTGAGAACGCAGAAAGGGGCAAGATAAGCAAGGCTTGCTCACTACCATATGTGCTAATATGAAGAAGCTCAACAGAAAATTGATTTTTTTAAAGAGTACTTTTATATGCTTTATAAAATATATACTTTATAAAAGTATACTTTATAAAAATAAGAGTATTTTTACATTAAATAAGGATGGCTTGTAAAATAGGTAAGCTATGTTTGTTAAGAATGCAAATAGGATTATGTGATAGAAAGTGTCTGAAAAGCTGGTTTATTTGGGGCAGTCGGAAAAGAGGTGATCTTTTAGATTGGCTAGTGTGTTAGTCATTCAGTCGTGTCCAACTCTTTGTGACCCCATAGACTGTAGCCCACCAGGCTCCTCTGTCCGATGAATTCTCCAGGCAAGACTACTGGAGTGAGTAGCCATTCCCTTCCCCAGGGGATCTTCTCGACCAGGAATCGAACCCAGGTCTCCCATATTGAGGGCAGATTCTTTACCATCTGAGTCAGCAGGGAAGCTTCCTGCCAGGGAAGATTGGCTAGAGGTAATCTCAAATTTTAATCTAGCTCTATGAAGTTCTATGGAGTTAGAGAATTCCAGAAGGATGAAAGAGCTGATACAAAAATCTGTGAGGGAGGAAAGCTTCTCAACAACCCTGAAGAGCAGGAATAAATCCCATTGTCAAGAGTTAAGAAGGGTAGGGAGGACAGAGGTCTGAGCGCCAGGCACAGCTGCAGTAGTCCACATTGGGGGTGTTAGAGTCAGTCGGAAGAGAAGCCACTGGAAGGCTTCAAGCCCATTAAAGTGATCACCCTGGCTGCTCCATGCAGAAAAGCTTCAAAAGGAGCAGAGAATAGAAGGCGGCAGGGTACAGTCAAAAATCACTCGTAGCAGTGCATCCAGATGAGGCAAATTCCCTGGCCCTCCAGTGGTTAAGATTCTGTGCTTCCAATGCAGGGGCCGTGGGTTCAATTCCTGGTCAGGGAACAAGGATCCCGCATGCTCCCCTGGGTGCAGCCCCAAAAGGAGAGGTGCTTAGATGCCTTCAACCTGTAGTAAGAGGGTTGGACAGACACTTCCAGAAGGATCTGTCTGCTGTGTTGTGGCCGTGGAGCCTACAGGCATGGCTGATGCTTTCAGAATGGAAGAGGAGGGGGAGAAGATGAGTTGGAAGTAATGCTCAGATACGGGGAGTTGCCGCAGCCTGGGGAGGAAAGCCTTATGGGGAAGTGGAGTCCAGTCCTAAGCTGAGAGACCCAAACGGGGAAACCCACTCAGTCTTTCTGACCCTGTGACCGTGGTCGCCTTACTGAGCCTCGCTGAGCCCCACTGTCCGCACCGGTAACCATGCCGGCGCAGACCCGTCTGGACGGCTTCTCCGAGTCTATGTGGGAGTTGCTGAAGTTTGCACAGATCAGCTTTCAAACCTCCCAGACTATGAGTAATGGTGAAGATACGCATTGGCTTACTTTGGGTGACCCTGTGTAAACACAAGTCTTCTCGGATGGCACAGTGGCAAAGAATTATTGCCTGCCAACGTAAGTGACACAGGAGGTGCAGGTTCCATCCCTGGGTCGGGAAGATCCCTGGAGAAGGAAATGGCAGCCCACTCCAGTCTTCTTGCCTGGAGAGGCCCACGGACAGAGGAGCCTGGTGGGCTACAGTCCATGGGATTGCAAAGAGTCAGACACAACTGAGCGACTGCGCACACACACACGGAAACACACACGCATGATTGCATTTAACCGTCAAAGGAAATGTCCAGAAATAAAAACAACATTACTTTCCGCAGTCACAGTACTGCTACAGCAATACTGGTTTAAAATGAATTTTCATGTTCTGTAATTCTGAAAACTTTGGAGAGAAAATTCCTCTAGACAAGGGTAGCAGAAGGATAGTCTGCTTGTGGAAGAAAGCGCGTGTGTGTGTTCAGTCGCTTCAGTCGTGTCTGACTCTTCGCAACCCCATGGACTGTAGTCCGTCAGCCTCCTCTGTCCATGGGATGGTCCAGGCAAGAATGCTGGCGTGGGCTGCCATTTCCTTCTCCAGGGGATCTTCCCGACCCAGGGATCGAATCCACATCTCCTGTATAGCAGGTGAATTCCTTACCACTGAGCCACCAGGGAAGCCCCACTTATAAGTGGAATCTTTAAAAATGATACAAATGAACTTACAAAACAGAAACAGACTCACAGATACAGAAAACAAACTTCTAGTTACCAAAGGAAAGGATAGGTGAAGGGGTAAACTAGGAGCTTGGGATTAACATGTACACATCACCATGTAGAAAATAAGCAATGAAGCCCTACAGCATAATACCGGGAACTATATTCAATACTTTGTGATCTAACTATAATGGAAAACAACCTGAAAAAGAATATGCATATACTGAATCACTTTGCAGTGTACCAGAAGCTATCACAGCATTGTAAATTGACTGTACTTCAATTTAAATAAATGAAATCTGGTCCCTATTCCCGCTGTCAGGGGAGGGTAAGAATATTCCTGCCCTGTTCCTTAGAACTTTATTTTTTAATTGGAGTATAATTGCTTTACAATAGTGTATTAATTTCTGCTGTGCAACAAAGTAGTCAGCTGTAAGTGTGTGTGTGTGTGTGTGTGTGTGTGTGTGTGTGTGTGTGCATCTCCTTCCCAGGTGGCTCAGTGGATAAAGAGTCTGTCTGCAATGTAGGAGAGGCAGGAGACAAAGGTTCGATTCCTGGGTCGGGAAGATCCCCTGGAGGAGAGCATGACAACCCATTCCAGTATTCTTGCCTGGAGAATCCCATGGATGGAGGAGCCCAGCAGGTTACAGTCCATAGCATTGCAATGAGTTGGAGATGACTGGAGCAACTGAGCGCATATTGTGTTTTATACATGCCAAGCACTGCTCCACACACATACTCTCACAAGAGCTTATAAAGAAGATACGGTTATTGTCCCGTTTTCCAAAAGAGGAAAAATTGAAGCAAAGAAAGTTGAACTAACTTTCTCAACATCAGAGATGCCTGCCTCCAGAGTCTTTTTCAAGAAACTTGAGAACACAAGCCTGTTTCTTAGCATGACGGATACTCAGCCAAAATGATACTTGGAAATTTCTAACAGCCACATCACCTTTTAAAAGTTTAATAGTCTAGGGCCACAGTCTGAAACACTGATAACTCCAAGTGCTGGCAAGGATATGAAACAGGAGGAACTCTCGTACATTGCTGGTGGGAACGCAAAATTTGGAAGACAGTTGGGTGGGTTCTCACAAAACTAAACATACTCTTACTCTTGCTGTTGTTCAGTCACTAAGTTGTATGTGACTCATTGAGACCCCATGGACTGCAACACACCAAGCTTCCCTGTCCTTTCCCATCTCCCGGAACTTGCTCAAACTCATGTCCATCAGGCCAGTGATGCCATCCAACCATCTCATCCTCTTTCATCCCCTTCTCCTTCTGTCTTCAATCTTCCCCAGTATCAGGGTCTCTTCCAATGAGTCACTTCTCTGCATCAAGTATTGGAGCTTCAGCTTCAGCATCAGTCCTTCTAATGAATATTCAGGGTTGATTACCTTTAGGATTGACTGTTTTGATCTCCTCGCTGTGCAAAGGACTCTCAAGAGTCTTCTCCAGTAATTATGCTTCTTGATGTTTACGCAAAGGAGATGAAGATATATGTCCACACAAAAACATGTCCATGAATATAACTTTATTCATATTTGCTAAAGTTTGGAAGCAACCAAGATGTCCTTTGGAGGTTGGATAATAAACTGTGTTACAGCCAGATAACGTAGTATTATTCAGCACTAAAAGGAAATGAGCCATTAAGCCGTGAAAAGGCATGGAAGAAGCTTAAATGCATATTACCACGTGAAAGAAGCCAGTCTGAAAAGGTTACATACAGTGTGATCCCAACTGTAGGACTTTCTGGAAAAGGCATAACTATGAAGACACTAAAAAGTTCAGTGATCACCAGGGCTTGGAGGGTTGGATTAGGGGATGAAGAAGTGGAACACAGATGATTTCTAGGGCAGTGATAATCCTCTGGATAGGACTTCCCTGTGGTCCAGTGTGGTTGGGAATCTGCTTGCCAACACAGGGGACATGGGTTCAATCCCTGGTCCCGGAGGATTCCACATGCCACAAGGGAGCTAAGCTCACATGTCACAACTACTGAAGCCCATGCACCTAGCTCCTGAGCTCCACAAGAGAGGCCACCACAGTGAGAAGCCCGTGCGTCAAAATTTATTGTCACTTGCCACAACTAGAGAAAGCCAGCTCACAGCAACAAAGACCCAGCACAGCAAAAAATAAATATCTACTCTGGCTAAAACTCTAATGATGGATACACATCATTATACATTTGTCCAAACCCACAGGCTATACCACACAAAGAGTTGAACCCTATGGATAATCGCATTCATGCGTGCTCAGTTGTGTCCTACTCTTTGCAAGCCCACAGGCTGCAGCCTGACAGGCTCCTCTGTCCATGGGATTTCCCTGGCAAGAATACTGGAGTGGGTTGCCATTTCCTCCTCCTGGGGGATCTCTCTGATCCAGGGATCCAACCCACATCTCCTACATTGCAGGTGGCACATCGTTACCAACTGTGCCACCTGGGAAGCCCCTTAGATAATTATGATCGCTCCATTATAGGATCATCAATTGTAACAAACATATGACTCTAGTGGAGAAACCTGATCACAGATGTAAGGATGTATGGGATGCAAATACACAGGAAGTCTCTTTTTTCTCTATCAGTTTTGCCTATGAACCTAAAGCCACGCTAAAAAAAAAAAAATATTTTTAAGTTTAAGATTCCAGTCAAGAGGTGTGAAGCATCCTGTATCCTATATTGAACATAGACTGGTGCTTCATTCTTACGAGATAGTATACATGTTTCAATGCCATTCTTCCAAATGGGGCTGGTGCACAGGATGATTCAGGGAGATGATATGGGGTGGGAGGTGGGAGGGGGCTTCGGCATTGGGAGATCGTGGACACCTGTGGCTGATTCATGTCAATGTATGGCAGAACAAATACAGTATTGTAATGTAGAATAAAGTATTTAAAAATTAAAAAAATTAAAAAATTTAAAAAAAAAGAGGTGTGAAGCACTTGGTAACCTTGAACTTGATGTTCAGAGTGTTACTCTTTAAGACACAACCTTGCTTAGACAACATGGTCTCCGCTCACAGTACAAAGAAGATGGTATTTTTAGAAGCAAGATGAGTAACATAGGGCATGGCTAAAAGCACAGGCTCTCAGCCAATTAATTGATCAGTCTACCAAGAAATCAGAAAGAGTGCAACCAGAAAGAGATTATGCAACTTTTACAAGAACATCACAGGTGTTTTTATGGCTTTGTAACATTGGCATTTTCTGCCAAAAATTGGCATAATCTCTAACAAAAGATTACACAAAAGTTGTTTATACACCAAAACAACTAGTTGAGAAATAAAAATAATTGGGGAAAAAAAAGTCAGTCATTTTATCATTGCTATTTTAACTAACCTGGTTGAATGGGCCATTGTTTTGCCAAGAAGTAGATAATCTATGCTCACATTGAAGGTAGATAGGATCAATGGCCAAGTAAATATTTCTGAAATAGGCAGTGTATGAACTTACAGTGTCCACACCCAAGTAAAGAAATACCATAATATATGAAGGTACTCAGGAATATAGCTAGAGTAATTTAAGGAAAAAGCACATGAAAATCTTATTACAGGATGAGTTTAGGGGGAAAAATGTTTTTTAAGTAAGTATGAAATTAGGTTGATCTTTCATCTCTAACTGTAAGGTTCTCACTTTGTGTTGCCCTACTGTGTAGAACATCACAGTACAAGATGTGAAAGTATAACACATTTTCTTAATAACTGTGGAAATAGCCGTTGCTATCTACTAGGCCAAACCCATTCTACAGATTGGAAAATAAAGTCTTAGAGAAGTTAATTAATTTTCTGGGTCATTACCAGTCATTGGTACCAGGGCTCAGACTAGAACCTGGTTCTATCTCTCTCACAAAAACAAAAGACTTTTGACAACTTAAATATGGCCAACCTTTAGCTGTTAGTTACACCACTTTCAGCCAGCTCTCCCAAACTTGCCATGTTTGGAAACTTCATAGAGTTAAGATACATTAATTCACTAACTTGACGCAGGGAAATCCTGAGACATTCCTCACCTAGTACTTTTATGGGCTGTTGGCCTCCTAGCAGATGTATGAATTCTTAAATGATATTGAAAAGAACCAGCCCTTATTTTGGATGATGCCTGTAAACATATCTGCTGTTCAAAGGGACATTGTTGACCTTAGCATGACTGAGAGAGGAGGGTTATTATAGCTACCAAGTGCCAGTTAAAAACTCCACCATGGATTATTCTAGAAGGAGTAGACTAAGACTTTCTTTCTTTTCCTTTACCTTTTGAAATCATGAGACTAAAATCAGCCATCAGTTAAGGGCAGAGAGATGTTACAACGGAGTTTCTTTTAAAGATTTTTTTTTTAATGTGGACCATGTTTTAAAGCTTTTATTGAATTTGTTGGTCTTCCCTGGTGGCTCAGAGGGTAAAGAGCCTGCCTGTAATGCAGGAGGCCTGGGTTCGATCCCAGGGTTGGGATGATCCCCTGAAGAAGGAAATGGCAGCCCACTCTAGTACTCTTGCCTGGAGAATTCCATGGATGAAGGAGCCTGGTAGGAATACAGTCCATGGGATTGCAAAGAGTCCCATGCGACTGAGCAACTTCACTTCACTGAGTTTGTTACAATATTGCTTCTGTTTTAAGTCTTGGTTTTTCAGCCATGAGACACATGGGATCTTAGCTTGTAACCCAGGGATCGAACCTGCACCTCCTGCATGGAATGCAAAGTCCTAACCACTAGACCCCAAAGGAAGTCCCACAATGAAGATTTAAAGAGAAAATTAAAAAAAATAATAATAATACCTACGTTCTGTTAAACACCTATGTTCAACCAGTAGAAGCAAAAGTTTTGTTTAAAAAAACCTTTAGTACACAGACATGATATGGGAAAATAATAAATAGAAGATACTTTTTTAAAAACAGTTGGATAAGTCTGATATTTTGTTTGTAAAATGACTGCATCCCACTTAATTTTTCTAATCACTAACATTAAGTTGTTGCATTTAAGTCCTGAAACTAATTTCTAAATCTCCATTTTCTCAGCACCTCTTTGTCAGTAAATAGGCCAAGCAAAAATAATTCATTCTTACAGAGCTGAAACAAATAGAATTTGAAATAACTGAAAATAGCATCACTGGTCTGGTTACCTAACAACCAGGAATGAATCCTCTGATCCTCATGACAGCTAAAAGTACCAAATACACAGTGGCTTTTTCAGTAAATAACCCCTCCCAGGCTGTGCGTGACCTCTGACATCCCCATGTCTTTAGAAGAGGTTTTTAAACTGTGTGACTGAGTTCCAATCATAACTTGGACATAGAAATAATCTTGAAGCTTCTAAAAGGAGAGAAAATATATATATAAAGGAAATAATAGGGAATGTAGACTAAAATTGACATGTAAAGATGCTCTTAATAGCATTATTATCATAATAGCTAAAAAACAGAAGTAATCTAAGTGGTCAATAAAAACCATCTCCGTCATCATCACCATCACCATCACACCATCATCAACATCTTGAAGCTTCTCCCCAAAGTATGCGTGGAAAATTATTATTCTTGGCAATGTAGAGACATGCTTTCTTCTTCTATCATAAAAAAAGCAAGTGTTCTGGTTAGACATGCATATGCTCCCATGATCTGGCATGCGTCTACCCCGTCTAAAGACAGGGCCTCCTGGCTGTGGCACCAAGTCCACACAAGGGCAGTAAAGTCCTGGAGTAGCCATTGGGTCAATGAGATGCCACCCACCTGGGTCCTCCTCCAGACTGGTGTCCACGAGCAGGTCTCTACACCAAGTCTGCCTTCAACGGGGGTGACAAAGGGAGTTGAAAGGGATAAAGCCAGTTCCAAGTTGTTTCTTATGGTTATAAACTAACTCTTTAAAAATTTTTTTTTTTTTTGGAGTCTACTTGCTTTGCAATGTTGCATTAGTTTCAGCTGTACAGCAAAGTGAATAGATCTAGGTGTAACAGTATAACTGCAGCCCCTCTTTCTTAGAGTTCCTTCCCATTTAGGTCACCATGGAGCTCCCTATGCTATATAGTAGGTTCTCATTAGTTATCTATTTTATATATAGTATCAGTAGTGTATGGGGCTTCCCTGGTGGCTCAGTGGTAAAGAATCTACCTGCCAATCCAGGAGACATGGGTTCAGTCCTTGGATCAGGAAGATCCCCTGGAGAAAGAAATGGCAACCCACTCCACAGTTCTTGCCTGGGACATCCCATGAACACAGGAGTCTTGCGAGCTACAGTCCATGGGGCCACAAGAATCAGACACAACTTAACAACTAAACAACAGCGTTTTTTCAGAAGGGAGAGAGTAGGCCTCTTGGACTTTTATCTGGAAGTTTCAAAGATCATCCGAGACGTGTCTGGAGTGGAGCGCTATTCACTTTCATTTCCGTGCGTCCCGCACCAGAGGTTTCACAGCAGCTCAGCCCCGAAGTGCGGCTTCTGTCAGCACCTATGCTAGAGCAGCCCGGGGCCCTGTCACACAGCTGCACATGTAACCTTGTGAATCCCAGACTCACAGCATACCTGACCCTTGTATGCAAACAGTATTTCCTGGAGTGAAGAAATGAATGGAAATTCACTTGGTACCCAGAAGCCTGTCCATCCCTCCAGTAGCAAAGACCAAATGCATCTGAGGAAGTTCTGGTGAACCAATCACAGGGTTGAGGGATGAGAGGGGGATTTTGTTTCTGAACTTGGCTGAGCCCATCTCATGCCTTGTAAATGTCAGTGTGTGTACGTGTGAATGTCTGACATTACTCAGTAGCACATACCAAAGGCCAAGAATTTGGCAGAGCCAGGCTGATTAGCATGCCTAAAAATATTCCGTTTTATCAAAATCCATCCTGATTGCCTTTTAGCATGTGAGCAGAATGCTAGAGCAGCAGGATCTTCAGGAAGCATAAATTCTGAGAGGCTTTCCAAACATTCCAAAGGACACAACCTCGTTGTGTAAGACGCACCCCTTCCACTTAACTTCTTGTTTGGCTATTTTTATCCCAACAGATTTTTTTGTAAGCCATGTAAGGCAATGCTCTCTCATTCACAAACATTCATAAAATGCAATCTAATTTAAGTCAACAAATAGCTTTTGAGAACCTATTAAACCCAAGATACTCGGTTGGGCTCCAGGGGTAATATAAGGTCAAACAGGTAATTGTCCTCACTGTGACTTGGCCTGCAATGCTGCAAGAGTTGAGACCTTTCCTGGGAATGAGCTGCTCTTGAGCCAGGCAAGTTATGGTCCATGCTTTAAAAGAGGCACAAACCAAGAGCTAGAAGAAGCAAGGAAGAGGTCGGTTTTCCTGGCGAGGGTTGGCAAAGGCTTCTTGAGAACCATGGCATTTGGATCTGCACCTTTAAGAGTAAGCAAAGTTAGCCAGATGGAGCTGGGGAAGTGTTCTGGGCAGAAGGTGCAACCTGAATATGCAAATATAGAAAGCACAGGACATCAGAGAAATTAGTGTGAAGTTTTCCAGCGTCTTTCTTATCACAGGGGATAAGATGTTCCCGGAATGAGAAGGCTAGAGACACCAGGATCACAGCTTCCACGTCACTACCATCCAGGAAATGAACTGCAGTGGAACAGTCTGTACTCAAGAGAGAAATGCCACTTATGCAAAATAGCCAGAACCACAAGGGTGATGATTTACACTGGAGGTGAATAAGCCTTAATCCTATCTCAGTCGTGTCCGACTCTTTGCGACCCCATGAATCACAGCACGCCAGGCCTCCCTGTCCATCACCAACTCCCAGAGTTCACTCAGACTCACATCCATCGAGTCAGTGGTGCCATCCATATGGAGACATGCTAAAGAGCTGTCTTTGGTGACATTGACAGGTACACACAAATATATAAGTATTTACATCTCTGGCAGCGCAGTGGTAAAGAATCCGCCTGCCAATGCAGGAGACACAAGAGACATGGGTTCTATCCCTGGGTTGGGAAGATCCCCTGGAGGAGGAAATGGCAACCTGCTCTAGTATTCTTGCCTAGAAAATTTCATGGACAGAGGAGCCTGGTGGGCTACCGTCCATGGGGATCTCAGAGTCAGACATGGTTGAGCACACACACGCATCCCACTCTAGGCACTTTACTTCACAGTCATTCATTCTTTCTTTCTTGTCTTTATTGACTTTGTTACAATATTGCTTCTGTTTTATGTGTTGGTTTTTGGCCAAGAGGCATGTGATATCTTAGTTCTTCTTCAACCATGGATCGACAATTCACCCTCCACATTTAAAGGTGAGGTCTTAACACTGGACCACCAGGGAAGTCCCATCATTCTTTCTTTTTCAGCAACACAAATCCTCTTGGTCCTGGATTTTAGTTTAGGTATCTCACCCCCAAAAGAGACTTACCAAAAAGCTATAACTCACAGTTTCAACCACGTTTCCACTGAAGAGATTAGGAGAGTAAACCTAAGAAGTGTAATATCTTGAGTGGTCAGAGATTTGAGAAACTTGCTCAAGAATTACCTTTCTTCTTACCTGTAAAATGATAAAGAACTACCCAGCACTTATGAGGAGAATACTTTGCCTAGTTCTGATGCTACCAGATAGATGTTGCTATGAAGGACTATTATGTAGTCAATTCACAAGCAATGACTCCGTACCCAGTGTCTGTCCACATAGGAGATGTTGAAAAGCATTGCTGGAAGATAGCTAATGTTGCTGCCAGATAGCAACATCTATCTGGTCGTATCAAAACTAGGCAATCCACTCTTCATAAGGACTAGGTCGTTCTTAATCATTTTACAGGTAAGAAGAAAGGTAACTCCTGAGCAAGTTTCTCAAATCTCTAATCAGTCAAGATATTCCACTTCTTGGATCTACTCCCCGGACTGAACTAAGACCAATGCCCTTTCTAAAATAATGACGTTTCTTTGTGGAGACATGGCATTGCTTATATTTCTTTATGAAGATAGGATCGGTTCATCTATTAATGGATGAGATGACTAAGAAAGATGACAGAAAACAAAAGACATTCCAGCAAAAAAGGGAACATGGAACCAAATATTAAGATAAGCGTATAAGGGACTTCCCTAGTTGTCCAGTGGCTGAGAATCGGCCTTCTAGCAAGTGGGGCACAGGTTCAGTCCCTGGCCTAGGAACTGAGATCCCACATGCTGCAGGGCTGACAAGCCCGAGAGCTGCAACTGGAGAAGCGAGTGGGTTGCAGCTACGGAGCCCGTGTGCTCTAGACCCCATGCTCTACAACAAGACCTTTCACCACATCTAGAGAAAGCCCACATGAGACAGTGACGATCCCATGGAGCCAAAAATAATTTTTTTTAATGTGTAAACCTAATTCCCACATTTCTAAGGCCCAATCACAGCAACTGAAATCAGGTAACTCCAGTCATTGGAACAGTTTACATACATGCTTTCCATAATTCCAGAAGACACGCAAATTCAGGCATTTGGTTCATTACCCAAACCTACAGATATACACCTAGTTATTGTGAGCAACAGCTGGAGTATCCAACCATGCATTCCCTATGAACCGGGCACCTGCCCCTCCCATCATAACCAAGCTGACCTCTGCCAACAGCGCCACCTGGTGGTTAAGTCACTGTGTAGTTTAACTTCTAATCTCTTCCTCGGTGCGCCTATTCCTGTTTCATGTGCTTTTCTTTTAAAATTTAAGGCATAAGACTCAAGTGGATGCTTGTCCTCTCAGCAGTAAGTACAACAAGGACCAAAGATGAATGAACTAAAACGTTTAGACTGGCTGGTCACTTATTTCCTGACATTTTAGCCATCCAACGAAGAAGGAAAGTTGAAGAAACATTCTAGAAAATGGCAGGGACAGGGAAGACAGGAGCCATGATTAAAGATGAGTTGGACTGTGTTATCAGTTCAGGTGGGTGAAGGGAGAAAGCCAGTCCTTAGATCCAGGGTCTAAAAATTCGAAGGACAATCTGTACAGAGCAAAGAAGAAAAGAGTTTGGAACAGATGGAAAGGAAGTTGACAGCTACAGGAACTCATTCATGGTAGAGAAACAGAGGGGTTGGCAGCGGATGGGGAAAGGAAATTAACGTGGCAAGAGGCTCAGTACTGGCATGAGAGAGGACTGTGAAGGTGGAGAAAAGCCAGTTAGGAAGGAGCAGGGAGAAGAGGAAAAGACTAAGAATAGAAATTCTTAACAGCAAGTCAACAAGAACAAAACCAACACAAGCCTGTTCATATGTGTGTGTCGCATTATATTAAATTCTTTGAAACGTTTCCTGTGAAACCCAGACCTCAGGCATGAAAATTGCAAGTAAAACGTCTCTACCACAGGTCACCTAAAAATAGCTCCCAGGTACTGGGGAGACTGGGAGGAGGCTGGAGTTGGGTGGCTTGTGGATCCAGGCAGGCTGTTTAGATCCAGAAAGTGCACAGTCCGTGACTTGGCACAAGGCATGCCAGGTGGGAGACGTGTGCCCTCCCTGTGGAGGCCGCCTCCAGGGGAGGCCAAAGCTGGCTGCTTGCTCCCTCCAGGTAAGCAGCTGAGAAGTGCTGCATAGCTGGTTTCCAAAGTGCAGCTGTCATCGTCTACGAATAGGTGCCCTCTTGCAGTCCCGGGATCAGGGCCAGCCTCCTGGACACACAACCTGTATGTTTGCACAGGGCCCTGTGCTCACCTGGGCTCTGCACTTGTTTTACTGCTCTGTGGCTGCCATCTTGAAATTCATAATAGGTTGGCTTTTGGTTTTTTTTTTAACAAGGGCCCAGCTTGCACTGGACATCATCTGGTACTGGGCTTCACAAATTATGAAGCTGGTCCTGCCTGGGACCTGTGTCTTTCACTTAAGCTGGACAAGGACTAACCTATTGAGATAGGCTAGGATCTGGGATGCCTTGCTACAGGGCTTGCACCTGGACAAATGCCACCTTGAGTGAGAAAATACAAAGAAACTACAAGAGCTAAAAGTAACTGTTGGGGAAAGTTATAGACAACAAGATACAAAACAAAAAAAATTAAATAAAACCCAACTGCCACTTCTGCAGAGCCAGGAGCAAAAGCAGGATAACACACGTGCTCCCTGCACACAACACGGCTAAAATAGTGGGCAAAACACCTAAGTCAGCCCTCCAGCCTGACCCCTGGGCCCTCCCTCTACTCTCACACCAAATCAAGAACCAACTCATCCCCTCTCAGCAAGCAAACAAACAAGGGACCCTGTTGTCTGTCCTCAAATATCCCTGCTGCAGCAGGGGTCCCAATAAAGCCTTGTCTAAATTTCTTCTCTGGCCTCTGGTCAAATTTCTAGTAATTTAATAGGCCAAGAAACCCGGTCAGTACACTGTCATCACTTCTAGAGTCACCAATGATAGCTTCCCTCCAAGACTCCTTTCCTTGGAGCACAAACTACCCCACAGAGTCCGGGAGAGCTCACAATGCAGCAGTGGTCCAAGATGCCCAAGATGCTGAACAGATCCTATGTGGACTGAGCAGAAGGGGCTACAGTAACATTTGTATAGTCAAAGCTATGATTTTTCCAGTAGTCATGTGCAGATGTGAGAATGGACCATAAAGAAGGCTGAGCAATGAAGAACTGATGCTTATGAACTATGGTGTTGGAGAAGACTCTTGGGGGTCGCTTGGGCAGCAAAGAAATCAAACCAGTCAGTTTTAAAGGAAATCAACCCTGAATATCCTCATTATTGTTAATTTGAAATTATATTGTAAGGCTTTTTTAAAACTATATTTCAGTTCTTTGGAGAATCAGTTCAAAATATATTTTGGCAGAATATATTGTTATTGTATGAATAGAGAGGTCTTTGGCCAAATAGGTTTGGGAAATGCTGCATTAGCCAAAGTTAAGTTACTATAGGGTTCTCAGAATCTTCGATATGCTGTTGGTGGTTTCAAACACCAATAAGGGCCTGTATTTTACACATCATTTCCTGAATTTATCTTTATGTGGATTTTTTTTTAAAGTAAGTGTCATGTGAGATTTCTGTTCTGAGAAATACACTTAGAGAAATGCTGGCCTGTGAGTGTTTCTGCTTGTTTGTACTCATTGCAAAGGCTTTCAGTTCTTGGGCTTCCCTGGTGGCTCAGACAGTAAAGTATCTACCTGCAAGGTGGGAGACCTGGGTTCAGTCCTTTGGTTGGGAAATTCCTCTGGAGAAGGACATGCCAACCCACTCCAGTATTCTTGCCTGGAGGATCCCCATAGACAGAGGAGCCTGATGGGCTATACGGTCCATAGGTGGTTCATGGGGTTGCAAAGAGTTGGACACGACTGAGCAACTATGCACATTCATTGGAAGAACTGATGGTGAAGCTGAAGCTCCAACATTTTGGCCACTTGGTGTGAAGAGCCAACTCAATAGAGAAGACCCTAATACTGGGAAAGATTGAGGACAGGAGGAGAAGGGGGCAACAGAGAATGAGATGGTTGGATGGTATCATCGACTCAATGGACACGAAATTGGGCAAACTCCAGAAATGGTGAAGGACAGGAAACCTGGCCTGCTGTCATCCATGGGGTCGCAAAGAGTCAGACGTGACTGAGCAACTGAACAACTCCCCACTCCAAGGGTGAGAAGAATGACTGAAGGTTCAATTATGTCTCAACTTGACTGGGCTCCATGGAGCCCAGGTATTTGGTTAAGCATTATTTCTTAATGTGTCTGTAAGGGTATTTGAGGGCAGGGGGAGAAGCGGACGACAGAGGATGAGATGGCTGGATGGCATCATGGACTCGATGGACATGAGTCGGAGTGAACTCTGGGAGTTGGTGATGGACAGGGAGGCCTGGTGTGCTGTGATTCATGGGGTCGCAAAGAGTCCGACACAACTGAGCAACTGAATTGAACTGAACTGAACTGAAGGGTATTTGAACCAGAGGACTAAATAAAGCAGATTGCCCTCCCTAAAGGGGGTGGATATTTCAGGCCTCATCCAATCCCTTGAAAGCCTGAATAGAATAAAAGTTTAAATAAGAAAGGTTTTTCTCCCTCTGCCTGACTCTTTGACCTGTGTTCTCTTGCCTTCAGACTAGAATTTGAATTTACATCATTTGTTATCCTAGGTCTGGACTTGACAGCACCCATAATCATGTGAGCCAATTCTTTATAATAAATATACATATACATATGCTGCTGCTGCTAAGTCACTTCAGTCGTGTCCAACTCTGTGCAACCCCATAAACGGCAGCCCACCAAGGCTCTCCTGGCCCTGGGATTCTCCACGCAACCCACTGGAATGGGTTGCCACTTCCTTCTTCGATATATAATATATATGTATACAATTATATAATAGATAATAATCTAATGTGTATGCATATATATGAGCTTCCCTGGGGACCCTGCAGTGAAGAATCTGCCTGCCAGTGCTGGAGATGCAGGTTCGATCCCTGGATGGGGAAGATCCCCTGGAGAAGGGAATGGCAACCCACTACAGTATTCTTGGAGAATTCTATGGACAGATGAGCCTGGGATTGCAAAGAATCCCACATGACTGAGCCATTAACACTTTCACTTTCATTTTCTAGGCCTCTCTCTGAAAGCAACCAGTGGGAATTGATAGGAACCCAAAGCCGGTGCTCTGTGAGGGAGACAACCTGGAGGGGTAGAGTGGGTAGGGAGCTGGGAAGGGATTCAGGAGGGAGAGGACAAATGTGTGCCTGTGGTCAGTTCATGTTGATGTATGGTGAAAACCATAAGCAACAACATGCATGTATGTGTATATATATATTGTTGGCTCTGAATTCTTTATAACAAATAAATAAATATATAAATATACACAGTTATAATGTGTGTGTGTGTGTGTGTGTGTTAGCCGCTCAGTCACATCCAAGTCTTTGCAACCCCATGGACTGTAGCCCACCAGGCTCCTCTGTCCATGGGATTCTCCCAGGCAAGAATACTGGAGTGGGTAGCCATTCCCTTCTCCAGTGGACCCTCCCCACCCAGGGATAGAACCCAGGTCTCCCTAATTGCAGGCAGATTCTTTACCATCTGAGCCACTGAAAGGTTGTTGCTGAGCCACAAAAGATGTTGGGATTCTTGGTCTCCAGAGGAGAAGAATTCAATCCGGGGCCAAAGATGAGGCTTGATCGCTCAGAGCTTTTGTGTAATAAAGTTTTATTGAAGTGTAAAAGACATAGAGAAAGTTTCTGACATAGACATCAGAAGAGGGCAGAAAGAATGCCCTACCCCCACTAGTCTTTAGCTGGACATTGTATAGCTACTAGCAGTCTGCTAATCAGAGAAAGGCGATGTCTCAAAACTCAGAGGATGGCACCAGGTCCCTCACCCACAAGACGCATTTTAAGATGACATTGGCACCAGGTGAGTTGTCCTGGGCCATAAAATGATTGACATGAATCTTGAAGAAAGGCAGGTTACCAAGCAAATACAGTCTCATTAACATAGCTTAAGAGAACATTTGCATGAGTAAAACATACTGGTTTGTCAAGTCAGTTCTGAGTCTTATCTGGAACCAACTTGAAGACTGAGTCTAGGGTAAATACATAATTCATTAACATAGTTTAAGACAAAAAAAAAAACAGCTTAAGACAAACATTTCCACAAGAAAAGCACATTGGTTAGCTCAAGGTTTGAGAAAAGTTAAGTTCAGGTGGAGCTAGGTGTTGTCATGGCAACACAGAATTTTAAGATAATCCTTTTAAATTTGTATAGAGAAGGGGGAAAAAAATCTAACACTAGTTTGTTTCTTCCTGCTGCTTAATAGAGAGATAAAATATGTCTGACACTTGCAGCCTATTTCCTCTGTGTGGAGACCCATCTGTTACCCTCTCACCACCAAGGAAGCCCAATTATTATATTATAGATAATAGTATAACGTGCGTACATATACGTGTGTGTGTGTGTGTGTATCTTCTATTAATTCTCTTTCTCTGGAGAACCCTGACTGATACAATGATGATAAAGAAAACTGTTGCAGGCTTGAAGGCAGACAATTTCCTTTCAGGCCTCTGAAGCTTTTTTTTTCTCTCCCTCCCCCCCATTAAAACTAATCTTCTTCTTTGTATATAATTTCAAACCTACAGAAAACTTTCAAGAATTAAGGTAGTATAAAGAACACCATGAAGTCTCTGGCCATATTTACTTTTTGTTGACATTTTACCCCATTTGCTGTATTATTTGAGGCCTCAGAAGCTTTAATTAGGCTTGACACTGTATTTCTAGAGTCAGTTATGAGAAATATCCTCCCCATGATATGCAAGGTTTAATAACCTTCCAGAGTCAGCAAACCTCTTCTATAAAGTACCAGAGAGTACATATCTTAGGTTTCACAGCTCATAGGATCTCTGTTGCAACAGCTGAGATTGCCATGATAGCATAATATCACATGAAAGCAGGCATGTGTAACATGTAACCTGGTGGGCCTGTCCATGTATGGATAAAATTTTAATTGCAGAAGTGAGTGGTGAGCAGGATTTAGCTCAGAAGTTGACATTTGTGTCAACCACAAATTGGCACTTACCAAGAGCATGGCCAATGACTGAACAACAAAGACATTTGCCATCTGCCTCTTTGGAGATTGAACCCCATGCTGCTATAGCTGTTGACCTTCAACAATCCCTGAGGGAGTTCAGGGTGGAGTGAGGCACCCTGTGCTCCAGGGAATATGGTGGGACAGGTCTTTAGATAGTTAGATGTTTTTCAGTTCAGTTCAGTCACTCAGACTTGTCCAGCTTTTTGTGACCCCCATGGACTGCAGCGTGCCAGGCTTCCTTGTCCATCACCAACTCCTGGAGTTTACTCAACCTCATGCCCATTGAGTCGGTGATGCCATCCAACTATCTCATCTTCTGTTGTCCCCTTCTCTTCCTGCCCTCAATCTTTCCCAGCATCAGGGTCTTTTCCAGTGAGTCAATTCTTCCCATCAGGTGGCCAAAATATTGGAGTTTCAGCTTCAGCATCAGTCCTTCCAATGAATATTCAGGACTGATTTCCTTTAGGATGGACTGGTTGGATCTCCTTGCAGTCCAAGGGACTCTCAAGAGTCCTCTCCAACAGCACAGTTCAGAAACATCAATTCTTCAGTGCTCAGCTTTCTTTATAGTCCAACTCTCACATCCATACATGACTACTGGAAAAACCATAGCCTTGACTAGACAGACCTTTGTTGGCAAAATAATGTCTCTGCTTTTTAATATGCTATCTCAGTTCAGTTTGAAGAATCTAAGCTACCCCATTTTGTTAACAGAAAAACTCCATTTTGTAAGGTTCCAGGAAAAGAGCCTTTGGAAATCCCAACCTCATCCCACCACCCATGAGACAATCAGACCCCAGACCAAAATCTCCTTACTTAACGCTCAGGAACTTGTGGTCCACCTAGACAATAAGGACCAATCAAGAACCAACACACAACCCTTCGAAAGAAAGTGACCAATCAGACATTCCCCTACCCAGAAATTATTTTTTCCATGTATACTCCCTATATAAGCAATGTAATCCAAAACCTGGGGCTCCTCCCTATAGCAGCTGCATCGGTATCGGTGGGAGCCCCAGCTCGAGCTTGGTAATAAAAACTCTCTTGCTTTTACATCGGATATCAGCTTCCTGGTGGTCATTGGGAGATTTCACAATTTGGGCATGACAAGTTCAGTTCAGTCGCTCAGTTGTGTCCGACTCTTTGTGACCTCATGAATCGCAGCACGCCAGGTCTCCCTGTCCATCAACAACTCACGGAGTTCACTCAGACTCACGTCCATTGAGTCCGTGATGCCATCCAGCCATCTCATCCTCTGTCGTCCCCTTCTGCTCCTGCCTCCAATCCCTCCCAGCATCAGAGTCTTTTCCAATGAGTCAACTCTTCACATGAGGTGGCCAAAGTACTGGAGTTTTAGCTTTAGCATCATTCCTTCCAAAGAAATCCCAGGGTTGATCTCCTTCAGAATGAACTGGTTGGATCTCCTTGCAGTCCAAGGGACTCTAGGTTGGTCATAACTTTCCTTCCAAAGAGTAAGTGTCTTTTAATTTCATGGCTGCAATCATCATCTGCAGTGATTTGGGAGCCTAAAAAGTAAAATATGACACTGTTTCCACTATTTCCCCATCTATTTGCTATGAAGTGATGGGACCAGATGCCATGATCTTAGTTTTCTGAATGTTGAGCTTTAAGCCAACTTTTCACTCTCCTCTTTCACTTTCATCAGGAGGCTCTTTAGTTCTTCACTTTCTACCATAAGAAGGTGTTGTTGCAGGAAGGAGGACCCCCTCCAAGGCCTGAAACTGGGCTCTTGTCTAACACTCAGAAGTGAATTGTCCGAGGAGACACATGTGCTGACAAAGCAAGAGACTTTATTGGGAAAGGGCACCTGGGTGGAGAGCAGTAGGGTAAAGGAACCCAGGAGAACTGCTCTGCCACGTGGCTCACAGTGTCGGGTTTTATGGTGATGGGATTAATTTCCAGGTGGTCTTTGGCCAATCATTCTAATTCAGAGTCTTTCCTGGTGGCGCACTCATGGCTCAGCCAAGATGGATGCTAGCGAGAGGGATTCTGGGAAGTGGACAGACACGTGGTGTCTCCTTTAGACCTTTCCCGAACTCTTCCGGTTGGTGGTGGCTTATTAGTTCTGCATTCCTTATCAGGATCTCCTGTCATAAAACAACTCATACTAATGGTTACTATGGTGCCTGGCCAGGGTAGGCGGTTTCAGTCAGTGTGCGTCCCCTAACAGTGCCATCTGCATCTGACGTTATTGATATTTCTTCCAGCAATCTTGATTCCAGCTTGTACTTCATCCAACATTTCTCATCATGTACTCTGCATATAAGTTAAATAAGCAAGGTGACAATATACAGCCTTGACGTATTCGTTTTCCTATTTGGAACCAGTTTGTTGTTCCATGTCCAGTTCTAACTGTTGCCTCCTGACTTGCATGCACATTTCTCAAGAGGCAGATCAGGTGCTCTGGTATTCCCATCTCTTTTAGAATTTTCCACGGTTTATTGTGATCCACACAGTCAAAGGCTTTGGCATAGTCAAGAAAGCAGAAATAGATGTTTTTCTGGAATTCTCTTACTTTCTCGATGATCCAGCAGATGCTGGCAATTTGATCTCTGGTTCCTCTGCCTTTGCTAAAACCAGCTTGAACATCTGGAATTTCACAGTTCATGTATTGTTGAAGCCTGGCTTGGAGAATTTTGAGCATTAATTTACTAGCATGTGAGATGAGTGCAGTTGTGCAGTAGTTTGAGCATTCTTTGGATATTTTTAGGAACAGATTTTATGATCTGAATCCTTGCATCTCCTCATATCTAGAGAAGCACTAAATCCCTTCATGGTGACATAAGATCCTCATGACTAACAAACCCTTTTGTAAAATGAGTGCTTCATGATATTGAACTCCCCCTTCACCAGAACCTTATACGTTGACTCTCCCCCCACTGCCACTTTGGACCAGTCTCTCAGAGCTCTGTGAGATGCTGCCTCCCTGGCTGTAGTCCTCATTTTGCCCCAAACAAAAGTTAACTCACAACTCTAAAGTTGTACATCTTCTTCTTTTTTTTTTTTTTTTTTTCAATATTTGCAATCCCTCCTCTAGAGGGAAAAGTCATCTCATTTTACCAAATATTACAGCAAAAATTAGACAATCTGAAGTCTGCCCTTTGGGTTGCTGTGCCGTATAACTCCAAGCCCTCTACTTCCTAGGTGACTCTTTTTCACCACCTACTCTACAAAGATTTCTTCAATTTAGTAGGAGCACAGAGAGCCTTGAAAGAAAACCAAACAGCCTGACTTACAGAGGCTTGCCAGCCTCTCTCCATCGTGTCCTCCTCGGCTGCTACATTCATATGTCTCATATAACCTAATGGATATGGGAAATTCCCCGGCGATTCAGTATTTAGGCATGCTTTCCCTGCTGAAGGCACGGTTTAGTTTGAGAACTAAAATCCCAAAACAAACAAACAAAACACACTAAGTGGAGGTAAGGCCAGTTGGGAAGGGAGGGGTTGCAGCAAATTGAATAAAAGAACCAAACAAACTATTATATATAAAATAGATAAACAACAAGGACTTACTGAATAGCACAGGAAACTATAGTCAGTATCTTGTAATAACAATATTCAATATCTTATATAATGTAAAAGAATAAATATAAAACTCAGATCCCTTTGCCATGCACCTGAAACTAAAACAACATTATAAATTAACTATCCTTCAATTAAAAAAAAAAAAGATGAGGAATCAAGAAGATAAAAAAGGAGCAAGAACTTGGAAGGAGATATATAGACCAAAAAATGGGGCAGTGAATGGGAAAGATGAAGATGGAAATGAAAAGAATTAGAAGCCAAACCACGGAGAATTCAAGCCAATGAGATCATTAGACTGAGGTAGGAAAAGAAACATCATGATAGACTTCTAAATGTGTTTCCAGTCTCTGCTCATTAGAAATAAAATCTCTACCACTGTGTATTTCTTACACTGCCAGATCATTTGATACTCACCCTGGGGTAACACTGAATATCTAGCTTGTCCTAAGAAAAGATGTTGCCTTCAGCTTGCTGACAACCTTCGAGAAATCACGAAAGGAGACAGGAATGCAGCTTCTCTCCATGAGATGCCATCTCTGGTACATTACATGTCACGAGCCTTTACTGCTACTGCTCTTGTTAGATCAGCAGCTATTCCTGTCACACTTCAAAGTCTTTGCACAAGAAGACAAAGAACATGCCCATGAATATTTGGAAAAGTCTACAATATATTCTGCTTGACCTATGAAGGTTATCCAAACCACAGAAAAATAAATAAGGCTGAGTTTTGGCTTTTTATGCTTCCTGGGTGGCACAGTGGTAAAGAAGTCTCCTGCCAATGCAGGAGATGCAAGAGATGTGGGTTTGATCCCTGGGTTAGGAAGATCTCCTGGAGTAGGAAGTGGTAACCCATTCCAGTATTCTTGCCTGGAAAATTCCATGGACAGAAGAGCCTGGTGGGCTACAGTCCCTGGGGTTGCATGGAGTCGGTCACAGAGTTGGACACTATTGAGCATGCATGCAACCCCATCTACAACATCAACCCTCACCCGAAATTTATTTCCCATTCCCTGTCTTTGTTTGTGTTCAGGTTCTATTTAGTTCACTACACAAAGCAAGTCCTCTGTCACCTGCCTTTCATCGTTGGAGTTCAAAGCATCCCTGAAACTCACTGAGTGAGAAAAATAAGCTCTTGCAAAGATATGCACTTGTTCTAAGTTTCCAGGACTAATTAGAATGAGTGGCATGGGAAAGATTCAGGAGAATGATTAAACCATGTGGGCAATTACAGAGAGAGCTAGGGGACTAGCATCAGCTTAGGGGAGACAGGAAGTCCAGAAACAGGAAGCCCAGAGAGAAACACCATAGAGGATGTGACCCCTGTTTTCTTAGATTAGGTCACTGACTTTCTCAGAGTCAGAGCTTCTGCAAGCAAAGCTGTTTCAGCCCCTTTGTAGAGCTTCTGCTTTGTAGAATAATGGAAGGCTCTGTCACCAGCCAGTGACCTTAGGCAAGTCACATGAACGTTCTGAGCCTTAGCTTCCTCGAAATGTGAAGATAATCCAGTCAACTCAAGCTTCAGTGAGTGACCGAGGCATAATGATGCTTGACAGAGAGGCATTCAGAGGGGGAGCTATACTGGGACTTCTCTGGAGGTCCAGTGGTTAAGACTCAGCACTCTCAATGCAAGGGACCCAAGTTGGATCCCTGCTCAGGGAACTAGATTCCATATACCGCAATTTAAGAGTTCTCGTTTCATAACGAAGATGGGAGATCCTACATAATGCAACTAAGACCCAGTGCAGCCAAAGAAATAAATATAAATACGTGTTTTTTTTTAAACAAAGAGGAGGAGCTATGTTGACATAGAAAGAAAAGAGGTAATGAGAATGACCATGTTCTTTTCAGGGGATAAACTAAGAAACAGACAAGCTTCCAAACCAATGACTTTCAACTACAAGCTCCAACTTCCCTCTCCCTGAGTTAATCACTGATCATTGTAGCCCCTCTACTTAGACCACATGGAACATGCCAAAAATGACAGGGAGTTAACACACCTCAAAGGCAGTCCTCAACCAACGATGAAGAATCCCATCTCTCTCGCCCTGGGAGTGAGAGCAAGGGCAACAACTCTGGAAGCAAGTTCTAAAGCGTCACCTAGCAGGACTAAACTGCTACCGCACAGAGTAACCTGCTTGACATCACACCCTTTGATACTGACAGCTTCCCTTTCTTTTCTGTCTCACCTCCCCCACTCGCTGCTGCTGTTTCCTTGAATCATCTCCCAAATAAACTACTTACACTCATATCCTTGTCTTAGAATCTGCTACCGAAAGGCGCCAGCCCTAGGCAGCCATTCAGAAACACCCGGCACGTAGTGCCAGATGAAAGCCTGGGAGATGTGTCAGAACAGGCTGTATTTGCAAGTTGTCTTGTATGCAAGTGTACCATGTGAAAAAGGGAGCTTAGAGTGAGCTCTAATTTACCTGTCTTTCAAATATGTCCTATTAATTAATTTTATTGCAGTATAGGAGAAGGCAATGGCACCCCACTCCAGTACTCTTGCCTGGAAAATCCCATGGGCAGAGGAGCCTGGTAGGCTGCAGTCCATGGGGTCGCTAAGAGTCGGACACGACTGAGCAACTTCACTTTCACTTTTCCCCTTTCATGCATTGGAGAAGGAAATGGCAGCCCACTCCAGTGTTCTTGCCTGGAGAATCCCAGGGACGGGGGAGCCTGGTGGGCTGCCATCTATGAGGCTGCACAGAGTCAGACATGACTGAAGTGACTTAGCAGCAGCAGCAGTTGTTCTGCAATATTGGGTTAGCTTTTACTGTACAGCAAAATGAGTCAGCCACACATATACATTTATCCCCTCCCTTTTGGGTTCCTCTCACATTAGGTCATGACTTAATGCTTAGTGCATTCAGCAGAGTGACCTGCACTGTACACTATGTCCCCACAATAGATACTGTGTATCTATTTTATACACAGTATTGATAGTGTATATATGTCCATCCCAATCTACAAATTCCTTGAATCCTACTTGTTTCCCCATTAGTATTTACACATTTGGTTTCTATGTCTGTTTTTCAAGTGTGATCACCTAAACCATTTTTTCTAAATTTCACATATATGCATTAATATATTTGTTTTTCTCTTTCCGACTTACTGCACTCTGTACAACCGTCTTCAGGTCCATTCATGTCTCTGTAAATAACTCAGTTATGTTCCTTTATATGGCTGGAATTGATATTCTGTTTTAAATATGTGCCACCTCATATTATCCATTCATCTGTTAATGGACATCTTAAGAGTGAGTTAACTTTAAATAAGCTGGCTTAAAACTCAACATTCAGAAAACTAAGATCATGGCATCTGGTCCCATCACTTCATGGCAAATAGATGGGGAAACAGTGGAAACAGTGACAGACTTTATTTTGGGGAGCTCCAAAATCACTGCAGATGGTGACTGCTCCTTGGAAGAAAAGCTATGACCAACCTTGACAGCTTATTAAAAGCAGAGACATTATTTTGCCAACAAGGTACATCTGGCCAAAGCTATGGTTTTTCCAGTAGTCATGTATGGATGTGAGAGCTGGACTATAAAGAAAGCTGAGCGCCAAAGAACTGATGCTTTTGAACTGTGGTACTGGAAAAGACTCTTGAGAATCCCTTAGACTGCAAGGTGATCCAACCAGTCCATCCTAAAGGAAATCAGTCCTGAATATTCATTGCAAGGACTGATGCTGAAGCTGAAACTCCAATACTTTAGCCACCTGATGTGAAGAGCTGACTCATTTGAAAAGACCCTGATGCTGGGAAAGATTGAGGGCAGGAGAAGAAGGACAACAGAGGATGAGATGGTTGGATGGCATCACCAACTCGATGGACATGAGTTTGGGTCAACTCCAAGAGCTGGTGATGGATAGAGAGGCCTGGCGTGCTGCAGTCCATGGGGTCGCAAAGAGTCGGACACAACTGAGCAACTGAACTGACTGAACTTTAAATAGAAAACTTTTAAAATGAGGCTGAAGCTGCTAAGAGCAAGAGATAATCTGAACAGGAAATATTTCTGCAGAGACCTAATAGGCAGCAAAAGAGGATCATAATGGAAAGTCTCTTATAGTAAATAATGTAGGGGAAGTTACAGTGAAATCTATTTTAACCTTTAACACTCCTTTTGTCTATGAGGACATACACAAATAACACACAAGACCTTGAAAAGATAAAGAAATATGTCCCATCGGCAGTCTGCCAGTTGGGCTCTGTATTTACCTGCTTGACTTCCCATGTAGGGCAGTGGTGAAGAACCTGCCTGCCAATACAGGAGACACAAGAGATGTGGGCTCACTCTCTGGGTCAGGAAGATCCCCTGGAGTAAGAAATGGCAACACACTCCAGCATTCTTGCCTGGAAAATTCCATGGACAGAGGAGCCTGGTGGGCTATAGTCCCTAGGGTTGCAAAGAGTCGGACAGGGCTGAGCAACTGAGCACACGCATGTGCACACACACATACAACACATTTACCTGCTAGGAAATAATAGCTCCCCTACTCCATATAGCCCTCCCTAGGAGTGCTTACAGATGCAAATAAATAGAAGCCACCTCTTATAGGCTGTGGCCGTCAGAGAATGGAAGAGTGGGCCATTGCTGAGTAGCTGGGGTTCAGGTGACATAATTATTCCACTTGTCTCCACCATGTGCTTCAGCAAAGCATGAGTGTGCAACAAGCACTACATTTGCTTACTTTTCCTTCTGGCTGTATTAGTCATGCTCACTGGCAGAGCGCGTCCAAGTCGGTCTCCATGGTCCACCTGACAATCACAGCGTCTTCCTGGGATTCAATGCATAGTGTAGTCTCCTGTCTTTGAGTGTGGGTGGGACCCGGACCTTGTCTGTCTAACATGACAAAGATGGTGGGATGTATCTGATTACATTACATAAAACACCTGTCTTGCAGGGAAACTCTTTCCTGGCTGCTTTTGAGGAAGTAAGTGTTTATGCTGGGGAGATCCATGGAGCAAAGAACTGGAGGGAGCCTCCAGCCAACAGCCAGCAAGAAACTGAGGCTTTCAATACAACATGTCACAAAGAACTGAGCTCTATCAACAACCACGTGAGTTTGGAAGTAAACCCCTGCCCAAACAAGCCTCAGATGAGATTGAAGCCCCAGCTAACATTTTTATGGCAACCTTGTAAGCAGAGGACTAGTGTGTGTGTTCGTGCTAAGTCGCTTCAGGCATGTCCAACTCTGTGCGACTCTATGGACCATAGCCTGCCAGGCTCCTCTGTCCATGGCATTCTCCAGGCAAGAATACTGGAGTGGGTTGCCACGCCCTTCTCCAGGGGATCTTCCCGACTCAAGGACTGAACCTGGGTCTCCATGTCTCCTGCACCGGCAGGCAGGTTCTTTACTACTAGGTCCACCTGGGAAGCCCACAAAGAACTAGAGGACCCAGCTAAGCCACGCCAGCCCCCTGATCCATAGAAACTGTAAAACAATAAGTCTGTGTTGTTTTAAGCTGTTAAGTCTGTGGTAATATTATGACCCCATAATAGATAATGTGCTAACTATAATCTTGTGTTGACTTAGTATTGGGTCTTAGTCTTAAGATTTGTGCTGTTTATCTTTACTAAGTTCTAACCAATAAAACTTGAGATTTGGAAATTGTTGAATTTGTCATTGCCATTCAAAAACCTGTTACAGTGAATAAGGAGGCTACCAAACTGGGTAAAAGATTTTCACCATAATTGCTAGGGCGAGCGATAAAAGAATCTTGACAATGGTCAGATCTGAAGAGCTAGAGAAGTCTCACTGTGCCTGTTGAGGGTCTGAATCAAACTCCAAATAGAAGAACTATCAGTGCTTTGGGTTCTATTTTTCTCACACTTGAGTTTCAGGAAAAATTAGAGAAAGTCAGAAATGTGAATGATGACTAGCTAAAGAGAGCCATGATTTGAAACAAATTCTGTGTGTGTGTGCTCAGTCATGTCTGACTCTTTGTGACCCCTTGCTCTGCAGCCTGACAGGTTCCTCTGTCCATGGAATTTTCTAGCAAGAATACAGGAGTGAGTTGCCATCTCCTCCTCTAGGGGATCTTCCCAACCCAGGGATCAAACCTGTGTCTCTTGCATCTCCTGCATAGGCAGGTGGATTCTTCACCACTGGTGCCACTTGGGTAGCCCTGAAACAAAGGCATTAGATTAAAAAAGAACCATGAGGGACTTCCCTGATGGTCTGGTGGTTAAGATCACATTCCAATGCAAGAAGTCAGGGTTCAGTCCCCGGTGAGGAAGCTAAAATCCCACATGCCTTTTGGCCCGAAAGACAAAACACAAAACAGAAGCAATATTGGAACAAATTCAATAAAGGCATTAAAAATGTTCCTCATCAAAAAAATTAAAAACATTATGCTCTTGAAAAGTTGGTGAGATGAGCATGCAGTGACCATAACTCAGGAGAATGCAGGACTTCAGCCCACCAGTAAATCTATCAGATCAAGGGCAGCTGTCAAAGAACAGGGGCTTTCCTGGTGGTTCAGATGGTAAAGAATCTGCCTGCAATATTCGAGACTTCGGTTCAGTCCTTGAGTTGGGAAGATCCCCTGAGAAGAGAATGGCAACCCACTCCAGTATTCTTGACAAAGGTAACAATATATAGTGCTAATTGTCATGCTGTCAATAATGAAAGAGTTGTAAAACTCATCATAAAATGACTTTACTGCAATATGTTATAACCACACAGAGAGCCTAGAAAAGCATATAAAATAGGCGTTGCTGTGTATTCAAGTTGTATCTTCAGTTGCACAAATGCCAGTATATATGTGGATGGGCAATAATTTGGGGGCTCCTTCTCTTTCTTGAATTTATCCTTCCCAGCTCCTCGACATACACGGGTCTTATCATTAGTTCACGAGCCTCGCCCTCATGGCCACTCGTCTCAGAGCTGGTAGAGATGCTCTCGCTCAGGATTCCTCAGTCCCTTCAGCTCCTCTGTGTCCTGCTGAGTCCTCCCTCTGATCCACCCCAGCCTCCAACATCTTGTCTGGTATCTGCTCCATATGCTTCCTCTGTGCATAAGGAGTAAGCAATCAGGGCAAAAAAGCATGGAAAGGGCCAAGAAGAGAGTCCTTTCACAGCTAGAGGTGACCTCCCCTCAGATGACATTTCCCATGTGGCTTTCCCTTGCTGAGATAGCAGGCACTTTTCTTATCTTGGGTTTCATTCTGTTATCCATGCACCGAGCTTTGACGGGTTTGTGGGGAGCTTTGGAGACTGATGGAAGGAAAAGGCCATCCAACCTCACCTACTTCCTAGCTCAAAGGTTCATGGGTTTGCTCTCCCTTGTTCCATTCAAGAAGTACCTTTCTCATATGACATCCCTTATATGTGGCATTACAGACTCAATGGACCTGAATCTGAGCAAACTCTGGGATATAGTGAAGGACAGGGAAGCCTGGTGTGTTGAAGTCCATGGGGTCACAAAGAGTTGGACAAGACTTATGGAGCATAACACGTAAGTGGAATCTACAAAGAAACGATACAAATCAACCTAGTTACAAAAAGAGAGTCACAGACTTCGAGAACAAACTTATGATTGCCAAGGGAAAGGATGGGGAGAAGGGATAGTTAGGGAGTTTGGGGTGGACACGTGCACACTGCTATACTAAAAATGGGTAACCAAGGTCCTACTGTGTAGCACAGGGAACTCTGCTCAATGTTATGTGGCAGCCTGGATGGGAGGGAAGTTTGGAGGAGAATGGATACATGTATACGTATGACTGCGTCCCTTTGATGTTCACCTGAGTCTATCACAATGTTGCTTGTTAACTGACTATGTCCTTGTTGGGTCACCAAGTCATATCCAACTCTTTGCAACTCCATGGACTGCAGCACACCAGGTTTCCCTGTCCCTCACCACCTCCTGGGTTTGCTCAAGTTCAGGTCCATTGAATTGGTGAAGCCATCCAACCATCTCATCCACTGCCAGCCTCTTCTCCTTTTGCCTAATTGACTCTGGGCGCATGTGAGCTAAGTCGAATGAGTCGTGTCTGACTCCGTGCAATCCTAGATCTGTAGCCGGCTAGGCTCCTCTATCCATGGGACTCTCCAGACAAGAATCCTGGAGTGGATTGCCATGCCCTCCTCCAGGGGATCTTCCCAACCCAGGGCTAAGTGACTATATACTCCAATACAAAATTTAAAAATTTATATTAAAAAAAAAAGTACCCTTTTCATGTTCAGTCTACCATCCACTCCTAGATGGGAGTCAGGGGGAAGGAAAGATGCAAGCCCTCTTCAGGCTCATCTAGAGCACAGCTGACATTGGTACATCTCACAGGTACCAAGCCTGGTGGACGAGTTTCCTTCCTCTACTAATTTCTTGATGTCTTGAATACCATTGCTGTAGGATCCAGTTGCATTTTATTCACTGGCAAGGATCCTGACTGGTTCATTAGCAGAAAAAAATGCCTCCGGAGGTCAATTATCTAAAGCCCATCTGGGATTCCCAAGTTCCAAAACAAGATCCAATCCCTGCCCTGAAGCTTCTGGCATTGCCCCCTGGGTGATGGGAAAGTATTTAGGAAAAATAGTAGAGTTGCAAATGTTTTATTCTGGGCTGTGAGTTAGCTAATATGATATTTGATTTACATTTTATCTCAGTAACATATCAAAGTTCTCCTGGTTGTCTTCCACAAAATGAAGGTAGGATCTACTAGAATGTTTAACAAAGCAGAATGGAGAGAGATTTGGCTCCAAATAGCACCATATGTGGCCACTAGCACACCCATATTTGGGCTCCATTGTTTTCTATTCTAGATGGAAATTTCCTAGCATATCATTAAAGTGAGGTTGTGAATTCCCTTGGAGATGATACAAAATAAGTGTAGATATTTTTAAGCCCTTCCTAATTGAAATATTTCCCACTTGAACAAATTTTCATTCTCTCCTATTTAGTCCTAATGATTCAAACAAGCGATCAAGTGAACTGAAGTTTTCTCCACAAAACCCATGAAGTAAAGGCCCCCTTGTCCTACATGGAAAAATTCTGCAAGTTCTAAAATTATCCTGCTCAAGTTTTAGCTGCCCAGTACCAAGAACAAAAATTCAGAGCTTTATAGCTGTAAAGGTTTCCGATTCTGAATCATTTCTAAATAGACTTCCTGTGTGAGCAATGGTTGTCACTGAGTGAATTGCAAACAAGGGTCACATTTGGACTAAACATCCTCTGCCTTTGAGCTAATGGGTTGAATCATAATTAAATTGGATGAAGTGAAGTCATCAGCCAGCCCGCTGGGCTCCATGGGGCAGTACTTCTAAGGCAAAAGTCATTACTGTCTGAGCACTGAATTTGTCTTTAGAAGTGAAGTGAAGTGAAGTTGCTCAGTTGCAACCCCATGGACAGTAGCATACTACGCTGCTCTGTCCATGAGATTTTCCAGGCAAGAGTACTGGAGCGGGTTGCCATTTCCTTCTCCAGAGGATCTTCCTGACCCAGGGATTGAACCCAGGTCTCCCACACTGTAGGCAGACACTATACCATCTGAGCCACCAGGGAAGTTTGTCTTTAGAGTATACTCTAAATGAGTGGGGTTTTTTTTTTTTTTTCCAGGCCTGCAACAAGGCTTTCTGTTATTGAAGATGGTTTGTCTGGAGACTTCCCTGGTGATTCAGTGGTTAAGATTCCAAGATCCCAATGCAGGGGGCCTGGGTTCGATCCCTGGTCTGGGAACTAGAAACCACGTGCCCAACTAAGAGTCTGCATGTTGCAACTAAAGATCCCACATGCTGTAATGAAGACTGAAGATCTTGTGTGCTGTAGCTAAGACTATGCTGTACTGTGCTTAGTCGCTCAGTCATGTCCGACTCTTTGCAACCCCACGGGCTGTAGCCCACCAGGCTCTTCTGTCCATGGGGATTCTCCAGACAGGAATATTGGAGTGGGTTGCCATGCCCTCCTCCAGGGGATCTTCCCAAACCAGGGATTGAACCCAGGTCTCTGAGCTTCAGGCGGATTCTTTACCATCTGAGCCATCAGGGAAGCCTGCAATTAATACTACGTGCAGCCAAATAAATAAATTAGTATTTTAAAAAGAAAAAAGAAGGCTTGCACGTCTCACAAAAGATTCTACGAGAAGCAGAGTCTGGGGATGGTTCTTCCACCTCTGCGCGTTCCACAAACCTCTTCCATATCCTACTCCTCAGCAGGCCGCTGGGCTCACAGTTGGCAAGAAGAAAAGCCTTTGGGGCTTTCCCTTTCCCTGCATCCTATGGCCTCTCAGGCTCTTTAAGTGCTGTCTGCACTCCCTTCAGCTCCTCCTCTTCTGTTTTCCCTACCTGCTCCACTTCCTGTTCCTAGGTGATGGGAGGAGGATAGGGGAAGAAGCGTCCCCAGAATGAGACCCTGAGGTGTGCAGGACACTCAGACCTTCCCAAACCCTTTTCCCTGGAATATCTCCTGAGTATCATTATGCTTTATTTGTCTCTCCCTGCACTTGGAGTCAGTGTCTCTTTTTAACCCTAGCCATGATACAAGGAGAATGACGGTTTTAAAAAAGAGGAAAAAAAAAAAAAAAAGACCCACACTCTAATCTAAAAAATGATACAAAAGAATGTATTTATAAGTAGAAACAGATTCACAGAGAACAAATTCATGGTTACCAAAGGCAAAGGTGAGGAGGGATAAATTAGAAGTTTAGAATTAACAGATACACACTACTTTATACAAAATAGATAATCAAGGTCCCATTGAATAGCACAGGGAACTGTATTCAGTATCTTGTAATAACCTATCAGGGAAAAGAATCTGAGAAATTCTTTTCAGATTTGTGCATGTGTATAAAACTGAATCACTTTGCTATACCTGAATCTAACACAACATTGCAAACCAATGATGCTTCACTTTAAAAAGACCCACACTCTACTCACTAGAATCTATAGAGCACATACCATATGCCAGACCCCGTGGTAAGTGCTTTAGAAATGGTTCAATTCATCCTTACAACTTATCCTGTTTCCCCCTTTATATATAGGATTCTAAAGCACAGCGAGCACATGACTAGTAAGCGGTGAGCCAAGTTTCAGACCTCAGCCTGTGGTCACCTCTCTGCCCCGTGGACAAGTATCCTAACAGTCAAGTGCTATCTTACAATACTGGACGTTTGTTAACTGGAGCTACGATTCGGAGATAGATAAATTGCAAGCATAAGGTCAGATGTTGTCTTGCTAGTCTTGGCTAGATGTTCTCAATCAGAGATGATTTGCACCTGGGGGACATTTGGCAATGTCTGGGGTTATTTGTGGTTATCCCAACTGGGGCTACTGCTGGCATCAGAAGGCAGAGTTGCTGTTGCTGTTTAGTTACTGAGCTATGTCTGACTTTTTATGACCTCTTGGACTATAGCCTGCCAGGGTCTTTTGTCCATGGAATTGTCTAGGCAAGAATAGTAGAGTGAATAAATTTGTATTAAAAAAAAAAAGAATACTAGAGTGGGTTGCCATTTCCTATACCAGGGGATCTTCCTGAATCAGGGATCAAACCCATGTCTCCTGCATTGCAGGCAGATTTTTCACCTCTGAGCCACCTAGGAAGCCCCAAGTAGAGGCCAGAGTCGCTACCAAACATAGTACAAGGCCCTGGACAGCCTCCCCGCAATGATGACCCAGCCCAGTATGTCAGCAAGGAAGAGATGCAGACACCAGCCCCGGGGTTTGGTCTAGCTGTCTCCTCTCCCATGCCCCACTCCATTCTTGGCTGTGGATGTTTATTCTCTGTCCATTTTGGTAGTGTTCGATTAATCTTTCACTGTGAGGCACCCCAAGTCCTTTATGAAGAAGGAAGAGTGTGAATAAAGACAAACAAACTGACTTTCAAAGACATAGCCAAGCAAGGGCACAACACCTTGCTTGGAACAAAACACCCCGAGGGCACTATTTTGGGAAAGGTGATCCAGCTGGCCAGCTCTCTATCTCCCATCACTTCCAGGACTGCTGCTTCCGGGCATGTAATCCCAGGAAAGTGTTTGGGGGCAGAGAGAGTGGTTGCCCTAGAACATGCTGTTACAATGACAAATGTTGAAAGAGGGAAAAACCTGTAACCTGATGCCAGTCTTAAATAGTCTCTGCTAACCGAAAATCAAGAGGAAAAGAATTTCCATTACATTCAGACATGTTCTCTGGGATTTGCAAGAACAGAAAATACAATATGGAGAAAATACATTGTTCTCTGTGGTTCTGAAATCAAAGCCCAATTAGTCAGGCAAATTCAAGAGAGTTCAGTAATAAAATATATGTCCCAACCATGCCTACTTTAAGCAAGCCCCAAACATCAAAAAACGTCCCTGGTGGCTCAGAGGTAAAGAATCCACTTGCCAATCCAGGAAACGCAGGTTTGATCAGTGGGCCAGGAAAATCCCCGGAGAAGGAAATGGCAACTAGTCTCAGCATTCTTGTCTGGAAAATTCCATCAGCAGGGGAGCCTGGCAGCTACAGCCTATGGGATCACAAAGAGTCAAACAAAACTGAGCAATTGAACACCCCAACATCAAAAATGGATAGACCATAAGGCAACTTTGGGTTTCCCTGGTGGCTCAGTGGTAAAGAATCTGCCTGCCAAGAAAGAGACATGAGTTCAAACCCTGGGTCAGGGAGAACCCTGGAGGAGGAAATGGCAATCCACTCCACTGTGCTTGCCTTGAAAATCCCATGGACAGAGGCGCCTGATGTGCTACCGTCTACGGGGTCACAAAGAGTCAGACATGACTGAGCCACTGAGCAATAACATCATAAGGCTACTTTAGGAGAGAACGTCTTTGTTTATGATACAGCATTTACAGGTAAACTTTGAAAGGATTCTATTGACTGTACAAAATACTTTAGTTGGGCTTTAAAATATTCTTATGGGGTAAATTCAACTTGATTAAAATGTTTCCTGACTGGTCTCTGCTTATGACAGCTTGTTACTCTGTCTTAATGCCATAAGAACTATTAATCGTAATGTCAGTTTTTTAAAAATTCAGATTTTATCCATTTCTGGGTAGAGGTTATTTATACCTTAGAATATTCTTAACAGCTTCATGTCAAAGGAAAAAAATCTGGAATGAGTTATAATTATGACCTCATTCAATATCTTTTTAAATTATAATGTCTTGGGAAGTTTTGCTCATAGAATTCTTTGAGCCTCTGAGATATCCTTTTACTCTTTTCCCAAAATTCTCCTTATCATTCAAGACCTAATTCAGATACCACTTTTCTCCATGAAACTGTTCCTAATTCTTCATCAGCATTAACCAAACGTTCCTCTTTGCTTCCAAGACACTGCAACTTTTTCACATTTGTAATGATCACTTTGCTCTATATGTTACAATCACTCGCCTGCATCTGTCTTCCTGAGTTAAGATATCTTCAGTGGAACAGACAGGATCTTATACAGTATACATCTCAGGGAACTGATCAGGTACGTGGCATCGGTAAGCACGCAACAGAATTAAGTTACATGAAATTATACAGGTTTGATCTGATAAACATTGCTTTTCAGCTTGTTCTCTTGGTTTGTTTGCAGTGCTTTGCTCATTTCAATAATTATGAAACACAAACCTCAATCAGTTAGGACAAATAGTTCTAGATCCATCTCTTCCATAGTCTTAATTTTGAGTTCCAGTAAATGCCAAGAGATAAGCAAAGCATTTTCTGATGCACACTGTCTCAGACTGGGCTCACACCCGATACAAGAGTCCAAGTGGGTGAATAATGCCCTGGGTATTTGGCCTGACTTGAGGTGCTTCCAGACAAGTTAGCTAATAATTAATTAAAGAAGACGGTTCTATAAACGCTTTGTTCCAAACTCCCCCACTTGTTCCCTCACTCAGTAACTCCCTCTTTATTATCAACAAATGACGTTTGAACCCATAGTACATACTAGGCATCTCTAGCAACTCAAAATACAGAGCTCAATAAGGACATAGAATGGAACTCCTGTCACGAAATGTAGGAGCATATCAACAGAAGAGTCCTAACTTTTAATATTCAAAATTCTAAAAGATTGTTTTAACAGAAAATATTCACCCAGAACAAGCCCTGGGTGAGAAAGAAGTCTTTGATGGAGATTATTTTAGTACTTGCATTTCAAATGTTTACAACATCCCTTTGAGATCCTGTAGTGAACAGTTCAGACTAAGGTGTCCAGCCACGCAAGACAAGAGTAATTGCAGAGGCAGGGACCATCTCGGGGGAATCCCAGCTGCGATGCTCTACTGCTTCCCACACCAGCTTCTCCACTGACTCCCCACGAGCCAAGGCCTCACCAATCTGGTTGGATGTTGTGTTGCTGTGACCTGAAACCCAATGTTCTAGAGCAAGAACAAGACTCCCAGGCTGCAATTTGTGGCTGAGATTCTGCTCACAAATATCAAGAGTGCCACAAATCTTTCAGATGCTATGAGATTACTTTGATAGAAAAAGAAATCAGAGTAAATTTATAAATGTTCCTCGTTGTTGTTTAGGCACCAAGTCTTGTCCAACTCTCTGCTGCCCCATGAACTGCAGCTCACCAGGATCCCGTGACCTTCACCATCTCCCTAAGTTTGCTCAAACTCATGTCCATTGAGTTAGCGATGCCATCTAACTTTCTCACCCTCTGTCATCCCTTCTCTTGCCCTCAGTCTTTCCCATCATCAGGGTCTTTTCCAATAAGTTGACTTTTCGCATCAAGTGGCCAAGTATTGGTACTTCAACTTCAGCATCAGTCCTTCCAGTGAATATTCAGGGTTGATTTCCTCTAGGATTGACTTTTTGATTCCTTGCTGTCCAAGGGACTCTCAAGAGTCTTCTCCAGCATTTTCATTTTTAATTTTACCAAATTTTACTTATATGTTTCTTTAATTGAACTATAGTTGATGTGGGCTTCTCAGGTGGATCAGTGGGTAAAGAATCCACCTATAGTGCAGGAGACCCAGGAGACCTGGATTCAGCCCCTGGGTTGGGAAGATCCCCTGGAGCAGGGCATGGCCACCACTCCAGGATTCTTGCCAGGAGTATCTATGGACAGAGGAGCCTGGTGGGCCTACAGTCCATGGGGTCGCCAACAGTCAGACATGCCTGAAACGATGGCGCACACATAGTTGTACAATATTAGCATAATGCCCTCCAAGTCCAAACGTTGCTGCAAATGGCAAAATTTCCTGCTTTGTTATGGCTTCAGAGTATCCCGTGTACATATATACAACATCTTCTTTATTCATTTGCATTCTCAGCCCTGCACCTCTGGCTAGAGCCAGGGGCTTCGCTGCCACAGCTGTGTTCAGCTGTATCAACCCACGTCACAGTAGGGACAGTAATGAGATGCAATTCAAAGAATAATTGCCCTGTTATACACAAGGCTGCTCTGTATAATCTTATTCTAGGAGAAACTCACAGAAGTGTGGGAAGAATATGAGATACCTAGAATAGTCAATGGCACCCTACTCCAGTACTCTTGCTTGGAAAATCGCATGGATGGAGGAGCCTGGTAGGCTGCAGTCCATGGAGTTGTGAAGAGTCGGACACGACTGAGTGACTTCACTTTCACTTTTCACTTTCATGCATTAGAGAAGGAAATGGCAACCCACTCCAGTGTTCTTGCCTGGAGAATTCCAGGGGCAGGGGAGCCTGGTGGGCTGCCATCTATGGGGTTGCACAGAGTCGGACACGACTGAAGTGACTTAACATAGAGAATAGTCAAACTCATAGAGTAGGAAAGTACATTGGCAGAGGCCAGGAGCCTGGGGTAGGAGCTGGGAAGTGGGATTTGATGTTTAATGAGGACAGAGTTTCAATTTAGGAAAGTGAAGAGTTTGGGATATGGGTGATGGTGAGACTTGCATGGCAGTGTGAATGTACTTATGCTGCTGAGATGCACAGTTCAATACGGTTAAAATAGTATGTTTTTCTATTAAGTGAATTTTACCACACTAAAAAGATTTAAAAAGGATAGTGAAAAAAAGTGTAGGAGGAGTAGGTGAAGGACTCTGGACTGTGGTTATTCTATTTATTATTGAACATGTGTTTCACTAAAATGTATTTCTTTGATTTGCTGTAAGACTCACCTAATGTGAGTCTGTTACAATGTTTTTGAGGCAAGTCATAGACTAGTCAATGTGAAATAGCTCACACAGTAAGAAACCTTGTGATAGGGCAATGCAGGGTTCTTTAATTCAGTGGATAAACAATATCACAACACCTAGTGCTTTCTATATTTCAGTTTTATCTCTTCGGTATGTCCATGACTGCCTTTATAGTCAAAATATGGCTGCAGCAGCATCAGATGGTAGCTCTAAACAGAGCGATATCTATTAAGAGGACAGGGACTTCTCCCTGGCTTCCCTGGCAGCTCAGCTGGTAAAGAATATGCCTGCAATGCCAGAGACCTGGGTTCGATCCCTGGATTGGGATGATCTCCTGAAGAAGGGAAAGGCTACCCACTCCATTATTCTGGCCTGGAGCATTCCATGGACTGTATAGTCCATGGGGTCACAAAGAGTCAGACACGACTGAGCGACTTTCACTTTCACTTAAGTATATTAACAAGGAAATTTCCACAAGCTCCCCAACTGACTGCTCATCAGTTTCTATTGGCTAGATTTAGTCACACACCCATCCCTAAATCAACACCTGTAAAAGAAATGAATCAATTATGATTGTTTTAAACTAATCACATTTCAGTCCTTGGGGTCCATAGAGAGGTCACCTATCATGCACTCGTGGGAAGAGGACACCAGGAGAAAATCAGGCCTCCAGGGAAAGGGGATGGGATGGCTCACAACAAGCAAACAACTGTCACAGCTGAATTAAAGAACATGTTTGGCAGGGGAGAGAGATTGGACACAAATGAAGGACTTTTGTTGTTAGTACCAACCAGTCTCGACTGCCCAATGATGAAAGATAAGGTCAACAAACAGTCTTTGATTTCAAGGAGGTTTTCCAAAGCCTTGCTAGTCAGTTCATTTATTTACTCACCAAAGATAATGAAGATTTATTTAAAAAAAAAAAACACCAATCAAAAATTCCAAAGCAAATTTTTAAATTCTAAATAGTATCTTTACTTGTGGGCAAGAGAAGCAGGAGAAGGGCACAAAGGATGAGACAGATTGCTGGAGATATTTTATGAAATAATCTCCCTCAGATAATGACATGATAAGTGACTCTTCAAAATTTCTGTGTATAGATAAGTCATCTTTCAGAAACAGCAAGTTCAAAATCATCATGTTGTCTAGACATAAAATCAATCAGTAGAATAAAATAGAATACCCAGGAACAGGCACACATGCATAGGAAAACCAATACATTAAAAAATTGGAATCTCAAATTAGTGGGAATAAAGAATTTTTTAATCAAAATTTTATTGAGATAATTGTAAAAGTACATGGTTATAAAAAATAATACAGAGAGATCCTTTGTACGCTGTGCCCATTCTTCCTCAATGACAACATTTTACAAAATTACAATAAAGTATCTCAACCAGTTATTGACCAAGCAAGAGTACCTCATTTTACACACCTTGCTTCGTTTCACTTCATTGATACTGTATTTTTTACAAAATTAAAGTTTGTGACAACTCTCTGTCAAGTAAATCTATCAGAACCATTTTTCCAACGTTTCTCACTTCATGTCTCTGTGTCACATTTTAGTAATTCTCACAACATTCAGACCTTTTCATTATTGTTGTTGTTGTTCAGCCACTCAGTCGTGTCCAATTCTTTGCAACCCCATGGACTGTGGCACACCAGGCCTCTCTGTCCCACACTACCTCCCAGACCTTACTCAAACTTGTGTCCATTGGGTTGGTGATACCATCCAACAATCTGGTCCTCTGCCATGCCCTTCTCCTCCTGAATTCAGTCTTTTCCAGCATCAGGGTCTTTTCCAATGAGTCAGTTTTTGCATCAGGTGGACAAAGTATTGGAGCTTCAGCTTCAGCATCAGCCCTTCCAATGTACATTCAGGGTTGATTTCCTTTAGGATGGACTGGGTTTGATCACCTTACAGTCCAAGGGACTCTCAAGAGTCCTCCACACCATAGTTCAAAAGCATCAATTCTTATATTTATTATCTTTGATGTTATTACCATGAACTGAGAGTTTAGATGGTTATTAGCATTTTTAGTAATAAAGCATTCCCTGGTGGCTCAGTGGTAAAGAATCCGCCTGCCAGTGCAAGAGACTCCTGTTTAATTGTTCGGGAAGATCTCCTGAAGAAGGAAATGGCAAACCACTCCAGTATCCTTGCCTGGGAAATTCCATGGATGGAGGAGCGTGGCGGGCTACAGCCTGTGGCCTCTCTAAGAGTCAGACATGACTTGGGGACTGAACAACAATAACATAACTCTGTGAAACTTCGTGTGACTCATTTTATTGAGATATTCCCTTTATTGCTGTGGTTCAGAACCAAAGCCACAGTGTCTCTGAGATCTGCCTGAGTAAGTGGAATCATTCAGTATGTGACTTTTGGGGACTGGCTTTATTTATTTAACTCAGTGCAATTCCCTGAGGATTGTCCAAATTGTTATGTGTATTGATAATCTTCCTTTTTGTTACTGAATAGTATCCTTCGGCATGAATGGACCAGTTTGTTTAATCATTCGCCTGTTAAGATTTACTGAATAAATAGGCCTATTCCAGTTTTAGGTTATTACAAACAAAATTTCTATAAACACTTGTGTATAGGCTTTCATATGAATATAAAGTTTCACTTCTCTGCAGAAAATGCCCAGAAGTGTAACTGCTAAGTCATATGGTAATTACAGGTTTTCTTTTATAAGAAACTACCAAACTTCTCTGAAGTGGTGTACAGTTTGACATTCCCACCAGCAACATACAAATGGTTCAGTTTCTCTGCCCACTCGCCAGGATCGTCATTCTGCTGAGTATATACTGGTGTTTCACTGTGGTTTTACTCTGCACTTCGGCTGGCAAATGATGTCGAATATCTTTTAATGTGCTTACTTGCCATTGTATGTCTTCTTCACTCATGTTTGTTCATGTCTTTTGCCATTTTCTAACTGGATCTTTTTTACTTGTAGTTAATTGAGTTTTGAGAAATTTTTTCAAAAATAAATTTTTTGGAGTTTAGGTGATTGCGTTGACAGATGGATTCTTTACCACTGAGCCATCAGGGAATGCTGTATTACTAAAACAAACAAAAAAATGCTAATAATTATCTAAACTTTGAGATTTCCCTGAAAACTCAGTTGGTAAAGAATCTGCCTACAATGCTAAGCAGTTAACATACCCATCAACCCCTTTCTTCTTGGGCTGGAAGAAAGTGAAAGTTGCTCAGTTGTGTCAGACCCTTTGCAACCCCATGGACTATACAGTCCATGGAATTCTCCAGGCCAGAATACTGGAATAGGTAGCCTTTCCCTTCTCCAGGGGATCTTCCCAACTCAGGTATCTCCCAGGTCTCCCGCATTGCAGGAAGATTCTTTACCAGCTGAGCCACAAGGGAAACCCAAGAAAGTGGGAGTAGGTTTTCCTGATAGCTCAGTTGGTAAAAGCAGCTTCCCTGATAGCTCAGTTGGTTAAAAAAATCTGCCTGCAAAGCAGGAGACTCTGGTTCGATTCCTGGGAAGATCTGCTGGAGGAATAGGCTGCGCACTCCAGTTTTCTCGGGCTTCCTTTGTGTCTCAGCTGGTAAAGAATCCACTTGCAAATGCAGGAGATCTAAGTTCAATCCCTGGGTTGGGAAGACCCCCTGGAGAAGGAAAAGGCTGCCCACTCCAGTATTCTGGTCCATGGGGTCACCAAGAGTCAGACACGACTGAGCAACTTTCACTTTCACTTTAAGAACTTTTAATAGATACAGTCCTTCATTGGATATATGGTTTTAAAATGTTTTCTCCTAGTGGATATCCTATCTTTCCATCCTCTTCAGGTGGATTTGACTGAAACTTGACAATGTAATATGTGGCTGAACTTTAGTTGACAAGCTCAGGGTCCTCACTGGGTTCTGCTTGGGTAACTTTGGAAGACTGAATAGATAATATTTTTCTAATTAATTTTTATTGGCATATAGTTGCCTTACGGGCTTCCCCCATAGCTCAGTTGGTAAAGAATCTGCCTGCAGTGCAGGAGATCCCTGTTGGATTCCTGACCCTCTGAAGAAGGGATAGGCTACCCATTCTAGTAGGCTTGGGCTTCCCTGGTGGCTCGGCTGGTAAATAATCCACCTGCAACGCGAGAGACCTGGGTTCCATCCCTTGGTCAGGAAGATCCGCTGGAGAAGGGAAAGGCTACCCTCTCCAGTATTCTGGCCTGGAGAATTCCAAGGGGTCACAAAGAGTCAGACATAACCGAGCGACTTGCACTTCACTTGCTTTACAATGCTGCGTCAGTTTCTACCGTACAGAAAAATGAATCGGCTGTACATATACATAATCCCCCTCCCTTTTGAATTTCTTTCAAAAAATTTACAAACAAGAAATGCTGGAGATGGTGTGGAGAAAAGGGAACACTCCTATACTGTTGGTGGGAGTATAAATTCACCAGGCAACTTGCAAATCTCCTTTCCAACCTCGAGGCTCAAAGAAATAACAGTAATACTTACTGAACTAAGATTTTACTCACTAAAGTAGTAAGTACTGAGTCAAGTACTCTATGTTTATGCAGCAAAGAAGTTAGTTGCTCAGATTCCTAGAAGTCCCAGGAGTTCCTCTAAGCTGTCATTACGGTTCATCTGTGGCTGTTTGAGAGCACCCTCCCCTCTTGGTGGTCTTTATCTGCCCCTGTTGCTCTGGCTCTTAATTCACCCTGGATACTGTCCTGAGCTGTGACTGTGACGTCACTGCTTGATGACATCACTCATTCATCACCAAGGACTTCAAATAAACTACACTTGTCTGCAGTCCAGGCTTTTCACTGAGACGGCAGGAACTTTCCCACCGTGTTTATGGATTTTCAGAGTTTCCTCGAAGTGTGATCCTTTCATGCCTTGGTTCCTAAATAACTTCTACTAATGTGCTGTGTGTGCTAATTCACTTCAGTCATGTGCAACTCTTTGCGACCCCATGGACTGTACCTCACTGGGCACCTTTGCCCATGGGATTCTCCAGGCAAGAATGCTGGAGTGGGTTGCCATGCCCTCCTCCAGAGGATCTTCCCAATCCAGGGATCGAACCCACATCTCTTATGTCTCCTGGATTGGCAGACAGGTTCTTTAACACCAGCACCATCTGGGAAGCCCCCTTCTACTAATACAGATTTATTATTCTCACTCTAGGGTTTTTTCCCTCAAGGAACATGGTCTATGCTCACTTAGGACCAGTCCAGTGGATATTAAAGAAGCATGTCATGATGTCTAACTTAAAGCCCTGTTGCACTGCCGAACCTCTTTCTAAAGGTGAATTTCCTATCAATTCCGGAAACTTCTTGAAGATCAGGATGCAGTTTTGTATGCCTCTTGTTCTAATTTTTTTAACTTTAACTTGCAACCTATTTATCCATCTCTAAGATTAACATCATCATTTAAATGGGACATGTAGCCACTTGTGAAGCCGACCTAGAGCTTTCAAGGTATGTTCTTCTGTTCAGAGGTCCTCAACAACTCACTAGAATGACTCAACTCAGAAAAACTGTTATTCTCACAATTATGGTTTATTATATATCAATAGAATTCAGATTAAAGTCAGGAATAATGGAAGGGAAACTCCAGGAGAAACTGGGTATAGCATCCTGTGGTCCTCTAGTAGTAGATCATGTGGACAGTTTAATTCTCCCAGAAGCAAAGTATAACAGCAAGCACAGAGTATTACCAGCCAGAGGAGTTCACCTGACCCTTGGTGTCCAGTCTGCCCACTGGGCTGAACTTCAGTCTCCAGTCCCTCTAGAGGTTGATCTGACACTGCTTTTGGGGGTAAAGATGCTCTTATGAAGTGAGATAATCCAAGGGCTTAGAGATTACCTCCGAGAAGCAAAAAGGCCAACCTTTCTTTGGAATGTTCAGAGTGGACAACCTACTAAGTTGATCCTTTACTGTACATTTCCATTAGGGCCACCAAAGACTTCCAGTACAAAAGCTACTTGACTCAAAATGCAAAGAGTGCTCAGACATCAATATCAGTGCTGGATGTTATTGTTTAGTCAATAAGTTGTGCCCATCTCTGTATGACCCCATGGATTGCAGCATGCCAGTCTTCCCTGTCCTTGACTATCTCTGAGAGTTTGCTCAAACTCCTGTCCATTGAATCAATGTTGCCATCCAACCATCTCATTCTCTACCACCCCCTTCATCCTAATCATTCTTCTTTCTCGTTTTTCTCATTTTCATTTTCTTTCTCTTCTTTCTCTCTTTTTCGTTTTTGTAAAGTCCTAATCTTTACAATGTAGTCTCAACTGAGAATGACTTTATTCCTTAGGTGACTTTTCTTCTTTATTTCAAATTCATTTACCTGACACATAGAGAACTGAACTGTATCTAATAGTCGAGGTGAATGCATAACTTATCATATAAACATTAGGAAAAGATCTGTTTCCAAATTATTTTCTGAATATCTTGCTCCAAAATACTTGTGCTTGATGCTCAACGTTTATAGGCATTTTAGGTCAAAGAAATGAATCTTGTGGTGGTTAATTTTGTGTATCAACTTGACTAGAGCAAGAAATACCTAGATAATTCATTAAGCACTTTTTCTAGACGTGTCTATGAAGGTGTTAACCAGAAGAGATTACATTAGAGTTAGCAAGTTGAGCAAAGCAAGTGGCTCTCCTAGCCCAATATGGATGTGCATCTCCCCTGTGAGGAGAGCCTGCTCTGGTTTCTGCAGGAGACCCAGAGCCCACGAAGAATTTACCCCCGCCCCCTGCAGGAAGAGACTGTGCCTGCTCTTACAGGAGATCAGAGCTCTTTGAGGAATCACTGTCCCTGTAGGCAGAGCCAACTCTGCAACCACACTGCTGTCAGCTCCCAGCCATGTTTCCCAGGTGGTGCTAGTAGTAAAGAATCCTCCTTTCAATGCAGGAGACATAGGAGACGCAGGTTTGATCCCCTGGTCGGGAAGATCCCCTGGAGGATGGACAGAGGAGCCTGGCAGGCTACAGTCCATGGGATCAAAAGAGTCAGACATCCCAGGGATGCAAGGATTCTTCAATATCCGCAAATCAATCAGTGTAATTCACCACATTAACAAATTGAAAAATAAAAGCCATATGATTATCTCAATAGATGCAGAGAAGGCCTTTGACAAAATTCAACATCCATTTATGATAAAAACTCTCCAGAAAGCAGGAATAGAAGGAACATACCTCAATATAATAAAAGCTATATATGACAAACCCACAGCAAACATTATCCTCAATGGTGAAAAATTGAAAGCATTTCCCCTAAAGTCAAGAATAAGACAAGGGTGCCCACTTTCACCACTATTATTCAACATAGTTCTGGAAGTTTTGGCCACAGCAATCAGGGCAGAAAAAGAAAAGGAATCCAAATTGGAAATGAAGAAGTAAAACTCTCACTCTTTGCAGATGACGTGATTCTCTACATAGAAAATCCTAAAGACTCCACCAGAAAATTACTAGAGCTAATCAATGAATATAGTAAAGTTGCAGGATATAAAATCAACACACAGAAATCCCTTGCATGCCTATACACTAATAATGAGAAAGTAGAAAAAGAAATTAAGGAAACAATTCCATTCACTACTGCAATGAAAAGAATAAAATACTTAGGAATATATCTACCTCAAGAAACTAAAGACCTATATAGGGAAAACTATAAAACACTGATGAAAGAAATCAAAGAGGACACTAATAGGTAGAGAAATATACCATGTTCATGGATTGGAAGAATCAATATAGTGAAAATGAGTATACTATCCAAAGCAATCTACAAATTCAGTGCAATCCCTATCAAGCTACCAGTGGTATTTTTCACAGAACTAGATTAAATAATCTCAAGATTTGTATGGAAACACAAGAAGCCTCGAATAGCCAAAGCAATCTTGAGAAAGAAGAATGGAACTGGAGGAATCAACTTGCCTGACTTCAGGCTCTACTACAAAGCCACAGTGATCAAGACAGTATAGTACTGGCACAAAGACAGAAATATAGATCAATGGAACAAAATAGAAAGCCCTGAGATAAACCCACACACCTATGGACACCTTATCTTCGACAAAGGAGGCAAGAATACACAGTGGAGTAAAGACAGTCTCTTTAACAGGTGGTGCTGGGAAAACTGGTCAACCACTTGTAGAAGAATGAAACTAGATCACTTTCCAACATGACACACAAAAATAAACTCAAAATGGATTAAAGATCTAAACGTAAGACCAGAAACCATAAAACTCCTAGAGGAGAATATAGGCAAAACACTCTCCGACATAAATCACAGCAGGATCCTCTATGATCCACCTCCCAGTATACTTGAAATAAAAGCAAAAATAAACAAATGGGGCCTAATTAAAATTAAAAGCTTCTGCACAACAAAGGAAACTATAAACAAGGTGAGAAGACAGCCTTCTGAATGGGAGAAAACTATAGCAAATGAAGCAACTGACAAACAACTAATCTCAAAAATATACAAGCAACTTATACAGCTCAACTCCAGAAAAATAAATGATCCAATAAAAAAATGGGCCAAAGAGCTAAACAGACATTTCTCCAAAGAAGACATACAGATGGCTAACAAACACATGGAAAGATGCTCAACATCACTCATTATCAGAGAAATGCAAATCAAGACCACAGTGAGGTACCATTTCACACAAGTCACAATGACTGTGATCCAAAAGCCTACAAGCAATAAATGCTGGAGAGGGTGTGGAGAAAAGGGAACTCTCTTACACTGTTGGTGGGAATGCAAACTAGTACAACCACTATGGAGAACAGTGTGGAGATTCCTTAAAATACTGGCAATAGAACTGCCTTATGACCCAGTAATCCCACTGCTGGGCATACGCACCAAGGAAACCAGAATTGAAAGAGACATGCATACTCCAATGTTCATCGCAGCACTGTTTATAATAGCCAGGACATGGAAACAACCTAGATGTCCATCAGCTGATGAATGGATAAGAAAGCTGTGGTACATATACACAATGGAGTATTACTAAGCCATTAAAAAGAATACATTTGAATCAGTTCTAATGAGATAGATGAAACTCGAGCCGATTATACAGAGTGAAGTAAGCCAGAAGGAAAAACACCAATACCGTTTACTGACACACATATATATGGAATTTAGAAAGGTGGTAATGATGTCCCTGTATGTGAGACAGCAAGAGAGACACAGATGTATAGAACGGACTTTCGGACTCTGAGGCAGAGGGTGGGATGATTTGGCAGAATGGCATTGAAACATGTATATTATCATGTAAGAAATGAAGCGCCAGCCTATGTTCGATACAGGATACAGGATGCTTGGGGCTGGTGCACGGGGATAATCCAGAGAGATGATATGGGGTGGGAGGTGGGAGGGGATGCAGGATTGGGAGCTCATATACACCCATGGTGGATTCATGTCAATGTATGGCAAAACCAATACGGTATTGTAAAGTAAAATAAAGTTAAAAAAAAATACAAATAGAAAACTTGATACAGTTAACCAAAAATTGAGTTCTAATAATGAATTTAATAATATATAATATGTGTAAATTTCATAATAAATTCCCAAAGTTTAAATGACAAAAAAAGAGACATGACTGAGCGACTAAGCACAGCACATACTATTCTTCTAGATTTCACATATGTGAATTAATATTCATATTGAATCACTATGCTGTACACCTGAAATGAATATAATATTGTAATTATACATCAATAAATAAATAATTAATAAAATAAAGCAAAAAGATAAAATTGATCTAATACCTCATTGTGCTGTGCATAGTCACTCAGTAATGTCAGATTATTTGCCACCCCATGGACTGTAGCCCACCAGGCTCCTCTGTCCACAGAGATTCTCCAGGCAACAATACTGGAGTGGGTTGCCATGCCCTCGTCCAGGGGACCTTCCCAAGCCAGGGGTCAAACCCAGGTCTCCCACATTGTAAGTGGATTTTTGTCTGAACCACCAGAGAAGCCCAATATCCCATTATATAACTATATTTTTCCAGAAATACTGATATTCTTTTGCCAGTCACATTCTGCTTTGATGTAAGAAAAACTAATAATATTAAAATCAATTTTCAAAATGTTTCCATGAAGATATGGCTATTTTCCAAAAATAGAAAAGCAGCATTTTTCACAAAAGCTATGGTATAGAAGCAACCTAAGTCTGTCAATGAATGAAGAAAGAAAAAAAATGTGGTATAGGTACATCAAGCATATATATGTACACATAATGAAGCATTATCAGCCTTAAAAGAGAGAGAAATGTTGTCATTTGTGACAGCATTATTAGAACTTGAGGGCATTATGCTAAGTGAAATATGCTAGACAGAGAAAGAAAAATATTTCATGGTATCACTTACATATGGAACCTTAAAAAAAAAAAAAAACTAAAAGGGAGGAGCAAACTCATAGACACAAAGAGCAGAAAAGTGGCTGCTAAAGCGAAACATAAAGCAGAAAAGAGGCTGAGGGGCTAGGGAAATAGATTGGTGAAAGGGTACAAACTTCCAATTGTAAAATGATAAGTCCTGAGGATCTAATAAATAACATGGTGACTGTAGTTGATAGCAGTGCATTGTATGTTTGAAATTTGATAAGAGAATAAAACTGAAATATTATCAGTTCAGTTCAGTTCAGTTGCTCAGTCGAGTCCGACTCTTTGCGACCCCATGAATCGCACCATGCCAGGCCTCCCTGTCCATCAACAACACCTGGAGTTCACTCAAACTCACATCCATCAGTCAGTGATGCCATCCAACCATCTCATCCTTTGTCGTCCCCTTCTCTTCCCATCTTCAATCTTTCCCAGCATCAGGGTCTTTTCCAGTGAGTCAGTTCTTCACATGAGGTGGCTAAAGTCTTGGAGTTTCAGCTTCAGCATCAGTCCTTCCAAAGAACACCCAGGACTGATCTCCTTGAGAATGGGCTGGTTGGATCTCCTTGCAGTCCAAGGGATTCTCAAGAGTCTTCTCCAACACCACAGTTCAAAAGCATCAATTGTTCGGCGCTCAGCTTTCTTCACAGTCCAACTCTCACGTTCATACATGACCACTGGAAAAACCATAGCCTTGACTAGACAGACCTTTGTTGGCAAGGTAATATCTCTGCTTTTCAATATGCTATCTAGTTTGGTCATAACTTTCTTTCCAAGGAGTAAGTGTCTTTTAATTTCATGGCTGTAATCACCATCACTCCACTCCAAAAAGAAATTTGTAAGGTAATAAATATGTTAATTAACTCAATGGAGGGAATCTTTTCATAATGTATACATGCTTAATTATCACACTGTACACTTAAGCTGTCTTGCAATACTTGTCAATTGTAACTCAAAAAACTGAAAAAGGACATCTTCTAAGACTTTCAATTGTTGATAGAAGCTTGAATTACATAAAGAAAAACATAAAATGAAAATGTAGATATTTGTTTTGTTTAGATTTATTTTGATGCTGCATCCATTGATTTTAAGATGGGGAACAACATCATGTTAGAAAGAAAATCTTTCCCAGATGGAATTTGAAAAAGCCAATGACCTAATCTTTTAAAAATTACTGTCATGACGTGCTTGAGAAGAACAGAACTTGACAGGAGAGCAGGGATGTCTACAGATTTACAAAAGCAAAGAAGAGGAAAATCACTCAGAGAGCTGTCAACTGCAATCTTGTTGCAAGAAGACAGGATTTCTTTCTCTTTGCAGCAGGAAGTTGCTGAGTGAAGGGAGCACAGTGTCAGAATCAAAGAATGAATCCATATGGGACCACAGTCAATCTTAGTGGAATTCCTGGAGGCCAGAGTCATGACCCTAAACGTCTTCAGAGAGAGGAATGAACACAGCAAATGTGGGAGAAGGGAAGGAATTACTATAGCTTTCTTTACTTGGTTTTTCAAATTTTTGCTTGGCCACATTGCACAGCATACAGGATCTCAGACCTTAGTTTCCAGACCAGGGACACAGCCTCGCCCCCAGCAGTGGAAGCACGGAGTCCTAACCATGAAGGCACTAGGGAATTCCTTATAGCTTTCTTTTATAAAATAAAAACTCAAATCCTGTAAAAATGAAAGCAAATTATCTCTTGAATAATACAGTATAAACTGGCAATGGCTTTTAGTAATGAAACCTATTGATGGAAACTGATCAGGAGAAAGAACATTCAATCAAAATGTATATACCTGAATACATTAAAAAAAAAAAAAAACTTGGAAGTAACATCTTTGCTGCCACATAAGTATAAATAATACCCGTGCTAGTCCTATATAGAAAGATCCATGAAAATAAAAGAAGGTTTATAGTAGAAAAGTTCTTTATTTTTCAGACACGACTGAGCGACTGAACTGAATGAAGGGGGTTGACCTGGAATTTCTCTAGGGGCTCAGAATTCAAATTTATTCTACTTCAAAGGGAGTCAAATTAACAACCAAACGGATTGCCAGTATCATTTTTTTATTAAAGCAATCAAACAAATTTCCAAACGTAGCATGTTGAAAAATTGAGACATACCCACCTAACTAGATGATTGAAGAGACAGGCAAGAATCAGATAGCCATCATTGTCTTTGGGATTGCAAAGATCTAAATAACATAGATGAGATTCACAAATAAAACAACTCAGAACCACTCAAGACCAAAGTCACTACAGGGAATAACCAAGAGTGGAAAAAATGAAGAAATGGGGTAAAATCATAGGGTATGGGTTACAGGCTGGTCCTTAAAACATCAGTGCAATAATGATCACTTACCAGTTTTGATGGAAGGAAAAGAAGTAATTTTAAAAAGAAGAAAATGTGTTGTGTTCTTGGAACTGTCTAATCAAGAAGGAGGCCCATTCTAGTTTCCAGGAAAATGTATCATTGTCTAAGGTGGAAGTGGTCTGAGAAGAGAAGAAAACTTACTTTTATTGGAAAGTACGTGGGCAAACATGAAGTTTAGCATGTACACGAGCTTTCTTATCTGATCCCCACAGCAACAGCAACCCCAGTAGAAGGCATCGCTGATCCCACTTTATGGATATGGGCAACATTTAATGAGTGCTTCCCACGTGAAGGAGCTTGCTGAGACTCGGCATAGATTATTTATCTCATCTATGTCTCACAACTGCTGTTAAGTGAGTGTTGGTATTATCCCATTTTACAGAAGTGGAAACTGAGGCTCAGATGTTGAGGTCACTTGTCTATGGAACACTAATAGTGGAGCTGGCATTTCAAGAATCCTGGACTCACAGTGCATGCTCTTCCCTCTATACTAAATGAAAAATTTTAAATGAGAATGAACTGTGGAAAGCAGGTCAAAGAGGAAACTGACCCAGACAAAACAAGGCCATCAGGAACAAAACCTATCTGGTGTCCAATCCCAGTCCAAAGCTACTTCCAGCTCCCAATGAGGCCAGAATAAAGTCTGTGAGATCAGCTTTGTCGTATTCCATCCTCACCAAAACAAACTTTCTGACATTACCCTGATTTAAAAAAAAACAAAACAAAAACTCTCATCTTATAAAGAAGAGTCACTATAAGAAAATTATTTTAAAATGAAAGCATTAAAGGGAAGTCTTTGAAAAATTCCCCTAAGAATTATTTTTCCTAATTACATGGCCAGCATCATTAATCACCATGGATTGCAGCCCACCATGACCCCAAGGATGGTAACCCACCAGGATCCTCTGTTCATGGGATTCTCTAGGCAAGAATACTGGAATGGGTTGCCATTCCCTTCTGCAGGGGATCTTCCCGACCAAGGGATCGAACCCGGATCTTCTGCATTGCAAGCAGATTCTTTACCATCTGAGCCAACAAATGAACTCCCAATCATCAGGAAAATGCAAATCAAAACCACAATGAGATATCACTTCACATCTGTCAGAATGTCCATCATCAAAAATGTCTAAAAATAACAAATTGTTGTCAAGGATATGGAGCAAAGAGAGCCCTTGCACACTGCTGGTGGGGATGTAAATTGTACTGCCACTGTGGAAAACCATAGGAAGGTTCCTCAGAAAGCTAAAAATAGAACTACCACATTATCCAGCAACTTCACTCCTGGGTATATATCTAAACAAACAAACAAACCAAAATGCTAATTTGAAAAGATTTTTGCACCCCAGTGTTCATAGCAGCAATATTTATAATTGTCAAGAAATGGAAGCAGACCAAGTGTCCATCAGCAGGTGAATAAATTAAGAAGATGTGGGACGTACAAAGGAATATTACTCAGCCATTAAAAAGAATGGGATTTTTGCCTTTTGCCAGCAACGTGGATGGACTTAGAGGGCATTCTGCCTAGTGAAATAAGACAGATAGAGAAAGACAAATACTGTATGACATCACTTATATGTGGAATGTAAAAAATACAACAAAGTACTGAATACAGCAGAAAAGAAGAAGCGGACTCACAGATGCAGAACAAACTACTGGTTACCAGCGGAGAAAGGAGATGGGGGAGGGTCAATGTAAGGGTAGGGGAGTAAGGGGTACAAACTATTAGGCATAAAATAAGCTATAAGGATATATTGTACAACACTAGGAATACAGCCAATATTTTGTAGTAAATGTAAATGGAGTGTAACCTTTAAACTGTATTTTAAAATAACATTTTAAATTTATTTTTTTAATTTAAATGTATTTATTTTAATTGGAGGCTAATTACTTTACAATATTGTATTGGTTTTGCCATACATCAACATGAATCCGCCACGGGTGTACACGTGTTCCCCATCCTGAACCCCTCTCCCACCTCCCTCCCCGTACCATCCCTCTAGGTCATCCCAGTGCACCAGCCCCAAGCATCCTCTATCCTGCATCAAACCTAGACTGGTGATTCGTACCTTATATGATATTATACATGTCTCAATGCCGTTCTCCAAAATCATCCTACCCTCTCCCTCTCCCACAGAGTCTATACCTCTGTGTCTCTTTTGCTGTCATGCATACAGGGTTATCATTACTGTATTTCTAAATTCCATATATATGCATTAGTATACTGTATTGGTGTTTCTCTTTCTGGCTTACTTCATTCTGCATAATTGGCTCCAGTGTCATCTACCTCATTAGAACTAACTCAAATGTATTCTTTTAAGGGCTGAGTAAGACTCCATTGTGTATATGTACCACAGCTTTCTTATCCATTCATCTGCTGATGGACATCTAGGTTGCTTCCATGTCCTGGCTATTATAAACAGTGCTGCGATGAACATTGGGGTACGCATGTCTCTTTCAGTTCTGGTTTCCTCAGTGTGTATGCCCAGCAGTGGGATTGCTGGGTCATAAGGCAGTTCTATTGCCAGTTTTTTAAGGAATCTCCACACTGTTCTCCATAGTGGCTGTACTAGTTTGCATTCCCACCAACAGTGTGAGAGAGTTCCCTTTTCTCCACACCCTCTCCAGCATTTATTGCTTGTAGACTTTTGGATCGCAGCCATTCTGACTGGTGTGAAATGGTACCTCACTGTGGTCTTGATTTGCATTTCTCTGATAATGAGTGATGTTGAGCATCTTTCCATGTGTTTGTTAGCCATCTGTATGTCTTCTTTGGAGAAATGTCTATTTAGTTCTTTGGCTCATTTTTTGATTGGGTCATTTATTTTTCTGGAATTGAGCTGCAGGAGTTGCTCGTATATTTTTGAGACTAGTTGTTTGTCAATTGCTTCATTTGCTATAGTTTTCTCCCATTCAGAAGGCTGTCTTCTTACCTTGCTTATAGTTTCCTTTGTTGTGCAGAAGCTTTTGTATTCTGGGAGGTGGGTCATACAGGATCCTGCTGTGATTTTTGTCGGAGAGTGTTTTAAAAATCAAATGGCCAGTTGGTTTGCAGTGTAACAATGCCCAGTCACGCTAGCTGGCACATACCATGCTGCTCAGCCTGGAGCCAGTCCAGGACAGGCATTTACTCCCAGAATCTATAACTGGGGGTGATAATCACAAACCTAAGTCACGATGCTACTTCCTCTCTCTGCTTGGACACTGGCAGAAATCTCTGAATGAGCACATTTGAATGACAAGAAACAAAATGCTGATCTTTCTTGACACTCACTGAGAGATGCCCACTGATGACCAGCATAATCACTTGACAGAAGTGAGATCTGAGCTCCCAAACCCACCGAGGGGCGTGGAAGGCACAGCAAGGAATTCCACAGTCACCGTGCCTTCATCAGTGTTAGATCCCGTCTGCCCACACGGACGCTGCAACCTAGCAGGGGAGGTAGACACTGAATGAACAATTATAAGGAGGAGAAACGCCACATATGATAGCCATGGAGCTTGAGGACCAGAAGGGTGTGTGTGTGTGTGTGTGTGTGTGTGTGTGTGTGTGTGTGTGCGCGTGTGCGCGCGCACGTGTGTGTGTGTGAGAGAGAGTCAGATAGAGAGAGATGAGGGTGTTTATAGGAGACCAAAATCCTTGGAAAAGGAAACCACGTACAAGGAAACTGATAGGAAATAAAGAGCATAGAACATTCAGGAAGTAAAGGAAAACACCAGTCCCTGGAGCAGGAGGAAGAGTGTGGGAGAGCACTTTAGACGCAGCTGGAGACGTAGGCAGAGACATTCTGATTTTATCCCTCTGTCTCGGGAGCTTATTTATTAATAACAAGCCTGCTCATGAGAGATGGATCTGCTCCCCCTGTTCTGCCAAAATCCAGTTTAAGAACCTCCAAGACAGAAGGCCAGACCAAACGTGACACCCACAATAATGCCGCCCCACAGCCTTTTGCAACACGGCCCACCAGCCCTTTACCCAGAGACCAAGTGAAGTTTCAGCCACGTGGCTGTGAAAAGCACGTTGTGATTTGCTTTTGTAATGAATCACAGCTTGCGTGCATGTGCTCAGTCGCTCCGTTGCATCCGACTCTCTGGGGCCTCATGGACTGTAGCCCACCAGGCTCCTCTGCCCATGAAACTTCCCAGGCAAGAACACTGGAGTGGACTGCCATTTCCTTCTCAGGGCATCTTCCCCCGCAGGGATCAAACTCACGTCTCCTGCATTGGCAGGTGGATTCTTCACCACTAGCACCACATGGGAAGCCCTAAAATATCTACTGGTTGCTCAGCCAAATATCCACCACCTTTAATTAAAATTCACTTTTTAGTTGATCAGTTTAAAATTTTTGCTTCCAAAACCCAATCCTTGCAGAAATTCAGAGCATGCATAGATTGCAATTTCTATGCCTCTTATATCCATACCTTAAAAATAATAACTGAAGAACTTCCCTAGGGGTCCATTGATTACAAATCCACCTTTTAATTCAGGGGACTTAAATAATAGTAACTGATAACATAATTTAACTTAGTAATTCTGAATAAGTTTCTGTCAAACCCTCAAAAGAACTTTACAGAGCATCAGTTAATGAGATCTGAACAAAAAGCTCTTTTGCAAGACAGTTTTATGAAAACTTACACTCAGGCTTTTTCCTGCTGCCCTGCCAAATGTCTGAAAAATAAGTTTTCATGTCCAACAATTACAATTTCCAATTCCACAGACAATTCCGGAAGCAGATACCACTCCACATCACATTTAAAATTTTTTTCTACATTTGACCAAATATCCAATTCTAAACACCAAAATAAATGAGTTCAAAATTGATATCTAATATCCAGCTCCTAAATGTCTAGTGATGAAACATCATTCAGAGTTATCTAACTAAATTCAACAATTTACAGTTTGTTAGCACTGAAAGTGTGTAAAAGTGTTAGTCACTCAGTCATGTCTTACTCTTTGAGACTCCATGAACTGTAGCCTAACTAGGCTTCTCTGACCATGGAATTCTCCAGCAAGAATACTGGAGAGGGTTGCCATTTCCTTCTCCAGGGGATCTTCCCAACCCAGGGATCAAACTTAGATCTCCTGCATTGCAGGCAGATTCTTTACCATATGAGCCACCAGGGAAGTCCTAGGATGTATTAAAACCCATGCAGAAAATCAGAAAGATGTGGTCAAGCAGAGCAGGAAGTTGGGTCCAAATGACAAGAGCAGCTTAGCAGAGACAGGCCTCAGTATGCATCAGTTCAGTTCAGTTCAGTCGCTCAGTTGTGTCTGACTCTTTTCGACTCCATGGACTGCAGCACACAGTCTCTCTGTCCATCACCAGCTCCCGGAGCTTACTCAAACTCATGTCCATTGAGTCAGTGATGCCATCCAACCATCTCATCCTCTGTCATCCCCTTCTCCACCCACCTTCAGTCTTTCCCAGGATCAAGGTCTTTTCAAATGAGTCAGTTCTTCCCATCAGGTGGCCAGAGTATTGGAGTTTCAGCTTCAGCATCAGTCCTTCCAATGAATATTCAGGACTGATTTCTTTTAGGATGGACTGATTGGACCTCCTTCCAAAGGACTCTTTCAAGAGTCTTCTCCAACACCACAGTTCAAAAGCATCAATTCTTCAGCATTCAGCTTTCTTTACAGTCCAACTCTCACATCCATACATGACTACTGGAAAAACCATAGCCTTGACTAGATAGACCTTTGTTGGCAAAATAATGTCTCTGCTTTTCAATATGCTGTCTAGGTTGGTCATAACTTTCCTTCCAAGGAGTAAGCATCTTTTAAGTTCATGGCTGCAATATGAATACAGGGGAATAGTCTTTGCTGCAAGTTCTCATTTCTAAAAACAACCAGGTCAGGGACTTTCCTGGTGGCCCGGTGGTTAAGAATCTGCTTGAAATGCAGAGGACATGGGTTCAATTCCTCCCTGGTCAAGGAACTAAGATCCCACATGCCACAGGGCAACTAAGCCCACACATTGCAACTGCTGAGCCCACAGCCACAACTAAAGAGTGTGTGCCCTGCAAGGGAAACTCCCCCATGGTGCAATGAAGATTGTGCATGCAGCCACTAAGACCCAATGCGGCCAAATAAATGAAAAGTGAAAGTATTAGTTGCTCAGTTGTGTCCAATTTTTTGTGACCCCATGGACTGTAGTCCACCAGGCTCTTCTGTCCACAGAAGTCTTTAGGCAAGCCTACTGAAATGGACTGTCATTTCCTACTCGAGGGGATCTTCCCAACCCAGGGATCGAACCTAAGCCTCCCACAGGGTGGTCAGACTCTTTACAGTCTAAGCCACCAGGGAAGCTAAATAAATAATTAAATATTTAAAAGAGAAGAAGCAGAAGATGACTTAGGTCAGGATGGACACTGATGATTTTCACCAGAGTTTGACAAGGGGCAAGAAAGGTATAAAGTTGTAACTCTTTTGCACTAAACTTGAAATTATCAAAAGAGAAAAACTGTAGTTCTGGGCAAATTTTTATGACAATCATTGGCTTTTTTTTTTTTATTTTATTGGAGTAGAGTTTATTTACAATGCTGTATTAGTTTCAGATGTACACCATACTGACTCAGTGATACATATGCACCTATTCATTCTTTTTCAGGTCCTTTTTCCATATAGGTTATTACAGAAGACTGAACAGCCTTCTCTGTGCTATATGGTAGGTCCTTGTTGGTTACCTATCTTATATAGAGTACTGTGTATGTTAATCCCAATCTTCTAATTTCATCAGCTTTCAACTCCAGAAGAATATTCAGTGGTGAAAGATCAGAAAGGCTTCTGAAGGTGACAGGAAGATCAGGTAAAATGAAACATCCAGTTAAATTTTATTTTCAGACAAATATCAAATAAGATTTTTAGTATATGTCCCATGCACCATTGACAGTATTTTTTATTTGCTAAATCTGGCAACTCTGGTAACTGTTGCTGTTGTTCAGTCACTAAGTCGTGTCTGACTCCTTGCAACTCTGTGGACTGCAGCACGCCAGGCCTCCCTGTCCTTGCCTATCTCCTGGAGTTTGCTAAAAATCATGTCCATCAAGTCAATGATGCCATCCAACCATCTCATCCTCAGTTGCCCCCTTCTCCTCCTGCCCTCAATCCTTCTCAGCATAAGGTCCTTTCTAATGAGATCGCTCTTCGCATCGGGTGGCCAAAGTATTGGAGCCTCATCTTCAGTTCAGTCCTTCTAATAAATACTCAGAGTTCATTTCCTCTGGGATTGACTGGTTTGATCTCCTTGCAGTCCAAGGGATTCTCAAGAGTCTTCTTCGCAATTTGAAGAGATCAGTTCTTTGGTGCTCAATCTTCTTCACGGTTCAACTCTCACATCCATCCATGACTGCTGAAAAAGCCAAAGCACGCTTCGGACCTTGGTCAATGAAGTAATGTCTCCGTTTTTCAATATGCTGTTTAGGCTGGTCAAAACTTTTCTTTCAAGGAGCAAGTGTCTTTTAATTTCATGGCTGCAGTCACAATCTGCAGTGATTTTGGAGCCCAAGAAAATGAAGTCTCTCAGTGTTTCCACTGTTTCCCCATCTATTTGCCATGAAGTGATGGGGCCAGATGCCATGATGCTAGAAAGGATAAACGCCAACATAGCGCAGCTAACGCAATGCCTTGTGAGGTCACTTCAACTTAGTGAACCAAGGTTTTAACTTCCTTTTTCAGTGAGTCAATGAGCGTGGACATTTTACAAACACTTTGTGGCTTATCACTTTACACATAATATGTTTACAGAAATGAAATGAATTTTGGTAACATGAAGCAATGAACAACACCAGAAAACATCTCTGAAATCTTTCTGAATACCAGCTTTCAAAACAAAAACTTGGAAATGGGATTCCACTTTGATGATAAACACCTGCAATAAACTTAGGACATTTTTCCTAACCACTCTCCCAGCACCATGGAACAGCAAAGTGCTATTTGGATAGGTTTGGGGGTGTTTATTGCTGTTTAACATGTGTTGTGTTTCTCAGAGAGAACTTAACTCAGTGACTCCACACTTGTCAGGCAGCTGCAAACCACCCCAGGTGTTTTACTGATACTTTGATTTGGACTTTATGTGACTGTTCTGAGTGCAGCAGCTTCCATCTGTCATTAACCATGGAAATCAGAGCATGAGATCCTGCCATGGGTGGTATGAAAAATACAGCATGAGGAGCTGATAGAACAGTGCTGGGCACAGAGTGGGTGATAGACAAACACTCATGAAACCAATAAATATTTCTCCATCTTCCCTCTAACTTTAGGAAGAAGTATTAATGAAGGAAAAAAACTCTAAATATATTTTAGAAATAATCTAGGGGACATTGTATATATGTATGTTCTAAGTGCATCTTTGTCTTTTCCAAAGATAGTTTGCAAACGAGGTAAAAGAAATATTTCTCTCTGAATAGTGTTCCTATCTGTGAACATTAGTTGGACGCAGAAAATGACGGCTGTACTATTACAACAGCCAAATCATGGAAGCAACTTGTGTCCATCGAGAGAGGAATGCGCAAAGATGTGATATATGTATACAATGGAATATTACTTGGCCATAAAAAAGAATGGAATAATGTCATTTACAGCAACATGGATGGACCTGGAGTAAGAAAGCTGAGAACTGAAGAACTGATGCTTTTGAACTGTGGTAGAGTCTTGAGAGTCCCTTGGACTGAAAAGAGATCCAACCAATCAATCCTAAAGGAAATCAGTCCTGAATATTATTGGAAGGACTGATGCTGAAGCTGAAGCTCCAATACTTTGGCCACCTGATGTAAAGAACTGACTCACTGGAAAAGACCCTGATGCTGGGAAAGATTGAAGGCAGGAGGAGAAGGGGACAACAGAGGATGAGATGGTTGGATGGCATCACCAACTCAATGCACATGAGTTTGAGTAAACTCTGGGAGTTGGTGATGGACAGGGAGGCCTGGCGTGCTGTGGTTCATGAGGTCACAAAGAGTCGGACGCTACTGAGAGCCCAAACTGAACTGGATGGACCTGGAGATAATCACACTAAGTGAAGTAAATCAGACAGGGAAAGACAAATATTATATAATATCATTTATATGTGGAATCTAAAATATGATACAAATGAATGTATTCACAAAGTAGTAACAGTCTCACAGACATTAAAAATAAACTTACATTTATCAAAGGAGAAAGGTGGCAGGGAGGAATAAATTAGGAATTTGGGATTAGCAGAAGCAAACTATTATATATAAAATAAATAAGCAACAAGGTCCTACTGTATAGCACAGGGAACCATATTCAATGTTTTTGTTGTTCAGTCGCCCAGTCATGTCCTATTCTTTGTGACTCCATGGACTGCAGCACACCAAGCCTCCCTGTCCCTCGCCATTTCCGGAAGTTTGCCCAAGTTCATGTCCATTGCATTGGTTACTATATTCAATATCTAGTAACCATAATGGAAAAGAATATGAGAAAGAATATATATATTAATATATATGTGTAACTGAATCGCTTTGCTGTATACCAGAAACCAACACAGCATTGTAATTCAACTATACTTCAATTAAAAATTTTTTAAAGAAAAGAAAATGATAGCTGTAATTGTGTGGATTACAAGGAGTGTGTAGGCCAAACGTTCTCAGTCTTAGCTGCACATTAGCATAACCTCAGATGCTTTTATAAAAACTTCCCAGGGCACATCCCACACCCATTAAGTCAAAATTTGTGTCACTAGAATCAAGCGTCAGTATGTTTAAAATGGGATCTCATTGGGTACTTAATGTTAAGAATGACTGGCATAAACTCTGATTCTTCTCTTTGCATATATTATCTTGTTCTAGATGAAGAACTGCTAAAATCCCAGACTCCATTTCTGAGACATGGGAGTATTGTCCCTTCTTGGCTGAAAACCGTTCATCTCCTTCTGCAAGGTGTTCCCACGTGGTAGTCACAAAAATAATTCCCTAAAAGGGTGGGGGCAGTAAGGGAAGTTGAGTGATCCATGTTTCGTCTTCCCATGAGATTCCTCTTATGACGCACTATTTGACATAAATTTATAGAAGTTAATGTTCAAAAGAAACATACAGGGACTTTCAGGAAACCTCAGTTCGGGGTTGGGCAGGGTCAGAGTTGGGAGCCACTGGCTTAGTGGTTCTGGGTCTGCTGAGCCCTGAGTTCACCATGAGTGGGTCACCGTGTAGCTTTAAACAAGAAGAAGAAGATGAGTTTAATCCACTGTGCTCAAGTCCCCTGAGCCCTCACAGGTCCAAGGGATGGGATAAAACTGGGAAAAGCTCAAGGTGTCCACATCCTATCCAGTGGAAGGTGCTCTGTGCTGCCTTTGTGGTCACAAGAAACAGAGGCTCACAGGCTGTCTCAAGTCATGAAGACTCCCTAGACAGGCACCTGGGACAATAAGAGAAACGTGAACGGCCCCACTCAGCAACAGCTGTTCTCTGAGCCTCTGTCCTAGGGTGAGATGGTTACTCCTCCTGTGTCAGCTTCTGCCTTCTCAGCCCTCTTCCCCTCATCGCTGCATCTTTTCTGTACCTCACTATGTCTGTTTATTCCAGAGCAGTTTCCTATGCCTTCCTCAGAACCATGCTGCTTTTCATCTCTCTCTAGCCCCAAAGCCCTGGCAAATCAGAATCTCACGCAGCAGCCAGGCGTGCGTGCCTTTTCAAACTCCCCAGAGGATTCCAGGGTGCAGCCAAGGTGGAGAATCATGGCACTAAAGAAAAGAGGATATAGATAAAGCAAAATAGTTGTTTTTTTTTTAATTACAGCTTGAGCCCAAAATAAAGAAAACATGAAGATTTCTCAAAATGCCTGAGACTCTCAAAATGCTTTTCTCAAAAATGCCTTGCATTTTTGTTTTAATTCAGAGTCTCACTTCTCTTCCTATGGAGTAGAAATTTATTCACATGTATGTTAGTATTTTAACTGTGCTGCATCTAAAGGGAAGCAAAAGGAAATGTGATCTAAAGTGTAATCACTTCCTGGAGAAACTGCATTAGACAAGATTGATGCTCTCTGATAAGCCAAGCCTGCCATCTAGTGGTGACTTCCCTGAATTGCAGATAAAAGGTTTCTCAACTTTTAACAAATCTCTTGGAAAAGGGACTGGTCTATTTCAGCAACTCATCTGCCTAAAACAAACGCACCTATTGGAAAAAAAGTAGCTTGGCCATTTTCAGGATGTGTGTGCAAATATCTCCAAGATAAATTATTGATATTGAACTGAACCAACTTCTTGATTCTGTGGAGTAAGAGGTTTTTAAGTGAATTGAGAGGTTCTGTGACTGATAGGATAGATACTCTGGTACCTCAGATGGTAAAGAAACTTCCTGCAATGCAGAAGACCCAGCTTTGATCCCTGGGCCAGGAAGATCCCCTAGAGAAGGGAATGGCTACCTGCTCTAATATTCTTGCCTGGAGAATTCCATGAACAGAGGAGCCTGGTGCACTACAGTCCATGGGGTTGCCAAGAATCAGACACAACTGAGCAACCAACACCAACAGGACAAATGAAATGGGTTATATACATCCAAAGTGAAATGACAAGCAATAAGACCTTAGCTTAGAGTGTGGGTTAAACGGTGGACCCCGGAAAGACATGCTTACATCATAACCCCCAGAACCTGTGGATGTGATCTTATTTTGAAAAAGGTCTCTGTAGATATAATTAAGTCAGGATCCTCAGATGAGATCTAAATTATTCAGGTGGGTCCAAAATACAATGACCGTATAAGATGCATACAGAAAAGAGAGGATACAAGAAGAAGGCAACAAAGCACGTGATGACAGAGGCAGAGACGGGAGATAACAACCACCCTAGGAACACCTGAAGCCACCAGAAGCTGGAAGAGACAAGGCAGGATTCTCCACCAGAGCCTTTTTTTCTTTTGGTTGGATTTGTCTTGGTATGATTTGGTTTGGTTTTTTCACCACACTGTACAGCATGCAGGATCTTAGTTCTCTGACCAGGGTTCGAACCTGTGCCCCTTGAAGTAAACGCATGGAGCCTCTGGACTGCCAGCGATGCCCCACTAGAGCCTTTAGAGGGAGTATGGCTGACACCGTGACTTCCGACCTCGAGCCTCTAGAACTGTGAGAGAAAAAAAATTTTCTGCTGTTTTAAGACACCCACTTTGCAGTCATTTGTTTCAGCAACTGGGAACTAATGCAGCTCCTTTTCTTCCCACTTCAGTATACTTTTTCAGGAAACAAAACTAGCCCGTCTATAAATGGCCTAGGTACCTAAAGCTCTTTTTGTTTGCTTGTTGTTTACAAAGGGAGAGTGTGAGGATGACCTGGAGAGCCACTCCAAGCAAAGTACTTACTTTTTGTTGTTGTTGTTTAGCTGCTAAGTCATGCCCGACTCTTTGTGACTCCATGGACCATAACTTGCCAGGCTCCTCTGTCCAAGGGATTCTCCTGGCAAGAACACTGCTGTGGGTTGCCATTTCCTCCTATGGGGGATCTTCTTGACCCAGGGATCAAACCCACGTCTTCTGCATTGACAGGCGGATTCTTTACCACTGAGCCACCTGAAATTGCTGGTCAGGGAACTAAATCTCACTCACCTTCTGGTCAACAACAAATAGAATTAGGAGGGTCTTAATGATACGCCTCAATAAAAGTCAAAAGGCAGCAGAAGGTAGAAAAAGTAAAGCAGAGAATAACCTTTTTGTGAACGTTTGCCCAATTGTACTGGGGAGCACTCACTCAAACCTGAGACTGGCTGCCAGAAAGGGCATTCTAAAGCTTTTTTCTTGTTTTAATACAATACATGTAAATTCATTAGCCTACCATATTATAGGATGCTATCCAGTCAATAACAGAAATACTTCACTGCTTAGCTATTATTTCCAAGTGTTTTGGATATCGAAATTTCCATTTCAGAAGCTTTCCGCTAAAAATACCGAAGCTGAAAGATTTGTCAACTAAAATTCTCTTTTCTAAGATAGAAAGTGAAGCAACAAGACTTTTGCCTAAATATGGAGCTGTATAATCAGAATAACTCACGTGTCAGATCCAGCTGGGACAATGTTGTAAATTCAACAAGAATGTTCATGAGCTGCCCATCCTGTGAGGTATTTGGAAGATAAGTGAACACAAAAAACAACAATGTCAACACAATTGGATGGGGACATTAATAAAACTGTCATTTAGATCAGTGGATAATCTTGTAACTGGATATTTGAGAATCTGGGGGAAGGAAATGGACAAGTAATCAAAGGCAGCAAATTCCCCTCAGGAAATGTGGTCTCCACACATTGTATTCCAGGTTTGGTTTTACTGAATAATGCATGAAGATGTCTGTTTTAAATTATGCACTGACTACAGAGTTGACAAGTAACCATTGAAGAACTGTGGGATTAGCCTCTAAGCGCCTCTGTTTGATGCCTGACTCCATGAAGGCTGCTTTTACTCTTGGGCAGTGAGAGATTCTATGTAACATAAGACTCAAATAAGAAGTGCAGAGTCTCTGATCTGCTCACAGGACCGTTCTGTTAAATGTGCTGATAGAATTCTGGAGCCCAAGAGTCTCACGATCGCTGCCGCAGAGCACCACACCTGGTTCTGGAGTACTTTGATGTGTTACAGTTCTGCCATTTTTCTTAATAAGTATACTCAAACCTAACACTACATAAAATATTGAGTCATCCTATAGGGTCCTTTGAGCATTTTGGCAAAGAATAAATACTGCCTCTAGCAGACAAGAGTCTTTGTTGAATTCATTCCATTATTCTTCAACTATTTTGTTTTTTAAAATTTTAGACACACTAAGATAGGCTGAAGAGAGCAGAGGGCTGTTGAGATAATGATGGTGTTCATTTATAAATCCATAATAATTATTAATGTAATCGATGAGAAATCTAAAGCTCAGAGTGGCTGAGGAACACCCCCGCCACATGTCATATAATAAGCAATAGTAAGTAAGGTCTTTCTCTCCCAGAGCCTGGTTGATGGTGAAACACTGCCTAATACAAACCTCAAACAAAAGTTTTCTTGTCAACTGACTTTTGGCCTTAAGCCAGTTCCAAGTGAGTCTTCTAGATGTTTGTAACTAACAGGGAACAAGTCTCTTCATCTTTACATCTGCAAGAACTAGCACAGGGATCATCCCCCGATAAGGCACTCAGTAAGTGTCCAGTGGTCACGTATGGACGTGAGAGTTAGACTAAACAAAGGGCTGCATGCCAAAAAATTGATGCTTTTGAACTGTGGTGATGGAGAAGACTCTTGAGAGTCCCTTGGACTGCAAGGAGATCCAACTAGTCCATCCTAAAGGAGATGAGTCCTGGGTGTTCATTGGAAGGACTGATGTTGAAGCTGAAACTCCAATACTTTGGCCACCTGATAACGAAGAACTGTCTCATTTGAAAAGACCCTGATGCTGGGAAAGATTGAAGGTGGGAAGAGAAGGGGACGACAGAGGATAAGATGGTTGGATGGCATCAATGACTCGATGGGCATGAGTTTGAGTAAACTCCAGGAGTTGGTGATGGACAGGGAGGCCCGGTGTGCTGTGGTCCATGAGGTTGCAAAGAGTTAGACACGACTCAGTGACTGAACGGAACTGAACTGACTTGTTCACTGAATAAACAGGCAAAAAGTACAGAAGAAAGAGAAGGATTTGGGGGAAACAATATAGAACATTTCAGGTGTATTTGCCATTTTCTTATGGAACTAAAAGTCATTTATAAATATCCTTTGATTCATAAAATATATTAAAAATAGCCCAATGTTCAGTAAATACAAATTGAATTTTGAACTTACTGTTGGGAACTTAGAGGCTGATCAAGAAGGAAATTTGATTCTGGATTTTTAATGTTCAGGTATGAGGCCAAAATAAATTACCTTCAAGTGATGCTGAAAGTTGGATTGAAATGTGATTTTTAAAAATATAACAAACTTGAGTTAGGAAGTCATCAGTGGTTTGTTTAAAGGTTTGTCAGTGGCTCCCTTTATGTGAAAGCTAATATTAACGGCTCTTCCACAAACTGTTGACAAAGTTTTGCGGGTTTTAACTCTTAGACTTTTATTAAAGTCTAACAGTTGGACATGACTGAGCGACTGAACTGAACTGAACTGAATTAATTTACAATGTTGTGTTAGTTTCAGGTGTACAGCAAAGTGATTCAGCTATACATACACACATACACATACACACAAACACATCACAAATATTTTTCAAATTCTTTTCCATTATGGGTTATTAGACAAAGCTTGGGCTTCCCTAGTAGCTCAGCTGGTAAAGAATCCACCTGCAAGGAGGGAGACCCTGGTTTGATTCCTGGGCCAGGAAGAACCCCTTGGAGAAAGGGTAGGCTACCTACTCCAGAATTCTGGGGCTTCCCTGGTGGCTCAGATGGTAAAGAATCCATCTGCAATGAGGAAGACCTGGGTTCGATCCCTGGGTTGGGAAGATCCCCTGGAGGAGCACATGGCAAGCCACTCCAGTATTTTTGCCTGGAGAATCCCCATGGAGAGAGGAGCCTGGGGGCTACAGTCCATGGGGTCACAGAGAGTCAGACATGACTGAGTGAGTAAACACAGTACAGCAGACAAAGCTTTGTTTTAAATGATTTAGGTTTATTTCTCAGTTCAGTTCAGTTGTTCAATGGTGTCCAACGCTTTGCAACCCCTTGGACTGCAACATGCCAGGCTTCCCTGTCCATCACCAACTCCCAGAGCTTACTCAAACTCACACCCATCAAGTTGGTGATGCCATCCAACCGTCTCATCCTGTCATCCCCTACTTTCTTGCCTTCAGTCTTTCCCAGCATCAGGGTCTTTTCCAATGCGTCAGTTCTTCCCATCAAGTGGCCAAAGTATAGGAGTTTCAGCTTCAGCATTCATCCTTCCAATGAATATTCAGAACTTATTTCCTTTAGGACTGACTGGTTGGATTTCCTTGCAGTCCAAAGGACTCTCAAGAGTCTTCTCCAACACCACTGTTCAAAAGCATCAATTCTTCAGTGCTCAGGTTTCTTTATAGTCCAACTCTCACATCCATAAATAAGTGCTGGAAAAATCATAGTTTTGAGTAGACAGACTTTTGTTGACAAAGTAATGTCTCTGCTTTTTAGCATACCGTCTAGGTTGGTCTTTCTACTTTTGCATTCCAGTCCCCTATAATGAAAAGGACATCTTTTTGGATGTTAGTTCTAGAAGGTCTTGTAGGTCTTCATGCTGCTGCTACTGCTGCTAAGTCGCATCAGTCGTGTCCAACTCTGTGCAACCCCATCAAGAACACTGGAGTGGGTTGCCATTTCCTTCTCCAACGCATGAAAGTGAAAAGTGAAAGTCAAGCCGCTCAGTCATGTCCGACTCTTAGCGACCCCATGGACTGCAGCCTACCAGGCCCCTCCGTCCATGGGATTTTCCAGGCAAGAGTACTAGAGTGGGTCACCAGTTCAACTTCAACTTCTTCAGTATTACTGGTTGGGGCATAGACTTGGATTACTGTGATACTGAATAGTTTGCCTTGGAAATGAACAAAGTCCATTTGGTCATTTTTAAGATTGCATACAAGTACTGCATTTCAGACTCTTGTTGACTATGATGGCTACTCCATTTCTTCTAAGGGATTCCTGCTCACAGTAGTAGATATAATGGTCATCTGAGTTTCATTCATACATTCCAGTCCATTTTAGTTCACTGATTCCTAGAATGACCCAGGCCTCCACCAGAGACTCCTAGACACTCACGGGCAAGTCTAGGGCAGTCTCTTGTGGGGCTATTGCTCCTTTCTCCTGGGTCCTGGTGTGCACAATAATTAACACTTTTGAACTGCAGTGTTGGAAAAGACTCTTGAGAGTCCTTTGGACTGTAAAGAGATCCAACCAGTCAATCCTAATATTCAAGAGTCCTGAATATTCATTGGAAGGACGGATGCTGAAGGTGAAGCTCCAATACTTTGGCCACCTGATGTGAAGAATTTACTCTGGCTGATTCATGTCAATGTATGGCAAAACAAATACAGTATTGTAATTAAAATAAATAAATAAATAAATAATTTTTTAAAATAATAATAAAATTTTTATGTTTTTCAAAAAAAAAACAAAAAGAATTTACTCATTTGAAAAGACCCTGATCCTGGAAAAGACTGAAGGAGGGAGGAGAAGGGGATGTCAGAGGATGAGATGGTTGGATGGCGATGGACATGAGTTTGAGTAAGCTCCAAGAGTTGGTGACAGATAGAGAAGCTTGGCATGCTAGTGTGTATGGGGTCACAAAGAGTCGCACATGACTTAGTGGCTGAACTGAACTGAACTAGATTGGTCATAGTTTTTCTTCCAAGGAGCAAGTGTCCTTTAATTCCATGGCTGCTGTCACCATCTGCAGTGATTTTGGAGCTCCTTCCCCCTCCAAAAAGTCTCTCACTGTTTCCATTGTTTCCCCATCTATTTGCCATGAAGTGATGGGACCAGCTATTTGTAAGTCCTCCCCAGACAGCCATTTTGCTCTTTTGCATTTCTTTTCCATGGGGATGGGCTTGATCCCTGTCTCCCATACAATGTCATGAACCTCATTCTATAATTCATCAGGCACTCTATCAGTTCTAGGCCCTTAGATCTATTTCTCACTTCCACAAAAAAGGGATTTGATTTAGGTCATACCTGAATGGTCTAGCAGTTTTCCCTGCTTTCTTCAATTTCAGTCTGAATTTGGTAATAAGGAGTTCATGATCTGAGCCACAGTCAGCTCCTGGTCTTGTTTTCGTCAACTGTATTGAGCTTCTCCATTTTGGCTGCATAGAATATAATCAATCTGATTTTGGTGTTGACCATCTAGTGATGTCCATGTGTAGAGTCTTCTCTTGTGTTGGAAGAGGGTGTTTGCTATGACCAGTGCATTTTCTTGGAAAAACGCTATTAGTCTTTTCCCAGCTTCATTGCGCAATCCAAGGCCAAATTTGCCTGTTACTCCAGGTGTTTCTTGACTTCCCACTTTAGCATTCTAGCATTCCAGTCCCTTATAATGGAAAGGACATCTTTTTGGGTGTTAGTTCTAAAAGATCTTGTAGGTCTTCATAAAACCGTTCAACTTCAGCTTCTTCAGCATTACTGGTTGGGGCATAGACTTGGATAACTGTGCTATTGAATGGTTTGCCTTGGAAACAAACAGATCTTTCTGTCGTTTTCGAGATTGCATCCAAGTACTGCATTTTGGACTCTTCTATTGACCATGATGGCTACTCCATTTCTTCTGAGGGATTCCTGCCCGCAGTAGTAGATATAATGGTCATCTGAGTTAAATTCACCCATTCCAGTTCATTTTAGTTCACTGATTCCTCAAATGTCGACGTTCACACTTGCCATCTCTTGTTTGACTACTTCCAATTTGCCTTGATTCATGGACCTGACATTCCAGGTTCCTATGCAATACACTCTTTACAACATCAGATCTTGCTTCTATCACTGTCTGGGGAGGCCTTACAAATAGCTGTGAAAAGAAGAGAGGTGAAAAGCAATGGAAAAAAAGGAAAGATATAAGCATCTGAATGCAGAGTTCCAAAGAATAGCAAGAAGAGATAAGAAATCCTTCTTCATGTCAAACTAAGCGTATATCTGTACACCCACACAGCATTCTAAACATATTTTTGGTAGCCTGTTTCCTTATGTACTATTTTAAGCACTTTTGTGTTCTTAAATGATTTTACAATGAGCTTCTATTATATTTATAATCAGCAAAGATAAAAAAAAAAAAGAAATCATTCTTCAGTGATCAACGCAAAGAAATAGAGGAAAAGAACAGAATGGGAAAGACTAGAGATCTCTTCAAGAAAATTAGAGATACCAAGGGAATATTTCATGCAAAGATGGGCTCGATAAAGGACAGAAATTGTATGGACCTAACAGAAGCAGAAGATATTAAGAAGAGGTGGCAAGAATACACAAAAGAACTGTACAAAAAGAGATCTTCACGACCCAGATAATCATGATGATGTGATCACTAATCTAGAGCCAGACATCTTGGAATGTGAAGTCAAATGAGCCTTAGAAAGCATCACTAGGAACAAAGCCAGTGGAGGTGATGGAATTCCAGTTGACCTGTTTCAAATCCTGAAAGATGGTGCTATGAAAGTGCTGCACTCAATATGCCAGCAAATTTGGACAACTCAGCAGTGGCCACAGGACTGGAAAAGGTCAGTTTTCATTCCAATTCCAAAGAAAGGCAATGCCAAAGAATGCTCAAACTACCGCACAATTGAACTCATCTCACATGCTAGTAAAGTAATGCTCAAAATTCTCCAAGCCAGGCTTCAGCAATACGTGAACCATGAACTTCCAGATGTTCAAGCTGGTTTTAGAAAAGGCAGAGGAACCAGAGATCAAATTGCCAACATCTGCTGGATCATGGAAAAAGCAAGAGAGTTCCAGAAAAACATCTATTTCTGCTTTCTTGACTATGCCAAAGCCTTTGACTGTGTGGATCACAATAAACTGGGGAAAATTCTGAAAGAGAGGGGAATACCAGACCACCTAACCTGCCTCTTGAGAAATCTGTATGCAGGTCAGGAAGCAACAGTTAGAACTGGACATGGAACAACAGGCTGGTTCCAAATAGGAAAAGGAGTACGTCAAGGCTGGATATTGTCACCCTGCTTATTTAACTTTTATGCAGAGTCCATCATGAGAAATGCTGGACTGGAAGAAACATAAGCTGGAATCAAGATTGCCAGGAGAAATATCAATAACCTCAGATATGCAGATGACACCACCCTTATGGCAGAAAGTGAAGAGGAGCTAAAGGGCCACTTGATGAAGGTGAAAAAGTTGGCTTAAAGCTCAACATTCAGAAAACGAAGATCATGGCATCTGGTCCCATCCCTTCATGGGAAATAGATGGGGAAACAGTGGAAATAGATGGGGAAACAGTGGAAACAGTGTCAGACTTTATTTTGGGGAGCTCCAAAATCACTGCAAATGGTGACTGCAGCCATGTAATTAGAAGACGCTTACTCCTTGGAAGAAAAGTTATGACCAACCTGGATAGTATATTCAAAAGCAGAGACACTACTTTGCCAACTAAGGTCTGTCTAGTCAAGGCTATGGTTTTTCCTGTGGTCATGTATGGATGTGAGAGTTGGACTGTGAAGAAGGCAGAGTGCCGAAGAATTGATGCTGTTGAACTGTGGTCTTGGAGAAGACTCTTGAGAGTCCCTTGGACTGCAAGGAGATCCAAGCAGTCCATTCTGAAGGAGATCAACCCTGGGATTTCTTTGGAAGGAATGATGCTAAAGCCAAAACTCCAGTACTTTGGCCACCTCATGCGAAGAGTTGACTCATTGGAAAAGACTCTGATGCTGGGAGGGATTAGGGGCAGGAGGAGAAGGGGATGACAGAGGATGAGATAGCTGGATGGCATCACGGACTCGATGGACGTGAGTCTGAGTGAACTCCGAGAGATGGTGATGAACAGGGAGGCCTGGCGTGCTGTGATTCATGGGGTTGCAGAGAGTCGGACACGACTGAGCAACTGAACTGAACTGAACTGAACTGATGGGACCAGATGTCATGATCTTCATTTTCTGAATGTTGAGTTTTAGCCAGCTTTTTCACTCTCCTCTTTCATTTTCATCAAGAGGCTCTTTAGCTCCTCTTCGTTTTCTGCCATAAGGGTGGTGTCATCTGCATATCTGAGGTTACTGGTATTTCTCCCAGAAATCTTGATTCCAGCTTGTGCTTCATCCAGCCCGCCATTTCACATGATGTATTCTGCATACAATTAAATAAGCAGGGTGACAGTATACAGCCTTGACGTACTCCTTTTCCTATTTGGAACCAGTCTGTTTTTCCATGTCCAGTTCTAACTGTTGCTTCTTGACCAGCATGCAGATTTCTCAGGAGGCAGGTAAGGTGATCTGCTATTCTCATCTCTTGAAGAATTTTCCACAGTTTTTTTGTGATCTACACAGTCAAAGGCTTTGGCATAGTCGATAAAGCAGAAATAGATGTTTTTTCTGGAGCTCTCTTGCTTTTCTGATGACCCAACGAATGTTGACAATTTGATCTCTGGCTCTCTGCCTTTTCAAAATTCAGCTTGGACATCTGCAAGTTCACAGTTCATGTACTGTTGAAGCCTGGCTTGGAGCATTTTGAGCATTACTTTGCTAGCATGTGAGAGGAGTGCAATTTGTGTAGTAGTGTGAACATTCTTTGGCATTGCCTTTCTTTGGGATCAGAATGAAAACTGACCTTTTCCAGTCCTGTGGCCACTGCTGAGTTTTCCAAGTTTGCTGACATATTGAGTGCAGCACTTTCACAGCACTATCTTTTAGGATTTGAAACAGGTGAACTGGAATTCCATCACCTCCACTAGCTTTGTTCATAGTGATGCTTCCTAAGGCCCACTTGACTTCACATTCCAGGATGTCTGACTCTAGGTGAGTGATCACACCATCATGGTTATCCGGGTCATGAAGATTTGTGTGTGTGTGTAATTCTTCTGTGTATTCTTGCCACCTCTTCTTAATATCTTCTGCTTCTGTTAGGTCCATACCATTTCTGTCCTTTTCTGTGCCCATCTTTGCATGAAATGTTCTCTTGGTATCTCTAACTTCTTGAAGAGATCTGTAGTCTTTCCCATTCTATTGTTTTACTCAATTTCTTTGCATTTATCATTGAGGGAGTCTTTCGTCTCTCTCTTTGTTATTCTTTGGAAATCTGCATTCAAATGGGTTTATCTTTCCTCTTCTTTTTCCTTTTGGCTCCTCTTCTTTTCACAGCTATTTTTAAGGCCTCCTCAGACATCCATTTTGCTTTTTGCATTTCTTTTTCTTGGGGATGGTCTTGATCCTTGTCTCCTGTACAATGTCATGAACCTCCGTCCATAATTCACCACACACTCTGTCTATCAGATCTAGTCCTTTAAGTCTATTTTTCACTTCCACTGTATAATCATAAGGAATTTGATTTAGGTCACACCTGAATGGTCGAGTGGTTTTCCCTACTTTCTTTAATTTAAATCTGTATCTGCCAATAAAGAGTTCATGAACTGAGCCACAGTGAGCTCCTGGTCTTGTTTTTGGTGACTATATAAAGCTTCTCCATCTTTGGCTGCAAAGAATGTAATCAATCTGATCTCAGTGTTGACCATCTGGTGATGTCCATGTAGAGTCTTCTGTTGTGTTATTGAAGAGGGTGTTTGCTATGACTAGTGCAAGATGGCCGAAGGGGTGAAATCACCTTTATGATCAAACCCCATACCTGCCAGAGATACTCAGAGGGCTCAAACAATATCTCATGTGCAACAGGAGACCCCACAGAGACTGAACCAGACCTGCCTTTGAGTGTATGAGTGTCTCCTGTGGAGGTACAGGTCAGCAGTGGCCTCCCTCAAGGGCAGGGCCTCTGAGTGCAGAAGACCTGGGTATGGCATAAGCCCTCTTGGAGGAGATCACTATTAACCCCACCATAGAGCCAGCAGAACATACATAGAATTGGGGAAACAGGCTCTTGGGGGCACAGACAAAACCTTGTGTGCAACAGGACCCTGGAGAAAGGAGCAAGGACCCCACAAGATGCTGATCCAGACTTGGCCATGAGAGTCCAGGAGTCTTCAACGGAGGCCTGGGTCATTGGTGGCCTGCTGCAGGGTTGGGGACACTGACTGCAGCAGTGCATGCATGGGACCTTTGAAGGAAGTTGCCATTATCTTCAGGCTTCCCTGGTGGCTCAGATGTTAAAGCGTCTGCCTCCAGTGTGGGAGACCCGGGTTCAATCCCTGGGTCGGGAAGATCCCCTGGAGAAGGAAATGGTAACCCACTCCAGTATTCTTGCCTAGAGAATCCCATGGACAGAGAAGCCGGGTAAGCTACAGTCCATGGGGTCACAAAGAGCTTTATTATCTTCACCATAGTATGGTCTTGGGCCAAACAATAGGGAGGGAACACAGCTCTGCCCATCAACAGAAAATTGGACTAAAGAGTTACTGAGCATGGCCCCGCCCATCAGAACCAGAAGCTTCCACAAGCCTCTTATCCTTATCCATCAGTGCACAGACAGAAAGAAAACCACAATCACTGAAAACTAATCAAACTGATCACTTCTTTAACTCAGTGAAACTATGAGCCATGTCATGTATGGCCACCCAAGATGGACAGGTCATGGTGGAGAGTTCTGACAAAGCATGGTCCACTGGAGAAGGGAATGGCAAACCGCTTCAGTATTCCTGCCTTGAAAAACCCATGAACAGTGTGAAAAGACAAAAAGATAGGACACTGAAAGATGAACTCCCCAGGTCAGTATGTGCCCAATATACTACTGGAGAAGGGTGGAGAAATAACTTCAGAAAGAAGGAAGAGATGGAGCCAAAGCAAAAACAGTACCCAGTTGTGGATGTGACTGGTGATGGAAGTGAAGTCTGATCCTGTAAAGAGCAATATTGCATAGAAACCTCGAATGTTAAGTCCATGAATCAAGGCAAATTGGAAGTGGCCAAACAGGAGATGGCAACTGTGAACATCGATATTCTAGGAATCAGTTAACTAAAATGGACTGGAATGGGTGAATGAAACTCAGATGACCTTTATATCTACTACAGTGGGCAAGAATCTCTTAGAAGAAATGGAGTAGCCATCATAGTCAACAAGAGTCTGAAATGCAGTACTTGAATGCAATCTCAAAAATGACCAAATGACCTTTGTTCATTTCCAAGACAAACCATTCAGTATCACAGTAATCCAAGTCTATGCCCCAACCAGTAATACTGAAGAAGCTGAAGTTGAATGGTTCTATGAAGACCTATAAGAGCTTCTAGAACTAACACCCAAAAAGATGTCTTTTTCATTATAGGGGACTGGAATGCAAAAGTAGGAAGTCAAGAAACACTTGGAGTAACAGGAAAATTTGGCCTTGGAGTACAGAATAAAGCAGAGCAAAGGCTAATAGAGTTTTTCCAAGAGAATGCACTGGTCATAGCAAACACCCTCTTCCAACAACACAAGAGAAAACTCTACACATCGACATCACCAGATGGTCAACACTGAAATCAGATTGGTTACATTCTTTGCAGCCAAAGATGGAGAAGCTTTATGTAGTCACCAAAAACAAGACCAGGAGCTGACTGTGGCTCAGTTCATGAACTCTTTATTGGCAGATTCAGATTTAAATTAAAGAAAGTAGAGAAAACCACTCGACCACTCAGGTGTGACCTAAATCAAATCCCTTATGATTACACAGTGGAAGTGAGAAATAGATTTAAGGGATTAGATCTGACAGAGTGTCTGAAGAACTGTGGATGAAGGTTCATAACATTGTGCAGGAGGCAGTGGAAAAGACCATCCCCAAGAAGAAGAAATGTAAATAGGTAAAATAGTTGTCTGAGGAGGCCTAACAAATGGCTGAGAAAAGAAGAGAAGCTAAAGGCAAAGGAGAAAAAGAAAGATATACCCATCTGAATGCAGAGTTCCAAAGAATAACAAGGAGAGATAAGAAAGCCTTCCTCGTGATCACTGCAAAGAAATAGAGGAAAACAATAGAATGGGAAAGACAGAGATCTCGTCAAGAAAATCACAGATACCAAGGGAACATTTCATGCAAAGATGAGCACAATAAAGGGCAGAAATGGTATGAACCTTAACAGAAGTTTATTCCTAAGGTCACTATGTCATTTATTTCTATTTTTGGTTTACCATGAGTTTTGTGGGTGGCCCATAGGTGCTCCCTAGGCCATTAGTTGGTCCTTCTGAAATTTCTAGGATGATAAATGGTGTCTTTTTCCCAGCAGAACTGAGGATTTGTAAACTGCTTTCAAAGTCAAGATAGTCTTGTTTTATGCACTCCTTGCAAAAATCATCAACAACAATCTGTGGGCGCTAACTTTCCACCAAGGCCAAGGCTATCCCATTGTAGCATGCACACGGTGCCACTGTCATGAAGGGACATGGGAAGGACAGGAGGTGAGCAATGGTGTTAGGCAAAGGAGTCAGGTAAGAAGAAGCTTTCATGATAAGTTTTAAAAAGAAAAAGAGGGGGACTTCCCTGTGGATCTAGTGTTTAAGAACTTGCCTTGAAGGTTCAATTCCTGGTCAGGGAACTAAGATCCCACATGCTGCAGGGCAACTAAGCCCGTGCTCCACAGCTAGAGAATCCCTTGTCTTCATTCACTAAGTTGTGTCTGACTCTTTGGGACTCCATGGACTGCAGCATGCCAGCACGCCTTCACTATCTCCCAGGGTTTGCTCAGATTCAAGTCTACTGAGTTGGTGATGCTACCCTTCTCATCCCCTTTATGGATCATGACCTTGTCTTGGCAAAGGGGCATGTGTAAATCAGTGAAGCTAAGAACCAGGTCATGCAAGGCCACTGAAGATGGGTAGGTCATAGTGGAGAGTTCTGACAAAACATGGTCCACTGGAGGAGGGAGTGGCCCAGTATTCTTGCCCTGAGAATCCCATGAACTGTATAAGGCAAAAAAGAGAGTCCCTGAACCTAAAAAAAAAAGATCTGCATGATGAAACAAGATCCTGAGTGCCACAACTATTAATAAGACCCAACACAGCCAAAAAATAATAAAAATAAAAAATAAATAAACACAATCTCAATGCTTCTTGACCTTTTCTGACTGAAATTCCAGAAGAATTCTATTAATAATATGAACAGAATACTTAGTCCTACTTTTTCACTTGGTAGGCCTGTTACCATGGGCAATTTGATTGACCCCTCTAGGACTCCGTTTCTTCATCCTTAAAATGGGCATAATGAAAGTATTCACCTCCTAGGGTTTCTGTGAGAATAAAGTGAGATACTCTATGCTCAGTTACTTTATAAATAGACACGATGCCAATAAATGGATAGATGCAACCATCCTTATTCATTGATTTTTATTACTCCATCAGCAATAAATTTTGGAAATTTGAAGTGTAAATGGAAGATGAAATAAGGGGTCTGTCCTCATTTTTCCTTCTGATCACCATGCTTTGCTTTTGGGGTGAAAAGGAAAACAATGGCAGCGGCAATGCTCCCATGCTAAGTCATTTCAGTCATGCCCGACTCTTTGCCACCCAATGGGCTGTAGCCCGCCAGGCTCCTCTGTCCATGGGATTCTCCAGGCAAGAATCCTGGAGTGGGTTACCTTCCTGCTCCAGGGGATCTTCCCAACCAGGGGATCAAACCCTTGTCTCTTCTGTCTCCTTGACTGGCGTTGGCAGGCAGGTTCTTTACCACTAGCGTCACCTGGACGGTAGCGGAGCAACAGTCAAGAGAGACTAGCAGCAGCCACAGTGGCAGTTAGAGCAGGGATCATGCCCAGAGTAGCAGGAACTGAAGGCATAGTAAGAACTGTGAGTGGCTTTTTGCCAGGGACCATACTAAGGACAAAAATCTCCATTATATCTCTCATTGCCCCTACTCAAAGCTAGAGGTGCAGCTGACCCTGTATCTATCATATCTTTTCCAGCAGAAAGCTACCTTGTCTCTCACCCAGGGAGTTGAGATGCCTGTGCTTTTCTTGAGAGCATTTTTAAGATGCTTTTCCTAACTGCTGGACCCCTGACTTGAGTGCTGTCCTAAAGATGGTAAACAAACACTGAACTGGTGCTTTGCAGACTACATTATGCATGGCACTCAGGGTTCCAAATTTCATGGCACCTCCTGAGAAATGGAAGAGCAGGTGGCATGGTCAAGAACCTGGATTCCAAGATTCCTTGATTCAGAATAATTCTGCTTTGATCTGATTTCTACATTCACCTCCCTCACCACTGACCTCATTCACAAAACTTAGACAAAAGGCTCACAGTTTTCAGAACTGTGGAAACTATGGCTCTGAATTTGGCCTCCTTGTGTAAAAGAAAGGAAGTGAAAGAAGTGAAGTCGCTCGGTCGTGTCCGACTCTTTGCGACCCCGTGGACTGTAGCCCACCAGGCTCCTCCATCCATGGAATTTTCCAAGCAAGAATACTGGAGTGGGTTGCCATTTCCTTCTCTGGGGTATCTTCCTGACCCAGGGATCGAACCCGGATTTCCCGCATTGCAGGCAGACCGGCATTGAGCCACTCGCAGGATTTTGATAACCAATGCAGTGTTGAATTCTTAAAAATTTGAAGAGCTGTATGAGGTTTCCAAAGATGTTTTTAATATAAGTAGAAAGCATCACTTTTTAAAATTATCTTCTCATTTCTAGGTCAGTAACCTCATTTATACAGCTTGATTTTAATCAGGTATAAAGTTGAACCTGAAATAGTCTTTTCAAATATTCTATTTTGAGTCTCCTTTTTCGTGGTTCAGTAATGAGAATACCCAGTTTCAATCAAATAACCAGGCACTCATTTTTCATTTTTCCAAGTTTTAGTATTTTCCAAGAATGTCTGAGTTTAGCATGATACACTCAGATTCACACTATAGTTTTGTCCATACTGTTTAATGTATAGGATGCTGTGGTTATGTACACTAGTATGATTTTCCAGGGCAGGGAAGCCCTTCATAGTCATTTTCATTGGTCTAGACCTAGAAGTGGTTGGGGAATCAAAACACTGTCAGTGTGTATGAGTTATCTGCCTCTTGCTTTCAAGCAGGCCCCTTTGTTTTAAAGCAGTGGCACTTAACATATACACCAAACTTACTCATCTGAAGTTTCCGTACACGTGAAATTCTCAAACCAGTATCTTGGATTGTTCAGCTTTGTGGCAGACAAACCAATCTAACTACTGAAATGTCTAGTTGAAACAAAGTCATAGTGGGATGAACTGAGCCAGTAGCATTGACATACATACACTACCATGTGTAGAATAAATAGCTAGTGAGGAGCTGCTGGACAGCACAGCTCAGTGCTCTGTGATGACCTGGAGGGATGGGGCAAGGGGACTGGGGGAGACTCGAGAGGGAGGGCATACGTGCTTACTTATAGCTGATTCACACTGTTGTACAGCAGAAACCAACACAACATCGTAAAGCGATTAATCTCCAATTAAAAATAAATTTGTGCACTGTCACTTCAGTGACGTCCAACTCTTTGCAACCCCATGGACTATAGCCCTCCAGGCTCCTCTGCCCATGGGATTCTCCAGGCAAGAATACTGGAGTGGGTTGCCTTGCTCTCCTCCAGGGGGTTTCCCCGACCCAAGGATTGAAGCCAAGCCTCTTAAGTCTCCTGCAATGGCAGAGCCACCTGGAGAGCCCCAAAATAAATTTTTTTTAAAAAAAGCCATAATAGAATCGTTTTCTTTGAAATTTGGTAGAGGCTGGGAGAAGATATGGAAGCTCTGGGTTTGAGACCCAAACAGACCTCACCTTATGTGTCTCTTCATTTGGCTGTACCTTTCATAGGAAAACTGTAATCACACAGTAAAACAGACAACAATGTTCTGAGTACATGGGGTACCTTCTAAACATACATTAATCAACTACACAGATGGGGCATGGTACTAGTAGAAAATATTAGGTTTCTTTAAAGAAATCTGATCACAGTTTTCACTTACTACCCTCAGTGTAGCAGAGGGTAGTCAGAAACTTCCAGAGAAAGCCAAATAAATAAGATATAGCTAGAGACAGATTTATTTTCAGGAACTGACTCATGCAATTATGGGAGCTGGAAAGTCTGAAATATATAAGGCAAGCCAGCAGCCTGGAAATTCAGGTAAGAGCTGACATTGTAGTCCTGAGTCCAAAATAGGGCAGGCCAGACAGGCTGGAAACTTAGACAGAATTTCTATATTGCAATCTTGGGTTAGTTTTTTTTCTTCTCAGGAATTCCCTGGTGGTCCAGTGTTTAGGACTCCATGCTTTCACTGCAGGAGGCATGGGTTCGATCCCTGGGGAATCCATGCTTGGGGAACTAAGATCCTGTACGCCACAAGGTGCAGCCAAAATAAATAAAATAAAATTCCTTCTTCTCCAGCAGACTTCTTTGTTCTTAAGGCCTTCAACTGATTGACGATCCATCCACATTATGAGAGTAATTTCTTTACTCAAAGTCTACTGACTATATGCTAATCACATCTCAAAACTACTTTCACAGCAATGTCTAGACTGGTGTTTGACCAGACAACTGGGAACCATAGCCCAGCCAAGTTGACACATAGGATAAACAGTCACACTCGTTTTTCTCTGTTCTGCTTGCTACTGCTATGAGTCAGCTTCTAGTAGAAAAAAATTTTTTACGCAAAACTGCTCACACAGTACTTTTATGTCCCTAACTGAAGCTATGAGAACATTGACCAAAAAAACTTGTCCTTATTGGTATGGATTTTTCTCTCTTGCTAGATGTTGCTTTGGGTGAAGGGACTGATCTCAATAATTGAAGTAGTAAGTTATGAGGACAAGGAGACAAACTGATGGAAGAGGCTAGCAAGTCTCAATCTTCAATGCACCTCCAAAAATATTTTGGTTTTAGTCTGTGCTGAGGGCTTCCCTGGTGGCTCAGTGGTAAAGAACCTGCCTGCCAATGCAGGAGACGAGAGTTCAGTCTCTGGGTCAGGAAAATCCCCTGGAGAAGGAAATGGCAACCCACTCCAGTATCCTTGCCTGGGAAATCCCATGGACAGGGGAGCCTAACAGGCTACAGTCCATCAGGTGGTAAGAGGCCGACAGAGCGTAGCAGCTGGGAACACACGCTCTCTGTGCTAAAGAGGACATAGCGCTTGATTGACTGGCAGAGGATAAGTCAGTAATCCCATCCAAACATTTTACCACTCAGAGCACTTGATAACCAAGAGTTAGAGAGATGACGAAAGAGTGATTCCGTTAATCTTGCTCAACTGTGACCACTTTTCTTTCTCCAGGGGTTCTTACTGATCCAGAGATCGAACCCGTGTCTCCTGCATCTCCTGCATTGGCAGGTGGATTCTTTAGCACTGAACCACCTGGAAAGCCCATTTCCTTCATCTTTACATACTTAATAAGAGAAGGAGTGAAAAAACAACCAACATTCACTGAATGCCTGTCAGTCACATGCCCTATTCTAAGTACTTTACATACTGTATGTAATTCATATTTCTCAAAGTACTCTTTGTATTTACTGACAACCAGGGTTGGGGCCCAGGAATCTGTTTTTAGTTCAATTTATTCTTGGTTCCAGTGCTGTAATATGTTTGTCATTGTTCTCATCTTGCAAAAGCAAGGACATTGAAGCACCACGAAATTAAGCGATTTGGCAAGACACCCAACTGACACAAGGTAGAGTATGTGTTCAGTCTCCAGGAATTCAGCTTCTGTCCAGTTTCATCACTCGGCGATGCCATGGGCCACCGAATCTCCATTTGCACTCTGTGCCTGCAGCGGCAGTTTCACTGGCACGCCCATAGCTGTGCTAACTCCCCAGTGCCCTTTCTCCTTTCCATCTCCTGTCTCTAGGACCCAGCATCACAGAGCCTCTTGAATTATAATATTCATTATACGATAACTTGCTCAGTAGCTTGAGCAAAAAGAAACAAACGAATGAGTTCCACATCATATTTCCTAATTATGTCCGCCCATACTTCTATAAAGGAAAAAAAGCTGAGGAATTGCAACTAGCCATTTCAAATCAACAAAACTTCTCAGGAATCTGGAGGTTTCCATCAGCTGAGTTTCTCAAATAAAGCCTAGTTTCAAGTCCCTGAATCTTTCTGCTGGTTAATGTCTCCATGGACACTTCTACATGACTTTACATTGTTTTATTTAAAAGTTCTGCGTCTTTACCTCTAAATAGCAGAGGTGTGACATTCTTTAAAAGCTGTGAAAAATGACACGAGACTGAAGCAAGCCAAACTTTTGACAGAAAGTTGAACTTGAGGTTATCCAAGAATTCAGCCAGTACATAGTGTTTCTGGCTACTCTAAATCTTCAGCAGTTTTGTAAGCTCTTTTTCCTCTTTTTCTTTTCTTTTTTTTTTTTTTTTTGAGTACACACATCAGTATGTACTGCAGCATTGTGTTTGTTTTCCAAAACTCCAGAAACATGAGTCAGCTGTTTGACTATTATCTACAAATTTGGTCAAGTACTGTATTCATGGAATTTGAGAGTGTTTTCAAGGAATTGCATCTCTATGCCTCCACGCTGATCAGTGTCTGATGTTCTGAAGTGTTCTGCACTTACTTTCTAAGGGCAATGTTATCAGGATAGATTATTATTCAGAACATGTATAGCACAATGGTTTAATACATTTAATATTCTAGTTAATGTAAAAGGTCATATATCATCAGATATAATATGGTCACAACTTAAGTATACCCTTTTAACTCTGCAGGGTCGGTAGATATCCTTGTAGAAGCCTGTTATGAGTTGAATTGAGTACTCTCAAGAAAAACAGGTTGATGTCCTAACTCCCAGAAATTCAGAATAAATATGACTTTATTTAGAAATAGAGTCAGGGAATTCCCTGGTGGTCCACTGGTTAGGATTCTGCTCTCCCACTGCAGGAGGCATGGGTTTGATCACTAGTCAGGGAACTCAGATCCTGCATGCCATGTGACATGGCCAAAAAACAAAAAATATATGGTCACTGAAGAACTGAAGAACTAATTAGTTAGGATCACACCAGAGATACACAGAGATTATATGAAGAGGCACATGGAGAGAAGACAGCCATGTGAAAGTGGAAGCAAAAATTCAAATTATTCTGCCACCAGCCAAAGAATGCCTGAAGGCATGGGAAGTAGGAAGAGACAAGGAGGGATCTTCCCCCAGATGCTTCAGAAGGGACACAGCCCTGTGATCACCTGGATTTGGTGTTTCTAAACTCTAAGACCATGACACAATAAACTTCTGTTGTTCTAAGCCACCAAGTTTGTGGTACGTCATTACAGAAGCCCTAGGAAACTAATACAAAACCCCTATTGGTGGGGGTATTTGCAGTTGTCACTGCTAGAAAATGTGAGAGGAAGCCAGAACTAAAGATTCTGCTTAAGTAAACTTATCCAGCTCAGGGTTCTAGATGTCATTTTTATCAGAACACTTCCAAAGGTAATAGCTATATCCACAACCTCTCCCTTAGCTCCAGAATCAAATCTCCAGCTGCTCCCTGGAGAGATGCTTCATGGGATCTCAAAACAAGCATGACCAAATCAGGACACTGAATTCAATGCCTACCCAGCCTTCCCCTAGTCTGCTCTAAGTGAATGACATCACCATCTACTAAGTGAGAGCTTAGTAGAGCATCTTCAAGCTCAAACCAACCAAGAGTCTTCTTTCTTCTTCCCTACCACCATACACAATCTATCTGGAAGTCCTCTAAGTTCTACCTCCAAAAGAAGGTCCAGATCAGCACGCCAAGAGAGTTCCTTTAAGATACGAACTTAGAATAAAAGAATAAAAATATTTTCTAAAAAAAATAGTGCCATTGGGAATTTGATAGGGATTGCATTGAAAGTGTAGAATGCTTTGGGCATTATGGACATCTTAACAACATTAGATCTTCCAATCAATGAACACAGGACATTTTTTCATTATTTTTGGCTTCTTTAATTTCTTTCAGCAATGTTTTGTAGTTTTCAATGTGCAAGTTTTTACCTCTTTCAGTTCAGTTCAGTTCATTTCAGTGGCTCAGTCGTGTCCAACTTTTTGCAGCCCCATGAACTGCAGCACAGCAGGCCTCCCTGTCCATCAGCAACTCCTGGAGTTCACTCAAACTCACATCCATTGAGTCAGTGATGCCATCCAGCCATCTCATCCTCTATCATCCTCTTCTCCTCCTGCCCCCAATCCCTCCCAGCATCAGAGTCTTTTCCAATGAGTCAACTCTTTGCATGAGGTAGCCAAAGTATTGGTATTTCAGCTTTAGCATCGGTCTTTCCAAAGAACACCCAGAACTAATCTCCTTTAGAATGGACTGGTTGGATCTCCTTGCAGTCTAAGGGACTCTCAAGAGTCTTCTTCAACATCACATTTCAAAAGCATCAATTCTTCGGTGCTCAGCTTTCTTCACAGTCCAACTCTCACACCCATACATGACTACTGGAAAAACCATAGCCTTGACTAGACGGACCTTTGTGGGCAAAGTAATGTCTCTGCTTTTTAATATGCCATCTAGGTTGGTCATAACTTTCCTTCCAAGGAGTAAGCATCTTTTAATTTCATGGCTGCAGTCACCATCTGCTGTGATTTTGGAGCCCCCCAAAAAAAGTCTGACACTGTTTCCACTGTTTCCCCATCAACATGTAGCAATGGGACCAGATGCCATGATCTTAGTTTTCTGAATGCTGAGCTTTAAGCCAACTTTTTCACTCTCCTCTTTCACTTTCATCCAGAGGCTTTTTAGTTCCTCTTCACTTTCTGCCATAAGGATGGTGTCATCTGCATATTTGAGGTTATTGATATGTCTCCCAGTTAAATACTGATATTTAATTCCAGCTTGTGCTTCTTCCAGCCCAGCGTTTCTCATGATGTACTCTGCATATAAGTTAAATAAGCAGGGTGACAATATACAGCTTTGACGTACTTTTTTTCCTATTTGGAACCAGTCTGTTGTTCCATGTCCAGTTCTAACTGTTGCTTCCTGACCTGCATACGGATTGCTCAAGAGGCAGGTCAGGTGGTCTGGTATCCCCATCTCTTTCAGAATGTTCCACAGTTTATTGTGATCCACACAGTCAAAGGCTTAAAGGAGAAATAGATATTTTTCTGGAACTTTCTTCCTTTTTCCATAATCCTTCAGTTATGTTTATTTCTTTGTATTTTATTATTGTGATGCTAATAATATAAATGGTATTGTTTTGCTAATTTCCTTTTGGGATTGTTTATTGTTAGTGTATAAAAACACAACTGATTGTTGTATGTTGATTTTGTATCCAGTTACTTTACTGAATTCTTTTATTAGTTATGACAGTTTGGGGAAGACTTTCTAGGATTTTCTACATGTAAGGTCATATCATCTGCACACTGATCATTTTCTGTCTTCTTTCTGATTTACTTGACTTTTATTTATTTTTCTTGCCTAATTGCTCTGCCTGGAACTTCCAATACCAAGTTGGATTGAAATGGTGAAAGCAGTCATTCTTGATTTGGTCCTGAACTTGAAAGACAAGCTTTCAGTCTTTCACCACTGAGTATGATGTTTACTGTGGGTTTTTCATATATGGCTTTTAACATATTGAGGTAGTTTTCCTCTTTCCTATTTTGTTAAATGTTTTCCTCATGAATGGGTGTTGAATGCTGTCAAATGCTTTTTCTACTTCAATTAAGATGGTAACGTATTTTTTTCCTTAATTTTATCAATGTAGTATAAAATATTGATTTTCAAATGTTGAACCATATTTGCATTCAAGGAATAAATCCCACTTGGTCACAGTGTGTGATCTTTTTAATGTGGTGTTAAATTTGGCTTACTAGTATTTTATTGAGGATTTTCACATCAGTATTCAAAAGGGATACCACTGTCTAGTTTTCTTAAAAATTTTTTTCTGGCTTTTGTATCAGTAATGTTTGCCTCAGAGAATATGCTAAGAAGTGCTCCCTCCTCTTCAATTTTCTGGAAGGGTTTCAGGAAAATTGATGATAATTCTTTTATAAATATTGGGTAAAATCCACCAATGAAGACATAAGTTCCAAAGATTTTCTTTGTTGGGAGACTTTTTATTGTTCTTTCAATCTCCTTACTGGTTATAGATCAATTCAGGTTTTCTCTTTCCTCGTGAATCATTCCTGGTAGGTTTTGTATTTCTAGAGCTTTGTCCATTTCATCTAGGTTGTCTGATTGGTTGGCATACGGTTATTTGTTCTGTATGTTATGCCTTTTGGTGTTATTGTAAATTGTTTTTATTTCACTTTTCAATTATTTACTGCTATTATATGAAATACAATTAGTTTGCTAATATTAATTTTGTGTCCTATGAACTCAGTAAACTTACCTATATATTCTGATGGTTAGTTTAAACATTCTTTAAGATCATCTTTTAAACAATCCTATTGTATGCAAATAGAGATACTTCTACTTCTTCCTTCTGATCTTGGTTTTTTTTTTTAATCTAAATGCATTTTTACTGATTTGATTTGACAGTGTTAATTATGAAAATGGTATTATCTTTTGCCAAGATGTTATTTTTAAAGCATTGAAGAACAACAGATTAAAACATCATTTAATTCAGCAAATGTTTGTGTACTCTCTTCCTAGTACCATAATAAAGCAGAATAAGATTCCGTTCTAGATGAATTGTCCTAATGTAACTGACAGGGCTTCCTAGGTAGCATTAAGTGGTAAATTAAAAAAAAAAAAAATTCACCTGCCAGTGCAGGAGACACAGAAGATGTTAATTCGATCCCTGGGTCAGGAAGAGCCCTGGAGAAGGAAATGGCAACCCACTCCAGTCTTCTTGCCTGGAGAATCCTATGGACAGAGGAGCCTGGCAGGCTACAGTCCATGGAGTCTCAAAGAGTGAGACAGGACTGAGCACACACGGAAAAAAAAACTATCAGTTGGTGAATATTTCAAGAAACTGAGAATTCTTGAAGCTATGGTAGTTGCTCAAGAAAATAGGGTATAGAAAAGCCTCAAGTAAAACTAGATGGGTATTACTGGGTATGCATGATATAAGGATACACAAAGTGTTCTGTGTCTCAGGGTCAAAATGTGTCCGAACTAAACAACAACCGCATAATTTATTAGCTTTAAAAAACATGGTCATGTATATCTACACAGTCATGTGTTTATAGGCATTTTTATACAGTTTATATGTGAAGAGTTTTAGCTTCTTTAATGTTTTATTACACAAAACAAAAGAAGCAAAGGGTTTCTTTGATGCTCTCAAACAGATTTAGCTTTTTGATTTAAGCATAAGGAAATGTCAAGATTGGAGAAGGCAATGGCACCCCACTCCAGTACTCTTGCCTGGAAAATCCCATAGATGGAGGAGCCTGGTGGGCTACAGTCCATGGGATAGCAAAGAATCGGACACGACTGAACGACTTCACTTTCACTTTTCACTTTCATGCATTGGAGAAGGAAATGGCAACCCACTCCAGTGTTCTTGCCTGGAGAATCCTAGGGACAGAGGAGCCTGGTGGGCTGCCATCTATGGGGGGTTGCACAGAGTCGGACACGACTGAAGCAGTTTAGCAGCAGCAGCAGCAGCAAATGTCAAGATGGTGACTGCAGCCATGAAATTAAAAGATGCTTACTCCTTGGAAGAAAAGTTATAACCAACCTAGATAACATATTGAGAAGCAGAGACATTACTTTGCCAACAAAGGTCCATCTAGTCAAGGCTATGATTTTTCCAGTGGTCATGTATGGATGTGAGAGTTGGACTGTGAAGAAAGCTGAGCACTGAAGAACTGATGCTTTTGAACTGTGGTGTTGGAGAAGACTCTTGAGAGTCCCTTGGACTGCAAGGAGATCCAACCAGTCCATTCTGAGGGAGATCAGCCCTGGGATTTCTTTGGAAGGAATGATGCTAAAGCTGAAACTGCAGTACTTTGGCCACCTCATGCAAAGAGTTGACTCATTGGGAAACACTCTGATGCTGGGAGGGATTGGGGGCAGGAGGAGAAGGGGACGACAGATGATGAGATGGCTGGATGGCATCACTGACTCGATGGATGTGAGTCTGAGTGAACTCCGGGAGATGGTGATGGACAGGGAGGCCTGGCGTGCTGCGATTCATGGAGTCACAAAGAGTCAGACACGACTGAGTGACTGAACTGAATTGAACTGAAATGTCAAGAACTAAAAATATGCATGAGAATATTTGGTCAGTTTTATGACTTATTTAGTTTCTAGTTAGTGAGGATTTACCCAATAGTCCTTTAATTTTCCATCTTTAATTTTTAAGATTTATTTTTAAAAATCATCCCAGGTCTCTAATTCAATAGGTACATAGTGCTTAAGGAAAAGGACTTTTTTTTTAACCAAAGATTTATTATTTTAAAACGTCTCAGAGGGAATTCCCTGATAGTCCAGTGGTTAAGAATCTGCCTCGCAATGGCAGGGGACATGGGTTCAATCCCTGGTCAGAGAACTAAGATCCCATGTCCTGGGGCAACTTAGCCTGCATGCTGAAATACAGAGCTCATGTGCCATAAGTTGAAAGAAGCCAGTGCACCACAGCAAAAGATCACACATGCTGCAACCAAGACCCAGTGAAGCCAAAAGTAAATTTTTTTAATAAAAAATTTTTAATTTTTATAATGCCTCAGAAATGTCAGTATGGTTTTCCATTTTTCTAAGTGATATGAATTCAGGGACAGAATATGAAAAGTTAGGCTAAGAGTAAGCTCATCACAGGTGAGGGCATATTGATACTTGTCAAAATCCAGAAAAATCTGTGTTAGCAATGTAACACCTTTTCATAAAATGTTGTGTATAAAATTCACAGATATCATCATAATGTCCAAATGCCATAAAGCATTTAGGTTTCATTTACTGTTTCTGGTACTAATTTTCTCATTGTTTACAATAGTAAGGAACCTAAAATGCAAGGAATCCAAAGCAGCCTTATATACTTCTGATTGCCCTCTACACAAAATACCTAAGTAAAGTGGCTTCTCTTCAGACACCTATGTGCTAAGTCACCTCAGTCGCATCTGACTCTGTGCGACCTACAGACCGTAGCCCTCCAGGCTCTTCTGTCCATGGCATTCTCCAGCCAAGAATACTAGAGTGCATTGCCATGCCCTCCTCCAGGGTATCTTTCTGACCCAGGGATTGAACCCGCATCTTTTACGTCTTTTATATCTCCTGTGTTGGCAGATGAGTTCTTTACCACTAGCTTCACCTGGAAAGCCGGACACCTACATTAGAGGCTAAATTCCACATGTAGCCCGGTTGTGCTAATACTCCCAACTCCCACCAAGTGTGTTTCCTCTTTGCAGGTTTCCACAAGTCGAATGCTTTCATTCCTTACATGTATTTTTTTAAATTAGAGTATAATTGCTTTACAATGTTATGTTAGTTTCCTCTGTACAACAGAGTGAATCAGCTCTACGTCTATATATGTCCCCTGGACTGCAAGGTGCTCCACCCGGTCAATCCTAAAGGAAATCAGTCCTGAATATTCATTAGAAGGACTGCTGCTAAAGCTGAAGCTCCAATACTTTGGCCACCTGATGAGAAGAACTGACTCATTGGCAAAGACCCTGATGCTGGGAAAGATTGAGGGCAGGAGGAGAAGGGGACGACAGAGGATGAGATGGCTGGATGGCATCACCAATGCAATGGAGATGAGTTTGAGGAGGCTCTGGGAGCTGATGATGGATAGGGAAGCCTGGCATGCTGCAATCCAAGGGGTCTCGAAGAGTCGGACATGACTGAGCGACTGAACTGAACTGAACTGTATCTCCTCCCTTTTGAGCCTCCCTCTCACCCTACAACCCCCATACCACTCCTGTAGGTCATCACAGATCACAGGCTGGATTCCCTGTGTTACACAGCAACTTTCCACTAGCTATCTATTTTACACATGGTAGTGCATATATGTCAATGTGACTCTCCCAATTTGACCCACCCTCCTTCCCCACCTGTGCCCACACGTCCATTCTCTACATCTGTGTCTCTATTCCTGCCCTGGAAATAGATTCATCAGTACCATGTTTCTAGATTTTACATATATGCAGTATAAATGATAGTTGCTTTTCTCTTTCTGACTTCACTCTGTGTGAGAGACTCGAGGTCCCTCCACATCTCTGCCAATGACTCAATTTCATTCCTTTCAGAGCAAGATCTTCTTTGACCCAACTCCTAGAGGAATGAAAATAAAAACAAATTAAACAAATGGGACCTAATTAAAAGCTTCTGCACAGCAAAGGAAACCATAAACAAGATGAAAAGACAACCCTCAGGATAGGAGCAAGTATTTGCAAACGAAGCAGCTGACAAAGGATTAATCTCCAAAATATACAAACAGTTCATGCAGCTCAATATCAAAACAACAAAAAACTCAGTCAAAAAATGGGCAAATGACCGAAATAGACATTTCTCCAAAGAAGACATACAGATGGCCAGGAGGCATCTGAAAAGAGGCTCAATATTGCTAAGCATTAGAGAAAAGAAAATGTTGGTTGCTTAGTTGTGTCTTACTCTTTGTGACCCCATGAATTGTAGCTTACCAGGTTCCTCTCTCCATGAGATTTTCCCCGGCAAGAATACTGGGGTGGGTTGTCATTTCCTTTTCCAGGAGATCTTCCCTACCCAGGGATCGAACTGGGGTCTACTGCATTGCAAGCAAATTCTTGACCGTCTGAGCCACCAGGGAATGCAAGTCAAAACCACAATGAGATATCACCTCACACCAGTCAGAATGGCCATCATGCAAAAACACATACAAACAATAAATGCTGGAGAGGGTGTGGAGAAAAGGGAACCCTCTAGCACTGTTGCTGGGAATGCAAATTGACACAGCCACTATAGAGAACCATATGGAGAGTCCTTAAAAAACCAGAAGTTCCCTATATTTAAAAGGCTATAATTCTTAAAGACAATATGGGCAGGGTAAAGCATAGACAATGAAATGCCTGAGAAGTAACTTTAATATGACTTGGAACTCGCACCACTGTGCCCTTTTCCTTGAGGTTCCCACATCAATTCCATCCATTTGTTTCAGTGACACCACCCAAAACCTATTCTAACAACTCGGGACACTACAGTGGAGGGAAGTGTGGATTCTGGAATCAGCAACCTCAGTTGGGATCTCCCTGCCCCACTAAGTAATACTATGATATTATGCAAGAATCTTACATTCTCTGAGCCTCCGTTTTCTTATATGTGGAAGTGAAGATAATAGCACAAAGTGAGTAATCTTGAAATGATTCAATGAGTTGACTTATACGAAAGAAACTGGTCTATACTAAATGCTCGCTGTTAGTTTCTCTTCCTTGGTTGAAGAAATTTGGAAGGAAAAACAATGTGTGTGCCTATAAACTCATATCCTTTGACCACTATGGGCCTTTATCTTAACAATCTAAATGAAAATTCAAAGGCAGAGTACCAAAGAGGCTAAAATTTTTGTCAGGGAAAAATCACTAACATCTTCTGCCAACTTTCCAGCCTTAGAAGACCCAGAACACACTTACCAACAATTTCCACTGCCCCTCTTCCAATTGATAATAATAAGACCAACAGAGCTGACATTTGTTTGCTGTTAGAATATAGTGATACAACTCAATCTTCAGTAAAAATTGAGTATAATCAAGGTATAAATTAGAGTGTTATTTAGTGTTTTGTTTACAAGTCAGAAGGCATTAAGACCTTGTTCTGTCTCCTTTTGCAAATGAGAACTTTCATTAACAATTTATTCTGATTATTTTCACTGTCTTTCTCTTTGGAAGTAAATTTTGGAAGTTGCCTCCAAAGGGACATAAACACAAACACTGGGTGACTGAATAAGGGAATTTGGACAAACAGCCGCAAAGAGGAGGGTTACTCTACCTTGTAGAATATCACATTCTCAGAGAGGGTGAGAAGACTTGAGAGAGTGGCATTGACATATACACAGCTGCTGCTGCTGCTGAGTCACTTCAGTCGTGTCCGACTCTGTGCGACCCCGTAGATGGCAGCCCACCAGGCTCCCCTGTCCCTGGGATTCTCCGGGCAAGAACACTGGAGTGGGTTACCATTTCCCTCTCCAATGCATGAAAGTGAAAAGTGAAAGGGAAGTCCTTTAGTCATGTCCGACTCTTAGCGACCCCATGGACTACAGCCTACCAGGCTCCTCCATCCATGCGATTTTCCAGGCAAGAGTACTGGAGTGGGGTGCCATTGCCTTCTCCATATATACACTACTACTTGTAAAATAGACAGCTAGTGGGAATCTGCTGTATAATACAGGGAGCTCAGCTCAGCACTCTGTGATGACCAAGAGAGATAGGATAGAGGCTGGGGGGTGAGAGGAAGGCTCAGGAGGAAGGGGATATATGTATACTCACGTTGCTGTATAGCAGAAACCAACACATGGTAAATCAATTATCCTCCAATTAAAATCTTTTTAAATATCACATTCTCTATTCCCTTTTTATGGGCATTTTATTCCAGTCACTCTAAGAAGTCATTATTTCCTACTTGACATTACAGAGGAGGCAATGAGTGGAGAAGAACTTGGGATATATCTTAGGTATCTTTTAGGATAAAGAAAGATCTTTTTCACTTCCTTGGCAGCTATTAATACAAATTTATCTAATAGTATCAGGAAAGGCTGCCCACTCCAGTATTCTGGCCTGGAGAATTTCATAGACTATACAGTCCATGGGTTTGCAAAGAGTCGGACACCACTGAGCGACTTTCTCTCACTTCACACGTCAGTCCAAATAAAGCAGAAAATAAAGTAAAGTTATTTTAAGCTTTTGGCAATTCGTGTTTCAAATCCTACTGACCAGATTAAAGTGATAAGGTGAGGTGAAGTCGTTCAGTCGTGTCCGACTCTTTGTGACGCCATGGACTGTAACCTACTAGGCTTCTTCGTCCATGGGATTCTCCAGGCAAGAATACTGAAGTGGGTTGCCATTTCCTTCTCCAGGGGATCTTCCCAACCCAGGGATCGAACCTGGGTCTCTCGCATTGGAGGCAGATGCTTTAACCTCTGAGCCACCAGGGAAGCCCAACCAGATTAAGATACTTGAAATTTAAATCACAAATCATGTCATTTTCCTTAAATGATGGATTTCTTGCCCTATAAAAAAGATATTATAAGGGACTGTTTGCAACAGGAATTTTAGAAAACATTTGTGGAGTAAAATATGTGAAGAATTTCTCCAATTTATTTCCTTCACATGAGCCACATCAGAAAAGTGGTTATCACACACTTTTATATATATTTATTTAACTGTCCCTGAGCCTTCTTAATTGTTGGATTGTTAGACTCATTTTGCTATGAAAGAACTGAAGAACTCCAGCTGGAGTCGTTCCTCAGTAGTTACTGAAGATTTGATTGAATTATTTGGCTGAGCTGCTGTAATTAGCATCAACAGAGCTTTGTTCTATAACATCTTGACCCAGAATTTAGGCAAGATGGCTACCATTCGGATGCAACCTCTGAAATACAGCCTTCCACCTGGGCAGCTGACTCCGGAAAATAATGTCCTTTCAGTTTCCATTCCCTCCTCCTGTGTTTGCCTCCTGCTCACTGACAACTGAAACGTGTTTGCAGTACAAGCAGTACTTTGAACCCGGGATTTAAATCTCTTTGGGCTTTCTCATGTGACTGGAATGTTGGCATGGCTCAGAAAACAAAGGTCAGCTTAAAAAAAAAAAAAAAAACACACACTTGGTTCCTCCAGGAAGAGAGAGATGGCTATCGAGCTTGACAAATGCAGTGTAATGTGAACGGGGTGGCAGGCCGAATTCTCTTCAGTGATTGCCGCAGGTCTTGGCTTCTCTTGGACTTTCAGCCTTTTGCTGCGTACAGGGTGGGCCTTGTTAAACTGCCAAGTCGACAATTTTATATCCAAAGGCTTCCGACCATTTTATATCTGAAGGCTTTCCTTCTCTGTTGTGATTTGTCAACAGCAAAGTTCAAAGGGCTCTGGGCCTTTCATTTCTGAGGCCGTGATCACACTTAGCAAACTCGGTGAATGGTTGTTCACTGAATTACAGGCTTAGAAGCTGGGGTCTAAGAAGAAAAAATAATGGAATAAAATCATTGATTTGGATATGACAGTGAAGGAAGGTGTGAGTCACTCAGTTGTGCCCTTCTCTTTATGATCTCCTGGTCTATCCACGGAATTCTCCAGGGAAGAATACTGGCCAGGTTGCCATTCCCTTCTCCAGGCGATCTTCCCAGGCCAGGAATCGAACCTGGGTCTCCCGCATTGCAGGCAGACTCTTTACTATCTGAGCTGCCAGGGAAGCATGGATATAACAGTGGGCTTTGCTAATTTTGTTGGCTGGTACTTTTTAAAGTTTACATCAGATCTGCTCCCACTGAACCATTTCAGAAGCCGGAACACAAGACTGAGCTACAAGCTGATGAGCAATGTGGGGTTATCTTTCCACTGCTAGAGCATTCTCCAGCTCGGCAAGCTTCTCAACACTGTGGAGATGTGTACTGAGTGCTTATGTTACCTTATCTGTGTCTAGCTTAACTGAGGCACAGATCATTTAGAAAGTAGCCCTGAGTCCTGAGGCCTGGTTCCCTATAATCTGCCATTTGATAGACACAGATCAGCAAATCTCATTCAGCACACGTTTATGAAATACCTGCAGTATATTAGACAGCCTACTAACCATGTGGTACGTACTGTGCAGAAAAATAAACATACAATTGAAGTTTTCTAAAAGTGACCAAATCTCCAACCAGCTCCATCAGAACCCTCAGGCAAGCTTATATCCTAAGCAGATTCCTGGATCCTATCCTAGGTCTACTTAACCAGATTGAAAGTGAAAGTGAAGTCGCTTAGTCTTGTCCAACTCTTTGCAACCCCGTGGACTGTAGCCTACCAGGTTCCTCTCTCCATGGGATTCTCCAGGCAAGAATACTGGAGTGGGTTGCCATTTCCTTCTCCAAGGGATCTTCCCAACCTAGGGGTTGAACCTGAGTCTCCCACATTGCAAGCAGACGCTTTAACCTCTGAGCCACCAGGGAAACCAGACTGAAGGGGAAGCTAATTTTGTATTTCTAACATGTTCCCCAGTGACTGTTATGTTTGAAAACTGTTCTAGTCCCATGACTCTCAAATCTGGCTGCATATTTGAATCACCTGGTAAATTTAAAACCACCAAAGACCATGAACAGGGAAGTCTGATGGGCTACAGTCCATGGGGTCACAAAGAGTTGGACATGACTTAGCAACTAAGCACAACACAGGACAAGGACCTAGTATCACAGCAGATTGACTGTCAGGCCCTCTGGGGTGGGGGCGCTGTCCATGGCATTAGCTAGTTTATGTTTTCATCTTTTAAGAGATCCCTGGGTGGGAGAAAATTATAATTCTAAAAGATACATGCACCCCAATATTCACTGCAGCACTCTTTACAATAGCCAGAACATGGAAACAACCTTAGTATCCATCAACAGAGGAATGGATGAAGAAGATGTGGTACGTATACGCAGTGGAATATTACTCAGTCATAAAAAGAATGAAATAATGTAATTTGCCACAACATGGAGGGACCTAGAAATTACCATACTGTGTGAAGCAAGTCAGACACAGAAAGATAAATATATCTCTTATATGTGAACTATGGGGGAAAGGGTACAAATGCACTTATTTACAAAGCAGACAGATGTAGAAAGCCAGCTAATGGTTACCAGGAGATGGGGGACCTAAGTTGGGAGATAGGACTGACATGTACATACTACTATATATAAAATAGATAACTAAAATCAACCTACTCTATAGCACAAGCAACTCAACTCAGTACTCAGTAATAACATATATGGTAAAAGAATGGATATAGTACATGTATCATTGATTCATTTTTCTGTACACCTGAAACTAACACAACATTGTAAGTCAACCATACTCCAATAAAAGGGGGGGAAAAAAGAGAGAGAGAGAGAGAACCCTGGGTAATTCCCATAGGCAGTCAAGGCTAAGAGCCAGTCTGGACAATATGTTCCACAGAGATTCACAAGAAAGGGAGATGACTCCCATCTGGGGAGGACAAATGCTACCTTAAGTTTCTTCTCATATTGTGGAAGAGACATTATGTTCTCTTTAGAAAGTGTCTGTATATGGGTTTATTATTGTTAACAAAATGACATATTTATACAGCATCCATCCAAGAAATAGAGCATTTTTATAGGCACCACTTAATCTCGTTTATCTTCAGTTCATCCCGTGTAATGTAATTAGAAGAAAAATTTATTACAAATACAGATAAAACAGATCAGTACTTTGCCTGAATTTACACAGCAAGTTTATTCTGAAAATCTGACTCCACTGAATTTGCTTCCCAGAAAGGTTTCAAAAGAAAAATCTTTAAACAGTCCTGGCTAAAATGAACCTGTTCAATTCTGAAATTTATCCAAACATACAATTAGCACATGTGTACCCCATAATATTTATTGGCTATTCATTGGAGGGACTGAATATTCATTGGAAGGACTGATGCTGAAGCTGACGTTCCAACAATTTGGCCACCTGATGTGAAGAACTGACTAATTGGAAAAGACCCTAATGCTGGGAAAGATTGAGGACAGGAGGAGAAGTGGGTGACAAAGGATGAGATGGTTGGATGGCATCAATGACTCGATGGACATGAGTTTGAGAAATGAGGTAATATCCTGAAATTTCAATAATCCTCCTACTTTCCTATTTTACTGTCCCCATAAGTCTACAACATTGAATACACTAGTGGGTTTACTCAGCTAAGGTTTTATCTGTCCAGTCTGCCCAGAACTTTCCCACTTTTAGTACTAAAAGTCCAGTGCCCAGTAAACCTCTCAGTCCTGGGCAAACCTGGACAGTCTCTATTGAAAGTAGAAGTAACCATTCTTGGAGCCTGAGAACCTGCATTCCTAACAAGTCTCCACGTGATGCTGATGCCCTTAGATGCAGAATCACACTTTGAAAATAAATACTGGAGGTACAGAGCTTCTCTGATAGCTCAGTTGGTGAAGAATCCACCTGCAATGCAGGAGACCTTGGTTCAATTCCTGGGTCAGGAAGATCTGCTGGAGAAGGGACAGGCTACCCACTCCAGTTTTTGGGGCTTCCTTGTGGCTCAGTTGGTAAAGAATCCACCAGCAACACAAGAGAACTGGGTTCGATCCCTGGGTTGGGAAGATTCCCTGGAGAAGGGAATGGCTACCGACTCCAGTATTCTGGCATGGAGAATTCCATGGACTGTATAATCCATGGGGTCGCAGAGTCAGACACTACCGAATTACTTTCACTTCACTAACTCAGTATATTCAAAATATTACTTTAGGGCTTCCCAAGCATTGCTAGTGGTAAAGAACCCTCCTGCCAATGCAGGAGACCTAAGAGGCATGGGTTCGATCCCTGGGTTGGAAATATCCCCTGGAGGAGGGCATGGCAAGCCACTCCAGTATTCTTGCCTAGATAATCCCATGGAGTGAGGAGCCTGGAGGGCTACGGTCCATAGGCTCACAAAGAGTCAGACAAGACTGAAGTGACTAACATACACTGGAGGTACTAGGTAGACTTCAAGTTGAGCCTAGGTGACAGATGGTACAGCTGGTGTCTTGGCACCAAGGAACTAGAAGCAGATCATGTTAGGTAGAGCTATATCCTAGGGACAAAGACTAACACGGCAGGACTGAGGCTATGAGGAACTGGAGTACTAGTCAGATAATCACAAGAGAATCTCCATCATAAAGAAGCATGACCAACACTTCCCTGGAAGTCCTGCCCTTCCAATGCAGAGGCGCAGGTTCGATCCCTGGTCAGGGAACAAAGATTCCACATGCCTTGAAATGTGGGCAAAAATTAATTAATAAATAAAATGAAAATTAACAAGAGAAAATGAGAAAATTCTGAACAGGAAAATATTTTTTAAAATGAAATATAGCCAAGACCCTTCTACTAGATGTCCAGTTTGCCCAGAACTTTCATGGGTTCTCAACCTTAGATCAAGGCAAAATTCAGTTCTAGGGCAACAATGCAAGGCTTAGTTGCTCAGTTGTGTCCGACTCTTTGCAACCCTGTGGACTATAGCCTGACAGGCTCCTCTGTCTATGGAATTCTCCAGAAAGGAATACTGGAGTGGGTTGCCATGCCCTCCTCCAGGAGATCTTCCCAACCCAGGGATCGAATCCAGGTCTCCTGCATTGTAGGTGGATTCTTCTCCATCTGAGCCACCAGGAAGCCCACAACAGTGCAAGGTCCCAGACTTAATGTCCAGTCACTGGAGCCCCTGAATTAGGAATTCTTAAAGATCCCCTGACAAGGATAACAGCGTGAGAACCCACCATCTGTTTTTTCCCAGGACTTTCCTGATTTTACCACTGATATGCCAAGGCCTGAGTAATTTCTCGATCCTAGGACAGTTGGTCACTCTAAAAGTGATCTTAGGGGACTGGAACCCAGATCCACCTGTATCTCCCAGTCTGGTGGCTGCAACCATAAGAGACAAGGGCAAAGGTAAGTCAAAGATGGGCCAGTTGGAGATATGGGCAGCGAATCAGGATGGTCATATCCGCCTATGGTCTTCAAGAGAGGGAAAAAGGGCAGTCAGAAAAGTAGTCTATAAATGTTGAAGTGCATTTGCTTTAAATGGTCAAAAAACGTTAAATGACTCCACAGGCCTGCAGTTTTTCTAAACTCATGAAAGTGGAAAAGTTCAGCACAAACAGAGTAATCCAGACACCCCGTAGATGGAAGTCATCCTCACTGCCTTTTGACAATCATCACACACACTTAAGATCCCATTGTAAGTATAACCTTAAAGAGCCCTGATATGTACACACACATCCCAATAGGGAAAAAAATTTTGTAAACACTGGCAGAGTATGCTCTGTTATTTTGGATGCCCCCAAAAAAAAATCAGCCAAGTAGAGTAAACACAGTTCCAGATGATTGAAACACGAAAGAATATTTAAATCTAGGAAAGCATTCTGTCTGGTTGAAACGTAATTTCACCTAAGATCCTTAGTGCCTTTAGCTAGCATAGTTATCAACATTCCACTAGTAATTAACATTCCCACCAGAATGGAAAGCATGAGGCCACTATGGACAAAAGCACATACTATGAGTAATAAGAGATTTTTAAGTTGTTCTTCATGAAGGTCATTCACATACTGTACAAAAACAGATTGAGGGGCTTCTCTGTTGGTCCACTGGTTAAAACTTCACTTTTTATTGCAGCGGGTGCGGATTTGATCTGTGGTCAGGAGTTAAGATCCCACACGCCTCAAGGCCAAAAAGCCAAAACATAAAACAGAAGCAATGTTGTAACAAAGACTTTGGTCCACATTAAACAGTCTTTTAAAAAACTATGTTTAAGAATTGAAAATAAAACATTTTCCAACCATAACAAGGATCATCTTTCAGGAAAGTAGAATAAGTTATATAATTTCTTTATGTCATTTTACTATTAATATTTTGTCAGAATTTCTCAAATTTGTTCTTTCCGTACATGCATTCCATACATACCCCTACCCCTACCCCACTGAACCATATGGAAAAAAATCGCTGATATATCATTGGAATTCTCCTACATGACCATAAAAAAATAAGTAATTTAACCTATCTCATACCCAGAAAATAAAATCTTTGTATAAAACATTATCTCATATTCATTCTGTACTTAAAAGATGTCAGAAATGTTTTTATGGCTCTGATATAGAGCCAATCAAAGTTCATAATATCTGGTAATCACATCTTTTTGGTCTTCTTTAACTTAGATCTGTACCCTTACCTTTTAATATTTCTTTGTATGGTCTTTCATGATATTAACCTTTTTAAAGAATTTAGGCTAGTCAATGTTGAATTTCCCATTATGTAAATTTGTTTGATTCTTTCCTCACGATGGAATCTATTTCACATTGCATCATATGTTTGTTCCATTATTTGTTAAGTTTAATTAATCAGTTAAGGAGGTAACCATAGTGACAATCATTGTGAAATGTCGTTTCCCCAAAAAAACAATAAATAATATGTGGTAGTATTTTTAGACTGTCTAAATATCTTGTTCCTATCAGCATTAAACCAATAATTAAAAAAAAAAAAGAATCCACCAGCTAATGCTGCTATGCTAATGCTATGCTATGCTAAGTCACTTCAGTCGTGTCTGACTCTGTGCGACCCCATAGATGGCAGCCCACCAGGCTCCCCCGTCCCTGGGATTCTCCAGGTAAGAACACTGGAGTGGGTTGCCATTTCCTTCTCCAGTGTATGAAAGTGAAAAGTGAAAGTGAAGTCGCTGAACAAACCCAAATCCCCAGGCACCAAGCATACCTTGCTAAATGCTGCTTACATGGAAATAATCTCCTGGGTCACACTTAAAATAGTCACTATGGTGATGAACTTCAGTCTAAATGGATGAGGAAAAAGAATACCCCAGCATGCTGAGTCTTCATGGATTGAGAAGAAATAGATACAACCAGCGTCTTCAAAATGCAAGTATAGGGTCTTCCCTGGTGTTCCAGAGGTTAAGAATTCACCTTGCAATGCAGGACATGCGTATGATCCCTGATTGGGGAACTGAGATTCCATATGCTGAGGGACAACTAAATCTGCATTCCACAACTACTGAGCCTTTACAACAACTAAAGTATGTGCACCTTAATGACGATCTCAAGCACCACAACTAAGACCCAATACAACCAAAGAAAGAAGGAAAGAAAGATCTATATAATATATATTGGGGCTTTCCTGATGGCTCAGATTGTAAAGAATCTGCCTGCAGTGCAGGAGACCCGTTGCCTGGAGAATTTCATCGACAGAAGAGCTTGGTGGGCTATAGTCCATGGGGTCACAAAGAGTCTGACACGACTGAGCAACCAACACACACATACTTATTTTAAATGCAAGTATATTTCTCCTGAATGAGCCAATTGTCCAATAAAATGAAACAAATGGACCCAAGGAGGTCAAAGAGCCTGAGTGAGAGTTCAGAGAAGGAAATGGCAACTGACTCCAGTATTCTTACCTAGAGAATCCCAGGCACAGAGGAGCCTGGTGGGCTGCCGTCTATGGGGCCGCACATGAGTCGGACACTACTGAAGTGACTTAGCAGCAGCAGCAGAGAGTTCAGAGCACACGGAAAAAGACTGAAAATCTCCTGGATAATCTTGGAGAAAGTGCCAAAGAAACACGGGGTTGCCTCACTCGTGCAATCACTCATTCAACAAATAGTTTTTGAGTGACATCTGTATGCTGCCAGATCCAGGTGTCTGAGTATTCCCCAAATTCCTAAGTGGAAGCCTTGATACCGTAATGTGACGGTATTGAGAAGTGAAGTCTTTAGGAGGTGGTTAGATCATGAAGGTGAAGCCCGCATGATGGGTTTTGGTGGCTTTATAAGAAGAAACATGCAAACTTGCTCTACCTCTCTCTGCCATGTAAGAATACCATGAGAAGGTGGCCATCGATAACCAGAAAGCAGGCCCTCACGAGACACTGAATCTGCTGCTTTCCCACTTAATGTGTTACTGAGACATAGAGGGTGTAAGTGGTTGTAAGCCCTACTAGACTCTGGGACCTACTCAGCAAATACAATAGCTACACCAGTTATCAACAATACATTTGGGGGAAAACATTGAAGTTTAAGGTTTTGTTTTGTTTTGTTTCCCAAACTGAGAAGCTACTGCACACTGTAATGAAATGGTCTGCTCATTCGGAATTAATCCCCGGAGAGGTGGCTGGTGGAGGTCCCACCTCCCAGTGTGGAAAAACCCAAGAGGCAGAAGATCTACCTGCTCTGAGTCAGAGAATGGGTCTTTCCTCCGCCCAGGTCTAAGCCAGGCTTTGCCTCCCTGCATTCTTGCCAGAGCCTGTCCCTCCTTATATGTCTATTAATTAAAAAAAAAAAAAAACTAAGTTAGCCAGAGTCAAATCCTATATCTGAAACCAAGACTCCTGGGCATGATATATCCACACAATTATAAGAGAAAATACCTTTGAAATATTTTTTAGTGAGTGGGTAGAAGATAGAAAGGGGTGAGAGAAGAAGACAGAAAGGGAACGGAAAATGAATGTTCCATCCATCAGAGGGAAAAAAGTTTTTAAAATGTGTGCTGTCTTTTGATTTTTCTGGACTCAACTTATGGATCCATGAGCCAATGACCACTGGTAGTCAGTATATTAGTAGAAATCAATTTGTGGGGACAGAAGGAATAAACACAATGTCATGCCTACACAAACAGCAGCAGGTTGATAATTCAAAGCTACAAAAAAAAAAAAAAAAAAATCAGTACCCCTCCAAACAATAATTGGTCCCTGACAACTACAGGCCAAGTATCGTCAGACTCATGGCTATGGCTGTGAGTATACAATGTCATTTTCACTATCTGTGCACAAGTTAGTGGGAAAAAAAAAAAACCACTATTCAGATTCTTTTTTAATCTAATCTGTGTTGTATAATTGTTTACTAATTTTTTTTTCTTTGCAGAGGAAACAGGGCTTAATTTATGAGCAAATTGCTAGGGGGAATTTTCTTTTTAAGAAGGTTCATATATTAGAAGAGAACCCCTTCCCTCCTCCTCACCCCTTCTTGCTGGCATTATTGTCTAGAAGCCATTTCTGTAAGAGGGGAGGAAAGGAGCTCCCTTTGGGAAAAGGAGCAACTCTGATTCTTAGGTAGTAGAATCCTGACTCTGCTGTGGAAATGTGGAAGAGGTGCCATTAACTTCTCCCTGTTTGGGGATTATTCTTTTAGTCTGGTATTCTTTGAAAGTGAAAAGTGAAAGTTGCTCAGTTATATCCAACTCTTTGCGACCCCCATGGACTGTAGCCCATGAGGCTCCTCTGTCCATGGAATTCTCCAGGTAAGAATATTGGAGCGGGTTGCCATTCCCTTCTCCAGGGGATCTTCCCAACCCAAGGATCAAACCCATGTCTCCCACATTGCAGGCGGATTCTTTACCATCTGAGCTGCCAGGAAAGTCCCAGGTGTTCTTTAGGGGCAACTAATTTACTGACTTTTTTTAGTATGAAATCTATTTATTCAAAATAATCATTAATCTTTTCTGAAGTTCATTGCCAAGACTCTTGAAAATGGGCTTCCCTGGTGGCTCAGGGGTAAAAGAACCCACCTATCTCTGCAGAAGCATGTTCAATCCCTGGGTCAGAAAGATCCCCTGAAGAAGGAAATGGCAACCCACTCCAGTATCCTTGCTTGGGAAATTCAATGGACAGAGGAGCCTGACGGGCTACAGTACATGGGGTCACAAAAGGGTCAGACGTGACTTAACAGCTAAGCAACAACAAATATATTATGCGGCACTTCCAGACCTTAAAAGAAAAATGATGGTGCTCAAGGCTCCGGATTTTCAGTTCTGCAGCATAAACGCAACATAGCAAGGCACAGACACTGGGCATTTCTACCTGGAGTCACTCTGCCTTATTATCAGGCTGGACTTAAATATCTTTCCCTGGAAGGGGCACAAAACCTCGCATTGTAAGACAAACACTCTGGAGTCAGTACAAAGAGGCACAGTCATGTTTCAGGATGTGGTTTCAGCCAAAGATGATAGGATCACAAGGCTGGGCTAAGAGAGGAAGAAACAATCAGGAGTTGTCTTGAGTGTGTTCCCACTACCTGGAGTCTTCCTGTTCTTTTCCCTTTCTCACTCTCTAAGAATCTCAGTTACCACTGATGGCAGTAATTAGTCATAAGAGCCAGATGCAAAAACTTTGGGACACTTGAGCTCTTTGGAACACAACATGATAATAGAAGGGAACTCACAAATGAATCACTGAATCGAGGGTGGATTCTATTACATCTGAGAACCTGTGCTATGATATTAATTGAAAAGATTGTTCTGAACTATATATGAGTTAAAACACTCTCAAAACATTCTGTTCTACCTAAGAAGTATTAACTCTCCAGTAGTCACACCCAGGTGACAAATATTTACTCTCTGGATCTTTGGTCTAGTTCACTTTTCCATCATTAGAAGATTCAACATAAAGGTGTCACATTACATACAGATAACTGTGTTAATGATAATCACCCATTCATTGATTCATACATTCAAGCGTGGAAAAACCATAAACATACATAGGCGTGATACATATTCATTCACAAATATCACAAAACCTCTACCTTCCAAAATGATTGACTTGACATGCTTCAATTGTCTAAGTTTCTCAGTAGGAACTTGATTCATGGCCAGTATCATGCAACTCAAAATAACCTCAACCGTGGCTGGTACTCATCCTTTGTAAATGGAAAAGAGAGAGTTTTCTTTAGCTACTTTCTCTTCACTTCTCACATTAACCTAAATTTCCATATAACCCCTGGCCATGTAATTCTATATAGAAATGTACATATAAATACATCTACATATATGAGTATTGTTGGTTATTTCACAGAATTAGATTTGCTACAAATGAACCTATCTATGAAACAGAATCAGAGACATAAAGAGTAGACTGGTGGCTGCCAAGGGAGAGTGTGGGGAGAAGATTGGACTGGTAGTTTGGGATTAATGTAGATGCAAATTGGCGTTTAAAGAAGGAGTAAACAGCATGGTCCTACTGTATAGCACAGGGAATGACATTCAATATCCTGTGGAAAATCAGAATGAAAAAGCATGTATACATATATACGTATATGTCTATATAATTGAGTCATTTCACTGTACAACAGTAATTTACACAATTTTGTAATTCAACTATACTTCAATATAAAATCAATTTTAAAAAGGGAGGGAACCCTACAATTTGTATATCTGGCTCTCCTCACTCAAAAGTACCTTGTGGAAGTCACCACCAGTCAAGAGATTAGCGCTAACTCATTATTTCTAATAAGATTTTTGCCTCTATAAACATAAAGCCTTATATATAGATGCCTTCTTTTCTGTGGAGCATAGTCCATGAATTGAAATTGCTGAGCCAAAAAGTATACATATTTTTTAAATTTAATAGATGTTGGCAGATGGATTTCCCCAAAACCTATAACCCTTCATATTTCTACCAACCATGAGAGTAATCCATTCCCTAAGTCACCACCAGAAATAGTACCATAGTTATTTTCCAATTTTGTCAGTCTGGTGTAAAATGACATTTTATTTTTATCTGAATTTTGCTTGCTAATAATGAATTTGAGAATCTTTCTATTAATTTATTGGCCAGTTTGGATTGCCCATTTTTCAGTCATTTCTCTTTTTTGTTAAATGTGCAGCTGTTTTGACAAGTCAGTTATAAATATTTTATTCTAAATTGAATGCTTGTCTATTATTTTGTCATATCAAGGTTCTTAGCTTCTATAAATTTAAACATGCCATCTTTTATAGCTTCTGGATTTCTATAGCTTCTGGAAAAAAGTGGTCCTCAGTGCATAGAATTTATAGATCATCTTATATGACTTCAGTGATTTTATTAGTATTTTGACCGTGTAAGCTTTTTAGCCATCTGGAATTTATATTTAAATATAGACTAAGAAGCGGGGCCTCTGATTCTAGAAGACACCTCAGTTGGCAGAGCAGAGGACTACAGTGAGTGAACTGTGGCAATCCTTAGGTTGCTGGTTCAATTCCCACTGGAAGGACTTCATGTGATCCTTAAGGGTTTCCCCGGTGGCTCAGTTTGTAAAGAATCTGCCTGCAGTGCAGGGATGCAGGTTCAATCCCGGGGTCAGAAGATCCGCTGGAGAAGGGAATGGCAACCCATTCCAGTATTCTTGCCTGGGAAATCCCATGGATAGAGGAGCCTGGCAGGCTATCGTCCCTGGGGCCGCAAAGAGACGGACATGACTTAGCGACTAAACTACCACCAAGCTTTTTAGCCATCTGGAATTTATATTTAAATATAGAATAAGATAGCAACCTACTTTTCTTCCAAATAAGTAGACTATTTTCCAAACATTATTTATTAAATGATTGATTTGATTTCTCCCTAAAATGATCTACCACTTTAGAAATATACATAACATTGGACTCTGTTTCTTCACAGTATGACTAAGACGCAGTAGCTTAATTAAACGTTCAGGATCTCTCACTAGTCTCCCTTTGCATATTTTCTTAGCTATTCTGGGGCATCTGTTCTTCAACATGGACTTTAACCTTCTCTGATGAATCATCTTCCCAGAAAGTACCAATTCTAATTTTAGTGCATTATGCTTACACTTTATTAAGTGTATGTACTTAAAGTTTGTGTTATTAACTACTCTTGTCCAACAAGTGTGCTTTCCATTTGTTCAAATCTTCCTTTATTTCTTTCAGTAAGATTTTATCATTTCCCTTATAGAGAAAAATGTATCTATCTTACCCAATTAATTCTTAAGCATTTTATATTTTTCAATGATTGTAAATAAGAAAATTTTCCCATTTCTCTAAGTATTTTATTAAAGTATATAAAAACTATTGCCTTTTAAAAAATTTATCTTGTATCCATGCCCTCACCAAGTTGTCCTTTTCAAATCTAGTGATATTTAGTACAGCATCCTAAATTTTCTAGGTATACAAAATCATCATCAAAAAGAGATCATTTTATCAATTTTTTTCAAAATAAGTTTATATGCTTTTTTTTTTTTTCCAGTTGGCTGCACTGGGCAACTTGGAGGATCTTAGTTCCATGACCAGGGATTGAACCTAGGCCCCTGCAGTGAAAGCACCACGTCCTCACCACTGACCCACCAGGGAACTCACAATATATCACTGATTTTATTTTCTCACCCTCTGTGTCCACCAGCACCTCCAAGATAATGTTAAGCATAGTGGTGGTAGTGCTGTCCCTATCTAGCTAATTGAATTAAAACAGTTTTAATTTAAAACATTTGCTGAGTGGCTTTATATTTTCTCACTTCATAATCTATCTCCCTTGATAATTTTACAAGAAATAGCTAATGGTTTCTATCAAATGCCTTTTAAGCATCTAGTGGTAAAATTACTTTTTTTCTTTGATGTATTCATAGAATAGATTACGATGATAGATTTCCTGATACTCAAAAACTCATAAAATCTTGAATGGGGAAACTGCTCTGTAAAATGCATTGCCGATACTGTTTTGTAAAAATTTATTAAGAATTACCCTCTACTGAAACTTCCCTGGTGGTCCAGTGGCTAAGGCTCCTTGCTCCCAGTACAGGGGGCCAGGTTCCATCCCTGGTCAAGAAACTAGATCCCACATGCTGCAAATATGAGTTCCCATGCCACAGCTTGGACTTCATAAGGTCAAATAAATAAACGCTTTTTTAAAAATTACCTTCTACATTCCTTAGCAACCTATGGTTTTATTTATTGACCATTTTTAGCAGATTCGTTTGAAAGCTATTTCAGCTTGATAGAATGGATTTGAAAGCTTTCCTTCGACAGATCAAATAATACTGCAGTAATCTACTTTTTAAAGATTTAAATTCTCCAATCCAGGCTTCAGCAGTACGTGAACCCTGAACTTTCAGATGTTCAAGCTGGTTTTAGAAGACATACGGATGGCTAACAAACACATGAAAAGATGCTCAACATCACTCATTATCAGAGAAATGCAAATCAAGACCACAATGAGGTATCATTTCACACCAGTCAGAATGGCTGCGATCCAAAAGTCTACAAGCAATAAATGCTGGAGAGGGTGTGGAGAAAAGGGAACCCTCTTACACTGCTGGTGGGAATGCAAACTAGTACAGCCATTATGGAAAACAGTGTGGAGATTCCTTAAAAAATTGCAAATAGAACTGCCTTATGACCCAGCAATCCCACTGCTGGGCATACACACCGAGGAAACCAGAATTGAAAGAGACACATGTACCCCAATGTTCATTGCAGCGCTGTTTATAATAGCCAGGACATGGAAGCAACCTAGATGTCCATCAGCAGATGAATGGATAAGAAAGCTGTGGTTCATATACACTATGGAATACTACTCAGCCCTTAAAAAGAATAAATTTGACTCAGTTCTAATGAGATGGATGAAATTGGAACCGATTATACAGAGTGAAGTAAGCCAGAAAGAAAAACACCAATACAGTATACTGACACATATATATGGAATTTAGAAGACAGTAATGATGACCCTATATGTGAGACAACAAGAGACACAGAGGTATAGAGTGGACTTTTGGACTCTGAGGGAGAGGGAAAGGGTGGGATGGTTTGGGAGAATGGCAGTGAAGCATGTGTATTTTCCTGTAAGAAACGAAGCGCTAATCTATGTTTGGTGTAGGATGCAGGATGCATGGGGCTGATGCACAGGATGATTCAGGTAGAGGATGTGGGGTGGGAGGTGGGAGGGGGCTTCGGCATTGGGCGATTGTGTTCACCTATGGCTGATTCGTGTCAACGTATGGCAAAACAAATACAGTATTGTAATTAAAAAAATAAATAAATTTAATTTAAAAAAAAAAAAAAAGAAAAGGCAGAGGAACCAGAGATCAAATTGCCAACATCTGCTGGATCATGGAGAAAGCAAGAGAGTTCCAGAAAAACATCTATTTCTGCTTTATTGACTATGCCAAAGCCTTTGACTGTGTGGATCGCAACAAACTGTGGAAAATTCTGAAAGAGATGGGAATACCAGACCACCTGACCTGCCTCTGGAGAAACCTATATGCAGGTCAGGAAGCAACAGTTAGAACTGGACATGGAACAACAGACTGGTTCCAAATAGGAAAAGCAGTACATCAAGGCTGTATATTGTCACTCTGCTTATTTAACTTACATGCAGAGTACATCATGAGAAACTCTGGGCTGGAAGAAGCACAAGCTGAAATCAAGATTTCCAGGAGAAATATCAATAACCTCAGATATGCAGATGACACCACCCTTATGGCAGAAAGCGAAGAGGAACTAAAAAGCCTCTTGATGAAAGTAAAAGAAGTGAGTGAAAAGTTGGTTTAAAGCTCAACATTCAGAAAATGAAGATCATGTCATCCGGTCCCATCACTTCATGGCAAATAAATGGGGAAACAGTGGAAACAGTGTCAGACTTTATTTTTCTGGGCTCCAAAATCACTGCAGATGGTGATTGCAGCCATGAAATTAAAAGACGCTTACTCTTTGGAAGGAAAGTTATGACCAACCTAGATAGCCTATTCAAAAGCAGAGACACTACTTTGCCAACAAAGGTCCACCTAGTCAAGGCTATGGTTTTTCCGATGGTCATGTATGGATGTGAGAGTTGGACTGTGAAGAAAGCTGAGTACCGAGGAATTGATGCTTTTGAACTGTGGTGTTGGAGAAGACTCTTTAGAGTCCCATGGACTGCAAGGAGATCCAGCCAGTCCATTCTGAAGGAGATCAGTCCTGGGTGTTCATTGGAAGGACTGATGCTAAAGCTGAAACTGCAGTACTTTGGCCACCTCATGAGAAGAGCTGACTCATTGGAAAAGACTCATGCTGGGAGCTTTTGGGAGCAGGAGGAGAAGGGGATGACAGAGGATGAGATGGCTGGATGGCATCACCGACTCAATGGACGTGAGTTTGGGTGAACTCCAGGAGTTGGTGATGGACAGGGAGGCCTGGTGTGCTGCAATTCATGGGGTCACAAAGAGTTGGACATGACTGAGCAACTGAACTCTACTGAACTGAACTGAATAACTTTCAGGCTCAAGATGTAAAGAACCTTGATGGCTCAAGTGGTAAAGAATTCACCTTCAATGCAGGAGATATTAGAGTTGCAAGTTCGATCCCTGGGTCAGGAAAATCCCCTGGAGGAAGAAATAACCCACTCTAGTATGCTAGCATAGAAAACCCAATAGACAGAGGAACCTGGTGGGCTGCAGTCCAAGGGGTCACAGAGTAAGACACTACTGAGCACACAAGCATGAGCATGATGAATCTGAAAGGATCTGATCATGGTGTCTTTCTCATTACCTCTAAAATTTAACCTAATCTTAGGTCAGCTTTGTTAATTTTTATTTTGTTAGGAAATCCTCTATTTTTTCAAGGTATTTGCAATTTATTACTCTACTATTGTTACTTACATTTTTATATCATAGTTATTTTACTTTATTTTCTATCTGTATTTATTGTTGTTGTTATTTTTTCTTGGCCTTAGTGTTTACTCCTTTTCTAACCCTTAGAGCAGGGTTACAAGGAGCTCATCTATTTTATGGGTATTTTAAATTTTTTTTTCCTTTGGATTTGTTTATTCTTTTTCTAATTTTTATTTGTTGTTCATTAATTTCGGTTTCATTTCTTATAACGCATCTCTTGCTTTATTTTGGTTTTCTCTTTCTAATTATTTAAACAGTTTATTATTTCATCTATTTGGGTTTCTGTTTTAATAACGATGGCATTAAAAGCTAAAAATCTTCCTGAGTACAGATTTTGATAGCTTCCAAACGTTTAGATATGAAGTGGTCTCCTTAACACTTTTTCAACATAGTTCGTAATTTCATTTTTAACATTTTACTTGAGCCAAAGATTATCTTACTCCTTGGAAAAAAGTTATGACCAACCTAGACAGCATATTCAAAAGCAAAGACAATTACTTTGCTGACTAAGGTCCATCTAGTCAAGGCTATGGTTTTTCAGTGGTCATGCATGGATGTGAGGGTTGGACTATCAAGAAAGCTGAGAGCCAAAGAACTGATGCTTTTGAACTGTGTTGTTGGAGAAGACTCTTGAGAGTCCCTTGGACTGCAAAGAGATCCAACCAGTCCATTCTGAAGGAGATCAGCCCTGGGATTTCTTTGGAGGGAATGATGCTAAAGCTGAAACTGCAGTACTTTGGCCACCTCATGTGAAGAGCTGACTCATTGGAAAAGACTCTGATGCTGGGAGGGATTGGGGGCAGGAGGAGAAGGGGACGACAGAGGATGAGATGGCTGGGTGGCATCACGCACTCGATGGACGTGAATCTGGGTGAACTCCGGGAGTTAGTGATGGACAGGGAGGCCTGGCGTGCTGCGATTCATGGAGTTGCAGAGTCGGACACGACTGAGTGACTGAATTGAACTGAACTAAAAGATTATCTAGTATGCTTTTCAATTTCCAAAGAAGATATTTTAGGCCAACTTTTTCTTATGTTTCTCAATTTTGTTGAATTTGATCAGGAATTTTAACTACCAAATTTCCACTTTAAAATTATGGAAGTTTAAGGACTTTCCTGGTGGTCCAGTGGGTAAGAATCTATGCTGCCACTGTAGGAGGCGCAGGTTCAATCCCTCTTCAGGGAACTAAGGTCCCAAATGCTTTGAGGTTTAGCCAAAAAATCAAACTGTTGAAGTTTAAAAATTCTGACCACTCCCTACAGCAGATCCTACAAAAAAGTCACCCTGATACCCCTTAATGGGACACAGCAACATCTCCATGACCCCAGCTAGGTAAGCTCTATAAACTCCTGACAGCCTGAAACAGATACAAAAGACAGACCTTCACCTTTCATCTTCCCCATGAACATTTCTTGGGGTCTCCGTCTCTCAAGGGGGATTTGAGGCAGGAGATAGATGGACCCCAGGCTGAGCAGCTGGAGCCTGTCCCCTGTGGACAGATCCTCTGAGACAAAGACAATAGCAGGAGGGAAAAGACACTGAGCCCTGCCCGGATTAGAGATAAAAGACCCCATAGTCCTCATTCTTGAGGTCAAAGAGACCGTCCGGACTGCACCTGCACGGAAAGGCTCCTCGGAGGCCAAAAGGGAGGGAGCAGCACCCCACAGTAAGTGATGTCAACCTACCCATAATCCTCTTCGCTAGAATGCGTCCTGACTAGGAGATGCACACGTGTGAGAAAGCCTTGTGTGCTAGCTGCTCAGTCGAGTCCAACTCTAGGCAACCCTGAGATAAACCAAAAATGGACTCAGAACCAGGTAAAGCAAAGTGATTGGCCAGAGGCAACCTGGAAGAAATGCCCCACGAGTGCTCGACTCTCTCTGGGTGTGTGACTCCGAGTTCACCAGCATGTGCTTATTCACATGTACTCTTTTTCTCCTAATAAACACTTTACTTGTTTCACAACCACAATATATATATTTTTTTAACTAAAAAACTTTGAGTTAAAAATTAATAATAGTAATAAAATGATTGAAGTTTTCTGAGACCAAGTCCAATATAGGAATAAGATCTATTTTGTAAATGTTCTATAAACATGTGAAAAATATTTATTCTCCCTTGGAAGGATGTATGGTTTAATACACATCTGTTAAATAAAGCTTACTGATTGCACCGTTCTTTTTGTATGCCCTTCTTTTGTTTTTAACTAGAGTTGTCCAATTGTGGATGATAAATATTTTGTCTTCCACAAAAATGCTATTTTTACAAATTTTTCATTTATTCGTAAAATATTTTGATTGTATAGTTACCTGTTTATTTGGTGCAAACGGATTTATAAATGTAATATACTCTTCATAGACTGTCCTTTTATTATTACATAATGGACTTCTTCAGTGCATTTAACTTTAAATTTGAAATTATCTGTCATTAATATTGCCATTTTTTGTGTAAAATAAATTGCACTTGTGTCAGAAAAATAGATGTTCTGGGTCTTGTAGAGAATCGCCAAAGAATGTATTCCTTTGCCCAAAGGATTCTATGAGCCACCATCCATGTAAGTCTTCATACTGTTTAACTAGCCAGCATTCATGTCAACAAAGGCTTCCCTGATAGTTCAGTCAGTAAAGAATCCACCTGCAATGTAGGAGATCTCGATTCAATCCCTGGTTTGGGAAGATCACCTGGAGAAGAGAAAGGCTACTTATTCCAGTATTCTGGCCTGGAGAATGCAGTGGACTGTCTAGTCCATGGGGTCACACAGAGTCAGACACAACTGAGTGATTTTCACTTTCATTCATGTAACAAAGCTATAAAAATTCTAGAACAGTGGTCTTGAATGGTCAGATGCTCATTAAAAACTGTCCAGATTGACTTTTAGATAGTAATAGACTCTTGTTTTGTGTGTCACCCTGACCAAACTCAGCCTGTAATCACACTATTAAGAAGACTTTCTATCCTTGTTCTTATCTTGCTGTGACTAGATCACAAAACAGCTGCAAAGTTCCACAAGACACTCCTTTTTATTTGAATTTGTCTCGTATCTCTTTGTTCAGTCTTTAATTTCAGCCGTTAACACTGCCTATTTTCTTGAAAATAGCTTGTAGGTACGTGTTGCTTTGATCCCAGGCTACACTCCCTGTCAACTATGTTCCTTACTATTTTTTTCTTCCACCAAGATGTTCCATCTCATCTCTACTTCTTTCTCAACATGGATAAGATGAAAGATGAGGCCTATAAAATATCTTCATCACCATCACTCCTCGCCTTCTCACCCTCTGCCTCCGATGAGAACCTTGAGTGCTTCTACTTCCCACTACTCCCTGAAATCACCAATTCTTACGTCTTTCTGAGTTAGTGTAGTACATATTAAAATCGTCAAACAAAAAACCTTCTACACAGTAAAGGAAATAATCCGCAAAGTAAAAAAGCAGCCTATGCTAAGTTGCTTCAGTCATGTCCGATTCTTTGCCACCCATGGACTGTAGCGTGCTAGGCTCCTCTGTCCATGGGATTCTCCAAGCAAGAATACTGGAGTGGGTTGCCATGCCCTCCTCCAGGGGATCTTCCCAAACCATGGACTCAACTCGCCTCTCTTACATCTTCTGCACTGGCAGACAATTTCTTTACCACTAGCGCCACCTGGGAAACACTTAGGAAATAATCCACAAATTGAAAAGGCAATCTATAAATAGAAGGAAATATTTGTAAACCATATAGATAAAGGTTAATATCCAAAATGTATCACATAAGGACCTCAAAGCACAAAATAGCAAAAAACAAAACCTTTAAAACATCCAATTTAAATATAAGCAAAGAACCTGAATAGACATTTCCCCGAAGAAGATATATCAATGGTCATTGGGTATATGAAAATGCTCTCAACATCACTGATCATCAAAAAAATAAAAATCAAGCCACTATGAGATATCACCTCATACCCATTCAGTTCAGTTCAGTTTAGTCGCTCAGTGGTGTCTGACTCTTTGCGACCCCATGAATCGCAGCACGCCAGGCCTCCTTGTTCATCACCATCTCTCAGAGTTCACTCAGACACGTCCATTGAGTCCATGATGCCATCCAGCCATCTCATTCTCGGTCATCCCCTTCTCCTCCTGCTCCCAATCCCTCCCAACATCAGAGTTTTTTTCCAATGAGTCAACTCTTCTCATGAGGTGGCCAAAGTACTGGAGTTTCAGCTTTAGCATCATTCCTTCCAAAGAAATCCCAGGGTTGATCTCCTTCAGAATGGACTGGTTGGATCTCCTTGGGATGGCTATTGTCAATAAAACAAATGATAATAATTATTGGTGAAGATATGGAGAAAAGGAAAATTTTATTATGCTGTTGGTGGGAATTAAATCAATGTAGCCACTGTGGAAAAATATTATGGCAGTTCCCTAAAAAGTTAAAAATAGAATAGATTTCCTCCAGCCATTGCATGTCTGGGCATATGTCCAAAGGACCTGAAAGCAGGGATATATGTAGTTCCATGTTCACTGCAGCATTATGCACAAATGCCAAGACAACTTGCACGTCCATCAACAGAGGAATAGATAAAGAAATGCATCGACATCCACTGGAATGTTTTTCACCTAAAAAGGAAGGAAATCCTATTATATGCAACACTGTGATGAGCCTGGAGGATATTATGCGAGGTGAAACAAGCCAGACAGGGAAGAACAAACGCCACATGATTCCACTGATACGCGGAATTTCAGACAGTCTCACTCACAAGAGCTGAGTGCAGAGGGTAGTTACTGGGTGCTTGGTGAGGGGGCATGAGAACAAAGGTACTGGTTGAAGAATACAAAGTTATACAGGTCATGCCAGATGAATAAACCCTACAAGTCTTCGGTACACCATTGCGTCCATAGTTAACAATACTAAATTCTCTACTTGAAGCTTTACTCAGAGGCTAAATGTCCTTTTCACAAAAGGACTGAACTTTATATATAACTTCAGTCCATGAACTTTGGGGGTAGACAAGAAGGAAGGAAGGGAGGGAAGGAGGGAGAAAGACATTTACTTCTGCTCACCACTCTTACCTTATTTTCTCCATCTTAAGAACTCTGTTGTGGTTCATTTGTTGTTCAGTTAGAGTATTTTCACAAGTACAGATGGTGAAGGACAGGGAAGCCCGGTGTGCTGCAGCCCGAGACTGAGCAACTGAACAACAACTTTTGATAGAGAGGGCCATGGTTGATCACTTCATGCTCACATATCTTTCATGCTGACAGGCCCTTGACCACTTACTTGAGAATACTTTGGATTGTAGCTCTTTGATTGTTGCTACTCTACTATCAGTTTTCAGTGAATTTCTTTGAAAAATAAATACATGTCATTGTCCAGTACTTCCTGGATATTTGCTTTGGTTGTCTGTTCCTCCTGCTAGAGCTTTTTAACATTTTCTTCATTATTAAAGTTTGAGGACTTGATCAGTGTATGTGTCTCTCTATCAATATTTGGGCCTTTTGTTATCGGTAAAGCCTACAGTTTGGCAGCCCTTAAAGCCTATAGTCTTAGGATTTTATTTACTTCAGATAAATGTTTTACTAGTATTTGTTTAATTATGTTTCTCTTCTCCCCCGCCCCCCCGCCTTTAGAAATGCTGTTTGTTTCCACAATCAGTTCAGTTCAGTTCAGTTCAGTTGCTCAGTGATGTTCAACTCTTTGCAACCCCATGGCCTGCAGCACGCCAGGCCTCCCTGTCCATCACCAACTCCTGGAGTTCACTCAGACTCACATCCATCGAGTTGGTGATGCCATCCAGCCATCTCATCCTCTGTCATCCCCTTCTCCTCCTGCCCCCAATCCCTCCCAGCATCAGGGTCTTTTCCAGTGAGTCAGCTCTTCCCATGAAGTGGCCAAAGTATTGGAGTTTCAGCTTCAGCATCGGTCCTTCCAATGAACAGCCAAGGACCGATCTCCTTTAGGATGGACTCGTGGGATCTCCTTGCAGTTCAAGGGACTCTCAAGAGTCTTCTCCAACACCACAGTTCAAAAGCATCAATTCTTCAGTGCTCAGCTTTCTTCACAGTCCAACTCTCACATCTATACATGACCACTGGAAAAACCATAGTTTTGACTAGACAGACCTTTGTGGGCAAAGTAATGTCTCTGCTTTTAATATGCTATCTAGGTTGGTCATAACTTTCCTTCCAAGGAGTTTCCACAATAGTGGTCCTCAAATTATATATTCAAACTGCCTACATTTTCAGTTAGCGTTTCCATTTGTGTTTTGAAATAGTCCTTTCAGCTGATCATCAACTGATCAATTCAAACATCCACAACAACCATCCTTACTTTCAATTCATCTACTAAGCTGTTTATTTCAGAAATCATATTGTCAAAGAAGCGTTTTATCTGCTGCTCTTAAGCACAATTCTTTTCTTTTTTTGTTTTGTTTTTTGTTTTGTTTTGTTTTGTTTTAGCTCAATCATTCTTCTGCTCTTCTAACAATTCTTTATCACTGAATTTGTGCTGTAGGTTTTCTGCTTGATATTTATTTTCCCTCTTACTCTTCAGGCCCTTAGATTTGTTGTTCTTTGTCTTTAGCAGCTCACTGGGGCTCCAGTCACCGTGTGGAGAATTCTGAACGATTGGACTCTCATTAGTATTGGAATAAGAAGCATCCTCATGTCCCGTAGACCTGAGTGTAGAAACCTCAGGCTCTCATCCTCCATAGGGTCTCCCTGTAGAAAGAAAAGGAACAAGATTCATGCCACCATGTGCCCCAAAGCCCTATTGCTATCTATCCTTTTGTTCAATGTTTGTTTTTAATGTATTAATAAATGAACTGTTTGAGCTTAATCTTTTGAAACAAGGCCTACTGACATTCTACTTTATTCTGTTGTGTTACCAGGTTTTAAGGAAATAGTTGGTTCTTAACTTCTGGAGGATAACATGCATTGGTGAGAAACTGAACAAAGCTAGACACTCTTTCTATAGAAGAAAATGCCTCTGGCACATTCAGATGGCCACTGTATCTCAAGAAATCCATGAACTTCAGGTTAAATGATCTTTCATAAGGGACCTCATCTCCTCATGAGGACTCTACCTTCATGAATTAATTACCTTCCAAAGGCCCCACCTCCTGATACTTTCACCTTGTGAGTCTGAATTTCAATATATGAATCAAAAATTCAATTCTTATTCATAAGTCAATCAGTTATTAATTGAACCTGTAATGAAGTTCATGTGGTCAACTGACACCACAACATTCAGTACGAAGGGAGAAAATAAAAAATGTAAAGTGGGTGAACCCGTCATGTCATTTACAATTACAAGGAGCCAAATCATTTTAAGGTCTCACTATGTTACTCTTTTAAGCACGAACACTAGGTAGGTAATCTCTAAGATGTCTTTCATTTATAGAACTTGCTATATTTGATTCAAGCTCTAAAATTCTGTTATTTCTATATCAAATATTGCTTTCAAATCAAATTGTGATGTCTTTGGAAACAGTTCAGTTCAGTTCAGTTGCTCAGTCGTGTCTGACTCTTTGTGACCCCATGGACTGCAGCACGCCAGGTTTCCCTGTCCATCACCAACTCCTGGAGCTTGATCAAACTCATATCCATCAGGTTGGTGCTGCCATCCAACCATCTCATCTTCTGTCGTCCCCTTCTCTTCCTGCCTTCAATCTTTCCCGGCATCAGGGTCTTTTCCAATGAGTCAGCTCTTCACAACAGGTGGCCAAACTATTTGAACTTCACCTTCAGCATCAGTTCTTCCAATGAATATTCAGGACTGATTTCCTTTAGGATAGACCTGTTGGATCTCCTTGCAGTCCAAGGGACTCTCAAGAATTTTCTCCCACACCATAGTTCAAAAGCATCAATTCTTTAGTGCTCAGCTTTCTTTATAGTCCAACTCTCACATCCATACATGACTACTGGAAAAACCACAGCTTTGGCCAGATGTACCTTTGTTGGCAAAGTAATGTCTCTGCTTTTAATATGCTGTCTACATTGGTCATAGCTTTTCTTCTAAGGAGCAAGAATCTTTTAATTTCATGGCTGCGGTCACCATCTGCAGTGATTTAGGAGCCCCCTCAAAAAAATAAAGTCTCCTACTGTTTCCATTGTTTCCCCATCTATTTGCCAAGAAATGATGGGACCGGATGTTTTGATTTTAGTTTTTTGAAAGCCGAGATTTAAACTAGCTTTTTCACTCTTCTCTTAAACTTTCATTCAGAGGCACTTTAGTTCCTCTTCACTTTCTTCCATAAGGGTGGTGTTATCTGCATATCTGAGGTTATTGATATTTCTCCTGGTAATCTTGATTCCAGCTTGTGCTTCATCCAGTCTGGCATTTCACATGATGTACTCTTCATATAAGTTAAATAAGCAAAGTGACAATACACAGCCTTGACGTACTCCTTCCCAATTTGGAAATACTAGCTTTGTCTCACACTTGTTTTTATCTGCCACAGAATCTATGAAAATGTTACATAAAGAATAGATATTAAGACACTTATTGGTAATTCAATATTTTAATCTCTAGATTTTTCCATATTCCCTTAATCATTTCAATAATTGGCATTATCCTAAAAAACCAAAGTGATTCTTTCCAGCAGATGAAAGTGTGAGTATACATTGTTATTCATTTACTCTTTTATGTATAAACCATTCACTTATTCTGTTTATCTGTTGAACACTGGCATCTCCATCTATTTCATATGACTTATTGGAGTTATTATACATATTCACAGGCTCCCCAGGTAGAGACGGTGGTAAAGAACCTGCCTGCTAATGCAGGAGTCATAAGAGACACAGGTTCTATCCTTGGGTCAGGAAGATCCGCTGAAGAAGGGCATGGTAACCACTCTAGTGTTCTTGCCTTGAGAATCCCATGGGTAGAGGAGCCTGGAGGGCTGCAGTCCAGAGGGCTGCACAGAGCTGTACACAACTGAAGTGACTTAGCACTGCACACATGCATACCTATTCACAACTATTACTTTTTATTAAAGAATTACTTTGGCCTAGAACTGGGCCAGGGAAATCCTTGGGGGATAATAGTTCAGCTTCAAGGAATTGGGGACTTAAAATGAGTTGCTCTCTAATTCTGTTGAAATATCAAAGCCTGTATCTGAAAATAGTGGGCAACATAAGCAAATAAGCAACTTTTAACATGTAGTACACTTTTATGGCTGTTCACGTACAGACTTTAATGAATTTTCACAATCCAGCTAAAATAGCTTATTAGCATTCCATCCAATAGGGTAAAATAATTTTTCATAGTTTCTAAGCAACTTTCATATCCAGAGACCATTTTAAAAGTTTATATTTAACTTAAGACTTATTAGTCTTTTTCATGTCATGTATTTCAATTGGTATAGTAATGGTATAGAATGGAAAGAGAGTTTGTAATAGGTGATTCAGACTGTGCCCTTGGTCAAACTAGAGAGTAGCTATTGACCTTCAAGAAGCTACTTATACTCTTGTAACCCCTTGTCCTCTTTGGCAAAATAGGAATAACAACTTCCTACTCCAGAATAATAGTATAAACTCTGATGGCATGAAAAATATTTACAGATTTTTTCTTCCTTAGAAAACATAAAATAATGTTATTTCTAGAAAGCTGTGTTTCTAGTGACAGACAACATCTTGTATGTAGTTTGTCAATTAAGTCTGTTAGAATAATTAAGTTTATCACAAATATGCCTGTAGAGACAAAAGGTCACTGATATTCTAGTGAAGTCACAGATTCAAGTGAAAAATGGATAATAAGCTAAAGGTTTGAGAAGGAAATGGCAACCCAGTCCAGTATTCTTGCCTGGAGAGTCCCATGGACAGAGGAGCCTGGCAGGCTACAGTCCATAGGGTCCCAAGAGTTGGACACAACTTAGCGACTAAACCACCACCACCACCCAGGCTAAAGATTATCATGCTGGCATGTACATTACACGTTTTTGTATTAATGTAATCCCTATAACAAACATATTCTATTCTAATGAATAAGATTTACTTTAACAAAACATGCAATAAACCAATAAAATTTCACATAAAAAACTATGATGATAAGGTTACATTTTACAACCATGTTTAAAGTCAGAAGTTTTCAAAGTTAGAAATCACTGGTCCTTAAAACAGTTAAAGGAAACTTCTTTCTATTACATTTTTCCCTAATCTTAGCAAACAGACTTGAAAAAGAAAATTCAATTTTATTATAAAAAGAAACTAGATACAGATAGATATAACTTCAATTTTACACAACTAGTTCTTCATTAAACTAATTGACACAAAGCTGCTAGTTTGAGTTATAATTTCTATTTAGGACTAAATAAAAATATGAGGCTTAGAATTCTCTATTACCAACCTAAAAGATGCCAATAATAATCTTTATAATGATAATAATAATATTGAAAGTAGGTAACACTTACTGAGTACTTAAGATTTTCCAGAATTTTAGTGTGAATGTTTCATTAATCCCCGGAACCACCATATTAGGCGGCTACTATTAGGGCTTCCCAGGTGGTGCTAGTGGTAAAGAACCCACCTGCCAATGCAGGAGATGTGGGTTCTATCCCGGGGTTGGGAAGATCCCCTGGAGGAGGGCATGGCAATCCACTCCAGTGTTCTGTCTGGAGAATTCCATGAACAGAGGAGCCCACTGGGCTACAGTCCACAGGGTCACAAAGAGTTGGACACAACTGAAGCGACTTCGTCCTGGGTGTTCTTTGGAAGGAATGATGCTAAAGCTGAAACTCCAGTACTTTGGCCACCTCATGGGAAGAGTTGACTCATTGGAAAAGACTCTGATGCTGGGAGGGATTGGGGGCAGGAGGAGAAGGGGACGACAGAGGATGAGATGGCTGGATGGCGTCACCGACTCGATGGACGTGAATTTGAGTTCGATGGATGGGAGTTGGTGATGGACAGGGAGGCCTGGTGTGCTGCAGTTTATGGGGTTGCAAAGAGTTGGACACAACTGAGTGACTGAACTGAAGCGACTTCATACATGCACTATTATGACATTCATTTCACAAATGAGGAAATGACAAAGAAGTATGGAATAAAATTCCTATCTATGGTAAGACAAGAAAAATTTACATATAAAAATTCTTTTCTGCCCTTGGCCTCCCCTCTGCCCCCAACTGTGCCTTGTGTGTTTGCATTATGCATGGATCAAACCTTCCTCATCAGCAGGAATGGCTGCTCAACCATAAATAGCCACATTCTCCTAGCATCAACAAATGAATGCATGGCTAAGTCACTTTAGTCTTGTCCAACTCTTTGCAACTCTATAGACCATAGCCCACTAGGCTCCTCTGTCCATGGAATTCTCAAGGCAAGAACACTGGAGTGGATTCCAGTGGGTTCCAGATGCCCTCCTCTGGGGCATCTTCCTGACCCAGGGATTGAACCTGTGTCTCTTACAGCTCCCACATTGGCAGGCAGGTTCTTTCCCAGTAGCACCAGCTGGGAAGGCCAGCGCCAACAAGACAATTTCTTAAATGCTAACATTTGTCTTGATCTTGTAAAGGGTCAGATGACCCACCACGATGGCACTTAAATCTGGATTATGGAAACTGTTAATAATAGGTCACTTAATGTACAGCCCTCTATACTAAAAACAACCTATATAAATTGTGTCTTGACTTCTAACAGGCAGAATAGTTCTCAGAGCATTCTGAGATGATCTTCCATGTTATAATCTTCAAACTTGGTTCAGATAAAATATTCTGATTCTTTTTAGATTGACTGATTAATTTTTCATTGACAGAAGTTAAGGTCACAGAGCTAGGAAGAGATGAATTCTCATCCAACCTATGCCCTTAAGAGTTAAAACCATTTGTAGCTCTCATAATTCAACAGCCTGGAATGCCCTTTTTTCATAAAAGAGCTTAATATGACAATGCTGTTTTTAATGAAGTAATCTGCATCCTTGATACAGGGTCTTCAGATGCTACTTTCTGGGCTTCCCCGGTGGCCCAGAGGCAGGAAATTGCCTGCAAGGCAGGAGACCTGGGTTTGATCCCTGGGTCAGGAAGATCCCCTGGAGGAGGGCAAGGCAACCCACTCTAGCACTGTTGTGTAGAGGATCCCATGGAGAGAGGAGCCTGGCAGGCTGCAGTCCATAGGGTCACAAGGACACGACTAAGCAGCAGCTTGCGAATGCTACTTTCCACAAAATACATTTCAGTCTCCTTCACCTCACCATACTGCCTTCCTTTATTTCTCTTTTCTTTATCTCTTTTATTGATTATTCCTTCCTTTTCAGTTCAGTTCACTTGCTCAGTCGTGTCCAACTCTTTGCGACCCCATGGACTGCAGCACACCAGGCTTCCCTGTCCATCACCATCTCCCAGAGCTTGCTCAAACCCATGTCCATTGAGTCAATGATGCATCCAACCATCTCATCCTCTTTCGTCCCCTTCTCCTTCTGCCTTCAATCTTCCCCAGCATCAGGGTCTTTTCAAGTGAGTCAGTTCTTCACTTCAGGCAGCCAAAGTATTGGAGTTTCAGCTTCAGCATCAGTCCTTCCAATAAATATTCAGAACTGATTTCCTTCAGGATTGACTGGTTGGATCTTCTTGCAGTCCAAGGGACTCTCAAGAGTCTTCTCCAACACCGCAGTTGAAAAGCATCAATTCTTCGACACTCAGCTTTCTTTAGAGTCCAACTATTACATCCATACATGACTACTGGAAAAACATAGTTTTGACTAGATAGACCTTTGCTGGCAAAGTAACGTCTCTGCTTTTTAATATGCTGTCTAGGTTGGTCATAACTTTTCTTCCGAAGAGCAAGAGTCTTTTAATTTCATGGCTGCAGTCAGCATCTGCGGTGATTTTGGAGCCCATAAAAATAAAATGTGTCACTGTTTCCATTGTTTCCCCATCTATTTGCCATGAAGTGATGGGACCAGATGCCATGACCTTAGTTTTCTGAATGTTGAGTATTAAGCCAACTTTTTCACTCTCTCCTTTTACATTCATCAAGAGGCTTTTTAGTTCCTCTTCCCTTTCTACCATAAGGGTGGTGTCATCTGCATATCTGAGGTTACTGATATTTCTCCCAGCAATCCTGATTCCACCTTGTGCTTCATCCAGTCAAGCATTTCTCATGATGTACTCTGCATGTAAGTTAAATAAGTAGCATGACAATATACAGCCTTAACGTACTCCTTTCCCTATTTGGAACCAGTATGTTGTTCCATGTCCAGTTCTAACTATTGCTTCTTGACTTGCATACAGATTTCTCAGGAGGCAGGTCAGTTGGTCTGGTATTCCCATCTCTTTCAGAATTTTCCACAGTTTATTGTGATCCACACAGTCAAAGGCTTTGGCATAGTCAATAAAGCAGAAGTAGATCTTTTCTACAACTCTTATCACTTTTCAGTGATCCAATGGAATATGGCAATTTGATCTCTGGTTCTCTGCCTTTTGTAAATCCAGCTTGAACATCTGGAAGTTCGCAGTTCACCTACTGTTGAAGTTTGGCTTGGAGAATTTTGAGCACTGTTTTGATAGCATGTGAGATGAGTGCAGTTGTGCAATAGTTTGAACATTCTTTGGCATTGCCTTTCTTTGGGATTGGAATGAAAACTGACCTTTTCCAGTCCTGTGGCCACTGCTGAGTTTTCCAAATTTGCTGGCATATTGAGTGCAGCACTTTCACAGCATCATCTTCTATGATTTGAAATAGCACAACTGGAATTCCATCACCTCCACTAGCTTTGTTCATAGTGATGCTTCCTAAGCCCCACTTGACTTCACATTAAAAGTCTAGGACCAGGAATTCTCTGGTGGTCCAGTGGTTAGGACTCTTCACTGCAAGGCACAGGTTTGATCCCTGGTCAAGGAACTAAGTGGGGCTTCTCTAGTGGATCAGCAATAAAGAATCTGCCTGCAAGAGACAGCGGAGACATGGGTTCAATCTATGTGTCAGAAAGATCCCCTGGAGGAGGGCATATGACAACCCACTCCATATTTCTTGTCAGGAAAATCTCATGGACAGAGGAGCCTGACAGGCTATGGTCCATGGGGTCACAAAGAGTCAGACATGACTTAAGTGACAGACCATGCATGCATGCATGCAGTGAACTAGATCACACAAGTGGTGCAGCGTAGTCAAAAGAAAGGAAAAAAAAAAGGCTAGGATTAAAGCAAAGAAGAAGCTAATATATGCCCTTAGTAATCCAGAGTTATTCTAGAAAATATCAGCATAAGATTTGGGTAATGATGAGGGAAAGAGAGCAAAGTGACTTGAGGGCGTTACTTGTCTGATTCAGGGGAAATATGGACATTGAAAAGTTTTAGGACTCAATAGAAAAATAAATAAATACGACAGGGAGTTCCCTGGTGGCCCGGTAGTTAGGATTCCAGACTTTAACTGCCATGGCCTGGGTTCAGCTCCTGGTGAGGAATATCCTGCAAGTCACATACTGTGTTCATAAAAGGAAAAATAAATAGATATAACAATAAGCTTAAGCAAGGACCAACCACTGTAAGAATGAAAAGAGAATGTATAGTTTTAAGCACAGAGGAGAAAACTCAATCTATTCAATGGAAAGTGGGAAATTGAAATTATAGTCACAAATTTCCCCTCTTATAAACACACCCAGATGGTGAGTTCTAATAAAATTTAAATAAAAATGCATTTCCCAGTATAAAGATCTATATAGTTTAGATTTTGTGATATTTGTGGCAATTTGATTTCTTTTATTTTTATTTTATTCACATATAGTTGATGTACAATGTTATATGTTACAGGTGTAGTAGAAGGAAATGGCAACCCACTCCAGTATTCTTGCCTGGAGAATCCCACAGTTGTGTCTGACTCTTTGCAACCCCATGGACTGTAGCCCACCAGGCTCCTCTGTCTGTGGAATTCTCCAGGCAAGAATACTGGAGTGGGTAGCAATTCCCTTCTCCAGGGGATCTTCCTGATCCAGGGATCGAACCTGGGTCTCCTGCCTTTCAAACAGATTCTTTACCAGCTGAGCCACCAGGGAAGCCGTACTTTCCTGAACTCCTGACAGAATGAACAAACTCACGATAAACCTATCAATAATTTTTTTTGTTTGACTTATGCAAATAATTAGCTCTTGCAGACATGAGGAGTATTCCTTTGTAAGATGAGATCCAGACAAAGAAAAGTTTGTGTAAACTCCGAAGTAAGCCAGAAGTAACATTATAGGGTGGCACCACTATGGAGTGAGGTGCACCAGAAAGTGTGAGTTATAAAGACTGACTGATTTGGGTGTGGAAGTCAAATTCTTGCCCAGTTGGAGTAAGTTAGAAAAATAAGTTGAGAAGAGCTCATCCTTGCTCGAGACTTGCTGGCAGGGAGTCAGGAGGCACATCATTACGTAGGTGTGTACATCAAACCCCTACATCCTCACCTCTGTTTAATGAATGTTGTTGTTGTTGCTGTGTTAGTTGCAGGTCATGTCCGACTCTTTTGACTCCATGGACTGTCGCCCTCCAAGCTCCTTGTCCATGGGCTTTCCCAGGCAATAATACTGGATTGAGTTGCCATTTCCTCCTTCAAGGGATCTTCCCCAATCAGGGATCGAACCCAAGTCTCCTGCACTGACAGGCAGATTCCTTACCACTGAGCACCAGGGAAGCCCTGTTTAATGAACAGCAAATCTCAATTTGAAGCTGGCTTTGCAGATAGCCTTTTATACTGCTTATGGAAAAAAAAAAAAAACAGTATAAAAAGGCAAAATGATAGGATATCAAAAGAGGAACTCCCCAGGTTATTAGGTGCCCAATATGCTACTGGATATCAGTGGAAAAATAACTCCAGAAAGAATGAAGGGATGGAGCCAAAGCAAAAACAGTACCCAGCTGTGGCTGTGACTGGTGATAGAAGCAAGATCCGATGCTGTAAAGAGCAATATTGCATAGGAACCTGGAATGTCAGGTCCATGAATCAAGGCAAATTAGAAGTGGTCAAACAAGAGATGGCAAGGGTGAACATCGACATTTGAGGAATCAGCGAACTAAAATGGACTGGAATGGGTGAATTTAACTCAGATGACCATTATATCTACTACTGCGGGCAGGAATCTCTCAGAAGAAATGGAGTAGCCATCATGGTCAACAAAAGAGTCCAAAGTGCAGTACTTGGATGCAACCTCAAAAACGACAGAATGATCTCGGTTTGTCTCCAAGGCAAACCATTCAATATCACAGTTATCCAAGTTCATGCCCCAACCAGTAATGCTGAAGAAGCTGAAGTTGAACGGTTTTATGAAGACCTACAAGACCTTTTAGAACTAACACCCAAAAAGATGTCTTTTTCATTATAGGGGACTGGAATGCTAAAGTAGGAAGTCAAGAAACACCTGGAGTAACAGGCAAATTTGGCCTTGGAATGCGGAATGAAGCAGGGTAAAGATTAATAGAATTTTGCCAGGAAAATGCATTGGTCATAGCAAACACCCTCTTCCAACAACACAAGAGAAGACTCTACACATGGACATCACCAGATGGTCAACACCGAAATCAGACTGATTATATTCTTTGCAGCCAAAGATGGAGAAGCTCTATACAGTCAACGAAAACAAGACCAGGAGCTGACTGTGGCTCAGATCATGAACACTTTATTACCAAATTCAGACTCAAATTGAAGAGAGTAGGGAAAACCGCTAGACCATTCAGGTAACCCTAAATCAAATCCCTTATGATTGTACAGTGAAAGTGAGAAATAGATTTAAGGGCCTAGATCTGATAGATAGAGTGCCTGATGAACTATGGAATGAGGTTCGTGACATTGTACAGGAGACAAGGATCAAGACGATCCTCATGGAAAAGAAATGCAAAAAAAGCAAAATGGCTCTCTGGGAGGCCTTACAAATAGCTATGAAAAGAAGAGAGTCGAAAAACAAAGGAGACAAGGAAAGATATAAACATCTGAATGCAGAGTTCCAAAGAATAGCAAGAAGAGATAAGAAAGCCTTCTTCAGCGATTAATGCAAAGAAATAGAGGAAAACAACAGATTGGGAAAGACTAGAGATCTCTTCAAGAAAATTAGAGATACCAAGGGAATATTTCCTGCAAAGATGGGCTCGATAAAGGACAGAAATGGTCTGGACCAAAGAGAAGCAGAAGATATTAAGAAGAGGTGGCAAGAATACACGGAAGAACTGTACAAAAAGACCCAGGTCATTATCATGACCCAGATAATCATGATGATGTGATCACTAATCTAGAGCCAGACATCTTGGAATGTGAAGTCAAGTGGGCCTTAGGAAGCATCACTATGAACAAAGCTAGTGGAAGTGATGTAATTCCAGTGGAGCTGTTTCAAATCCTGAAAGATGATGCTGTGAAAGTGCTGCACTCAATATGCCAGCAAATTTGGAAAACTCAGCAGTGGCCACAGGACTGGAAAAGGTCGGTTTTCATTCCAATTCCAAAGAAAGGCAATGCCAAAGAATGCTCAGACTACCGCACAATTGCACTCATCTCACATGCTAGTAAAGTAATGCTCAAAATTCTCCAAGCCAGGATTCAGCAATACGTGATCCGTGAACTTCCTGATGTTCAAGCTGGTTTTAGAAAAGGCAGAGGAACCAGAGATCAAATTGCCAACATCCGCTGGATCATGGAAAAAGCAAGAGAGTTCCAGAAAAAACATGTATTTCTGCTTTATTGACTATGCCAAAGCCTTTGACTGTGTGGACCACAAGAAACTGTGGAAAATTCTGAAAGAGATGGGAATACCAGACCACCTAACCTGCCTTTTGAGAAACCTGTATGCAGGTCAGGAAGCAACAGTTAGAACTGGACATGGAACAACAGACTGGTTCCAAATAGGAAAAGGAGTACGTCAAGGCTGTATACTGTCACCCTGTCTATTTAACTTATATGCAGAGTACATCATGAGAAATGCTGGACTAGAAGAAACACAAGCTGGAATCAAGACTGCCGGGAGAAATATCAATAACCTCAGATATGCAGATGACACCACCCTTATGGCAGAAAGTGAAGAGGAACTAAAGAGCCTCTTGATGAAAGTGAAAGAAGAGAGAGAAAAAGTTGGTTTAAAGCTCAACATTCAGAAAACAAGGATCATGGCATCCGGTCCCATCACTTCATGGGAAATAGATGGAGAAACAGTGGAAACAGTGTCAGACTTTATTTTTGGGCTCCAAAATCACTGCAAATGGTGACTGCAGCCATGAAATTAAAAGACACTTAGTCCTTGGAAGAAAAGTTATGACCAACCTAGATAGTATAGTCAAAAGCAGAGACATTACTTTGCCGATGAAGGTCCGTCTAGTCAAGTCTATGGTTTTCCCTGTGGTCATGTATGGATGTGAGAGTTGGACTGTGAAGAAGGCTGAACACCGAAGAATTGATGCTTTTGAACTGTGGTGTTGGAGAAGACTCTTGAGAGTCCCTTGGACTGCAAGGAGATCCAACCAGTCCATTCTGAAGGAGATCAACCCTGGGACTTCTTTGGAAGGAATGATGCTAAAGCTGAAACTCCAGTACTTTGGCCACCTCATGCAAAGAGTTGACTCATTGGAAAAGACTCTGATACTGGTAGGGATTGGGGGCAGGAGGAGAAGGAGACGACAGAGGATGAGATGACTGGATGGCATCACCAACTCGATGAACCTGAGTCTGAGTGAACTCCGGGAGATGGTGGTGGACAGGGAAGCCTGGCGTGCTGCGATTCATAGGGTCACGAAGAGTCGGACACGACTGAGCGACTGAACTGAACTGAACTTGCAGATAGTCAGTGCTCAAGAAATGTTTATCAGTTTATCAACTTTAGTCATATGTCAGTTTAGCAATTTCAGTCGTTTTATCAGCCTGTCAACTATATCATACATAGTTTGCCACTCTTTAGATTCCAAGCATTTCCAATACTGACATGCTTATCAACATCAGATCTTCAGACTAAGGAGACCCTACTTACTGGAGTAAAATTCAAACCAAGAGTTTATTTTACTCCTTATGAGTGAACAAAAGAAAATTTGCTTTTATTATCAACCTCTATATAGCTATGGCAACCTGTTCTACCTCTCAGGAAATATGACTTGAAAATTTAGTAGAATACTTATTGGGGACAAGAAAAATGAACAGCTGAAGAGGCTGGAAAATATATTGAGGATAAATGCCTAAGCTCATAGCAAAATATTTGGCAAGATAAAGGATGTCAATGTCAGTGTGAAATACACAGTGGATTCAGTAACTATTTTTCCCATCAAAATTTCACTTCAAAAAACAAGCAGTGCAGACTAGGCTGTGTTTCACAATGAAAAAAAAAAGCATACCTTAGGAACTAGTTCAGGGAGATATTTTAGTTGTCTTGCTTTGTTTTTCAGTTAATCGTTTGACTATTTTGTGCACTTCCTTTCCTTGGGGAAATATTCTGAATGTGATCTGATTGTTTTCTTAAATCTATTTCATGTGTGCAAAATACTTTTGGTATTTGCAAATTTATAAAATGTTCTTAACCTCAAGAGAAAATAAATAAGTTAGAGAAAATTAAAACAAGTTCCAATTATTAAGCACATTTTTTGAAATCCCTCAAGCGTAGGAAGAATGTAGGTAGAAAAGAACAACAGTCAGGCTTGGTCCAGAACCTAGAGAAATCTCTGAAGACGTCAAAAATGATTTCATATGAATATGGTGTATGGTCTTTTTTTCCCCTGAATATTCTTTCTTTTTAAAAAAGGATGAGTTGGATAAAAGCATGAAAGAGGTAAGCTTATCAGAAATCAGATTTGGCAGGGCTATTTTAGGGTAGTTAGACTTTCCCAGTCCATCAAAGTTGCCATCTAGTGATAATTCAGTTCCTTTCAAATCAGTAGGAAGGCACCCATCCGAGCACTAAGGATGTATAGGAAGATGGACAAGACTAGATTCTAACCCATGCAAAGTGGTTAAGATGATGAAATTGGTTAAAATTTTAAAATAATGTTATAATATTTTAAGAGATATTATTACATGTAACTATGACATAATCATATTACAATGAGAATTTTCAAGGTCATCTCCCACAAATCAAAAGAGATGAACTCTACTTCTGGTCTGTTTAATCCTTCTTAACCCTTAAGCTTTGGTCCCACATCTGTTTCATATTCTACAAAACTTTTCAACTTGCTTGTTGCTAATACTGCATACAGGATTCCATTATAAATACCCTTTGTTTTTTCTAATTTTATTGGAGTATAGTTGATTTACAGTGTTCTGTTACTTTCAGATGTACAGCAAAGTGATTCAGTTATACATATATGTTCATTCTTTTTCAGATTCTTTTCTCATATAGGTTATCACAGAATACAGAGTAGAGTTCCCTGTGCCATACAGTAGATCCTTGTTGGCTATCTATCTTATATACTGTAGTGTGTGTGTGTGTGCTAATCCCTAGCTCCTGATTTATCCCTCTCCCCTCCTCAAAATCACCACTCCTTGATTTTGGTTCTAAAAATCACAGAAGGAGTCTTTAGCCCCAAGGGAGCATAACATTCAGGGGCAACAGAGGATGGTGGCTAAGAACACAGACTTCAGAGGTGGATGATTTTGGTATAAATCTCAGGGTCACTAGTGGGCAACTTTGGGACAGTTAGTTAATCTTTCCAAGACTCAGCTTCCCCATCTTAAAAATGGGTATATTGGCCTTCCTTCGTGGCTTAGTGGTTGATAATCCACCTGCCAATGGAGGGTTCATGGGTTTGATCCCTGGTCCAGGAAGATTCCACTTGCCAAGAGGCAACTAAACCCATGCACCACAAATACTGAGCCCACACTCCCTAGAGCCCTGCTCCACAACAAGAGAAGTCACCAGAAGGAGAAGCCCTCGCATCGCCTCCAGAGAGTAGCCCCCACTCGCCGCAACTAGAGAAAGCCTCGTGTAGCAACAAAGACACAGCACAGCCAAAAAAAAAAAAAAAAAAAGATAAAACAAAATGAGTATATTAATAGTTCCTACCTCATAGAGTTGTGAAAATCATATGATGCAGCAATTGTAAGAAATACTTAGAAAGCTGGTGGAAGTAAATGCTAGCTACGTGTTTGCTCTGATTAACCTTTGATATGGGTATATTCATCCATGCATTCCACAAACATTTCTGGATTGTCTGTTCTGCACCAGATGCTGGTCTAGGAACTGAACCTCAACAAGGCAGACAAGGTCCCATAGAGTTTCTACTCTCACCTCAACAGGGAAATGGGCTCCTTTAGGAAAGAGAGTATCTAACACCATCTTGTATCTCCCATGGTGCTTTGCACAAGACAGAGGATAGGTGTTTGGGAGGAAATTATAAGTGGAAGAAAAACAGACATACTTCAAAAATCTTGCACTCTTGGGCAAAGAAAATACCAATTATGTAGACACATCAATTCTATTCTTCTAAGAAAATCTGGAATCTAGTCACTCAACATTTCTTAAAAGGACTTCTTGGTAATTGAAAATATAAAGGATTATATGAAGGTTCTACTGCACCATGCCATGTTTTGATCATGATACAGAGGGAAGCATGGCATGGAGCACACTTCAGCCAGGTAAGCCCAGATCCCCTTGGGTTTTGTGGTTATTCACTCTGGAGCACCTTCAATTAGCAGGCTTGGCTCAGCTCTCAGCCTTAGAGCCACAGGAGGAAATCACATGGCCAAAGTGACTGCAGAGGCCAGCAAGCCCCAGGAATGCTTAGCCAAGGACTCAGTTTCCCCATCTTAAAAATGGGTGTATTGGACTTCCTTCGTGGCTTACTGGTTGAGAATCCACCTGCCAATGGAGGGTTCATGGATTTGATCTCCAAGACTGGAGTTACTAATAGAACATATGCCCATCCAAGACAGTAATTTGTTTAATTTTGATTCACTCTACATAAGTTCAGCTCAGTTGAGTCGCTCAGTCATGTCCAACTCTTTGGAACCCCATGGACTGCAGCGCCCCATGTACTGCAGGACATCAGGCCTCCCTGTCCATCACCAACTCCCAGAGATTGCTCAAACTCGTGTCCATTGAGTTGGTGGTCCCATCCAACCAGCTCATCCTCTGTCGTCTCCTTCTCCTCCTGCCTTCAATCTTTCCCAGCGTCAGCGTCTTTTCAAACGCGTCTTCATATCAGGTGACCAAACTATTGGAGCTTCAGCTTCAGCATCAGTCCTTCAATGAATAATCAGGACTGATCTCCTTTAGGATGGACTGGTTAGCTCTCCCTGCAGTCCAAGGGACTCTCAAGAGTCTTCTCCAACACCACAGTTCAAAAGCATCAATTCTCCTGAGCTCAACTCTCTTTATGGTACAACTCTCACATCCATATATTACTACTGGAGAAATCATATATTTGACTAGATGGGCCTTTGTTGGCAAAGTAATGTCTCTGTTTTTTAATATGCTGTCTAGGTTTGTCATAGTTTTCTTCCAAAAGCAAGCATCTTTTAATTTCGTGGCTGCAGTCACCATCTGCAGTGATCTTGGAGCTCAAGAAAATAAAGTGTGTCAGTGTTTCCATTGTTTCCTCATCTATTAGCTATGAAGTGATGGGACTGGATGCCATGATCTTAGTTTTTGAATGTTGAGTTTTAAGCCAGCTTTTTCATTCTCCTCTTTGACTTTCAAGAGGCTCTTTAGTTCCTCTTCACTTTCTGCCAAAAGATGGTGTCATTTGCATATCTGAGATTATTAATATTTCTCCTGGCAATCTTGATTCCATCACTCTACATAGTAAATAAGAATCAGATATTTTCTTTTCTTTAAAAAAAAAAAGAACTTTGGGAATTTCTACTCTAATTATAAAAATATGCTTTGTTCAATGAAAGAAATTGAAAACTACAATGTTGCACACCTACACAGAGTTTCTAAAGAACAAGTTTGGGGACTTCCCTGCTGTTGCTGCTAAGTCGCTTCAGTTGTGTCCAACTCTGCATGACCCCATAGACAGCAGCCCACCAGGCTCCCCCGTCCCTGGGATTCTCCAGTCAAGAACACTGGAGTGGGTTGCCATTTCCTTCTCCAATGCATGCATGCTAAGGTGCTTCAGTAGTGTCTGACTCTGTGCAACCCCATGGACAGCAGCCTACCACGCTCCTCTGTCCATGGGATTCTCTAGGCAAGAATACTGGAGTGGGTTGCCATTTCCTTCTCCCTGGTGGGTCAGTGGTTAAGGCTCCAGGCTTCCAATGCAGGAATGTGGGTTTGATCCCTGATTGGGGAACTAAGATCCCACATGCCAGATGGCACAGCAGGAAAGAAAAGAAAGAAACCCAATGGTAAAGAGCAAGTCTTGAGAATTTTGGAGAAACTTAGATGGCCTGGGAAATCGAGTGCCCTGAGTTCTAATTTTGATTGCACATTAAGTATCTGGTTAAACTTAAGCATGGAAAACTGAACTACAGTTCCCACATCTATAAAATAAGAGCTCTTAGGTGCCCCTTCTACCTCTGATTTTTAAATTATTTATTAAATAATCATCTGAAGTAAAGTGAAGTGAAGTGAAGTCGCTCAGTCTTGTCCGACTCTTTGCAACCCATGGACTGTAGCCCACCAGGCTCCTCCATCCATGGGATTCTCCAGGCAAGAATACTGGAGTGGGTTGCCATTTCCTTCTCCAGGGGATCTTCCCGACCCAGGGATCGAACCCAGGTCTCCCACATTGCAGGCAGACGCTTTAACCTCTGCACCACCAATCATCTACCATGTACCTATTTCTTTCACACAGTAGTGTAAACAGCCTTGTGTGATAGTTGCACTTGATGACGAGGAATTTAAGGCTTAGAGAAGCTTGTTTATTTACCCGAGGCAAAGGATTCAGGTCAAAGATGTGATTTACAGGTATCTTCTAAGTCACACCCTCTTCTTACCAAACTACAGCTGACTTTAATTTACTAGCGTATAAAATGGCTCTGAGTTAGAGAAGAAAGAATGGCCCTGGAAATTCCCTGGCCGTCCAGTGGTTAGGACTCTGCACTTTCCCTGCCAAAAAGAGAGAGAGATATGGACAGAGGGAGAAAGGGAGGGAGGGAGGGAGGAAGGAAGAAAGGCCCTGATAACAAAATCTTTTTGCCTACTTGACCCTTTTGCCCAATATTAGTTCTGCTCTGTCACTTCCCTGTAGGAAATACTCTAGGTTTTACATTTGTGTAGTGAATAGGTTAAAAAGTTGAGTCTGACCTAGAAACAATCTCTGAGTTTCCTTAACCGGACATTCAGAAGTTGTGCTCTGAAATAGTCTTTGCCTTCTTTCTACTTGTGCCCAAGTGATGGTAGAGCCATGTAATCAGGAAATAAGGGAGCATGCAGATCAAATCCAACCATAACCATCTCCCAGGAACCATCAGACATATCAGTCACGGCCAGTTATACCTACAGCCCCAGCAAAAGTAAGATATCCATCCATTTGACCTGTGAAAAGGAATAGTCCCTTAGTTACCACGAAAGTTTGGTTTAAGGGCAAAGATCTGTCTTATGGCCCATCCTTGTCATTGGACTACCATATGGCCTGGCCATAATAAATGTTTACCCAAACAGACCAGAATGCCTGTTCTAGGAATCTGAATAATGAAATGCAGAAAAAGCAGATCACTGATCGTTTGGTAGCCAGAGAAGGTACTGGATGTGTACAGTGTCTTCATATGGACTTCATATGGTGTCTTCAAATGAAAGAAGCTTCCCAGGTGAATCAGTGGTAAAAAATTCACCTGCCAGTACAGGAGACACGCAGGAGGCACAAGTTGGATCCTGGGAGGGGAAGATCCCCTGGAGGAGGGAACGGCAACCTACTCCAGTCTTCTTGCCTGGAGAATCCCGTGGACAGAGAAGACCGGCAGGCTACAGTCCATGGGTTGTCAAGAGTTGGACACAACTGAGCAACTGAGCATGTGCAGCACACACACAGACACACACACACACACACACACACACACACACACACACTTCATATTAAAGTTGGGCACCCAAAGCAAAATTAACAGATCCCTCTTTTGAGGATCCCAGACTTGTGCTAGACTCCAAGTCATTTCCCAGTTCCTGTTCCATTTTCTAAAGCCCTTCTCCTATGACCCCGGAACTTGAGTTTCTGAGACACTGTTTTTCCAAACAATATATGTATTGTTTGAAACGTTACATTAAAACTTTTAAAATTATTGGAATAGATGATGCTTTAGTCTTTACAACCAAAAGAGCTGAATAAAACTGCGCAATTATTTTATTACATACTACTAAATTCTGTTTAGTACAATAACTAAAGTCTATTGAGTAGATGAGTAAGCTGTTTCGTTATACTGCTGCTGCTGCTGCTGCTAAGTCACCTCAGTCATGTCCAACTCTACATATACTGTATGCTACTAAATTCTGCTATGTCAAAAAGACTGAAATTAATACAGATTTGGCACCTGGTCTGCTTCTCTCAAGGCCTAATTTATAATTGCTGCAATATACTGCCTGTCATTCTTTTGGCTAATCAGACTGGCTCAATGATAATCATTGAGAATCTTAAGAATTCATTAAGACATACCAGGAAGAAACATCTAGTACCATGCTTTATCAATCAGCCTAAAGATCACTTGTTTCTAAAGCCAATTCCATATTCTCTGGGAGCAAATTCTGGGCATTTGGTTTCAATCTGTCTATACCTGCTATACTAATAAGCTGGGTTTTTTTCAATTGCGGTGAAACTATATATAAAAATATGTCTACTGATTATTTATGAAAGTAATAAATATTCTCACAGTAGGTGAAGCAAGCTTCTCTTTAGAGAAATTTTTGGCCAATAAAATTGAGTCTAAGGGTTTCCAACCTCCGCAAGGCATTCAGCCCTGTAAATTTCATTTCCATCAACAACAATGAGTTCTGCATGCCTTAGGAAAGAACAAAACACTTGGTTCTTTCCCTGTATTCTGACTCTCCATGCCCCTATTGCATCTAGCTCTTGTGATGCTCATTGGAACCTTCTTCACATGTTTTAATTTAATGTTAACATGTCTCTCATTGGCTCATTAACTGCCATCCAATGCAGTTAAACCCCGTAAGAGGTCTCCAGTTGCTTTACAAGGATGATGAGCAATTCTCACCCTGCACTACAGCCAACAAAAATGTTGGGCCTTTTTACAAGCAGCAGAAGTCCCAGAACTCCCCACAGTTCCATGGCATAATATATGCAGAAAAGTAATAAAAGTTTTGCGACTCTGCATAAGCCAGCCGATCTCAGTAATAGTAATGCCCCCAGGCAGGTAAACCTGGTGTGTCCTCACTCAGCCTCATGCCTTGATGATGTTAACCGATGGCACTTAGACTCAAGTGCTATTTCAGATAACTGCTTGCGCCAGGCCCTACATGAGTGCATTCATATCTAATTGGTATCTTATCTAAGAAAGCAGGAGAATTCTGTATTTGAAACATGAAATCTAAGCTATTTTAATGGACGGGATATTTTTAACACAATTGGCAAACCCAGAAATATACATTCCACCTCCCAATGGGAAAGAAACAGGACTTTTGCTTATAGATGTTCAACTGGATATTAGCTTTTGGTAGTTGTCTTCCATCCAATCTAAGTGTTCCTTAAGAAACTTTCCCTATGGGCTTCTCTGGTGGCTCAGTGGTAAAGAATCTGCCTCCCAGTGCAGAAGACATGGGTTCGATCCCTGGGCCAGGAAGATCCCACATGTCCCAGAGCAACTAAGCCCATGGCCACAACTACTGAGCCTGTGCTCTACAGCTGCAAATACAGAGCCCACGTGCCACAACTACTAAAGCCCTTGCACCCTAGAGAGCATGCTCTGCAAGAAGAGAAGCCACCGCAGTGAGAAGCCCTCACACCCAATGAGTAGCCCCCACTCACCACAGCTAGAGAAAAGCCTGCACAGCAACACAAGCACAGCCAATATAAACAATCAATTTAAAAGCTTTCCCTACTCCCTGAACATATGATCGGGACACACAGGCCTATTATCAAAAAGTGGGGAAATCTTTTCAAAGGTTACCATCTCATTATATACCCCTTTAGATGGTCAATACACACTGAGCAGGAGATGCTGGCGGTGGTAACCCCTCCAAAATAAAATGGAGAACTGGAGGTGGGGAAACATGATCCAAGAAATAGAAGGAGAAATTCACCCACTAAGGATAATTTGTAACAGTCACTCACTTTTTACTGAAATTTTAATGCTTGTATAAATTTCCTTAATAGGCAAATTTGCTCAGGTTGAGGGTCAAACCATGAACATCTTGTCCTAGACATTCATCCCTAAAATGTCATGAAACGCCCAGAAAGGAAAGTCTTTGTCTTTTATCAAACATTCATCATTTTGCTTTTGCATCTGTATAACTCTATATGCATGTGAAAGTGAAAGTGAAGTCGCTCAGTCGTGTCCGACTCTGCGATTCCATGGACTGTAGTCTACCAGGCTTCTCTGTCCAAGGGATTCTCCAGGCAAGAGTACTGGAGTGGGTTGCCATTTCCTTCTCCAGGGGATCTTTCTAACCCAGGGATCAAACCCAGGTCTCCTGCATTGCAGGCAGACGCTTTATCCTCTGAGCCACCGGGAGGCCCTATGTGTGTAATAGGAATATATTTGTGTGTATATGTGTATATTGCATAATATATTATTTATGTTTTGATATATACATAATATATGGATATATGATATTTGTTATGTATACTGCTAAGTCACATCAGTCACATCTGACTCTGTGCGACCCCATAGACGGCAGCCCACCAGGTTCCTCCGTCCCTGGGATTCTCCAGACAAGAACACTGGAGTGGGTTGCCATTTCCTTCTCCAATGCATGAAAGTGGAAACATAATATTTATTACTGATATACTATATATACATATATATATATATATATATACACACACAGATGTATTTTTTCCTAATACAGTTTTTTCTTCACTGAACTCTAAGGTAATCATTATCCAAAATATAATTGATCACAGATTCTGTTTAGTTTCCTAAGATTTCTTGATCCTACAAACATGAGTCTGGTCCAGAAAACTACACTGCTTAGATGTCTTCATAAAACATTGACGGAATTTCAAAACAAATTCTGTTTCTTCAGAAAAAGAAGGATGTGATGTCCATGAGGTCTTTGTGAGAAAGTAAAAAGATCCAAGTGATTCACAGCTATCCTTACTGCCTGCAGGTAAAATGGCATCTCTCTCCAGAATATTGAAGCTGTCATTTCCATATTCCTAAACCACATAGAAATTCACTGAGGTCTAGGGAGCTCAGTCATTCATCTGCTTATATGTTCTGTTGTTATCCAGATACAATTATGTTAGTGAATCCAGAAGTTTTAAATATTTCCTGATGGCTTTGATTGAATGATTTCATCCAGGCATGCTGCCTCTTCTTCTTAATTCTAAGGCTTCACTGTGAGTATTCCGATACTGGGGCGGGGGGGGGGGGGATGTTTTTAATCTTACCCTAAAAATTACTTAAAGTTAAGATTTTCATAGTAACAGTATCTTAGTAGTTATAGGCCACCTTTCCTTTCTTGGAAATAAAGCAACAAAGCACGTGTAAAGATCATGTTCACCCACTGCAGAAAGCACCACCTTCCTCCCTGAAAAAATGCCACCGTTAAGCTGCCAACAGTACTTCCCACAATCCCTTTGGCTTTTCCTCCAGATCTTTCAAACTCTTACCACAGTTGAACTTGACTTTATGGAGATCAGGCTCTAGGAGGGTGTGACTATAAAACAATGGAGATATAAATTTTAGAAAGCATTAAATGTATATAGACAAAACTATTAACTTTCTTGACCTCATTTGCATATTCATTATGCAAATAATTTCATTTGCATATCACTAATATATTAACTGGCATGTAAATGATCTATATTTTGTTAACTGCATCATTAATAGCATCATCTACTTAGAGCAGCACTATCTAATACAAACATAATATGACCCACCAACATCTGTAAATTAAATGTTTTCATTTCATATTCAAAAAGTGAAAATAAACTGAAATTTAATACTATTGTGTTTAACTCAGTATGTCCAAAATAGTAATGTTTCAACATGCGATCAATATTTTAAAATTATTAATGAGATATTTTATGGTCTTCTTTACAATTCACAGTATATTTTACACTTGCGGCATATCTCATTTCATAGATAGTGAATTTCCAGGCCTCAGGAGCCCCAGGTGGGTGGATGGTGTAGGTCTAAAGGATGCTGGATTTTAAGAGAGCTGCACAAGCCCTGTATGCCCACTACCAGCTCCCTCAGCTTTCCACTGGGGGCCAGTACAAGTTGGCACTTCAAATTAGCCCACCTTTTACATCTGCCATGCTGTGTCTTTAGAGATTTGAAACTGGAGTCCAAAGTTTAAATCACTTTTGATTGGTATTAGTTGTACCATGTTAAGAAAATAAACTCAGTGATGATTAATGTACTATTCCCCTATTGCTACTTTAACAAATTACCACAAACTTAGTGGCTTAAAACAATATAGATCTCCTCTCTAACAATTCACGAGATCAGAAGTCTAAAAATGGGTTGTCAGGGCTGCATTCCTTCTGGAGTCTCCAGGAGAGAATCCATTTCCATCTTCTAGGGCTCACCTGTGTTCCTTGACTTGTTGACATCCTCCATTTATTTAATTTATTTATTTATTTTTTACCCCACTGCTGGGCATGTAGAATCTTAGTTCCCTAACCAAGGATTGAATCCGCCCCTCCTGCATTGGAAGCGTGGCGTCTTAACCACTGGGCCATCAGGGAAGTCCCTGTCCTCCATTTTCAAAATCAGCATCTTCAAATCTTTCACTCAATCTGCTGCATCCATCACCACATTTCCTATGCCTACTCTGACTCTGACCCCTCCCTCTTAGAAGGAACTTTTTGACTATTTTGAATGCACTTGTATAATGTAAGATAATCTCCTAGTAGGAAGAACACTAATTTAATCACCTAGGTAAAGAATTGATGCTTTTGAACTGTGGTGTTGAAGAAGACTCTTGAGAGTCCCTTGGAATGCAAGGAGATCCAACCAGTCCATCCTAAATAAAATCAGTCCTAAATATTCATTGGAAGGCCTGATACTGAAGCTGAATCTCCAATCCTTTGGCCACCTGATGCAAAGAACTGACTCATTGGAAAAGACCCGATGCTGGGAAAGATTGAAGGCAAGAGGAGAAGGAGACAACAGAGGATGAGATGGTTGGATGGCATCACGGACACAATGGAGATGAGTTTGAGTAGGCTCTGGGAGTTGGTGAGGGACCAGGAAGCCTGGCTTGTTGCAGTCCATGGGGTCGCAAAGAGTCAGACATGACTGAATTGAGCTGAAAGTCCCCTTTTGCCAGGTAAGGTAAATTTTCACAGATTCTGGGAAGTAGAATGTGAACGGGCTTCCCTTGTAGCTTAGTTGGTAAAGAATCTGCCTGCAACGCAGGAATCTGCCTTCAGTGCATGAGACCCGGGTTTGATTCGTGGGTTGGAAGGATCCCCTGGAGCAGGAAATGGTAACCCACTCCAGTATTCTTGCCTGGAAAATCCCACGGACAGAGAAGCCTGGTTGGCTACAGTCCAAGAGGTCATAAGAGTTAGACATGACTGAGAGACTAAATCACCAACCACAGAATGTGGACATCTTTGGGGGACCATTATCCTGTCCACCATGATTAAATATGTGCAACTTAGGTCTACAGGTAAAATTCTGTCACAACACATTTAGTTATGACATCCATCTACATGGGCTTCCCGGGTGGCTCAGCAGTAAGGAATCTTTCTGGAATGCAAGAGATGCAGGGTTCAGTCCCTGGGTCAGGAAGATCCCCTGGGGGAGGAAATAGCAATCCACTCCAGTATTCCTGCCTGGAGAATCCCATGGACTGAGGAGCCTTGTGGTGGGCTATAGTCCGCAGAGTCTCAAAGAGTTGGACATGACAGAAGCGACTCATATATCTACATGTGACAAAAACTAGCTAGGTCCTAGATGAATCCTTACTGTTCCAAGCAATATTTCAAAAGCATAAATACATAGTCCAATAAATGTTAGAAATGTGCTCAGAATTTGTTTTTAATAAGGATTTGGCAGTCTAGAAGTAATTTAAGCTGGAAGCTTGTACTTTTTGATCACCTTCACCCAATTTAAAAGGTACAAAAGGTCAAAAGATGCAAACTTCCACTGTAAATTACCTTTAAAAACTGCCAAATCCTACTTATTAAAAACATTATACAGAGTGAAGTAAGTCGGAAAGAGAAAGATACATACCGTGTATTAAGACATATACACGGAATCTAGAAAGATGCATCTATTTGCAAGGCAGCAGCAGAGAAACAGACATAGAGAAGTCTTATGGGCACAGGGGAGAGGGGGGGGGAGGGGTGAGATGTATGCAGAGAGTAACATGGAAGTTTACAGTACTGTACGTAAAATAGACAGCCAATGGGAATTTGCTGTATGACTCAGGGAATAGGGGCTCTGTATCAACCTAGAGGGGTGGGATGGGGGAGGAGATGGGAGGGAGGTTCAAAAGGAGGGGATATATGTATACCTATGGCTGACTCATGTTGAGGTTTGACAGAAAACAACAAAATTCTGTAAAGCAGAATTAATAGCAATCCACTTCAGTATTCTTGCCTAAGCAATCCCATGGACAGAGGAGCCTGGTGGGCTACAGTCTATGGGATCGTAAAGAGTCACACATGACTAAGCAACTAACACTTTGACTTTTGAATGGTTTTCACAAAACAGTAGGGTCCCAGATCCTTCTAGTGGCAACAAGGTAGTCATGTCCAAAGAACATTTTCTCTCTCTCTCTCCTTTTTTTTTTTGGCTGCACTGTGTGGCTTTTGGAGTCTTAGTTTCCTGACCAGGTACTGAACCCAGGCCCTAGGCAATGAAAGCACAGAATCCCAACCACTGGACCGCCACGGAATTCCTCCAGTGAACATTTTCATGGTGCAGATTCAACTATATGCACACTCAGCAAAAAAAAAGAACGTTAACAATTTTAATAGTGCATACCATTTTGCTTTCTGTTTTTCAGTTGTTTAGATGTATGTTCTGTGTGTATTAGGTAAGTGGTACAGGAAAGTTTGTGTTTCCGCACCCTGGTTTCAGTTCCCGTGTGCCCATCATGATGCGTGCATCTCATCTTCCTGCCTGTGATCCTAGTGTCTGAAGACAGGTGTTGTCCATACAAGTGGCCCTTTCAAAGCCAGTCACAGAATTCATCTGGTGTTTAACTGGAAAAAAACAAACCAACCCTCACTCTCTTCCACTGCTTCTGGAAAAACTGCCTCTGTTAGACTTACTGACAGATGATGTCTGGATCTCGGTGTATTACAACCCATGGCTGATTGAAAGGTAATTTTAACATTGGGCTAGTCCCTCAGTTGGGAAAGCAAACCACTCTAGATATTTCAGAGGATTTAAAATGGGGATTTAGGTTATGAAATTGTTCATAGGATGAAGGGGCAAATGGGAGAGGCTGAACTGCCCAGCGATGGGAAATTGAGGGGAAGCAGTTACAGCCCCTGGAGCGGCTCAGATGCACACGCCCTGGTGCTGACTTTGCAGACTCTGGGCTGTCTGCTCCTGCAGGAGCCTGTGCACGTGTGTCTGCTTAGAACACAACGGCTTCCACCTTGCTCCTACTGCCTTGCCTCCCACAAGTGCCTCCAATGGGCGGCCCCTTAGCAGAACTCTGCTGGCAAAGGAAATCAAGTCCCCAGGCTTCTAGCCTCCTCTGTACAGGGGGAGCATAGAAAAGGAGGTGTGGGTGAACAACACCCCATGCCGTGATGTCCCCCTCTGAGCCGAGATGCAACAACCCCTCACCTGAGGATTCTCTGATGTTGTTCATGTACTACCATGATGCGCGACGGTGGTTAATTCATCCACAAAGCTAGACATTCTCCCAAACTTGCCATCATGGGAGAAGGAAGAATACAGAGAACGAGTTTTAGAAGTTCTCGGTCACCAGTATACCCCCAGACCTATCACAGTGTTGTGCACATAATAGACATTCAATAAATATTCCGGAGACAAATGAGGATTTTCTTTTCAACAAGTGTTTTGCCCTAGTCACCTCTTTCTGTCTAACAGACATACCAATCTTCATGCTGATGGGAATATGAATTACAGGTTCCTTCTGGGCTTCCCTTGTGGCTCAGCTGGTAAATAATCCACCTGCAATGTGGGAAACCTGGGTTTGATCCCTGGGTTGGGAGGATCCCCTGGAGAAGGGAAAGGCTACCCACTCCAGTATTCTGGCCTGGAGAATTCCATGAACTGTATGGTCCATGGGGTTGCAAAGAGTCAGACACACTGAGCGACTTTCACTTCTGGAGGACAATCTGGTAGAATACATCAGAGCCTTCAGAATGTACATATTCTGAGTGTCTAAACAGGTCCTCTGGGGGCAGGATGCCTTCAGGGAGACCAAGAAAAGCCAGGTGGGATGTCTACTGTACAGCAGACAAAGAATGTGAACTAATGTGGGGGGCCAAAGCCAGAAACGGCAACACCAGGCACAGTGTCTGGCATGGAATGCCACCCAAGACCACCTTTCCCCCAGGCAGTGGTGGGGCGGGAACCTTATACACCAAAGAAGGACAAGGAGGCACCTCTCTGACCCCTGCAGGCATCTGAAGCAACCCTGGAAGTCATCAGGGAGGGTCAGAGGGAGAGAAAGGATGACGGAAGCAGAGTCAGAGTGGAGCAACACCAGAAGGTCAGGGTCCGCTGTGGCTGTCTTTGAAGATGAAGAGGCCACCAGCCAAGGAACACAGGAGGCCTCTGGAACCCGGAAAAGGTGAGGAAGTGAATTCTCCCCCAGCATGCCAAGGAGGAACACGGCCTTGATGACACCTTGATTTTAGAGACCCATGTCAGACTGCCGACCTGCAGAACTGTAGCATAATAATCTGCATCATTTAAAGTCACTAAGCTCGCAGCAATCTGTGATGGCAGCAACAGGAAGCTCCTGCCCTGCCAGCTCTCTCCCCTGACCCAGAAACCCCAGCGGACCCAGAGGCACAGGCTCTCCATGCCAGGCTTCAAGACCACCAGTGCTCCCGGTGCTGACCCTGCCCCTTTGTGTGGCAGGGGGAAGAGGTTCCAGGCAGCCCATGGGAGTTCAGAGTTCTATCCCGGGCCCCAGTGGGGAACAGGCCTACCAGCTGCTGCGTGTGGAAAAGAGCACTTGTGCTTTGGAGTCTGAAGGGCCTGAATCCAAATCCTGAATTTGCCCTTTACTAAGTGCGTGACTGTGGACAAGACACTCTTGCTGCCTCAGTTTCCTTCTGTGTAAACTGGGGAGAGTGGTACACGCCTTAGAAGAGTGTTTGATTAAACAAGTTCACATAGGTAAAGTACTTAGAACAGTGCCTGACACCTAATAAATATGCCCAAAAATGTGAAAAAAAATAATTAAAAATTAAAAAGATAAAAACAAATGCCAGGCATTTAGGTTCTGGATGTAATGTACAACACGACAACTATAGACAATCACACTATAGTGAATATTTGAAAGTCACTAGGAGAGTACTAAAAGTTCTCAATATAAGAAAAAAGTGTGTGACTGTGAAGTGATCGACGTTAACTTGACTGATGGTGGTGATCATTTCCCAATACACACATATATCAAATCATTAAGTCATTCGTCTTAAACTTATACAATGTTATATGGCAATTATGTCTCAATAAAACTGGGAAAAAGAAATAACATATTTATGCTCTGGCTGACCTGCCTCTTGAGAAACCTATATGCAGGTCAGGAAGCAACAATTAGAACTGCACATGGAACAACGGACTGGTTCCAAATAGGAAAAGGAGTGCGTCAAGGCTGTATACTGTCACCCTGCTTATTTAACTTCTATGCAGAGCACATCATGAGAAACACTGGGCTGGAAGAAGCACAAGCTGAAATCAAGATTGCCAGGAGAAATATCAATAACCTCAGATATGCAGATGACACTACCCTTATGGCAGAAAGTGAAGAGGAACTAAAAAGCTTCTTGATGAAAGTTAAAGTGGAGAGTGAAAAAGTTGGCTTAAAGCTCAACATTCAGAAAATGAAGATCATGGCATCCAGTCCCATCACTTCATGGCAAATAGATGGGGGAACAGTGGAAATAGTGTCAGACTTAATTTTGGGGGCTCCAAAATCACTGCAGATGGTGATTGCAGCCATGAAATTAAAAGATGCTTACTCCTTGGAAGAAAAGTTATGACCAACCTAGATAGCATATTCAAAAGCAGAGACATTACTTTGCCAACAAAGGTCCATCTAGTCAAGGCTATGGTTTTTCCTATGGTCATGTCTGGATGTAAGAGTTGGACTGTCAAGAAAGCTGACAGCCGAAGAATTGATGCTTTTGAACTGTGCTGTTGGAGAAGACTCTTGAGAGTCCCTTGGACTGCAAGGACATCCAACCAGTCCATTCCGAAGGAGATCAGCCCTGGGATTTCTTTGGAAGGAATGATGCTAAAGCTGAAACTCCAGTACTTTGGCCATCTCATGTGAAGAGTTGACTGATTAGAAAAGACTGTGATGCTGGGAGGGATTGGGGGCAGGAGGAGAAGGGGAGACAGAGGATGAGATGGCTGGATGGCATCACTGACTGCATGGACGTGAATCTGAGTGAACTCCGGGAGTTGGTGATGGACAGGGAGGCCTGGTGTGCTGCGATTCATGGGGTCACAAAGAGTCGGACACGACTGAGCAACTGAACTGACTGAACATAAGGAAAGTCAAGATAATAGGTACCTGAATCAAAGCTAGACAGAAGAATTCTGCACATCTGTATTAACTATTTTTAAGCCGCTTTTCCAAATTTGCCAGGGCAAATCTTCATTCACACACTCTCAATTAATTAGTGCCACTTCTAGCATAAGTGAACCATAAAAGTATATTTTCTCACAAGAATGTAATAAAGTTTTTGATTTGCATCGTGTTCTTTGATAAATTTATGCCACAAAGGAGGAAACATTTAAAATCAAATCAACAAGTAGTTAATAATATGAGGAAGGCATAGAGTCCAACTGAGAATACTTCATAACTTAAACTATAAATTCAACTTTCTTAAGAATAACAGCTACTTAAAGAATTTCATTAGCAATTATACAGGCAAAATGATTTCACTCACAAACTGCTAATTGATCCTGCTGGAATGCAGTTCTTTGAAGGCTGTCTTTTCAGCTGAACCATGTTGTCGGATTCTATTAATACACTAAAAGAGGCAGTAGTGGAAATTGTAAAACACGTGCTCCTGAACTGCCTGGAACACCATCCAAACACCCCGGTGCCAAGTGTCTGGTCCTTGGGGGATATATTGGCAAGCTAAGGCTACCATAACAAAATACCAGTGACTGAATGGCTTAGACAACATTTATTTCTCATAGTGCCTGAGAATGAAAGCCTGAGATCAGGGTGCCAGCCTGGTTAAGTTCCAGTGAGAGCTTTCTTCCTGACTTACAGATGGCTGGCTTCTCAGAAGGCTTCCAAGTGGCAATGGTAATAATCAACCCGCCTGCCAATGCAGGAGATGGCAAGAGATGTGGTCCAGTCCCTGGATGGGGAAGATCCCCTGGAGGAGGGCATGGCAACCCACCCCAGTGTTCCTGCCTGGAGAATCCCATGGAGAGAGGAGCCTGGTGGGCTACAGTCCATAGGGTCGCAAAGAGTTGGACACAACAGAAGCGACTTGGCAAGCACATACATCTTCTCTGGATGTACTCACATGACAGGGAGAGAGTGGAAGACAGCAAACTCTCTGATGTCTCTTCTTGTTGCGTTTAGTTGCTAAGTTGTGTCTGACTCTTTTATGACCCCTTGGACTGTAGCCCACCAGGCTCCTCTGTCCATGGGATTTTCCAGGCAAGAATACTGGAGTGGGTTGCCATTTCCTTCTCCAGAGAATCTTCCTGACCCAGGGATCAAACTCACATCTCTTATGTCACCTGAATTGGCAGGCAGGCTCTTTACCAGTGTGCCATCTGGGAAGCTGATGTCTCTTTTTATAAGGACATTAATCCCATCATGAAGGCCTGCCCTCTCATGACCTCCTCTGAACCTAATTACCTCCCCAAACTCCTCACCTCCAAATACCATCGCATCAAGGGTTATGGTTTCTTCGTGAGAACTGTGGGGAGGTGAGGACGCTCACACTTTGGTCCACAGGTGGACATATGCAAGATGCAGGCAAAGAATAGTTTTGGAATGACAGTGTATGTTTCGGCAACACCGGTCAAAGTCAGCCCTCCAGCCGTCCTCCAGCTCTCACGGCGACGTCTTCCACACCAGGCTGAAGTCAATGCAATTACTGCCGCAAGCTCGTATGTCTAGATCTCTAAACATGGTTTCAATGTGCTACCTCCAAAGGGTGTTTTCTATCCAAAGGTGCAGCTTTGTAGTTAAACAATTACATCTTGAAGTGATGTAACAGAGAAGAACAAACCTGACTCCATATTACAGCTATTCCTTTAGCTCCAATCTTTGTGCTCTGTTGCCTGTGCATAATCCTGCTGGTTCTGCAATTTTTGTGGAAAAAAGGGGGGCAGGGGTTGCCTATAGCCTGAAATCTGCTGCCCAGCTGGCACTAGTGGTAAAGAACCTGCCTGCCCAATGCAGGAGACTTAAGAGATCCAGGTTTGATCCCTAGGTCAGGAAAATCCCCTGCAGGAGGAAAAGGCAACCCACTCCAGTATTCTTGCCTGGAGAAGTCCATGAACAGAGGAGCCTGATGGGGTACAGTCCATAGAGCTCCAAAGAGTCAGTCACAAATGAAGAAACTGAGCACACAGGCTCCCATATCCTGAATTATATAGAACAGTCCATTCTGAAGGCTCTGACCTTTAAAGGTGCAACACTTTCCCGTTCATATAGAGATAAAATGTTGCAGAACAGAGAATAGCATTTGTCTTGTTTATAGGGACGTTGTGACCAGACCTACCTGTGGACAGATGCAAAAGCAAAGAATTCTAGCACCTAAGAGTGTGCAACTTTATAAAAGAAGCCCAAATTCTAACTCAGGTAAGATGGTTCCTAGGTTCTAGTGCACCATCTCCTCAGATGGATGGCTTTCTGAGGAAAGTTGCTATTCCTTGAACTTGTCTCTAGATTTTTTGGCTTGTTTTGTGGGAAGTGACGGAGAAGGCAATGGCACCCCACTCCAGTACTCTTGCCTGGAAAATCCCATGGACAGAGGAGCTTAGTAGGCTGCAGTCCACGGGGTCGTGAAGAGACGGACACAACTGAGCGACTTCGCTTTCACTTTTCACTTTCATGCATTGGAGAAGGAAATGGTAACCCACTCCAGTGTTCTTGCCTGGAGAACCCCAGGGACGGGGGGGGGCCTGGTGGGCTGCCGTCTATGGAGTCGCACAGAGTCGGACACGGCTGAAGCGACTTAGCAGCAGCAGCAGTAGCAGTAGGAAGTGAAGGAGATGGGAATACCAGACCACCTGATCTGCTTCTTGAGAAATCTGTAGGCACGTCAGGAAGCAACAGTTAGAACTAGACATGGAACAACAGACTGGCTCCAAATAGGAAAAAAAAAAAAAGTACGTCAAGACTGTATATTGTCACCCTGCTTATTTAACTTATATGCAGAGTACATCATGAGAAATGCTAGGCTGGAGGAAGCACAAGCTGGAATCAAGATTGCCAGGAGAAATATCAATAACCTCAGATATGCAGATGCCTCCACCCTTATGGCAGAAAGTGAAGAAGAACTAAAGAGCCTCTTGATGAAAGAGAAAGAGGAGGGTGAAAAAGTTGGCTTAAAGCTCAACATTCAGAAAATAAAGATCATGGCATCTGGTCCCATCACTTCCTGGCAAATAGATGGGGAACAGAGGAAACAGTGGCTGACTTTATTTTGGGAGCTCTAAAATCACTGCAGATGGTGATTGCAGCCATGAAATTAAAAGACACTTACTCCTTGGAAGGAAAGTTATGACCAACCTAGAAAGCATATTGAAAAGCAGAGACATTACTTTGTCAACAAAGGTCTGTGTAGTGAAGGCTATGGTTTTTCCAGTAGTCATGTATGAATGTGAGAGTTGGACTATAAAGAAAGCTGAGTGCTGAAGAATTGATGCCTTTGAACTGTGGTGTTGGAGAAGACTCTTGAGAGTCCCTTGGACTGCAAGGAAATCCAACCAGTCCATCCTAAAGCAGATAAGTCCTGAGTGTTCATTGGAAGGACTGATGTTGAAACTGAAACTGCAATACTTTGGACACCTGATGCAAAGAGCTAACTCATTGGAAAAGACCCTGATGCTGGGAAAGGTTGAGGGCAGGAGGAGAAGGGGACAAGAGAGGATGAGATGGCTGGATGGCATGGACACGGATTTGGGTGGACTCCGGCAGTTGGTGATGGACAGGGAGGCCTGGTGCGCTGCGGTTCTTGGGGTCACAAAGAGTTGGACATGACTGAGCAACTGAATTGAACTGATACAAGCTCGCTGCATGCTAAGCTGTCCATGGGATTCTCCAGGCAAGAATACTGGAGTGAGTTGCTATACCCTCATCCAGGGGTCCTTCCCGATCCAGGGATAGAACCCTTGTCTATTAGGTCTCCTGCACTGGCAGGTGGGTTCTTTAACTAGAGCTACCTAGGAAGCCCTGTGCGAGCTTGGGACTTGGTGAAAATGTCTGTAGAGACTGAGATTTCTTGAATTGATATCTCTACAGAGAAACCAAAAGCTAGGTAGGAATATGACTTTCTTACCAAAACTCACTTTTAGAATATTCTTATTTTTCTTGAAATGGAAATGGATAGGATAAAGTTTCATAAGCCAGGAAAAAGATGCAGTTTATGATTCCTAAAATATCACTGTGCAGAAAACAGAAGTAAATGATGAATATCCATGATGATCATTTTTATGAAAACTTAGTTTCCAGAAGATACTGCATTTTATTCAGGATTAGTCTTTTTTTAAAAAAAAAAAAAGGAAAGGGTAATTATTAATGGCAGAGATTAACTGGAAATGTTTATTTCTGTGCTTTATTCTGTATAAACACAATGTGATTATGCTTTCTGTTATGAATTTCAGCAAAACATGATTTAAGACTACAGCAAGGGTGCCATTAAAATGTGAATATTAACTTTCCAATAATTTCTAGAAATTGAAATGGAATCTGTTTGGCACTAACATGACATTTTGACACCAATGAAAATATTTTATGTAGTTATGTAAGTGATAAAAATAAATGTTTTATAAAAACTTATCCAGAAAGACTTAAAACTAGGGAAAACAGTCATAATTAACAAGATTTCATAAAGTATACAGCAGCCAAAGACAACTTTTAGACCAGCTGAAAGTGATGAGGTCATTGCTGGTCCTAAGTTCATAAGATCTGAGCACCTGTACAGATTCTTTTTAAAAGCACTTAAAAGAATTAATTTTCCAACCATGGACAGGCTGATGGTCTCCCTCTTTTATGTGACTCTGTATTGTGCCAAAGTAATGGAATTGAATGCATGCTTCAACTTTGCTAGCAGCTGTTCCTATGGTACAGAAGTAAACGTGTAAACCCTACCCGAACCAGCTGGAAAAAAGATATGAATCTACTATTTTTGAATTTATTATGGAGCCTAGATTTTGTTTCCAGGATAGAATGTGTCCAAAGCAACCAAATTTAAGAAGAGAGTTGTAAAATCATCCAGTAGATGAGTAACCATCTTGACAATTCAACTGGCTAATACAAACAGAACTGTATTGGGTTACCTAACCCACTGTTTACTGCACTGGCTATGCAGCATTGAATTCTTTTAACATTTTTAACCAAGATTATTATAACATGAGAATATCAACAACAGCAGTGTCAGAAGGACAAAAACCAGTTTTGTCAAGCATACATGTGCTCAGTCGTGTCTGACTCTTTGTGACGCCTGGACTGGAGCCCACCAGACTCCTTTGTCCATGGGATTTTCCAGGCAAGAATACTGGAGTGGGTTGCCAATTCCTAAATTTACAAGGTATACTGAGGATTATTAAATCAGTAATAATTATGATAATAGTAATATAACAGAAGGCGTTTCATTAACATGCTTATCTTTTGATTCTACATTTAACAGTTATTTTCATAAAAATATTTAAAATTACACTTCTAAAGCTAACCAAATACATACACACACACACAGACACACACACACACACACACACACACACACACATATATAGTTTCACAGTTTGCTTTTTAAGCAGTTTTAGATTCACAGAAAATTGAATAGAAAGTACACAGTTTAAATATATGTAATGTATGAAGCTGAAGCTGAAGCTCCAATACTTTGGCCACCTGATGCCAAGAACTGACTTATTGGAAAAGACCCTGATGCTGGGAAAGACTGAAGGCAGGAGGAGAAGAGGATGACAGAGATGAGAGAGCTGGATGGCATCACCAACTCAACGGACATGAGTTTGAGCAAGCTCTGGGAGATGGTGAAGGACAGGGAGCCTGGCATCCTGCTGTCGGTGGGGTCCCAAAGAGTCGGACACGACTGAGCTACTGAACAAAAACTAAATGTATGTGTATACGTTACAACACTGCTGATTCAGTCTGGGTTGAATCCCAGGAAATTTCTGTAAAAGATCAGAAAAAGTTATGTGTAAGAAAATTAATTACAGTGATATTCATAACAGTGAAAACCTGGAGAAAATTAAATGTTTACCAATTGATATTTATCCATTCCAGATAGAAATTGTTTTACATTTTCAAAGAATAAAAAACTATATGGCAATTAAGAAGAAAAACTAATTAAAATCTTAATGTTGAGTGGAAGGAAATTTGAAGAAAAATATGTTCAACCTGTTACCAGTTATACAAATATGAAAACACATAAACTAGATGTTGTCTATGAATGCATGAATAAAGCTTAAAATTTGGGTTAGATGAATACTGAATCCATGAAAAGAAGTTACTTTGGGTTGAGGATTATGAAATGGAACTGAAGGTGAGCACAGAAAGAACACCCAATTCACTTGTAATATTTTAATTGTCATATTTTAAAACTATTTTAAGGAAACGTGAGCAAATACTATTATTTGTCTATTCTGGGTGGTGGATATTCAAGGTTTTTAAAAACATGATCCTAGTACTTCGTACTTTTATTTCTCAAATTTAAAACATTAGATGTCAATGTTTTATTGAGAAATAAATTTCAAAAAGTTGACTCAAAAAGACCGCAAATACCTGAATAGTTAAAAATCTATAGAAGATTCCCCCAAAACACCAGAGAATACCCACTGAAAAAGGCACCAAGCCCAGCTGGTCCTATAGGTAAGTTTTTACACTTTAGAAATAATGTCGTATGGAAACCTAACCCTGATACAAAACAGAACTAGTTCATTAGCTCTCCAAACTCAGCAGTGCATTTTAAAAATACTTTTTAAAATTTATTTACTTGTGACTGCTCTCGGGCTTCATCGCAGTTGCAAGCAGTGGCTACTTTCTAGCTGTGCTGCAAGGGGCTTCTAACTTCCCTGGTTTCTCTTGATGCAGATCAACCGCTCTAGAGCTCAGGCTCAGCAGTTGTGCTTGGTGGAGAGGGTGGGCTGTAGTCACACATGTGGAATTGTCCCAGAGCAAGGATTCAATACAAGGAAGTCTCAGCAGTGTATTAAATGAAAGAAAAATGCATTCTCTTGCACGAGTGAAGTTTATAAAAAGAGAACATTCATGACACAGCATCGAGAAGGCAATTTTTGTAATATTACTAAAAATGAAATAAGGGAAAAAAATCTTAAAGGCTCAAGGCTGAACGCTCAACTGATGGAAAGAAAAAAATTCGTTAAATTTGGTAACCATTCTATTTATGGATTTTTTTCCGAATCCTTGCAAACTAGGAATAGAAGAAAACTTCTAAATACAGAGAGAAAACATTCTCCTTAGTCAAAAACAACAAAGGCTGCCTCTACCCAGCGTTAGTCTATAAACTAAAATAAAATTTAATATTTGAAAGAAGGAAACAAACGTAAGTAGCTGCTGATTATCCAACTGTCTAATTAGCCACGGAAAGACACCCGCGGAACAGCCCTACGGAGGCCCCTCGCCGCCCCTGGTGCCCCGCCCCTGGTGCCCCGCCCCTGGTGCCCCGCCCCTGGTGCCCCGCCCCTGGTGCCCCGCCCCTGGTGCCCCGCCCCTGGTGCCCCGCCCCTGGTGCCCCGCCCCAAGCCCAGGCCCGCGCCCTTGCACGGACGCATGCGCAGCTTTGGCGCACGCGCGCCGGCCAAAGGGAGGGGAAAGATGGCGGAGCCCAGCTTCCCAACGCCGCTGCACGGACATGTAGGCCGTGGCGCCTTCCGCGACGTGTACGAGCCCGCGGAGGACACTTTTCTGCTGCTGGACGCACTCGAAGCGGCGGCGGCCGAACTCACGGGGTGCGAGGAGGAAGAGGGTCCCCGCGGGAGAGGGCTCGGGAGTCTTGGAGAGGCGGCGGCGCAGGACCAAGGCAAGGACTGCCGCCGCCCTCCCCGCGAGGAGGCGGTGCCGCTTGGGGACAGCTGACCCCAGATTACTGTAACTGAGGGTTTCCCCGTGGATGCACACGATCAGTGCGGCAGAGAGCTATCCGCTTTCTTCCCAAGGTGGTGTTTTGGTTTCAGGGGCTCCGTGCTTCCTCACCACTTCAGGATGTATCATTTCCTATCAGCTGTTAATCTCAAGAGCCTAAAGAGTAGCGATATTATAACACGTTCAAAAACAAAACGTCCTGAGAACGCTGCCTCTCAATATTACCGTTTTTAGTAAATATCAGTACCCCGTGGCATTACTGAGTCGACGCAGTACATGAAAGCATCCTCCAGCAATAGAAGGGCACCAAAAGAAATGCGGTTATAACATTGGAGTAGGGGAGTGTGTTTAAACCCACTGGATAGCATACTCATCTACCCAGCAAAAGCCTGGCCACGTGTGGTTACTGAGCACTTGAAATGTGACTAGCACTGAATTTTTTTTTATGAATTTTTAATTTAATTGCAAAAAAATTTAAAGTTACATGCAGCTAGCTGCCTATAGAATATACCCTAGCTTATAATAAGTATTAAAATTGATTTGTTGAAGTGCTCATATAGATTTTAATTTAATATTATAAAAAGTGAGTACTTACAGTCTCTTTTTTTTAGATGAAAGCAATTTGGGTAGTTAGATTTAATTAAGTTGGGCTTCCCGGGTAGCTCAGCTGGTAAAGAATCAACCTGCAGTGCAAGATACCCCCAATTCCTGGGTTGGGAAGTTCCCCTGGAGAAGGGATTGGTTACACACTGTAACCAAGTATTCTTGGGCTTCCCTGGTGGTGCAGATGGTAAAGAATCCCCCTGCAAAGCAGGAGACCTGTACTCCATCCCTAGGATGGGAAGATTCCCTAGAGGAGGGCATGGCAACCCACTTCAGTATTCTTGCCTGGAGGATTGCCATGGACAGAGCAGCCTGGTGGGCTAGTCTGTGGGGTCCCAAAAGTCCTCACGACTAAGCACACAGCACACACAGATTTAGTTAAAGATCAGAAGTTGAAATGGGTTTTGTTCAGAGTGAAACAAACAGCTGTCAGGCTTAGAAGGTCCAAATTGTATTTGTTTCTCTCTCTTGGTCAGATTTTTCCGTGTATAAATTGCCCCAACTCTTATTAAACAAGTTTTTCATTGTAAGCATTGGAACTTTTGGATCTACTGGAATACAGACTAGAACAGTACTGTTTTATAACATATCTTTTAAGATTTTAAAGCACAAATTGCCTTGCTGTAAAAGGGACCTTTTTTTTATTTTAAAGTCTTGGGTATTTCTGGTCATGGAATTCTATTTATGAGGCCATGATAGTTATTTTCAAATAGAAGCCTCCTGGTAAGATTCAACAGACCTTCCTACAGCACAGTAAAGGCTTGTCAGATGTACAGGGTGGTTCCAGAAGTTAGAAACCCCTTAAGTCTGTTGTTGAATATTTCATTTGGAAAGTTAGGTGCTAGTGAAGTCGCTCAGTTGTATCTGACTCTTTGCTACCCCATGGAGTATAGCCCACCTGGCTCCTCTGTCCATGAGATTTTCCAGGCAAGAATACTGGAGTGGATTGCCATTTTCTTCTCTAGGGGATCTTCCCAACCCAGGGATCAAACCTTCATCTCCTTAGGTGCTAGAGTGCCCCTTAAATACCATCAAACCTGTTTCTGGAATGGGGATGATTTGTACTTTTACTGTATATACAAGGTTATGTGGTGGTTGTTGTTTAGTCACCAAGTCATGTCCAACTCTTGCAACACCCCTGGACTGTAGCCCGCCAGACTCCTCTGTCCATGGGATTTCCCAGGCAAGAATACTGGAGTGGATTGCCATTTTCTTCTCTAGGGGATCTTCCCAACCCAGGGATCAAACCCTCATTTCCTGTATTGTTAGGTGGATTCTTTACCACTGGGTCACCAGGGACACCCATATACAAGATTATAGGGAAGGATAAGTACAGTAGAATCAAGAATTTATGTATTTAATTGCATTCTTAAGAGTATTATTAATATTCTAAGGTCAGATTGCTTGGGTGTTTTCCCAATTCAGAGTAGAGATGTATAAATACGGGATTTCTCTGCTGCTCTAAATCTATTATTAGTAGAAGGCGGGGGTGCTCTTGTCTTCCCCGGGGGATATGCTGATGGATTCATGAGTTACTTCAAAATGAGAGAAACATCTTTTATAAATATATGTTGTAATAATACCTTTTCATTTTTAGGAAACACCAACTAGGAGCTCTTTCTGGGAAAAGCTGATGTTGTCCATATTAATTATTTCCAACCCTAAATTAACATTCCATTGTTTACGTAATGTTTTGTGAAAATCAAAATCTATTATTTTACAGACTTCAATCACACACCCAAAATTTCAACAGTTTTGAACAGTAAATGAGCACTAAGTGATTGTTGGAAATTAGCTTATTTATAAATTTCTTTTATATTTCCATGTATTTTCAGGTGAGGGATGATTCTGGGAAATAGACATTAAAAGTAACATGAGTTATTTTCCATGATGTATATTTTAATACCACTGTGCTAATATTTATTTTATTTTGTTTTTTTTTAGAGTGGAAATATGCCTCGAAGTTGGCTCAGGGTCTGGAGTGGTATCTGCATTCCTAGCCTCTGTGATCGGTCCTCAAGCTTTGTATATGTAAGTGTAAGTATACACATGCCTCCACACCTTGGTCTAAGAGATTCACTGTGACTATGACTGCTTGAATGAAACCATTTTTGTAAGTGGATAATATGTATCTGATAGTGTCTATTTTAAGTGTACTCTGAGAGTCCCTTGGACTGCAAGGAGATCCAACCAGTCCATTCTAAAGGAGATCAGTCCTGGGTGTTCTTTGGAAGGAATGATGCTAAAGCTGAAACTCCAGTACTTTGGCCACCTCATGGGAAGAGTTGATTCATTGGAAAAGACTCTGATGCTGCGAGGGATTGAGGGCAGGAGGAGAAGGGGACAACAGAGGATGAGATAGCTGGATGGCATTGTTGACTCGATGGACATGAGTTTGAGTGAACTCCGGGAGTTGGTGATGGACAGGGAGGCCTAGGGTGCTGAGATTCATGGGGTCGCAAAGAGTCGGACACGACTGAGCGACTAAACTGAACTGAGGACTCTGATTACAATTTATGTCTCCCTAAAATGACAAATGCATGTTCAAAATTGTCCCATTATACTGTATAATTATAGAAGCCACATCATTTCAAGTCATCTCTAAATTTGAATCATTTTTAGATAATTTATCAGAAAAAAATTGGAACATAATAAAATTTCTTTATAGAATATTTGAGAATATAGGAAATATAAACAAGAAAATAAAAATCACCCATAAATTTTACCACACGTGGCCCAACTGTTTCATTTCTTTCTTTACTTCCTATGTTTTTCATTTAATACTGTATGATGAGCATTTTCCTTTTAAATTTCATTTTTGGTAGCTCCATAGTATTTCTCCATTGGATTCATAATTTAATAAATTCCTCCAGGTATGTTTGCATGTAGCAATATCCTACTCTTGGACTTTACATCAATATAACAATTTTTTTCATTAGTATGACAAATCTGAATTGTTTTTCTATTCACCATTATTAAAGTATTTCAGTTTTTTTCTAAATCTACTTTATATAAAAGGAGTAGGACATTCTTCGAATTTTTATCCATAGACATAGGGTATAGGTTTTTCTTTTCTGTTTATAGGTGCACCGATGTCAACCCTGAGGCAGCAGTGTGTACCCTGGAGACTGCACGCTGTAACAAAGTCCACATTCAACCAATAATTACAGATTTGGTAAGCTGTTACTCTCTGCCCAGTAGTGTAATAATTAATTTTCTTTTCAATTAAGTTAAGGTCAAGATGATTTACATCAAAGAAACTTGAGTGATTAATTAATTAACTTTTAACCCAGTACAGTGCAGTGCAGTTCATTCAGTCGTGTCCGACTCTTTTAACCCACTGCTGCTGCTGCTGCTGCTGCTGAGTCGCTTCAGTCATGTCTGACTCTGTGCGACCCCCATAGACGGCAGCCCACCAGGCTCCCCTGTCCCTGGGATTCTCCAGGCAAGAACACTGGAGTGGGCTGCCATTTTCCTTCTCCATTTAACCCACTAGACAAAGTAAATTCTTAACTGATCAGTTCAGTTCAGTTCCATCGCTCAGTCGTATTCGACTCTTTGCGATCCCATGAACTGCAGCATGCCAGGCTTCCCTGTCACCAACTCCCAGAGTTTACTCAAACTCATCTCCATTGAATCGGTGTTGCCATCCAACCATCTCATTCTCTGTTGTCCTCTTCTCCTCCTGCCTTCAGTCTTTCTCAGCATCAGGGTCTTTTCCAATCAATCAGCTCTTCACATCAGTTGGCCAAAGTATTGCAGTTTCAGTTTCAACATCAGTCCTTCCAATGAATATTCAGGACTGATTTCCCTTAGGATGGACTGGTTGGATCTCCTTGCAGTCCAAGAGACTCTCAGGCATCTTCTCCAACAACACAGTTCAAAAGCATCAATTCTTTGGCACTCAGCTTTCTTTATAGTCCAACTCTCACATCCATACATGACTACTGGAAAAACCATGGCCTTGACTAGATGGACCTTTGTTGTCAAAGTAATGTCTCTGCTTTTTAATATGCTGTCTAGGTTGGTCATAACTTTCCTTCCAAGGAGTAAGTGTCTTTTTATTTCATGGCTGCACTCACCATCTGCAGTGATTTTGAATACAATCCACCTTTTCCACAATCCAAAGGAAACTTCTACTGGCTTGTATAGATCAGGTATCTTTCAGTCAGGAGTGAAGAGAATCCATCAAACCAGCTTTAATAAAAAGAGTGGATGACTTCAGGCACGGCTGGCTTCAGGAACTCAAATAATGTTACAGGCATCTTTTTCTTAGCTCTAAACTTCTTTCTAGTAGCTCTGTTCATCTGCAGTCTTTGGCTGCGTGGTAGCAAGATGCTTGAATCTCCGTATCTTATTTCTCAGCACCCTATAGGGAAAGAAACACTTTCTATTTTCAGTTACTGTAGCAGAAACCCCAGACTGAGCACCATTTATATCAACTTTTGTCACATGCTCGTCTCTCAGTCTGTTACTGTGATCCAAGGGGATTAGATACGCACGAGATCTAGTCCCACTCCCGCAGCTGGGTTAAAATAAATTGTAGCCGTACCGCTCCTATTGAGAAGGAGTGGTGGTAGAGTTTCCTCAGCGAAAGTCAAGGAGACATCATCAGAAGAAAGGCAGAACAGGCCCATGGCAGGTAAAAACAACAGATGACAACTCCAGAACCAGTATTTTAAGTTATACATCATATATTTCTCAATTCCAGTTTTTAGAATATTTTCGATTATTCAAGTAAGATTTGGATAATTTTGAACCTTTTTACTTATAAATATTAATGACTTTTATAAGCAAAAATCATAATAGTATGTACAACATGGGCCTAAGACATATAAAATGCTTTCATGTTGTTTGGCCTGTGTTACTCTTAGACTGATAAAGTTTTGAGGTTTTCCTTTTTTAAAAAACTCACAAATGATTTAAGGAATCAAGCCAAAGATCTAAGAAATTTTGTATCACTAGAAGTCGTTAGTGCTATTATTAAAAATTAGACTATCAAGAAAGGTACTCAGTTGATTTACATGAAATCAGTATGGTGATTTTGCTCTTGAAATTTTTTAATATGTCCATAATTAGTATTAAATATATGTTTTTTGGTATAACGATAAAACTTTAGAGATAGAAGAAATTCGGAATATCTATTTTTGTTAACAAGTAAGGGACATTTTTGAAAGTCACTAAACTAATACAGTGATAAATCCAGAGTTTATGCCCAGATTGTCTGAATCAAAATCTAGAGGTCTCACAGCTTTTTAAAGGTGGAAGTCAGTTCTAAAGCTGTCAGAATCCATTTTGTCAATAGTGAAAGTTGACCATAATATTCGGTGCTGACTTGTGGCAAAAAAATAGAAAGAGGTAGGTATGAAGTGAAGTGAAAGTTGCTCAGTCATGTCCAACTCTTTGTGACCCTATGGACTATACAGTCCATGGAATTCTCTAGTCCAGAATGCTGAAGTGGGTAGCCATTCTCTTCTCCAGGGGATCTTCCCAAGCCTGGGATTGAACCTAGGTCTCCCGCTTTGTAGGCAGATTCTTTACCAGCTGAGCCACAAGGGAAGATCACTTTGAAAAACTTCATATTTACTTGTATTCAGAACACTAGATAAAGATTATCACAACTATCAAAAACTATTATTTTGGATAATTGAGTTTGTTTACAAAGTTTGTATTTCCTTTTTAGCTTTAGAAGGAAGTTTTTTCCAAATGTGTCTTATGCACTTCCTTACATTCTTAAACTGAACATAATTTTACCTTTTAGTGATTCATGGTCATTAATATGAATATCAGTCATCATTTTGTACTGTATGTGATGATGACAAGGCTTATTAGATTCTAAGTTTTTATTTTCTGCAGTGACTCTGAGTTTTTATTTCTCTCCTCTTTGTCTTTTCACTTGCTTTATGTTGTCATATTTTACTGCTCCCCATAGATAGCACTTCCTGTCTTTTTCATATACTTTGTGCTAGAAATGCATGGATGTGTGCTAAGTCAATTCAGTTGTGTCCAACCCTGTGACCCTGTGGACTGTAGCCTGCCAGGCTCCTCTGTCCATGGGATTCTCCAGACAAGAATACTGGAATGGGTTGCCATGCCCTCCTCCTGGGGATCTTCCTGACCCAATGATTGAACCCATGTCTCCTACATTGCAGGCAGATGCTTTTACTGCTGAGCCACCAGGGAATCCCTTGTGCTAGAATATCAAGCAATTAATTTAGTTAGATTTATATTTAAACTAAGAGTTTAACAGTTCTGAATAATTCTATAGAAAGTTGTATCAGTCCAAAGATTTGTAAGATGCCATACAACTTATGTTTTTAGTGTCTCTTCCCACTATTTTTAGTTCTTTTTCCTTTGATATATGATTGTTTCAGCCAGTACATTTACAAGTTACTGAAGAAGTAGAAAGAAAAGTACAGCCTCCTCATCTGGTATTTTTGTCATTAATACATGTTTTCTGTCATCTTATAAAATATTTCCCTTAGCTGTAGAAAATAAGTATTTAAGTTAGCAGCTATAAATTTAAAGTTGTGTACAAATCTATGTAAAATATATGAGAGCTTGCCTCCTTCTTCTTTTATCTTCTGAAAGTGAGCCCAGAGTGTAGCTATTAAAGCTGTTGAAGAGCAGAGTGTTCATTCTGATAAATAGCTTATTTTCCTTGTTTATAGGTGGAAACATTTTTTTTTAATCTGAATCAAAATAGAAAAATATCTCCATTTCTGTCTTAAATATGGGTTCTAACACCTTTTGTCTAAAAACGTGGGAGAATATATTTAAAGAGTGATTGAGCCACCTGTCCAAACATCTACTTATTTATTTATTTCTGGGTCCAGCTTAAAATTCTGACTCTCTTGAACATTTTTAGGTCAAAGGCTTGCTACCAAGATTGAAGGAAAGTGTTGATCTTCTTGTGTTTAATCCTCCTTACGTTGTGACTCCACCTGAAGAGGTAAGATGTATAGCAAAATTTACTTACTAATATTTTCAGCTGTTTTCTATCTCAGATCAGATGTACTTCATCATATGACATCAGTCAGCTGCTAATAGACTGCTCTGATTTTACTCATGTGTGAAAGTGAAAGTCACTCAGTCATATCTGACTCTTTGGGACTACATGGACTATACAGTCCATGGAATTCTCTAGGTCAGAATACTGGAGTGGGTAGCCATTCCCTTCTCCAGGGGATCATCCCAACCCAGGATCGAACCAAGGTTTCCCGCACTGGGTGGATTCTTAACCGGCTGAGCAACAAGGGAAGCCTAAGAATACTGGAGTGGATAGCCTATCCCTTCTCCAGCAGATCTTCCCAACCCAGGAATTGAACTGGGATCTCCTGCATTGCACGCGGATTCTTTACCAACTGAGCTATCAGGGAAGCCCAATTTTACTCATAATTGTCTATTATTGAATACTGTTGGTAGACATAGGAAAGGAGCCTGGAATTAATGGAAATTCAAACAGTGATCCATATCTAGTCTTTAAAATCTCATGCATATCAGGCCATGGTATTTAAATTGTATGTGTGTGTGTACCTTTATCATGAATAACAAATCTGCAAAACAAAATATTTTACTCAGCCTAAAATTCACATAGGAATTATCTCTGAAAGGCTCAGGTTTCCTCCTTTCACAAGTATTTGGAAGTGGGGGAAGAAGAGAACCAATTCTCACTTCAGGTAGGAAAAGATATAAGCTTGAAATACATAATTATAAAGTTTTCAGTCATGAAGAGGTAAACCATATTAGAAGTGTTAGGCACTTAGTCATGTTTGACTCTTTGTGACCCTACGGACTGTAGCCTGCCAGGCCCCTCTGTCCATGGAATTTCCCAGGCAAGGATACTGGAGTGGGTTGCCATGTTCTTCTCCAGGGGATCTTCCTGATCCAGGGATCAAACCCCCGTCTCCTGTGCTTCTTGCATTGCAAGTAGATTCTTTACCCTCTGTGCCACCAAGGAAGGCAACCATGTTAACCACTTCCCAATTTAAAGAAAGAATGGACAAAGCAGACAGAAGTGTGATAATGGACTAAGGCTTGCTTTCCTTTGAATTATTATACCTGTTTTATTCTTTGATTATCAGCAAGGCTGATAAATATTGCATTCATCTCCACCGAGAAGGGAGAGGTTGCACTGCTGCTGCCACTCCTACTGAGAAGCTGTTGCTCCCCTGACATGTGAAACCATTTGAGAAGGAAAGTCATTGTCATAAGGTGAGCAGCAGTTGAGGGAAATGCAGCTAATAAAATACATGCAGCTCAGGAAAGCCCTGTGGAAATAAATATCAAGAGCAACAGAAATGGTAATCTCAGTCTTTGAGATGTCATTTAGGAAAATCATTAACAACAGAATAAAAGTTGTAATTTGCAAAAATATGCTTATTGCACCTTTATGTGTGTCTAATGTGTTGTCACTCAGTCGTGTCCAACTCTTTGTGACCTCATGGGCTGTAGCCTACATGGCTCCTCTATCCATGGGATTTTCCAGGCAAGAACACTGGAGTGGGCTGCCATTTCCTTCTCCAGGGGATCGTCCCGACACAGGGATCGAACCCAGGTCTCCTGCATTGCAGGCAGACACTTTACCCTCTAAGCCATGTATATGATGGCCAATAATATGAACCTAAGTATGTAACAGAAAAGAAACAAGTAAATCATGGCTTATCAGGCCCACAGACTACTGGGAAGCCTAGTGAATGAAGAGGAGATTCTGGGAACTTGCTGGCAGAGTGGGCTTCCTTTCTCCATATTCCTACTACTAAGCTATGCATGTAACTATACAAATAGTTGAGTGTGGACAGTGTCTTGGACTTCGTCACGGTTCCAACAGAGGAAGCTAGTGTCATCTGCTAGCAGAGCAGTTAGCAGGGTTAAAATGCAGCGTAACAAAGATTTCCTGGAGCTTACAAACATGTTTTACAATGTAAAACATTAGGAAATGAATTGAGAGACTGTAGTCTCCCTCATGACCTGAACCAGTGGTCTGGAAACCAAATAAACTATTTTGGTTTATGAAGATAAAAAGAATGAAATCATGAAGGTAAAAGTTAGGAAACTTAGAGGTTAGATCCAGGAGATGTAACATACAAATACCAGGAGTTTGCACATATAAAAAGTTGTGTCTATACTTACTGTTCCATCCCTAAACGTGAGGTTAGATATTGTGGTTTGAACCTGTGACCTGTCAAGGATTAGGAGCAGGCAGTCAGCAGGCCACCAAAGGTGACCCTCCTTCTGAAGATGAGAACTCCACTCTGTGGCCTGTGAGACTGTGGTTGGTGCCAGGCCATCCTCCTGAAGGGCCGTCCCCAGTGCAAGGAGACAGAGCTGGCTGAGCATCCCCGGAAGGCAGATAGACAGGGTCCAGCACTGAGGGCTCCTAGTCCATGCTAAACAGGCCATCACCATGCACGCTTTCCACAGAGCAGTGTACCCTGTGAAACGTTCAGAGAGTGGGCTCCTCTGAAACAAGGGAGGAAGCCAAGGAGGAGGAAGACATGAGCCCCAGAAAAAGGGAGTGCTAGGAATGCTAGGAAAGGAAGTCTCCAGGAGGAAGGTCTTGATTAAAACAGAGGGACTGATAAAGTCCTTTCTGTGATTAACTTTGTGGGAAAGTATATGGAGAAGCTTATGACATGTATGAGAATAATTTAAATACAAAAAAAGTAAGCAAATGGACATGCTGAATGCCCAGCAATAGCTAAATAAGAGATGATACTTTCATACCATAAAATATTATGTAGCCATGAAAAAGGAAATTGAACTATACCTGATCACACATAGGGTATGGTTGAGTGAGAAAAGTAAGATACAAGTAAGAATGTAGATACAGTCCTATCTTTGTAGAACATGGACAAAAAAGAAAAATGTGTGCGTATGTGTGTGTGTATAGAAGATGGGAGGGGAGCAGATGAACAAAACAGTAAAAGGGGAAAAGTACAGTTTTTATTTTTATTTTTTAAGGTGTATGAGCATACTTCTTTTAAGTATACATGAACATGGTTATAGGTATAAAAAAATTATTTTTATGCCTTGACAAAGGAATAAAAGTAGAATGTACAGCTGTACATAGATAATTTAAACTGAAATATGGACAAAAACCATTCAAGGGATTAGGAAGAAAATAATTATATTAGAGTTTAAGTAGTTTTTAAGCGATTTATTCAATATATTCCTTAGTTTTAGTAACAATATACAGTGGTAAGGCTATAAAGATTTTTAATGCTATATAAACTCTCAAGGTTTTGTTTATATAATAAGATTGTTATAGGAAAAAGTGCTTCTTTGTATCTTTATATAATAAATGGGTTCCTAAGAAAGGGCTGTGATACTCTGAGTATAAGAGAGCCGGCTGCTCTGGGACGTTGTCAGATTTGTTGCCGTGAAGTAGATCTCTTATAATACAAGTTCTCCCGTCTAGTTTCTTTCTGAATGTTCTGTTTTAAATAGAAGAATTTAAACGTGTTGATGGTAACAGCTATTACTAAGCCACATGATTATGTGCAGGGCACTGTTCTCAAACTTTAAATATACTTCCTCATTTATTCCTAATGGATAAAAAAGATTTTTTTTTGATCATTTTCCTAACTGTACAGATAAAAGTGTTACTTTCCTAATGTTACAGATGAGAAAGGAAACTAGTTCATCAAGATTAGAGACTTATATACAAGGTTACACATGCTAGGAAACAGTGGGGCCCAGATTCAGCTTTACCGCCACCTCCTCATCAGCCGTCAAGTACAAAATACATACCTGTTTGGTCATCGTAGCTTGTCAAAAAGATTCCATTTTTTGTGTGTAACTTAGAACAATCTTTCTAATTGAGTACAGGTCGGAAGCCGCGGGATACAGGCGGCTTGGGCTGGTGGCAGAAATGGTCGTGAAGTCATAGACAGATTCTTACCACTGGCTCCAGATCTCCTTTCACCAAGAGGCTTGTTCTATTTAGTCACCATTAAAGAAAACAATCCAGGTAATACAGACCATTTTACCTTTTAACCATTTCCTTAGCTGAAATCAAGGTTACTTGTGTCAAAGACTGTAATTAAGTAACCCAGCTTGTTAATGAATGTAATGCTGACAACTGCTAATACAGACATAGCATTCATGTTGAAAGAGGAGATTTTTAAGAGGTAGATTTTTCTGCTTTTAAAGAGTATTGTGTCTTTGAGGGGTTTCCCCTGATCATAAACCAGTACTCAAATACAGAGTCTGTGATTTCTTCTTCTAACAGCTGTTAGCACTGTGAATTTTCTATTTTCTGGTCTTTTATGTCACTGGCCCATTCTGCTGTATATTCTTTAGTTCATCTGAAGTTTTATCATGAAAGCTATCTCCTGATACTGATTTTTATATCCTGGCTTTCAGATTAGTTGGTAACTAAATTGACTGTAATCTTTTTTCTCTTTTCTGTACATCTCAGGTTTGATTTTTATGTGGTATGTTATAGTCTTAGTCCCTCAGATCACATCATAATTACTAGTCTTGTTGGTTTGTGGGGGGAGGTGGGTTGTGTGTGTGTGTGGTTGTTTTTTTTTTTTTTTTGCTAACTCCAGTTTCCTGGTTTTGTCTTTGTAGTGTTAATATTAACAAAGGGAAGGTTTTACTTTTTCAGTACTCCTGAAAAAAATAAGCTGTTTCATTTACTGCCACTTTTCAACGTCACCATATGATTTGCCCATACCCTTGTTGGCATTTTTCATCCAGAAGGAGAAATGTAGGGCAGAGATTAGAGCCAGGCAACTCAAAAATGAATAATTTATTGTAATAGCAAGTATAATTCCTGTTTCTGTTGAGTCCAGAGCAGGCTACCACTGCAGTGCAGTCATTCACTCTTGATTAGAGTTCTCAGCAACACCCTGAAAATACAGAGTGCGCTCATCTATCTGCAAGTTCACTTTAATAGAAATTACATGGTGTTCACTGTTTTCTCAGATGAGTGGAATTTGTAAATAGCCTGTTTATCATCTTATTAAACTGTGTAGTGATTGTGCACACTTCACCAAATGTTTTAATTGGATTTTATCTTTTAATTTTCATTTTAGAAGAAATTTTGAAAATAATGAAGACAAAAGGTCTACAAGGGACCACTGCCCTTTCCAGGCAAGCAGGCCAAGAAATGCTTTCAGTCCTCAAGTTCACCAAGTCCTAATCTAGGTGTGTGCTACTTAAAGCCACATGCTTTTGGCATATTTTGAAACTGAAAGTTTTTTTCTTTGTTAACAAGTAAAATTGTCAGAAATTTGTTATCTAGAAAAAGGCAGACAAGTACGATATTTCCTTTTACCCAGCAGTCAGGCCTACAGGAATATTTGCACAAATGCAAGTAAATATATATATATTGAATTTCACATATTTATATGTATTATATGTGGAGGATATATAATGAAAAAATTACACTTAATTATACGTGAAAAGGATGTGCATTTCAGCATGACTTGTAACGGCAGAACAATGAAGTTAACTGTCCATCAGCAAAGGGATTGATAAAATAAAGCACAGTATATTTGTGTTACTAAACATCTCCAGCCATTAAACATGAGTCATGTCTGTATATACTGAACCAGAAGGGGTTCGTTATGTACTACTGATCACTGAAAAAAAGCAAATTATAAAATAATGTTAACATATATGTATATATTTTTAAAACTAACCAAGAAGGTTTGTGTGTATGTGTATATAAGAAATTCTCAAAAGGTACATGCTGCTGCTGCTGCTGCTGCTAAGTTGCTTCAGTCATGTCCAATTCTTTGTGACCCCATGGACTGTAGCCCACCAGGCTGCTCCGTCCATGGGATTCTGCAGGCAAGAATACTGGAGTAGGTTGCCATTTCCTTCTGCAGTGCATAACAGGTGGGAATAGAGGAACCTTCATTCTTTTGTTTTGGCATTTGTACAGTGATAATGTATTCTATAATGAAACAGTTTTTACATAAAAATTTTCAAGTTTACATGCTTATTGTCTCCATTCTCTTCTATTATTTAGAGTGGCTTCTGCTTCCATTCTTCTCTCTGGTCACATTTCTCCCACTTTTTATCCTCTATCATATATTTCTACTTTCTTCTTATATATTGCAAACTGCTCTTATTTTTTCCTTAGATAAGGAAGAGTTGTATGTAAATAAACTCCACACTCAGATTAATCACATATGTAAGAGCCTAGGGACTTCCTCGGTGGACCTGTGGTTTAGAATCTGCCTTCCAGCGCAGGTTCGATCTCTGGTCAGGGATTTACGGTCCCACATGTCATGGGGAACTAAGCCCGTGTACTTCCGCAAAAGAAGCCCGCTCACCACAACTCGAGAATCCCGCGCGCCCCAACAAGCTGCCAGTGTGCCTGCCGCAGCAGGAGAAGCCACAAAGTGCACCAGAGAGCCAGTGCGGCCAATATGTAAATAATTAATAGATAAAAAGGTCTTTTTTGTTTTTCTTTTTACAGCATCCTCATGTATCTTTCAAGAAATGTCAAATTACCTTAACTAAGTTTAGGAACCTCTTCCGTAATTCCCTCCCCAACCCCCATTTGAAATATGCAGTTGACCCTTGAGCAATATGGGTTTGAACTATACAGGTCCACTTACTGTGCACAGATTTGTTTCAACAAAGACACTGCAGTACTTCACAATCCATGGTTGGTTGAATCCGTGGAGACCATGGAGGGTCTGGCTGTAAATTTACATGTGGATTTTTGATGTGCAGAGGGGATCAGTGCCCTAACCCCTGTGTTGTTCAAGGGTCAACTGTATTTATGAAAGTCAAATTAGCAGGACTGTAGGACTAGAGTGAGAGGAATCTAGAATTTGTTTTTAGTTTGGTTACATTCAGAATCACCTGAGGAAGTTTGAGTTCAGTTCAGTCTCTCAGTTGTGTCCAACTCTTTGTAACCCCATGAACCACAGCACGCCAGGCCTCCTTGTCCATCACCAACTCCTGGAGTTTACCCAAACCCATGTCCATTGAGTCGGTGATGCCATCCAACCATCTCATCCTCTGTCGTCCCCTTCACCTACCACCCTCAATCCAGCATCAGAGTCTTTGTCACTGAGTCAGCTCTTTGCATCAGCTGGCCAAAGGACTGGAGTTTCAGCTTCAACATCATTCCTTCCAATGAACACTCAGGACTTACCTGCTTTAGGATGGACTGGTTGGATCTCCTTGCAGTCCAAGGGACTCTCAAGAGTCTTCTCCAACACCACAGTTCAAAAGCATCAATTCTTCGGCGCTTAGCTTTCTTTATAGTTTCAACTCACATCCATACATGACTACTGGAAAAACCATAGCCTTGCCTAGACGGACCTTTGTTGACAAAGTAATGTCTCCGCTTTTAATATGCTATCTAGGTTGGTCATATCTTTCTTTCCAAGGAGTAAGCGTCTTTTAATTTCATGGCTGCAGTCACCATCTGCAGTGATTTTGGAGCCCAGAAAAATAAAGTCAGCCACTGTTTCCCCATCTATTTCCCATGAAGTGATGGGACCAGATGCCATGATCTTCATTTTCTAAATGTTGAGCTTTAAGCCAACTTTCCTTTTCACTTTCATCAAGAGGCTCTTTAGTTCTTCACTTTCTGCCATAAGGGTGGTGTCATTTATGTATCTGAGGTTATTGGCAAAGACAGTACTTAATACATCTGTGTGGTAAGCTGAATAATAGCCCCCAAAGATTATCCATGTTCTAATCCCTAGACCTCTGTAAATATTACTTTATATGGCAAGAAGGGACTTGTCAGAAGCAACTAAGAATTTTGAGATGGGAAGATGATCCTGGATTTTCCAGGTTGCCTCTCAGTGTAATCACAAGTGTATTCTGAGAGAGGCAGAGGGAGATTTTACTACAAAAGAGGAGAAGGTATTATGACGACACTGCTGTCTTTGAAGATGGAACAAGGGACTGTCAGCCAAGGAGTGCAGGCGGCGAGCCCTGAAATCTAGAAAAGGAAAGGAAAGGAGTCTCCCTAGAGCCTTTGAAGGGCTTGAAGCCCTGCTGTCAGCTTGATTTTGGTCCAAAAACCGCATTTCAGACTTGTGGCCACCAGAAGTGCAAGAGAATAAATTCCTGCTGTTCTAAGCCATTAAGGTGGTGGTAATTTGTTGCAGCAGCCATGGGAGACATACATTATGGTCAAAGTTCATGGGTAACTATCAAAATAGTAGAAACAGGAGAGGAAAACAGCAAATTATAAAACAAAAAGCCTCAATTAATGCTCTTAAGACACCACCTTTTGGTCTTTTGGAGCTCTTCGTGAAGGTTTACCTTTAGTAATACTTTTAACTTCATCTGTAGGCCCTGAATTTGATTTTTGCTTAAGACAGCAAAGTGAAAACAATTGAGGCTGAGTCTCACTGTCATTCTCACAGATCTTTAAACTCCAAGTACATTGGCTTAACTCATCAGCATAGGCAATAGAATTGGCAAGAAGGACCTCACGATTTAAGTGAAGAGTGGGAAAAGAGTGTGAAGTATAGGTCACCAAGGAGACTTGTTTCCTTCCTTGTAGCCCTTGGCAGTGGGTCCTCCAGAAACACTCTTGCAAATGGGCCCTTACAACGTTTGTGGTGTGGACTATGGCATGAAGACCCATTGGCTCCAGTAAGCCAGCATTAATGGAGGTTCCGCAGGGAATGCTGCAGGGCTCGGCACTGCCCAGAAGTGTAGAAAGATTGGAACGTTTACCCCACTTGAAAGCTAAGAGGTTAACCTGACAGTTTCACTGTTGGCAGATGAAGGCAGGCTTCCTCAATCAGAGACAAAGAACTTCGTTACTCAGCATAGCAATTAATATGAACAGCATATTTTCATCAACTTCCTCATGCCCCTGAGCCCCATGGGAGCGCCGTGAAGTGAAGTTGCTCAGTCGTGTCCGACTCTTTGCGACCCCGTGGACTATAGCCCACCAGGCTCCTCCGTCCATGGGATTCTCCAGGCAAGAATACTGGAGTGGGTTGCCATTTCCTCCTCCAGGGGATCTTCCCAACCCAGGGATCGAACCCCGGTCTCCTTCATTGCAGGCAGATGCTTTAACCGCTGAGCTACCAGGGAAGGCCATGGGAGCACCATGGAGGGGCCCAAATGGTTACCTGCCTGCACAGTGGGTTGCATTATAGGAGAAAAAGCCTGGACTTGGGAAAGCTCAGTTCTTCACCGCAGGCATCAAGTATGCCTTCCCTTTGCTGTGGAGACACACTATGTTTATCAGACTGGAGGATAAGAGCACCTGTTCTTTAGTTGAAAAATGACTTCTCTCTGCTTTGAGAGACACTATCCCTATTTGTATAGTGACCACAGGATGGTCACTATACAAGTATTCTTGAAGAGGTAATCCAGAACAGAGAGAAGTTAGTGCCTTGAATTCAAGACATGAAGAAACCCAAGAGACCCATGAAGAATTAATTTCCAACACGAATCTTCAATCAAGTAGAGGAGATAAGGAACTAGGAACAGTGACTGCGTGTCCACAGGGCCTTCTGTGGAGACACTGCAGTGACTGTAACAGCTCATGTGATAAGCATCTCAGAGCCTGCATCATCTGAGAGGTGGTTTCCCTGCATGACTGCACAAGTAGGGTGATGGTGGAGATTCTGGTGAAAGGTTTAGTCCTCCAGGCCCAATCTATTCAAGTCACCACAATTTGGGCTATGCTAACCAACTGATTTCAAATAGGTGACAACTAGGAAAATGTAACCATTTATCATTGCCAGAATTCAGAATACATTAGTGAGACACCTGAAGTTTGGTGGCACCACCAGAGGCTTCTGTTACAGCTTTGGAGTGCTATTCATGTTGTGTTGATCTAGTTCAAGGGCTGGCAACGCATAGCCCACAGGCCGCATCTGGCCACTGTGTGTTTTGGTGAATAAAGTTTTATTGGACCACAGCTCTTCATTCATTTGATTCTGTGATTCACTGGCAGAGCTGAATAGCTGCCCATAAAACATAAAATATTTACTACCTGGCCCTTGGGCTTCCCTAGTGGCTCAGATGGTAAGGAATCCACCTGCAATGTAGGAGACCTGGGTTTGATCCCTGGGTCAGGAAGATCCTCTGGAGGGTCTTACTGTCTTGGATCACTCACTCTGGAGGAATCCAGATGCTATGTTTGCTGGAAAACTCAACCTCTTGAAGACATCCAAGTGGTGAGGGGCCACAGTCTCCTGCTCACAGCCATGTGAGTGAATCATTTGGAAGAATATTCTCCAATTTCAATCAAGTCTTCAGATGATCACTACAGCTAAAACCAACATCTCAACCTCAATCTCATGACAGACCCAAAATAAAACAACTCAGTTAGACCAGCCTCAAATTCCTGACCCATAAAGAAAATGTATCAGAAAATAAATATTTTTTTTTTAATAGAGTTCTGTTTGCAGTTTTTTAAGGACTATCCACACTGTTCTCCATAGTGGCTGTATTAGTTTGCATTCCCACCAACAGTGTAAGATGGTTCCCTTTTCTCCACACCCTCTCCAGCATTTACTGCTTGTAGGCTTTTGGATCGAAGCCATTCTGACTGGTGTGAAGTGGTGCCTCGTTGTGATCTTGATTTGCATTTCTCTGATAATGAGTGATGTTGAGCATCTTTTCATGTGTTAGCCATCCGTATGTCTTCTTTGGAGAAATGTCTGTTTAGTTCTTTGGCCCATTTTTTGATTGGGTCATTTATTTTTCTGGAGTTGAGCTGCATAAGTTGCTTGTATATTTTTGAGATTTGCTGTTTGTCAGTTGCTTCATTTGCTATTGTTTTCTCCCATTCTAAAGACTGTCTTTTCACCTTGCTTATAGTTTCCTTTGTTGTGCAGAAGCTTTTAATTTTAATTAGATCCCATTTGTTTATTTTTGCTTCTATTTCCAGTATTCTGGGAGGTGGATCATAGAGGAGCCTGCTGTGATTTATGTCAGAGTGTTTTGCCTATGTTCTCCTCTAGGAGTTTTATAGTTTCTGGTCTTACATTTAGATCTTTAATCCATTTTGAGTTTATTTTTGTGAATGGTGTTAGAAAGTGTTTTAGTTTCATTCTTTTACAAGTGGTTGATCAGTTTTCCCAGCACCACTTGTTAAAGAGATTGTCTTTACTCCATTGTATATTCCTGCCTCCTTTGTCGAAGATAAGGTGCCCATAGGTGTGTGGATTTATCTCTGAGCTTTCTATTTTGTTCCATTGATCTATATTTCTGTCTTTGTGCCAGTACCATACTGTCTTGATGACTGTGGCTTTGTAGTAGAGCCTGAAGTCAGGCAGGTTGATTCCTCCAGTTCCATTCTTCTTTCTCAAGATTGCTTTGGCTATTCGAGGCTTTTTGTATTTCTATATAAATTGTGAGATTATTTGTTCTAGCTCTGTGAAAAATACTGCTGGTAGCTTGATAGGGATTGCATTGACTCTGTAGATTGCTTTGGGTAGTATACTCATTTTCACTATATTGATTCTTCTGATCCATGAACATGGTATATTTCTCCATCTATTAGTGTCCTCTTTGATTTCTTTCATCAATGTTTTATAGTTTTCTATATATAGGTCTTTAGTTTCTTTAGGTAGATATATTCCCAAGTATTTTATTATTTTCATGGGCATACACACCGAGGAAACCAGAATTAAAAGAGATACGTGTACCCCAATGTTCATCACAGCACTGTTTATAATAGCCAGGACATGGAAGCAACCTAGATGTCCATCGGCAGATGAATGGATAAGAAAGCTGTGGTACATATACACAATGGAGTATTACTCAGCCATTAAAAAGAATACATTTGAATCATTTCTAATGAGGTGGATGAAACTGGAGCCGATTATACAGAGTGAAGTAAGCCAGAAAGAAAAACACCAATACAGTATACTAACACATATATATGAAATTTAGAAAGATGGTAATGATAACCCTCTATGCGAGATAGCAAAAGACACACAGATGTAAAGAACAGACTTTTGGACTCTGTAGGAGAGGGAGAGGGTGGGATGATTTGGGAGAATGACATTGAAACATGTATACTATCATGTAAGAAACGAATCGCTAGTCTAGGTTCGATACAGGATACAGGATGCTTGGGGCTGGTGCACTGGGATGACCCAGAGAGATGATATGGGGAGGGAGGTGGGAGGGGGTTCAGGGTTGGGAACTCATGTACACCTGTGGTGGATTCATGTCAATGTATGGCAAAACCAATACAGTATTGTAAAGTAAAAAAAAAAAAAAACATAGACACTTTCTAAGTACATAATTTTTAATTTTGAAAAAAATAAATAAAATGGAAGGGTTGGGATGATTTGCCACATAGTGATAATTAATAAAACCATTAAATAGCTTTTTACTCAGTTTTAAGCTTCTTAATTTGTAACATGCACTTTGTTGTAAGATGTTGGTTATATCTTCAATGGAATGAATATTCAAGAGGTTCATTCACTGTCGTGAATTGAATTTTAAAAATTTTTAATCAATTTTGGCACTGATTAACTGATTTCTCTTGATGTGTCTAATGACACTGGTATAAAAACTGACATTTAACTACAGAGTTCTGCTAATGGGCTTCCCACATGGCAGTAGTGGTAAGAATCCGCCTGCCAAAATGAAAGACATGAGTTTGATCCCTGGGTTGGGACGATCCCCTGGAGAAAGAAATGGCAACCCACTCCAGTATTTTTGTCTGGAAAATTCCATGGGCAGAGGAACCTGGTGGGCTATAGTCCATAGGGTCACAAAGAGTTGGACACAATTGAAGCAACTTAACACACACTCTCCTAGTGAAACACATCAATTATGGCAGTTTTGCTTTTCATGTGCGAAGTTAAAATTGGGATAGAAAATAATGAAATTATTTGAGACGAATCACTTGATTTAAAATGAAGTCTTGCTTCACAGAGTGATACGTAAATGCACTTTTGCAGTAGTGTAGAATAAAGCCATTGTTTTTGAGCAATCACCTTGAAAATAATTAAATTCAAATTCACTTCTGCTTTTTCGCCGTCTTAAATTAGAAAGAACATTTTTTTCTAGCACAATACTGTACTCCACCCAAATCTGTATGTGCACTATCTCCACTGTGCAGATTTTAAAAGTACGTCCACAAATTCTTCGACACTCCTCCCTTCAAAACATGGAGCCTACTTTTCAACGTCTTGGGTGTAATTTGGACTTAGTGATTCACTTCTGAGGATCAGAGTATGCAAAGAGAAAAACAGTAACCACAACAAAGTAGAAATAACCACAATGAAGTCTATGAAGAAATTTATTTTATTTTCACTATAAAATAAAGAGGCCAAAATGCTTCCTGTATTTTTTAAACAAAATCAAATTATCAGTCATATTTAAAACTATGAAATGTAAAAGTACTACATTTCAGTACTTGTGGAAAATGGTTCAACTAATAGAACCTCATCTCCCAAACACATCTACCAGAAAACAAAAAAATATAGAAAGTCAACGAAAAACATACTACAAAAAAATAAATAAACCATAACAAGTATAAAGAAATAACAGGAAAAAGTAATGAAACAAAATCTGAATGGTTAAACAAAATAAAACATGCAAAGATTAATTAGATAAATCTTTAGTTAGGTTGATCGAGAAAAAGGAGAAATAAATATTAGGGATGAAAAGATCATACTTACAAATAGTGTACAGATACTAAAATTCATAAGAAAATATCACAACTTTATACCAGCCATTTGAAAACTGATGAATAATTTCTTAAGAAAATAAAACTAACTTGTGAAAAAAAATCTTAAAGAGTCTATGACCATTAAAGAAAGTGAGTATAGTCTGTCCATTCTAGTTTACAAAATAAAAGCAGGCTTCCCAGGTGGCTCAGATGGTAAAGAGCTGCCTGAAATGCAGGATACCTGTGTTTGATCCCAGGGTCAAGAAGATTCCCTGGAGAAGGGAATGGCTACCCACCCCAGTATTCTTGCCTGGAGAATCCCCGTGGGCAGAGGAGCCTGGTGGGCTATATAGTCCATAGGGTCACAAAGAGTCGGACATGACTGAACTGACAAATACACACGTGACTCTACAAATGAGTTTTACCAAACATTCAAGAATCCTAACATTTTTTATATGAATAAGTATATCATTGATATGATAGTATATCAGTGATACCAAAACCAAACAAACAATATAAGACAATTTTAGGTTAATCTCACTTGTGACTATACAGTACAAGAAAAATTATCATAGGGTGGTTTGTGAACAAGCATTCAAACTTCGAAAAAATATCTTTAAAATCCACAAATATATTATTAATAATAGTATTGATCAAGACCAAGTAGGGTTAATACCAAGCATGCCAGGATGGTTCAACATTAGAAAATCTATTTAGGAAATCACCACAAGGATAATGGGAAGGAAAAAAGAAAACCTTGCCATTTAATTAGATGTAGAAAAAGCATTTGTTTAAACTCACCATCCATTCAGGCCTTAAGAAAACAAGATGTGCGATTCTATAGAACTTTTCTCAGAACTACTGTCAAGCAGATTATGATAAAACCTGAGTTACTTAGCCATGTAAGGGTTTTAAGTTAAGAGAAGTGCTATCCAAAAAAAAAAATCTAATTACTTAATTGTAATCTTGTGACAACTGAAAACTCATTTCTGGTAACATATCAAAACGTATATTGTTTTGTTGACAGAAATGTAACCTCTACATACCTGTGTGGGCCTAGTTTTTAAAAAAATTTACTTTAGTCAACAGATGGCAGGCAATTGAAAGCAGAAGCAGACATGAGAATCCAGCTGTCTTCCATCAAGTCAGACATTAAAGAAATCTACAAAATCATCAACTATGGTGCTTCTCTCTAAACATTTTACTTTGGAAACTATAAATGTTTGTCATAAAAATCCAGTTCTGTACAAACAGGTGATCGATTTCCTACTGTCACGTAAAGTAAATTAATATGTTTTAAAGAAAATACAGTCTTCTCACTTGGTCAGAGCTGTCAGTTTTATTAGGGCTTCCCTGGTGGCTCAGCACCGAAGAATTCACCTGCAGTATAGGAACCACAGAAGATAGGGTTCAGTCCCTAGATTGGGAAGATTCCCTGGAGGAGGGCATGGCAACCCACTCCAGTGATTCTTGCCTGGAGAATCCCATGGACAGAGGAGCCTGGCGAGCTATAGTCCATGGGGTCGCAAAGATTCAGACACAGCTGAAGTGACTTAGCACAGCACACACAAGCTTTGACTACAAACAGTTCTGTTTAACTTCTCTCTTTTCTGGCAATGACTAGGATCCTAGCAACAGGGCCTTTGGAAGACCTAGCCCAAGCAATACAGCAGTTTCTTCAACCATTCCTAGCACCATGACTTGACTGGTTCACCTGGAAGATAAAGTGACCTGCTATGATGCTCTAATACCAAATCTAAAGTTAAGAAACAGTTTTAACTCTCTAAAACTTTCAACAAAAAGCTGTTTGTGTGGGTCTGTCAAACTTGTATGGTAACTTGCTGCCAACCTTTCACTTACCATTTGTCAGAAAACAATTTCCCAAACACATTTTAGGTAAGTGTGTACCACTTCACATATTTGAATAAAATAAAGTTTAAACAAGTATGAATAAGATAATTTCCAGAGGCATACTATAAACACATTTTTATAAACAGAAATTGCTACATCATTCTTTTAAACATATCTAATAGAAATTAAATACTATAGCAATTTGATTCCCACCATTATCAATAAAATACAAGAAAGTTCAACAGTCAGACATTTAGCATCATTCACTGGATCTGTAGTTTTACTCCATTTCCCTTACAGAATTATAGTATATTTGGGGTGCTGAAAATAACTTAGTTTATTCCCCCTACAATGTATGTGTGTGCGTGTGTGTGTGCGTGTGTACACACCAAGTCACTCAGTTGTGTCCAACTCTTTGTGACCCCATGGACTACAGCCTACCAGGCTCCTCTGTCTCTGGAATTTTCTTCATCCAGGGGATCTTCCTGACCAATGATCGACCCATGTCTCTTGCATCTCTTGCATTGCAAGCAGATTCTTTACCACTGAACCACCAGGGAAGCCCTATAATACTGCTGTGTGATAAAAGTATGAATATAAATTTTTTTAAAATTTTAATTAATTTCTTTTGAATAAGCTGTAGGTATTAAAAATATTTTTCTAGATTGTTACTAAATAAAAATTAGAACAAAAATGTTAAAGATAGAAACATTAAAAATATTATATATAGGTAATTAAGAATAAAATATTTTAAATCATACTGAAAATTCATCTGTTAGAGAGTTGAGAGTAGTTTGTAGGGTGTTTTTAGTTCATAGTTTCATAAATATATATTACTTATAACTATATATATTACTATTTCTATAACATTTATATATAACTAAAATAAGACAGCAGTTGATCCTACTTTTCCTGTTTATAGATGAAATCACTGAAAAAACTTTTCATGTAAATATGAAGATAATGAGTTTTACAGTAACTCAATCTTTATTACTTGGTGTCACTACCGTCACTAAATTTTTCTGAGTAATATGCTAAATCTGAAGTAGTTTCTAATGATTTATTGACTGAGAGCTCCATTAGGACTTTCCTTCTTTTGGCCATGTGGCACGTGAGATCTTAGTTCCCTGACTAGGGATCAAACCCATGCCCCCTGCGGTGGAAGTGTGGCGTCTTAACTACTGGACTGCCAGGGAAGTCCCTCTGCTAAGCTTTTAAGCAACTGAAAACCACTGAGTTGCAAACAAGTATTTGTTAGCCATTACAAACGTTTTTTGCAACATATTTCAAATTACCTCTCTAGATTCCCGGGGTTTCTGATTTCCCCACCATGGCCACTGTAAAATTAGAGCTACATGAGTCAGAATCATGTCTTAATTCTGTAAATGAAAGGACAAATATGCAAGAGACAGTAGGAAAGAGAACCAATCTGAGGTGACTATATTAACAGGAAGATTGATTTTTGGAGAGTACATGAGAAAATAACAGATTCACTTAAAATTCTCCATGTACAACAAGCATCTCTTGAAAAGTCCTAGTGTGTTCTATTTGCTAAAATCTGATTTAGGTAACATAAGGGTATTTACTGTCTCACATTTAGGAGTAAATATAGTATCAATGAGGGTCTCTTCTTATGAATTAAGATGCAGCCACTTCTGCATACTGTCCAAAGTTATACTGATGAATTTATCTGAAAGAGAGTTGGAGGGTATGGACAGTGAAAGTCACCTATCATTCAGAAAGCCTTCACACTGGTAAGCATTTGGGAGAAAAAAAGAAACAAGGTTTAACTCAAGGATTGACTTGGTATATCTGTGTATGTTCTTACCCTGCAAAAATCTGAATATTATATAGTCTCTTAGTGTGAGTCTCTTCTGTGAACTATAATTGACACAGAGTCTACAAAGTATCCAGATGAAAAGACTAACTTAAATTCAAACTAAAACACACAGTGAAAGTTCCTGAACCAAGACAGACCAGATTCTAGTTTGAGATCAAATAAAAAGGGCAAGTATGATCTATAGCTGGCTTTACCAGTGCTTCTACCACACACACTCTCTCCATCCAAGCATGAGATGGTGAGAGTGTGTGAAAACTCTGCATAGACTGAGACATGGCAGAGTGATAAAGGGTCCTGAAAAGTGCTCCAGCAGAGATACCAAAGTGTTACATGTGTGTACAGTATTGCTTTGAAGGTTATAAAGTTTCTAAAAGAAGAGAGGAGAAAATGAACAGAACTGATATTCTAGGAATATTCTAGGTAACTGCTTTCCTCTAGTGAGAGCTTTGGTCATGCAACAGATTGTGGGGACTTCTGATTTTGGCTATAGTAGACTAACATTTTATCAGGCCAACTGCCCTGGCCAAATATTAGATGTAGTTAGAGATACAAAATCCACCTGCAATGCAGGAGACTCAGCTTCAGTCCTTGGGTTGGCAAGATCCCCTGGAGAAGGAAATGGCAACTTATCCCAGCATTCTTGCTGGGGAAATCCCAAGGACAGAGGAGGCTGGCGAGCTACAATCCATGCGGTCGCAAGAGTCGGACATGACTTAGCAACTAAACCAGCACCATAGATACCAATATAAAGATGGAGAGATCTGTATGGTCTACTTGAAAAGACCAGGGCCACCAAAGCAGTAAGGTCTGAAGGCTCCAGAGCATGCCCAGAAGGGAAGTACAGAAATGAGGCTATTTAGCATTTGTTTTCCCCTTAGGGCAACTGCCGATTCTTATGCAGTAGCCCAAGACGGAAAAGGATGAACAGGCAAAAAGACATAACACTGAAAGAAGCACTCCCCAGGTCAGCAGGAGAAGAGTGCAGAAACAGCTCCAGAAAGAATGAAGGGGCTCTGAGCCAAAGTGAAAACAACGCCCAGGTGGAGATGTGACAGGTGATGGAAGTAAAGTCTGATGCTGTAAAGAACAATACTGCATAGGAACCTGGAATGTTAGATCCATGAATCAAGGTAAATTGGAAGTGGTCAAACAGGAAATGGCAAGAGGGAATAATGACATTTTAGGAATCAGTGAATTAAAATGGACTAGAATGGGCGAATTTAATTCAGATGACCATTACTTCCACTACTGTGGGCAAGAATCCCTTAGAGGAAATGGAGTAGCCCTCATAGTCAACAAAAGTCCGAAATGCGGTACTTGGATGCAATCTCAAAAACGACAGAATTATCTCTGTTCGTTCCCAAGGCAAACCATTCAATATCATACTATGCCCCAACCACAAAGCTGAAGTTGAAAGGTTCTATGAAGACCTACAAGACCTTCTAGAACTAACACCCAAAAATGATGTCCTTTTCATCATAGGGGACTGGAATGCAAAAGTAGGAAGTCAAGAGATACCTTGTGTAACAAGAAAATTTGGCCTTGGAGAACAAATATAAGCAGGGCAAAGATTAACAGAGTTTTGCCAAGGAACACACTGGTCATAGCAAACACTCTTTTCTAACAACATAAAGAATGACTCTACACATGGACATCACCAGATGGTCAACATCAAAATCAGACTGATTATACTTTTGCAGCCAAAGATGGAGAAGCTCTAAACAGTCAGCAAAAACAAGAGAGTGAGCTGACTGTGGTTCAGAACCATGAAATCCTTATTGCAAAAGTCAGACTTAAATTGAAGAAAGTAAGGAAAAACACTAGACCATTCAGGTCTGACCTAAATCAGATCCCTTACAATTATACAGTGGAAGTGAGACTCAAGGGATTAGATCTGATAGGCAGAGTGCCTGATGAACTATGGACAGAGGCTCATAATACTGTACAAGAGGCAGTGATCAAAACCATCCCCAAGAAGAAATGCAAAATGGCAAAATGGTTGTCGGAGGAGGCCTCACAAATAGCTCAGAAAAGAGAAGCAAAATTCAAGGGAGAAAAGAAAAGATATATCCATCTGAATACAGAGTTCCAAAGAATATCAAAGAGAGATAAGAAAGCCTTCGTAAGTGATCAGTGCAAAGAAACAGAGGAAAAACAATAGAATGGGAAAGACTAGAGATCTCTTCAAGAAAATCAGAGGTACCAAGGGAACATTTCATGCAAAGATGGACACAATAAAAGGCATAAATGGTATGGACCTAACAGAAGCAGAAGATATTAAAAGAGGTGGCAAGAATACACAGAACTATACAAAAAGATCTTAATGACTCAAATAATCACGATGGTGTGATCACTCACCTAGAGTCAGACATCCTGGGGTGTGAAGTCAAGCAAGCCTTAGGAAGCATCACTACAAACATAGCTAGTGGAAATGATAGAATTCCAGACGAGGTATTAAATCCTAAAAGACGATGCTGTGAAAATGCTGCATTCAATATGCCCATAAATTTGGACAACTCAGCAGTGGCCACAGAACTGAAAAAGGTCAGTTTTCATTCCAATCCCAAAGGAAGGCAATACCAAAGAATGCTCAAACTACCACACAGTTGTACTCATCTCACGTGCTAGCAAAGTAATGCTCAAAATTCTCCAAGCCAGGCTTCAACAGTACATGACTGTGAACTTCCAGATGTTCAAGCTGGATTAAGAAAAGGCAGAGGAACCAGAGATCAAATTGCCAACATCCGTTGGACCACAGAAACAGTAAGAGAGTTCCAAAAAAACATCTATTTCTGCTTTATTGACTATGCCAAAGCCTTTGACTATGTGGATCACAATAAACTGTGGAAAATTCTTAAAGAGATGAGAATACCAGACTACCTTGCCTGCCTCCTGAGAAATCTGTATGCAGGTCAAGAAGCAACAGTTAGACCTGGACATGGAACAATGTACTGGTTTCAAATTGGGAAAGGAGTATGTCAAGGCTGTTTATCATCACCCTGCTTATTTAACTTATATGCAGAGTACATCATGAGAAATGCTGGACTGGAAGAAACACAAGCTGGCATCAAGACTGCTGGGAGAAATATCAGTTACTTCAGATACGCAGATGACACCACCCTTATGGCAGAAAGGGAAGAGGAACTAAAAAGCCTTTTGATGAAAGTGAAAGAGGAGAGTGAAAAAGTTGGCTTAAAGCTCAACATTCAAAAAACTATTGGTATTGGGTCCCATCACTTCATGGCAAATAGATGGGGAAACAGTGGAAATAGTGACAGACTTTATTTTTGGGGGTCCAAAATCACTGCAGATGATGACTAGAGCCATGGAAATTAAAAGATGCTTGCTCCTTGGAAGGAGGAGGCAAAGGCACCCCACTCCAGTACTCTTGCCTGGAAAATCCTATGGACAGAGAAGCCTGGAAGGCTGCAGTCCATGGGGTCGCTGAGGGTCAGACACGACTGAATGGCTTCACTTTCAGATTTCACTTTCATGCATTGGAGAAGGAAATGGCAACCCACTCCAATGTTCTTGCTGGAGAATCCCAGGGACGGCGGAGCCTGGTGGGCTGCCGTCTATGGGGTCGCACAGAGTCAGACACGACTGAAGTGACAGCAGCAGCAGCAGCAGCTCCTTGGAAGAAAACTATGACCAACCTAGATAGCATATAAAAAGCAGAGACATTACTCTGCTGACAAAAGTCTGTCTAGTCAAAGCTATGGTTTTTCCAGTCATCATGTATGGATGTGAGAGTTGGATTATAAAGAAAGCTGAGCACCAAACAGTTGATGCTTTTGAATTGTGGTGTTGGAGAAGACTCTTTGAGTCTCTTGGGCTGCAAGAAGATCCAACCAGTCCACCCTAAAGAAGAACAGTCCTGAGTGTTCATTGGAAGGACTGATGTTGAAGCCAAAGCTCCAATACTTTGGCCACCAGATGTGAAGAACTGACTCACTGGAAAAGACCCTGATGCTGGGAAAGACTGAAGGCAGGAGAAGGGGATGACAGAGGATGAGACAGTTGGATGATATCACTGACTCAATGGACATGAGTTTGAGCATGCTCCAGGAGTTGGTGATGGACAGGGAAGCGTGGCATACTGCAGTCCATGAGGTCTCAAACAGTCTGACGTGACTGAGCAACTGAACTGAATGTAACTGAAGACTGAAAAGCTAAAGGTGGGAAAAGCTGAGCAGAAAATGGTAATCCAGAGGCTGATAAGGTAAATAGAGTTGAACACAGTCTTATAAGTGTGGGGATAAACCAAAACTGCACTTCAAGATCAGCTGAGGTGAAAGAACGCTGGATGAAATGTAAATATACCAACCCTCAAAAGGACTGAAGATCAGTTGTGAACCAGTTAATTCTCCCAGTGATCTGTTTTTATGCAAACTGCCTGCTGCTAGGGTCAAAAAGTAAATCCTTTCTGTACTTCCCTGGTGGCACAGAGGATAAGAATCCTTCTGCCAAAGCAGGGGACACGGGTTCAATCCCTGGTCCAGGAAGATTCCACATGCCACAGAGCAACAAAGCCTGTGTGCTAGAGCCCATAGTCTGCAACAAGAGAAGCCACCGCAGTGAGAAGTCTGCGTACTGCAGCGAAGAGCTGTCCCTGGCTCACTGCAACTAGAGAAAGCCCTCACAAAGCACTGAGACGTGGTGCTGAGTGTAAAGTTCCCCAAATGGCTGGAGCTTGAGCAGGCACCTTGGACCATGGAGTGGAGTCACACATTGCGGAGAGTGGAGCAACAACATAAGAAACCCAGGTCTGTATACATATATAAGAAACCTAGGTCCATATTCATACACAAGAAACCTAGGTCCATACACATACATAGGAGACCTAGGTCCATCTTCATACACAAGAAACCTAGATCTATATACATATATAGGAAACCTGGGTCCCCAAACTGCTTGTATCTAGACATCATTTAAAAAGAGAGAAATTTCTTTCTTGTATAAACCAATTTTGGATTTTTTTGTCACGCAGAACCAAACCTAATCAATACTGAATTCATAAGAACGTCTCCTAAAACTAAAGAATAGTAATATCCTTCTAATACTAGACTAGATCTTGTCTAGTATCCAGAGAATAATAATAAATCTTAACAGCAACAACAACATTTTATCCCAATTTAAAAATGAGCAGGGCTTCCCCGGTGGTCCAGTGGTTAAGCCTCCGCCTTGAAATGCAGGGGACACTGGTTCGATCCCTGGTCCGGGAAGATTCCACATGCCACAGGGCAGCTAAGCCCGCGTGCCACAGCTACCGAGCCTGCACTCTGTAGAGTCCGCAAGCTGCAACCACTGAGCGCACATGCCACGACTGCTGCAGCCTGCGCCCGAGCCCATGCTCTGCAACGAGAAGCCACTGCAAAAGAAGCCCTCACACGGCAACTAGAGCAGCCCCTGTCCACAGCTCCAGAAAGCCCGCGCAGCAGCGAAGACCCAACCCAGCACAGGCAAAAGTGAGTAAATTTGAAAAAGGCTGGACAAGGGTTTAAATGAAATAAAAATGAACAAGATATTTCTCCGAAGAAGATACACAATCAGTCAACAAGTATGTGAAAAGATGCTCAACATCATTAGTCATGAGAGAAATTCTATTCAAACCCACGACATAATACTATCTACCCACTAGGACGGCCATAATTTTTAAAAATGCAAAGTAACAAGTATTGGAGAGACCGTGAAGAGAGTGGATCCCTCAATGACCTTGCTGAAGCGGAATGTAAAATTTGGCAGCTGCTGTGAAAAACAGTTTGGTATTTCCTTAAAAGTTAAATACAGAATTATCGGCAATTCTACTTCTATGAGGGCTTCCCTGGTGGCTCAGAGGTTAAAGCATCTGCCTCCAATGTAGGAGACCCGGGTTTGATCCCTGGGTCGGGAAGATCCCCTGGAGAAGGAAATGGCAATCCACTCCAGTATTCTTGCCTGGAGAATCCCATGGACGGAGAAGCCTAGTAAGTTACAGTCCATGGGGTCGCAAAGAGTCAGACACGACTGAGCGACTTCACCTTCTACTTCTATGTATGGACTTTCCTGGTGGCTCAGAGGTAAAGAATCTGCCCACAATGCAGGAGACCTGGGTTCGATCCCTGGGTCAGGAATATCCCCTAGAGAAGGAAATAGCAACCCACTCCAGTATTCTTGCCTGGAAAATCCCATAGACAGAGGAGCCTGGCAGGCTATATAGTTCGTGAGGTCAGTAAGAGTCAGACATGACTGAGCAAAGAACACTTTACTTCACTTTCCTACTCCCCAAAGAACTGAAAACAGGTGATCATAAAAATAATTGAACACAAATGCCCATAGAAGAAGCACTATTCGCAACATTGAAAAAGTAGAAACAACCCAAGTGTCCACAAAGATTGATAATCAAGTTGTGGTATATACATGCTATGGAATGTTATTCAGCCATAAAAAAATGAAGTACTGATACATGCTACAACCTCAAAAGCACGCTAAGTCAAAGAAGATAGGCATAAAAGGTCACGTGTTGTACAATGCCATTTATATGAAATGCCCAGAATAGGTAAATCTATAGAGACAGAAAGCAGGTTGGTAGTCACCAGGGGCAGCGTGGGAGGTTGGGGAGTGATTGTTTAATATACCAAATGCTACTAAACTGTTCATTTAAAATAGTTAATTTTATGTTACATGTATTTTGCTTTTTTAAAAAAAGAGGTAAATTCAGCAACAGCTATTTAACTAACAAATCCAGTAAGAATAAAAAAGCTTCTCTCTCCACAGTCCTGATAAAAGACTGACTGTTCTATTGCCAATAAAAAGTGAATTAGAACCAACTCAGAATCTATTTAATCAACAATAACTTGATCAAGTAACCTTGCCTCTGGGAGCCAACGATTCAGTGAGTCTCACACTTTTGAAGGCCAACCAGTCGACAAACTTATCACTAAATCTTCTGACAGCCAGCTGGCTAATGTGTCTTGCCAGAATAACCATGTTTGTAAGGGTGACTCAACCCACTCCACCTCTGTAAGCAACATAACACAAAAACAATACCCAAATCAAAAACCTTATATAAAATTAGCAGTTGGATTTACTCAAAATGACAGGCCTAACCAGCATAACTTTCCCTTAAATAATACAGATTTTGTTCCAGATATCAAGTGGTAATCTTGATCTCTCCCTTGGATAACCCTCAAATCAAGATTTTTTTATAAGACCTTACTGACAGTATCCCAGGGGACCCTTGGACCAACAAGGAAGACCAGTGTCCTCTTGAGTCCCAAACTCCAATAGTTCTCACATCTGTTGCTGGGTGAGTCTCTCAAAAACAATCTGAACTTTTACTAGTTTCTTTGAGATCCAATTGCTGAATTTATTTTATCTAAGAGTTCTAAACAAATAACAGATCTTCGTATAACGTTACTGAGTACATTTAGATATGAATTTATGATGATCAGACCCACTGCTTGGTTTCACTTTCTTGTTGATCTATTTATATAAATTCTTATATATTCTTATTTTGTCCATTACTGTCTTGTATCTGTTGAACATACACAGAAGTGCTTCAGAGGGAACAGATGGAGGTGTAAGCTAGGTCTCCAAGTCAACACACGTTGGCCCTGAAGACTAATGGTTCATTAGTTGGATGAAAACAAGCTGCTAAAATGACTGGGTTAAACTTTGCTTTCGAGTCCCTGATGAGATCATCTTAAGAGTACTCTGCAAGGCCTGGCAATTTGTGAAAGAAGTTCATTTTGTTTAGTCCATATTTCAGGACCAATTGCTGGGGTCCCTGATCACGTGGCTCCTTCCTATCCTCTGCTTCACTGAATTAACAGCGCCGTTCATTAGCAAACACACTTTGCTGTCATTAACAAACACACTTGACTTACATAGTGCCTTTTCCTTGTTGTCACTGATTAGACTATGTCAAAGGCATGATTCTTCTGGCAGAATTCTCACAATAATCCAATCCTTTGTGCTTACCTTGATAAAGGGAGATTTTTGCTAAAACTGTCTTAGAATTACAATAACCATTATAGGGAACTTCTGATAGGTCAAAGATGATATATTTCAAAGGAGCTCTAGAAAAACACGGGGGAAAAAGGCTAAAGCATTCAACAGTCAACTGCTGAGGCCTCAAAATGAAACAAAGACTCTTAGCCTCTCTGAAAGAAATACCAGTTAATTCCTATTTTAACCTTCTAAAACCCACCCTGCTTGCACCTTTCTCTCTACCCAGCTGTATTTCTACCATCCACTAAAATCCCTTCTATCCTTCTGCACCTTCTTTTACCTCCCAAACAAGTAATCATTTCCTGCAAGTTTTTCTTAACAGATCATTTACATTATATATATATCCCTTCAGAACTAATACACCAGCTGCTGCTGCTGCTAAGTCGCTTCAGTCATGTCCGACTCTGCGACCCCATAGATGGCAGCCCACTAGGCTCCTCTGTTCCTGGGATTCTCCAGGCAAGAATACTAGAGTGGGTTGCCATTTCCTTCTCCAATGCATGAAAGTGGAAAGTGAAAGTGAAGTCACTCAGTCATACACCAGAATACAGATCTAAAGAAACTGATCTTTGAACCTTGATCTAGAATCAAGTTGAGAGCTTTAATCAAGGATTTTTCTTAACCTTAGGAAGACAGGTTTATACAAGAGTTCAGATTTTGTAAGATTTTTACGGTCCTGGACTACTAAGTTTGTACTAACCAGTTCACTTAATTATCAGCCCCTAAGATGAGGGCAAAAGAGTCAAAACCAGCTTCGGCATTGGGAGATTGTGTTCACCTATGGCTGATTCGTGTCAATGTATGGCAAAACAAATACAGTATTGTAATTAAAAAAAAAAAAAAAAAACAATGACAACAAAAACAACACAAAAAGCTAGGAGATGGCTTAAATATTCAGCTCTTCATAATTCAAGGAATGACCTGGAAGGAGTAAGCAAACAGGAAATGTATGATTAAGGCATTTCAGATGCCTTTCCTTTAGGAAAAGTCTTAATGAAAATCAAAACTATAAACAAACAAACATAAAAAGATGAAGTGAGTAAGTAGCAGATTCCAAAACAAATCCAGAAAAAAATTTCAAACAACATTCTAGAGTATCCTCAAAAGCAAATGTGAAGACGGGCTTGCCTGTTTTTTTGAAAATGGTTCCAAAAGTACCAACTGAGATAATCTTCAACATGTCACTAAACACTTCAAAAATCTAGAAATCAAAACAAACTTCTGACCTTCAAGATAAAGCAGATGATATACAAAACAAAAATAAGACCAAAAGCTTTTCTGTTCTATGAGAAATGAGCAGCTGTGTTAATAATACCATAAGCAGGAAGGCCAGGGGAATAATTCACATCCTGTAATGACTAAAAACAGGACAACTAGCCAAAATCTCCCCAGTAACTTACTCCAGGAAACGTTAGTGTTAATCGCTCAGTCGTGTCCGATTCTTTGCAACCCCATGGACTGTATAGCCCAGCAGGCTCCTCTGTCCATGGAATTCTCCAAGCAAGAATACTGGAGTGGGTTGCCATGCCCTTCTCCAGGGCCCTGGCCTTTTAAATATAGATGAACAACAATATACAGATGTGGGTAACTTTACATACTAATCATTCTAGAACCACAGAACATCAGATCCCTCAGAGTACTAAAACCACTCAAATGGTGGAAATGTCCAACAATCTTTAATGATTATCTTGGAACCATGATCAGAATTTAGTACTTTCCTCATGATACAATTTAATAGGTAAGGTTTTGTTTCATAAATGAAACTGCCACATAAAATTTACTGCAGAATTATTTTTCAAAATTGTGGAAAATGCTATGTATCACCAAAGTATAGCTGATTTTGACATACAACTACACTATGCATGATTTAAAAATTAACCAAAGGATAAGCTACGATCCCAGAATTTTATGGGCAAAAGACTCTCAAGACATAGGTAAAGTATTTGGAGGTGAATTTAAGGGTCTAGGCTGATTCTTCCTAGATTATCATAACCCTTTCTTTTTGTACAGACATGTAAGGTTAAGCCTATACTGTCCAATACAATAGCCACTAGCAACATGTGATTAGTGATCTCTTGAAATGTGACAAGTGTGACTGAAAAACAAAATTTCAAATGTTTATTTAATCTTAATTAATGAAAACTTCAAAAGGGACACCAGATCAAGTTATTGGAAGACCTTCAACTTCATTTGGGAAAAACTTGGGCATATGAATTTATTTTTAACAGTAAATTTTCTGAAATCAAAGTATTTCTGATGAAAATTTCCTATCTAAATTGGAATGTGCTATAAATTTAAAATACATTGAATTTCAAAAAAAATATGAGAAAAGAATATAAAGTCCCTAATTTTTCTTGATTAAATATTGAAATAGTACTTTGGATACCAAGTTAAACAAAATGTGTTATTGAAATTTCACCTATTCTTAAATTTTAGGCTATAAGAGAACTTAAAATAGCATATGTGGCTCACACTGTATTTCTATTGAATGGTGCCTGATTAGTCCATGTTATAAGGCAATGACTGTCACCGAGGGACAATTTACCACCTGGAGAACATCTAGCAGTGCCTGGACATTTTTGGTTCTCACAAGGATGGTACACTGGCACTGAACAAATATAGAGGCCAGGGATGCAGCTAAACATTCTACAATGCCCAGGACAGTCCCCAAAACAAAGAATTTTGCAGCCCAAAGTGCTAACAGTAGTGAGGCTGAGAATTTCTGCTCTAATGATTTTTCAAGAGCATGACAAAAATAAAAAATTTGTTGCCTCCTACAGCTCATCCTTTGAGCCACCAGCTTATTTTCTCTTGCACCAAGAAACTGCAGCCTAGATAAATTAGTTGAAGTATCTTCAGAACTTGTACTCAGGCCACCTTTAAATTTGACTGTATCAACCACAGCTTAACATCATAATGCTGAAAGACTAAAAGCTTACCCTCTAAGATCAGGAACGAAACAAAGATTATCTGTTCTCACCACTGCTATTCAATACTGGAGTTTCTAGTCAGATGTCTAATAAAAGGCATCCAGATTGGAAAAGAAAGAAAACCATCACTACTGCCAATGGTAAGACCTTATATATAGAAAATTCTAAGTTATACACACACACACACACACACACACACACACACACACACAAACTATTAGAACTAGTAAACAAGTTCAGCAAGATTTCAGGGTACAAGATCAATGTGCAAAAGTAAATCTGATGATACTATATAATATATACCTTCACTTTCTCCTCATTTTACTATCAACTATATACTAGAAATGTATGCCTTCTCATATTGAGAAATTCTCTTAACTTTAGCTGATGAGATAAATTCCCATGGTTATACATACACAGTTAAAGAAACCCATGCTCAGAACAGATGTGTTGAACACTCCACTCCTAGGTTGTTATAGATAACTGATTGTTAATAGGTCTTAAAGAATGAAAAGGAGCAATACTCTCTGGCTATACAATAACCACACTGGAGTTTTTAGTATCCAATACTTAACTAGGTAGACTCCAGTGGTCAAACTTACAGTCTTCTATAGGGTACAAAATATTCCTAAATACAAAAGAGTAAATTGTATACTGCACCAGTATTTTTGAGATAACACGTCAATTTGGAATGCCATGGAAACAAGTTTCTTAACCTCCTCAGGTACCTCCATAAAATCTGGACAACAAATATACAAATTCCTTATGCTTCTGCGCTACCCAAAGAAGTTGCTCTCCTCAAAAGAAAGTCACAGTTTAAAAAAAAAAAAAAAGGCACTTCCAAAGCTACTGGAACTAGCTGACCCTCATGCTCAACACTCTCCTTGGCCCAAAAGTCCTTTTGCAGAAACTTGTGTAAAATAGGTATCAGCTCACTCCAGTGTTCTTGTCTGGGAAATGCCATGGACAGAAGAGCCTGGCGGGCTACAGTCCATGGGGTTGCAAAGAGTCAGACACAACTAAGCGACTAAAACTTTCTTCTTATAAAACAGAAAGAAAAATTCATGGTGAGGTTCAAGGATTTCATTCATAAACATACAAAATTTTTGCCTCTAATTTAAAAAACCATACAGAGAATAACTGGACTGTAAAACCTTAAGTACAAAATTTGGCAAAGCCAAAAGAGCCTTCTGGTCCCACCAGTTAAAGCCTAGAATGGACACCTACCAGATTCTTCCGTAAGATGACTCATTATAGTCAGGGCAAATTGGCCATGAGAGAACACAGCAGGGGAAAACAGAGTTAAGAGAGTTCTTGGACAGCAGAGGACATGTCTATCTAAGAAAAGTCTTAAAGAAGAATAAGACTAGAAGACTACTCACCTACTCTGCAAGATTAATTGTAAAGCTATTTTTTAAAAACATATATATACGTAGAATTAACACAGATAAACAGACCAACGGAATAGAATACAGACACCAGAAACCAATACACATACAACAAGATTTGGTAATATAAGTGAGGAGGCACTGCAAAGTCAATGGTTAATGGATAGACTATTTATTAAATAATATTATGAAAACTGGCTACCAATATGGGGTAGGATTTCTACCTAACAGTCACAAAATTGTGTTTCAGGTAAATTAGGTATATGATGAAATTCATAACTTTTAAAAGAAAATATGTAATATATACATATATATATTTAAATCTGAGGGAAGGAACCAGTTTTTAAAAATGAACACAGAAAAGCCTCAGTCATAAAGGAAAAGAATGATTAATTTGACTAAATTTAACTGAAAAATTCTGTATAATTACAGACAGCCAAAGACCATGTTAATGTCAACCTGCCAGAAGAATCCTTGTCCATAACATGTGCAATCTGCAGGGAAAACAGGCATATAGATGATATATTCACAAAATAAAGACCAATAAATATATGGAATAAAGCTAAGATTCATGGTAGCCAGGGAAACACAAATGAAAACAAAGAGCTACTATCTCACAGCTCTGACTGGAAAACTTTAAAAGTGATAAGACTAAGTGTTTTGGTGATGATGACCTGGGAAAACCAGAATCCTCTTGTATCGCCATTGAGAGCACAAACTTACACGCCACTTTGGAGAGCAATCTGTCAACACGTAAGAGACACAACTTAGTGACTGAACAACAGCAGCAACATAGTCACAGAGCACATATCTAAAATCAGAATACCTAGTTCCTGGAAGTCTATTCGGGGGTGTGTGTTCAGAATACCTAGCACGTTTCATCTGCATAAGAAAATATTACGAGAGTGTACACTGGCAGCGCTGTTCAAAACGGCCAAGAGCAACAACGGAAATGACCATCACTGAGGGAAATGATAAGCAAACTGATAGGATACGAAACAGCAGAAATGTTGAACGAAAAGGGAAACTACAAAAGAACACATCACAAAAACTGCTGTATTATTTATGGACACAAACATGTGGTAAAATATAAAATCTTAAGCAGGAAGGAGTCATTACCAACTTCAGGAGGGTGGGTGAGCTCCAATAAGGGAAGGAGGAGATGGTCTCAGGGAAGAGTACAAAAGAGTAACACTTTATTTCTTTAAAAATCAGAAGCAAATATGGCAAAATAGTTTATGAAGAGTACAAGGGCATTTATATTATTATTGTTATGTATATTTGAAATATTTTGCAATTAAAAGGATTTTAATGGGCACATATGGTATAACACTCAAATAATTATTCACACCATACAAACTCAAGTAACGACATTGCTTTAAGCCACAGAAACTTATATACATACATTACAGCATGTGATAAATAAGAGTTAAAAATAAATTCTAAAATTTGCAATTTACATCAGGGCTTTAAATTAACAGTTTTGCTAATGGGTTCTGAATCTCATGCAATTTTAAAATGTCATTAATGCTAGAATTTTAAGGGATGCTCTCGAGTTGTCAAAGCTATATAAACAAACTTTAATTATAATGTGATATTCTGAATTTCAGTTTTATTTTGGAAAGCTTCTTCTTTAGTGTATAAACAATAACAAGCTTTACATTTGTATTTACAAGTCTCAAAGAAATGTGCCAAGAGTCCTAAGTATGACGAGTAGGCATCTCACTTAATTATTCTGTTTCACCGGAGAACCTGATGCACAGAAGAATAATGTGGAGAAACAATGCTCCATTATTCCCTTTTCTTTTCTACTTGGGGTCTGGGTCAGAAGCAAGATGTACCACTACTGGAAAAGTTATAAACAAAGCCTTACTATAAAACAATTTTAAAGGAATAGTGTGTAATTTTCACAGAGGAGTAACACAATCTTTTGGGTTTACTATGTCAGAGAGAGACATAGGAAAAAGAGAATATTTTAAGAAAGGGGTTAAGAAGAGGTAGTAGAATTTTGCTATCTGTATTTCTTGAGCCTAAGGCTATAAGATAAATATTACAGAGAAAATTTTAGGAGACAGATAAAACTGGGCAGGACCCTGCATCTGCAATACTTCTCAAGATCTTTAACTCACACGGACTACTTCAGTCTCCACTACAATGCTCTGACCACATTCATACTATTTCAATAATAACCATTTTACCCAGTTGATAGTAAGCAGTAATTTTATTTAACATGAGTTGCTTTTTGCCAGTTAAACATGTGCAACAGAGATGATTAGCTGAGTCTTCATGTTACCTTGCTATGAGATAGGCTAATTATTTCCCATGTGATGGAAGACTGCAATAAAATTATTCCAAGTTCCAAACTTGCACACTTTTATATTTTGGGCACAGTTTTTAAGGGCAATAATGCTGTAGCAAAACTCAGGTCTTCACCTACCCCATTTCATTCAGCCTGTTTTACTGAATTATACTTAGTATTAAAATGTCTAACTCGCACTTATGAAGGCTAGAAAAAAATTAGCTCCCCTCAACTCTCTCTAGTGTAATTCTGACCAGTAAGAATAGCAAAATTTGCTTACAAAATTTAAAGCCTCCTACAATGTTTTTATATTTTTTGCTTTTTCCACCACTCTTAAGTTTCAGAAATAACTCACTATTTCTTTGCTCTTGACAGAGGAATAGAAACCACTCTGCTTCATGAATGAAATAAGGTGACTTCTGTTTCTCTCAAATTCTCACCCTCCAGAGACTCACTGCAACTGAGTAATAAATTCACTGACACGTCTGCAATCCAAATTTCACTAGCACAAGGAAATTCTCTTACAGTAAAAAGGTCAGTGTTCTGAATTTAATTTTCTGAATTTCAAAACCCTTAATAAATGGAGGCACCTTAAAGTTCAGTTTACACTCTTTTACATAGGCTTTCAGAGCATGCTTTAAATAGCTTAAGATAAGCTATATTAATAGCTTATGTCATTTATCATTAAAATAATCTACAAATATCAGAATACTAATTAATTTTTTGTTGTAACTAATAAATAAGTCTCAAAATACCTGTGGATGTGAATCAGCCCTCTGAATGCATTCCCCTCACCTGGGCTGCTCTAAACATAGAGAAACTAACTGCCTGCGTTCATCAGCATAATATACTTGTGCAGTGCTTTCACCAATTCCAACTCTGTCCTTTAGGGTTTTCCATATTTATGTTTAAATGTACAAAGTGATTAAACTATTAATATAAACATTTCTCTCTCCAATATGTAATATTTTTATGTAAAAGAAAAGGTTTCCAAACATTTACAAAGCAATCTAAAGATAAGTAAACCTGATTTTAGGATCATTACATGAACCAAAATAATTTTCCAGAGAAGGCCCTATTTGAAAGTGATGCTCAGCGGCCTCTTCACATCAGCACTTCAAGATGAATCCAAATCCACTGCCTTTGCTTGAATTTCTTCAGGGATCAATTCCAACGAGGGGAAAAAAAACCTCAGAAAAAGGTCTCGCGACAGAGTGGACAAGTGGATTTGTTGCTAGATGTAAACCATTTGTACTGAAAAAGAAAAGTCTAAGTGTTAAAAACTTTTACACTGCTATTTTACATATACGTCTAAAGTAACAATTTTTTTATATAAAATTTACTTTATTAATTACACAAAATGGAAATTAAAGCAAGCATTTCTTATCAAACTAGCCAAGTTGAAAAGACAATAGTATCTTTTTTAAAAATAAAACAAGATGAATACAGCAATCCTTTATCGAACAATGATGCTCAGCTTTGCATATTCCATTTAAATAGTGGTAGGCTTTACATAAATCATTTTCTTTTAATCCTTTCAACAACCTTTACAAAAGTATTATTATCTCCATTTTACAGATGTGAAAACTGGAACTCAGGTCAGCAAGTTGGTGCTTTGCAGACTAAAGTAACTTTATAATGATTAAAGTAAGAAAAGGGAGACTACTAAAGTGTTTGTTCTTTACATTCATCTCCAAATAAACAGGGTTCAGTGCTCCTTCCAAAGGCCAGTGGTTCTCTGCATTCAGGCTCACGCTCACAAACACAGAGGTGTATCCCTGCTGTGATGGGACTGAGCATAGTGAGACTTTCTTTATGATGTCTGAAAAGGGCAAAAGCTCTGATGCCAGATGGCTCTCGGTTCCAATTTGTTCAGTCTCCTTTACGGTATACATCTTACAAAGCCATCCATTTTTTAAGTGCCAAGAGCTGTTTTAGAAACTTCCATTTATTAAAGTGCTTTGATGCCACCAGTCTCAGTAAATTACTAATTTTCTTTTACAGATTTTGAAAAATCATTTTTAATATGTCTCCCATTAACCACAATTAAGAGTTTAACATCCACAGTTTTCCAAGGTTAGATATCATCCATATATATTAATATATATATGATATAAATAAGCTAGTTTCTCTTTAGACTTACCAAACAAGCTGAATGAAACTTTTTTTTGCATGTTCTACAGGCTTTTTGGGAAGAGAATAGTTGAAACCGTGAATGACTGAGAAACAAATCATGCAATCTTCAACACCCTCAAAACGTTTGTCTACGTTATTTTTCCATAATGCTAAGCCTTCCATAATACTTCCATTCTGTTAACAAGGAAAAAAACAATAAAGTTAATACATCCTTTAAATCACCAATATTATCTTTATTCAATTTCACAAATTTTAAAGTTGTATTATAATCTGGAGAGAAGAGAATCTGCTTGGCTATATTCACAATTCTAAGTTTTATGAATACTGGTTTTCAAAATGACCTCCCACGTTTTAGGAACCAGGTATGTTTCTTCATTAAATGTCGACTTGAAAGAAAGGCTTCTGACCCAGTTTTCAATTTGTATAGTCTTAGCTTGTTATTTGATGAAACTTTTTAAATAATTAAGTTGTTTGGATCAGTTCTCCTAACTTTTAACTAAAAATGATGAAATTAACTATCTCACCTACTCAAATGCTGATTTGTTCTAGTTCTACAATACTAGTAAATAGAATTGTTTTAAAATACTTTTCCTCTACTGTAGATTGCCTGAGAAGCATCACCAGGTACAAACAAAACTAGAGAAGACTTAACAATTTGTTTAAAATACAAAAAGGTCTTTGAAAGTACTGGGATTTCTCTAGCCACAGGAGGAGAAGTGAAACTTTAAAGTAAAAGTAGCTCAGAAGACATTCAGCTGTCCCGAGACTTACAAAAAGATTCCCTCTCAAACTTTAATACTACGTATTGTTCTATAACATCTATAGCGTCAATGAAGAAGAGTAGATTCTTTTCAAACACAAGGGAAAAATGCTATAGAGCCTTAAAAATTAAAATAAACTTGGCAGGGTATCTGTTTCAGTTTCTGTTCAGTCACTCAGTCGTGTCTGACTCTGTGAAACCATGGACTGGAGCACGCCAGGCTTCCCTGTCCATCACCAACTCCTGGAGTTTGCGCAAACTCATGCCCATCAAGTCGGTGATGCCCTCCAACCATCTCATCCTCTGTCATACCCTTCTCCTCCTGCCCTCAATCTTTCCCAGCATCAGGGTCTTGAATGAGTTGGTTCTTCGCATCAGGTGGCCAAAGTATTGGAGAGTCAGCTTCAGCATCAGTCCTTCCAATAAATATTCAGGACTGATTTCCTTTAGGATGGACTATTTGGATCTCCCTGAAGTCCAAGGGACTCTCAAGAGTCTTCTCCAACACCACAGTCCAAAAGCATCAACTCTTCAGTTCTCAACCTTTAGTTTTGGTCCAACTCTCATATCCTTAATGATACTGGAAAAACTATAGCTTTGACTATATGGACCTTTGTCAGATTCATCAAAATATAGTATCCATTTCTACTTAAGCAGAAGAGAGAAAGTTTTACTGCCCTTTCACACAGTTAAGCAGCGACTTCTCTCTAGTTCAGAAAGCCTAACAAACATGTGCATGGACACTTACTTGATGGGTGAGGTAAGTGCTTAGCTGAAGCATCCAGTTTCGCCACTGCTGCACAGCCACGCCAACTCTTTTCCCACTCTCCACTGTTATTGAGCCCAGTGGATAATTTGAAGGCAGCTGTATTATAAGTTCAATCACTATATCCTCAATGCTGTAAGTGGCCATGACTTCTCGAGTAGTAGCTCGAGCTTTAACCTGCAACACATGAAAGGTAATTTTTTTTTTGGCCAATTTTCTTTTCTTCCCTTTTACTCAAAAATCATCTTGACAGGTTGACAGATAGCAGCCCATCCTCATTCAAACAAAACACGGGTAAATATATTCACTTATCTAATGTGAGATATTTAAGAAATAGGTTCAAATATCTGACATGTTTCATAGTGATGTTATGACAAAGATGTTTTAAAAAGAAATGCACTGAAAAAGTATGTTTTGATTATACTAGGCTTGTCATATTATAGTTTTTGAATAGAAGAGTATAGAATGGGTTATTATTAATTATCCCTTCTCTTCCAAAGTCAGTGTATCAAATATCACTTCTGTTTAGATGTCTTCCAAGTCTTTCCCTACCGCAGAATTCCCCTGAGCTTTAGAACCAACCATCAACTTACTGCCAGAGTATTTATACCTGATCTTGATTTTCTTACTAGCACTGCAAACTCAACAGAGAATACAAATCACCATCCTTTAAAAATTTATCCTTCTGACTTTCATATCTATGCTAAAAACTGTAGCATCATCTTAAATTTCTCTTTTAGATGTTAATTAGCTGAAAGTTTGGTTAAATCACCACAGAATTTCTCACATCCCTGCTCTTTTAAGGACTAGTCTCACTGACACCGTTTCCCACAGGCCCTCCTCACAATGTCCACAACATTATGAGCCTCCTAACTGCTCACATGAACCCATGCCCCACGCCAACAGCCCATGCTAAGACTTCAGTCAGAGCAATTTCACTGCTTTAACTCTGACACCGTCACTGCCTCAGAAGAAAAAAATTCAGTGGCTACGCAATACTAAATATTTTAGACTGTTAGTTGATGCCTTTTCCAGTATGGACTCAGTTCATCACAGAAGCAGTCTGTTCTCTATTTACCTTCATGAAAACTACTCTATATGAATACTGGGCTACTCATTATTTCTTAAGCAATCACAGAAATTAATAGATTCTCATCTTCAAACTTTTTACTTTTGCTATGCTGTTTTCTCTATATTAAATGCTGTAACCCATAGCAGCATCCTGCCGACCTCAAAATAAACTGCCCCCATCGAGTCTTACCTAAGCCCCTAAGCTGGATGACCTTTTCCCACTCTAACTGCAGAACACTCTTCCTCTTAATGTGCCACTTTCCAGTTTCCAATGCAAAGAAACATTACTAGGATCACCCCTCTTTCCTTTATCGGACTGCATGTTATTACACGACAGGAATGTGACCCTTCTGAACTGTCTATTTTGCAGGTGACTGGCACAAAGCACCTGGCATCTATAGGTATTCTGATATATATTTTGAATTAACTAATGAACGTTCAAAAACTATTTAGCATAGGTAAATGAAATTATAACATCACTTCAATCAATGCATTGAGATCTGATGTCCAAGAATCAGAAAATAAAGTAGACAATTTCTGTAATTTCTGAACCAAGGGCTACAATTATGATCATACTCACTACAATGGATAGGCATAACCAATACTGAGACAACTTTTCCAGAAAAAAATTCAAGATAATACTAACCGTCATGCCATTAAACAGCTGTGTACTTGTTTGCACAGAAGATATTTCTTGAAACGAAAGAACACTACTAACATACTTGCTGGTAAATCTATCTACGATATTGAAAACACGCTTCTCACTACTGTTCCACCACAGCCTAACCATGGCTGGCAAGTCTTTTAATGTCATGTGATAGACTGAACAAGCCAAGTGTGGAATATGGTAGGGAAGAGCTGAGGTATCTGAGGAAAAAACAAATTCTTAGTTAGTGACATGTATCTCTTACACAGAACAGACTAATATGATTACTTTCCTTGGAAAATCACTTTCAATTCCTTAACACTAGCGCTAGAGCTCATAAAACAAACATACCAAGGAAACCAGAACTCTGTAGAATATTAGCTTTTTCTCCCACATTCGAAATGAACAATTAGAATGGTAGAAAGAAGATCCTGAAGGATACTGAAAAATCTGCCCCCAAACAGCGTTATTTTGCAGGAAAGACCACAAATAAAATGAAGCACACACTTCAAAGAGGAAAAATTAGAGATTCTTTTTCTTATGAAAGTGAAAGTGAAGTCGCTCAGTCATGTCCGACTCTTTGCGAGCACATGCACTGCAGCCTACCAGGCTCCTCCATCCATGGAATTTTCCAGGCAAGAGTACTGGAGTGGGGGTGCCATTCCCTTCTCCAGGGGCTCTTCCCAACCCAGGGACTGAACCCAGGTCTCCTGCATTGCAGGCAGACGCTTTACCGTCTGAACTATCAGGAAGCCCCAAATTATGAAAAAAAAAAAAAATTGGTGGCCTTTACTTTCCCCAGAGCTCACTGATGTGTTAAACAGAAGTTCTAGAGTCCTACTGTACTACTCATAAGACAAAGTTCCAACCTCAGATCTCCAAGGCATTTAAAACAATTCCTATTCTCAGGAAATCCTTTTTAACACTGAGGCATAGCTAGATGCATGCATGTCTACCCCTTCAGCTAAAATGTGAGCTCCCGGAGTGAAAAAATAATAAATTTTACTCATCTTCATTTCCCCAACAGAAGACCATCCACAAGCCTACAAAACATTATTGTCCACAGAGTAAAAGATAACAGTAATCAAGAAACTAAGCTTCAAAAATGAATTAAATTCCTAAGAACTTTAACCATAAGATCTAATTATTTATTCTATGTAGAGAAATAGGGAAAATCTGGCACTTCAACAATGTCATAGAGGGGACCCACGTTTGAGGTTACTCTCCATATCCTCATGGTAAAGAGTCATACAACCTGACTTGAGCCTCGTCCCCAGTAAGAAATACACACACACATCATACTGACCTCTAATACCCAACTGGAGCTCTTCTGTAAAGAAAGTTCGAGGTTCTTTGTTGGAGAGCTCACCAGCTGTCTCTGCAAAGGCTGGATTTTCTGGCATAAGCCTGAACAGGTGATAAAGCAATTTATTCAAACTTTTTGTTTTTCGAAGGTACATTGAATACAGAGCTCGAAGCTGGTGGAAATGAGAGAAGTTTTGTTAGTAAACCCAATTAAATAGGACATTCAGCAGACTTGGAACAAATTAAAGTATAAAGTATAAACTTCCCTGGGGGTGGTCCAGCAGCTGAGACTCCGTCCTCCCTATGCAGGGGGCCCAGGTGCAATCCCTGGGCGGGAAACTAGATCCCACATGCTGCAACTAAGATCCAGCACAGCCAAATAAATAAATAAATATTTTAAAATATATATATTTTACCTATATATAGTATAATGCATATATGTGTGTGTGTGTGTGTGTGTATACATATATAGTACAAGAACACAATGAAAAATGCATTTAACTCAATACTGAGCATGACATGGAAAAGTCCTACAAAATACATCACACAGTGTTACTTTCCAGTCGGGCCATCTGATGACACCGCTGCCCCTTCTCATACACTAGCAGACGTTCTCACTACCCCTTTGTTATCAGACATATGCCTCTAACATCTTTCCCAAACTGCCTCCTGTTGATAAGTTCACTGCCACGTGGGAGTCTGAGCTGAGAAAGATCTATTTGCCACTGCCCACAGATGAGTCATTCATTCTCCTCCCAAATCTTCCACACCACAATCTCTAATCTTTCATAATTCTGCTCAAAACTTATCCCATTGCTATGGCTGCCCTCACCCTGTACCAAACATTCCAGCATCCCTTTATGACAGCACAGTCTGGTAGCTCAAAATGTCCTGGAGTTGTCTTATAAATCAAGAAATTTCACATAATAATATGTTGGTTTTTTTTTTTTTTTCTGATTCCTTTCTTAAAAATAGGAAAAATCTGGCACCACTGGGTATACTCCAGGTATCTACATGAGACATGTGCTTTAGAAACTCATTCCTCAATAATGTAGTTTTCATTTGTTCACATTTACCTTGCAGTTCTTTGGTATTTGTACCTGTTTTAAAATTACTTTTCCACTATGCCATACTGTCTCCTCAGAGTACACAGACATCATTTTCTGGACATAATGAATGCTCAAACACAAAGATCAAGCCACAGGATTTGGCATTTGGGATTCTTAAAAAAATCAACCAAAAGACCTTTACCATGAAGAAATCTGGAGGACACTACCTTTACCAAGTAACCAAACTTAACATCGCCAAATAAGAGGAGACGTGGTATTTGTGCTCCTAAGGTGACAGTGAGAACGCAGCACCACCACGCAGGAAATCCTCTTGCTGAAAAATAACCAGAATGTGACTACGAGGAAACTACAGACAGACCCCACCTGGAAGACAGTTCACAGAATAACTGACTCGGTGAATGGCAAGTAAGAAAAGAAGAGGAATTATAAGCTAAAGAAATATGATAGACAAATACAAACATAATCCTTGACTGAATCCTCAATAGAAAAGGAAAATAAGACTATAAAGGACATTACTGGGAAAACTGGGAAATTTGTATTTTTTAGGGGGCAAATTTTAAATACTAATTAGATAATATTGCATCAAAATTAGAGCATAATATCTGTATTACATTTATGATGAAACTTGTTCTTATCTTAGGAGTTTATGTGTATGTACATGGGTGCTTGGTTGTGTCTGACTCTTTGTGGCCCCATGGACTGTAGCTGGCCAGGATCCTCTGTCCATGGGATTTCCCAGGCAAGAATACTGGAATGGACTGCCATTTCCTACTCCAGCAGATCTTCTGGACCCAGGGATCAAACGCAAGTCTCTTGTGTCTCCTGTGTTGGCAGGCAGATTCTTTACCACTGCACCATCTGGGAAGGCCATTTCTAAGATATACATGTTTAAATACTTTTAGCAAAGCATGATGATGCCTGCTGTCTACCATCTCTGCAAATCTGAATATTTTTCAAAATAAAAAGTTGGAAGGAAAGTAGAATTTTTAAAAAAATTTATTGCATATATCAATGGACTTTTAAAAAACACATGTCTACTAGCCAGCAGTCCCACCCATAGTATACAACACAAGATAAATTAAAATAAATGGACACACAAAAACTAAGGCATAAACCTTCACAGCAGCTTTATTCACAGTAGGTAAAAAGTGGAAATAACCTAAACGCCCACTGGATGACTGGATAAGCAAAATGTGTTATAGTCATACAATGAACTATGTTTCGGACATAAAAACGATGCCATACTAACACACGCTGCATTATGAACGAAGCTTGAAACCAGTGTGCTATAAGAAATAAGCCAGACACTAAAGGCCATATATGTGAAAAGTCCACAGTAGGCAAATCATAGAGAAAGAAAATAGACCAGTGGTTGCCAGTGGCCAGGGGGTTTGAAAGGAAAAGGGACAGCAGGTGGGTAAGGGTGTTTTTTTGTTTTTGTTTTTGTTTTTTTTTGGGGGGGTGTTGGGAGGAGGGGCTGGGTGTTGATGTGTGTGGATATTGAAAATGTTCTAAAATTAGATGGTAGTGATGGTGTACAATTCTGTAAATACACCAGAAACACCAAACTGTACTCTTTATCATTTTTTTTTGGCCACACTGGGATCTGAAGTTCCCCAACCCGGGGTCAACTGTGCCTCCTGCAGTAGAGGCGCCTCCTTAACCACTGGACCACCAGAGGAGTCCCCAAAACTGCATCCTTTATTTAAAGCAAAATTTTTTTTTGATGATCATCTCAGCAAAACTATAAGACACAGACACACACACACACACACGTTTCCAACTCAATTTAATTCACTAATTCTTTTGAGATGAATGTTAAAACCAACCCAGATTAAGGATCAAAAATTTATTTAAAAAACGGTCTGTTTTAGGATTCTCCTAATTACTGTTATTTACTGAGTTATGATGGCTTACTTGTTGACAGCTCAGTTCAACTTCTAGGCTCAATAAATACTGATCTAATTGTGCCCCTCCCGCACCCCGCGCTTAATGAAAAAGATGATATACTCATAATTTCTGAGTATAAGAATTATATAATTATTCCTAATTTCTGAGTATAACAAGAAATGAAAAGATGATATATTCCTAATTTCTGCATATAAGAATTATATAATTATTCCTAATATCTGAGTATAAGATAACAAGAACAAAATTCTTAGATATAAGGCCTCAATATGCTGCAATTTTTTAGAGATCAACAATATTCTAAGAAACAAATGAAGAAGGCTAATAAGTAGTTCTTGAAATATATAATCAGTGAATTAAGTCAACCTCAAATCACAAATCTAAGTGGTAAGACTGAAAATAAGTAAAACAATCTGAACATCTAGATCAGTGTGCCTCTGTGATTTCATTTTCTCCTTAGATAAACAAATGCAAAAATGTATATGTTGATATATTTGTACCAAGAAATAGATTACTGAGCTTCCCTGGTGGCTCCGGGATAAAGAACCCACCTGCCATTGCAGGGTCCATGGGGGTTTGAGCCCCAGTCCGGGAAGATCTCCTGGAGAAGGAAAGCAAAACCCACTCCAGTATTCTTGCCTGGAGAATCCCATGGGCTACAGTCCATGGGGTTGCAAAGAGTCAGGACTAAGTGACTAGACAACAACATGGGTTACTAGCAACAACCTAAGTTATAACTTAAGGATTCTGAAAAATCACATTGAAAATGAATGCCATTCGAAACGAATGAAAATGAAAACACAACTACACAGAACCTATGGGACACTATAAAACAGTGCTAAGAGGAAAGTTCATAGCAATACAGGCATACCTCAAGAAACAAGAAAAAAGCCAAATAAATAACCTAACTCTACACCTAAAGCAACTAGAAAAGGAAGAAATAGAGAACCCCAGAGTTAGTAGAAGGAAAGAAATCCTAAAAATTAGGGCAGAAATAAATGCAAAAGAAACAAGAGACCATAGCAAAAATCAACAAAGCAAAAAGCTGGTTCTTTGAAAGGATAAATAAAATTGACAAACCATTAGCCAGACTCATCAAGAAACAAAGAGAAAAAAATCAAATCAATAAAATTAGAAATGAAAATGGAGAGATCACGACAGACAACACAGAAATACAAAGAATCATAAGAGACTACTATCAGCAATTACATGCCAATAAAATGGACAACTTGGAAGAAATGGACAAATTCTTAGAAAAGTACAACTTTCCAAAACTGAACCAGGAAGAAATAGAAAATCTTAACAGACCCATCACAAGCACGGAAACTGAAACTGTAATCAGAAATCTTCCAGCAAACAAAAGCCCAGGTCCAGACGGCTTCACAGCTGAATTCTACCAAAAATTTCGAGAAGAGCTAACACCTGTCTTACTGAAGCTATTCCAGAAAATTGCAGAGAAGGTAAACTTCCAAACTCATTCTATGAGGCCACCATCACCCTAATACCAAAACCTGACAAAGACACCACAAAAAAGAAAACTACAGGCCAATATCACTGATGAACATAGATGCAAAAATCCTTAACAAAATCCTAGCAATCAGAATCCAGCAACACATTAAAAAGATCATACACCATGACCAAGTGGGCTTTATCCCAGGGATGCAAGGATTCTTCAATATCCGCAAATCAATCAATGTAATTCATCACATTAACAAACTGAAAAATAAAAATCATATGATTATCTCAATAGATGCAGAAAAAGCCTTTGACAAAATTCAACGTCCATTTATGATAAAAACACTCCAGAAAGCAGGAATAGAAGGAACGTACCTCAACATAATAAAAGCTATATATGACAAACCCACAACTAACATTATCCTCAATGGTGAAAAATTGAAAGCATTTCCCTAAAGTCAGGAACAAGACAAGGGTGTCCACTTTCACCACTACTATTCAATATCGTACTGGAAGTTTTGGCCACAGCAATCAGAGCAGAAAAAGAAATAAAAGGAATCCAAATTGGAAAAGAAGAAGTAAAACTCTCACTGTTTGCAGACGACATGATCCTCTACATAGAAAATCCTAAAGACTCGACCAGAAAACTACTAGAGCTAATCAAGGAATATAGTAAAGTTGCAGGATATAAAATCAACACTCAGAAATCCCTTGCATTCCTATACACTAATAATGAGAAAGTAGAAAAAGAAGTCAAGGAAACAACCCCATTCACCATTGCAACGAAAAGAATAAAATACTTAGGGATACACCTACCTAAAGAAACTAAAGACCTATATATCGAAAACTATAAAACACTGATGAAAGAAATCAAAGAGGACACTAATAGATGGAGAAATATACCATGCTCATGGGTTGGAAGAGTCAATATAGTGAAAATGAGTATACTACCCAAAGCAATCTACAGATTCAATGCAATTCCTATCAAGCTACCAGCAGTATTTTTCACAGAACTAGATCAAGTAATCTCAAGATTTCTATGGAAATACAAAAAACCTCGAATAGCCAAAGCAATCTTGAGAAAGAAGAATGGAACTGGAGGAATCAACTTGCCTGACTTCAGGCTCTACTACAAAGCCACAGTCATTAAGACAGTATGGTACTGGCACAAAGACAGAAATATAGATCAATGGAACAAAATAGAAAGCCCTGAGATAAACCCACACACCTATGGACACCTTATCTTCGACAAAGGAGGCAGGAATATACAATGGAGTAAAGACAGTCTCTTTAACAGGTGGTGCTGGGAAAACTGGTCAACCACTTGTAAAAGAATGAAACTAGACCTCTGTCTAACACCATACACAAAAATAAACTCAAAATGCATTAAAGATCTAAATGTAAGACCAGAAACTATAAAACTCCTAGAGGAAAACATAGGCAAAACACTCTCCGACATAAATCACAGCAGGATCCTCTATGATCCACCTCCCAATATACTGGAAATAAAAGCAAAAATAAACAAATGGGATCTAATTAAAATTAAAAGCTTCTGCACAACAAAGGAAACTATAAGCAAGGTGAAAAGACAGCCTTCTGAATGGGAGAAAACAATAGCAAATGAAACAACTGACAAACAACTAATCTCAAAGATATACAAGCAACTTATGCAGCTCAACTCCAGAAAAATAAACGAACCAATCAAAAAATGGGCCAAAGAACTAAATAGGCATTTCTCCAACGAAGACATACGGATGGCTAACAAACACATGAAACGATGCTCAACATCACTCATTATCAGAGAAATGCAAATCAAGACCACAATGAGGTACCATTTCACACCAGTCAGAATGGCTGCGATCCAAAAGTCTACAAGCAATAAATGCTGGAGAGGATGTGGAGAAAAGGGAACCCTCTTACACTGCTGGTGGGAATGCAAACTAGTACAGCCACTATGGAGAACAGTGTGGAGATTCCTTAAAAATTGCAAATAGAACTGCCTTATGACCCAGCAATCCCACTGCTGGGCATACACACCGAGGAAACCAGAATTGAAAGAGACACATGTACCCCAATGTTCATTGCAGCACTGTTTATAATAGCCAGGACATGGAAGCAACCTAGATGTCCATCAGCAGATGAATGGGTAAGAAAGCTGTGGTACATATACACAATGAAGTACTACTCAGCCCTTAAAAAGAATAAATTTGACTCAGTTCTAATGAGATGGATGAAATTGGAGCCGATTATACAGAGTGAAGTAAGCCAGAAAGAAAAACATCAATACAGTATACTGACACATATATATGGAATTTAGAAAGATAGTAATGATGACCCTCTATGTGAGACAACAAAAGAGACTCAGAGGTATAGAACGGACTTTTGGACTCTGAGGGGGGGATGATTTGGGAGAATGGCATTGAAACATGTATACTATCTTGTAAGAACGAAGTGTCAGTCTATGTTCAATACAGGAGGCAGGATGCATGGGGCTGGTGCACGGGATGATTCAGGGAGAGGATGTGGGGTGGGAGATGGGAGGGGGCTTCGGCATTGGGAGATTGTGGACACCTGTGGCTGATTCATGTCAATGTATGGCAAAACAAATACAGTATTGTAATAAAGAATAAAGTATTAAAAAAAAAAAGAAAGAAAATGAATGCCATGATATTTAGTCACACTTTAAATATGTAGCGATTTAAGTCTTGTTGTATTAACCTGACAAAGAAGTGACCTACTTTATTAAACTGATTCAATGTTTGAAACTTATTAAAAGCAGGCATCTAAGAGAATTTTAACTGGAACAGAGCTTTCCGGCTTCCTTCTTAAATGTGAGACAACAGAGACATCTAGTGGCTGCTAAAATAATTTGGGCAAAATAATTACTATAGGATATTTTCATTATTTAGTGATAACAGCTTGAATTACATATATTCAATATATAATATTTCATAGATCTTTCTCTAAACACGTATTTTCAAATAAGGTGAATTTCCATTGATATTCCCACAAGAATCAGTAGTTGACCAAAGGGAAAAGAAAATAGCAAGATCTGGTTCTTCAGAAACTGTTACTATGATGGCACAAAAGTAAAGTAAATTATAGAAACCTGGTTTCCCGAAATAAACAGACTTGGTGGATACATTCAGTTAGAAAAAAATTGATCCAAGCATAAAACTGTGGGCGGATGACAAAGTAGAGACAGAAATAAATTTAGCAGAATATCTGTAATGAGCCAGATAAGATCAGATTAAAATGTGAGGCATATCCTCATTTTTCTCCAAAAGGAGGGGAAGGAAAGGGTTTAAGACAGTAAGAGAGAAATACATACAGGAGAGAACTGTGAAAAGTTGTCTCATTTTATTTACCTGAGATGAAGCAGCTTTGAAGAAAGTAAGTATTAATTTCCAAGTGAGGAGGTACCCCAGAACATAACAGAAGTCTTCACTCAGTGGCTTGATAGTAACTATCTGTCCAACAGGAACACATCCCAAAACATCTTCTAGTAAGCCCTCTTGAGTGCTAAGAAGAGACATCAGTGCAGCTGGTGGCGACCTAAGAATCAATGATTAAACACCACAGTTTTCTTCATGATTTGTCTCTTAACAAACTGACAGCATGTATAAATTTGAAGCATTTTAGAAATATCTTCCTCTTCTTCTATTTTCCAAAAACCATTTTAAAAGTTCCCCTTTATAGGTTCAATTTTGACCCCTAATTTTGTATAAAGGCAATTATAGAATCTGAAAGGCATAAAGTGATATAGAAATATACACATATATTTTCATATTTATAAATATGTAAGATATGCTATAAAATTTACTCTAGAAGTTAGTACTTAAAGGAAAAACTGTATAGTTCAGTCACTCAGTCATGTCCGACTCTTTGCAACCCCATGGACCACGGCACACCAGGCCTCCCTGTCCATCACCAGCTCCTGGAGTTTACCCAAACTCATGTCCATTAAGTCAGTGATGCCATCCAACCATCTCATCCTCTGTCATCCCCTTCTCCTCACATCTTCAATCTTTCCCAGCATCAGGATCTTTTCAAATGAGTCAGCTCATCACATCAGGTGCCAAAGTATTGCAGTTTCAGCTTCAACATCAGTCCTTCCAATGAATATTCAGGACTGATTTCCTTTAGGATGGACTGGTTGGATCTCCTTGCAGTCCAAGGGACTCTCAAGAGTCTTCTCCAATACCACAGTTCAAAGGCATCAATTCTTCTGCGCTCAACTTTCTTTATAGTCCAACTCTCAGATCCATACATGACTACTGGAAAAATCATAGCCTTGACTAGACAGATCTTTGTTGGCAAAGTAATGTCTCTGCTTTTTAACACACTGTCGAAGTTGGTCATAAGTTTCCTTCCAAGGAGTAAGCGTCTTTTCATTTCATGGCTGCAGTCACCATCTACAGTGATTTTGGAGCCCAGAAAAATAAAGTCAGCCACTGTTTCCCCATCTATTTGCCATGAAGTGATGGGACCAGATGCCATAATGTTAGTTCTCTGAATGTTGAGCTTTAAGCCAACTTTTTCACTCTCCTCTTTCACTTTCATCAAGAGGCTCTTCAGTTCTTCGCTTTCTGCCATAAAGGTGGTATCATCTGCATATCTGAGGTGACTGATATTTCTCCTAGCAATCTTGATTCCAGCTTGTGTTTCATCCAGCCCAGCATTTCTCATGATGTACTCTACATATAAGTTAAATAAGCAGGGTGACAATATACAGCCTTGACGTACTCCTTTTCCTATTTGGAACCAGTCTGTAGTTCCATGTCCAGTTTTAACTGTTGCTTCCTGACCTGCATACAGATTTCTATAGAGGCAGGTCAGGTGGTCTTGTATTCCCATCTCTTTCAGAATTTTCCAGTTTATTGTGATCCACACAGTCAAATGCTTTGGCATAGTCAATAAAACAGAAATAGGTGTTTTTCTGGAACTCTCTTACCTTTTCAATGATCCAGCAGAAAACGTATATTTCAACCTTTTGTTTTATAGATGAAAAAAAGCATATACCCAGAGAGGCTAACTAATTAGTCTGAAGTCCCTGCTTAGCCAGGGGAACAATTAGGGTTAACAAATCCTATCAGGTCCTTTATCAACCAACAAAGGGTTAGAAGATCATAAGACTGTATTGTCTTTCAACACAGTTAAATGTTAAAGGAAACTTAACATTCATATTAACTCATGGCAATATAAGGTAATTTTCTTCTTTATGGAAGTAGTGTACTTATTAACACTTTTAGACAAACTTGTAAGAGTCTCAAGAAGTGAAATACTTGTGTGTGTTGTTGGTGTTCAGTTGCCAAGTCATGTGTGACTCTGCGACCCCATAAACCACAGCACACCAGGCTTCCCTGTCCTTCATCATCTCCTGGGTTTGCCCAAGTTCATGTCCACTGAATCAGTGATGCCGTCCAACCATCTCATCCTGTGTCACCCTCTTCTCTTGCCTTCAGTCTTACCCAGCATCAGGGTCTTTTCCACAGACTTGTGTGTATCTCCAGTCAAATTCTCTCTGACATTCTGACTTCAGTCTCTTCTTTTACCTCTGTGATCCTTTTTTCCTTGTGGCTTCCTACTACCAGCCCATAAGTAAAAGTTCTCTTCAAGCTTCTGCCCTTAAGTTTTTACCTTCAGCACCACCATCTCATGTACCAACCCTTCTCCATTCCATACCAACCATCAGCAGATTTTACAAAGAACTCTCCACTTTACACAGTAACCTCTATGCACTTTGGAACTTCTGAAATGGCCTCCAGCTCTGCTTATTACTTGTTCAGTTTATGAATCAGCTGATGGTATCCCATCTTCTACCAAACAATGCCTCGCTCTCTAGAAAATGTCATTTTGAAGGCCCTTCATTACCCTCCAGCTTTATCTTTCACTCTGCACTCCCTGCCTACTCCACACATACTCATTTATTTGGCTGCACTGGGTCTTAGTTGCGACCCGTGGAAACATCACTGCATCTGATGGATCACTCATTGCGGCACAGGGACTCTCTAGTTATGGCACGTGGGCTCAGTTGTTTCAGCACGTAGGTTCAGTTGCTCCCCAGAATGTGAGATCTTAGTTCCCAAATCAGGGATCAAACTCACATCTCTTGCATTGCAAGGCAGATTCTTAACCACTAAACCACCAGGGGAGTCTCTCATTTATCCTTTTATTCAACAAATAAGGATTATTCATAATTATTTAAGGCCAACAACTGGGTGCTGGGGGGAGGGAGTCAGGAATAAGAGACTAAAAGCCTCACAGAGCTTATATTCCAGTGGAAGATCTAAAAATTAAAAAATATGTCACATGGCAACAACTTGATATTCCCCAAGCATATCATGAGCAGTCATGTCTCAATGCCTTTGCACATGGTGTTCCTGTAACTTTCCTCTGCCTGCTGAAATGCTCCCTAATCTGAAAGGTCTTCCCTTTCATCAGTGTCTTCCCTTCTTGGCACAGCAGTTGCGTCTCACTAACATCATCTTTTTTTCTTAGCACTTGTCACACACTGTCTTCTATTATAGGGTGGTTGTTTAGTCATTCAATCGTGCCCAATTCTTTTGTGACCCCATGGACCATAACCCACCAGGCACCTCTGTCCATGAAATTTCCCAGACAAGAATAATGGAGCAGGCTGCATTCCTTCTCCAAGGGATCTTCCCAACGTGGAGATCAAACCCACATCTCCTACATTGGCAGGTGGATTCTCTACTGCTGAGCCACCAGAGAAGCCCACTCAGTTTTAGGGTAATACATCTAAATTAGATTATAAGCTCCTTAAGAAAACAGTGTGCTGCTATTACTGCTAAGTCGCTTCAGTCGTTTCTGACTCTGTGCGACTCCATGGACGGCAGCCCACCAGGCTGCTCCGTCCATGGGATTTTCCAGGCAAGAGTACTGGAGTGGGGTGCCATTGCCTTCTAGCACTATATTCTCCCCTCACCATTTAATTAACATTTGCACAAAGGGGGTGCTCAACACATTTTTGAAGGAATATACTCTTTCCCCAGTTAACTCTGTGGCCAAAGAAAGTTTCACTAAACAGTAGCAAACTGAAAATGACTTAGAAACAATTAGAAGACAGAGTAACTATCTCTTCAAGTGAGCTCTAAAATTCATTTATATCTTACAGATAAACGTACAAGATCTGTGGAATGAATGTATTCACTAAATTTAGAGCTTTTGCATTGCCTCAGTCTTCTAAAGTCATCATGAGGGATTATGAGAATTTAACGAAGCAATCCAACTTATGATGGTTTGACTTCTAAATTTTCAACACTACAATAGTGTCAAAGTGATGAGTGTTCAGTAGAAACTATAGTACAACTTGTGACCTTTTCCCAGACTGGCTATACGCAGAATGATTCTCTCTCACAATGCTGGGCAGTGGTGGTGAACTGTAGCTCCCAGTCAGCCATGCAATCACAAAAGTTTAACAACAAAACCACTCACAACCCAGACAACCATTCTGCTTTTCACATTCGGTACAGTGCTCAATAAATTACAGGAGATATCTAACACTTTATCATAAAACAGACTTTGGGTTAGATGACTTTGCCCAACTGTAGGCTGATGGAAACATTCCAAACACGCTTCAGTAGCCTAGGATAAACTGATGTTCAGCAGGTTACATGTATCAAATGTATCTTTGACTCAACATGTGTTCAACTTACAATGAAGATGTAACCGTAAATTGAGGAAGACTTGTATTAAAAATAACTTACAAGGCTGGTTCTTCTTCTTCATCTCCATATGACTTTAGATTATCTTGATCATATTGTGGGAATTCAGGCATCAATCTGGAAGTCAGAATATTAAGTTACATGTTTCATTGCCATTCTCCCAAAGTAATTAACCTCCAATTAAAATAAATAAATTAAAAAAAAAAGAATATTAAGTTACATGAAATGGTTCATTGTTAAGTCATGCTTAGCAACAGAAAGTCCAATACTTATTTTGTAATGAGTATATCCTTTTACTGAGCTTATTCTGAAATAATCCACTATGGCCAGGACTATATAAATGTAAACTGTGCATGGAGAACAGTGACCAGTCCTGTTACTGAAAAGCTTAGTCAAGCTTACACTGTTGCTGTTTTTACTTTTTTGTTGTTTTTAATTTTTGGTAACTTCTTTCTACTTTGACTTTTTTAATGACCAATAATTGAAACTACATATGTGAAAGTGAAAGCCACGCAGTCTTGTCCGATTCTTTGGGACCCCAGGGACTATACAGTTCATGGAATTCTCCAGGCTAGAATACTGGAGTGCATAGTCTTTCCCTTCTCCAGGGGATCTTCCCAAACCAGGGACTAAATCCAGGTCTCCCGCATTGCAGGCAGATTCTTTACCAACTTAGCTATCAGGGAAAGCCAAAACAATATTTCATATTTTAAAAACCACCACAATACTGATTCAACCGAAAGAATTCTTACTTGTATAGCATATGATAGACTGCAATTTGCACAGGCCGAGCTCTGTAAAGGAGTAATGGGGCTAATGTATTTAACAAAGTCTGGAGGTATTCTGGCAAGTTTGTTTTCTGACCAGCAATCAATCTTGCAGGGAGTTTCTGACTCAATAGCTGATCCTTTGGGATATAAGTTAATGTTTCACACATGGGCTTCAGCATTGCATTCTGAAATGATGTTTCAGATGTATCTCTGTTTTCTCCTGATAACAAAAAGGAAAAAAAGAGTCATACCCCAAACAAAGTGAGTAATACAACTTGACCGATTCATAGACCACCAAATGTTATTTAAGGAAATGAAATATAAACTTGACAAACATTAAAGCAGTCCAAACTAGAATCATGAACTGAATATATATTTCAGATAATCTCAACTATTCAATGACTTCTATTATCTTATCCTTTAAAAAAAAAAGAAGTTTGAGTTAAAATAATTTATTTGTATTTTCTGAATTAGTATGATTCTAATTTTCAGTGATCTTTAGCTATCTTGTGATGTTTCAATTCTTGTCTGTAAAGCAGAAGAATATACGATGATTCTGAGATGATAAACTTTCTCTCTGGCTCTTTTACTATTTTGTGTTGTGTGACCTAAACATCCAAAGTTAATTTTGGGGTGTTTTGTGTTGTTTTTTAGTTTTTCAAAACATTTTCAATGACTCTCACTATTACTCCCCTTTTCACTTGCCTGTAGCAGTCACCAAAAGAGGTAAAAGCAAACTGTGGATGCCAGGAGAAAAAAATTCTTTCCATTCACTGATTAGATTTACAGGAAGGCTGCCAGTGGTGCCCAGAGTTGTGGAATCAAAAAAGCGCTGAGTTCACAGGCCAAATCACAGCTGACATAGGCAAACAGTTGTACAAGTGGAACAGAATACAGTGCCTGATTCTCATTTGTTGTCTGAGGAAACAAAAATTAAATAGGTAAGCAGACCTCCTGCAGAATATTACAAGTCAAGGCAATAAAGAGAAGTCCCTTTCATTTGTCTACATTTGAAAATAAGAAACAGTTTGAATGTATAGTCTCAGGAGACATTTATATATCAAAATAACTTATTTTCAGAATTAAATGTTAGGAATTAAAATTAACCCATTTATCGTGAACTGTTCTTTTTCATCTCTGCAACCATGAAGGAAAATAATATCAATTACCATATGCCAAGTTAAATATATTAAAAGCCCATTTCTAATCTCAGGAGCCCTACTAATTGGGCATTATTAAGTTATTTTAAAATAAGGAAACTGAGGCTCAACTAGGTAAACTTTAATACCCTAAGCCACACAGTAAACAGCAGGCAGAGTAGAGATTCAGACCAATTCAACACTGACTGACTTGCTACATGACTTGCTACCTAATACCCATAGGTATTACACAGCTGGTTGCTTGGAATCATAAAAAGAACTCTAATTCCCTCTGAATGTGTTTAATCTTTACTGCACTAGTCTGGCAATAATGCAACAGTACACTGTAAGAATAGAAGCAAAAGACCAAAAACCTTGTCATGAAAAGATAAAACCTTAAAGGGCTATGCTACAAATATTACACTAAAATGAGCTAATGGAGAGACCATTTTAAAAGCAGTTAGCAGAATGGTTACTGAATGATATCGGCAAACATTAAAACTCAGTCATTTTACTGATCTGTCAACCAGCAGTCAGCAAGGAATATATCTATAAAGTGCTCAAATGTTTGCAAAGGAGCTAACTACAATCATTACTTAAAGAAAATGAGAAAATACTTCTGGCACACAGATACACACAAAAGCCCAACAGCAGTCTTCCTTTTCTGGTAAGTGGCCTGAGGTGACCCCTAAAAATGGTGCGCTATTCACTTGACCCAGAAAACCCCACAAAATCATGCAAATCAAGAGGTTCAAATCTTTGTGTACACTTTAAGAACACTCGTGAAACTGCCCAGGCCATAAAGGGTATGCATATCCGAAAAGCCACCAAGTATCTGAAGGATGTCACATTAAAGAAGCAATGTGTGCCATTCCGTCGTTACAACGGTGGAGTTGGTAGGTGTGCACAGGCCAGATAGTGGAGTAGGAACCAGGGTCGGTGGCCCAAAAGAGTGCTGAATTTTTACTACACATGCTCAAAAATGCAGATAGTAATGCTGAACTTAAGGGCTTAGATTCTCTAGTCACTGAGCACATCCAAGTGAACAAAGCCCCCAAGATGCGGCGCAGGACTTACAGAGCTCACGGTCGGATCAACCCCTACATGAGCTCTCCCTGCCACATTGAGATGATCCTTACTGAAAAAGAACAGATTGTTCCTAAACCAGAAGAGGAGGTTGCACAGAAGAAAAAGATATCCCAGAAGAAATTGAAGAAACAAAAACTTATGGCCCAGGAATAAATGCCGCAAAAAATAAACGCAAATAAAAGTAAAAGTGTTGGTTGTCTTAATTAGTAAATGTATTTCAAGTGTTAGCAAAAAAAAAAAAAAAAAAAAAAGCCGAACAGCAGTGATGACTCAGAAGGTTAATTTACCTCCAACCAAGCCAACATGGAACACATGATGAAGTCCCATTCGCTCTCTGCCAAAGGAGATGAGCAGTACTTCAGAAACAGGGAAAGGAAACGGATTATTTCTATATTTACCGCCAGTATCTCTGGACTTACTTCTGACAGATTACTGTGATAAAGACAAAAATAAAACATGGACAAATTATACAGACATTCATTGAGAAAAATTTAAATCTTATATACTTAGACTGACTTAAATGCCTACCATCCTATCACTCTACGAAATAGTGACTATAAGATACATAATCTGAGTCCACATCATACACAGAGGGAAAAATATAAAGTATTACCTACCAACTGAAAAGAAAAATATCTTCGTGATCTTTTTTCCAAGTTATCAGAATTTTTAATAGACCATGTAATAGCTCTCCATCATCTATGCTTTTGGTCTGCAGACAAGAATTGAAAATGGCAAGATGTCCAAAACCTCCTATAGCAAAATTAAAACATTTTAAAATTGTATTGCTACTATAAAAAAGAAAGCCTATGCTGAGATATGTTAAAGACTTTCTTCAAAAGTGTCCAGGTTAATAACTCTAAAATTAGGGTTTGTAAGAAAGAGTCAACAAATGAGCTTATAAACTCCATAGGCAGGGACCTGCCAACATACTCAGCACCCAGCACAAAGAAAGTGTGGCGCGGCAGGCAGAGGGAAGCAAGTGAATGACACTATGCATCAAACTAGCCTATGCTGTTTCTTCCTTTAGTTCCTTATGTATAGCATACCCACCTCTCAAAAAACAAATCTCTTGCTACAGTACAAAGTTAAATAAAGCTGGAAAATAGAACATACTGTTTTTTAATTCATATATTTACTAAGTAAGCATCTATGTTGGGAAAGCTCGTGTGGGGTTCCCTATTCTTTAGACTCCCTGATTCCTCCTTATTCTTCAATTCTCAGCTTAAATACCGCCTCCACTCTGAAATTCCCAAGTACATAAAGTATGCCCCTCCTCATTCCTCTAGTATCACCTGTGTGTTGCCTTTACAGCCCTAATGTTTGTCATTCTCTCATTAGGAAGTAAGCTCCATGAAAGCAGGAATCTTGTCAGTTTTACGAATCACTGTTATAGCCCCCTAACACAATGCCAGAGATACATTTATTTTGACTGACTAGAAGAACAAATAAATGAATGCATACAAGGTACACTGCTAGACAGATACCAGGGAGAAAGCTGAACAAAATCCAGTCCCTGAAGGGACTTACTCAGTAGTACTGGCAGACTTAAGAACAAATTAGAATAATATGGACAAAAACTGAGACCCAGAGCAGGAAACTATAGTGAGTCAGAAAAGGCTTCCCCAAGTTGGTGTGTGAACCGGGATTTATCAAAAGATCAAAGTCTGCAAGACTAGAAAAGGGACGCTCCAAGGAGTGCTATGCCAAAGCCTTTGACTGTGTGGATCACAATAAACTGTGGAAAATTCTGAAAGAGATGGGAATACCAGACCACCTAACCTGCCTCTTGAGAAATTTGTATGCAGGCCAGGAAGCAACAGTTAGAACTGGACATAGAACAACAGACTGGTTCCAAATAGGAAAAGAAGTACGTCAAGGCTGTAGATTGTCACCCCACTTATTTAACTTCTATGCAGAGTACATCATGAGAAACGCTGGACTGGAAGAAACACAAGCTGGAATCAAGACTGCCAGGAGACATATCAATAACCTCAGATATGCAGATGACACCACCCCCTTATGGCAGAAAGTGAAGAGGAACTAAAAGCCTCTTGATGAAAGTGAAAGAGGAGAGTGAAAAAGTTGGCTTAAAGCTCAACATTCAGAAAACAAAGATCATGGCATCTGGTCCCATCACTTGATGGGAAATAGATGGGGAAACAGTGGAAACAGTGTCAGACTTTACTTTTGGGGGCTCCAAAATCACTGCAGATGGTGACTGCAGCCATGAAATTGAAAGATGCTTACTCCTTGGAAGAAAAGTGATGAGCAACCTAGATAGTATATTCAAAAGCAGAGATATTACTTTGCCGACTAAGGTCTAGTCAAGGCTATGGTTTTTCCTGTGGTCATGTATGGATGTGAGAGTTGGACTGTGAAGAAGGCTGAGCACCGAAGAATTGATGCTTTTGAACTGTGGTGTTGGAGAAGACTCTTGAGAGTCCCTTGGACTGCAAGAAGATCCAATCAGTCCCTTCTGAAGGAGATCAGCCCTGGGATTTCTTTGGAAGGAATGATGCTGAAGGTGAAACTGCAGTATTTTGGCCACCTCATGCGAAGAGCTGACTCATTGGAAAAGACTCTGATGCTGGGAAGGATTGGGGGCAGGAGGAGAAGGGGATGACCGAGGATGAGTGGCTGGATGGCATCATGGACTTGATGGACGTGAGTCTGAGTGAACTCCGGGGAGTTGGTGATGGACAGAGAGGCCTGGTGTGCTGCAATTCATGGGGTCGCAAAGAGTCGGACATGACTGAGCGACTGAACTGAACTGAATTGAAGGAGTGCTAAGACACAAAGCTGTAAGAAAGTGTGGACTGATCAAATTCATGACAATTTAGCATGGTCAGGGTCCAGAGTGAAAGCAAAAGAGGTGAAACTGGAGAAATTGGTTGCAATAAGATTTTAAAACATCTTTCAGGCCAAACTAAGGACTTAGATTTTTATCCTGTAGGCAAAAGAGAACCAACAAAGAAAGCAAAAATTAATTAATAACAATGTAATCTTCCTTTAAAGGCAGAGGAAGAATTTTTTTAAATCTTCCTGACAAAATATCAATAGAAGAGGCTTCAAGTTTAATCAGAAACAACTCATGTTCTAATAACCGAAAAGCATTTGTTAGCTAATTCTGCTTCATCACTTGGGCTAGAAGAGAAAAACTGATTGTCAAACCTTAAAAACATACTCTTCATTTACAGATTATACTACCACCTACCTGACATGGACTCTGAAAGCAGTATTTCCATCTAGCCAACAGCCTACTGTTTACTGACAATCCCCATTTGAGTACTTATTCCACAGCCACCTTAATCGTAATCTCATGTGTCCAAACCTTAACATCATCTCCCTATACACTCCTTCGCCACCTTCCGTCCAGCCCTGAAGTCTCCGGGCAGGGTTTCCTATAAGGCCTCATGGTACTTCCATCTGCCCAATCCAGAAATATAACCACAGAACCCCAGCAATTCTACTTCCTACCTCTCTCAATTCCATCTCCACTCTTCCACCTGTGCCTAGACTCAAGAGTTCTTATCTCTCATTTTGATTATTCGAATGGCTCTCTATCTATATAGTCTTCTACCTCTAATTTCTCTCTTCTCCCATATCCACCCTTCACACAGCTGTCAAGATAATCTTTTTAATGTAAATATGATAGTCTGACTACTTTCCTACCTAATTTGGGCCAATAGTTCCTTACCTCCTATCGCTTAAAGTCCAAACTCCTTACCTGACAAAAAGAGGCCTTTATGATCTGTGCCCTGCCACTCGCAAGATCCATATTCTTGTGCACCCTAATACTCTTTGTCCCAACTTTCTACCTTAAATCCAACCAAAATGAAGCGACCTGCACTCTTCTAGTTTCTGTGTACCTGGAATGTCTTTCTCTAACTATAAGGAAAAGTACCTTTTACCACTACTAAAATATTTCTTTTTGTGAAATAGCCACTGCTATCTCAAAGCAAAGTGGAAAATCCTTTTCTGCACTTCTGCACATAAGATATCTTTTGCTGTATCAGTTATCATATAACTTTATATCTATCTTCTCTACAAAAGATACTGCCACATGATCAGGGTTCGATAAGTGCTTGTTAAATTAGCAAGCAAAGGAACTAACAAGAGTACAGAATGTCTGAAAAGTTTAAAACATAACAAAAGCTGTTTCCTCTTTTGCTTTTGTAAGTTCACTCGTCGGTTGACTAGGGGGAAATGATGTATAGCTAAGAAGAGCTACACACAGTACAGAAATGGTTAGAGGGTACCTGTGGTTATACACCTTTCCTTAGGCTGCAGTATTTCCATACTGCAAAGTAACAGTCACTCTCCAATGAATACCACTTACCCTACTGAGTCAACTTGTTATATAACAAGAATATTAACTAGGAAAAAAGTAGCTGTAACACTTCTTTCATCTCAAGGAATAATTAAACTAATGAAATATTTATTACCAAGTAACTAACCATTAATATGGCAAACATTTTCCTTGGTCCAGGCCAAAAGGGCAGGTATACACTCAGCAATGAATTCTTTCTTGTCTTCTTTTGACAAAAATGGACAGAGACTTTGAATAGTATGCATATTACCTTCTGTCAGTGGAAAAAAACTGTTTAAAGAGGGAAAAAAAAAAGGTGTGAATTATATTTATCCTAAATATTTAGTTACTTCAGAAAATTCCTCTTATTCATACAATTTAAAAGACTAAAATTTCCACTATATAAAATAACTGAATAGAAAAAGAATAAAAGAAACTCTGACAGAGGCTGACACTTGCTGATTCTCTTTGATGAAACTGTGGACAATTATTTTCTTCTGCTTCTCTTTCTTACATGTTTCTGATTTTCAAAAAATAAGCATATATAACTTTCCCCAAGGATGATTTTTTTAAATTACACAAACAGTACATGATTATGCTGTCATTAAGAGCCAACTAATTCAATTTAAAGAGGACCAGTTACATACTGCTCATATGAACTGATACTCGTATATATGCATATATACACTTGGGTTTTATATATCTAAATTTTATATTACCTGACACTTATATACTTTCTAGACCACTTTAAAGCAGAACATATAGGTACAAAGTAGTCTATTTTAAAACTACGTATCTAAATAAAAAACAAAACCAAAGTATTTCATACAATCATAATTTAACTATTTTTCTATTAGTGAACATGTAAGTTTTTTCCATCAAATTTTTGCTTTTACAAATAACACTATAATAATTGTCCTTGAACAAGAACTACTCTGTATATGTGCAAACACCTCTTTAGACTAGATTCCTGGAAGTAGAACTTCAAAATCAAAGGATCTGCATGTATTATATTTTGATAATTTCAAGTTTTTCTTCAAAGAAGAATAATCAATTCACATTTTCAACAAAAATGTACAAGTTTGACTTTTCTGCTGCACACCTAATAATCCTTTTAATTCCTGGCAATAAGGTAGATAAAATATATACTCCTTTGTATTTGTCATTATTAACAAAGCATTCCACATTTCATTAATGAATTACCTTTGACTATGTCATCTATGAATTACCCGTTCAAGTCCTTGACACATTCTTCAGTTTGAATAGTTTAATTACTAGAAGCTATTTATATTATGAATATTAATTCTTTATTAATTAACAAGTATTTTCCCCTATTTTGTCACCTATCCTTTATACTGTATTTTTATCATATAGAAGTTTTCTTTTTAACTGTGGTAAAATATGTAAAATTTACCATATTATTTTAATTAAAAAATTTGGGGGGTCATGCCGTGCAGCATGCGGGGTCACAGTTCACCGACCAGGGGGCAGAACACGCGCCTCTTGCACTGGAAGCATGGAGTCCTAACCACTGGACCATCGGGGAAGTCCCGCAGGTTCATTATTTTTAAGTGTACAGTTCAATGATGTTAAGCTCATTCACACAGTTATGCAACCAACCTCCAGAACTTTTTCATTTCACAAAGCTGAAACTCTGTCCATTAAATAAGAACTCCCCATCTTCCTTCCATTCAGCCCCTGACAACCACCACTCGACTTCCTGTCTCTATGAATATGCCTAAGTACCTCATATAAGTGGAGTCATACAGTATCTGTCTTTTCATGACTGCTTTATTTCATTTAGCATAATGTCCTCAAGGTTCCTCTCCATTTTAGCATGTCAAAATTTCCTTCCTTTTAAGGCAGAGTAATACTTCATTATAACGCACACATTTTTGTTTATCCATTCATCTGTTGATGGACACAAAGATTTTTGCTTTTACAAAGTCAGGTACCTACTGTTTCTTCTATGGATTCTGGCTTTGTGCTGTGCTTAAGATCTTCCCTGTGCCAAGACCATACAGTTTCTTATTTTCCCAAATACATTTATAGATCTGTTCATTACATTTAATTTTCATCTGGACCTTAGTTTCATGTATAATGTAATGGAGTAGGTCTTACTTTTTTTTTTCAAATATAAGTCCAATTTTCCTATCTCATTGATCTGAAAGACCCCACCTGTATCGAAAACTAAATTTTCATTTATGTGTGCATTGGTCTTTGGACTCCATATTTTGATCCAAGGATATATCTATTCACCAATTTCATACTGCTTAATCACTGTGTTGGTACAGCAAGTCCTTTTCATTTTTCTCCTTCATAAATTTCCTAGCTATTCTTGAACATTTTTCCTTTAAATGCATACCACATTTAGAAGAGTTTGTGAAGTTTTTCAAAAAATGCTGCTGAAATTTTGACTATCATTACAGTGAAATTAGATACAACAATTTTTACACTTTATCTTCTCACTTTGTTTTGTGATCTTTAAGTTTTACAATTGCAATTTTTCATTAAATTTATTTCAAAGTATTTACAGTTTTGTTGTCAATGTGAATAGAATCTCTTTTTTTCCTATGCCATTTTAAATTGATTATTACTGATGAATAAAAGGTACTGACTTTGTATGTTAAGTATCTATCCATCTCACTTGTAATTAGTTCTAGCAGGTCTTTAGTTAATTCCCTATGACTCATATAAACAGAAAACAATTTTTTAATTATGCTGAATAAAAAAGTTAATATGAAAAGATCATATGCTGTATGATTCCATTTAGATAACATTCCTAAAATGATAAAAAATTATAGAAAGAATAGATTTACTGGCTGCCAGAGAGGAAGAGAATGACAGGAGGGCAGGTGGCTGTGGCAAGAAAGGGTACCACAAGGTATCCTTATGATACAACTATCCTCTGTCTTGGAATGTGGCAGTAACATGTGATCTACAACGTATACACGTGGATGCAAGTTAATTCAGTCAATGAACTATATCAATGTCATTTCTTGGTTGTGAAAGTGTATGAAAGTTATCCAATGGGACCATTTGGAAGCAACTAAGTAAAAGGTACACAGAACTTCTTTGTGTTTCTTATACTTGCACGTAAACCTATAATCCACATCAACTGAACTCAAAACAGTAGATTTAAAAAATTTAAGACTTAAAAATCAAAATTTAGCTTACAATTTTACTGTGGCAGAACACACACACACACAAGTATATATACACATATATATAATTTCCAAATTTTTCTTGATAAATCTGTAAATTCAAAATGGCTCTTGGTAAATTTCATGTAAGTGTTTAATCTGAATGCTCAGCTTCTCTAATATAATCAACTCTAGTAAATCTCTAGTATGTCCAACCTCACTATCTATTTCTTTGCCTTAGGAATATATTTATTGTCTTTTTAGAATTCACTTCAGTGGGATGATCCTTATTTTGAAGAGTAAGTAACTTTCTTATCACTTCCATTTAGCAAATAAAGGGATAGAAGGATGTTAGAGAGAGGGAAAAGATTCTCTACCTGAGAGATTTCTGGGTAAAAGAGAATAAGCTTATCAAATGCTAATTATTTAAAGCACATACAAAATTCTTCAACAAAATGTTATAAGGTTAAAAACACCTCTTAAAAAGTATGGGTCCTCAACCTAAAATGATCGGAACTGTTTTACACTCTTTAAGTCTCATATTCTTTCATTTAATTTCCTCATGTCCTAAACCTGTTTTCCTGATAGATTACACAGTTAGTCAAGGACTGCCAGAGTGACCAATCATAATAAATTTCAAAATAAAAGTATTTTAAATAAAAATACCCTTCTTTTCTCTTATAATGCTGTTTTACTTCATCAGATGAAACGCTTCGGGAAAGGATCAATTTAGCAATAATAAGAGACCAAAGGGTGCCGTTTTTCCTGGATCTAAAAAAGAAAAAAAATTCTGTTTTGAAAGTATACTTAACGTTCTGAAACACTTGCTTACCTGGATACCTTTTACAGAACTAAATAAAACACCTTGCAGAGTATCAATTCACACAGTACTTTTGCACGTAAATAACTGCCGTTACCAAACGGATTGGAAACTTAGGCTTCTAAAACTCCTTTACTGAGCTCTCATCAAGGCAATCTCACAGCCCTTTCGTCCCAAAAGGGAAAAGGATCTTAAGGGTTAAGCTGGAGGATCAGAAGCTGCAGCCGGAAAGAGGACAGAGAAGACCCAGAGGAGACCAAGGACTGCTGAAGCTGAGGAACCAAGGAGGGTATTAATATCCACTGAGGAGATTTCTGCGAGTCAAGTGAAGTGGAAGGGGACTGGAGAGGAAGACCTGTTCAGTCGGAGGCCTCTGATACTGCAAAGCATACGAAAAATGCTACAGGCAAATGTAAAACTCTTCAGGAGAAAGCAGTTCAACAGGATAATTTCAACCAACTAAACATAAGACCACTACAACCTCCACAACGACTCTGTTTTCATATCTATTTCCTCATCGAGGGCAAGGGTTTTGTGGTTATGATATTTAAGACATACCTGCAATAAATAACATACAAGATAAAAGGCTAAATTTTACCTTGGAAATTTTAAGTGGAAGGATGGGTCACATATGACAAATTAAAACAACTTCTACAGGACTCTCTCTCTTCCACTGTCATCTGCCCCTTGCATCATATTCATGGATTTAATAACACAAGCAAAGTACAAATATCTCCCCAGAAGAAATCAAGTACTTAGTACCCATAAAGTATTTATCATTAACGACTGGGATTAATTTAGAACAACCCTCTGACTCAAAGATTAGCATGAAGTGGGCTTACATTTTACAGACACAAAACCATAAACTAGCAAAACAGTCATGAAACAGAAACTGAAAAAAAGGTTCCCACCTGTCAAATAACAGCTGCAGAAGGCCGGAAGTATTACCAAGTCCACGTAAACTGTCATACGTGATATTCATTTTCTGAAGCATTTCACAAAATCCAGTTAGGGAAATAGGTGGATTGTCTAATTCTTCATACCACTGCAATGAATAGAGCAGTTCTGCAACTAACAGAATGGACAGCACATTATCAGGTGCACTCTGTGAACAGCACTTCCAGTTGCCCTCACTTGTCTCCCGTTCTCTAACACCCCTGTGCCCACCAATTCTAAAATATCTATGAACTGATTTCCAGCTCCTTGATATACAATTATAATGAAAACTGAGTGTATCGGATACAAAATACCACTCCTCTCCCAAACCTTACTTGGTCCCTTTTCTGGTGAGTTAAGAAAGTGACAGGAACCGAAGTAATCAGAGATGCCAGAAGAATCTTCCTACTGTTTTTGTCACAAATGGTAAGAAGCTTCGTCCAGGATAAACAACTAAGGGACCCAAGACCTGAGACGTTCAAGTCAACGTGTTAAGGAAGAGAGCAGGACCCAGTACACAGGGAAGGGCCTCGGTGACAGACCAGTCTGGACTCAAAAGAGCTGCAGACACTGTTACCAAACCAGGACACGATAAATCTACCTCAGGGGACTGTTGCGAGAATGACTGAGTCTCACAAAATCTGGCTATACCACAGGTTCTTAAGACATAATCAGTCACAACCCTCCAGGTTTTGGATTTGAGAGACTTGAAACCTGGTTCAAAATCTAACCCCATCCCTTGAAAGCTCCAGATTAAGAAAAACAAAAAAATTATTACCCTAATTCCCAGTGTTGTTTTTGGACAAATTCACTGAGTAAAGTAAACAGCAGGCTAAGCTCCTTGATCTTAACCTCAGGTGGAGCTGGCTCACCGTAAGAGGTGTTTCCAGCTTTCTTTCACAGGCATATATTCTAATCTGCTAGGAACCATACTCCACTGAGGGCTTACAACCAAGCCTGACCCAGGAATTATTCAAGTCCTCCACCTTTCAAACTATTTTGTACAGGTCACATGGTCACCTACAATGCTATACCATTTCCTAGAATGGGGGATTTTCCAAATCTTTTTGAAATTCAACATCTGAATGACCACTTGCCAGGGAAAAAATTATAGCCCCATACAAAAGGACTGATCCAATAATTAACTGGAAAAAATTAATTGAAAATTCAGAATCCCTGATGAAACACAAGACTTGATTAACCATTTTCCTCAGGGTTATGTGCTACAGGGCCTGCTTTCATTGACGTCATGCCATAACTGTGGTGGTGGTTTACGCTCAGTCGTGTCCGACTCTTTGTGAGCCCATGGGCTGCAGCCTGCCAGGCTCCTCTGTCCATGGGATTCTCCAGGAAAAAATACTGGAGTGGGTTGCCATTTCCTTCTCTAGGGACCTTCCCCACCCACAGATCAAACCTGGGTCTCCCGTATTGCAGGTGGATTCTGTACCGACTGAGCCACCAAATTCTGCTCTACTGATAATAAGACTATAGCAAGATTTTTTGGTATGATTCCATCTGATTTGCAATTTAACATTCATCTCTTGAGAGGCCTCAATTTCTCATCACTAAAATAATTAAAAAGAGCTGGAGATTTTTCATTCTTTAAAAACTTTAAGTATAATCAAAATTATTTCAAATTTTTAATTAATTTTAATTAAATTCAAGATTTTAATTAATTTAATTTTAACTAATTCAAGACTTAAATGCATTTATCTGAATGCTCATATATAATTACTTACTTATTTTCTCAAGTTCATTATTTTCTAGGACTGTTTCCTTTTTCAGTGCAACTAATATCATTTTGCTCAATAATGCTGAGGTACACAAATGGCTGGGAAGTTTCTTTGTATCATGCTCTTTAAAATCTGTTTTGAAACCCTCATAATTCAAACTTAATCTTCCTTCTAAAAGAGGCCTATGCAACCACTGTGGAAAAAAAAAAAGCATTAAATTATATACAATATCCTTCAACAGTCTAAATTATTTACTACCTACACAATTAAGGCAGGGAACAACAATGAAGTTAGTAGACTATCTTCAAAATGTTCTTAGAATAATTTCACAAAGGAAGCTATTGCTAGCTTACTAGTAGAAGCACAGAAGCCTAGAAATTTGGTTTCTAGTAGCAGAAATTACCAGCATGTGTATTTTAGGGTACCTTCAGGACAGAACTATGTCCTATTCACTGTCAACTGTCCTGTCAACTGCTGTCTTGTAAATATCAAATATCCAATATATGAGCATTCAAAGGCAGAAAGGGAAAGTAAGATACACATTTCATTTACATTTTTCTTTCCCAGAATACAATTAAAATATTTAAGCCTGTATGAAATACAAACTTCAGAATGATATGAGCACTCTCCAATATCAAACACACCTGAACGGGAAGAGACTGTCTCATTTTTTCCCATTCGCTGTTGTCTGGCATTACACTTCCAATATAAGCTCCCAGGAGATTAGCATCTTTACTCTCTAGAAGCACATTTAGCAAATCATCAACAGCAGACAAGAGCACCTGAAGACTGAAAATAAAGCAAGGAACTTAACTGCTGTAGTTATGCTACAACCAATCTGAACACCCGGGTAAACATTAAATACCCTATCAAATAACAGTTTACCTGAGCAGAAAGACAAATGAAAATACATGTAAGTGACACCTCTACCTCCTCTCGTGACTGACACACAATCGAATAGGGGATTTCATCCAACATTCATAATTTGAAATTAAGTGCTGTTTCTATTTCAGAATGAAGGAGACCTATTTCAGATCAGGTATTTCTGAAATACAGCTACTTCATTTCATGAAAACAGCATGACACTCAGAGAAAGATTTAACCCAATCATGGCAGCTCTGGACGTGTTCTCTTAGTTTTCATTTTTTTATATATTTGTGGATTTCAGTACGAGATGTGAAAAACATCTGCAATTTCAACCACTTACAACAGTGTCTATCAGATTCCCCCAAGAATCCAACAATGAAGGACAATCACTGTCTGTGGTGGCCGTGAGAAGTTACAGAGTCACAGCCCACACCAGTGTAAGACCAGGACAGAAAACGATCACATCAGTGACCATAAGTCAGGAGTTCAGCAGGGAAGCGAAAACAAATCATTCTTCAATTACTTGAGTTCAAACGGATGTTCATTAAAATAAAATCCTTTTGGAAAAACCTATTTGGATCTTCTCTTAGAATCCTGTAGGTTTCTTACATAACAAGTCATTTTTCACAGGCACTCACACTAATCATGAAAACTTATTTAAGGACAATGATCAGTTACTAAAGAGAAACTCTGCAACGGAGTATCAAAAAAAGTTACCTTGTGACATCCAAAGTCGAAGACTGAACTTGGCGCTTCAGCCACAGAGCAGATAAACGTAGGAAGGTGCTCTGTTTAAATGTGTCGCCAGTTCGATGGACCAATAAATTCACACCAGAGAGCCAAGTATTTTTCAGTTTACTGATGATAAAGTCTAAAATCAAGATGTCAACAGTAATTTGTAGTCCCTCTAAACTAACTATCAGCAATACAAAATGCTTTAAAGGACTCACTACAGATTTGAGATTTTTAAGGTACCATTAAGAAAACATAAAACTATTATTTGCTTGCCAAAACAAAATAACTATGTCATAAATATGTGATGATACAAGCTAGTTCATGCCATACAAATGTAAAAATAGTAAGAATCTCAATTTCATTTTAATATATACCAAGATTGAATGTTTCTAACTATTAAGAGAATGAGATATTAATATATCCCTTTATGAATATGGAAACTGAGGCATCAAGAAATTAGCAACTTGCCAGAGATACTGAGTGAAGGGGTTAGGACTAATTCATCTATCACAGCTGCTTCTAAACAGTTCACTCAACATCCAGTCAGAACTTGAGACAAAGGTCTACATTCATCTTGGTTTGAAAACTTGGGTTTCTAAAGCTCAAAGTGTTTTAAGATTTGTAGCCCTTTACTCGAAATGCTTTCAACTCACAAACACATTATGATTCAATTAATAAAGCCTGGGCACTTACACTATGAAGGTCAGAGCCGGAGAATCCCAACAAAACATTTGAGCAGTAGGCTATTACCTGGCAAATGTGTTTTTCTTTGCTCTCAGCACATAACTGAAAGAGAGTTAATAATAAATCTTCAGATGATGGCATTAGCAAGCATCCTTTCGCTGAGCTGAAATAGTTATAGGCCACATCACAGATAAAAGACACTGATGAGTCATTATTTTCAGCTTCTGACAATTTCTTTGCTTTGGATAAGGTTTCATGAAGTTTAACAATAATTCTTTCAACATAAACTTCTCCAATCAAGTAATCTAGAGAAAAAAATTCAGACAGACAAAATATAAATAACAGTGATTTTTTTTTCAATCTTTGTTTCTCCTTTTTCAATCTGTGTATTTTAATACTTTACTTTGGGTTAATATTCCACCTCCTCTCTCCATGTGTTTTTAAAAATCAAGGTGTTTATGTATTAGATAGAAGAAAATTACATCAATAAATCAATCTGTTCCGTCACACAAAAAAGCCTTCATATAAAAAAGTTTTAAATTAAGGAAAAAGACAAAATTAGAGTGAACGGTTAAATTCAAATCCCTTTAAAATATGAAACTAAAAGCATTAAACATCTCAAATCATGTTACAAAGGAGAAGGGGACGACAGAGGACAGATGGTTGGGATGGCATCCCTGATTCAATGGACATGAGTTTGAGCAAACTCCTGGAGATGGTGAAGGACAGGGAAGCCTGGCGTGCTGAATTCCACAGGGTTGCAAAGAGCCAGGCACAACTGAGCGACTGAACAACAACAACAGGGTGTTTACAAGATTAAGATATTTAAATGAACTAAATCCTACTATTCTCAACTAATACTATGCTAACTGAATAACATGCAATCCCCCCAAAAGGTGAAAAAAATGACTCCTTTCCCACTGAAAAAACAAGCCATATTTTTACTTACCGTTTTTAACATGTTGGGATAACACCAAGCTTAAAAGAGTCCATCTTTCTGAGAAGTAAGGTTCAGAAGATACTGTGGACTCCAAGTCTTTGTTACAAAGACGCTCTGCCAAGGTTACCAATTTCTCTCCAAGGATATCTCCTTTGAGCCAAGGCCTTACTAAGGCATGATTATCTGAACTAGAGCATGCCTAAAACCATAAAAATTGCAGCAAAGTTTAGGGTCAAGATTAAAAAAACAAAGTGCACCTGCCCAGAATATTACCTACACCTCAGTACTCCCTTCCTCAGCATGGACCCAACTTTATCCCCCACTCCTCCTCCGCCAAGTGCTAAGAGAGCTGCTATCTTCCCTACTCCCCACTAAGTCTCGCTACGTACACTTCCACGGTTTGTTCATGCTAGCTTCCCAACCATAAATATTCCCTCTTTTATCAAAATTACATCCATTACTATATTCAGTATAAATCCCACCTGCTTTGTGAAGTCTCCCATAACAGCCCATACTAATCACTGCTTTTCTCTGAATTTCTAGAGCAAATAATGTTTCATCTGTGTATGTCTCATTTCCAATGAAACTGTAAGTTCCTTGACAGCAGAGACTGTCTTAAACTTCTTTGATACCTGCTATCAACACTGTAGATATGTTCAACGAATAATGACTGGATGAACTTTAAAGACAGATTTTAAAATGCTCTACAAATATTAAATTGTTGTTCATTAATTTTGTTAAAATTAAAGAATAACTAACATATAATAGCTACAAATTACTTCAATATGAACAATGGGACTTATTATTTGCCCAAATTTTATGAAATAGTTACTGAGGCCAGATATTTGACAGCAACTGGTTTATTTTCAGGGGGTGGGGAAGGCAAGGAAAAAAACTGTAATCCACCCCCAAAAGCATGGTGATCCATGTTCCCAGAGCTTCTTTTGGTATAAGGGCTGAGAAGAAAGGAATTTGCAACCTGGTTCATTTCAAAGCAATCTGGAAGAAAAAAAATCCAAATGCAGATTGGGTAGTGTCTGAAAAACTATTTTATCTCCTTATTTAAAATATTGTAGGTAATGAGAGCTTTTATTTTAGCCCAAGCTTTATCACTATTCTGGCTTTATGACCTTATACAAAGCTCTTAATCAACCCGGACCTATTTCTTAATTTTAAAAATGAACATTAACTTAGAAAATCTCTAAGGTCCTTTCCAGTTACAAAATTCAGGTTTGTTTTTAAAGAAGTTGGCATTAGGACTCTGCTCGTAAAGTACGAGGTTGCATAAAAACATAAGAAAAACTAGAATTTAGATGGCTATTAATATTGGCTTTCCTAAGACAGCTTACGAAATAAAATCTATCTATAGAATTCTATAGAATCCAGAAAGTAAACTCCTGCATAAAAAGTCTCTCAGGTTATCAAGACATGAAGTCCAACTTCTCAATGTTTTAACACTTTCACAGAAAGAATCTGACCAGAGGATAGGGAAGCTAGTTAGGCATGGAAGTACAGAGGCAAACACCGGCTATGAACTTCCAAACCCTGCCCAAGCCTTCCAAACAGAAATATCTGAACTATGTGGCAGCTACCTCCCTAAGTTGGAAACAGATGTATCAATCTCCTCTTATCAAATTATTAACTACTTTTGCTCTGATTTTAGACTTATCCAGCAGCTTTATCATAATTTGACTTTTCATGTAGCCTGCCTATAGAGAAAAAGGTAATGGATAAAGTAATTCAAATGGTGTGCCTGATAAATTATATTTCCCATTGAAAAACAGTAAATCAATACTCAGTGTTTATTTTGTAAAAAATAAACTGTTGGAAATGGGGAGTTTTTGCTTAATGGGTATAGAGTGTCAATGCTGCAAGGTGAAAAAGTACTAGAGATAAGTTGCACAGTAACGTAAATATTAACAGTTAACACTTCTAATATTCACTTAATATTAACACAACACTTCTAACACTACTAAACTGTACTTAGAAATGGTTAAAGATGATAGAGTTTATGTGTCTTTTTACCATAATTTTAAAACACAGGAAAAAAGAAAAATTTTTGTAAACTAGAGTTATGTATGTAAAATTTTAAAATAATGGAAAAAATGCCTTTTAAAAGGAAAACTTTTAGGTAACTAGCCATAATATTTCTTTGGTTGGAAAAGTGTTACGTTATATAATTTACAACTTCATTAGAAAGAATACTTAAGTCATTTAGAAAATTTTCTAAATTGTTTATGCTCCTTGACTCCTTTTTATTATTCTCATCACTAATTTTCTTCCTTAGTCAAATGGCAAGTAAATAAAAGAGGGAAGACTAGTACTCTAGGGCAAAAACAAACAATTTACTGGTGCATTCTACTTAAAGCTAGAAACATTCAATCCTTCTCTACAGATGAAAAAATAACTAGGGTAACAGAGAAAACCTTAGCTTAAAATACAAACTAAGATCAAAGATAAAGCATTTAACTCTTCCTTTGTTACCCACTAGGTAACAAATGTTTCTTCCCACTAGGTAACAAATGTTTCTTCCCACTAGGGAAGAAACATTAGATTTTCAGGAATCTACTCATTCTTCCCTGATACTCCTAACCAGAAAAATAATTCTATAGAAAGGTGAAGACCGTTAAATCTTTTCAAATTATGAGAAGGTTACAATAATAAGGAAGTTCTTTAACAGAGACACCTGATCATGTACTAGTACATAAATATGGCTGTTTTTTTTTCTCCCCTACACCTATAAATACAGAAAAAGGAGAGTATCTCTAAGGTACCTTTTCAATGATCTGAAGAATAGAGTTCCATTTCAGCTCCACCTAAAAGAAGAAAGAGAGGAACAATCTGCTAGAACAAACAGTAACTGGTAAAACTGTTTACAAGTAAAGTAAGCGTGAAATCACTACAGAACTGAAATGCTTTTTAGCTAGTCCAACCTTAAAGAGTCCAACCTTAAAGACTGCAAGAACTCACCCTTTCATTACCAAGTTTTTGTCATCTTAACGTATTTACTCTTCACTGGACAGCGACCCAGAAGTCTCACATACGTCCTAATCCCAATCAAGAATATACTGTCGGCAAACTGACATTCATAGTCAAGAAATGATCCCAAATAACCCCCATCTGGGTCTCATTCTACTCACACATTATCAGTGCACCAGTGTAAACCACTACAGTTTAAAGAGAACAGGAGCTTCCCAGGTGACTCAGCGGTCAAGAATCCACCTGCCAGTGCAGGAGATATGGGCTCCGTCCGTCCCATCTAGGAGGATTCCACATGCCGTGGAGAACCAAGCCCTTGCACCACAACTGCTGAGCCTGGGCTCGAGAGCCTGGGTGCCAGAGCTACTGGGCCCGTGAGCCACAGCTACTGAAGCCCGAGTGCCGAGAGCCTGTGCCCCTCAAGAGAAGCCGCTGCAGCGAGAAGCCCGCGCGCCACTAGAGAGTAGCCCCCACTCGCCGCAATTAGAGAAAAGTCCGCAGCAGTGAAGGCCCAGCACAGCCAAAAGTAAATAAAACTAATTTTTTTTAAGGTACAGAACAGTAATACCTCAATAAGATCATCCAGAATAGCTTTTCTTTCCACATTACTATCACAGCAACAGAGGGCACTGTACAGAATGTCCACCAAGAAACTGGCATCCTTCCTTTGATCTTCATTTAGCCAACCTGTTATTTTCTGGTATAGAAATTGTACCGCGGGGATTTTTTTGTACAAGTTTGGCTATTTCAAGAGGCTTGCCTTTGACAGTGCTCTGTTTTTCATCACCTAGCAGCACTTTAAACACTTGGCTTGATGAGAACGAGTTGAGCAGGGTAGAAAGAAACCTGAGATGTTGCTCCGACTTCTGTTCACTGACGTAATTAATGCTCATCTCTGCCAGTTTACAGACTAAGTCTTCCAAAGGTTTTTTTCCTCAGAGGGGATATATGGTCAGAGCAACTCGGAGAGCCAGAAGGTTCAGCCATTAACTCAGAGCCTTCACTGTTCTCTCCCTCTGAGGAGACACATTTTTCATTCTCCTTATTATTTTCAGGCATCTCATCAGCAAATCTAACCTTACCAACTTTTTTTTTATTCAACTTCAAGGAGCTCTTCGGCTTTTGAAGGATCTGCAATAGGTTAGAAACACCCAAAACTGACTTAACATCAGCTTCTGGCTCATTGATTTTCTCAACACAGATCTCTGATAGTTTTCCCCAGAAATTCAGCAGCACTTTCTCCAAGTTGCGGGCTGTTTTATCATCTTTTTCCAAATCGGCTCTGGCTTCCCATGAACTTAAAGTTTCTGCTAAATGGTTAAATAGCTGCCCATCTTGCAACTTTGGGTCTTTGAGAACTGCATCAATAAAAGGAATCAACTGAAAGAGAGGGCAGAAATATAAAAGTTCACTTTTTAGGAGAAATAAAATTTGAACCTTATTCGTAAAGCATTATAAATTTTCTTATTCAATAACTAAAAACATGATTTTCCCCCCAAACTCTGACAAGAGTTAAGTTGAACTGGAAAATAATTTTCACATCATTCAAAGAGCCTAATGATTTCACTGTTTCTCCTGTGAATTACTTTTATGATATAACTGACCAAGATTATTGGTCATCAACAAGATCATCCAGATACATCAATCTTTTGAATTTACTCAAGTCTTTTGCTTTTTTCTAAACCAATATGAAAGAAATATAGGACCCACAGAATTCAGAATGCTTTCTCTTAAATTGCAAAGGTAAGGAAAATTAAATATCTGAGGTCAACTAGAACTGGGCTTCTATAATCACAGTAATTAATTTCCTGCCTTAAGGAACCTTATTCCAGAACCCGCTCTTATCACTAGTCCTAAAAGCTAAGCAAAATTATCCACAAAAGGATAGATGTACTACATATTTTAGAAGGAACAAGATGATTATTATATAACTTAAACTAAAACACAAAAGACCAAAAATCACATCTAAATTGTTTAGCATCTCAACTCTCTAAAACAGGGTTTGCACAACCAGAGAATAACTAGCCCTTAGACATTATGGTATTATGCTGCTGCTGCTACTGCTGCTAAGGTCGCTTCAGTCGTGTCCGACTCTGTGCGACTCCATAGACGGCAGCCCACCAGGCTCCCCAATCCCTGGGATTCTCCAGGCAAGAACACTGGAGTGAGTTGCCATTTCCTTCTCCAATGCATGAAAGGGAAAAGTGAAAGTGAAGTCACTCAGTCGTGTCCGATTCTTAGCGACCCCATGGACTGCTGCCCACCAGGCTCCTCCATCCATGGGATTTTCCAGGCAAGAGTACTGGAGTGGGGTGCCATTGCCTTCTCCATGGTATTATGCTAGTAACTAATAATAACAGAAATGTTTATTTATCTGGTCAGTAATATACATTACTGTATAAAAATTTGCAAATCATAAAAAGAAATCTTTACAAGGAAGGCTAATTAATAAAAATGACAGAAACACACACAATGAGCTTAATTCTTTATACGTAGTGAGCAAAGGCACTGATGAGTTTTACAATATAAATACCTGATCATTGACGAGCATCTCTTCTATCTCTTCCTCCCCTAAGTTTTGTTGCATTATAAAACGTAAGCATTCAAAAAAAGCAGATATCACTGCTGAGCACTCTGAAAAGCTGGTTTTGGTTCTTTCTGTTGATAGCCTAAGAAATAATAAATATGTGTGGCTTATTTCATAAAAAGAAAATAAGCAATTCAGAAACACCAAACTAAAGACATGGAAAACGATTTCTAAAAAGTAAAATTCTTAAATGAAAAACTAAGGCCAACCAATCAAAATATAGCCCAACTAGAATATAAACTTAAAGAACTGAAAAAAGGCATATTTTCAAAAATAGGTCAACAGAAGATAACATTTATTTTCTATTCATGAATGAATCCACCTGCAAATTTCAAAGAGAAGACTTAACCAAATAAAGATAGTAGTGTTGTGAAAAAAATTTTTAATCATTAATAAAACTGGGTATCTTTTACTAATTTCAATAAATACACTGAAATGACATTTAAAGTGTCAGTTTAAAGAGCTATTATATTTAAGTTAATGGAAAACCCGTCACCGGTTGATTTTCTGCATTTGTATTTATCAATGTACTAAAAAAGGGTCATTGACAAAGAGCCTATTCCACCTAAAGGATTTTACAATACTTTACCTCACTTTCTGCTATAGTCTATCACTGCAGACTTGAAAGCATCACAAAAGAATTCCAGTTGTAACTGTCTGAAAACTTTAGAAGTGTTTAATGAACAGCAAAACAATCTGAGGAAATTTAAGTATGACAATAACTACGTCATTCTGTCCATTTATAAAAATAAGAAAAAAATCTATTTGGCTTTAAAGGTCAAGAATTTAAATTCCTGGGGCTTCACTGGTGGCTCAGTGGTAAAATATCTACCTGTCAATGCAGGAGACACAAGTTCGATCCCTGATCCGGGAAGACCCCACATGTCACAGAGCAATTAGCTTGTACACCACAACTACTGAGCCCACGTGCTACAACTACTGAAGCTGGCGCCCCCTAGAGGCCAGGCTCCGCAAGGGAGAGAAGCCACTGCAACAAGAAGCCCATGCACCACAACCAGAGAGCAAACCCACCACCAGAGAAAAGCCCGAGCAGCAATGAAGACCCAGCACAGCCGAAACTAACTATAAACAAAATATTAAATACACACAGACACACACACACACACACTCAAATTCCTTACCCTGCAACTAGGGAGGTGAGAAAATTCTTGAAGAAATCCAACTTTGGATCTGTAATGGACTGAGGGAGTTTGCTGATGAAGGGCAGAAGATAAGGATATATGACAGTAGCCAGACCCCGACCTCCTTCACGAACCACAGCTGACAGCTTGGGAAACACACTTTTTTTGCATTTACATGAAGCCAACAGTCCTTATGAAATTAAAAAAAAAAAAGATTATAATAGTAAATAGAGATCATAAACATAGAGAAAAGACACAGAGACTCTCAAAAATAAAATTCAAGTATTTTACCTAAAGGGGGTAAAAAAATCTGTCACTACAAATTAAAAATTTGAAATTATAAGAAATCTATTACATATGGTAACCAGGTATTCAATATGCTTCCAGATAATATGGATCAAAAATAATTATTTAACTTGAAAGATTTCTAAAAAGCTGCTTTTTAAACAAGAAAAAAAAAAGCTGCTTTCTAAAAGTGACAGCAATTATTGTTTTTGTTTATTCTCTAAGTTGTGTCCAACTCTTGCGACCCCACGGACTGTCGCACAACAGGCTGCCCAGTCCTTCACTATCTCCTAGATTCTTAAATGTAGGATTCAGATATGTTGACTTCATTAAGCCATATAAGAATTGATATTGACTAAACCGAAAGCTGGCCTGGAAGAAGCACAAGCTGGAATCAAGATTGCCGGGAGAAATATCAATAACCTCAGATATGCAGATGACACCACCTTTATGGCAGAAAGTGAAGAGGAACTAAAAGCCTCTTGATAAAAGTTAAAGTGAAGAGTGAAAAAGTTGGCTTAAAGCTCAACATTCAGAAAATGAAGATCATGGCATCTGGTCCCATCATTTCATGGGAAATACATGGGGAAACAGTGGAAACAGTGTCAGACTTTACTTTTGGGGGCTCCAAAATCACTGTAGATGGTGACTGCAGCCATGAAATTAAAAGACGCTTACTCCTTGGAAGGAAACTTATGACCAACCTAGACACCATATTGAAAAGCAGAGACATTACTTTGCCAACAAAGGTCCATCTAGTCAAGGCTATGGACCGTTTTCCAGCGGTCATGTAGGGATGTGAGAGTTGGACTGTGAAGAAAGCTGAGCACAGAAAAACTGATGCTTTTGAACTGTGGTATCGGAGAAGACTCTTTGAGAGTCCCTTGGACTGCAAGGAGATCCAACCAGTCCATTCTAAAGGAGATCAGCCCTGGGTGTTCTTTGGAAGGAATGATGCTAAAGCTGAAACTCCAGTATTTTGGCCACCTCATGTGAAGAGTTGACTCATTGGAAAAGACTCTGATGCTGGGAGGGATTGGGGGCAGGAGGAAAAGGGGACGACAGAGGATGAGATGGGTGGATGGCATCACCGACTCGATGGCCATGAGTCTGAGTAAACTCCGGAAGATGGTGATGGACAGGGAGGCCCGGCATGCTGCAGTTCATGGGGTAGCAAAGACTCAGACACGACTGAGCAACTGAACTGAACTGAAACTGAAAGTAAAATAAAAACTCTATTTCATTTTATAGTCAATTTAAGATTTATACCAAGTTTTGGATTAAAGTATTTGATGTCCAAGAAAGCATTTTTCTAGCAAGTTTTAAAAATTATAACCTGATAGGCTCTCTTGCATGGTATGTAAGGCTTCTGAAACACAATTAAAGGGACTTCCCCGGTGGTCCAGTGGCTAAGCCTCCATGCTCCCAATGCCAAGGACCCAGGGTCCCATCCCTGGTCAGGGAACTAGATCCCACAAGAGGCAACTAAGAGTTCAAGTGCCTCAATTCAAGATCCCAACTAAGAGACCTCACATACTGCAACTGCAGATCCTGCGTGCACAACAAAGGTCAAAGATCTTCCATGCTGCAACCAAGACGCAGCGCAGCCAAATAAGTATATGAAAAAAAAATACAATTAAGAAGACAAGCATTCCCAGATATACTAACATAGCTCTTAACTTACCTCAACAGTTGTAAGTGTATAAAGTACAGCTTCCCAGAGAGCTGGGCATACAACAGGGTCACTGTCATCAATGCTAAGAAGAACCGATGGGCTCACTTTGGACGCTTCATCTTTCATCAACTGTGGAATACGCTGGCACAAAGCAGAAACCAACTCAAAATAGGCTGAGCGGATCTGAAAGAAAAAGTGGAAAGCTGACTTAAAGTCTAGAAAAGATATGACAAATTTTTTTTTATTTACGGCCATGGCAGGTAGGTTATTTATACTAACCTTCCATATATAAAACTAAAAGGGTTAGAAAAAAACTTTTTAAGAATCTTAACATTAAAAAAAAAAACCTTAAGGACACCACATGGCTGAAAAGACATTAGGATTTACCAAGCCAAAACTGAAGGCACAAAGAATTCAACTTTCTTCTTCTTTGGCTTAAGCAAATAGAAATCTTTTCCAGTCTCGGAAGCCTTCATTTGGTGACTCATATCTTACGAATATACTAGTCAGCACAAAGTTGAATACAGCCAAACAAACAATAAGATACTATGAGCCATTATGAGCAGAAACAAAAGATAACACAGAGACCTGAGACTTTAGAATTATCTGTCAGTTACAAACTTCCTATCAACAACCTTTGTTACATTTAAAGAAACAAAAGTTTAAAGAATTTGAAGGGAAAAGGACCTCAGAAAAAGCACAGCAGATCTGGAAAAGACCCAAGTACAATTTCTAAACTAAAAGTAAATACACAAATAAATAAGAGCATAATTCATAGTTTAAGAGCATCATGCCACCACCACTTCTATTCAACATAGTACTGAGGACATAATAAATACAGAGGAAAAAAAGGGGGCAGGGGAAGAACTGGAAAGTAACCCGTTATTATCTATAATCATAGCAAAACAATAGGTTATAAAAATATTTAAAAAAGAATTTAAAGGCAAGAGTTGCTGGATACAAAATTAACAAAAGCACAGCATTCCTATACAACAGTAGAAACAAAACAGAATGTGGAATTTTAAAAAATTCACAATAGTAACAAAAACCACATTCACTATGCAGCATATTATAAAATATTATTCCAGGATGCCAAGGGCCTTATATAACCTAAAGAAATCTGCAAAAGAAGAGCAAAGTTGGAGGGTTTCAAGACTTACCATAAAACAATAAGAGTATAGTATTGGTATAAAGACAGGCATAAGACGTAATGGGAGAAGAGCCCAAAATTAAAATCCCACACACACGTTCAATTTAATTTTGACAAACAACAGGGCTGGGGTGGGGGGAAGCAGGGAGTTAGTAGTCTTTCAACAAATAGATACCTATACAAAAATAAATCTGACTCTCACCTTTATGCCTACACAAAAATTAACTCTAAATGGACCTAAATTATAAAACTTCTAGAAGAAAATATTAAAAAATCTTTGTAACTTTCAAGTAGGCAAAGATTCCTTAAATAAGACATCAAAAGTATGAAGTGTAAAAGAAAAAAATTGATAAAAGGACTTCAAAATCATCTACTCTACAGAAACCATGAAAAAAGTGAAAAGGCAAGCTATATACTAAAAGAAAACAGTCATGATGTTTTATCTGACATCATACTTGTATACAGGATAAATAAAGCACAGTTATAACTCAGAAATAAAGACCAAAAACCGAACTTACAAATAGGCAAAAGAATATGGAATAGTGAAATAGTGAAATTGATACATTGATCTTCCTGCAAAGAACAACTACAGACTCTGTGAACCAGACCCAAAAAACTATCTGAGGTCTCTGAGGACTGAAATACACATTTTGGAGGAGGTGACATCACTTGGAGGAAGCAGTCCACACATACTGAGTTCCCATTTTGTTCAGCTTTGCCCTGAAGGTGGCTACAGTCACCAGCACAGAGGCACAGGGGCAGCTACAGCTGCCTGAATCCTTCTGGGTGGAGAAACTGAAGGAACTAGGAAAAGGAGCCCAGGGCAACCAAGACGGCAAGAGAGCGGCAGGGAACTGCGGAGAGAAGACAGCCCCCTCATTCTGAGTTTAAACAGCCTGACTCTGCAGCTGACACTTGCACCATGCCCACTGCAGGCATGAGTTTGCTGTTTGAGTCTGACAAAGTTGATTTCCCACTAACACAAGCGTATCAACACCCTTTGGAGCAATGTAAAATAATCCTGTCTCCAAAACATAATATTCCAGGTGGTAATCTAAATATTTATATCCAAGATAAAATCTAACATCATTCAACATACAAAAGCCAAGAAAATGTGATCCCATCTCAAAGCATAAGATACTTAACTGATGCCAAACCCAAGATGATCCCGATGTTATTATCAAGACATGGACTTTAAAGCAGCTATTATAACTATACTCAGCAAGGCAAACGAAACTATAACAATGAACAGAAAAACACGAGATAAATGTCATTACACATCTGTCCAAACCTACAGAACACACAGCATCAACATGAACCCTAATGTAAATTCTGGATAATAATGATGTATTAACGTAGGTTCATCAGTTGTGAATTAAAAAAAAGGTTTCACTCTGGTAAGGGGATGTTGATAATGAGGGAAACTATGTATGTGAGGGTCAGGAGGTATATTTGAAATATCTGCACTTTTTCCTCAATTTTGCTGTGAATCTAAAACTACTCTTTAAGTATAAAATTTCATCAAAGAAACAATATACAAAAATCAAATAGAAATTTTAGGTATAAAAGATACAACATATTAAATTTAAAATGAGCAAAAGGGTTAAAGAGACACCTCAAAAAAAAAAAAGGAGGGGGAGGCATTCCCTGGCAGTCCAGTGGTAAGGACTCAGCACTTTCACTGCAGGGGCCTGAGTTTGATCTCTGGTTACAGAACTAAGATTCTGCTTTCCCACTTGCCAAATGATATGGCCAAAAAAAATTAAAAAGATATACAATGGCCAATAAGCACATTAAAAGATGTTCAATATTAACCCTGCGGCTGCTGCTATGTGGCTTCAGTCGTGTCCAACTCTGTTCGATCCCAGAGACGGCAGCCCACCAGGCTCCCCTGTCCCTGGGATTCTCCAGGCAAGAACACTGGAGTGTGTTGCCATTGCCTTCTCCAATGCGTGAAAGTGAAGTCATTCAGTCGTGTCCGACTCTTAGCGACCCCATGGACTGCAGCCCACCAGGCTTCCCCGTCCCTGGGATTCTTCAGGCAAGAGTACTGGAGTGGAGTGCCACTGCCTTCTCCACATTAACTCTGAGGGAAATGCAAATTAAAACCACAATGAAAAGTCTCTACTCCAGAGGTCAGCAAACATTTTCTTTAAAGAGCCAGAAAAGAAACATTTAAAACTATGCAAACCATACGGCCTCTGTTACTACTTTGCTCTGCCACGGTAGCATAAAGCAGGCACAAATAATACAAAAATGATTCACAAAAACAGGGCAGCTGCACCAGGTTTTGATCCATGAGCTATAAGTCGCTGATCCCCAATCCCACATCTGAGAGAATGACTTAAATCAACAGACAATATCAAAGTAAGGAGACAGAACTAAAAACCTCATACACTGCTGACTAGAGTGGAAACAGTACAACCACTTTGAAAAACTGATACAAGCAACAACAAAGAATCTTCAAAACGTTATGCTGAGCAAAAGAAGCCAGATTCAGGGAACTCCCTGGTGGTACAGTGGTTAGGGCTCCAAGTGCTCACTGGCAAGGGCCCTGGTTCAATCCCTGGCCAGTGGAACTAAACTCCAACAAGCTGTGTGGCATGGCCAAAATAACCCCCAGCCAAATACAAAGTAATAAATAAATAATTTTAAAAACTTTTTTAAGTGAGAAAGGACTTCATAAGGCAAAACCAGTGGTTTTGATTACATCAAAATTAAGATTTTTAAATAAAAGAGGACACATGAAAGGTAACAGAATGGGAGATAATTTACAATGCCTGTAAGTGATAAAAGGACTAATACTGAAAATATACAAGGAACTTCTGTAGAATAAGAAAAAGAGAATTCTAGTAGAAAAAAAGGGGAGAAAGATATGAACAAGTAGTTTATAGAAGAAACACAAACATTTCAAAAGCTTATGAAGAGAAGTGACAAGTTAGCAGAGTAACTAAAATTGAAGACAGCTTCATTTGAGACTGATAAAAAAATAATAAGTTGAATGATGCCTAGTCCTGGCTACAATAGGATACATATTAATAGTATTCATCACTAACTGCTGGTTGAGCCTAGAGGAACGCAGCCCATCAGGTGAGCACTCCGGTGCTACTTCAGAAAATTAACCATGCCTATACTCTCTGACTGGGCTTCCCTGGTGGCTCAGAGGTTAAAGCGTCTGCCTCCAATGCGGGAGACCTGGGTTCGATCCGTGGGTTGGGAAGATCCCCTGGAGAAGGAAATGGTAACCCACTCCAGTATTCTTGCCTGGAGAATCCCATGGACGTAGAAGCCTGGTAAGTTACGTCCACGGGGTCGCAAAGAGTCGGACACGACTGAGCGACCTCACTTATACTCTCTGACTTAGCAAGTCAAAAATTAAGAGGATTTCAGAAAAAGAAATTCTCACAGATCCGGGGATACATGAATGAATATGCTAACTGCTGCCTTATGTGTGGAAGCAAGGAGTCCGAGGCAACCAGGGTATCCATCACTGGGGAAGTGAACAGGTGTAAAACGGAACAAACGCAAACTTCTGAGTACTACCCATCAGTGAGAAGCCATGGACCAACTATACACATACAGGAATGTGAAACAGTTCAGTACTTTTAAAAGAATTACTAAGTAAAAAGCAATAAACGAGATAAAACATAACACAGAAATCGTTCGTGTGAATTAAAAACACATAGGTTGGGACATGCCTAACAAATAAAATTAGATAAACGTCATTCAGGCATGAATGCTATGTGGGAGTTCAAAGTTAGTGAACTAGCAATGTATGTTAATTAAGGTGTCTTTAAACAGACAAAATAAAATAAGGTAATGTACTGACTGATTACCTAACTGCTGTGATCAGAGACTCTCAGGGACCCTAAGAGCAATGCTTCAGAATTCAGGGGTTGTGCGCTTCACAGAATGCAATCATCATACACAATGAGACGGCTACACAAGCAAAAGCACACGGACTAGTCACATGTGGAATGGCCAGCGGGTGGAGGCAGAGAATGGAGAGAGACAAAAGGGAAAAACAGATATATGGAATGAAAAAGCCTTACACACACACAAGTTCTAAGGTGCCATGAACAGAGGAAGACGATGATTCAACTCTGCACCTGAGGTCCAAATAATTAAGTAAAAAAATGAAAATACGATTAACATTCTAGTAAGAGAGGCAATTCAGTCCCAGCACAAAAATGTGTTTGCAGAGTTTTAAACAGAAACAATAAACATTAAGCATAAATAAAAACTAACAAGATCAGGGAGAGAAAAAGGAATCAGAGAAATGTCTTAAAACCAAAAGTTTAAGATACCTGAGGTATACTGTGTTTTCCATACTTCCAAAACTTATTCTGTGATAAAAGAGACTTAAATTTCTCCTCCAGAGAGTCAAGCTCATTATCAGGTAACAGGCAAAGCAATTTCTTTAATGCCAATAAGGAACAAGTTACGACTCGATAGAATTTAGCATCTCTCTCTTCCTCTGGAACAGTTCTTAATGTAAAAAGAAGATAAATATGCATAAGGATTGAGGATAAGACAAGCTACATATAAGGCATTTCTATTTTAAATGTTTTATTGCTGAATATCTACCAAAGTTACTTTATTTCTATATTCATTCTCCCTGTGTCAAGCCCTTATACAAAATACGAATACACATACAATTTTAATCACATATTTTTTGAATAATACCAGGTTAAAGTAGATGAAAAGGAGTGGCCTGATATAAGTGTATATCTATACATCACTCTCAGCAGCAGTTAACTGGATGTTTCTGGAGAATAAATAATACTGCATCTAAGACTGTTTTCCCTTACAGACTCTTAATAGCTTGATTAGAACACAAGAGTAAAAAGCAAATGGAACATCTTAGTATTCTTTCAATAGAACTATTCACAGTTCTTCAGTTATTTTCATCCAGACCTTAAAATGATTCCTGCTATGACTGTCAAAAGGCAAATGTGGGGAAAAAAAATCTAAAAACATCTCTTCGTAAAAGAACCAAGTGTGTGAGTTCCCAGATAATTCAAATTAAATAGAGGGACAACTTGCAAGTAAAAACACTTAAAATTGCACCTGGCAAATAGTACTGCATTAAGTATCTTCATCTCTACATTCTGAATCCTTTTACTTTTTTTTAAAAGAATCCCTTTTATATCACATTGAAATTATCCCCTTGTTACCTTGAGTGCAACAGAGTTTCATTTAACCTGAGTCACACAGGCACAATACAACTTACTGCGGGTCACTGAGGGTATCAGGTGTTTCTTTGATAAGATGATCCTGTAGCACCTACAGAGGGGGATTGAGATCTTATGGAACTGTGGATGGCAAAGAGACAAGAGTATAATCTACATCTTACCTAAAAGTTCTTAATCCTCTTCCTCACAAAAGAAGCAAAACTAAAAGGTCTGAATTTCACCAATTTTTTCCCCTTACTAATTCCCAAGGTTGGCAGCTATTAGGGCAAAGAAGGATAGGGTACTTCTTTCAAACATCTCTAGTTTCTGCCAAGAGGACTTTCTCCCTAAATACTCTTGTCCTCTTGCTTTTTCATTTCTCTTTGCATGCAGCAGTGAAGTGAAAGGACGCCTGATTAGCAGGTCTGGGACAGAATCAGGCTCTACTGCCCTTGCCCCGCTTTTCTGAGCACCTCCCTCCTCATAGGGAAGAACACACACTGTGTCCGGCTCCATCACAGAGGAAGGCCAAAGGTTCCAGTTGAAATGCAGAGGAAGGCTGCTTATTTCTGGGGTGGAGTACCAGCAAGTCCACTGCTCCAGTATCAGTCTTATCAGCAATACAATAGCCAGCTAAATTTACTGAGCTTTTCAGCCCACCTTGCATCCCAGTTAAGTACCCACTTTAACAGATGAGGAAATGGAGGCACAGACACTTGCTCGTGGCCAAACACCCCAGCTACTGGCAGAGAGGGACGGGACCCATTGGCATGAGCCAGAGCCCATGACTTCTGCCAGACACTATGACATTTTATCTCATCTGTCTTACTCTCATCCTCTCTAATAAACTGATTCTGAACTCAGAAAAGTTCAAACCAGTATCTGTGTAGCTGTGACACAGCCAACTAAAGGTGAAATAATACAGGAACTAATCCACATATTCAATGATCAGTTATCCAATCATAACAAAGCCAAGAAGGAAAAAAAACTATGGAGAGCCAAATTAACTGTCTCACAACTCATTTTCTAAAACTCTTAAGTGTCCAAACTCATGACACTTTACTCTCATAACATTTATGCTTGATATTTTAAATAAACCAATGATTCCTAACTTACAGTTGGGTCAGAGAACTCCCTTTGAGACTATGATTAAAGCTACAAACCCTCATGCTAAAAAAGAACTTTGGTACCCCAGAAAAATAAACAATGGAAGAACCAAGAATTTAAATAAGGAACTAGAATGCATATGTGTGCCTGTGTAGAGATATGCTAGGTGAAGAGATCAGATATGTAATAAGGGATCATGAAGAATCCTACAGGCCAAGAGAAGCAATTTCAATTTGTAAGGGTAATGGGAACTACAGAAAGGCTGATTAATTAAAAGAAGGCAGGAAGGGAAGGAGGGAGAGAGATGTTTAAGCAGGCTTATACACAGGGTGCCAAACAAGAGTACTAAACAGGGGAATGAATGAAAGCATGATTTTTTTTAAACCTCATCTCTCCTCAATGGAATCACAGCTCACTTATTCTTACTTCTTGCTATGAAACTAACAAGTGTGGAATTTACTTTTCTAGTTCATATATTAGGAATGGCAAATGAGGGAAAAATGAAAAAACAACAGTATTACACACAAACTGGAAGTCACAAAAGCTATGGCCAATATCAGTTTGGTGAAGGTGTTGGCCAAGTGTTGGAGAAATGTCTCCCTGTTAAGGGGAGTATAAATTTGTATGGTCTTTTGAAGGGCAATTTATCCGTATCTATAAAAATTTTAAACGTTTTTATCCTTTGACCCAACATATTGAATTACTAGAAATTCTGATAACTCTCATCCCTACAGGGTATGAAGAGATCTATTCAAAAATGTTCACTGAAGCAGTGTTCGTTACCATAAAAACTGGGGGAAAACCCCAAATGTATACTAATGTGAGAGAGGTTAAATAAACTGTAGTATATTAATACAAAGGATTATCAGGATGAAATATATTTGTATACATGTATTGATTTGAAAATATGGGAGAAAAAAAGTTTAAATTTAATTTTTAGATGGATTCATTTTTAGTATATATATTACAAAGCACATACCTCAAGTTTTTTAGACATGGTAAATTAGATATTAAAATAAAGAAGGAAAAACCTAAATAATTTAAGAATGATCCGATCTGAAGTTTATTATGTTTAAAAAGCCAAAATGGTCAATTTTGTTATACATCATTTAAAAAAGCAATCTTCCACTGAAAATGCTTTCATTTCTCATTCCTTCACAATGCTAGGTCAAAGAGGTGCCTTTGTAATATGCCTCATATCCCTTAAATACTTTAAAAATTAGATATGGAATGGTTCTTAGGACTTACACTTGTGATTTCATCCTTACAAAATGCTATGGCTTCAGGTTGCTTGCTCGGAGGGAAAGCTGCTTCAAAGGCATCTTTTGCTGCAGAGGCAGCTGGTGTGTAAGTATCACACTGAGCCATCAGCCAATAACCCATTAAACTTTTTAAATAAGGAGCCAAGTGTTTCTTTACTTTAAGGATAAGTTTTTCAAAAGCTTGCTGTGTGGCTTCTCGAACCCGGCGGTCATGATCCTATTGAAAACACAGTAAGGTTTAAAACAGTTCTAACCCATAAAAACAAATACAGACATTTCTGGGTATGCTATGAAGACCCATTAATAAGAATTCACCTATGTGCAGAGCTAAAGGAAAATCCATAATTATATAGAAAAATTGATTAATTCTTCCTTTTTCCCAATGAGATAGAAAAGACTACATTCAAGATGGAGTCAAGGCTACTTCTGGGATAATAAAGCAATTCATTCTCATTCTTCTGGAGCAAGTATACAAAGAAATTACATTGTCAAAATTTGTTGCTATTTAGTCACTAAGTTGCCTCCAACTCTTTTGCACCCTGTGGACTGTAGCCTGCTACTATCCTCTGTCCTTGGGATTTCCCAAGCATGAATACTGGAGAAGGTTGCCATTTCCTTCTCCAGGGGATCTTTCAGACCCAGAGATCGAAGCTGAGTCTCCTTCATTAGCAGGTGGATTCTTTACTGCTGAGCCACCAGGGAAGCCGTCAAAATTTACTATGACTTCAAAGTGTCTAGGGGGCTTCCTGACAGCTCAGTTGGTAAAGAATCCGCCTGCAATGCAGGAGACCCCAGTTTGATTCCGGGGTTGGAAAATCCGCTGGAGAAGGGTTAGGCTACCCACTCCAGTATTCTTGGGCTCCCCTTGTGGCTCAGTTGGTAAAGAATCCGCCTGGAATGCAGGAGACCTGGGTTCGATCCCTAGGTTGTGAAGATCCCCTGGAGAAGGGAAAGGCTACCCACTCTCGTATTCTGGCCTGGAGAATTCCATGGACTGTATAGTCCATGGGCTCTCAAAGAGTTGGACATGACTTACATTTTCACTTTTCAAAAGTATCCAGGTAATTCTATAGTAACGACCTATTTTCCAAAAACACATACTCCTTTGCACAACCTACATAATCTAATCTGTATAACCATACTGATGTAACAATCCATAACCCTCAGCAAAAATGAATCATATAAATTTGACAGTCCTCATAACTTTAAACAAAAACAAAACATCAGCACAACAGAAATAAAATAGGAAAGTCTGAATACTTACAAGTGAAATTTTGCAGAAAATTCTTGGCCAGTATGGAAGAACCCCTTTACAATTTCTGTGTCTCTCTCTGTACACATGGTTCCAAATTCCTGCATAGCCTAAAAGTAAATTATTAAACTCATTAGCCATGAATCAACAGCCATAATATTAACTATTGATTATATTTCTAGTTTTTAAAATTGCAGAAATATTTTATGTAACATGAGAATACTTTGTTTCTGTTTGTGCCATATAATACTAATCTTAAGAGTTCCATCACAGATTACTATGGTAGAAACTTTTCTTTTTCCCCTCTTTTTAAAAATACGAAACATACACAAACAAAAAAACCCATTTACAATTATAGGGTCAAAATTACATTATCTAATAGGAAAAAATGTAAAGGCAGAATTCCAAAGTGATTCTAAAAACTGCAGAACAACAAACTAACTTATAATCCAGAAGACAAGTATAAAATGTATCAGAAAAAGTACAATTACAGAAGTATTTATTAGTGGTAAATGATTTCACTGTTCTTTATATAACATATGTTAATGATGGGGATTCCCTTGCAGTTCAATGGTTAGGACTTCACGCTCCAAACACAGGGGTCACAGGTTAGATGGTTAGATCTCTGGTTGTGCAACCTGGACGGGGCGGGGGGGACAATGACATCTCAACAAAAAGGTTTTCTTGATCATTTTAATGGAAACAAAACTTGCTTTTAGTTTTGTTGTGACATCTTTCTTAGAAAGTTTCCGCAGCACCATTCGGAAATCAGAATCCACAAGACTGTCTATTTCTTCAGCTCCTTGAATAGCAGGAACATAGCCTAGGTCACTGTGAAATGTTCCAAAACCAATAAATCCAGGCACTGTTCCCTGTTCCTTGGCAAGGAGTTCTGCAGCTCGGCCACTGTTTGAAGGCTGGTGAGAGTAGGGAGAAAAACAGTCAGAGTTCAGGAAGAGGTCAAAAATTTAATTTTGAGTTCTTTAGAATAATTCCCTGACAATTCCCACAAGGAAGCAAATTCAGTTGAGGCCACTTTCCTCTACTGTAATATTCCCCAAAGATGAATACTTCTGTCACAAGTACTTAATGATAATGATCCCAGGAGATATTTCCCGGTTTCCTAAACATCAGAACAATGTTTTTTAAGTTATTACTACAAGCCATTAAGGGCTTTCCAGATGGCTCAGTGGGTAAAGGATCCGCCTGCAATGCAGGAGACATGGGCAGACATCAGTTTGATCCCTGCACTGGGAAGATCCCCTAGAGGAAGGCACAGCAACCCACTCCAGTTTTCTTGTCTGAAGAATCCCATGGACAGAGGAGCCCGGTGGGCTATAGTTCACAGGGTCGTAAAAGAGTCAGAAACACTAAAGTGACTGAGCATGCACACACACACAAGTCATTAGAGGTTCCTGATATCAACTTAACAGCCCGTAGTCATTTTAAAGAAACAGAACAAAATTTAAAATATCAGAATACATCACATGTGGTAAGAGTAAGTACTGTTTTGTGAAATTTGTTTCAAATTTTTTTATAAATAGTATATATACACATATAGGTGTGCTGTGTACTGATGTAAAATCAAGTCTTAAATGGACTGTATCTTTTCATTCATTCACTTATTCAAGAAATTACTAAGCAACTATCACAAGACAGCAACTTCTAGACCAAGAGTTCCCTGTGGGCAGACACACTCATTTCCACATACCAAAGCCTAGCCTAACTGGTTAAAATGGTTACAAACTACATTAGTTATGGACATAAAAATAAATACAGTGGTCAGGATATAAGATACATTGTTTTGTTTTGAATGATAGTCAGTGGTTTGTTGGAAGGTACATAATATGGTATCTTCCAGTAGGATTCTTTCAGAAAATATCTAAACTGTTGAAAGAAATTAATGTATTCACTGTCATCTAATAAGAAAATGCCTCAGTTCAATGTCCAGGATGACATCAAAGCCATCTAAACTCATCTGTTTATTTCTCTGTAAGAATGTCTGAAAATACAAATGTGTGATTTAGTTTGCTGATACCCAGAAAAACTGTGTTTGGGAAACTCGTTTATCAAGAAATTATCATCTGGACTACTTTCTGAACTGAAATGAGTGACCAGAAATGAAAACAATGGACTCCATTTAAGACTAATTTCAAAAAGGTTTTCTATTTTGAGACCTTATTAAAATGAACTAACATTATGCAGTCCACCTTTCTCAATACTGACACATGAATAAAGAGCTACAGAGGACTGAAGCATCCACCTGCCAGTGCAGGGGACAAGCGGTGAAGCCCTGGCCCCGGGAAAGCCCATGTGCTGCAAGGACACCAAGTCTGTGCACCACAACTGACACTGCAGTGAGAAGTCCACCCAGAACTGGGAAAAGCCCGGGTGTAGCAACGAAGACCCAGCACTTTGTTTTTAGAAAACAAAAGTAATTATTTTTAAAAAGACCTACAAAGGAAGTCACTGAAGTATAATTCTGAAAACCAACAGTGATGACACTAAGCCAGTGGAATTTTCTCTGTAATCTCATGAGTGAAGTTTCATTGTGAAACAGAATAATGAAATAGTATAAAAAGCTGAAGGAGTCAAGGCTGAGCTGACCTTAAGATCAGAGTTGACAGTGCAGAAGAAAAGGTATCAGATTTCTAGTTTCAAAAATAAACTATTCTTAACTAATTATACCTTTTTCAAGGTCTACTTTGAATTTAAAATGTAGTTACTGTTTCTCATTACTTTCTCCATTGTGCATTAGCTACTTGTACCCACAGTTCAAAAATTAAGAACTTGGATTCTATTTCTGGCAGTTAATTTTCTTATACCACACCTACTTCATTCTTTTGTGCCCGGCTTCTAAAGGCATTTGAGGTGGCAATCCTGAGTCTACAGTTTAAGACCCAAATTCAGGATGACTTTCAAGATTTTCACCATCTGGACTCAACCTCTCCAGTCACCTTCCTGCCACTCTTTTCTTCCTTCGTCCCATTTACCTCCTCCCCTCTCTGAATTTTGTTCCCACCATGTGTGTTTCAGTCCCAAATTCAATACAAAGGTCCCTGCATATGTCATGCCTTTTCACAATTTGATCTTTTTCTTAACAGCAAACTTTTTTAAAAATTCTTTTTATTGGAGTATAGTTGATTTACAATGTTTTGCTATTTTCAGGTATACAGCAAAGGGAATCAGTTATTCAGTTCAGTTGCTCAGTCATGTCCAATTCTTTGAGACCCCAAGGACTGCAGCACGCCAGGCTCTCCTGTCCATCACCAACTCCCAGAGCTTGCTCAAACTCATGTCCATCAAGTCGGTGATGCCATCCGTCTCATGCTCTGTCATCCCCTTCTCCTCCTCCTTTCAATCTTTCCCAGTATCAGGGTCTTTTCCAATGAGTCAGTTCTTCGGATCAGGTGGCCACAGTATTGGAGCTTCGGCTTCAGCATCAGTCGTTTCAGTGAATATTCAGGACTGATTTCCTTGAGGATTGACTGGTTGGATCTCCTTGCAGTCTAAGGGTCTCTCAAGAGTCTTCTCCAACACCACAGTTCAAAAGCATCAATTCTTCGGCGCTCAGCTTTCTTTATGGTCCAACTCTCACATCCATACATGACTACTAGAAAAACCATAGCTTTGACTCAACTCTTCACAATTCGATGGACTACAGCCTGACAGGCTTCTCTATCTATGGTATATTCCAGACAAGCATACTGGAGTGGGTTGCCATTTCCTTCTCCAGGGAATCTTCCTGACTTAGTGGTCAAACCCAGGTCATCTGAATTGCAGGCATACTCTTTACCTTCTGAGCCACCAGGGAAGGTGGCTTAAAATGAGGTAACAGTAACTAAATCATTACTTAGGGTGAAGTCATGATTAAACATAAAGTTTTCAAACTACCATAATAATAACTGATTTCAGAAAGAATCATCAAAGGATGCTCAAAACGATTAAGCGATATCCTGTAAGAGGTTAGTCCTAATCTCAAACTACCATTCCACAGATTATTTGTTTATAGTCAGTGGAAAGAGAAACCTATACAATGAACATCAGCTTAATCAAGTGATTAAACACACACCACCCATAATGGGACAGGCAGGCGCCATGTGTCTCCATGGTGTGAAAGGCGCTAAGAAAGACACATCACCAAGGGAGTATTTCTGTCAAAAACTGTTTATCCTGAATCTAATTACGAGGAACAATTAGACAAATCTAAGTGAAGCAAGTCAATGGCCTATATTCTGCCAAATTGTTCATGCTATGAAAGAATGCGCCTCCAAAAAAACAAACAAAAAAAAGGCACTAAGAAACTACCTAGATCTAAATGGAATGAATGACCCTTCAACGGATCCCCAATGTTTTTAAAATTTGTATCTAAAATAAAAGTTATAGAGAACAATACTGGGATGACTACAAAAATGTGAATATAATATTGTATATTATTAGATAATAGCATTATACTGAAGTTAAATTTACTGCATGTGATAATTTCTCATGGCTATGAAGAAGAATGTTGCTGTTTTTAGAATGTACACGCTGAAGTATTTAGCACTTAAGGGTCATGATTTCTGCCCCTAATTGTCATATGATTCAGCAAAATACATATATTTAGAAAGAGAAAGCAAACGTGACCAGATTATCAACTGGTTTGTGTGTGTGTCTTAAGCTGCTTCAGTTGTGTCAAACTCTTTGCAACCCTATGGACTGCAGTCCGCCAGGCTCCTCTGTTCATGGGATTACAGACTAGAATACTAGAGTGGGTTGCCATGCCTTCCTCCAGGGGATCTTCCCAACCCAGAAATCAAACTCTCATCTCTTGTGGCTCCTGCATTGGCAGGCGGGTTCTTCACCACCAGTGCCACCTGGGAAGCCCTACCAGTTGGTATTTCTAAGTAAAGAATTTATGAATTGTTGCTCCAATATTCTTGCAACTTTCCCTCATACTTGGAATACTTCAAAGCTAAACATTAAAAAAAATTTTAATAAAAATTAAAATTAAATGAGGATGCAAGTAAAGTATTTAAAAGAGTTCTGACACAGCCTAGTTACTGTTATTATTGTTGATATTATTAACCACGAAAGAAGACTGACAGATCTAAGAAAACCGTGGTACTGAAATCACTAGAACTGCACCAGAAAGAAGCATCTTCATGAAATTAGACTGTGCCATTAAAAACCTAAAGTGCCATAAAAAGATACCTTTACAAAAAATACACCATTATGACATTCTCAGTCTTGTATGTTTAGTCTACTCTGGGGTTTAAACAAGTATTTAGTGAACTTTAGTGAATTTCTGCTATATGCCAGTCCTTGTTCTAGGTCCCAAAGATAAATAGCAGCAGATTAAAACACCTACCTTCATAAAATACTTATGTCCTATACTAATCTTCTAAAGAAGCAAGACAGTAAATGAAGCAGGACAATCAACAAATAGTATGTTAGAAGTCAGATATGCAATGGGATAAAATAAAGCAGGAAAAGAGAACAGGGAGCGTGGCGGGGGGTGGCGGGAGGGTGTGGAGGGGAAGGCTACAGCTGAAAATAAGGTGATCATGGGAGACCTCAGTGAGATGTTTCGGGCAAAATTTGGAGCCACCTAACAAGACCGTCGGGAGCCTGTCATGCAAGGTCAAGGTTTGGGAAGAGATCAGTTTGGCCTGATGGAGTGAGAGGCAAGGAAGCTGAAGATGGGGTCAGAGATGCAAAGGGGCCAGAGCAGACCCCATATCGTGTATATATATCATCGTAAGAGCTTTGCCTATACCCTGATGGATGTGGGGAGCCACAGCAGATTTTTGAGCGAAGGAGCGACGGGATCAGAGACTCCGTGCACTCCAGGCTCACCTTAACTATCTCCCACTCCACTCCCCTGTCCACGATGCTACCCCCTGCTACCCTGGCCAGGTAACCTTCCAGAGGAAGCTGACACTGAACCAATTCTTAATGAAAACGGGGGAGTGGGGGGTGGCTAGGAAGTGTGCTCAGCTGGGGACAGCTGGGCACGGTAACATCTTTCCCCTCTGCTTAACATCCCCATTCTGCTCAGAGATATCCCACCCCGCCCGCAGGGACGCACACACAACAGAGAGGTCACAGTGGACACGCAAACACATGCCACTCCACAGTCGCGCTCCACACACCCTCCGGCCATGCGCCGGCCAAATAGAGCCAGTCGCAGCGATGAGAGGACTCCCGCGCCTGCACTCACTCTCAGATTCCCCTTGGTCCTCTGCTTGTTCTTTCCGCCCATGGTCGCGGTCTCAGCCACACTCACAGCCCGAAGCCCCCGGTTGACACAGCCGGGCCACAACTTCCGGCCCCTGACACCGGAAAAGGTCTCACAGGAACAACCACCCCCAGCCCGCCCCTTCCGCCACCCACCCCGCCCATCTCCCGCCCCACTTCCGCCCCCACCTCCAGCCGCTTCCGGGGCCATCGGCTGCGGGGTACGTCACACTTGGAGCCACGCCCATACGAGTGACGTAGCTCCTGCTCAGTAGGAAGCCACGCCTTGGAGACCCAAGGCGCCAAATGCTGCTTTTCTCGCTTTGCTAAGGCAACATTTGTTCCCTCCTTAGCAATAGGAGAATTTCTAAAATTCCTGCGTGTCCCCACCTCCTATGATTTTAGCCAGTTCTGCATTTAATTTTGCTTTCTCTTATCCCCACCAGCTTCCTGCTTATTTAGAACTTGAAAACACGTGTTTCATACCAGTAGTCATGTATGGTTGTGAGAGTTGGACCATAAAGAAAGATGAGCGCTGAAGAATTGATGCTTTTGAACTGTGGTTTTGGAGAGGACTCTGGAGAGTCCCTTGGACTGCAAGGAGATCCAACCAGTCCATCCTAAAGGAGATCAGTCCTGGGCGTTCATTTGGAAGCACTGATGTTGAAGCTGAAGCTCCAATCCCTTGGCCACTTGATGCGAAGAGGTGACTCATTGGAAAAGACCCTGATGCTGGGAAAGATTGAAAGCGGGAGGAGAAAGGGACGACAGAGGATGAGAGGGTTGGATGGCATCACCGACTGGATGGACCTGAGTTTGAGTAAACTCTGGGAGTCGGTGATGTACAGGGAGGCCCGGTGTGCTGCGGTTCATGGAGTCACAAAGAGTGGGACACGAGTGAGCGACTGAACTGAACACTAAAGCTAGCATATAATAGGTACTATTTATTGAGACCAGCTGACTGCCGTGTGTGTACAGTTTTAGGACATTTGCAAATGTCTCATTTAATCTTTCCAGCGTCCTTTGAGATAGGCACGATCCCACCCATGTTTATAAACGGAGAGAGGGTCGGCAGAGTAAAGCCTCTTGCCCTGGCTCCTGCTGCCAATGCACAGTGTAGACAGGACCCGAACACAGCTTTTTCTGACTCTGCTCCTAGATGTTAACTACCTGCACCGTGTCCCAAGCATTGCAGGGCTCAGAGCCACTCGGGCTTGCTTGTATTTCCAAGTGGCCTCACATCATAGTGGCGGAGCTCACTCTGGTGACGTCCACTCTGTAAGGATGTATTCCTTCCCTTTTTCCCTTTGCTTAAGCAAAGGAAGCTGCTAGAGGAGAGTCTGAGCCCTTGATCCTCCATAACTGCTCACTTATAAGTAAAATGAGGGCTTCCCTCGTGGCTCAGCTGGTAAAGAATCTGCCTGTAATGCAGGAGACCCGGTTCGATCCCTGGGTTGGGAAGATCCTATGGAGAAGGAAATGGCAATCCACTGCAGGACTATTGCCTGGAAAATCCCATGGACAGAGGAGCCTGGTAGGCTACAGTCCATGGGGGTCACAAAGAGTCGGACACGACTGAGCGACTTCACTTCACTTCAGACAACTCAATACAAGATAGTCTTGAAAATATTTAATTTCATGGAAATGTTTACAACCTATTGTCTTATCAAAGAAGGCAGATAAGATAGCAACACGAACACTATGACTTGTGTTAAAAAACAAAGACCACATATACAAAAATAATATACTAAAAAACATAAAAATTTTTCTTCTTGGGCACAAGGTTACAGGTGAGTTTTATATCCAGTTATTTGTACATTTTATCCAATGGTCACCTTTTCAGTAAAAATATATTTCACAGATTTACTTGCATATATTTTGGGATGTAGGGAGAAAAGAAAACAAGTTTACAGAACTGAAAATGCCAAACACCCCAGAGGAAAAAAAATTAAATCTCCATATTGCATGAGCAAAACTTGTATATTTAATCATCCAAAGCAAATGATTCTTCAGGGACTATTTGAAAATAGTCTGAAAATATTTTAAGAACAAAAGTGATGGTCTATCAAAATTTACTTTTTCCAAGAAAGTATATATTTGTATAATTGTATCACTTTACTGTAGTAGAGAAGTTAACACATTGTAAATCAATTATATTTTGATAAATTTTAAAAAGAACTCCAATAAAACGAATTTTAGGTCAATAAACAAGAAATTTTTCTAAATAAATAACTTTTTTCTATCATATTTTAATTTCGGTTAAATTTAGTGTTAAAGAATCATTAATTCAAACTTCAAAATATCTCAAGACAATATTGTTGAGCACTCTGGTCATTTAAATTTCTCTGAAACGACTTCGATTTGTTTCAACAATAGAGTATCAGTTTAAAACGAAATAAAAATAGTTTTAATATTAAAAAAATAATTAAGCCTCCATTTCAGTAATTCCTTGGTTAAGATCCAGGGACAGACACCCTGGTCCTCAAAGACACCATTCGGGTCCCTGGAGCATCATGCCTCCAATTATTCCAGCTGTTAGCAACACCTGGGCAATCCCAAGAGAATGTGGATCGATGCCATTTTTTTCCTCCGAAAGATAAATATTAAAAAGAAAAAAAGCGCATCTCAACATCAGAGAAGCCGCCGGCAGGGTTGGAGGATGCCTGCCTGAAGGACAAGCCCACAGGGCAGGACGGGAGCCAGGGTCAGCACCCTTCCGACAGATCAGAAACCAGCGCCCCCTCCCGGACAGCCTCAATACTCCTTTGCCCCTAAGAGGGAGCGTGCTTCCGGGGCGCATGCGTGAAGTCACCGTAGGGGTCTCCCAGCTGCACAGGCGGAGGTCCGGTGACTGAACGTTGCGAGCGTGGGAGCGAAGCGCGTGAAGTCTGTCCAGGTGTATTTGGGAGCATCTCGGGACCCTGGTGTCCGTAGGTAGACAGTCACCTGCTTTACGCCGCTGAGCCAGAGTCTTCCATCCCCAGGTTCCCTCCAAGGAACAGATGTCTGCCTTTGACATTTCGTAGAGATGGCAGAGGCAGAGAACTTGGAGGCGTACATCCCTCCTGCGACGCGGTGGGTCGGATTGCCAGATGGTGCTAAAGGGGAAGGCTCCTGGTGCCCCTTTGCAGAATTTTTGTGGGCTCAGAGCTTCACTGGTGGCTCAGGCGGTAAAGCGTTTGCCTATAATGTGGGTAGAGCCGAGTTCAATCCCTGGGTCGAGAAGATCCTCTGGAGAAGGAACTGGCAACCCACTCCAGTATTCTTGCCTGGAAAATCCTGTGGACAGAGGAGCCTGAAGGGCTACAGTCCATGGGGTCGCAACGAGTCAGACACGACTAAGCGACTTCATTTTCTTTTTTTTAAGTAGTTGTAATCATTGTTTCGGGGGACAGGGGACTGGCAAGTAATGTACCTGTACCTGTCCTTCAGTTCAGTTCAGTCGTGTCCGACTCTTTGTGACCCCATGGAATGCACCAAGCCAGGCCTCCCTGTCCATCACTAACTTCTGGAGTTCACCCAGACTCATGTCCATTGAATCGTTGATGCCATCCAACTATCTCATCCTCTGTCATCCCCTTCTCCTTCTTTCAATCTTTCCCAGAATCAGGGTCTTTTCAAATGAGTCAGTTCTTCCCATCAGGAGGCCAAAGTATTGGAGTTTCAGCTTCAGCATCAGTCCTTCCAGTGAATATTAGGGACTGATTTCCTTTAGGAAGGACTGGTTGGATCTCCTTGCAGTCCAAGGGACTCTCAACAGTCTTCAACACCACAGTTCAAAAGCATCAATTCTTTGACGCTCAGCTTTCTTTATAGTCCAACTCTCACATCCATATATGACCACAGGAAAAACCACAGCCTTGACTAGATGGACCTTTGTTGGCAAAGTAATGTCTCTGCTTTTAATATGCTGCATAGGTTGGTCATAACTTTCCTTCCAAAGAGTAAGCATCTTTTAATTTCACGGCTGCAGTCACCATCTGCAGTGATTTTGGAGCCCAGAAAAATAAAGTCAGACACTGTTTCCCCATCTATTTGCCAAGAAGTGACAGGACTGGATGCCATGATCTTAGGTTTCTGCATGTTGAGTTTTAAGCCAACTTTTCACTCTCCTCTTTCACTTTCATCAAGAGGCCCTTTAGTTCTTCACTTTCTGCCCTAAGGGTGGTGTCATCTGCATATCTGAGGTTATTGATATTTCTCCCAGCAACCTTAATTCCAGGTTGTGCTTCATCCAGCCTAGAGTTTCTCATGATGTACTCTGCACAAAAGTTAAATGAGCAGAGTGACAACATACAGCCTTGACATACTCCTTTTCCTAATTTGAACCATTCTGTTGTTCTATGTCCAGTTCTATCTGTTGCTTCCTGATCTGCATACAGATTTCTCAAGAGGCGGGTCAGATGGTCTGGTATTCCCATCTATTTCAGAATTTTCCACAGTTTTGGTGATTCACACAAAGGATTTGGCATAGTCAATAAAGCAGAAATAGATGTTTTTCTGGAACTCTTGCTTTTTTGATGATCCAGCGGATGTTGGCAATTTGATCCCTGGTTCCTTTGCCTTTTCTAAAACCAGCTTGAACATCTGCAAGTTCACGGTACACGTATTGCTGAGGCCTGGCATGGAGAATTTTGAGCATTACTTTACTAGCGTGTGCTGCTGCTGCTAAGTCACTTCAGTTGTGTCCGACTCTGTGTGACCCCATAGACGGCAGCCCACCAGGCTCCCCTGTCCCTGGGATTCTCCAGGCAAGAACACTGGAGTGGGTTGCCACTTCCTTTGTGTGGTAGTTTGAGCATTCTTTGGCATTGCATCAGTTCTTCTTATGTTCTGTTAACTCTTGGCTGCCGGGTAGCTTTAGTGGAATTTCACAAATGATACATTGTTGGGTTTCCCTGATATACAACTTTCTTTAAAAAGAAATCTGTGCTTGTTACTTTTATATAGGTGCCAAAAGTAACAATCAGTTCTGCTGGACAGCAGGTAACATTTTTTTTAAAATGCCTTCTGTCAAAGTAATGTGCAGGGGGTAGGTTTGACTTTGTTAATCCAAACTTAATTTGGTTTTATGAGGTTAAATTTAGGGTTTTTTTATTTTGTTCTGACTTAAGAAAACTATTGTTTGTACCAGAATTACCTTTACAGATAAAAATGGCTATGTAGCGAGTTTCCTGCCAACACTGTTGGTTTCTATAGATTCTATCGATTATGTTAAACATAACTTGAGACTAAGACTTTCTTTTAAAAAGTTTCCTGCCAACACTTGGTTTCTATTGATTCTATCAATTATGTTAAACATAACTTGAGACTAAGACTCTCTTTTAAAGATTTATCATTTCTTTACAGATTATTTCAGCTCAAGATATTTTTCAGATTAATACATTGACAAACTGTCATTGTGGAATAAACACCATGCAATCATACTGAATAATTTTACATTTAAGGATGTTTATATACATAGTACATTGGTTTGGTTGGTTAGTCACTAAGCCATGTCTGACTCTTGTGACCCTGTGGACTGTACCCTGCCAGGTTTCTCTGTCCATGAGACTTCCCAGACAAGAACACTGGAGTGGGTTGCCATCTCCTTCTCCAGGGAATCCTCCCAGCCCAGGGATCACACCTCTGTCTCAGCATTGGCAGGCACTGAGCCACCAGGGAAGCCTGTAATCATTGGTAAAAGTCTAAAAAAGCTATATTGCCTATTACATTTAACTTTAGTTTCTTAGTTTTTACTGTGTCTTTTACATTATGTAATGTAGGCAGACTATCTAACTTGCTGTTTTCTTTATTGATGTATTTCTTTATTGACATCTTGACTAATACTTCGATTCATTTTCAGAGAAAATTTCTTAATTACGTGGTTGAAAACTCTGTACTTCTCTTGGTCACTGTGTTATTAGTTCAATGTCTAAATTTGACAGTTGTCTGTGAAGAAAGCTTATAAAGCTACATTATTGTAGTCAATGTTTTTATATTACACTTGAGATCTATATATTTATACATACAATGTGTTTTTCATTAAAATAATGTACAAAGAGTAAAGGAGTTTTAGCAGTAACCCGCTGAAAGTGACATGGGCATCACCTGGTCCCCTTGGAGGCTTATTGCCATGTCGGTATCATGTTTGGTGGGGTACGCATCCAAACCTGCAAGTGGCTGGGGAAGTCAGAAACTAAGGTACAGCTGGTCCATCTGGTTGTGTGGTGGCAGCTGAGGAGGGCCTGGCATTTCCAGGGCAGCTGACAGGGCACCGGGGAGGCGGGCAGCAGGGGAGGAAGCTGAGAAGGCATGTAAGACTTGCGTCCATGAACGCCATTTGGATTTTTCCCTGTGTGTATATCCAAGGTCTAGCGATGTTGCCTTGTAGTTCTTTTATCCCTTTTGTTTTCTACCTGCGCTTAGTGATGGCCACAGAAGTTGCCTGACTGTTTCACTAAGATAAACCAATTGTGCCCCTGACCCTGACCTGTCCCTCTATCAGAGTCTGTCTCCTCAAGGAGCACCCAACACACAGGATCAACCTGAGTGCTAGCTATTAGTAAATATTTAATCATCACTTTTGAAACTGGTTTATGCAGGGTCTCAAAAACCAGGTTGTGTGCTTATTTGAGTGGGTCAATTTGCTGAAAGTAGATTTACAGAAAGCCACTTCCACTTGCAGAATGAAAAAATGTGTCAAAATCCAATTTGCCAAAAACGAATGCTCTAAATTACCAATTCCATGCATGCTTGAGACCTATTAAAAAGTCTTCTAAGCCTTCTGTGAGGTAAGCCAAGGAGCAGGGCAGAGCATGAGCATACAAAAATAGACATGAACTGCATCTCTGTTTAAGAAAAAATCCCACCTGTCTTTGTACCAAATGGCTGGGGTACATGCAAAACAAATGCTCTGAAAAAAATCTAATTGGCAAACTCACTTTCAGCTGCTAGTAACAGGCACAGAAATACAAATAAAACTGGTTTTATTTCCTAATAAGCTGTCTAGAGAGAGGCAGGTGCTGGTGTTGGATCAGTGGTTCAACTGCTTGAGGCCTGGCATCTCTGTGGCTCTCTTCACCCCTCCTTCCTTCATGGCTGAAAAGACTATTGCAGCTCCAGTGATCATTTTGGTGCTTGTGACAGGAGAGAGGGAAGAGGTACCCTAGTTTTATCTATCACTTTAATCAGGGAAGCAGAAGTTTTCCCCAGAGGTTCCGTGGTCAAAGCTGTGTCCCCTGGCCACCCTAGCTGCAAGAGAGTCTGAGACAGTGAGCATTTAGCTTTTCCAGGTTCTTTAGTGGAGACAGATGCAGAGGAAAGGGGTTGGGAATGGGTGGCAAGTTGGACCACCAACATTATAATTAAATATAATTAACCTCTCTTTCAAAATAGGTAGCTTGTAAGTCAAGAAATGTCTATCAACAATTTTAAGATTATAAATTAAAACTCAGTTCTAATCGTGACATATTTTTAACAAATGCATTTCTGCTACATTGCTTTTCCTTTTTTCCCTCCCTAACATTCTAGAGTGGGAATAAAGTCAAACTAATCTTTCAAGCCAAAGAGAGGAAAAAGTCAAAAGAACAACAGTGGCAAAACGCTTTCAGCCACTCCCTGCTCACTGTCCTTCTACACCAAACAACATCTGGAAAACATTCCCACATTCGTTGGCATTCAAAAACTGATACAGCTGACCAAAGTCCATGTGGTTTCCTCTGGCTCCATTAACACTGAATACTTTTTCTTCAAAAACTGAAAATTTTCTTTGTCTCTCCATGTCCTCACTTGTACCATCAAAAGGAATATCTTCTCGATGGCGAATTAAAATTCTCTTCCAGTTTAATTTTCTGAGCCTGAAAAGAAATTTTCAGAGTAGAAAATTGAAGATGTGTATTCTAAAGCCCTAAAAGTAGAAGTTATAAAATAGATTTATCAATGCTTTTTCCTAGAAGTAATGTCCTTTCATCTCACATGGATTTTAATCTGATTCCAGTAATGCGTGATCAGTCATATCTGTTTTGCAATGCTATGGACTGTAAGCCCACCAGGCTCCTCTGTCCAAGGGCTTTTCCAGGCAAGAATACTGGAGTGGATTGCCATTTCTTTCATCTCCCATCTCCAAACTCATTTACTGCTATTATGACTGCCTGGTATCAGCATTTTACAAATGTAGAAATTCCTGAATCTCGACCTCTTGAAGGGGCTTGTCATTTAGAGTATCAGTAGAGAAATAAGATTCCCTAGTGGCTCTGTGTGGATCACAATAAACTGTGGAATATTCTGAAAGAGATGGGAATACCAGACCACCTGACCTGCCTCTTGAGAAATCTGTATGCAGGTCAGGAAGCAACAGTTAGAACTGGACACACAACAACAGACTGGTTTGAAATAGGAAAAGGAGTATGTCAAGGCTATATATTGTCACCCTGCTTATTTAACTTATCTGCAGACTACATCATGAGAAACGCTGGGCTGGAAGAAACACAAGCTGGAATCAAGATTGCTGGGAGAAATATCAATAATCTCAGATATGCAGATGACACCACCCTTATGGCAGAAAGTGAAGAAGAATTAAAAAGCCTCTTGATGAAAGTGAAAGAGGAGAGTGAAAAAGTTGGCTTAAAGCTCAACATTCAGAAAATGAAGATCATGGCATTCGGTCCCATATGGGAAATAGATGGGGAAACAGTGGAAACAGTGTCAGACTTTATTTGGGGGGGCTCCAAAATCACTGCAGATGGTGACTGCAGCCATGAAATTAGATGACGCTTACTCCTTGGAAGAAAAGTTATGACCAACCTAGATAGCATATTAAAAAGCAGAGACATTACTTTGCTGACTAAGGTCCGTCCAGTCAAGGCTATGGTTTTTCCAGTAGTCATGTATGGATGTGAGAGTTGGACTGTGAAGAAGGCTGAGCGCTGAAGAATTGATGCTTTTGAACTGTGGTGTTGGAGAAGACTCTTGAGAGTCCCTTGGACTGCAAGGGCATCCAACCAGTCCATTCTGAAGGAGATCAGCCCTGGGATTTCTTTGGAAGGAATGATGCTAAAGCTGAAACTCCAATACTTTGGCCACCTCATGCGAAGAGTTGACTCACTGGAAAAGACTCTGATGCTGGGAGGGATTGGGGGCAGGAGGAGAAGGGGACGACAGAGGATGAGATGGCTGGATGGCATCACTGACTCGATGGATATGAGTCTGAGTGAACTCCGGGAGATGGTGATGGACAGGAAGGCCTGGCATGCTGCGATTCATAGGGTTGTAAAGAGTCGGACATGACTGAGCAACTGAACTGAACTGGGTGGCTCAGACAGTTAAGAACTTGCTGCAATGCAGGAGACCCGGATTCAGTTCCCGGGCTAGGAAGATCCCCTGGAGAAGGGAATGGCAACCCACTCGAGTATTCTTGCCTGGAGAATTCCATGGATGCAGGAGCCTGGCAGGCTACAGCCCGTGGGGTCGCTAAGAGTCGGACATGACTGAGCAACTGATACTTTTCATTTCTCACTTTCAGAGAAATAAGATTAGAAATCTTGTTCCACAGGGTATACACAACTTACGGCATCGCTAAGATGAGAGAACAATCAGATCCATAGAAATGGAGGGGACAGTAGATAGTGTTGTGGGCAGGGGCGGGATTTAATGTCTACCTACAGAACATCTCTGCGCCGTGTGTCACGTGAGAGGAGTACGCTGACCAAATGTGAGTGCTGTTTCAGACTAAATCCTGATATGACTTCAGGGACACACAGATTTCCACATCTCTAGTATCATGTGATACATGGCACAGTGACAGACTTTTTTCTTGGGCTCTAAAATCACTGCAGATGGTGACTGCAGCCATGACATTAAGAGACACTCTTTGGAAGGAAAGCGATAATGAACCTAGACAGCATATTAAAATGCAGAGATGTTACTTTGCCAACAAAGTCCATCTAGTCAAAGCTATGGTTTTTCCAGTAGTCATGTATGGATGTGAGAGTTGGACCATACAGAAAGCTGAGTGCTGAAGAACTGATGCTTTTGAACTGTGGTGTTAGAGAAGACTCTTGAGAGTCCCTGGGACAGCAAGGAGATCCAGCAGTCTATCCTAAAGGAAATCAGTCCTGAATATTCATTGGAAGGATGGATGCTGAAGCTGAAGCTCCAATACTTTGGCCAACAGATGCAAGGAACTGACTTACTGAAAAAGACCCTGATGCTGGGAAAGATTGAAGGAAGGAGGAGAAGGGAATGACAGAGGATGAGATGGCTGGATGGCATCACCAACTCTATAGACGTGAGTTTGAGTAGACTCCAGGAGTTGCTGATGGACAGGGAAGCCTGGTGTGCTGCAGTCCAAGGCGTCGCAAAGAGTCAGACATGACTGAGCGACTGAACTGAACTGAGTATCACGTTGCATACTGTAATAATTGACAAGGCATACACAAGTTGTGAAAACCTTGGACTTCTCTGGTGATACAGTGGATAAGAATCCACCTGCCGGTGCAGGAGACACAGGTTTGATCGCTGGTCCAGCGAGATTCCATGTACTGTGAAGCCACTAAGCCCATGAGGCACAACTCCAGAAGCCTGCATGCTTTAGGGCCCGTAAACCACAACTCCTGAAACCCTGCCTGGCGTCTTAGTGCCAGCAAGTCACAACTCCTTAGCCCATGTGTCTAAAGCCTGTGCTCTGCTACAAGAGAAGCCACAGTGAGAAGCCCACAGACCACAACTAGAGAGTAGTGCCCACTCGCTGTAAGAGGAGAGAAAGCCTGCACATAGCAACAAAGACTCAGTGCAACACCAACAAAAAGCTTGTGATAGCCAACCTTGACCAGAATTCTTCACAGGCACTCTGTGGGCCTTCCACACAAACAACACCAGGTTTCCCAGGCATGCTAAACCCAGAGAGGGAAAGCTCCTTTGCCCACTCAAGAATATTCTTTCTTTTGTATTTGTTGTAGATGTGATGGCTGTAGATCCAGAGCCTTGTGAGAACATGGTCGCCTGGCTGGACTGTACTTCCTGGAGCAGGGGACGAGGTGACGTCTTTGCTGATGTAGCCAGAAGCATGTTCTCGAACCCACTCTGTGGCATTCAGTATACAGACATCTCCGAGACAGTTCTTTTGTAGATATGCGATCAGATCCGTATTCAGCTGAGCCTGCTCAGATCTACTTAATAATTCTGACCTGATGGAAAAGATATGGGATTAAACATTAAATCAATTTTCCAGAACAAACTTGAGAAGTGCTTTTGTTCTCAGATTAGTTTTAACCTCTAAAGTTGGCCAGGGTCTGTAACGTACCTGACAGTAATTTCAGGCAGAACTGCAGGGTATTTAAAAGGAAGAATACAGGCCAGAGAAAACATCACCTGATTAAAAAAAGAGAGAGAGAGAAAAATTGCCCTAAGTGCTGTTTTAAAGTTGAGACATATTTCAATGCTTCCAAAAGTAACACTGAATTACCATTGCTTCCTCAGATACATCCAGGTTCATACTGATTGTAAAGTAAACTTTTGAAGATCGTCCTTCCATGGTCCTCTTTTTCAACACACTCTTTCAGTTCTGCTAAAGCCAGCTGGTCATTCATGATGAGCTCGTTCTCACCGGGGAACATACTGGCCAGCAGGTCTAACTCAGAGAGTTGGGCCTCTGCCTGTTCAATCTCAGTCATTTTGGGATACCTGTAAGTTTCTAAGAAGGTAAGGATAAGACAGACATTTATAAATACAATCTTGGGAGAACTCAACATCGGTACATATTGAATATGGGTACTTACTGAAAATCTGATTTCTTAATAAAATATGACATTTAATCAGAATACCTTCTGTGTTACTTTCAGAGGTAACATACTAAGGATCGAAAGGGGTTTCCCTGGTAGCTCAGTTGGCGAAGAATCTGCCTGCAATGAGGGAGACCCAGGTTTGATCCTTGGGTCAGGAAGATCCCCTGGAGAAAGGAATAGTAATCTACTCCAGTATTCTTGCCTGGGAAATCCCATGGATAGAGGAGCCTGGCGGGCTACAGTCCATGAGGTGGCAAAAGTTGGATGCGACTGAATGACTAAACCACCACCAAGGATCCAAACTACAGGACAACCCCGTGACAGTGATAAACTTCCAAAGAAACCCAGGCACCAAATTTGTCTCTATGTAGATAGTTGATGTGGCGTCTTGAGATACCACAATGAGCAATTACATGGAAGTAAACTAATTGTGTAGTCAAAAGTCATATCAATGATATAACCAGGAGAGAGGCTCTGACTGGTTAACTTGGAAACTCAGAATGAAAAGAATAAGGAAAAAAGTTAGATGTGTGGTCATTTTTTTCTCTTAATATCCATTAGTTTTTAAAAATAAAAGAATGTGAAAAACAGAAAATAAAGGCTAATTATCACATAGTTCAAGTAACACATGTCAACAACAGCAAAAAATTACAAGATTATAAAATTCAAATGACGGAGAAAGGTTAAAAAGTGAAGACACAGTTTGCTGCTGGTGATTGCTTCCCCTAGCTAAGCCCCCTATCCAAGGCAGAGATTTTGGTGTTTCACAAACATTTTAGGCATTACACATATACCATGGTGGTATAATGTGTAAATAAATGTAGAGAATGAAATATATCATTAAAATATATCTAGAAGGGGTGATATTTACAAATCTTTTGTCCTTACTTCCTAATTCTCTCCCCACCAAATATATTTTGGAGATCTAGTCACTGTCAGCACATAGACTGATCTATCTCATTCTTTCAGGTGGTTGACTATCATAGTGAATCAGATAGATATGTCATAATTTATTGCATTCCATATCTACTGATGAGCACTGGGGTTTTTCCCACAGTTTTGCTGTTACAAACACTTCTATAATGGAACTTTATGTATACACACACACACACACACACACAGTTTGGTGAGCTGTGAATAATATATACAAAAGAATAAGTTTGCAGAGGTGGCTGATTGGTACAGCATTTTACAAGTCTGGATATTGTCAAGTTGCCTTCCAGAAAGTTGCTACATGGAAGTTCAAAATTGTCACACAGTCCCCTGCTTTAAAAAAAAATTCTTGGCATATAGTCTTTATATGATGTTCTGTGTCTGTGTGAGCCATTCATTAGTTTTTATTTTTAAGGAGGCAGACTCACTAGCCTTTTCTTTTACAGCTTCTGGACTTTGAATCTTTGTTGGAAAAGATCCTTCCCCACTCCAAGGTTATAAAGATTACAAGATGCTAACCAAAATAGGATTTGAAAACATTTTTTAGAATTTGATAACTTGATTTTCATTTGCAAGAAAATGCAGGGCCATCTAATAAAACATGGAGGCTGAGCACATGTATTTATTTCTCTTTCTCTCTTTTCCCTCCATTAAAATTAGAGTAAAGGAATAGATTCTTAAATATAAAGGGACAGGAAATGGCAGATAAAAGCTGTCAACAAAATACGGGAAGAGAGAAAGGGGTGAATGAGTTACAGCTAACTTAGATTTCAGCTTTCTTTCCTTATTAACTGCTTGGTCAGGTGGGAACTGCAGAACTTCAGAAGGGCTCAGAACTGTCAACATCAGCTACTTTGGAAAGTTGCTCTGTGTATGCCGTATAAAACATGAATTTGTTGAAACTCTAGAGTCTAGACTTTAGACTCTCTTTCAGGGTTTCTTAATAATGGCACTACATATCTGATGGCTGAAGCACAAATTATAAGACTGTTGTTCTAAATGTATGTAGAAGAAAAATTTAAGATTATTATATCATTGAATTAAAAGTGACATAAGGTTTCTGTATTTTACTGACACTGGTAAAATATGACACCAGCAGACTGTAATGGGTTGCTGCTTCTTCCATGTCAAGTGTGGGATATTTGAGGCAAAAAAAAATATCCAAAGGAGTGATCATCATGTCCTTCCTTGGGTCCTGATGTCCTTCACTGATCTGCCACCCTCTCTCCACCTTTCAGAATATTTTTGTCTTTTATATATATATATATCATGATTCTTTGGGGAAGACTAGGAAAAATATCCTGAAAAGTGGAAGTCCCTCTAACATAGTATTTTTAATTTATCAAGTTGGCATTAAAAAAAAAAAAAGAAAAAAAAAAAGGTGGAAACGTTGTTATAAGGAAAGCTGATTTAAAAATGCCAATCTTATGAAACTGCCCTAAAGAAAAACCAACACATAAAACTGTGTTTCTAAGGATGGTCACTGTTAATAATAAGAAAAAAATTCAGAAATGGCTAAATTGTTCAGCAACAGAACAGTAGTTAAATAAATACATAGGCATACCTTGGAGATATTGCAGGTTTAATTCTAGACCAACATAATAATGTGAGTATCACAATAAAGTGAATGACACAAATATTTTCATTTCCCAGTGCATATAAAAGTTATGTTTATACTACACTATATTATGTTAAGTATGCAATAGAAATATGTCTAAAAAAACAACGTACATACCTTAATGATAATCTTTTTGTAATAATGACATCAAAGATCACTGGTCACAGATCACTATAACCAATTTGGTAATAATGAAAAGTTTGAAATATTGTGAGAATTACCAAAATGTGAGAGAGAGACACAAAAGGAGCAAATGCTGTGGGAAAAATACCACCAGGAGATGTGCTCAAGAGTTACAACAAACCTTCAATTTGTAAAAACAAAAACACACTATCTGCAAAGTGCAATAAAATGAGATATGCCTGTACACCCTGTACACTCAAACAGTAGAATATTATGAAATAACTTAAAAAAATGGACATTGACATTGATGTTCATGATGCATGGTTACTTAAAATAGATTATAAAAATAAAAATAAATGAAATTAGGTTATAGAACAATATAAACAATCTTAATCAATAAATAATATTACTATTCCTTCCTACCATCACACATACATGAAAAAAAAAAATCACAAACAGAATTCACAAAACTGCTAACAGTTGGCTAATGTGGGTTGACAGAAGAAGAGAAGTTCATGATTAGCATGTAGTACCTCTGAATTCACTAGAAAGGAATGAGTTATGCTTCTGAATGGAAAACTGAATCCCGCTGATGCACAGGAAACATGGTTTACCTTCTCAATGAGCATTTACTCTGGGGAATCAAACACCATTATTTCAGTTGGTGGTGTCTTCATGGACTTCCTTTTCGTCTTTGGTAAAGGTTGATTGGGCAGCTATTATCTGTAGAGCTTCATCCTTCATTCCTTCCTGGAACTATTTAGTTTGAAGATCAGGACTTACATCTAATAAAACATAGAACAGTGAAGGTAAAAAGCCCAAGTGTTCAGTGACCAGTATTAGCACAAGGATTAAAATGAAGGCATGATCAATAAAATGGCTCATCAAAAAAATATTTGAAGAAGGTGGCACGATTTGAGTTGAGCCTTAAAGGAAGGGTAAGGCTTAGACAAGGGAGGAGGAGGCATAATGTGCCGAGGGAGGAAAGGTGTGTAGGGCAAGAAAGCACAAGAGAAACAGCATGGACCTGAACCTGTCCCTTCTTCACAAGTCCAACTGCCCAGATATTATTCAGGGACTCATCACTTGGAATATTTTCCCTTGTGCTACTTACTGTTTGTCCTTAAACCCATTTTCGGTCCTTCTTTACCCTTCCCTGGACTCTGGACAGCAGACCTCCACAGCCCATAGCACCCAAGTATTCTGCATTTCTTCTGATTGGCCAGTGCTCTGGCTGGAAGTAGGAGGATGAGAGGAGAAAGAGGCCAGGGTATTTCTTCATTATTCTTTTCCTGCTTTGGTGGGATTCTGACAGTGACCTGTGACCAAGCTCCTGCAGGCAGCCCTTCACTTCTTTAGCTCCAGTAGAACTTTCACCCTAGAGAAAGTCATGGTTCCTTCAAATCTGGCCATACCTTGGGACCTCCCCAGTGGTCTAGTGGCTAAGACTCTGTGTTTCCACTGCAGGGAACTAAGATCCCCTTGTACCATGCTGCTGCTGCTGCTGCTGCTAGGTCACTTCAGTGGTGTCTGACTCTGTGAGACCCCAAGGACGGCAGCCCACCAGGCTGCCCTGTCCCTGGGATTCTCCAGGCAAGAACACTGGAGTGGGCTGCCATTTCCTTCTCCAAAGCATTAAAGTGAAAAGTGAAAGTGAGGTCACTCAGTCATGTCTGATTTTTCATGACCCCATGGACTGCAGCCTACCAGGCTCCTCTGTCCATGGGATTTTCCAGGCAAGAATAGTGGAGTGGGTTGCCATTCCCTTCTCCAGGGGATGTATGTATACACACACATATATCTTCAGAATATATATATGTGTGTATATATATATCTTCAGAAATATTTAAAATCCCTGGATTATTAGAATTCCTTATCTTTTCTAGTCCTGTTGGAGTTGGGGAACTAGGAAACAACTTGTTAGATGGTTATTAGAGGAGGTGAATTTGGTTAGTGGTTAAGTATACTCTGTTGCCACACTGCCAAGATGCAACTCCTGGCTCTGCCACTTACCAACTGTGTGACCTGAGGCAGGTGGCTTAATTTTCTGTGCCTTACTCTTCCCATCTCCAGAATGGGAATGACAGGGCTGCTGTAAGTTATTAAATGAGGATGTGTGAGAGGTACTTAAAATGATGCCTGGCAACAGAGTAAGTTCCACAAAGAGCTTGCTATTTTTATATTCAATCAACAAATATTTCTTGAGTACCTATTGTATGTCAAGCACTAAGACTGTAATGACGGACTAAAGTAACAAAAACAAAAAAAAATCTCTGCTGTCAGAGATTTAACCTAGTGGGAGCAGACTATGATAACAGAACATACACTCACATTGCCATGCCCTCTTCCTGGGGATCTTCCCAACCCAGGGATTGAACACACGTCTCCTGCAGCTCTTGCACTGCAGGCTGATCCTTTACCACTGAGGCCCTGGGGAAGCACCACATACACCGCTCCCCTGCACCCCACATGTATGTCCAGTGAATAACTGTTATGAAGAAGACAGATAAGGTGCAAGTTGCTGGGGGTGGTTCAATTATACACAGGCTGGCCAGGGACAGCCTTTTTGCTAAGGTGACTGCGGAGGAAGGAGACTTGAAGGCACTGAAGAAGAAAGCCATGTGTTGAAATGAGCAAAAAGTCTTCCAGGCAAAAGGAACAGTATGTCCATAGCCCAGGAAGCAGGATGATGCTACACCATGTGGCTAGAGCAGTGAGCCAGGGGCAGGGTTTTAGGACAAAACGTTAGAAAGGAAATCAGGGGCAGTCGTGTTGGAACTCAGGGAATGGCTAGGATTTAGGATTTTCAAAAAATATATATTTATTTATGTATTCGGCTGTGCCAGGTCTTAGTTGCAGCACTGGGGATCCTGCAGCATTCGACCACCGAGGAAGTCCCAGGATTGGGGTTTTATCCTGACTGATATGGAAAGCCACTGAAGGGGTCTGACTTATTAAAGGCTCACACTGCTGGGAAGAAGGATGGAAGCTGAGTTAGCAGGTAGGCACTACAGTGATGGAGAGATGATGGTGACTTGGATTAGGGTATGGTAGTGGAGGTGGTACGCAACTGTTCGTGTTCTAGACATGCATTAAGAGTAGACCAACAGGATCATTGATGAATTACATGTAATATGTAAGAATAACTCCGAGGCTTCCAGAAAACTGGAAGAATGGACCTGCCATTTACTTGGATGGGGAATATGGTGGAAATCTGAAGCTTGGTCTTAGACTAGGTAATGAAATGTCTGTCAAGCCACCTAGTAGAGACATCCAGCAGGCAGCCAGATGAACAACTATGGCGTTTATAAGAGATCCGGCTGAAGATGTAATTTAGGGAGTGCTGAGCATTTCTCTCAAAGCACGTTTGTTTAGTTAGTCGGGGGAGTGAGTTAATTTGGGAACAGGCCTCATTGAGTTTGGAGGTTTGGGTCTCAGCGACGCATGGCTGGACAGCTACCGGAGTGATGTCACAAATAAGTGATTTGTCCAGTTATTTTCGTAGACGAGGTTTCAGTCCTAGAAACACCTTAAACAGGATTTTCTGACTCAAGGTTTTAGTGAATATCACTGTAAGAACGCAGAATGACACGAGCTTCCCTTTCTTTTCCCCTTGCAGTTTTTTTTTTCTTTTGACTATTATTTTTTTAGAAGGACTTGGCTGTCCAAGTCCTAACTTACTCACAAAGTTTCCCTGGCCCCCTAACGGCAGACCACGTTCAGGATGTGTGCGGCGTGTTTGTGTTTAGGGGAGGTGGGGCGACGGGGCGCGGTGTAGAGGAGAAGGTGGGCGGGACCAAGAAAAGCGAAGCTAGTTCTAACCAATGAGCGGTGAGAAGTTAGTGGGAAGGCGGGGCCACCAGGCCGAGTAACGGAGCGGTGGACGGGGCGGCCGCAGCGTAGGGACTCCCGGTCCGCAGGTGGACAGAAGACTCACCTCGAGCCATGGACCCACTCAGTGCTGTAACCCCGCGTTTCCTGGCTGCATAAACGGCTCGATTCTTATTCGGAGACACCCTCAAGGATCCCAGCGCAAGCGAACCGGAAGCCGACAAACAGCCTCGGTCCGGCCGCCTCAGGAGAGTGAGACACCGCCCTCCCGGACGGGCGCATGCGCGTTCTCAAGCCCGCGCGTCCCGGAAGTCGTAGTTGATAAAACTGGGAATCCTGGGCCCGGCTTCGTTTCCGTCAGCCGGATAGTTTTTGTTCTTTCTTATTCGCGTTTCCCAGCTGCTGCCACCGTCAGTGAGAAGCATGGCCTGCAAGTTTCCTGGGTCAGGATATGGCCCATTGAAGCAACGCCCCTCAAATTCGAACTTGCGGCGGAGTCCGTAGCCTTGGAGTCCCACGTTTTGCATTCCTAAGATCTTCCCAGGTAGTAGCGGTCCTGCTGGCCCCTGAGCGACGCTGAGTAGCGGGGCAGTAGGGACAGGTGAGCGTGGATGGTGGCCGTGGCGACCCTAGGGAAGGACCCTGTGCCAACACAGAAATTTATCGCCACGAATCAAGGACAGTTTTAAGCTGACTTCCCGAAGACAAGAGTTAATTAAAAGATGTTTTTCTTAACCAACTTGATATACACAATGTACCTTTTCCTCTATGTTACATATTCATTGTAGAAATCTCGTAAGATTTATCGCCTGATACTGGGTCTTTCCTGGCGGCTGAAACCGCAAAGAATTTGCCTGCAGTGCGAGAGACCTGCGTTTGATCCCTGGGTTGGGAAGAGCCCCTGGAGGAGAGCTTGGCAACCAGCTCCAGTATTCTTGCCTGGAGAATCCCCATAGACAGAGATGCTTGGCGGCTCCAGTCCATAAGGTCGCAGAGTCGGACACGACTGAGTGACTAAGCCCAGTACAGCACAAGCTGGTATTAATATTAGGTACTATCATTGCTAATTTTTTTTCTCTTTTTAAGATGTGTTTAAAGGTCTTCATAGCTGCATCTTCTACATGGTGTTTTGTGAGCATTTTTCAGTCATTAAATAATCTTTCTCCAACTTTTATGGAACATTTCAAGCATTACAGCAAAGTTGAGAGAATTTCAAGTGAAGCAATTCACAAAGGAGAAGGAGGAAGTTGATTTTGCTCCCCAAAGGATCTTTGGAATGTATGAAGATACTTTGAGTTGTCACAACTGGAAGGGTGTGTGCTTTGGGCACCTAATGGGTAGAATCCAGGGATACTGCTCAACTTACCAGGGTACACCAGGGTATCCCCCTACAAAAAATTTGCTGGTCTAAAATGCTGGTAGTGCTAAGGTTAAGAAACTGACCTCAACAATGCCTAACTAGCTTTGTCATAGATCTAATTCAGCCATCCCATCTCTTTTAATGCATTTCAAAGTAAACTGCAGACATTAGTCTAAGTACTTAAGCATGCATAACATTAGGATTTCAATTATGTAGTTTATTTTAAGTAAAAAGGAAATGTATATCTTAAATGTATATTTGCTGAGTTTTGACAAATTTATACACCTTGGTAACTCAAATCCTATTAAAATGTAGAACATTACAGCACCCTAGAAAATTCTTTCAGATTCCTTCCCAGTCAGTCCTCAAGGAACTCAACAGGCAACTACTAGTCTTCCCGCCCCGCCCCCCATAATTAGTTTTGCCTGTTCTAGAACTTAATAGGGGAGAAGACAATGGCACCCCACTCCAGTACTCTTGCCTGGAAAATCACATGTACGGAGGGAGCCTGGTGCGCTGCAGTCCATGGGGTCGCTGAGTCGGACACGACTGAAGCGACTTAGCAGCAGCAGCAGAACTTGATGGAATTATCCAGTAGGTACCTTTGTGTAAGGCTTCATTGTGTGTATCCATGTTCTTGTATCAGTAATTTCTTTTATTCCTTAGCTGTATCCACTCAGTGACTATACCTCAGTTCTTCCATTTCTCTTTTGATGGAGACACGGGCCGTTTGCAGTTTCTTGGCTATTATGAGTAAGGCTGCTGTGAATAGTCAAGTACCAGGACTTCTCATGACTGAATTTCTTCAGTAAGTATTAAGCATTATGTTCCAAACACTTCTAGGTTCTAGAGGTATAGCCACGAGATAAAGAACAAGACAAAGATGCTCCCATCTCAAAGAGCTTAGGTCTGCTTGTTTCTGGGGCAGGGGAGAAAGGAAATGGCACTCTATTCCAGTATTCTTGCCTGGAAATCCCACAGGAGGCTGGCGGGCTACAGTTCATGGGGTTGAAAAGAGCCAGTCAAGACTGAGTAACACAGACACATAAGGTCAGGGCGGTGGGGCAGGGGGTAAATACATAGGTAACTATGAAACAAAAAATACCAGGTGGTGATAAATGCTGGGTAGAGAAGTAGAATAAGGTGATGTGAGTGATACGGTAGCCATGTTATCTTTGTTTTTCAGCCAATTTCTTTATGTGAAAGTGACTTTTAAAGTGTGAACAGAATTAAAAGCTCAAAAGTGAATGGCATTCTAGGTGTGGTACAATGGCCCTAAGGCCTTTTAGAAAAGAGGGGGAAAAGAAAAAAGGCTTTTGTGCTAAATGATGAAAACTTTAAAAATTATATAAGCAGTATAGAGCAGGAGAGCCGTTTATCCCCCAAATTTAACCATCATTACTCTGGCCAATTTGACAGGTTAGGGTGCCACTTTCTTAACCTACTTTTATCAGATTAGTAATAACGATGACTGTTTATTCATATCATGTTTTTATTGTGAATTACCTGTTTATATCCTTTGCCTGCTTTTCTATTGGGACCTGCATCTTTTCCCCTAGCGATTATTGTGTCTTCTGCATAGGACTAAACTCCAAGGCAACAAAAGCCTATGTTTATTTCACTTTACAGAGGGCTTGGCACTAAATCTATTTCTAACGCATAAACAGTAAATATTTGTAAATTTTACCTTGTCAGCAAGGTTAGTTCCAGACTATATACTCAATTTTAGAAGTCCGGCTGGTCAGAATTCGGGAAAATGAGTAAAATTTAAATGTCCCCCTTCAAATGTAATGTGTTTGAGTAAGGTAACCATCCAGAAGACTACAAATGTCTGACCACCCCCAGGTACCCATACTTTAGAACTATTTAAATAACCCAATAACCACAGTGGGGCCAGTGGTAAAGAACTCGCCTGCCAATGCCGGAGACACAAGAAACATGGGTTTGATCCCTAGATTGAGAAGATTCCTTGAGTAGGAAATGGCAACCACTTCGGTATTCTTGCCTGGAAAATTTTATGGACTAAAGGAACCTGATGAACTGCAGTCCACGGAGTCGCAGAGTCCGCAGGACTGAGCGCAAATGTACCTAATTACCGGAAGCGGGGAGGGGGTCATTGACGGCCAAGTCAGTCCCAAGCCACAGCGTTCAGACTTCCGGCGCGAGTTCCGCGCAGGCGCCGATTAACTGGCGTCGGTGCCGCCGGGCCCGAGGGGCACAGCCGCTTCCCATAATGCCGCGTGCCGGAAGTTGTTGCTTTCCAGGGGTCACGCTGGCTTCTGCTCTGTCGCTTTCAATTCGTCACCGGGGAGGAAGACGGAGCAGGCTGCCCGGCCCGAGGGCCCATTAAGGGATGCAGCAATGGGCGCTGTCGCCGTGGGTGAGTTCCGCTCCCACTGCCTTCGCAGTCACCACTCGCATGACTTCCTCCGCGCCCGGGAGCCCGAATTTCCCTGCCCCGACCTCGTTCTCTCCCTCGAAGGCCCCTCTGCCTTTAAGCACGTTACCTGGCCTCGGCCCAGTACCGCGTTCTCATTGGCCTCACGTCCTGTCAGTTCCAGGAGCTGACCAATGAGTTGTCGGTGCTGGCGCCCTCCTCGACCCAGTGGACCCAAGGTTCCCCCGTGGGTGCGGAGCAGTTGGAAGGGAAGGGGAGGTGTGGCGGACTTCGTGCGGCCGGGGACTCTTCTTACGAGTTGGCGCTGAGTTTGCCGCCGTGTCCGCTTGTTGGTTATTAGGACAGGCAGGAGCTGTCGTCTGACGATTCAGTGCTCCCAGGGTAGGACACATCTTCGCGAAACTTGAAAGCCCTGTTTTAGAAGTTTTCCAAACGCGTGCATGTTTAATGGATCCCAGGCAGGCTTGGGAAATACTGGAAGGGCGGAGAGGGAAGGGAACTGGGTTAATATGAGAGCCGGCAAGACCAGCTATGATTTACCTTTGCGTGGAGCCCTGCAATGAGTAATTTGGCCCAGAAGGTAACGCTCATCTGAAGACTCGCCTGAAAAATTGAGTAGACTTATGGATGTTTTATAAATGATAATACTCACAGTACTGTTTTCACAACTCATTAGATGCCCTTTATAGTTGTCAGAAATTTATTGGGAGCTCTTTTTCCACATTGAAGCAGTCCCCTACTGTCCTCTGCCTGCAGCAATTACAGTTCATCTTTCAAGTTTTCCTTTGGCGTCTGAGCAACTAGCAGGTCCAAAACCAGATTTGCTAGTGCTGTCTTCACTGCTGCAGAGTTCTTCCTTCTTTACCTTCTTTCTCACCAGAATTTGTGTGCTTCATTCTTGTACACCTACCTTTGCACCTTACAGTCATCCTTAATGCCACAGGTACTATTCTCTTTTTCTGTTTCAATGCAAGAAGTATTTCTGGATCTGCTATATGTTAAAATTTTAAATGCTGTAGGTGATTCAGAAGTAAGGCCTAAAACACTTTCTTGCTCTTAGAACTTTAGATTCCAGATAGAGAAATGACACATGTCCAGGTAAAAGATTTAAGAAGCATCTCACTTAGGTATCTGATTGGGGTACAAGATGAACTGCGCACACTGAACGCTGGGAAAGCAGAGTTGAGTGGTTTAAAGTCAACTGGTTGCCTAAGGCTCCATTGAAATGAAAATCTTGGAGGAATGGGGAAGATTTGGATAGATGGAGCGAACTCCCAGCTAGAGAGTAAAGGCTTAGAGGTGGAAGGCAAGGTGTTTTGGAGTGGAGGGTTCAGAAGAGTCCGTGGGATTCTGCCTTGGAACCAAAAGATCTATGATTTAAGTTCCATTTCTGCCACCCTGTGATCTTGAATCATTTTGAGTTTACTTCTTAGCACAATGCTCCATTTAAAGGCTTTTGTGAAAATCAAATGAGATAATATTTATGAAAAGGCTTTGAAAATCCGAAGCACTGTATGACTAAACATTAGTGGTTCTTTTCTGAGAAGTAATGAGAGTCAGGGTTACGAGGGTGTTGAGGACAATTTATAAGGGACCATGAGTGCACAGCACAGGAAAGTGGGTCGAAAAACTGTCAAGTACTTCGAATCAAGAGAGTGGTTTGATGAAAAAGGCATCATTGGAAGACATTGTCTGTCCTAGAATGCAGCACAGATTAGAGGGAGTTGGATTGGTGGGAGGCAAGAACTTGGGTGCTGTTCCTCCCTACCCCTCCACCAAATCAGAATATACCCTCATTTTGTATATAACCATATAGTTGTGTTCTGTTAATAAATACATTGATTTTGTATAAATGAAACTTTTTAATGTTTTATCTTTGAAAAGGGTAACAGTTAATGATTTGGCACTCATTTTTCTTACAAACCTTGTGGGATTACTGTGAATTACCCTCACACATTAAGAACTAAAGGAGGAATATTTTTAAGACTGTAAACCAGAGCAAGATGACAGCTGCCTTTCAGAATTAATTGGGAAGTGTTTTAAAAATATATGTCTTACATCCTACTTTCCACTTATGCAATCAGAATTTTCATAAGCATCCCAGGTAAAATAATTATTATAGTCATTTAAGTAATTTTGACACTGTTATTCTAATGAATGTAAACTACAACTTTTCAACATCATTATTAGGTAGACCTGTATGTACTTTCAGTATTTTTCATGTCTTCTGATTTTAATTGTTGACTGAAGAGGTGATTTGATGGTAGCTAAACTTGTCATTCTTGCCTGGAAAAATCCCATGGATTTTCCAGGGACTGGCAGGCTACAGTCCCTGGGGTCACAAAGAGTTGGACACGACTGAGTGACTTCACTTCACTTTAGATTTATCATATTATTTCAAACTGATTTTGTCAAGAATATAATAAGGTAGATGGCTGAGAATACAGATGTAGTCAGTTTTCAGTTAACATCCATAGGAAGTTCTGGTGTGGGAAGATGCAGAACAGTGTATCATACTATATATTTGGCTTTGAAACTATTTTGCCAAAATTTCTAACTCCCTCTAGGAGATTGTTTTCAGAATTATTTTAATTTTCTTTGAGAAATTATAAATCTAATTGCATTTCCTGCAAGAACTAAGAAAGATAGTTTTGAAGAAAGGGAAATTAAAGTTTCAAAGTGCTAACTACCATTCCACATTTATGTAGTGAGAAGTTGAGTTCCTAATAGTGTAAAGTGTTAAGACTTCAAGATCTGTGTAAGAAGATACAAATTCTCTCCAGACCTTTACATTTATTGAAAACCTCTTAACATTACTAAGAATCAGTTTCCTAAAACGGAGGTAATACTCTGCCTCGGGGGGTTCTTATTGAAAACAATGATACATGTGAATGGTCTTTGTAACTTATAAAGTATGATAGATACACAAAATGATGTGCTTTAGTTACATTACTGTATCCTAGAGAACTGTAAAACTTTTTTTTTTTTGGTCAAGCTAACTTTGTCTTGTTTTCTAGATTGTTATTTTGTGTCAGTAAGTAACCCCTAAAGTGCCAACATGGGAAAGAAACGGACAAAGGAAAAACTGTTCCAATTGATGATTCTTCTGAATCTTTAGGTATATTTCACCAATTAAATCTTTAAAGTAATTTTTGTATCCCTAAATGGACATCTATTTTAATACGTAAAAATGAGATCAAAGTGTCTTGATTATGTTATTTTGTAATTTGCATTTTAACTTAATGTTTGTATAGACATGTAATTTAATAGTCTGCACAACATTTTTAATGACGTGATATTTATTCCATTGATATAGAAGACTATGGGTGCTTATTTCATGATTTATTTGGGTAATCCTCCACTGTTATAAATGTAGGTAATCTTCAACTTTTCAGTGTTATGAATAGAGTGATAGTAAATATTTTTGTAGCTCAAACTGCACATATGGTTATCTTCTTGGTACAGATCCTAGAATTAGAATCACTGAACTGAGGTATAAATATTTTCAAGATTCTTTTGGATCTGTTGCTATTCAGAGATGTATTAGTAATGTAGGGGCCCCCTAGCAGCATGACAGAGTACACATTTCTCTGAACCTTCAGTGACACAAGTTGGTATTATTTGTAAAAATCTTTGCTGATTTGCTAGTTGAAAAAGAATATTTTCTTTTTTCAGTTTGTGTTGCTTTTGACAACTTACTGGGCTTTAGTAGTTTTTTACATGATCTCATTTGCATTTGTATTCTGTGGGTGCATATTCGTTGGACATAAAGGTAATTTTACCACTTAATGAGTTTCTAAACCTCCCGGAGCCATGAAAGAACTGAAGCCCTTTAGAGTGGCTTGCATAGCCTGCTGCTGATCTGGGCCCCCTGGGGTTGTCAGTCTCAGGTCCTGCTGCTCATTATTTCACTTGTGACTACCATTCTGAGAAGAGAGCAAGCACTTCTACATTTTATACCTCCACCCCTTTGTTAATGGGATGTGGCCTTTTCTGGGTCAGGAAGATCCCCTGGAAGAGGAAGTGGTAACACACTCCAATACTCTTGCCTGGAGAATCCCATGGATAGAGGAGCCTAATGGGCTACCGTCAGTGGGATCACAAAGAGTTAGACACAACTGAGCAACTAAGCACAAGGCCTTTTCAGATTGTTTACGCCATGAAATCATAGTTTAAACTATGAGCTTGAAATTAAAAAGACTTAAATCCAAACTCTAGTATAGCCACTTAGTAATTATGTGACCTTGGGCACTATGAGGTTTCTCATCTATCATTGGGGATAGTACAGTCTGCTTTCCATGGTGGTTGTGTAGATTAAATGAGATGATGTGTGTAAACAATTAGCACAATGTTGTGCTCATTAAGTAAGTGCTTAATCAGTATGAGAAATACTTAGGATTATACGTACATCCCAAGATTGTACAGGCATTACCTCTTCTGTGAACTTCTGTTGACTTCAGCCTTCTCTTCTTGTGCTGCTATAGTATGTCTGTAGCACAGTGGTAAAGAATTCGCCTGTCAATGCAGGAGCCATAGGAGATGGGTGCTAGGTCCCTGGGTTGGGAAGATCCCCTGGAGAAGGAAATGGCAACCTACTCCAGTATTCTTGCCTGGAGAATCCCATGGACAGAGGAGCCTGGCAGACTGCAGTTCATGGGGTCGCAAAGAGTAGGACATGACTGAGCGACTAAGCACCCACACAGATGTATATAACATGTCTAGAGGTTCTTGTGCATTCACTTATTTGCCTCTCCTGCAAGAATGTGAGCTGCACAGAGAGCTGTGAGTTGGTCACTTTTTCAGTTGTATTGTCTATTACAGTGCCAGACATGCAGCAGTTATATTGTTGACTGAGTGAGGGACCTTCTCTGCAACCTTATAAAATGAAGAGGGTAATAGATACAATTAATAAATTGAAGTGAATTTAGGGTGGTGGTGGTTATACCTAGAACTTCAAAGCTTGTATTAGATCTTTCTTACCTAATCATCTCATGATCAAATATCAGACAATTTAAGTTTTTAGGTTATCTAACAATTAGTTTATAGAGTAAATTCACTTTTGAAGTTGAAATCAGGTGTAAGTTTTGAGATTAACTGAAGAAAGTCCTATTCTACCTCATATTTATTATTTGTTTTAATAGAACCTATGTGCAGACACATTAGAAAAGGATTGGAACAAGGTAATTTGAAAAAGCTTTAGTGAACGTGGAATGGAATATTTGCCAAGATTGTAAGACGGACAATAAAGTAAAAGATAAATCTGAAGACGAAACAGAAGAAAATCCTTCCAGTTTGGCTGTGTCTTAAATGTGGCCATCAGGTATGCTTAGATTCTGATCGATTTGGGATTGTATTAAACTCTCTGAACTTATTTTAGAAGATATTACCTAAAAGCATGGTATGGGTGACCAGAATGTGTGTTGTCGTAGTTTGTGTTCCCTGGGGAATAGGTTCTGAGACTTGTGTGTGTCGGGGATTTATTGGGGATATTCTCGGGTACTGTACTAGGAAAGCAGGGAGAGAAGCAAGCTTAGGCGGAGGCAGTGCTCCAGGGCCTGAGCTGAACCCACAGTGGAGGCTGGTCATCAGGGAGATGCTGAACTGCGGCACGGGGCCAAGTCTCTGTCCTGTGCCTAGACCAGTCATTGGATGTTGGTTGCTTCTGGGGAATGGAACTGATGGTAAGGAAGGCAGCTTCGTTCCACTGAGGATAATTCTTGGGGATGGACAGACTGAGCTGTGACCTGTCCCCAGGGCACATTTCTGGCCTCTGGAGAATGAATACCTTGGGTCTGGTGGTATCTGGTTGGCAGAATGGTCACAGGTATCATGATACTAAAGGTCAGGAGGGCCTCCTAATCAACCTTGGTGGTGGTGAGTTTATCTGTTAGGAAACTGGACTGAGCGGTGTTAACATTTTCTAAAACTACAGTGTAGTATCATAACCAGGATATTAACATTGATACAATCCAGCAGTCCTAATCAGGTCTCCCCAGCCTTCTCCTCTTAGTTTGTGTGGGGATGTATGTGTGTTGTGTATGCATTAAGTGCTGTTTGGTTCAGCACCTGTGTAGATGCGTATCCACCACCACAGTCAGGGTATTGAAAAGTTTCGACATCACGTGGAGCTCTTATATTGCCTTTTAAAAATCATACCCACCTCTGGACTGCCACCCTTCCTCCCAGCCCCTTACAACATCCAGTCTGTTCCCTACTCCTAAAATTTTGTCATTTCAAAATGCTGCATAAGCGGGATCATGTGATATACAACGTTTTGGGACTGACTTTTTTCACACACTTCTGAAGGTTTTCCCAAGTCCTGTGTCTCAATGGTTGCTTCTTTTTATTGCTAAGTGGTATTCCATGGTAGAGGTGTACCACGGTTTGTTCACCCATTGAAGGACATCTGGGCGGATCTCAGTTTTTAGTGATCATGAACATTTGTGTACACATTTTTGTGTGAATTTAATTTAAGATTTCATTTATCTGGGGAAAATGTCCAAGAGTGCAATTGCTGGGTGATATGGTAATTAAACGTTTAGTTTTCACGATGCTCCCAAGCTCTTCCAGGATGGCTGTCCCGTCTCACATTCCTCCCGGTGGTGTTGGGGTGATCCACTCCCTCCATCCGTGCCAGCATTTAGCATTGTTGCAGTTTTTTATTTTAACATTCTGATAGGTAAGATCTCACTGTGGCCAGACAGTTACAAAACTTTATGTTAGCATTTTTATTTATTTGTATTTGAAAAGTTGTCATTTAACCTGTTAGATACATATGATTAGCGTGAATATATTTTACTACTACAAATTTTCCATAATGTATTTCCTATTATAAAATTTTTTTGCTAGTTTTTTAATTCCTTGGGTAAGACAGTATCAGTATTAACTATCAACTTTCATCCCAGTAGTTATGTTTTACAGTGTTAGTACAGGATTCTCAGTTATTAAGATAGCTCATGTTTATTTCAAATAGCCTCAATTGGTGTTAGAATTTTCAAAATCAATACCAAATTGCAGTTCATTTATTTTAGAACTAAATGTTGAATGGGATAAATTCAATCAGTAGGTTTGATACCACAGTTAAAGGGTTAGAAGCCATTGATGGATATTTCACCCCCAAAGTAGTATTTCTTAAGAGCTGCAGTGGAGACAGCACCACGTACGGCAGTGCCGGGCGGAGAGCTGAAGGCCTGGCTCACCCAGGCACGCAGTGACGATGTGCTGCTTAGCTGTGGCTCGTCAGCTGGCGGTGAACACTCTGGTCATGTTCTCTTGTGAATACGCCTATGCAGATGTACGTGGAAGTCTCCCACTTAACTTGTTCAGTTAATGCTTATTGACCTCCCTCATTTTGCTAGTCTTTGGTAATAGATTAATTCTGATTTTCATGCCATTAGTATTTATACTCCTGCAGAAGGGATGTGAAAGGGAAGAAAGGATAGCAACATTAACAGCTTTACTGTAAGGTAGAAAATAAGGCATGCCCTCAGGAATGTACACCATGTTTTGTGGGAGTTTGTCTATAGGAGGAACAGTGGGAAGCTGAGCATAGGCTTCTAAGAGGAAGTGGCCTCTGAGCAAGATCCTGAAGACCAAGTGGGATTTGATCCATGGCAGTAATGGTAAATGATCCAGGACAGATGGAATAATGTGAACCAAACTGTATTGTGGAAGTGAGGTGGTTTTAGCTAGCAGGTGACACTCAAATAGAATATGGGTGCTAACCCTGGAAAGGTAGATTGGGGTCCGAAGGTATCAGGTTTTGTTGAGTAGGTTTGCTGAGAGCAGTTCATCACTTTTGAATTGAGTATATGAGCAGAGCTTTTAAACTGAAAAATAAGTATGTGAAGAAAGGTTGAAGTTAGGAAAATATTTAGGAAGATGTTAAGGAGTCTAAACTAGAACTCGTGGAATGATTGCACTGGCATAGTTTAGCTGGGACTGGAAAGGGCGAGCTGGAGCAAAAGAGTACTAATAGTGTGTGCTTTTCTAAGTACCTTCTTCCTTAAATGTCCTCAGGTGCCTCTTCATATTTAAGTTCTAACGAAATCTGGACTCCGCTGGAGTCTCAAGTTTTAATTTTAAAATTGTAAGAATGGCAGGATTTCTTGATCCACTTTCATTGTAGATTGTGAATTCTCTCCTGGTGAGTTTTTGTGGCTTTGAGTTTTATGATTATGATTCTCTAGGGCTGTGGCAGAAATTCTCAGGAGCAACATGCTTTGAAGCACTACATGAAACCAAGATCTGAACCTCATTGCCTGGTTCTTAGTTTGGACAACTGGAGTGTATGGTGAGTTTCAACTCCTGTGCCGTTTGCTGGAATTATTTGAAATATTGGAGAATGGAGGTGTTTGAACTGTTTTAAAGAGCAAGAAAGTTTAAATTTTTAAGTATTTGTTTACATACCGTCACTTTCCGGCTTCCCCATTGGCTCAGTGGTAAAGACTCTGCCTGCAACCTAGGAGATGCAGAAGACTTGGATTTGATCCTTGGGTTGGGAAAATCCCCTGGAGGAGGAGTTGGCAACCCATTCCAGCATGCTGGCCTGGAAGATGCCACAGACAGAGGAGCCTGGCAGGCTGCAGTCCACAGGAGCACAAAGAGCGACACAACTGAGCTACTGGGCTCTCATGCACACATCACTTTCAGAAGGCTAGAGTGTGATGTTATGAGAATCTTTTGCTTAGTATTGTACAAACACAACAATTTAGCATGTAGAAGACAGGAATTTTTACCCTTTTTCTCTCATGATATTACAAAGCATATAGTAGAGATGGGACACTAAGAACAAATTCCAGATAAATTGAGATAATAAATTTTAGCAATGAATCTGCAGGAAAATGTTAGGCTGGTATTTTTTATCTTTTAACATCATTAAAAACCGGTCACATAGCACTGTTCACTGAACGTGCACACGTGCTGTCACTTCGGTTGTGTTCGCCTCTTTGTGACCCTGTGGACTGTAGCCCACCAGGCTCTCCTGCCCATGGGATTCTCCAGGCAGGAATACTGGCCTGGGTGGCCTTGCCCTCCTCCAGGAGATCATCCCCACCCAGGGAACGAGCATCTCTCATGTCTCCTGCATTGCAGGCAGGTTCTTTACCACTAGCGCCACCTGGGAAGCCCATTCACTGAGCATCATTTGTCACTTGTAAAATTTGTTAATTTTGATAATGTAGGTCTGTAATTCAACATATGATTAGAAAAAACTTTCACGTTATAAACAATCATTTCTGTAACACGTTTGGAGCATTTTCACAGTATTTATATGTAGCTGTAATTCAGGCTAACTTTAACAGTACAGCAGAGTTGATATGTATGGTCTTCTTCAAGAAAACATAGCGTTTTTATTTTCCATTTCTTTACTGGAATAGTTTGAGGGTTGCAAACTTTGGGTCCCCTGAATTAAAATTAGTTTCCTTTTGTGGTTGTCAGTTTGTCACTTTTCTCTGGGATCTCTTGGGGACACAGGTGTTACCTATGTGATGATGAAGTCCAGTATTGTAATTCACACCGATTGGGTCAAGTGGTTGACTATGTTAGAAAGCAGGCTGGTAATACAACTCCAAAATCAGGTAAAATCATTTGTTTCTTAATATAGACTGTAATGTTGATATATATTATCTGTGGGCATTTAGTTTCACATACTGTATCATTGCATATAGCTGAATAACATTATTAATGATTGATTTCAAACTATGAAACTATCTTTGGTTAAGAATGTAAAACGGTAAGAACATAGATAATTATAAGGAGTTAGAAGGGAATCTGAGAAATAATACAGTCATATATGATGAAGAGTCTAGGTTAGCGATGAGCAGTAACTCCACACTCCCATACCCTGGCACAGGGCTTAAGGCAGACCTGCCTTATAATGGATTTATCTTTCTATATTTGTTTGGATGATGTGAAAGTTGGTGATGGACAGGGAGGCCTGGCATGCTGCAATCCATGGGATGGTAAAGAGTAGGACTGGACTGATGGAACTGAACTGAACTGCTACATTGTTTGGATGATGTGAAAGTAAAGTGCCTATGATTCCTTCAAAAGGCCAGATACTTCTCGGGTTTTTTTTCATTCATTATTATGTTAATAGGGTTGATTTTCATCATCTGCTTTAAAAGCTCCTTTAGATTTTTACGGTTCCAGAGGTATCTTTTGTGGAGCCAGAACTGTTTGTTCCTAACTTCAAGATTAGTTGGTTTTTTTTTAGTTAATGTAATTGGCTGCACCAGGTCTTAGTTGTGGCATATGGCATCTTTGATCTTGGTTGCACTATGCTGGAACTTTCAATTCTGGCATATGGGATCTAGTTTCCTGATCAGGGAGTGAACCCAGGCCCCTGCATTGGGAGTGCAGACTCTTAACCAACGAACCACCAGGGAAGTCTCCAGGATTAGTTTTCCACTCTCAGACTTCATTTAAAAATTTACTTCGTGTCCATGTTCTTTGCTTGATTGCTTTATACTCTGATTTCACAGGGTAAGATTGCTAATTTGTAAAAACATTTGTTCAGTTAAAAGAGGATTTATACTGCATACTGTTTGGTTTGCCTATGTCAGTTCTGAATATTTTTGGTTTATTGGTTTTTCTCTCTTGATGATAATTTATTTGTAATAAAACATTTAAAATCAAACAGGTGGCAAATCATGTTATTAGGTAAAATTCACAAATTCTGGTCCCAGGTATATCTTTGCATTTGGTATGGGTGTCTTGCACATTTTGCTAAATCATTTCTTTTTTCTTTTTTTTTTTTAAGCAGCAAAAGATATTGGTAATATTGAACTGGAAAATAAAAAGCTAGAAAAGGAGAGTAAAAATGAGCAAGAGAGAGAAAAAAAGGAAAATATGGCGAGAGAAAATCCTTCCATGAATTCGATTTCCCAAATAACTGTGAAAGGACTCAGTAATTTGGGAAATACATGTTTCTTCAATGCAGTTATGCAGGTGCCAATGTTAATATTTCCCCCTTTAAAAGACCTTAGTATTTTCCTCATAATGCTAGGATGTTTTTGCATATTTGCTACTGATAATATTGAGCTTTTCCCTCATACGTAGTTTCTTCCTGTGTTTTCAAAGAAAATTTAAGGGAATGTTTACTTTGCATGATAGTAAAACCCTGTGCTAAGCACTGGCATGCCAAAGGGTTCAAAACAGCCATGGCCTGTGCCGTCATAGAACTGTCACTTGGGTGTTAGAAACACAAGGGAACCAAGTACAGAATAAATTCCTGGCTGCATGTGGTGGTGGTGGTGGTGGTAGGGGCAGCGTAGCCAGGTCATAGTAGTGGTTGGGAGAAAGACCTGAGGTGATGGCTAAACTCAGGACTGAAGTATTTATGAACCAGTTGGGGTGGGGGAAGAGCATGATGTTACTTTGTGTGTAACAGACACAATAAAAGTTGCAGTGTTGATGGTGTTTTTCTGTTTTGGAAGAATAGACACTTAAAGTATCTGACTGAATTGGTTTGCCTGTAAATAATTTTTCCTTCGTTTCCATTCTGCATTCCAGAATTTGTCACAAACACCAGTGCTTAGAGAATTACTAAAAGAAGTAAAAATGTCCGGAACAATTGTAAAAATTGAACCACCTGACTTGGCGCTAACAGTATGTACTTTAAATTTTTCTACTTCTTTTCCTCTCTCAGTAGCAGCATTTTAAATTATTTTTAAGAAGCAGTGCTCGTTTTCACCTTTTTATTTGTTTTAAGCTACCAAGTTAAAATTTCAGGCTAATGGATATTTATGAGGGGCCTTTATGTGTGTTTGCTCCTCAGCCCTTCTGCTGTGCTGAGTGTTTGGCTTCCTTCTGGGGAATGCTGCTTACGAAGCTCTGAGCATTTTGAACTTCTTTTAAAGTGACTGATATGCTATGTAGTGAAATGAGTTTTACCTTCTCCATTTTTATTATTTACATTTTGATTTAGCTCTTTCAGTTCCTAGGCAGTAAGTTCCTGATAAGATAAAACAGTAAAACTGAATTCTTTATCAAAATAGTTTAGGACTAAAAACTTTCTCCATCTTTTGATGTACATTTTGAACTTTTAATTGGAACAGCTCTATCAGGAACATAGGCATATAGGTTGATGAGTTACACTTTGATAAACAATTCTAAAATTTGACTGAAGAAAGTAATTTTTATTCCCATATTCAGGAACCCTTAGAAATAAATCTTGAGCCACCAGGCCCTCTTACGTTAGCCATGAGCCAGTTTCTTAACGAGATGCAAGAGACCAAAAGGGAATCGTGACACCTAGAGAACTCTTTTCTCAGGTCTGTAAAAAGTGAGTATCCATATTGATTGTGCTTTCAGTGCATCAGTAAGAAGCTGGGAAATATATGAAAAATTAATAGGAATAGAGTTAATGCAGTGGATAGTATTAAAGCATGGTTTAAAAAAACATATACTTTGTGTGAAAATTAAATCTGCCAAGAGTGTTGTTGGACTAAACAAAAATTTTGAGAAACTGAAACATGCCAAAATTTGGGATATGATCCTAAGATTTTATAAAAAATAGTTTCACTTTAGTGGACTCACCATAGTTTTTCTTTCTTCCCTGTAGAGCAGTGCGATTTAAAGGCTACCAGCAACAGGACAGCCAGGAGCTGCTTCGCTATTTATTGGATGGAATGAGAGCAGAAGAACATCAGGTGAGCATATTTTAACCAGTGTATTTTGTAATCTTATCTTCATTAACTTGTTTGTCATTTGATGTCTTAAGGGTTATTAGAGCAATGAAAACTAGTTATTGAGGTCATTATATTAAATTTTTTTTTCTTCACCAGCCTTTTCAACCAGTGTATTTTCTTTCCTTTTTTATTTTTTTGTTTTCTTTTTCTTGGCTGGTATATTTTAATTGTTAAATGAATGAAGGGAATTAAAAATGTTTCTTTTCACGATGCTTTATTTTGCTCGCAGTTTGCATCATTATTGTTCTCTAAGGATTGACATTGTAGCCTGTGTCAGGAGAGATATAGGTATGGAAAATATTGCTCCCCAGACAATTCCAGTTGCAGTGGAGCCTTACTCATACTCTGAGTGTGATTTAACACTCTTTTTAATCTGGAAAGTATTTTTATTTTGTTAGAGTCAGGGAGCATTTGTTGCATTGTAAAATTTTTGTTAATTGCCAGGATGTAAAGTAATTTTGGGGAGGGTGTGTGTAGATATAATTAGTGATAGTAATAACACAGTGATAACGGGACTTATTTTGCTTTTATTTTTGTCAAGCACTGTTCTCAGTATTTTATGAATTACCTTACTCAGTCCTTACAACCATTCTGTGAGGTACATGCTACTGTCATTTTTCTCACTCCATAGATTATGAAGCTAGGATATCCAGAAGTTCATTGCCTGGTTCAGGGTCACCCAGTAGTGATGGAGCTGGGCTTTGAGCACTGGAGTCTGTCCCTATAGTTCTCTGCTTCTGGGATTTCAGGTGGCTCAGGGAATCTGCCTGCCAATGCAGGAGAGGCAAGAGATGCAGGTTTGATCCCTGGGTCTGGAAGATCCCCTGGAGAAGGAAATGGCAAAATTTTGCATGGGAATTTTCTGCAAGTATTCTAGTATGGGAAATCACATGGACAGAGGAGTCTGGCAGTCTGTAATCCATGGGTTCACAAAGAGTCGGACACGGCTTAGCAACTGAGCACACGTGCACTCTGCTTCTAGAACATATTTCAGTGGTCTTTTTCAAAGGAAGTGGGCATGTTATGAGAAACTTTGGTTAGAGTAGGTTAAAATCTTCAAATAATAATACAGTGCCTTTGCTCAAGGGTTATTGTTTTTAAAGTATATTTCTTTTAGCTCCTGGAATTAATTTTGAAAACGTGATTTTAAAAATACTAATTTTTATTTGGTGATTTGGGGATCCTAATGTTTGATCATTTTCTTTACTTGATTACATATTTTCTAAGGAAAATAACTATACATTTAATAGTATACATATTTATTTTATTACTTTTAGAGAGTGAGTAAAGGAATTCTTAAAGCATTTGGTAATTCTACTGAAAAAGTGGATGAAGAACTGAAAAATAAAGTTAAAGGTAATGTCTGACTTCTTGAACTAAAACAGTATAGTTGAAATGCTGTGTACATTAAAACAGGATTGCTGGCACATGTATTTCAAATCCATAGTTATTAAGTGTATAATTTCTCTTTTATCTCTGTTGATTTTAAAAAATTATTCAGTACTGCAAAGGTAAATACTTTAGGAAAATTTAACCTAGGTGTATTCTCTTTATGTAGTATTAGGGTAAAATTTATAAACATAGAGCTAAGATGACATCCCAGTTTTATTTTTTAAAAGCTTAGACTTGATTTATTTGGCCCTGCCATGTGGCTCGAGGGATCTTAGTTCTCCAACCAGGGACTGAACCCAGGCCTCAGCAGTGGAAGCAAGAGGTCCAAGTCCTAACCATTGGACTGCCAGAGAATTGCCTCAAAAGCTTAGACTTTAAATTGTTAGTGATTTACACTTGTCTTTGCTAGTTGTCAGCTGGTTTATTAATCACGGAGCTGACTTTATTCTTATCATTGTGTAACATTTAATGATTTAGGAGAGGTTTGTTGAGTAGAACTGTCTGTGATGATGGATTACTTCAGTATTTCTGCTGTCTGATACAGTAGCCGTATGTCACAGTTGAGCCCTTTATTTTCATTTGATTTTAACCAGTTTAAATGGCTCCAGTGACTAGCAACTACTGAATTGTGAAGCACAGCTTGGAATCTACACAGAACAACTGTTTGCCTCCTCAGTGCCCTTGGTGCTGGCCTGGCCATTAACGGAGAGAATCTAGCCTGCTCAGCTGTCTGTCATAAAATATGTTTCTGTATAAATGACACCTGCCGTTTGAACAAGGCTTACACATTTCATGTAGTTAGAAAATTGGATGACTAGGTAGTAAAATTCCATCATCTTACGCTAAGCTTACTAAGGTTGTTTCTGGGGACATAGAGAAAGAAAAGGAGGATTTTGTCTGAAATACTTTCGTAAGGGCCTTTTGTTTTTGTTTTTATTTTGAATGGAGTTCACAAAGCAAGTTATTCTCAAATTTGCTGCCGGTGTTAGAATACTAGAGCTAGAAGTGAGCTAAATTATCATCCCGCCTAGCCCAGTCTGCTCATTTTACCTTTGATAGTTAAAATATTGATGCACAGAAAGTCTCACTGACTTGGCACAATTCATTTTGCACTGACTAGACTCTAGATAAGAATATTTGTGTGTGTGTGCAAGATGTGTTGAATTGTATCCTGCTTAGAATGCTGGAGTACATTCTGCCGACTGTAGTATAAAAATAGAATTATGGTAATTATGAGTAGAGAAAAGTCAATAGGAAATTAAAAATAAAATTTCAGGGTTAGATAGGTAAGTAAGTAGTTTCATCTTAACTTCATTAATTGTGTACAGGTAATTGACAGCCTTTTTTTCCCCTTATAGAGTATGAAAAGAAAAATCAGTACCAAGTTTTGTGGACCGAATATTTGGTGGTGAGCTGACTAGTACAATCATGTGTGATGAATGCAGAACTGTAAGTAGATGCAGTGCAGACTGGATTTATGCATATTAACAGAGGATAGTTCATGAGTTGTTTCTTTTGGAAACAGAAACATGTGGTTAGTTTTGTAGGATACTCTTTTGAACTAAGTATGCATAGTTTTTTGCTAGAACTATCAACATTCCTTATATCAGGAAGAAGTTAGTGTAATATTTTAATTTCTTATACCTAACCCAAAGTCCTCAACACTGTGTAGTTTTTCATATTCCTAAGCCTTTATTTTAAAATTTAGCCCCCTCCCCAAGGTTTTACTATATGATGTTTAAAGTGAATCTTTTCCTCCTTTACTTATCTTCTTTTTGGTTGGTTAAGGTCTCCTTGGTTCATGAATCTTTCCTTGATTTGTCTCTACCGGTTTTAGATGATCAGGTAAGATTATTGAGTTTATTTTATGTAAGTAGATTGTTTTCTTTCCTGTGCTAAATTTTGTGAGGGAGGGCTTGTTACCGTTTCAAAGTTTGTACTTTACTAGGTATTGCATGGAAAAAGTTTTCTTAATATATGTGAGATAGAAGAGTTTTAAAGATTTGAAAGAGAATGAATAAATATATGTATTCATGTGTGTGTATATATATATATATATATATATATACTTCATGTGTGTGTATATGTATGCATTTTAAAGACTGTGTTTTGAATTGTTTATGGATGACTAACTTGGTTAGTTTACATATAGGGAAGTATTTACTTCATATAATTCATTATTATTTTCATTATTTAAGATTAACCACAAATCCTTTAAAGTTTAAGTTCATAAATATTAACAGAGAGTAAGCCATAAAAGTTTAGTTCTTATCAAGTAATAGTAGGAAAAAAAATGACATTATGAGTATTGGATAAATCATTATTCAACTTAATATGAATTGAGGGGGTCCCTTTAAATCACTGTTACTAAGTGATTACCAAAGTTACTGTGTCTTACCAAACATACTCTATTTTTCTTTTCTTTAAAACTGTCGCTTGCATGAGAAGAAACGAATAAAAGGGATACCTGTAGTTGGGCATGTAAATCAACAGAAAGTGCATTTAGAAATAGACGTAATTACAGCATGGTACAGCATGTATCTATTACAACTCACTATATTCCTTTTTATTACACTCACATGTTAAATTGCCTTTTTTTACCATTTTGTTTGTTTGCTTGATTTCTCAGTATGTGAAGATTGTTTTTAGTGTCTCAGATGAATGGATTTTGTCCTGGATATGTTTCCAAACAGTATGAAAAATAAATCTGGTGTAAATTAGGAATAGAAAACTGTTTAGGTAACATGAATCTCTTTACAAGCAGTAATAAAGTTTTATTTTTGGTCCATATTCTCTCCATATGTTAAGAGTGGTAAGAAAAGTATAAATGATAAAAATCTGAAAAAGACAATGGAAGATGAAGATAAAGATAGCGAGGAAGAAAAAGATAATGACAGTTACTTAAAGGAGAGAAACGATATTCCTTCAGGAACAAGTAAGCACTTACAGAAAAAAAGCCAAGAAGCAAGCCAAGAAGCAAGCCAAGGTGGGTAATTAGGAGGAAAACGTGACTTGTCTAATTTGAACTTTGAGACTGTTGAGTCTGAAGTCTTAATGACACTGGTAGGCATGTCTGTCATTTTATATACAGCACTTTAATCTGACAGGCTTCCCGCTGGCTCAGAATCTGCCTGCAGTTCGGGAACCTGGCTTGGGAAGATCCCCTGGAGGAGGGCATGGCAACCGACTCCAGTATTCTGGCCTGGAGAATCCCATGGCCAGAGGAGCCTGGCAGGCTGTAGTCCATGGGATCACAAACAGTCAGACATGATGTGACTTTCACTTTACTAGATTTGGCAATTACAGAATTAGCTCATGTGATATTCTCTGCAGTGAAATTTCTTTGAGAATATGTGAAGAAAATGTTGTGCTTTAAAAAAAAAACTGCATTACTTGTCAAGAATTATTTTTTAAATTTATTTTCAAGAATTGTTTAAGTTTCTAATACATTAACATTTTAAAATATATAAAGGTGTACAATAAAAGTCTTCCTCCTTGTATGATATATTACTCTCATTAGTGTCTTACTTGTGCTAGAGATACTTTGGGAAAATATAATCAAATACAAATATGTGATCTTGTGTTTTCCTGGTTTTAAAAATTATGCACACTGTTCTGGTCCTTGGTTTTTTCTACTTAATTAGATTCTTGGAGATCTTTACGTTTCTTCATGTTTCAGGATGCAAAGATTCTTTTTTAACAATCATATAAAGAAACTCTACTTGATGCTCTGTGGTGACCTAAATAGGAAGGAAATCCAGAAAAAGAGAGTATATGTATAGCTGATTCAGTTTGCTGTACAGCTAAAACTAACCCAACATTATAAAGCTGCTACTATACCCCAAAAATTTCTTTTTAAAAACTTCCATAAAATTCTGTTAGTAAATGTTACTCAGTCACTCAGTCATGTCCAACTCTTTGTAACCCCATGGACTGCAGCACACAAGGCTTCCCTGTCCTTCACTATCTCCTGGAGTTTACGCAAACTCAGGTCCATTGAATCAGTGATGCCATCCAACCATCTCATCCTCTGCCATCCCCTTCTCCCGCCCCTCAATCTTTCCCAGCATCAAGGTCTTTTCCAATGAATTGGCTGTCTGCATCAGGTAGCCAAAGTATTGGAGCTTTAGCATCAGCGTCAGTCCTTCCAGTGAGTATTCAGGGTTGATTTCCTTTAGAACTGACTGGTTTGATCTCCTTGCAGTCCAAGGGATTCTCAAGAGTCTTCTCCAACACCACAGTTCAAAAGCCATCAGTTCTTCAGCATTCAGCCTTCTACAAAATATAGTTTAAAAGATGTACTATTAAAAGATGTGCTATAGTTCCCTAACCATTTCTTTACTGATTTAGATGTACAAACACCTATACTCCTTTGCTGTAATGGCCAATGCTTCTGTGAATAAGCCTATACATATGTCATCTGTAGGATATATTTTGAGAAGAGGGATTATATTTGTAGTTTTGTTAAAATAATTGCCTCCACAAAAGCTATACCAATTTATTTTCCAACCAGCAGCGTATGAAAGTGAAGTTAAGCATTTTTATGTTTAAGGGCCATTTGTGTTTCCTTTGAAGTGTTCGCTCATCTCCTTTCTTCATTTTTCTTTCATGTGTAACTATTTTTAACTGAAGCGTCTCAGAAAATGTTTGTGTCCGGGGGCCTGTATGTGGCCCTTCAACTTTCTGGTATTACAAATTAGCCTCATGGGGCTGTCCTTTTATGACAGCTCAAGTGCTAGTCCTTTGAGCCTTCAGCCATTCCAATAACAGCAATCTGTGAAACCCTGCCGGCACCAACCCCACACCCCCATGCTGGGACAGAGGCGGCAAACAGCGGAGAAGGCGGCTTAAGGGGCTAGTGATTTGCGTGTCCTCTGCACGTGTGCTTTCCTGGATGCTTCTCTGATTCGGGCCTGTTTGTTTCCTGAATTTTATCCTCCATCCCTCTGCTTGTGCTTCAGTTTTCGGTTTGTTTTTTTATCTTTTAAGTGAAGCCTTGATCGTGTAATCATAACTCACATGGGTGCATCCCTTCCTGATGCATGTGTCAGCACTGCCCCCACCTTCACGCATGGCTGCTTGGGTTCAGCAGCCTCGCTGCTCTGTCTAGGTCTAGACTGCTCTGTCTAAATCGTGCCCATTTTTATTTGCCACTGTGTGACAGTTTTTTGAATATTGGTGATGGTTTACTCCTCCTTTCACAGAACTTTTCTTTATAATTATTTAATCTCTTTGACAGTAAAGGAACTTTTCTGGGAGTGAACTCTTATTATTTATTTTTGATTGATAAATAAGAAAATCTAATGTGGTACATGTATGCTTTTTCTCTCCCTCTCTTTTTTAATGTTTTGTACTTTTTACACAGAACCAACGAAGACAACAGAAAATTCAAGGGAAAGTTCTTCATTTAAATGATGTCTATGCCATTGACCATCCTGAAGATAATGAATGTGAAGTTGAAATGTCACTTGAGGGAGAAGCAGATATTAAGTCCAACCATATCTCACAAGAGGAAGTTGCACTTAAAGAATATTGTGTTAATCAGAAAGATTTGAATGGCCATGAAAAAGTGATAGAAAGTATAACTGACAATCAAAAATCCACAGAGAAAGCAGCTATGAAAAATGTCAGTGTGGAGAATGATCTGGAAGTTTTGGCATCGTCTGCCACTGAATGTCCTAGGAATTTAAACGGTGCCTACCTGAAGGAAGGGAGCAATGGAGAAATGGACATTTCCAGTGGTTTTGAGAACCTTAACTTGAATGCTGCTCTGCAACCTGACGAAATAAATATAGAGATTCTGGATGACGATCCTACTCCTGGCACGAAGGTATATGAGGTTGTAAACGAAGATCCAGAGACTGCTTTCTGTACACTTGCAAATAGGGAGGCTTTCAGCACCGATGAGTGTTCAGTCCAGCACTGTTTGTATCAGTTCACTCGAAACGAGAAACTTCAGGATGCTAATAAACTGCTTTGTGAAGTGTGTACGCGGAGACAATACAGTGGACCAAAGGCAAATATGAAAGGTACTTAGATGCTTTCACAGAAAGTAAATGTTCAGTGGAACAGTTTGCACTGCATCAGTAGACTGTTACTGGTTTAATTGTGTCGGGATTTGGATGGAATCACTAAGTCCTTTTCTGTGTAAACATTTTCACAGAAGGGTGGATAAGCAGAGTTCACTGGCGTCGCAGTAGTGGAGTGGGGCAGCTCGCTCTCTGCTAGCAAGCGCTCCCCTGTGAGGACGTCGTCCTGCTGAGCTGTTGTCTCCATAGGCTCCTCACGGACAGGGGCTGTTTCTGTGTGTCCTTGTTTTCCCCTCACTTGTGATGGCCCTCTTCCCCCGCACCCAGGAAAACACACTTGAACTCTTCAGTGTGGTGACATCCCAGTGCAAGGTCCTGGGAGCACAGTGCTTCCTTACAGGCTTATTCAGATACAGACAGATAGATACTAGTAATTCCTCTCCTACCCCTAGTCCCCACCTTTTTATTTTTATAGATTGGGTTAAATAGGATAGGGAGGGACCATAGATTCCTAAGGATTCTCACTTGAATTGTTGAAACACTTGACAAGTCTTTTTCTCTATGTTATTTTTGTTTTATTTATTTACAGACAGTGAATCATGTTGATTTTATAGCATTTCTGTTTGCTTTAGTGCTGCTGTCAGTGGACTATGGTTTATATTCTAAACTTGGCCCACCTCTTGTTTTTATTCTGAGCTAAAAATATTTTTAATAGATGAACATTTGAAAATGATTTTATGATAGAAAACGTTAACTTTGAACCCCAATTAATTACCTCTCCAAAAATAATTCTGTTCTTTTCAGTAGATTGCAATTGTACTCAATTATTTTATAATAGTAAAAATTTGTGGAAATTTTCTCTCGTGTATTAATACATATAAAATATCCTTGATTTTTGCCTCTTGGTCCCAAAACCTAAAATATTTATTATTTGGTTCTTTCCAGAAGTCTCACTAATCTTTGACTTGGATGTTTTGAAATGATTTTATAGCAGGTGTGAATGCTGAAGACATCTAAAGTGATGCTCACACTGCTAACATTTGGTTCTTTCTGTAGGCGAAAGGAAGCATGTTTACACCAATGCTAAGAAGCAGATGCTAATTTCTCTTGCTCCTCCAGTTCTCACTCTTCATTTCAAGAGATTTCAGCAGGTACCCCTTGTTTTCTTACCAAAACTTTGTTTCAGATAGGTAACACCTGCTCTATTTGTTATTGTCTCTACATGTTAAGTGTGTGTGTGGTTTTTGTTTTCTGTTATTTCTTAGTTCTGACTTCAAAGAGGTAGGAAAGTAAAACAGTACTTACCTGTGTGTGCTCAACTGCTCAGTCTTGTCTTTTTGTGACCCCATAGACTGTAGCTCATCAGGGTCCTCTGTCTATGGGCTTATTCTGGCAAGAATACTGGAGTGGGTTGCCATTTCCTCCTCCAGGGCCCCAGGGATTGAAACTGAGTCTCCTACATTAGCAGGTGGATTGTTTACCACTGAGCCACCTGGGAAGCCAAAACAGTATACATATGGGTAACACAAAAGGGTTTGATGAAGCTAATGTCAAGTTGGAAGAGAAATTTAGGCACAGTCGCTCAGTCTTACTACATGTTGCTCTTTTTAGATATCAGTTCAGTTCAGTCACTCAGTTGTGTCCGACTCTTTGTGACCACATGAACTGCAGCACACCAGGCCTCCCTGTCTATCACCAACTTCTGGAGGTTGCTCAAACTCATGCCCATTGAGTTGGTGATGCCATCCAACCATCTCATCCTCTGTCATCTCCTTCTCCTCCTGCCCTCAATCTTTCCCAGCATCAGGGTCTTTTCCATTGAGTCAGTTCTTTGCATCAAGTGGCCAAAGTATTGGAGCTTCTTCTTCAGCATCACTCCTTCCAATGAGCACTCAGTTCTGATCTCTTTAGGATGGACTGGTTGGATCTCCTTGCAGCCCAAGGGCCTTTCAAGAGTCTTCTCCAACACCACAGTTCAAAAGCATCAATTCTTCAGCACTCAGCTTTCTTTATGGTCCAACTCTCACATCCATACATGACTACTGGAAAAACCATAGCTTTGACTACATGAACCTTTGTGGGCAAAGTAATGTCTCTGCTTTTTAATATGCTGTCTAGGTTGGTCATAGCTTTTCTTCCAAGGAGCAACTGTCTTAATTTCATGGCTCCAGTCACCATCTGCAGTGATTTTTGAGCCCCCAAAATAAAGTCAGCCACTGTTTCCACTGTTTCCCCATCTATTTGCCATGAAGTAATGGGACCGGATGCCATCATCTTAGTTTTCTCAATGTTGAGCTTTAAGCCCGCTTTTTCACTCTCCTTTCACTTTCATCAAGAGGCTCTTTAGTTCTTCTTCATTTTCTGCCATAAGGGTGGTATCATTTGCATATCTGAGGTTATTGATATTTCTCCCAGCAATCTTGATTCCAGCTTGTGCTTCATCCAGCCTGGCATTTCTCATGACATACTCTGTATATATAAGTTAAATAAGTAGGGTGACAATATACAGTCTTGATGTACTCCTTTCCCAGTTTTGAACCAGTCTATTGTTCCATGTCCAGTTGCTTTTTGACCTGCATACAGATTTCTCAGGAGAGAGGTAAGGTGGTCTGGTATTTCCATCTCTTGAAGAATTTTCCAGTTTGTGGTCATCCACACAAAGGCTCTGTTGTAGTCAATAAAGCAGTAGTAGATGTTTTTCTGGAACTCCATTGCTTTTTCTATGATCCAATGGATGTTGGCAGTTTGATTTTGGGTTCCTTTCGGGTTCTCCTCGGGTTTTTCTAAACCCTGCTTGAACATCTGGAAGTTCTTGGTTCATGTGCTGTTGAAGCCTTGCTTGGATAATTTTGAGCATTACTTTGCTAGTGAATGAAAGTAAAGTGAAGTCACTCAGTTGTATCCAACTCTTTTGCGACACCACCGACTGACTGTAGCCTATCAGGCTCCTCCATCTATGGGATTTTCCAGGCAAGAATACTGGAGTGGGTTGCCACTTTCTTCTCCAGGGGATCTTCCTGACCCAGGGATTGAACTCGGGTCTCAAGCATTGTAGGCAGACATTTTACCATCTGAGCCACCAGGGAAATCCCCTAGTGTGTGAGATGAGTGCAGTTGTATGGTAGTTTGAGCATTCTTTGGCATTGCCTTTCTTTGGGGTTGGAATGAAAACTGATCTTTTCCAGTCCTGTGGCCACTGCTGAATTTTCCAAATTTGTTGGCATATTGAGTGCAGCACTTTCACAGCATCATCTTTCAGGATTTGAAATAGCTCAACTGGAATTCCATCACCTCCACTAGCTTTGTTCCTAGTGATGCTTCCTAAGACTCACTTGACTTTGCATTCTAGGATGTCTGGCTCTAGGTGGGTGATCACACCATCCTGGTTATCTGGGTCATTAAGCATCTTTTTGTATCATTCTTTTGTGGTTTTGCCACCTCTTCCTAGTATCTTCTGCTTCTGTTAGGTCCATACAGTCTATGTCCTTTATTATATTAGCATCTTACTCTAACCTTAATTTCAGGTTTAATGAAAAGACCATTTTACTAGTTATATCTCACACTTGGGAAATTTAGCATTTTCAATGTGTGTATAGTATCTTATTTTTACTGGCCCTTAATAATAAGGCATTAGTACCTTGGATTTCCATCTTTTTTCTGAAAGACTTTTACCATGAGCAGTACCAGTTGTAAATTCAGTTCTAGATTCCCAAAGTATTTTCAGAGCATTTTCTCTCCTGTGCTTGGTGTGAGCTTGACTTACCTGGGTGCATCTTCATGAATAGTTTGCCAGGCTTGGTTAGTGAGGCCAAGGGAGTGTGCTTCACAGAATTCTGCTATTGCTGAGTTTTAAGCACTCAGAGTTTCTTGTCTAATTTGGCTTTTCTGGATGGTTAAAGCAGAAACATTGAGAATGTTCTTACAGAACAGCTTACTCAATCTGGACTGTGTGCGTCTGGACTGTTTGTAGGTGCACTTAGCAAAAACTAATCAACTGGAAGTTAGCAGTGAGGGAGCTAGAGTCTTCAGAGACAACTGAACTGGGATTGGGTTATTGTTCTTCTGGGCATTGTGGTGGGTCGACAGTTCTTACCATGTACAGTTTTTCCAGGAAAAGAACTTAAATCTACTATCTTTCTTTTTCAGGCTGGTTTTAACCTACGCAAAGTTAACAAACACATAAAATTTCCAGAAATCTTAGATTTGGCTCCTTTTTGTACCCTTAAGTGTAAGGTAGGTGAAACTTGCCTTTTTGGGGTAATCTTTTAGAGGGAATCAGCTTATTACCAAATGTTCCAACAGCAACTCATGTAAGTATGAAGTTGATGAAGAGCTGCTGAGTACACTGAGTCTTTTTGATCTTTTTACCTTTGTAATTTCAAGATCTGTGATCATCTGCAACATAGGTTACTTCAGTGTTTTTAAACCCCGTTTGGCCAGGAAACTGATTATAGCAGGTGGCCTCTGGTTTATGGTTTTTCCAGCAGGGCAAGGTCAGTGGCAGCTTCCTAATAAAAACTTAAGTGTGATACCATGGAGTAGGCTGAGAAAAGGGAGAAAATTCCAGTTCAGACTCATGACTTCTGAATTCTTAAAGGTTAGAGGCCTTTGGCATAGTTTACAGTTATCTTGCCTAGAAATAATTTTTTGAATTCTGTTCACCTTTAAAGAATGTTGCTGAAGAACATACACGGGTACTGTATTCCTTATATGGAGTCGTTGAACACAGTGGTACCATGAGGTCAGGGCATTATACTGCCTACGCCAAGACAAGAACTGCAAACACTCATCTCTCTAACCTTGTTCTGCACGGTGATATTCCACAAGGTAAAAGGTTTTACAGAATTCTAGTATTCAGCAGATATTTATGGCAAAGCCAAAAAAGGCTGAACTTGAATTTTTCCGTTTCTATTTAATTTTACATTCCCTTTTTGACAGATTTTGAAATGGAATCAACCAAAGGACAGTGGTTTCACATCAGCGACACTCACGTGCAAGCTGTGCCTACAACTAAAGTACTAAATTCACAGGCTTACCTCCTATTTTATGAGAGAATACTGTAACAATTTCAAAGTGCTTTCTCTGGAAACGTTTATGGCTTTTATAATGGCTATAATAATAAAAAAGTAAAGACTAACTGTAAATCGTGTTCACTTACTTAAATACATGCCAGAAGAAATCATGTTAACTGAAATAGTGAAGGGAAAATACCTAAAAATTTACAGTGGTTTTGTATTGTCAACAGTGGTTTTTATCCCTGCTTCCAATTTCTGGAAAGGATTCTGAATTACTTAAGTGCCCAATAATATGTCTGCGTGGTGGTTTGCAACACATCAATAAAATTAATTACTCCCAAAATTTGCTTTATCAGTAAGTTGTACTGACATACACTACGAGAAAACATTAAAAAAATTTTCAGACTAACAAAACTTGAAGTGTTAGTTAAAATGAAAGTATTAATTTTATAACCATAGGGTATTTGATTTGGGAGTAACATACATGTAGTTCTACCGCCAAGCAGTGTACATACTGTGCATACGCTGGGGTGTTGGTTGAACTCAAGCCAGTGTTTCCAAGGCACATACAACTCTAAGAGCCTTAAGAATACCAAAACTGTCTAAACTTCCTATAAGGTTCTCTATTAGAATTTCTTTTGATGAGTTATATAAGGCCCAGTCAGCCATACTTCACCTAAATTCCTTTGAAATGCCAAAAACAGAATGAAAGTGTTATTCAGTGACCTCATATAACCAACACATAGTAGCACATGTTCTGTAAAGTAAGTTTACTTTTTACAGTGTTCTTTGCTTTTTTCAAACCTCCACAGTATAAAAATTTATACGTCAAGAGGCATATTTCCAATTGCATTGTTAAGTACCATTCAACACATCATTCAGTGCTAGTGAAACAAGTCACCTGTCAGGGATTTTCAGAGCTGTGAAAAATACTAAAAATCTAGTCCAGGGATTGACAGACTTCCTATAGAACACTTCCTATAATTAGTAAATGTCTCAGAGGCCTTGCAAGCCACTTCGTCTCTGTCATAAGTCTCCAACTCTGCCTTTCCCTTGTAGAAAGCAATCATAGACAGGATGTAAATACCTGATTACATCTGTGTTCCAATAAAACTTAGGTTAATGACAAACACCAGGCCAGATTTATACTGCAAACAGACCCCTAACTTGTGTGACTTCCCTTCAGTTCAGTTCAGTCGTGTCCGACTCTTTGCGAACCCATGAATCGCAGCACACCAGGCCTCCCTGTCCATCACCATCTCCCCGAGTTCACTCAGACTCACATTCATCGAGTCCATGATGCCATCCAGCCATCTCATCCTCGGTCGTCCCCTTCTCCTCCTACCCCCAATCCTTCCCAGCATCACAGTCTTTGCCAATGAGTCAACTCTTCGCATGAGGTGGCCAAAATACTGGAGTGCCACAGTTTTTCGTTAACAAGGTTGAGACAAAACAGGTCATCAAGATCCAAGAACAGTGTTCCTCAGACAAAGAGGCTTCGATAGTAACATGTTTATTGCATCATCCGTTCAAGGATACAAGATACAAACACAAAACACTTAATTTAAGGAGAATATGAAAACAGGCAATCCTATAGTACTACTACTAATACAACCTTCACCTACAGTAAAAATGAAACCATTCAGTCATTTTGGTCTTCATCCCAGTCTTTCTTCCCACTTGGAGGCTTGGGCCCACCCGCTGGTTTTGCCATGATGATCTGCAAAACAAAATTCCAAGAGTACACTTAAAAACTGAAGCTTTAGAATGAAGAGAAAATATTTTTCTGAGCCTGCTTTGTTATTAAGCAATCATCTCCAATGAGCAATCTGTTATTACATCGCATATGGAACACTAGCATAATGTTGGTTATCATCCAGCAGGTGAGCTTCCCGTTTTGTGGACATTAACAGCAACAAAATTCACATTCATTAGTGGGAGGCCTTCTAAGACATGCATTTCAACAACCCAATGTGCGGAATGTGAAAAATATCTGCATGCATCACTGCCATCAATCAGTTTGGCACCTGATTTGCTATTTATATATGAGATTCTTCTTGCCAACCATCTTTATCCCAATTTCCTTGTGGTTTAGGAGCTTTAGGTCCACCTGCCAGTTTTGCCATTATAATCTAAAGTGGTTGATAGGTAAAATATATATATATTAAAGTTCAACAATGGTATTTCCTAGTACCCTTCAAGTACAAGAACTGTGTTCATAAAAGTCCTAGCACCTAGTTGCACGGAACTTCCATGCCAGAAACCTCATTTATTGAGAATGCACTAACCCACCATTTTATAAGTATAACCATCTAGCATTTTTAAATGATTTATGTTTGGGCAGAAAAAAGTAGGGGCTCGAATTTGGGAGAAGTTAAAGTTAGTTGGCTTTCCACAGAGTAGAACCCTTAAAATATAGATATATAGATACAGATATATATATTAAAAAAAAAAATCAAGGAATTTAGCTTGAGTCTCATGCAACACAAGTCATATCTTCACTACCACCTTTAATAGAGTCCCCACCCCTTTTTAGAAGCTGCTTTCATAAAGAACTTGAAATTCCTGCAATAATATTTTACCAGTGTGAGTTAAGTGTTAGTTGCTTAGTCATGTCCAACTCTTTGTGACCCCATGGACTGCAGCCCATCAGGCTCCTCTATCCATGAGATTATCCAGGCAAGGATACTGGAGTGGGTTGCCATTTCCTTCTCCCCCGGGGATCTTCCCAACCCAGGGATCGAACCTTGGTCTTCTACATTGCAGGCAGATTCTTTACCGAGCTACAAGGGAAGCCCTTGTACCAACGAGGGATAAATTCAGACTGTATTACAAGCAGTAAGTGTAATTTTAGAACCTAAGTATACTTCAATTAAAACTGATGGGCCTCTTTACAGAGTTTCTGATTCAGTGCATCTGGGAATTTGTATTTTTAACAAGTTGTTAGGTGATGAGGATGCTATGGATTAGGGGACAATTTGAGAACTAGTGAATTAAACACCTGAACAAACACGAATTTAGCCCTACTACACTGTCCAATACTGAAAACTTTTCAAGTCCTTTTCTAAAATCCATACTATGCAAAATTAGGTACAACTGCTCAGAGGTTAAAGCATCTGCCTGGAATTCAGGAGACCCGGGTTCGATCCCTGGGTTGGGAAGATCCCCTGGAGAAGGAAATAGTGCAACCCACTCCAGTACTCTTGCCTGGAGAATCAAATGGAGGAGCCTGGTAGGCTATAGTCCATGGGGTCACAAAGAGTTGGACATGACTGAGCGACTTCACTTTCACTATACTGAAGAGTACAAGCTCATTACAGTTGGATGGGTTCCTCAAGATAGGTATGTACAGAGTGCTAACGGCAAAAACAATGAACATCCTCTCTTAGGGTAAAACATAACAAGCCTTCCTAGGTTAAGTACCTGTGTGAGAAAGGCACTTGTTATTGGCTAACTAGCATGCAAAATATTCCTTAGAAACTTCTACTGTGAGTCTTTCTGCTTATCTTATGCTTCAGTCTATTTAGCTTCTCCTGTCCCCTTCTACTTTTTCTTGGGGGCCCCATATCTCTGCTTACAAACTCCAAAACCATTTTTTTGAAAAAACTGTATGATGCACTGATGTAAAAATGCGCAATTACTAAATCCAGTCCATGGATATCCAGTTCCATTTCTGGTCATCTCATATAGGAAAGAGTTCTTTACAGCAAAACAGATTTCACTTCAGTAATTACAACCACCTGGTCCTTGCTTAGAGTAAGTCCAATCTCCTCTCCCTTTCTATGTAAACTTCCTTTCCATTTCTACCTAAAATTTGCTTCTCCAAAGATTAATTTGGCATGATTTTCATTTAATGGACTTACACTATGGCTCTAGCAATTAAAATTTTCTACTTAATATTTAAAAATTATTCATTGGTTAATAATCATTCCTAGAATTCTGTAAGAAAATAGATTTCATTAAGTTTACTAGAAAACACTTTTGAAAAATTGTGATTTCTATTTAACTCAATTTGAAAAAGTCTTCACCACTTTTCTTTGCCTAATTCCTCAAAAATATTAGCACAAATACTATGATAATTTTAACACCCAAGGACCTTAAAACCCCCAAGACAACATCTGTCACAGAAGAACAATCTTAACCACCAGGCTGGCCCTGTCATCTCCACATTTCTTTGATGGTGGTACAGATAGTCGTCCAGACGTTACCCCTCAGATGCCTTCCAAGATCCTGAGTGGATGCCTGAAACAGCACAGTAAGAACCCTATATATATAACAACACTCTGCTTTTTCTCACCCATACAAGTCTATCAGTCAGTTACAGTAAGAGTGTATTCAAGTTGGCAGCATCACTAACTCCTGTACTTTGGGACTGTGTGCTCATCACTTCAGTCATGTCTGACTCTGCAACCCCATGGACTGTAGTCCACCAGGCTCTTCTGACCATGGGATTCTCCAGGCAAGAATACTGGAGTGGGTTGCCATTTCCTTCTCCAACTTTGGGACCAGAAGTAAAATATCACTGAAATGGTAAAGAGACAATGTACACAGCGTGGATATGCTGGATGAAGGGACAGTTCATGTCCTGGAGTAGGACAGCATGAGATTTCATCACACTACTGATAATGTGTGCAATCTGAAATATATGAATTACATTTTTCTAGAATGTTCCATACAGTAGTCTGGTATAACAGATGACTTGTGGGTAAAATGAAACCACAGAAAGCAAAACTACAAACAAGGCAGAGAATATTGCAGTCTGTAATGTCTGCTTCAGGGTTTTATGACCCTTCCATATTCCATATAGAACTTCCTCTTTTAAGAAGGGTTTTTAAAACTAGGAATCTAAATGAGATTTATTTTACCCATTTCAGTTCCCAAGTGGCAGAGGAGTCTTTCATTGGAAAAACAATTTTAAATTAGCTGAATCAATACTTTCAATACAACGTATAACAGAAAAACAGAACTTTTTGGCGGGGGGGTAGGAGGAATACTTTACTTTGAATAGAAAGAGAACTGTGTTTTAGTCCCATGAAAATATACTTTGAACTACATAAAAATTAGTGTTTTTAAAGATCAATATTTCATTTCTCACTCACCTGATCCACCCTGAGAACAGTGACAGCAGCATTAGTAGCCAGTTTAATAGCCCAGTATTTTCCCAGGTAAGTATCTAGAACACCAGCTTCCAACATGTCCTTTACAGCAGGAACTTCAGCCTGTCAACAGAGAACTGTTTTTATGCTTTCATTCTAAAGGTTTACGTGAAAATATTCATACACAATACAAACATGGCTACTTAAATTAACTAGAATAAGTAGCTAGGCAAAGTACTACCCTATATACACAATAAAGCAGAAAGATAACTAAATTCTCTATCAGACAAACTGAAAAAGCTGTTAAGAAAATCCTGTGCTAACAAATCAGAACATTTTAATGTCTATTTTTACACTATACATTCACAAAATAAAGTTCACTTCCCCCCACAAATACCTCAATATCTAATCCAACGTTTTTATTTCCTTCTTGATGTACTGCATAGAGTTTAGAGATTACTTCATTGGCCTTAACTCCAGAGTTTTCTGCCAGGGCCCGAGGAATAGCTTCAAATGCCTCTGCAAACTTCTTAATGGCATACTGTTCAAGTCCAGGACACGTCTAAAACAAAAATGTGCTTGTTACTCAATTTTATTCAAACAAAAACAAGAAAGTCAGTTTATACACAGAAAGCCTCGTACCTCTCCATACGATGTGATCTGTTTGGCTAATTCAATTTCTGTTGCTCCACCTCCAGGTACAAGACGTTTATCCTATAACAGTATTGTTAAAAAAATCACCAAGAAGCAATGTCCAGTTTCCTAAATCTTTTCAGATTCCAGCACTCCACGAGACTTAGAGGGTTAAATCTGATTCAGTTAAAAATTTTATAAAACTTGAATTCCAATTTTAAAAAATGGAGTGATCTGGATAAGCTATCTTACCTCACCATAGGGTCTGGTATATGAAAAAGAAGAATCAAAGTGAAGAATGGGAACAACACTGTGGAGTTACTTTTCACAAATCCAGCAACAAGAATTTACTGGATAAGAAACTGAAGTGCAACATAAGAAAAAAACCACCATACACTCTTTAAGACAGTTGAAAAGGAAGCCTTGATTAGCTGCTCCTTTTCATATTTCATTTTAGAAAATTCATTAGCAACAAACACTTAAATGGAGACTTATGGAAAAAAGTGCTGTGCTTTACACAAGCCACTCATGTTTTTCATTTTGAAGTTCTCAGGATGTTTAGGAGTCTGTCAACTGTGTTTTTGAGGACTTAAAATTACTAAGTTGCGATGAATGCTAATACTGACCCTTGTGAGAACTTTGAAAGTATTAACACCATCATCTACTGCCCTCTCTATATCATCCATCAGGTTGTCTGTAGAGCCTCGAAGCACTATGGTAGAAATGGCACCATCTTCCTTTTCTGTCAATAAATTAAATATATATTAGGAGATTAGTAAAAGTAAATGAACTCCCTACACATCAAATATATACATTTTACCGTGACTACTCACCATGCTTAAACACAACAACCTGTGTATCTCCCACCTCTGACAGGTAAACACTGTCACAATGCCCCATTTCTTCAAGGACAGGAGGATTCTGTGAGAAAACGATTCTTGTAATAAAATAATCTGAATAGGTTCAACTATCTTTTAAAAGTGCCCAAAATACATACCAATCTAGGAAGAGCTGTAGCACCAACTGTTTTGCATAATCTTCTGAGATCCCATTTTGAGTTCAGCCTTTAAAAATAAAACAAACACCAGAATAGTAAAACACATGAGATTAAACAGGAAACTGTTCATAGGGCCTCAAGTCAACTTCTTTCTTCCCTGAAGGTTCAAACTCACAATAGGTCTGGACTGCATTGTGCAATCCAGCCACTTATGTTTATGGAATTACTCTAGAATTAAAGTTTTCGAGTCTCCTTAGGATGTCAAGGGTTTGTAGCTGTAAAACACAAAGGAAGCCCTGGCACATAGAAGACTTTTGCTTTACTTTGGGCAACTGAATGTTCCGTGAGAAAGAGAACAGTGATTTCCTCTGCCCATTATATAAGAAAGGTGGCAACGATAAAAGTTGTCCAGTGTAATCCATAAACAAAGTTATGTTCCTAATCCCACACTCTAGCTAACAGTGTGTACCAGATTTGTGTCTGGTCTCTTAAGCTCTTCTTCCTTCCTGGAACACTCTTCCCTCTCTCTTCAGTTAACATCTGTTAACTGGTCTTTCAGCTCTCAGTCTAAAGGTAGGTTTTCGCAGACATTTCCTGTTCCCCTAGACCAAGTGAAGTCCACTTGCTACATTATCTAATACCTCATGCTGCTGCTGCTGCTGCTTCTGCTCAGTCACTTCAGCCATGTCCAACTCTGTGCAACCCCATAGACGGCAGCCCACCAGGCTCCCCCATCTCTGGGATTCTCCAGGCAAGGACACTGGAGTTGGCTGCCATTTCCTTCTCTAATGCATGAAAGTGAAAAGTGAAAGTGAAGTCGCTTAGTCGTATCCGACTCTTTAGCAACCCCATGGATTGCAGTTTACCAGGCTACTGTGTCCACAGGATTTCCCAGGCAAGAGTAGTGGAGTGGGGTGCCATTGCCTTCTCCTTAATACCTCATACTACCCCCTCTTTAACACGCTTACCAGTCTTTATGGTGTGCTGAATTTATTTGTTCATTGTTTCACCACCCAAAGTCATTTACAATCTCGAATAACAGAATGCAGTCCTCTCTTACCTCACCAACATAATATTGTATTTGTTTGCATAGTGAAGAGCCATGTCTGCCACTCTGCCACCTGTTACTACGACATTTGCACCAGTATCAGCAATAGCTTTGACTTGCACATCCATGAGATTTTCTTCTCCCTTACTAAAATTCATCAACTCTTCAGCACTCTTTATCAACACCGTTCCCTAGCAAAATAAGCAAAGATTTTCTTTAAAACCATTTCTGTGTTCAAAGTCACAGAATAACATTAAAGAAACAATTTAAACACGCACATATTATGAAACAGAATACACAATCTGTAGGAAACTAACAGAAATGCAGCTTGCTCCTAGACCAACAACCTCTCCCTCTGCCACACTCAGCACTAGTATATTTGCTCTTTGACAGGCACTTTTCATGAAAAAATTAGAGAAACTCTATACTATGAGAGGTCAGGCAGGTGTCCTGACATTTGTCTTCTGATGTCAACTAGTGTTCTGAAACAACACTGTGGTTCTCAAACTTCCTCTAAAATGTGGACTAAATGACCAGGACCATCCCACCCCAAACCTGTATAATTTTAAAAGCCACCAACCGCTCAAGATCTCAAGAATTCCAGGGATGAAATCAACAGTGACTTATAAACTTCAGACTTACTATGTATTTTCTAATACAAACTTCCAATTATAACTGTTACTAACTTCAACTATATTGGCCTATTTTTGTTTCAGGATGCTACAGAATTTCAATGTTATTTTAAAAATTGGAATGAACAGCACACAAATACTCATTTTTTCATTGAACATTTAACCTGGTGAATGCCATATTCACTGGATTAAGAACAAACTCCACCTCAAAATGTTACTGAAAAGGAAGCCCAAGTTTTTACCTTCAAGATTCTGAAATCTACATACCTTAGTTTCTGTTATCATGCCATCAAAAGGACAAGAGTACACTGCTATTTTTGCATCTTTGACAGATGTTACATCACCTTCAGTTTCCTTCTTAAAAACCATACCATGCAGTACTGAAGAGGAATGCACACCAGAGCCCTGAGGAGTTGGATACCAAAATCATCAATGATTTCATGAAAATAACATCAGGGTTAATTGACTGCTTCTACATGTACCAAAAATATTCATTCCTAAATAATGTACTACAGCAAGGCAGGGACTCTTGGGGATGATACAGGGATGGACAGTAAAGCACAGCAGTCTGTTCATTACAGGGATCATTTTGGCAATGAGCCACAGTTATGGACTGGGATCCTGCAGTATACTTGAGGAAAAATCAAAGAACAACTACTCTAAGCCATTCATTCACTCAGCACCAATGTACTGGGCTGGACTGTCAGTGACAGGGACAGAATAGGGATCAACGCCAAGTTTCTGATTTCACACACACACACCAGGTAACAGAGAAGGGGAGGCAGTGTATGGATGGTCAGAACACACAGCATGTGTATCACACACACAGCTAGCGCACGTACTTAAGTTAAATTTGACTACGTTAATAATCACGTCAATGTGTAAAACCAATAGTTATAGGTTTTACTGTACCAATCACAATTTTCTATTAAGTATATACCCTTTAGACATTAAAAGTATGAATTTTATTATAGAGCAACAGAAAAACCTGAACCACATTCAAAATTTCCTTCTAAGCTCATTTTTATAAGTCAGCATATATGAAGAATGCAAATAATCATTATTTTGTTTATGCACGAAACCTTCCAACTGTTATGGAAAAGTGATGACAAGAGCATGTTGATATCCTTTTAAATTCAAAGTAAAAATATTACAATCTAGCAATATCAAAATCTTAAATGAAGGCAGGAAGTCTTAAGTGTCTAAAACTTACAAGGTAAAATTTAGATTAACAGATTTGGCGGGGGGGAGCGGTGGCACGGGGGGAGGAAAAAAAAAGACCTATCTAGATAACACGGATGCATTTCTAAACTTACCAAAATCTTACAAACTCTGATGTTATCAACATTGAAATGGCCAGAGTCAGGAAAAATGGATACTGTTAAGAAAACAAAGACATATCAAAAGATATACTGGGAAAACAGAGAAAATATCTTAGCCACATGAAGACATTTTAATTTTGGATTTTTCAATTACTGATATATACTCACCACATGCCTGAGCTATAAGCTTGGCCAGAAACACTTCATTACCATATTGTTTACTCATTACAGAGGTATGAAGTAGAGACGACACTTCATCAACATCCCGTAGATTTTTTGCAGAACAACACACCAAGTCAGGAAGAATCTCATGAGCTTTTTTGCAGGCTATTTCATAACCTTCTATGACCTTAAATGTAAAGAGCAAAAATACTTTCTCAAAGGACATAATTTTGACATGTCTTAAAGTGTCTCATTTTGGTAGCCCAATGGATATGGTATTTTCAATAGAAAAAGACAAAACACACTCCCAGAGTAACATTCATGGCAAAGCCTACTATTTAAGAGCACAGGCTTATCAGGGAAACACAAATTAGAGTGATAACGAGATGATATTTTCACCCATTAGAGTGACAAAATTAATGTCTAGTAATATCCATTGTTGTTGAGGGACAAACGGAAAACATTTCAAATACTGTTAGTAGAAATATAAATAAACAGCTACAGCTTATTATGAGGATATTCCTTTAAGAATAAAACTATGAAATTAAATGTCCTATTTGCACAAAAAAAAAAGAGCACAGGCTTCGGGGACAGCCCACATTTGAACCCCAACTGCCACTACTAGTTACTCGAGCAAGAACTTAAGGCTCATTTTCCTTATCTGAAACAAATTGGGATTACTTTTAATAGGCCCCACTCACAGGGTTCTTCCAAGGACAGAATGAGACATTGCATGGGAAGCACATGTACTACAAACCCTGACAGAGACAAGTGCACTGTACTAGCCATTACTATAGTACTGACTTAAGTTTGAAACAGTAGGTATACATACACAAGCAAATTTGAAACAGGGGTAGGTTATAAAATGGACACTCACCTCTGAAACTGACAGGCCAAGTCTGAGAAGCTCTTCAGCTAATTCCAGAAGAGCTCCAGCAAAAACCAGAACAAAGTTTGTGCCATCTCCAACCTCTTGCTCTTGCATGTGAGAGGCCATTACAATCATTTTTGCAGCAGGATGCTGTACCTGGTAGAAGGGGTTCAAATTTAAATACCAAGTTAAACATTTGACCCTTAAAGCAGTACGAAAAATTTCCTTTCCATTTCTTCTTAAATTAACAGACTCCAATCTCCTATGGGTGAAGTACCTTTCCTGATCTCACCTATAGTGTGGTCACAAGAAGATAATCCAGGTCCCCTTATACCCATCAGCACGAATGCACCACCATAAATGACAGTTAACTTCACAGGGCACTTTCTTTCAACCGACTGAGGTCAGTCACTCAGTATGTACACTGTATACATAAGGTTCCTAACATGATTACAGGTTCACTAAATTAAAAACAAAGTAATTCCAACCTAAGGCACTTAAAAAAAAAAAAGACTTCAGAGGTGCTAAAGTAGGTGTCATTTAGCTTGCTGATAAATCTCAATATTTATGTATATCCTCACTGAAAGGGGTTATCAATTATGGTCTAAAAAAACAAAAATATAAAATATTTCTTAAAGTGTATCAAAATTTTAAGTGGCCCTTCCCTAGAATTTAAGATGCTTTTTAAAGAAATAAGCAAGGAGTGACAACTGACAGCACTGAGAAAACTAAACAGCTGACACTGGCTTATTACAAAAAGACAATATCCCCACCATACTTAAATAACTCCTGAGAACATCACGGAGTACAGTGTTAACCTTCATAATGACAAATCCCTCCACAATATCTCATCGATCTATTTTGTTCACTAGTATTACTTTAACACTATATCATTATTTGGGCTTCCCTTGTGGCTCAGATGGTAAAGAATCTGCCTGCCATGTGGGAGACCCACGTTCAATCCTTGGGTTGGGAAGATCCCTTAGGGAAGGGCACGGCAACCCACTCCAGTATTCCCACCTGAAGAATCCCATGGACAGAGGAGCCTGGTGGGCTATAGTCCATGGGATCACAAAGAGTCGGATACAACTGAGCAAGTGACACTCTCATATCATTATTTAAGAAGCTGGAGGAATGTTAACTTATCTATGAGTTCTGACTGAAGAATTAATCTTGGTGCTTTAAGAAAAATTCCCTGAGACTGAACATATCCTTCAATTAGCAGCTGGCTGAGGAGTGGTTCTCCATGTGTGATCAGGCGCCAGACTGTCCTCATAAACCCAACTCTATACCATCAAAACTGTAGGTGAACAAAATTCCACAACCTGATTCAATTTCACAAACACAATTAAAAGAAACCCATCTTAAATATCAGCTGTTTCTACATTATAGAATAATTCACTTTAGTGTCACGCTCTAAAGACAACATTCAATTTGATGTTATCGGCAAATGTACATCTTATTACAACCAATCTCTACATAAATAACAGGAGATTTTAACAGGAGCAAAGATGTTAAACATAAAGAGGATTCTCCATAATTAGGAATATCTATATAATGAATTATCAAGTTGGGAATTAAAAAAACCCCTTATTATCCAATGTGAATGAAATACAGGTTATTCAATGTTAGAATACACTGAATTTTTGACATCACCAACACATTTCTTGGGTTTTTAAAAGAAATAACTTACTTCTAGCTCTCTTAAAATAGTCGCTGCATCATTTGTCACAAACAACTTCTCCAGGTGGTTGATAACCATTTTGTTCATTCCTCAAAAATAGTTAGAAAAAGAAATCCATCATCACTCAAACCCTTCTCCAGACACCAAAGAAAATCCAGTGAAGAAACACAAATTTGCTATCCATTCCTTGAAATAACTTTGTAAGAACTCAAAATATACTACCTATTCTTAATGCCACAGCCCAATGGCTTCCACTGCCTGCACACCTGTATTATTTCTTTCCTGCCAATTTCATCATACTTTTTCAATCAACTTAAATTATATTGACATGTACAAAGACTAAAATTATTTACTTGAAAGTATATTTGTTTTGCTTATTCCATAAATTTTTATCAATTAATTCAGTTGATGGGACGCAAAGAGAATTTTTCTCCCTTAAATTATGTCATTTCACGTAAGAGAACTGTTCCATAGCTGTAACAATGGTACTACCTCAAAGGTGAAAGCACCATAACTCTTCTATCCTCTCAATAGGACAAAAGTAACATTTTGATTACAACTTTTCTAAAAAGATCTGAACTGTTGATTAAAGATTAGGAAAACTGTACAGGAGTTACTGAACTGTGAAATGATTTTCAATGCCATACTGTATTATGGCTAAAACTCTCAATTTACATACAATATCCTCAAACAAGTTTCAAAGTACTACACAAAATTTTATTATAGTACTATATTTTTTATAAAACATGAATTTAGACATTACCATTTGGTCCATATGCTGTACGAGTCGTTTGGGCCAGCTCCTTACAAGCCTGTATGTTCCTGTACACAGCCTCTTCTAATCCTGAAAAATGCTGTAGAAGAAAATTTCTGATTAGGCAGGACAGTGAATCTCAATAATTTCTTCTTCTGTAAAATGGGAGTAATATAATAGTACTTGTCTCAAAAGACTGTTGATATTATCAAGCAAGATTTATGTATGTAAAGCATGGTGTTTGGTGTTCCTATGATACCACAGATACCATCGTAATCCATAGATTTGTCCACAAATTGAATGAATAAGCCATGACATTTTTAGGGACCATGGGTACCTACTTACACACTGAAACATAAAGCCTAATTTTTTAAAAGTGTAGTGAAAAGTGCAGAGAAGAGTGCTAAGACTGATTAGAGAAAGCATATGAACCATTGCAGATAAAAATACCTTTCCAGAGTCTACCAATTCTCTCTAAAAGCTGAAATGTGGTATGAATGTGGTAAAACTTGAGCACTGTAGAGTCAGTAGGTCTATGTTCAAAGGGAATTAACATATTTGCCTTATACATTTTTAGAACTAAAGCATACAGATTTTGAATTCTCATTTGAACTGCAACAAACTGCTTGTTTGTACACATTAATTCCAACCTGTATACACTGAAAACTGAACTGCTCAAAGTACTCAAGTTTTCCAATGAACTTCTCTTAGATGTGGGATTTACTTGTAAGTCTCAGATAAATCTCAAGAGCCTACTGTTCACGTGAACATTTTTTTAGAGCTGCTTTGCCTGACAAGGGTAGGCACTTGCCACAAGTGGTTTTTTAAAATTTAAGTAATTAAAAACTCAGTCCCACAGTTGCACTAGACACAGTTCAACTGCCCAATAGCTACATGTGACTAGTAGATACCACACTGGATAATGCTGATACAGAACATTTCCATCATAGCAGACAGACAAAACTGCCTTATACTTTTTTTTCCCCTCACTCCCATTCTCTGAGGAACAGTCACCTCTGATCATAAATTAGATCCTACCCAACGGTTCAACGACTTGGCCTCACTCTGAGGATAAAATGTAAATCCCCTGTGATGGCTACAAGGTCCTACACCCTCTAATCCTTGCCAACAACTCTTCTAATTTCATCTCTTATCATTCTTGCCTTCCTTGCTAAGCTTCAGTCTCATTTTTTTCTTACTGTTTTAACAAGTCAAACTCACTTCATTCTCAGTGATTTTGGTCCCTTAGTCTGAAACATTTCTGCCTTTAATCTTGGCCACTAAGCACAGAGCTGAGAGTTCTTTCCGTAACATCTTATTTATTGTTCTACCCCAAACTTTCCTTTATAATTTTTTTAGAGGCGCACTTTCAACTTCCTTTACATTACCTGAAATTATCCTTTTGCTTATTTGGTCACTTATTTCTGCCTCAGAAGAATAAAAATATATGGACACTTCCTAGCCTTTAAAAAAAAATGAGTTCATGTCATTTTCAGCAAAGCTCTTTCACCAATACTTACAGCAAACCTCCTTACCTACTAGAGTCAAGTTATCCCCAAAGTGCATCCTCGCCAACAAGAAACCTAGTTCCCTCAAACTGTTATCACAAATGGAACCACGCTATCTACATTCCTTTAAGCACAGCAAGTCTGGGGGACAATAAGAGAACGCTACAGTAGTGTGTCTAAAACATTAAAAAAAAAAAAAAAAAAACATGCTGTTGAAATTACTTTCAAGATGTCGCCATAAAACAAAAGCTTACTTAGGTCAGGGTGTCACTTACTCTGTTGGTTACAACTATTTCTGTCCAATCTCCCCAACTGAAAGATGAGGAAAGTAAGACCCAGAGAATTAAGTTTTGCCTCAAGCTGGCTAAGTTCAGCCCAGAAGCCATTGGGATTGTAACTAACATTTATCCTATAAATGCACTGTTTCCACGCGAACTAAATGGGGAGCCCGCCGTTTCTCATTTGCAGGAGTTGCCTCGTCCCTCTCCTCCCCGGACCACCCGCTCCTGGAGCCGTTTCGCAGTACCCAAGCAACCGCACCTACGCTATTTCACCTACTCCGCGCCCCCCAAAGGAGAGCCTCCCCGTCCCGTTTTACTGACGGAGGAAAAATGCAAACAGCGGCCGTCACACCCTGTGCGGCCACAAAGCACAGAACGCGCCGCCTGCAGCCTCGTCGCCCCCTCGCAGTTTCTGGCCGCTGGCCCCTCTCCTGGGTTCGGAAAAAAAACTCGAAATGCCCGCGGCCGAGAGAACACCTCCCTTTCTGGAATCTTCTTTCCCTCCAACCGCTATGTCGGCTGGGCACGCCGGGCCCGTTGGTAGGCCTCTCTTCTTGGCTTCGGCCGCCGCGGCTCTCCCACCTCACTCCCCGTTCCTCCTTTTCTTACCTTCGCTCCCTCCTTGAGCATCTGGGCAAAGCCCGGGGCCTTGGGGACGTGGAGGGCCATGACCAGTCTGCAGGGTGCCGTTCACGCGCCCGCTCAGAAGGTCCTGGAGGAAGCGAGAGGCGCGCACAGCTTCCTGGGAACGTAGCGTGCGGCCGGCTCACGCTCCTCCTCTCTCTGCAGCCGGGCCCGCCCTTTCCCCCGGCGGCCTAGTCTGTGAAGCCTCGCGAGAAAGAGCAGATCGCGCCGCCAGAACTGAGTTGACGATTCTCGATCTGGTCGATCGATGGGGCGGCTCGATCGGGCTAGGTCTTCTGTCTTCGGCCGACGCACGCGTGGGCTGCCTGGCGGATGTGGCTCGCTTCCGGAGGTTGTTCCCTTCGCTTAGACTCACAGGCTCCGTGCTGGGGACTTTTGAGTTTTGTCAGTTTTGTCCTTGAGTTTTGACACTCCTTCCAAGAGTAGCTTCCGTGTAAATCTTCCAGAGCTTCCCACGATATCAGCCAGGGGGCATCCCGGTTTTCCCGAGGCCGAGCACCTGCCTTCATCCTCCAAATCTGTGGTTGAACTTGCGCTCAGACTTGGGCCCTGTAGCAGCTCTGGGGACTTGAAGGTGATAAATGAAAATCTGAAAGGAAAATTACGTACTGAGTGCTCATATGTGCCAGGCCCTGTTATTTGCTTTATGTGCGGTATCTTAGCTAGTGGTCAATCTTTTATTAATTACTTTGGCAATTTACAAAAGGTAGTTTTTACAAGATCCCAGCGCTAGTAGTGTTAAAACTAGGATTTCTACCCAGATTAGATTGCAAAATGCATGTTGTTAGGCAACTGTATTCCTCTTTCCTCCTTTTTTTCTTCTGTATTTTGGCTGCCCCACAGGCAGATGAGATCTTCTTTGCCCCGCCAGGAGTGGAACCCCGCCCCCTGCAGTGGAAGCATAGTGTCTTAACCACTGGAAAATCCCTTTCCTGCTTTTTCTTGGAAATATAAACCCCTTTTACTTTCCCACAATCCTTTAAAACCTGACCTCTGTGTCATCCCACATCAGCACATGACTGGTTTCAAAAGACTGAATGATGATAGAATAAAGAGTAACTTCACACAGTGAAAATAATCCACTCTCCTAGTAGAAAATAGAGACAACTGAGTAGAACGTTTGACTTGTCTTTTGTTCCTTGGTCAGACACTTGCAAATGATTTATTTTCCTTAAATCGGGACAGATTTAGTGTGTCTTAAGCAATAATCAAATGTGTTAAATGTACTATAACTTTTTCTAATTAGCACTTAAGTGCATAATTATTAAAAAATATTTTTGCCAGCCATCTGAAGCCAACTGTAAGTGAACCACCTTTTGGGAAACATTCAGTGATCCTCAAAGGGTGGGTCCAAGGACAACAGGAGATTTCCTTATGGTTTAGGCAAGAAATGAATGAAAACTAATTCATCTAACTCCAAGAGAGCATTGCTTATAAACATAGCCAGCAACAACAACAAAACTGAAAGAGGTTAAAGATGACACGATAAAATTTTAATAATAATTAAGGTATCAAGTCTTGGTAGAGACCATGGTAGATAATTTGAGGATAAAACTATTGATGAATCAAATTTCCATGGAAAGTTTTAATAAAAAATTGATCTGGGGACTTCCCTGTCAGTCCAGTGATTAAGACTCCAGTTTGACTGCGGGGGTCGTGGGTTTGATTCCTGTTAGGGAACTAAGAACCTTCATTCCTTAGCAAAACTGCCAAAAATAATAATAAAAGTAACAATAATAATAACAAAGGTTGAGAATTTATATTAATTTTAGTAAATTAAAAAGGAAATGGGAAGGATTAAATCAGTTGAACTTCTCTGGTAATTGATCAGGAATTAAATTGATTTAATTGCTAAGAAGAATGCTTTTTAGATAAAAATTCATTTTGTATTACTTGGAGTAGATGATGTATTCATAATTGTGGAATTAAAAGCTCAAGGGCAAAATTTCCACTGGATCCAAATAGTTAGCCAAATATTCCTCGCCCAGACTAAAAAGTAAACACAAACACTCAGTATGGCTCGGGGCCTGGGGCCTGGTCCCTGCTTCTGGCACCTGTATCTTTGCCCTGTTGGCCTTCCTCTCCATCTTCTGGCCACAGATGCCTGAATAGATAGTTCATCCTGTCTGCTTTACCTCCTCTGCTTCAAGGTCTCAGCCTCTGCTCTGCTCTACCTAGAATGCTCATCTGCTCCCTTTTGGCTGAGTTAGTTCTACTTCAGTAAACAAACACGTTAGAAAGCCTTTGATGACTCCCAAGACATTCCCTGTGAGTCATTCTCACAGCTTCAATGCTTCTCCTTCACAGCACTTATCCTGGTTATGACAAAATTTGTTGCAATCTTTCCCAACTAGTAGGTAGGCACTGTATTGCCAGCATATATCACTGGACGTTGCATGAAGCAGAGACTTAACGGATGGCTAAGTGGGTGACTGAGTGTTACTGAAAGGTGTGGGGTCTGGCTGCTCACTGCTCCAAAGCCAGTGAACAGGCCAGGCTGGTGGACAGGAACGTTTGCTTCATTTCAGATGCTGACAGCTGGGCAGGAGGGTGGACCTCTATCCCAAGGCCGGCTCACCCCGCTGGCAGCTGGTGGGGCAAGAGCTTTTATAGACAGAAGAGGACTACGTGCAGAAACGTCACAGTCAGCTCTGACAGTCATCTTCAAGTTGGTCAGCAGTGGTCTGACCAGAGTCATCTTGGTTGTTTTAGATACAATTAATATTCAGTTCTAGGGCGGATTTGTTTGCACTGTATTGAGGCCAGTTCTCAGAATTGTGGCAGCCCATGCCATGGCTACAATCTGGTCATCAGTAATTAACTTCACCTGGTAGGGGTTTCAAAATCTATAATAGACAGTTCACAAGATATGGCTCAGAATGTTCTCTACAGTGCTAGAGAAAGAACTAAAGGTCCTTGACTATGCTTAATGAGTCTATTATTATTATTTGTTCTCCTTTGACTGTTTTCCTATTTTCATATGTTCTCATTTCTCTGATTAAACTTATGCTTTGACTAAAGTTTTCCACAAACAAAAGGCAGGCTGAGGACATGGGGTGGGGCGGGGAAGGCCCATCACGTCCTGCTCTGTTTTATGAAGAGAAGACCAAAGAATTGGGAGATGAGGTTTCTAGTCATCTCTTTACATGCTGTGAAACCAGAAAACAACACAAAGCAATCAAGAGGGTTTGCTCAGGAGCTTGCAGAGACCAGGGAGACACAGTTTGGTCCCTAGCATTCTCTATGCTCATCGGAACATTTTTGTCCTGATTACTTTAGCTGATAAATCAGATGAGATTTGCCTTGATGAGTGTATTGTCCTTATTGGATCACCCCATCAGCTTAGGTGTTGGACCACCTTTCTGTCATTTGAGGGTTTTATTCTGTGGACCCCATAGCAGGAAGAACTGTTTTAACATCTGGTATGTTAAAGAACAAATGAAGACATTCCTTAAGCCTCAAGTCACTGGGAGCCACTTTTATGGGGGCATGCTGAATGGTAAATTTGTCACCAACTTGATTTGCATCTAGAGGCTGCTTTTTCACACGGAGAGGTCATTTCCCTCTATTTTGAGAGTAGTGGTCTATGAGTTAGGCTTTCTGAGGTTGCAAGGAAACAAAATGCTGAGATCACTTGGGGGGTTGTTTATTAAGAATCACAAAAATGTAAGAAATTTCACAAATATCTTAGAGCCAAATGACTTTTCATGTATACAGATAGAGTATCTCTGAGTTACCAATTTCATATCTTAGTTTCTCTCTGTTTCTATGCATTCCGTCAAGCTGGTATTTGATTCTCTTTACCTCTTTCAGCTGATTTTTCTTCTTTCTACATCTTAGCTTTGACTGGTATCCTTTTTCTATTTATTTTAGTTTTCCCACCCCCTTCAGATGAGTCTCTGTGTGTTTCATTCTTAAACATCCCAAGAAAAAGGGTCTGGTTCATTCAATATATTGCTATCTAACAACTCTCCCCCCACCCTAGGTTTTACTGAATTTTCATCAAGGATACTACAAGCTTCTGTGGCTGCCTAGGCTGAAACAAGACTCCCTGGTGTACTTAAAGGTGACCAGTGGACTAGGATCACCTGTGACTTTAGTATAAAGAAAGCTTTGCAGCTGTTTTGTGTGAAAATGAGCTCTGCATGCGCCTGACATTCAGAGTTTCATCAGTAGTCCAGTCAGTCTGTCCAAGACTAGGCTGTAGTTAGCATCTCCCTTAAAGCCTTTCTGGATCCAGGCAAAGTAAAAAGAAATGTACATTTAATTGTAGGCTTCCCAGGTGGCGCTAGTGGTAAAGAATCCACCTGCCAATCCAGAAGAGTCAAGAGACTGGGTTCAATCCCTGGGTTGGGAAGATCCCCTGGAGGAGGAAATGGCAACCCACTGCACTATTCTTGCCTGGAAAATTCCATGGACAGAGGAGCCTGGCGGGTTACAGTCCACGGGATTGCAAAGAGTTAGACACACAGCACAACACACAGTTAATCACTTCTTGGTTATTACCATTCTGAGAATGGAGATCGTGGACTGAATGAAAGTGATCATTTCCCCTCAACTGCAAATGTTGGCTTAGCTGTCCCATGACTATTTATAATGGAACTGGTTCAGTTACAGGGATGAGGAAGGTGAAATGGAGTGAAACAATGTGTTTAAATTCTATTCTGGGGCCTTAGATCTCTAGAGATTGATGAAATCTCTTAGATGACTTGAGAAGGTCCCCTTCAGCTGTTAGGAATGGATTGTTGATAAACTAAAACTATGTTTATCAGTCCCTCTCTTAGTAAAATTAGAAGTTACTGCCTTAGTTCCACTAGATTGGCACACTGGTGTGCTTCTCAGACCAGAGAGCTGAAACTGTGTGTCCAGGTTTCCTTGCGGTTATATACGGATGTGAGAGCTGGACCATAAAGAAGGCTGAGCACTGAAGAACCGATGCTTTTGAACTGTGGTGTTAGAGAAGACTCTTCGTGGACTGCAAGGAGATCCAACCAGTCCATCCTAAAGGAAATCAATCCTGAATATTCATTGGAAGGACTGATGCTAAAGCTGAAACTGCAGTACTTTGGCCACCTGATGGGAAGAGCTGGCTCACTAGAAAAGCCCCTGATGCTGGGAAAGATTGAAGGCAGGTGGAGGAGGGGGCACCAGAGGATGAGATGGTTGGATGGCATCACCGACGCAAAGAGCATGAGTTGGAGCAAACTCTGGGAGATAGTGAAGGACAGGGAAGCCTGAGTGAGTGACTAACAACTTGCAGTTATGGTTCAGGATACAAGTAAGTCTCCACCAGTCAGATACCATATGTGAGGGCTGGAAGGTGGTGGGGAGACGGAGTCTATTTTCATGCTGCTTTGTTCTTCCAACAAGCAGAGTCATGAGACGATGCTGTCTTGGCAATACAGATCCACTAGTTACTCTGCGTGCGGGGGCAGCTGTGGTGATGGCGAAGGCTTCTTATCCTGGTTTCCTGCTCTTTGCATCACAGCTGCAGTGGTGTGTTCTTGATCTCAGGCTGTCCAGTGGTGAGTCCTGATTCCAGCCTTTCTGATCATACAGGAAATATAAGCTCCTAAGGTGGGTCAGTTCTGAGACACCTAGCTAGGATTTATTCCTGGAGGCCCACCTGAAAACTTGCTTCTCCATTAGTCCATGGTGGACTTCTGAAGCATCTGATGCCTTGTATGAAAACCTTTTCTGTCTCTGATACCTAGAGTGGTTTCTGTTTCCTAGGTGGAATGCAGATGGAAGCAATTGCTGTGTTTGTGATAGTGGGTAGACTGAGGGCTGATAGGTTAGGAATCCTCAACTGAGACAATTATTATTTTCCAAGAGGCTACCTGGATTCATATTCTTGGAAATGAGGGTTCCAAGAAAGCAAGCAGAAATGGGCAAGTGCCTTGTCAAATCTGCTATCACACTGGCCAAAGTAGGTCCACGCCCAGGGTCAGTGTAGGAGGGCAGCCTCAAAGGGTGTAGACAGAAGGAAGCATGATAATGGAGGACAAGCACGCAGTCAATATACCAAAGGAACCGATTTACCGTGTAGGATTCACTGGAAAGCAGCATTGCTTAAATTAAAATTTTCTTTTAGTGCACGACTAATATTTTTTGTTTCCTTGAGCCGCAGTGAATGGCTGATAACATCTATATTGAACAGATTCAGGCTAAAAATTAGCATGGTAGTTCTTAGAACTCTGGTGTATTAGTTCACTTCAGTCGCTCAGTCGTGTCCGACTCTTTGCGACCCCATGAACCGCAGCACGCCAGGCCTCCCTGTCCATCACCAACTCCTGGAATTTACCCAAATTAATGTCCATCAAGTCAGTGATGCCATCCAGCCATCTCATCCTCAGTCGTCCCCTTCTCCTCCTGCCCCCAATCCCTCCCAGCATCAGAGTCTTTTCCAATGAGTCAACTCTTCGCATGAGGTGGCCAAAGTACTGGAGTTTCAGCTTTAGCATCATTCCTTCCAAAGAAATCCCAGGGTTGATCTCCTTCAGAATGGACTGGTTGGATCTACTTGTAGTCTAAGGGTCTCTCAAGAGTCTTTTCCAACACCACAGTTCAAAAGCATCAATTCTCTGGCGCTCAGCCTTCTTCACAGTCCAACTCACATCCATACATGACCACAGGAAAAACCATAGCCTTGACCAGATGGACCTTTGTTGGCAAAGGAATGTCTCTGCTTTTGAATATGCTATCTCCTTCCAAGGAGTAAGCGTCTCTTAATTTCATGGCTGCAGTCACCATCTGCAGTGATTTTGGAGCCCCCAAAATATAAAGTCTGACACTGTTTCCACTGTTTCCTTATCTATTTCCCATGAAGTGATGGCACTAGATGCCATGATCTTTGTTTTCTGAATGTTGAGCTTTAAGCCAACTTTTTCACTCTCTTTCACTTTCATCAAGAGGCTTTTTAGTTCCTCTTCACTTTCTGCTGTAAGGGTGGTGTCATCTGCATATCTGAGGTTATTGATATTTCTCCCAGCAATCTTTATTCCAGCTTGTGATTCTTCTAGCCCAGCGTTTCTCATAATGTTCTCTGCATATAAGTTAAATAAGTAGGATGACAATATACGGCCTTGACGTACTCCTTTTCCTATTTGGAACCAGTCTGTTGTTCCATGTCCAGTTCTAACTGTTGCTTCTTGACCTGGATATAGGTTTCTCAGGAGGCAGGTCAGGTGCTCTGGTATTCCCATCTCTTTCAGAATTTTCCACAGTTTATTGTGATCCACACAGTCAAAGGCTTTGGCATAGTCAATAAAGCAGAAATAGATGTTTTTCTGGAACTCTCTTGCCTTTTCAATGATCCAGCAGATGTTGGCAATTGATCTCTGGTTCTTCTGCCTTTTCTATAAACAGCTTGAACATCTGGAAGTTCATGGTTCATGTATTGCTGAAGCCTGGCTTGGAGAATTTTGAGCATTACTTTACTAGCATGTGAGATGAGTGCAACTGTGTGGTTGTTTCTGAGTCTTATTTTTCCCTTTATTTATATTTTGAAAGAGATGCAGAACTTTTAAGAAGGCATGATATTGGTGCTTACTGAAGATATTGAGATGGTTGCCTTGGTTATTTCCTCAACTTTGTCAGCTTTTACTTTACTACACAGTCTATCTGTACCCTGGATTCTTGTTTAAGATTATAAGTGTTAATTGTCTTTTATCAAGTTCTCATCAAAAGCCTAGTTGCAAAAATTAACATTTGAGGGAAATTCCATTTAGGTAATAAGTTTTGCCCTGGGATCAAGCCAGAGCATCAACATTCTAGTTCTTTGGAGGACTGAGTCTGACAAAATGCATTTTTGGTATTATACCATTATTTTATATGGGTTGGCCAAAAATTTTGTTAGGTTTTTTCCCATAATGTTATCATGGAGTAGCAAAGGAATAAAGAATAGTAAAGGAACAGCCAGTTGTAACTGGCTCTTAACTTTATTCTGGGCCTGTTTTTGCAGATATCAAGCATTTCATTACACAACATCCTTTTTATATGCATGCGTGGTTAGTTGTATCTGATTTTTTTGGCCATATGGACTGTAGCCTGCCAGGCTTCTCTGTCCATGGGATTTTCCAGGCAAGAATACCAGAGTGGATTGCCATTTCCTCCTCCAGGGGATCTTTCCAATCTGGGGATTGAACCCACGGCTCCTGCAGCTCCCGCATTGGCAGGTGAATTCTTTACCTGAGTCACCTGGGAAGCCCTTTCTATATGACCTGTGGGGAAAATTAATCATTCAACCATTGTTTTTATCTTATGATCCCAGTGAGTCTTACAACTTCTTCATTTCTCTGTTGAATTACTGGAAACTGAGCCAGTGTGTAGCACAGCTCTACCAACTGTAGAGTGTGACGTTTCTGTAGACTATTCACTAGTTGGTTTTATTGTTTCCTTGCTGCTTCTTTCTTATTTTGCCCAAACCATCTCAACTTAAAAAAATCTTTATCCATGTTATTTATTTTTGTAAGTCACATCAAATCCTTTATGGTATGAGCTGAGTATTTTTAAAGTGTAAGTTCATGGGTTTACAGATACACTAGGGATGATTAAAGGAGTTAGAGGCTTTATTGCAGAATGACTTTTCCCTTTCTTTCTTCCTTCGTTTCTTTTCTTACTAATTTAAATAGAGAAATTGATAGTTTTGCTAGAAACACTACCGCGCTATAACACAAAACCAAAGTGTAAAACAAGCTTGAGACCGTCTTAAATAACCATACATTAATTCCATTGAAAACAATGAGGGGCTGGGACTTCCTCGGTGGTCCAGTGGTTGAAATTTGGTGCTTCCATTTAGGAAGGGGAGGTTCCATCCCTCTTCAGGGAATTAAGGTCCCACATGACATGGGGTGCAACCAAAAAAAAAATTAGTAAAGGGAATCAAGGATGATTGTAGAATTTTTTTTTAAGATACACACATTCATTAATTCATGTAAAACAGTACCAAATTTTGTTTAGTCATTTAGCGCATGAACTAGTACTTATTTCTGTGGCTGGATTAGCAACGTTGCTTGATATTTCAAATGCTTGTCGGCCATCATCATTCTCACTGGTCCTATTCTTAATGTTTTGGCTATTTTTGTTACAATGATTTCTACTGGGATTTTCATTAGGATCAGTCATTAGTCTCAGGGGAGTAAAATTAATAAGGATCTATGTGTCTATTTATGAAATGGTTGGGTAGAGCAACTACGTTTTCTCATTGCTATCTGACAGAACTGTTTTCTCTTCCTTAACAGACATTCACTCTTCTGAATCTATTCCAAGCTGCACTGCAGAGATGAAAGTTAAATTGCTTCAGGAATCTCGATGAAGAAGAAGGAGACAGGCTACCAAAAATCGCTTCATATATATATATATATATATATATATATATTTTTTTTTTTTTTTTTGGTCCCCCTACAACATCATCCAGGGGTCTTTGACAACTTAAGAAAACAGTTTAACAACAGTTAGAAATTAACTTCCTGAGATAAATAAGGAAATGTACTTAGAAAGCCTAGAAAGCAATATGTGTTAGAACATTCAAGGCAAGGTTTAGAGCATGTAAAGACACGCGGTCACTCAAGATGATTCTCATACTTCGGAAAAATTACAAAGGAAAAAGAAAAAGAAAAGCAAGGAAAATATGTGTCTCCAAGCCTATGCACTTTCTCCTTACTTGAAATCTGGAATGACTCTTAGGTCTTTGCCTGGGGCCTTTGGACCGAGAATTGTGAAATAATGCAGCTCATTCCTAGAAGCTTTATCTTGTGGTTTCTCAGACAGATCAAATGCCAGCAGGTATGGGCAAGCACAAGCCAAGAATAATCCAGGCCAAGTGACAGATAATAGCCAGACAGACAAGGACACGACATACTTAAAGGAAATTAGAAAAACTAGAGAAACATAATTGGGCCTATTTAGTGAAGCCATTGCATATATCAGTGTTTTAAAGTGATCATTGGCTATAAAAAGAAAATAATGATTCTTGCATTTCTTTAAGTGGTCATGGAGTATATGAAATACATTTAAGTTTTGTCAAAAACAATGGCAAATTTTGAAACATTTTCTGATTTTGGTTCTCGATGGGGAAGCTTCAGTTGTCTGGAAAATTCATTTGTAAAAACAACCTCATTCCTCTCATATTATATATGACTGAAAGGCCATGATATTTAACATTGTGTGTGTGTGTGTGTGTGTGTGTATGCGCGCTCAGTAGCTCAGTCGTGCCTAACCCTTTGTGGACCCCCTGGACTGTAGCCCACCAGGCTCCTCCATCCATTAATTAAATGCTAATGACATGGTCAGTCTTCCCTGGTGGCTCAGTGGTAAAGAATTCCCCTGCCAGTGAAGGAGACATAGGAGACACAGGTTCGATCCCTGGGTTGGGAAGATTCCCTGGAGGAGGAAATGGCAACCCGCTCTCGTATTCTTGCCTGGGAAATCCTATGGACAGAGGAGCATGGCAGGCTACAGTTAATGGGGTTGCAAAGAGTTGGAGACAACTTACCGTACTGAATAACAACAACAGCAAATGACATGGTTAGTGTGTTGGTTGAAGCAATGTTGTAACAACTGTGATGCACGATCATAACTCTTTATCACTCTGTGAAAGACAACTAAGGCAGTTAAATTCTTTCAATGCAAGGCGACTAGACAGTGCAGATAACTGAACCTTCGGTGGTTACATGGGATGTGGTGGCAGATATTACACTATGCCCTCCTCCAGCCTCTTCCCAGAAGACTGGCAACTGTGGTCCTGCATTTCAAGAAAAATAGGGTAGGGAAGATGTAGAAGAGCAGTAGAGAGAAATGAACCTTGCAGATCTCTGCGCCAGCTACTGCCATTGGCAACCTCCAAGTACTCCGGGGCAGGTCAGTTGCCTATTTGCCGAGGTGCTGATTGAAACTCTGGGACACTGGTTCTATCCCTTAATACAAAGCCAATTTTGAGCCAAGCCATTTAAGACCGTTTGAAAATGGACTCGAAAATAACATGTGATATCCGGAGGAAAAAATAAACCATGATTTAGTAAACGAAATGATCCTCGGAGTAAGGATTGCTTTACACGGCGTTCTCCCAGAAATGAAGTGCACAGATGACGAGTGTGGCCAGGAAAAAAAAAAATCCTTGATACACCCATGTGAGTTCCAACCTAAATGGATCTCTCCATGTTCCTACCTCAGTGTTTGCTGCCCACCTGCTTTGGGAAATAGGTGGAGGGAGTCTCAGCAGGTGTGGGAAATAGGAAATCCACTTACCCAAAAATGTGCTGGGAGAAAGTAAGAAATGTTTGTGTCATTTGTGATCATGGTGCTTGGGGCTGCCCTTTCAAATTCACTTTGCCATAAGCAGATGGGAAAAATCAAGAATGGTGGACAGGGCTGGCGTAAGATGTGATTTCAGTTTTAGTTGATGATGATGATGATGATAAGGAAGATATCACAGTAAAACATGCCCCATGGTGATGAGAATTTGGCTTTACGGCGATTGACAATTGAGCCCTGTGCCCTGGCTGGGCCTCGTTCTTTCTACAATAATCTTGACCCTGAATCTTATAAGAAGGAACATTTTGGACCTCCCACTATTATACGCCTGGGCTTAAGGGTGATGTTGTCACCTCTTGCTGAGTGTTTACTTCGACTGTAACCTACTAGGCTCCTCCATCCATGGGATTCTCCAGGCAAGAATACTGGAGTGGATTGCCATTTCCTTCTCCAGGGGATCTTCCCGACTCAGGGATCGAACCCGGGTCTCCTGCATCAAAGGCAGGCACTTTAACCTCTGAGCCACCAGGGAAGCCCATAGCCAGCCTAATGGAAAGCCTCTAATGCCTTCACACTGGACTTAAAATAAAAACAAAGCTCTGTTGCGGGGCCTCGAAGGTTCAGCATGATCTAGTCCCTAGCTACTGCTTGTCCTGCTCTGCTTCTTAAATGTATCATTTATTTATTTATTCATTCAAATTTTTGGCCTCCCATGCAGCGTGGGGATCCTAGTTCCCTAACCAGGGCTCAAACACACACCTCCTACTTTGACAGCGCAGAGTCTTATCCACCAGGCCACCAGGGCAGTCCCTGTCCTGCTTCCTTTTCACTCACTCTGCCACAGTCACACAGGGCTCTGTTTTGTTCTTGGAACACGCAAACTCACTCTCACCTTTCCACCAGCTGTTCCCTCTGCCTGGACGGCTCTTCTAGACTTAAGAATGGATGGCTCCTCTTGTCATTCAGGTCCCGGATTAAATCTTACCTCCCAGGAAAGTTTTCTTTGACAACTCCATCTGAAGCATCTACTCAATACCTCTTTCACATCACACTGTTTTATTATCATGACCTCTAATACTCCCTGAAAATGTTTGTGTTAATTAATTAAAACTGTCTCCAACAATGTAATATAAGAATTGTTGCTGTTCAATCGCTCAGCTGTGTCTGACTCTTTGTGACCCCATGGACTGCAGCACGCCAGGCCTTCCTGTCCATCACCAACTCCTGGAGCTTGCTCAAACTCATGTCCATAGAGCTGGTGATGCCATCCAACCATCTCATCCTCTGTCATCCCCTTCTCCTCCTGCCCTCAATCTTTCCCAGCATCAGGGTCTTTTCCAATGAGTCACTTCGTCACATCAGGTGGCCAAAGTACTGGAGCTTCAGTTTCAGCATCATGTAATGTAATCTTCCTGAGGATTTGGACCAAACATGTTCTTTATTATTTATTATATTTCCAGATCTTAGAACAGTGTTTAGCACATGGTAGGGATTCAATCAATGAATGAACTCCAAATTTTGGATCAGGAAGCTAAAGCACAAAGAGGTTAAGTTATCTGTTTTATGCCACATAGCTCCTAAAGTCTCGTGCAGTATCTATTCAGGCTTAATTCCAAAGCCAATTTTTTTAAAAAACCACCCTGCTTTAAGACACTAATTAAGAGATCTCTTTACAGAAAACCTGGACTCATGTAAAGGTAAGCGCTGAAGACTAAACTGAGATGCCCAGGAGAGGGATTCCGGTTGTGTTTAATCTACTAACTAAGTTAATTTGTTAACTTATTGAATCACTTTATTGAACCACTATGCATTAAACAGTGCCCATATTTCTCAAAAGGGCTGAATTTCAAGACTATGCACTCAGGAGAGAGCAAAGTGGGAAAAATACTTCAATTTTGTTCTAAGAGTTTTGATCAAGATAGATGCTTTTATTTTTTTCAGCAGTTTAACTATGAAAAGTGAAGTTTAAATAGACAAACAACTCAGGCTGTTCTAAATATGCTTGATTAAGAAAGTTAAGCATAAGCATAAAATATAAAATAAATACTGTCACTTTTGTTATGCTCTCCTGCAAGTGTTTATTTTAAAATATGTAATCCATTTTCACAAACAGCACACAACTTTGCAGACTTGCATTATATTTTCATCATGTTTTGAATTATGTGTAAGGATAAATATAATTTCTGGGTTCTTGTAAGCTCTTCTCATAAGCTCTCCTTAAGTTATTTCACATCCTACAAAGTTTAATTTAAGCACGTTAGTTTTATTTGATAGTCTAAAAGGAATGAAATTGGTTTTAAGATAAATTATGCTGCAAATAATAAAAATGCTAATAGAAATGTATTCCATAACACTAATGCTATATTTCTTGAGGCTACTGAAGCCCAGTTACTACTATCATTACAGGCAATCTCAGGCTACAGTTGATCTGTTTAGGAAAGGAGTTTTGCTGGCCCAAGGTTTTGAAAGTGCATGTGTGTGTGTGTGTGTGTGTGTGTGTGTGTGTGTGTTGAAGAAGGCAGGGCCAGTCCACCTTTTGTGATCCTGCTTTCTCTGATCTCATTATGACGTGAACTTTTCTTCGTTTCCTTTTTCTTTAGTTTGGAGTCTTGGGGTGTGACTGTACCAGTGAGTCAGTTACCTTTTTTTTTTTTTTTGCAACAGAGAGAACAAGCAAGATACTGGTGCTGGGAATACTGGGCTTGGGTATCCCAGAGGACCTCTTCTCCCTAAACGAAAAAGCTGAGGAAGGCTGCTTATTCTCGTTGGGGAAAATGAGGTGGGCTCCTGAGATTCCAAGTTGGAAGTATTATGGGCCTTTTTCTATAAAAATACTGTTACATATTATTTTGATAGAGTAGAAATAATTATATTGTTAGTAGTCTGTCTCATTTTAGGTTAATGCATATTTGTATAGTTGCAGAAGCTGGTCCAGGAACAAATGAGAAAAGATGTCTAATTCTAAACAACCAACATATCAACTGCCTCTGGGAAGATAACCCGTTCCTAAGTCAACAGCTGCTTATCGTTCTGAACTTGACACCATTAAGTTTCTAGCTGATGAACGTCTGTAGTCTTAAAAGTTCTTGACCTCATCTGCTAGGCTGGTCTTAGACACACGAACCTCATAAAGAAATCGTACTGAAACAAACAGCATAGATCTCTAAGTTGAATCTCACCTTGTGCTTCTTTACGTAGGATTTATAAAAGGGTGTTTCTGAGCAATTCAAGGGTGAAAGAAAAAAGATGGAGGGAAGGATGGAAGGAAGGAAGGAAGGAAGAAAATGCCAGAGGGAAGAAAAGAAAGAGTTGACATGACCTAAAAATAGCTTTCACATTATCAAACCTGTTCCCTTGCCCTAATTTCCATCCTCACTGAATCCATGGTGAAAGTTGTAAGTGCAATAATGTGAAATGTAATCCATTCATTCATTGTTATTTTTAGATTCCTCTGTGCCTATTTTTCTTAAAACATTACTAAGTAGCCAGCAGAGGGTGCTCTTTCCCTAATTTAAGTCTTTCCAAGGAGGACTTAACCAAAAAGTGAAGTATTGCTTTTAAGACCAAAAACTGTGAAAAGAGGTGAAGGACCTACAACCTCTCTTCTTTCCTCTTCCAAATGTTACAAGATGGAATATATAAAAACGCATAGGAAGTGCAGTCTCTTTTAGCTTTTTTGCTAATAGAAAAATCTAATCTTGATGGTTTCTGTTCTTCAGTGGAGCTAGGCTTATCAAGCCTGTTCCTCGCTCGTAAACAGATGATTTTTCAATTTGCTGCGTCCTGGGAGCTTCCCGTCTCCTCAGCCTGCGTGTGTGTTCTTCCCTTCTTCCTATACCATTACTGTCCAGTAGAGATATAATACAATCTGCATGCATAATTTAAAAGTTTTCCATAGTCACATTAGAAAAGTAAAATGAAACAGGTGAAATTAATTTTTAAGTATATTTCATTTATTCCAGTGTATCCAGTTTTCCAGCTTCCCTGGTGGCTTAGAGGTAAAGAATGTGCCTGCCAATGCAAGTGAAAGTGAAAAGTGAAGTCGCTCAGTCATGTCCGACTCTTTGCAACCCGTGGACTGTAGCCCACCAAGCTCCTCCGTCCATGGGATTCTCCAGGCAAGAATACTGGAATGGGTTGCCATTTCCTTCTCCAGAGATGAGTTCAGTCCCTGGGTTGATCCCCTGGAGAAGGAAATGGCAAACTAGTCCAGTATTCTTGCCTGGGAAATCCCATGGACAGAAAGAGCTTTATGACCATGGGGTCACAAAAGAGTCAAACATGACTTAGCAACTAGACAACAAAAATACCCAGTTTTTACCATTTTAATGTGTAGCTATTATAAAAATGGGGCTTCCCTTGTAGGTCAGTCAGTAAAGAATCCTCCTGCAAAGCAGGAATCCACCTTGAATGCAGAGGACCCGGGTTTGGTTCATGGGTTGGGAAGATTCCCTGGAGAAGGAAATGGCAACCTACTCCAGTAATCTTGCCTGGAAAATCCCATGGTTGGAGGAGCCTGGTAGGCTACAGTCCACGGGGTCGCAAGACTTGAATGTGACTTAGCAACTAAACCACAGTATGAAAACATTAATAAGAGATTTTTTAAATTATTTTTGGTGCTGCGTCTTTTAAATCCAGTGTGTATTTCACACTTATGGCACAGTTCAACTTGACCTATCGCTTTCAACAGCTCAGTAGTTACATGTGATCAATGGTTACAGTATTGGACAGCCCAACTCTATACCTTCCCTGTTTCTTTCATCATTTCCCCATCCTTAACAAAGCTGAGCGCCAAAGAATTGATGCTTTTGAGAAACTGCAAGGAGATCCAACCAGTCCATTCTAAAGGAGATCAGCCCTGGGATTTCTTCGGAAGGAATGATGCCAAAGCTGAAATTCCAGTACTTTGGCCACCTCATGCGAAGAGTTGACTCATTGGAAAAGACCCTGATGCTGGGAAGGATTGGGGGCAGGGGGAGAAGGGGACGACAGAGGATGAGATGGCTGGATGGCATCACCAACTTGATGGGTGTGAGTCTGAGTGAACTCCAGGAGTTGGTGATGGACAGGAGGCCTGGAGTGCTGCGATTCATGGGGTCGCAGAGAGTCAAACACGACTGAGCGACTGAACTGAACTGAACTGAACTGAACAAAACTAGTAGAAGCAGTATATTACAAAACTATGCTATGTCTGCTGGGACTCTTTCTAATTATCTACGAGGGAAACATGACAAATGACTTGCTTTGCTTTGAGTGACTGTCATTTATGCATTCTGAGATCTTTAAATAGAAAGTAAATAATATTTCCTAGCCTGTCATTTTTTAAGTGGCTCTAAGTCTATCACAATAGGAGGTGTAGATTTGACTCAAAACCTTCAGTTTTATTTTTCTGAGTGTCTGTTTTCCAATTCATAGCTCCAATCTATTGTATATTACCTATAAACCAGGGTATGCATGCTCAGCCACTCAGTTGTGTCCGACTCTTTGTGACCTAATGGACTGCAGCCCACCAGGCTCTTCTGTCCATGGGATTTTCCAGGCCAGAATACTGGAGTGAGTTGCCATTTTCTACTCCTGGGGATCTTCCTGACTCAGGGATCAAACTCACCTCTCCAGCACTGGATTCCTTACCACTGAGTCACTGGGGAGGCCCTCACATACCAAGGACTTGGTGCAAATTATTTATCTGGCTAAGTCGCTTCAGTCGTGTCTGACTCTGTGTGACCCCATAGACGGCAGCCCACCAGACTCCCCCATCCCTGGGATTCTCCAGGAAAGAACCTGGAGTGGGTTGCCATTTCCTTCTCCAATGCATGAAAGTGAAGAGTGAAAGTGAAGTCACTCAGTCGTGTCCGACTCTTCTGGACCCCATGGACTGCAGCCCACCAGACTCCTCCATCCATGGGATTTTCCAGGCAAGAGTACTGGAGTGGGGGTGCCATTGTTCATTTAGTTGTCACAATAGCCCTTTGGGTTAGTTCCTATTATTAATATTATTACTTCTGTTTTAAAGATGAGGAGACTAAGGACAGGAAGATTTAGGGAGTCGTCCCACGTGACCAGCCAGGACATAGCAGAGAAAGGATTTCATGCTGGATCTGCAGGCCTTCAGATCCCAGCTTCTTTAATTTTCTGCTGGTATTTCTCAAGTTGTGAGTATATTAACTGTAAGTTTAGGTTGTTGGTAGGGCTTCCCATGTGGCTCAGACAGAATCTGCCCTCAGTGTGGTAGACCTGTTCAATCCCTGTTCAGTCCCTGGGCCGGGAAGATCCCCTGGAGAAAGGAATGGCTACCCTCTCCAGTGTTCTTGCCTGGAGAATTCCATGGACAGAGGAGCTTGATGGGCCATAGTCCATGGGGTTGCAGAGAGCCAGACTTGACCGAGTGACTGATGCGTTAGGATGCTGATAAAGAGTAGAATTCTACAGGTGGAAGTGATCCTAGAGTTCCTATAATCAGTTTTCTGTTTTATAGGAAACACACACACACACACACTCAAGAACCCAAACCTGAGGCTGAGGGAAACTGAGTCATTTCTCCTTTGACTATTCAGGTCTGGAACTCAGGCTTTCTGACTCCAAGCCCAGGGCTCTTTCCTCGGATTAAAATATCTCCAGAGTTAGACCCCAGTCTATAGGACCATTAGCCATCCTCTCTCAGAAGGAGGCAAGAGGTTTCAAATTCTTGTCAGGATGAAACAGAACTGACATCAGAAGGTTTCTTTGAGGTCATTTGTCTCATGGTGACTTTCATTTGGCCTTGGTCTTTATTTAGCACTTCAGTTTTATGCTCAGTGACAAGTTTGGCCATGTCAGAGGACCGTCCAAAGGTCAGCGAGCTGGCTGCTGGCGATGGGATGCTCCCTCAGAAGCCAAAGTCTATTACTGTGCCGTGGAAATCCCCAGCTCACCTCTGCAGGACGATTGCGTCTTCTCTCTGGAAGTTGTGGGCGTTGCAGGCTCTCTGCACCCTGCCCTCTGGGAGCCTGATGCCGGCCATTCAGCGCTTCATACTGTGAGGACCTGGGTCACGGCAGGTCGAAGGCTGTCTGGTGTTCTGAGCATCCTCTGATTCGCTTTCATTTTCCTGTCGGGGGGTTGTGGTCTAGAGGAGAAAGACTATTCTTGAATTGGTTAATCGTGCTATTTTTCTTCCCTTCTCTGAGTACAAATCTCCCCGACATCTTGCCTAAGGCTCATGATAATGCCCAGATAGCTTTTATTTCCAAGTAATAGCTCATGCCAACATCTGTAAATAGAATTCCTCTAATCTTAGATGTATGACACATTTTTCATATTAAACAGAATGTTGAAGTATTCCTACCATGATAACTTTTCAGCTAATCTTGAATTTGTTCCAAGAACAATGATACTGTTCAAGACTAGACACATCCCCTCCATCACCTGCTTAATAAGATAATTTTCTTTATCTATAAAAAGGGAGGATATGGGTTTAAGTTTCAGCTGTGCCACTTAGCAGAAGTGACCTTGAGCACATTGAGTGACCTCTATGCATTTCAGTTCCCTTACCAAGTATACCAGGTATTTGAGAATGACGATAGTTACCTTCCTTATAGGATTAAGGTGAAGAGCAAATGACACATATGAATGTGCTTTGTAAAGCATAAACTATTCAGAACTTCAGTTCAATTCAGTTGCTCAGTTGTGTCTGACTCTTTGTGACCCCATGGACAGCAGCAGCACGCCAGGCCTCCCTGTCCATCACCACCTCCCGGAGCTCACTCAAACTCAGGTCCACTGAGTTGGTGATGCCATCCAGCCATCTCATCCTCTGTCGCCCCCTTCTTCTCCTGCCTTCAATCTTTCCCAGCATCAGGGTCTTTCCCAGTGAGTCAGTTCTTTGCTTCAGGTGGCCAAAGTACTGGAGCTTCAGCTTCAGCGTCAGTCCTTCCAATGAATATTCAGGACTGATTTCCTTCAGAATGGACTGGTTGGATCTCCTTGCAGTCCAAGGGACCCTCAAGAGTCTTCTCCAACACCACAGTTCAAAAGCATCCATTCTTCAGCACTCAGCTTTCCTTATAGTCCAACTCTCACACGCATACATGACCACTGGAAAAACCATAGCTTTGACTAGACGGACTTTTGTTGGCAAAGTAATGTCTCTGCTTTTTAATATGCTGGCTAGGTTGGTGAAAGCTTTTCTTCCAAGGAGCAAGGGTCTTTTAATTTCATGGCTGCAGTCACCATCTGCAGTGATTTTGGAGGCCCCCCCCACAGAAAAAAGTCTGTTGCTGTTTCCATTGTTTCCCATCTATTTCCCATGAAGTGATGGGACCGGATGCCATGATCTTAGTTTTCTGAATGTTGACTCTTAAGCCAATTTTTCACTCTCCTCTTTCACTTTTATTCAAATCTTAGCTTGTAACATATTATCACCTATCTGTGAACAGATGCATGCATATATAGTTATATATAGATGTGATTGTTTGTATGCCATGATATAGACTTGGATCAGTCTCAGTCATAGTTATCACTCTAAAGCAGTGGTTCTCAACTAAGGGAAAGTTTTATCTAAGGATGTCTAGCAATGCCTGAAAGTGAAAGTGAAGTTGCACAGTTGTGTCTTACTCTTTGCGACCCCATGGACTTGGGGTCTATAGCCTGCCAGGCTCCTCCATCCATGGAATTCTCCAGGCAAGAATACTGGAATGGGTTGCCATCTCCTTCTCCAGGGGATCTTCCCAACTCTACCCTCTGAGTCAGAAAAGAAACTCTGCAATGTCTAGAGATCTTTTATTTTATTAAAAATCATTTATCTCTATATGTGTCTGCACTGAGTCTTAGTTGTGGCAGAAGGGATCTTTAGTTGCGGCATGTGGACTCTTAGTTGTAGCATGTGGGATCTAGTTCCCTGATCAGGAATTGAATCCCGGCCCCCGGCATGGGGAGCTTAAAGTCTTAGCCACTGGACCACCAGGGAGGTCCATGGAGATATCTTAGAGTGTCACATGAGGGAGATGGTGTGAAATCTTGTAGGCAGAGGCCTGAGGCTCATCCAAACATTCTACCATGCACAGGGTAACTCCCATCCAAGATTTTTCTGTCTGAGAAAACTTCCTTTGGGGCACTACTTCTCAGACTTTAGCATCCATCAGTGTCACCAGGGAAGCTTGTTAAAATGCAAATTGCTCTTGTGTTTTAACTCCATCCCTACATTTTCTGATTCAGAAGGTCCAGGGTGGGGGTCCAAGAATTTGCATTTCTAAGATGGTCCCAGGTGATGTGGTCCAGGAACCACACTCTGAGAATCACTGCCGGAGACAATTCCATCCATCTGCATCAGTTGATTTTACAGCCTGCTTTGCTTAGCCTACCGAGCAAGCTAGTATTTTCACTTGTTAAATGTCATCTAACTGGGACTTCCCTGGTGGGGAAGAATCTGCCTTGCAATCCTAGGGGCACAGGTTTGATCCCTGATCAGGGAATTAAGATCCCACATGTGGTGGGGCAACTAAGCCCACATGCCCCAATACTGGGTCCTTGGGCCACAACTAGATCGTCCATGTGTTGCAATGAAAGATCCCACATGACTTGACAAAGAACCCACAGGGTGCAACTAAGACCTGATACAGTGAAATAAATAAATATTTTAAAAAACATGGTACAAAATTTGTACCTAGCTGGCAGTTTCTAATTCATTAGATCTGAGGTGGAGCTGGAGATTCTTCATTTCTTGAAAACTCTGAGATGATGTCAACTCTGCTGGTCCAGGGACCACACTTTAAGTGGCAAGACTAATGTTTCAAGGAGCTAGCAGTTTCATTAAGACAATTAGAATAAATACACAGAGACCCACAAAACAGTTAAAGTGATACTACTCAATGGTGTCAGCTGTTTCTAAGATCGAAAAAATGAGGTGAATTATAAGACTCAGTGGTGCTCAACCCAGGGTGCCTCTGAAGAATTTATAGCTTTTAGTAAAGAAACATATTGTTGGAAGCAATTGTTTAGGGTGAGATGTAAACTGAATCAGGAGTTGAAATATCATAGTTCCAGATTAGTAACTGACATTCTGAACTCTGGGTTCTTAGAGAAGCTCATGTCTACCAGCTTAATTCTGTCGGTTAAGAAGAGGGGATGAAAACACGTACTACACTCTGCCCAGTTAATGTGCACATAGCCCATCACAGGCAAAAATCACAGTCCTGGGTTTCTCAGGGAAGGATGCAGATTCTGGAGAGGGAGGCTCTCTAGACAGGGGGCATTTTTACAAATAAATGATGGAGCAGTCAAAAGGTACAAACCTTCAGTTCTAAGAGAATAAGTTCTTGGGAGGTAACATAGTGCATGATGAATATAGTTAATGACACTATTATATATTTGAAAATCTCTAAGAGAATAGACCTTAAAAATTCTTAATGTATTGATACAGCCATATGGAGAGCAATATGGATATTCTTTAAAAAAACTAGGACTAAAACCACCATATGACCCACTACGATCCCACTACTGGGCATATATCCCAAGAAACTCATAATTGAAAAAGACACATGGACCCCAATATTCATTGCAGCAGTATGTACAATGACGAGGACATGGAAGAAACCTAGATGTCCATCCACAGATGAATGGGTAAAGAAGTTGTGGTACATACATACAATGGAACATTACTCAGCCATCAAAAAGAATGCATTTGAGTCCATTCTAATGAGGTAAATGAAACTAGAGCCTATTACACAGAGAAGAAAGTCAGAAAGAGAAAAACAAATACCGTCTATCAATGCTTTTGCAGAATATAGAAAGATGGTACCAAGGAACCTAGGTACAGGGCAGCAGTGGAGACGCAGGCCTCCTGAGGGGACTTGTGGACACAGTGAGGGAAGGAGAGGGCAGGATGAATTGGGAGAGTGACGCTGAAACAGACACGGCCACACGTGAAACAGACAGCCAGGGGGAAATTGCTGTGTGATGCAGGGAGCTCAGACCCAGCGCTCTGTGGCAGCCTAGAGGGGTGGGACGGGGGCGGGAGGGAGGCTCAGGAAGGAGGGGACACATGCATACCTACGAGTGATTCACGCTGATGCATGGCAGGAACCAACACAATATTGTCAAGCAATTATCTTCCAATTAAAAATAAGTAATTTTTTAAAGTATCTTAAAAAATTCCTAAAGAAGCGAATATGTAACCGTGTAAGGTGATGGATGTTAACTAAACTAACTGTGGTGAGCATTTCTCATCCATACATCAAATCATCATGTTGTATACTTTAATACAACATTGCATGTCAATTGTATTTCAGTAAAACTAGGCAAACAAAGAAATGGTGACTCTAATATATATATATATATATATATATATATATATACACACACACACACATACTATATAGGGAGAAGGCAATGGCACCCCACTCCAGTGTTCTTCCTGGAGAATCCCAGGGATGGGGAGCCTGGTGGGCTGCCGTCTATGGGGTCACACAGAGTCGGATACGACTGAAGCGACTCAGCAGCAGCAGCATATACACTATGCTTTGACAACACTTAAAGTTGTCGTTGGTTTCAAATGAGAAACTAGAAGGGAAAACACCATTCACTTATTTGTTTATACCAACTATGCATTAGATGCCTACTCTTTGCTCCAAATTATGCTAGGTTCTGGGGAATACATCAGTGAAAAACGGGTATAGTCCTTGACCTCATAGAGCTTGAAGTCCAGTGGTGAAAACAAACATCAGAGAGGAAATAATAGTCAAGTTGGGTGACTGTTATGACACAGGAAGCATAAATTACTGGTAGAGCTCTTAGCAGGTGTATGCCCTTCACCTGAAAGTCAGGGAGGAGAGTGTAATATTCAAGGTGAGATTTGAAGGCCAGGGCTCCAGGCAGAAGGAGGATATGTCCAAAGGCCTAGCAGTGAAAAAGAATAGTAACCAGAAAGAACGTCTGAGTATGGCTGGAGCATGGAGAGAGAAGGACAGTGTGGATCCTTGTGAGGTTGGATAGGTGCTATATTCAGGACACATTTGGTTACAGGTGGTAGAAGCCCAACTTTCAGTCAAAGTGAAAGTCACTCAGTTATGTCCAACTCTGCAGCCCCATGGACTGCAGCTGGACAGATTCCTCTGTTCATGGAATTCTCCAGGCAAGAATGCTGGAGTGGGTAGCCATTCCCTTTTCCAGGGGATCTTCCCAACCCAGGGACTGAACCCACATATCCTGCATTGCAGCCAGATTCTTTATTATCTGAGCCACCAGGGAAGCTCCCATCTCATAGAGCTGAAGTATATGAAGGAAACTGTTGGCTGGTTGAAGTCCACGAGTGGAGCTGGTCTCAAAGCGAGTGAAATGAGATCATCAGGTCTGCTTCTGGAGTGGGTTGCTGGGCCCTCTTCCAAGGGATCTTCCCCACCCAAGGATCAAAACCTCATTTCCTTCTTCTCAGGTGGATTCTTTACCACTGAGTCACCTGGGAAGTCCTGCGTTCTGGTCTTACTCTGCTCCATTTCAGAGGCACATCCTTCACGTGGATGGGAAATGGAAGGGCATGATTAGAGACAGCTCAAGATTAACAGATCCCAGTGCAGCTACTACAAAGGAAATGAGATCTCCTTTCTTCTAGAATATGTATAAAATCTCAGATGAGAACACTGATTGCATCATGTATTAATGCCATTCTAGCCTGTGATTGAAGTCACTCAGTCGTGTCCAACTCTTTGCGACCCCATGGACTGTAGCCTACCATGCTCCTCCGTCCGTGGGATTCTCCAGGCAAAATAATGGAGTGGGTTGCCATTTCCTTCTCCAGGAGATCTTCCCAACACAAGGATCGAACCCAGGTCTCCTGCATTGCAGGCAGACACTTTACCATCTGAGCCACGAGGGTAACAGGCAAATTTGGTTTTGGAATATGGAATGGAGCAGGGTACAGGCTAATAGAGTTTTGCCAAAAGAATGCACTGGTCATAGCAAGCACCCTCTTCCAACAACACAAGAGAAGACTCTACACATGGACATCACCAGATGGTCAACACCAAAATCAGATTGACTGTATTATTTGCAGCCAAAGATGGAGAAGCTCTATACAGTCAACAAAAAGTGTTGGACATGACTGAGTTACTGAACCGAACTGAGCCTATGATTGTAGCTGAGAGATCATAGGGTTATGGTGATTGGGTGTCCCACCAAACTCACAGGTAGGGGAAGGTGTATTACCTAAATAAAAAGAGTTGGTCTTATCAGAAAAAAAAGGGAGGCACGGGAAGGCTGAACCGACAGAACCGAAAGTTATTCATTTCAAGTAACCAGTTGGAATACGGAGGCAGTATGCATGCTACAATAAGACCTCGATGTTTGCCCTAAAGACAGCTTAGATGAAAGGTTTAGTTTTGAATACACTGTTGAGATGTATGTAGACTATGTGGTAACCAGCAGTTATTTGGAGCTCACGTAAGGATAATGAGAAAAGAAAAGATAGGAAGAAAAGAAAATATAAAGATTTCCAAATAAATTGAAAATATTACAATCACACACAAAATAGGAAATAGAAAAAATTAAAGTTTATTTTCACTTTTAATATCACCCCTGCAATTCCCCTTATGCTGACCTTGAGATGTCTGCTAAATACCTGTGTTTTGATGACACCTCCAGTTCTTAGGTTGGAAGAAAGTCAGATTTATTACCAGTGTTTAGGTCATAGTCTTTTTCTGGGTCCTTTTGAAATTTATCATTTCTCCTATAGACGTTATGGTCAAGCACATGCTATATAAGTTACCACAACTATTGATTTCACATGAATTAGGCAGAACAGCAATGTTCCAACTTTATTAAAGCATGCAAGGATATAATTTATATGATGTTTACAATTGGTCAAAATGGGTTACCCATTAATGCCATAACTTTGGGATTAATAGAAGCAGAAGAGTCTTTATCATTTTTTTCATGCTTTTAGCTCAGTCATCAGAAACTAGGCAAGCAGTTAAGATTAGATAAAGTCATAAAAATATATGTGAAAGCAAATTGTAGTTTCTTCAAATTGTGTCTGTGTAACTAAGGAAATAAACCCTGAATTTTCATTGTAAGGACTGATGAAGCCGAAGCTCCAATTCTTTGGCCACCTTATGTGAAGAGCCAACTTTACAGCCCAAAGACCCTGACTCTGGGAAAGATTGAGGGCAGGAGGAGAAGGGGACAACAGAGGATGAAATGATTGAATGGCATCACAGACATGAGTTTGAGCAAACCCCAGGAGCTGGTGATGGACAGGGAAGCCTGGTATACTGCAGTCTGTGAAGTCACAGAGTCAGACATAACTTATGAATTGAACAACAACTTGAAAGGATTATGGAGGAAAAATATCAAGATGGGTCTGTTATCTAGATTTGTGCTGTTATTATTAATACATAAATTTAAATTGTTATATTAAATAAAATGAAAAATTCAGTCCCTGGTCACTCTGCTCACACTTCATGTGCTTAATAGGCACATGTGGCTACTATCTAACACATTGGACAACACCTATACAGAACATTCCCATCATCACTGAAAGTTATTTGGACAAAGCTAATTGAGACACCATCGAAGGGTCAGGTTCCCTTTCTTCAGGATTGTTGGGGAACCAGACCGGAGCCATGGCAGGCTCGACAGGTTGCACTAGGCCTAGGTTTTGAATTTTTGTAAACCTGGGTCATAGCAGGGTCCCACTCACCCTAGCATGAAGGGCCTGAGCTACTCCATCTTGTTAAAGAATTCCATCCTGCAAGCTCCCGGGCAAAAGAACTTTGGACGTTACCCAACCTAAGCCCACTACCCGTAGCCAATCAACCCTCAGATTACCTAACCTAGCCCCACTGTACATGAGCCAATCGGTCACTAGGCTAAATCTTCTGACTTTATGTTCAGGAGCTTGTGATTTACCTTGGAAGTAAAAACCAGTCAAGAATCTACACACAAATCCTATGGATGGAAATAACCAACCAGTTATCTGTCAACTTAAACACCCCCTAAAGTGGCCAATCAGTTGTCCTCCTGCTTGAACACCCCCTCTTGTATCCTTTTACCTGATTAAATTCCCTATAAAAGCAGTGCAGCCCAAGACTCGGGGCTCCCTCCCTATAGCGGCTGTGTCGGTGCCTGGGGAGCCCTAGCTCGAGCTAGCAATAAACCCCTTTATGCTTTTGCATTGCCGTGGACGTCTTATTTCTCTCAGTTTTGGGGACTCGGACTTTGGGCATAACAAGGATGAAATAAACGAAATACAAAATTTTAAAAGGGATTTTCTCTCTTCTCATGCCCCAGAGTAAATTCTGTCAACTGTACCTTGAAACACACTCCCAGATCTACCCTCTTCTTTCCTTTTCTGCTGAGTCCAAGTCATTATTGTCTCTCATCTGTACAGCTGCAGTAGCCTCCTGAATTCACCTCGTTTCCATTCATTCCATTTATATATGGTCTCCATAGGGCAGCTGGGGTGATTTTTTAAAAATAGATCAAATGTAAATTTCTTAAAAAAAAAAAAAGAATACAAAAGAAGAAACTCAAACATTTATTGAATTGCTACTATTTGCTCCACTCTGTGCTATTAGGTGAATTATCTTCTTTAATCTTCATAATAATACATGAGGGAGGGACTCCCCTTTTGGTCCAGTGGTTGACAATCCACCTTACAATGCAGGAATGTGGGTTCGATCCCAGGCAAGGGAATTAGGATCCTAGAAGCTTTGGAGTAACTAAGCCCCAGCACTGCAACTACTGTGTTCACCTAGCAAGTGGTGAAGCTGTCGAAGAAATGAGTGAATGATCAGACAGCAAAGTCCACACACTTCCAACGAGACTGACTTGACAAACATTGTTAAACCCCAAAGGAAATTTGTTATTGGGCTTCTTGCTTTTGAGGAAAAGAGGATCTCTGTATTTTTATCTGCCCAATCTGTTTATTTATCTGGACTTTGCATCCTTAGTTGAGGACAGCACTCTCCTGATCAGATTAGAGTTGAGTGAGTTCTGACATGGCTTATACTGAAAGGGTTCCCTCTCTGACATTATCCTAGACTTTAAAGCAATGGCTCCCCACTTTTGGGGGCTTGCTGTGTTTCATTGCGTCAATCGTGTCTGACTCTTCACAACCCTATGGTTCGCCTGCCAAGCTCCTCTGTCCAGGGGATTCTCCAAGCAAGAATACTGGAGTGGGTTGCCATGCCCTCCTTCCGGGGATCGTCCCGACTCAGGGATTGAACCCGTGTCTTCCGTGTCTCCTGCATTGCAGATAGACTCTTTATCACTGAGCCACCAGGGACGCCCTTTTGGGGCTTGAGTTATGTAAGAGTTTTTGAAGGCATACAAAAAGAGCTTGAAAGAATAAAAATAGCACACACATAGAAAGCCAGTAAAAATGATAAGGAAGCATAATAAAGTAAAACAACCACAATTATCACACTGTCAATCATGGAATTTCTGAAACCATGCCACCCTGTGTCTGCACTGGAAGGCATGTTCTGTCACATCACTGTGTTCAGAGTATGCAGACTGCAGCAAAAGGTAAGTCTTAAAACTTGTATTATCTTTGTTGTTGCTGGGGGAATCTCTGTGAAGAGACTTCCCCATAGCAGTTGGTCAGACTAGAAGGTTCCTTGTTTTCTCCTACGAAATAGACCTCACCCCCCTTTTATCTTCTGAACGGCAGCCTGGGATGTACAGGAAGTTGTCTGCATCAACTACTATAACAATGGAGATTCCTAAGCCTCAGTGGTTTTGAACTTCATGTCTTGGGTTATATTTTAACTCAAAACAGCTCTGTGACTCTTTTCTCTTACATAAGGCATCTCTTGCTTGTTTTCCTAGTAAGTGACCCTGAGATCCAGGGGTCACAAGATAAAATCAAGGTAAAGAGGATATTTCTGCACGTCTCGTGGGCCCCTTTGCTAAATTCCTCTGTATTACGTAGGTTCTCATCCTTCCCAGGTTTCTAACCCTCTGGCCATGCAGTGGCTCCAATTTGTGTTGAGAGTTCCCATCAGCACAAACTCATGCCATAATGCTGTTTGTAACATTTTTTTTTTTCCCCCTTCTTGATGCACATTTTCCTGCCAGCCAGTCTCAGGTTCTGTATGTTTCAAGGCCATGCTGTTCAGAGAGTGAGTGTCAGCATCAAGTCGAATGATTCTTCAAAAACAACAGATAATTCCACTTCTGAATATTTATTAGAAGGAAAAGAGAACACTAATTCAAAAAGATCTCTGTGCCCCCACATTCTTTGCAGCGTTGTTTACAATAGTCAAGACATGGAAATAACCTAAGTATCCACTGATGGGTAAATGGATAAAGAATCTGATATACACAGTGGAACATTATTCAGCCACAACACGAAGAAATGCTGGGGATATCTCTGGTGGTCCAGTGGTTAAGATTTCACGCTCCCACTGCAAGGGGTGCAGGTTTGATCCTGATCAGGGAAGTGAGATCCCACATGCCTTGCAGTGTGACAACAGCAAAAGAAATCTTGCCATTTTTGACGATATGAGGGGACCCTGAGTGCATCATGCTAAGTGAAATGTCTGAGAAAGACAAATGCTGTTTGATCTCACTTTTCTGTGAAATCTGAAAAACAAGCCAAAAAACAACTGAATTCATAGGTACAGGGAACAGACTGGTTGGTGGTTGCCAGAGGCAGAAGGAGAAAGGTGGCTGAAATGGGCGAAGGTAGTCGAAGGTACAAGCTTCCAGTGACAAAAGAAATACCTCCCGGGGATATGATATTCAGTATAGCAACTAAACAACATATGCTATGTTGTGATTTGAATCGGAAAGTTCCTAAAAGAGTGGATCTTAAACGTTCTCATCACACACAAACAACTGTTAACCATGCATGGTGACAGACGTTAATTAGACTTCCTGTGGTAACCATTTCAAAACATACATAAATAGCAAATTATGTTGTATGCTTGAAACTAACATCATGTCATATGTCAATTACATCTCAATTTCTCTCTCTCTTTTTTTAAACAAAACCTTTTTTTCCCCTCAAGTTTCCTTCCGAGAGGAAACATTCAGAAACATTCTCCAGGCCTCCTCCTAGAAGAGTTGTGGTTTACATTTAAACTAGTAGAAAGACCCCTTCCACATCTTTGAATGTATTCACATTGCCCGACCCCGGGTAAGCTGGGAAGCGCACAGCAGTCATTGCATTTCCCGCGGTGGGCGGACTGAACCATAAGCGAATCCTCCACGTGGAGGCGAGCTTTCCTGTTCTCCACGCGGTGCCAGGCAGCCTTACCCACATACCGCTAATTTGAGAACCTTCTTTGCCCAAAGAGAGAGCTTGTCTGGATTAGAAACTTGACACCGTCCTGGGCTGCTAGTATTTGCACTCACATGCAGGAAAGGGTTGCCTATTTGTTGACCTGCCTACACAACAGAATCCGTGTGTGGCCATCTCTAATTACAACCTTCCAGGAAGCATCACCCCCAGAGGGCGAGTGCGTGTACGCACGGGCTCATCTTCATTAGCTGAGATGGAGGTTCTCTTTCTCTCTCTACCGTCTTCTAAATGATATCCGTCTGCAGTCTTTTTTTTTTCCCCCAATATTTATTTATTTTGAGTGAGACAGGTCTCAGCTGCAGCACACAGATTCTTCATTGCGGCCCCCGGATTCTCTAGCTGTGGCACATGGGGTTAGTTGCCGAGTTGGTATGTGGGATCTTAGTTTCCTGACTAGGGATAGAACCCACGTCCCTTGCATTGCAAGGTGGGTTATTAACCACTGGACCAGCAGGGAAGTCCCTTCCTGCAGTCTTTCATGCCTTGGCAGCTCATGGGGCCATCCTCTTGGGGGCACGTGGGCCTAGGTTTGCCCCTGATCAGATACACTCAACAGTTATTCAATCATTTTTGTGAATAAACAACTCTCCTTAGACCCTGGGTCCCACACACATGGGGCCCTGGAGAGCCCCAGGTAGGATTTCTCGCGTGAGAAGCACCGTTTCCAAGAAGGGAAGCAGCTCAGCTGTAGCCATTTGATTTCTACCCAGGTCTCAGATCCCCTGGAGGAGGGCATGGCAACCCACTCCAGTATTCTGGAGCCTGGCGGGCTACAGTCCACAGGGTTGCAAAGAGTTGGACACGACTGAAGTGACTTAGCACACTCACACTGCAGTCGGTGGGATCCCACTGCTGATTGGGTTTCCCAGGTGGCGCTAGTGGTAAAGAACCCACCTGCCAACACAGGAGACACAGAAGAGGCAGGTTCAATCCCTGGGTCAGGAAGATGCCCTGGAGGAGAACATGGCAACCCACTCCAGTATTCTTACTTGGAGAATCCCATGGACAGAGTCTGACATGACTGATGCTACTTAGCACACATGCACTGTGGTGTTGGAGAAGACTCTTCAGAGTCCCTTGGACTGTCAGGAGATCAAACCAGTCATTCCTAAAGGAAATCAACCCTGAATATTCATTGGAAGGACTGATGCTGAAGATGAAGTTCCAATACTTTGGCCACTGGATGCCAAGAGCCAACTCATTGGAAAAGACCCTAACGCTGGGAAAGATAGAAGGCACGAGGAGAAGCGGTTGACAGAGGACGAGATGGTTGGATGGCGTCACCGACTCAATGGACTGGAGTTTGAGCAAACTCCAGGAGACAGTGAGGGACAGGGAAGCCTGGTGTGCTGCAGTCCATGGACTGCAAAGAGTTGGACATGACTTAGCGATTGAACAGCAGAACAGCAACTGCTGATTAGCCTCTGGGTCAATCATGATCTTTTGCTTTCTGTCTCTAGGACCCCACCTCTGGACGGAGGGCTTGCCCTGGGGGATTTCAGGCCTAAGGGAGGTTTTTCTTTCTGATTCTTCTCAGTCCTTCTGTGGATGGTTTATCCTTTCTCTTCCACCCCCCCCCCACACCTTGCTGATTATTAACCTTCCCAAGATGAGGTGTTGCCCTTCTTGCTGATCCTGGCGCCATCCAGAGAGCTCCTTGTCCTCTGAGCTGAGCTGAAAAGATAAGGATGAGGTCTTTGGCTCCGGGGAGGAGTTTCCTGCTCCTCTGTTGAGTCATACCTATAAACCTGTAATATGCCAGTGAAATCTGGTTAATGATCTGAAGGACATTCAAGTTGCATCCTTGAGGAAGGAGCTTGGAATTGTTTACCTGGAGGAGGAGTTGGGTTTGGGGAGAGATCCCAAGCTGTAGGGATAAACATCACATATAGAGATAGAAAAACACGTGGAACACTGAGAACTGTGTGTTCTAGCCCGCCAAGCTCCTGTCCATGGCCTTTACCAGGCAAGAATCCTGGAGTGCGTTGCCATTTTCTCCTCCAGGGGGTCTTCCTGACCCAGGGATTGAACCCACATCTCTTGCATCTCCTGTAATGACAGATGGATTCTTTTACCACTAAGCCATCTGGAAGAGCTAAAAGAAGTTCACTTCAGGGACATTCTTTTCTTCTTTTTTAAATGTTTGTTTATTTGGCCACATAGGATCTTAGTCGTGGCACACAGGATCTTCACTGCAGTGCATGGATCCTCCAGTTGCTGTTCATGGGCTTAGTTGTGATATGTGGGATCTTAGTCCCCCAACCAGGGATTGAACCCATGTCCCCTGCCTTGCAAGGATTCCTAACCACTGGGCCACCAGGAAATCCCCTGCAGGGGTATTCTTATCGTAGCTCTTATTCTGGAAGTTCTGCACAGATAGGCCAGTGGGAGAACAGGAGAGGTGATATTCAAGAGTGCTTTAAATCATCTATCCCTGATACATACGAGTGAGGGTGAGTCCTGTCTGGTTACCCCTTGGCTGGGAAGCATATGTCCATGCACCCTAGCGTTGATGGAAGGCGGCTACATGAAGGGAGATTCCATTTTAGGATATCCCAGAAAGAAATTTTTTCCTTATTGTTGAAGGTAGCTCATGAAAGTAGATTCTAGGCAGTCCTTACCTGGCTCCTGGCCTTTTCTCCCCATAATTGGGGTCCCTGCATCTCCCTGCTTTCCCATCTGCAGGCTCATCCCAGTCCCCAGGCTTTGGGATCAAGCCAGACAGGGCTACAGGTAGCCCAGGTGGAATCTCCACTTGTATTCTAAAGAGGCACCTTCCCGTGGGTGGTCCAGGGCTTGGCAAGCCCAGTGCAGCTTTGTGAGTACCAGAAATGGCCCTTCTGAAAAGATGCTCACTTCTTCAGGTAAATGGGGGCTCAGAAATAGGGCCATGGCTTGGAGAGCAGAGGTGAGCTGGGTTTGGCCCCTTCCCACTTCCCTGGTGGCACAGTGGTAGAGAATCCGTCTGCCAAAGCAGGAGACACAGGAGACGCGGTTTCAGTCCCTGGGTGGGGGAAGATCCCCTGGAGGAGGAAATGGCAACCCGCTCCAGTATTCTTGTCTGGAAAATGTCATGGACAGAGGAGCCTGGTGGGCTCCAGTCCATGGGGTCGCAAACAGCTAGTACTGAGCAACTGAGTGCGAGGAACACCCACGCAGTCCTTTCAGTCAAGTCCCCGCACTGACCACAATCCACACGGCTACACGAGGCAGTCCTGCCGCGCAGCCTGTGGCGAGGAGTCTGGACCCGCAAGACCTGGAATCAGAACTCGCCTGCCACTAGTTCCCTGTTAGACTCGGCTCTGGGCAGGATTTTTGTGCTATGATTGAGGGTAACTGGGTGACCCAGTTCTGAGGAAGTCTGAGGACTTCTAGAGAGAATTTTCTGCCGTCACCACCCTCACCTAACTCTGGTAGTTGTCATGTGGGGATGTGATCTGTAGCGTCGTAGCAGCCATCTTGGGACCATGAGGAAAGAAAGTTATACAAACAATAAGGGCACATCCCTGGCTGTCCAGTGGTTAAGACTCTGCATTTCCACTGCAACAGGCATGGATTTGATCCCTGGTTGAGGAGCTAAGACTCTGTACACTGAAAGGCACTGCCAAAAAATAAAAACAATAAGAAAGCTAATAGAAAGCCCTGACTTACTGAGAAGCTAAACTAATTCTGCTTCTGGACTTCTTGTTATTTGAGAGAATAAATGTCCATTGATTAAGCCATTTTTGTTGAGTGTTCAATTAATGGCTAATGAAAATGTCTGATAAGGAAACTATGACTTGCCAAGTACTGTACTAGGCCTTCATAATATTCATAACCAGTTAAGCAGTATGGACTGCTCTTCTTATTCTTTTTGAATATGAATCTCAGAAACATAATGTGTTTTGCCTAACAACACTGGATTTCTGTTGCCTCTCAGTCTATGGTATTATGTTATGGCAGCTTCAGCTAAGACATTTATTTATTTACTTTCAGCCATGATGTGTGGCTTGCGCAATCTTAGTTCCCAGACCAAGGATAGAACCCGGGGTCCTGTGGAGAAAGCTCCCAGTCCTAACCACTGGACCACCTGGGAATTCCCTAAGACACCTATTTTAAGGCCTTTCATACCAAGTGCTAAATTATCCTCCAGAAACATTATAGCAGTAGGCACCCCATCAGTAGCATATAAAAATATACATTCCTTGTTCTTATACCAATAGACATAGCCATATGTGCATGCTTAGTTATGTTCAACTCTTTTTGACGCTATGGACTGTAGCCCATCAGGCTCCTCTGTCCATAGCATTCTCTAGGCAAGAATACTGGAGTGGGTTTCCCTTTCCTCCTCCAGGAGATCTTCCCAACCCAGGGATTGAACCCACGTCTCCTGCATTGGTAGGTGGATTCTTTACCACTGAGTTACCTGGGAAGCCAGTACTTAACACCAATACTGCATGTACTCTTAGAAGACCTGAATATGAATGCAGTCCACCCTTGAGCACCTGGGTAAGCCACTCTCCCCTCTGAGTCTCAGTGTTCCCACTTGTCAAATTAACATAACAGTGATTATCCCAGCTTTATTGGTGCCATCTCACAGGCCCATTGACAGTGTCAGTGAGAGGAAGAATAAGAATACATTTTGTAAACTGTAAAACACCAGCGATAGTACTTATGTTTATTCATCTTACTGCCCCAGTAGAATAAACTATAGAATGTTTTGGAGGTTGAATGAAACAGTCTAATATTGCAGTGTTAAATGGACTCAAATGGCATGTAAATTAGTTAAAATGAGATATGCAAAAATACACAGAGTCCCAAAGTTCAGGTTAAATCTAAATTCATTGTAGACTGGGCCCAAACCATTTTCTAATTCTAGAAGAGTAGCTTAAGAGTCCATGAATTACCTATTCTTCATTGCAAAATTGTATTCCTATGCCCCTAGTTTGTATCTTCCTATGAGGTTGATGGGCTTCCCTGAGTGGATCAGCGGTAAAGAATCTGCCTGAATCCAGGTTCGATCCCTGGATTGGGAAGATCCCCTGGAGAAGGAAATGGCAACCCACTCCATTATTCATGCCTGGGAAATCCCATGGACAGAGGAGACTGGTGGGCTGCAGTTCATGGGATGCAAAAGAGTTGGATACAGCTTAGCGACAAAAACAACAAACGGGAACAAACAAGGCTGACATTCTTTTTTTCTTCACTTGGAGTATAATTGCTTTACAATGTCATGTTAGTTTCAGCTGTACGATGAAATGAGTCAGCTATATGTATACATATAAAACTCCTCCCTCCGGGACCTCCCTCCCATAAACACGATGAAAAGACAACTCTCAGAATGGAAGAATATCTGCAAGTGAAGCAACTGACAAAGGATTAATCTCTAAGATATACAAATAGCCCATGAAGCTCAATATCAAAGTAACAATGCATGCATCCTAAGTCGCTTCAGTTGTGTCTGAGTCTTTGCGATCCTATGGATTGTAGCCCACCAGGCTCCCTTGTCCTTGGGAATCTCCAGTCAAGAATACTGGAGAGGGTTGCCATTCCTTTCTCCAGGGGATCTTCTCCACCCACGGATTGAACCTGGGTCTTCCACATTTCAGGCAGATTCTTTAACATCTGAGCCATCAGGGTAATGCGCTCAAATCTTGCCTCTGCTTTTAAGAGAATTTCTTTTCTTTTTTTTTGCTTTCCCCCTCCTCCTCTCTAGTGTCCCCACATTACACACTTCTCCTCCCAATCCATGTTAACAAAAATGTCCTTTAACATTTTCTTCCAGCCTCACACCATCCACTCAAATATATACATGCAGAAGCCCACGTATTTCTAAGTAAATATTTTATACAAAGAAAGCATGCTTTTTGCATCATGCTTCTTTTCACTCAACAGCTCCACATACTAATCCCTCCAAGACAGTTTCTCTGGCTTGGATTCACTCTTTGAATGTCTGTAGGCCATTCTCTCATAAGAAAACAATATGATTGAATCAACCGTTCCACCACTGATGGACAGTCACTTTGCTTTTCCCATTACATTCTGTGCTTCAGTAAACTATCTTGCACAGAAATCCTCTGCACTGCAGCTTTCAGCTTTAAAGTGTAGACTCCCAGGAGTGAAATTTCTGGGCAAAATGTGGTAGAATTTAAATTTTAATTGATATTGTCATATTGCTCTCCAGGAAGACATTAATCTAGCAACACATAGCTGTGTGTTTTCCTCATAACCCTGCTAACAAGAGATGTTATCTGTTGTAAAAGGTTATCTGTCCAATGATGTGTACAGTGATATTGTATTGTGTATTTAGTTTGCATTTCTTTGGCGCTCAGTAGATTTGAGCATATTTTTACCTTTCTTCAAACCTTCTCCTACTTGTACCCATTCACATTTTCTTTTCCTGTTACTGTTTTCCATTACATCCTAGAACAAGACATTTTACTTTACACACAAAAGGAACCTATCCTTTCACTAAAAGCACATCCATTATATGAACATATGTTCATATAGCTTACCAATTATATATGTCAATCACCCATATTAATTACAAGTTTTAACTAACGTCATTAACTTTGAGTTACATTTTCTACTTTTTCACCTTCACTTTCACTCCTTTATTCAAAATCAGTGGGACTAGTTCTTGGATTTTCTCATCTTCCCCCAGGTCCACTTTCCATTTCCATCTGTGTGCTCTATCTGCTGGTAAATCATTAATTTTCGATTCCACCCTTTCTACTGAGTTCTTCTATTTCTACTTCCATGTTCTTCATTTCGAAAGGAACATTCTTTCTTGGAATGTTTCTTTTCTTTATACTATCCACTTTGTTTCATGGGTGCAATATCTTCTTTTAAATCCAAATGTGTATATACGGAATATTCTCTCTCTACTAATCTGAATGTGTATGCATATTTTTAAGTTTTTAATTGGAGGACAGCTGCGTTACAATGTTGTGTTAGTCTCTGCTGCACAACATGAATCAGCTATGTGCATACATACCCCCTCCCTCACGACCCTCCCTCCCACCCTCCTCATCCCACCCCTCTAGGTGGCCACAGAGCACTGAGCTGAGCTCCCTGTGTTATACAGCAGCTTCCCACTAGCTAGCTATTTTATAGATGAATGGGTAAAGATCTGGTACATATATACAATGGGATATTTGTTGTTGCCGTTTGGTCGCTGAGTCATGTCCGACGCTTTGTGACCCCATGGACTGCAGCACACCAGGCTTCCCTGTCCTTCATCTCCTGGAGCTTGCTCAAACGCATGTCCATTGAGTGGGTGATGCCATCCAACCATCTCATCCCCTTTCATCCCCTTCTACTCCCACCTTCAGTCTTTCCCAGCATTTTTCCAGGGGCTTTTCCAATGAGCCAGTTCTCATCAGGTGACAAAAGTTTTGGAGCTTCAGCTTCAGCATTAGTCCAGTGAATATTCACAACCGATTTCCTTTAAGACTGACTGGTTTGATCTCCTTGCAGTCCAAAGGACTCTCAAGATTCTTCCCCAACACCACAGTTCAAAAGCATCAATTCTTCAGCACTCAGCTTTCTTTATGGTCCAACTCTCATATCCATACATGACTACTGGAAAAGCCATAGCTTTGACTAGATGAACCTTTGTTGGCAATTGTCTTGCTTTGTCATAGCTTTTCTTCCAAGGAGCAAGCGTCTTTTAATTTCATGGCTGCAGTCACAATCTTCAGTGATTTTGGAACCCAAGAAAATAAAGTCTCTCACTGTTTCCATTGTTTCTCCATCTATTTGCCCTGAAGTGATGGGACCAAATGCCATAATCTTCATTTTTGAATGTTGAGTTTTCAGTCAGTTTTTCACTCTCCTCTTTCACCTTCATCAAGAGGCTCTTCAGTTCCTCTTTGCTTTTAGCCATAAGGGTGGTGTCATCTGCGTATCTGAGGTTATCAATATTTCTCCCAGCAATCTGGATTCCAGCTTGTGCTTCATCCAGCCTGGCATTTTGCATGATGTACTCTGCATGTAAGCTAAATAAGCAGGGTGACAATATGCAGCCTTGACATACACCTGTCCCAATTTGGAACCAGTCCATTGTGCCATGTCTGGTTCTAACTGTTGCTTCTTGACCTACATACAGGTTTCTCAGGAAATGGAATATTACTTGACCATAAAAAAGAATGAAATGGAGTCAGTTGTAGTGATGTGGATGAACCTAGGGCTGTCCTACAGAGTAAAGTAAGTTAGAAACAGAAAAACAGATATCATATATCAATGCGTGTATATGGAACGTAGTAAAATGGTGTTGAACCTATCTGCAGGGCAAGAATAGAGATGCAGACGTAGAGAGTGTGCTTGTAGACATACTAGGGGAAGGAAAGAGCAGCATTGATGTGCGTACAGTACTATGTGTAAAATAAGTGACTTTCTTGTAATTAGTATGCAGTGACAATTCCTTTTTTTTAACCCTATCTGACCATCTCTGCTTTGTAGTTTAATGAGCGTGTGCGCCAGTAGAGTCGCTTCAGTGGTGTCTGGCTCTGTGCGACCCCCATGGACTGTAGCCCTCCAGGCTCCTCTGCCCATGGGATTCTCCAGGCAAGAATACTGGAGTGGGTTGCCATGCCCTCCTCCAGGGGATCTTCCCCCACCCAGGGATCAAACCCAGGTCTCTTACATCTCCTGCATTGGCAGGTAGGTTCTTTACCACTACTGCCACCTGGGAGCCCTTAATGATCAATGCATTTCAATTTATTCCACATTTGATTTTATATTTTAAAAATATTTAATATTATTAACTTTATATATTTAAAATATATATTAAAAATTTTATATAAAATATATAAAACTTTGACTTCTTTTTCCTTTATTTCGTAGGTCTGGTATTCATTCTTTCTTGTTCAGAATTTCTATACTTTTCCAGTGTCTTCTCTTTTTGATCCTCATGACTATATAACGTATTTCTCTACCACTGTTGGAAACAAGATACCATTTATTTCCCTTATCAAGATGCTCTTTATACTTTGCCGTCATCCCTCCCATCTCAATTAGCTGACTCCCCCAGAATACCTTTATTCTTCCTTCCACTTTCCCTCCCAGCAAATGAGACCTTTGGAACTTTTACTCCAAATCCTCCCTACCTCCCAGCTTTCATTCTCAACTCCACTACTTTGGGGTGAGATGGTGGAGAATTTTGATTCTGCACTCCTGTTAGAATTTCTTCTTGCAGTATATTTTTTCTTCAAGAGTGCCATTATGAGAACAATTCAGGGTTATGTTTAAAGAACATGAGATCTGGAGCCAGACCACGTGGGTCTGAATATGGGCTCTGCCCCTTCCCTGTCTTGTGACTGTAGCAAAAGTCACAAGGTAAATAAATCTAATCAGTCTGCTTCAGTTTCCTCCTTGGTGAAGTGGGGTTAATATTAGTATTGTTCTCATAAGGGATTTCGTGAATGTTTAGTTACTGAATGATCGGAACTTAAAACAGCATTTCTTTTATAGTTGAGTAAGTGTTAACTTATTAATGCTTTTATGCACATTATTAGATATTAAGTCTTTGTTCATTTACATATATATTATCAAGATATATATGTGTATAGCTACACTACATGTATATATATATATATACATACATACATACACCTCCTGGGAGTGAGATGGTAAAGGTGGGTGGGATATTTAGAGGGTCTGGAGTAAGGTGGGTCTTTCAATATGGCAGAGGTTGACTGGGCTTGGGGAAAGTTTGTAATACAGTAATTGGGAGACATAAAGAGAGTTGTAAGGCCAGTCAGGAAGCATACACACTCATATGATAATTGGTTAATGGAAATGTTGTTCTGAGAAGGTGGCGTTTCCTCTGATGAGGTCTGGCGAGTGGTCTAGTGCTTGGATAAATGACTTTTTTTTTTTGAGACGTTTCCAGAAATACTTAAGTTACTTGCAACTTCATCTTCCAAGTTTTCTGGAATAGTAGAGCAATGTTAATGTAGATAGCGAGCTGTGTGGTGATAGATGGTTCCTGGGTTCAGGGGTCAAGGTCAGACACCATTCTCTCATGCTTGCCTGCTACCAGCCATAGTCTTCAGCAGGTGCTTCTTCAACTCTGCTCTTTGAAGGTCAGAGTTTCTGACTTTGGTTGCACACAGAGCAGTGATGCCACTAAAGGGAATTCAGGGCCAGACTGGAGGGACAGTTTGTCTCACAAAAGACAAAGGCAGAATGGATTTGAGGATGGGGAAGATGCTTTGGAATCCTTACTTTATCCCTTACAGTTCTAAGCAGGGAGATAGGTTGGGAGACCTTGTAAAGGAGACTGTTGTTGGTCAACTGACTAAATCTTTAAACTCATAGAGACTCATACGATTAAGCAGAAAACCATAATAATCTAAGAACTCTGGGATCCTGTTGGCTTTACCAAATCCAATTAGAAAATAATATGCAGGTTTATAGTGAAAGACAAGAAAGCCTGGGATGCTTCAGTCCCTGGAGCTGCAAAGAGCTGGACACAACTGAGCAACTGAACAACGACAGCAACAACAAATGCAGGTTTATCAGAGAATCAGCTCCGTTCATTTCAGTCGCTCAGTTGTGTCCAACTCTTTGTGCCACGCCAGGCTTCCCTGTCCATCACCAGCTCCCGAAGCTTGCTCAAACTCGTGTCCAGAGAGTCAGTGATGCCACCCAATCATCTCATCCTCTGTCATCCCCTTCTCCCACCTTCAATCTTTCCAAGCATCACGGTCTTTTCCAGTGAGTCAGCTCTTCACATCAGGTGGCCAAAGTATTGGAGTTTCAGCTTCAGCATCCGTCCTTCCAATGAATATCTAGGGGCTGATTTCCTTTAGGATTGACTGGTTGGATGTCTTTGCAGTCCAAGGGACTCTCGGGAGTCTTCTCCAATACCACATTTCAAAAGCATCAATTCTTTAATGCTCAGCTTTCTTTATAGTCCAACTCTCACATCCTTACATGACTACTGGAAAAACCATAGCTTTGACTAGATGGACCTTTGTTGGCAAAGTAATGTCTCTGCTTTTTAATATGCTGGCTAGGTTGGTCCTAGCTTTTCTTCCAAGGAGCAAGAGTCTTTTAATTTCGTGGCTGCAGTCACCATCTGCAGTGATTTTGGAGCCCTCCCCCCACCCCCAAATAATGTCTGTCACTGTTACCCATCTATTTGCTATGAAGTGATGGGACTGGATGCCATGATCTTAGTTTTCTGAACGGTGAGTTTTAAGCCAGCTTTTTCACTCTCTTCTTTCACTTAGTTCCCCAACCAGGAATCAGACCCACACTCCCTGCAGTGACAGCATGGAGTCTTAACCACTGGCTGTGCTGTGCTTAGCTGCTCAGTTGTGTGACTCTTTTCGACCCTTTTATCTGTAGGCTCCTCTGTCCTTGGATTCTCCAGGCAAGAATACACTGGCGTAGGCTGCTATTTCCTCCTCCAGGGGATCTTCCTGATCCAGGGATCAAACCTGTGTCTTCTATGTCTCCTGCATTGCAGGCTGATTCTTTACCTGCTGAGCCATCAGAGAAATCTTTTAACCATTGAACCACCAGGGAATTCTCAGAGGAGCTTTTTAAAAAATTTGTTAAACTTAACTGACCTATATTTGGGAGATAGTTTTACAATTAATAAAAACAAAAGATTTTTATTCTAATATTTAAAAAGTCAAAAGCAGAATGCAAACGGAAAACTAAATAGCAAATATGATGATAACTCTCAGAGTCTACATGATATGGCTCTGGCCCTGGACTCACAAGGAAAGTCTACGGTCCATCCCCTTGAGCTCATAGATTTTTGTCAAAGCGAAACACCCACAGTTCCCTTAGACAGAAGACAGAGATGAGAGGGGTCAGGCTGGAACTCTGAAAGCCAAAGGAGGCAAGATGCTTCTCTTACCGGGGGACTTGACCTTTGACTCCAGGCCCTTAGGAAATCTTGACTCTTTTCTTTAGTATTTGATCCTTAGCTGATGCAAGCCTTTTATTTATGTTCACCCATTGGCCAACAGGCCGTTGGGCTGTTTTCACGTCTATAAAAGGCAGTGCAGAGTGTTTCCTTTGATCTGACCCGCCCCTGCTGTGGCTTCGCCATTCCCAGCTAACTTGGTCTTCCCCATGTAAGGGCTCTGGATTCCACTCCTAAAAGCTCTAATTTGGGGATTAGAGCTTGAAATAGCCCCAAAGGTATCCTGTTTAGCTTGTCATTTAAATAGCTAAGCCCCTGCCATGGCCATTTAAAACCCTCTCACCTTTCATTTAGCTAAGCAGTTCTTTTTTCAAATTAGGCTTGTTTGTGAATACAACATCTCTTTTTCTTTATCCACTGCGATTCTGCATCTATAAAAGCATCGATTGAGGGAAGAGAGAGTGAAATCAACACTCCTTCTGGTAAACGACCTTAGCTGGCATTGTAGAACTAGCTGGGAACTGATCATAATGGCTTCCAGCATCTCCCCTGTGGCTGCAGAGGCATGTAGGGTGTGACTCCTGGCTCCAGGAATGACTAGCTTTTTGACTTTGGGCAAGTTACTTAACTGCTCTTTGCCTCAGTTTCTGCACCTGTAAAGTGGGAGTGTTGCTTGTCCGTAGCTAAATCGTGTCTGACTCCTTGTGACCCTATGGACTGCAGCACGCCAGGCTCCTCTGTCCTTCACCGTCTCCCGGAGTTTGCTGTAACTCATGTCCAGAGTTGGTGATGCCATCCGATCATCTCTTCCTCTGTCACCCCTTTCTCCTCCTGCCCAAAATCTTTCCCAGCATCAGGGTCTTCTCTAATGAGTCGGCTCTTCACATCAGGAATGACGAGCTTTTTGACTCTGGGCAAGTCTCTGTTTGCCTCAGTTTCTGTACCTGTAAAATGGGTGTGAGAATAGAGTTAATCGCCTACCCGGGATTGGTTGCATAATCTGTAGAGCTCCTTGTTTAAATTCTGATGTTATAAGAATGCTGGGTCCAGTTTCTAGATGGTGGGAGCAGAGCACTAAACCAAGCGTGGGGTCCTCCTGAGCATGAAGCCACTGTCGCTGGCCAGGAAGCTGGCTCTGCTCCTAGCACAGTCGTGAGGATTAAATGAATTATTGCATTTAAAGTCCTAAAGCAGTGTCAGGCACATATGCAACCTCTGTAAATGTTATTTAAATCTAAAAATAAAGCAGTGGATGAACTGGGAACTAAAGAGCTTATTAACAGCTCAGGAAACAGTGACTTGGAGGTAAAGTGAGGCTTAGTCGGGGTCTGTTCTATGTAGGGCAGTTGTGCTCACTGGTGTCTGATTCTCTACAATCCCATGTACTGTAGCCTGACAGGCTCCTCTGTCCATGGGATTTCCCAGGCAAGAATCCTGGAGTGGGTTGCCATTTTCTTCACTACCAGGTCCTATGGTTCCCTGCCTAATTTATTTATTAATAATATTCTCCATGCTTTCTCCAGTGAGATTCATTCAATCCGTATTTTTTTAACGATTTTTATGTCCCCTGCACAGTGATAGGCAGTGATAATACGTAGTTCATGGGTTTTATTTCATTTACTTGTTCTGTTCTCTTTATTTGAAGTGCTGTAAAACCCTAGAATAGCCCTCAACATATACCAACTTTGTCATTGGACAAGACATGGGATTCTTACTTTATTAAGCCATAAGAATTTAGAAGAGTCAAGAAAATGATGTTGGAATCTTGCTATCAAAATATGAATGGAACTTGTGAGTATGAATTAATTTAAGAAGATATTGGGAGATTGGGACTGACATATATACACTGTTGCTGTTGTTGTTATTGCTAAGTCGCTTCAGTCGTGTCCTACTCTGTGCGACCCCGCAGACGGCAGCCCACCAGGCTCCCCTCTCCCTGGGATTCTCCAGGCAAGAACACTGGAGTGGGGTGCCATTTCCTTCTCCAGTGCATGAAAGTGAAAAGCGAAAGGAGTCGCTCAGTCGTGCCCGACTCTTTGCGACCCCATGGACTGCAGCCCAGCAGGCTCCCCCGTCCATGGGGTTTTCCAGGCAAGAGGACTGGAGTGGGGTGCCATTGTCTTCTCCATATATACACTACTATGTATAAAATGGATAATTAATGAGAACCTATTGTGCACAGCAGGGAACTCTGTTCAGTGCCTTGTGGTACCCTAAATGGGAAGGAAATCTAAAAAGAAGAGAATCATGCATGTGTTTGTGTAGCTGGTTCCCTCTGTTGCACAACAGAAACTAAGGCAACATTGTAAAGCAACTATACCCCAATTAAGAAAAAGATAAATGTAGAGATAAATATAAATTGCATATGAGTTTTCTCATGGGGTAAGTCAGGGGATAATTTAGGTGAGCCAAAAGAAATCTTCTAGTTCTAACATTAGTAATATAATTACATGTATCCCAATTCTTCTTTCTCACTGCCCACGTAGACACAACTTGAAAGTCCTAATTAAAATTATTCTATTTTTTATTCTTAATGTGCCCTTAAAGAAAATTATTAAAACATCTCAGATCAATGGCGGATAAAATTTTCTTAAAATCTCAGTTAAAAAAACCTAAATGAAGTACCAAATACTATTCAGTTGATATTCTGATTCATCTTCATTTACTTTTTCTTGGTAAAAAGGGAATGTCATTCTTCATTGTGAGTTTCAGAATCTAAATGTGGAAAGAGAATTCTAAAAGCATGCTAATTAGGCTCTGAAGAGAATTCTTTAAAATTTTGAATATATAAATAATTTTACTCAAAGTATGAATTAGCTATAGTTAGTCCAGAGGACTTACTTATTAATTTTTAGTCCAGAGGACTTTTTAAAGCAATTCACTTTTTTTTCCTGTTCAGGAGTGTTTTTCTGCCATTTTCCTGGAACTCAGACCAGAAAGGGCCCTATAGTACAGACTTGTCTAATTTGAATTGTTTGGATTAATCTGACAACCCATGAAGTATCCCTTTGATTCTTATCTCGGTCATGGTAACCTTGGAACAGATTTTTCGTTGGTTAATAAAACAAGCTCTCCTTTCATACACAAAAGCATTTGTGAACACTGTCCTAATTATTGATAGATTTCTTATATTTATCATATTCTCCAATCTCAAAAGGAGATAATCTCCTGTCCTTCACTGGGATTTGTCTGTTCCAGGAAAATGTCAATTTCTATTTGTAGACTCTTCTAGGAAATCTTCATTCTCCTTTAGCTGGAGCAATGATGGGAAGCTGCTCCTTCTCTGATGGGCTTAACAATGCTATTTCTGTATCTCATTTGAGGGGCTGGGCAGCCATTCATTTGTGGTTAATACTGTAATTCTTAAAATGTATTTTTAAGAAGGGGATGGAAATAGCTGAAAGCTCCATTTTAGTCTGAATGCTATCACTGCTCAGGCACATTCAGAACTGTCAGCAAAATGCTGTCTGTGTTGAGCAACTCTCATGAATTGAAAGTAGCTAAGCTAAAAAAGGAAATTGACAGGTGTCTTATTAGGCCTTAGCTATTAGTCATTTTTGTATCTGCACAAGTAATTGACACTCCACTTCTAAACAAAGAGGGTGCATTTGCATGCTTTCAGGAAGAAGTCCTGCTGGGTGATTCTAATACACTAATTTAGGATGTCATGGCTTAATTTGTAAACTGTTTTGATGAACCAAACATGATCTCTTCCTTGTCACTTTTCTGGACATCCTCAGGGTTCACAGTATAATCAAGGACTGAATGGATTTTGCTCGGGTATGAAATATGTGATGACTCTGGGAGTTTAGCAGTAAAATTGGAGGTGGTGTTGGTAACTGGCTTCAACAGGAAAAAGAAGAGGGATTATCTCCCTTCTGTTCTTTTCTTGACAATTGCTGTAAATATATTTTTGGTTCATTACACCCCAGTTGACTCTTTACTGAATCAAAACTAGGGAATGAATTCTGAAGATAATTCTTTTTTTCAATTAGGGGTTGTTCCATTTCCTAAAATGAAAAAAATTAGAATTGTAAGGAACTTAAGAGCATCAATTGTAAATCTCTCCATTACAGATGAGAAACTGTTGTTCAGAAATGTGAAGTGGCAATCTCAATGTGGCTAAATGAGATAAAGACAGAACGGTGATGAAAAGGTTACTAAAACAGTTTGATAAAGTTTATGGAGCTAGATTCCTGTTTCTTCTATCTTTGTGTTAGTGACTTTTCCCACGAAGACGTGAATTGCTAAAACCACATCATACTCTCCACTTCTGCATTTTGGAGTCACTTTACTTTTGACCCTGCCTCGGAAAACATGGAGTATGTCTAAACTGATAAATCTGATGGCAAAGTCTGAGTTGGTGATTTGATGAATTAAACACCACCACCTCAACAATAAAATGTTTACCTACCAACATCTCATTTAGGTGACTGCTGTAACTTCTTAAGCTATCGGTCTTTGTGACATTATTCAGGAATAGTGTAACCCCAAAGTGACTGTGCCCTTTGGGTAAGCTCTATTGTCTCCCTGTAACCAAGGGAGTTACTCAAAGAGGGGAAGTGGGTTCCTGGGAAACAGGAACACTACAAGTAGCTAAGTGCTTTACATGCAAATGATTAAAGAGCTTTGGGAATACCAAAGGTAGAATGATTATGCAGAGGAGGTGACAGCAGAGATAGCCTTGATCTGTAAGAGTACAAAATTGACACCAAGACTGAACGCTGAACGTTATCCTCTAGGCGAGAGTGCGTCAACACCGGGATCTTTCAACATTTTAATTGCTATCTCACTTTTACATGGACTTTGACTTACATTAAAGAATCAAAACCCAAACAAACAAAACAACCCTGCAGGGCTCAAGCTTCTTCCTTGCCATATTGAAGACTAGCTCCATTTCTTTGCAGTCTCCAGTGACATTTGTGAGAACTACAAAAACATTTCTGACGACTGATTCATTTTTTTCTCATTTTCTGAGAAGTGTAATCTGCTTTGATACTCAGCCTTCCCTGCCTGTAGTTTGATTCAACCTTCTCAGGGCTACTACTAAGAATTCTCTCTTACCACTTTCCCAATTTCTTTCCAGCTCACAAAATTGTGTTTCTATTGTCTTCTTTTGGAGAAGGAGATGGCAACCCACTCCAGTGTTCTTGCCTGCAGAATCCCAGGGGCAGGGGAGCCTGGTGGGCTGCCGTCTGTGGGGTCGCACAGAGTCGGCCACGACTGAAGCAACGCAGCAGCAGCAGCAGCGTTGTCTTCTTGTCTCTTCCCCACTTCCGTATGAATTTATACCTAAAAGCACAACAGAAGCCCAAACAAGCAAAGAATACAACAGCAAAAGTTTATTATTTTAGTAGAAGGATTTTGAAAACAGAAAAATGTTGAAGCTACCATATTTACCTGGAAGTTTCTTTAGAAACAGAGCTACGGATCTTTTTCAGTTCAGTTCAGTCGCTCAGTGGTGTCCGACTCTGCAACCCCATGAATCGCAGCACGCCAAGGCCTCCCTGCCCATCACCAGTTCCCGGAGTTCATTCAAACTCATGTCCATCGAGTCGGTGATGCCATCCAGGCATCTCATCCTCTGTCGTCCCCTTTTCCTCCTGCCCCCAAACCCTCCCAGCATCAGAGTCTTTTCCAATGAGTCAATTCTTTGCATGAGGTGGCCAAAGTACTGGAGTTTCAGCTTTAGCATCAGTCCTTCCAATGAATACCCAGGACTGATTTCCTTTAGAATGGACTGATTGGCTCTCCTTGCAGTCCAAGGGACTCTCAAGAGTCTTCTCCAACACCACAGTTCAAAAGCATCATTTCTTCTGTGCTCAGTTTTCTTCACAATCCAACTATCACATCCATACATGACCACTGGGAAAACCATAGCCTTGACTAGACGGACTTTTGTTGGCAAAGTAATGTCTCTGCTTTTTAATCTGCTGTCTAGGTTGGTCATAACTTTCCTTCCAAGGAGTAAGTGTCTTTGAATTTCATGGCTGCAGTCACCATCTGCAGTGATTTTGGAGCCCAAAATAAAGTCTGACACTGTTTCCACTGTTTCCCCATCTATTTCCCATGGCACCAGATGCCATGATCTTAATTTTCTGAACGTTGAGCTTTAAGCCAACTTTTTCACTCTCTTTCACTTTCATCAAGAGGCTTTTAGTTCGTCTTCACTTTCTGCTATAAGGGTGGTGTCATCTGCATATCTGAGGTTATTGATATTTCTCCTGGCAATCTTGATTCCAGCTTGTGCTTCTTCCAGCCCAGCGTCTCTCATGATGTACTCTGCATATAAGTTAAATAAGCAGGGTGACAATATACAGCCTTGACGTATGTACTCCTTTTCCTATTTGGAACCAGTCTGTTGTTCCATGTCCAGTTCTAACTGTTGCTTCCTGACCTGCATATAGGTTTCTCAAGAGGCAGGTCAAGTGGTCTGGGTATTTCCATCTTTTTCAGAATTTTCCACAGTTGATTTTGATCCACACAGTGGATCCTTTTAACAATTAAAAAAAAATTTGTATTGAGGTATAGCCGATGGTGGCTCAGACAGTAATAATCCGACTATATTGTGGAACACCTGGGTTCCATCCCTGGGTTGGGAAGATCCTCTGAGAAGGGCACGGCAACCCACTCCAGTATCCTTGCTTGGAGAATCCCCATGGACAGAGGAGCCTGGTGGGCTACAGTCTATGGGGTCACACAGAGTCAGACACGACTGAGTGGCTAAGCATAACACAGCATGTAGCTGATTAACAATGTTGTGATTGTTTCAGATGAACACTGAAGGGATTCAGCCATGCATATATATGAATGGATCTAAATTAGTAGTTTCTGCAGTTCATAAAGTACTGTTGGAAATAAAGGCTACAGAATCACGAAGGTCCTCTAGAACATATTCACGATGTCAGCTGACTGATGGCCCTGCCTCTGTGCTCTGCATGAGCTGGCACAGGGGGCAGCGGGGCTATCTCAGAAGTGACTTCTACGCTACTTTGACCATTAACACACTTTATACTGAGACAGAAAACCACATAAATATATGGATGGTAAATGTAGTCTCAACGCAACTTCCATTTAGCCAAATTTTGACACCTGCTCAAGTGTGGAAATGTGACAGAGGGGGAGTTGGGTGGTAAAGGAGAGAAGTCTTAACAAATACATTGAAAGTACCCTGATGTCTTTGTGCTTCTAGATGAATCCATTTTGAAGCAAAATGCCTTCTGGATTTCCTAGTGATATGAGCCCATACATACTCTTTGTTATCCATACCAACATTACATTAGTTTTTGACTCTTGCAATGAAAAGAAGACTAATTGAGATCTAAAACTTCTTTTCTCTTTCCTCTCATTCACACGGGAGATTTGTCTGGCCTTTGGTCTTCTCCTGCCTAGAAGGCTCTCAAAGCGAAGACAAACACTGAAAGGGCAGAAAGGCACTGTATTTAACGGATCATGAAGCTCAGTGTTTGGGATTTTTAGAAACAGTTCAATGAGTTTCCTTAATAATTTTCGTGAAGTTGTGACCTTAAAATGGAAGCTCATTTGAGAAGTGTGTGAAAGCCACTCAGGATACATTTCTTTAGGGCTTGAAATATTAACAGGCTTGTGTTCATGGGTTAATAGGGTACAAAAGAAGCAGTTGTGGTTAGAACAAAAAGGACGTCAACATTTACAGATGCCAGATGTTCAGTATTTTTCTCAAATAATGCACAAAGGCCAAGGATGTCATGGACACCACTCAAACATGAGTTTCAAAGCAGGTCACAGAGGGGAAAGCCCCACAATGAATCAAGTGTCCTGCATGTGGCATTGTGGACAGGAAGAACCCTAATGGACCAGTACCAGAGAGTGAGGAGTCCTATGTTCAAGCTGTGTGCGCAGGAAAGCAATCTGTCATGTTAAATTAATGTGGTCAAATTGTAGTTTAACTTTGGTACTTTATTTGTATTCAATTTGTAAACCTAGTTTTATAACAGCTTCATAAACTTTTATAGCTCTAAAACTCTTTATATAAAGAGTTCCTTAAGTAGCTTGCACACAGTTTTAGGCTATCCTTATGATGTGATCACTAATCTAGAGCCAGACATCTTGGATTCTGAAGTCAAGTGGGCCTTAGAAAGCATCACTATGAACAAAGCTAGTGGAGGTGATGGAATTCCAGTGGAGCTATTTCAAATCCTGAAAGATGATGCAGTGAAAGTGCTGCACTCAATATGCCAGCACATTTGGAAAACTCAGCAGTGGCCACAGGACTGGAAAAGGTCAGTTTTCAGTCCAATCCCAAAGAAAGGCAATGCCAAAGAATGCTCAAACTACCACACAATTGCACTCATCTCACATGCTAGTAAAGTAATGCTCAAAATTCTCCAAGCCAGGCTTTAGCAATATGTGAACCGTGAACTCCCTGATGTTCAAGCTCATTTTAGAAAAGGTTGAGGAACCAGAGATCAAATTGCCAACATCTGCTGGATCATCAAAAAAGCAAGAGAGTTTCAGAAAAACATCTATTTCTGCTTTATTGACTATGCCAAAGCCTTTGACTGTGTGGATCACAATAAACTGTGGACAGTTCTGAAAGAGATGGGAATACCAGACCACCTAACCTGCCTTTTGAGAAATCTGTATGCAGGTCAGGAAGCAACAGTTAGAACTGGACATGGAACAACAGGCTGGTTCCAAATAGGAAAAGGAGTACGTCAAGGCTGTATATTGTCACCGTGCTTATTTAACTTACATGCAGAGTACATCATGAGAAACACTGGACTAGAAGAAGCACAAGCTGGAATCAAGATGCCGGGAGAAATATCAATAACCTCAGATATGCAGATGACACCACCCTTATGGCAGAAAGTGAAGGGGAGCTATAAAGCCTCTTGATGAAAGTGAAAGAGGAAAGTGAAAAAGTTGGCTTAAAGCTCAACATTCAGAAAACTAAGATCATGGCATCTAGTGCCATCACTTCATGGCAAATAGATGGGGAAACAGTGGAAACAGTGTCAGACTTTATATTTTTGTTCTCCAAAATCACTGCAGATGGTGACTGCAGCCATGAAATTAGAAGACGCTTACTCTTTGGAAGAAAAGTTATGACCAACCTAGATAGTATATTCAAAAGCAGAGACATTACTTTGCTGACCCAGGTCCCTCTAGTCAAGGCTATGGTTTTTCCTGTGGTCATGTATGGATGTGAGAATTGGACTGTGAAGAAGGCTGAGTGCTGAAGAATTGATGCTTTTGGACTGTGGTGTTGGAGAAGACTCTTGAGAATCCCTTGGACTGCAAGGAGATCCAACCAGTCCATTCTGAAGGAGATCAACCCTGGGATTTCTTTGGAAGGAATGATGATAAAGCTGAAACTCCAATACTTTGGCCACCGCATGTGAAGAGTTGACTCATTGAAAAAGACTCTGATGCTGAGAAGGACTGGGGGCCGGAGGAGAAGGGGATGACCGAGAAGATGGCTGGATGGCATCACGGACTCAATGAACTTCAGTCTGAGTGAACTCTGGGAGATGGTGATGAACAGGGAGGCCTGGCGTGCTGCGATTCATGGAGTCGCAAAGAGTCGGATACAACTGAGCGACTGAACTGAACTGAACTAAATAACATTGTTATCAAAATCATCTAAGTTAATATTGGAGAATGTTTTCTTTCAAAATAGAAGACACACATATTCACTGCCTATGAAGTAGTCCTGCCAAAAATAAAATCAAGTTTGAACCTGATCAAATTTCTCAAGCTCATTATTGATTTACAAGTAATCTAGAAGACAGAGAAGTGTGATAAGTGACGTGATGGGGGTACAGTTGTGGGAAACTATGGTTTTGAAATCAAATAAACTCCCCAAAATTAGTTGGCAGTGGTACTTACAGATTTTTTGAAATGCAATAAAAGTAGCAATCAGTTCTATATTTGAAACTTGTTTGGGTCTTGATTAAAAATGAACAATAAGCTAAAAAAATAATAAAAGACATTTGTGAGAAAACCAGAAGTTTTGAATGTTGTCTGGATGGTTGATGGTGTTGTTATTGCTGCCCTGCTTGGGATGAGAGTATTCTTTCATTGTATAAAAGAGGGGCGTGGTCTTGCCGGTTGGGGAATTTTACAGACAATAACTTTTTGTTTTCTTTACGATAACATGAAAATGATAAACTAGATTTATCTGCTCTATAGTAACAAATTTTAAAATTTTGTCTCAGCAATCCTTCCAGATTGTGTTCTTTGAAAAGATGCAAATGTTGAAATACAAGATCAACATGACTTCTCATAGTCAAGAATATTAAAGGAAATTTCATTCTCTCTCCAAGAGCTTGATGTTATTTTAGTTATTTTAGAAATGGGAACATGTAAATCAAATCTGTTGTTGTTTAATTGCTAAGTCATGCTGACTCTCTTGCAACTCCATGGACAGTAGCCCACCAGGCTCTTCTCTCCATGGGATTTCCCAGGCAAGAATACTGGAGTGAGTTGCCATTTCCTTCTCCAGAGGATCTTCCCAGTCCAGGGATAGAACCCATGTCTTCTGCATTGGCAGGTGGATTCTTTACCACTGAGCCATCAGGGAAGCCCAGATCAAACCTAGCCCTAGTAGAAACCATCAAACCTAGTAGAAATCATAATTTCTACTCATATAGTACTTATTATCTTTCCAGCATTGTTATAATTACTTTCCTTATATTATCTTTTAATCATCAAAATCGCCAATAAGTTAGGCATTATAGTTATTCCCCATACTTGGGAAAATTGGGGCACAGATTTGTTGACTAGTTTTATGAAAGTCCCACATCAGCAAGAGACAGAGCCAGGTTGGGGACCCAGGAAGCCTGACTCTTAAACACTGAGTAGTGGGAAGGAGGCTCAAGAGGGAAGGGATATATGCATACTTATAGCTGATTCACTTTGCTGTACAGCAGAAACCAATACAACATTGTAAAGCGATTATCCTCCAATCAAAAAAAAAGAGGAAAAACACTGCAGAGTATTCTGTCCCTTTCCATGAGAAAAACACCAAGCCCAAGAAACAGAACACTTTTGAGTGGTTTAGTGCTTCTAATTCTATTTCCTCTCTTGAGTTTTATGATATAAAAATGACAGAGAGTTGGTCATTCTGCTGTCTCCACCATGCAGTGAACTTGGACTAGGCAAGTGGCTCCCAGTCACCTGGAAAATAAAAGACTGTGACAGTGTACGACCAGAAGTTCTTGGAGGAGGGCTGCCTCATTCTTGCTTTGGGGCTCCCATCTTCACTCTACGATCTTTTGCTATATTACCCAGACAAGCAGGTTTGGGAAGGAATGGCAACATCATTGCAAGTAAGGATCACAAACAGACTTCTCTGGGGCTGAGGGAAATCCTAGCTGAGGTTTGACCAGGGTCAGGAGCAGAGGAAAGGACCATGCAAGAGAGCAACTGTGTGAGACCCTCTCAACGCATACACAGGACCTCAGGACGCTTTCTCACCTTTCCACTCTCAGTCCTGGAACCAAGGGAAGCATCTAACCTCCTGAATCTGTTGCAGGAAAAGCTAATTCTGACTCTTTGTCGGAACTGGTGTTTTTTTTTTTTTTGGCTTGCTTTTCGTAGCGTTTGCCATCAAAGGTCCATCTAGTCAAAGCTATGGTTTTTCCAGTAGTCATGTAGGATGTGAGAGCTGGACTATAAAGAAAGCTGAGCCCCCAGAGAATTGATGCTTTTGAACTGTGATATTGGAGAAAACTCTGGAGAGTCCCTCGGACTACAAAGAGATCCACTGGTCCATCCTCAAGGAGATCAGTCCTAAATATTCATTGGAAGGACTGACGCTGAAGTTCCAGTACTTTGGCCACCTGATGTGAAGAACTGACTCACTGGCAAAGACCCCGATGCTGGGAAAGACTGAAGGCAGGAGGAGAAGGGAACGATAGAGGATGAGACAGTTGGATGGCATCACCAACTTGATAGACATGAGCTTGAGCAAGCTCCAGGAGTTGGTGATGGATAGGGAAGCCTGGCGTGCTGCCTTCCGTGGGGTTGCAAAGAGTTGGACATGACTGAACAACTGAACTGAACTGAATTTCCAGAACCTTTGTCATTATAATCATATATAATGGCCTGCCTCAGAGAGTCTTCTCCCTCTACCCTCTACGTTAAACTAAAATGCCTTTGTTCAGAATCCTGTATGCCTGTGGATGGCAGAAGAAAGAAATGAACACATCCTTTGCCTGAGGCTTGCCATTCTAGGAGATATTTGCAAGATGAATGGCCTTTTTGTTTCTTCACCTCTCCCCATCTCTGATCTGTAAAAGAAACTGATCTCCAGACCCCAATAAGAGGGTTAGTTTGAGACATTTATCTGCCCTCTTCTATTCCTTGCCCCAACACCTCATCCTCCAATTCATTGGCCTGTCATGAGGTGAAGAGCTTGGACTTGGAAACAAAGCCTTTTTTGGTATACAGCTTTTTTTTTCTTTTTTTAAATTAATTAATGGTTGCACTGGGTCTTTGTTGCTCGGCGGGCTTTCTCTAGCTGTGGCAAATGGGGACTGCTCTTTGTTGCAATGCAAGGGCTTCTCATCGTGGCGTCTCTCGTGGAGGAGCACAGGCTCTAGGAGCACGGGCTTTGGTAGTTGCAGGAGGTGGGCCCAGTAGTTGTGGCATGTGGGCTGTAGAGCTCGGGCTTAGTGGCCCTGTGGCATTCGGAATCTTCCAGGACCAGGGATCACACCCGCACTGGTAGACAAATTCTTATCCTTGTACCACCAGGGAGTCCTCAGTTCAGTTCAGTTGCTCAGTCGTGTCCGACTCTTTGAGACCCCATGAATCGCAGCACTCCAGGCCTCCCTGTCCATCAACATCTCTCGGAGTTCACTCAGACTCACATCCATCGAGTCAGTGATGCCATCCAGCCATCTCATCCTCTGTCGTCCCCTTCTCCTCCTGCCCCCAATCCCTCCCAGCATCAGAGTCTTTTCCAGTGAGTCAACTCTTCGCATGAGGTGGCCAAAGTACTGGAGTTTCAGCTTTAGCATCATTCCTTCCAAAGAAATCCCAGGGCTGATCTCCTTCAGAATGGACTGGTTGGATCTCCTTGCAGTCCAAGGGACTCTCAAGAGTCTTCTCTAACACCACAGTTCAAAAGCATCAGTTCTTCGGCGTTCAGCCTTCTTCACAGTCCAATTCTCACATCCATAGATGACCACAGGAAAAACCAGAGCCTTGACTAGACAGACCTTAGTCGGCAAAGTAACGTCTCTGCTTTTGAATATACTATCTAGGTTGGTCATAACTTTTCTTCCAAGGAGTAAGCGTCTTCTAATTTCATGGCTGCAGTCACCATCTGCAGTGATTTTGGAGCCCAAAATATAAAGTCTGACACTGTTTCCACTGTTTCCCCATCTATTTCCCATGAAGTGATGGCACCAGATGCCATGATCTTAGTTTTCTGAATGTTGAGCTTTACGCCAACTTTTTCACTCTCTTCTTTCACTTTCATCAAGAGGCTTTTTAGCTCCTCTTCACTTTCTGCCATAAGGGTGGTGTCATCTGCGTATCTGAGGTTATTGGTATTTCGCCTGGCAATCTTGATTCCAGCTTGTGCTTCTTCTAGTCCAGTGTTTCTCATGATGTACTCTGCATGTAAGTTAAATAAGCACGGTGACAATATACAGCCTTGACGAACTCCTTTTCCTATTTGGAACCAGTCTGTTGTTCCATGTCCACTTCTAACTGTTGCTTCCTGACCTGTATACAGACTTCTCAAGAGGCAGGTTAGGTGGTCTGGTATTCCCATCTCTTTCAGAACTGTCCACAGTTTATTGTGATCCACACAGTCAAAGGCTTTGGCATAGTCAATAAAGCAGAAATAGATGTTTTTCTGAAACTCTCTTGCTTTTTTGATGATCCAGCAGATGTTGGCAATTTGATCTCTGGTTCCTCAACCTTTTCTAAAATGAGCTTGAACACCAGGGAGTTCACGGTTCACATATTGCTAAAGCCTGGCTTGGAGAATTTTGAGCATTACTTTACTAGCATGTGAGATGAGTGCAATTGTGTGGTAGTTTGAGCATTCTTTGGCATTGCCTTTCTTTGGGATTGGACTGAAAACTGACCTTTTCCAGTCCTGTGGCCACTGCTGAGTTTTCCAAATGTGCTGGCATATTGAGTGCAGCACTTTCACTGCATCATCTTTCAGGATTTGAAATAGCTCCACTGGAATTCCATCACCTCCACTAGCTTTGTTCATAGTGATGCTTTCTAAGGCCCACTTGACTTCAGAATCCAAGATGTCTGGCTCTAGATTAGTGATCACATCATCATGATCATCTGGGTCGTGAAGATCTTTTTTGTACAGTTCTTCCATGTATTCTTGCCACCTTTTCTTAATATCTTCTGCTTCTGTTAGGTCCATATCATTTCTGTCCTTTATCGAGCCCATCTTTGCATGAAATGTCCCCTTGATATCTCTAATTTTCTTGAAGAGATCTCTAGTCTTTCCCATTCTGTTCTTTTCCTCTATTTCTTTGCATTGATCGCTGAAGAAGGCTTTCTTATGTCTTCTTGCTATTCTTTGGAACTCTACATTCAGATGCTTATATATTTCCTTTTCCCCTTTGCTTTTCACCTCTCTTTTTTCACAGCTATTTGTAAGACCTCCCCAGACAGCCATTTTGCTTTTTTGCATTTCTTTTCCATGGTGATGGTCTTGATCCCTGTCTCCCGTACAATGTCATGAACCTCATTCCATAGTTCATCAGGCACTCTATCTATCAGATCTAGGCCCTTTAATTTATTTCTCACTTCCACTGTATAATCACAAGGGATTTGATTTAGGTCATACCTGAATTGTCTAGGGTTTTCCCTACTTTCTTCAGTTTAAGTCTGAATTTGGCAATAAGGAGTTCATGATCTGAGCCACAATCAGCTCCCCGTCTTGTTTTTGTTGACAGTATAGAGTTTCTCTATCTTTGGCTGTATAGAATATAATCAGTCTGATTTTGGTGTTGACCATCTGGTGATGTCCATGTGTAGAGTCTTCTCTTGTGTTGTTGGAAGAGGGTGTTTGCCATGACCAGTGCATTTTCTTGGCAAAACTCTATTAGTCTTTGCCCTGCTTCATTCCGTATTCTAAGGCCAAATTTGCCTGTTACTACAGCTGTTTCTTCACTTCCTACTTTAGCATTCCAGTTGCCTGTAATGAAAAGGACATCTTTTTTGGGTGTTAGTTCTAAAAGGTCTTGTAGGCCTTCATAAAACCGTTCAGCTTCAGCTTCTTCAGCATCACTGGTTGGGCATAGACTTGGATAACTGTGATATTGAATGGTTTGCCTTGGAGATGAACAGAGATCATTCTGTCGTTTTTGAGATTGCATTCAAGTACTGCATTTCGGACTCTTGTTGACCATGATGGCTACTCCATTTCTTCTGAGGGATTCCTGCCCGCAATAGTAGATATAATGGTCATCTGAGTTAAATTCACTCTTTCCAGTCCATTTTAGTTTGCTGATTCCTAGAATGTCAGTGTTTACCCATGCCATCTCTTGTTTGACCACTTCCAATTTGCCTTGATTCATGGACCTAACATTCCAGATTCCTATGCAATATTGCTCTTTACAGCATCAGATCTTGCTTCTGTCACCAGTCACATCCACAACTCGGTATTGTTTTTGTTTTGGCTCCATCCCTTCATTCTTTTGGAGTTATTTCTCCACTGATCTCCAGTAGCCTATTGGGCACGTAATGACCTGGGGAGTTTCTCTTTTGGTATCCTATCATTTTGCCTTTTCATACTGTTCATGGGTTTCTCAGGGCAAGAATACTGAAGTGGCTTGCCATTCCCTTTTCCAGTGGACCACATTCTGTCAGCCCTCTCCACCATGACCCACCCGTCTTGGGTTGCCCTGCAGGCATGGCTTGGTTTCATTGAGTTAGACAAGGCTGTGGTACTAGTATGATTAGATTGACTAGTTTTCTGTGAGTAGGGTTTCAGTGTGTCTGCCCTCTGATGCCCTCTTGCAACACCTACCATCTTACTTGGGTTTCTCTTACCTTGGGCGTGAGATATCTCTTCATGGCTGCTCCAGCAAAGCACAGCCACTGCTCCTTACCTTGGACAAGCGGTATCTCCTTACTGCCGCTGTTCCTGACCTCAATGTGGGATAGCTCCTCTAGGCCCTCCTGCGCCTGCGCAGCCACCACTCCTCTGGTTGCTCCTCCCTGCGCCGGCCCTGGCCTCAGGCTCGGGGTGGCTCCTCAGGGTCACCGCCCCGGCCTCGAGCGCAAGGTGGCTTCTTCCAGCCGCCCCGACCTCGGATGCGGGGTGTCTCCTGGCAACCTCTGCCCTCAGAGGCAGAGTGTCTCCCCCCTGCCGCCCCTGACCTTGGACGTGGGGTGTCTCCCCCAGGCCACCCCTGACCTCAGACGTGGGGTGTCTCTCCCTGGCCTCCCTGGCCTTGGATGTGGGGTAGCTCCACCTGGCTGCCCCTGACCTCGGATGCGGAGTAGCTCCTCCTGGCTACCACTGACCTCAGACGTGGGGTAGCTCCTCTCGGTCGCCACCCCGACCTCATACACAGGGTAGCTCCTCTCGGCCGTTCCTGCGCCATCGCATCCTGGCACTCTAGGCTGCTGCCCCTGACCTCGGATGTGGGTAGCTCCTCTCGGCCAAGCTTGGTGCGCCGGCCGGCTCTCGCAGCCGCCTGCGCTTAGTGTGCCGACCCGGCTCTCACAGGAGTCCTACACAGCTTTTTTGTTTTTTAAATATTTATTTCTTTATTTGCTTCTGCTGGGGCTTAGTTGTGGCATGCAGAATCTAGTTCCCTTACTAGTGATCAAACCCCAGGCCCCCTATGTTGAGAGTGTGGAGTCTTAGCCACAGGACCATTAGGAAGATCCTTACAGCTTTATTGTGGTGCATGTCATAACAGATTTGCATTCACTAGTTCAAAGCAGCCTGCTAAAATCCTTGTACTTTCTTGCTTACTTAAGTATTTATTCCCTCGTGTTTGTTTCAAGCGGATGTACTAGCCCTTTATGTTATAGAACAGTAGGGTTCAGAAGGAGCTTGGGGGCTTTTGTGTGTTTGATGGAAGAAAAGTCTGACATACAAGAATATTTTTGTGGGGATGAGTTGGAGGGATGAAGAGATAATTTTCTCCAAGGAGACTGCTCCTACCACTCTGGGGAACTATGTCTCCTGGAGCTTCAGATTGCTGTGAGGTGAGGCAGGAGCTGGTAAACTATACCCTGCATGCTCAATGTGTCCAATTCTTTGTGACCCCATGACTTGTAGCCTGCCAGGCTCCTCTGTCCATGGGGTTTCTCCAGACAAGAATACTGGAGTGGGTTGCCATGCCTTCCTCCTGGGGATCTTGCCAACACAAGAATGGAGCCTGTGTCTTTATGTCTCCTGCATTGGTAGGCGGGTTCTTCACCGCTAGTGCGAACTGGGAAGTAAACTGTGGCTGTGGGGCAAATCTAGGCTGTTGTCTGTTTTTGTAAAAAGTTTTATTGGAACCCAGATATGTCCATTTGTTTCCTGCTCTTGTAAATCAAGTTGGAGGCCCTCCATTCAAATAGATCTTTTTTAAAAAATAGAATTATTTATTTTTGGCTGTGCTGGGTCTTTGATGCTGCATGCAAGCTTTCTCTAGTGGTGTGCAGGCTTCTCACTGCAGTGGCTTCTCTCATTGCAGAGTGTGGGTTCTAGGTGCACAGGTTCCGTAGTTGTGGGGCGCTGGCCTAATGGCTCCTTGGCATGTGGCTTCTTCCCTGACCAAGGATTGAACTCGTGTTCCTTGCATTGGCAGGTGGACTCCCATCCACCGCACCACAGGGACGTCCCAAGTACATCTTGTCTGTGGCTGCTTTTGTGCTACAGTGGCAGAGCTGAATAGTTGTGGCAGAGATCACAGTAGTTCGTTCAATGTGAGACATTTATTATTTGATCCTTTACCGAAAAAATTACTGATGATGGTTTTAAGGGAAGACTAATTACTTCACTGTCATGAACCATTTCTTTTTGGAGATTATAGGTTGCATATGTCAGATAGCAGGGGGAAGCTCACTTTATTGATGAAAATATCTTTTAAGCCATTCTCTAAATGCTGCACAGAAATTTTTAAAATTTCTGTTTACATTTAAAAATTTTTTTTAATGTTTAATATTTACATTTATAAAACTCTGGACCCAATCCTAGCCATGGCAGAGCCATGGGAATGGCTATTTTCAAAAGGCATGAACCCAGAATGAGGAAGTTTGGGAAATACTAGCCTGGTATATACCAAGTTGTCCCAAGATGCCTATTGAATAGCATCAAGAAACTGAGATCACATTAATTATGACAACAGTCTGTACCCTGAACTGCCATGTGCATTATAGACCACAATTGGAAGCAAGTCAAGGGTTCATTATTTGAAAATCTCCTTGATTTCTATTAAAAATAACTTTCCAGGACTTGCTTGGTGGTACAGTGGATAAGAATCCGCCTGCCAATGCAGGGGATACAGTTCTGATCCCTGGTCCTCTATCCCTGGTCTGGGAGGATCCCACAAGCCTTGCAGCAACTAAGTTCTTATGCCACCACTACTGAATCCATGTGCCTAGAACCTGTGCTCTGTAACAAGAGAAGTCACTGCAACGAGAAGCCTGTGCACCACAGGCAGAGTCACACTCGCTCGCTGCAACTAGAGACAGCCCTCAAGCAGCAAGGAAGACCCAGCACAACCAAAAAGTAAATAAACAAAAAACCTTACAAAAAATAACTTTCCATGTAACAATAAAAACCCATTTACTGCTGAAAAGGAGAAAACAAAAATTTTACATGTTGCTCCTAGCTAGAGACATACTGTTAATCTGTTGATATTTTGAGGTACACACCCTATTCTTTCTGGATTGAATTAGTATACTTCTATTGAATTCTTAAAATACCATGTAGTTATTTTGGGTTACAATTGTGGGAAGGGATTTCACTTGGGTTTCAGATTTGTTACCCTCTTGGAAGTGTTTAGATAAAGAGCCAAGAAATACATCACAGCTCCCATGGGAACAGAAGAACTGGTGAATATTATTCTTTAAAGCCTTGAATTTGCTTGATTGGGCTTGGACAGAGCACATTTAGAATATTTAGATGTAGTCTTTTTGTTCCTTTGCTGTGATTGTCATTGTCCTTTAATGATGTCTTTTCCTTTGTATTTCTTTACCAACTGGGCATCATCACACCGCTGCTAACGTCATGAGAATGTAGCTGGACAGAGCAGACCACACAATAGGTGGTCCCCAGGACTGCTATGAAGATGCTGGAGAATTCTCTGTATAAAAACCTATGCTACATCTGTCAGGTGCTTTTGACAACAACATGAGAGGTGATATTTCTGTTGTGTCTAGTGTATAACTGCCTTTTTCTTTCTCTGGTTGGCTCGCCAAGGGCTTAGATGATCAGGGCAGAGGAAAAAGATGCTCCCTCCTTCCGAGTTCTTCCATTATGAAGGGTCAGTTTCACTGGACTCCAGATGCCTTCAGTTACTGATTTCCTGATTTGGGAGCCAGTGCAGAACTGGTATGTACTTCCTCATCAGCGCACAGAAGATCCACAAACTTCAGTTTCCTTGAGGTTGAACTTAGGTGTCACGGTAAAGATGGTGTCGGGGGAACCTAGATGCTAGACCATACCTTCGTCTCCTTCAGACCCGAAATTGAGAGTCAGACATTCTTATTTGCTTGTTTAGTTTTGGCCATCTTGGGCCTCCACTGTTGCTCATGGGCTTACTCTAGTTGAGGTGAGCAGGGGCTGCTCTTTGGGTGTGTGGGCTTCTCGTTGAGGTAGCTTCTTTGATTCCAGAGCACAGCCTCGAGGTGCATGGGATCAGTAGTTGTGGCCCATGGGCCTTGACTGTTGGCTCAGTGGTTGTGATGCACAAGCTTAGCTGCCTTGCAACCTGTGGAATCTTCCAGGACCAGGGATTGAATATGTGTCCCCTGCACTGGCAGATGGTTTCTTAACCACTGGACCACCAAGGACGTTTGAGAGTCAGACACTGTTAACAAAACAACCCAATCTGATCTTTCATACAGAGTGCCTCCTGCTGCTAAGTCACTTCAGTCATGTCTGACTCTGTGTGACTCCACACACGGCAGCCCACCATCCCTGGGATTCTCCAGGCAAGAACTCTGGAGTGGGTTGCCATTTCCTTCTCCAATGCATGAAAGTGAAAAGTGAAAGGGAAGTCGCTCAGTCGTGTCCGACTCTTTGCGACCCCATGGACTGCAGCCCACCAGGCTCCTCCATCCATGGGACTTTCCAGGCAAGAGTACTGGAGTAGGGTGCCATCGCCTTCTCCAGAGTGCCTCCTGGTACAGTGGAAATAGTGTGAACCCAGGGATCGAATCCAGGTCTCTTCCATTGCAGGCAGATTCTTTACCAGGGAAGCCCCAAAATGAGAGAACTTGAATCTTTCCTGGGTCATTATTCCATAATGATCATTTCTCCTTGAACCTGTTTCTTAAATCGTCTGAGTCTCAGTTTGCTCATCCATTAAATAGAGATGACAGTATTGATCATGTTTATTTCACAGGATTATTGGGAAGATGAAGATGAACCTCTTGGATAAGACTCTTTGATAAATCTTAATGCAATAGATCAATGATGCTTCCATAAAATAACATCAACCAGTATAATAATTTCTGGAAAGATTTGCCGTTAGAAATGCAAATAGGCTTATATGTGAATGCTTTTAAACATTCGCATCTATACCCCTTATTACTGTTTATGGGCTTGCCAGGTGGTGCAGTGGTAAAGAAGCTGCCTGCCATTGCAGGAGATGTGGGTTCGATCTATGGGTCAGGAAGATCCCTTGGAGGAGGAAATGACACCCCACTCCAGTATTCTTACCTGGGAACTCTCATGGACAGAAGGGATCAGTTCAGTTCAGTTCAGTTCAGTCGCTCAGTCGTGTCCGACTCTTTGCGACCCCATGAACCGCAGCACGCCAGGCCTCCCTGTTCGTTCCATCTCTCGGAGTTCACTCAGACTCAAGTCCATCGAGTCTGTGATGCTATCCAGGTACAATCCATGGAGGTCGCAAAAAGTCAGACACAACTGAGCATACACGCACACATACACACTGTGTATAGCATAACAAATTAGCCTTTTATTCATTAGAGCAAAGAAACTTGCTATATCCTTTTACTTATTCATTCAACATTTTTTGAGCAATTTAAAGTTTACAAGGAAAAATGAGTGGAAATCATGCAGCTCCCATCTATCTCCTCCCTCCACTTCTCCTCCCCTAATTTCCCCAATTCTTAACCTCTTGCATTAGTATGGTACATTTGTTACAACTGATGAGTCCATATAGACACATTATTATTAACCAAAGTCTGTAGTTTGTAACTGTTGGTGTTGTACATTTTATGGGTTGTGACAAATGGATAATGACATAAATCCATCATTAGAATGTCATACAGAATACTTTCACTCCCTAAAACCCCACGAGCCATCTATTGATCCCCCTCTCCCTCTCCACCCCTCTTCCCCTCTCCCCAAACACCGTTAACTATTGGTCTTTGTACTGTCTCCGTAATTGTGCCTTTTCCAGAATGCCTTGTAGTTGGAATCATTCAGTATGCAGTCTTTTCAGACTAGATTCTCTCACTTAATAATACACACTTTAGCTTCTTCCGTGTCTTTTTGTGGCTTGATAACATTCCATTTTATCACTGACTAATATTTCATTGTGTGGATATACAACAGTTTGTTTAGCCATTCATCTATGAAAGGATGTATTGTTTGCCTCCAAGTTTTAGCAATCATGAGTGAAGCTGCTGTAAACAACTGTGTGTAAGTGTTTGTGTGGACACGAGTTTTCAGTTCCTTTGGGTAGATACCAGGCAGTGTGACTGCTGGATCATATGCTAAGAATATGTTCAATTTTGTAGGAAAACTACCAAACTGTCTCCCAAGTGGCCACACCGTTTTTCACCCTTACCAGTATTTGGCATTGTCAGTGTTTTTTTGGATCCTGGCCATTCTAATAGCGTATCTATTAGGGTATCTCATTTTGCTTTAATTTGCAATTTCCTAACGGCATATGGTATTCAGCATCTTTTCATGATTATTTGTTGTCTGTATATCTTTGTGAGATGTCTATTCAGAGATTTTGCCCATTGGATTGTTTTCCTGTTGCTGAGTTGTAAGAGTTCTTTTTATGTTTTGAATATCTGTCTTTTACCTAGTATGTATTTTGCAAAGATTTTTCTCCCAGTCTGTACATTCTCTCTTTATTTATTTTTAATTGGAGGATAATTGCTTTACAATGTTATGCTGGTTTCTGCCATACAACAACATGAATCAGCCACAGATATGCATATGTCCCCTCCCTCTTGAACCTTCTTCCCACCCATTCCATCCCTCTAGGTTGTCACAGAGACTAGGCTGAGCTTTTTGTGTTGTACAGCAAATTCCCACTGGCTATCCATTTTACATATGGTAATGTCTATGTTTCCATGCTCCTCTCTCAATTTGTCCCATCCTCTCCTTCCTCCAGGGTGTCCACAAGTGTGTTCTCCATGTCTTCATCTCTATTGCTGCCCTGAAAATAGGTTCATCAGTACCATCTTTCTAGATTCCATATATACGTGTTAATATACAATATTTGTTTTGGTGCATCCTCCTAATATTTGTTTATCTTTCACCATTTAAGCTCCAACATCTGACTCTTCTGAAGTACTTCTGACCTCCAGGTTGATGGCTGTTAAAAAGTTTGGACAGTTTGAACTCTCCCGGCCTGTTTACTGTCGACTCTTATTGCGCGGTCAGTTGCATCGTAGATGGGATCAAGTCATCAAGCCCAACAGCAGCTCAACCTCAGCCCTCACGTTCTTCCGCGGAATCATCGCTCTATCATCTCCTCCGAGTCGGCTGATGGCCCGTCCAAGTTGGCCGGGTCCCGGGGAGCCGACTGGAGCTGCCGAAACATTTTTGCTGACTGCAGTCATGCTCTCCCGGCCCGTTTGCTGGAATAGACACAGACACCGATTGGGTCACGCTGAAGACATTCCTGTCTTGTGAAGCAAGTCTGTTTGTATTTTAGGTTTGCCAGGACTAATGAATTAAAACATTTGGACACTCCGCAACTTGCTGTTTATCAATGCCTCTTGACAGGAGGAGGGTTTTTCTTTGCGCTTGCTTTTTCTAGAAGCATGACAACATCCTGGCTGCGGGAGAGGCAAGGAAAGGAGAGAGGGGTCGTGGAGGGAAGCGGAACAGGGAGAGGCCCCGTGGGACGCTGGGGTCTGGGGGACAGCAGGTAGCAGCGAGCCGCCCTCCCAGCTGTCCCTGCTGCTCAGATTGTCACGCTGCTATGTGGCAGGTGCAGCCTGGTCTGCCACTAGGTCTCTACTCCACAAAGGCAGCGACCGGCCAAGGCAGTGGCTGGCCCTGGATTACACGAGTCCAGACACTCGACTAAGTGAGGTAAGGCGACAGGTGTGAAAAGCCAAGAAACGCTCAGAGCACCAGCAACTTCACCAAAGCTCTGCTACCGCCCCGAGGAGGAATCAGCCCATTTCCCCCAGGCGGTGTGATGAAAAGGCAAGTGGGTGCAGGGGCTGACACCGTGTGGAACTCCAGATCCACCCAACTTTGCCGCCCGCCATCCTTTGGGAGGCAGACAGATGTTCTCCGTTGTGTGGAGGGGAGGGGCTCTAATTAGCTGTGTTGATCAATTTCATTCCCACCCCCCCACCCCCCACCCCCCACCCCCTTGGCTGGAAACCTTGCCAGGGATCTCTCTACAAAACCCTCGGAGGCAAATTTCCACCCCTTGTGGTTTCTGTCTTGGTGCAAGAAAGCACTGGGAGATTTAGCCAAAGGAGGAGTGAAGCTTTTCACCCTCAGATGTTCCGATAATATGGTTTGGTGATGGTACAGGGTGTGATGATAAGACTTTTTCTTTTGGCTGCAACTTTAAGGGGATTTTTATTGTTTGTTTTGTTTAATTTGAGACAGTCTGTTCTATTCCCTAGGAACAGGTGGCTAACGAGATGGTTGATTCTAACCAGACGAGACTACACACAAATGTATGTCAGAGCTAAGATAAAGCAAATTTTGAGTCAAGTAACAGTGATTTTTATATTACCCTTTTCTTGAGTCGAATGTTTCATGTTAATACTTTTTCTAACTTAGAATGACATGACTTGAAGTGTTTTATGGTTCATTGCTATTGTAGTGTTAAATGAATGGGCCAAGTATGATTCTAACTGGGTGATAAACAGTTGCTGGTTTTTCTCCAAAGCTATACTAGGTGTTTAATCTAAGCCTGTTCTCTTTTCATGTACTGGGTAAGATGATTCCATATGTATGTATGTCTAAATATACATGCATATATATATATATGCATTTGCTTTGACTCTATAAATAATTATAAAAACAAAATTCAGTTTTCTAGAACACTATTTTTAGATAGAGAAAAGTTATGGGAAAGAATCAGAAACCTTGCTGTGAGAAAATGCCCTGCTACAGCAGTTCCCAGAATGATGGGTAAATAGATGATTTCTATTTTGCCATTTTTAGAAACATTTTCCTTAAAATATCATTCAGAGTTTTTGGTTTACTGTCTCCATGAGAAGGAAAATAGAGGGCTTAGGGGGATGCTTGATTAAAAATAGAGACGTTAAATATATGGGTTTAAATGACAAAGCTATCGTGTATTTATAATAACATCTTTTCCTAGTTCCATTGAATAAAAACAATCAAATATCTTTGTTAAAATGTACTTGGGCTAAATTCTCTTATTTTAGCAAAGAAATACTCATATATTTTCACCCACCCCAATCCGTCCTATCTGTAGTATGTTTTTCCATTCATTTCTATCTTAGTTTATTAATTCAATGATAATTTAGTAGGTGGGGTGGAGTGTGCATAGGATGTTTTAGGATTTTCTTTTGCTATATGTTGTCTTTTGCTTTTATCATATCTATGTTAGAAATGTTTGATAGACTTATAGGTAGTTAATCAGATATTTAAAGCACATACTATTCATAATATAACGGGGGAATGTCTTTAAGTAGTCTTTGGTATTGAAATAATTAAGTAGTCATTGAAATAATTCCATGATATGATACTCATTTGTTACCACTCCCAGATCAATAATTCAGATCCAATTTAGGCTTCTGAGTGTAAGAGCTGTCTGATGCCTTACTGAGATTCTTTATCCCCCTCAATTAAAAATAAAGCACTATGTAAGACCTCAAAGAGCAAGGGCTGGATGGGTCAGTATAGGTGGGTGGAGATTTTGCTCCATCCTGTAAATCTCATTCTAGATGTATTTCTAAAACAAACTTTTTTTATAAGCCAGAAAAAGAATTTTAAGTGGAGCAGGTGTAGGGAAAGGAAGCTAGGAGCTAGATACAGCTTTAAAATAAGAAAACATTGCTTACTAATTTTCTTTTCTAATTTCCAAAGGGCTCTTGGAACGATGTTGGATAAAGTGACCATGGCTCTGTCTTGTCCTTGCAGCTGGAAGACCCAGAGGAAGGCCAAGGCTCAGGTGCCCACATGATCAGCACAGCCAGGGTACCTGCAGATAAGCCAGTACGCATTGCCTTCAGCCTCGACAATGCTGCAGGTATGCTCTGCTCTGAGGAAAAGAGCCCCCTACCACCACCCCACCTGCTGCCTTCTTACCATCATCTTTTTCATGAAGGGTATTTAAAAATGCATGCCTGGGGAATTCCCTGGCGGTCCAGTGGTTAGGACTCTGCACTTCCTCTGCAGGGGCCACGGGTTCTATCCTTGGTCAGGGAACTAAGATCTTGCATGCTGCATGACCTAAAAAAGAGAATGCCTGATATGACCCAGTGATGGGGAGTATGATTTTTTTTTTTTAAATCACGCATTGTTGAAGTGTGGCTTCCAGAAATCCCTCTGGTGATATTTCCATCTCCAAACCTTGGGTGGTTGGAGCACATTTCTTTTTCACTTTCTCCGTTTTCGCTTTCTTTTATTATAAAATTCATGGAGCTATAGCAGTTTCAAAGGAGAGCAAATTATGTCATTGCTCAAACTGCATGAGGAAACGTGTACTAAGAGCTGGCAGTTGGCTAGGTAAGATAAAAATATCACTGTCCTGGTTCGAGTAGCATTTCCTGAAGCCCCGTTCCAAATGCTGGTTTCTCGCTGGTGCCCCCATGCTTCCGGCTAAAGAAACAGACTCCAGCGGGAGTGATGAATGGGACAGGTGAGGCAGACCCTCTTGAAATAGTTCAGTCTGAGGTGAGGCTGCCGTACTTAGAGCCCTGTGCCTTGGCTTCCTTCCGTGACCTCTCAACACGCATATGCAGTTGCACCTCCTTTAACAGGGGACCCCAGGTGGTGTGAGGTCACAGATGTGAGGAAAGGAAGGCTTGAGTTTCTTCCACTGGCATCAGCTTTTGCTTGCAGTCTAATGTCATCCATTAAAGTCACATCATCATACCCTTTAAACCACATCATCATTTAAACCTTAGATCTTCTGAGAATTGATTCCTTCCTTCCCTCCTTTTCTTCCTTCCTTCCTTCTTTCTTACAGTGCTCCCGGAGGAAGGAACACTTTAAAAGTAATGATTGAAAGAGGACAAAGTAATACAGAGTAAGGATCGGGCTCTGTGATGGCTGACATTACACAGCCTATTCAGACTTGACTATGTGCGCGCAGTTGCTCAGTCTTTGTGACCCCGTGGATTGCAGCCCACCAGGCTCCTCTGTCCATGGAGTTTCCAGGCAAGGATACTGGAGTGGGTTGACATTTCCTCCTCCATCAGACTTTACTAGATTACATGATTATGGTGGTGACAATTACCCTGGGGTTCCTAACTGTGCAGCCCCCAGTGGCGGATTTGTTCTACAGGTGAAAGAGGTGAAGCCTTGATTCTTCATCACTTACTCTTCTGACACTTTCCCCACGGCTGCTGTTATGCTGTATTCCCACTCATTGTTGCCCCGAAAGACAATGGTGAAGGGAAATCCTCCCAACTGGTGAATCAACCCCTCCTAACTTAGGAATGACAGTGACTATCAGTTGCATTTGTCTTTTCATTAGACTTTCATTTATATTATTTCTGATCTTTGGAATAACCATGCTATGTACCTATTAGTATTCTTAATTTGCAGAGACAAAGATTGAAGTCCAGAGATCACACTGTTAGTAAATAACAGAGTTATGATTTAAACTCACATCCCTGGACTGGACTGTTTAAACTCTCTCCATTATTCCAAGCTGTGTCTGTAAGAAGAAAAAGAAAACTATGTGTGTAGGGAAAAGGGTCTGTAAGAACTCTCTACACTTTCTACTCAATTTATCTATAAACCTAAAACTTCTCTGAAGAATAAAGTCTCCTGTTAAAAAGAAAAACCAAACAAAAAAAAGAAAAAGCTCCTTCTGTTTTTATGCATTTCATAAATGCAAGATTTTGAGGAATAACAAGTGGTTAACTGGCTGGCTCTCAAGACAGACACATGTAAACCCAAACTCCAGGGAGAAAGCAAATGTACAATTTTCTTCCTTGTGCTTGTGTTCCACACGAGCAAGACAAGTCCTGTTATAATCAACAGAGTTCCAGAGAAAACGTAGTATATAAAGCTTGTTTGTTCTAAATAGTATGATTATGTCATAATTTGGGAAGACACAAATAAATGTTTCTTCATTTTCATTTTAACAAAATTTATGTACAGAAAAGAGCCATGGAGAGAGGAGGCTCTTGCTCTCTGGGTTGCATGAATAGATTCTTCCTTGAAAATACAGGATGTATAACTTGTAATTAATATACCGTCATCTTTTGAGCACTGAGGACTCTTGCATATTTTTCATCAGTCAGTTTTGATTGGTTTGTTCCAATCTCTTTCAAATGTCCCAAGAATTTCCACTTCTGAAATTCATGTGGTTTTTCTTTGATATAGTAGCTTCCAATAAGTGTTGTCATTTATTTCAAGTAATTCCTGCCTTTTACCCCTACAGCAGGACGCTTATGAAGTTTTATGAACAACCTTCTAAAATTAAATTTTAAAAAGGATCAATGCATTCCCATAGATCTAGAAAAGGCACCTGCTTAGAGAATCCAAGAGAGGAGTTAGAGTTCCCTGTTTCTCGATCTTTCTTACAATAATCAATGGAGAGCACTCATCAAAAATGTATGTTCCATGGCCCTACTCCTACTGCAGTAAGTTCCGGCCAAAGTCCAACAATCTGTATTTCCCAATTCACCTGAAGTTACAAGTGTACAGAAAGATGCTTTGCAGACACTTGGGGACACTCCCTCTGCATTCTTGAGTAAGGAGTGTGTGGCGTGTCACACCACGCACCACTTGCCATCACACGCACTGTGCATGCCTTTTGAATTCCAGTGCATGTGGTCTATAGACCATACGTGTAGGGGGAAAACAAAGGAACCATCTCATTTATAATAAGTGAGGAAGCCAAGTAAGCTTCTAAAAAGTGATCCCATATTACTGAATTTATTGTAGGGAGTAAGGAGAGTCCATGAGAAAAGGAGACATCTTTGTCTATGAATGTTGACTTGTTCATTTCTCATAAACTTAATGCAGTGCTTATTCCTCTAGTCATCTTTTATTTTTCTTCATATTTTTCTGAGACAATGTAGTGTAAAAGTTAAGGGCCTAGGGCTTTGGAACTAGTGAGAGGTGGTTTCCAGATTCATTTCCATCACTGTTTGTATGATCTTGTCTAAGTCACTCAATTTTTCTGAACTTCAGTTTCCCATATGTGTTTAGTAATAACTGATAGAGTTGTTGGAAGAATTAAATAACAGGATATAGATAAAAGGGGCTTCCCAGGTGGCTCAGTGGTAAAGAATCCACCTGCCATGCAGGAGATGTGGGTTCGATCCTGGGTGGGGAAGATCCCCTGGTGAAGGAAATGACAACCTACTCCTGTATTCTAGCCTGGGAGTCCCCCTGGACAGAGGAGCCTGGTGGGCTACAGTCCATGGGGTTGCAAAGAGTCAGACATGATTTAGTGACTAAAACAATAATAGCAATGTAGTTAAAGCATTTAGCATCATGTTTGATACGACTTAAGGTCTAAACTAGCCCTTGTGTTAATGATGACTGATTCTGGAGAATTAAGCAAAATATAAACCATGAAGCAGCTGTATGTTTCACCTACATCTCACACTTCTACCTCATGTCAAGGTAGGGTTTACAGGATAAATGAGCTGCAACTATTTAGCAACTCCTTATCCACTTGGTTGGAGAAGGAAATAGCAACCCACTCCAGTACTCTTGCCTGGAGAATCCCACGGACAGAGGAGCCTGGTAGGCTGCAGTCCATGGGGTCGCAAAGAGTCGGACACGACTGAGTGACTTCACTTCACTTATCCACTTGGTGGATTGTGGGTGTCTCTGCTTCTGCTCTTATTAATTAACTGGGCTTCATGTAGTTTCTATATTTCTAGTGCTCTGTCAAAGTCTGGTGGGCTGTGCAACAGAGAAGTACAATGAGATCTCCTGAGGGTTTTAAAAGGCAGAGAGATTTGGGGAAAAATTTGTCACCCAGAGCAGATGGGTACAGCTTCTTGAAAGATGTGATAGTCATCCTGGGCTTGAAGGCAGGTAGGGTATAGAAAGAGAGTGTAGGAAAGATACCATTTCTGGAAACCAGGTGTAAAAAAGGAAGCTACACATCTGGGGCTTCCCTGGTGGCTCAGCAGTAAAGAATGCGCCTGCAATGCAGACGATGCAGATTTGATCCCTGAGTTGGGAAGATCCCCTAGAGAAGGAAATGGCAACCCACTCCAGTATTCTTCCCTAGGAAATCCCAGGGGCAGAGGAGTCTAGTAGGCTATAGTCCAGGGGGTCGCAAAGAGTTGGACATGACTTAGTGAGTACACAACAACAACAACAACACATCTTTTAACAATTCTTTTCTCCTTCAGACAGAAATCATTAGCAAAACCTGTCAGGAAGAGCACAGTTTGTTCAGGAAATACTTAAACTCTCTTCAACCGGAGTAGAGGTCTGAACTGTGGAAGAGTAACCTGTCATTTACTAAGCCGCTCTCTGAGCTGGGCATTTTGCTGGAGTCTTGTGTGGAAATTTGTTTGCAGTTCTTCAGTCGCTTGCTTTGTTTTAGATAGCAGTAAACTAGCACTACCAAGTCAATCTTCAGAGTGCAATGAAAGAGTTTGTTTTGATCAGAAGCAGCAGAATGTCAAGAATTCTTGAGCAAAGGAGTAATATGATGAAAATGGTAAGTGTTCAGTTGAAATAGCCTGGAATGTGAGGATATGAGAGAATGGAAGAGGCTTCTTATCATGGCACACAGATAAAGTAGTGAAAGCCTGGATTAGAGAATGGGATGGGATGACTGAATTCAGACTACATTTTGGAGGAAGGGTTGAAAAGGCTTGGTGACGGACTAGCCTGGGAGATGGGAACTGATCACTGATAGCAAAATGAGCCACAAGTCTCCAAAAAGACTATGGACTACAAAGGGTTAAATAAAGGAAGTCCGTTTTTTGGGGGCGGGGGGAATACCTTTTAAAATACAGTCACCATTTCTAGCCTAACATTAGAATGCTTTATTAAGTAACATTTAGCTAGCCATAACTGCCAGAGGCAGCAATGCTTGTCTTTTTCTTTTTTTTTAAGAATATATTTTATTGGAACATCCCTGGCAGTACAGTGGTTAAGACTTTGTCTTCCGACGTGGGAGGTCCGTGTTTGATCCCTGGTCAGGGAGCTAAGATCTGACACGGCTCTGGCCCAAAAACCTAAGTCATAAAACAGAAGCAATATTGCAACAAATTCAATGAAGACTTTTAAAATGGTCCACATCAAAAAAAAAAGAATCTTTAAAAAATTTTATTTAAATTTATTTATTTGGCTGTACCCTGTGGCTTTGTAGGATCTGGGAATCTCAGTTCCCAGACCAAGAATCAAACCTTGGCCTTGCACAGTGAAAACTTGTAGTCTTAACCACTGGACTGCAAGGAAATTCCCAGGAATGCTTGTCTTTAATAAACCAATGATATAACTTGTATTGCCTTCAAACTTTGAATTCCAAGAGTTGACTTTCTAAATAGGGACTTTCGTGGAGTCAGTTTTCCTTAACAGAAAATGTGCAGAAGAGAAATATGGATCGCATCTCTTGGGTTATTAGGGAGAATAACCTGGCCTTTCTTCAATTAGAATTTAGAGTCTGATGGACATGCAGATTTGATGTTAATTACTTGAGAATTTTCCTTATCTTCAGTGGAGTCAAAATCTGGCACACTTTTGAAGAAAATTTAGGCCTTGGCATTAAAAAAAATTTCTTCTTATTATAGTCAGAGATACTTATTATTTAGAGTCAGAAATATAAGCCCAAGCTCATAGCTTTCAACGTTTATATATTTATTTATTTATTTTAAATCTGGGTATGATTTCTTTAGAAAACATTTAGTTAAAAAAATCAAGACTCACTTTGTTTATGTAAACTGTTTTGTCCCCACAAACCGGGTGTTTTATATAGCAGTGGGAATTATGTGGAGTAGCTGAAACAACTATCCTTGAATCTAATTTAACTGGATATTATACGAATGTCTCTTTGGAAGCAAGATTTACATATGCAAAACTAGTCTCAGCAAAATTGTGATACAGGTGAAGTGTCTCGTCATTGTTTCCTTCTTTTGACTTTTTCTACCTTTAGTATCTTTTATTTCTCTTTTCCTCCTCAGGGTCCCAAAGTTTCCACAATCTTTTCTCTTCACATTTCAATCCTTGTTTTCAGGAAAGACTCTGGAAAACCTCATTCATGCTAAGCAATAAGTAAATGTCAAGACCGACCCTTTTCTCTCTCTCGGTGTGTTTGTGCGTATCCATGGGGGAATCAGTAGGAAGCCTAGGGATCAAGTTCCTGCGGGAATTCTACCAGCCAACTTGGTAAGGGTGGCATTTGAGGACATGGGCTGGGTGAGTCTCTTTGCATTTTCCTGAGTCACATTCTGTCCCAATTCTGACCCTACTTTGAGTTCATCTCTGCATGAGCTGACAACAATCAGCTGAAAACCACTCAAGCTGTTAGAAGTGGGGGCGTGATTTCCTATATTTGTATTCTCTTCAGGAGCAATCCCCAAGCTTTTTGGCACCAGGGACCAGTTTCATGGAAGATGATATTTCCACAGAAGGAGGGGTAGGTTTTGGGATGATTCAAGCACATCACATTTATTGTGCACTTTATTTCTATTATTATTATATTAGTTCCACCTCATATCATGAGGCTTTGGATCCCAGGTGTTGGGGATCCCTGATCTATAGAGCACAGAGTAGAGAACCCTAGTAGAACTTAATAAATACTATAAAATCTATAATACAATATCGATAACCCCTTTGAGTTCGTGCTTCTGATACCAGGTGAAGATTTTTTTGAGATATAGCTGGATTTATTGGTTGGAATCTGTTGCTTAAGGCTGTAAAGAAAAGATCAGCATGGAAATGAATGCTTATGGAGTTCCTGGGTGCTTTCGCTTGTACTATCTCATCAATTTAGTCCAAGTGACGACTCTGCTGAAAAGATGTTATTATACCCATTTTACAGAAGTGGAAATGTTGGCTAAGGGAGGTTAAATAACTTGTGGAGGCACTAGTGGTAAAGAAATCACCTGCTAATGCAGCAGACAGAAGAGAGACGTGTTTGATCCCTGGGTCGGGAAGATCCCATGGAGGAGGACATGGCAACCCACCCCAGTGTTCTTGCCTGGAGAATCCCATGGACAGAGGAGCCTGGTGGGGTCGCAAAGAGTTGGAGACAACTGAAGTGACTTAGCATGTGGGCACTCTAATCAAGCAGCTGATAAAGAATGGGAAAGGATTCAAAGCCAGGCCACTGGGGTTAATTTTACTTTATTACCCATTTGGAGGTAGGGTCCAGGTAGCAGAGTGGTAAAGAATTTGCCTGCCAATGCAGGAGACACAAGAGACGAGGGTTCGATCCCTGGGTCTGGAAGATCCCCTGGAGGACGAAATGGGAAACCCCTCCTGTATACTTGCCTGGAAAATTCCATGGACAGAGGAGCCTGGCAGGCTATAGTCCACAGGGTGGCAAAGAGTCAGACACGACTGAGTGCAAGCAAAGAAAGAAGGAATCCAAATAATAAAAAAATGAATGTTCCTGTCAGCAGATGGCTTTCCTAGTGGTCCTGGGAAATGATGAAGGGAAGTTAGTTCTGATACGTTTTCACAGAGTAGGAAAGAAGAAAGCGAGAGGTAAATTCTATTTAGTGGTGTGCTGAGAAATGTATTTCCAAAGAGTTCTTGGAACACATGTTTCTGTGAGTGACTATGTTTCTAAGCTGAAAGTGAAAGTCAGGTTGCTCAGTCGTGTCTGACTCTTTGTGACCCCATGGACTGTAGCCTACCAAGCTCCTCTGTCCATGGGATTTTCCAGGCAAGAGTACTGGAGTGGGTTGCCATTGCCTTCTCCAGGGGATTTTCCTGACCCAGGGATGGAACCTGGGTCTCCAGCATTGCAGACAGAAGCTTTACTGTCTGAGCCACCAGGGAAGCCCGTTTCTAAGCTAAATAAGTCCAAAAATTCTTACAAAAGGATAAATCAGTAAGAGTCACAAATGATAGCTACAATAATAGTGCCTAGATGAGTGTTTCATAGAAACATGAAATCTATGTTTAAACTTAAAAAGGTCTCTCCATGCAGAGAAATATCACTCAGTCTATTTGATATATGATCTTGTTTGCCTGATAGTTTTAGGTACTGGTTAAAGTAACATGGTGATTTTTACTAATTGACAACCTATTAGGTATCATACCAAAGCTGTACCTTTATCCATATCCATATTTCTAGTCCTAATTTTATGGGCCCTGAAAATTCAATGCTTATGAAAACAGTCTCATCTCTAATGTTTAACAAGCAGAAAACAAAGTTTAAAAAAAGGATGAAGTGTTTCAAAATGATATGGTGCTCTAATAAGAACCAAGCTATCTATAAATCTTAAAATAAGTTTTTGATGTGTTAGTAATGTGAGTTGGCCGCCCTATGTCATTTATTTATTTCTAAAAATAATGTGAATCTTTATTTAGATTTCAAATGAAAGTACTCAAAAGACTTTTCATGTGTAAGTTAAAAATTTAAAAACATTATTGTATATAATGTTTGATTTGATAGGGAAGTAAAGAGAAACCCTTTTAAAATTCAGATTTGAATGAAGGGATTAAACCTTAAAGACCCAAAGTTATGGCCACACTAGGGAAATCTTTAACTTGGCATAGGTTGAGTCAAATTACATAGAATACTGAATTACTCTAATTCGGTAATTAGAGTTGGTATTCTTGATCTTACTTGTTCTCTTTGGATTATTCAGATGATGAAGATAATACCCTTAATCCCCACCATTATACATATACTCACACATGCCTGCACATGCACACACACACATGCACACACACACACACCCCTTCTCTCACCGTTACAACTTTGGCTGAGTTTATGGTGAAAAGATGGAAAGTAAACGCGATTATATTAAGCTTTCATTATTTCTACTGATTATTTCCTAGGTGCTAGGCTTTAGGCTAAATGATTGACATATGAATTCCTTTACTAATAATACATTTCTGAGACAGAGAATGTCACACCCATTTTGCAGAGGGGAAAACTGAGTCTCCAAGAGACGTTGATCTTCCGCTCTCACCACTTAAAGAGTGGCCAACTTGAGATTCAAGTGCAGGTCTGTCTACCCTACCGAGTGGCACTGACCCATGTCCTTACTGGTTAGGAGTCTTCAGAGGCAAATGGTCACCAGGAAAGGTTTGGGATGAGCCTCTGCACTGTGGGCACCGCCCAAACCTTGCCTCTCTAGTGTCAGCTTGACCCTGATGTATCTTGAAAGACAGTCTCCTGGGCACCAGCACCAGGGGTTGTCCTGTAGGTAGGACAACAATTTGTGGAGCCACAGTGCAAAAATTCTGGGGTTCTTTGTTCAGAAATTACTAAGAATTTCAAGACCGCGTACCCAGATCATTAAGCCAAGTGTGGACCGCTTGGGTGAGTGGCAATTGCCATTGTGCGGGCGCATTCCCAGGAAGCCGGCTCTGACCGCCTGACGTGTAGATGCATTGAATGGATGCTATGCCAGCTGTCTCTCAGCTTCTTGGTTGGCGAGTGGAGTGAGGCTTGGGAATATTCTCTGAACGTGACTTCTTCCTCTCCTGAGCTTATCTTCTCTAGGTGGAGAGTTACTCTTGTTTTACCAAGGATTTAGAGTTTGGAAGGCTAGATAGACTTAGTTGTATGTAGGATTGGGGGCACAGGGGTTTGGGCGTAGCGGGAGATGGTTGACTCCAGAGTCCAGTCAAGATGATGTCTAGAGCAGTTGTTCTCAAACACTGGTTCATAGACATGCTTTGGTTTTGGTGACGTTTTCCTCTCTGATTTTAAAAGAAATAAGAACATGGTAGTGTGTGTGTGTGATTATGTGTGTCTATAAAGCTAAATTTATCCAATGTTATTGTTGTCGTGGGGCTTCCATGGTGGCTCAGATGGCAAAGAATCTGCTTACAATGAGGAGGCCCGGGCTCCATCCCTGCGCTGGGAAGGTCCCCAGAGGAGCCTGGTGGCTACAGTCCAGGGGGCTGCAGAGTCAGACACAACTGAGTGACACACACACGCACCACACACAAGGGCATGATTCCCAGTGTTTTGGAATGTGTTCCTGGCTCATGAAGTACAAAAGTGTGGGAAACTGTGGAGCAGAAGGTGGAGCAGCGCAGGGCAGCATGAGAAGAGCGCTGGGTGGGGGTAACAGCACTTATGAGACTCCTTGCCCTTCTTGGGGCCCTTTGTCTTCAGCTCCGCTCTGAGAATCTGGGACCAGATTGCCCAGTCCCTTCCAGCTGCAGCATTCTCTGAGAGCTCCGGCCGCATAGCTCTAATTACTAAACATCAGTGAGGATTTGGGTTACAGACCCAATGGGTCTTGCTTATCCCATTCATGGAGAATCACAGAGCAGACAATTTAAGGAAATCTGAAACAGAATAACCACCAAAGCAATCCAACAGCTGCTAAATAGATGCTTAGACAAGCCCATCATAAAATGTACTATGGTATGTCATAATGGTTGGGATACCAATCAGAAAGTTCTATCTTAAGTACCATTGACTTAGTCACATTGTGCTTGCAAAACAGGCAGTGAACATCTGTTTATTAAAAAAAAAAGTCTCTTTCATTCTTTCCTTTATCTTTCATCCTTTTATAAATTCCTGGGGCTACGTTTTGCTTGATCCATCAAGCCCACAGTGCCATTTTGAAAAGGAAGCCTATGAATTATTTTCTTAGTGCATTAAAAATGTGATAAAGTGATGTGCCAGTTGAGCACAGAACCTCAGTCCCTGCCTTGAATATAAGAGGTATTCAATAAATATTTGGGTAAATAAATACATTTTAAAAGATGTACTTGCATTCTGATTTTTATCACATTATACACATATCTAGCAGCTACTCTCCTTTTTCTTTCTTTTTTTTTTTTTAAACAAAAGTCAAATTTGCCAAGGTGGTGTCTCACATAGCTACTGTACACTCTACTTTGTGCTTCTGGAATTGTCAAAACAAACCTAACTGCACTTACGAACTCCGATCTGATATCACTGTCAAAATGTTTTACAATGATTTGGCCAAATGTTTGTGGAACAGCTGTGCTACTAGTCTGCCTGAGTCATTTTTCTTCTTTCAGTTTGGCCCGATCCAGTGATTCATTATTCTGCTTTTAGAATATTTGCCTATTTTTAAAACCAGTCAGAGAAGGCAGCCACTGTTTAAAAGTAAACACACCACACATCAACTTGGAGCAGCTTTGCAAGCAGCTTTGCAAGCCCTGAAATTTCTGGCTGGCAGGGATGCCAGCTAAACCAGATGGCATCAGGCAGTGAAATACAGGACTGGCTTTCAAACACAGCCAATTCCTTACATCTGTCTTTGGTTTTCTTGTTTCCACTGCCATTTCCTGCTTGGATTAATCCAACCTGATCCATTCCTTAACAAAAATCTTGACTTTATTTTCTAAAATATTTTTATGTGTTTATTTCTATGTCAATCAATCAGACTTTTTTTTTTTCAACTCTAGGAATTCAGTCTTAAGCCTTTACTTATCTGCAAAATTGTCAACTTGGTTCCATATATGTGCTTCTGTTTTATAATGACAGATGTTTATAACGGGCTTTATTAATTCTAAGTCACACCAGATATTTGCTGTCTACTATGGTAATAAAGATGAATAATTCCCCTCTCCCCTTTTTATAGTTAAGCAGGAAGCAGTGTGATTTCACAGGGAACAAGATGGATTAAGTCCCAGGAAGCCTTGAGTTCCATTCCTGGCTTGTCTTCTAGAGTTCTAGAATGCACCATCTACTCTGGTACTTCATAGGAGTGGTTTCTCCTCCTAACAGCGCCTGTTCATCTATGACTGTTAGGGTTGGGGTGCCAAAGTAGTTGCTGGCCTTGAGCTCAATGAGCCGAAATAATCATGATTTGGGTTCCCTGGTGGCTCAGACAGTAAAGAATCTGCCTGCGGTCAGGAGGCCTGGGTTTGCACCCTGGGTTGGGAAGATCCCCTGGAGAAGGGAATGGCTACTCACTTCAGTATTCTTGCTTGGAGAATTCCATGGACAGTGGAGTCTGGCTGGCTACGGTCCCTGGCATCACAAAGAGTCGGACATGACTGAGCGACTAACACTTTCCTCTTTGAGTTATTGATGTTTTATTGAAATCAATGTAAATGCACCTTAAACCAAAATCTGTTTTACAAATGATAGGTTTTATAATAAATGTTACCTCCAAAGAGTCAATAGAAACAAGGACTATTTCTTTTTTAAAAAACCCTGTTTATTGTCCAATACTTTGTGAATGATGAGAGGGATTGAAAAAGTCACAAAATATTGGGCAGAAGTTGTCTCTTCTGAGTAGGAAGAGTCCATTCGAAGGACCAGGGTGAGACGGCCCTCCAGCCTGCAGCAAGGGTCTTGGGAAGAAGGTCCCCCCATTTCTACTTGCTCTCTGAAGCTGCATAGTATCCAGTGAACATGGGGGCATTGTCTTGTAGGCACAGGCGCAGATGAATTCACAGTTGGTACCGCATTGTTATTGTCTGAAGCCACTCTTAAGTGGGGGTATTGTTACACTTTCGTTGTTGTTTATACTGCTCTTGGATAAAATGTACCAGATGCTCTTGAGGCATTTGGCAGGGATGAGTCCTATCCTTGTTTGAATCATCTTTCTGATGATTATCTTTGGTGCCTTGGAGGAAATGTAATCCCTCAGAAACCTGGAACCCTTCTTCTGGATGAAAGTGAAAGTCACTTAGTTTTGTCCGACTTTGCAACACCGTGGACTATACAGTCCATGGAATTCTCCAGGCCAGAATACTGGAGTGGGTAGCCTTTCCCTTCTCCAGGCGATCTTCCCAACCCACGGATTGAACCCAGGTCTCCTGCGTTGCAGGCGGATTCTTTACCAGCTGAGCTACATGGGAAGCCCACACTCTGTCTACTGCATTTTATTAGGATTGTGTTGTCAAGGAGTGGATAGAGGATGCTGGCTTTTGCATTGTATATGACCCATATCCCTTCTCGAGTTTCAAATAGAACAACGGTTTTTATAAATGAATTTGATTATGGTAGTGAGGACATAAAAAACCAGGATCTTTATTTCTTATAATTTAAAACAGACTTGGCTTTTCAATTATTCGTTTTGCCTATATTTCATCTTATTCTGAGAGTCATACCTGGGTTAGGTGTTGTCAGTGAGGAGAGGACTGGAAATGAATGGTGGGTGGACCCACAGGCCAGAGATACAGAGCTTCTGCTGACAAGAGGGCCGTCCTTTCAAACCATGGCTACAGGTCAGAAGTATGTTCTTTTTTAAGAACACCTTTAAAGACTGTCTTTATTAATGCTAAAATTGGTTAATTAAGACTCAGCTGGAACCACTACACTTCTATCTTTGAAAAAAAATTTTTTTTCTGTTCAGAATTTTCTCATTTTTTGTTTGTTTATATTAATTATTTTTATCCACACCTCAAGACTTGTGGGATCTTAGTTCTCAGACCAGGGATTGAACCTGTACCTCCTGCATTGGAAGCTCGGAGTCTTAACCACTGGACTGTCAGGAAAGTCCCCTATAGTTCTGTTTTTATCTGTACAGAATAATAGAATGAACACCAGTAGCTACTCACTACTCTAGATCCCATAACTCTTTTAAACTTCCTAGTGAGGGACAAAACGCTCTACTTCAAGGTCATATTATTCTTGAGAAGCACTTTCTTCTGGCTCTATGCACAGTTTTTCTTACCATGTGCATCCAACTGGCATGAATTCTTTCAGAAATTCTGCTGTAGAAACCTTTCCTCCTGCCCAGTGATTGCTTAGTACAATTCCCATAGTCTTTGTCTGAGGAGGTTAGCCTTATTGCTCTGGCAAGGATAGCAGTGCAGATTCTTGAAGAGATGTGGGTAAGCTTATCAGGTTTCCTCGGATGCTTCTGTGAACCACCTTCGATCCAGCAGCACCTGCCTATTTTTACTGTGTCTGGCTGTACCAAGTCTTCCTCGTGGTGCTTGAGCTTCCCCTAGTTGCACTGCATGGGCTTTCTCGTTGTGTCATGGGCTTAGTTGGCCTCTTTGGCATGTGGGGTCTTAATTCCTTGACCAGGGATTGAACCCTTGTCCCCTGCATTGGCAGGTGGATTCTCGGCCCGGGGCCACTGGGGAAGTCCCAACACCTGCCTGTTGCCGTCAGCCAGTGGAGGGCAGCCAGTGGAGAGTTGTGGGCTCTCCTGCATTAAGGGCAGTGGGTTGTGGTAAGGGCAGAGGGCAAACCCATCAAAGCTGGCCGCCCTTGGAGTCTTTCAGGGCAGAAGTAACACTTCTCTGTTTCACTCACACGTTCTTCTGTTCTCTTGCAGTTGTCCTGGCCACCTCATTATCACCTTATTAAATAAAGCACTTTCCTGCATATCATATTTTTTGGTTTTGGCTAACGTCAGAGTATTGAAAGACAAGCAGTGCTTCACTGGGGAACTACCAGACCGAGCATTTGAGGATTCTGCTTGCAAAATTTGGGGGCAGAGAGAGCACAGTGTACCAAAAATGAGCAAAATTGCCTTCTGCATTCTTTCTGTCCCTAACTGATGTTTAAAGGTCCAAAGATGGTAACAGCAGGACAGCTCTCCCTAGAGAAAGGGCTCTCATAGTGAAGAATTTTTATTTTCATATTTTAGATGATACACCACCTGAAGATACCATTCCTCTGGTCTTTCCAGAATTAGAGCAGCAACTACAGGTAAGCATTTTTCTATGGTCTTTCACTTTCCCTCCTTAGTTTCATAAAATATAGTGAATGGAAAAGTCATCTAATTGGGAAAGACTGATCTGTAGACAGAGTGGAGATTTCACATCCTCAAGGTCTGTGTTTCTAGGACTCCACAGTCATGAGCTCTCAGGTAATGTCCCTGTCTATTTATCTGGCTATAGCACAAGACTATTAAGAACTCAGGGTATAAACAAGTTCCTACATTAAAAAAAAATTATTTTAACCGAAGGATAATTGCTTTACAACGTTGGTTTCATTTCTGCCATATATCAGCATGAGTTAGCTGTAGATGCACATATGTCTCTTCCCTCGTGAACCTCCCTCCCACCCTTTCCTTCCCCTCCTAACTTGCTGTAGCAAGCTCCTCCTTTGAAGGAGTTCTGGAGCGTGGGGATGGTCCGGTCCCTGCTCTCCTTACCTGTGGATGTTTCTGGGCCATTGCAGTTTTGGCACATGGTGCATTGGTGATTTAGTGATAAACTCTCCCTTGATAAACTACAAGGGAGATTTGCCATGTGTGGCAAGATTCAGAATAATTTTCATTTCTCAGCTCCACCCTTATCTCCTTCCAAGTTCTCTGAGAATTCTTAATAGAATGTAATTATTTTAAGTTAAATCTTCTGAATACTTTATGTACTTATGGAAAACCATAATGAACTTTTTGGCCAACCTGATATTTTGTATGCATGATTTATGGATGATCTATCAAAGATATCCTCTTTTAACACACCAGAATTATTTGGAAGGAGCTAATTTATGACACAGTAATTTTCTTCAGATGATATATGATGATTTCAGAAAGATGACTTTAGGAAGAGGTTCTGCTGCAAATACTGGATACTGGCCTTGGGTCAGATGTTGTCTTGAGTACTTCACTTTGCAGTCACATTTAGACCAGTCTAGTAGGGGTCTGGAATCCCATTACAGATATTTGTTAAGTCACCACCTTTTTTTTCTCTAAATACCAATTCTGAAAATCTTTGATGGGGGCAGGGGGTCTACCACCTCCAGTTAGTTCCCAGCTGATGTTTCTCCTTGACTTGGCAGTTTTCCCATTTGTGGATGTGCCTAGTATCCTAATGTCATTTGAATTTGGGACCCCCAGACCAGAACAGCCCTTGACAGAGGTGGAAAGAACCAAGAATGAGCCACGTGCACCCCGAGATAGGGTCCTTTTTTGTAATCTGGAAGCACCTAGGTTGGGTCTGAAGAATGGTGCTCCACTGATGGGGTGGTCCCCTGAAAATGTACCCATTATGGGTATACGTTGACTAGACGTATACCCAAGATGGGTCAACATCAGGTGTGATCAGACCTCCTGGAGGAGCCCTTACCTCATCTCTGCACAGTCCTGGGCATCGTCCCAGCCCTCCAATAGAAAACCTGCCAACAGAGCCGTATCAATAATGTAGAGATTACTGAAGGTGGTCCAGGAGGTGGGAGGTTATGACCACACAGCTGTCAAAAGACAGCTCCATTCTCCTCTAAAATGTTTTCTGGAGCTGTTACCTACAGTACCTCCTTCCTCTCCCATCCCCATGTGGGATCTTCCACCCAGCTCTCCTGATTCCTGAGATATAACCCCACCCCTCAAGCTCGCTTCTCATCGTGGAGGACAACTCAGCCGTTCCTCTGCTTTCCAGTCTGGCATGTTCACGTGACATACAGCCTCCCTTGTTAGGTTCTGTCCTTCCAGAGGCCTGTGTATGTGCTACTTGTGGTGCAGTTGGGATTACAAAATAATAACTCTATTTTTTTCCCCAGTCACAGCTTTTCTCCTTTATTTTACTGTTACCTCAAAGCTATTTTATTATCATAGGAGTCAGCTGAAATTAAGGAGTTAACATATTTTGAAAATAAAATAGTGAATGTGTGTTCAGATTCTTATTCCCCCATCAATAGTGTGGATCGTGAATTCTACTTTTTGTATTGACAGTTTTTTTCCCCTTTGGGAACATTAATGGTCTTCTCTGACTCGTGGATCATCCTTCACAGGATTCATAGCACCCCTGGAAGTTATCCAGATAGTTCTTCTGTTAAAGTATTGCTAGAGCCATTTGAATTTTATAGCTTTAATCCCATCTGACATATATTAGAAATTAAGTCTATTTAATTATTTAATCCAGTGAGACTATTTCGTCTTCATTGAGTTTTAATGAATTAGTCAGTTGAGAGGCTGTCTTCTGCTTCAGGGGTTATGATACCCCCAACTTTCCCACCCCTCAACTTTCACCCCCAACTTTTCCACCATAAAATATGGCATTGCTGTTTCTTTCTTTTTTTTTTTTTTAAGAATTTTTGATGTGGAACATTTTAAAAGTCTTTACTGGATTTATTACAATATTACTTCTATTTTATATTTTGTTTCTTTGGCCATGAGGCACGCAAGATCTTAGCTCCCTGACCAGGGGTCAAACCCACATACCCTGCATTGGAAGGCAAAGTCTTAATGAACTACTGCACCATCAGGAAAGTCCCTATAGTATTGTTTTACCACTTCACGACTAGAGAGAATATTCCCAGCAGTACACTAAAAGCATTTAAGTGAGGGCTTGTTTTTGGGTGAAGGATCTGATTGAGTTTGTTATAAACATTTACCATTAGTCAAGCCATTTGGTTAGGGTTGCCTCTGTCTAAGACTGTTGTCTATTACCTTTATTGTACACTCTAGGGTATGAGTGACTAAAATATAAGAAGGTAAGGATTGAGAGGGGAAAGTTAACACAAAGCTATATCTGAAAGCAGATTCTTATTTCTGTGCTTAGCATAAGCATATAAATTTAAGCCACTCTGCAGCAGAAAGTCTCTGTATTGAAAGCAATAAAAATGCTTTATGTATGAAAGGAACCATCGATTCCGTGGAGCAGGCTGTCTTTTCAGTCAGTTCCTTGTGCTTTCATCACATAATAATGGCTCTTGGAATTTTACCGACCATCATAATCCTCTACAGAAGAATAAAAGTTAGGTTACAGAGGTATATGAGTGCTTTGTGGTTGTAACTGTTTGCTTGAGGATGAACTGATTCTTACTTGTCTCTGAAAAAGTGTAAGTGAAAGTTTCTGACTCTTTGTGACCCTATGGACTGTAAACTGCTGGGCTCCTCCGTCCATGTAATTCTCCAGGCAAGAATACTGGAGTGGGTAGCCATTCCCTTCTTCAGGAAATCTCTCCAACCCAGCGATCTAACCCAGGCCTTTTGTACTGCAGGCAGATTCTTTACTATCTGAGCCACGGGGAAAGCCCTAGAGCCTTATAAATATGAAAAATAATTGATGCTAGGTGATGAGTACTAGCCCTACTCTCTGCATTTAAATCCCACTCATGCACATTGAGTGTTATTTGGACAAGGGGTGTTTCGCCACAGATGATCTCATTTGATCCTTGCAACACTTGTGTAAACTATTATGTCTCCACTTTAAGGATGAAACACGTGAGTCAAATTTTGGTCTACATAAATTTGCTATTTCTGACTAGATCTCTGATTCTGAATCTAGGTAACATTTTTTTTTCTTTTTCAACTGTGGCAGAACCTATGGGCTGCTTAAATTACATTGATAGGTGGAGAATGTTTGATTTGTGAGGTTGCTATTCTGTGGTTGTAGAACAGACTTGTAAAATCTGTTCTGACTTTCGGATGTCCATTACACACTCTTTCATAGTTTATAAAATGCAGCTATAAAGTATTTGGTAGCTACTCTACCACCAATTTGACCCCCAAGATTTTTCAGTTGCTTTGCCAAGAATCTGGACATGTTTGAGCATGTAATTCATGGTGCTTCTATTTTCACAGAAGCCAAAAAAGCCTTGGGCAAGAATAGCAGTGACAAACATTTCTCTTGATGTCTCTATTAATGCGAAACGTTGGGCAAGAGACCTTGGGGGTAAGGTAGGTGTTAAAATGAGCAACTCTATATAGGCCTCAGCCCAGTGGCAGATGGTAGGTTGATTCTATTTTGTGTGGATTCCTTTCCTGGAACTTGGTTTCTAAATTCTCCATGTCCATTAGGGGCAGTGTTTGGGCAGAGCTAGTTTAGACCATACTGTCGAAAGAAAGGAAGTTCAACTCTATGTCCACTTGTAAGAATAAATGAAAAACATGACTTTTCTTTAGGCCTCCGTTTCCTTTTATTTGAAGGAGAGGCCGTGACTGACCTCCCTCTCTTTTCTGAAGGATGGCACAATCCTTTAACAGTCCCAGGGTCTGGTCACAAGCAAATTAATCTTATTAGTAAAATTTAACCACGTTGTTATGTTTTGGAGATTGTAGTTTGACCTATGGAAGATCCGAAGCTAAGCTCTGTGGTCTTTATTACCTTGGGAAGATTATGCTTTTATAATCAGGTGGAGGACATGCCAACAACTAGATTGTAATAAACTTGTTAAGGGGAGTGACAACAACCGGGGTGTGCACGGTGGCGTCAGGCTGACCTGAATTTGGGCCATAGCTCCCCATCTACTAGTTTTGTAATCTGGAACGTGTTATTTCCTTTCTGTAAACCTCACTGGTTTTTTTTTTTTTCTCTTTCTTTTTTTTTGGGCCATGCCATGGGACATGTGAGATCTTAGTTCCCTATCCAGGGATCGAACCCACATCCCCTGCATTGGAAATCCCGAGATGTTAAACACTCTACTGCCGGGAAGTCCCATACCTCACTTTTTGACCTGCAAAGTAGAGAAAATATCTCATATCATTGTGCAAATTAAATGGGATGACAAACAGATATAGCACAGTGCTTGGCAAAATAATTGCTCAATTAATGTTAATTTCCTGCTTTAGTGAAATTGTTTATTGAATGAACTATTGAAGTGCTAGTATCTTCATATGTGTAAAACGAAATGAGAGAAGCATCTCTTTGGATTTTTGAGTTAGGAATAGAGATGTCCTCTTCTTTAAGATATTTGGAAAACAATGACTTTTTTTTTTTCAAACCAAATTGAGCAATAGTTTCAATCCCTTCTAAAGACCTCCCATCTAATCTGAGAAGACAGTAACAGGTGTCTCCGCAGTACACATTGAGCTTGCTTTTTTCTCAGACAGAGTTTGGTAAGTGCAGAAAGTGATGTCACCTCCACAAATAACCAGTTTCTTAGCTTTGGTCGTGTACTATAGTATCTTGTTATCCTAGCAGTCTCTCCTGAAACTTCTTTTAGGTCTTGCATCAGTATATCACTTGCTGTCTGGGAAACAAAGATGGTATAAAATGGAGGATGAACATTCCAGGATTCTACTACACTGCTCTTGAACATCCAGATAAAGCACTAGAAAAAGTTCTGCCATTTCTCTCTCACACACGTATTAAAAGTATATTACAGCTATTTTTTTTTTTTTGGCTGCTGTGACTACACAGGAAACATATATAGATAACTTGGAGCTTTACAATGATACCTTTATTATTATTATTTTCTGAGCAGCCCAGTTTTTAGGCTATGCATTCTCAGAAACATTTGGGACACTCAACTTATCTGTCCCTTTAATACTGCTTATGTTGATAGAATTGACCTAAATATCCTTCATTCCAATATTATATAATATAATGTTATATTATACATATATAAAATTTTATTTATGTGTAATGTAAAATTATATATGTATAACAATATATAAAATTTTATGTGTTTAATATATTATACACATGTGATATATAATAATATAATGTATTATATAATATATAAGATATGCTATAATTATTACTTAGTGATGACTTTGACCATGTAGATACTATGGAAATGTCAATTCTTAAAATATTCAAAAAAATATTTACAATTCTGAGATAAAAGAGTTTTCAGATAGGGCAATTAGTCCTGACTGTGGTTTTCCACTTAGTTATGACAAATCACACTTGTTCATTTGGGGACATTAAAATGAGACAAAATTTAAACCAGACACCCCCTGTGCTACCCCCAAAATAAAGATAACACGGAGAATCAAGGAATAAATAAGAAGTCTGCTCAGCAACTGTAGAATATTTATTTCTCTAAATATATCTTCTGTGTGGGAAGCTGGGAGAGGAAAATTAAATTCTTACGTTTTTTAAGTGGATGGGGCCAGTAGTATTTGAAGAAGCCAAGTAGAAAACGGAAATGCTTAAGCTGGCTTTGCCCCTTGTGGAGAGATGCTTGGCTTGGTCCATTCCCACGGGCTCTTTCCAGAGGACAGAGTCCATTTCGGGAGGAGCTAGCTATAAAACGATGGATAGGATGGTGCGGCTCAAGCCAGCATTCTTGGAACAGGAGCCTGTGGTTTCTCTCTTACTTCATCTTGTTAAATTGGTCCTGATGATTGGGGTGGATACCAGAGATCGTAGTGGTTCACTCACGCTGCTGTGTAATTTAAAGCCCTTGCAAACTCTATCCTTAGGCAGCGGCAGGATGAGGGAAGGGATGCGGGTGAGGAGGAACTGCCTTCTCTGGGGCTCTGACTTCATCCAAACCCCAATCTGTGTCTTGGGAAAGTGCGTTTCAACGTTGGCTTAAGACACTGTCGAGGGAAGGTCTTAATTTAACCTTCTTAGAACTGGCTATGCTGTGAGTAGGCCAGAAACCACATATTGAGTGTACGGAAAAGTTGTTTCTGCAGTTTTGCAGAGTTTGTACTCTAGTGCCCGAAGAATACTTTTATGTTTTCATTTTCTTTTTTCAATTTTTTTTTTTTGCAAATGATAGTATATTTGGGATTTTTTTTCAAACTTAAATCTTTTATTTTATATTGGGGTATAACCGGTTGACAGTGTTGGGATAGTTTCAGGTGAACAATGTAGGGACTCAGCCGTACACATACATGTATCCATTCTCCCCCAAACTCTCCTCTCATCCAGGCCGGGACATAACACTGAGCTGGGTTCCCTGTGCTATACAGTAAGTCCTTGTTGGTTATCCATTTTGAATATAGCAGTGTGTATGTGACCTTCCCAAAGTCCTTAACTCAAATAGGGTATCTTTGGCTTCCTTTTCTTTGAAATTTAATGTTTCATTCTTTAAATAAGAATGTGCAATACATGCATCCAAACCAAGGGAGAATTTAGGGTAACTGTGGAGAAAGTAACAAGGAAAACTTCTCTTCATGAAGCGAAAAGAAATTCACTGTCAACATGGAGTTTATATATTTCTTGTCCATTCCTAACATGGGAATATAAGTATGAAAATCTCTTGACAGAGAATAGTCAAAATCAACCAAACAGAATTGAAATAAAAATAAAAGTGTTATAGATAAATGAGAATTTACTGTATAGCACAGAGATATGTATTCAATATATTGTAATAACCTATAATGGAAAAGAATCTGAAAAAGAATATATATATGTATATGTACACTTATATAACCAAATCACTTTGCTGTATACATCTGAAACTAACACAATATTATTAATCAACTATACTTAAAAATTTTTTTTTAATGTGTTAATTATTATTCCAAGAAACTAATAGCTGTTTTTCTTCTGGTTACTACAGGCATTCTTTTACATTATTTTTAGGGTTTTTTTAAAATGTAAGTACATGCTAAATAGTATCTTAAATCAACGTGTGACTGATTGGTTCATGAGTGCCAGTGTTTTAAATGTCACTTGACGTAACCCTACTAGTAGCTCCATTTTAAAATTGGAAACCTGATTGCTGTGCTTGAATTTTAGGAACCTATTTCTTCAGGCGAACACTTTATTCAGTGAACTCTGTTGGTTAAATATTGTCTCCTATTTTGAGGGCTTATAAGAAGGGAAGAGAGATTCACTTTTGGTGAAGGCTGTATGGTATGACGCGCGCGCACACACACACATTATACCTTGAAACTGAGAGTGGGCTATGTCATGCTGGGCCACACATCCCATTACTCTGTAGTTCTGTTTTTATATCAGGTAAATTCCTGTTGGGATGAGAACAAGATGTACTTAGAAAACTCTTGGATTCGTTTCCTGAAATGGGGTAAATGACCAATGATGTTCAATGCCATTCCAGAGACACTGGGTCCTGCTGACCAGAGGGCACTTCGGTTTGTCCAGCAACATTTGGGTTAGTGGTACACAGTTTCAAGTTATAAAGGGGTGGGAAATTTTAGTTCCCTGGGGAGAAATTTGGGAAGGAGAGAAAGATAGGGTGTGAACAGTGAGTCTCAGATGGGGAATCCTGCAAGCGATGCTTGGAAGATGGGTGGGGGCAGCAGAAGGATCTAACAATACTTTTTGTTTTCCATTAACCTTTTTAAAAATTGTGGTAAAAGCACATAAATATTATCATCTTAATCAGTTTTAAGGGTACAGTTCAGTAGTGTTAAGTGTCTTTGTATTGTTGTGCAACCAATCATCAGAACATTTGCATCTTGCAAAACTGAAATTCTATTCTCATTAACCAATAATTCCTCATTTACAAGCACCAGCCTCTGGCAACTTAAAAGATAATTTTACAATATTGTGGTGGTTCTGCAATATCACTTCTCGCCTTGCTTAAAAAAAAATCTATTTTGCTCTTCAGTACTTTTATTCAAATTGGAAGGATGTGTACTGGTGCTGAGATACAAGTCAGGCTAGGTAAAGACAGAGCTCTTAGGGGCAGAAGACTGAAGTGAACCCTGGCATCATTTTACTCCCTGAAACCCTGAAAGCAAAGTATTTTCGACTTTTTAAAAAGTTAAGAAAAACTTCTTAATTGTGGGCAGTCTTGGAAATATTGTGATATATAGCATGGTCAGCCTAATGAGAGCGTGAGAGGAAATTGAAGATATCTTGAAATGCTCCCTTTCCCCATGTCCCTTTAGCATGATCATACTATCAGTACATAAAAACATCTTCAAATTTCCCACAGTTAAAAACTGCCAACAGGGACTTCCCTGGTGGATGGTGGTTAATACTTCGTCCTCCAGTGCAAGGGGGTGCAAATTCAATCCCTCGTGAGGGAACTGGATCCCATATGCCTCGTGGCCAAAAAACCAAAACATAAAACAGAAGCAATCTCGCAACAAACTCGATAAAGACTTTTTAAATGGTTCACATAAAAGAAAATCATTTAGAATATACAAGGGATGACCTGGTTCTGACTTAGCTGGGGTTTTTTTTTCTTAAAGTCATGATAAGCCAAGAAGACACATATATTTGAACAATTTAAAGATGAATCTAGGGTCTTTTCCGGTGGCCCAATAGTTAAGACTCCTTGCTTCCAATGCAGGGGGCACACTTTCAATCCCTAGTCAGGGAACTAAGATTCTACATGCCAGGCAATGCAGCCACAAAGTTAAATAAATTAGTTCTTAAAAAACTTTTAGAAAAATAATGCCAATAAAAAAATAAGTCATGAAAACCTTAACCCTTTAATAAAAAGCATTTCATGTTGGCAAGCCAAGGGGGAAAACAGGCCTCTCACCTCTTGAGAAAATTGTCATCTGTAATTTTCAGTGTTCCTTTTAAACTATAGCAGCGAAGGGCATTTCTCCCTTTCCATGACTTCTCTCACCTGTATTCTCTTTGGCATGCAAGCATGGAGTCCTAGAATTTTCTGGCTGTCACATAGGTGGCTATGCTGAATTTATCGTGCGGGTACCTCCATGTGGCAGCGTATGGGCTGAGCTGAATATAGTTCGTGAGTGTTCATAAGGGCAGGAAATAGGATGCGTTGAGTCTTAGGGCTTTCCAGTAGGCAAATCCTTTAACAGGGCACAGGTGATTTAATAGCAGCTTGGCAAGGGTACCCAGAATAAATTGCTTTCATTACCCTTACTCTTACACCTGGTTATTTGCCAGTGTAACAGGTGAAAATTGAGGAGAGGGTGGTGATTTCTAGGACTAGAGGAGCCAGGAGTTCTGAATGCCTTTGGCGATGGCTTTATTTCCTGGGGTGAGTTGTACTGTAATACTCCTGGGCACTACTTTGCAATTTATTTCACTGTAAAAAGCATAATGGTTCCAACAGGGTGAGTTTATGTTGTGAATGTGTCCATGGGGCATTGGGGAAAGATACTACATAATAGAATTCTTGGATGAATTTCCATAGATTAGAACACAGCAGATGTTCCACTAAAGGTTAATTTCATTCACATCTACTTTGAATTTTATTTCCTTTAGAAGATCTCTACTCAGAAGGCTTCAAGACAAATAGGAAGGGTTATCTTATTTATCGGTCAGATTTTATAGAATTTTGTAGAACTTTCTAGATTTTTTTTTTGGCATCTTGGGTGAGACTGATAAATATGACACCCAAAGAAATTAGTTTCCTTGAAAAATATAATGAGAGGCGCAAGTAGTAAGGAGTCCATTATTTCTCACTTACTAATATAAAATTAGTGAGATTGTAACCTAGTCAGACACATAGCTTACATATTTAAGAATACTGTGAAGAGAAGATTAGACAGAAGAGCCTGTAAAACAATTAAGTCATCTTTGTCAGATATTGGGCTTCCCTGGTGGCTCAGATGGTAAAGAATGCAGCAGACCTGGGTTCGATCCCTGGGTTGGGAAGATTCCTGGAGAAGGGAATGGCAACTCACTCCAGTCAGTATTCTTGCCTGGAGAATCTCAAGGACAGGGTCGGGAAAGAGTCAGACACAACTGAGCGACTAACACTTTCTCAGATATTATGCAACATTTTTCTATAAATAATTGAAAAGGGTGATTACAAACCTCTTTAAAAGAATATCATCTAGTTTTTCTCAAAGTAATGTGTTTAATAACATGCTGCTAATTAGAACTTAGGATTGCGAACTGAGGAAAAGCCAGTTCTTTAAAAATAAATTCTAGAGAGAAGTCAGCATGTTGTGGTTAGAAAAACTTGTGTGCTGGCAGTTGTACCCCTCAAGGATGGGAGAAAAGCACAGACAGGAATCCTTGTTCTCTTTGCCTGCACATATTGTAAGCATCATTTTATTTGGGATTTGGTCTTTCATATGGTTTGTTAATTGTTGCAAGCATTATTTCCAGGCCAGCATCATTTCTTCAGTTTGGATTCCTTTCTTTCTTTTTTTTTTTCTCTTGGAGTATAGTTGATGTACAATGTTGTGTTAGTTTCAAGTGTACAACAAAGTGAGTGAATCAGTTATACACATGCATCTTATTTTTTTAAGATTCTTTTCTCACAAAGTCTTTACAGACTCCTGAATAGTGTCTCCTGTGCTATACAGTAAGCACTTATTAGTCATCTGTTTTCTATATAGTGATGTATGTATGCTAATCCCAATCTCACAATTCATTCCCTCCCCCTATTCTCCCCTGGCAACCATAGGTTTCTTTTCTATTTCTGTGACTCTCTCTATATATTTATTTATTTTTTGTAAGTAAGTTTATTGGATTCCTTTCTTGTAGGGCTCCTCCTCTCTACAAGTTGCATTTATGCCTCTGGGCATCAGGAATAGAAATCAAGGGGTGATTGAAACAGACAAGCGAAATATTCTCTAAAGCAGAGCTTAAGAGTCTTAGAATGATAGGGGACTTATTTTTCAGTGCATGGCAGGTAACTGACCTGTCATGGGTCTCAGGGCTCTGACCTGGGCCTGAGGGTGCCCTGTAATAACACTGGCAGATGCATGGGGCAAGGGGTGGGGGGTGGGGGGTTTGGGGGGAAGTGGGGTGGAGGTGTGTGTTGGGGGTTATTGGTCCACTTCTCCATTTGTAGGCAAATCGAATCAGCCAATCTCTGTCCAGTGTGGATTGACAATGCCATTCTCCCGTAAAACCTCTCCCTCTAAAGATCATCAGGATAGCACAGTGGTTGGTCATTTATTCTGCTACAAGGAAACAGACTGATTTCTCTTTTTGTGTGTGTGAAGCCTCTGCCGCCTTGTCATGACTCCATGGAATCCATGCAGGTGTACAAGCAACACTGTCAGATAGCAGAAGAATACCGCGAGGTGAAAAAGGAGATTGCCCTGCTGGAGGAAAGAAAGTAAGTGCTGTGCCCCCCACCCCGGGCACCCTCATCCTTGACCGCTGACTACTGCTCCCGGACTGTGGATGGTAGGGGAGGACAGGCTGAGCGTGGGGGCGAGAGGAAAGGAGACAGGTGGGCAGGAGGTTCTGTGGTTCAGGCCTTCTGTGCTTCTGTGATTCTAGGCATGATACAAGCAAAACTGTGCTAGATGAAAGAGAGTGGCCAGAGGGACCAGGGGAGTGTGTCCTACTCAAAACTTAACTTTTTAAGGAGCATTCTTTAATTCAGGAAATTAGAGATGCTAAAACACCTCCTAGAGCCACTTGATGTTCCCTGTGAATGTGCTCAAAGGCCCCAGGGCACTTTGTCTTAGGGTGGATTTTAATTAATGCTTTAATGCTGGCATGCCCACCTCAGGCAAAGAAGCCACTGGGACGGCTCCTTGGGATAAGGTAAATGTATTAGTTGATTAACTGCATTTTATAGCTCAATAGTCCAGTAAGTTTTCTTTTTTTTTTTTTAATCTTCACAGCTTCTATTATCATTAAAGTTCTGCCAAAGGGAGTTAGGCAATTTATTAATTAAAGCATTCTCACTTTACCTACTCATAACTTTATGCTCTGAATTCTCCTCCTTTTTTATATTAAACTTTTTGCTTTGTATTGGAGTATAGCTGATTAACAATGTTGTGAGAGTTTCAGGCGGACAGCAAAGGGACTCAGCCATACATGTATCCATTTTCTCGATTGCGCTAAATTCTGCCGATATCAACTCAGTGATTCTCATTCTTTCATCCTTTCAAAGCATCAGACACTTTTTCTTCATAGCTTTGGTCAGTGTGTACTTTACACATTTATTAGGGAGACTTTTTTGATGAATATTTGCATCTCCTGCTAAGTGGTAAATATCCTTAAAAGGGAGGATAGTCAGGTGTTTCCCACCATCATTTTTCTGAAGCATAATACATAAGATGTAAGATACTGAATAAATTCTTGGTGAATGAGTGACACACAAGCCAAACATATTGTGAGTCTTTAAGTTTCTGCTTTTCTTCTTCTTACTGGAGTGATACATGGTATCACAACATATTTATATTTATACTTATATAAAGCATAATTTTTAAATGACTCTAAGGGAAGCACATTTTGTTCTGAGAGATTTATGAAGCTCTCGGGACCCTTTGAAGACTCCCAAGAATGGTAGCTGGACAGGATAATATGGTGGGGAGCAGCTGGTTTTAGGGTCAGACGTCATTTATGCTAAGACCAGTGGGCATGTTGCCAATATCTTCTTACTTCCTTACATTCCTTCCAACATAAAGATACCTGGACTTTTGGCTGCAGGGCATTGAAAGATGCTCATGAGGAGATGAGAAACACAGCTTTTCCTTTGAACGTCTGAGGCTTTCTTTTTGGGCTAAGAGTTTTCACAAATTGGTTGGAATGCTTCGACTGTACATTTGCATACAATCTGAGTCCTTCAAAGTGTCATAAAGGAACTGAAGATGCCTATTAATAATGTAACCAGTGATGAAGTTAAAGGAGGACTGGTATTATCAGTGGCTTATAAGTGCATCTTCCAGTTGGTGTGTATGTGTGTGTTAACTCTGGTGTTGTGATAGGAAAAAAGCCCCAGGTAAATTATGTATTTATTTGTAAATAATAAATATTTTAGACTGAAGGTATAGTGTTATTTAGATTAGCCCCATGTGTAGCTCTTTTTGGGAGGTGGCAATACAAAACTTTCCCACTAAATTATATGCTTTGTAAGTGTCTATTTTTGTATGCTGCATCAAAAATACAATAGGACAACAATATGAGAGTGATTCATTGCTCTCTTATTGAAACATATTCTTGCTGTTTCTGCAAAACTCATCTTATTTCCTCTCTCAAGCCTATTTGGAAGGGTTTGGAGTTTTCTTGAAATCATGATGTTGTCTTTTTTTTTTCTCCCTAAGTAATTCACTAGATTTTAGACAAAGGCCAGATTCTTTGATTATTTTTTTTTCCTTTCTTTTTGGTAAAGTCTCTCAAAGTCCTTTTTATTCACTCCGGTTTCTGCCATTTGGGATTGGGACTTGTTACTTCAAATATTGGTCAGCATAATATTCTAACTGGTTTCCCTGCCTGTGGTTTCATGTTGCTAGAGAAGGACATGAAGTTCCCCGCCTAGATTGTGAGATCTGCCTCAGTATGGTCTTAGTACCTCTGCTAAATGTTTTAGCTCATTCTTGCCTGTTCACTTTTCCTGCCTCAGTGCCCTTGCTCACACCAGGCTCAGTCTAGAGTCTCCTTCCTTCCTCTTCATCTGTCCAAATGCTCCCCTTGAAAAGAACTTAGCCTGTATCCCTCCCCCAACCATCCCACTGTTATCAGCGCTTTTCCTGGGTGAAGAAAAACTTACTGGAATGATTCTTTGGGTGCTTTTTGTAGGCTAGTGTTATCAGTAGTTACTCACTGGCTGGGCTCAGACAGTAAAGAATCTGCCTGCAATGCAGGAGACGTGAGTTTGATCCCTGTATCATGAAGATCCCCTGGAGAAGGAAATGGCAACCCACTCCAGAATTCTTGCCTGAGAAACCCCACGGACAGAGGAGCCTACAGTCTACAGGCTACAGTTCATGGGTCAGAGTCAGACACGACTGAGCGACTATCACTAACACTGAACCGGATGTCCTGTCTTTCTGATTCTGTCTAGTTCCCTGCAGAGCTCTGTACCCTTTAACCTCTCTTTGTATACCACTCACTGAATAGGGAGTTGAGCATAGGATAAAATATGAGTTGGGGTGATTTACAGTGGCTGATTATAGGAGGTCGTTATATCCACCATGTGGTATTTTTTATTTGTAATTTGTATGGTCTGTATTTAAAATATGGAGTCAGTATCAGAAGTAAAGAATTGCTAAGATAAATTGTTAAAACTGAAAGTATGGTTATATTTTATATTTGTAAAAAAATGAGCTTGGTCCTACAAAGGCTTTGTGTGGTTCATGTGTGTGTGTGTGTGTGTGTGTTTTAACACTTTACCAGGGAAGTGGGCTTCCCTGGTAGCTCAGATGGTAAAGCGTCTGTCTGCAATGCAGGAGACCCAGTTCGATCCCTGGGTTGGGAAGATCTTCTGCAGAAGGAAATGGCCACCTATTCCAGTACTCTTGCCTTGAAAATTCCATGGACTGAGGAGCCTGGTAGGTTGCAGTCCATGGGGTCACAAAGAGTCAGACACAACTGAGTAACTTCACTTTCACTTTACTGAAGTAGAAATTCATTTTGCAACAGATATTTTCCTCAATGGTCTTTGTGTTTAGGCAAGATTGTTGCTCAGTTGCTAAGTTGTGTCCGACTCTTTGTGACCCCATGGATGCCAGGCTTCCTTGTCATTTACTGTCTCCTGGAGTTTGGTCAAACTCATGTCCATTGATTTGGTGATGCTGTTCAACCATCCCATCCTCTGTCATCCCCCTTCTCCTTCTGCCCTCAACCTTCCCCAGCTTCAGGGTCTTTTCCAGTGAGTTGGCTCTTCGCATCAGGTGGCCGAAGAATTGGAGCTTCAGCTTCAGCAACAGTCCTTCCAATGAATACTCTGATTTCCTTTAGGATTGACTGGCTTGATCTCCTTGCAGTCCAAGAGACTCTCAAGAGTCTTCTCCAACACCACAATTCGAAAACATCAATTTTTCGGCCCTCAGCCTTCTTTATAGTCCAACTCTCACATTCATACATGACTACTGGAAAAACCACAGTTTTGACAAGATGAACCTTTGTCAGCTAAGTGATATCTCTGCTTTTTAATACACTGTTTAGCTTTTTTTTGTCATAGCTTTTCTTCCAAGGAGCAATTTTCTTTTAATTTTGTGGCTGCAGTCACTGTTCACAGTGATTTTGGAGACTGAGAAAAGAAAATCTGTCATTATTTCCACTTTTCCCTCTTTTCTTTGCCGTAAAGTGATGGAGCCGGATGCCATGATCTTAGTTTTTGGATTGTTGAATTTTAAGCCAGCTTTTTCACTCTCCTATTTCATCCTCATCAAGAGGCTCTTTAAAGAAAAAAAAAAAAAAAGCCACTTTAGTTCCTCTTTACTCTCTGCCGTTAGAGTAGTATCATCTGGATATCTGAGATTGTTGATACTTAGTCAAAATAGAGTGGACCAAATGGATTTGACCAAAATAAATCAGCTCTTCATTTTCCAATCATTTGGATGAGAATTTCTTCCCTTTTATTTAATAAAATGTGACTGATTACATTGCTTCTGGTGATTGGCTAGCATAGGCTAGACTCACAGAGAGATGCTAATCCAGGTGTTCTATTTTAATTTTTAAACATTTTATTTATTTGTTGTGTCTTTCAAAAGGCTTCCTTCAGTTCTATCTAACCCGTCTATACATAACAATTATCTACTATGTGTCCTACACTGTCCTCATTTTCACAGAATTTATAGTCTTGCACAGAAGAAAAACCTATACAAGATGGCTTACAAAGCAAGATAAAATGAGAGCAAACTTATGCCGTAAAGACATGCTGTAAAACTTCCCCAAATTCCTCCTCTAAGAACAGCCATGGACTCAGACTTTGAGAAGGAGCTTATGGTTGCTGGGGGAAGGATGGGGGAAGGGCTAGTGAAGGAGTTGTTGTTGGATATGTATACACTGCTGTATTTAAAATGGATAATCAACAAGGACCTACTGTATAGCACAGGGAACTCTGCTTAGTATGTGGCAGCCTGGATGGGAAGGGAGTTTGGCAGAGAATGGATACACATATTGGATATATCTATCCAATGGCTATATCTATATCTATCTATCTATATATATATATATATATATATGACTGGATATATATACATCCAGAAAATGGATGTATATGACTGAATCCCTTTGCTGTCCACCGAAACTCTACAGCATTGTTAATTGGCTATACACCAGTACAAAATAAAATGTTAAAAAAGAACAGCCACCGCGTTGCGTTGTGCAATGAATGTTCCATACCACACTGAGAGGGGCACTGTCTATATTAACCCAGGTGTTTAAAAGAGAGTTTTTACGTGTTGGAGCCATGTGGCACAGGTTAAACTGAACTTCACTCTCATCTCCAGAGGGGGTCTCCCTGGATCTAGTTTGAGAGACTTCACAGAAGGGAGAGAAGAGTTGATTATATATTATTTTTAATCTTGTCTGTTGGGTGGATAAAGAGAATCAAACATTTTCTAAGATTACAGACTCATAATAAGGTGAATTTAATTTAAAGAATACTTTCTGGTTTATTGGCTAGTGGTATACAAACAGCTGCTTCTTACTTTCACTGGAAAATTTTCTCTTCTCAGTTGAAAAAAGACAATTTTACTGAAAGCTTTAAAAATTTACCAATAATTCTGACATCTTTGCAAAACTCCTACTATCATGTTTGCCTATTTTTTCTAACCCTTTTGTATGTGAATAAATATATTTATATAAGTACAAATATAGTAACATAAAATATATACATACTTTTTCAATAAATATTATGAGCATTTTTATAGAACACATATAAATATTGTGTACGTAATAGAAACTCATAGAAATGAGATTTTTGTTGTTGTTGTTGGGCTATAAACTTGAGTTGGTTATTTTAGTATTGTTTTCTTTTTGTTTCCTCTGGTTTTTTTTTCCTTGCCATTTCCTTTGTTTTTTTCCTTGCCATGCTGTGGGTTAATTGAACATTTTTTAGGATTCCATTTTTATCTATTTTAGTATTTTTAAAAAATTTTTATTGTGATGTAGTTGATTTACAATAGCAAAGTGAGTCAGTTATACATACATATACATATAAATATATATGTATACATATAAATATATATATATTCATATATACATGCATACATATATTCACTCTTTTTAGATTCTTTCCCATATAGGTCATTAGAGACTTACTGAGGAGTCTGTATAGTAGTATCTGTGCTATGCAGTAGATCCTTATTAGTTATCTATTTTTACATAGAGTAACGTGTATGCTGCTGCTGCTAAGTCACTTCAGTCGTGTCCGACTCTGTATGACCCCATAGATGGCAGCGCACCAGGCTCCCTCATCCTTGGAATTCTCCAGCCAGGAACACTGGAGTGGATTGCCATTTCCTTCTCCAATGCATGAAAGTGAATAGTGAAAGTGAAGTCACTCAGTTATGTCCGACTCTTAGCGACCCCATGAAGTGCAGCCCACCAGGCTTTTCCATCCATGGGATTTTCCACGCAGGAGTACTGGAGTGGGGTGCCATTGCCTTCTCCGATAATGTGTATATGTCAACACATATCTCCCACAGATATTTTATGGTATTTGAAATGTATCACTGAATTGTTTGCGTGTCTTAAAAATGTGTTTTTGGGAATTCCTTGTCAGTCCATTGGTAAGGATTCTGCACTTCCACTTTAGGGGCCTGGGTTCAATCCCTGTTGAGAAATTAAGATTCTGCAAGTCATGCGACACAGCAAAAGGGAAAAAAAAAAAGAAAAGATATAGTTAAGCTATAATTAGTTGTAAAATTAAAGTTATAATTAGTAAAGTTTGCTTTGTGTTCTATCTCATTCAGAGGAGAAGCCACTTGTTGCTCTATGTATGAAAAATTGTGTTAGGTGCTGTAGTGTTGAGAAGTCTGGCTTGGAGGGGCTTCCCTGGTGGTTCAGTGGTTAAGACTCTGAGCTTCCACTCAGTGTGGGGAGGGGATGGTGAGGGTTAGATCCCGGTCGGGAAATAAGATCCCACATGCTGTGGGGTGTGGCTGGGGTGGTGGTGGTGGGAAGATTGACTTAGAATGTCAGGAAAAGAGGTAAACTCTTAGAAAATTTGGGTTGAAAGATGTTATGTAACAAAAGAAACAATTCAGGGGTTTTGGGTAGACTCAGAGTTGTGTGACCATTATCACAATTCTTGAACATTTCCATCATCCCCCAAAACAAACCTGGTGCACTGAGCAGTCAGCCCCCATTCCTCTGCCTCCTGCCAGCCACTGGCAGCCACTCAGCTGCTTTCTGTCTCTGTGTGTTTGCCTGTTCTGGGTATTTCAGAGAAATGGAATCATGCGGCTTGTGGTCTCTCATGGCTGGCCTCTCGCACTTAGTGTGCTATTTTCACAGTTCGTCTCTGTTGCGGCATGTGTCAGTGCAGGCAGACCTTGGAGGTGTTGCAAGTCTGGCTCTAGACCACGGGCAATAAGGTGAATATCGCACCAGAGAGTCACACAAATTCTTTGGTTTCCCAGTGAATATGAAAGAACCTGCCTGCAATGCGGGAGACCTGGGTTCAATCCATGGGTTGGGAAGATCCCCTGGAGGAGGGAAAGGCTACCCACTCCAGTGTTCTTGCCTGGAGAATTCCATGGACTGTATAGTACTGCTGCTGCTGCTGCTGAGTCGCTTCAGTCGTGTCCAACTCTGTGCAACCCCATAGACGGCAGCCCACCAGGCTCCCCCGTCCGTGGGATTCTCCAGGCAAGAACACTGGAGTGGGTTGCCATTTCCTTCTCCAGTGCATGAAAGTGAAAAGTGAAAGTGAAGTTGCTCAGTTGTGTCCGACTCCTGGCAGCCCCATGGACTGCAGCCCACCAGGCTCCTCCGTCCATGGGATTTTCCAGGCAAGAGGACTGGAGTGGGGAGCCATTGCCTTCTCCTGGTACATGGGGTCTCAAAGAGTCAGACTTGGCTGAGCAACTTTTACTTTCGCTTCACTTTCATGTTTATACTGGTAATCTATTAAGTATACTATGTAATCTATTTAATGTGTAGCAGCATTATGTCTAAAAAGTACATGTGTGCATGCTAAGTTGCTTCAGCCGTGTCTGACTCTTTGTGACCCTGTGGACTGTAGCCTGCCAGTCTCCTTTGTCTGTGGGATTCTCTAGGCAAGAATACTGGAGTGGGTTGCCTTTCCCTTCTCCAGGGGATCTTCCTGACCCAGATACCGAACTCACATCTCTTGCAGCTTCTTGCAGGTGGATTCTTTACTGCTGAGCCGCCAGGGAAGCCCAAAAAGTACATATCTTAATATAAAAACACTTTATTGCTAATAAATACTAACCTTCAGAAAATTGTGGTCTTTTTACATAATAACATCAAAGATCATGGATCACAGGTTACCATTACCATTACAAATACAGTAATACTGGAAAAGCTTGAAATATTTTGAGAATTTACAAAATGTAATACAGAGACATAAAATGAGCAAATGTTAAAAAAAGAAAGAAAAGAAAAGCAAAATGCAGTATCTGTGAAGCACAATAAAGCAAAGTGCAATAAAATGAGATACAACTGTGCTTCATTTCTTTTTATTGTCAAATAATGTTCTACTGTATGGTTATACCACATTTATTTATCCATTTATCAATTGATGGACCTTTGGATTCTTTGCACTTTTGGCTATTACAAATAATGCTGCTACAAACATTCATGAAGAAGATACATTCATGGGGATGTATCTTTTCAGTTCGCTTTTACTAGGAGTAGAATTGATGGGTCCTGTGATAGTCTCATGTGTTACCTTCTGAAGTGAAAGTCACTTAGTCGTGTCCGACTCTTTGCGGCCCCATGAACTATACAGTCTGTGGAATTCTCCAGGCCAGAATACTGGAGTGGGTCGCCTTTCCCTTCCCCAGGGGATCTTCCCAACCCAGGGGTTGAATCCAGGTCTTCCACATTGCAGGAGGATTCTTTACCAGCTGAGCCACAAGGGAAGCCCCAGAAGGTTTTCTGAGGGGCTGCCAGACTGTTTCTGAAATGGCTGCACCATTTTATATTCCCATTAGAAATGTATGAATGATCCAGTTTCTCCACATCTTTGCCAACACTTATTATGTCTTTTGGTTATAGTCATGCTAGTGGGGATGAAATGATGTTTCTTTGTGGTTTTGATTTACACTTCCCTGATAGCTGAAAATGTTGAACATCTTCTCATGTACTTTGTGACATTTCTATGATGTCTTGGAGAAATGTCTATTTGGATTCTTTGCCCGTTTTTAAGTTGAGTTGTCTTTTTATTATTGAGTTCAAGAAAAAAGATACATAATTTTAATGGCAAAACATTAGAAAAGGGTTTTCATGGGGAGAATACCACAATTAACATCTGATCTGTATTTCTTGTTTTTTTGTTTTTTTTTTTGCTGCTCTGCATGGCATGTGGGATCTTAGTTCCCAAACCAGGGATCAAACCCACATCCCTTGCATTGGAAATGCAGTTATCTTAACTGCTGGTTTGCCTAGGAAGTCCATTCATGTCTTTTTAAAGTATTTAAAATGATGCTTGAGGGAGCAGTATCTCACTGAGGGGAACATATTGGGATGGAGGAAATGGAGTGAAAGAAATTTGTAAAGTCAGTTTAGAAACAGCCCTATTTTGATTTGTTTTAGTTATGGTATTTAATTTGTTTTGAAATTTCCAGCAGCAAAAGGTTTTTCTATTTCACAAGAAACATTTATTTCTTTGGGACATTCCTGTGTTACATTTTGGAACTCAGAGGTGTTTAACCTGTGTTCAGGGGAAACTCTCAAAGACTGGGGATGAAGAGGGTGAGGGGCAGGGAAGGGCCCGATGGTGGAAGTTCAATTTTACGTGTTTTACTTGCTTGACTTCAGGGAAGTTTTCTTTCCACAGTACCACAGTTAGCAAACATTGAAAACCAAACCTTGTTTTTTTCATTCCCAGCATATTTTTCTGAAATATTTACACAGCCCTCAGAAAGTAGGTTTTCAGGGTTATAAAGAAACAGTGAATGAGGATATTTCTCCGCAAGTGTTTGCAGTGTATGTAGTAATGAGGGAACGAGAGTCAACCCTCTTTCCTAAGATGTCTAACATAGATAAGATGGTTTTTGGTAAGTGATACCATTTGCGTTCATTTTCCAGCAGGGGAGATATGCTTCCTGAGACTAACTAGCCAATCGAGAATGGAGGCCAGGGCTTGGTTTGTAATAGGATTTCAACAAATATGTGTTGAGTGACTGAGTGGAAGGGCCAAAGAAGTGTCTTGACTTTTCACTTTGCTCCAAGAGGCGGAGATGTGGTCAAGGGGATTCTTTCATTTTAGGACTGAGCTTTATGTGAAATCCCAGTGTCCCAGATTTCATCAGACTACGAGGTTACACTTTCAATTGGTGCCCCAGTCATAATGATTTGGGCCTTTAAAGAATCCTCCTACAAATGCAGGAGATGTGGGATCAATCCCTGGGTCAGGAAGACCCTGTTGGAGAAGGAAATGGCAACCCACTCCAGTATTCTTGCCTGGGAAGTCCCATGGACAGAGGCACCTGGCCTGCTACAGTCCATGGGATTGAAAAGAATCCAACGGGACTCCGAGATTAAACACCACCAGTGCACATATCTTTCGAGAATCACTAACCATGCAGTCTAAATCTTTATTTAAACTGAACGCCTCCCCATGATAGAGATAGTACTGTATTACTTTATTAGTTAAAATGAATACTTTAGCTCCTAGGGTCTAACCTACCAGGATTTTCTTTTCCAAATAAAAATCTTTAGTCAGCTTTGAAAGTTCAAAGAGCCACAGTAGTGATCTTCACAGAAGCAGAGAAATATTTGTCCTAATGATGAATCTGTTTCCAGCCTCCTACAACATAATGTCCTTTATTTTGGAATTACTTTGCAGAAAGTCTTCAAGTGCTTTCTACCAACTCACTAGGATTTCCCCTTTTCCTATTTGTTTTAGCAAATCAAACCTTTGCCAGGCATGCAGCTTAGGATGGGGACGACAGATGGTCTCCGGCGCAGCCAAGGTTATGACCTTTTCACTGTTGAGGTGCATCATGGGGAAAACTATGTTACAGGTTCTCGGCATCAGAAATAGGATTCCTGTAATAATTGTCTTCTGCACCTTTATCAAACTCTTTTGAAGGGAATGACAGGAATGGTAAATAAGAAATCAAAGTAAGACCCTATTTAGTTAATTATACATATTGACTTGTTCTTCAGATCATCTATTTATAAGATTATCTTTGTAGCTTGATGTGCCAGGATTTAATTATGAATTGCTAATGGATGAACATCAATTTGTCTATATAAATGGGAGACCTGGGTTTGATCCCTGGGTTGGGAAGATCCCCTGGAGAAGGAAATGGCAACTCACTTCAGGACTTTTGCCAGCAGAATCCTCATGGACAGAGGAACCTGGTGGGCTACAGTCCATCGGGTCGCAAAGAGTCAGACACGACTGAGCGACTAAGCACAGCACAGCACAATGGATGAGCATCAGTTTGTCTGTATAACTAGGTCTTGGACAGGAGGCAACAGATGTTTTGACAGTACTCATTAAATAGATGTATAATTGCATATAAAATACGTTAAAGTAATTTAGAAACCTATCAATCGAGTCTTCTTGATTCCAGTAAGGAACAAATTATTATTGACTTTCTCTGATGCAAGAAGATTGGATTAGACAATCACGACCATTGCTTTTATTTGTGAAATCTGTGATTTTGTGATTTATTTTCCCTACCAGTTAAAACTGGTAATGGATGTCCTCAGGCGTTTTAAACAAGATCAGATATGGAACCTGGACAGTAGCCACTGTTTGTGTGACACAAGTAATTTGAAGAAATGAAAAGAACAGAAATAGATGATCTGATGGGTGAGGGGTTTGGAGGCATGTCTCTTTACTTACATAAGTTTTACTGATCAATTTCTTTAAGAAATTTCTTCAGGACTTCCTGGTGGCTCAGACGGTAAACCATCTGCCTACAATGTGAGAGAGCCGGGTTCAATCCCTGGGTCAGGAAGATCGCCTGGAGAAGGAAATGGGAACCCACTCCAGGATTCTTGCCTGGACTGGAGCGACTTTACTTCATTTTCTTTTAGATAGTTACATAAGAACCTGTGTGTGCGTGCTCAGTTGCTTCAGTTGTGTCTGACTCTTTGTGACCCCATGGACTGTAGCCCGCCAGGCTCCTCTGTTCATGGGCTTCTCCATGTAAAAATATTGGAGTGGGTTGCCATGCCCTCCTTCAGGGTATCTTCCCAACCCAGTGATCAAACCCACATCTCCCGCACTGCAGGTGGATTTTCTACTGCTGAGCCAATGGGAAGCCCATAAGAAACTTAACTCACATTTAATTATTAACATTTATTGTTTAAGTTAAGCTTAGAGGCAAGGAACTTAAACATTTAATCAGAAGAATAGGTTCGATTCACAGCTGTTTCTTAATAGGTGTGTGACTTTTCCCAATTAGATTAAGTACTTTGAGTTTCTATTTATCTTTAAAACATGTGTTGACCCTGAGGTACCTTATTCTCCAATTATATTTAATCAACAAGTAGTTTTTGCAGACTTTATATTTTTCCCCGCTTTGGCCACACTCAGTCCGATCAAGGATCAAACCCATGCCTCCTGTGGTGGAAATGTGAAGTCCTAATCACTGGATTGCTGGGGAATTCCCTATATTCTTTTTCAAACCATTTTTAAAAACCATTTTAAACCATTTAAGTATAGTTAATTTACAATGTTAGGTTAGTTTTAGGTGTACAGCAAAATTATTCAGTTATGTATACATACACATATAAATTTTTTTCAAGTTCTTTTCCATTATAGGTTATTATAAGATTTGAGTAAGGTTCCCTGTGGTGTAGGTCCTTGTTATTTATCTATTTTATATATGGTAGTGTGTATATGTTAATTCCAAACTTCTAATTTGTCTTTGGGAGCCTTTGTGTTCTAAACACCATGGAAGATTCAAAGATCAATTAGAGCCCAAAGGAACTTCATGTGTGTGAGTATCAGTGTTCCAGGTTATCTTCCCTTTGTCCCTGCTGGGCTGTTTCTTTCCAATGCATGATTTTGCTCAGTGGTCGCCAAACTGAGTACACAAGGTAGTCCATTGAATGCAGGAAGAAAATACTACAACTTCTATTCTTATTTGCTTTTTTGCCCTTTTTCTAAGGCAACTTTATTTTGACAGTTTCAAATTTATAGAAAAGTTGCAAAACTGATATGAAGAACCCCCATATTTTCTTTATTGCATTCACCAGTTATTAAAAATTTCCCCAGTTGTGCTTTATTCTCCCTCTTCCCAAGGCTGCACACTACTGGGGTTCTTTCTCTCTTAGAGAGTTAGGATACGTATCTATCTATATCACACGTACATATATAGATTAAATACTGAAAAGTAAAAGTGAAGTCGCTCAGTTGTGTCTGACTCTTTGCGACCCCGTGGACTGTAGCCTACCAGGCTCCTCCATCCATGGAATTTTCTAGGCAAGAGTACTGGAGTGGGTTGCCATTTCTTTCTCCAGGGGATCTTCCTGACCTGGGGATCGAACCTGGGCCTCCCACATTGAGGGCAGATGCTTTACTATCTGAGCACCAAGGAATCCCATATATATACAGATATATATGTGTATGTCAATATCAATATCTATATCTCTATCATGTTCCATTGTCCTAAATACTTCAGTGATGTTTTCTAAGGACAAGGACATTCTGTCACTTGACCTCAGTACAATAATTAAAATTAAGAAATTTAGCATTGACACGGTACTGTTATCTAATTCATAGTCTGTATTTAGATTACATCCCCTAGTGGCTCAGCTGTAAAGAACCCATTTGCAAATGCAGGAGACACGAGTTTGATTCTTGAGTCTGGAAGATCCCCTAAGGAGATGGCTACCCACGCTGGTATTTTTGCCTGGGAAATCCCATGGACAGAGAAGACTGGCAGGCTACAGTCCCTGGGTCACAAAAGTTGGACATGACTTAGCAACTAAACGGCAGCAACAACAACTTGTATCACCTTCCCTATAATGTCCTCCACCGCTTTTTTCCCCTAGTCCAGAACTGCATATTGATTTTGTTGTCATTTCTCTTTAGTTTTTTTAGCATGTGAAACAGTTGTTTTTAACATTTTGAAAAGTATAGGCTAGCTATTTATTTTAGCATTTCCCTCAATTTGAGGTTGTCTGCTATTTGCATTTTTTGGAAGGAATACCCAGGTGGCGCTAGTGGTAAAGAATCTGAGATGTGGGTTCAGTCCCTGGATGGGGAAGATCCCCTGGAGGAGCATGATAACCCACTCCAGTATTCTTGCTTGGAGAATCCCATGGACAGAGGAGCCTGCACAGCTGCAGTCCATAGAGTCACAAGGAGTCAGCCACGCCTGAAGCGACTTAGCAGAGCACGCACACACCACAGAAAAGATGTAGGGTCTTTTGTGATGCATGCAACATCTACTGATCTCGTTACTAGAAATGTCGAGTTTGATCACTTGGCTCAAGTGGTCTTCTAGGTCTCTGCACTTTTTCCTACAGAGGAGGAAGAAATGTGGCATACCTTTATATGGAGGTAAAGGAGACTTCAGTTAAATCTAGTTTAGGATTAACTGACACATATAAGGGGAGTGGACCTGTTCTGGGTTGTCATGTTTATTAATGGTTTCCTAGGTGGTGCTAGTGGTAAAGAGTCTGCCGGCCAATGCCGGAGATGCAAGATATTCGGGCTCAGTCTCTGGATTGGGAAGATCCCCTGGGATAGGAAATGGCAAGCCACTCCAGGATTCTTACCAAGAAAATCCCATGGAGGGAGGAGCCTAGCAGGCTACAGTCCATGGGATTGTGTGCCCCCACCCCCAATTTATTAAATCTAAACATGGACTACACATCTTTAACTCCTTATTATGTGTATTTACATCAATGAATTACTTACAAATATTTATTGAAAACTGATTTTGTTTAAGGCCTTATCACTACAGGCTCCTTCCAATAACCTTAGCCTGCTTCCTGAATTCTCCAGTCAGACTCCTACCAAATGTAGATAAATCATTTTGTAGTTAAAGTGACAAGATATACATAAGGACAAGAGAAAGACATGGATAATAAAACCTGCAGGAAGCAGCTGGAATTTCTTAGTTCGAAGAAACTTAGTCAAGGTTTGTTAAACTCATAAAACAAAAGAAGTAATATCTGAACTTGAAAGACAAAACTTAATGGATGAGGGACAAATTATAGTCCCTCTACCCTTAAGACAGTAGCATCTTAAGTTGTAAACAAATTTTTCTGCTTTTTTCTCCAAAATAGTGGTAACATTTACAGTTAGTTGAACTCTTTAAAGGATTACCTTTCTGACTGTTGATGGACTTATTGAGCTATTTGAAAAAGTATTTTAAGTATTTTGGATAAAATAAAGGGAGCTAACATTTGTGAAGCTGGAAAAATGACATTAAGTCACTGGAGAAGCAGAGATGGGTCCGATTTAGCAGAGCGGAATGACATATTCGGCTTCCAGTATGCTGTTGCTGTGTAATTTAATTTGTTTCATTACGGTTTGTGCTTCTGCCTCACCTGCCCCGTGCATCTTCAGAAAGAAGCTCATTGCAAAGCTGGATCAGGCAGAAAAGGAGAAGCTGGACGCCGCTCAGCTGGCCCGGGAATTCGAGGCACTGACGGAGGAGAATCGGACACTGAAGCTGGCCCAGTCCCAGTGTGTAGAACAACTGGAGAAACTGAGAATCCAGTATCAGAAGAGACAGGGCTCATCCTAACTTGACATGATTCAATGTGAGCGTAAGAGGCTGGTGACTGCTGTGCACTGGGCAAAATATTTTTATTTTAAAGGGGTAGCGAGTAAAATCTGTTGCTTCTCCTTATTACACACACGGCCAAGGTCGACACTAATGAATTGCATGCTTGCCAGTCTAGTTGGACAGAAAGACTACTTTCTTTTAAATAAGATAATGAAAGCAAACCTTTACCAGATGTTACTAGAGATCATAATTCGTTTCAAAACATTTTTTCCCCTTATTTAGCAAGGCATGATCATACTGTATATATCCGGGTAGAAAATGATAGAGAACACTGACTGTTTCTACTAAGAATCACGAGCAGAATTCAGCCATGAAACAGACTAGTAAGATGCTCACTGCAGTTTTCACACCTGTGTATTTTTAAATTTCATGTCTTTAATATTTCAACTGTGCTCCAATGTGAACTGTCAGAAACTTCACTGCATATATTCATTTTCACCAGTTAGGTTTAATCCCTCAGTGATTGATTGCCCTGAGAATACATGGTTGCACATCATAAAAGCTTTCTCATGAAAATATTAGCAGCAAGCATGTTTGTGTCAGTGCACATTTGCAGTGCTAACTTGCTGTTGTAATAAAAACTGATAAAGGTGTATTTTCTTCATGCCATGTTACCTCTTGGTAAACATTTCTGCCTTTGCTTGTGTGTGTTCTGGGGGAAACGGAAAGGTATTGTTTGGACATTACTTTGGTGGGTTCCCATGTAAACATCAGTAAAATTCTAACTACCCCTCTGTTTTGTTTAAGGAGATGTTTTGAGTCAATGGTGACTAATAAGAATACATGAGTAAATTCGGGATTAATATGATCTTCCCCTGTTGTATCTATCACAATATTTCCCCAAACTGATCTCTTTCTTTTATGTCCATTTCTATTCTTGTAACTTCTTTTTCATTAAACATGGATCAAAATTCTCCAGTCTGTATTTTGTTCCTTTTTAACCTTAATTTATGCTAAAAGTTGGCATAAGCTAACCCTAGTCAGAATTTGCTCTTAGTTGTATTTGCAAGTGCCAAAAAAGCAGTGAAGTCTCTTTTCTTGGTAAGATTGTGGTTTCTCATATAAATAATTTAGACCTCTATCCTGCAATGATGCATTAATGTCTTAAAGTATTTGCCCAGAAAACATAAAACAGAATAGCTGATTAAAGCACTAAGATGGCCTGGGGGTAGACTGGTTGTTATTAACTGGGGTTGATGCCCTCAAGGGACATTTGGCAGATTCTGGTTGTTGTCATGACTAGAATGGAGAGTGCTACTTGCATTTAGAGAGGAGAGGCCAGGGATGCTGCTGGACATCCCGCCATGCACAGACATCACAACAATGAAGAACTGTTTAGCCCAGGCTTCCTTTATGGCTCAAGTGGTAAAGAATCCGCCTGCAATGTGGGAGACCTGGGTTCAGTCCCTGGGTTGGGAAGATCCCCCAGAGAAGGGAAAGGCTACCCACGCCAGTATTCTGGTCTGGAGAATTCCATGGACTGTATAGTCCACAGGGTCACAGAGAGTCAGACACGACTGAGCAACTTTCACTTTCAACGTGCCAATGGCGCTGAGGTCGATGTACCTTAGACTAATCCCTGGACAGTCGGGCAAATGCCAAGGGGAAACATGATGCAGGGCCATGGGTTTCTTGTCCTGTGCTGTATTTTCATAAGGTCCTTAGCATCCTCAGCCTCAGCCTTCTCATTTATAAGATGAAGCTTCCTGATGGATCTCAAATTTGAAATGTTATGCGAGCCTATTCACCCTTAGGCTGCTTTGCAGAGTGCAGAGTGCTCAGCTTGGGGCTCTGTGATGACCTAGGTGGGCGGGATGGGGGGGAGGGTGAGAGGGAGGCCCAAGAAGGAGGGGATGTATGTATACATATGGCTGATCTGCCAGCAGAAACCCACGTTGTAAGGGAGCTATACCCCAATTAAAACAACAGCAAAAATAAAATGCCAAAGATAGAAAAAGCAAAACAAAACAAACATTTAACCGAAGGTGAAAGTCCCTATTATCCTGTTAGAATCCTCTTTCTTCAGTGACCTCAAGACATAAATACTAATATAGAGGAGGATTTGTTCACTAAATTTATATGTTTCTAAGGTTAATGGAATGGATCCGTGGTAAGTTACTGATCTTTGTCTACAAGGATTAGTTTTTGTTCACTGCTCATCACAAGAAGGTTACACATATTTACAGAATGCAAGCAGTCATGGCACCTTAAAGAAAACGGTGGGGCGGCGGAGGGCGAGGAGCAGGGAAATAAAGTTCCAAAATCTTGCCACTCTACTAGAATGGAAATAATCTTACAAGGTCAAAATGCTTGAACATGCTTGCTATTATGTTAAGGAGACACTAAGTAAATAGTTTTCATATCTCTGCATATCTAAATAGTTTTCATATCAGTCTCAGCCTGAAATTTTATTATATTCCCCAAAGATATCTATTCATGACTCAAAAGCCAACATCTCTCTAGGTTTGCGTGTATATGTTTTAATATTTTTTAAATTGAAGTATAGTTGATTTTTAACAGTGTGGTATTAGTTTCAGATATACAACACAGTGATTCATTATAGGAGTGTGAGTTTTAAGCAGATTTTATTATTTAAAAATATGGAAACAAGATTTCTCTGGTGATCCAGTGGTTAAGAATCCGCTTGCCAGTGCGGGGGACACGGGTCTGATTCCTGGTCCGGGAGGATTGCACATGCCACAGGGCAACTAGGCCAGTGCGTCGTAACTACCGAGCCTGCATGAGTCCTAGAGCCTGTGAGCCACCGCTACGGAGCCCACACACTCTGGACCCTGTGCTCCGCAATAAGAGAAGCCACCTCAAGAGAAACCCACAGCCCTGCTCACCGCAACTAGAGAAAACTCCATGCAGCAATGAAGACCCAGCACAACCATAAACAGAAACAGATAAAATTAAGGACAAAAATATGCAAGCATCATCTACTTCTCTAGCATTGCCAGGGAAATCCAAAGGCAAAATTTCTCATTGTCATTTTCATCTTTTCATTCATTTGACAATCCCTCCCCATCTTATTTACACTGCTTATCATCTATATAACACAGAATCATTTAAGAATTTTCTCTCTTCAAATATATTTGCAATGTTCTTGTGATTAGCAGTAACGAGAAGTTTATAGAGCATTGAAAATGAGCACAGAGGTTCTGTTAGTATTAAAATGAAGGTACTTGAATGCAAGGAAAATGTAACCCACATTATACTCTGTAATTGCTCTGCTAAAGAATTTGCTGTTTGTGAGTCGTTCAGTTTGTGTAGACCTGAGAAGAATGTGGTTACAGGTGACTGAAAGTCCAGTCTCTCGTCATCGGTGTTGGTGTCTCTGTCACTCTGGTGCCTGAGCTGGGATGTATTATTAACACGGTGCAAACAAGGAACTAAGAGGGATCTGGAAGTCAGTTCCACAGAAGTTTACTATTTATTTACCAAGTGCAAGGCAGAGTAGTCACAATAGGAACCCAAAAGTGAAGGACTCAGTGCCAGCCTTCCACTCTTTGAGGAGTGGCAGTCTTCCCAGAGGGTATATCTAGGATGTTAGTGAGAAATGAAGTTGGGAAATTCCACTGGGCCCTGTTTGTGGGAGGGTTTGGACAAAACAAGCACTTTGTAAAAGGAGTGAATGATCAGGGCTGGACTTGAAGATAATAAGGTTGTGGGGCACAGACTGCGTGGAACTAGAGACACAAGGAATTGTTAGGAGGTCAATAGGAAGGGGTGTGTGGAGGCAACAGCAGGGATGGAGCACAGACTAGGAGCGTCGGGACAGACATAGTGAGAAGGAGAATTCAGGTGCCTTGGGATGGATGGCGTGTGTCGCTGAAGGTGAAGAGAAGTGACATTTGAGGAGCCCCTTCCATGCCAGACAATCCAGCTCCATCACATTGGCTGTATTATTTCTCAGAACAGCCTGAGAGGTAGCTGTAATTATCCCCATTCTCCAAAGCCAGAAATAAGGACCCAGAATTTGTACAGTGTTCAGTGATCACCAGGGCTGGGATTCAAACGAAAACTGACTTCTTCCCTCCCTCTCTCCATTCCTTCCTTCACTCCTTCCTTCCCCTTTTGCTTCCTTCGTTTCTTTTTCTCTCCCTTTCTTTCCTCCTTTCCTTCTCTCTTTCACTGAATCCTTGTACTTTGCCAGGCATTCTCGAAAGTGCCAGAGATACACAGTGAACTACAGAAATGTGGGTCCAGTACTCAAGGAACCCTTAGTCTAGTAAGAGAGGTAACCATTTACTTAAATACCTACTCATGCGTGCGTGTGCCCTAAGTCCCGTCTGTTGCATCCCACTCTTTGCGACCCCATGGACTGTAGTACCCAGGAAGCTCCTCTGTCCATTCCATGGGATTCTCCAGGAAAGAATGCTGGAGTGGGCTGCCAACCCAGGGATTGAATCTGCATCTCCTGCAGCGTCTCCTGCATTGGCAGGTGGGTTCTTTACCTCTACTGCCACCTACTGCTAAGTTACTTCAGTCGTGTCCGACTCTGCGTGACCCCATAGACGGCAGCCCACCAGGCTCCCCCGTCCCTGGGATTCTCCAGGCAAGAACACTGGAGTGGGTTGCCATTTCCTTCTCCAGTGCATGAAAGTGAAAAGTGAAAGTGAAGTTGCTCAGTCGTGTCCTGCTCTTCGCGACCACATGAACTGCAGCCCACCAGGCTCCTCCGTCCCTGGGACTTTCCAGGCAAGAGTGCTGGAGTGAGGTGCCATCACCTTCTCCGCTACTGCCACCTAGGAAGCCCCAAAATACTTACCCTGGGTAGTCTTAAATCTGTCCCCAAATTCCCTCACTAGGTAGAACCTAATTGTCCTCCCCTTGACTGTGGACTGCAAGGAGATCCAACCAGTCCATCCTAAAGGAGATCAGTCCTGGGTGTTCACTGGAAGGACTGATGCTGAAGCTGAAACTCCAATACTCTGGACACCTGATGCGAAGAACTGACTCATTTGAAAAGACCCTGATGCTGGGAAAGATTGAAGGCAGGAGAAGGGGATGACAGAGAATGAGATGGTTGGATGGCATCACCGACTCAATAAACGTGAGTTTGAGTAAGTCCCGGGAGTAGGTGATGGACAGGGGAGCCTGGGCGTACTGCAGTCCACGGGGTCACAAAGAGTCCGACACGACTGAGCGACTGAACTGAGTGTGGGATGGACTTAACAGCTTGTTTCTAACAGAGAGTAAAGCAGAAGTGGCAGTATGTGTCCTCTACGCCGAGGTCATGAAGACACACGGCTTCCTTCTCATCTGCTCTCTTGATCGGGAGCGCTAGGCAAGCCGGCTGCCCGGTTCTGAAGACTTGGGAAGCCCGTGGCGAGGCCCACGTGATAAGCAGCAGGCCACATGGGAGCAGGTCCTCCAGTTCCCGGCGAGACTGCAAATGGCAGCAGCCTGGCTGACCTCTTGCCTGCAGCCTCGTGAGAGACTCTGAGCCACAATCAGCCGCCAAGCTGCTCCTGTTTCTTGAATCTCAGGATCTTGGAGATGATAATGTTTTAAGCCACGGGGTCTTAGGGTGATGTTATGCAGCAATGGATAAAAAGTACAGCAAATAAATGAGGTAAGTGCCAACCAGAAAAAAAATATATATATAGTCTATGAGTTCATGTGGGCTGTGCAGCTAGTGTAAGAACCTGCCTGCCAAAGCAGGAGACATGAGACGTGGGTTCGATCCCAGGGTTGGGAAGGTCCCCTGGAGGAAGACATGGCAACCCGCTCCAGTATTCTTGCCTGGAGAATCCCATGGACAGAGGAGATTGGCAGGCTATGGTCCATGGGGTCACAGAAGAGTTGGCTGTGACTGAAGCTACTTAGAAGACACATACACGAGTTCACGTAAGAAAAAGAATCTGATCGAGAGAGGAGTTTGGGATGCTTTCTTTAAGGTGGTGACTACTGAGCTAAGATCTGGTGGATGAGTTAAGAGCTGGAGAGGCAAAGAAAGCAGGAGGGGGGGCGGGAGTTCAGACAGAGTGAAACACGTGCAGAGGCCCTCTGGCATGTTCAAAGACTTGCATGGAGGCCCGGGTAGCTGAGCATGGGGGAAGTATACAGAGTCTGGGATGAGGTGATGTTGCAGAATAAGGCAGGACCTTGACGTTCACATTAAGAATTTTGGCTGAAATCTTAAAAACAATAGGAAACAATGAAGACTTTAAAGCACAGGGGTAACATGTTAACATATTATCTTCTAGGGAAACATGTTTTACGAGTTTTCTTTGTTAAGTTACTTCATTTTAAGTTGCTTAGAGTGCTATACTTTTAAAGAGTCATTTATGCTATACAGATTTAGCTTGCTAAACAGATGATAGGATTATTCGTATAGGGTTACCTTTAACTTGAGAAGTCATCTCAGAGAACATTTTTCTCCTTCTTGAGTAAGTTAACCCTTAATGGTATCACATGGCCTGGCTTAGAACAGGAGACGGTCTACCTCCACTGTTATCATTAGCGAATAGAATTGAATGACGCTCAAAATCCTGCTTTTCAGAAAGATTCCTGTGATCTACTTGTTTTTCTTGGTGGGGGGTGGCGCGCTTACTTCCTATTTCAACACTTTCACTCATATTTCAAAGTTGCCAACTCAGAGCTGATAAATAAATATAAGTTGGGAGTATGTTAGTTGTTCAGTCATGTCCGGCTCTTTGTGACCCCATGGACAGTAGCCCACCAGGATCCTCTGTCCATGGAATTCTCTAAGCAAGATTACAACAGTGAGTTGCCATTTCCTTCTCCAGGGGATCTTCCGACCCAGGGATCAAACATGGGTATCTCACATTACAAGCATATTCTTCACCATCTTCAGTTCAGTCGCTCAGTCGTGTCTGACTCCTTGCGACCCCATGAATGCACGCCAGGCCTCCCTGTCCATCACCATCTCCCGGAGTTCACTCAGACTCGCGTTCATCGAGTCCGTGATGCCATCCAGCCTTCTCATCCTCTGTCGTCCCCTTCTCCTCCTGCCCCCAATCCCTCCCAGCATCAGAGTCTTTTCCAATGAGTCAACTCTTCTCATGAGGTGGCCAAAGTACTGGAGTTTCAGCTTTAGCATCATTCCTTCCAAAGAAATCCTAGGGCTGATCTCCTTCAGAATGGACTGGTTGGATCTCCTTGCAGTCCAAGGGACTCTCAAGAGTCTTCTCCAACACCACAGTTCAAAAGCATCAATTCTTCAGCACTCTGCCTTCTTCACAGTCCAACTCTCCCATCCATACATGACCACTGGAAAAACCATAGCCTTGACTAGACGGACCTTCATCGGCAAAGTAATGTCTCTGCTTTTGAATATACTATCTAGGTTAGTCATAACTTTTCTTCCAAGGAGTAAGCGTCTTTTAATTTCATGGCTGCAGTCACCATCTGCAGTGATTCTGGAGCCCCCAAAAATAAAGTCTGACAGTGTTTCCACTGTTTCCCCATCTATTTCCCATGAACCGATGGGACCGGATGCCATGATCTTTGTTTTCTGAATGTTGAACTTTAAACCAGCTTTTTCGCTTTCCTCTTTCACTTTCATCAAGAAGCTCTTTAGTTTTTCTCTGCCATAAGGGTGGTGTCATCTGCATATCTGAGGTTATTGAGATTTCTCTCGGCAATCTTGATTCCAGCTTGTGTTTCTTCCAGTCCAGTGTTTCTCATGATGTACTCTGCATAGAAGTTAAATAAGCAGGGTGACAGTATACAGCCTTGACGTACTCCTTTTCCTATTTGGAACCAGTCTATTGTTCCATGTCCAGTTCTAACTGTTGCTTCCTGACTGGCATACAGATTTCTCAAAAGGCAGGTTAGGTGGTCTGGTATTCCCATCTCTTTCAGAATTTTCCACAGTTTATTGTGATCCACACAGTCAAAGGCTTTGGCATAGTCAATAAAGCAGAAGTAGATGTTTTTCTGGAACTCTCTTGCTTTTTCCATGATCCAGCGGATGTTGGCAATTTGATCTCTGGTTCCTCTGCCTTTTCTAAAACCAGCTTGAACATCAGGGAGTTCACGGTTCACATATTGCTGGAGCCTGGCTTGGAGAATTTTGAGCATTACTTTACTAGCATGTGAGATGAGTGCAATTGTGTGGTAGTGTGAGCGTTCTTTGGCATTGCCTTTCTTTGGGATTAGAATGAAAATTGAACTTTTCCAGTCCTGTGGCCACTGCTGAGTTTTCCAGATTTGCTGGCATATTGAATGCAGCACCTTCACAGCATCATCATTCAGGATTTGAAATAGCTCAGTTGGAATTCCATCACCTCCTCTAGCTTTGTTCATAGAGATGCTTTCTAAGGCCCACTTGACTTCACATTCCAAGATGTCTGGCTCTAGACGAGTGATCACATCATCATGATTATCTTGGTCTTGAAGATCTTTTTGTATATTTCTTTCATGTATTCTTGCCACCTCTTCTTAATATCTTCTGCTTCTGTTAGGTACATACCATTTCTGTCCTTTATCGAGCCCATCTTTGCATTTCTTGGCAAAACTCTATTAGTCTTTGTCCGGCTTCATTCTGCATTCCAAGGCCAAATTTGCCTGTTACTCCAGCTGTTTCTTGACTTCCTACTTTTGCATTCCAGTCCTCTATAATGAAAAGTACATCTTTTTTGGCTGTTAGTTCTAAAAGGTCTTGTAGGTCTTCATAAAACCGTTCAACTTTAGCTTCTTCAGTGTTACTGGTTGGGGCATAGACTTGGATAACTGTGATATTGAATGGTTTGCCTTGGAAACGAACAGAGATCATTCTGTCGTCTTTGAGATTGCATCCAAGTACTGCATTTCGGACTCTTTTGTTGACCATGATGGCTACTCCGTTTCTTCTGAGGGATTCCTGCCTGCAGTAGTAGATATAATGGTCATCTGAGTTAAATTCACCCATTCCAGTCCATTTTAGTTCGCAGATTCCTAGAATGTCGACGTTCACCCTTGCCATCTCTTTTTGACCACTTCCAATTTGGCTTGATTCATGGATCTCACATTCCAGGTTCCTATGCAATATTGCTCTTTACAGCATCTTAGCCACCAGGAGATCTTAAGCAATAACACCTTTGGAGACAATTTTTTTCACCTGTCTGTGTTATTTTTGCTTATTATTTTTTTAACTGAAGTATAATTGCTTTGCGATATTATGTTAGTTTCTGCTGTACAGCAAGGTGAATCAGCCATATATACACATATCCCCTCCCTCTTGTGTTTCCCACCTCTTCCCCCTAATCCCACCGCTCTAGGTCATCACAGAGCAGTGGGCTGAGCTCCCTGTGCTGTGCAGCAGCTTCCCACCAGCTCTGTATTTTACACACGGCAGTCTATACATGTCAACACTACCCTCCCAGTTTATCCCACCCTCCCGCCATGTTATTTTTAAAGGATAATAAAGATAAAAAGTGGATGTTTAGATAGAGTCACACATGTGTGAAATGTCCGAAGGGCAGAGATGAAATCACCCACAAAGCTGGCAGCCTTAACCTTCAGCTTCTTTGAACATCCTTCCAGTTCTTACATTCCATGTTTCAATTTACCAGGAATATATTATTTCCCAGGGTGGTGGTTTAGTCGCTAAGTCGTGTCCAACTCTTGTGACCCCATGGACTGTAGCCCACCAGGCTCCTCTGTCCATGCGATTCTCCAGGCAAGAATACTGGACTGGGTTGCCATTTCCTTCTCCAATTATTTTCCACAGTTAGAAGCAAATACTCCCTGAAAGAAAAGTGTTTTATATTCAAGAGAGTTTGAAGTTCTAGTGTCAAAATCACATCCACTTCCATTTGCTCCCTGAAACTTTGAGCATGTTCCTGATGAGTCCTCATATTTGCATGTTTCTCAAAGTGCTCTGGGACATGTTGGTAAAAGCAGCCGCTTTCACAAGCGTAGATAACGCCCTTGAGATGATGGCCTGAGCCACACAAGCTGGAAAACAAGTTTTCCCCAAGGAGTTGTCTTTTAAAACCTTTTTTCTTTTGGACTCAAAAGTTTAAGACAAGAAATTCTGAGCAGAAGAACTGAGCCAGTGTGAACAAAGGAGGAATCATGTTTCATTTTGTTAATTGTTTAAAATTTATTTTTAATTGGAGAACAGTTGGTCCACAATATTGTGTTGGTTTCTGCTGTACAACAATGTGAATCAGTTATATGTATACAGACATTCCCTCCTCCTTGAGAGGAATATATGTATAACTGTACATATATAAACATATAGCTATACATATAGAGGTATATCTGTCGAGCTACGTGTAAACGTATATTTCCTCCTCCTCCCCCGCCCCCACTTCTCATCTCATCCCTCTAGGTCATCACAGAGCACTGAGCTGGGCTCCTGGTGCTATACAGCAGCTTCCCACTACACAAGTTGGAATGTGTATGCATGTCAATCCCAATCTCCCGATTTGTTCATTTTCTCCATCCCCTGCTGTTTCTATACGTCTGTCTTCTACATCTCTGTCTCTACCTCTGCCCTGCAAATAGGTTCATTTTTCTAGAAGGAATCAAAATTTTCAACAGCCAAATGAGGAACAATTTGTCTCTGCCATCTGCTACACTGATCTATTTTATCTGTCTCTGGACATGTCTAGGCAGTGGCTGTTCTCTCCAGGTTTGAACCTTGAAAAGCAAAAGATCAAGAAATAGTTGGAAGAGGTAAAATTATGTATGAAAACAGCTCCCCGCCCTGCCACCCCCAGCTTCTTAATTGCCTGCTCACTTCTCAAAAATGGAGTAAATGCTGAAGTGGCTGACTTTCCCCATCATTCCTGTAAATAAGGATATGACTCACAAACCCTGCAATCTCCAGAGTGCCATAGAGACTATGGTGATTTGGTTATTTTAAAAATAGCTGAGAAAAAGAGCAAGAAATTGACCATGGGTAAGTTGGGGTGTTTTCATTTTTTTTAATTTAAAAAATTTGAAAATTGAACTTGTTATTGTGCCCAGCACTAAGTATTCTCGAACATCTGGCCTGTCAGCCAAATTTGGGGGCTTTATGATTTCTGGAAATGAATGCAGTGAACACAGCCAGCAGATCTCAGACCCCAGGCAGGAAAAAAAATCCCAGTACTTACCAAGGGGCCACTGTAGTCTGTGCAAATTCTCCTTTTCTCTAGAGATGAGTGTTGATAGTTTGTATACACTGCCCCCCACCCCCAAACTGTTATACAACCATCGCAATATTATCAATACAGATATGTAAGGTGCTAAAAGAATGATAGTGGTAGGGCTAGCAATAGCTTATATTAAGCCTACTGAGTAGCATTCATTGATGTGGAGCTTGCTGGCCCAGAAATTAAAAAGGATTCTCTTTATTGTTGGTGCAAACCCCCCAAAGCAAGACTATCTGAAAATCTAGGTTTGAATTTGAGATTGAAGTTCAGGCAGGGCATCTCCATCTGCCTTAAATCTCAGTCTCCCTGGGTTTTATAAGGGACACACAAAAGAGGCCGCTAGAAGAGAATTTCATGGGTGGACTCTTTACAAACTTGGGGGCTGAGGTTTCTGATTTGACCCCTGTGTTCTCTCCTTGTCGTATCATGAAGGCGAAATTGTTAGCTGCTCAGTCGTATTTGACTCTGTGACCCCATGGACTGTACCCTCCTCTCTCCAGGTGGGCTACAACTCCATGGGGAGCCTACTAGATTCCCCAGGCAAGCATACTGGAGTGGGTTGCCATTCCCTTCTCCAGGGGATCTTCCCGACCCAGGGACTGACTCCAGATCTCCCGTGGTAGGCAGATTCTTTACTGTCTGAGCCACTAGGGAAGACCACATCATAAAGCCCCATTAAATGTTTGCAAACATGAACCAAGAGGACCAGAAGCTCCTCTTCCCTAGAGACGGAGTAGGAGTAGGGTTGCCAGACAAAATACAAGATGTCCAGGTAAGCTGGATTTCAGAAATCAGATAAACAGTAAATAGATTTTTAGTATAAGTATGTCCCAAACATCAGTGAGCCCACCTGTCTCCTCAGTCCATGGAATGGAATTCTCCAGGCAAGAATACTAGAGTGGTTAACCATTCCCTTCTCCAGCGAAGCATTACCTGGGACATACTTGCACAGAAAATTCTTTTTTGCAGTTCATCTGAACCTCAGTTTTTAATTGGGACTCCTGTATTTTTATTGGATAATACTAGTACTCTTGCCTGGAAAATCTCATGGACGGAGGAGCCTGGTGGGCTGCAATCCATGGGGTCGCAAAGAGTGGGACACAACTGAGCAACTTCACTTTCACTTTTCACTTTCATGCATTGGAGAAGGAAATGGCAACCCACTCCAGTGTTCTTGCCTGGAGAATCCCAGGGATGGGGGAGCCTGGTGGGCTGCTATCTATGCGGTTGCACAGAGTCGGACACGACTGAAGCAACTTAGCAGCAGCAGCAGCAGCAGCAGCAGCAGCAACAATCCTAATTAGGGGGTAAGGTGGTGAAGACCCTGCAAATGGATCCGTGTAATCTGCTGTCCCCTGCCCCTTGCCTCCAAGCTTGTCCTTCACTGAAGCATGTTTAGTGCAAAGAAAGTACCCACTAATTAGAAAGTGGTATAGAACCTCTGAAAACATGCTCTTGCAACACCAGTGTTTGAAATGTAAAGTATTTATAAAAACAGAACCAGAAAAAACAACAAAAACAACAACAACAAAGCATTGATTCATAGTCATACAAGTTTGAGAAACACTGGGCTAAATTAAAGAGCTTTTGCAGCTCTAGGATTTCTCCTAGCACTTAATATAACATACATTGTGACACCAATAATAGTATTTTCTCACTTCATTTAAAAACTATCACAGCAGGGACTTCCCTGTTGGCCCAGTGTCTAAGACTCTGCACCCCCCAATGCAGAGGGCCTGGGTTCAATCCTTGGTCAGGGAAGTAGATCCCACATGCTATAGATAAGAGTTTGCATGCCCCAACTAATGTGGTGCAATCTAATCAATAAATATTTATAAGGAATCACAGTGAACAGATGACAGCTCAATAGCCTCTGGTTCCACAGTGACCATGAGTTTCCATTGAAATGCAGTTTAGATTTGGTTGTTGTAGCTGAGTATTTTAGTTGTGTCTGACTCTTTGTGGTCCCATGGACTATAGTCTGCCAGGTTCCTCTGTCCATGAGATTTTCCAGGCAAGAATGCTGGACTGGGTTGCCATTTCCTCCTCCAGAGGATCTTCCTGAAACAGGGATAAACCCGGGTCTTCTGTGTCTCCTGCATTGCAGATAGATGGTTTACCTACTGAGCCATCGGGGAAGCCCAATAAAATCTTTAGGGCCTCACGTTTTTCTGCTGTTATTTAGGGATGTCCCTTGTTTTTACAGTCTAAGATAGTGGCCGCTAGAGGAGGAAGGGACAAGAAAGGGCACAGTCTAGGAGAGAACTGATTATCCTGGGAGCTGACACAAGATGCTTCCAGTGACATTCCTGAGATGTGTCAACTTTAATTTTATGTGTCACCTTGACTGGGCCACAGAGTGCCCAGATATTTTGTCAAACATTATTCTGGACAAAGTCTGTGAGAGTGCTTTTGCATGGGATGTGCATTTAAATAGGGAGACTGAATAAAGCAGATTGCCCTACCTAATGTGAGTGGGCCCCTCTCAAACAATTGAAGGCCTGAATGGAGCAAAAGTCTGACTTTTCTATGAAACCTCCTCCTGCCTGGCTGCACTGAGCTGGGACATTAGTTTTTCCTGCTTTTAGAGTAGAAGAGAAATGTTGGCTCTTTCTGAGTGTCAAGCCTGCTGACTTTCAGATAGGAACTACACCCCTAGCTTTCCTGAGTCCTCAGCTTGCACATGACAGATCTTGGGACTTATCAGCCTCCATAATCACATGAGGCAATTTTTTAAAATAATAAAGCTATCTCTCTATATGCCTCTATTGCTCTGTTTTCAGCAAACTCTGACTAATACAATGCTATTGCCTGGAACTTAGGACCAAAGGAGAGAAGTATACGGGGTGAAACACATGGGGTGAAAGTAGGATACTCTGCTACAGGAGGGAAACTCAGACTGTTCAGGGCAATTGTGAGTAAGCAGTGATGTTGGCCCAGTCTTTTTATTTGGGGAAATGATCAAGAGTGTTGCCAAATCAGCAGGTCAAGTTCTCCATTTATTGAACTGGAAGGCAGTGTCTTCCTCTGTCCCACCAGATGGGAATTTTAGGAAGATATTAATCATATCCAGATGCTTTTGCTTTTTTTTTTTTTTTAGTTCTATCAGTTTATTGCTACCAAGCCATCTTGCTCCACCCTCATGCATGCATGCTCAGTCTTGTAAACCCATGGACTGCAGCCTGCCAGGCTCCTCTGCCCATGAACTTTTCCAGGCAAGAATACTGGAGTGGGTTGCCATTTCCTTCCCCACAGATTCCTTTATGTTAGATACAACTGCTTCTACAGATGGAAAAGTCTGATGCACATTTGTGTTTATATGAATGTGTGTGTTTATAAAACCTGGAAATATTTATAGGTTATTTGTCTGTCTTAATGCTTAAAATGAAAATCAGTGTTAGTTACAGCAAGTAATACACTCACAGATTGCAGGCAGGTTTTTTTCTTCCTTACACCAAGTAAAGTTTGTTATGAGTGAAGAATGTCAAAGGAAGGTTATGACAATGGTGCCAAATTATTTTACTCAGTTCCTAGATTGGGGATTTTTAAGCCATTTCATTGGTGAAGGAGCACCGTTACACCATAGTGTCATCCAGTTATTAGAGGTCTAGTCTAGTCCTTGATTTTAGAAGTGGTTATTCAAGTTCTTAGGAATACTGCTGATTAGCTTGCAACTCTTCTCAAGCTCTGCACAAGGACCAGTTGTATATAGTTCCTGATGGCTGTTGCTCAAGGTTATCTCTTGCCTCTGGTTCTTTCCATCTGTGGGAAGGATATGGAATGATGGGATCTCAGTTTGGTTTGCTGTTATTCTTGGATCTTATCATAAGACCATTAGAACAATCAGTAGGTGGAAAGTAGTTTTAATTAACTGGTTACAAAACTGAAAGAAAAATTTGTTTAGCATCAGGACCAGTTGTATAATTTGCAGGACCAAGTGCAAAATGAAAATTTGGGGGCTCTTGTTTCAAAATTATTAAGAGTCTCAAGATGGTGACAGTAGAGCACCAACGTGTGGGGCCTTCTGAGCATCTGAACAGGTGGCACATCTATGATGCTGGCCCTGATTAGCATTGTATGTTCAGCACGTTAGAGTCCTTTAGTCCTTGAAGTCCCCACCAAACTCTTACTTCATACCCTCATCCCATGTCCTTGCCTCTTCTCTTACTTCTGAAATCTTTACTTTTGTACAGTATTATGGGACCTACCTGATAAACAAGCATTAATTGGATTTAACCTAGCTTTTTTCCTTCTTTTATTCCTAACTATCAGAGCTCACAGACACTTCCCTATCTTCTGATCCTAACATGATGCGGTAACTTAGGTAGCTTCATCATCATGGATACACAAGTAGTGAACATACGTGGTGCTGTTTGTAGGGAACTGAATCCTACCAAAGAACCTAAGAATATTCTTCAAAGGCCCTTGACATTTAATATGGAAAAATGGCCTATAAGAATCAAATCATTCACATGTAATGAAGAGTGAGTTAATTACCTGGGGAGATGAAATGTACCTGGGTCAGGAAAATTTATGAAGCAAATTAGAGGCAGATATTATAATCAAAGTAGCTTCTGATTGTCTTAGTTCCTATGCTACTGTGTTAGGGCTTTCCAGAGAAACAGTGTATATACTCATGCAATTATGAAGGCAGGCAAATTACAATATCTTTGTGGTATGTCTGTAAACTGTAGACTCGGAGAGTTGATAGTGTATATTCCAGTCTGAGTCTGAAGGTCTGAGAACCAGGAGAGCCAGTGGTGTTGTTACTGTCCAAGGTCAGCATATTTGAGACCTAGGAGGTGCTGATGTCCCAATTTGATAACTTTTAGGCAGATCAAATTGCTAACATCCACTGGATCATGGAAAAAGCAAGAGAGTGCCAGAAAAACATCTACTTCTGCTTTATTGACTATGCCAAAGCCTTTGACTGTGTGGATCACAATAAACTGTGGAAAATTCTGAAAGAGATGGGAATACCAGACCACCTGACCTGCCTTTTGAGAAATCTGTATGCAGGTCAGGAAGCAACAGTTAGAAATGGACATGGAATAACAGACTGGTTCCAAGTAGGAAAAGGAGTATGTCAAGGCTGTATATTGTCACCTTGCTTATTTAACTTCTATGCAGAGTACATCATGAGAAATGCTGGACTGGAAGAAACACAAGCTGGAATCAAGATTGCCGAGAGAAATATCAATAGCCTCAGATATGCAGATGACACCACCCTTATGGCAGAAAGTGAAGAGGAACTAAAAGCCTCTTGATGAAAGTTAAAGAGGAAAGCGAAAAAGCTGGCTTAAAGCTCAACATTTAGAAAACAAAGATCATGGCATCCGGTCCCATCAGTTCATGGGAAATAGATGGGGAAACAGTGGAAACAGTGTCAGACTTTATTTTTGGGGGCTCCAGAATCACTGCAGATGGTGACTGCAGCCATGAAATTAGAAGACGCTTACTACTTGGAAGAAAAGTTATGACCAACTTAGGTAGTATATTCAAAAGCAGAGACAATACTTTGCCGACCAAGGTGCGTCTAGCCAAGGCTATGGTTTTTCCTGTGGTCATGTATGGATGTGAGAGTTGGACTGTGAAGAAGGCTGAGCGCCGAAGAATTGATGCTTTTGAACTGTGGTGTTGGAGAAGACTCTTGAGAGTCCCTTGGACTGCAAGGAGATCCAACCAGTCCATTCTGAAGGAGATCAGCCCTGGGATTTCTTTGGAAGGAATGATGCTAAAGCTGAAACTCCAGTACTGGCCACCTCATGCGAAGAGTTGACTCTTTGGAAAAGAGTCTGATGCTGGGAGGGATTGGGGACAGGAGGAGAAGGGGACGACAGAGGATGAGAAGGCTGGATGGCATCACGGACTCGATGGACGCGAGTCTGAGTGAACTCTGGGAGATGGTGATGGACAGGGAGGCCTGGCGTGCTGCGATTCATGGGTTCTCAAAGAGTCATGAGCGACTGAACTGAACTGAGGCAGAAAGAATCTCTTACTTGGGTGGAGGGTCAGCATTTTTGTTCTATTCATGCTTTCAACTGATTGAGAAGGCCTACCAACTTAGGGAGAGCAATCTGCTCTACTAAGTCTATGGGTTTACTTATTACCCTTAAAAAAATAATTCTATTTGTTTATTTATTATGTTTGGCTTTTCTCTAGTTGTGCTGAGCAGGAAATACTCTCTGGTGGCAGTGCGTGGGCTTCTCATGGCTCGGGCTTCTGGTTGCCATGGCTCCTCTTGCTGTGGAGCATGGGCTCTAGGGCGCATGCGCTTCCGTAGTTGTAGCGCATGAGCTCTGCAGTTGCAGGTCCTGGTCTCCAGAGCACAGGCTCAGTAGCTGTGGAGCATGGGCTTAGTTACTCTACAGCATGCGAGACCTTCCTGGATCAGAGGTTGAATCCGTGTCTCCTGCACTGGCAGGTGGATTCTTTACCACTGGACGATCAGGGAAGCCCTGTCAGTTTCAATGTTATTATCCTCACCCCCAAACACCCTCCACAGATGCACCCAGAATAATGATTCACCAGCTCACAGGGCTTCCTGTGACTCAGTCAAGTTGGCACAGAAAGCTAACCATCACAAATACCTTGTCATCACAAGCTCTACATTCAAATTCCTAGCTTCACACTTAATAGAGAGAGCTGGCTACTGTTTGTCTTAGTTTTTCAATTCTACCACTTGCCACAACTGAAGATTTAATTAGAATAAAGTCAATGAGAAAATTAGAAAAAGGTAAATTCTTGCATCAACAGTTTACTGAATGATTGCTTTGTGCTCCAAGCTTGGGCTGTGGAAATGACTAAGAATGGTTGGTTAGTCCAAATAGGCATTGTGGAGAAGCAATTTTATTTAAAAGGGTATCACTTGAGAACTTCCTCCTTTACTTTTTATCCCTCTTACCAGGGATGTGCTTTTCTTTTCCCCTGTAATTGCACTTTTAAATATTGCTGCTGCTGCTGCTGCTGCTGCTAAGTCGCTTCAGTCATGCCCAACTCTTAGTGACCCCATGGACTGCAGCCTACCAGGCTCCTCCATCCATGGGATTTTCCAGGCAAGAGTACTGGAGTGGGACTTTTAAATGCTGGAACCCTACAATTGTCTTGCCACCACTGTGCGGAATATGGTTAGGTTATGTAGGAAGGGGAGAATGAGGAGTGAGTGGAATCACCCAAAGAGGACTAGAAAGTAGCAATGGCTAGAGGCATCAGTCTCTGTGGGGTAACAAGAATTGGAAGGAGTAAGCAGAGGGAAAAATAAGAAAATCTTTGATGGAGCAGAGAGAGCGAGACTGACAGAAGGAAGGTCAGGAAGCCGTGACAGGTGGTCACTTTTGGTTCTATGTTCTTTCTTTCTTTTTTTTTAATGTATTAACATTTTTAAAATTTAATTTTAATTGGAGGATAATTGCTTTATGATGCAGTGTTGGTTTCTACTTTACAACAATGTGGATCAGCTATATGTATACATATATCCCCTCCCTCTTGAGCCTCTGTCCCACCCCTTCTCATCCCACCCTTCTAGGTCATCACAGATTGGTTCTACCTTCTTTTTTTTTAATTATTTTTTTATTGGCATATAGTTGCTTTACTTTGTGTTGATTTCTGCTGCACAACATCATGAATCAGCCATGTGTATACATATATCTGCTCTCTTGTGAGCCTTCCTACCACCTCCCCATTCCACCTGTCTCGGTCATCATAGAGCACAGAGCTGAACAACCTGTGCTCTACAACAGCCTCAGATGCTTACACTACAAGGAGAAAAGAAACGAGAACAGAGGTGATGAGGTGAGAGAGAACGAAGAGCTGTCATAATTGAATTCTTTGAGAAAAACTGTCAAGAGGTTTGAGGCCTCAAGATACAGTGGCATCCATGAGCCAGAGCAAGCTTGAACTAAAGGAAGATTTGATTAATTAATTAGACGTTACTGCCATATTCATTGTTACTTTACACATTTGTTCATGCTGCTCTCTCTGCCTGGGGTGCCTTCTCTCTCTGCCATTCCCTGCTGGACTCTTATTAATGATTAGGTCTCCACCTCACTGATATAATAGTTCTGCTCAAATGTCTCCTTGGACCCCTGGAGACTGGGTTTGGTGCCATTGGTACCTTGACTTCTCATCTTACCTTCTTTTAGAACTTATCATACTGATGGAAATAGCATCCTGATCTGCCTGTTTTTCTGAATGAGCTGGGAGCTCCTTGAGGACAGTAGCTGTGTCTCATTTAATGTTATATCTCTAGAATGTTTCTTAGGGCTTGGCACCTGGTGGGAATTTAATGGCTATTTGACAGCTGAAGGAAGGAATGAAAGGTTGAATGAAGACCCTACTCCTGCTCTCTCACTGGCATTTAAGACACTGTTTGGTGTGAAGCATCAGGAAAGGTAAGGTAGAAATGGTGGTGAAACAGAGGAATTGGACACCATTCCTGGCCTTTGAGAGCCTGCAGCCTGGATAACAGCTGTGACTCACGGTGTAATACAAGTAACATAATACAGAACAACAGAGCAAGATAGGAGATTAGAGGTGCTCGGTTTACTAAATAAATATACAGAGTGCCCAATTAAATTTGAATTCAAGATAAACAACAAGTAATATGTATAATACTCATGAAACATTTGGGACATACTAATACTAAAAGTTGGGCTTCCCTGGTGGCTCAGTGGTAAAGAATCCACCTGCCAATAATGCAGGAGACATGGGTTCCATTCCTGGGTTGGGAAGACCCTCTGGAGGAGGGAGAGAAATGGCCACTCCAGTATTCTTGCCTGAAAAATCCCATGGGCAGAGGAACCTGGAGGACTACAGTACCTGGGGTTGCAAAGAGTCAGACAGGACTTAGCAACTGACCAACAACCCCACTAAAAGTTGTTGCTGATTAACACTAAGATTTGACTGGACCTCATGTATTTTATCCACTTTATGAGAAAGCAATGTGGCTTATAAGGGATTAGTTTTGTATTTTTATGGGGGAATGCAAGGGAGTATATTCGAGAAAGAGAGATAATTCAGGAAAGAGTTTCTAGAAAAGATACCAACTGAGTTGAATTGCCAAAGATGCAAGCCAAAATGTGAGGGAACGCAGTTCCCACAGAGACATCTCAGGGGAAAAGACAAGGGAGGTTCAAGACAGGCTGGAATCTGGTTTTGCCAGTGTGAGAAGTGTGAGAAACCCAGCTAGATGGTTGAGTAGAGTTGGGTGGCTCCACATGAGTCAAAGTCTCAGTCTTCTGAGCACTTCTACTCCCTTCATCTCGGCCAAAGATTGTGAGGAGACACAATGGAGCCCGGGCGAAAGTTCCAACCTTACTCAGATGAGCAGGGTTGGGCATTAGTCTCTCTTTCTAAAGAATGAAGAAAAAACACCAGGAGCATTTTGCAAGGGTCATGAATTGCTCAACCATTTGCATTTTTTTCAAACACTGGTGTCAAAACAACATTTCTAGCGAGGAAGAAGTGAACACTAATAATGACTTATCAAAACAAGAAGAATGACGTGGGAAATACTAACAATACTAACAACTTCAATGGAATTTGTAATGTTAGGTTTCCCCAATTTTTATTAAAACATTTATTTGTAATAGCATTATAAAGTAAATATAGTAATATGCCATATGGCAAATATATAATGAAGCAGACAAAAATAGCTTATTCATGAAGTTGGAAAGAGGTGGAAATACAATACTTCTATATCTTGGGAATTTTGCTTCTGGCCTTACCCTGAGGTATGCAGAATTTCCCTGACCAGGGATTGAACTCATGCCCCCTGCATTGGAAGTATAGAGTCTTAGCCACTGGATCACCAAGGCAGTCTTATTTTTATAATCTTATTGAATACATACTATGCTCCAGGTAACAACATATGTAATTTCCCTTAATCTTGACAATAATACTATTGGATATATAAGTTCATGGACTTCTCAGCTGGCTCAGTGATAAAGAATCCACCTGCTGATGCAAGAGATCTAAGAGGCATGGGTTCAATCCCTGGGTCAGGAAGATCCCCTGGAGGAGGAAATGGCAACCCATTTCAGTATTCTTGCCTGGAGAATCCCATGGATAGAGTAGCCCAGTGGACCATACTCCACAGGGTCTCTATGGTCAAGAGTTGGACTGGCTGAATGACTGAGCATGCACACATGCCCAGATAAGTACATACAATACTGTAACAAGTTGTTGTGCAAATCTTGCTAAGGTTCATAAGGTTTGTTTGCTTATCCATGATCATTCAACTAGCAATTAATTATTTTGGAATTAATCTGATTTGAATCCAGCATCTACAATGTTTCCATTATATCACACTTAGAGTGTTAATCACTCAGTCATGTCCAGCTCTTTGCTGGGAGTTGTAGCCCACCAGGCTCCTCTGTCTATGGAGTTTTCTCCACGCATGACTACTGGAGTGGGTAGCCATTCTCTTCTCCAGGAAATGTTCCCCATCCAGGAATCAAACCCAGGCCTCCCACATTTCAGGCAGATTCTTTACTGTCTGAGTCACCAGGGAAGCCCTCTATCAAACTTATAGACTCATATATAAACAATTACTGGATCCTTACGGCATAATCAGTGTGGGAACAGAAAGGAGAGAGCATCTAATTCTGTCTTGTAGACATCAAGGATCATTTTGCAGGGGAAGTGATGCTTGAGCAGTGATGGACGAGATTATTTCACTTTCTAATGAGATTAATAACAGGAAATGTATGGAGAATAGTCACAAGTAAAAGAAGCATTAACAATTTTAAAAACAGATATGGAAGTTCATTCTAAACACTTCTCATGTTTCTGTAACCTTCTATTAAGTGTGCCACATAGACGAAACACACTTAAATTCGCATACTTGTTCCCTTTTTTGGTGAAACACCCACTAATATCATTAGTCATGGTCATTACATGGTCATTATTTATAATCTTCAGCTACTTTTATGATTATAGTTTGGTACCAATTTTGTTAGAAACACTATACTTTCACATAGAAATGTTTTAAATGTCTTTACAATTCTATAACCTACATGAATAGTTATATAATTGAGTTGACTAAATTCCTCCCACATAATTATTTCAATTATATAAAATTTTACTTACATAACTGGAATAATATTATAGTTGTAAAATATTCAATTCTATAATTATGTAGGATTTAAATAAGTAAAAAAAAGATCTGGTATTTTAGCAACCTATTCCCTGGAGAATGTCTGAACAGTCCTATTCTTATATTAAAAAAACACAACTGTAGTAATAAAACTTGAAAACAAAATGCTTTTCAATTTTTTTTTATCTCTAGACATTAATTAAACTTTCATTTAAGATATCAGAGTGTTAGTCTTGAATTGCTGTTTCAATTTAAATCTGGCTTCCACATCTCTCCAGGAAGTCCTTTCAACAAACCTTAACTCATTTTGGTTAAATTTTTTGTCTGTTGCCTTAGAAGCTTTGCAAATTTTTTTTTCTGGGTGTAGAAGAAGCTATTCAAAAATGCCCAGAGCACTGCTGTTTACTTAGTGAGCTTACACACCCATATTTGACAGACAGGTTTTCTAATAATAACTGTTCAGAAACCATAAGAAGAAGATAATTCTGGCCTTGGTTAGAAAATTTGCAAGGAAGCTAACTTGTTTGGATGTGTCCTCAGGGAGTCATATACATTTGAAGTTTATACTTATTAAAGGATAAATTTTCTATGATGATAAAATTATGACTTTCATAAAATATAAAATGAACATGTATCAAATATTTTAACTCAGGAATTAACGAGAGACCAATAGATTCTTCAACCAGTTCAAAAGCGAAGTACACATTTATAGTTGGATAAAGAATGTGAAGTGAATTTACAAATAGATGCAAAACGGGTAAAACTGGTTAATATTCACAGGAGTGCAGTTTGCATTTTTATGGACAGGAATTACTTGCATTACAGTCACTTTTCTCTAAGTTAACTTCTATATCTAAAAGAGATCTGGAATAGTCCAGTTAGTGGAAAACAAAGGTGCAGATAACCCAGATGGATGAGCTGGACAGGACACTTTAGTAAATTTCAAAATCTAACATTTTTTTTTCTCATATATTTCTTAATTTAAAAGGTGCTTTTGGTGCGTCTGACATCTTTGTATTTATAAATAATTCAAGATTCAGAAATAGCTAGTGAATAAAGTTAACTAATGGGGGCTAAAGATTCACATAGGACTTCTCAGGTGGTTCAGAGGGTAGAGAATCTGCCTGCAATGTGGGAGACCTGGGTTCGATCCCTGGGTTGGGAGATCCTCTGGAAGAGGGCATGGCTACCTGCTCCAGTATCCTTGCCTGTAGAATCCCCATGGACAGTGGAGCCTGGCGGGCTACAGTCTATGTGGTCACAAAGAGTCATACACGACTGAATGACTAAGCAGCAGCAATGAAGAGTTACACACAGAATTTGGTACTAAAATTCATTTCGGTTAATAACATGAAAATAAGCATTCTTTTGAGGGTCTAGTATCAACTAATTATACTTTCAAATGCAAACTGAAATATCATTCTATTTTCTGTACATGGTTCATGAGTTTCAGCATAAGCATGATGAATGACTTGGATCAGTTATCTGGCTACCGCAGGCTCTCTGCCACTCACGGATCCACCTCTATAATAGTAACCAGTGAGTAAGAAGAATAAAAGGAAAAACCGTGACAGCCAAGTCCTACTGATACATGTGCCAGGCATTGTTTTATTTCTAATTTTTCTTAAGCTGTTTTACCTGTAACTTTTAAATTTTAATTTTTATAACACCACATTCAGTGGGTATAATTATACTTGTTTCATGGAATAGCAATTCATGCCATCCTTACTCTGTCTTTCTTTTCAGTAAAGAAGAAAAACATTTCAGCAAACACGTTTCGTTGAATTTTTGCATTATTTTATTTCAAAGGCAGTATGGCTCAGCAAACCAAGCAACAGTCCTTTTGTGGCTCTGGCTTCAACAACGTGGCTTCTTTCTCCTCAGTTTTAAGTGATGGATAGCACTGTATAATTGCTGATGTTTAATCACTGTGCAGTGCTTTGAGAAATCTCTCAAGGTATACAAACCTCAATTATTCCTCTTTTTATGAGTGGCGAGTCCTAGAAAGGACTTAAATGCTTTACCTTAACAGATGGATTTCAGGTCTGGAACTGAGGACTTTGAACCATCTCGAGAGAAACCATTTGAATGAGTAATGCAATGAAATTACAAAGCAAACATTGTTTGGGGAACTGAGATACTATCTAGACTGCCCACATTGGAAAGACAATTTATGTTCACACTTATCTTCTTCGCATTCCTTCCTCTTCTTTTTTCTTCTTTGTCTCTTTTCTGGCTTTGCATGACTCAAGAGTCACTTAGTACCTGACCACACATACACAAAGTAATATGCTGAATTTGCCTTTCTCTTTGCATACACTGAGGAATTAATTTTAGTATAGGTCACCTTTATTTTACAGGTGACTCGTGTTCTCTTAAACTCTATCTTGCCCTTCCTTTCAATTTCCCTGCTTTGCATTGTGGTATAAGGAAAGCAAAAAGGTATCACTACAGCTCAGATGGTGTAGAATCTGCCTGCAACGTGGGAGACATGGGTTCGATTCCTGAGTTGGGAGGATCCCCTGGAGGAGGGCATGACAACCCACTCCAGTATTCTTGCCTGGAGAAGCCCCACAAAAAGTCAGACACAGCTGAGCAGCTAGCACACATAGGAAGTGCACCCTCTAAATAAAGACGACTTCCCCCAGGCCTGAGTGGACTTTCTCCACCCCATCTGATGGAAAGGGTAAGAATGAGGAAGTAGCATGAGTCATTACTATTGACACACCCTCAGGAAAACCCCTGTCCAACCTTCCTCCTGCTGGTCTCTCTGGCCAAGGTCCCGGGTTACAGTTTTCAGGGCACATATTCAGGAGTTTTGTGTAAAAATGCAACATCAGTTTGCTTGTAAACAGAAAGAAGGACAGACATTAAAAAAAAATAGCTTTGATCAAAGAAGAGAAGAATGGATTTGATTGAAACATTTATTAAACTGATTATTTGCAAGTGGAAGTGTAATTTCCCTCTGAGGCTGTTAGGGGGACTCCGGGATTAGCTCACTCAGGCACATCCTATGGGCAAGTGGCTGAAGTACGTGCAGTATCGTTGTGGTGGGGGAAGACACACGCAGCTCTCCAGTTTGTTTAACAGGGACATATTTAGCAAAGTAAAAAGGTGACCTATGAAATAGGATAGAATATGTGGAAACCATATGGCTGATAAGGGGTTACTATCCAAAATATGTACGAAACTCATACAACTCAACAGCAAAAAAAGAGAAAATTTTGATTAAAAAAATAGGCAAAGGAATCAAATAGATACTTTTCCAAAGAAGATATACAAATAGTCATCAGGTACATGGAAAGATGCTCAACATCGTGAATCATCAAGGATATGCAGCTCAAAACCACCATGGTGTCACGTCACACATGTTAGAATGGCTGGTATCAAAAGACGTGGCATAACAGGTGTTAGCAAGGAGGCGGAGAAAAGGGAACCCCTGTGCACTGTTGGGGGAGTGTAAACTGGCGCAGTTGCTGTGGAAAACAGTATGGCGGTTCCTCAAAATTAAAAATAGAACCATCATATGACTCATCTATCCCACTTCTCATAATATAGTCAAAGGAAATGAAATCAGGATCTTGAAGACATGTCTACCCTCTCACGCTCACTATAACGTTATTCACAACAGCCAAGGTAAGGAAACAAGGATTTGTCTACACGTGAATGGACAGAGAAGCTGTAAATACTATATATTTCCTTTGTATACAGTATTCCTTAGCCAGAGAAGGCAGGAAATTTTGCCATCTGTGACCACATGGATGGACCTTGAAATACTGTATTATCTCACTTACATGTGGAATCTGAAAAAAAAAAATCAAACTCATGAAAACAGGGAATAGTGGTTATCAGGGGTAGTGGGTAGAGAAAATGAGAAGTTATTGGTCAAAGAGTATAAACCTTCAGTTGTGAGAGGAATACGTTCTAAGGAATCTAACATACGGCATGCTGATTACAGTTAACAGTATCATATTACATAAGGGTTCTCCTTGTGGCCCAGTGGTAAGAAATCCAACTTCTATACAGGAGCCACAGGGTCAATCCTTGGGTCAGGAAGATCTCTTCGAGGAGGAAATGGCAGCCCACTCCAATATGCTTAACTGAAAGCTCCCATGGACAGAGGAGCCTGGTGGGCTTCAGCCCACTGGGTTGCCAAGAGTCAGACACGACTTAGCGACTAAACAACAACAACGTCTTATATGCTAGTAAGTTGTTAAGAGAGTCCATCTTAAATGTTCTCATCATAAAAAGAAATGGTGATAATGCGAGGTAATGGGGTTGTTAACTGACCCTGCTGTGGTGATCTTTTACAATACAGAAGTGGTGTCAAATCAAGACATCGTACACCTTGAATTTGAACAATCATCAATAGAGCTGAAAGAAATGAGTGTACAAGCCAGTAATTTTCAGTAAATACACAAAGCTGTGCAACTCTCACCACTATTTAATTTCAGAATGTTTTATTACTCCCTCCCAAACACTGTAGTCATTAACAATCATTTCTTCTTTTTCAACCCCTAGCAACCATTAATCTGCTTTCTGTTACTGTGGATTTGCCTATTGTGGATTTTTTTAGACAAATGTAGTCACGCAATCTGTAGCCTTTTGAATTTTTTTTTCAGTTACAAGAATAAGTTTTAAGTTTTGTCCATGTTGTTGCATGTGTCAGTGCTTCATGCCAATAATAATCCATTACGTAGATTTACCGAGGTTTATCTATTCAGTAGCTGATGGACATTTGATTTGTTTTCACTTTTTAGCTATTATGAAAATGTTGCTGTGGATATTAATTTATAAATCTGAGGGGAGCCTATGTGTTCAGTTCTCTTGGGTAGGAGTAGAAATTGATGTATACCTAGGAATTTCTGGGTCAATTTTATGCTTAACTCTGAGGAACTATTTTCCAATGTGGCTGCATCAGTTTGCCTTCCTGCCAGCAATGTCTGAGAGTTTCAACTTTTTCACAACCTTCTTAATAGTTCTTTAACAAAACCCAAATTGTACTTATTTAATATATTTATCACAAGGGCTTAACCTAACACTTAATTTAAAAAACATAAATAAAATGAAAATGGCACTGCAGAGAAAACTACAGAGTCCTGTACAGAAATCGAGGAAAGGGCAGACCACCTAAGGACAAACAATAGAAAGAAAACACAAGGACAGCTGGATGTCCCAGGTCAGGACTCTGGGCTGGAGACGTGCCAAGAGGCTTTTTTGGAGGTTCTTCTTAAGGGCTGTGGGTGTTTTTCCCAAGCTCAGCAGCATATGTGTTCAATGGGCTATGATGCTGGGTTCTGAGCAGACTCTGGATGGGAGAGCAAAGTGGTTCTGATGTTGTACAGGGCGGATCACTTGCCTTTCTGAATGTCCAGGCAGATGTTACCCTGGGTCTCCACGCTGGGGTGGCAGCAGGGTGTGAGGAACTCCACCATGAGAGTTTTGTAAGGGCAGGCACTGGGGAACTCCAGGGACAGCCTATACCTCAGGTCTTCATACACCTCAGTGCCAGCTGTTCCATGAATGATCTCTACCCATTTGAAGAGGTTGTCCAATTCAAGGAAAGCAGAAATTCCTTTATTGCCAGACATTAAGAAGGTCATCAGCTCCTGGAATTCTTAAAGAGATGAGAGTACCAGATCACCTTACTTGTCACGTGAAGAAATGGACTGGTTCAAAATTGGGAAAGGAGTACGACAAGGCTGTATCTTGTCACTTTCTCAGTTAACTTCTGTGCAGAGTACATCATGCAAAATGCCAGGCTGAATGAATCATAAGCTGGAATCAAGACTACTGGAAGAAATATTAACAACCTCAAATATACAGATCATACCACTCTAATGGCAAAAGTGAAGAGGAACTAAAGAGCCTCGTGATGAGGGTGAAAGGAAAAGGAAAGGAAAGTCACTCAGTTGTGTCCGACTCTTTGCGACCCCGTGGACTGTAACCTAGCAGGCTCCTCTGTCCATGGGATTTTCCAGGCAATAGTACTGGAGTGGATTGCCATTTCCTTCTCCAGCGGATCTTCCCAACCCAGGGATTGAACCCAGGTCTCCCGCATTGTAGACAGACGCTTTACGTCTGAGCCAACAGGAAAGTGAAACAGCTGTCTTGAAACTTAACATTAAAAAACTATGATCATGGCATCTGGTCTCATCATTTCATGGCAAATAGGAGGGGAAATAGTAGAAGCAGTGACAGATTTTATTTTCTTGTGCTCACAAATCACTGCAGATAGTGACTGCAGTCATGAAATTAAAAGACATTGGCTCGTTGGAAGAAAAGATGTGACAAACCTAGACAGTGTATTAAAAAGTAGAAACATCACTTTGCTGACAAAGGTCTATATAGAGAAAGCTATGGCTTTTCCAGTAGTCATGTGTGGATGGGAGAGTTGGACCGTAAAGAAGGCTGAGCACCAAAAAATTGATGCTTTCGAACTGTGGTTGAAGAAGACTCTCGAGAGTCCCTTGGCCCGCAAGGAGATCAAACCAGTCAATCCTAAAGGAAATGAACTCTGAATGTTCATTGGAAGGACTAATGCTGAAGCTGAAGCTCCGATACTTTGGCCACCTGATGCGAAGAGCCTACTCATTGGAAAAGACCCTGATGCTGGGAAAGATTGCAGGCAAGAAAGTGGGCAGCAGAGGATGAGATAGTTAGACAGCATCACCAATTCAGTGGACATAAATCTGAGCAAACTCCGGGAGATGGTGAAGCACTGGGAAGCCTGGTATGCTGCAGTCCATGGGGTCTCAAAGAGTCAGACACGACATAATGACTGAACAGTAACAATGAGTATCACTTAAAGGAGAAAAATTTGCCTCCTTTTTCTCTGAGCTCTTTTATTGTCGAGTTGTAAGAGTTTTTAAAATATATTCTAGGTACATGTGCTTTATCAGATATATGATTTACATATATTTTCCCCTTGTGGACTATCTTTTCACTTTATTGTTTTGAATCGCAAAACGTTTTACTCTCCATGAAATTGAATTAATCTGCTTTTGCTTTTGTTGCTTGTGCTTTTAGTGTCGTATCTAAAAAACCACTGCTGAGCCCACGGCCATTTTTAAGTTACTTTTTATGTATGGTGTTAAGAAGGGGTTTGGTTTTATTATTTTGCACCCAGTTGTTTCAGCATCATTTGTTGAAAGGATTATTGTTTATCCAATGAATCGTTTTGCTGAAAATCAATTGACCATCAATATGAGTATTTCTGGACTCAGTTTTGCTCCATTGATCTGTATGTCTATCCTATGCCAGCACCACATTGTCTAAATTGCCATAACTTCATAATAAGCTTTGAAACTGGGAATTCTAAATCTTACAACTTTATCTTTTTCAAGACCGCTTTGGGTATTTCAGTTTCCATGAATTTCCATATAAATTTGGAATCATTTGTCAGTTTCTGCAAAAATAGGTCAGATGTGGTTTTGATAGAAATTGAGTCTATAGATTGGTTTGTCAAATGTTGCCATCCTATTGATAATGTCTTCTGATCCATGAATGTGGGCTACCTCTGCATTTATTTATTTATTTATTTATTTCAGTAATGCTTTACAGAGTTTCAGTACAAGTCTTCTGGTTAAAAATACTTATTTCAAAATATTTTGCATCTTTATACTCTTTTGAAGGGATTGAGTTCATTTTTGAATTATTATACTTTTAATTGTTTGGACACAGTTTCCTTTAGTTCATTAGAAAAACTAAAAAGTGCTTCTTAAAGTCTTTGGTTAGTAAGTCCAAATCCGGAGTTTGTCAGGGAGAATTGATGGGATGCTCTCTTTCCCGTGAGCTATACATTCACATTTCTTTGTGTGCTTCATTTTTTAAAAAAAGTACACATTGCTTTTTGAATTAATTAATTAATTAATTTTATTTATTTGGCTGTACCGAGTCTTAGGGCATTCGGGAACATGGGAATTATTAGTTGCAGCCTGTAGGATCTAGTTGCCCAACCAAGGATCAAACCCAGGCCCCCTGCATTCGGAGTGCAGAGTCTTACCCACTGGGCCACCAGGGAAGTCCCTTATTTTCAGTTTTGTTGCTGATAACCAGACATGTAAAATAACATATTGTGGTGACTCTGAAAATCACTCTCTTTTCTCCAGGATTTGTTTTTGTGCTGTTTCTTGTTATTTTTGTTGCTGTTTTTAAAATTCATTTGTGACTTTTCTGGACCAGTTTTATAAAGTATATTCTTTGTCATGTGTGGCCACTGAAGTCTGCCTGGTTAGCTTCATGTCAGCGAATGAGTAGAGAGATTTCCATAAACGCTTTGAAACAATAACTCTCTCAGCCTTTGCTGATTGGCTCTGTGTGTGTGCTGGAGGTTATCTTCTACAATCTTGCAGGCAGTTTAAAACTCCGCCTTAGCCTTTATTTTCTGCTTGTGTAGAGTGTCAAGGCAATCTGGTGATGAGATGTTAAAACCTTATCAGGTCTTTCCTGTGCAAACATACAGCCCTATTCATGGTCTTATAGATTCTAAAGAATAGGTGTGAGTTTTTCAAAGTCCTTTATGAATCTCTCATTTCCCAGTTGTTCTTTTTAAGTGTTTTCATTAGCCCAACCTACTAACATCGTCTTAGGTGCTGAAATATTCTCACTGATTTTTCTTTTCTAGCAAATTACCTAGAGATGGGGCTGTTGGCACAGAGCAGGTTCTGAGTCAGGTTAAATGAAGATAAACCCTGAGAATGGGGATTTTCAATGAGTCTCCACAGTGGTCAAAGCTGAGCACTTATGGGGCTTTGGGGAAGTTCCAAATTCATTCTGTCCTCTCAAGTGGTTGTTAGACTGCTCAGTTTGCACAACTACCATAACTGTGAGGTCTTTTGTTTTCAAGGCTACCATGGAGACGTGAAAAGGAAGATGGGATTAGGTCAATTTAAAAATGCCACAAAGCAGCTAGCTTCTCTTACCAAAATTCAGCAATTTTTCTTGATAAACACTCCTTGAGATTTTGCAATCCTTCAGTTAATTTCCAAACTCCAAGAAAAAGTTAATTTGGACAACTTTTGCCACTCCTTCTATTGCTTTTATGAAGGAGCAGATTTTTGAAGACCATTAATCTGTCATTCAAGAAGCACTCTTCTTTTTAGGATGTTAAAAGATAATTTTTTTAAATATAAAGTTGTGATAGACAGATTATACAAAATAGTAAATGAACTAATGCCAAGGATTTTATTTAACTCATTACTTAATGTGGAACTCAGTAAGATGTTACAGATTCAAAAGAGAACTAAAAGAAACACATACATATACAGGCAATTGAGAATGCTGAAATAGTTTTACAAATAGATACATGCCTGGTTAATACCTATAACCCAATGCTCAGTTTTATTTCAAAAGTCCCAGCTCATGTGCATTTCTACAGACAAGAATCATTTGCATCATTATAGTTTTCCACAATTTTGAGAGTCATAAAATAGCTGAAAGACATTAAAAAGCAAAGATATACCAGAAGGGTAGAGAGACAGGACACCCAGTGATTTTTCTTTTGCTCACATCATAGTCTTTCACAGTTTTTTCTGATTCAGGAATGGAGAGGAGGAGCATGTAGGGAGGAGGTGTGTGACATTCTGAGAAACTGCACAAGACTGAAGCAGTGGAGGCGATCTGGGATGTACGGCAAGGATGGCCCACGTGACTTGTAGTCAAAAGAACTGTTTCTGACCCAGCTTGGGTGTTGACTTCTTATGTGTGCCTCAGATTCTGCATCTGTAAGGAAAAGGGGATGCTTCAGCTGATCAGTAAGGCTTTTTCCCTTCCTGTTCAGTTCAGTTACTCAGTTGTGTCCGACTCTTTGCGACCCCATGAATCACAGCACGCCAGGCCTCCCTGTCCATCACCAACTCCCAGAGTACATTCACACTCGCGTCCATCAAGTCAGTGATGCCATCCAGCCATCTCATCCTGTTGTCCCCTTCTCCTCTTGCCCTCAACCCTTCCCAGCATCAGTCTTTTCCAATGAGTCAGCTCTTTCCATGAGGTGACCAAAGTACTGGAGTTTCAGCTTTAGCATCATTCCTTCCAAAGAAATCCCAGGGCTGATCTCCTTCAGAATGGACTGGCTGTATCTCCTTGCAGTCCAAGGGACTCTCAAGAGTCTTCTCCAACACCACAGTCCAAAAGCATCAATTCTTCTGTGCTCAGCTTTCTTCACAGTCCAACTCTCACATCCATACATGACCACTGGGAAAACCATAGTCTTGACTAGATGGACCTTAGTCAGCAAAGTAATGTCTCTGCTTTTGAATATGCTATCTAGGTTGGTCATAACTTTCCTTCCAAGGAGTAAGCGTCTTTTTATTTTCATGGCTGCAGGCATCATCTGCAGTGATTTGGGAGCCCAGAAAAATAAAATTTGACACTGTTTCCACTGTTTCTCCATCTATTTCCCATGAAGCAATGGGACCAGATGCCATGATCTTCGTTTTCTGAATGTTGAGCTTTAAACCAGCTTTTTCACTTTCCTCTCTCACTTTCATCAAGAGGCTTTTAGTTCCTCTTCACTTTCTGCCATAAGGGTGGTGTCATCTGCATATCTGAGGCTATTGATATTTCTCCCGGCAATCTTGATTCTAGCTTGTATTTCTTCCAGTCCAGCGTTTCTCATGATGTACTCTGCATGTAAGTTAAATAAGCAGGGTGACAATATACAGCCTTGACGTACTCCTTTTCCTATTTGGAACCAGTCTGTTGTTCCATGTCCAGTTCTAACTGTTGCTTCCTGACCTGCATATGCCCTTTTCAAAGCAGCAGCATCATCTGAGATCTTGTGATAAATGTAAATCCTCAGGCACTATCCCAGTCCTGCTGAATCAGAAAATCCAGCATGAGTTGCAGTAATCTGTGTTTTGACAAGCTTTCTGGGTGATTCTAATGCAGTCAAATGTTGAGAATCATCATATTCTAGTCCCCTATGAGATGAAACTTTGTTATCAAGGAGCCTCACTAGCTGCCATGAAAGTGTATTTGCTACTTCTGCCTGAAGTTTGAAGGCATGAAATTCTACATATGTATAAAATATACAGCCAATTTGGTTAAAGCTCTATTCATTTTTTATGTTAAAAGGAAGTTCATTATACACTCAGAATTCATAGGAGGGAGGGACCTGTCAGCACCCTGGGTCCATTAGTTGTAGGCAAGCTCTCAGTCTACCATTTATTTCAGCATGACCAGTCCAAGGAAAGGTCGAAGTATTTCTTGAAGCTTTGAATTTCACATGCTTTATATAGCTAGAAGCTTCTTATCCAGCCATCACAGTGGGTAGGAGTGAGATCAGACTTCCCAGATTTCATGCTGGAAAACATTTGCTTTTACTCTTCACCTGCAAAGGTGATGATTACAAGGTGCTACGCAGCACTATTGGAAAGCTTTCTGAGTAAACCATATCCCTGAATCGAGCAGTTCTAGCCTTAGTTATCATGTTCTATTTCTGTTCGGTACAGAGAAGACTGGCCTGTCCTGTTTGCCACTATCGTTTCTTAACAGGTTATAGGAGCTCTGTTGTAACGTATGAAATGGTAATGTCCTCATTCTATAGCATGTCTTCTGGTGTTTAATACAGAAGTCACTCCTTGCTGAGCCTCATCTGATTGATTGCAAAGATTGCCCTGATTGGTCCAAAGATAATCATTATTTTTAACCTGATACCTTAGTCATCTTTGAAAACTCTTATCAGCAACTTTCAGTTAAGTGTAGTCCATCACTTGGGCTGAGCAAAGTAGTATCTATAAACATTAAGAACCAAGGAGACCTCAGAACTTGTATTCAAAACCTCACTATTCACAGCATATGGAAGCTACTCCAGTAAGTCTGAATAAGTTTACTAAGAAAGCATTATGTGTGATCAATTCTCTTTCTGGAAGGTGCATGATGTACATTTGGGTTAAAGGCTCTTAGAGTCCTGTAGTGGTTAAGGAGCTTATCTAACTGTTTAACTCAGCATTTTCTAAACCTCTTTGAGTGTGGCACACGTTTATTGCTGGCATATCTAATTGGATCCAATTTGGGAAAGGCAATATAGAAGATATGAGGTGATATATAAGAGCAGATACAGAATCCTGTTTTGTTTAAAATCAAATGATGCAAAATATATGAAGATGGCTTAGACAACAAAGCATCGATATAAACGTGAGTTCTTTGTTGACTGTGATAGCTGAATCTATCACAACTTTTTCTGTTACTCAAAACGATGTCTATGGAAACGAGGCATTGGATTACCTGGGATTTTGTTTTTCTGTCATTCTGTCATGTTGGACTCTTTGAGACCCTGTGGGACTGCAGCACGCCACGCTTTCCTGTCCTTCACCATCTTCCAGAGTTTGCTGAAACTCATGTCCATTGAGTCTGTGATGCCATCCAATCATCTCCTCCTCTGTCACCCCTTTCCCCTCATGCCTTCAATCTTTCTCAGCATCAGAGTCTTTTCCGATGAGTTGGCTCTTTGCATCAGGGGGCCAAAGGATTGGAGCTTCCACTTCAACACCAGTCTTTCCAGTGAATATTCAGGGTTGATTTCCTTTAGAATTGAGTGGTTTGATCTCCTTGCAGTCCAAGGGACTCTCAAGTGTCTTCTTTAACACCATAGTTGGAAAGCATCAGTTCTTTGGTGCTCAACCTTCTTTATGATCCAAATCTCACATCTGTACATGTCTATTGGAAAAACCATAGCTTTGAATAGATGGACCTTTGTCGGGAGTCTGTTAGAAATGGAGAATCTCGGGCTCTGATCTAGACTTAGTCTATTAAAATCTGCATTCTGGGAATATTTGATTCTTATGCCCTCTAAAGTCTAAAAAGTACTGAAGATAGCATTTTGCATTCTTACAAAACCCCGAGAGAAGTTAGCTCATTTCTGTTACCTTCTATCCCTGCCAACTTCATTTAGAATTCACTGCAATGTTGCCCTTCCTGGAAATTCAAAATCTTGACAGTTCATTTCAATCCAAATCTTTGATATTCTTTCCTTTCTCTGGTTTCTAATATCATTGGTGGTTTATTTTATATAAACCCATGCTATGTCTGGGATAATTCTAAAAGGACTGCAGTAAGCTTTAGAAAGTTAATAAACTTTTCATAAATTGTTGAGCATTATCCATTAGTTTTCCAAAGTCAGTCTCTCTGTCTTCTTTTATTGTAAGAAAGAGTTAGGGGGTGTGTATGAATAATCAATTTTCATTTTAAAAAGGTTCCTAAGAGTTAAAAGACAATTACTCCTTGGAAGAAAAGTTATGATCAACCTAGATAGCATATTGAAAAGCAGAGACATTACTCTGCCAACAAAGGTCCGTCTAGTCAAGGCTATGGTTTTTCCAGTGGTCATGTATGGATGTGAGAGTTGGACTGTGAAGAAGGCTGAGCGCCGAAGAACTGATGCTTTTGAACTGTGGTGTTGGAGAAGACTCTTGAGAGTCCCTTGGACTGCAAGGAGATCCAACCAGTCCATTCTGAAGGAGATCAGCCTGGGATTTCTTTGGAAGGAATGGTGCTAAAGCTGAAACTCCAGTACTTTGGCCACCTCATGGGAAGAGTTGACTCATTGGAAAAGACTCTGGTGCTGGGAGGGATTGGGGGCAGGAGGAGAAGGGGACGACAGAGGATGAGATGGCTGGATGGCATCACGGACTCGATGGACGTGAGTCTGAGTGAACTCCGGGAGATGGTGATGGACAGGGAGGCCTGGCGTGCATGGGGTCACAAAGAGTTGGACACGACTGAGTGACTGAACTGAACTGAAGAGTTAAAAAAAAATTCTGCATATATGAAAGAGATTTTTCATCAAAATAATTTATTTTGAGGAATTTGGTGCCAGAGCCATACAGTGGTAGCCACAATACGCATCACACATGTAGAATTCTCCAGTCAGTTTGTTTCCCTGGGGGCTTCAGCGCTCCAAGATGATATAAAGTGTTGCTCTGTGTTGGTGGCCATATTGTTTGTAAAGAAGCTATGCCTTCTCAGTCTCCCTATAATCCACTGACAGTTTTATTTTAAAAAAGCCATAATAAGACTCTATAGGTTAAACAGATTTTCATACTGTAGGCAGATATAGATAACATATTCTGACTAAACATTGGATAAAATTTCTGAGTTTTGAACAAGTCTTCAATAGACAACAAATGTGTTTTTGATGACCCTGTTCTCTTAAGTCTTTCAGAGGATGCATTTAGAGAAAATTTTAAATCTGATTTTTTTCAGCTTGTTCTTTGGCATGAGAAGAAGACCTGTATGATGAACTCTAAAGTTTTCAAAACTCGTAATTTTTCTCATTTCAAGCAAAGAAAAACTCTAGTTTTATCAGCTTTTAAAAACATATAATTTATTCATCTGTTTTGTTTTTGGTTGCACTGAGTTGCTTCGTGCGGGCTTTCTCTAATCGCAGTAAGGGGGAGCTACCCTCTCCTGTGACCTGCGGGCTTCTCATTGCAGTGACTTCTGTTGCCGGGAGCGCGAGCTTCAGGAGCTGCAGCACATGGACTCAGGAGTTGTGGTATGTGGGCTCTGGGACACACAGCTTCAGTAGTTGTGGTGCTTGGGCTTAGCTGCTCCAAGGCACGGGAAATCTCCCTGCACCAGGATCGAACCCATGCAAGTGGATTCTTAACCACTGTATCATCAGGGAAGTGCCTTATCCCTTTTAAGCTGACGGGAATCCAAAAATGCTCCTAAAAGCTCTCTCTCCTTTAGTATTCACATAAACATGCGTCCACATCAGTAACTAATACCGCCTTATTACATTACATTAAATTATGTATCATGTAAAAGGGAAGTGAAAGTCACAAATATGGGAAAAGAATGTGATACAAAGAAGTGCATTGTATGCTCAGAAAAGAAGCCACAAAAGCTTCTGAGAAAAGTTGAATGCATGAGGTCACTAACTCAACATTTTGAACCTCCCAGTGCTGAATTTTTATGGTCTGTAAGCAATCTGAAAGGCATTCAGGCTTCTAGGAAAAAGTTTTGCAACTTTGGATTTCTGCCTGTCTTTTGGCCTAGTTAGGCTGTTTAAAAATAGAGTTATCAGGGGAACTTGGCCTGCCTCTAAAATGAGAAATAATATTCTGTTCTTACAGACTTCTGATATCAGGTATCTTCATACTTTATAAAAGCTCAAATTCACTGAAGATTAAAATACTAAGAATCTAGTCATGCAGAGGAGACGGGAATGTTTCCTCAGTGTCAAAAATGGTTGTCTCTGAAACTCTAAAATAGCATTGTCTTACTGAACCTTCTGAAGTGCTGAAAACATTCCATAATTACACAGTCCAATGTAGTACCCACTAGCCACATGTGGCTAGTGAAATGGCGCATGTGACCAAGACACTAATGTTTTAAAAATGCATTTCTTTAAATTGAAATATAAGGGACATGTAATATTATGTTTTAAGTGTGCAGCATAATCACTTGACATATGTATGTATTGTGAAATGATTACCACAAAAATTAATTTAGCATCCACCACCACATAGTTACAGTTTTTTTCATACAATGAGAACGTCAAGATCCACTCTCTGAGTATCAGCCAGATGTACAAGACAGCATAATTCACCAGAGCTATTACGTTGCACCTTACATCCCTAGGACTTATGTATCTTAAAACTAAAAGTCTAACTTTTAACCACCTTTACCCATTTTGCCTACCCCTCCCACTCCCTGCCTTTGGTAACCATAAATCTGTTCTCTGTATCTATGGAGTTTTTTGTGTTCTTTTTTATTGTTTAAGATTCCACATATAAGGAATATCATATAGTATTTGTTTTTCTCTATTTCACTTAGCATAATGCCCTCAAGGTCCATCCACGTTGTGTCAACTGGCAGATTTCCTTCTTTTATATTGCTGAATAATATTCCATTATACACCACATCTTCTTTACCGATTCATTTATTGATGGGTATGTAGGTTGTTTCCATGTCGTAGCTACTATGAATAATGCTGCAATGAACAAAAGGTGCATTATCTTTTAGAGATAGTTATTTAATTTCCTTTGGGTTAATGATCAGAATTAGAATTGCTGGATCATATGGTCAGTTCGGAGAAGGCAGTGGCACCCCACTCCAGTACTCTTGCCTGCAAAATCCCATGGATAGAGGAGCCTGGAAGGCTGCGGTCCATGGGGTCGCTGAGAGTCGGACACAACTGAGTGACTTCACTTTCACTTTTCACTTTCATGCATTGGAAAAGGAAATGGCAGCCTGCTCCAGTGTTCTTGCCTGGAGAATCCCAGGGATGGGGGAGCCTGGTGGGCTGCCGTCTATGGGGTCGCACAGAATCGGACACGACTGAAGTGACTTAGCAACAGCAGCAGCACGGTCAGTTCAATAGCTCAGTCATGTCCAACTCTTTGATACCCCATGGACGGCAGCATGCCAGGCTTCCCTATCCATCACCAACTCCCAGAGCTTGCTCAAACTCATGTCTATCAAGTTGGTGATGCCATCCAACTGTCTCATCCTCTGTCGCCCCCTTCTACTCCTGCCTTCAGTCTTTCCCCAACATCTGGGTCTTTTGCAATGAGTAAGTTCTTTGCATCAGGTGGCCAAAGTATTGGAGGTTCAATTTTAGCCTCAGTCCTTCCAATGACTATTCAGGACTGATTTCCTCTAGGATGGACTGGTTGGATCTCCTTGCAGTCCAGGGGACTCTCAAGAGTCTTCTCCAACACCACAGTCCAAAAGCATCAATTCTTCGGCACTCACCTTTCTTTATAGTCCAACTCTCACATCCATACATGACTACTGGAAAAACCATAGCTTTGACTAGACAGACCTTGTTGGCAAAGTAATGTCTCTACTTTTTAATATGCTGTCTAGTTTGGTCATAGCTTTTCTTCCAAGGAGCAAGCGTGTTAATTTCATGGCTGCAATCACCATCTGCAGTAATTTTGGAGACCAAGAAAAGAACTTCTCTCACTGTTTCCATTGTTTCCCCATCTATTTGCCATGAAGTGATGGGACTGAATGCCATGATCTTAGTTTTCTGAATGTTGAGTTTTAAGCCAACTTTTTCACTCTCTTTCACATTCATCAAAAGTTTCTTTAGTTGTTTGCATTCTGCCAACTCTCTTGCTTTTTCTATGATCCAACAGATGTTGGCAATTTGATCTCTTGTTCCTGTGCCTTTTCTAAATCCAGCTTTAACATCTGGAAGTCCATGGTTCACATACTGTTGAAGCCTGGCTTGGAGAATTTTAAGTGTTACTTTGCTAGGGCATGAGATGAGTGCAATTCAATCATTTGACCATTCTTTGGCATTGCCTTTCTTTGGGACTGGAACAAAAACTGGCCTTTTCTAGTCTTGTGGCCACTGCTGAGTTTTCCAAATTTGCTGGCATATTGAGTGCAGCACCTTCACAGCATCATCTTTTAGGATTTGAAATAGCTCAACTGAAATGCCATCACCTCCAGTAGCTCTGTTCATAGTGATGCTCCCTAAGGCCCACTTGACTTTGCATTCTAGGTTGTCTGACTCTAGGTGAGTGATCACACCATTGTGTTATCTGGGTCATGAGTATCTTTTTGTATAGTTCTGTGTATTCTTGCCTCCTCTTCTTAATAACTTCTACTTCTGTTAGGGCCACACCATTTCTGTCCTTTATTGTGCTCCTCTTTGTATGAAATGTTCCTTGGTATCTCTAATTTTCTTGAAGAGAGTTCTAGTCTTTCCCATTCTATCATTTTCCTCCTTTTTTTTTTTTTTTTTTTGCATTGATCACTGAGAAAGGCTTTCTTATCTCTCCTTTTTAGTCTTTGGAACTCTGCATTCTGACACGTATGTTTCCTTTTCTCCTTTGCCTTTCGCTTCTCTTCTTTTCTCAGCAATTTGTAAGGCCTTCTCAGACAACCATTTCGCCTTTTTGCATTTCTTTTTCTTGGGAATGGTCTTGATCACTGCCTCCTGTACAATGTCACGAACCCCTGTCCATAGCTCTTCAGGCACTCTGTCTATCAGATCGAACCCCTTGAATCTAGTTGACACTTCTACTGTATAATCGTAAGGGCTTTGACTTAGGTCATACCTGAATGGCCTCGTGGTTATTCCTACTTTCTTCAATTTTAAGTCTGAATTTTGCAATAATGAGTTCATGATCTGAGCCACAGTCAGCTCCTGGTCTTGTTTTTCTAACCTATTTTAGTAGTTCTACCTTATTTTCATTTTTTAAGCTTTAGATTAATTTTATTATAAATTTCAATAGCATACATAGTATGTTGAACAATGAAGTCTTAGGAATATGTTCTTGCCTTTGTTAGCTTAAAATTTAGAGCAATATTTTTATTTCTTAATGTTATTCTCTAGTTTATATATATAGGAAAAAAGCCCTTTTGTACCTCAAATGAGAACAAACTCCATAGTATTTGTGTATGTGTGTTACTCTCATTTGGGATGAACTCTTCACGACCCCATGGACTGTATAGCCTGCCAGGCTCCTCTGTTCATGGGATTCTCCAGGCAAGAATACTGGAGTAGGTTGTCATTCTCTTCTCCAGGGGATCTTCTTGACCCAGGGATTGAACCGAGGTCTCCCACACTGCAGGCAGATTCTTTACCATCTGAGCCACCAGGGAACCATTGTTTAAAGACATTTTCTTGGAAATAATAACATAAGTGGTCCATTAGATGCTGTTATATAAGTGATAAAAGTCCTTGACATAGAGTCAAGTCAGTTCCTGGAAATTTCTGCCCCTTGCCCACAATGGTTGGAACAAGTCTCCCAGTCATTAGCCTAAGAGATTACCCAACTCATAAAAGCTAACTGCAGCATATTCTGAGGCCACTCTCATCTTCTGAGATGGCCCACACACTGTCTGTGGTGTGTGTTTCTCTCTAAATAAATCCACTTCTTACCTATCACTTTGTCTCTCACTGAATTCTTTCTGCAATGAAAGATTAAGAACTTGAGCTTCATTAATTCCTGAGACAAGGTGTGTGACCTCAATTGGAACACTGTGGGTTTTGGCCAGATTCAAGTCCTAGCCATTTGGGTTCAAGTCCCAATCTGAGTTACATGAGTTCACCTCTCCACAAATCCAGGAAACTCTAGTTCATTTTTGGAAACTCCCCTCAGGGCCAATGCCACTGTGAGGCCTGGAGTTGCTCCAGCTTAGTTGGCATCAGCTGTCTGGGGGTGGGGGATGGTGCGGAGAGTGTAGTGGTGGTAAGATGTCATAATTCTTCATGCAAGACACCCCAGTCTCTATAAGTGGTTCTTTTAATGACCTTCACTTGGTGCATGCTATGCACTATGTCCCCCACAAATTTATTATGTTGAAGCCCTAATCCTTAATGTGATGGCTTAAGATGTGTGATCCTGGGAAGTAGTTAGGTCATGAAGGTTGGTCCTCATGATGGAACTGGTGTCTGAATAAGAAGAGACACAAATAAGTTCAGTTTCTCTCTCTTTATCTACCGTATAACTAGGAGGAGAGCTCTCACTAGACATTGAATTGCCCAGCACCTTGATTTTGGATTTTCCAGCCTCCAGAACTGTGAGAAATAAATCTCTGCTGTTTAAGTCACCCAGTCTACAGTGTTTTTGTTACAGAAGCCAGAACTGACTAACACAGCTTGAGAAACAGAGCAAAGCACTCTTCCCACTATCCCATGGGGAGATAGGACAAACATGCAAAGGCATCCTTAGCCATCTCCTTATTTTTCCTGTAGAGAAGCTGGCTAAGAACTGAAAGACAGGTTCAAGATGGCAGAGTAGAAGGATGTGCGCTTATCTTCACCCATGAGAACACCGAAATTATAACTAGCTGTTGAACATCCATCTTTAGGAGGACACTGGAATCCACCAAAAATGATAACCCAAGTCCAAGGACAAAGAAGAACCCCCAAGGAGCGATAGGAGGGATACAATCACAATAAAATCAAATCTCATACCTGCTGGGCTGGTGACCCACAATCTGGAGAACGATAATACCAAATAAGTTCTTCTACTGTTGTGAAGGTTCTTGGACCTACATCAGGCTTCTCAGCCTGGGGGTCTGGCAAAGGGACTGGGAATCCCCAGTGATCTGAATTCAAAGGCCAGTGGGATTTGCCGAGAAGGAAATGGCAACCCACTCCAGTACACTTGCCTGGAAAATCCCATGGATGGAGGAGCCTGGTAGGCTGCAGTCCATGGGGTCGCTAGGAATCAGACACGACTGAGTAACTTCACTTTCACTTTTCACTTTCATGCATTGGAGAAGGAAATGGCAACCCAGTGTTCTTGCCTGGGTAATCCCAGCGACGGGGGCACCTGGTGGGCTGCTGTCTATGGGGACACATAGAGTCAGACATTACTGAAGCGACTTAGCAGCAGCAGCAGCAGTGGGATTTGATTGCAGAACTTCCCCAGTACAGGGGGAAACAGAGACTCCACTCTTGGAGGGCACAAACAAAACCTTGTGTGTGCCAGAACCCAGGGGAAAGGAACAGTGACCCCACAGAGCACTGGGCTAGATCTACCCGTGAATGTTTGAGGCATAGGTTGGCAGTGGCCTGCCTCCAGGAGCAGGGGCACTGGTGGCAGCAGGCCTTGGAGGTGCCTGTTGGAGTAAGTCCACTTAGGAGTCACCATTAACCGTCCCCTAGAGCCTGTAGACTCCAACTGGGTCCCTGAGGCCAAACAACTAACAAGGAGCACAGCCCCACCCACCAGCAGACAATTGGATTAAAGTTTTACTGTCCTGCCCACCAGAGCAAGATCCAATTTTCCCCACATGCAGTCCCTCCCATCAGGACCTTGCACAAGCCTCTTATTCTCATCCACCAGAAGGCGGACAGAAGAAGCAAGAACTGTAGTCCAGCAGCCTCCAGAATGAAAAGCACAACCAAAGAACCTGAGCCTCAGTAAGTCCAGACACCAGATGAGTTGATTCTAAATAGAAGACTGTGGATTCAAGTCTCAAGCTTGAATGGCTATATTGTTTCAAAAATACCTTCACTAGGCTTAGGATATATTTCAGTTCAGTTCAGTTCAGTTGCTCAGTCGTGTCTGACTCTTTGCTACCCCAAAAATCAGAGACACCAGGCCTCCCTGTCCATCACCAACTGCTGGCGTTCACTCAGACTCACGTCCATCGAGTCAGTGATGCCATCTAGTCATCTCATCCTCGGTCGTCCCCTTCTCCTCCTGCCCCCAATCCCTCCCAGCATCAGAGTCTTTCCTAGTGAGTCAACTCTTCGCATGAGGTGGCCAAAGTACTGGAGTTTCAACTTTAGCATCATTCCTTCTAAAGAAATCCCAGGGCTGATCTCCTTCAGAATGGACTGATTGGATCTCCTTGCAGTCCAAGGGACTCTTAAGAGTCTTCTCTAACACCACAGTTCAAAAGCATCAATTCTTTGGCGCTCAGCCTTCTTCACAGTCCAACTCTCACATCCATACATGACCACTGGAAAAATCATAGCCTTGACTAGACGGACCTTTGTTGGCAAAGTAATGTCTCTGCTTTTGAATATGCTGTCTAGGTTGGTCATAACCTTTCTTCCAAGGAGTAAGTGTCTTTTAATTTCATGGCTGCAGTCACCATCTGCAGTGATTTTGGAGCCCCAAAAACTAAGTCTGACACTGTTTTCACTGTTTACCCATCTAGTTCCCATGAACTGATGGGACCGGATGCCATGATCTTCGTTTTCTGAATGTTGAGCTTTAAACCAACTTTTTCACTGTCTTTCACTTTCATCAAGAAGCTTTTTAGTTCCTCTTCACTTTCTGCCATAAGGGTGGTGTCATCTGCATATATGAGGTTATTGATATTTCTTCTGGCAATCTTGATTCCAGCTTGTGTTTCTTCCAGCCCAAGGTTTATCATGATGTACTCTGCATAGAAGTTAAATAAGCAGGGTGACAATATACAGCCTTGATGTACTCCTTTTCCTATTTGGAACCAGTCTGTTGTTCCATGTCCAGTTCTAACTGTTACTTCCAGACCTGCATATAGGTTTCTCAAGAGGCAGGTCAGATGGTCGGGTATTCCCATCTCTTTCAGAATTTTCCACAGTTTCTTGTGATCCACATAGTCAAAGGCTTTGGCCTAGTCAATAAAACAGAAATAGATGTTTTTCTGGAACTCTCTTGCTTTTTTTTGATGATCCAGCAGATGTTGGCAATTTGATCTCTGGTTCCTCTGCCTTTTCTAAAACCAGTATAAACATCAGGAAGTTCACGGTTCACATATTGCTGAAACTTGGCTTGGAGAATTTTGAGCATTACTTTACTAGCATGTGAGATGAGTGCAATTATGCAGTAGTTTGAGCATACTTTGGCATTGCCTTTCTTTGGGATTGGAATGAAAACTGACCTTTTCTAGTCCTGTGGCCACTGCTGAGTTTTCCAAATTTGCTGGCATATTGAGTGCAGCACTTTCACAGCATCATCTTTCAGGATTTGAAAAAGCTCCACTGGAATTCCTCTGATTTCTGTGTTGACTATCTGGTGATGTCCGTGTGTAGAGTCTTCTTTGTGTTGTTGGAAGAGGGTGTTTGCTATGACCAGTGCATTTTCTTGGCAAAACTCTATTAGTCTTTGCACTGCTTCATTCCATATTCCAAGGACAAATTTTCCTGTTACTCCAGGTGTTTCTTGACTTCGTACTTTTTATTCCAGTCCCCTATAATGAAAAGGAGATCTTTTTGGGTGTTAGTTCTAAAAGGTCTTGTAGGTCTTCATAGAACCATTCAACTTCAGCTTCTTCAGCATTACTGGTTGGGGCATAGATTTGGATTACTGTGATATTGAATCGTTTGCCTTGGAAAGGAACAGAGATCATTCTGTCGTTTTTGAGATTGCATCCAAGTACTGCATTTTGGACTCTTTTGTTGACCATGATGGCTACTCCATTTCTTAGAAAGGATTCCTGCCTATAGTAGTACATATAGTGGTCATCTGAGTTAAATTCACCCATTCCAGTCTATTTTAGTTTGCTGATTCCTAGAATGTCGATGTTCACCCTTGCCATCTCTTGTTTGACCACTTCCAATTTGCCTTGATTCATGGACCTAACATTTCAGGTTCCTATGCAATATTGCTCTTTACAGCATCTGACCTTGCTTCTATCACCAGTCACATCCACAACTGGGTATTGTTTTTGCTTTGGCTCCATCCTTTCATTCTTTCTGGAGTTATTTCTCCACTGATCTCCAGTAGCATATTGGGCACCTAATGACCTGGGGAGTTCCTCTTTCAGTATCCTATCATTTTGCCTTTTCATACTGTTCATGGGGTTTTCAAGATAAGAATACTGAAGTCGTTTGCCATTCCCTTCTCCAGTGGACCACGTTCTGCCAGGACCTCTCCACCATGACCCGCCTATCTTGGGTGGCCCCATGGGGCATGGATTAGTTTCATTGAGTTAGACAAGGCTGTGGTCCTAGTGTGATTAGATTGACTAGCTTTCTGTGAGTATGGTTTCAGTGTGTCTGCCCTCTGATGCCCTCTTGCAACACCTACCGTCTTACTTGGGTTTCTCTTACCTTGGACGTGGGAGTATCCCTTCACGGCTGCTGCAGCAAGCGCAGCCGCTGCTCCTTACCTTGGATGAGGGATATCTCCTCACCGCCTCCCCTCCTGACCTTGAACATGGACTAGCTCCTCTAGGCCCTCCTGTGCCCTCGCAGCCACCACTCCTTGGACATGGGGCAGCTCCTCTCAGCCATTCCTGCATCGTTGCAACCTGGCACTCTCGGCCGCTGCCCCTGACCTCGGACATGGGGTAACTCCTCTTGGCCGTTGCCCCTTGGGCATTGGGTCCTCCTGGCTTCTGCCCCTGACCTCGGACGTGGGGTAGCCCCTCTTGGCAGCTCTATGTGCACCGGTTGCAGCCGCCCTCGTTATTTAATATATAGGATATATTTACCTGCCTTTTCCCCCTTTGTGACCCTGGCCCCTGCCAGACACAGATGCACAGAGGCACAAACAGGCTTTCCCTTTCCACTTGCTATTCAGGAAAAAATAATTCCTGTTTGTGTTTTTGGTGAAAGAAAAGACATTTGTGTGTGATAACTTTTGAGAACCAAACATACACAACTGAATTGGAAACAGTCTTTGGAAATTTTGCTGTTTTAACCCACAGGAGTGCTCCTAATGCCCAGAATTTAGGCACTATGGTAGGTGGTAGAAGAGACACTTTTGGAGTTTAGGACCTTCTTTGTTGTCTTTGAGAAAGACATACATCAAGGCTGTATATTGTTACCCTGCTTGTTTAACTTACATGCAGAGTACATCATGAGAAATGCTGGAATGGATGAAGCACAAGCTGGAATCAAGATTTCTGGGAGAAATATCAATAACCTCAGATATGCAGACGACACTACCCTTATGGCAGAAAGTGAAGAAGAACTAAAGAGCCTCTTGATGAAAGTGACAGTGGAGAGTGAAAAAAATTGACTTAAAACTCAACATTCATAAAACTAAGACCATGGCATCTGGTCCTATCCTTTCAGGGCAAATAGATGGAGAACAATGGAAACAGTGACGGATTTTATTTTGGGGGCTCCAAAATCACTGCAAATGATGACTGCAGCCGTGGAATTAAAAGATGCTTACTCCTTGGAAGGAAAGCTATGACAAACCTAGACAGCATATTAAAAAGCAGAGACATTACTTTGCCAACAAAGATCTGTCTAGTCAAAGCTATGGTTTTCTCAGTAGTCATTTATGGATGTGAGTTGGACTGTGAAGTGCCAGAAGCCACCACGGGGAGATCCCACCCTTGTCAGGGTCATGTGGAAGAGAACTGTTAAGCAAGGCTTCAGAGCTCAAGGGGCTCCCTAGGCTTTCTTGAGCATCTACCCCCAAACCAGAATCTGTCTGTTTTACTGTTTCATGACTTTCACCAACTCCTCTGACATTAACTGGGGGCTAACCCTGACCACCTTTCTCTGGAGAAAACCAATAAGTCTCCTGGACATGAGAGGAATATTTCAAATCAAACCCCCTCTGTTAGCATTCTAGCTTGCTTGGCAGGTGTATCCAGACTCTTGCAGCTATGCATACAATTATTTACAGCCTCCCAACTCTGAGAAGCATGGAAAGCCTAAAACATAGAGCCTCTGAAAGAGCTAAAAATTATTAGAGTAGTGCTAGTGCTGGTGCTGGATTTCATTATTAGGCCAATGTTTGTCGCTAAGTTCTCATATCTCTTATCCACTGTGCACCTGGGAATGCATTAGTTAACATAGTGAGAATGCAAGAAAAAGAAGTGTAGCCTTGAATTTAACCATATCAGACTTTTGAGCTAATTGGTTCTTTCTTGTAACTCGCTGCACCTTTGCTCTGTGGAAAATGTAACTCTGTTTGGCATTTTCTGAGGCTGACATAGATTAGAAATATAAAGAAAAACGCTTTGAGGGAAAATAAGTTTTTGGTTGAGCAGCTTTTATCAAAAGAGGGTCATAAAATGTTCACAGGCCTCCAAGGCCAGAAGATACTGTACACAACATTATTTGTGGGAAAGGTATGCAGAAAAAAAATCATGTTTTCAATAAGGGCAAAACTGCTGGAATGTTGGGCTGACTCTGTATGACCTTGCATCTTTCATTTCCCTCTATGTACAAAAAGATATATAAGTACTATTTAAAAATAAAGCTATGGATCTCGCTCATCAAAGCAGCTTGATCTCCTCGTGTCAATCATTTCCCTCCTCTTACTCTCTCTTTCAGGCTAGTTCCCATCTGGAGTACAGAGATCTGCCATGTCTACTTATTTGCCTGGGTTTCTAAAATCTGAACGGGAAGGCGCCCTGCGCCTTCACTCCTTTGGGAGACCAGGAGGGCACCTGCGGCCTCACATAGACGGTGCAAGTCTCTTGTCTTGAGACTTTATTGATTTTCTGTATAAACCAAGGAACATCAGCCTCTTTTTCTTCTCTCCTCTATTTTCTTATCTACAACATTCTTATCTATCTCTCTCTCTAAATCAATCGCCGACACCATTTCTCCTTTGGGTTTCCCTGGATCCTGTGGGGGCTGAACCCCGGCAGTGAAGGAAGCTGAGTGCTGAAGAATTGGTGCTTTTGAACTGTGGTGTTGGAGAAGACTGTTGGGAGTCCCTTGGCCTGCAAGGAGATCCAACCAGTCCATCCTAGAGGAAATCAGTCCTGAATATTCATTGGAGGGACTGATGCTGAACCTAAAACTCCAATACTTTGGCCACCTGATGCAAAGAACTGACTCATTGGAAAAGACTCTGATGGTAGGAAAGATTGAGGGCAGGAGGAGAAGGGGACAACAAGGATGAGATAGTTGGATGGCATCACCGACTCAATGGACATGAGTTTGAGCTAGCTCTAGGAGTTGGTGTTGGACAGGGAAGCATGATGTGCTGCAGTTCATGGGGTCACAGAGAGTTGGACATGACTGAGTGACTAAACTGAACTGAATTTGTTGTCTTCAATTCACAATATGTAAACAGGTTTACAAAGAATTTATTCTGCAGGTTGTGTGTCACCTACTGAATTGGTTTTGGGTGCTCAGCCAAAAAATGAGGCAGAAAAAGTTTTATTTCCTACCCTGTACAATAGTGTTGGATGTTGTCCAGATTTTTGCACATTAAAGAGTACACTGCTTATAATTTTTGCAAGTAGAATTATTTGTCATTAGGTTCTGTCCTTTAAAAATAAAGCTAGAGTTTTGTGGAGACAAGACTTTCCTTTTATACAGTTTAATATTCCAGCTTTTCATTCTTTTGTTCCTCTTCATTAGTCTTTAAGTAGTGAGTCATTGTAATGGCAACAGAAATGTACATGACTGCCCCTTCCCCTCCGACCTTCCTGCCTGAAGTATCCATTTTCTCAGTAAAGATTGTTACAGCATAAGTGCAAAAGAGGATTAAGTCAGAAAGAGACAACAAATATCATATTAACACACACATGTGGAATCTATAAACGTGGCGCAGATGAAGCTATTTGCATTGACACAGGAACACTACCATGTGTGAAATAGAAAGCTAGTGGGAAACTCCTGTGTAGCACAGGGAGCTCAACTGGTGCTCTGTAATGACCTAACGGGGTGGGGTGGGGGAGAGGGAGATGGTGGGGAGGGAGGCCCCACGGGGGCGGGATATAGGTATGCATGTAGCTAGTTCACTTTGTTGTACAACAGAAACTACACAAATTGTCAAGGAGTTATACTCATTAAAAAAAAAAAAAAGCAGAGACAAATTTGGCTTTTTATGATCACAGTAGGCTCTCTGATTCCCTTTCAACACTTTCATTTACTAACTTCTACTCAGACTTTGTCATTTGGCTGTGGTCTGAGGTCTCCAGGATTCCTTCCCCAGTTTATGAGAAGTCATTAAAATTACTCATGTTTCTTACCCTTTAGAGAGTTCTTGCTGGAACTTTCTTTTTTTCAACCGGGTACCCCTCCTCTCTGTAGTATCTATTGATTTCAGTGCTTAGGTGCTCAATAAAAGTTTATTGGGGAGAGGAAAATAGGACTGGGACATATTCCTAGTCATATTTTGCAACCAATAAAAACTACAATACACCAGGAGCTAGAAAAATCTTTCAGTATAGGATCAGGTAGTAAATGTTTTCTCCCTTGCAGACCATCCAGTTTCTCTGCCACTGTAACAGGAAAGTAGTTATATATAATATGATTGGGCATGGTTGTGTTCCAATGCAATTTTATTGCAGGAAGGGGGACCCCTTCCAGGGCCTGAAAGTGGACTCTTGGCTAACACTTGGAAGTGACTTTTCTGAGGAGATACACATGCTGACAAAGCAAGAGATTTTACTGGGGAAGGGCAACCCGGTGGAGAGCAGTAGGGTAAGGGAACCCAGGAAAAACAGCTCCTTGCAGTCTTGGGTTTTATGGTGATGGGATTAATTTCCAGGTTGTCTTTAGCCAATCATTGTGACTGAGAGTCCTTCCTGGTGGTGCAGCCTCGTTCAGACAAGATGGACACCAGAGAGAAGGATTCTGGGAAGTGGTTGGACAGGTGGTGTCACTTGTTGACCTTTCCCTGTTCCTTACCAGGACATCCTGTCATAAAACAGCTCATGCAAATTGTTACTATCGTGCCTGGCCATGGTTATAAGGCATCCAGAGAATAGGCTCAGCTTTGTTAACAATCTGTTAAATATTTGGGCCTAATCATATCAGACAGGACTAAGGCCACAGGCCCCAAGAGAATTAAACCTATACTAAATCATCCCCTACCTATGACTTTAAGACAATTGAGAGGATTTTTGCGAATCACAGACTACTGCTGCATTGGATTCCAGATTATGGGGAACTTGCCCAGCCTTTATATAAACTTATAACTGAAACCCAGCAAGCCCAAACCGACAAACTGGTTTGGTCTCCAGATATTCAAAAGGCTTTTAAGGCTCTTCAGACTGCTCTTCTGCGAACTCCCACTTTGACCTTGCCCACAGAGTCAGAATTTAATTTGTTTGTCACTGAAAGAACAGGTATGGCCTTGGGAGTTTTGACACAACCCTGAGGGCCTCAACAGCAAGCTGTAGCATACCTGAGCAAAGAATTAGATGTAGGGTCATGTGGGTGGCCACACTGTCTAAGAGTTAATTACGGAAACTGTTTTATTAACACCCGAGGTCCTCAAAATAATTAATGGACAAAATCTTACTGTACTGACTTCTCATGATGGAGTGGAATCTTAAACTCTAAGTTTAATATTTGGATGACAGACAGTAGGCTTCTTAAATATCAGTCATTTGTTGTTAGAAAGACCAGTAACTAAGCTTAAAGTTTGCGGAAATTTAAATTCTGCCACTTTCCTTCCTGAGAAGGAAAATGAAACACCTGATCACAATTGTTCCCAATTTCTAACTTTAAACTATGCAGCTCGGGAGGATCTGATGGATACCCCATTAGACAATCCTGATGTGGAACTATTTACAGATGGCAGTTCTTTTGTTTGGGATGGGAAGCGCAAGGCAGGTTACACCATGGTGATGACTGAACAGGTTTTAGAAGCAAAATTTCTCCCTCAGGGAATGAGTGCTCAGCTAGTTGAGTTTGCAGCTCTGACCCAAGCTCTAGAGTTAAGTAAAGGGCAGCTAGTAAATATCTACACTGATTCTCAGTATGCTTATTTGACTTTACAGGCTCATGCTGCAATATGGAGAGAAAGACAGTTTAAAGTGGCAACGGGAGGACCTATTAAGCATTTCAGAGAGACTGAGAGACTTTTAACTGCTATGTATTGTCCTAAAGAAGTAGCTGTTACGCACTGCAAAGGGCGCAGCGGGGGGTCTGGAGTGAAGCAGTCAAGGGTAATCAGCTGGCTGACTGTCAAGAGATGAACGCAGAGCTTTAGGAAACCCCTTCACTGCAGACGCCTTTGATCGGGACAGGTCCTGTGGAACAGGAAAGACTATAATATACTGAGGAAGAATTAGAAAGATATGAGAAAAGAAGAGCAAAGATGACTAATAAAGCGTGGTTATAGACCAAGGATGGACGATTAATAATTCCTGAAAATGCTCAATGGAAAATTCTTAAGGGTTTACACCAGAGCTTTCATTTAGGTATTGAGAATACTTACCAGATGGCTTCTCATTTGTTTGAAGGTTAAAATGTAATGAAAACTTTAAAGAACATTATCAAAAGATGTGAGGTTTGTCAGAAAAATAAGCCAAAGACTGAAAAGTTAGCAAAATCTGGGTTTCAACGAAGTGGAAAATATCCTAGAGAGAACTGGGAAATTGATTTTACTCATATTCAAAGGCAAGTGGATATTCTTGCTTACAAGTTTGGGTGGATACTTTTACTGAATGGATTGAGGCTTTTCCCTGTTGTAGTGAACAGGCTAAGGAGGTTATAAAAATTTTAATCCATGAAATTATTCCCAGTTTTGGGCTGCCATGTAGCCTTCAGGGTTACAATAGCTCTGCATTTAAAGCTGCTGTAACTCAGAGGGTGTCAAAATCTCTAGGAATAGAATGTCACACTGTTCCTGGAGACCGCAATCCTCAGGAATGGTTGAAATTGCTGATGACGTTATTAAGAGACATCTTCTTAGCAAATTAACTCAAGAGATGCAGGACAATTGGATTAACGTTCTACCCATAGCTTTAATGAGGGCTTGAATTGCCCCCCAAAATGAGGGACTGTCCCCCTTGAATGTATTTATGGAAGGCCCTTCTTATGCCTAGACATTGTTATAGACCCTGAAGGCTTGGAATTAACTAATTATGTAACTCAGCTCTCAGCTGTTCAACAGGCTCTAAAGGAACCTCAGGATGTGACTCCTGACCCAGCCTTTGAGTCAAGGAAGCCTCTGTTTGAGCCGGGAACAGAGGTCTTCATAAAAACACTGGGATCTGGGGGCCAATCCTTCGAGCCCCTCTGGGAAAGCCCTTATCAGGTTATTCGTTCTTCTTCCACAGCTGTCAAAGTGCCAGGAATTGATTCTTGGGTACATCGCACTCGAGATAAGAGGTGGCACCCTGACTAGAACTGAGTGACTTCATTTTATGTCTTTACTTTCTATGCTCTGACTTTGTACTTTTCAGATGGGCCTGATAATCTATGTGAGCCTGCTCCTGCTGACTCCAAAAATCCCGAGTCTGCCGTTTGATCCTTAAGAAAATACCTTCCTGTCCTGGGCTCACTCCTATGCTGCATTCCACAATCAATCTAACTGCTGGGTCTGCAGAGTGCTCCCCTCTTCATCAGTGGAGAGCTTCCCAAGGTGGGCATCTCCACTTCAAGGAAAGGATTTCCTCCAAGTCTGCAAATACCTTCGACAACAACAGTCATATGTGATGCCTCTTCTTACTATGATGACATCCAACAATCCAAAGATGGACTGGTGCAACACCATGTACCTTCAGTTCAGTTCAGTTGCTCAGTCGTGTCTGACTTTTGCCACCCCATGGACTGTAGCACACCAGGCCTCCCTGTCCATCACCAACTCCTGGAGTTTACTCAGACTCATGTCCATTGAGTCGGTGATGCCATCCAACGATCTCATCCTCTGCTGTCCCCTTCTCCTCCTGCCTTCAGTCTTTCCTTATCTTAACTCTGTACCTTAACTCTGGACATATGTGACTTTCAACTTTGCTGATTGTTCTGTTTTCGCTGTTTGCTCCCTGCATTTGTAACTATGTAGCTGGATTTGTTTCTAGTCACATGAAGGCTTTTAAGTTACAAGAGGTTGCTCAAACTCCTGCCACTGTGGAAGCTTCCTCCGTCTACTACTTGGGGCCCCTGGATCAGAGACCCTCAGTATGGGGGTTAGGAGAATATATTGCTTCACTAATTTAGGGAAGGTGCCCCTTCTCGGCTCAGAAGCAGTTACGGAATGAGAATCCCTTTCCCTAGGCAACATAATACTTCTAAAAGAAATGGGGAGAAATGAGAGGGTGACAGGAAGGAAAGCCAGGGGTCTCCACAGGAGAAAATAAGCTGCAAGTGTCAGACATATTTTAATCTCTCTCTTAAGCAGCAGGAGGATACAAACTACAAGTGTTAGATTTTTTTCCCTTGCTATACAAATTTAACAAGAGTTTCTTTTAAAATTCTGTGTTTCCATGACAACACCTGGTTCCACCTGAACTTAACTTTTCTCAAGCCTTGAGCTAACCAATGCATTTTTCTTATGGAAATGATCTCCTTAAGCTATGTTAATAAACTGTGTATTTACTTACTCTAGACTCTGTCTTCAAGTCTGTTTGCCTAAGACTCAGAACCGACTTGACAAAGCAGTATGTTTTACTCATGCAAATGTTTTCTTAAGCTATGTTAATGAGACTATGTATTCGCTTGGAAACCTGCCTTTCTTCAAGATTCGTGTCAATCATTTTATGGCCAGGACAGCTCACCTTGTGCCAATGTCATCCCAAAATGCGTGCTGTGGGTGAGGAGTTGGTGCCAGTCTCTGAGTTTTGAGATATTTCCTTTCTCTAATTAGCAGACTGCTAATAGCTATATAACATCCAGCTAAATGCTGGAGACCCGAGTTCAATCCCTGGGTTGGGAAGATCCCCTGGAGAAGGAAATGGTAACCCTCTCCAGTATTCTTGCCTGGAGAATCCCATGGACAGAGAAGCCTGGTATGCTACAGTCCACGGGGTCGCAAAGAGTCAGACACGACTGAGGACTTCACTCACTTACTCAAAGATTAGCAGGGGGCACTCTTTTGCCCCCTTTTGATGTCTATGTCAGAAGCTTTCTCTATCTCTTTTATACTTTAATAAACCTTTGTTACACAAAAGCTCTGAGTGGTCAAATCTCTTCACTGGCCCCGGATTTAACTCCTCTCCTCCGGAGGCCAAGAATCCCAGTGTCTTTCACAGTTCAGCAACAACCTTTCAGCCAGTGTGGGTGGTTTCAGTCAGTGTGCTTCCCTTAACAATTTTATTTACAAAAACAGATGGCACACAGATTTGGCCTTAGGGATCTCAAGTTTGCTAGCTCTTGAATGGCTCTGTGGTAAAGAATTGCTTGTCAATACAGGAGACTCAGGTTATGTGGGTTCAATCCCTGGTCTGGGAAGATCCACTGGAGAAGGAAACAGCAACTCACTGCAGTATTTTTGCCCGGAAAGCCCCAGGGACAGAGGAGCCTGGTGGGCTACAGTCCACGGGGATGCAAAGAGTTGGATACAACTTAGCAACTAAACAATAACAAGAACAGCAGCAATAAACCAAGAGTGATTTAGTTCCACCCCAAGAGTGTAATTGTATGTGGGTGCCGAAGAATAGATGCTTTTGAACTGTGGTGTTGGAGAAGACTCTTGAGAGTCCCTTGGACTGCAAGGAGATCCAACCAGTCCATTCTAAACGAGATCAGTCCTGGGTGCTCTTTGGAAGGAATGATGCAAAAGCTGAAACTCCAGTCCTTTGGCCACCTCATGAGAAGAGTTGACTCATTAGAAAAGACTCTGATGCTGGGAGGGATTGGGGGCAGGAGGAGAAGCGGATGACAGAGGATGAGATGGCTGGATGGCATCACGGACTCGATGGACGTGAGTCTGAGTGAACTCCAGGAGATGGTGATGGACAGGGAGGCCTGGCGTACTGTGATTCATAGGGTCGCAAAGAGTCAGACACGACTGAGTGACTGAACTGAACTGAACTGATTCTTCCCCAGAACTCAAAGGTAATTTTACAGATTTAACTGATAGTAATAGTATATTCTGGTGGAATAGTGGTGTCGACTAAAAAACATGTACAACTTGAGAGTTGTGAGTTAAGTTTTATTTGGAGCAAAATGAAGACTGTAGCCTATCAGGCAGCATCTCATATAGCTCTAAGAGACTGTGCCAAAGCGGCAGTGGGGGAAAGTCAATATATGAGGTTTTGGTGATGGGGGAGTTCAGTATCATGAAGCACTCATTTTACAAAAGGTTTTTTGTTGGTCATGAGGCTCTGATATCACCATGAAGGGATTTAGTGCTTCTTTAGATATGAAGAGATGCAAAGACTGAGATCATAAAATCTGTTCCTAAAAGCATCCAACTATCTAAAGACCCATCCTACCAGATTCTCTGGAGCACAGTGTCTCACTCCACCCTGCACTCTCTCAGGGGTAGTTGAAGGTCAACAGCTATAGCAGCATGGGGTTCAATCTCCGTGGAGGCAGATGGCAAATGCCTTTGTGGTTCAGTCATTGGCAATGCTCTTGGTAAGAGCCAATTTGTAGTTGACAGTGATTTTCTCAATAGTTTACTAGTGGTCTAGCAGATATGATAGTCAATCAAAATGTGTAATTTACATCTGAGAAGAAACTTCCCCTGCAAGACAGAGCAGTTAAGTCCCACTAACTCTAATGTGCTTGTGAGTGGATGGAATGCAAGAAATATCAGCTGTTCAAGAAAATATTACATTCTTAAGAACAATCTGTTCCCTAGATTCTCCCAGGTCATCAGGAGAATGGACTCTTCAATGGACAAGAAATACGTACTTAATAAAATTTTAATTTTGGCTCTGTTTATCAAAGGAAGTACACGTAATTCACAGATTTCTATTTCTCTCTGTCCTCCTCTTTTCCCACCATTTCCAGACATCTTTTGTTAGGCTGGCCTCCTTCCAGGGCTCCATGTGGTCCAAGCTGGATCCTTGCTTATACACCAGGTCAAGATGTGAGGGTGAAAGGAAAACAGACTCTGAGATCTCTAAAGACCCATCCAGTCCTCAGATTCACAAGCTTTTATCTCTTCTCCAAATGCCTCTTTTCCATCTCAGGCCAGTCTGGCTTTGACACATTTCCTAAGTTTAAATTAGCTCTTCCTTCCCTGATCTGCAATTGCCTCTTTAGGCTACAACTCATGTAGCAAGTTTATTTTGAATATTAATCTGATGCCTAGGTATTTCCCTTCCCATCTATGTCTTACCTTTATTTGAACCCAGGGACATTTCCAGACTCTAATCAGACACCCACATAAGCAGTTTCTTAAGCTTACTTATAAATATTATATAAGCCTGGGACTGAGATCATCAGGAGAACATGGCAGAAGGGAAACTGGTATAGGATAGGAAGGTGTAGTTTTTCCAGTCGTCATGCATGGATGTGAGAGTTGGACTATAAAGAAAGCTGAGCACTAAAGAATTGATTCTGTTGAACTGTGGTGTTGGAGAAGACTCTTGAGAGTCCCTTGGACTGCAAGGAGATCCAACCAGTCCATCCTAAAGGAAATTAGTCCTGAATATTCTATGGAAGGACCGATCCTAGAGCTGAAACTCCAGTACTTTGGTCACCTGATGCGAAGAACTGACTTATTTGAACAGACTCTGATGCTGGGAAAGACTGAAAGTAGGAGGAGAAGGGGATGACAGAGGATGAGATGGTTGGATGGCATCACTGACTCAATGGACATGAGTCTGAGTAAACTCCGGGACTTGGCGATGGACAGGGAGGCCTGGCACACCACAGTCCATGGGGTCACAAACAGTTAGACACAAGAGAGGGACTGAACTGAACTGACTGAACTGAGGAAGGTATAAAGGCTGTAGAATCATCAGAGTGGCGCCAGAGAGTGGAAGGAAGGACTAGGACGTGGAAGGCATCAATGCTACACTCTTCTTGGGATCAGCTTGCCCTCAGTAACCTATTGTCCACGGATCACTCATGATCCCAACGTTCTGGATCTATCCTCTGAACAGACTTGGGGTACTTGCATGGGAGGGGAAATTTCTTTTCACGTTCTCTTCTCTTGTGTTTTCTGGCTGGAGCTCTGTAAATTGGACAAACAAAACAAAGATTAACAAGGAATAACAGTTTATTTGCGTACATTTCACAATTACACAGTACTCAGAGTATTCAGAGGTGCTTAACTCAGAGAGCTGGTAGAATTTGGGCTTGTGGCTTAGACGGTTAAGAATCCGCCCACAATGTGAGAGACCTAGGCTCAATTCCTGGGTGGGGAAGATCTCCTAGAGAAGGGAATGGCAACTCACTGCAGTAGTCTTGCCTGGAGAATTCCATGGACAGAGGAGTCTGGCGGGCTTACAATCCATGGGGTTGCATGGAATTGGATACAGCTGACTGATTAACACTTTATTTTAGTATTTTAGCAGGGTTTCCCCAGTGACTCAACAGTAAAGCATCTGCCTGCAATGCAAGAGATGTGGGTTCGACCCCTACATCAGGAAAGATTCCCCTGGAGGAGGAAATGGCAACTCACTCCAATATTCTTGCCTGGGAAATCCCACGGACAGAGGAACTCTGCAGACTACAGTCTATGGGGTTGTAAAGAGTTGGACGTGAGTGAACATGCACACAAGAAAGTATCTTAGCAAAGGGACATTAACTACATTTTTAGGAATATGACATGACAAAGGAGAAGGACTCTGAGCTTCTGGGCAGTAAATTGTGGGAAGGCAAATACATGGGAAACGAATGGTAGATAAAAGCTAATTAGTAGAGTTTGTTATGTGGATCCCTCTGGTGCCTTCTCCAGGTTGATAGGAGCCTCACTTGTCTCAGCAATTAACTTTTCCCCTTCCTGATAGGGAGTGGAGAGGGGATGCCTTTGGAAACTTATGTCCTGCTTTTACGCAGAGAGGGGGATGGTAAAGACCTTTTCTTATATCTGCTTTTTGTCAGTCACTTTCAGCTCAAAAATAATCCTTATGCCAAAGAGGCATATTTTGGGGTGGCATTTTCTGCTGCTCTAGCATCACCTTGTCAGAGCAGGAAGAGTGAAAGAAAAATATGCTGTCCTGGCTTAGATGGAACTGCCTGCAACAGTTGTGAATTTCTCTGCGAGATGGAACCATGGTGGACCCACTATCATGGTTACAAACACTTGTTTCAATTACTTTTCTGTTAATAGATTTCTTCACCTCAAAATGGATAGAATAAGACCAACCTTGCAGAGTTAGTGTAGGGATAAACTAGCAGAATGTGTGTAATGCTTGTAGAATGTTTATGGTATACCAAAATAAAGAATTTTGGTGGAGGAATCAGAGATCAAATTGCCAACATCCACTGGAACATCAAAAAAGCAAGAGAGGTCCAGAAAAACACCTACTTCTGATTTATTGACTACGTGAAAGCCTTTTACTGTATGGATCACAACAAACTGTGGAAAATTCTTAAACAAATGGGAATACCAGATCACCTGACCTGCCTCCTAAAAAGACTGTTTGCAGGTCAAGAAGCAACAGTTAGAACTGGACATGGAACAACAGACTGGTTCCAAATAGGAAAAGGAGTACGTCAAGACTGCATATTGTCACCCTGCTTATTTAACTTCTATGCAGAGTACATCATGAGAAATGCTGGGCTGGAAGAAGCACAAGCTGGAATCAAAATTGCTGGGAGAAATATCAATAACCTCATATATACAGATGACACCACCCTTATGGCAGAAAGTGAAGAAGAACTAAAGAGCCTCTTGATGAAAGTGAAAGAGGAGAGTGAAAAAGTTGGCTTAAACCTCAACATTCATAAAACTAATATCATGGCATCTGGTCTCATCACTTCATGGCAAATAGATGGGGAAACAATGGAAACAGTGAGAGAAGTTATTTTCTTGGGCTCCCAAATCACTGCAGATGGTGACTGCAGCTGTGAAATTAAAAGACACTTGCTTCTTGGAAGAAAAGCTATGACCAACTTAGAGAGCATATTTAAAAAGCGGAAACTACTTTGCCAACAAAGGTCCATCTACTCAAAGCTATGGCTTTCCCAGTAGTCATTTATGGATGTGAGAGTTGGACTGTGAAGAAAGCTGAGCGCTGAAGAATTGATGCCTTTGAACTGTGGTGTTGGAGAAGACTGTTGAGAGTCCGTTGGACTGCAAGAAGATCCGACCACTCCATCCTGAAGGAAATCTGTCCTTAATATTCATTGGAAGGACTGATGCTGAAGCTGAAACTCCAATACTTTGGCCATCTGATGGGAAGAACTGACTCATTTGAAAAGACCCTGATGCTGGGAAAGATTGAAGGCAGAAGTGGATGACAGAGGATGAGATGGTTGGATGGCATCACTGACTTGATGGACATGAATTTGAATAAACTCCGGGAGTTGGTGATGGACAGGAGACCTGGTGTGCTGCAGTCCATGGGGTTGCAAAGAGTCGGATATGACTGAGTGATTGAATTGAACTGAAAATAAAGAATTATTACCATAAGCTTCTGTAGTCTTACTCTTGGGCATGTATCTGGAGAAAATTATAATCTGAAAAGGTACATGCACCCTAATGCTCATTGCAGCTCTATTTACAATAACTAGAACATGGAAGCACCCTAAATGTCTATCAACAGATGAATTCATAAAGAAGATATATACCTATATGCAATGGAATATTAGCCATGACAAGAAAGAAAGAATGCCGTTTGTTGCAACATAGATGGACACTGAAATTATCATACTGAGAGAAGTAAGCCTGACAGAGAAAAACAAATATCATATAACATTGCTTATATGTGAGTTCTAGAACAACAACAAAAAAGATACAAAGGAACTTATTTACAAAACAGAAAAAGACTCATAAGCATAGAAAACAAAATTATGGTTACCAAAGGGGAAAGTGGGGAAGAATACATTAGGAAGTTGGAGTTAACATATACACAATACTATATATAAAATAGATAACCAATAAGGACCTACTATATATAGTACAGGCGGAGAAGGCGATGGCACCCCACTCCAGTACTCTTGCCTGGAAAATCCCATGGATGGAGGAACCTGGTAGGCTGCAGTCCATGGGGTCGTGAACAGTCGGATACGACTGAGCGACTTCCCTTTCACTCTCATGCATTGGAGAAGGAAATGGCAACCCACTCCAGTGTTGTTGCCTGGAGAATGCCAGGGACGGGGGAGCCTGGTGGGCTGCTGTCTATGGGGTTGCACAGAGCTGGACGCTACTGAAGCGACTTAGCAGCAGCAGCATATAGTACAGAGAACCATATTAAATATTTTGATAAGGGAAAAGAATCTGAGAAAAATTGTGTATATATTAACTGAATCCCTGTGCTGTACACCTGAAACTAACACAATATTGTAAGTTAATTATACTTCAATTAAAGAAAAGAAAATAACTTAAAAAAGAAGCAAAAAAAGAGGTATTATTATATTAGATGCTTCCTGAGGATAAAGTTTTATTCTTGACTTATACCACATGATGACTCATGTGACAGAGTATCATCAAAATATGAGGTTTCCTGGAAGTCCTTCCTGAAACTACACCACAGTGGTGTCACATTTCTGAGTTTTGGCAGTTACAAATCTGCCTTAAATGTTCTTATTTTTCCTGAACCGTGGGTTCAATTCAAATGCCCGCTTCTCTGTAATCCCTTTCTCAACATCCCTCTGCCCCAGCCTTCCTAGTGGTTTGTTTGTATCTCTCTTACATACATCACCTTATTTTTGTACATGTCTCATTCTCTTCTTAGTTTGTGACCTCTCGGAGGAGAATAACAGAGCTCATGTTTTATTTCTCTCTGTATCCTCAATATCTGGAAAGTCTGACAGCGTAAATGCTCCATGTGTATTAAAGTCGGGAACAAGTCTGCAGCTTCTGGAGCTCTGCTGATGTTTGCAGGGCAATCTGAGTCTGGAACTCTGGTTGTGGTGGTTTTTAGTTGCTAAGTTGTGTCCAACTCCTGTGATCCAATGAACTGTAGCCTGCCAGGCTCCTCTGTCCATAGAATTTCCCAGTCAAGATGACTGGAGTGGGTTGCCATTTCCTTCTTTAGGGGATCTTCCTGATCCAGGGTTTGAACTCGGATCTGGATTGCAGGCAGATTCTGTACCAACTGAGCCATCAGCTCTGTTTAGTGTATATGAATGTTCCTTGGGCCTGTAAATGCAGCTTGGAACTAAAGACATATGATCTAGTGTTAAAAAGCTTCTGAGTTTTCTCCATCTTTTATTCAGTCTCTTTTCAAGCGTTCTCCAGTTACTGCCAAAGAGAACATTCTAAAGGAAATCTATTCATTACTTTCTTGGTTAAAACTTTTCCGTATTCTCTGATAAGGGATAAAATCAAACCTTTCAGATGCCATCCAAGACCCTGTGTAACTCGATCCTGTCTGCCTCTCATGGGTTATCTCTTGATGCATCTCCTCCATTTTCCCATCCCCTCCGCCCCCAGTACACGCGGCCCCCGCACATTCCCACTGGCACACACAGTCTCCGCACATCTCTCCACTCCGCACACCTCTCCACTTGCCACCCACCTATCCACTTCAGAGATGTTGCTGCTGCTGCTGCTAAGTTGCTCAGTTGTGTCTGACTCTTCGCGACCCCGTGGACTGCTGCCTAGAGATGCTGAGTTCCAAGTAATTATCTAAACGGACTACGTTGCATTGCTGTTGTTTAGTTGCTAAGTTGTGTCTGTTTTGCGAACCCATGGACTGTAGCCCGCCAGGCTTCTGTGACAACCTTTGGGAGGCAGCCAGATCAGCTTGACTTACTTCTTTGCATTTGATTTCCCTCTCATGTTTTGAAACTCTGGTTTGTTCCTTTTTCCTTCTTTCAAACTGGGCATGTGGAAGAATCTGTCCTCAAACGGACCCAGACCCCAGGGAAACTTTGCTCGTCTTTCAGTACTCAGCTGAAGTGGTTCTTCTTCAGTGGCACTTTTCATAACTCTTCTCCAGGGTAGAATTCATTTTTCCTTCCTCACTCATGCCTCCACTGTGTTTTGCTCATTCTTCTACCATAAGACATGTGACACTGACGTGCTTAGTAATATACATAACTTGTTCTTGTTCCCTGAGGATTTGTATATTGTTGTTCAGTCGCTGTGTCATGTCCAACTCTTTGTGACCCCATGAACTGCAGCGCTCCAGGCTCCTCTGTCCTTTACCATCTCCTGGAGTTGGCTCAAACTCATGTCCATTGAGTCAGTGATGCCATCCAACCATCTCATTCTCTGTCGCCCCCTTCTCCTCTTGCCCTCAACTTTCTCAGCATCAGGGTCTTTTTCAATGAGTTGGCTCTTTGTATCATGTGGCCCAAGTATTGGAACTCCCTGAAGATTATATTTTATTTATCTTTGTGTCTTCGGGTTCCTGCACACTACAAGGTTCATAACAGATGTTCAGTATACATGAGATGAATAAATGAAAGCATAAATGAAGACATAAGGAATAATAGAACTTAATAGTTCACCTCTCTTTGCCTTTAGGTCAGGTTTCCATGGTAAATAGACCTTTACATCTATAAAGACATAAAACAAATTGGATTTAAACGAAACATCTGATCCTGGTGAAAAGTGAAAAGTGAGATGTGCAATAAATTGCTGGTATCACAGGTAGTTCTCACCATGTGTCAGGCACATTAAATGGAGACATTTAATTTTTACAACAGTCTTTTGAGGTGGATACTTTTACAAACAAGGCAATAGAGTCACCAAAAGATCAGCTTGATCAAGCTCATAAATAACCTGACCAAGCTCATGAATGGCACAGCTAAGATTTGAGCTCAGGTGGTCTGGCTCGGAGGCCATGCTTATAAACGTAATATTAGACAGACTGTCTGTAGTAATGAAGGAGATATGCTGAAGTTTCTGGAATTATGATTATTATTTATTTATTTTTTAGAAGATTATTTGTAAGTCCAGAGTAAATGGTTATTTTCTACAGACTGCTGAGGATATTCATAAAACCTTGCTATGTGACAAGCTTACAACCTTACCCAGTAAATCATTTCTATATTTAAATGATGGGTCTAAAACTCCTTCTAGAATTGAATCTAGATCTTGGATCAGTCAGTTCAGTTCAGTTCAGTCACTCAGTCATGTCCAACTCTTTGCAACCCCATGGACTGGAGCACGCCAGTCTTCCCTGTCCGTGAAGCCGTCCCTTCACCAACTCTGGTAGCTTACTCAAATACATGTCCATTGAGTCGGTGATGCCATCCAACCATCTCATCCTCAGTCCTCTTCTCCTTCTGCCTTCAATCTTTCCCAGAATTGGGGTCTTTTCAGATGAGTCAGTTCTTCCCAGAAGGTGGCCAAAGTATTGGAGTTTCAGCTTCAACATCAGTCTTTCCAATGAAGGACTGATTTCCTTTAGGATGGACTGGCTGGATCTGGGGCTTCCCTGATAGCTCAGTTGGTAAAGAATTTGCTTGCAATGCAAGTGACCCCAGTTTGATTCCTGGGTGGGTAATATCTGCTGGACAGGCTACCCACTCCAGTATTCTTGGGCTACCCTTGTGGCTCAGCTGGTAAAGAATCCGCCTGCAATGCAGGAGACCTGGGTTCAATCCCTAGCTTAGGAAGATCCCCTGGAGAAGGGTAAAGGCTATCCACTCCAGTATTCTTGCTTGGAGAATTCCATGGACTGTATAGTCCATGGGGTCACAAAGAGATGGACACGACAGAGTGACTTTCACTTTCAGATCTTGCTGTTTAAATATCCACTTTCCTTTTTATTTTCCTTATTTAATCATAATTGAAAAAAAAATTACAGCAACTTCTTGTCTTCCTGGAACCAAAATTTGTTGAGGCTTGATTAGAAATTATTCAGTGGTTCATTCTTTTCTTTGGAATCCAGAAAGCACCTACCAGTATTTTGGATATATTAATACAAATTTACCATAACCCTTACTCATTCCTTGACCAATACAATCATTGGTCAAAATACAAAAATCAAGACATCCTGCAGCAGAGCAAGGGGCTCCATGGGCCCAGGCATTCTTACTCTCATATTGCCTTTGGGTAATTACCACAATGCTATCCTTGTGCATGCAGACAGCCAATGATTCTTACATTGCTAATATAATCTCATATCCTATCTAAACTCCTCTCATGGAATTTTGTGGAGAAATGATAAACTCTGAGTCAGAGCATGGGTGAAAGAATATCAAGCCACAAGATTCACTGACTCGAAGCAAAATGGCCATACATTTTTAGAGGAGCAGAAGTTTCTTACTTAGGATTATTAAGGAATACGCTAAAGAAAGATAAGCAACTTGAACGGTTACTAAATATACCAGGCATGCATGGGGCTGAGATAGGTGGGGTTATGTGCAGCTGAACAAACACGATGACTATTTCTGTAGGGACCCTGAGTGTTTGGCACTTTGGGTTTAATGATGTACCTTGCTATTTAAGGAGTGTGGGAGAATTACCCTATCTGAAGTTCAGAATAGACTTTTCTCTTCAAGAGAAAAGTATTTTTAAGTATTTGAATGATTTTTGAGTAGAATATACCTATCATAAAAATTTACAATCTACAATTCACGGTTCCAAGATGAGATCAGAAGGCCATGGATGTAATTGGCATAGTATGGGGAATTCATTTTTTCTTTTCTACAAAAAGCTGGTTCTATTAGAGTGAGAGTGATTTTCAGAAAAATGCATGATTACTGAGATGAGATTACTCATGAGGGATGTGGGGATTATTTGGGTGAAAAACACTTTTCCTTTTTACTTTTTAGCCCTGAACCCCATTATATTTAGATTCATGTTCAAATATATGGTAGAAGTTATTAAAAGTATTAACATTTAAATGGTTGGCATGTAATTCATGGCTATCAATCTGGTTCAAAGTGCTCTAGCTATGCCTGGAATTACAGGAAGATTTTTCAAGTATTAAAAAGAAATTATCCTGAAAGACAGTATCCAATAAAGGGTTCAGGCAGTTTGAGTTCATGTTTAAACAAGCATCAGTCAAAAGATTTATCATTTTGAAAATCAATCTCCCCTGTAAAAGATATCTGAGTTGTTTATGAGTTACTGGCACTTTTTTTATGAAGCTCCAGTTGCTGCTTTTCTCAGAGAACTGGGAAGTCCCTTTTGATTTTAGCTCTGTTCTATGAACAGCACTCTACCTTCAGAGAAAGGACTCTGTCTCTTTTTTTTTTATTTTCTAAAGGAGTAAAACTAGAGCAAAATGGTGACTAGACACAGTGGCCCTGATGGAAAGATTTTCTCACACAAGTAGTCTTCATGCCCCAAATTCCATCAGTTACAATGCTTTAGGAATTGGATACCTGTCAAAATGACTTGAAAAGAAAAACACATTCTTTGACTTTGGAGGGATGTATTTTTAGGGTCAGTTGATATGAGAGGGGATCACACAGTTATCAGGATAGTTGACCTGGGATGACCAAGGAGAATAAGCTGAAAAAACAAACAGTGGCTTATTTTAAGGTATAGTTAACGCTTTATAGAAAAAGAGTAGGGAGCTCAGAGAACAAGCTGAGAGGGTTCTGACAGGTCAAATCTGGAGAATGTTAAGCCTGCAGGGCACATCATAACTGTAACACAGCTGCTTATTTTATACTCTGAAGTTTTTCAGTTCCAAGAGAAATCAATGGACAAATATTTTTTGAAACCAAATATTTTTCAATGACCATCTTAAAGAAATAGAATCATACTCCTTTGGGGGATGTGGTCATAAAAATGCTAAAGAGCAACAGTGAAGAAAGGCGTTAATCCTGTGGCAGAAAAGAACCCGTGAGTAATTTTTTAAAGTAAAGTTTTTCAACATTATTTGAATTGAACTAATAGATAAAATTAAACTTAAGTGAAACCAAGGAAATAAATGAATTTTAGATGGATTTCTTAATCCCCAAGGTTATTTTCCATAAAAGGTTCTCTTTAAAGAAAAATATATAAAATTTAAAGATGGATTTCGTGTATTTTAAAGAATATATAGTCCCATTTTAGATGGTAGTTTTTTTCTTATTTATTTATTTGGCACGCAGGATCCTCATTGTCTCATGGGGGAGCTAATTGTGGTGCGTGGACTCTTTAACTGTGGCTCATGGGCTTAGCTGCTCCACAGCATGTGGGATCCCAGTTCCCTGCCCGGGGATGGAAGCCAAGTGCCCTGCATTGCAAGACAGCTTCTTACCCACCGGACACCTGAGAAGTCTCTGGATGGCAGTTTTTAAACAGCCACTCTGAAGATGGGGATTTTATTGTACCACTTTGCTTTCCCTTCCCTTCTGTCATAGAGTTAGGAAACTGCAACCAAATCTGGCCTTCTGCTTGCTTTTGTAAATAAAGTTTCACTGTAACTTGTCCAATTGTTACGCTCAGGTTTTTGGTGTATTGTGTAGTCTTGCTTTTGAGCTACAGCTGTGAAATAAAATAGTCTTGACAGAGGCCATGTAGCCCAGTAATAGTAACATATTTACTACCTGGCCTTTTTCAGGAAATTTGTTGACTCCTGTCATTGTTATTTTATACTATTTATAATCTGCTTTGTAACCATAATTCATGTACTTTTTGGTATCATTACATTTAAATGGACACAGAGCTCACCACTAGCCCTCTTTACCATGACTTTTTCAATTTTGAGTCCTTTATTTTGATTCTTTTCTGAGTTTCATCAAGGAGTTTCTTCATTAAAGGTTTATAAGATCTGGAATTTCCTTTTTATATTACTGTGTGCTTGTTAAAAATTACTTTAAAATATCTTCGGTGGCTATTTTCTTCTTTCCTGAAAACTATACAGGCTTCTCTAGTGGTTCCATGGTAAAGAATCTGCCCGTGAAAGCAGGAGACACAGGATTGATCCCTAAGTTGGGAAGATCCCCTGGAGAAGGGACCAGCTACCCACTCCAGCATTCTGGCCTGGAGAATTTGTCCACGAGGTCACGAAGACTTGGACACGACTGAGTGACTTTCACTTTCACTTTTCACGACATGTTGACATGCAAAGTCTGAGGACTGATTCCTCGTATGCCCCACCCCCTTTGGAGGTGGTGAGCTTTTTCCTTTTAATTTATTTATTTGGTCTTTCACAATCTCAGTGGCAGCACATGGGGCCTTCAGCATGACAGACTATCGATCTTCTTGCAGCATGCAGGATCTTTAGTTGCATCATGAGCACTCTTAAATTGAGGCATGTGGATATAGTTTGCTGACAAGGGATTGAACCCAGGCTCCTGTACTGGTAGTGTGGAGTTGTGGCCAATGAACAAGCTGGAAAGCCCCAATTAGTTTTTTTCTGATGCCACAATAATTATTTCTTTATTCTTGAAGTCATTAACTTAACAGCAACATGTATCAATTTAAAGAATTCTAGTCCTGGATGTTCACTGGAAGGACTGATGCTGAAGCTGAAACTCCAATACTTTGGCCACCTCATGGGAAGAGTTGACTCATTGGAAAAGACCCTGATGCTGGGAGGGATTGGGGGCAGGAGGAGAAGGGGACGACAGAGGATAAGATGGCTGGATGGCATCACCGACTTGAAGGACTTGAGTTTGGGTGAACTCCGGGAGTTGGTGACAGACAGGGAGGCCTGGTGTGCTGTGATTCATGGGGCCGCAAAGAGTCAGTCGTGACTGAGCGACTGAACTGAACTGATGCCTAATTTTCAATTCATTCACTGTGCAGATTTAGTTCTTCATTTCAGGGATACTGTCTTATAATAAGCACATCCTTGCAATTCTTTTCTCATTCCACTTGTTATTTCTCTTCTGGGACACCAATTGTACATTTGTTGGTGGCTTATTTTGGTCCTCTCTATTAGTGGTTTCTCTGTGTTTCTTTAAGTACTCTATGCTCCTTTACACTACTGTGATGATCATAATCTTTCTCTAAAGGTACATTGATTTAGTTTCCTACTTTTAAGTCTTATTTACTTGTTTCTTGTTGTTCTTCAGTTCAGTTCAGTCGCTCAGTCGTGTCTAGCTCTTTGCAACCCCATGGACTGCAGCACGCCAGGCCTCCCTGTCCATCACCAACTCCAGAGTTTACTCAAACTCATGTCCATTGAGTTGGTGATGCCATACAACCATCTTATCCTCTGTTGTCCCCTTCTCTTCCTGCCTTCAATCTTTCCCAGCATCAGGATCTTTTCCAGTGAGTCAGCTCTTTACATCAGGTGCCCAAAGTATCGGAGTTTCAGCTTCAGCATCAGTCCTTCCAATGAATATTCAAGACTGACTTCCTTCAAAATGGACTGGTTGTATCGCCTTGCAGTCCAAGGGACTCTCAAGGATCTTCTCCAACACCACCGTTCAAATGCATCAATTCTTCGGTGCTATTTAGTTTCTTACTTTTAAGTCTTATTTACTTGTTTCTTGTTGTTCTGAACTTGCTTATATTTAATAATATTGTTTTTATCCTCATTTGAACTCCAAGAAAAGGATTTCCCCTTTTCAGGTTATAGTATTCTTCGTCTTCTAATATTTGTGCTTTTATATTGTTAAATTTAAGAAGCTGTTGTTGACTTATTTTATTACTCAAAGCTCTTTGGAAAAATTTCCCTGTTTCTTCTTTGCTTTGTTTTCCCTAGGTTAGATTATCATTTACATATTGTGTTTTCTTTCTTCTCCTGTTTGCCTACAGTTTCTTTTCCCTGTGTTATAGCTTTTTTTTTTTTTTTTTTTTTGCTTTTGAAAATATCATTCATTCTTATTGCTGGTCATGAGTCTTGACTCCTTTAGCCTGTAGATGCATTGCTTGCTTTAAGATGCTGATACCATTGGACCTAGGTGACTCTTTCTGAAGAGCAAAGGGAGGTGTTAGGATCTACTCCCCCTACGTGAAAACATGAACTTCTGTACTGTTTGTTGATTTGATAGTGAAACAATTAAAAGTAACTTAAACAGAATCTGAATAGTTATTCTCACCAGTCTCTGGACTAGACTTTGTGACTAACCGGTTGTTGCCCCACCAATCACTACCACAACAGAGGTTGTATTTTGTTCACTATCCTGAAACCTGAGGGCATGCTGTGTGTTTGGAGTCTGGTGGGTGGGGCTGGGGACTGTGCTTTCACTTTTGAGCTGTCTTTATTGTCAGGTGGGGCTTTCCTGGTGGCTCAGCTGGTAAAGAATCCCCATTCAATACAGGAGACCTGAGTTTGATCCCTGGGTTGGGAAGATCCCCAGGAGAAGGGAAAGGCTACCCACTCCAGTATTCTGGCCTGGAGAATTCCAAGGGGTCCAAGGAGATTGCAAAGAGTCAGACATGACTGAGTGACTTTCACTTCACTTCAATTATTGGCAAACACCTGGCTTCTCTCCACCTGGTTGGAGTGTATCCCATGGGATCCACATTAGTTCTCCATTCACAAGCATCTTAGGGGAAGACTTTTTTTTTCAGAGAACCATTCATATTGTTTACATTTCCTGCTTTTCTTTGTTCTTGTTCAATCATTCATCATGTCCAACTCTTTGTGAGCCTATGTAATACAGCACGCCAGTCTTCCCTGTCCTTCACAATCTCCTGGAGCTTGCTCAAACTCAAGTCGGTTGAGTCGGTGATACCATCCAGCCATCTCATCCTCTGTCATCGCCTTCTCCTCCTGCCCCCAATCCCTCCCAGCATCAGGGTCTTTTCCAATGAGATGGCTTTTCACATCAGATGCCCAAAGTATTGGAGCTTCAGCTTCAGCATAAGTCTTTCCAATGTATATTCAGAGTTGATTTCCTTTAGGATGGACTGGTTTGCTCTCCTTGCAGTCCAAGGGACTCTCAAGAGTCTTCTCCAACACCACAGTTTGAAAACATCAGTTCCTCAGTGCTGAACCTTCTTTATGGTCTAACTCTCACATCCATACATGACTACCAGAAAACCATAGCTTTGACTAGATGGGCCTTTGTTGGCAAAGTGATGTCTCTGCTTTTTAATATGCTGTCTAGGTTGGTCATAACTTTCCTTCCAAAGAGTAAGCATCTTTTAATTTCATGCCTGCTTTTCTTTAGTGCCTATTTTTCACCCTTCCAAGTCAAAGGAGCACTCATCTCACACACTAGTAAAGTAGTTCTCAAAATTCTCCAAGCCAGGCTTCAGCAATAAGTGAACCGTGAACTCCCTGATGTTCAAGCTGGTTTTAGAAAAGGCAGAGGAACCAGAGATCAAATTGCCAACATCCGCTGGATCATGGAAAAAGCAAGAGAGTTCCATAAAAACAAACATCTATTTCTGCTTTATTGACTATGCCAAAGCCTTTGACTGTGTGGATCACAGTAAACTGTGGACAATTCTGCAAGAGATGGAAATACCAGACCACCTGACCTGCCTCTTGAGAAACCTATATGCAGGTCAGGAAGCAACAGTTAGAACTGGACATGGAACAACAGACTGGTTCCAAATAAGAAAAGGAGTACGTCAAGGCTGTATATTGTCACCCAGCTTATTTAACCTCTATGCAGAGTACATCATGAGAAATGCTGGACTGGAAGAAACACAAGCTGGAATCAAGATTGCCAGGAGAAATATCAGTAACCTCAGATATGCACATGACACCACCCTTATGGCAGAAAGTGAAGAGGAACTAAAAGCCTCTTGATGAAAGTGAAAGAGGAGAGTGAACAATTTGGCTTAAAGCTCAACATTCAGAAAACAAAGATCATGGCATTCGATCCTATCACTTCATGGGAAATAGACTGGGAAACAGTGTCAGACTTTATTTTTTTGAGCTCCAAAATCACTGCAGATGGTGACTGCAGCCATGGAATTAAATACTCCTTGGAAAAAGGAGTATTTAACTTAGGTAGCATATTGAAAAGCAGAGACATTACTTTGCCAACAAAAGTCCATCTAGTCGAGGCTATGGTTTTTCCAGTGTTTATGTATGGATGTGAGAGTTGGACTGTGAAGAAAGCAGAGCACCGAAGAGTTGATGCTTTTGAACTGTGGTGTTGGAGAAGACTCTTGAGAGTCCCTTGGACTGCAAGGAGATCCAACCAGTCCATTCTGAAGGAGATCAGCCCTAGGATTTCTTTGAAAGGAACAAAGCTAAAGCTGAAACTCCAGTACTTTGGCCACCTCATGCGAAGAGTTGACTCATTGGAAAAGACTCTGATGCTGGGAGGGATTGGGGGCAGGAGGAGAAGGGGACAACAGAGGATGAGATGGCTGGATGGCATCACTGACTTGATGGACATGAGTCTGAGTGAACTCCAAATGTTGGTGATGGACAGGGAGGCCTGGCGTGCTGGGATTCATGGGGTCGAAAAGAGTCGGACACGACTGAGCAACTGAACTGAACTGAACTGAAGTCAGAGGAGGCAAGATACAATAATATATACTAAATTTACTTCTTTTCAGATATGTTTGTGAGGGTATGTTAGTCAGAATTCTCAGGAATTTTTTTTTTTAATGGCCCAATATGGCTACTTGGGGCACAGGAGTGAGGTTAGGGTCTGTGCCATGCTCTTCTGCTGTGTCCACAGTCTTCTGCCTCTTTTGCTTCTATTTATTAAAGTTAAGGACACTGGATTGTGTCCTTACTTTGTTTGGAAACTACTGGGGTACATTTTCTTTTGCAGTTTCAAAAATAGTTAATTTCTATACTTAGAAATAAGATTCAGAGACTCATCCCTTATATGTGGAGTCTAAAAAGAAATGATACAAATAAACTTACAAAACAGAAGCACACTCATAGACTTGGAGAACAAACTTGTTGCCAGGGAAGAAGGATAGGGGAAGGGACAGTTAGGGAATTTGGGATGGACATGTATACCCACTGCTATATTTAAACTGGACAGCCAACAGGGACCTCCTGTATAGCACATCTGCTTGATGTTATGTGGCAGCCCGGATGGGAGAGGAGTTTGGGGGAGAATGGATACATGTGTATGTATGACTAGGACCCTTTGCTGTTCACCTGAAACTATCACAACATTGTTAGCTGGCTATAGCCCAATACTAAATGGCTTCCCATTTAGGGAAGAGTCCCTGGAGAAGGGTATGGCAACCCACTTTAATACTCTTGTCTGGAGAATCCCCATGGACAGAGGAGCTTGGTGTACTACAGTCCATAGGGTTTTACAGAGTCAGTCAGGACTGAGGCAACTTAGCAAACATGCACACACACACACAATATAAATAAAAAGTTAAAAAGAGTTGGAGAGTTGGTTCAGGAAAGCAATTCCTTTCAACACCACTTATCATGGAGGGTTAGGGGTGTTGCAACTTTAATTAAACTTGCAAAATTAAAATACATCCTTATCTCTATTCCATACTTTTTATGCCTGGGAAAACTTGACTACTCAATGCAGAAACCATACTGATAAATAGTTTTCTTGCTATTTCATTGTAACCTATAAAGTTAGTTCAAAACTTCTACTTTATAGAGAAGGATATAGGAATGAAGTATCCTCGAGAGTGTCTTTTACTCCAGCATTAAACAATGTTAAATTAACATATGGTAGAGCTGAATTTTGTCTTTTGTTGTAGAGTTCTCTGAGTTCTAACACATGTTTGTGTATGTGCTCAGTCGTGTCCGACTCCTTGCAACCCTATGGACTATAGACTGTCAGGCTCCTCTGTCCATGGGATTTTCCTGGCAAGAATACTGGAGTGGGTTGCCATTTCCTCCTCCAGGGGATCTTCCCAACTCAGGGATTGAACCCGATTCTCTTGCGTCTCTTCACTGGCAAGCAGATTCTTTACCACTGCAACACCTGGGAAGTTCCAACACAGATACAGATTCATGTAACCACTACTACAAGAATACAGACTAGTTCTCTTACTCCCCAACATTTCTCAGTGTTATTCCTTTGTAATCAAAATCTCCCTTACAGCTAATCTCTGACAATCATCGATCCTTTCTCTGGATTGTAGTTTTATATTTTTGATAAAGAAATCTTATACTATTTAACTTTTTGAGACTGGCTTCTCTTACTCAGTATACCACTTTTGAGATTCATCCAGTTGCTATATGTATCAGTAGTTGATTCCTTTTCATTGCTAAGTTATATATATATATATATAATTTTTTTTTTTTTTTAAAGAACCACCATTTAATTCATCCATTGAAGAATATTTAGGATCTTTCAAGTTTGGTAAGTATGGCCACAGCATCATGTAGAGATTTTTGTGTGACTGTAAGTTTTCATTTCTTTGGGGATAAATGCCTAGAAATGGACTTGCCAGGCCGTATGGCAAATAAGCATTTAACTTTATAAGAAATTGCTAAGTTGTCTTCCAGAGTGTCTGTACCATTTTTGCAGGTCCACCAGCATATGAGAGTTCGTTTCTTTGCATCTTAGTCAGCTTTTGGTGTTGCCAGTAGTTTTTGTTTTGGCCATTCTATTAGTTGTGTAGTATTATCTCATCTTGGTTTTGATTTGCATTTCTCTAACAGAATGCAGTTTGTAACATGGGATAGGCTACCCACTCCAGTATTCTTGGGCTTCCCTTGTGGCTCAGCTGGTGAAAAATCTGTCTGCAATGTGGGAGACCTGGGTTCAATCCCTGGATTGGGAAGATCCCCTGGAGAAGGGAATGGCTACCCACTCCAGTATTCTGGCCTGGAGAATTTAATGGACTGTATAGTCCATGGGGTCGCAAAGAGTCAGATGTGACTAAGCAACTTTCATTTCACTTTGATGTGTTTAGTTGACATCCTTTTATCCTGTTTGATGAAGTGTTTGTCTTTTGTCCATTTTAAAATTGAGTTTGATTTTTCTAGTCTTGAGTTTTGAGAGATCTTCCTACATTCTGGATACAAGTTCTTTGTCAAATGTATGATGTTTCAAGTATTTTCTCCCATTCAGTAGCTTGTCTTTTCATTCTTTTAACAATATCTTTCATAGAGTACACGTTTTTGATTTTAAAAAAATTTAAAAATTGAAAGTTAAAAATTTTTTAAATTTTTTGACTGTTTGGCATGTGGGATCTTAGTTCTCTGACCAGGGATCAAATCAGAGCCCCCTGCACTGAAAGTACAGAGTATTAACCACTGGACTGCTAGGGGAGTCCTAAAAGTTTTTAATTTTGATGAAGTATCATATATAATTTTTTTCTTATGGATATTGTGCGCTTGGTGCCATGTCCAAGAACACTTTGCCTAGTTATGATGTTGAAGATGTTCTATGTTTCCATCTCAGAGTTTTATAGTTGTATGTGTTTAGATCTATGAGCAACTTTGAGTTAATTTTTGTGTAGGGTGTAAAGTTTAGGTTGAGGTTTTTTTACATATGGATGTCCAATGATCCCAATACCATTTGTGGAAATGACTACCCTTCTGTTTGAGTTGTCTTTGAAAGGTTGTTAAAACTTGGCCATATTTGTAGTGCAGGTTTAGCTGCATCCTCAGCTCTAAGTGATCCTTTAATATCTTAAACTTTCACTAGTACCATGTTGTCTTGAATACTGTAACTTTTAGGAAATCTTAGAATAAAGTAGTATGATTCCTCCAAATTTATTCTTCTTTTCAAAATTATTTTGATTACTCCAGTTTCTTTGCTAGTCCATATAAGTCTAAGAATAAATTTGCATAGATTTACAGAAATTTTGCTGGAATTTAGGTGAAAATTTCCTTGGATCTATTGCTCAGTTAGGGAGTGTTTACATTTTTACAGAGTTGAGTCTTCCAATCCATGAACATAGTGAGTCTTTCCATTTATTTAGGTCTTTGATTACTTTCATTAGTGTTTCATAGTTTTTAGCATTCAGATCTGGCAAATCTTTGTTTAGATTTATATCTATTTGTATTTTGGAGTTTTTGTAACTGATATTATAATTTTGATGTTGATTTTAGATCATTTAGTGCTAGCAGATAGAAATGCAGCTGATTTTGAGGTGTGATCTTGTATCACGTGATCATGGCAAATCTACTCACTATTGGCTTTACTATTGTTGCTGCTGCAGTTGTTTTTGTAAACACTTTGGGAGCTTCTACATAGACAATCATACCATCTGCAAATAAGAACATAGTTATTTATTTGTTGCCAATCATTGTGCAGGTTACGCTTCTAATATTCAGTTCAGTCACCCAGCTGTGTCCGACTCTTGAGACCCCATGGACTGCAGCATGCCTGGCTTCCCTGTCCATCACCGACTCCCAGAGCTTACTCAAGCTCATGTCCATAGAGTCAGTGATGCCATCTAACCATTTCATCCTCTGCCATCTCCTTCTCCTCCCGTCTTCAATCTTTCCCAGAATCAGGGTCTTTTCCAATGAGTCAGCTCTTCACATATACTTCCCAATACTTTAGGGTGGCTAAAGTATTGGAGTATCAGCTCAGCATCAGTCCTTCCAATGAATATTCAGGACTGGTTTCCTTTAGGGTGGACTGGTTGGATCTCCTTGCAGTCCAAGGGACTCTCAAGAGTCTTCTCCAACACCACCGTTCAAAAGCATCAGTTCTTCAACACTCAGCTTTCTTTATAGTCCAACTGTCACATCCACACATGACTACTGGAAAAAGTATATATTTGACTAGACAGACTTTTGTTGGCAAAGTAATGTCTCTGCTTTTTAATATGCTGTCTAGGTTGGTCATAACTTTTCTTCCAAGGAGCAAGTGTCTTTTAATTTCATGGCTGCAGTCACCATCTGCAGTGATTTTGGAGCCCAAGAAAATAACTTCTCTCACTGTTTCCATTGTTTTCCCATCTATTTGCCATGAAGTGATGGGGCTAGATGCCATGATCTTCATTTTCTGAATGTTGAGCTTTAAGCCAGCTTTTTCATTCTCTTCTTTCACTTTCATCAAGAGGCTCTTTAGTTCTTCACTTTCTGCCATAAGTGTGGTGTCATCTGCCTATCTGAAGTTATTGATATTTCTCCCAGCAATCTTGATTCCAGCTTATGCTTCATCTAGTCCAGCATTTCTTATGATGTACTTTACATGTAAAGTTAAATAAGCAGGGTGATAATATACAGCCTTGACATACTCCTTTCCTGATTTGGGATCAGTCTGTTGTTCCATGTCCAGTTCTAACTGCTGCTTCTTGACCTGCATACAGATTTCTCAGGAGACATGTCAGGGGATCTGATATTCCCATCTCTTCAAGAATTTTCCACAGTTTGTTGTGATCCATAAAGACTTTGGTGTAGTCAATAAAGCAGAGGTAGATGTTTTTCTGAAACTCTCTTGCTTTTTTGATGATCCAATGGATGTTGTAAGGTAAGAGTGTGTGCCCTTGACGTATTTTTGATCTTAGGGGAAAACATTCAGTCTTTTATCATTGTGTGAAGTTTTTGAAGGTGTTTTTTGAAGATGCTCTTTATCAAGTTTAGGAAGTTTGATTCCATTCCTACTTTGCAGAGAGGTTTTTGTTTTTATAAATCAGGAATTGATATTGAATTTTGTTAAATGCTCTACTGATCAGTTGATAAGATCATATAGTTTTTCTTCTGCACACTTTCAATATAATGCATTACACTGAATTACCCAGATTTGCATTTCCAGGATAAATCCCACTTAGTCATATTATATAACTCTTTTTACATAATGCTGGATTTCATTTGATAATATTTTTTGTTTATTTGGTTTGCTTGTATATTTTCATTTCATTCTTATAATAACCCTGCAAATTACAAGGTAGCTACAGTTACAGAGAAACATAATGAGGCTTGTGAAGGTTAGCAATTTGCCCCAAATTATAGAACTCAAATTATAAGTGCAGAGCAAAGAGTTTGATATTTGGTTTTCTGAATCCAAAATTGTTTTCTTTCCACTCAATCATCAACTGTGGGATTTACAGAGATAGATAAGAGAGCCTCAAGCAATCTTAAATGTCATGCGTCCAGCAGAGATAACTTGCCTTTCAGAATGAAAAGGTCTTGAGGATGTAGGGCTTCCCAGGTAGCACTAGTGGTAAAGAACCCACCTGCCAATGCACGTTAGATGTAAGAAAAGCCAGTTTGGGAATGGTAATCCATTCCAGTATTCTTGCCTGGAGAATTCCATGGACAGACAGATGTAGGTGGGCTACAGTCCATAGGGTCACACAGAGTCAGAAACAACTGAAGTGACTTAGCATGGCATAGGATCGCATGACGAATTGTCAGAGACATCAGGAAATAGAAGGAAAAGAAGCCTGGCAATGTGCAAAAGTTTAACAAATAGACTTGAGAAGTCTAGAACCGTTTATTAATGTTGATGCATGCTTGGAAGTGGTGGTGCTTTAGTCACTAAGCTGTGTCCAACTCTTGTGACCCCCATGGAAAGTGGCCATCCAGGCTCCTGTCCATGGGATTTTCCAGGTAAGAATACTGGAGGGGGTTGCCATTTACTTCTCCAGGAGATCTTCCTGACCCATGAACTGAACCTGGGTCTCTTGCATTGAATGTGGATTCCTGCATTGCAGGTGGATTCTTTTTTTTTTTTTTAAATATAAATTTATTTATTTTAATTGGAGGTTAATTACTTTACAATATTGTATTGGTTTTGCCATATATCAGCATGAGTCCGCCACAGGTATACACATGTCCCCCATCCTGAACCCCCTCCCTCTTCCCTACCGACTGAGCTACAAGGGAAGCCCTGAACTCTGGGAAGAGAAGATGGTAATTAATAAGAGACTGACATTGATTTTTTTAAAAAATGTTAGTCTACTGATTCCCGCTTTCCTTTTTCTTAAATTGCCTAGATTTTATGATCAACATAAAATAGCAGACCAAGTATATACTTATCGGTTCTGGGACCCCCCAGCTGTCATCATTGAATCTCAATCCACATACGAGAAGTTAAAGTAAGAAAGAGCTTCAGATTAAAACAAACTTTGATAACTAATATGGACAAGTCTCTCTCTACAGGAATGATGAGATCTTGTCAAAGTCCATGAAGACCTCATTCTCCATGACCAGGCAGCTATTCTCCATGGCCGGGCAGCTATTCTCCATGGCCAGGCAGCTATTCTCCATGGCCGTAGTCATCGCCTCTCCATCCTTTGACATTTCTCCAGTGTCTTCCTTTCTCACATTTTAAATTGTTTCACAATATTCCTAAGGGAATGAAGAAGCGTATTTCCTAGAAACATGGGCATTTTCTTTTTATATTAATTGATATTTATTACAAGGTTATATAATAAGCATTTACATTTTAATTTTGTAATACAGATATTCAAAATAATAGGAGAGAAGGTTCAAGTTTACTCAATATAAGAGTGAGAATGTCTTCTGTCTTTGGGGTAGTTGAATCCCTGTCTAACTTTTCAAATGTTTTGTGTCATGGAAACCCCAAATGTGTTGTTTTTAATTTATTTTTAATTGGAGGATAATTGCTTTACAATGTTGTGTTGGTTTTTGCCATACAACATCGTGAATCAGCCATAAGTATATGTATGTCCCCTCCCTCTTCAACCTCCCTCCTACTCCCCATCCCATCCCACCCCTCTAGGTTGCAACAGAGTAGCAGATTGAGCTCCCTATGTTATACAGCAATTTTCCATTAGCTATCTGTTTTACATATGATAATGTATAAAATTCAGAAAACTAAGATCATGGCATTCAGTCCCATCACCTCATGGCAAATAGATGGGGAAACAGTGGAAACACTGTCAGACTTTATTTTGGGGGCTCCAAAATCACTGCAGATGGTGACTGCAGCCATGAAATTCAAAGACATTTACTCCTTGGAAGGAAAGTTATGACCAATCTAGACAGCATATTCAAAAGCAGAGACATTACTTTGCCAACAAAGGTCTGTCTAGTCAAACTATGGTTTTTCCAGTAGTCATGTATGGATGTGAGAGCTGGACTGTGAAAAAGCTGAGCACTGAAGAACTGATGCTTTTGGACTGTGGTATTGGAGAAGACTCTTGAGAGTCCCTTGGACTGCAAGGAAATCCAGCCAGTCCATTCTGAAGGAGATCAGCCCTAGGATTTCTTTGGAAGGAATGATGCTAAAGCTGAAGCTCCAGTACTTTGGCCACCTCATGCGAAGAGTTGACTCATTGGAAAAGACTCTGATGCTGGGAGGGGTTGAGCGCAGGAGGAGAAGGGGACAACAGAGGATGAGAAGGCTGGATGGCATCACAGACTCGATGGAAATGAGTTTGAGTGAACTCCGGGAGTTGGTGATGGACAGGGAGGCCTGGCGTGCTGCAATTCATGGGGTCACAGAGTCAGACATGACTGAGCAACTGAACTGAACTGAACTGAATGTATAAAACATGGACATTTGCTAAGGGGATAAAAATTTCTGTGTTTTCACGACCATTTATCAATGATTTGTCATGGTTTTTGCAGTGAGAGCTGAACCACAAAGAAGGCTGAGCACTGAAGAACTGATGCTTTCAAAATGTGGTGCTAGAGAAGACTCTCGAGAGTTCCTTGGAAAGCAAGGAGATCCAACTAGTCAAACCTAAAGGAAATCAACTCTGAATATTCATGGGAAAGACTGATGCTGAAGCAGAAGCTCCAATAATTTGGCTACTTGCTGCGAAGAGCTGACTCATTGGAAAAGACCCTGATGTTGGGAAAGATTAAGGGCAGGAGGGGAAGGAGGTGCCGGAGGATGAGATGGTTGGATGGCATCTACTCAATGGAAATGAGTTTGAGCAAATTCTGAGAGACAGTGAAGGACTGGGAAGCCTGGCATGCTGCAGTCCATGAGATCGCAGAGTCAGTGACTGCACAGCAACAAGCCACTATTGGAGCTCTGCGGCTTCCTTACGCACCGTTTTTGCTGTTGGTGTGTGGTTGGTTCCTCCTTTGGCTTTCTTATCAGTTAGCTATCTGTAAAGTTCTTCTTTTTCTTCTTCCTATAGAAGCAATTCTAAACAACACAAATAAGCAATTCTAAACAACACAAATAAACCCTTGGCAATCTTTATTATTGTATTACATTCATTATTATTGTATTGTATTTATTATTGTTTTATATTAGAAGAAGCCTATCTAAATGATCTTAGATACAAGATAGAGTAATGCTGGATGGCTGATGCTAAAGTAGATGACATTTCAGGTGGCTGGACAATCACAAAATCAAGAGTTCAATCCACCAGGAAATTTCTCCAGGCATGCCATTGTTCTTTGTTCATGGGCTTTTCTTGTGAAAATTTTTATCAGTGATTCTGACATCAACACAAAAGTCAAGTGTATAAAATTTACAGATGTCCACTTCACAAAGTAGAAGGTGAAAGATGAAAAGCTTGCAATGATCTCACCAAGCTGGACAACTGGCTATAAAGTGACATGAAATAAGTTAGTTCCTGTTGAAATAAGTTAGTTAGACCCCAAACCTTTCTTTGACAGCAGTTTTGGAGAAAACAAAAATAAAAGACATGGACAAATTAATCAACTGAATTTTCAGTGAGACCAAAATACCACATGGCTACCAAAAAACCATAGTCTTATAATAGTGCATATTTTCCCCAGAAGACCTGAATTGTGCATGCTGTGTTTTGTATTCCTTTATATTCCCAGTGCCTTGAATTTAACAGATTCTCGGTCATTGTTTGTTGAATGAGAACTGTAATGGTCAGACATAGCTGGAGTGTTGCATTAAAATTTGGCTATTGTTGTTTAAGGGTCAGTGGCTAAGCTGGAATGCCTACAAATAATGATGATCTGTCTGAAAATATGTACTTGGTAGATCTAATGGTAGAATTAGAAGGTGCAGAAGAGAAGATTAATGAGAGACAGGCTAAGTATTTTGGTCCAAACTTGTTTTATCTTGTCTCTAGGGAAAAATTTGATCAATATTATAGAGAGGCAGCTTTAAACTCAATATTAAGAAGAACTTTCTGTATCTTGTATAATCAATGGAAGCAAAGATGTGGACTATTGAATGACCCTTTGTTAGGGATGGAGCAGAGGATTTCCTGCTGATATATATGATGTGGCAATTAAGCTTAAATGACGTTTCTAACTCAGGGTTTCTATGTCAAATAGTAAAATTTAGTTCAATTTTTTGAAAAATTATAGTAAATGTGTGGGATATATGTATTTTTCTATTAACAACAATATTTCATTGAGAGACCTTTTATTTTCATGAATTTAGCCAAGTCATGGGGTTTCTATCTCTTTCTTAGTAAATCTACAGTTTTATATCCTCAATGAGGGATCACTAGATATTTATATTACTAATATCCAGTCTTTTATCAAAATGTAACTAACTTTCTATCTTGTTTTTTTGAGCCCTGAAATATTTTTTCTGAATTTAAGAAGTGATTTTACAGTTTTCTTTCATATTCAGATCATTGTGATTTTTTTCAAGCCTGGTAGTAGGTTTCTATTTCTATATATTTCACATTTTTTCATAGTTAAGTGAACACTAACATTTAAGTGTTTAAAAAATGCTAGTTTATTGGGACTTTCTGGTGTTCTAATCGCTGAGACTCCATTTGATCCCTGGTCAGGGAATTAGATCCCACGTGCCACAACTAAGAGTTCTTGTGGTGCAACTAAAGATTCCATATGCTGCAATTAAAAGATTTCATATGCCAAAATTATGCTGTAGTGAAGACTGATGAATCTACGTGCCTCATCTAAGACCAGGCACAGTCAAATAAACAAATATTTAAAAAATGCTAGTTTATCATATAGTGACCCAAGTAATATCAGAAAGTTGAATCCAATCACTTGCCTGCTATCATAATAGTTTAATGTAACACACTTCAATTTGCTAACAACACAAATCAGCATTTTGTTATTTAATATATTTACCATCATAGTCTTAACATTATTTTAAACTTGATCCTCGAGACACTGTTTTCTGGTTCTGCTCTGCCTTTCTGGCTTCTTTCCAAACATCTTTTCCTCATTCTCATCATAATTGTGTCCCTACTCAGACAAAGTCTTTTTCATTCTCTTGTCTCTTCATGATTTTCTTCTTTGAGGTCTTATCTACTTCCATGTGGTCTGTGGAGAAGCCCCATTATTATTTTTTTAAATTGAAGTAAATAGCTGATTTAAAATTTCAATTGTACAGCAAAATTGTATATATATTTCTGGTTCTTTTCCATTATAGGTTATTATAATATACTGAATACTGTTCCCTCTGCTATGCTTTAAATTATTGTTGTTTATCTATTTTCCTCCCTGGTGGCTTAGAGGGTAAAGCTTCTGCCTGCAATGCAAGAGACCCAGGTTTGATCCCTGGGTTGGGAAGATCCCCTGGAGAAGGAAACAGCAACCCACTCCAGTACCCTTGCCTGGAGAATCCCATGGACGGAGGAGCCTGGTGGGCTGTAGTCCATGGGGTCGCAAAGAGTCAGACACAACTGAGCGATGACACGCATCTGTTAATCTCATACTCTTAATTTATGTCTGTCCTCCCTTTTCTTCTTTGGTAAACACAAATTTGTTTTCTATGTCTGTGAGTCTATTTCTGTTTTGTATATAGATTCATCTGTATTGGTTTTTAGAGTCTATGTATAAATGATGTCATATATTTGTCTTTTTCTGTCTGGCTTACTTGACTCAACATGATAACTTCTAGATCCATTCATGCTGCTGCAAACGGCATTTCTTGTTCTTTCATATGGCTAAGTAATATTCCACTGTATTCATGTACCACATCTTTATCCATTCATCTGTCACTGGACATTTAGGTTGCTTCCATGTCTTAGCTATTGTAAGGAATGCTGCTATGAACGTTGGGGTGCATATATCTTTTGAATTAAAGTTTCTATCCTTTCTGGATATATACCCAGGAGTGGGATTCCTGGATCATATGATAACTCTATATTTAGTTTTCTAAGGAACCTCCATACTGTTCTCCATAGTGGCTACACCAATTTACATTCCCATCAACAGTGTAGGAGAGTTCTTACATGAAGTTCAGTTCAGTGGCTCAGTCGTGTCTGACTCTTTGCGACCCCATGAATCACAGCACACCAGGCCTCCCTGTCCATCACCATCTCTCGGAGTTCACTCAGACTCACGTCCATCGTGTCGGTGATGCCATCCAGCCATCTCATCCTCCCGTCGTCCCCTTCTCCTCCTGCCCCCAATCCCTCCCAGCATCAGAGTCTTTTCCAATGGGTCAACTCTTCGCATGAGGTGGCCAAAGTACTGGAGTTTCAGCTTTAGCATCATTCTTTCCAAAGAACACTCATGGGTGATCTCCTTCAGAATGGACTGGTTGGATCTCTTTGCAGTCCGAGGGACTCTCAAGAGTCTTCTCCAACACCACAGTTCAAAAGCATCAATTCTTCGGTGCTCAGCTTTCTTCATAGTCCAGCTCTCACATCCATACATGGCTACTGGAAAAACCATAGCCTTGACTAGATGGACCTTTGTTGGCAAAGTAATGTCTCTGCTTTTGAATATGCTGTCTAGGATGGTCATAACTTTCCTTGCAAGGAGTAAGCGTCTTTGAATTTCATGGTTGCAGTCACCATCTGCAGTGATTTTAGAGCCCCCAAAATAAAGTCTGACACTGTTTCCACTGTTTCCCCATCTATTTCCCATGAAGTGATGGGACCAGATGCCATGATCTTCGTTTTCTGAATGTTGAGCTTTAAGCCAACTTTTTCACTCTCCTCTTTCACTTTCATCAAGAGGCTTTTTATCTCCTCTTCACTTTCTGCCATAAGGGTGATGTCATCTGCATATCTGAGGTTACTGATATTTCTCCTGGCAATCTAGATTCCAGCTTGTGCTTCTTCCAGCCCAGCGTTTATCATGATGCACTCTGCATAGAAGTTAAGTAAACAGGATGACAATATACAGCATTGACATTTGACGTATTCCCTTTGCTATTTGGAACCAGTCTGTTGTTCCATGTCCAGTTCTAACTGTTGCTTCCTGACCTGCATATAGATTTCTCAAGAGGCAAGTTGCAGGAGGGCTGAGAGGAGACACTCCACTTTCAAGGTCATGAAGGGCGGTGGTGAGATACCCCTCGTCCAAGGTAAGGAGCAGCGGCTGTGCTTTGCTGGAGCAGCCGTGAAGAGATACCCCACATCCAAGGTAAGAGAAACCCAAGTAAGACAGTAGGTGTTGCAAGAGGACATCAGAGAGCAGACACACTGAAACCATAATCACAGAAAACTAATCAATCTAGTCACACGAACCACAGCCTTGTCTAACTCAGTGAAACTAAGCCATGCCATGTCGGGCAACCCAAGACAGACAGCTCATGGTGGAGAGGTCTGACAGAATGTGGTCCACTGGAGAAGGGAATGGCAAGTCACTTCAGTATTCTTGCCTTGAACATTCTTGCCCATGAACAGTATGAAAAGGCAAAATGATAGGATACTGAAAGAGGAACTCCTTAGGTACCCAATATGAAAGAATGAAGGGATGGAACCAAAGCAAAAACAATACCCAGTTGTGGATGTGACTGGTGATAGAAGCAAGGTCCGATCCTATAAAGAGCAATATTGCATAGGAACCTAGAATGTCAGGTCCATGAATCAAGGCAAATTGGAAGTGGTCAAACAGGAGATGGCAAGAGTGCACGTCGCCATTCTAGGAATCAGTGAACTAAAATGGACTGGAATGGGTGAACTTAACTCAGATGACCATTATATCTACTACTGTGGGCAGGAATCCCTTAGAAGAAATGGAGTAGCCCTCATAGTCAACAAAAGAGTCCGAAATGCAGTACTTGAATGCAATCTCAAAATCAACAGAATGATCTCTGTTCGTTTCCAAGGCAAACCATTCAATATCACAGTAATCCAAGTCTATGCCCAACCAGTAATGCTGAAGAAGCTGAAGTTGGATGGTTCTATGAAGACCTACAGGACGTTTTAGAACTAACACCGCAAAAGATGTCCTTTTCATTATAGGGGACTGGAATGCAAAAGTAGGAAGTCAAGAAACACCTGGAGTAACAGACAAATTTGGCCTTGTATACGAAATGAAGCAGGGCAAAGACTAATAGAATTCTGCCAAGGGAACACACCGGTCACAGCAAACACCCTCTTTGAACAACACAATAGAAGACTCTACACATGGACATCACCAGATGGTCAACACTGAAATCAGATTGATTATATTCTTTGCAGCCAAAGATGGAGAAGCTCTATACAGTCAACAAAAACAAGATGGGGATCTGACTGTGGCTCAGATCATGAACTCCTTATTGCCAAATTCAGACTTAAATTGAAGAAAGTAGGGAAAACCACTAGACCATTCAGGTATGACCTAAGTCAAATCCCTTATGATTATACAGTGGAAGTGAGAAATAGATTTAAGGGCCTAGATCTGATATACAGACTGCCTGATGAACTATGGAATGAGGTTCATGACATTGTACAGGAGACAGGGATTAAGACCATCCCCATGGAAAAGAAATGCAAGAAAGCAAAATGGCTGTCTGGGGAGGCCTTACAAATAGCTGTCAAAAGAAGAGAAGTGAAAAGCAAAGGAGGAAAGGAAAGATATAAGCTTCTGAATGCAGAGTCCCAAAGAATACCAAGAAGAGATAAGAAAACCTTCTTCAGTGATCAATGCAAAGAAGTAGAGGAAAACAACAGAATGGGAAAGACTAGAGATCTCTTCAAGAAAATTAGAGATAAGAAGGAATCATTTCATGCAAGATGGGCTCGATAAAGGACAGAAATCGTATGGACCTAGCTGAAGCAGAAGATATTAAGAAGAGGTGGAAAGAATACACAGAAGAACTGTACAAAAATATCTTCACGACTAAGATAATCACAATGGTGTGATCACTCAACTGGAGCCAGACATCCTCGAATGTGAAGTCAAGTGGGCCTTAGAAAACATCACTACAAACAAAGCTAGTGGAGGTGATGGAATTCCAGTGGAGCTATTTCAAATCCTGAAAGATGATGCTGTGAAAGTGCTGCACTCAATATGCCAGCAAATTTGGAAAACTCAGCAGTGGCCACAGGACTGAAAAAGGTCAGTTTTCATTCCAATCCCAAAGAAAGGCAATGCCAAAGAATGCTCAAACCACCGCACAATTGCACTCATCTCACATGCTAGTAAAGTAATGCTCAAAATTCTCCAAGCCAGGCTTCAGCAATACATGAACCGTGAACTTCCTGATGTTCAAGCTGGTTTTAGAAAAGGCAGAGGAACCAGAGATCAAACTGCCAACATCTGCTGGATCATGGAAAAAGCAAGAGAGTTCCATAAAAACATCTATTTCTGCTTTGTTGAGTATGCCAAAGCCTTTGACTGTGAGGATCACAAGAAACTGTGGACACTTCTGAAAGAGATGGGAATACCAGACCACCTGACTCTACATGAAGAAGCCCCATTATTTCCCTCTCAACTCTTTGTCCCAAGTCTCTATGAGAATTAACAGGTTTAACATTCAACTGATTATCTTTTTCCTCAAAACAAAACTTTGAAATCTTCTCTGTCAGCCATTAAAGCTCAGAATTTATCAGTGTCTCTTTTCTCCCTGCTTGTGGAGGTAAAGTCCCACAATAGTTATAAACACAGCTCTGGCCCTGACTACCTAAGCGCAAATCCTAGCCCTTCCCTTTTCCAATTGCATAACCTGAAGAGGTTGATTAGCCTTTCAAGGCTTCATTTTTGAAAGCTGTAAAATGGAGATGATAGTAATCTAGTTGGATCAAGTGTTAAGAATTTATAGCCTAAATTCCAAGCTGATCTTGTCATCATTTCCATAATTCAGACATGCTTCTAGTGAATTGTGCACTAAAGCAACACATGAAATGTGAGAGAGTCCAATTATACTTAGCTTTTAAGTGACTCTCTAATGGTGAATTTTTTACTTACAAACAAATACACTGGGGTACGTACATAAACTGTGGAAGAATTAATACACTCTATTAATTTGTTAGAGCTACCCTAACAAAGTACAAAGACTGGCTGGCTTAAACAAAGGAAATTTATTCCCTAAGAGTTCTGGAGGTGTGAAGTTAAGGCGTTGGCTGTGTGGGGTTTCTCCTAAGGCCTTTCCCCTGCTTGTAGAGGGCTGGCTTTTTCTTGTGTCTTCATGTGGTTTTCCTCTGTGTTGGTTCATGTTCTTATCTCCTTTTATTATGAAGACATCAGTCACATTGGATTAGGATTTGCCCCAACAACCTCAGTTTACCTTAATCATCTGTGTAAATCAAGACTGTTTTTCTTCCAAATCAGTCACGTTATGAGACACTAAGGGTTAAAGATCCCAGATATATGGATTTTGAGAAGGATGTAATTCAGCTCACAGCATATACCCTACCTGAAGTCTTAACTAGTGGGGGAAAAAAGAAAAAAAAAAACGAATGTAGGATTAGTTTGGAGGCTATTTCTTAGTGCCCAGATAATTAAGATATTTTCTGTCATCTTTTTACTGTGTGCTCATGCATTGGCGGTTCCATTGACTCCATGAAATTCACCAGGCTCCTCTGTCCGTGGAATTTTCCAGGCAAGAATACTGGAGTGGGTAGCCATTCCCTTCTTCAGGGGCTCTTCCCAACCCAGGGACTGAACCCAGGTCTCTTGCATCTCCTGCGTTGTTAGGCGGATTCTTTACCACTAGCACCACATCTTTATTATTTATTTATAATTTTATTAATTAAGATCAGATAATATTGCCTATAAAATCTATACTTTAGTATTTGTTAAAGTTTTTGTTTTCGTAAACAAGCACATGTATATTTTGCTATTCCCCATGAGATAATCTAAAATAGCTTGGGGAATCTAGGTGATTTTTAAAGCAGTTACTTTTGTGGTGTTTCATCATGGCTGCTTGAATGGAGGGAAATGAAACTCCAACTGGCCAGTTTGGTTTCTCTGACATGAGCCTTGCTCACCCTTCTCGGGGAGGGTGATTTTGAAACTAGAAAAGGCTATTGGATTAAGGGTGATCCATGCTATCTGTGCTACCCCATCATGCCTGTGATCAAGAGTGGGCAATAAAGTTACTGCTGTAGACAAAGACTAAATTTCCATGCTAATATAAATCTTAGCATCAGTATTGCTCTGGTAAGTGATGCATTATTATGTGAAACTTAAAATCAACCCACTTCTTATTTTCCATTTGGTAGGTGGGTTTTAGCTCCTTTAAGGAATAGGTTCATAGACCCGAGGTGAGGAGACTAAGAGAGTGGAAGGAGTTACAAGGAATTTGCTTCCAAAATGAATATGGGCTCAAGTGCCCTCTTGTGTCTGTTTTGACTTTCTTTGCAGAGGAAAAGCCCAAGTTACATGGCATCACGTTGCCTATCTATTTTCTCATTCTCAATTTTAATTTTCAAGCAGCTTGTGGCCTCTATTAGATAATCTGGTGATAGAATCACTTTCAGAAGGATCAGATGCCTCAGTGATTCTTTGAAACCCTTTAACTTCCACTGTTTGAGTTTTGTCACAGCTCAGTAAGCCCTGAAAGCTATTCTGAGGTTATGGTCACTGTGTGGTTTATGCAAAGAGAAACTCTGGTCACAGTCTGTCCCACGTAGCAAAAATAGGCACTGTGAGAGGCAGTCCAAAGAAATGAGTAAACGAATCTAGCAAGTACCAGAGAAATATTTCCTCCTGTGAACTTCATCATTTGGTGACATCTGAATGCAAGATGAGATGGTTAGACAGCATCACTGACTCAATGGACATGAACCTGAACAAACTCCAGGAGATGGTGAAGGACAGGAAAGCCTGGCATACTGCAGTCCATGGGGTCTCAAGGAGTCAGACACGACTTAGTGACTGACCAACGGCAACAAAGTGCAAGTGATAAAAAGAAGAGCGTCTTCCACGGGAGCCTGACAGTGATTGTAGAATGAGGTTAAGTTGCTCTTTTGAGAGCTGAAGATTTCTGTTTAGGACCTCATGCATTAATTTTGCTGAATGGGTATTTGAATCTGTTTAGGGAGGAAATGAAAGTATGGTGACTGGCAAGAGTGAGGGAGACCTACAGAAATTTGCATCTTATGTATTTCTAAGATCTTTGGTTCAATCCAGTGTTTTAAAGGAACTCCCTTATCTCTCTCTAAGTGTTTTAAATTAGTTTTTTGATCCGTTTCTCAAATGAAAACCTAATTTAAGTGCACCCACCACAGCCAAGTTCTTTGTTTTCATTATTTGTCAGCGAGTGTTTTTGGTAAGCACTTCCCTCATCTTCCTTCCTCTTCTGGGCCCTTTCTACTGCACCCACCTGCCTTCCCTACCCCTGGCCCCAAATGGAGTGTAATGTGTCTTACGTATGCCTTATGGAATTCTCATTAAGGAGGTCCCTTACCCCCGACCATATGGATGACTTGCAGAATTCTCAAATAAGAAGTTTCAATAGTTTGGGCATTACATGGGTTGATTTTTTTTTTTACTCTCCACATGTAGATAATAATTATATAACCGTATCTCTTTTAAAGCTTTTTATTTTAGATTAAAGTATAGGCAATTAACAATGTTGTGATAGTTTCAGGTGACCCGTCAGCCATACATATACGTGTATTCATTCTCCCCCAACACCCCCTCCCATCCAGGCTGCCACACACTGAGCAAGCTCCCTGTGCTATACAGTAGGTCCTTGTTGGTTATCTATTTTAAATATAGTACAGTGTCCATGTCGATCCCAAATTCCCTAACTATCCCTTCCGCCCATCCTTTCCCCTGGCAACCGTAAGCTTGTGTTCTGTGAGTCTATACAGTGGTATTTCATACCTTTTGGGAAATTTAGAGCAGAAAGGTCATTGTCTGGGCCTGATCTCTTGTCAATTGCAATAAGATTCATAAGCTCTTTCTGTTGTGGTCACAACTTCTTTCTGCTGACCTGACCTGGATATTAGGGGTTCCAGCAAAGCCCTTATATTTATTGTGGACAGGCCAGTGTGGGGACTAAGAAAGAGCTTTCACCAGAAGATAGGAAGTTTGGCCCATGCATTCATTGGCTATGGTGTCGGGTGGGTCATTTCACCTCCTTGGGCTCAGTTTCCTCATTGGTTACAGAAGGGCCTCATGGAGGAAGCAGGCTCCTCCGTACTTGCCAGCTGTGGCCGCTCCATGATGGGACATCCCCGGAAAATCCTTGTTTCAGTCCTGTTGAGAGTTCCTTCTGCTCATCCTTCCCAGACTTTTGCATCCCTGAGGCTGAGTCATTCGCTCAAGTGGGTGTAGCTGAAGAATGAGTCTTCCTAGCCACTCATCTGGAGGATCACTTCAGGGACAGTAGACCTCATCTTTGATTGCCCTAGTCAGCTTGCCACGGGCTGCTCTCAGGAGCCCTGTGCCCCTCCACCAAGTTGAGCTTGCCGAGGACTGGGGCGTAGCTGCGCTCGCGGGTGGCTTCGCAGCCCTGCTTCCTGGATCAGGCAGCAGCGTTCTAGGAACACCCCTCTGCCTAGCCCTGCATCTCCGCCATCCAACCCTTCTCTGAATCACAGTCCTTCTCGCCTCCCTGCTGGTCCTGGCAGGACCCGGGTTCGTCAGTTCTTGTTCAGGTGGTTAGAACTTCAGCTGCTGCTGGCTTCTTCTCTAGATATTTTTAAATGCTTTCAATTCATTTGAAAAACATGCCAGCTTTGAGTTTTAAAGTATCTGGAATTGCACGGCAAGGCTACTGGCTTAGCAGCAGAGTTGTGACACAGCCCATGAACTGACAAATGAAAACGACGAGCAGGGGGCCATCAAGGCAGGTACAGAACAGGGAGCCCAAAGACGTAGTTTCTGTTTGGTGACCTTCTGATCTCTCCGGCCGTGTGTGTTTATTCTGTGTGTGTGTCTGTGTGTGTGTGTGTGTGTGTGTGTGTGTGTGTGCGCGCGTGTGTGTGCTCAATCACTCAGTCACGTCTGACACTTTGCAACCTGATGCACTGTGGCCCACTGGGCTCCTTTGCTCGCGGGATTCTTCAGGCAAGAGTCCTGGAGTGGGTTGCCGTTTCTTCTTCTAGGGGATCGTCCCTAATCAGGGATCGAACCTCGGCCTCCTGTGCCTTCTGCACTGGCAGGCAGATGCTTTGCACAGCACCACCTCAGAAACCCATCTAGACTCCAGGAATGGAGGACAAATTGATTTGCCGTGGATCCTAAGAAATGGGTCGTAGTGGGGCAAATATAAACCTGTGCTGTGCCTTACCACTTCAAGGTTGATCTATTGCCTGTTCGCTCCCAGAATTGTGGAAGAGCTCACTGTGACTTGTCAGAATCACTGTGGCTTACCTCAGCATCCCAGCTCTTCTAGGATGCTACAACAACTGTTCTTTGAGCCCTGGTGCTTTCAGACTATAGATGACAACATAGGGCTCGAACAAAGCCTAGCTAATCTCCCTTGGCCCATCTTTAGAATAAAATCCAAACTCCTTAAGGGATGGATGCTTTACAAGATGAGGTGCTTATCCCAGTGGAGTTGTGCTACTATTTTGTGCTATCAGATATACTAGTCAGTTCAACTGCAGTAACAGAGTCTCCACATCCCAGGGGCTCACAATAGCATGTTCTCATTTCCCACTCGTTACATGGTGGTGCTTGTGCATCTGTGGTTACAACTCCCTTCCAAGTGTTTCTTCTTTCCAGGAACCGGCAAAAGAACAGTGGTCAGCCAGAACATGCTATTTTCGTGACCGAGAGAAAAAAATGAATCGGCTGAAAACTGTGATTCTTCAAAGTGTTTGCTTGGGACTGGGCCCCTGTCACCTCTGCTTGCATTTCACTGGCTCAAATAAGTCATATGGCCAGATCTGGTAACATGATGGAAAAGTGTACTTTACTTATAGAGAGGCACTGCAAGTCACCTGGAAATGGGCTAGGATGCATCAACACTCTCCAGGGAAGAGAGCCAGGGTGGGGAACAGTACCTTAATTCATCCCATCAGGGTGACATACCAGACATGTAAGTTCACAAGAAAAGTCAGGGTCGATACAGAACCCTCTGATCCATCTTTCCTGTCCTTGAGGGCTGTCATATATATGTGACAGAGATCAACTTTGGTTTTCCCATTTGAGAAGGCACATACCAGTATTCCTTTTATTTTTTAAAAAGATTCTTTTTTCAACTTTATTGATTGATCGATTGATTGGGGGCTCCACTGGGTCTTTGTTGCTTTGCAGGGGCTTTCTCTAGTTATGGTGAGTGGGGGCTACTCTGCTGTGATGCACAGGCTTTCCATTGCAGTGGCTTCTCTTGTTGTGAAGCATAGACTCTAAGTCTCGAGGGTTTCAGTAGTTGCAACATACGGGCTCAGTTGTGGCTCGAGGGCCCTAGAATGAGTGGGCTTCAGTGGTTGCGGTACACAGGCTTAATTGCTCTGAGGCAGATTCTTATCCGCTATGCCACCAGAGAAGTCCCAAAAGACTTTTGTTTGTTTGTTTTTTTGATGTGGACCATTTGAAAAGCCTTTACTGAATTTGTTACAATATTGCTTCTGTTTTGTGTTTTGGTTTTTGGTGGCAAGGCATATGGACTCTTAGTGCACCAACCAGGGATTTAACATACACTCCCTGCATTGAAGGTGAAATCTTAACCATTGGAGCACCAGGAAAGTCCTCTCCAGTATTCCTTTTATAGGATGAAGTCTGTACCTAGTTCCCTGAGGTCTCCTGATTCCTGCCTTAGGCCGTGTCTCCTATACCATAAGCTGCTTCCATTTGTGTTCGACTTTGTGTCTCTCTTTCATGTGGTGGCTCTAATGTTTAAAAAGTCCACTTTGCTTTTCTTTGGGCTGACCCCGTAAGAGTGCTCTGGCAACTGCAAAATCACCGTGGTTTGGAGCCAGGGCAGAAGATGCAGGAGTCGGCATAAACAGAGACCTGGGCATCAAGATGACTTCAAGAAGTAAAAGAAGGAAGAAAAGCGAGACGTAAGAATAAATGCATCTATTTGTATGATTTTAACAGATTACTTGATTAATTAATTAATTTACCGTGGTAAGGGGACTTCCCAGGTGGCTCAGTGGGAAGGAATCTGCTTATGCCTACCGATGCAGGAGGCGCAGGAGACATGGGTTCAAAACCTCTTGGTGGATTCAATCCCTGGGTCGGAAAGATCCCCTGGAGGAGGAAATGGCAACCCACTCCAGTATTGTTGCCTGGGAAATCCCATGGACAGAGGAGCCTGGAGGGCCACAGTCCATGTGGATATGACTGACTACCTGTGTAATCCAAGAATTTCATGCAGCATGGTTACGGCTAGTTTTCTTGACTTTAGACATTTTTAGAGGATGGGTGATCTGTGGCAGTAATTGAATTCTATAGTAAAACTTGAAATAGAAGAAAAATCTGATTTCAACATAGAATGATCAGAGAATTTGCCTCTCTCAAAAATGAAAATGATTTTTGGCATATGTAAAACTATCTTTGCTAATAAAATAAAATAAACCCTCCTGGACTTATTTTTATTGGCTTATTTGAAAAGCAATGACTTTTCCAGGCAAGAGTACTGGAGTGGGGAGCCATCGCCTTCTCTGATTATAAAACATAACATCAGTCAAATATGTTACCATTGTCTATTTGTGTGTGGGCACCATAGCCAGCGATCTTTTATCAGAAATGGAGTTGCCTGGGAGCATTTCCTTAAACTCTTTCTTTTCATCATCCAGAGTTACGTTTATCAGTTTCCTAGTCTGTTCCTTATCTGTTTCCCTCATGGATCTTGGGATCTGAAAGTGCTTGCTTGGGCTCCTAGCCCTTATCTGTCTCCTCCCCCAGAGTTAGTACAAAGCCTGACATTTGTGTTGAATGGAATAAGTAACTAAACACTTGAATGAACAAAACACACAGTCTAGGGCCAGAAAAGAAAGAAAATACCTAATGCAGACCAGTTAACAGAGAGGGGACTGTCTCAGGCTCCCTAGCTCCTTGCCTGGTGTCTCTGCCTTTCATGCTGGGACACCTCATGGAAAGACAGCTTTTGTGCCAGGGCTCCCTGCATTTGCTGCTCTCTTTCAAACGCAAGCAATGCCAACATCACCTTTTCTTACCCGAAATGGCGACCCACTCCAGTGCTCTTGCCTGTAGAATCCCAGGGATGAGAGAGCCTGGTGGGCTGCCATCTACGGGTTTGCATAGAGTCAGACACGACTGAAGTGACTTAGCAGCAGCAGCAGCAACTAGCACTCTGAGTAGAGCTCAATATTTTAAAGAAGAATTGATTAAAATATCAAAGGAAAATATAAAAAGAAATGGGAAACAATTTCCACACCCCTTCATAAAAAAGGTGAAAAAGAGTAGCTGACACTGACTGCTGGCTTCCTGTATGCCAGGCCCTGTGCAAAGACCCCTCCAGACGTGAGAAGAGGAACTGTCTTTTCTGATTTGGAGAGGCTGAACTGAAGGCCCGGGAGAGCTATTACTCGCCCAGCATGCAGGACTGGTGAAACTCAGATGAGAACAATGGTTTTTTGACTCTGCAACTCGTGCTCAGATAAAAAAAGATATCACTAAGAAAAAATGATTTGTATTTATGTGCCAAAGAGGTTGATTTAGGCTAAACTTCTCTTTCTTAAGATTCAGCCACTCGGGTTGGCATTTTTACGGACAAGTTGCCTGGGTTTTCTGTCCACGCCTTCACCAGTAGCTCTTCTATGATCTACACATGACTTTGTTTCGAAATAAACACAGCTCTTTTTGTAATTTTTATCTAGGGCCCCTACTTACATACCTCACTCTCCCCTGCTCAGCCTGGGCTTTCCCAGAAAGTATGTCGGGCATGTGGAGCGTCTCCACCTCTAACTGCAAAGCAGTAGTTATTGATACCATAGAAACCCAAAGCTTGGGTTCCTCTGTCTTGTTTTAATTCCTAATATGCTCCACTTTTTCAGTTTCTCTATGAATCATTAGTCTTCATTAGTGCTCTTCTTGTTTCTCCATTGAAAGGAGCAGCCTCTCAGAATCGGGCTTCTACAATATTTGACAATAACTTAGTTACAATGAGGAAGTTGTCCTCTAAAAGAATGACACTGGCATGCTTGTGTAATTATGATGTTTGTTCTTCGTTGTTTTTATCCTCTTCTAAAAATATACACTGTGTATTAAAGAATGGTGAGATCTTGCCCAAAGTAAGAAAACCTTAGGTGCGGCGCGCAATTATGTCAATTATATCATGAAACCATGAATTGTGACTCTCTGTCAAAATGGGCTGTTTCCTTAGACACGGAGAAGATGAATTCCCAAGATAACTCACCGAGGTGCCTTTGTTAAGCTGACACATTTGATTCATTTCTTGATAACTTACATGGTCAGAGTCTTGTTAGGCAACCCATCCTTGAGCAAGAAGCACTAGGGATTTCACTCAGTTGTTCTACATTCTGATGAGTTGCTGATTATCTCACTAGCACATCAAAGTCACCCTTTTTCCAAGTTATGGTAACATCCACTTAAAAATATCTAGTGAATGCTTTCTATGTTCCTGGAGAAGGCACTGGCTACAGTCCATAAGGTTGCAAAGAGTTGGACATGACTGAGCAACTAACACGTTCACTTTCAATGTTCAGTTCAGTCGCTCAGTTGTGTCCGACTCTTTGTGACCCCATGGACTGCAGCACACCAGGCTTCCCTGTCCATCACCAACTCCTGGAGCCCACTCAAACACATGTCTATTGCGTTGGGAATGCCATCCAACCATCTCATCCTCTGTCGTCCCCTTCTCCCACCTTCAATCTTTCCCAGTGTCAGGGTCTTTTCCAGTGAGTCAGTTCTTTGCATCAGGTGACCAAAGTATTGGAGTTTCAGTTTCAGCATCAGTCCTTCCAATAAATATTCAGAACAGATTTCCTTTAAGAGTGACAGATTGGATCTCCTCAAAGTCCAAGGGACATTTCCAAGTGTTGGGAGCTCACAATGAATGAAACTGACATATACACCTCTAACACATGGCTCCTCAGGAATATCCACGTGGATATTTTGTAAATTGAGAGACACTAAACTAGGAGCTTCCAAAAGAAGTCTGTGGCCAGACTGTACACAAACCAGAAAGTGTCAGTTACTTAAGTTCAGTTCAGCTCAGTTGCTCAGTCGTGTCTGACTCTTCACGACCCCATGAACCGCAGCATGCCAGGCCTCCCTGTCTAGCACTTGGCCATGTCCAAAGTCTTCGGGACCCCATGGGCTGTAGCCCTCCAGGCTCCTCTGTTTATGGGATTCTCCAGGCCAAAATACTGGAGTGAGTAGCCATGCCTTTCTCCAGGGGATCTTCCCGATCCAGAGATCAAACTCAGGTCTCCTGCACTGCAGGCAGATTCTGTACCAACTGAGCCACCAGGAAAGCCCACACAAACTAGAGCACACAGCAAAAAGTTCTGTGTTGATGCGTACTGTATGGATCAAGTAGAAGACATAAAATAGTATTTTCATAGTCAAATGAATAAATAGTGAGGTTTTATTTACTCTGTCGAAGTGTTGGCTGGGAAATAGGCTAGATGAACTCTCAGGCAACTGAGTTTCTGTTTCTCATCTGGCAGCTTCTAGGGTAAGTTGGTCTCCCCATGTGCTCATCTTGGCAAGCATCTCCTCCAGCCCTTTACCAGAGAGACAGGAAATGATGATGACAGAGCAAGACAAGCCTAGACCCAACGCAAGCCTCCTCTGTAATTTTGGAGAGTTCTGCAAACTGGACCATCAGCCTCTAATTAACTATGTTGAGATCCTGTGCTCACTCGGCCACATTTCTCAACAGTTTGCCCGATCCATGCTCCTAAAAACAGCTCAGACCTGCTTCACGGGGGCATTAATCCTGGCAGCTGAAGACAGTGAACTCATTTCAGGCAGATGTTTCTATAAACAACCAAAAGATCACTGTTGGAAGCATGGACCTAATCCGACTTGGCCATATCTCCGAGTGGTCTCAGGCTTGCAACTTCAGACAAGCTTACAAACTTTCTCCTTCTAGAAGATCTTGGGCAGATAAATTTTGGTGACCTTTTGTTCCCTGGCCCCTTATCTGCAAACTCAGCCACTGAAACCACAAACACCTCCACCACCTCCATTATAACAAAACCCATTGCTGTGGTTCAGTGCCATTCCTGAGCTGTTTTGAACTATCGCAAAAGAACGAAGCCTCCTGTACCATTAGCAACAAAATCTGAGTTAAATTGGGGTTGTACATATGTTTTCCTAGCTACACACCAAACTATGAGGACCTTTATAAAGTGACGTCCATTTTATAGATAAAAAGCCAAAGTTAAAATCAGTTGCTCAAAGTTACAGCTTATAGTGACAAAACTGGCCAGTAAATCCTATATTCTTTAATTCCAAATGGTGTCAGTCGAATGTTAATAACAGACACACAAATTTATTTCTACAAATGTTTTCAGCTTAGAATTTTGAGGATTTTTTTTTTTTTGTAGATAGTCAAATTTTATGGTATCTATAAATTTTTTTGGAGATACTTAGTCAAATTTTATACTACTCCTAATTAAGGATCATATTATGTTACTACAATCGAGTGACTGTATGCTATGAAGATATCCTGACATTATGACTTGCAAATGATTTTGAGAAATGTTTCACGAATATGCCTAAAATGTATTATTTCCACCTAATTCAAATTTTCTATTAATGAGGAGTGGTTTAAGAAATTATAACCCATAATTTAATTTGATGCTTTTTAATGATTATGAAGATGAAACGGTTGAGGAGAATGTCCAGACTGTAGTCTTTTCTTGGCTGTGCTGGGTCTTTGTTGCTGTGGGAGCTTTTCTCTGATTCAGTGAGTGTGGGCTACTCTAGCTGCAGCGCCACAGGCTTCTCATTGTGGTGGCTTCTCTCTTTTTTTAAAATTATTTATTTTAATGGAGGCTAATTACTTTACAATATTGTGGTGGTTTTTGCCATACGTTGACATGAATCAGCCATAGGTGTACACGCGTCCCCCATCCTGAACCACGCCCCCCCACCTCCCTCCCCCATCCCATCCCTTAGGGTCATCCCAGTGTACCAGCCCTGAGCACCCTGTCTCATGCATCGAACCTGGACTGGCGATCCATTTCACATAGTAATATATATGCTTCAGTGCTATTCTTTCAGATCATCCCACCCTTTTCTTCTCCCACAGAGTCCAAAAGTCTATTCTTTATATCTGTGTCTCTTTTGCTGTCTCGCATATAGGGTCACCATTAACATCTTTCTAAATTCCATATATATAATATATATGCATTAATATACTGTATTGGTGTTTTTCTTTCTGACTTACTTCACTCTGTATAATAGGCTCCAGTTTCATCTACCTCATTAGAACTGATTCAACTGCATTCTTTTTAATGGCTGAGTAATATTCCATTTTGCGTATGTATCACAGCTTTCTTATCCATCCCTCTGCTGATGGACATCTAGGTTGCTTCCATGTCCTGGCTATTGTAAACAGTGCTATGATGAATACTGGGTACAGGTGTCTGTGTGGTGGCCTTTCTTGTTGCAGAACATGGGCTCTAGAGTGTGTGGGCTTCTGTGGTTGTAGCACATCAGAGAGTGGGCTCAGTAGCTGCAGGGCATGGGCTTAGTTGCCCCATGGCATGTGAATCTTCCTGGACTAGCGATTGAACCTGTGTTCCCTGCATTGGTAGGCGGCCTTAACCACTGGATCACTAGGGAAGTCCCAGACTGTACTCTTCAATGCCTTTTAGCAAATGTTTATTAAGAACTAACAGTGTGTAGGCTACTTTGTTAGCTAAATGGTATCTGTTTAGAATGCTTGATTATAAGAGAAATGACTTTCTTACATGTTTATCATAGGACATTATCTTGAATAAGCAAAAATTTTAAATAAGTAATCTTGAGGGGAAAGATGTTAAGAGGAAACACACAACCAGGCTATAGAGTGGTCTCCACCTGAGCCTGGATTTGTTAGAACTAGTCTTTGTGGGATGATGTCCAGTGGGAATTATGGGATGTGATGGCCATATGGGACCTGACTTTAGAAATGAAACCACTGAGACCAAGTGAAGTTGTCTCTTGCTCAAAGCTCTTAAAAGTGTGCAGAGTCTGAAATCCATGTTTTCGGATTTCAAGCCATTTGCTGGCTCAGCAAACCCCAGATTCTCCTCAAAAGGAAAGAATTTCTTTACCTGAAAGCTTTGCAAAATTTATTCAAGGATATGAATTTGAGGCTGACCACTGTCAAGGTTGTACTTCTGGAGAAAAGGACTTGACTATGCTTCTGAGGAATATTTTTCCTAGCAAACACTAACAAGAGTTAAAACACAACATTGTAAATCAAGCATACTTTAATTAAAAAAAAAAGAACTAACACTGGACACCTCATCCAAGAAGATATGGTAAATGAGCATGAGAAAAGATGGTCCACATCATATGACATCAGGAAAATGAACTGAAAACAATAGTGAGATACCACTACACACTTTTGGAAAATGGCCAAAATCTGGAACACTGACAACTCCAAATGCTGACAAAGATGTGAAGCAAAAGGAACCTTCATTCTCTGCTGGTAGAAATGCAAAATGGCACAGTCACTTTTTAAGACAGCTTGGTGATTTCTTACAAAACTAAACACACTCTTACCATATAATCCAGCAGTCACACTCTTCAGTATTCAACCAAAGAAACTGAAAACTTAACATTCACACAAAAACTTGCAGATATTTAAATCAGCTTTATTCATAACTGTCAAAATTAAAAGCTAACCAAGATGTCCTTTGGTAATCTAAAAGATAAATAGCTATGGTACATTGGAATATTATTCAGTGTAAAAAAGAAAAAAGAAAAAAAAGTCTATCAAACTATGAAAACACATGGAGGAAACATGGATATTATTGATTGAAAGAGACCAGCTTGAAAAGGCTACATACTATATGATTTGAACTGTATGACATTCTGGAAAAGGCAAAATTATGTAGACAATAAAGGATTATTGGTTGTTGGGGAATGGGGTGGGAGGGGAAGGAATGAATAGATCGGCTGCAGAGAATTTTTCAGACAACTCAAATGGCTCAGTGGTAAAAAATCTGTGTGCAATGTGGGAGATGCAGGTTTGATCCCTGGGTGGGGAAGATCCCCTGGAGAAGGGAATGGCTACCCACTCCAGTATTCTTGCCTAGAGAATTCCATGGATAGAAGAGCCTGGTGGGCCACAGTCCATGGAGTCACAAGAATTGAACATGATCGAGTAACTAAAACACACTCTACATGATAACAAAATGGAGAATATGTGTCATTATACATTTGTTCAAATCTGCAGAACATACAACACCGAGAACGAATCCTAGCGTAAACTATGGACTTCTAATGGCCAAGTCTTAATGTTCAACAATGGATGGCAACTGTACATTCTTGGTGGGGAGGTGGGATGTTGATAATTGAGAAGCTAGGGGCTATAATGAGTGGGGATGGGGAATATATGAGAAATAGCTGCACCTTCTTTTGCTGTGGACCTAGAACTGCTCTACAATATAAAGCCCACTGAAATAATTTTGCAAACTATAGTCACATTTTACATTTAAAATTCATTTTTTAGTTGATTGTACAAGAGGAAAAATGAAAAACATCTTTCACCTTTCTTAAGAATGTTCACATGAAACTTCCTCACACTTCAAAATCCTTATGCTAAAGGAGACTTCCTTGGTGATCCAGTGGTTAAAAAACCACCTTGCAAAGCAGTGGACATGGGTTCAATCCCTAGTTGGGGAACTAAAATCCCACACATCTCAGAGAAACTAAAGCCCGTGCACCAGAACTAGGGATTCCATGCACCTTAATGAAAGATCTCATAAGACCTCATGCAGCCAAATAAATAAATTTTTAAAAGTCCTTTTGATAAAGCAGGTAAGGAAATGTAGGCGGTAAACTTTGTTTTGATCTCTGTTCAGAATGTGGGTTTTACCATTTCCCAATGGAAAAACTTTGGTTTATGCTGGACCTCTCAATTCCTTACAACTCTACACTTCATGAATTGGTAAAAATAAAATTTATCCAATGGTATTTCATGCAGAGCCCAGATAACCATTCCCTTTTACTGCATCATGATTCTTGTCTGCATAAAGGAAATAGTTAGCACAGAGTAGGACACATACTATGGAATGACTTTTCTTTTCCAACAGAATTTTTTCTTTTGGTTACATGAACTTCTAATTTGAGTTGTGAATTTTATGTAACTTATTTTTATTATGTTAACAGACATCAGTCTCCTTCCTAAACAGTTTCTATTTCCAGTGTATTCATTACTAGCTACTGAACACTGACTGTTAAGACACAAGAGGAAGGGCTTGTTTCTCCGTTTTTCATCATAGTTCCCAAAGTGCTTTTTTTGGATGATTTCATTTCTTCTTCCAAGAAGACTGGCTAACTTTCCCTTAAAATTATATCTTACAGCAAGTGTTCTTCGTGTCTCATTTAGTCATAAATGAGAAAAGGAATTTTAATATGCCTTTCGTTTTTGCAGAAAGCTAAGTGGGTAGGAGTCAGCATCACTAAAGACAAATACTCCTTTGTCCTTCTCCTGCTCCAGATTCTAGAAATCTGGGGTTCCATCCAAACTCTTGAAACTGTGTCATTTATATCTATCTCGTTTCTCCTGATAAGAAGACTGCATGTAGAGATTTCTGGAACAAAAGTACTCAGTCACCTTGTGCTAGAACTAAAAGTTGTATTTATCCTCCTGTTTAAAGTTGACATTTCCAGCTTTCAAATGTTTTCTATAGTCTGTTTCTTTGTCCAATGAAGAACAAAACTAAGAAATCAGAACTTGGTTAAAAAATATTGATAATGTGTTTGTATGCTTTTTAAAACATTCAGTGACGACTGATAACAGTACCCACTTTTCTGTATCTTTGTGTAATGAGGTTGAAGATGCTTTAATACTTGATTATACTGGTTGTTCCTAACTATGGTTAATTTTGAACATTCGAAATTCATCTAGAGGACTTCCTCAGTAGTCTTGCGATTAAGACTATGTTTTCAGTGCTGAGGATGTGAGTTTGATCCCTGGTCAGGCATCTAAGATCCCACATTCCACATAGGGCAAAAAAAAAAAAGTTTTTTTAATTTTTGAATTAGGAAAAAGCAAACCACTTTAAAAAATTCATCTAGAAAATATCTAAATGTTGTCCTTGTGATTGAGGTTCTGCACTAGAATTCATTTGAAAGTGATTTCCACTTTAGAAGTTCAAAACCATAATTTAAGAATTATTTCCTTTCTCCACTGTAAAAGTATCATATTCTGATTAAAAATATTTAGGAAATGCAAAGGGTTAAAATATGCCAATAATCCCCCCTCCTTTATTCAACCATGGTAATGTCTGATGCTTTCTTTTTAAAAGTTTTCTCCCCTGTATATATTAAAAATATTTTTATAATTATATTGTTTACACAATTTTCCCAGTATTGTTACATCCCTGGTAAAGAATATTAAAAATAGTTTTTGCCAAAGTAAACTTTCAAGTTTTGTTTTGGTGTTATGAATAATATAAAATAAAAATATGAAGTCTCCTGTTCTCTGTTCTTCCTTCCCCCTTTCTGTCACTCCGTAAAGAGAATCTTTTTAAAGAGTGTCAGATGTTCTATCAGAAATTCTTGGGCATATGAAAGTTTATTCTTAGATAATGTAGCATTTTCCACATTGCAGCTTATTAGACATGCACACACACATTGAGAGAATCATTCAGATTGTATTTAATGTATTAAAATGCCTTGGTTTCTTTTTCAGACCGTTCTATGTACATATTCCTAATTTTTAAAATAAAAGCTCAATAGCTCACTTGTATCATTTTTTTTAGATTTCACATATAAGTGATCTCATATTTGTCTTTCTCTGTCTGACTTACTTTACCTAATATGATAATTTCTAGACCCATCCATGTTGCTGCAAATGGCATTCATTTTTTATGGCTGAGCAATATTCCATTGTGTAATATAAAAATAGACTCATAGACACAGAAAACAAACTTATGGCTCCCAAAAGGGAAAGGTACAAGGGATAAGTTAGGAGTCTGGGATTCAAATATACACTGCTGCTGCTGGAAGTCGCTTCAGTCGTGTCCGACTCTGTGCGACTCCATAGATAGCAGCCCACCAGGCTCCCCCGTCCCTGGGATTCTCCAGGCAAGAACACTGGAGTGGGTTGCCATTTCTTTCTCCAATGCATGAAAGTGAAAAGTGAAAGTGAAGCCACTCAGTCGTGTCCGACTTTTAGTGACGCCATGGACTGCGGCCCACCAGGCTCCTCCGTCCATGGGATTTTCCAAGCAAGAGTGCTGGAGTGGGGTGCCATTGCCTTCTCCTCAAATATACACAGTGCTATATAAAACAGATAACCAACAAAGACCTGCTGTATAGTGTAGGGAACTGTACTCAAACCTTGTTATTACCTATAATAGAAAAGAATCTAGAAAAGAATTGACATATACACACACATATATATATGAATATTTTGGAGAAGGAAATGGCCACTCACTTCAGAATTCTTGCCTGGAGAATTCCATGGACAGAGGAGCCTGGTGGGTTACAGTCCATGGGGTCGCAAAGAGTCGGACACGATTGAAGTGACTTAACATCATATATGAATACATATATATATAAATGAATCACTTTGCTGTACCCCTGAAACCAATACAATATTATAAATCAACCATATTTCAATAAAATTTAAAAATGAATAAATAAAATACAACAAATAAGTTTATAATTTTTTAAAAGCTCAGTAGCATTATAGTGTAATGTACATTAATTCAGCAATGAAAATTTGAACTCTTTCTGTTTTCTTGCCATTATAAAACTTGCATACTAAGATAGCTGTCAATTGTGTGACACCTTTGCGTGGGTTAGAAAATGATACTGGGGTGTTTTCCACAGACCCCTCCAGTTCCCCTCTCTACCCCTCTCCACTTTGCCTGTTTCCTGATCTGCATATAGATCATATCAATGTGCTTTTACCTTTCTTTTGGGTTCAGCCAATAGGAGCAGCTGCAGGAAACTGGAAAGAGGAAACAAGAAGAGGCTGGGGTATTTATTCCTCTGACTCTTTCTGGTCTGCTTGCTGGAGGCTGGCTTCCTCTTGCAAATTTTCTTTCTTTCCCAAGGTCCTGCATTTCTCATCTGATACCTGTTCCTTTTCTTGCCCTTTGAGTACTAGGACATTGCATTACTAGCCTTTCTAGTTTCTCTACACTGTGCTCTCCTTCTGTAAACAGCCTGTTTATTGAACTCTACTCAAATTACCCAATTGAGTGCACCATCAGTTTCCTTCTGGGACTCAAAACGATACTGGTTTTTCCTTGACAGATATAGCTCCACACAACGATGTCTGATTTGTTTGGTTGGAGCTCTTCCCCGTGGCAACTCCCTACAACTTTGTCTGAGTGACCAGTGCAGGGCACAGCCTAGATGATACATGGCAGCCTTGGATGCAGCCACAATTGTATTTATGTGTGTGATCTTTGTATGCTTCCATGAATTCTCTAGGATAAACTCTTAGTATTGGAGTTGTTGGGTTAAAGGTTACACACACTTTTTAACTATGAAGTAATTTACCAATCCAAAATCACAGCCTAAATTTACATTCTCTCTGCGCTTTTGCCAACTGTAGGTTGTAAAACTTTAAAATATTTGCTATTTTTATAGTTAAAAATGGTATCTCATTTTTCTAACATTACATTTCTTTAGGAGGTCAGCTGGGCAGCTTTTCATATATATGTTAGATCTTTACATATTCATCAGTTTTCTATTAGGTTACTGTTTGCTTATTTACAAGTACTATTTTTATATTAAGGAAATAAATTATTTGTCAAATATATAGCACACATTCTTTTCCAACTTTTCATTCCATGTGGATGCTTAAATGTTTTCATATAGGCAAATGATAACAAAAATTATTTTCATGGCTTCTGGGTTTTGTGTCAGATTAAAAAAATGCTTTACTCATTCGGATATAGTAAATATTAAAAATCCTGCTACTAGTACTTATTGTTCTTCTTACATGTACATTTTAATCCATCAATGATTAATTTTTGTATATTAAAGCTGGCTTAAAATTCAACATTCAAAAAACCAAGATTATGGAATCCAGTCCCATCAGTTCATAGCTAATAGATGGTGAAAAAGTGGAAACAGTGATAGATTTTATTTTCTTGGGTTCCAAAATCACTGTGGATAGTGACTGCAGTCATGTAATTAAAAGACGCTTGTTCCTTGGAAGAAAAGCTATGACAAACCTAAACAGCATATTAAAAAGCAGGGACATCACTTTGTTTACTAAGGTCCATAGAGTCAAAGCTATGGTTTTTCCAGTAGTCATGTATGGATGTGAGTTGGACTATAAACAAGGCTGAGCACTGAAGAATTGTTGTTTTCAAACTGTGGTGCTGGAGAAGACTCTTGAGACACCGTTGGATAGCACTAAGAGATCCAACCAGTCCATCCTAAAGGAAATCAACTCTAAATAGTCATTGGAAGGACTGATGCTGAAACTGAAGCTCCAATACTTTGGCCACCTGATGCAAAGAGCCAACTCATTGGAAAAGACCCTGATGCTTGGAAAGATTAGGGCAGGAGGGGAAAGAGGGCAACAGAGGATGGAATGGTTGGATGGCGTCACCAACTCAGTGGATATGAAAGTGAACAAACTCTGGGAGTTGGGGAAGGATGGGGAAGCCTGGCATGCTGCAGTCCACAGGGTCACAAAGTGTTGGGAGCATCTTAGGAACTGAACAACAACAACAAGAGATTGTTGGCCCAGATTTTCTTTTCCAGATCACTAATTGCTTATCCAGAAATAATTCTTTGGTGATCATTTGATTTGGCAATGACATGATCATCAATAGAACTGTTTGTTCATCATTCGTATGGAATGCTATATTTATGACATACTAAATTCTCAAAGGAATTGAGGTCTTTTTAAAAAATGTTCTTTACATTCTTGCATTGATTTCTCTCTCTAGCTGTGGTGGGAAGATTTGTAAGATGAGCCCCACTGATCCTGGTATTCATGCTCTTGTGTAATTCCTTTCCCTTGAATGTGGGTTGGACCTAATGACTTGCTTCTAAGGAAGTGGATTCTTTTCTAAGGAAAGTAATGGCATGTCAGATCAGCAATTAGATTACAAAACCATGACTTCCATGTTGCTAGTTTCCCTCTCCACCATCCACCCCTGCCCCCTACACTCCCTCCCTCTCCTTTTCCTTGGCTTGCTTTGGTGAAGCCACCTGCCATTTGTGAGCTGCCCTCTGGCGAAGGCATATGGCAAGGAAATGAGGACGATCTCTGACCCACGGCCTGTGAGGAGCTGAATCTTTCCAACAACCAAGTGACTGAGCTTGGAAGCAGGTTAAGGAGCTAGGTTTCCCTAGCTAAGCCTTAAGACAACCCTGTGTGCATGCTAAGTCACCTCAGTCATGTCTGACTCTCTTCGATCCTTTTTCATAAGCTGATATATTTTGTGGACATTTATTATGCAACGTTTGAAAAGACCCTGATGCTGGGAAAGATTGAGGGCAGAAGGAGAAGGGGACAACAGAGGATGGCATCACTGACTCAGTGGATGTGGATTTGGGTAGATTCCGGCCGTTGGTGATGGACAGGGGGCCTGGTGTGGTGCAGTTCATGGGGTCACAAAGCACTGGACACGACTGAGCAACTGAACTGAACTGATTGTGCAGCAGTAGATCCCTGATGCTCTAGTCCTGCCACAAATGTTTTAGCTTCTGGAATTTTATGTTTTAACTCTTAATAAAAATAAGTCCTTCTCATTTTATTTTCTCTGAAAAATTTCCTGGGCTGTTTCTAGTGTGTGTAATCAGTTGCTTCAGTCGTGCCTGACTCTTTGCAACCCCATGGACTGTAGCCCGTCAGGCTCCTCTGTCCACGGGGTTCTCCAGACAAGAAGACTGGAGTGGGCTGCCATGCCCTCCTCCAGGGGATCTTTCTGACCCAGGGATTGAACCCACATCTCCCTCATTACAAGCAGATTCTTTACCACTGAGCCACTGGAGAAGCCCAGAATTGAATACAGTTTTGTCAAATACCTCCCAAAATCTTGTTGTTTTTTTTTCAGGTGATTTTCTTTTAAGGTTGAATTGATAATGATACAGGACCATTTATTCAACGTTTCTTTTATGTCTCCTCAGAAAGCTGCAATATTTTCTTCATATTTGTTTGCACATTCACTCTTAAGATGATTTCTATTTATCTGTTTTGCTCTTTGAGAAACTGCTTAATTACTTTTTTCTTGCAATATCATTTCTATATAGGAAAAGTGTCTATTTTTACAAGTTACATTTTTTAACCAGTCACTTTGATTCAAACTTTAATGCCATCAAATAATCTCTAATGGGGCTTCCCAGGTAGTGCTAGTGGTAAAAGAACCTGCTTGCAATGCAGGAGACGTAAGAGATATGGGTTCAATTCCTGGGTTTGGAATATCCCCTGGAGGAGGGCACAGCAACTTACTCCAGTGTTCTTGCCTGGAGAATTCCATGGACAGAGGAGCCTTGAGCACTCTAGTCCATGTGGTTGCAAAGAGTCGGGGACAACAGAAATAACTTAGCACGCACACATGCACACGATCTCTAATAATGACAATCTTGTACACTATTTTTCAGTATGTAGACTCCTTATTTATTTTTATTATTTTATTGCATTGAATTTTACTTCTAGAGCAATGTATAGTGGTGATAGCAGCTTTGTTTTGTTTGTGAAACTTAAATGAAAAATTCGAAGTCTGATCATTGTTTGACGATGCTTTTGATGTGATTAAATACAAGAATTGATCTTTTTACTTTATATAAGGAATAGAGATTGGATTTTATGTTGTTTTATTTTTTGCATTCATTGAGATATTTACCTGATTTTTCTCATGTGAACTATTAACACTACAATTTATACTAAGAGTTTCTGTAACATTCTGCAGTGCATGTAATGACTCCAAAATATTCCATCAAGTAAAGGCATTATAGCTTCCACTTCTGTGCAAACCAGTCTTTACTTTTTAAAAATTCCTCTTTAACAAATCTCTTTAGGGTTTCCTTGGTGGCTCAGATAGTTATCTGCCTATAATGCAGGGACCCTGGTTCAATCCCTGGGTCCGTAACCTCCCTAGAGGAGGAAATGGCAAGCCACTCCAATATTCTTGCCTGGAAAATCCCATGGACAGAGGAGCCTGGTGGGCTACAGTCCACAGGGTTGCAAAGAGTCAGACACGACTGAGCACACAGGCATACTTCTCTCTCTGAGTGTTTTCTCATGTTCTTAGTTCTTTCTTTTGTTATAACACAATGTTTTCTGCTATAATCATAGTGAAAAATCTTATAATTTCATTTGCAATGTTTGCCTATCTGAAGACAATGTCACTAACTTGCTTTGTAGGTAACATACAAATATGAAAACTTGCATGATTGTTGATACAGGGATTGGCTACCAATATGTGTCAACTTTTTTAGTAGACTCCAAAGACTGTCAGCTTTCTTTAAATATATACAGCATGCTGTCATAAGTTGTCTATCATGTTTGTAACTGGCTAGTTCTTGACTTAGCAGTTGGGCTAATTTAAGAGGGTAGCTACTACTCACCTGTGGTAGACAGCAAAGAATGGTTTGGAGGCCAAAAGCCCATCTGCTCACAGTGTCTGTGGACTGTGTTCACAGCAGGAACTGATATGATTCACAGTTTTTATCTCTCTAGGAAAAGAGAGTGTAACAGATTGGAACTACTAGCTATAGAAGAAGGCATGCAATGACCTACTTTCCCTGGCTATTTCAGTTGTAAAGGACTGTTCAGATTTTTTTGTTTTAACAAGATACACTATTCAGGAAGTATTCATTGCTTTTAAGCAGCACCTGTCTTGGGCCATATGCTAAAATACAAGGCTTGCATAAGTTCATTTTGTGATCCTGAGAGAGACACTTATTTTCCTAAAATCAGAGAAAGGGGATAAATTATGCTAATGCATCACAGTATATTTGGCAGGGTACTACCAAGAATTATAAAGAAATGTATATAAAAAAATTCCTACTAGATATAAGTTTTTTTCTATTTTAATTTTGAAAAGACACCCAATTCAGAATATTCTTATTTAGTCAATGTTTTGGAGGAAACTGACTCTGAATCTGAGAGGTAAGTATATAGGAACAGGTCATATTTAAATTTCTCCCACTTCCAGCAATCTTGATTCCAGCTGGGAGAAATATCAACAGCCTTTGATATGCAGATGATACCACTGTAATGGCAGAAAGTGAAGAGGAACTAAAGAGCCTCCTGATGAGGGTGGAAGAGGAGAGTGAAAAAACTGGTTTAAAACACAACATTCAAAAACTAAGATCATGCCACCTGGTCCCATCACTTCATGACAAACAGAAGGGGAGAAAGTGAAAACAGTGATAAAATTTATTTTCTTAGGCTCCAAAATCAGTGTGGATGGTGACTGTAGCCATGAAATTAAAAGATGCCTGCTCTTTGGAATGAAAGCTATGACAAACCCAGACAGTGTATTTAAAAGCAGAGACATCACTTTGCCAACAAAGTCAAAGCGATGGTTTTTGCCATAGTCATGAACAGATGTGAGAGTTGGACCACAAAGAAGACTAAGCTCTAAAAATTGATACTTTCGAATTATGGCACTGGAGAAGACTCTTGAGAGTTCCTTGGATTGCAAGGAGACCAAACCAGTCAATCCTAAAGGAAATCAGCCCTAAATATTCATTGGAAGGACTGATGCTGAAGCTGAAATTCCAACAATTTGGCCACATGATGAGAAGAGCTGATTCCCTGGAAAAGACCCTAATGCTAGGAAAGTCTGAAGGCAAAAGGTGTGGCAGAGGATGAGATTGTTAAATAGCATCATCAACTCAATGGACATGAGTTTGAATAAATTCTGGGAGGTAGTGAATGACAGGGAAGCCTGAGACATTGCAGTCCACTGGGGTTACAAAGAATCGGACATGACTAAGCAACTGCACAACAGCACCACATTTAAATTATATCTTGGTTTTGCTCTTCACATCAGTGTACAGACTCTGTTTCTTCATGCATATGCAGTATTGTTGTAAATGGTCTTATCGAGGATTTTTAATGAGATATGGCATAAACACAAACCTTTTGTCTTAATAACTTCTTCCTCCCCAAATGTAAAATGTGATCATGTTCTGTACTGCTGTGTATGCTGTCTCTTACCATCACCTTGATGGAGAATCTTTAACTTCCTGTCGCCCTAGGCATCAGCTCATACCTACTGAGGTATCAGAAAGTGTTCTGAGACTCTCCCACTACTGAGAGGTATTGTTCCTGTCCTCTCTCCCTGAATCTGAGTGATCGTGGGACTGCTTTAACCATCAGAAAAGCCAGAAGTAATTGCTATGTGATTTCTGGAGTCAAGGTCATAAATACCAGGTGACATTTTTGCTTGGAGTCCTGGACCACATCATGAGTTTGACTGGCTGGAGGCTGCCATGCTGTGAGGAAGCTCAAGTAACAGGGAGAAGCCATATTGAACTCTGGTCAAAAACTGAGTCATTAAATTATCCCTGGCTTTGTTGTTTAGTAGCTATGAAGTGTCCTACTCTTGCAACCCCATGGACTGTGGCCAACCAGGTTCCTCTGTCCATGGGATTTCCCAGGCAAGAATACTGGAGTGGGTTGCCATTTCCTTTCTCCAGGATATCCTTCTGACCCAGGGATCGAATCTGCATTGGGTTTCTATATTGGCAAATGGGTTCTTTAACACCAAGCCACCAGGGAAGGTATCAGAATCTGCATTGGGTTTCTATAGGGAAGGTATCAGTTATATCAGTGAAAATATCCAACTGAGACTTTCCAGCTGAGAACCCAGAACTGTGGAGAGAATTGCACTTGTTATGTTTTCCTGAATTCTTGACCCACAGATGCAAGGGTAATAAAATGGTTATTTTTTTATGCCACTATGTTTTAGAATGATACAGTACACAGTGGTGGATAATAAGAATCATATAAAACTCAGTCTTGGGGGACTGAGTTTTCTATGTGATTATAAGCATAAGTTGAAGATCATTTTTCAGCTGTGGGCAATGCAAACGTACAGTGGCTAGGACTCTGTGCTCCCAGTACAGGGCACTCAGGTTCCATCCCTAAATCCCGCATGCTTCAACTATGAGTTCTCATGATGCTATGAGTATCGAAGATCCCACGTGCTGCAACTAAGACCCAGAGCAGCTTCCCACTCCACCCCCCGCCCCCAAACCCTCGATCTTATTCATTTAAACACTTCAAATCTGATGTAAAGTTTATCCTCCCAGGAATGAATGAATGACCTTTATGACTTAGAGGAAGAAAGGAAGAAATACTCTTCTCCGCACATTTCTTTTCTTTTTTTTTTAAATTCCTGCACTTTCCTCTGGTGTGGGCTAGCAGGCAGAGAGAGTGGAGGCTGGTCTCCCTCCTCGGGATGAGGGTAGGCTGTAGGCTTCTTTTTGGGTGATTGTCACAGCACCTCTGGCCAGCACTGGCAGAGGAGCAACGCTTCCTGTGTAATCGGTTTCCACGTGTTACGGCCCCCGAGACGTGCCGAAGCCATGAGGAGGGCTCTGAATCTCCACTCCTCTCCCTCCACCACCACCATTTGCCACCACCAGTGTCCTAGCCCAGACAGCCTCTGCTTTGCAGGACATTAGAATCACATCAGGACATTAGACTTCTCCAGTGGTTCAGTTGGTAAAAAAAAAAAATATCTGCCACTGTAGGAGACGCAAGAGACGAGTGTTCCATCAGTGGGTCAGGAGCATCCCCTGGAGAAGGAATTGGCAACCCACTCCAGTATTCTTGTGGGAGAAATCCCATGGACAGAGGAGCCTGGTGGGTCACAAAGAGTCAGACACAACTGAGCTCACAGGCAGAATTGCATGGGGGAGGTTGTCCAGATTTCAGGGCTCAGGCCTCATCTAATATCAACTAAATCAACCTTTCTTGGATATGCATCAAGGGATCAATATTTTTTAAACCACTGAGCCAGGCATCCACTTTTTAATTAAAATTCTTTTTTTTCTTTTATTTTTTTAATTGTTGTTTGACTCAGGGAACTCAAAGGGAGGCTCTGTAACAACAGAGGGATGGAAAAGGTTGGGTGGTGGGAGGGAGGTTCAATAAGGAGGGACATATGTATACTTATGACTAATTCATATTCATGTATGACAGAAACCAAAGCATTATTTTAAAGCTATTATGTTTCAATTAAAAAATAAATAAATTAAAAGAAATTGAACTGTAGTTTCAATGTTTTATAGCTGTATAGCACATGACTCCATTATACAAACATCCTTTTCCATGTTCTTTTTCATTATGGTTTATCCCAGAGCATTGACTACAGTTCTCTGTGCCATACAGTAGGAGCTTGTTGCCCATCCATTCTATATGTATTTGTTCAGGCTGCCACTGTTTAAACTTGGCTGCACGTTTGAATCACTTGCTATTAAAAAAATAATGATATTCAACTTGTGCCTATAATTTATGAATATATAATATACTGAGGCTATGCTAGGCTCTTTACTTCTATTATTTACTCTTCAGAACAGACATACAAAGAAGTTCCATTATCTACACCTTTCAGAACTAGACACTAATGGTCTAGGAGTTTGAATAATTGGCCCAAAGATATGGAGTTCATAGTTGCAAAGTCAAGACTGCAGAATTTCTGTCTGACCACAAAACCTCTTGTCATTTTTCTGTACCACTGGCTCTGTTCAAGAATACTAATAGTCTTCTAATGGGTTATGGTGTTTTAAAAATATGGTTATGAATTCCTAGGTCTTCCCAAGTGGTGCTAGTGGTAAAGAATCTGCCTACCAATGCAGAAGATGTAAGAGATTCAAGCTCCATCCTTGGCTCAGGAAGATTCCCTGGAGGAGAGCATGGCAACCTACTCCACTATTCTTGCCTGGAGAATCCCGTGGACAGAGGAACCTGGCGGGCTACAGTCCATGGGGTCACAAAGAGTTGGACAACTGAGCACGTATGAATTCTTAATGAAAGTTTTAAAAACACCTTTTTACCTAAATTGCAACATGAAAAAAATGCAGAGTTCTGAAGATTTTTCAAAGGAAATAACCCTCATAAAAATATTTCATATTTCTTGGACTTTATTTCTGTAAATTTTTCTTTAATCCTACTGCTGTCTTTGTGAAGTATGAAGGAAGAAAATATTCTTTTTTCCCAAGGACTTAGACTGAAGGACTTTAGAATGAGATGTAGCAGAAAAAAATGTAGACTTTGGAATTGGACTGAGACTTTACACTTGACTTTGATACTTCAAGTACTTTGGGGGAAGCTTCTAAATGATACCCTCAACTGTAAAATGGAGATAATCCCATTTTCTTTGCAGGATATAAACATTAAACCAATAAGACACCATATGAAGAGCATCAATCTCAGAGCCTAGTGCATAGGAGATGTTGAGTAAATGTTGGTCCTTTCACTGTGCTTCCTTTGGTAGCCACGCTTATCTCACTAACACAGATATTCCAGGGGGAATGAGGATGAAGCACAAAGGAAAGATGCTAAGAGCTAGTCCTGTTTTTTCACCTCTGATCGGGGAATTAAGATCCCACATGCTGCGAGGTGTGGCCAAAAAACAAACAAACAAGAAGCAAAAAAAACAAATGCAGTGCAACGGTGCACATAGCGCGGCCTAGAGGAGCTGCCCTGCGCCAGAGGTCAGGGCGGCGGCCAGGAGGAGCAACCCCACGTCCAAGGAATGGGGGCTGCGTGGACACAGGAGGGCCTAGAGGAGCCATCCCACGTTGAAGGTCAGGAAGGGCAGTGGCGAGGAGATACGCCTCATCCAAGGTAAGGAGCAGCGGCTGTGCTTTGCTGGACCAGCCGAGAAGAGATACCCCACGTCCAAGGTAAGAGAAACCCAAGTAAGATGGTAGGTGTTGCAAGGGCATCAGAGGGCAGACACACTGAAACCATACTCACAGAACACTAGTCAGTCTAATCACACTAGGACCAAAGCCTTGTCTAACTCAGTGAAAGTAAGCCATGCCCTGAGGAGCCACCCAAGACGGGCGGGTCATGGTGGAGAGATCTGACAGAATGTGGTCCACTGAGAAGGGAATGGCAAACCATTTCAGTATTCTTGCCTTGAGAACCCCATGAACAGTATGAAAAGGCAAAATGATAGGACACTGAAAGAGGAACTCCTAGGTCAGTAGGTGCCCAATATGCTACTGGAGATCAGTGGAGAAATAACTCCAGAAAGAATGAAGGAATGGAGCCAAAGTAAAAACAATATCCAGCTGTGGATGTGACTGGTGATAGAAGCAAGGTCTGATGCTGTAAAGAGCAATACTGCATAGGAACCTGAAATGTCAGGTCCATGAATCAAGGCAAATGGAAATGGTCAAACAGGAGATGGCAAGAGTGCACGTCAACATTCTAGGAATCAGTGAACTAAAATGGACTGGAATGGGTGAATTTAACTCAGATGACCATTATATCTACTACTGTGAGCAGGAATCCCTCAGAAGAAATGGAGTAGCCATCATGGTCAACAAAAGAATCCAAAATGCAGTACTTGGATGCAATCTCAAAAACGACAGAGTGATCTCTGTTTGTTTCCAAGGCAAACCATTCAATATCACAGTAATCCAAGTCTATGCACCAACCAGTAACGCTGAAGAAGCTGAAGTTAGATGGTTCTATGAAGACCTATAAGACCTTTTAGAACTAACACCCAAAAGAGATGTCCTTTTCATTATAGGGGACTGGAATGAAAAAGTAGGAAGTCAAGAAACACCTGGAATAACAGGTAAATTTGGCCTTGGAATGTGGAATGAAGCAAGGCAAAGACTAATAGAGTTTTGCCAAGAAAATGCACTGGTCATAGCAAACACCCTCTTCCAACAATACAAGAGAAGACTCTACACATGGACATCACCAGATGGTCAACACTGAAATCAGATTGATTATATTTTTTGCAGCCAAAGATGGAGAAGCTCTATACAGTGAACAAAAACAAGACGGGGAGCTGACTCTGGCTCAGATCATGAACTCCTTATTGCCAAATTCAGACTTAAATTGAAGAAAGTAGGGAAAACCGCTAGACCATTCAGGTATGTCCTAAATCAAATCCCTTATGATTATAAAGTGGAAGTGAGGAATAGATTTAAGGGACTAGATCTGATAGGTAGAGGGCCTGATGAACTATGGACTGAGGTTCTTGACATTGTACAGGAGACAGGGATCAAGGTCATCCCCATGGAAAAGAAATGTAAAAAGTAAAATGGCTGTCTGGGGAGGCCTTACAAATAGCTGTGAAAAGAAGAGAAGTGAAAAGCAGAGGAAAGGAAAGACATAAGCATCTGAATGCAGAGTTCCAAAGAATAGCAAGGAGAGATAAGAAAGCCTTTTCAGTGATCAATGCAAAGAAATAGAGGAAAACAACAGAATGGGAAAGACTAGAGATCTCTTCAAGAAAATTAGAGATACCAAGGGAACATTTCATGCAAAGATGAGCTCGATAAAGGACAGAAATGGCATGGATGTAAGAGAAGCAGAAGATATTAAGAAGACATGGCAAGAATACACGGAAGAATTATACAAAAATATCTTCATGGCCAAGATAATCATGATGGTGTGATCATTCACCTAGAGCCAGACATCCTGGAATGTGAAGTCAAGTGGGCTTTAGAAAACATCACTACGAACAAAGCTAGTGGAGGTGATGGAATTCCAGTGAAGCTATTTCAAATCCTGAAAGGTGATGCTGTGAAAGTGCTGCACTTAATATGCCAGCAAATCTGGACAACTCAGCAGTGGCCACAGGACTGGAAAAGGTCAATTTTCATTCCAATCCCAAAGAAAGGCAGTGCCAAAGAATGCTCACACTACAACACAATTGCACTCATCTCACATGCTAGTGAAGTAATGCTCAAAATTCTCCAAGCTGGGCTTTAGCAATACGTGAACCGTGAACTTCCTGATGTTCAAGCTGGTTTTAGAAAAGGCAGAGGAACAAGAGATCAAATTGCCAACATCCCCTGGATCATGGAAAAAGCAAGAGAGTTCCAGAAAAACATCTATTTCTGCTTTCTTGACTATGCCAAAGCCTTTGACTATGTGGATCACAAGAAACTGTGGAAAATTCTGAAAGAGATGGGAATACCAGACCACCTGACCTGCCTCTTGAGAAATTTGTATGCAGGTCAGGAAGCAACAGTTAGAACTGGACATGGAACAACAGATTGGTTCCAAATAGGAAAAGGAGTACGTCAAGGCTGTATATTGTCACCCTGCTTATTTAACTTATATGCAGTTTACATCATGAGAAACGCTAGGCTGGAAGAAACATAAGCTGGACTCAAGATTGCTGACAGAAATATCAATAACCTCAGAATTGCAGATGACACCACCCTTATGGCAGAAAGTGAAGAGGAGCTAAAAAGCCTCTTGATGAAAGTGAAAGAGGAGAGCGAAAAGTTGGCTTAAAGCTCAACATTCAGAAAATGAAGATCATGGCATCCGGTCCCAACACTTCATGGGGAAACAGTGGAAACAGTGTCAGACTTCATTTTGGGGGCTCCAAAATCACTGCAGATGGTGACTGCAGCCATGAAAATAGAAGACACTTACTCCTTGGAAGAAAAGTTATGACCAACTTAGACAGCATATTAAAAAGCAGAGACATTACTCTGCCAACAAGGTCCGTCTAGTCGAGGCTATGCTTTTTGCAGTGGTCATGTATGGATGTGAGAGCTGGATTGTGAAGAAGGCTGAGCGCCAAAGAATTGATGCTTTTGAACTGTGGTGTTTGAGAAGACTCTTGAGAGTCCCTTGGACTGCAAGGAGATTTAACCAGTCCATTCTGAAGGAGAGCAGCCCTGGGATTTCTTTGGAAGGAATGATGCTAAAGCTGAAACTCCAGTACTTTGGCCACCTTATGTGAAGAGTTGACTCACTGGAAAAGACTCCGATGCTAGGAAGGATCTGGGGGCAGGAGGAGAAGGGGACGACAGGATGAGATGGCTGGATGGCATCACCGACGTGACGAACGTGAGTCTGAGTGAACTCCAGGAGATGGTGATGGACAGGGAGGCCTGGCGTGCTGTGATCTTGGGGTCGCAAAGTATTGGACACAACTGAGCGACTGCACTGAACTGAACTGAACTGGTAATACCACTTATATGTGGAATCTGGAAATATAGTAGAGATGAACTTTTTTGCAAAGCATAAATAGACTCACAACTGTAGAAAACAAACTTATGGTTAGCAAGGGAGGAAGAGGGGGCAGGCTGATGGGGGATTGGGATTGACACATATAGACTACTACATATGAAACAGACAACTAATGGGAAACTACCGTATAGCAGGGGGAGCTCTGTGATGACCCAATGGGAAGGAAATTTAAAAATATGGAAATAAATGTATATGTGTTACTGATTCACCCTGCTGTACAGCAGGAAACTAACACAACATTGTAAAACAACTATACTTCAGCAAAAGTAGCAACAATAACAATAATAAAGAAGATATTATAAAAGATAAAAAGAGCTAGTCCTGTTCTGACCCTTTATACATAAAGTGATGCTGTGCAGTGGTATTTACAAATGTGGAACATCTCAAATCAACATAATTTACTAAGCATTTAAAATATAGTTCCAATCTAGAAAGATGTTACTGATGAGTTTATTTGCAGGGCAGCGATGTAGAAACAGACATAGAGAACAGACTTATGGACATGGTGGGCGGGGAGGGAAGGGAGGAAGCGGAGGGTGAAATGTATGGAGAGAGGTAATACAGAAACTTACATTGTCATATGTAAAATAGATATCAATGGGAATTTGCTGTATGATTCAGGAAACTCAAACAGGGGCGGGATGGGGAGGGAGGTGGGAGAGAGGTTCAAGAGGGAAGGCACAAATGTATACCTATGGCTGATTCATGTTGATATTTGGCAGAAAACAACAAAATTCTGTAAAGCAATTATCCTTCAATTAAATTAAATACATTTAAAAAGATAAAATACAATTTCAAAAGTATAGGAGGGAAGAGACATGAAGAGACATGGATGCTAGAGGATGAGGCACACCTAGGGCTCCTGACTGATTTCAGGAATTCTGTTTTCTTCTGAAATGAGTCAAAGGAAGGTGGAATTAAATTTATGTAATGGGAGTAGCTGGAATTTGGGTGCAGCCTCCTGGCACATGTTTATCCTGCGCTTCAGTTTCTGGAGGCTATGCCTGCGTGATTTTGCCTGTTATAAACCTGAAATCAATCATCTCTCTTTTTAATTGAAGCAAATTGTGCAACCCTTTCTTCTTTGTTTTCGTTAGGGTTTCCTCTACTTTATCCCTAGTAGGAAAAACTGATCCCTTGAGATTTCCTTTGGGATACGATTATTTGCAGCAACTACAGTTTGATGAATTCTTGATGATTTCCTCCGAATTTATCCTCTTTCTTTTTCATCCTTGAATACAATCCCTTTGTTCTTGACTGCTCTTCTCTTAGATGCTTGTGAGTAATTAAATACACCCATGGTGTGTATGTGCTACAAACATTGTTCATTACATTTAGTATTTGTAGCTCATTATTTCTGTGTGTCCTAGTGTTACGTCACAAAGTAATGACCTGCCACTTCCTGTTACCTCCAGCACCAGTCAGTTCAGTTCAAACTGTTAAAATCTTTTGCTCCAATGACCAGATCAGCCTGCTAGCTGTTCTCGTTGATCCTCACTTTCCAGTCTTTTAACACATGTAAGCCAGTGCAATCTACTTTAGAAGAGAAAATGCTCTTATTTGCTCAGTATCTTTTAAGGACATCCTCAGACTCAGGGAGCATGATCTGGCCTCTGCATGGGTTTCCTGACGCTCTCATGCATGTTCACCTTTATTCTATGTCCTGGTTACCCCGTCCACTTAAGAATTACCTTTAGACTTTTTATCTTCCTCTCTCACCTTCTGCTCTCTGCCCCTGTAATTCTCTCTGCCTTGGGAAGCTCACCTTTAGCCCACAGCTTCTTTTTTTTCCTGCTTGTTCAAAACCCCATGTCTCGCTGGGGACTTTATCTCATGTCCTCCAGAATGGGTTATGCGATTTTTCATCAATCCCTTTGGCTGTGCCTGCCATGACACCATACTCCTTTCAAATTATTTGACTGCCCCATCAAAGTAGAGGCCCTGCCTTAAGAGGTGCTTTCATGCCCAGTCGCTTCGGTAATGTCAGACTCTTCATGACCCCGTGGACTGTAGCCCTCCAGGCTCCTCTGTCCATGGGATTCTCCAGGCAAAACTATCAGAGTGGGTTGCCATTTCCTTCTCCAGGACATCTCTACCCAGGGATCAAACCTGAGTCTTCTGCATTGCAGGCAGGTTATTAACTGCTAAGACACCGGGAAGCCTGCCTTATGAGGTAGGCACCAAATAAACACGTGCTGCATGACTGAATCAGTGAATGAAGACAGTGCCTGGAGGCAGTGTGGACCAGTGGGTAAGGAGGAGGGTAAAGCCAGACTAGAGTCTGGCTCCTGGCTCCTTCCTAACTAGGCGTGTGATCTCTAGCAAGTTAAGTCACCTAAGTTTCTTAGTGAGTAAAATAGGGATAAGAATAGGAAACATCTGGTCAGATTATTGTAACCTTAGATGTTAACAGGTATAAACAGAATGGTAAGGGCCCAGGATGTTTTAAGTTAGTTTTATTTATTATTCCCTAGCTTTCTTCTGGCAACTTAGTAGCCAGCGTAGAAGACCCAACTTCTCTGTGGTCTATTAGGAATTGTCTACTTAGCTCTGAAAGAGTTCATGAGAATTGATTTATAAAATGTTGAATATCTACGACATAGAATGCTGCAAATGATTAATTGTAACATATGATGTTGATGTTGTATATTATAATTTAATATTGTAATTATGAAGAAGGTATGTCATATCTTTGCTTAAACCACAAGAATACTGGAGTGGTTTGCGATTCCCTCCTCCAGGGGACGGCATTTTGTCAGAACTCTTCACTATGACCTGTCTGTCTTGGGTGGCTCTGCACGGCATGGCTCATAACTTCATTGAGTTACTCAAGCCTTTTCAGCACGACAAGGCTGTGATCTATGAAGGGGAAGTTTTAATACATACTGGTTAAATAGGCTGTAAGGAATTAGGATCTACCATAACCAAACTATAGTAATGCAGTCTTGATGGCAGTTCAGTTCAGTTCAGTCACTCAGTCGTGTCAGACTCTTTGCGACCCCATGAATCGCAGCATGCCAGGCCTCCCTGTCCATCACCAACATTTGGAGTTCACTCAGACTCACGTCCATCAAGTCAGTGATGCCATCCAGCCATCTCATCCTCGGTCGTCCCCTTCTCCTCCTGCCCCCAATCCTTCCCAGCATCAGAGTCTTTTCCAATGAGTCAACTCTTCGCATGAGGTGGCCAAAGTACTGGAGTTTCAGCTTTAGCATCATTCCTTCCAAAGAAATCCCAGGGTTGATCTCCTTCAGAATGGACTGGCTGGATCTCCTTGCAGTCCAAGGGACCCTCCTGAGTTTTCTCCAACACCACAGTTCAAAAGCATCAATTCTTTGGTGCTCAGCCTTCTTCACAGTCCAACTCTCGCATCTATACATGACCACAGGAAAAACCATAGCCTTGACTAGACAGACCTTAGTCGGCAAAGTAATGTGTCTGCTTTTGAATATGCTACCTAGGTTGGTCATAACTTCTCTTGCAAGGAATAAGCGTCTCTTAATTTCATGGCTGCAATCACCATCTGCAGTGATTTTGGAGCCGGGCCAAAATAAAATCTGACACTGTTTCCACTGTTTCTCCGTCTATTTCCCATGAAGTGATGGGACCAGATGCCATGGTCTTCGTTTTCTGAATGTTGAGCTTTGAGCCAACTTTTCACTCTCCTCTTTCACTTTCATCAAGAGGTATATATTAGGGGTCTTTCTCTACAAACTGTATTTGAGATACTGATCAAAACTTGGCTACAGAATTTTTTGGATGTGAAACACTGATGAAGTCTTAGAGGAAAACTGTTAGGGAGCTCATAAACTGGAGAGAGACTGTGTTTCACTGAAGTCAGTGGTGACGGTATGATTAATATTTCTTGTTTCAAGAAGAAATGGAGAATGGAGAAATGAGAAACAAAGGAGAGAGAGAGAGGCAGGGAGGGGAGGACGGAAGGAAGGAGAGAGAAAGAGAGACACGGAAAGAATATTTTCATCATGAAGTATTAGAATCTAACTACAAACCAGAGTTTTTAAGGTGATCAAAGGTTGGCTGAAACTGCTTGTTAAGTCTCTGAACACAAAGATGCTGAGAAGACAGATACGTTTTGGAAAACTAGTTCTCCACATTAAGAGTTTCAGCACAAATTTGAATTGCTTAAACCAGAGGGAGGGAAGAAAAACAGAATTCAATTCAGCAATGATTCAGAAATGTTAGAGGTTAGTAATTGAGATAACTATACCTAGGTAATAACATCAATGATATTGAATGTTTGAGTGTAATGTTCTTTAAAATGTATATCTTGGTTATTTTGGAAGAAACATCAAAATAAAAATAATATGCTATTACATTGTCTTGGGCTTAGTTATGTCTGTCCATAGGAAATAGCTTTTTCAATGGGAAGGCAGTGTTCAATAGAACACCAGCTCCTTGAATGAACAAGAAATTCTGTACTTGCCTTGAGGCAGGGTTGGGCGGTGGTTAAATGCACTGTAGCAGGATGTCCTGGGTTTGCATTTTACTGCAAGTCAATGAATTAAAAGGATGCTTCCAACTTCATTAATCATACATTTATAAAACTAAGCCCCCAAATATACTCAGTTTTGTACATGCCATAATTGTGATGATCTCTAACAATGGAAACAGTGAGAGACTTTTTTGGGGGGCTTCAAAATCACTACGGATGGTGACCACAGCCATGAAATTAAAAGACACTTCTTCCTTGGAAGAAAAGCTATGACTAACCTAGACAGCATATTAAAAAGCAGAGACATTACTTTGCCAACAAAGGTCCATCTAGTCAAAGCTGTGGTTTTTCCAGTAGTCAGATATGATGTGAGAGTTGGACTATAAGAAAGCTGAGCACCGAAAAATTGATGCTTTTGAACTGTGGTGTTGGAGAAGACTCTTGAGATTCCCTTGGACTGTAAGGAGATTCAACCAGTCCATTCTAAAGGAAATCAGTCCTGAATATTCATTGGAAGGATTGATGCTGAAGCTGAAACTCCAATACTTTGGCCACCTGATGCAAAGAGCTGACTCATTAGATAAGAAACTGGTGCTGGGAAAGACTGAGGGCAGGAGGAGAAGGGGACGACAGAGGATGAGATGGTTGGATGGCATCAGTGGCTAGATGGACATGAGTTTGAGCAAGTTCCGGGAATTGGTGATGACAGGGAAGCCTGGTGGGCTGCAGTCCATGGGGTCACAAAGAGTTGGACATGACTGAGCGACTGAACTGAGCTGAACTACCTATTTAATAGGAGTTTAAAGCATGTGTAGCTATTTAGGAATTGAGCAGGCATTTAAGCCAGATGGGTCCATACCTCGTAGCCACTCTCCCACTGATGTCTGCATTTCCAAAGGAGGCTATGCAGACTTTAGTATGAGGGGGCCATAGAAAACTATTCTTCTGTTCAACCTCTGGTTTCCAGGTTTTGTATTTGGAGAAACTGATTAATGGAATTCATGTTATATTTAGCTATAGTGTTAGTGCTCAGTACACAGTCTTGTCCGACGCTTTGAGACCCCATGGACTGTAGCCCACCAGGCTTTTCTGTCCATAGGCTCTCCCAGGCAAGGATTCTGGAGTGGGTTGCCATTTCCATCTCCACATCTCCTGCCTCTCCTGCGCTGGCAGTGCCACCTGGGCAGGCATATACACTTATACTTTGTCCCAAAGGCAAGTATATAAAGTAAGTTTCATTAATCAAATTATGTCTTTCTTGGGATTTCATGATAATATCTGTTCATTAAATATTCTCACCACACAGTGTAATATACATCACATTCAAATACATTGGGCTTCCCTGATAGCGCAGATGGTAAAGAATCTGAGACCTGGTTTCAATCCCTGGGTTGGGAAGATCCTTGGAGGAGGGCATGGCAACCCACTCCAGTATTCTTATCTGGAGGATCCCATGGACAGAGGACCCTGGTGGGCTACAGTCCATGGGGTCCCAAAGGGTCAGACACAACTGAGAGACCAAGCACAGCCTATTCAAACAGACACAAAACTGTTAGCAGCAACTATTTAAGAGGTAAATTGAATACATTTTAACAAGTCAAAACTTATTGATGTAAATCCTAGACCTTTTGGTTTGAAACAAAGCTTAAAAGTCTAAAACAGTTTTCCAACAAAGTCTGAAACAATTCAAAAGTTAGGATTGCCTTAAAGAGCTTTGAGTTGAAAATAGCAGCAAAACCCGCCGTGCCAACCCCAGACTCTCCTCTGATGTATGTGTTTTTGCAGTGGAAGAATAGGCATTGTTTGGAATTTCCCCAGGTAACTCTAATGGCAGTCAGGGCTGAAACTCTGGTGTAAAGGAAAAGTAGGAGCTCATAATTGAACAGGATAATAAATATTTGCTGAAGTAAGTACACAGGGCTAAAAATCAAAATCAAAACCCATATCTGTCCAGCATTCATTAGAACCCTCCTTTGACCTTGAATCCTCTCCAGATGCTATTTACTTCCCTCAGATACTTGTCTCTATAGCAGAGGCCACTCCGGTCTTATTTCCTCACTTCTCAACCCCTCTCAAGCCAGCAACCATGATCTCCACCCTCCTGAACGTTAACTTACTGAGCCTCTATCAATATATCATCAATACGTTATACATAATAGCATAACCGAAACATAATATATGATAATATCAATATATATGTCACACCTACCTGAAAACTTCCCAGGTGGTGCAGTGGTAAGGAAGCAGCCTGCCAGGGCAAGGGACGCAGAAGACACACGTTCAATCCCTAAGTCGGGAAGATCGCCTGGAGATGGGAATGGCAACCCACTCCAGTATTCTTGCCTGAAGAATTCCATGGACAGAGGAGCCTGAAGGGCTACAGTCCATGGGGTCTCAAAGAGTCAGACATGACCGAGCAACTGAGCACATACCTGAAAACTGCTATGGGTCATAAGTTGTACTATTTTTTTTTAAACAAAAACTTTATACTCTATTCAGATTTCCTTACTAAAAAAAAAATTATTTGATTTTGGTTGTGCTGGGTCTTTGTTGCCGCGAGGGCCACTCTCTAGTTGCGGTGTGTAGGTTTCTCACTTGAGTAGCTCCTCTTGCTGCAGAGCGTGGGTTCTAGGTCATGGGCTCAGTAGCTGTGGCTCCCGGGCTCTCGAGCACAGGCTCTGTAGTTGCGGTGCACAGACTAAGTTGCTCCACAGTGGCTGGGAGCATCAGTGTCATCTGAGAGTTGGCTGGAAAGACAGAAACTTGGCGACCATCCAGACCTGCCCCAGAATCAGAATGCACGTCCACGTGGCTGCTCCCCGGGTGACTCGTGTGTACAGGAAGGCTTGACAGCAGCTTTCTGTTGCTTAGTGGCCAGGATTCATTTTTTTCTCTTCCCTTTCTGATGCATGCATACACTCTTACACTCACACACTGCATATATATATATATATATATATATATATATATATATATAAAAGATAGATATATATATATATATGGATAATGTAGACTTTGCCTTTGAAATATCATGTTATAAAATAAAAACATTCCTGCTTTATTTGCAGTGTATTTTCAGAAACTTCATCCTTTAAAAACAGTACTTTGTCATAGGTCTAATGATATAATTGGGGGTTAAATTGCTGATTCAACTTGAAATGACTCATAGCTCTGATTAAAAACATCATAAAAGAATAGCTGTAAGTAAAATTTCTACAGCCCTCTTTAAAATATACAATTTAATGCTCCAATTCCAATTAAAAGATACCATAACATTAATTACATAAAGAACTTCAATTTGCTGCAAAATATGTAGTGTATAGAAATGACTCCAATATAAATTTGCTCTAAATTAGTATGCCAATTATAAGCATTATTTAAGCATTTAATTGAATGACTATTCACATTTTGAAAGGAAGAGTTATAATTTTCCAGATCACTGTAAAGAAACATCCAATTTTATTTATGTTTATACAATGTTATTTTTTTCCCCCCGAGGAAAATTCCCTATAGTAAGTAATGTTCAGAGTCAAACCAGAGTTACCTTAGGGTTATTAGAAATGACTACTCAGAATATAGAAGCATTATTTCAGGAAAGATTTGTGGCTTGTTTCTTACCAAAATCATTTAGAAAACTGAAAACTACCCAACATCCCTCATCTTTGCATGGCTACTCCCCAGTTTCCTCTGAGCTTTCATGGAAAAAAAACAGAAAAGCCACTGGGCAAAAAGAAGCACCAAGGCACTGTGCCGTTTAAGAGCCAGCTAGAGAGTCGCCAGTGAGAGGAGTCCCCTCAGCCCAGTTCACCCAGGACGTTCCCTGACTGTCTAGCACTGACTCTCTCAAATGCCTAGGACCCTCTCAGTCCCTGGAAAGTTGGAATGATGGGTTGCTTAAAGCTATGACCAACCTAGACAGCATATTAAGAAGCAGAGACATTACTTTGCCAACAAAGGTCCATCTAGTCAAAGCTATGATTTTTCCAGTAGTCATGTGTGGATGTGAGAGTTGGACTAGAAAGAAAGCTGAACACTGAAGAATTGATGCTTTTGAACTGTGGTGTTGGATTAGACTCTTGAGAGCCCCTTGGCCTGCAAGGAGATCCAACCAGTTCATCCTAAAGGAAATCAGTCCTGGGTGTTCATTGGAAGGACTGATGTTGAAGCTGAAACTCCAATACTTTGGCCACCTGAAGTGAAGAGCTGACTACTCATTAGAAAAGAAACTGGTGCTGGGAAAGATTGAGGGCAGGAGGAGAAAGGGATGACAGAGGATGAGATGATTGGATGGCATCACCAACTCAACAGACATGAGTTTGGGTAAACTCTGGGAGTTGGTGATGGACAGGGAGTCCTGGAGTGCTGCGGTCCACGGAGTCACAAAACAACTGAACTAAACTGAACTGAAGTCACTTAAAAATAAAACTAAAAATGAATTTCAACACTACAATTACAAAATTGTGAGCACAACATTGCATTTTGTTACTTTCAGTGAAAACCTCAAAAGAGTTAAAATTCAATATCAAATAGTATAAATTATAATTTAAAAGTATCAAATGAATAGAACAGATATTTGGGGAAAAAGTACAGAAATTGCCATCCCCTTCTTCCCTTTCTTAATACTGTGGTGTAGCCTGTTTGAGAGAAAGATAAGAAAAGAAAGCAAAAATAAGCATAATACTAATTATTCACCAGACCACTGGGCTCCAAGCTAGAGGTAAACTAAGAAAATATTAGAGAGTCCAGTTTTATTTAGCTAGTTTGCCAACAACAACAACAAAACCGAAAAACACAAAAACTCAGCTTTACTCATATGTAGTGGGCTTTCTTGGTGGTTCCGTGGTAAAGGACCTGCCTGACAATGCAGGAGACTTGGGTTTGATTCCTGGGTTGGGAAGATCCCCTGGAGAAGGGAGTGGCAACCCACTCCAGTATTCTTGCCTGGGACATCCTATGGACAGAGGAGCCTGGAGGGCTACAGTCTATGGGGTCACAAGGAGTCATGCAAGCTGAGTACAATCATGAGCAATATACAGGTAAGAGAGTCATTTCCTAGGCAGGTTGATAAGAAGTCTAGGAGTCCCCAAGGAGAGAGGGGTGTGGAACTCTCCAGGAGGAAGAAAGGACAAACTAATTCTCTTCATTCCTTAGGATTATATAACAACAATGTATTCTGCCTGAGGACAGTCTCTGGATTAAACCTTCTCTTTACAAGGATTATATAACAGCAATGTATTATGTATTCTGCCTGAGGACAGTCTCTGGATTAAACCTTCTGGCTAGTTCTGTTATCTTAAAATGTAAATTATGGGAGTAGGTCTGGTGAGGTCTTTACAACCTCCAGACCTTCTTTGGATTAACTGGAGAGTATATAAACTCATTGCTAAAACTAACAAGCGGGTACTCTTTCTACCCCCTTCTGATGCCTATGTCAGAAGCTTTCTCTATCTCCTTTATACTTTAATAAAACTTTGTTACACAAAAGCTCTGAGCTATCAAGCCTCGTCTCTGGCCCCGGATTGAATTCTTCTCCTCCGGGGGCCAAGAATCACGGCGTTGTGATTCAACAACAACCTTTCACAGGTTCATACCACAGAAGCTCCTGGCTTAAGTTTTGCCAACGTAATTAAAAGATGTATTGAAAGATGGCACACATAAAATAAACAACAGAGATTCACTGAGTTTTCCATAAAGATAAATGGCAGTTAGACTCATGCTATTTAGCAGACTTTTCACAAGCACACACACTTAACTTGTCCCTTCAAAGTAAATATGTCATTTCTACATTATGAAAGTGTTTTTTTCAAAAGAAATGTGTGATATGAAAAAATGTTTTTGAAACAGTTTGGAAACATTTCCAATGTGAAATTATTTTATTCCCAAAATGGATATTGAGATCACACAAGAAAATCCAAGATACACCCACTACTAAATAGTGCTTACTAAATGGAAGTACACATCATATACTGATGAATATGTTAGTAAGAACAGATTAACACAAAATAAATATGTCACATAATTCTGTATTATCAATTGTGCTCAAAGATCAGTGATAGAAATATCACTTTATATTGGAGCAAAATGGTTATATTTTTGGAGTGATGGCAAAAATTACAATGAAATATCAAACTTCAAATGAAATTTGGAATTTGTTCCATGTTCCCAGCCTTGGTAAGAAGGGTTGGGAAGGAAGTGTAAGAGGGACTACTGCATGTCCAGTTTCTTGTGACATCATGGGTACATTAAAAAAATGTTTGAGGGAGTTCTCTGGTGGTCCAGTGTTTAAGACTTCATGCCTGCTTCCATTGCAGGGGGCACAAGTTTGACCCCTGGTCAGCGCACTAAGATTCCACATGCCTCAAGGTGGCGAGACCAAAAAAATAAATTAAAAAAAAAGTTTAAAATTAAAAAAAAAATTGAATTTTACTGTTGCCTTGTAAGGCGTTATCATGACATTTATATATTAATAATATCTTAGAATTGCTCTCTAATTGTTTTAGATATGATTTTTCTTCTCATTTAGATTGTGTTCTTCTCCAAGACAGGGCTGTATTTCTCACTTGCTTTTAAGGAAAATATTAAGGTCATAGCAATTTCTAATTAAAAAAAAAAAAAAGAAAGTCTTGAATAGCTGTTGAATGTTTTATGTATTACTAATGGGCATATATACAGATGTTATCACTTTGGAAAATAGACTGGCATTATCTATTAATGCTGAATTAATACATATATCAGGTAACCTGGCTGTTTTACCTTCAGGAATATATCCAAGAGAAACTTGCCCGTATATGATGAGCAAGGTAAGAATTCTCTGTAAGAATATTCCTGGCAGTATTGTTCACAATAGTGAAAGCCTGGAAACAGCCCCAGTGCTCAACAGGAGAGTGAATTAAAGAACTATTGTATAACCACACAATAGAAGATTATACCGCATTCTTAACTAATAAAATGCTGCAACACTTAAAACAGGATAAATACGACAAATGTAATATCAAGTAGAAAATGCCAAGTGCCAAGAGATTCGGAGAAGGCAATGGCACCCCACTCCGGTACTCTTGCCTAGAAAATCCCATGGACGGAGGAGCCTGGTGGGCTGCAGTCCATGGGGTCGCTGAGGGTCGGACACGACTGAGCAACTTCACTTTCATTTTTCACTTTCATGCATTGGAGAAGGAAATGGCAACCCACTCCAGTGTTCTTGCCTGGAGAATCCCAGGGACGGGGGAGTCTGGTGGGCTGCCATCTATGGGGTCACACAGAGTTGGACACGACTGAAGCGACTTAGCAGCAGCAGCAGCATCCAAGAGATTATCTACAGCATGCTATCTTTTTAAAAATAAAGGTGAAAACAAAATGAAGTAAATATGGGTTAGAAATACATTAAAATACAGATTAAAAGTTAAAAATACTGTTGAATGTGACATAATTTTAAAACTGATTTTTTTCATGTAGTACTATATTAGCGTTGAATTTTTAAATAAATTAATTTATGTATTTTAACTGGAGGCTAATTACTTTACAATACTGTAGTAGTTTTTGCCATACATGACATGAATCAGCCATGGGTATACATGTGTTCCCCATCCTGAACCCCACTCTCCTCTCTCCCCATCCCATCCCTCAGGGTCATCTCAGGGCACCGGTCTCATGCATCAAACCTGGCCTGGTGATCTACTTCACATATGGTAATATACATGTTTCAATCTCTCAAATTATCCCACCCTCGCCTTCTCCCACAGAGTCCAAAAGTCTGTTTTTTATATCTGTGGGAATGTAAACTAGTTCAGCATTAGATTTTAATTAAGGTTCATTGTTGGCAGCCTCAAAGATGATACCTAATGATCCACAACTCTTCATGTTCATGTTCTTTTGTAGTCTTCTCCCACTTTGATTAGGATGGTGTTGTGCAACCTACAGGATGTTGTGAAATAAGCGTGCGTGACTTCTGAGGCTAGATTTTAAAAACAATGTGGCTCTGTCCTGCTCTCTTGGATGGCTCATCTTTGGGGGAAGTAGCCCACTAAATGCTATGTCATGAGGATATTCAAGCCGTCCATGGAGAATTCCAGAATTGGAGCATGTGAAGCTTCTTGCCAAGAAATAGCAGTAGGTGAGTGAGCCATCTTGGAAAGAATCCTAACCCTTATCCAAACCTTTAAATGTGACTGTGACATTGGACACTATCTGGACTACAACTTCAAGAGAATTCGTCTGCCAGAACCGCAAATAACTGCTCCCAAAGTCCTGACCTACAGAGACTGTGAGATAATAAATGTTTATTGCTATGATGAGCTGCTGTGATTTACAGTAATTTGTTCAAAACAATACATGCCTGATATGAAGTTAACTAGTTATTATTCTTTTAAGCCCTTGCTTCCAGTGTTGTTTTTTTCATACGGAGCACCTGGTGTTCACATATTAATAATGAATTGTTTCAAAATACCTCTTGCTTTGCTATGTTTATAAACATTATATTCATAGTTTAGAAGCATTATTCAAATATTTCAGTATGACAATGAGTTTAATTTCTGTACAATAGATCAAGGAAACAAAAGGATTTAGATTAAATATCTGACTGTAACACAATTACCTTTCCTTTAGCCATTTAAAAATTCTATTAAAAAAAAACAAAAGACTTCAACATTTTTGAGCTAGAATGGCTACAAATGATTGGATTTGTATTTTTAGTGAATACTCGTAAAGGGTTTTCTATTCCTCATATTTCAAACTGATTGCTTAATACCTCTAGATTATCCATGGTTCTGCCTTACCAGAAGTCTTGGTTTCTAGAAATTATTTATATAATGAATAATAGCTGGCATTTTTTGAGCACTCACCAGGGGTAGAGATTGTGCTAAGCCCTAAAGACTCATCTGTTTATTTAATTAGAAGAATGTGAAGAGCTAGGCCTACAGAAAGGAAGAAGCTTTATCCAGAAGCCAGGATCAAATAAAAGACGCATGTCATACAATAATGTAAAGTAATTACCTCCAATTAAAATAAATAAATTTATTAAAGACGCATGTCAAATTATGTTGTTTTCTTTATTTTTGATGGCTCCTTGAAGGGCATTTATACTGCTCCATAAAAATATATTTAATTTTATATTTCATTTTTCTTAATTGAAATACTTGGAAACATTTTGTCACTTAGCAGGAAGTTCACTAAGTTTAAAAGATATTTCACTATAACTAGTAATTTTTAGTTTACATTTTAAAAATTATCTTTACTATGCTAATATTTTTTCATATACTGTCAAAGTTCAAGTGTTGTTGTAGCGTGGTAAAGAGTAAATTTCTTAAAGATTATTAATCAGCAGTGGATAGGGAAGCCTGTCGTGCTGCAGTCCATGGGGTCACGAAGAGTCGGACATGACTGCGCAACTGAACTGAACTGAACTGAGTCACCAAAGAAGAGATAAAGGGCTGCCTTGAGGGTAAGGTCGTTTAGGGTGAGATAATAGCAGGTGAATCTGCCTGCAGTGCAGGAGGCCTGAGTTCTATTCCTGGGTCACAAAGATCCCTGGAGAAGGAAATGGCAACCCACTCAAGTATTCTTGCCTGAAGAAGCCCATGGACAGAGGAGCCTGGCCGGCTATAGTCCACAGGGTCGCAAGAGTCGGACACAACTTAGCAACTACAGCACCACCACCAAGAGTAGGTGTAAAACCACAGAGCTGATTGTCTCTATAGTAGCAATAAACTGAAAAATAAAATAGAAAATAATACCATTTATAATACCATCAAGTATCATAATACAGGAAGAATAAATTTGACGAAATGTGTATGAGACAATTGATTTTTGGCTATTAATCCTGTATTCTGTGGCCTCACTAAATTTATTACAAAACTTACTTATTGATTTATTCTTGGCTGTTTTGTGTCTTCGTGGGTGCTCGGATTTTCTCTAGTTGTGGAGCGCAGGGGCTGCTCTCTAGCTGCGTTGTGGGCTTCTCATCGCAGTGGCTTCTCTTGTTGCAGAGCACAGGCTCTAGAGTGCGAGGGCTTCAGTAGTTGCGGCTCCCAAGCTCTAGAACACAGGCTCAATAGTTGTGGCACATGGGCTTAGCTGCTCCATGGCACATGAGATCCTCCTGGACCAGGGATTGAACCTGTGTCTCCAGCGCTGGCAGGCAGATTCTTCACCACTGAGCCACCAGGGAAGTCCTAAATTTATTCATTAATTTTGGTAAGCTAAATTTTTTTCCTTACCTTTCTGTATAAAAAGAAAGTGAAATTGCTCAGTCGTGTCCAACTCTGTGTGACCATATGGACTGTAGCCTGCCAGGCTCCTCTCTGTCCATGGGATTTTCCAGGCAAGAATACCGGAGTGGGTTGCCATTTTCTTTTCCAGGGAATCTTCTTCCTGACTTAGGGATCAAACCTGGGTCTCTTGCACTGCAGGAAAACTCTTTACCATCTGAGCCACCAGGGAAGGTCTTCTCTACATAAAAAGTATGTTAACTGTTAACATAACATTTTAGGTCTATCCATTTTTCATTCCTTTTGTTTATTTTTCTTGCTTTATTGAACTGGTATATTGTAAACTACAAACCATTGCAGTGAAATACTGAAATATATTTAAGTAAATATGAAATATGTCATGTTCATGTATTGCAAGATTCAAGATTAAGCTATCACTTATCCCCAGAAATGATCTATAGACTTAACACTATTCAGAATAAAATTTCAGAATGCTTTAAACACTTTTCTTTTACATTCTAAAATTCTTATGTACTGTGAAGGACCAAGAATAGCCAAACATTTCTGAAAAAGAAGAAAAGCATTGGAGAGTTTACATACCTGATTTTAAAATGCACCTTAAAGCTACCATAATTGAAATAGTGTAATATCAGTGTAAGGATAGACCTAAAGAACTGAAGGAGAGAATAGCCTAGAGATTGTTCCACTGTTTTATGGTAATTCCTGACAAAATGCCAAGCCAAATCAATGGGGAAATAATTTCAATAATTGATGTGGAAAATTTGGATATCTGTATGGGGAAAAACGGTTTCCCTGGTGGCTCAGACAATAAAGAATCTGCCTGCAATGCAGGAGACTGGGATTTGATCCCTGGGTCAGGAAGATCCCCTGGAGAAGGGAATGGCAGCCCATGTTAGTATTCTTGCCTGGAGAATGCCATGGGCAGAGGAGCCCCGTGGGTTACAGTCCATGGGGTTGCAAAGAGTCGGACACGACTGAGCAGTTTTCACTTCACTATCTACCACAGTTGAAAACTGAAGCAACCCAAAGTTCTTTCAACAGGTGAACAGATAAACAAATCGTGTTTCAGCCATACATATGTATACTCAGCAATAAACGGAATGAATTATTCACACACGATAACATCATTGAATCTACTTTCTTGTTCCTTTACATAAGGCTTAAGATCAGACAAAATTAAGCTGTGATAACAGAAATCTGATCAGTGTTGCCCAGAAGAGAAGGGTAAGGTAAAAGAGCATGCAGGACTTTTCTGACATGCTGGAAATGTTCTAGACTGTTGGCATTACACATGTGCATACATTGTCAAAAATCATAGGACTGCACACTTAAAATCTGTGCCATGGGTAAATTTTACCTCCTTAAAGTTGATTGACCCAAACCAAATTAAATTAAGGGATTGAAAGGCAAGCCACAGGATGAAGGGAAAAAACAAACAAAAAATTGGACAAACACATATGCTCAGAATAACATACTTGAAAAAAAGTCTTCTTAGGAATCCAGAAGAAAAATCCAGACAATTCAATAGAAAATAACTAAAGACTAAAATAAAACTTTATAATAGGACTTTGAAGTGGTGAATATATTTATGAAATGGGATTGACATCATGAAAATGCAACTTAAAAATCACAAAGAAGTATCATTACAAGACTACCAGAATGGGTAAAACTTTAAAAATGGACGATGCCAAGTGTTTCGATGGATGTGAAGCACTTGAAACTCTTATGCATCACTAGTAGGAATGTGCATTTAACAACCATTTTGGAAAATTGTTAGGCAGTTTCTACTAACACCAAACGTTTGCATTCCCTTTGACTTAGCAATTCTGCTCTTAGTTGTATACTCAATACAAATGTGTTTATTCATTCACCAGAAAACTTTACACATTTGTTCATGGTAACTTTACTCGTAATAGCCCCAAAGTAGAAACACCCCATATGCCCACCAACAGTAAAATTAATACATGGCAAATAGATGGGGAAACAATGAAAACAGTGACAGATTTTATTTTGGGGGCTCCAAAATCACTGCAGATGGCGACTGCAGCCATGAAATTAAAAGACACTCCTTGGAAGGAAAGTTATGACCAACCTAGACAGCATATTAAAAAGCAGAGACATTACTTTGCCAACAAAAGTCCATCTAGTCAAAGCTATGGTTTTACCAGTAGTCATGTATGAATGTGAGAGTTGGAGTATAAAGAAAGCTGAGCACCAAAGAATTGATGCTTTTGAACTGTGATGTTGGAGAAGACTCTTGAGAGTCCCCTGGACTGCAAGGAGATCAAACCAGTCCATTCTAAAGGAAATCAGTCCTGAATATTCATCAGAAGGCCTGATGCTGAAGCTGAAACTCCAATACTTTGGCCACCTGATGCGAAGAACTGACTCATTTGAAAAGACCCTGATTCTGGGAAAGATTGAAAGAAGGAGAAGGGGATGACAGAGGATGAGATGGTTGGATGGCATCACCAACTCAATGGACATGAGTTTGAGTAAACTCTGGGAGTTGGTGATGGACACGGAGGCCTGGCATGCTGCAGTCCACGGGGTCACAAAGAGTCAGAAAAGATTGAGTGACTGAACTGAACTGAACTGAATGAAATATGTACATTACAGCTATTTCTAATAACAGGGACAAATTTTGCAGAAATAGCATACAGGTAAATAATCCAGATACATGATTGTATACCATACAGTCTCGCCTATATGCGATTCAAAAAACAGGGAAAATTTATGGTGTTAGTTTAGGAAAGAGGTAATTATTGGGAGGTGACACCAAGGATTCATCTGGGGTCCTGGAAAAATTTGACATATTGATCTAGGTGGTGGTTATATACGTGTATTCAGTTCATCTGATCTTTTCAAGTTTTGCTTTCAAGATTTGTTAAGTGAGACAAGAGCAGTCTTTGGCTTTCCTTGTAGCTCAGTCAGTAAAGAATTTGCCTGCAGTGCAGGAGATCCTTGGGTTGGGAAGATGCCCTGGAGAAGGAAATGGCAACCCACTCCATTATCCTTCCTTGGAAAATCTCATGGACAGAGGAGCCTGGTGGGCTGCAGTCTACTGGGTCACAAAGAGTCGGGCCTTACTGAGCAACTAACACTTCCTTACTTACTTACTGAGGCGATAACTTCCTGAGTGCTCTACTCAAGGCCCCACAAATTATGAGATTTTCTCCTCGAGCCTGTAGAAAACTGAACTGTTCTCAGTCCTGCATGAGGTTCAGTATTTGCTCCTTTTGCTCTTTGTGCGTGGCTTTCCCCCATCCTCCAGCATTTTCCTGGCAGGCATGCCCCGACCATTACTAAGCTGAGGACTTGATGGTGACTGTATGTAGATCACTGGAGTTCTCTCTGTATAGCTCCCTGCTTTCAGCATTCTGCACAATGAGTTCCAGCTGCCTTGGTTTCTCCAGCCTACCTCCCTGCAGCTCCATCTCCACAACTCGTGAGGCTTCACCTACGTTGATGCTTTCTAAGTAGTAGTCTGGGGCACTGGGAGGCCTCATCTTGTGTGTTTCTTCTCTCTTAGTGAGCACTGTCCTATGTTGTCAGAATCCAACGTCTAAAAGCCATGGTTTCATACTGTTTTCAGGTTTCATGGTTGTTTCTGGTGGGAGGGTAAATGTTGTCTCTGTTACTCCATCTCACTCATAAGCAGAAATCCAGATGCCTGCTCCTGCAGATGTTTTTGTTTCCTTTCTGCTTTCCTTTGAAAGAATGTAGAGAGTAATTTGTCTCATCCTTTTCCCATTGGCAGCCTCATAAACTTTACATATTCCTATTTAAGAACAAGCAGTAAACAGGCCACACCTATGTGACTTTCTTCCCTGGGGAACCAAAGGAGGTGTACTTTACATTTCTAGTATCTCCTATCATTGAATTCTATCTGTGTGACTGATACTACTTTTTGAAAGAATGTTTAGTTCTCTCATTCCTTTTTTGTTTTTGGTGCCTTTTCAGGTGCTCCCAATACTATCTGATTGAAATACTGAATTTACACTGATGGAGTAGCTAAGAGTACAGATGCTGGCTTCAGTCAGGGTTGGATCTAAGTCCTGCCTCAACAATCCAGTAACAGTAACATGCTTTGATCTCTTAATACCTGGGCAGGCACCGGGTTGAGGGCTTTAACAGGAATTATTTCCCTTAATTCTCAAGACAGTGTTACCTAATACCAAAGTTGGTATTATAATTAGAAATTACAAAATGGTGATCAGGAGTTGAAATGCCTGTGCTGAATCCTGGCATTACGCCTTACTAATTTTGTATTATTGGAGGAGGTGTTTAACCTCATGGAGTTTCTCTGAGGAATATAAGAGAAAAATAGATGAAGTGTTTAGCACACTGATTGATACATACAAGTGCTCAATAAAAGGTGACCAGTATCATTTTTCTGTGAAATGCTGAAAATAAAAGGGAGGTTACTTTATAATATTCAGAGAATTTTTTTGAAACTCAGTAAAATGGCCATGAGAATGCACTTCCTAGACCTTGAACTGCACAGCATTATCTGCGATGGCTCAAGGGTCTCACCTGTGAAGCTTTGAAATGCACAGATACCTTTGTTCAAGACCACCCTCCCCATGGGCTGCTCCTGCCAGTGATGGAGTGTAGAGGGGAATACTAAGGTAAACCTCTTCATGGAACCACTAGCCTCCTACCAGTGTCAGTTCAGGGATATCCTGTGGCTTCATTGAACCCTCATTAGACTGTACCACATTTCTAGAACACTTCCATGCAAGTTTCTTTCCTGCTCTCCTTTGCTCGAGGTCAGACTTTTGAAGAGTTATGACTCTGCTAGTCTCTTCTGTTCATGGGGTTCTCATGGAAAGAGTGATTGCAAAATGCTGGTTGCAAAGAGTGGTTCAGCAAAATGCTGAAGTGGTTTGCCAGTGCTTTCTCCAGTGGACCATATTTTTGTCAGAGCTCTCCATCATGACCTCTCCGTCTTGCGTGGCCCTACACAGCATGGCTCATAGTTCATTGAGTTAGGCAAGGGTGTGATCCACCGTAATCAGTTTGGTTAGTTTTCTGTGATTGCAGTGTTCATTCTGTCTGCCCTTGGATGGATGAGGATAAGAGGTCTGTGCAAGCTTCCTGATAGGAGGGAATGGCTGTGGGGAAACTGGGTCTTGTTCTGGTGGGCAAGGCCACACTCAGTTCAGTTTAGATCAGTCACTCAGTTGTGTCAGACTCTTTGCAACCCCATGGACTGCAGCAAGCCCACTTGCTCAGTAAGGCCATTGGATTAAGTATTTAATCCAATATTCGGCTGATGGGTGGGACTGTTTTCCCTCCTTATAGTCTGGACTGAGGTGAAAGGCAAAGGAGAAAAGGAAAGATAAACCCATCTGAATGCAGAGTTCCAAAGAATAGCAAGGAGAGATAATAAAGCCTTTTTAAGTGAACAATGCAAAGAAATAGAGGAAAACATTAGAATGGGGGAAGACTGAGATCTCTTCAAGAAAATTAGAGACACCAAGGTAACATTGGTTGCAAAGAGTCAACACGACTGAGAGACTGAACTGACTAAAGGGAATACTTCATGCTAAGATGGGCACAATAAAGGATAGAAAAGGTGTGGACCTAACAGATGCAGAAGATATTAAGAAAAGGTGACAAGAATATGCAGAAAAACTATACAAAAAGATCTCAGTGACTCAGATAACCACAATAGTGTGACCACTCACCCAGAGCCAGACATCCTGGAGCATGAAGTCACGTGGGCCTTAGGAAGCATCACTTCAAACAAGGCTAGTGAAGTTGATGGAATTCCAGCTGAGCTATTTCAAATCCCAAAAGATAATACTGTTCAAGTGCTGCACTCAACATGTCAGCAAATTTGGAAAACTCAGCAGTGGCCATAGGAATGGAAAAGGTCAGTTTTAATTTCAATCCCAAAGAAGGGCAATGCCAAAGAATGTTCAAGCTACCACACAATTGCCCGTATTTCACATGCTCGCAAAATAATGCTCAAAATCCTTCAGGCTAGGTTTCAGTAGTGAGTGAACTGAGAACTTCAAGATGTACAAAGTGGATTTAGGAAAGACATAGGAACCAGAGATCAAATTGCCGACATCTGTTAGATCATTGAAAAAGCAAGAGATGATGCTAAAGCCATTGACTGTATGGATCACAACAAACTGTGGAAAATTCTTAAAGAGATGGGAATACCAGACCACTTGACCTGTCTCTTGAGAAATCTGTATGCATGTGAAGAAGCAACAGTTAGAGCAGGACATGGAACAGATTGGTTCCAAATTGGGAAAGGAGTATGTCAAGACTGTATGTTGTCACCCTGCTTATTTAACTTCTATGTAGAATATATCATGTGAAATGCTGGACTGGATGAAGCACAAGCTGGAATCAAGATTGCTGGGAGAAATGTCAATAACCTCAGATATGCAGACGACACGACCCTTATGGCGGAAAGTGAAGAACTGAAGGTGAAAGGAAAGAGTGAAACGCTGGCTTAAAACTTAACATTCAAAAAATGAAGATCATAGTGTCTGGTTCCATCACTTAATGGCAAATAATGGGGAAACAAAGGAAACAGTGACAGACTATTTTCTTGGGCTCCAAAATCACTGTGGATGGTGACTGCAGCCATGAAATAAAAAGACTGTTGCCCCTTGGAAGAAAAGTTAGAACCAACCTAAACAGCATATTAAAAAGCAGACACATTACTTTGCCCATAAAGGTCCATTTAGTCAAAAGAAAGTGAAAGTGAAGTTGCTCAGTTGTGTCTGACTCTTTGAGACCCCATGGACTATAGCCTACCAGATTCTTCCATCCATGGACTTTTCCAAACAAGTGGGTTGCATTTCTTTCTCCAGAGGATCTTCCCAACCCAGGGACTGAACCCGGGTCTCCCGCATTGCAGGCAGATTCTTTACTGTCTGAGCCACCAGGGAAGCCCTAAATAGTAGCACTTGTTTCCACTTGGTTTCAAACTGAGGACTTCTCACAAGGTGGGCAAGCATGATGGCCAGTACACAATGGAAATTCACAACAGTGAAAGTGAAAGTCGCTCAGTCGTGTCCAACTCTGTGACCCCATGGCCTATAGAGTCCGTGGAATCCTCCAGACCAGAATAATGGAGTGGGCAGCCTTTCTCTTCTCCAGGGGATCTTCCTAACCCAGGGGTTGAACCCATGTCTCCCACATTGCACGGGGATTCTTTCCAGTAGTAATGTACGGATGTGAGAGCTGGACAATGAAAAGGCTGGGCTCCAAAGAATTGATGCCTTCAAACTGTGGTGCTGGAGAAGACTTGTAAGAGTACCTTGGATAGCAAGGAGATCAAACCAGTCAATCCTAAAGAAAATCAACCCTGAACATTCACTGGAAGGACTGATGCTGAAGCTGAAGGTTCAATACTTTGGCCACCTGATGTGAAGAACTGACTCATTGGAAAGTACCCTGATGCTGGGAAAGATTGAAGGGAGGAGGAGAAGGGGACGACAGAGAATGAGATTGTTGGGTGGCATCACTGACTCAATGGACATGAGTTTAAGCAAGCTCTGGGAGTTGGTGATGGACAGGGAACCCTGGCATGCTGCAGTCCATGGGGTTAAAAAGAGTCAGACATGACTGAGCAAATGAACAAGTCTCTGCTGGCTCTCTCCTTGCTTCTTTTCACATAGGCATTCCTCCTGATTGAATATCTGCATGTTTAATCTCATCTTGGAGTCTGCTTTTTGGAGGGCCTGTATAGACTCACTTGAGTTCATGTTTGATTTACCCTGGTAATTATGCAGAGAGTTTTTCCTGACCCCAAATCTCAGGAAATGGTCTCCACGGTTCTCCTTATAAGTTTCTCTCCATTCCTCCAATGGTTCCTTTGACTTCATCCATTAATTTCCTTCCATATTTTAACACTGAGATTCCCCTCCCCTCCAAAATACATCATTTTCTGATTTTTCTTCTTGCTAGTTATACTTAGTAGACCAGTCTCCATCTGTTCCCTTTTCTCTCTCTCCTGCAAAGTTTTAATTGCCATCCTTTAGTAGACTGTTCAGTGGGATCTGCTTCCCATACCTTTCAGTTCAGTTCAGTTTAGTCGCTCAGTCGTGTCCAACTCTTTGTAACCCCATGAATCGCAGCATGCCAGGCCTCCCAGTCCATCACCATCTCCCGGAGTTCACTCAGACTCATGTCCATCAAGTCGGTGATGTCATCTAGCCATCTCATCCTCTGTTATCTCCTTCTCCTCCTGCCCCCAATCCTTCCCAGCATCAGAGTCTTTTCCATTGAGTCGACTTTTCACATGAGGTGGCCAAAGTTCTGGAGTTTTAGCTTCAGCTTCATTCCTTCCAAAGAAATCCCAGGGCTGATCTCCTTCAGAATGGACTGGTTGGATCTTCTTGCAGTCCAAGGGACTCTCAAGAGTCTTCTCCAACACCACAGTTCAAAAGCATCAATTCTTCGGTGCTCAGCCTTCTTCACAGTCCAACTCTCACATCCATACATGACCACAGGAAAACCATAGCCTTGACTAGACGGACCTTAGTCAGCAAAGTAATGTCTCTGCTTTTGAATATGCTATCTAGGTTGGTCATAACTTTCCTTCCAAGGAGTAAGTGTCTTTTAATTTCATGGGTGCAGTCACTATCTGCAGTTATTTTAGAGCCCCCAAAACAAAGTCTGACACTGTTTCTACTGTTTCCCCATCTATTTCCCATGAATTGATGGCACTGGATGTCATGATCTTCGTTTTCTTAATGTTGAGCTTTAAGCCAACTTTTTGCTTTCCTCTTTCACTTTTATCAAGAGGCTTTTAGTTCCTCTTCCATTTCTGCCATAAGGGTGGTGTCATCTGCATATCTGAGGTTATTGATATTTCTCCCAGCAATCTTGATTCCAGCTTGTGTTTCATCCAGTCCAGCGTTTCTCATGATGTACTCTGCATATAAGTTAAATAAGCAGGGTGACAATATACAGCCTTATACCTTCTCAACTTAAAAAAAATTTTATGATTGAAGAATTTTATTTCTCAGCATGTTTCTCTTCCATTGTCTCAAAGAGTTGAAAAGGTTTACATTTGGGAAAACAGGCACATTTATTTCTTCATCTTTACTATTTTTATGAAAAGACATATGCACATCAGTTCAATTCAGTCACTCAGTCGTGTCTGACTCTTTGCGACCCCATGAATTGCAGTACGCCAGGCCTCCCTGTCCATCACCATCTCTCAGAGTTCACTCAGACTCACGTCCATCGAGTCCGTGATGCCATCCAGCCATCTCATCCTCGGTCATCCCCTTCTCCTCCTGTCCCCAATCCTTCCCAGCATCAGAGTCTTTTCCAATGAGTCAACTCTTCACATCGGGGAGGCCAAAGTACTGGAGTTTCAGCTTCAGCATCATTCCTTCCAAAGAAATCCCAGGGCTGATCTCCTTCAGAATGGACTGGTTGGATGTCCTTGCAGTCCAAGGGACTCTCAAGAGTCTTCTCTAACACCACAGTTCAAAAGCATCAATTCTTCAGCACTCAGCCTTCTTCACAGTCCAACTCTCACATCCATACATGACCACAGGAAAAACCATAGCCTTAACTAGATGGACCTTAGTCGGCAAAGTAATGTCTCTGCTTTTGAATATGCTATCTAGGTTGGTCATAACTTTTCTTCCGAGGAGTAAGCGTCTTTTAATTTCATATGTTAACATAATTGATTTCCACTTAAAGCTAACCATTTGCTGTAAACTGTAGAAAAGAAGCTTGTCTTCTAAAAAATACAGCAGACACATAATTGATAAAATAGAAAATTCCCATGGGAGGAAAATTATCTTAAAATATGATAATTATTATGTGATTGAATATCCCAATTATGCTTTTCTTTGCTAGCAGCCAAATATATATATATATATATAGTTTTTTAATTAAAGGATAATTGCTTTACAGAATTTTATTGTTTTCTGTCAAACCGCAACATGAATCAGCCATAAGTATACATATATCTCCTCCCTTTTGAACCATCCCCCTCTCCCTCCCCATCCCACCCACCTCTCTAGGTTGATACAGAGCCCCTGTTTGAGTTTCCTGAGCCACACAGCAAATTCCTGTTGGCTATCTATTTTACATATGGTGATATAAGTTTCCATGTTACTCTTTCCATGCATCTCACCCTCTCCTCCTCTCTCCCCATGTCCATAAGTCTATTCTCTATGTCTGTTTCTCCACTGACGCCCTGAAAATAAATTCTTCAGTACCATTTTTCTGGATTCCATATATGTGCATTAGAATACGATATTTATCTTTCTTTTTCTGACTCACTTCACTCTGTATAATAGGTTCTACGTTCATCCACCTCATCAAAACTGACTCAAGTGCATTCCTTTTTATGGCGGAGTAGTATTCCTATGTGTATATGTACCACAACTTCTTTATCCACTCATCTGTTGATGGACATCTAGGTTGCTTCCATGTTCTAGCTATTGTAAAAGTGCTGCAATGAACAATGGGATACATGTGTCTTTTTTCAATTTTGGTTTCCTCAGGGTTTATGCCTGGGAGTGGGGTTGCTGGGTCATATGGTGGTTTTATTCCTAGTTTTGTAAGGAATCTCCATACTGCCTTCCACAGTGGCTGTACCAATTTACATTCCCACCAACAGTGCAAGAGCATTCCCTTTCCCCACACCCTCTCCAGCATTTATTATTTGTAGACTTTTTGATGATGGCCATTCTGACTGGTGTGAGGTGATATCTCATTGTAGTTTTGAGTTGCATTTCTCTAACAATGAGCGATGATGAGCATCTTTTCATATGTTTGTTAGCCATCTGTTTCTTCTTTGGAGAAATGTCTGCTTAGGTCTTTGCTCCACTTTTTGATTGGGTTGTTTGTTTTTCTGGCATTGTGTTGTATGAGCTGCTTGTATACTTTGAAAATTAATCCTTTGTCAGTTTTTAATCTGCTATTATTTTCTCCCATTCTGAGGGCTGTCTTTTCACCTTGCTCAGTTTCCTTTGCTGTGTAAAAGATTTTGAATTCAGTCAAGCCCCACTTGTTTACTTTGGTTTTTATTTCTGTTACCCTGGGAGGTGGGTCATAGAGGATCTTGCTTTGATTTATGTCATTGAGTGTTCTGCCTATGTTTTCCTCTAAGCTTTGTAGTGTCTGGTATTACATTTAGGTTTTTAACCCATTTTGAGTTTATCTTTGTGTATGGTGTTAGGAAGTGTTCTAATTTCTGTTCTTTTACATGTAGCTATCTAGGTTTCCCAATATCATTTATTGAAACGGCTGTCTTTGCCCCATTGTATATCCTTGCCTTCTATGTCAAAGTAAGATACCCATAGGTGCATGGGTTTATTTCTGGGCTTTCTAACTTGTTCCATTGGTCTATATTTCTGATTTTGTGTCACTTCCATACTGTCTTGATGACTGTACTTTGTAATATAATCTGAAGTCAGGAAGGTTGATTCCTCCAGCTCCATTCTTCTTTCTCAAGACTGCTTTGGCTATTTGGGGTCTTTTGTGTTTCCATATGAATTGTGAAACTTTTTGTTCTAGTTCTGTGAAAAATGCCATTGATAATTTGATAGGGATCTCATTGAATCTGTAGATTGCATTTGGTAGTATAGTCATTTTCACAATATTGATTCTTCCTACCCAGGAACATGGAATATCTCTCCATCATATGTTTATGTCAACTTTGATTTCTTTCATCAGAGTCTTATGATTTTCTGTGTACAGTTCTTTTGTCTCCTTAGGTAAGTTTATTCCTAGTTATTTAATTCTCTTTGTTTCAATGGTGAATGGGATTGATTCCTTAATTTCTCTTTCTGATTTTTTATTGTTAGCATATAGAAATGCAAGTGATTTCTGTGTGTTGATTTTGTATCCTGCAACTTTGCTAAATTCACTGATTAGCTCTAGTAATTTTCTGATACTGTCTTTAGGGTTCTCTATGTACAGTACCATGTCATCTGCAAACAGTGAGAACTTTACTTCTTCTTTTCCAATCTGGATAACTTTTATTTCTTTTTCTTCTCTAATTGCTGTAGCTAGGACTTCCAGAGTTATGCTGAATAACAGTGATGAAAGTGGACACCCTTGTCTTGTCCATGATCTTAGGGGGAATGATTTCAGTTTTTCACCACTGAGAATAATTTTGCTGTAGGCTTATCATATATAGCCTTTACTATGTTGATGTAGGTTCTTTCTATGTCCATATTTTGAAGAGTTCTAATTATAAATGGGTGCTGAATTTTGTCAAAGGCTTTTTCTGCATCTACTGAGATTATCATATGGTTTTTATCTGTCAATTTGTTAATATGGTGTGTAACACTGATTTATTTGCTTGTATTGAAGAATCCTTGAATTCTTGGAATACACCCAACTTGATCATGATGTATGAGCCTTTTGATGTGTTGCTGAATTCTGTTTGCTAAAATTTTGTTGAGGATTTTTGCATCTATGGCCACCAGTGATACTGGCCTGATTTGTGTGTTGCCTTTGTCTGGTTTTGGTGTCAGCGTGATGCTGGCTTTGTAAAATGAGTTTGGAAGTGTTCCTTCCCCTGCAATTTTTTGAAACGGTTTTAGAAGGATAGACATTAGCTCTTCTCTAAATGTTTGATAGAATTCTCCAGTGAAGCCATCTGGTCCTGGACTTTTGATCTTGGGGAGACTTTTGGTCACAGCTTTAATTTCAGTGCTTGTACTTGGTTTATTCTAGAAATAATTTCTGTTTCTTCCTGGTTCAGTCTTGAAAGATTGAACTTTTCTAAGGATCTGTCCATTTCTTCCAGGTTATCCATTTTACTGCCATATAGTTGTTCATAATAGTCTCTTATAATCCTTTGTATTTCTGCATTGTCTATTGTAACCTCTCCCTTTTCATTTCTAATTTTGTTCATTTGATTCTTCTCTCTCTTTTCCTGATGAGTCTGGCTAAAGGTTTGTCAATTTTGTTTATCTTCTCAAAGAACCAGCTTTTAGTTTTATTAATCTTTACTATTGTTTCTTTCATTTCTTTTTCATTTATTTCTTCTAGGATATTTATAATTTCTTTCCTTCTACTAATTTTGGGGTTTTTTTGTTCTTCATTTTCCAGTTGTTTTAGGTGTAAAGTTAGGTTGTTTTTCTTGTTTCTTGAGGTAGGATTGAATTGCTATAACTCCCCTCTTAGAACTGCTTTTGCTGCATCCCATAGGTTTTGAGTTGTTGTTTTTATTGTCATTTGTTTCTAGAAAATTTTTGATTTCCCTTTTGATTTTTCACTAACTTGTTGGTTATTTAGAAATGTGTTTTTAAACTCCATGTGTTTGTGTTTTGTTACAGTTTTTTTTTTTTCTTGTAATTGATATCTAGTCTCATAGCACTGTGGTTGGAGAAGATGCTTGATTTTCTTAAATTTGTTGAGGTTTGATTTGTGACCCAAGATATGGTCTATCCTGGAGAATATTCCATGTGCACTTGAGAAGAAGGTGTATTCTTCTGCATTTGGATGGAATGTCTTGAAGATATCAATGAGATCCATCTCATCTAATGTATGATTTAAGACTTGTGTTTCTTTATTAATTTTCTGTTTTGATGATCTGTCCATTGGTGTGAGTGGGGTGTTAAAGTCTACTATTACTGTGTTACTGTCAATTTCTCCTTTAATGTCTGTTAGTGTTTGTCTTATGTATTGAGGTGCTCCTATGTTGGGTGCATAGATATTCACAATCGTATGTCTTCCTCTTAGACTGATCCCTTGATCATTATGTAGTATCCTTCCTTATCTCTTATAATCTTCTTTAACGTCTATTTTGTCTGATATGAAGATTGCTATTCCAGCTTTCTTTTGCTTCCCATTTGCGTGGAATATATTTTTCCATCCTCTCACTTTCAGTTTATATGTGTCTTGAGGTCTGAAGTGGGTTTCTTGTAGACAACATATATATGGGTTTTGTTTTTCAGACAAATAATAATTAAAATAATGGAATGTACACATACACATATACCCCCATGAGTAAAGTCAAAACAGTCCAACAAAAATAATGTACAATAGATTGACCCAGTGAACAAAGGAAATAAATTATTTTCACAAGTTAAGAACAAAAATAACTAAAGCACAAACTGGAAAACAAAACTAAAGAAAGGTGCTAAGTGGGGAATAAAGCAATGAAAGCAAAACTAACAGATATGCTGAGAGGAAATGAAAGAAAGAAAAGAAAGTAAGAATAGATATGTAAAGTTAAATAGAGGTAGATGAAGATTTTTGTCCATTAAAGATTAACTGCAAGCGGAAAAGAACAGTAGGAAAGGCAAACAAAGGAATAAATGTAGAAAAAATATACAAGGTTTAAAAAATTAAAAGTTAAAATTATAAAAAAGAGAAAAGAAGAAAAAAGTGAAAGAAAAAAGGAAAACTTCACAGAATAGCAAAACCCCAATGTAGATGCAAAAATTTATAACAACAATAAAAATTGTGACTGTCTATACATATATATATATACATATAAATATATACCCATAAGCAAAATCAAAACAGCCCAACAAAAATAAAGTACAATAGATTGGCCCAGTGAACAAAGGAAACCAAAAATTATATCTACCAGTATAAAACTAACTAAAGCCATGACACCCCACTCCGGTCCTCTTGCCTGGAAAATCCCATGGACGGAGGGAGCCTGGTAGCGCTGCAGGTATCGAGAAGAGTTGGACGCGACGGAGCGACTTCACTTTCACTTTTCACTTTCATGCTTTGGAGAAGGAAATGGCAACCCACTCCAGTGTTCTTGCCTGGAGAATCCCAGGGATGGGAGAGCCTGGTGGGCTGCCGTCTATGGGGTCGCACAGAGTCGGACACGACTGAAGAGACTTAGCAGCAGCAGCAGCAAAGCACAAACTGGAAAACAAAATTAAAGCAAGGTGCCGATTGGGGAATAAAGCAATGAAAATAGAACTAACGAATATGTTGAGAGGAAAGAAAGAATAGATATGCAAAGTTAACTAGAGGTAGATGAAGAAGATTTATATATATTAAAGAGTAACTGCAAGGGGGAATGGACAGTGGGAAAAGCAAACAAAGGAATAAGTGTAGAAAAAATGGTAATAGATTAAAAAAATTAAAATTAAAAAAGAGAAAAGAAGAAAAAAACAGGCAAACTCCGCAGAACTGCAAAAGTCCAACATAGAGGCAGAAGTTTATAACAACAATAAAAAATGCGACTGAGACAAAAAAAGAAAAGAAAAAAAATCTCCAAAGCTCAATTATTTTCAAAGTGCCAATAAAATCGACAACTACAACAGGGGTGTGTGGGGAAGGAAAAGAAAAGAAAAAAATTCCAAAAGAATCTACGGAACAAGTCAAAACATAAGAATAATAAATGTTTTTCTCGAGTCGCTGCTGTCAGAGTCCTTTCCCTCCCTGGGAGTCACAGTCCACCTCACCTCCCTAGGATGCCCTCCAGCACTGCGCTGATCTCTGGACCTGTTGTGGGGGCAGCTCAGATTCTAACCTAGTCCTGCTCCTCTGTGTTCTTGCCTCCAGTGTCCACTGCTATCTGAACTACTGCGTTTTCTTTTGTGGGAGCTCTCAATGACCTCTTATATATTCCATAGACACAGAGTCTGCCTAGTTGATCATGTGGATTTATTCTGCAAAGAGTCGGACACGACTAAAGCGACCCTGCATGCATAGATGCAAGCCTTTTTTTTTGCCTGTAGCAGCTCTGCCCCAGTGAGAGCGGAGTGTGTAGGTGGCACAGCTGCTTGGCTTTTGGGGACCCTGGCGGTGCCAAGTGCACAGGACATGGACTGCCCCCACCACAAGAGTTATGGCGCTGTCAGAGTCTTTTTTCAAGCCTCTTGTAGCTGTTGATCAGGAGCCCTCTTTGGCCAGTCTTACTCTGTAGCTCTGCCTGTTCAGGCACTTAGAGAGTTGCCTTGCCTGGGGTCCTTCTCTGTTTTTCAGTGTGTCAGGCGCACAAAGGGGCCCCCTGGCTGGGGTCCTACTCTGTAGATCAGTGCATCAAGCACTTAAGAGAGCACCCTGGTTGGGGTCCTACGCTGTAGTTCAGTGCATCGGGCGTTTGTTGGGCCAGCCTCTCTATTGTTCAGCTACCAATGCTGGCGTGTGGGGAGAGAGGCTATGGTGATGATTCCACCCCCTACGCTGACTCAGCAGTATCGCCTTGCTTCCATCGCTGCCGGCTTTCCTCCGCAGGCATTTCCTACCACAATCTCCTCCCTCACATCCCCTCAGTCTATCTCTCCACAGTCAACCGCTCCACAGGTAGCAGGATTGCTTCACAGTCCCTAAACTCCAGCTCCCAGCTGCTACACTTTCCAGGGGATCTGTGTCTCTGTCTGGGTATGTATGGCTGTGGAAGGACTGTCTGATTCTCATTGCATTTAGGCTGCCCCGGATCAGCTGTTTCACTCTTACCTTTGATGTTTCTCTTCTGACTCAGACAATTGCTCTCATGTATGGATTGGACCCCTGGTTCAGTTCCCCCACCCGCCAAGGGTAGGTCCAGTCCTTCTAACACTCCTGTTTTTCTTTCTAGTTCCTTCATCCTACTGAGCTTTGCATTGGTCTATATATTCTCTGGGCTTCCCTGGTGGCTCAGAGGATAAAGTGCCTGCCTGCAATGAGGGAGACCTGGGTTCGATCCCTGGGTTGGGAAGATCCCCCTAGAGAAGGAAATGGCAACCCACTCCAGTATTCTTGCCTGGAGAATCCAATGGACAGAGAAGCCTGGAAGGCTACAGTCCACAGGGTTGCAAAGAGTCGGACGCTACTGAGCGACTTCACTTTCACTTTCATATATTCTCTTCCTCTGGTCAGGCACTCCTGCCCGCTCTCAGCTGGTGTTCTGCATGCACTTCTGTGTCTGAAGGTGTATTCCTGATGTATCAGGAACCCCTCCCAGCATCAGGGTATATGCTATCTAGGTTGGTCATAGCTTTTCTTCCAAGGAGCAAGTCTCTTTTAATTTCACGGCTGCAGGCACCACCTGCAGTGATTTTCAGTTCAGTTCAGTTCACTTCAGTCGCTCAGTTGTGTCTGACTCTTTGTGACCCCATGAATCGCAGCATGCCAGGCCTCCCTGTCCATCACCATCTCTCAGAGTTCACTCAGACTCATGTCCATCAAGTGCGTGATGCCATCCAGCCATCTCATCCTCTGTCGTTCCCTTCTCCTCCTGCCCCCAATCCCTCCCAGCATCAGAGTCTTTTCCAATGAGTCAACTCTTTGCATGAGGTGGCCAAAGTTCTGGAGTTTCAGCTTTAGCATCATTCCTTCCAAAGAAATCCCAGGGCTGATCTCCTTCAGAATGGACTGGTTAGATCTCCTTGCAGTCCAAGGGACTCTCAAGAGTCTTCTCCAACACCACAGTTCAAAAGCATCAATTCTTTGGCGCTCAGCCTTCTTCACAGTCCAACTCTCACATCCATACATGACCACTGGAAAAACCATAGCCTTGACTAGACGGACCTTAGTCAGCAAAGTAATGTCTCTGCTTTTGAATATGCTATCTAGGTTGGTCATAACTTTTCTTCCAAGGAGTAAGCGTCTTTTAATTTCATGGCTGCAATCACCATCTGCAGTGATTTTGTAGTCCAAAAAGATAGTCTGACACTGTTTCCACAATTTCCCCATCTATTTCCCATGAAGTGATGGAACTGGATGCCATGATCTTTGTTTTCTGAATGCTGAGGTTTAAGCCACGTTTTTCACTCTCCTCTTTCACTTTCATCAAGAGGCTTTTTAGTTCCTCTTCACTTTCTGCCATAAGGGTGGTGTCATCTGCATATCTGAGGTTATTGATATTTCTCCTGGCAATCTTGATTCCAGCTTGTGTTTCATCCAGTCCAGCATTTCTCATGATGTACTCTGCATATAAGTTAAATAATCAGGGTGAAAATATACAGCCTTGACGTACTGCTTTTCCCATTTGGAACCAGTCTGTTGGAGCCCCCAAAATAAAGTCTGTCACTGTTTCCATTGTTCCCCATCTATTTGCCATATGAAGTGATAGGACCAGATGCCTTGATCTTAGTTTTCTGAATGTTGAGGTTTAAGTCAACATTTTCACTCTCCTCTTTCACTTTCATCAAGAGCCTTTTCACATTCTGCCATAAGGGTAGTGTCATCTGCATATTATTTATTGATATTTCTCTCAGCAACCTTGATTCCATCTTGTGCTTCATCCAGCCCTGAATTTTGCATGATGTACTCGGCATGTAACTTAAACAAGCAAGGTGACAATATACAGCCTTGCTGTACTCCTTTACCCAGTTGGAACCAATCTGTTGTTCCATGTCCAGTTCTAACTGGTGCTTCCTGACCTGCATACACATTTCTCAGGAGGCAGGTCAGGTGGTCTGCTATTCCCATCTCTTGAAAAATTATCCACAGTTTGTTGTGATCCACAAAGTCAAAGTCTGGCACAGTTAATAAAGCAGAAGTAGATGTTTTTCTGGAACTGTCTTGTTTGTTTGATGATCCAGTGGATGTTGACAATTTGGTCTCTGGTTCCTCTGCCTTTTCTAAATGCAGTTTGAACATCTGGGAGTTCACAGGTTCATGTACTGCTGAAACCTGGCTTGGAGAATTTTGAGCATTACTTTGCTAGTGTGTGAGATGAGTGCAACTGTGCAGTAGTGTGAGCATTCTTTGGCATTGCCTGTCTTTGGGATTGGAATGAAAACTGATCTTTTCCAGTCCTGTGGCCACTGCTGAGTTTTCCAAATTTGCTGGCATATTGGATTTGAAATAGCTCAGCTGGATTCCATCACCTGCACTAGCTGTGTTCATGGTAATGCTTCCTAAGTCCCACTTGACTTCACATTCCAGGATGTCTGGCTCTAGGTGAGTGATCACACCATCGTGGTTTTGTGGGTTGTGAAGATCTTTTTGTTTGTAGTTCTTCTGTGTATTCTTGCCACCTCTTCTTAATATCTTCTGCAGGTCCATACCATTTCTGTCCTTTATTGTGCTCCTCTGCATGAAATGTTCCCTTGGTATCTCTAATTTTCTTGAAGAGATCTCTAGTCTTTCTTATTCTATTGTTCCCCTCTATTTCTTTGCATTGATCACTGAGAAAGGCTTTCTTATATGTCCTTGCTATTCTTTGGAACTCTGCATTCAAACAGGTATATCTTTCCTTTTCTCCTTTGCCTTTCACTTCTCTTCTTTTCTTAGCTATTTGTAAGGCCTCCCCAGACAGCCATTTTGCCTTTTTGCATTTCTTTTTCTTTGCGATGGTCTTGGTCACTGCCTACTGTAGAATGTCATGAACCTCCACCGATAGTTCTTCAGGCACTCTGTCTATCAGATCTAATCCTTTGAATCTATTTGTCACTTCCACTGTATAATCATAAGAGATTTGATTTAGGTCATACCTGAATGGTCTCATGGTTTTTCCCTACTTTCTTCAATTTAAGTCTAAATTTTGCAATAAGGAGTTCATGATCTGAGCCACAGTCAGTTCCCTGTCTTGTTTTTGCTGACTGCTGTACAGCTTCTCCATCTTTGGCTGCAAAGAATATAATCAATCTGAGTTTGGTATTGACCATCTGGTGATGTCCACGTGTAGAATCATCTCTTGTGTTGTTGGCAGAGGGTGTTTGCTATGACCAGTGAATTCTCTTGGCAAAACTCTGTTCACTACCTATTTACTGAATAGGAAACATTAGTTCCCAAAACCCGGGCCAGCTCCTGGCCATAATTCTGTATTGGTCTCTGTCAGTATCCTACTATTTTTTGCGTTCAGTGCCCCTCAATTGCTTTTCTTGACTCCATCACAGTTCTTTAAGTGGCACGGCTCCCAGGTACAGCTTCCAATTTTCTTCTATTTACTCCCACTTTCCTGTCAAAATGGATTTCAACCCCATACATCATGAGTATTTTTATAAGTTTATTCTTACTAGAATAATTGTGATTGTCCTTGAAGGCAGGTTGATGTACTTGTCCTTTGAAGCAATTTTATTTTGACAGATAACTTCTGAATGTGCAAAACCTTTATCCTCCCCAAATTAATCTCCAAGGGATTTCAGACACCAAATAGAGAAGTACAAAGGGCAAAACTTGATCTCTCTGGATCTGGTAACAGAAGTATGGATTTTGCCTATTAAAGATGATAAAAAAAAAAGTCTATGTTTATTTTTGCTTCCTTTCTATGGCACATCATGTGGTGCTTGCACATGGTTTTATGCTTGACTTCTCATTGCTAAGGATAAAGAATTAAACTATATTAGAGCTTGTTTTGGGAAACCCATGGGGCACATGTAGTTAATTAGAGATATGCCCTAGGTTTCCTTTCCTCATTTATCCTAAGGGATATAAAACACATCCCAATAGAGTTTCTTCTGGAAATCTTAGCCAGGAGGCAATTTTTTTTTTAATGTTCTCATCAGTTTAAATGGATGCTTTTAGAATACTAAACTTAATATTAATTCTAAAGTCTCCTTTTACTTAGGAAAAACTCTCAAATTATTAGTGTGAAAAGACATTTTGTTTGACTAAATGGGATTCAACATCTCCTAATTCTTACAGCTTCATGGCATAGATGGGGATTTCTTTATTTTGGCTGCTGTAAGTTGATATGCTTCTTTCAATTCGTGTAATCTGACTGCAATGCAGACTTTGATGGTTCAGTTATAAAATGCCTATTAAAAGAGGAAGGGTTTCAATTATCAAAAGAATTCCCTACAATTCCTTATGCTTCCCAGTGTTTTTGAGGAGCTAAAATCCATTGTTCTGAACAACTTTAACTTCCTTCTTGCCCCTCTTTGGCAACCGTCCCACGTTTTAGAAGAGCCATTTCCTGGAATTTTATCAGAGAACTTTTATTGACTTAACTGCACCTCTCTTTTCTTATTTGTGACCTAGTTATACCTAAGAGGATATGGCAATCCAGAAGTCAATAATGATACTCTGCAATTTCATAATGAAATCAATTTTTGTCATTTTAGTACTCTCAACACAATCATACTACTTTTCACTGCTATTTGTTTGCCTGCTATTGGGGTCATATGCATAGTTTGCATATGATCATAGGAGAGTGAAAAAAGTTGGCTTAAAGCTCAACATTCAGAAAAAGAAGATCATGGCATCCGGTCCCATCACTTCATGGGAAATAGATGGGGAAATAGTGGAAACAGTGTCAGACTTTATTTTGAGGGGCTCCAAAATCATTGCAGATGGTGACTGCAGCCATGAAATTAAAAGATGCTTACTCCTTGGAAGAAAACTTATGACCAACCTAGATAGCATATTCAAAAGCAGAGACATTACTTTGCCGACTAAGGTCCGTCTAGTCAAGGCTATGGTTTTTCCTGTGGTCATGTATGGATGTGAGAGTTGGATGGTGAAGAAGTCTGAGCACCAAAGAATTGATGCTTTTGAACTGTGGTGCTGGAGAAGACTCTTGAGAGTCCCTTGGACTGCAAGGAGATCCAACCAGTCCATTCTGAAGGAGATCAGCCCTGGGATTTCTTTGGAAGGAATGATGCTAAAGCTGAAACTCCAGAACTTTGGCCACCTCATGCGAAGAGTTGACTCATTGGAAAAGACTCTGATGCTGAGAGGGATTGGGGGCAGGAGGAGAAGGGGATGACAGAGGATGAGATAGCTGGATGGCATCACGGACTCGATGGACGTGAGTCTGAGTGAACTCCGGGAGATGGTGATGAACAGGGAGGCCTGGCGTGCTGCGATTCATGGGGTCGCAAAAGTTGGACACGACTGAGCGACTGAACTGAACTGAACAACTTACTCATTCCCAGATAACTTAGGATACGTGACTTCACGGTTCTCAGGGTGTTCTTCAAACAGAATAGTATGGGGGAACTGACAAAGCCTGGAAATAAAGAAAAGTTATCCATTAAGGCTGCCTTTGGCTTCCTTGAATTGACACTCAACTCTACAAGCCTGACTGAATAGGGTTTTTGTTTTTTTTTCTGGTATGATAAGAAGAGTGAACCCCACAACCAAGACTGGTCAGCTGCTCAAGAAAACTACCAAGGACTTGAGCTTTTTACCAGCCTCCTGGTCTGCTATCCTTAGAGTGTGGGTCTCATCTTCAGGGATGAAAGAGCCCCATCTCCAATCACGCAAGGTAGGGAGGGCACAAGGCAAAACAGCACATTGGCTGATTTGGTCTTCTGTTATCAGAAAAGTAAGTGCTCTCCTGGACCTTCTACTGAGTGTATGTATACACACTTATATCTGGTTGACCAAGACCTAGGTCATATGGCTATGGGAGTTGAGGGTGGTGTTTTCAAGCGTTTTTAAGCACACATTCAATCAGAATTCCCTGGTGGCTCAGAGGGTAAAGCGTCTGCCTGCAATGAGGGAGACCAGGGTTTGATTTCTGGGTTGGGATGATCCCCTGGAGAAGGAAATGGCAACCCACTCCAGTATTCTTGCCTGGAGAATCCCACGGATGGAGGATCCTGGTAGGTTACAGTCCACAGTTGCAAAGAGTTGGACATGACTGAGCGACTTCATTTTCAACAGAATAGAAAAAAGAAGGGGTGATGGATATTGAGTAGACAACTAGCTGTGTCTACCAAATAGGGATTTAGGCAAAGAGAAGTGAATGGTTGAAATAGTGCCTAAAGCTCACTAGTGATGAATACAAAGATAGTTCCTGTGAAGTAGGGGACCTGAGACAAGTCACCCTGGGCTTTACCTTGTCACACTCAGTACAATTCTATACTTGCAGACAGAAAACCTGAATTCTACTCCTCTCAGTGACTCTGTTTTTAATACTCAGTCACTCGAAGCTGTAGAGGCAGGAAGACAACCAGAAAGATTATTTATTAGTTTATGATGAGAATATTGCCAGCAAACATACCAACTGTTGATGCTCACTAATGAAATCTTTCCCCATAGGTAGATGTATATGTGAAGCAAATCATTAGAATGAAATCAAATGCCAATGTAAATATGGTGACCTTGGTGGCTAACCTAGTGGAACTAAGACACGGTAGCCTTCAGCTCCCATCCTCCCCATGACCTGTATGTAACAGTACCTGGGAATAAAATACAGTTTTCCTCACCTGAGAGAAAGTAGAGTGTTCTATTAAAGCTTTCATAAGCTGAAATGGCATAAAGTTAACAGTAGAAACAGTGTCAGACTTTATTTTGGGGGGCTCCAAAATCACTGCAGATGGTGACTGCAGCCATGAAATTAAAAGGCGCCTACTCCTTGGAAGGAAAGTTATGACCAACCTAGATAGCATATTCAAAAGCAGAGACATTACTCTGCCAACAAAGGTCCATCTAGTCAAGGCTATGGTTTTTCCAGTGGTCATGTTTGGATGTGAGAGTTGGACTGTGAAGAAAGCTGAGCGCCAAAGAATTGATGCTTTTGAACTGTGATGTTGGAGAAGACTCTTAAGAGTCCCTTGGACTGCATGGAGATCCAATCAGTCCCTTCTGAAGGAGATCAGTCCTGGGTGTTCTTTGGAAGGAATGATGCTGAAGGTGAAACTCCAGTACTTTGGCCACCTCATGCGAAGAGCTGATTCATTGGAAAAGACTCTGATGCTGGGAATGGCAGGAGGAGAAGGGGATGACCGAGGATGAATGGCTGGATGGCATCACGGACTTGATGGACATGAGTCTGAGTGAACTCTGGGAGATGGTGATGGACGGGGAGGCCTGGCATGCTGCGATTCATGGGGTCGCAAAGAGTCAGACATGACTGAGCGACTGAACTGACTAAGAAGTAATTACCTTAGGATATATATTGCTAATGAATGCTCAAAATAAATTGAGATAAAACACAGATGCTCGGATACAGTTCAGAGCTGTGGCAACCTAACACTAAGATGCTGAATGCAGCTCTCAGGGGAGCTGGGTGGCGCCACTCTTGGAGCGCAGGCTCAGTCGTGTCTGATTCCTTGCAACCTCATGAACTATACCATCTGCCAGGTTCCTCTCTCCGTGGAATTCTCCAGGCAAGAACACTGGAGTGAGTAGCCGTTCCCTTCTCCAGGGGATCTTCGGGACCCAGGGATCGAACCCGGGAATTGGCAGGCGGAGTCTTTACCGTCTGGGCCACCAGGGCAGCCCTGTCTCTAGGAAGGCTCACTGCAAAACCAAGTGTTAGTCGCTCAGTCTGACTCTTCGGGATCCCATGGACTGCAGCTTGCCAGGTTCCTCTGTACATGGGATTCTCCAGGCAAGAATACTGGAGTGGGTTGGCATGCCCCTCTCCAGGAAACAAAAGCTGAATGCTATTTTCACTTTTTTCCGTAAAAACAAAAACCCTCTTCAGATTTCTTTTGGTTAGTAAAACTAAGTACTCACGCAGGTGTTCTGTAAAAATCAAAGTGGTATAAAGCGGACTTTTGAAAATCGGGAGATACCTGTCACCGCGCCCTTGGCTGACGCCCCCTCACCCTCACACCCCAGTGCCAGCATATGTTGCCTGCGTTTGCGTCTCTGGCTCCCCCTCTTCTTGGCTTCAGATTTTGATGAGTTCCTCTTTTTGACAGTTACATTCTTTCCTCATATGTGTTTAATATATTCACTCTGGTTATCCCCAAGACTGGACCTGGTGAATAAATCTGGGGACTGCCAGGAAACAGATAGGAAATGGACAGCAGCGCACCCTGAGGCTCAGAGAAAGCAATGGCACCCCACTCTAGTCCTCTTGCCTGGAAAATCCCATGGGCGGAGGAGCCTGGTGGGCTGCAGTCCATGGGGTCGCTAGGAGTCGGACACAACTGAGTGACTTCACTTTCATTTTTCACTTTTCATGCACTGGAGAAGGAAATGGCAACTCATTCCAGTGTTCTTGCCTGGAGAATCCCAGGGACGGGGGAGCCTGGTGGGCTGCCGTCTATGGGGTCACACAGAGTCAGACACGACTGATGCGACTTAGCAGCAGCAGCAGCACCCTGAGGCTACCAAGGTGGAGGGTTAGCACCAGCCCTCGAATCATGTTGCTTTGGCAGTAGCTCCTGGTAAAGTTTGGGCTTCCCTGGTAGCTCTGGTAAAGAATCTGCCTGCCAATGCAGGCAACAAGGCTTTGATACCTGGGTCGGGAAGATATCCTAGAGTAGGAGACGGCAACCCACTCCAGTATTCTTGCCTGGGAAATCCCATAGACAGAGGAACCTGGTGGGCTACAGTCCTTGGGGTCGCAAAGGGCGGACACAACTGAGCCACTTTCACTTTCTTCACTTTACAGAGGCAGAGGGCATCCTGAGTGTCAAGAGTTGGACACGTCTTAGTGACTGAACAACAACAACATATATGTGAAGAACAATTTTTAGCATTAACTTTTGAGAGAATAAGAATTTCTCTACTTAATTCTATCAACACAGCAGGAATTTTGGGGGACAATTAATTTGTAATTGAGGAGAGTCTCAAGAGTCATCTCAGATCAAGGAGCTTGACACAGGTTTAAAATGAGTCTCTTCTACATATTTCCAGTTTTATTTATCTGAACTTTCCTCTCAGCCTTGACACTGACATTATGAGTTTTCTCACAAATTTAACTACATTTTCATGCTGTACTCCATTACCAGACATTTTCCTTAACCAAACCACTCCAAGACTTAGTGGCTTAAAACAGCAATCATTTTATTATCTTATGTTTTTATGAATTCATTGGACTCTATTAGGAGTGTTTTGGTTTTGCTTTTGGCTGGGGTTGGAGTCGTGTTTAAACTTGACTAGAACAGAACCTTAAAGGTGACTCACTCATGACACATTTGATACCAAATACTGGCTGGTTGGGAGACATGGACAGTAGCCTGCCTGGGAAAGACTGAGGGCAGGAGGAAAAGGGGGCAACAGAGGATGAGATGTTAGATAACATCACTGACTCATGAGTGATGAGTTTCAGAAAATTCCAGGAGATGGTGAAGGACAGGGAAGCCTGGTGTGGTGCAGTCCATGGGGTCACAGAGTTGGACTCGACAGAGACTGCAAAACAATAAATTGGCTGGTTGCTCTGCTGGGGGCAGTTGGCTAGAGAGGGTACACATGTCCCATGCTGAGCTTGTCACAGCATGGTAACTTGTCTGAGAGGGAGGGTCCCAAGAAAGAGGAAGTGGGAGATGCCAATCCAAAGACTAAACCCAGAATTAACAGAGCATCATTTCTGCAGTGTTCTCCTGGCTATGCAGTTATAGCATCAGTCCAGATTCAAATGGTTGGAAAACAAATTCCCCTTTTGATGGAGAGAGTGACAACAGAGTTTTTGCCATTTTTAATCCCCAACTGGTTTTTGGAGCCACAGGAATTTTTCCCTACTCAGACCCTACAATGAACCACTTAGATTGTCATTAAATCTGGTATTTTGGTAGCACCTCTTTCACCAATTTGGCCCCTGTCTTCTGCTCCAATATTGTCTTTTTCCTTTCTCTATCATTGCCTTTTAAAAAAGCTATACTGAAGTATAGCTGATGTACAATATCATATGTTATATGTTACAGATGTATAATATAGTGACTCAGATTTTTTTAAAGTTATACTTCATTTATTGTCATCATAAAATAAGTATGGCTGTGTTGTACAATATAGCCTTACAGTAATAGCTTATTTTTAAATTATTTTTGCCTGTTTTAAATCTTAGAAGTTGTGAACATCCCAAGTCAGAGACTACATTCCTTTCACCTTACTTACCATTTCAATATTAAATAAACACAAGGCTTTCCCAGATGGTGCTAGTAGTAGAGAACCCACCTGCCAATGCAGGAGACATAAAAGATGCGGGTTTGGTCCCTGGATTAGGAAGATCCCCTGGAGAAGAGGATAGCAACCCACTCCAGTATTCCTGCCTGGAGAATCCCATGGATGGAGGAGCCTGGCGGGCTACAGTCCACAGGGTGACAAAGAGTCAGTGACTTAGCACACATGCACGTATGAACTCAGGCAGCCTGAAATGCCATCTGCCTTCTCCCTTTAGACTGTTGCATACAGTCTTCCCTCCTTGGCTTATAGGGTCCTATTCTTCAATGCAAATGTCACCTCCTGTCCAAATTCTAGGTTACAGTCAATCACTTCGCCCGTTGGACTCCGCACAGTTTCACTTGTCATTTTCTCGTGTATTTTGGATATAACTCAAATGTCCCTTAGTCTCAGTCTGTGAGTACAAATGTAGTCACGTTAGTGACAATATCTGACTTTTGTTAATTTGGTAGCCTTTTTGCACTGGGAGGTGCAGAGTTGTCTTCCTTCCTACCCCAGAATGAGCCTTCACCTCCTGGTGCTGATGCTGTCCAACCACCAGTGTCTTGTGTTTCAACCTGTATCAAAAGTCTATAGCAAAATCCCAAGATCCTGCCTCCGATGGATCAGCACAGTGAAAGAGACACTTGGGTCTCCCGTTAGATTGGGAAGTGTAGGCTTTTTGCCAGGTGGGCGTCTCTGCCCACAGTCAGTGCTTTGAACTGCAGAGATGTCTACTTAAGTAGACTGGGAACTTAATTTTAACGCCGACAGCTGGATACACACCAGAATAAACAGCAGAAGAGATGAATGTCTGACCTGGGGCCGAGATGAGCTGGCTGACACCACTAGGACACTGAACCTGGTTCCAAGTTTCCTGGCAGTCACGGCGTAAAGGGGACACCTGCTAGCCGACGCTGTTTTCACTGTCAGACACCAGGGCTGCCAAATGCTTTCTACAAAATCTTGGGTGCACTTGATGCACCTTTATCAGGAAGCTCAAATACCTGCGAACCTGGGCGCCCCGCCACACTCAGGAGAAGGCAGAGAAGCGTGCTGCCAGCAGCTACCTTTGATGGGGTCTGGTCTGGGGAGAGGGACGTGGGCCGGCGCTCGTCTTCTCCTCCTGGTGTCCGCTGGCACTCGACTCCGGGTGTCCAGGCAACAATCCGAGAGAGCAGGCCATCAGGCTTTTCCTTTCCTCTTAAGCAGGGAAGGAGGGAGATGATGGTCCTCAGGTGTTTTTTTTTCTCGTTCAGACAGCGGGCTGTGCCTGCAAAGGGGCGTCGCCCGCGGAGGTTTCAAAGACACCATCGCCTGCACTAGCCTGCCATGCCCGGTACCCGCATATGGTCCCTCCCGGCATTCCCGTCCGGTGGGCTTCGGGTAGCAGGGAGCAAGCTGCAGGAATCCTCAGAGCCGGATTCCCGGACGGCGTGTGGGGCGGGCTTTTCGGGAAGGCGGGGTTTAGGCGCGCCGGAGAGGGAGGGGGCGGGGCTTCGCGAGGTTGGCCTACGGGGCGGGGTCTCGTGAAGCGGGTGGGCGGGGCTTCGGCGCCGGGAGGGGGCGGGGGCAGTGGCGGCCGCGGCTTCGGAGCGAAGGGAGGGGTGGGGCGCGGAGGGGGCGGCCGGCCGCGGGGAGGGAGTGAGTCACCTGATCGCTGCCCGCGCGGCCGGTCGGGCTCGCTGGCAGCCGTCAGTCGGGCCGCGCCGCGCCTCGGCTGTGGTGAGTGGCTCGCCGGTCCTGAGCACCCTTCGCCGGGAGGGTTTGGCGCGGCGGTGGCGCGCGGTCGGGGCCGTCGGCCGGTGAGGGGGCGGTCTGCGGGCGGGTCCCGGGGAGGCGGCCGAGGGGAGGACGCGGGGCGGCGGCTCTCTGGGTCTGGGCGGCGGGCGCGGGGGCCTCTGAGCGGGGCCCGCGCAGGGGAGCTGAGGGCTCGGGTTCCTGGAAGGGGCCGCGTCCGCCGGAAGGGGCGAGCGGCCCCGCGCGCCGCCGCCAGCGCCGCTGTTTACGGGCCGGCTCTGTACTTTACCCGGCGCCGCGGGGCTGGGGGCCCTCCGCCGCCTCCCAGGCGCACCCCACCCCCGCCCCGATGCCGCGCGCGGTGCGCCGGGCTGTGACACCTCAGCAGCGCCCGGGCGGCCGGCCCGGCTCCGTATTGTTCTCCCGCCCACCCTCGGCCGCCGCGGCCCGCGAGCTGTCGGCCTCCAGTCCTCCCAGCCTGGTCGCGGGTAGCAGGGGACTGTAGGTGGCGCGTGTGATCGCGGACTCAGAAAGGCCGAGTCGGTGGCTGGAGCACAACCTCCACCTTGCGAGGCTTGGCTGGGTTTAGCCAAGACTGGTTTAGCGGGGAGCCCCCGGGGGATCTCAGACCCCCCTCCCCACCCCCACCCCCTTTGTTGGGAGTTTTGCCCAGCAGGCTGTAATCAAAGGCTTCCACAGTCGGGTGAGAGTGGGTGTTGCTCGTAGAGACGCCAGCTTTGTGCGTGTTTCAGGCGGGTGCCGTCGCTCGCGCGTCCTTGCGCGGCAGTTTTGTGTCATTGAGTAGAATCATGCAGAAAGGCTTTTGTGCCAAGTGAGCGTTGGGTTCGGGCTGATTCCGAGGTACAGCGTAGTAGTCATTGTGGAAGAAACTGCGTGTTGGGGAGGGGGGAAAAGCTGCGAGGTCAGGCTCGGAGGAACAAAGGCTGTTTTGTACGGACGCCTTGTCTTTTGGGAGAGAATTCTGTCAGTATCGGGTGTGGAGGGCTAGATCTTGGGTTCCTTTCTTTTGACACTCCTTATAGCCGGGAGGGGTTTGCCTGGCCGGCGGCAGTTCCGTATAGTAAAGGGGTGGAAACACAGGGGCGTGCGAGTGACGGAGCGCGATTGAGCGCTTCACATGGTCAAGCAGAGAAGTGGGAAGAGGCCGGCTGGCTTCTTCCTGGTCTTGGGTAGTGGTGCAAGGGCTGGCTGGACTGGAAAAGGCTTCCTACTCAGCCTTTGGAGTAAAGAAAGATGTTAATCGTTCAGTCGTGTCTAACTCTCTTGTACCCCGTGGTCTGTAGCCCGCCAGACTCCTCTGTCCGTGGAATTCTCCAGGCAAGAATAATGGAGTGGGTTGCCATTCCCTTCTCCAGGGGAATCTTCCCCACCCAGGGATCGAACCTTGGTCTCCCACTTTACAGGCCGATTTTACCATCTGAACCACTAGGGAAGCCTGGGGGCGGGGGCGGGGTGGGGGAGACACCTGGTGAGTCAGCTTGCAGTAGGACGGCCTTGGTTGAAGTGATAGCCTGGCATCGTGCGTGATTGTTGTTGTTTAACCTATAGCCGTGTCAAGTGCTTTACTATTGTTCAGTTTGTTGGTTGGCTCGCAAGGTAGATGACTCCTTAAAAAGAAAGTTGGGCTGCTGAGTCATTCGCCCCAGCCGAAGAGGTAATTAGGAACAGCTGGTGCCGGTACGCTCATCACATGCCTCCACTATAAAAGGCCAAGGAGCACTCCAGAAGGGTTGCCTCAGAGGCCTGAAGCTGGGGTAGTGTGTGTGTGTGGATGCAGGTAATCAGTGGGTGAGGTGCCAGCACTCTTAGGAAGCGGCCAAGTAGTGCTGAGGTGGTGTTTAAACACAGAGCAGCCTCGTGACCTACTGCCTGAGAAGTTTGTGCCAGTGAGAGCTAAAACAGAGGAAGAAATGTGCAGCTAGGGGTCACCTCCCAACAGTACTGTAGCAGCAATATTCATTTCTCTTACTGCACTCAGGGTTTGTTTGTTTCCCTGTGGTTTTGCTGTTGTGTGGTGTATACATCTCAGAAAATGCGCTTTATCTGTTCTTCATAAAGATTTCTTTAGGAGAATGCCATAGGAGCCTGCCTCTTGGTTTTTGTGGACCGTGGCTTTTCAGGCACACAGTAGTAGTTTCTGGTGGCGGAGAGGAGAACGTGGGCGGAATTAACAGGTCTCTTTGGGTCAAGTCTAGAAAGCGCTGACTGATGGAAGACAAACCATATGGCTGTCTGACTTATTGTCTTAAGAGTGATGACACTGGTGCCTTTCCAAGTTGGATCGTTACTTCTTGCTTTAAAAAGGAGCCCAAGACCCAAGCATACAGTCCCTATTGTCTACAAAGTTTAGGGATGGGAAATGTGAACTGGGAGCAGCTGGCCCTTATCTGTGGTCACAAGAATGAATCTTTTTTTCTTTTTGATGGGCTTTTATTTAAGATATTTTGTAGTAGAAAATGGTGCTTTATGTTTGCAACTAGGAGAGATTAGAAATCATGAATTTTTAGGGATTTGGGCTTCTAAGGTGGGTGTCAGATGATTCATTTGGAAGAAAATAATAAGCCCTTGGTTTTTTTTAAACATCACTTCTATAACATAAGAAAGACATTAATTTTCAAGGTACAGACTAACAGTAGTACATGCATGTTTTATAACGTAGATTTTTTTGCATGCCCCCCCTCCACCCCATTGGGAACATAAAGAGTTTGTTAATCACTGTTAATAGTCTTCTTTCAACAACTAGGGTGTGTGTGTGTGTGTTTTTTTTTTATTTGTGATTTTTTCTTAAAAGCTGTCATTCTTTTAGATGTTCTTAATTTATTTTTATTTCACATGTTGTTTTTTTTTAATCCTGTCTATTAAAGATTTAGAAGCTTGAGGGTACATTTCATCATTACATTGTTGATGTTGAGAATGGAAAGAACAAAAAATGCAGAGTTGCCCATTACCTATGATACCATGTATTTTGAATTTGGAGACAAGTCAGGAGGTTGGTTTGTTTCATGGATAGGATCTGAAGTGTAGTAATAAGTGAAAGAGTATAATGGGACCACTGGAAAATAATCTGCACACTGGAGTATAATTTGTATGTAACATATTCTTTGAAAAATTACTCTGTGCTGTTATTCCTCGAAGTCTGCATTTTTAGGGGGCCAAGTTTACAAGGGCCCCCTTTAACAAGGATTAAGAAGATTACATATTGAGCAGATCATTGGAAAGTGGCATTTCTCCCCTTAGGAGAATGTGATTTACTCAGAAAGTCAGCCTTCTAGGCATGCTGGGGGATGGTGAGTATTTACCATTCAGTTAAAATCTTGTAGGCCGTATGCCTTTTGCACTGTGAGAAATGATGTTGAAAACCCCTTAAAATGGCCAGTTGTCAGAGATTCTCATCACAATGCTGATCCTCTCCAAGACTTAGGTTTAAGGAATCATCTCTTCCTCCCAGCTTTCTGACTAGTGTTCTGTTAATGTTGGAATCGTCCTAACCCTAAACACAATTTCCTGAGGCTTCTACATAGGAGACATAAGAGACGAAGGTTGGGAAGATTTCCTGGCGAAGGGACTGGCAACCCGTTCCAGTATTCTTGGCTAGAGAATCTGCATGGACAGAAGAGCTGTACAGTCCGTGAGTCACAAAGAGTTGGACATGACTTAGTACACGCATGCACGCACTACTAAATGGTGTATTTTATATGGTGGAATGGATGACTTATGAAACTATTTTAATTTAAAAAAATACACCAAATAAGGTAATCTGCCCAAGCCCAAGGTATGGGTAATTTGAGTGCTAATTGCCAGAATCCGGGCCCCTTGGAAAAAGCAAATGTTTCCTGACTGCAGATAAAGCAGAGTTGTACACCCACCATGAAACCTGGGCTTCTGGCTGCCATAGTATTGACAGAAGTGAAGTGGTGGGTCTGATCACTGTAGAGCTGACGGAGAAGCAGTAAGCAGAGTTACTGAAAGTGAGTCACCTAAAGCCAGACTGCTGAAGGTCAAGTTCTTGCTCCGTTACTTACCTGCCATGAAGCTTCAGACAGTTTGCTTCACTTAGTCATGTCTGCTTTTCTCATCTGTAAAATGGGATGATGATAATATAATCTGCCTCATAGAGGTGGTTGCAGATGAAATACATTAATGTGTGTTAAGTGGTTAGAACAGTGCTGCTGCTGCTGCTAAGTCGCGTCAGTCGTGTCCGACTCTGTGCGACCCCATAGACGGAAGCCCACCAGGCTCCTCTGTCCCTGGGATTCTCCAGGCAAGAATACTGGAGTGGGTTGCCATTTCCTTCTCCAATGCATGAAAGTGAAAAGTGAAAGTGAAGTCGCTCAGTCTTGGCTCCATGGTAACCATCAATATGGTTGGTTGTTATTGTCTGTTCTTTAGTTCATTGAAGTACTTGATTACAGTCTCATCTTGCCACCTCCTTGAGCTGCTTTCAACCATGGATCAGAGGAGAGATTGAAGAGAAGCGCGTGGGTGTGCCGCGCATGGCTGCTGCTGGGAGAACAACTCAAGTGAACATCCTGACAAATCGCTAGCGGCATCTCAGAAACCGCTTCTGAGGGCAAAGAGCACAGGACATGGCTTTTTATTAAAGGGATCAGCCGATTAAACAGTCTCAGCCAAATGCTGTAGAGGCAGTTATAACAGTTAATTGGAATTGGCTTTTTAATAGATGAAAACACCTGCCATCCTGCATCTAATCTATTTATTCCTCCCTTTATGGTTGAGGATGCTGTGGTCTGGCAGGTTAGTAACCTGTCCAGTCTCTTCCTGCTTATTAACATCAAGACAGAACTGATTTATTATATTGATTCTCATTTAAGGCTTGTATGTCGTGAACATTTGCAAGGTAAATTTACCTGCCAATTACATCTCGGTGTACTTTTTAAAAATAACATCCCTGTATTAGTATAGAAAGGTATCGATGATGAACAGTGGATATATTTAGCACATAGCTTCTTGCATGTATCAGTAGTTCAGAAAGGTCATGTCAAAGGTTTTGACCATCCTTTTGACTAGAATATGTCAGTTTCTTACTGATAATGATATGTGTCTTCTATTTTATCTCCATGGAACATTGAATGTGGTTTGGCTATGTGAGTTAGTAAACTGTCAGATGCTGCATTAGTGTGGTATAATGTGGATTCATTTTAGTTCTGTGTTTTGGAAATTGGGAATTTTCGGAAGAGTGAAAGAGAAAACAGTGTTTGCTGCACTCTTAAGTTACTTGAAATGTGTACCAAATTAAAACTCTTGATCATTGAGAATTCTGCTTTCTGTTTCCATCATGGGTGTGAGGATTGAGGAAGCAGCTGGATTTAAATCATTCTTTTAGTTCATCTCCTAAGATAGAAAGAAAATTTATCTTGTGACTTCTTTGTCCTTGTAATTGACTTAGGATTAGATTGGGCAAAATATAATTTGGGTTGTCTGGCTACTATTCTCCTTTAATATGATCACTCCTCTAGAACCGATCCTTTGTGTTATTGAGGATCAGGGCCAGTTTAGAGAATATTAATAGCATCATAAAAATTGTCCCCAAGCAAATGTAAGGAACAAAGACAGAGCGGCTTCCAGGATCTTGGTTGTTAACGACTGTCCTAGAAGCCCAGCGGGCATGCCATGGAGTCAGCAGGCTGCTGGCTCCTTTCTCAGTACTGACACCGTTTAGAGAATGTTACCTCTATGCAGCTGAAGCTCTGTGCAAGTTGTCCTTTTGAAAAATAAACGTAAGTCATTTTCTTAATGGCTTAACAAACTTGGTAATCAAAGGATATTTTTGTAAGGAAATGACAGCCCCCGGGTGCTATCTGGTAAAGCCGTTTTTACTTTGTCATTTCTTAGATTGGGTCTTAGTCATCATGGTCAGCTGCACTCCATTTCCCCATCCCCCGTTGAAGTCAAATCACATTAAAAAGCACTTTATATGGTGGGGTCATTTTTCCCATTCGTTTGTAGCCTGGACATTGGTAGTATCCCCCTTCTAAGGTTATAGACTAACCATGGTATGCATATAGGGAATGTCTTGCCTTCTCCTTCTGCCTCCCTCTTCCCCAGCACACACACTGGTCTCTCTTTTTACTGACTGGTCAGCCTCTAGGATTCTCAAGGGAGATGTTTTAAGGAGGTGACCTCCTAGGACCCTGTTGGAATGGTACGACCCATCCACTTCACTTCCTAGTTACTGCTATCTTCATATCCTTAATACCTTATTCTCCTCAAAAGTGTGCCAACGTCTTTTGGAAGTCAGTTAAATCAGTGAGGAGACGTACTTGTCCTTCAGAGAGTTTGCTATAAAATGGGCAGCTACAAAAGATTTACTAATCTTTCAATGAATTGTTTAGGTTTCAATGATTAAGTTGTCTTTTTGGAGTAAGCGGGGTTTGGTAAGATCAGTAATTTCATCACTGATTTCATTAGTATTTTGCACTGTTTTATAAACTATGGTTGTCAGATCTTGGCCCAAGACACTTTTCATTTTCAGAGTATCTTGTTGTTCAGTCTCAGTTATGTCCAGCTCTTTGCGACCCCATGGACTGTAGCACATCAGGCTTCCCTGTCCTTTACCATCTCCTGGAGCTTGCTTAAACCCATGTCCATTGAGTTGGTGATACCATTCAACCATCTCATCCTCTGTCGTCCCCTTTTCCTTTTGCCTGCAGTCTTGCCCAGCATCAGGGGCTTTTCCAATGAGTTGGCTCTTCGCATCAGGTGGCCAAAGTGTTGGAGCTTCAGCACCAGTCCCTCCAATGAATATTCAGGATTGATTTCCTTTAGGATTGAGTGATTTGATCTCCTTGCAGTCCAAGGGACTCTCAAGAGTCTTCCCCAATACCACAGTTCCAAATCATCAATTCTTCGGTGCTCAGCCTTCTTTATGGTCCAGCTCTCACATCCATACATGACTACTGGAAAAATATCTAGTGTCTCTTTATTTACTGTTTTTCTGAGGAGTGTTCCCAGCATGGCCCAGGACTCTTCTATTTATTACTAAAATTAGAAAGGGAAGTAAAAAAGCCATTGCCCTTTTAATCAGTTCTTTCACACTCGGAAGTGACTTTTGAAGTAGGAAAGCATTTTTGCTTAACTGAGTAGCGTTCTTTGCTTACATCCCTTCATTCCTAGTTGTCACACCAAAGGAAGTGCTGGGTAGGGCTGAATCTGGAACTGCCACCAACTTTGCCTGCTTCGTTGTCTCTTGGACTGTTGCAAGTACAGTTTAAGCTCTAGATGTGTTTCTTTGGTTTTTGTGTGTGTGTGCACGTGCACACTTGGCCTTTGAGGCGTGCCAGTTGTCACTGGTCAGATTCGTTGCCAGCTCCAGGCCCCGGGAGGGCTGGGACGCCCCTTCCTCCCTGGCGCAGGGTGGCAGCAGTGCTGACCAGTGGCAGAGTCGCCCAGATCCTGGCATGCCTTCCCGCCGTTGGTTCTGAGCTACTGGTGTGGAAATGCCCTCCCCTCTGCTACTGAGTTAACTCTGACCAGCCCTCTGATTCCTGAAGAGTAATGAAGAATGTGTCTTCAGCTTTCAAGGCATTTTGCTCTCTTGTCTTCTGTGCACTTGTCCTTCCCAGCTTAACACACACAAAGGCATATTCTGATGTGTGTAGATCGTAGGGTTGCTACACTCATTTCAACATTCGGGATATTCCTGTTTGTTAGGCATTGGATTTCCATTTCATTTATGAAACAAATATTTGTGCTTTATATGCCAGGAACTTTTCTAGATATTGGCAGTGTTTTCAGAGATTATAATCTGCAGGCAAACCATTACTGTAGCGTGTGTTCATTGTCAAAATAGCAACGTGTCAAATGTGCCTTGAAAACGTAGGATAGATGAAGCTTAAGTTTTGGGAAATTAAAAAGCCTGGGAATGTCAATGATGAGTGCATAGTTTAGTGGAGGAAACAGCTTGTTTTGACAGCTTTTTTGAGAAGAGTAGAGAAGAGAACGGTTTTAGTAGGGGGAGGTTGGGTCAGAAAGATGTGTCTGTGTGTATATGTTTTTAAAAGTAAGGTCAGTGAGAAAAAGTAGAAAATGCAGGATATGTGTTTATTTTGCCCACAGCTGGTTCCTCTTATGGTTGCAAGATGACTGCCACAAGTTCAAGTGTACAAGTAAGTATGACTAAGTTTCTTGGAAGAAGACTTTTTTTTTCTGTGATGTCTATCAGTGATAAAAGCCTTTCCTGAAGACCTCATAGTAGATTCCACCCCAGCCTCTCCCTCTGTTGAGTCAGCATTGCATAAGTTTATGCCTAAACCAGTCAGTGTCAAGGGAAGGGCTACCACAGTGACTGGTTGAAATGGATTGTGATTCGTCTTACGTTGGGACTAGGGTTTGCTACCCCCAGAAACTCATGGCCTCAGGTGGAGTAGACTTGTACGCACAATCAGGATTTGGTTAGAAAATGAGGGGGGCAAATGATAGCTGGATGGCCCAAAAGGTGCTTGCCTGCTACTTCTACCAACACTGTAGGCAGACAGGTACTTTTATTTTTTTAATTGGAGTATATTTGCTTTACAGTGGGAGTATATTTCTGCTGGACAGCAAAGTGAATCAGCTGTATGTACACATATATCCTTTACCTCTTAAGCCGCCCCCTCCCCCAAGCCCCACCAATCCACCCCTCTAGGTCATCGCAGAGCACTGAGCTGAGCCCCCTGTGTTACACAGCAGCCTCCCACTAGCTATCTGTTTTACACATGGTAGCATATAGATGTCATTGCTACTCTGCAGACACATACTTCTGAGAAGAGAGAGAATATGTGGTTGTCTTTGGATTTGAGGTTTTAGGTAACTTTTTCCCCCTCTTATTTCCTACTGTGATCAAGTATTATTTTTACAATCAGATCACATGAATGTTTTATTTTAATGTGATTTAAAAGTTGTGAAAATTTGCCCATTCTACCCCAAAAATTAGGTGTAGAAGGAATATATTTCTTTCGGTCCTCTGAACAGTTCTACAGTTCTCTGTGATCCTCCTCCTGCTTGCAGGGAAAGGAGAATACATAACTGTGTCTTGTAGCTTCTGATCGTATCTAACCCAAGAGGATACACTCTGTCTTGGCCTCTGTAGGGCACGGCCACCTGTGATGTCTGTGGCTCTTGTGAGTGGTGAGGCTAGTCCGGCTTGGGTAGTTGGTTCATTGTCTGGATTGGCCAGGACCCTTTGGAATCACATCCTTGAATCTGGGATACAAACAGATCCGTCAGCCCCTCTTTACACACTCCTTCTCGGAGGGAAAGCTGTCCTGTGGTTAGCTTATTTGCCATACCTTTCAGACTTGAGAATTAATCCCACTGCAGTTCTGCAGTTCTGCAGTGTTTGTGTTACACTCTAGACTGTCACAGCACTCTGGTATGTGTTCAGAGGACTTCTTCATTCTTGTTCCTTCTTCTCAGTCCCAGGTTTTGGTGCTTTGTTTGGGCCTCCCTAGTGGCTCAGATGGTAAAGAATGTGTCTGCAGTGTGAGAGACCTGGGTTTGATCCCTGGGGTGGGAAGATCCCCTGGAGGAGGGCGTGGCAACCCACTCCAGTACTCTTGCCTGGAGAATCCCCATGGGCAGAGGGGCCTGATGGGCTACAGTCCTTGGGGTCACAAAGAGTCAGACACGACTGAGCAACTAAGCACAGTGCACAGCACAGCCCTTCCCATAGGAAGGGCAAACAAATAGCATAAGTAAAGAAACAGCTAGTGTTGTAAATTCATCATATAGAGAGTAACTGCTAATAGGTTTTTTCCCCTAATCGAGAATAATGAATGGCTGTGATAGATGGTTAGGAGAGGCTTCTGAAATGGTATTACTTTTTTGGGTAGAATTTAGAAAGACAGTACTGCCAAGACACTTTCCATCTCAGATGAAAAACAATAGTATTTGCCTAGTCAGTTGTTCCTCAAATAATATTTGAACCTAGGAATATTTCAGCTTTTTAAAAATAGACCTCAAATTAATATTACTTAGCTGAGTAAATCTTGGGATTATATGTTGGAAAGTAGCTCTTTGAAGGCTAGGTGGAAAGTCTACAGTTCAGTATTTTCCATTTTAGCGATGTTAATTTTGACTTCCAAGTTAACATCAATAATGAGAAACAGATTTTAAAATTTTAGTTGTAGCTATGTTTATTGAGATACCTAGCACTGTACTGCCTACCAGGGATTAGTGGATTGGTTATCTTTAAATAAAGCATTTCAATTTAGTACCTCTACTAAAATTAGAAAGTTTCATATCTGTGATTCATATTATAATTGCTTTACTGCAGCTGCAGTGGTGGTGGTTGGTGGTGTTAGTTGCTAAGTTGTGTCGGACTCTTGTGACCCTGTGGACTGTAGCCCGGCAGGCTCCTCTGTCCATGGAATTTTCCAAGCAAGAGTGGGTAGCCATTCCCTTCTCCAAAGGATCTTCCCTACCTAATGACTGAACCTGGGTCTCCAGCATTGCAGGCAGATTCTTTATCAACTGAGCCACTAGGGAAGACCAGCTATAACTGCTGCCTTATATAATTAACATTGTTACTTAATGTTTTTTCCTCTTAATCCGTTTTTTTTTTTTTTGACTCAGATTTATTAGGAGTCGGCATGAGAAGGTGTTTCTGGAATGGTTGGGAATTTCAGGGGCCGATTTTCTGTGGTTTGCTTGTGTTTTCAGTTGCTTTGCATACTATATTTGTCAAGTCTTAGACCTACAGAAGGTCATTCTGACCGAGGTCTAGTTTTAAGGCTTTCACTTCCTCTAGGCAGTCAGAAATTATGTAAATCACGGCTATAATTTTTACAGCTTGAAAACAAATGCTGTGAATATTTCATTATGAATGTAGGACAGGAACACTTATTCTGTATTGAAAGTAACTTTTGGTGAAATATCTCCAGCATTGTGTCCTTCTTTTAAATTTCTACGGATATTTCATTGGGTATAACGACTTTGGTTTAAGTTCAGCCTAGTTTAGTGTCAGATTCTTTTTAATGATCTATGAGAGTTTTAATGATCTATGTAATTCAAGAAGTGTTGATCAGAAATTAACAAACCGAATATTACATAATAAGGGGAAATGTCTACTCCCTAAATGTCCTTTTAATCTTTGTCTAATGTTCTCATCACATGCAGAGGACACTCGAGGCATTTCCCTCTATTCTTTGTTTTCTTCCTCATCACTTTTACCCATGTCCTCAACACATCACTATATAGATCATGTAATATGAATTGAAATGTAATATTTCAATTACATTGAGGAAGACCTTTTAACCTTACAATACTACCTTCTCAGGACTTCAGTGTCCTCATCTGTAAGGGAAGTGTGTTGTATTGGATGAATGTCATCTTTTAGTTGGGAATTTTTGGGTCTTTGAGATTATCCATTCTTTTGAGCAGACTTGTGTAATCTTAATATACTTTCTTTTTATTTTGTTTCGATCATTACTAGGCTTACTCATACTTTCATTTTTAGAGGTTCCGGAATCTCTGTATTTTGTAGCTTAACTTTTGGGGTTTGTAGAACCTTGGAAAATGTAGTTTTCTTTTGGTCACTTGCATAAAGTTGGGAGTAATAACGATAAGTCTTATGCCAGGCACTGTGCTTTAAATGCAGCCAACCATTCAGTCCTTGACGTAAGTGTTGGTGGTGTTTTCCTTATGGGGAACCTGTAGGGTGAGGTTAGGGATCTTAGAGATAACACTGTTGGAAATATCTGCATTACCTTAATTCTATGCCACTACTTGTTCTTTACAGTATCATGCTGCTGGTGGTGCTGAAATGGATTTCTTTTGCATTTCATAATTCTTTGTATTTTGTGTGTAACTTTATCTTTTCAAAGGCCTTTGGGACACATGTAGGGCAGGACTCCCCACTTAAGTCACAAGGATGTGCATTTGCCTGTGCTTACAGAGCTAGAATGGACTTGATGGACCTTTTCTACTTATTTTCCTGTAACAAGGTCTTCTTTTCCCACATCAAAGCATCTTTAAAATTTCTATGAAATTTAATTATTTTGTAATTACTATGAAGATATCAGTGGAGCCTGATTTAAAACAGTGTTTTAGAGTTACCCATGAATTTTCTGGGCAGTGATAAATCAGTATCTACTGATGACTGGAGAAAATATCCATTATAAAGGGGGAAAAAGTAACTGACATTCCTTGGGAGCCCGAAAGACAACTGAAATGGAACTGCTTTTTTTTTCTGAAGGCACATATTTTTGTTTATAGTTTGTCTGTTTGAACATAATATGTGTTTATAGTTAAGAATTTGAAGGCAGAAACAGGGAAAAATTACCTAAACGTAACCATTGTCAATATTTTGATATATATATCCTAGCTGGAGGTCGAGGAACCAAGGTTTGTGGACTTGTTCAGTGTGAGATGTCTGCTAGACACATACAGCTGGTAATTTGAGTATGCAGTTGGATATGTGAGTACAGAGTTCGAGAATAGGCGAGATTGGACCAAATGTGAATATGAGAGTATACAGCAAGTCCATCAGTGATCTGCGCTGTGGGTCTGGATGAATTCTCGTAGGGGGTGTTACAAAGAGAAGGAGCGATGGGAGGACCAAGTCCTGGTTCCTCAGCTCTTAGAGCTCTGGAGGAGAAGGAGAACTCACCAGGTTGACAAGGGGCTGCTTGTGAGGAGATAAACCAGAAGGCCGTGGTATCCAGGAAGCCAAATGAAGCAAGGATTTCAGGGAGGGAATGATCAACCTGGTCAGTGTTGCTAAGATGCTGTCTGAGAAGATTCAAAATTTCGTATTTGGCGATGTGAAGGCCACTGATCCTCACAGAGTAATTCCCAGGGAGTGGAGGGGAGAAGGCTTGATTTTAGTGGGCTCAAATGGAGAGAGGAAAGAGTTGGGAGAGAGGGAAGTGGAGACAGCGTGAATATAAATAGGTTTTTTTTTGAGGAGGTTTACCATAAAGGCCTCCTCCCCAGGTGGTGCAGTGGTAAAGACCACTTGCTAATGCAGGAGATGCAAGAGACGCAGGTTTGATCCCTGGGTTGGGAAGATCCCCTGGAGAAGTGAATGACAACCCACTCCCATGTGCTTGCCAGAGAAATCCCATCGACAGAGCAGCCTGAGGTGCTCTAGTCCGTGGAGTCGCAAAGAGTCGGACACGACTGCCCGCAGCACAGCAACACTATAAAGGAGAGTGGTAAAGTTTACTGTGGTTCGAAGGACGTGTGGAGGGTCAAGAAATTTTAAGAGCCATTGCAGTATTTTTGTATAACAATGGAAATGTTGTGTATTCCTCTTTTTCTCATAATTTTCCTTGATGAGACTGCAGAAGCTTGTCAGTTTTATTGATCTCCTTAAAGGATCAGCTTGTGGTTTAAATCATCAATGTTATCAAAAGTAGCTGCCAGATTTTGTTATGTGAGTGGTTTTCTTGGCAGAAATACAACAGATTTCAGAGAATCAGTGTTCTCAGTTCAGGCGCTCAGTCGTGTTTGACTCTTTGCGACCCCATGGACTGCAGCACGCCAGGCTTCCCTGTCCATCACCAACTCCCAGAGCTTGCTCAAATTCATGTCCATTGAGTCAGTGATGCCATCCAACCATCTCATCCTCTGTCGTCCCCTTCTCCTCCTGCCTTCAGTCTTTCCCAGCATCACAGTCTCTTCCAGTGAGTCAGTCAGGCAGTTTAACAGCTTATTTCCCTAAAGGATACCCTTAAATTTTTAAAGAATTTATTTGAATTGATATCTTTGTCAATATATAATTTTAAACAGTATGTATAACATTGTTCCCAAACAAGAAATCTTACTATATTTTTCTTCCATGTATGTCTCCTAGTTTTGACAAAGTAATCTAAGATTTTGGTTAAAGATAGATTTTTCTCTTTATCAAATTCCATTTCTATTTGAGGAATCTTTAAAAAGTTGCAACAAGAAAGCTAAGCTATCAGCAGTTTAGACTTTAACTGAGTTTCACTTTTTTGTTTATTGTCTGAACATCTTTTAGGTTTATATTTTTGCAAAGTATTGCACGGTTTTAATTTAAAGCAGTCTTGTCTATCGCACACCTAGTTTGGCTCCAGAGATAATATTCACCTGCTCGTTTCTGCTGTTTAACGTTCTTTGGTGGTTACCTCTGTCTCTTTAGTTTGTTTATGCCCTCATTATATTTATGAACCTAAGATGTTATCTGTTTGCAGATAACAGTATTTAAGGCAGTATCTTTTGACTCAGTGTAAGTCATAAAGAAATACTGCTTTTCCTTTGGGTTCTGTCTGATTTTATCTCACCTCGTCCCCTTTATTTGTCAAGGTTAATAACATTTCATTTAATAACCATGATTAAGTCTCCCATTATTTGTTCTGAAAAAATGAAAACCAGTTAGCAGTGTTCATGTTATTATACCTGTGTCAATATTGAACACTGGAAAGCTAAGTAACATGCTATTGAATTTCTCTCCTTACAATTTCAAGGTCACCGGATGCCACTCAAAAACATTTATTTTTTATTGAAATATAGTTGATTTACAATGTTGTGTTAGTTTCAGGTGTGTAGCAAAGTGATTCAGATACACACACACATATTCAGTTATTTAATAGATTATTTGAGAATATTGAATACAATACCCTGTCCTATATAGTACATCCTGGTTGGTTTTCTGTGTAGTAATGTGTATATGTTAATCCAAAACTCCTGGTTTATCCCTCTCCCTGCCCCTCCTTTCCCCTTTCGTAAGCATAAGTTTGTTTTATAAGTCTGTGGATCTATTCCTATTTTATATGTAAATTTATGTGTCTTTATTTTAAGATTTCACATATAAGTGATATTGTATGATATTTGTCTGGTTTACCTAGTATGATACTATTTAGGTTCATACTTGTTGCAAATGGTATTATTTCATTCTTTTTTTTAAGGCTGAGTAATATTCCATTGGGGGTGTGTGTGTATATATACACATATATAACAGACACACACACACACACACCACATCTTTATCTGTTTATCTGTCGATGGATATTTAGGTTGCTTCAGTGTCTTGGTTATTGAAAGTAGTGCTGCAGTGAACGTTGGGGTGCATGTATCTCTTTAAATTATGGTTTTCTCTGGGATAAAGATTGTCAGATTGTATGGTAGCTCTGTTTTTAGTTTTTAAAGGAACCTCCATGCTGTTCTCCACAAGTGACTATATGAATTTACATTCCCACCAACACTGAAGGAGGGTTCCTTTTTCTCCACACTCTCTTCAGCATTTATTATTTGTAGATTTTTTGATGATGGCCCTTCTGACTAGTGTGAGGTGATACCTATTATAGTTTTGATTTGCATTTCTCTTAATTGTTTGTGATGTTGAGCATCTTTCATGTGCCTCTTGGCCATCTGTATGTCTTCTTTGGAGAAATGTCTGTTAGGTCTTCTGCCTGTTTTTTTGATTGGGTTGTTCGTGTTTTTGATATTAAGCTGTATGAACTATTTGTGTTTTGGAGACTAATCCCTTGTTGGTTGCATCATTTGCAGTATTTTTTCCCATTTGTAGATTGTCTTTTCGTTTGTTTAATGTTTCCTTTGCAGTGCAAAAGCTTTTAACTTTCATTAGGTCTTATTTGTTTTTTGTTTTTGTTTTATTTCCATTACTCTGGGAGATGAATTTAAAAAGATATGCTCTAATTTTTGTCACAGAGTGTTCTGCTTGTGTTTTCCTCAGAGTTTTATAGTATCCAATCTTAAATTTAGGTCTTTAATCCATTTTGCATTTATTTTTGTGTATGGTGTTAGAGAATGTTCTAAGTTAATTTTACATTGAGCTGTTCAGTTTCCCTAGCACCACTTACTGAAGAGACTCTTTCTTCTCTTTTGTCTGCTTTGTCATAGATTAATTGACCATAGGTGCATGGTTTATTTCTGTGTTTTCTCTCCTGTTCCATTGATCTATATTTTTGTTTTTGTGCCTGTACTGTACTGCATTGAATACTGTAGCTTTGTATTATAGTCTGAAGTCTGGGAGCCTGACTGCTCCAGCTCTGTTTTTCTTTTTCAAGGTTGCTTTGGCTATTCAGGGTCTTTTATGTTTACAAAAACATTTCTAACATCAAATTGAAATAATCACTAACAATTATGGAACACTGGTGTGTGTCAGTCGCTCAGTCATGTCCAACTGGTGTGTTGGACCACACACTGGTCTGTTCAGTTCAGTCGCTCAGTCATGTCCAACTCTTTGCAACCCCATGAATCGCAGCACGCCAGGCTTCCCTATCCATCACCAATTCCTGAAGTTCACTCAGACTCACATCCATCGAGTCAGTGATGCCATCCGCCATCTCATCCTCTGTCATCCCCTTCTCCTCCTGCCCCCAATCCCTCCCAGCATCAGAGTCTTTTCCAGTGAGTCAACTCTTTGCATGAGGTGGCCAAAGTACTGGCGTTTCAGCTTTAGCATCATTCCTTCCAAAGAACACCCAGCACTGATCTCCCTTAGGATGGACTGGTTGGATCTCCTTGCAGTCCAAGGGATTCTCAAGAGTCTTCTCCAACACCACAGTTCCAAAGCATCAATTCTTCGGCACTCAGCTTTCTTCACAGTCCAACTCTCACATCCATACATGACCACAGGAAAAACCATACCCTTGACTAGACGGATCTTTGTTGGCAAAGTAATGTCTTTCCTTTTGAATATGCTATCTAACTTTCTTTCCAAGGAGTAAGCATCTTTTAATTTCATGGCTGCAGTCACCATCTGCAGTGATTTTGGAGCCTCTGCCCAATAAAGTCTGATACTGTTTCCACTGTTTCCTCATCTATTTCCCATGAAGTAATGGGACCAGATGCCATGATCTTAGTTTTATGAATGTTGAGCTTTAAGCCAACTTTTTCACTCTCTTCTTTGACTTTCATCAAGAGGCTCTTTAGGTCCTCTTCACTTTCTGCCATAAGGGTGGTGTCATCTGCATATCTGAGGTTATTGATATTTCTCCCGGCAATCTTGATTCCAGCTTGTGTTTCATCCAGCCCAGTGTTTCTCATGATGTGCTCTGCGTATACGTTAAGGTATATTATTTCATTTGATCCTCCCAGCAGAGTCGGACAGGACTAAGTGACTGAACAACAACAACGTGAAGTACTGTTCTTGTCCCTTCTCCCCTCCCTCCAAAAAAAAGAATTGATAGAGGTATGTAATTTGCCCACTGGCAGGGTTGTCCTCCAGTTATAAAATACTGTTCCATGCTCTCCACCTCTGGTGATCTCTAGAGCACACAGCGACCATATTTGCAAGGTTATGAGAGAGTTAGTCTTAGGTGTGTCCTCTGATGATTAATCTCTGTCCTTCTTTATCTCTAGTCCCTGATTGTGCAGTCTTATAGATGTCTGGGGCAAATACTTTGAAAGTGGTGTAGGAATGAAGGTACCCTTGGAAAAGGCTGAGTGGATTTGGGAATTTTACTCTTTAGGGGGAACTGTTGGAAATTTTCACTGTGCTTTTTCTTTTCACTTTCCCTTTGAGTATCTTGTAGGAGTCCTGAGTTAACTGGCATCGTAATTACTGCACCTCCCTTTTGCCCATCAGTTGCCTATCTTAGAAAACCTATAGTTAATGTCATATTTCATAATGAAATATTGAACATTTTCTTTACAGGAGAATAAGGCAAGGATGCCCTTTCTCGCCACTCTCACTACCGAATCATTGCAGTAAGGGGGAAAAAAGTGTAAAGATGGAAAGAAGTAAAACTATCTCTATATGCAGATGGCATGATTGTAGAAAATACTAAGGAATCTACAAAGAAACAGATCTAATAAGTAAGGTTGTGGAGAATTCAAGGTTAATATTTAAAAACATCAATTTTATGTCTATATTATCAAAGAGAACCAGAAAGTAAAGTTTAACAAACAAATCCATTTATAGTAACTATTAAAAAAAAAACCCAAAATACTTGAGAAGTTTAACAAAAGATGTACAAGATCTCTTTCCTAAGAAACTTCAGAATAAGGCTGAGAGAATTAAGGAAGACCTAAGTAAATGGGGAGATATGCCGTGTTCATGCCTCAGAAGACTCAGTTTGTTAGATGGCAGTTCTCCCAAAATTGTTGTTTAGATTCACTGCCATTTTGATCAAAATTCTGATGGCCCTTTCAGCTTAAGAAGAAGACAGTCCAGTTAAAAATGGCTAGAATAATTGGACAGACATTTTACAGAAAAAGATATACAGATGGCTAGCCTGGTGGGCTGCCATCTCTGGGGTCGCACAGAGTCGGACACAACTGAAGCGACTTAGCAGCAGCAGCAGCAGCAGCAGCGGCAACAAGCGTATATAGAGATGCTCAACAGTGTCAGCCACCAAGAAATGCAACGAGAGCCACAGCGCTGCTGTTAAATTGTCCATTCGGGTTCAACTCTTTGCAGCCCCAGGGGACTGCAGCATGCCAGGCTTCCCTGTCCTTCACTGTCTCCTGCTGTATCACTGTATATTTGTTAGGATAGCTAAGATTAAAAAGACTGACATTACCAAGATTGGTGAGAATGTGTAGCACCTGGAGTTCCCACACACTGCTGGTAGCAAGAAAAGGATACAGTTACACTGGAAAAGTATTTAGCAGTTTCAAGAAGTTAAACAGAAACTCACCATATCACTCAGCTTCTCCACTTCTAGGTATTTAGTTACCCAAGAGAAATAAAGTATATGTCTGTGAAGATGTTCCCTGAAGCTTTATTAGAGCAACCCTGAAACTGGAAACAGTCCATCTTTATTATGGGCTTCCCAAGTGGCACTAGTGGTAAAGAACTTGCTGGCCAGTGCAGGTAGACCTGAGACACAGGTTTGATCCATCAGGAAGATCCCCTGGAGGAGAGTATGACAACCCACTCCAGTATTCTTGCCTGGAGAGTCCCATGGACAGAGGAGCCTGGTGGGCTACTGTCCGTGGGGTGGCAAAGAGTCGGCCACGACTGAAGTGACTTAGCACACAAGCACACATCTTTATTATAATAAATAGTGCATCCACAGTTAAATGGGTAAAGATATGGTGATATGTACATATAATGGAACACTGTTCAGCAAGAAAGAACCCAAACATGGAATGTATGCATCCTGATTGTCATTAAACCGAGTGAAAGAAACCCAAGGCCAAAGTGTGTTCTGTTTACATGAATAGAATGTGTTATTCTGTTTACACAAAAATCATGGAAAATGCACACCGATCGACAGTGACATAAAAGCAAATCATTGGTTACCTGGGACCCAGGGGACCAGGGGAGGAGAGGCCTCCAGGAGGCATATGGAATTTTGAGAAGTGGTGGAACTTTATCCTGATTGTGGTGGTGGTTTCATCCAAACATACAAGTATCAAAACTCACTGAATTCTGTATTTTAAATTTGAAACTCATTGCGTTCATTCAGTGTAAATCCTGCCTCTTAGTTGGTAAATAAAATAGTGAGCGACAAGTGCATGATAGACAATGTATAATTCAGTAAATAGGCCGTATTGGTATGAGCCAATTCTAGTTGCTAGTTCTTGTTTTCAAAACGTAGTCATACTCCATTGATATATAACAGTCCCATTAAGAATCGAATAGCTGCCGCATGTGTTACACAAATCAGAGGCTTCATTGTTTCTTTGATTCGTTGTAGTAAGAGGCTATAACTAGTAAGAAAAATCTGTTGCTCTTCCTTTCGTTCTGGAACTTGGATTTCCTATGTTCTTTCTTCTTTTGTTGATGTCCTTGAGTCTCTAAGGCATGTCGGACTCTTTGTGACCCCAAGGACTGCAGCACGCCAGGCTTCTCTGTCCTTCCCTGTCTCCCAGAGTTTCCTCAAATTCATGACTTTGAGTCAGTGGTGCTATTCTCCTATATTCCCCTTCCAATTAATTGAACATTATGGTTAAACGAGAATTGACCAGAAAATAGTTTTTATTTGAAGTCTTACTGCAGATAGTTTAGGAACTGCCCACATTCCTGTGTTAGTTGATTATAGTGATCATTGTCATGTCTTTCACTCCAAGGTATCATTTTCATTTCAAACATTTCCAGGCTATATTCTTCTTAAATGTGTGGACTGTCTTGTGTGTGTGTGTTTTCACGGCAACAGTCTGCTATATGACACAGGTGGGCACTTGCAGAAAGAACATTTGTCATCCTTAAGTGAAAGATGAAGGATGTCTGGATGATGGTCCTTCTCTCTTATATGAGTCCTTGGTGTTAGGTTACTTCCCATGCCCTTCTACACTGAGAATTAAAAAACAACCAAGTTGTGAGACTTTTCACTGAAATGAATAAAAGTCTAGCTCTTCTCTGCACAGGGAACTTCATCTTCATTCTGAATTTCTGTTCTGAAGCATTATAGATCTGGTTCCATGATGGAATATTCACCTCAGGATTTTAAAAGTTTGTATATATTTTTAGATAAATTACCTTAAAGTTATTAAAATGTGGTAAAGCCAGAGGAACTTTTTTCATTAAAAAAATGACTTGGAAAGCAAAATATCAAGAGGTGATTTAAAATTTAAATTGTGTACTGAGCAGAGAGCAGAAGTTATTTCCAAATTGAGGTGCAGGAAGCTGTAAAATGCCTGTTCATCCTTTATCAGCATTACAGAATGAATCAGCAGTTTGCTCAGGTCAGTGAACCTTTGTTTCAAATTATAACAATGATTTCTATTTCTAAGAACATAGAAAAATTCATGTGTAACATGTTGCTGCTAAGTCACTTCTGTCGTGTCCAACTCTGTGTGACCGATAGACGGCAGCCCACCAGGCTCCCCTGTCCCTGGGATCCTCCAGGCAAGAACACTGGAGTGGGTTGCCATTTCCTTCTCCAATGCATGAAAGGGAAAAGTGAAAGTGAAGTCACTCTGTGTCCGACTCTTAGTGACCCCATGGACTGCGGCCCACCAGGCTCCTCCGTCCATGGGATTTTCCAGGCAAGAGGACTGCAGTGGGGTGCCATTGCCTTCTCATAGGAATCTAAATTTGGAGTTAATAAATTCACAGAATTTTAGGCCCGGAAGACTCTGTGGGGATGTTACAGCTTACTGTTTATGTTTGAAAAATGTCAGAAGGTGACTGAGTGTGCCATTCTTAGCTAATTTAGTCATTCCTTAGTTAATGTTACTTGGTAAAAATAGATTACTGACCACCTAGATGGTTTTCAGAATGAGGAAAGTTGTATTTGAATTTCAGAATAACATTATGTAGGGCTCCACACTAGTGAGGCCAGGGTCGGGTAATTGTATTTCTGACCCTAAAGCTATCCAAGGACTTCTCTCTGAGTACTTGGCTCATCGGCGTTGTTCCTCTTTATGTTGGAGTGGCTGACTGTGCTGTGTCTGGAAGATGAAGTTAGATGATCTGTGTTTTGGGTCTATACTAAAAATGCCGTCATTCATTCAGAAGCAGGTACCTGCACTGGGCCAGATAGTCTGTTACAAGCTTGAGCTGTGACAGAGACCAAGTCAGGCAAGGAAGGTGCTGGCATTTAAGCTGAGACCTACAGGCGAGGAGTCGGCCCGCTGAAGAGCAGAAGCCCAGAGGCTGGGGACAGCACGCGCAGAGGTCCTGAGGCTGGAAGGAGCTTGCTGCCTGCGGAGCGGGAAGGAGGATGGCCAGGCTGGAGCACAGCGAGAGAGGGAGACAAAGCCTTTGCGGCAAGGCTGGATTAACGGACAACCCGGCCGCGCAGGTCTGGAGCACATGCTAAGGATTTAGAATTGATCATGAGGAATTTGGAAGACATTGTGGGGTTTTAGCAAGGGAGCTATAGAGCTATAACTTTGATGGAGGGGAATAAATTGGAGGGATCATGAGAGGGTTCAGGGGACTGAGGCTTTTGTTGTTATTATCATTGTTAATAGCCGCTAATATTTAAAATTTGTTGGCTTTGGGCCAGACACTGTGCTCAACCCTTTACCCTCATCATCTTCATATAAACCTCACAACAACCCAGCGAGGTGCTGTTGTTAACCTTGTTTGAAACCAAGACCCAACCCAGCAAGGCTAAGCAGGTTGCCAGGGCCACATAGCCAGTAAGGGGCAGAGCTGAGATTTGAACCTAGGTGCTGTATGATTCTAGACCCTGTTCTGTTAGCCAGAGGTCTTATGTTTTCAGTGTGTGAGGTCATGGTCCATTATTGGTTCTTAAAATTTGAATGGATCACAACTGGATTTTTTTTTTTTTAATAGAGTAGAAATTAGACTATGTTGCACTAGTAAGGATAAAATATTGCTGTGTGAACGTTTGTGTCACTTTATTTTACATAATTGTAGTTGTACATGTGTGAACTTGTGAGGCCTTCCAAGAGGATAAACACCATTTGTCTAGGCAAGAGCCAATGTGGCTTAGACTGGAGTTGTGGCAGGACAGACGGACACAGGTGGGTCTTAGCTGCAAGGGACAGAAGCATCAGGGCTTGGGAGGAGACTGGACCCCAGGGCTGAGCATGGGAGGTCTCAGGGACGAGGCCCAGGTTCTGGGAGGAGTCAGGTCAGTCCACTTAAGGGGAGACCTGACCCTTTTAAGAGGGATCATCCCAGGTGGCTGTTTGACTCCCTGATTTTCTAGCTTCTCTCAGCTGCAGCTGTTGGAACTTGGTGTTGGCATACGGCCCAAAGCTGTAAGCTGGCCATGAATTTATGAGGTAGCCTGTCAGCCAGAACTGCCTGAACAAGGGGACTGAGCCAAAAATAAACTCTGTTGAGGCAAGTAGTGAACAGACTAGTTGGAGTAACATGTAATGGTTGGATTACATGTGGCCTGACAGCAGCGCTGTGGGGACTGGGCCTTGCTTGGTTTAGCTGAAAGTCCCTCTCCGTTTATTATGTGCTCTTCAGTGTCTTTCAGTACAGTTTTTTTTTTTTTTAATTGAGGTAAAATTGGTATATAAACATTATATACCAATAATGTTGCTCAGTGGTGTCCGATTCTTTGCGACCCCATGCCCTGCAGCCTGCCAGGTTCTTCTGTTCATGGGATTCTCCAGGCAAGAATACTGGAGTGAGTTGCCATTTCTTTCTCCAGAGGATCTTCCTGACCCAGGGATTGAACCTGGGTCTTCTGCATTGCAGGTTGATTCTTTACCATCTGAGCTATCAGGGAAGCCCGTTCCTCTCTAGTAACCAGCAGTCTAGTCTCTGTGTATATGGATTTTATTTTGTTTTGTTTGTTTTCTTTAGACTCCATATATGAGTGAGGATCACACAATAGTTACCTTTCTCCATCTGACTTATTTCACTTAATGTTATACTGTCAAAATGGCAGGATTTCATTTTTTTATGGCTGAGTGTAAATGTACATCACATCTTTATCCATTCATCCATTGATGGGCATTTATGTTATTTTCATATCTTGGCTATGATAGATGATGCTTCATTGAACATGAGGGTGTGTATGTTTTATAGTTGGCGTTTTCATATTCTTTGGATTAATACCCTGAAGTGGAATGGTTGGATTATACAGTAGTTTTGTTCTTCACTTTTTTGAGGAATTTCCCATTTTCCATGGTGGCCTCACAGAGTATGAGGGTGGAACTTATGCAGTTTCCTATCATCATCAGGGCAGATGATAGGACGGAATAGGAAGGCGGGGGACTTTTCCAGGAACACTGCAGGGCACACGGTCCCCGTTGAGTCTGGCTTGGCCGGGCAGGTGGACAGTCTTAGAGTGAAAGGCGGTGGTGCCTGTGGCGCCGCACACACCAGACACACAGCTTCACTGAATGACAGCTCCTCCCCACCACTCTGACAGCAGTTCCTGATGTTGACAGCTGAAATACCAAGACCAGTTGCGAAAGGGAACTTGCTACCCTTTCAATGTGGGCACAGCCCGAAAATCAAGTTAGTCCTCGGACGTGGTTTTTGAGTTGCCATGATTTCATGCGGTATGCTGAATCAGTAAATAAATGATAGATTGTGCTCCTTGACCTTGGGAAAAGTTTAACCACATGGTGAGAGATTTTATTTTCATTGACTGTTTCTGAGGAACTTAATATTTCAGCTATAATGAGCACCTTAAAAATGAACACATAAGTAGAATAGAACTCATAGATGCATGTCTTGGGTCTAAGACATTGTGTCTTTGAGGTGGAATTCACCTATGATTGGGGCTTCCCAGGTGGCGCTAGTGGTAAAGAACCCGCCTGCCAGTGCAGAAGATGTAAGAGACGCTGGGTTGGGAAGATCCCCTGGAGGAAGAAATGGCAGCCCACTCCAGTATTCTTGCTTGGAGAATCCCATGGACAGAGGAGCCTAGCGGGGTACAGTCCATAGGATCACAGAGACTGGGACACAACTTTGGGCCTAGTCTGTCTGGATTTAGTAGTTTTTATTTCTCCTTTCATTTTTGTTTGGCCTACAGCAACTGTGAAAACAGTAATGTGTATTCAGTCATGTAACATTTGAGGACCTTCGTGTTTTGGGACATGAGTAAGGTTCAGAAGAAAAACAGGGATCACCCTGTGAGGAGCTTGTGGTCCCTGGGTCAGGAAGATCCCTTGGAGCAGGAAATCGCAGCCCACTCCAGTATTCTTGCCTGGAAAATTGCATGGACAGACTAGCCAGGTGGGCTCCATTCCATGGGTCAGACAGTCAGACACAATGTAGCAACTAAACTGTCCCTTTTTTGCGGGGGTGGGGGGTGGGGGGTGGGGGGGTGGGGGTGGGGTGCTGGGTCAGTTCAGTTGCTCAGTCCTGTCTTTTTGCAACCCAATAGACTATAGCTTACCAGGCTCCTCTGTCCATCGAATTCTCCAGGCAAGAATACTGGAGTGGGTTGCCATTTCCTTCTCCAGGGGATCTTCCTGACCCAGAGATTGAACCCAGGTCTCTTGCATTGCAGTGGCAACCCACTCCAGTATTCTTGCCTGGAGAATCCCATGGACAGAGGAGCCTGGCGGCTATAGTCCACAGGGTCACAAAGAGTCGGACATGACTGAGCGGCTTCACTTTCACTTTCTTTACCGACTGAGCCACCAGGGAAGCCCATAGTTGTTCATATGTATGTTGGGTATATATATGATCAAAAAATGTTTGGAGGCTACTGTATATTAGTACGGGCCTACCAGCTGGCACTAGTGGTAAAGAACCTGCCTGCCAATGTAGGAGATGTAAAGACGGGGGTTCCATCCCTGGGTTGGGAAGGTCCCCTGGAAAAGGGCATGGCAACCCACTCCAGTATTCTTGCCTGAAGAATCCCATGGACAGAGATGTCTGGTGAGTTACAGTCCATAGGGTTGCAAGGAGATGGACATGACTGAAGCAACAGCACGCATGCACATATGTTAGTATATGTTTTTAAAAACATATGTTTTTTATAATCTTCTGTTTTAGCATTTTGAGAAGATTAAGAGTTCCTCTGTATGGTAAACCATGTTGTTAATGATGGAGTAGGCCTATTTGTTACCTACATTTTATAGTGTTAAGTGAGACTTGTTATGTAAAAAGATTGATTACTAAGATCTGGCCTGGCAGACCTGAGTCTTTAGATCAGGGAAATCCTCCTCTTGGTGTTGGAGGAGCTTTGGCTTTTGTAGAACCTGCCCCTTGTTCTGGAGCACCACACCCTCCTGCCTGCTGTCAAGTGTTGGGAAATGGGGGACACAGAGAATGTGGAGTGCTGTGTGCCTGTTCCACCATTTAGCCCAGCCCAGAGTGTGACCTCTGGTGACCTACATGCACCCATTAATGTCTTAAAGCAACGGATTGGGATGCCACCCAGAAACTTCTCAGTCTTACTGGTTTGCTCATTGGAGCTTTTTTCTTGGTACAAAATGCCTCATTTCAAAGCCATAAAATCCTTGCTTCAAAAGATCTTCTCCCCTTCATCCCAAGAATATGTTTCCTATTATTATAAAAATTAAAAATGCTTATCTGTTAAATGAAGTGAATAAATGCTTCCAGGCTGTCAGGAGCTTTTTTTTCTTTTAAAAGGTTTCTTTTTATTATGTGTAACATAGGCAAACCCCACTCCAATACTCTTGCCTGGAAAATCCCATGGACGGAGGAGCCTAGTGGGCTGCAGTCCATGGGGTCTCCAAGAGTTGGACATGACTGAGCGACTTCCCTTTCACTTTTCCCTTCCATGCATTGGAGAAGGAAATGGCAACCCACTCCAGTGTTCTTGCCTGGAGAATCCCAGGGACGGGGGAGCCTGTTGGGCTGCTGTCTATGGGTCACACAGAGTCAGACATGACTGAAGCGACTTAGCAGCAGCAACATATGCGAAATTGTTTGTCGGTACATTTTTAAAGTATTTCATGTGTTCTGATTTTTTCCACTGCCAAATCACTGTGTTTCTCCAAAGTCATAAATCTTCGAGATTTTTTTTTGCTGAATCTACAGTTATCATGTCTATCAGCCTACAATTCTTTTAGTTGGGCCTCTTTAATCTCCAGTGGAATATGGACACACTTTAAAATTGTCCACTTGTAATCTTTGGGATCTAGTTTCCTCAAGCAGTTTACTTTAGGACTGTATTTAGGGTCAGGAGATGGATTTGCCCAGTTCTGAATTTGAACACCCTCAAAAAATGTATTAAGTTCAAATCACATTCATTCCTAGGCTATCCTGCCCTAGAGCAGTATAGATCATTGGGGTATGCCAGTACCATTTTAAAACGGACAGCTGGGTTCTCAAGATAAAATTTCTAAAAATAAAGAAGCCATCTTTGTTTCATGCCAGCATTAAAATTAGAGTACTAAATCAATACAGCTGATAATTTAAAGGCTTAAGCTAGGAGGGGAAAGCATCAGCTCTGTAGTCCTGGACGCCATGGGTATAGTCTTCAGTGCATACCCATCACTTGACCCTGAGTCTGGTTTAGGTAGAAGCTTTTGTTTTCATTCGGGTTTTAGTGATGAGTATTTTAATCTGATAGGGGGCTTCCCAAGTGGCTCAGTGGTAAAGAACCCACCCGCCAATGTAAGAGAGGTGGGTTCGATCCCTGGGTGGGGGAAGATTCCCACCCCCCCTGCCCCCCGCCGTGAGAAGGAAGTGGCAACCCACTCCAATATTCTTGCCGGGAAAATCCCCATGGACCGAGGAACCTGGAGGGTCCTAGTCCATGAGGTCGCAGAGAGTCGGACACCACTGAGTGACTAAACAGCAGCCACGTGGTGATGGGTACCTGCCTGGGGCGCCGGGACAGATCTCTTTCCTAGCCGTTCCGTGAGTGACCGCGGCTTGTGTCTCGGCAGGATTGACAACCGTCAGAAGCATGCTCTCTCGGATCCTCCCGACGCCGCCCGGACGCAGAATGTGGCTGGGTGAGAACGCGGTGTTCGCCTACGAGTCGTCGGTGCACGGCGCGCACGTGCTGCGCTGCCTGGACGAGCAGCGGCGGAAGGACGAGCTGTGCGACGTGGACGGTGCTGGTGGAGGGCCGGCCCTTCCGCGCGCACCGCGCCGTGCTGGCCGCCTGCAGCGCCTACTTCCACGCCCGGCTCGCCGGCGCTGCGGGCGCAGAGCCGCGCATCACGCTGCCCGGAGAGGTGGGAGAGGCCCCCCCGCCTCGTTCATGCAACCAACCAAGTCTCCCCTGGTTGATCCCGTTAGGGCAAAAAGGACAAAACCCCTTCTTGCCGGTCATCCCTTGCCCGTGCTGTTCTGCAGCCTCACATTTAACTTGCTTCGTAGACAGCCAGGCATTTTCTGTGTTCACTTTAGTTTTTGGCCGCAGGTGAAGGCAGCGGAATCGTAGTTCCCCCACCAGGGATCAAACCCCTGTCTCCGGCAGTGGAAGTGCGGAGTCTTACTTAACCCCTGGACTGCCAGGGAAGTCTCTGATAACTTTGGATGTTAGTTAATATCTGTTGGGCCGTTGAATAGCTCGACCCTCTGTTATGTTTTAATGAAATGCCTCACCAGTGGATACGGGCATTCGGAGAGGTCGCACACCTGGGTGGGACTACCCCTTTGGACCTTTTCTTGTGATGGACAGCTGTGACAGGGATTAGGGTCCTCCCAAGCCTGCATTTGACTATGACCGACCTGCCCTCATGGACGGGGCTGAAAGGGAGTTACTGGGGACAGCCTTCCTGTGCTGCTCAGTTTTATTGTTTTCACTATGAGTCCGAGTTGCCAGATCTATTCGTTTTTCAAGTCAGATGTTTTAGAATTTGGAGGAAACCTAAAAGATTATGCATTCCAGCCACCTCATTTTGTCTACAGGTGGCTGTTAGGTACTCCAGAAGGGTTCTCTCCCTTTCTTCTTTCTTGAGATTGAGACAGTGCGTGGGTCGAAGAAAAGTGATTTTGTGTCATATTTATAGAGCCTTGTTCTTACACACCTTTCCCCCAAGCCTATTATGGAGCTCATGCACCTAGACACTTAGGTTCTTGTTACCATCCTACCACTAAGAGATGACTCTTAGGGCAGGAGTGCTGGGTACACTGATTGTTTGGTTTCATTAGTGACTACAACTAGAAGAGTGTTGAGCCTTGTAGGATTGGGACACACATTTTGTTCATTGTTAAGTTGTATCAGACAATTTGTGACCCCAGGGACTGCAGCAGGCCAGGCTTCCAGGTCCTTCACTGTCTCCCAGAGTTTGCTTAAACTCAGATGTCCATTGAGTTGGTGATGCCATCCAACCATCTCATCCTCTCTCATCCCCTTCTTCTCCTGCCTTCAATCTTTCTCAGCATCAGGGTCTTTCCAGATGAGTCAATTTTTCACATCAGGTGGCCGAAGTATTGGAGCTTCCAGTGAATATTCAGGACTGATATCCTTTAGGATTGACTGGTTTGATCTCCTTGCAGTCCAAGGGACTCTCAAGAGTCTTCTTCAGCACACATTGGAAGTTGTTAAAAGGAATTTGGACAAAGTATATAGAACCTGTCTATGCACGACAGGTTTGTGTGGGCCGTTCTGTGATGACACCGAGTCTACAGTTTAGCTTATTGCTGGCCATGCATACATACATCCATGAAATGTTGGCTACAGGTTGCCAGTTCTGTGGCAGAAGTTGGAACAAATAATATAATACTAAGGTGGTGGCAAGAAGGGCCAGCTATTGGTCAGCCTGTAGTTCTTGAACGAGTAGCAACACATATCCTAATGGAGATATCCTCATTATGATCTGTAGTTTCAAATTACTTAAAAAGACTTTCCAAGCAGAAAAGAATTTGATTCATGTATATGGAAGGAAAGAAACCTGCATGCACATGCGTATATATACATTCATTCATTCTAATTTGAATATAAGATACAACTTTTCAGATATTTGACATGTCTCATCATAATGACAGATTGAAAAGATCATTGTGTAGCTATCTTTAAAGCCTCTTGATTATTTTATTTAAAAATTCTCAATTAAAACATGTATTGATGATCGTTGTAAATTCACATGCAGCTGTTAAGGCAGAGAGCCCCTTTGCTGCACTCGGCTCAGTTTCTTCCAGTGGTAGTGTTTTTGCAAAATTGTATGTCACAATCAGGATTTTGACAGTAGTTACAATTTATCCATCTTAGGCTTTCCTGGTTTTACTTGTACTGAATTGTGTATGCTGTGAAATTCTATACAGTTTCACTTTCTGGGTGGGTCCATGTATCCACTGCCACAGTAAGGAAACTGAACAGTTTCAGCACCCACCCGAGAATCCCTTGTGTTGCCCTTTTATAATCCCACTCACTTCCTTCCTGGTTTCCATCCATACTCCCTCACTGCCTCCCTCCATTCCTAATCCCTGCCAACCACTAATCTGTCCTCCTTTATTAAAGTTTTGTCATCTGAAAAATGTCACATAAATGGAATCATACAGTAGGTGACCTTTTGGAATTGGCCTTTTTCCTCTTACCGTAATTTCTCTGAGATTTATCCAAGTCTTAGGAATCCGCAGTGTATTCTTTTCTATTGCTGAGCATTCCATACTGTGGGTGTACCGGTTTTTATTTAGCTGTACACCTATCGAAGGAAATCAGGCTAATTCCAATTTTGAGCTGTTACAAATAACATTGCACTGAGCGCTTGTGCAAGATGAGTTTTCATTTTTCTGGCATAAAAGAATAAGAGTGCAGTTGCTGGGATATATGGTAGTTGCATGTTTATAAGAAACTGCCACACTGGTTTGCAGAGCAGCTGCACCATTTTACGTTCCTACCAGCAATGTGTGAGTTTTGCTGTTTGTCCACATCTTCAGCAGTATTTGATGTTGCTATTTTTATTTTATTTTTTTAGCCATTTAAAAGCTAATTAAGTATGCCCAGGTTAGCAGGTGTTTAAGAGGATCACAGAAAAATTATATCTTGATCACTCTTACTGGAATTCAGTGTTCTAAAATTAATTTTTGTATTTTGAGCCTAGAAGCTTTCCATGCCCTCAGTAGGTGTCATCTCCCCTCTCTCTGCAGAGGCAGGTTCAGTGTAAATGTACAATTTTGAGCTTGAAGGTTTTATTAGCTAGAGTCCTTGAATCTTTGCTGAGACTGTACTAGGCACAAGTTTTAGTTCTTCATGTAGATCACTTTGTAAATCTAAATCTTTAAAAATTTTATTAGAAACTCAAAGATAATTGATAGTTAGCCATTGACTGTCCACATGGTTAGGAATACTTTCATTGCTTTAGCTATTTTGTTCTCCGGCCTAGAATATTCCACTGTAGTAGTTTATCACAGCTGAGGAGTTGTTTGGAATATGGTAACCACGTGGACCTAGGATGGCAACAGACCCCAGCACTTGAAACAGTGTGTTGAACGTTTATCCGTGTGGCTTTATTCCATAGATGCCTTCTTTCCATTAATGTGGAAAGTTGTGGTAATGTCTATATCTTTATCTCATATGAGTAAATCATACTCCATGGATCATCATGAGTGGAAATCTATAAAGCGGAGGGTGTGGTCCCTGTGAACAGGATGTGAGAAGCAAGCTTTTCTAGATTCCCTTAGCTTTACATTTCTGAGAAGAATATTTTTTTCTCACCAAATTAAAATCCCTATTTTATAAGTATCACAAAGAGGTTTTCATCTTGCCACCCTGCTACTTCTCTAGTCCTTATCTGCTAGACAGCTTTTCATGTGACGTGTTTGTTTTTGTTCTGTATATTAACAGGTGACAGTTAAAGGATTTGAACCTTTAATTCAATTTGCCTACACTGCTAAACTGATACTCAGTAAGGACAATGTGGATGAGGTGTACAAGTGTGTGGAATTTTTAGGCGTACCTGATATTGAGGAATCCTGCTTTCAGTTTCTCAAATACAAGTTTCTGGACTCCACTGCATACCAGCAGGAATGCCCCAGAAAAAAATGCTTCTCCTCGCCTTGCCAGAAACCAGATTTTAAGTTTTCACTTTTGGACCAGAAGGATTTAGAAATTGATGAGGTGGAGGAATTTCTGGACAACAAAAATGTCCAAACCCCTCACTGTAAACTGCGTAGGTATCAAGGCAGTGCAAAAGCGACTCCTCCTCTGCAGGACAGTGCCAGCCAAACATGTGAATCCATGTGCTTAGAAAAGGACGCTCCCCTGGCTCTGCCATCTTTATGCCCCAAATACCGAAAATTCCAGAAAGCGTTTGGAACTGACAGAGTCCGAACTGTGGAGTCCAGTGTCAAAGACATTCAGGCTGCCTCTGTTCAGCCACATGAGCTGTCGGAAAATGAGTGTCTAGGAGGAATCCAGGACTGTGCAGATTTGCAGGTGATTTTAAAATGTGAAGAAAGTCAGTCAGTGATGGAACATGAAGAAGCCAAGAAGAAAGACCCCGCTTCCCAGGGCTCATCCGGAAAAACAGAAACGACTCCCTGTCCCCCAGTTCTGCAGACCCCCACGGGCTCTACTCTCTGTCTCTCTTACACACGTACGACCAGTATGGTGACTTGAATTTTGCTGGCATGCAAAACACGACGGTGTTAACAGAAAAGCCTTCATCGGGTTCCGATGTGCGAGAAGAGAAGTCTTTGGGTGAGAGTCCAGATGTGAAATCAGACTCCGGCCCCAGGAAGGAGAGTGGCCTTGCCGCGAGTGATCTGAGCAGCGTGGAGCGAGAGGTGGCGGAGCACCTCGCAAAGGGCTTCTGGAGTGACATCTGCAGCGCGGACTCTCCTGCCAAAGGCAGTTGTCACCTGCCGTGGCCAAAGACGGCCCAGAGCAGAACTACCCCCAGAAGCGGTCTGAGTGTCCCTGGTTAGGTATCAGGATCAGTGAGAGCCCGGAACCGGGCCAGAGGACTTTCACGACCTTGAGTTCTGTCAATTGCCCTTTTATAAGCACTCTGAGTCCCGAGGGCTGTTCCAGCAGCCTGGAAATTGGAACCGATGACTACGTTTCAGAGCCCCAGCAGGAGCCTTGTCCCTACGCTTGTGTGATCAGCTTGGGAGACGACTCGGAGACAGATACCGAAGGGGACAGTGAGCCCTGTTCAGCCAGAGAACAAGAGTGTGAGGTGAGTGGAAAGGAGTGTGTGCTCAAGTCATTGTTTGACCACCGTTAACTGGGCTGACTGTGTCTGCTCCTGTTGGGAATGTGATCTGGCTCAGGGAGGGAGGAGGAAACACATACTCAGTTAATTATACCACCGTATGATACATACCAGGAGGGGGTGATGAAGTTGGAAGGACTGCTGTGTTCCTTTATTTCAAATAGATGTATTTGTTCTGTTACCCTGGGAGTAGATTCCCGCATTGGCTATGTAACTGTTTAAATCAAGTGCCAGGTCCCAAGAGGAAAAAGAATAATGATTCTCTAGTCATTTGATGATTAACTCCTGGTTAAATACAGCATATATTCAGTCTTATTCACTGCCACAAAGATGTCTAGACGTGGGACTTAGTCACTTAGCAGTGACTTAGCGATGACCAGTTGCAGGAATGTGGCTTCCGGTCCAGAGTTTTCTTTATACTAGTTTCTCATAGCTATAAATTTTTTTCTTATTTTTCCTTAGTCATTTCATCTATTAATTTAAAGAATGTCTTAATAATTTAGCATGAACTACATGTAACCAGTATGTTATTAATCACACTAATCTTGATCTGTGTACTTTGTGTATAAATGTTTGTATTTGATAGATGCTTTTTTATAAAACTTGACTATATATAGTTCCAGTAATAATAAAGGCTTATTAGTTCTTTATCATCACAAACAATGAAGAGGTTTTTTCCCCCTTGGCTTTGGAAGGAGGTCTTTCATTATTTAATTTAAGAAGTAATATGTAAGCATGAAGTTATATATATCGATTTTTTTATGACATTTGTAAATGCAGTGCTTGAAACTATGACAAAGTGTTTAAATGAAATATTTGAGAAATTTTAGAATATTTTATGTAACTAATTTCTGTGAGCTTGAAAGACTAAGTAGGTAGCAGAGAAACTTAATAAATATTTCATTTCTTTTTGATAATTAAACTTTCCCACAGTACTATTTTATTAAAGATTATCTTATTATTTGAAATTTATATGTTGAAAATGACTGTAAAATATTTATAAGGTTTTTCTAACCATTTCTACATTGGTAAGTAAAATGAATTATGTGAAACTGCCATTTTTCTGACAGAAAAATAAATTTTAAGAAATGCCTTAGAAATTATTGGTGGTGTTACGCCTAATATTAAGTCAGTGCTACACAGTAATAGAAGTCAAAGAACAAAACAGAATTTCTTTGGTTTGGGTAAAAATACATTTAAAACACTTTAGAAAATGCCTTAAAGATCTCTATGGGGTATTGACATGCCCTAGTAAAATAATTTAAATTCTGTTTTCTCATTGTAAGTACATTAATATTTGTGCTTATGATGTTTGATTTGCCAAAAAGTCTGCTTCACAATTTCTCTTCTAAACCTTCTCAAAAATAGAACAGAAATAATGAAGAAAAAAAAAAAGAAGTGTATAGAGATTGGGGATAGAGGGGTTTTTTTAAGTCTAAAGTTCCCTGGAAAACATAGATGTTTATTTTCCACTTCCTAGTTTTAAGTAAAACCAAAAAACGCAGCAATTATTGCTAATGTTTATTTCACCTTCTAGGTAAAATTGCCATTTAATGCACAACGAATAATTTCACTCTCTCGAAATGATTTTCAATCTTTGTTGAAAATGCACAAACTGACTCCAGAACAGCTGGATTGCATCCATGATATTCGGAGAAGAAGTAAAAACAGAATTGCTGCACAGCGCTGTCGCAAGAGAAAACTTGACTGTATACAGAATCTTGAATCAGAAATTGAGAAGCTGGTGAGTCTAGAAGTTTCTTTTTATTCTAAGTCCAACAGTTCATTCTGTCTTTTTATAGGAAATAGCTGTTTCAATTCCTAAGTCAGATATAATGTTCAATTATTTTAAAATTTGCCAATTAATATTAAAAAATAAATTATGTGACATTTTCAGAAAGATAAGCAGATAAACAATGAGGATTTTCATAATTTTACTTAAGTGTTTTATGTATATAGTGTGGTACTGTCATATATAAGTGGAACTATTTCTGTGTGTCTTTGTAAAAATGATTTATAGATTAAAGATAATTCCACTATCTAATTCTGGTGGTTGAGTAAAAATGAAAGAAATGATAAAACACTTTAATCACTTTGTGTTGTGCTTGGTGTCTGTAAATGCTAATGTTTCAGTTGTTGGTTTTAATGAACCATAACTTGTTTTGGTTGATAGCAAAGTGAACCAGCCAACTTGAATCTTTCATCTAAGGGAAAAATTCATGTGCTAATATAAATAAAAAATTTTAATACCTAATGAGATCCTCAGGGATAAGAATGCCTACTTTGTTACATCTTATTTTTTATTCCAGCATCAAAACAGAAATTAATGTTCTTTGTACAGTAGTGGTTGGTACTAATAGAAAGAAGCGTTGTGAAGAAAGATAACTGATGGTGCAAGCTAAAACCCTGAGACAGTGTCTAGATGCGGTAAAAACGTTCATTGAATGTTCCCGTTTTCCGTGTGTGCACGGTGTCACCAAGTTTTGTCTGACTCCTTTCGATGCCCCAGAACGTAGCCCACCAGGTTCCTCTCTCCATGGCGTGCTCTAGGCAAGAATACCAGCGTGGGTTGCCATGCCCTGCTCCTGGGGCTGTTGCCCACCTAGAGGGCAAATGCACGTCTCCTGCAGCTCCTGCCTTGCACGCAGATTCTTTACTGTCCGAGCCACCGGGGAAGCCCGTGTAACTCTGGGCAGGCTATGTAATACCTTTGTCCCTCAGTTTTCTCCTCTGTAAGATGGGATAATACCAGTTATTACTTTACAGAATGAGTATTCACTTATGAAGATTATTGTTGTTTAGTCTCTTAAGTCATGCCCAACTCTTTTGTGACCCCCATGGACTATATGTAGCCTGTCAGGCTTCTCTGTCCATAGCATTTCCTAGGCAAAAATACTGGAAGTGAAGTGAAGTGTCTCAGTTGTGTCCGACTCTTTGCAACCCCATGGACTATGCTGGGCTCTTCCATCTGTGGGATTTTCCAGGCAAAAATACTGGAGTGGGTTGCATCTCCTTCTCCAGTTTATGAAGATTAAATGAGCTAATACATCTAAGTCTTTAGAAAAATGCCGGGCACATAGTACTCAATAAATATTACTTTCTTCTTATTATTGCTGTACTATTTATCAATTTTCAGTTTTCTCTCCCTTGATTGTTCCTCTCCTAATGTCTCTGTCTATGCTGTAGACTCTGGGTTTGGACCTCACTGTTTATGTTGCCTCTCTCATTATAGAAAGATTCCTTTCATGTTGTCGGTGGAATAACTCTTGGTTAATTTTCAATAGAAGAGAATATTTGGTTTTCCCATGGTTCTTAGGAAATTTTTGTAGTTGCTTCTAAGAGTAATAGCCTAATAGACTGTGGATGGATCAGCATGTAAAAAAAGTATTTTGATTACAAAACGAATAATGATTTGCAAATAGTATTTTTAAGGCGGGTCAGTGAGATAAAAACCATGTGTAAGGCATGCTTCAGTTTAGTTCAGTTGCTGTCATGTCCGGCTCTTTATCCAACTCACGGACTGCAGCACTCCAGGCTTCCCTGTCCATCAGCAACTCCCAGAGCTTGCTCCAACTCAATGTCCATTGACTCAGTGATGCCATCCAGCCATCTCATCCTCTGTCGTCCCCTTCTCCTACCTTCAGTCTTTCCCCAGCATCAAGGTCTTTTCCAATGAGTCAATTCTTCACATCAGGTAGCCAGAGTATTAGAGCTTCAGCTTAAGTATCAGTCCTTCCAGTGAATATTCAGGGTTGATTTCCTTTAGGACTGACTGGTTTGATCTCCTTGCAGTCCAAGGAACTTTCAAGAGTCTTCTCCAACACCACAGTTCAAAAGCATAAATTCTTTGGCACTCAGCTGTCTTTATCGTCCAACTCTCACATCCATACATGACTACTGGAAAAACTGTAGCTTTGACTAGACGGACCTTTGTCAGCAAAGTAATGTCTCTGCTTTTTAATACACTGTCTAAGTTTGTAGTTTTTCTTCCAAGGAGTAAATGTCTTTTAAGCATGCTTCAGGTGGTCTTTATATGCTGGGAAAGCCAAAGGGAGATGTAAATTTGAATTTAGTAAACTGAGTTGTATTTTTCAACAAGAAGTCTTGTAGGAGCCTGTCAGTAACCTTTGAAGAAAAAAAGATGAGTATTTATTTGGTCGATAAATTGATGGTATTGACTTTTAATCTTTATTTAAAATTTGATAGTATGTTAGATGGAGAAGGCAGTGGCAACCCACTCCAGCACTCTTGCCTGGAAAGTCCCATGGACGGAGAAGCTTGGTGGGCTGCGGTCCATGGGGTCGCTACGAGTCAGGCACGACTGAGCAACCTCACTTTCACTCTTCACTTTCCTGCATTGGGGAAGGAAATGACAATCCACTCCAGTGTTTTTGCCTGGAGAACCCCAGGGATGGGGGAGCCTGGTGGGCTTCCACCTGTGGGGTCGCACAGAGTCAGACACGACTGTAGTGACTTAGCAGCAGTATGTTAGAGGTTAGGTATTAATTCAGTATCACTTTTATGTAAGAATTGAATATCTATAATTTACAAACCAAAATCATGACTTTTCTTTTACCAGTAAATATAAGATCTTGAACAAAGTTCAAGAATCATTCAACTTGTTAACGTGTTTGACTTACAAAGCTGTCATCTTTATAGGATTCTTCTCAAGGTCTATGTTTATTCTTTCCTGTCAGATGAAATCAGAAGTTAGCAAATATGTGTCTCTGATACCACTGTGGTCTCAAACAAAGGTAACCTTGAAGTAAACTTTGCTTTTTAAAGAAAAGTAATAAATTGCCAAAGTGTAATTTCTCTTATAAGAAATCAGACATTGATTGATACCAAGTTATAAATGATCAGAAATCACGGTATTCACAAAGTTCTGGAACTCGGGGTTGAGATGTTCACACATCGTTTTGTTTCACTGCCCTTGTCCAGGATGATGGTGTAGGAGTCAAATGATCTCATCTGTCTGTGAAGGGAACGTGTTAGCCGCTCAGTCGTGTGTGACTGCATGCGCTCCCGTGGATTGTCTCCAGGCAAGAATACTGGAGTGGGTAGTAGCCTTTCACTTCTCCAGGGGAGCTTCCCAACCCAGGGATCAAACCCAGATCTCCTGCATTGAAGGCAGACTCTTGACGGTCTGAGCCAGCAGGGAAGCCCAGTCTGTCTTCACTGTTTTGAATTTTGTCATGAAGGTTGTTGTATTGAAAGCAACCCTTTGCTGGCCACAGTCTCACCACTGCTCCAGTCGCACGTGCACTGCCGTCTCCAGTGGGCCCTCTGGGGCCTGCCCCCTGCCACTCTGTGAGGCCCTTGAGCAGCGTGTCTTGAAATGTGGCCTGCGCACAATTGGCATCAGAGTGACCCAGAGGTCCGCTTTCAAAATGTTCCCGCTGGAGCCCCTCCCCAGACCTGTGGGAGGGGCCCAGGAACATGCATTCTGCAAGTTTCCAGTGTGAGTCTTTATTATGCACACTACGTTTCTAGATCCTGCTGCACTAGAACACAGAAATCAGATGGAGGTTTTGGAGTCAAACAGCTAAAAACTCTACCTGGCCCCTAGGTGGCTTTGGAGAGGTCGTTGCCTCTCTAAAACGCAATCCCCTCATCAGTAACAAGGAGATGAGGGTAGTATCTCCCTCAGGTCTGGTGCGAGGGTGAGACACAGCCAGAGATGGAAGGCTTTTTGTCCTGCCCTGCACATGTTCAGGGCTCAGTAAAAATTAGTAGTTATGTTTCCTGCGAGTATCTGCTTTTCATTCCATATTAAATGTACTGGGTACCAGGGGAATCAAAGATCAGTGAGATGTAGCCCTTGCCAATAAAATTCTTAGAGTCTCACAGGGAGCCAGCTTTATGTGCTTTTATTTGTTCTTGAGAGTCATCTTCCTCCTCTCCGTTCTAGAAATTTCAAGCTTGCAGGAAAGTTAAATGGATAGTGCGGTAAACAACCGTGTGCTTCCTGGGTGTACTCAACGGTCACTGACATTTTGCCATCTTTGCTTCCTGCCTCTTTCTGGGGGTCCTGGTCTCTGTCTCTCTGGCCAGGTCTGTGTCCCCCTGCTCCCTTGGCTGGTCTCTGGGGCTTTGTCCCTCTCTCCCTGTCAGCCAGTCTTGGATTCTTTGTACCTGCAGTTGGGTGATCTCACTATACTCCCTGTCCATCTTTATGGCTCTTGTTTTGTTTTCTGAATCATTTGAAACCTACCACATTATGACATTTCACCCCTAAACACTTAAATATAAATATTCCAAAATGACATTTTTGATATCTTTATCAAATATTTACCAATATCTTTGTCATACCTGAGAAAATTAATAAATCTTAAATAACATATGTAATTCCTATTCAAATTACCCGTATTGTCCCCAGGTATACTTTATATATATTTTTTCTTTGCAAAGTAGGAGCCAATTCTCACATGAAGTTTTTAGTTTTGTCTTTAGTCTCTCAGTCTACAACAAATCCTCCCCCTTCTCCCCCCATTTTTTAATTAAAAAAAATTTTTGTTTTCTAGGAGAGTATAGTTGATTAACAATGTTGTGTTAGTTTTAAGTATAGCAGTGGGTACATGTCAAGCGCTTGCTCACTCACTTGTGTCTGCCTCTTTGCGACCCCATGGACTAGAGCCTGTCAGGGTCCTCTGTGGGGATTCTCCAGGTGAGAACGCTGGAGAGGGTCACCATTTCCTCCTCCAGGACATGTCAGTATGGCTGAGTAATGTTCCGTTGTGTGTGTATATATATTAGAACTGAGTCAAATGCATTCCTTTTTATGGTGTGTGATAGTCCATTGTGTATATGTTCCACAGCTGCTTTATCCATTCATCTGTTGATGGACATCTAGGTTGCTTCCATGTCCTGGCTATTGTGAATAGTGCTGTGATGAACATTGCATACATGTATCCTTTTCAGTTATGGTTCCCTCAGGGTATATGCCCAGTACTCCCCCACTGCTATTTTTTAATAAGTTTTTTAAGAGTCCAGGCCAGCGTTCTCATGAAATGTCACACTTTTAATGTTTCTCTGATCATTTCCCTTGGTTTTCTGTAACTCCTTCCTTCCCTCTCTGTATTTCATGTGAACTGTGAAAGTGTGTGTTCTTAGATCGAGATTAAACATTCATCATTGGGTCCTTCATACTGAGTCACTCAGGGGGACACCGTGTCAGGGTGTTGTTCCACTTGATTGCATGGGGGCAGATCATTTCCAAACTTGTTTTTTGTTTTGTTTTGTTTTTTGCCTCTGTGATTGTTTTCTGTGGACTGTTAATTAGGCACTTTGTGAATATCTGGTTCCGCAACACTCCTTTGTCCTTCAATTCTGTCATTCCACTTACATTTATTGGTATTTCTCTTTAAAAATAACTTTCCTTCCCTCTTCTTTTCCCTCCCTCTGACCACATCCTTTTAGTATCACAGTGGACTCATGGGTTAATTTTTTTCTTGTTTAATTTCTTAGAACTCACAACAGTCATTGGTCTTCTTGATGTCAGTATTTCCTCAGGCTTGCCAGGGAAAGCCAGCCTCCTCAGCCAGCTGGTGTGTGCTTTTGACATGACCCCGTTAGTGTGCCTGTGCCCTTACCGCAGCATCTCATAGGTTTACCTTGTGTCTGTGTGCGTGCTCAGTCATGTCTGACTCTTTGCCACCCTGTGGACTGTGGCCTGCCAGGCTCCTCCATCCATGAGATTCTCCAGGCGAGAAGACTGGAGTGGGTTACCATGCTGTCCTCCCAGGGATCTTCCCAACCCAGGGATCAGACCCAAGTCTCCTGCGCTGACAGGCGGATTCTTTACCCCTGAGCCACCTGGGAAGCCGTCTCTTGCTCTAAGATGGGGAGCCACCCCTTTCTGTAGAAATCCCTAGTTTCTTATAGCAGGTATTAGACTCCAGAATGCATGCTTGCTGCTGGAGAGTTGCTCCTTCTGTGTGTGTGTGTGTGAAATATCGTGTGCTCATTCAAGATATACATCATGCTTCAGTAAACAGGGGCTTTCCTGGGGGCTCAGACGGTAAAGCGTCTCCCCACAATGCAGACTGGGATTCGATCCCTGGGTCGGAAGGACCCCCTGGAGAAGGAAATGGCAGCCCACTCCAGTATTTTTGCCTGGAAAATCCCATGGACTGAGGAGCCTGGTAGGCTACAGTCCATGGGGTCACGAAGAGTTGGACATGACTAAGCGACTTCACTTTCATTTTCAGTAAATAGAAGTATGTACCTTGCAATAGAAAAATTCAGTGTTTCTTATTCAGTGCAAAGTTTTTCAAAGTCTTAGATGGCCCTGAAATATGTAAAACCTGACTACCCATAGTTGGAGTCACCTGCAGTTTTGTAGAAAAACTTTAATATAAAACCACAGCAGTACTTTTGTGCAAAGCAGTTTTTTAACCTTTTAATGATTTTTGTCACAGAAGAGCATCTATTTAAAGGTTGGCCATTGTAGATGGCTACTGTGAAGCAACCTGTCTAAATGTTTAACTGGCAACATTTAACAGTTCCAGCTCCCCTGAAGTTGCCAAAGAGCAGAAGGCCGGGAGATTTGTCATACATTTCACAAGAGAAATCTTTGACCCTCTGTCAACATTTATTTACTCTTACCTTATCACCAGCTTGATGGTTTGGTTTTCTAGCTCATACTAGATTAGGCGCAGTGCAGAGGTAGAATCGGAAGGATGAGGTGGTACAGTGATAGGAAAAAGACACGCTGTCCGCAGCAACCAGCGATGGTGGACAGGGCGGCCGGGGCTGGGAAAACCTGAGCAAAACTTCATGGTAGGCTTTCTTACAGGGATAATCATTTCACATGAAAATACCAACAGGACCAGTAGGAGTAATGACTGTGCTCAGTCGTGTCCCAGTCTCTGTGTCTGCACGGGTTGCAGCCCACCAGGCTCCTCTGCCCGTGGGATTTTCCAGGCAAGAATACTGGAGCGGGTTGCCGTTTCCTCCTCCAAGGGATTTCCTGACCCAGGGATTGAACCCGAGTCTCTTGGCATCTCCTGCATTGTCAGGCAGCTTCTTGACCAGTAGCGCCACCTGGGAAACCCTGGTGGCTCAGTGGTAAAGAACCCACCTGCAGTGTAAGAGATGTGGCAGGAGCCTTTGGGTTCAGTTCCTGAGCTAGGGAGATCCCCTGGACAAGGAAATAGCAACCTACTCCAGTGTGTCTGGTAAGTCCTATGGAAAGCCCAGGGTCGCAAAAGAGTTGGACACAACTTAGCAACTAAATAGCAATAATAGTAATTAATAAACACAGTTCCCCTCCCCCTCCATTCTTCACATGTCAGTGACTCTGGGCATGTTAAAATCTGAACCCCATCTGTAAAATGTGCTTGATATTCCTGAAATCAGCAGTCACATTGTGAGGATTACATAGCTGAAATGGTATGTTTGGAAACATTTAGCACAATGTCTGGCACAGCTAATGTCCAGTCATTATTAGAATCTTTGGAGTTATGATCACTTCACTTGTGCTTTTGTGGAGGTTGTATTTCATCTCGAGTCTGCACTGGTTTATCTGCAGTCCACAGATCCAAAAACTGAAAACCGTGGAAGTCTGTCGCAACTATTTGGGCCAAAAACTGACGCAAGGCTAGATCAGGGAACCCAGTCGTTGTGTATCCTACTTTGTCTATTGATGCTTTCGTGTGTCTTATTTAGAAATGGGAAGGTGTCTGAGAGTGGGGTGCTGCTTCAGATGCTGCCGGAGGAATTACGTGTGCATCTATATTTTCTCTCTAGAATCTGGAGAAGTTCTGAACCCAAAGATATGTGTAGGCCTGTTAGGGATGAGGGTTTATGGGCCTCAGTATTGAGTATATTTTTGAATGGAATTGGCAGGAAAAGTTCCCCATGACCTTACATGATGGGGAGGCACCGTGGATATGAATGAATGCACACCCTAGCCATGTTGATGAGCTCATCAACACACCTCACCGTATTCTCTTTCTTGCCTACAGCAAAACGAAAAGGAGAGCTTGTTGAAGGAGAGGGATCACATTTTGTCCACGCTGGGCGAGACAAGGCAGAACCTGACCGGGCTTTGCCAGCAAGTCTGTAAAGAAGCGGCTCTGAGTCAAGAACAGATACAGATCCTCGCCAAGTACTCAGCCTCCGACTGCCCGCTCTCCCTGTTAATTTCCGAGAAAGGCAAGAGCACTCCTGATGGTGAGCTCGCATTACCCTCGATCCTGAGTCTGTCTGAAAGGCCCGCGGCTGGACTGCCTGCCGGGGAGCCCAGCCCGTGTTACCCCAGCACCAAGGGCGGTGAGGTGGGCGGTGTGCAGGGCCAGGAGTCCCAGACGGCTGCCAGCACCCTCTCAGAGCCGAGGGAGCCTTGTCGCCAGAGCGGGGGGCATCTCAGACTTCTGTCAACAGATGACCGACAAGTGTACTACTGATGAGTAAACGCACCTCCGGCTGTTTCCTACTGACGTTTTGACATTGTCTTAAAAGCCTGATACGGCCACCCGTCTCTTGACAGTATGGTTTGTCTTCCCTCGTACTTTGCTGTTAAGGGAATTCCTTTGACGTCAGCCTTTGACTTTTCCTTCATTTCCACAGGAGAGGCAGAAATGATCTGCCACTTGGATGCCGAAAATTCCCACGTGGAAATGCAGTAAGGCTTTGAAAGAAAGAAAGAAAGTGAAGTTGCTCAGTCATGTCTGACTCTTTGTGACCCCATGGACTATAGCATATACCAGGCTCCTCTGTCCATGGGATTTTCCAGCAAGGGTACTGAAAACGCCTCAGTTTTAAAGAATAACAGCTGTTAGCAATGATTCTTCCCAGTGTTCAAAATAAATAAAGTGAAAAACTGTAGCATATCAAACAATAAACACATTGAAACCTCTGCAGACACTTCCTGCTCTAAAGAAATAGCCTGCAAAAGATTAATCATCTGGCCTTCTTACAACATACTGGTTTAAAAGAAAATTTTCTTCCAAGTGATGCTGACAGAGTTCCATGCTACTGAAAAGTAAGGTGTCACCTCCTCGGGCATACTGCTGTAGGCCTGCAGTGGGAACACGTAGAGCCCATCGCTCCTGAACCTTGGCGTGTTGCTCTTTCAGCTCTTGCTAAAAGTGGAGACTGGTTGGCCTGCAGCTGTGATCCTGGGCTATGTTGGAAACAGGAACCCCAGGCAGGAGGCTGGCCTCTGGCAGAGGCTCCTGATCCTCCTCAGTGTCGACTGTAAGAGTCCTGGCTGCATCAGCAGTGGATAAGTGTCATTTCCCCCTTTCCTCTTCGTCTCTTCTACATCTGGGTCCAGCATGATCTTTCTCTTTTCTCTCATTCTCGTCCTTTTGGGAGGAGAAATAAAACTCAGGACACAGTGGCATGAGCTCCTGCGATGGCAGCCTTGTCTTAGCCTCCCTGGAATCCTGGAGTGCTCACCCGGGACAAGGCTGGGGGCCTGCCCGCCGAAGGCTGCTCACACAAGGAGCCTGCTGTCACAGGGAAAGATGGCCTATGTTTATCAGGAGTGGCACTTCATTTCCCATCCTGTCTCTGAAATTCTGTGGTTTCTTTGTAAAAAGCATTACGATAGATCAAAATGTGTCTACGACAACCATGCAGGTTTGTGAGATAGGCTAACCTAATTTTGTTCCATTTGTGGGTTTGAATTTGGAAGCCAGATTTAGTCTTGCTCTCCTTCCCAAATCTAGCACGTAAGGGCACACCCATCATTTTGGACTGGGGCATTTTAAAATCGGTTTTTGTGTTTATTCAGTTCTGTTTTAAGATAGTTTTCTAATAATCTGAACCCTTATCCCATGCCATTATGCAGTGGTTCTTAGCCATTCTGTGTTAGAGAAAGCTGTGGACCTATAAATGATGAAAGCAACATTGAATATTTGCATTCAGAGAAACATTGCAGAATCCAGTTTGAAAGGGTATGGAAAGTAATTTTTAGGGTTTGGATTGGAAAGTACTTCATTTCACTGAGATTAGACACCTGACTTGTATAGATTGCATCGTGAGTCTGGCAGAGGGCTTGTGTAGTTAACGTGTAAGACTGGGTCTGAAGCCAGTAGGCCTGTGAGGCGATGTGGGGACCAGGCTTCCCATTTCAGAGTAATTCGTCAAGTGTTACCCTTTTTCATGGGGGCGGGTGTTGTGGGAGCTATTGCCACCATCTTTTCAGTGGTTTGTATGTTATTTCTATTATCAGCTTAGCTGTTGTAGGAGAAAACTAGTTGGACTTGTTTATTTTCTAGAGGCTTTTATGAGTACACCTAAGAATTTGTCAGGGAGAATATAATTCTATGATAATGAATCCCATACTACAAAACAGTGATCAGTGGGTGTGTGTGTGTGTGTGTGTGTGTGTGTGTGTGTGTGTGTGTGTGTGTGTGTACTCCCATCTAGCTATTTCTTTGATACTTGTAATTTTAAATTCAAAATATAAAATAATATGAAACCTTTTCTGGTTTACAGCGTGTAAAGTCTTACCAAGCCGACGGACTCCTTCATTCCCTACCTCAGTGTGCACTCGGCTGTTTTCTGCACCGGTCTGTGTATGTGCAAACATCAGTCTTGTACTTTAATTGCTACTGTAAATAACTGCTTTGAGAGATTACTTCCTATTTTATGATGAAACCTAGCTGTCTCCAGAGTTTAAATACAATTTTTAAGGCACTTGGATTAAATTTCTCGCTGCATAGAAACAGTTTAGCATTAAGGTCTATTTTAATGATACTCTAATTATCAGCCAAGTGTATTATTTCATAAAATAGAGCATTACTTTTAATAACCAGCATGTAATGAGTAACTACACTACCTCATACCTACATGACTTTCAAGTTGTAATCCAGAGGGACAGAGAGAGAAAAATTTTTTTATCTTTGTCTTTTGGCCATAAAGTGGGGAAGTTTTTATATATTGCATAGCATTACACATTTATGCCTATTTTAACTTCTAAAGAAGTTTTTTCTAAGAAAATTTGTTTTAAATTGATTTTTTTTGATGCTGCCGAAGACAAATGACAGGATTAGGTGTATACAGTGTATATCTTTTCCTTCATGCAGAATATTGCAAAGGTGATTTTCAGTTTGTATATGGTGTATTTACACAATTATGGTTCCTTATTTTATGAGTTAGCCTTCTCACTGCTTGATGATTTTTAAAAGCTGTTAGGTCTAACTCAGTAAAATAACCATACCTTAAAGTGTTTCTCATTATTTGAATCCTGCAGCTGTAGCAAATAATTTGTTAAATTGCTATATTCAGAAGAAACATGGATATAAATCTGACTACATCTGTACATCTTATAATTTACTATAGCTTAATGCTTAACTAATTTAAAATAAGGAATCAAATATATTTGACACAGTAGACGATACAGGTTGCTGTGGACACTCAGCCACATTAACAACTTGGAGAAAAAAACTAAAAAATGGCAATGTTATAATGAATTCTCAGGTGAACTTTTTTTCAGTTATGAAACATCTATTTTGAATTTGTAAATATTTTAACTGTTTTATTAAAGTGTGTAGTAAACTATTCCTTGAAACCTGTTGGGCAGAATGAAAATTTAAAGCCATAATGGCAAAAGATGGCGTACCGATTGTAAAATAAATAACAGCTATTGATTTTTTGTATCTTTCATAATATAATTTTCTAACAATGCAATAAAACCACTAAATTTATATATCCATATCCTATCAAGATGATGTTTCATTAAAGGTGAACTTTCATAGTACTTAATTTACATTTTCTTCCTAATGTGCTTACCCAAATGTAGCGAAACTAGAAATGTTAGATGTTGACAGTAAAATGACAGTTCAATAAAGTCTCGGAAACTGCTTCTGACCGACTAGATTTGTACATTCCATTTCTATTTTCTCACCTCTCTTACGAATTTACAAATTTTGGGCTTTTGGTCAATAAACAGTATGGCTCTGGCATCTGTATGAAAGAGTCTTTTTCATTAGATGATTATCATGCCTGAAAAGAAGGTTCTCAGCAATCATCAGGTGTTTAAAGAAGCACAGGTTTTAACCTTGTTTCTGATTTAATTTTAGTCTTCGGCTAGAGCTGTAGGGTTATTTAAGGGTATCTCTTTCAGTCCTCAGTTTTGAAAAATTTATCTGCAGAATCAAATCAACCATGTTACATTCAACTTCTAACCAGGCCTTTGTAATCATGCTTTGGGCAGCTGCTCAGAGTTACCAGCAATCCAGATGAAGGCCTTCTGGTCTAGTTATTGTGAGTCTCCTCTGGGGATAATGTTGCATGGTGGGTGGAGGCTTAGTTTTGTCCTTAGGCATTGACTGTTTTCTGGGGGAGAGACTTCACCGTTGCATAATACCTTCATGTGCTCTTATCCTTCCGAGGGGTTTCTGGCACCCAGGATGGATTGAGGGAGAGCTCCCCCTAGGGGCTTGGAGGCCACATCCTTATGTGAACAGGCATATTGAGATTGGAGCCTCAGAAATGAGTAGGCTGCCCCTTGCAAAGCAATGTTTAGACCTTAGAAAGCTGCCTTCCCAGGGATGTTTTCTCCTTTACATGGACTTAAAGCAATCCAGAGGCACCTACAGACGAGCCACGTGGGACTGCTGAGGGACCAGCCTTGGATCCTCGGTCCTGCATACAGACTGGAATTGGGTGGAAGCATAGGGTCAGTGACACTGGCCGGGCACTGCCAGTTAAAAGCTAGAACCTTACCAGCACACTGTAGTGCACTGGGACCCAGCTGCCTTGAAAAGGCAGGGAAGCAGCACACATGCGTCCCAGTTCTAGCAGCCCTGTGAAGTCCTCTCTGGAAGTCGTGCCTTGAGGGTGCCTGCCCAGGCTCAGGGCTCACGCTGCTGGGCTTTGCTCACAGGCTGTTGTGCTCTTGGTGTTGCATGGGACCCCTACAGTCATGCTGCTGCAAACTCATTTATTCCACGTTGCACACATTTTCTAAGGTCCTTTTGCTGTTTTTCAGTTGCTAAGTTGTGTCTAACTCTTTTCAACCCCATAGACTGCAGCACACCAGGCTTCCCTATCCTTCAGCACCTCCCGGAGCTTGCTCAGACTCATGTCCATCAAGTCAGTGATGCTATCTAACCATCTCATCTTCTGTTGCCCCCTTCTCCTCCCACCTTCAATCTTTCCCAGCATCAGGGTCTTTTCTGATGAGTTGGCTCTTTGCATCAAGTGGCCAGAGTATTGGAGCTTCAGCTTCAGTAGCAGTCCTTCCAATGAATATTCAGGACTGATTTCCTTTAGGATAGACTGGTTGGATCTCCTTGCAGTCCAAAGGAGTCTCAAGAGTCTTCTCCAACACCATAGTTCAAAAGCATCGATTCTTTGGCACTCAGCCTTTATGGTCCAACTCTCACATCCATATATAACTACTGGAAAAACAATAGCTTTGATTATACTGACCTATTTTGGCAAAGTGATGTCTCTACTGTTTAATATGCTGTCTAGGTTTGTCATAGCTTTCCTTCCAAGAAGTAAGTATCTTTTAATTTCATGGATGCAGTCACCATCTGCAGTAATTTTGGAGCCCAAGAAAATAAAATCTGTCACTTTTTCCACTTTTCCCTTTTCTGTTTGCCATGAAGCAATGGGACCAGATACCATGATATTCACTATTTTGAATGTTGAGTTTTAAGAGAGCTTTTTCACTTTCCACTTTTATTTTCATGAAGAGGCTCTTTAGTTCCTCTTTGCTTTCTGCACTTGAGTGGTATCATCTGCATATCTGAACGTGTTGTTATTTCTGCTGGCAGTCTTGATTCCAGCTTGTGACTCATCCAGTCTGGCATTTTGCATTATGTGCTCTGCATATAAATTAAACAGGGTGACAAAATACAGCCTTTACGTACTTCTTTCCCAATTTTGAACCAGTCTGTTATTTCATGCCTGGTTCTAACTGTTGCTTATTGACCTGCATAGGAGCCAGGTAGGGTGGTCTGGTATTCCTATCTCTTTTAAGAATGTCCCACGGTTTATTGTGATCCACACAGAGGTTTTAGCATAGCCAGTGAAGCAGAAGCAGATGTTTTTCTGGAATTCCCTTGCTTTTTCTGTGGGCAGGGTTATTTCTGTCAACTGAATTTAGGTCCATAGGCAGTTGAATCTGGCAGGTGGGCACTGAGTGATATCGGGGAAACTGAGTCAAGGAAACTCTCCGGGGTACTCATCATCTGCCACAGCCTTTTGGCACACTGGATATGTGTTCTGGGCATGTAGCTGTGCTAATGGTTGGATATTGGCTCAATTTCAAACCAAGGGCCACAAATACATGCTACTCCTGTGTGTCATGATTAACTCTGAGTCACTTTAGAGTCTTGGCATGGAGCCATTACCACTTCTGAGTCTCCAAAGGAGTGCTGTTGATCCTGTGAGGGGTGACCCACACCTCTGCTGAAGTCCTGGCACCTGTGGCTTAAAGATGTCCACTCAGCCTTTTCAGAAGCCCACAGAGGCAGTTAGGACCCCACAGAAAGTCATATTTTACAAGTAAAATATAAGCCACAATGACCATCCAAATTCAAAAGGCTTACCGTCTGGTTTAAAACCTCTTACCCAAGGCACTTGTGCTAGCTACTGTGAAAACCCACTGGGCACAGCACAAGCCTCCAGGCGACACCAAAGTTAAGATCTCCTGGCCTCCACTCTGCGCCATGGTGCCAGGAGGTTCCAGATCACATGGGTCCTTCACCACCCGATTCTGTTCTGATTGTGGTCTCTCAGTATCTCTAAACACTGCCCTCCGCCCACCCCCACTCCCCCTGCCACGCCTCCACCAAATATTTGGTATCTGGGGAGCATTTCATAGTCTGTTCCTGAGTGATGAGCAAGTAGAGAAATAAAATGAAGGAATGGTGGGTGGAAAACCAAAAGGAAACAATAAATCGTGGTTGAAGATGTAGCTTAGGGAGAGATTGGGTTGTGAGCTCCAGGAAGAGGCAAGTTCGTGTCATCAGTCTGTTCCCCATTGGAGGAAATGAACGTTCCCCTGCTCCCGGTTTCCATGAAGAGAGATTCTGAGAGATTTTCCTCTAAGCAGCAGCACACTGCCCGTACTGCCTCTGCTTCGTCTGCATGGTTGTGCAGTGGGGCTGAACACGAGAGGTGCTGCATGCGTATCTCGAGAGGAAGAGGGTCCATGCCCAAGTGGAGAATAGCCAGTTATTTTTTCCAAATTCATGAATCAACTCCCACCTCTCCAGAGATGGAAGGGGTAAAGAGGTTAACAAATGATCTCCCAGAAACCAGAGCGTAGGGGATTAAAGGGGGAAATGTGGGAAGGGATTATGTGGAGGCAGTGACTCTGGTGGAGAAGGCAATGGCCACTCCAGTGTTCTTGCCTGGAGAAACCCAGGGACGGGGGAGCCTGGCGGGCTGCCGTCTCTGGGTCGCACAGTCAGACATGACCGAAGCGACTCAGCAGCAGCAGCAGCAGTGACTCTGGTGGCTTCCGGAAAGCTTACGCTGTTTATTACTGGGTGTGCACTCAGTCGTGTCGGGCTGTTTGTGACCTTATGGAAAGCTTCCAAGAGGAGAAACAGCGCGATATAGAGAGAAGCAGGCCTCAGCGAAGGTCATGAGCTCACGTTCGCAGCCTCCCCAGTTCCTTGTCTGCCTCTAGAGGTTCAGGGTTAAAAACAAAGTGTTACCTTGTGCTTAAGCCCAAACACTTCTTTTTCCTCTCCTTCACCTCTGTTATCTACACTGTTCTAGATTTTGGATGTTTATTTTCATTCATTAATTTGTTTTTTATTCTGGCTGCACTGGGTCTTTTCGTGATGGGCAGGGCTTGGCTCCCCCATCAGGGACTGAACCCACGTCCCCTGCACTGGGCCGCCAGGAAGTCTCACTGTTCTAGAAGTGTAAATGAAAAGAGAATGGAAAGGATTTTAAAAACTGTCACATACCCTCTCTTCATTTAGAAAGAACTGTCTTTTCAGCGGACACTGTTTCCCTTCTGCCCCTGTAGTTTCCATTACTCACTGTCTGGAAAGCCACTGCTTCCTAAACAGTTAACTTCATTCTTTCAGGAGACTGCACCTAAATAATTTTCTAGATACTGTCTTGTTAGGCAGGTTTCTGGTGTGATATTAATCTCTTTCGAGGCAGTCTTGCAAATAATACCCAGAGCACGATTAAATATGGAAATATTCACTGTAATTTAATCTTTCTAAAATAATACCTCTTTGATCCACCTCAGAAACTTTGAGTCTTTTTGCTTTGGACTATTAATTTCAAAGAATTTTCTTTTGTGAAATCACTAAACTTCTGTTTGGTTTGCTTTGATTTAAATGATAACAACCGTAAATGAACAGGACCACTACCAGTACCTTTGAAATAAATTTTTCTTAAAAAAAAAAAAAAAAGAAAATTTTTTAACATCGTGTTTCAGGTTTCTTTGAGATTTTTATTTGCCTTTTTTTTTTAGAAGACCTCATCTACTGTGCTCAACATCTGATATTTAAGGTGTCTGTTGTAAACTTCGTCTGCCAAGAAATCCTTCGTACCATGGCTAGAAATCTGGGTATCTGCTCAGACAGCTCTGTTTTGGCTCACCAGATAAATTAGTATAACCTGGGAGAGGAGCTTGGTGTGGAGTCAAGGATGGAGTTTGACAAGAATGAGGAGTGGAGCATGGATAAATTAAAAGAGTTCAAGCTGCTAAGATAAAGTAGGGGAATTTGGCTAGTCCAACCACTTCATAGACCGGCCTTGTTTACGCTAGGTCTGGCGGAGCTGACAGCTGCAAATATGTTTTAAATAGGCTAAAAAGGAAGTATGCACTTCAGGATTAAAGGAATTGCACAGATTTAAGTAATGACTCAGGCAAAAGTCCAGGTCTTTTCAGAAAGAGGACAGTTGGGACAGAAGGAACATGGACCTAGAGTGAAGACGCTGAGTTTTTAAGCCAGGTTTTGACACTTCATTACTGAACAGCTGTAGGAAAGTACATTTAATTTCTCCTGTTGCTTCTCTATCTGTACATATGCCATACGGGGTCTTCTGGCCCTTGAGACCAGAGTCAGATTGACTCAAACTTTCATTCATATTCTTTGAAAGTCCTAGTCAGCTATTCGACACATAGTGAGTGAATACGCTCCTTAAATTGGGAAGGAAGGGTGGATTTCTGGAGAGTGAATGTGGGTATTTGTGGTGCAATTGGCTTAGAGTCTCATGATGATTCTGTCTTAGGTACATCAGTTCAGTTCAATTCAGTTGCTCAGTTGCATCTGACATTTTGTGACCCTATGGACCGCAACACACCAGGCTTCCTGGTCCTTCACCATCTCCTGGAGCTTGCTCAAATTCATGTCCATCGAGTCGGTGATGCCATTTCAACCATCTCATCCTCTGTCGTTCCCTTCTCCTCCTGCCCTCAATCTTTCCCAGCATCAGGGTCTTTTCTGATGAGTCAGTTCTTTGCATCAGGTGGTCAGAGTATTGGAGCTTCAGCTTCAGCCTCAGTCCTTCCAGTGAATATTCAGGGTTGATTTCCTTTAAGATTGACTGGTGTGATCTCCTTGCTGTCTTAGGCAGTTTCTTCCATCCAAGTAGTTCACTTTATTGTTTCTTGTGCTATATTTTAGACATTGTTGATAAAGTCATTAAAGTCAATAGCATCCTTTAATTTCACCCAAATGAATAAGTAAGCAGATAAGTAAGTAAGCAAACAAAATACTCCCTGGGTATGGGATTAAGAGGTTCAAACTATTATATATTAAGCTACAAGGATATATTGTACAGCAGAGGAAGTATAGTCAGTATTTTATAATAACTGTAAATAAATAACCTTTAAAATTGTGTCACTCTATTGTATACCTATAAAATACAATATTGTACATCAACTGTACTTCAGTAAAAAACTGCCTCTGGCACTAGAGCGGAATAGGTAGAGTAGGCTTTATTGCATTTTGGGGGAATATACTTAATTCACTATCATACACACGGCTTCAGTATAAACACTGTGCAATAGCTCTGTCTTGAGGTCTCCCCCTCCCCTGGGGGACTTTCACAGTCTGCCCAGCCTCACGTGGGGTCTCAGCCTCACGCCAGCTCACTGACTCTTGCCTCTTCCCTTCTCCCTGCAATTGTCCTGGGGAGCCCATGTGCAGTCCTCACCTCTCTCAGTCTCTGAAGATGGCTTTGGACCATCTCATTTGCAAACCCCGGCAAGGGCTCAGCAGAACAGTGCGGATTTCATGGAGCAGGACTATCTCTTCTAGAAGGCAGCTCATCCATTCCTTCAACAAAATCGTAGTAAGCTCCAGGAGGAACCACTAAATACTGTTTTGGCTCCAGGGACCCATGAGAGAAAGAGAGAGACGAAAATCTCTGTCCTCACCAAGTTTACATTCTAGTCCAGACAAAGGGACCAGAAGCAGAAATATAAAGCATTGAGTATATTAGAAGGTGAAAAAGGCCTTAAGAAAAATAAACACAGAAGCAGAAGATCAGAGTGGGAGCTTTGTACAAAGTGGCAAAGGAAAGTCATCTGAGAAGGTGCCATTTGAATAAAGAACAGAGGGAAGTTAGTGAGCTTTAGTTGGTTATACTTTGAAGATTATTTTTTGACTTAAGTTATAAAGTAAAAAATGGAGAATAGATCAATCTTGCATGGCTATAGTAAGAATCAAAACAATGTATGGAATAATTCCTTTTAGAAAACCAGTTAGTACATAAAATGAAAGTTGCTCAGTCGTGTCTGACTCTTTGCCACCCCATCAACTGTAGCCCACCAGGCTTCTCTATCCAAGGAATTCTCCGGGCAAGAATTCTGGAGTGGGTAGCTGTTCCCTCCTCCAGGGAATCTTCCCCACCCAGGGCTTGAACCCAGGTCTCCCACCTTGCAAGTGGATTCTTTACTGTCTGAGTCACCAGGGAAGCCCAATTAGAACATAGCTAGCATATCATAAATTTTAGTCTTATTATTATATAGGGTGGTGCCCTCTAATACAGCACCTGCTAGCCACGAGAAGCTGTTTAAACTTACATGAATTCAAATGAAGTAGTATTAAAAATTCAATTTCTCAGCCTCACTAGTGACATTTCAAGTTCTCGACAGCCACATGTTGCTGCTGGCTGCCACTTTGCACAGTGCAGACATGGACAGTTTCTATCACTGTAGAAAGTTCTGTTGCATACTGCTAAATAGAGAGTCTAACGTTGATACGTCAAGGAAAGTACAATCTCACATATAACAGGAGTGTCATGGGACATTGTCTTAGAATTTCAGCTCAACCCTCATAGCTGAGGACAGTGGGAGACACTGATCCCACACATTAAAGAGAGATGTCAGCAGAGACGCATTTGTACAGGGCTTACCGCACACACGTGTGTGCTCAGTTGCTCAGTTGTGTCCGACACTTTGCAACTCTGTGGACGATAGCCCATCTGGCTCCTCTGTCCATGAAGTTTCCCAGGCAAGAATACTGGAGTGGGTAGCCATTTCCTCCTCCCGGGGATCATCCTGACTCAGGCATCGAACCTGCGCCTTCTGCATCTCCTGCACTGGTAAATAGATTCTTTACCATAGGGTCACTTGGGAAGCACCTCCAGGGTTTACTAGCAGAGGCCAGAAGAGAATTTTGGCCAATCTCTAGTCTCCAGTCTAGATAAGAGAAGCCTCAAGGTCCATTGAGAGACTAGATTCTTTGAGGTGAATTCATCAGAGTGAAGGCTGCTGTGGGGCACGGATGGGGAGTTTCTGATCCTCCCAGTTAAGTGAAAGGGGGCCTACCAGGAGAACCTCACCCAGATGGGGTTTCTCTGGAAGGAGAGGCCAGCATCTGCTCCCAGCTGGATGCGCCTGACCTGAGATACCAGTGTGTTTTCCCCTGGGCTGCTCTCCAAGGCAAGTAAGAAAGGGTTCCTGTGGAACCCTGTGGCGCCCAGAGGCCAAAAGTATGAGATGAACTCGAGGGGCCTTAGACACAGGAATAGAAAGTACCAGATCCTTGTCACCCTTCCTGCTGTGTTGGAACCGTTGCAGAATTTTTGAGCACTCCCCGGCCACCTGGCTCGTCCCTTTCCTGTCAAATAGGAAAGGTATTTGTCCTGTTCTTCTCCTTCCCTGTATAAGGAAATTACATGTATCCCACCCAACCAGCAAATGACTCACAGGCTTCCTACTCCATTCCTTTGTTCCCTGGCTACCAAAACAGGCTGCTGCTGCTGCTAAGTCACTTCAGTCGTGTCCGACGCTGCGCGATCCCATAGATGGCAGCCCACCAGGCTCCCCTGTCCCTGGAATTCTCCAGGCAAGAACACCAAAACAGGCAGATGACCCATATTTATCATGGGCTTCTAGGTGGCACTAGTGGTGAAAAACCCATGTGCCAATGCAAGAAATGTGAAACATGGGTTCGATCCCTGGGTCTGGAAGATCCTCTGGAGGAAGGCATGGCAACCCACTCCAGTATCCTTGCCTGGGAAATCTCATGGATGGAGGAGTTCACGGGGTCACAAAGGGTCAGACACAACCGAAATGACTTAGCACACACACTCCCTAACCATTGGAAAAGCCGGCCTGCTCACAGCGTCTCCTGCTCTAATGAGCTCTATTCTCCTTTCATTCTGTCTTGTGTCTGGAAGTTCTTTTCTGACCTGTACACGGACCATAAAGAACCTGATGTGTGCTCTTAAGGATTTTCAGGGGGAGCCAGCCGTCTGTGTGAAGGGAGAGGTCCCGGCTCCTCAGTGGAGAGGTCTAGTATGGGAAGGCCCACTGAGCTGCAGGTGAGAATGGGCTTGGCAGAGAGAGAGCAGGGCAGCCTGCCCCTTACCACAGAGGGGGCCCCTTGCTGCCAGGTGTGTGCCATGGCAGGTAAGTAGGCTGAAGCCCTGTAAGGACCTGCCTTCATCCTTCATTCAGTCTCTCAGTTGTGTCTGACTCTTTGTGACCCTATGGACTGCAGCATGCCAGGCCTCCCTGTCCATCACCAGCTCCTGGAGTTTACTCAGACACATGTCCATTGAGTCAGTGATGCCATCCAACCATCTCATCCTCTGTTGTCCCCTTCTCACAAGGGATGAGATGAAGGCGGAGTGTCAGATGGAGCAGTAACTCAGATGTCGCTTAGAAGATGCCTCACCCATGTCCCTGTGGGAGATCCCTGAGGGGACCACAGAGATGCACCCCCACCCCAAAGGGAAAGCTGCTGTCTGGTTGCCTCCCTAGATGAAAGGGATCAACAGTAAAGAGAAAACTAAAAACGGGCCAAGGAGGAGGAACCGGAGCCAGGGAGTAAAGAAGACGCCATGTGTCCATTCTGGGGCGGGTCCCAGAGCCAGGAGACCAAGTAGATGTGGTTAAGGCAATTCACAGAACCGGACGAGCAGGGCTGTGGCGTTCACCTCGTCCAAAAGGGGCAAGTGCTCCTCTGCGCCTACTGTTTGTTGCAGGGCAGGTCAGCTGTTACCAGAACTTCAGGTTTTCTTTTCTTTCTTTCTTTTTCTTTTTTTTTATGTAAATCATTTTGAAAGTCTTTACTGAATTCATTACTATATGGCTTCTTTTTTATGCTTTCTTCTTTTGGCCACAAGGCACATGGGGTCTCAGCTCCCCGACTAGAGATTCAGCTCACACTTCGTGCACTGAAAGGTAGTCTCAACCACTGGACCGCCAGGGAAGTCCCCAGGTTTTTCAAAAGAAGCCAGACCACTGGGTTTTGGTGTGAAGCTATGCTAGTTTTGAAACGCAGTGTATATTTTGAATAGATTCTCTTCCAGGTTTTTGAACACCTGAAAATAAAAACTATTCTTTGAGTCAAAAACAATGGTACGGTTTTGAGATTTGCCCGAGCTGCCACCAGGGGGTAGGGAAGAGACATCGCAGAGTATCACAAGCGGTGGAAGAAAGAGCCAACGTTACAGGACTGTCTTTTCTGAATCTGGCCCATTTAATGCCCCAGGTATGTACAGTATTTAACGAAAAGGTTTGGTTTTTATCTCCAGGTCTGGGATATATCATTGCACAGAGGCATTCGCTAGTAAAGTGTGCAGATTTTCTTCTCTGTTCCCTGATTGACGTCTTGCGGTCTGACTTTTCTCTCCGTCTACCCCTTATGGAGCTGGTTTCTCAGAGTCACTCTTAAATTATCTGTTCTTGCTTGGTCTTCTGGGCCTCCACCATCCAGCAGGGACTCGGGCTATCCTAGGGAGGCCCACAGATTCTCTGACACTCTTCCATTGACAAATGGGATCTATGTCATGGCCCCTCTTCTTGAATCTGGGTGGACGTGTGGCTGCATTCACCAATAGTTACTGTCAGTTGCTCGGTCATGTCCTTTGTGGCCCCATGAACTGTGTAGCCCTGCCAGGCTCCTCTGTCCATGGAATTCTCCAGGCAAGAATACTGGAGTGGGTTGCCATTTCCTTTTCCTGGGGATCTTCTGGATCCAGGGATCGAATCCTGGTTTCCTGCATTGTGGGTGGATTCTTTACCATCTGAGCTACCAGGAAGCCCAATAGAACTCATTCTATGAGACTTCTGAACCTAGCTCTCAAAAGGCCATGCAGGTCCTAATTTATTATTATTTTTTAATATACCAGAATACTTGTTTTTGGAACCCTGGGTCACCATGAACAAGCCCAGATATTCAAGGCCCTCAGGCTGTGAGGAGGCCCAGGTCACGCAGAAAGGCCTATGTTAGGCATGTCCATTAATGGCTGGATCCAGGCTCAGAGCCACAGTAAAGAAGCCTCCAGATGACCCTAATCCCCAGTCACTCAAGCCATGTCCAGCTGTTTGAGTCTCCCCAGCTGAGATCTCAGATACCATGGAACAGAGACAAAGCATCTTTGTCCATGACTCACAGATCCCATAGGATTTCCCAGGTGGCACTAGTGGTAAAGAACCCGCCTGCCAGTGCAGGAGTCATAAGAGACATGGGTCCGATCCCTCAGTTGGGAAGATCCCCTGGAGAAGGGCATGGCAACCCACTCCAGTATTCTTGTCTGGAAAATCCCATGGGCAGAGGAGCCTGGTGGGCTACAGTCCATGGGGTCACAAAGAGTCAGACTCGACTGAAGCAACTGGGCACACATAGATTCCATGGACACAAAGAAAAATTATAGTCATGTCACAAAGTTTTGGGGGTGGTGCCTTCCTGAGATTTCCCCTCAGGTACAGAAACTGGGGATCCCACGTGGTGCTAGTGATAAAGAACCCACTTGCCAAGGCAAGAGACATGTAAGAGATGTGGGTTTGATCCCTGGGTGGGGAAGATCTCCTGGAGAAGGAAATGGCAGCCCACTCCAGTATGCTTGCCTGGAGAATCCCATGGACAGAGGAGCCTGGTGGGCTACCGTCTATAGGTGTCGCAAAGAGTCAGACTCAACTGAGCATCCACGCACACAAAGACACTGAGGAGGGACTGCAAGCAGCCAACCAATGAGGTTCTGGAAGGGGAACAGGAAGCTGTTTAAGGGGGCTGGAGAGGAGTGTTCTGAGCCTAGATGACCGCACCTGGGAAAGCTGAGGGACGAGGGAGGACCCTGGTTGGTTTGTAAACCTGAAATGTGTGTCTAGCATGACTGAATGCTGTATGTGTGGCCCCTGTGATGAGGATTCCAGATTGGAGGATGGGCATGCCATGAGCCAGGAAAGGGCTGGGAAGAGTCCAGGCCCTGATAAGTACATGATGGGACCTGGAATTTAAAGACAGCAGGAAACTTCTGAAAGATGTGATATGATCAGTCCTGTGTTTTAGGAAGTTTGCTCTGGCTGTTGTGAGCAGAGCTGATTGTGGAGAGAAAGAATGGAATGGAGGAGATGGGTAAGAGACGGGGCTATAGTCAAGAAGAGGAATCTTGGTGGGCTGGACTAAGAAAGTGCTGGAAGGCAAGTAAGCAGGAGCCAGATTCATGAAACGGGTAGGAAAAGGGAGACTGCTGTTAGGTGGGAAGGAGGATTGGTAAAAGGACAGAAGAATCGTGGACTATTCCCAGATTTCCTTCTTGAATGACAGAGTAGAAGTGGTTGCGAGTCAGTGAGACTGTTCAGAAAGATCAGAGTGGGTTTGAGGAAGGTTTCGGTGATGACTGTGCAGTGTGCAAGGCACAGTGTGTGCTTTTGTGTGGCGAGGTCTAGTGCATAGTTGTTATGTAAGGCTTGGGTCAAGGAGGAAGATTTGCACCAAAGCTTTACGTTTCTGCCTTTAACGTATGATCCACTTTTGAAGTCATGTTTGTGGAGATCCCAAGGTAAGTTCTGGGAAACAGAAACAGTGTCCTTCTTGGGAAGTGATTATAGTAGACCACACACTGTTTGATGCATCAGTATTGCACCAGCCCCACCAAGAAAAATTGGGTTAAGGCTTTGCAATTGTGACATTATGTGACCTGCTTCATCGAGGCTTTATTTTGCTGAAAGCCAATGTTTTACAATGATTTTAACATGGGGAAGCTCTATGAGGAAGGTCCAAAAATATATTTATTTTTAATTCACAGGTAATTGCTTTACAGTGTTGCCTTAGTTTCTGCCATACATCAACATGAATCTGTCATGGGTACACATATGGCCCCTCCCTCTGAAGTTGTAGATTTTTGTAACCCATTTTGTTCCAACCTTTTTTTTTTTTTTCTCCCCACTCTAACTCTTTTCAATAGTGTGGCTTTGGCAGAACTCCACACAGGATCCTTTTTCTTTCCAGCCGTAGGTGGCAGCACACCACTGCCTACGATTAGAGCAACTGCATTCGTTAAGTCAGAGCTCTTGTTCAAGAGAGAGCAGCTAATGAGTAATAAGTCCAAGCTGCACGGCAAATTAATGTCTTTATTAAGTGAACTAACCGGTTCCCTTTATAAACAAGGTCAGAGTATTTATAACCCAGTGCATTTCATAAAGCAAAATCCATCGGCATTGTTGGGACTCCACTAAGGAACCCATGATTTATCAGCAAGGAGCATATGCAAAAACTCACTTGGAACACCATCTTTTATAATGACTGGTACCATTCTGAGGTAATCATTAATAAAAGGCACCCTTGCTAGGTAGCCTCATTTGTCTCATATGAGGTAAATGAAAAAGTGATTACCTTAAACAGGAACCACTATTATAAGATGATATTGGGTGGCCTGTTCCAAATTGAGTTCTTAGTAATAAAAATAAAGTGTGATCCTTATTGATCAAATATATCTTTTGTCACTTTTGTTGTTCAGTCTCTCAGTTGTGTCTCTTTGCGACCGCATGGACTCCAGCATGCCAGGCTTCCCTGTCCTTTGCCATCTCCTGGAACTTGCTCAAGCCATGTCCATTGAATTGATGATGCCATCCAAACATCTGATCCTCTTTTACCCCTTCTCCTCTTGCCTTCAATCTTCCCAGCATCAGAGTCTTTTCCAATGAGTCAGCTTTTTGTGTCAGGTGGCCAAGGGACTGGAGCTTCAGTTTCAGCATCACCCCTTCCAGTGAATATTCAGGATTGATTTCCTTTAGGATTGACTAGTTTGATCTCCTTGCAGTCCAAGGGCCTCTCAAGAGTTTTCTCCAACACCACAGTTCAAAAGCATCAATTCTTCAGTGCTCAGCCTTCTTTATGGTCCAGCTCTCACATCCATACATAACTGTTGGAGAAACCATCGCTTTGACTATATGAAACTTTGTTGGCAAAGTAATGTCTCTTTTTAATATGCTAAACTTGTCATAGCTTTTCTGAGGATCAAGCATCTTTTAATTTCATGGATTCAGTCACCATCTGCAGTGATTTTGGAGCCCAAGAAAATAAAGCCCGTCACTGTTTCCACTGTTTCCCCATCTATCTGCCATGAAGTGATGGGACTGGATGCCATGATCTTAGAGTTTTTGAATGTTGAGTTTTAAGCCAGGTTTTTACTCTCCTCTTTCACTTTCATTAAGAGGCTCTTTAGTTCCTCTTCCCTTTCTTAGCTTTTCTTTGCCATAAGGGTGGTGCTATCTGCATATCTGAGGTTATTGCTGTTTTTCCCAGCAACCTTAATTCCAGCTTGTGCTTCGTCCAGCCTGGCATTTTGCATGGTGGACTCTGCATATAAGTTAAATAAGTAGGGTGGCAATATACAGCCTTTGTCACTTAGATTAGACAAAGCCTTATTTCACGTTTAGAGTAGCTTGCACAGGTATAAAGTTTAATGTTTACCATCTACTGCATGTCACATTTTAAGTGAATCAAGTGCTTAATTTTGCCTTCATTGTCAGAGAACTGTATGAGAAGCTCAGAATATCTTCTCACAAAGTGACCAGGTATCAGGGACCTGGTGAATTTCAGGTTCTAGAGTAGTGCTGTGCAATAGAAATCGAAGGCAAGCCACACATGCAAACTGCATGTACAATTTTAAATATTATTGATGTCACATAGATTGAAAAATGTAAAAAGAAAGAAGAAATCAATCTTCGTCTGTGTTATAGTTTATTTAACCCAATATGTCAAAAATATTTAGCAGGTATCAGTATAAAGATTATGGAGGTATCCTTTTTTTTCACTCTGTGTATTTGAACTCTGGCGTCTTTTTTTACATTCACAGCTCTTCTCTGTTCAATCTAGCCACATTTCAAATGCTCAGTGTTCACCTATGGTCAGTGGGCTCAGCTCTAAACACTTAGTATCTGTTATGGATTGAAACATGTTTCCTCAAAATTCAGATGTTGAAGACCGAAACCCCAGCGTCTCAGAAAGTGAAGTCCTTAGAGAAGCAATCACGTTAAAATGAGGCCATTAGGATGCACCTGAGCAAAGGTCTGTCTAGGCAAGGATACGGTTTTCCCAGTGGTCATGTATGTATGTGAGTTGTACTATAAGAAAGCTGAGCGCTGAAGAACTGATGCTTTTGAACTGGAGTGTTGGGGAAGACTTTTGAGAGTCCCTTGGACTGCAAGGAGATCCTACAAGTCCATCCTAAAGGAGATCAGTCCTGAGTGTTCGTTGGAAGGACTGATGTTGAATCTGAAACTCCAATACTTTGGTCACCTGATGTGAAGAGCTGATTCACTGGAAAAGACCTTGATGCTGGGAAAGATTGAAGGTAGAAGGAGAAGGGCATGACAGAGGGTGAGATGGTTGGATGGCATCACTGACTCTATAGATTTGAGTTTTAGTAAACTCAGGGAGTTGGTGACGGACAGGGAGGCCTGGTGTGCTGCAGTTCATGGTGTTGCAAAGAGTCGGACACAACTGAACAACTGAGCTGAACTGAGCTTCCTCAATGGCTGCTTGGTAAAGAATATGCCTACAATGCAGGAGACACAGGAGATGCAAGTTTGATCCCTGAGTCAAGAAGATCCCCTGGAGGAGGAAATTGCAACCCAGTGCAGTCTTCTTGATTGAAGAATCCTATGGACAGAAAAGCCTGGTGGGCTACAGTCTATGGGGTCGTAAAGATTGGCTACGACTAGGCGCACAAGCCAGAGAAGGCAATGGCACCCCACTCCAGTACTCTTGCCTGGAAAATCCCATGGATGGGGGAGCCTGGTAAGCTGCAGTCCATGGGCTCGCAAAGAGTCGGACACGACTGAGCGACTTCACTTTCAATTTTCACTTTCATGCTTTGGAGAAGTCAATGGCAACCCACTCCAGTGTTCTTGCCTTGAGAATCCCAGGGATGGGGGAGCCTGGTGGGCTGCCATCTATGGGGTCGCACAGAGTTGGACACAACTGAAGTGACTTAACAGCGGCAGCAGGCACACAAGCACACAATAGTGCAGAATGCATCCTAATCCAACATGACTGATGTACTTATGCAACGACGACCTCTGGAGGAGATAGACTCACACTCAGGGAGAGCGCCATGTAAAGATGAAGATAGAGATGACTGATGCACCTACAAGCCAAGGAGCACCAAAGATTACTGGCAAGCAGAAGCCAGAAAGGGTGGACTCTTCCTCACACCCCTCAGAAGGAACTAACCCTGCTGCCACCTTGATCATGGACTTGTAGCTTCCAGGTATGCGAGACAATCAATTTCTGTTAGTCACCCAGCTGTGAAAACGAATGCCACTGGTGCTGTTGGCAGTGGGCACTTTATTCTGCGCTTTCCTTTTCTTGCCTTGAACCTCTTCTCCTTCTCTTTTTGCACCTTTTCCTCTGCTCTCACCACCCAGTCTCCAAGCACCCTCTCATGGAACCTCTGAGAATCTCTCTCCTTGCAGACATGTAGACTGGGAGTTTCCTGTTCAGTAAGCATGAGAGGAACACACCCTGATTGGTGGCAAAGAAGCCTGGTTCTCTTCAGTGTCCAGCGGGGGTCATATTACCCACTAGATGGTGCCCCTTGTTGTTGTTTAGTTGCTAAGTCGTGTTCGACTCTTTGGCGACCCCATGAACTGTAGCCCACCAGGCCCCTTGGTCTGTGGGATTTTCCAGGCAAGAATACTGGAGGGGGTTGCCATTTCCTGCTCCAGGGGATCTTCCTGACCCAGGGATTGAACCCGTGTCCCCTCTGTCTCATGCTTTGGCAGGCAGATTCTTTACCACTGAGCCACCTGGGAAGCCTCTAGAGCCCCAAGTGGCCCCCTAGAGCTGCTGTTATGCAAGTCAAAGTGCTGACCCACAAAGTACTGTTGAAAACCATAAATAACTGTATAGATGAGAATGAGTATTTTGTAGATAGGATGAATGGTTTTCAAATTATCTTAATTTCTTCTCCCTGTAATTATCTGAGCTCCCCACTTTGCAGAACGAAAACGAATTCTCGGGGAAAAGGCCCTGACACTTTCTTGCCATCTGGCAGGGGTGGTCTTCTATTGGTTGTCTCTCTAGCCTGCAGGTACCTATATCCAGCCAGCACGGAAGCACCCCCCCCTACCTCACAGACCAGGTACTGTGGGTGACATGGATCCCACCCCATCTCTAGAAACGGGTCCTGTTCATGTATGTGTGTGTGCATATACGTGTGTGCACACCCACATATTCTATTAGTCTGTCTCTGTTTCTCTGGAGAACCCTGACTGATCTAACCATTGTTCTCGTTAATTCTTGGCAAGTGCTGATAAATACTTAAAAAGATAAAAGACAAGGGAGGAGACCTTTTGCATTTAACCTGATTTCCTGCTGCAGATATAAAAAGTTGAATCAACATATGGCCAAAGTTGTAAAGATGCTAAGTCATGTCTAACTCTTTGTGACCCCATGGACGGTATCCCACCAGGCTCCTCTGTCCATAGGATTTCCCAGGCAAGAATACTGGAGTAGGTTGCCATTTCCGTCTCCAGGGATCTTCTTGATGGGATTGAACCTACATCTTGTCTCCTCCATCTGTAGGCAGACTCTTTACCACTGAGACACCAGGGATGCCCTATAGAGATGCTGAAGTGAAGTCAAATTGTCAGTCGCTAAGTCATGTCTGTGGAGAAGGCAATGGCAACCCACTCCAGTACTCTTGCCTGGAAAATTCATGGATGGAGAAGCCTAGTGGGCTGCAGTCCATGGGGTCACTAACAGTCAGACATGACTGAGCGACTTCACTTTCACTTTTCACTTTCATGCATTGGAGAAGGAAATGGCAACCCACTCCAGTGTTCTTGGTGGAGAATCTCTGCAGTCTATGGGGTCACACAGAGTTGGACACAACTGAAGCGACTTAGCAGCAGCAGCAGCAGCAGCAGCAGCAAGTCATGTCTGACTTTTGAGATCCCATGGACAGTGTCCCACCAGACCCCTCTGTCCATGAGATTTTCCAGGTAAGAATACTGGAGTGGGTTGACATTTCCTCCTCCAGGGGATCTTCAAGACCCAAAGACTGAGACTTTATCCCCTGCAGGCGGATTCTTTTACCGTGGAACCTTCTCCAGGGGACACCTAACTGGTATCTCTTTGGATTAAATAAGGCATGGAAAGGTTTATGGGAATTACAAAGTTATTTCAAGGTATTTTGAGCCCAACCAAGAAAAGAGAAGTGCTTTCTGTCATAAACTTCCTTATTTTCTAATACAAATTCCCTTTTCAGCCTCTCATCATCCTTAAACCCTTCTAAGAGGAAGTTTAAAAAAGGTATACTTTCTCAAATGTCTGAAAATGATTCGAGAGAGGGAAATTTACCTTTTAACTCTCCCCATATTAACCTATTTTCTACTGCCCAGCACTGAAGTTAATCAACTACAGGAAAACCTTCCTGTATGAAAAGAACCACTCCTCCCAGTTACAGATTTCCCCCCTCCCTGTTCAAATGACAATGTTGTTTGATAAAGGTGTTACATGATCTTTAAAGTCTTTAGCGGGACAGTCCTGAAGGGCGCCCAGTTTTCAGTCTCTGCTTTGCTCTTGCCCATCCCAGCTGATTCTACTCTGTACTCTGTTGTCTGCAGGCCATTTGCAGTTCATCATGCATCTTGGGAGAGGCGTGGGGGAGCATATCAATACAACTATCTTTGGAAATAATGACATTTGGAAATGATTTTTGTCTGCTTCATAACTGAGAGCGATTGCTCCCTGGAATGCCCTTCTCAGGGAGGCGAGGCTGCTTACCCAGCCTGCTTCTGCATGGTTCTCTTGGGTTTCAAGCCCTGTGTGTAATTTCCCTAGACAGGGGCTGGCATTGCCTCCCCTCCTGCGAACTTCATCCCTCTGGATCCTGTTCTTGTTGATCCTGCTTTGCTTTTGAATGGATTTCTTTAGAAACAGTTGTCGATGTTACAAGGTTCTCTGCTCTGCTGTGGTCTGCCTTGCTCACCAAAGATCGCCGCTGTAGTCGTTCCTGGGCCCTGGGAACCAGGGTGTGCGTGCAGCTCTTCTCTGAGCTCTGTCTGGCTGTGAGTCTCAGCCCTTGCTCTGTTTAACCCTGGTACTATTTCTTTCTCCTTTGCCTTGCTTTTCTAGCTGGTTTCCTTCTGCATCTTCTTCCACTAAGTTAGCTCACCTGCACTGTTGTGTGTGTTCAGCCGCTCAGTCAATCACCTGCATTTGGCACCAAATAGTTTACTCTGAACCCTTGCTGGGAGCTGCTGCTGGTGGCCAGACGGCAACAAGAAGACGTTAAAGGCAGCCTTTTAACCTTGACTCGAGAGACACTTTACTTCCCTTGGACTTTTTACTTCCCTTGGAAAACAGTTCCTGATTTTCCTCAGTTGTGGTCAATGATGTTTTAAAAGACTACATCTTTTTCACTTGGATTTTAAAATATGTTTATTATCAAATACACATTTTAAGATTTTTTTTTGATCCAAAGAAACATTGTTTCTCAGACTTTTGGTAAGTATTGCATTTTGTTTCTTCTTTTCCTTTTTCTTTCTTTAGAATTGCTGGCCATAATGGAGATTCCAATTACATATAGTTTTATTATTTGGAGCTTCCCCTGGTGGCTCAGCTGGTAAAGAACCCTCTTGTCAATGCAGGAGACTCGAGAGACTTGGGTTCAATCCCTTGGTCATGGAAGATCCCCTGGGGAAGGAAATGACAGTCCACTCCAGTATTCTTGTCTGGAAAATTCCATGGATAGAGGAGCCTGGTGGTCTACAGGTATTTATTATTTACTGTATTAACTAAGCTCACTTTTTATGTTAGTTTAAAAAAAATGGATTACTGTAATATTTAAAATTTAACTCAAAAATAAAAGTACATGCGTCTGGGGTATCTCTAGTCCACATTTCAGGTTTCCACATCTGTTGCATGTGTCTCTTAACTTCCAGCAGACTTGCAGGGAATGTTCCACAAAAGAGCAAGCAAGAACATACAAAGAATCAGAGATGTAGTCTCAGAAGGGGCACTCTGTCATTTCCACCCATATGTTATTGGCCAAAGCAAGTCACGTGCACCAGCCCAAAGCCAGGGCAGACAAATATACTGCCTGCGATCAGGTCATGGCTAATATGTGGCTGCATTGAGGGATGAAGAATTGGAAGCAGTCTTCTAATATGCAACGAACAGCTCGTTTCCTCTTTGGGTGTGGAACTGTTGGGAATGGCTCCAGATGCAGACATCTGTCTCCAGTAGGAGAAGATGAAGCAAGGTCTAGACAGAAGGAGATGGAAGAGAGTTTTAATAATATTCTAATTTTTTTAAATTTATTTTTAATTGGAGGATAATTGCTTTACAGTATTGTGTTGGTTTCTGATTCTTGCATAAATTAGTATAAGTTTGGTTTCTGTTACTTGCAATCCAAAAGTTATCATACACATATAATTTGTGTCTATCAGAAGGCCTTTATATAAAAAGAAGCATCCTTTATCCCAATGCAAATATTTATAGGCTAATTCTGGAGGGGTTAAATTTTCTTCATATTAGAAGTAGACTATGTGTATTTCATTGAGTTTATTAGTTGATCAAATTAACTGAGCTACACAAGTTTCAAATAAAGATATTATCTAATATTGCAGTAAAATTATTCATAATCAATGTAAATTGAGGAAAACATATAAAACTAAGACAAAGTAATAATATTTATATTATTAAGTTAGAATTTTATAGTTTTTAACCATGTTAATTAAGGCAGTTATGTGAAATATTGAATTTATCCCTGAAATTTACCTCAGTAAAATAATCTCACAGAAGCAAACATTCATAAGCATGAAGCAGTTTATGACAATCTCATTCATAATACTAAATAAAGCAAATGATCTAAATTAAGAGAATGCTTTATCAAATTATGTCAGTTTTTCAAGATGAAATATTGTATAGATGGAATATTGTATTGTATCAGGATGGAATATTGTGTAGTTTTTAAGGATGTTAATTAAGAGAATTATATAAAATATTGAAATATGTTTATGACCTAAGTGAAAAAGCAAAACATAAAATATTATTTACATGAATATTCAAACTATGGATATATGAACACCCAAGAAGTACTCTGGAGCCAATGCATGGGGGCTGGGAAAGACCCTGCCCATGGGTCTCTGGCACCCCATTGGCATCAGAGCGCCAAGTGGAGGGTTGTAGACTGCGGATCGTGCAGAGGACCCAAGGCAGGTTGGCTACTGATAGACTGTCCCCACAGTGCTTCTTCATACCATGTGGACTCCTACAATGACAATGAGCATCACAACTTCCTTTGAATTTGATCTGGACAGGCCTGATAACCTATGTGACCCTGCTCCTGCTGACTCCAAAAATCCTGAGTCTGCAGTTTGATCCTCAAGCCAATGCCTTCCTGTCCTGGGCTCACTCCTATGCTGCCTTCCACAATCGGTCTAGCTGCTGGGTCTGCAGAACACTCCACTCTTCATCAGTGGAGGGCTTCCCATGGTGGGCATCTCCACTTCAAGGAAAGGACTTCCTCCAAGTCTGCGAATACCTTGGACAACATCATATGTGAATACCTTAGGCAACATCATACGTGATGCCTCTTCTTAATCTGATGACATCTAACAATCCAAAGATGGACTGGCGCAACATTCTGTACCTTAACTATGGACATAATGTGACTTCTAACTTTGCTGATTGTTCTGCTTTTGCTGTTTGCTCCTGTATCTGTAACTGTGTATCTGGATTTGTTTCTAGCTGCAGGAAGGCTTTTAAGTTACAAATGGTTGCTCATATTCTTGCCGCTGTGGCAGCTTCCTCGAACTACTACTTGGGGCTCCTGGATCGGAGATCCTCAATATGAGGGTTAGGAGAATATGTTGCCTCACCAATTTAGAGACAACACCCCTTATCAGCTCAGAAGCAGTTATGAAATGAAAACAATACCCCTTTCTCTAGGCAACATAATTCTCCTAAAAGAAAAGGGGAGAATGAGAGGGTAGGTAACAGGCAGGAAAGCTAGGGGTCTCCAAACAGAGGAAATAGGCTGCAACTATCAGACATTTTTTATTTCTCTTTTAAGCAGAGGGAGGAAACAAACTACAAGTGTCAGGTTTTTGGCTTCCCTGTGGCTCAGCTAGTAAAGAATCCATCTGCAATGCAGGAGACCTGGGTTCAATCCCTGAGGTGGGAAGATCCCCTGGAGAAGGGAAAGGCTACCCACTCCAGTATTCTGGCCTGGGGAATTCCAGGGACTACATAGTCCATGGGGTCTCAAAGAACTGGTCACGACTGAGCGACTTTCAATGTAACATGTAAAAAGAAGCACTCGCTTTACACATGCGTGTCCATGTCCACAATAAGCACGACACATACACGTGCACACACAGAGTCATTATCTTTTGGAGAGCCATGGAGGAAAATGGCATTATGAATGCAGCTGTAATTTCCTCTTACCCAGGTAGAAGATACTCATCATCTTTGAGTAAAATTACTCTTCTGTGGGCTCACTGTCCATGCAGAAGTCAAAATTCTCTCTTAGAATCAAGAAATTGAAACTGTAGATACCAAACAACTCTGAATAAAATCATCAGAGCTGAATTTTGTGAGCAGAATCGAATCTCTGTGGGGTTATGGTGGGGTTTGACTGAGAATATGATGAATGATCAGAGAAGGCAATGGCACCCCACTCCAGTATCCTTGCCTGGAAAATCCCATGGACAGAGGAACCTGGTGGGCTGCAGGCCATGGGGTCACTAAGAGTCGGACACGACTGAGCGACTTCACTTTCACTTCTCACTTTCATGCATTGGAGAAGGAAATGGCACCCCACTCCAGTGTTCTTGCCTGGAGAATCCCAGGGATGGGGGAGCCTGGTGGGCTGCTGTCTATGGGGTCACACAGAGTGGGACACGACTGAAGTGACTTAGCAGCAGCAGCAGCATGATGAATGATGTCTTTCAGTGAGAAAAAGTGCGGTCAGGACTATTCCCTGGAGACCGAGAGCTCAGGGTGATAGGTGGGCTCGGGGAGGCCATAGAGAAGGAAAACTAGTGTAGGGGATATGGCTGGGGGCTCAATTCAAGGATCCATGTATATTTCCTATCCAGTATTATTGTTTTCTTTTGTGTTTCTCCTTTATAATTTCCTTGTTATCTTTAAGCCTTCAATAAATTGTCTTAAATGCTCATCCAGGCGTTTGTTGCACTGTTAGGAACTGAGGGAGGGGCTTGTAACTCTCCTCGAGCACAGCAGAAGCCTGGCTTGCATGGAGTAGTGGTAAGAAGAGCAGTGGGGAACTGAGGGGGAAGTCCTTGGACCATGGTCTAGAAGGAGAGTTGATTTGGGGACCCCATCAGAATTCCGTTAGTATGATAGAGTGAGAAACATCTTTTTCTGTTTGCCTAATACCTCATTTTTTTCCTCCATCTTTTGCTGTGGAAGGATTTTACTTTCCCATCATGCTGAACTCAGGAGAGGCCATTTAATTTGCTGAGGCCAGTGAGATATGTGCACAAGGAACATGTACCACTTCCAGGCAGAAGCACTAAGAATCAGTGCATATTTCTCCCATGTTTCCCTTCCCTCAGTCTGTTCCAGTTGGTCCTGGAATGTTGCTCCTCCTCACTGTGGGTCATTGAGGGGGTGAGGGGGTCAAAGCCACAGCCAACTTTTGTTTGACATGTTATATTGGTGTGATGGTTAATTTTACATGTCAGCATGAGTGGATCACAGGGTGCCCAGATACTAACAAAACATTTTTTCCAGATGTGTCTGTGAGAGGGTTTCCACGTGGGGAAGCATTCGATTGATGGGACTCAGTAAATTTACCTCCTCTGTGTAGGTGGCTATCATCCAACCTGTTGAGAGCATGAACAGAACAAGAGGAGAAGGAAGAATTCTTTTCTCTGTTTCAGTTCTTGACCTGGGACATCTCCTTTTCTCTTCTGTGCTGGGGCTGGGATTTCTACCATGAGCTCCCCTAATTCTCCAGCTTTCAGACTTGTACTGAACTACACAACCAGATTTCCTCCGTCTCCAGGCTGCAGCTTTTAGGGATGTCTTAGACTCCATAATTGCATGAGCCAATTTCTCATTATCTATCTACAATTTGTTCTGTTTTTTTTTTTCCCCCTGGAAAATCCTGACTAATAAAGCAGGCAATAGATAAACATTTGTAGCAATAAGTTATTGAGACTTGGGGTTCTTCGTTACTGCAGCATAGCCTGGCCTATCCTGACTCATACAATGGGACTTTTCACAAATGCAAAGAAGTGGCATATGCAAGACTAAACCTCCTGTGTCATCCAGGAGGGAGAGCTGATCTATATTATTTGGCATCTGCAATTCAAGTCCTGTGAGTCTTTGAGTTAAACTTTGACTTGGACTTGGCCTACCGTGTTCAGGCCAAGAAGTATATTTTGGTGCCTCTGAAAAATGTCTTTTCTTCACCATAAGTGGTGTATTTGCTAACTCTCTCGCCAGCTCCAATCTCAACTTTTGCTTCTAATGTTTTCCTCTTATTTAACATTCAGGGACTCCAGCGATAACTGTCTAGTGAGCTCTGCACTCTAATTCAGAGACAGTGTTTGATGAATAGTGGTTTGATTTGTACAGATGTGTCAAAAGTGACATTTGAGAAAACAACTGTCGCCTTGATGAAACCTGATTGTTTTTGCCTTGATGAAACCTGATTGTTTCTGTCTTGACTCCTTCCCAAATTCGTATGTATATTATCAAATTGATCTGAGTATTATGTTTTCCAATGAAATGATTTGATTTTAGGCAGATAATTTCATGTACATTAAAAAAAGACAAAGCATGTAATTCTGCAAGAGCAGGGACCCAGATTAATTAGAAAGGCCTCATTAGTTCCAGTGGGGAGGGGGCAGGATTGATAGGCATGTCCCACTGACAACGGAGAAGTTACCACACCGAGATGGGCAGCCTGAAGCTGCACTCAGCAGGCGGCCCCGTAAACACTCTAACTGTTCACTCTTCTGCCCAGGTGTCTCTTGGCAAAGGCAGATAGAGGACTCAAAGCAATTACCCAGATAATTAAGGAAAACCAAACCTGTGCGTGGCAGGTAACTTGGGGAACTTTTACTCAATTTTCTAGGCAACCATTGAAATTCTTTGTCTCCCTGTTGTCAGCAGGAATATGATCTGGCTCATAACAGCTACTTTAACAATTATAATGCTCTTGGTTGGTAAATATCCCTTCCTAGGAACTCTTGTTCTCATCAATCTAGAGTTTGAAATAGCTCGTGGGATCTCAGGCCTGCATTGTTCCCACTGATTCATGGCAAAACCCCCAATAACTGCTGTGAAAATGTTAGGCTATTTGTGAAACTTTGGAAACAGCTTCTGGCAACTCTTGTTTTGTGATTCTGGGTAAGATGAGACCTGCGCCTTCACAGGCTGGGCAAATGAGATTCCAGCTGTGATGGAGGCCAAGGAAGAGGATTCACTGTCAATCTCTGTATGAGGCATTTGCTACATTTTACCTCCAACACCTTCCTAGGAGGCAGGTCCTACTATCATCATTTCAGAGAGGAGAAAATGCAGCCTTAACCAGGCACACACTGGTGAGTAATAAAACTAAAATTCCCACCCAGATCTTTCTGATTCCAAAGTTATTTTTACTCTTCCAGTGACCCTGAGAGAATCCAGGGCACCTATAGACAGGGTAACAAAAAGCAGAGACATTACTTTGCTGACAAAGGCCTGTATAGTCAAAATTATGGTTTTCCCAGTAGTTATGTATGGATATGAGAGCTGGACTAAAAGAAGGTTGAGCATTGAGGAACTGATGTTTTTGAATTATGGTGTTGGAAAGAGTCCCTTGGACTCAAGGAGATCAAACCAGTCAATTCTAAAGGAAATCAACCCTAAATATTCACTGGGGGACTGATGCTGAAACTGAAGCTCCAATACTTTGGCCACCTGATGCGAAGAGCTGACTCATTGGAAAATACCCTGATGCTGGGAAAGATTGAAGGCAGGAGGAGATGGGGATGGCAGAGGACGAGATGGTTGGATGGCATCACCAATTCAATGGACATGATTTGAGCTGACTCCAGGAGATGGTAAAGGACAGGGGCATGCTGCAGTCCTTGGGGTTGCAAAGAGTCCGACCTGACTTAGTGACTGAACGACAACAGCAACATAGCTTAAACAACCTCATGGGTGTTTCTGGTGTCAGTGGGCTTGGAAATTATATGTTAAGGCAATGGTTCTCAAAGTTTAGCATGCGTTAGAATCATCTGTAAGACTAGAAAACACACTGACGTCTGGTACCACACCTAGATAATGTCTCATCCGGTCTGGGTTAGAGCCTAAGTATTTGCACTTTTGACAAGTTCCCAAGTGATGCTGCTCAGGGACCATACTGTGAGAACCAGCACTACATTCAGGAACTCAGAGAACTCAGAGAATTTTATGTGACCATCAGCATAATGGGAATGAAATCAGATATCTGCAAAATCACCTTAGAAAGAGTGGTTGAAAATAAGTCCTGACCAATAGTGAAACTAACCATTCTAGAGAGAATATAGGGAGTTTGTAATTTCTTCGGTTCTGTCTTGTTGCAACAGAAATTTGAAGCGATGGATGGACCAGTGTTACAGCCCTTGGTGGAACCAGTGTTACAGCCCCGTATTACAGCTCAGTTTATTTAGAAAGCAAAGGAAAATGCATTTTGGAGGTGTGCGGGTGGGCTGACCTAAAAGATGCAAGAGAAGGGAAACCCCCGGCCCGATTTGGGCTCCTCTTTTTATATGTCTTTTCTCCTCCCCCTGGGCCTGCCCTACGTAAACTGGGCCAGCCAGGAGTGCTGTTTGCTTTACCTGAGGTCCTCACTCTGGTGCTCGGACCTTCCTTTGTTCTGTTTTCGGGCTATTCCCTTCTTTGTCTTTTAGGCACCACCATTCTGGACTCCCCCACCCCCCTACCCCCATTCTAACTACCTAACAGTTGGAAGAGAGGCATTAATTATTAATAACAGAACAGACAGTTTCCCTCTGAAAGGAGGAAGTGATGAAACAGTCCGCTTCTACCTTTCGTACTGATTCTGAGGATACTAAGCCAGCTTGGTGGTTCTTTAGTCACTCAGTCGTGTCTGTCTCTTGCGGACTCATGGACTGTAGCCTACCAGGCTCTGTCCATGTTTTTTTCCAGGCAAGAATACTACAGTGGGTTGCCATTTCCTTCTCCAGGGGATCTTCCAGACCCAGGAATCGAACCTGGGTCTTCTGCATTGCAGGCAGATTCTTTACCGACTGAGCTACAAGGAAAGCAAGCAACCTTCTGAGCATTAATTCAATTAACTTATTTGATTAATTTATTCTATTTTTCCCGGTGTCTGATATCTGAAGGGGTTTCAAGCAGGACGATTTTTCCAGAGCACCACTCTGCCTAATCCCCATGGGTGCCATTTGTATTAAATTCTATGTAAATGGTGCCCCCTGGAGGAGTGGAAAGGAATATCATCCTAAATGAAGGATCTAGCTGGAGAAGGCAGTGGCACCCCACTCCAGTACTCTTGCCTGGAAAATCCCATGGACGGAGGAGCCTGGTGGGCTACAGTCTATGGGGTCGCTAAGGGTTGGACACGACTGAGCAACTTCACTTTCACTTTTCACCTTCATGCGTTGGAGAAAGAAATGGCAACCCACTCCAGTGTTCTTGCCTGGAGAGTCCCAGGGACAGGGGAGCCTGGTGGGCTGCTGTCTATGGGGTCGCACAGAGTCGGACACGACTGAAGTGACTTAGCAGCAGCAGCGTTGTTAAACATGATTTGTATGCCCCTAGATTCTACTCTCACAATAACCTAGAAAACTGAGGACCTATGAGCACAGTGACTCTGAGAAACTTTCCCTTGAGAAAGACTTTTCTAGGCAATATTCCAAGTAACGCAGGATCTACAATTCTTCAAACAAGTGAAAATGGTAGGAAAAGATAGTTAACACATCCAAACGCTCTCAGGATGTGTATCTTGCTTCTCTGTTTTGTGGGGATAAAATTATTGCAAGATTTGACTTTACAAAGTAGAAATTTTGACTGAAACTGAAACAAATGTGTGTCTTTTTGAGAGAGCAAGAAGTCTCTTGGTTGGAACCCTTTGGTACAGAAGGGTTATTCTATGCCATGAGCCATGAGTGTAAAATGCCATGGAAGCATAAAACCTGGAAGAGGCTCTGCATAAGACCCACTGATGTTCCATGTTTCATGACCCTCTTCCCCCAGCAGAAGATCAGACTTATTCTTTGTGTCATGCTTTTCTATGACCTGCTTATTTTCCAAGATCCCCTGTATTCACAGCTATGTGTCCTTACTTACCCTTCCCGAGTCTCTTTCCTTATTTATGGGATGACTACAAAGATTACCAATAGAGAGATATATATTGATAAAGCTGAGGACAGTGATTGACACACCCTGGCATCTATAAATGTTACTTTTACGGTTATTATTCAGACATGCTTATGAAGAAGGCCCTGTGGATGACTTGTACATATTGGATATTTAAGGGATCGGCTTCCCTTGTAGCTCAGTTGGTGAAGAAACCACCGGCAGTGCAGGAATCCGCCTTCATTGCAGGAGACCTGGGTTTGATTTGTGGGTCGGGAAGATACCCTGGAGAAGGAAATGGCAACCTACTCCAGTATTCTTGCCTGAAAAAAATCCCATAATCAGAGGAGCCTGGTGGGCTACAGTCCATGAGATAGCCAAGAGTCAGACGCGATGTAGTGACTAACCCACCAAGGGACTGGAAAGTGTTGAATTAGTGGAGATAGTATTAGGTGGGCTTTCCTTGTGGCTCAGCTTGTAAATAATCCACCTGCAATGTGGAAGACCTGGGTTTGAACTCTGAGTGTGGAACATATTCTGGAGAAGGGAAAGGCTACCCACTCCAGTATTCTGGCCTAGAGAATTCCATGGACTGTATAGTTCATGGGGTCGCAAAGAGTCGGACATGACTGAGTGACTTTCGCTTTCAGTGTTGGGGGCGCACAGAGTTGGACATGACTGAAGCGACTTAGCAGCAGCAGCAGCAGCAGTCTAATCTGTGTCTACAAGGGGGACAGCTAGAAAGGCATGGAAGATAGTTAGATAAGAGAACCAGTACAGAGATGTAACGTTGAACTCATCTGGAAAGCAGGTTATCAGGAGTAAATGATTCCAGGGATTTTCCTGATGTTTCAGCAGTAACCACTCCGCACTCCCAGCGCAGGGGGCCTAGGTTCGATCCCTGGCCAGTGAATTAGATCCCACATGCCCCATGCCACAGCTAAGACCTGGCACAGCCAAATAATTAAAAATGAGCATTTTTAAAAGGAATACATGATTCTAATCTGATGAAATAAGAAGCAGCTGTGGACATGGGAATCGTATTTGAGAGAGAAGAAACAATTGTCCATGGTGTGTGACCCAAATTCCTTCTTAAGAGTCATCTCACTCTAATGAGAGTTGTTCATACTGCCACTGGTAGACTACTAGGATCTGGAAATCAATTTATATGACCAGCATTTAAAAAAGAGAACAGAATGTAAAAGACCAGTGTCCCTTCACTGCACATAGTGAGTAAACATTGTTTCACGAATCTTAGTTATACACGCCCTTGTCATGGTGCACAGTGTTTTTTTTTTTTTTTAATCATGGATTTTGGTACAAGGAGTCTGAAAGTCACTACTCTAGTGTATTTACTAGGGTAGGGAGTTTTCTCTGCTCTTGCAAGGCCTTCTTTATCTATTCTCCAGGCTGCTTTTTTTCTCCCCAGCCTTTTCTGAGCCAAAGCAAGTACCTACTTCTTGCCCTTCTAGTGGGAGTCTGGCCTCAGGGTACCTTCTAAAGTGATTGTCTCACCTCTGCAAAATCCTGGAGGTGATGGCAAGCCTGCTGGGAATCAGTGCTCCTATTTTTTTTTGTTTTTATGATCCAGTTGCTCACATATTTCAAATCTTTCATTAACATTTTGGTGAAATACTTTAAACTTTGCTGCTTACCTTTAGCTTTCCTGAAGTCTAAGAAAACAGTGGCCTGGAACGGAAATCCTGTGCAGGGGTCACTTCTGCCATGCTCCTGCTTCATCACTGTGATTCCCTGACCTCAGGGCTACATGCCTCAGGGCTGGAGAGCTCTTCTTGCAATTTACTACCTGCAAATGTTTATTCATTTGGGGAGGAAAATGCTGCCTCATAAAGAGTTCCATGCATTTTTATTTACTTATGAATATTTTAGAATGGTGGGTCAAGTTTAAAATATCTAGTTTAGATCCATCTGTCTCCTCTCCTCCTCCTGGCCCTGGCCATGCTTTTCCAAGGGGGTCTTAGAGGAAGAAGAAGTCTTGGTCTGCTTTTTCACTCCTTATCTCTCATTTCTTGGGCACTTTTCTTCTTGACTGCAGAGGGGAGATGGAAAGGGATGGATCTGTCATTCCTGGTGTGCATTGGCCATCCCTTGGCTATTGCTTCCTGTTTTAAACACTTGTTTATTTATCTATGGCTGCACCACGGCATGTGGGATCTTAGTTCCCTGACCGAGCATCAAACCCACGTGCCCTGTAGCGGAAGCATAGAGCCCTAACCACTGGACCTCCAGATAATTCCATTGGCTATTTCTTCTTAGATTGAAATGGACCAAGTACAGATACCCACTGAGGGTGGACATCCCATGCAGCTTTCTTCTTGGGGTACATGTGTGAGTTCTTTACACACCTCTTAATACGAACCCAGAGCTCCATCTCTTGTTTCCATCAAGTTTCCTACCAAGGAGACTAGCTAGCTCAAGTTCTTCGAATCCCACTGCAGCTTTCACTACCAGTGATGCACCCTGCCCTTCTTTTTCCATCACTGGGGACACCCACCCTGTGCGTGGACCTCTTGTTTGGAGTACAGTAAGCATGGCTTTAGCCCAGCTACCTTCTGCAGTCAACCACGAGTCACTGCAGACTCAGGTTTCCTGGAAACGCCAGGTAGCAGGAGGGCTGGTTTTCCCACTTCTAGTCTCTCTCTCTGCCCTCTGAGTCCTCCTCTCCCCTGCTCAGAGAGGCTCAGCACGACTGCCCCATCAGCCTGTGTCCCCTGGGGATCAAGATGCCCAACCCTCTTGTTTCTGACACTCCAATATCTGTGAGTGTTCCCCTTTTTCTTCCTCCATGGAAAGTACTGAGGTCCTCACCTTTTCACTGATGACTCACGATAGGCAGTCTCTCCTTCCTCTCCTCTCCATGGACAGGGAATGGTTGAGATCAGTACAGCTTGTTGACTCCAGTCTATTCAAATGTTCTGCAGGGGTTCACGCCTCCAGCTGTTGGCAGCTGTCTTTAGAGTGGGGAGGTGCTTGGTGTGTCTCTGCCTTCTGCTCCAGGTCTCAGTCAATGATTCTGAGACAACAGAATTACTATCGTCAGCACCCCACCGTGTGCGAGATGAGAGATCTGTATCATCTACTTTATTCTCATTTTAAAGAGTTAAGTTGGTTGTTCACCTTGGCAGCACTTGCACTGAAATTAGGGCTTCCCCAGTGGCTCAGCAGCAAGAACCCACCTGCGGTGCAGGAGACACAGGTCTGATCCCAGGATCAGGAAAATGCCCTGGAGAAAGAAATGGCACCCCACTCCAGTATGCTTGCCTGGAAAGCCCACAGAGGAGCCTGGTGTGGCATATAGTCCGTGGGGTCATGAAACAGATGGACATGACTCAGCGAATAAAACAGCAACAACAAAGACTAAAATTGGAAGGACACGGAGAAGATTGGCACGACTCCAACCCCTGCACAAGGAGGACGAGCAGATTTGTGAAGCATTTCATAGATGTATTTTTTACAGTGGACTATGACTCAGCCATAAAAATGAATGAAATAGTGCCATTTGCAGAGGCATGGACCTAGAGACACTCACACAGAGTGAAGTAAATTAGAAAGAGAAAACCAAATATCATATATTATCCCTTATGTGTGAAAGCCAGAAAAGTGGTATAGATGAACTTACTGACAAAGCAGAAGTAGAGACAAAGATGTAGGGAAGAAACTTATGGACACCAAGGCGGGGGGAAGACGGATATGGGATCAATTGGGAGACTGGGATTGACATAATACACTATTGATACCGTGCATAAGACAAATAGCTAACGAGAACTTACTGTTTGGCACCGAGAACCTTACTCCATGATCTGTGGGGATCTAAACGGGAAGGAAATCTAAAGAAGAGAGGGTATATGTATGTGTAAAGCGACTCACTTTGCTGTATGCCTGAAACTAACACAACATTGCAAAGAAACTACACTCTAATAAAAAAGTTAATTAAAAGGAAGAAATAAGTAAATTGGGCCTTGACAAAAAAAAAAAAAAAAGAGTTAAGTTGGAAGGCTCTGAAAGGGAAACTTTGAAATGTCTATAAACATCCCTGAACATATTGCCAAGAGACGGTGTCTTTTCTTGAGAGAAAAGCCGTTCTGATTGGAAAGGCTTGTGGACTTGAGATTGGACCTGGTCCACATGGCAGCTGCAGCACCGTCCCCGAGCAGATACACTGGGCTTAGTCGCTCAGTGGTGTCTGACTCTTGCGACCCCATGGACTGTAGCCTGCCAGGCTCCTCAGAATCCATGGAGATTCTCCAGGGAAGAATACTGGAGTGGGTTGCCATGCTCTCCTCCAGGGGATCTCCCCAACCCAAGGATTGAACTCAGATTTCCTGCATTGCGAGCAGATTCTTTACCATCTGAGCCATCAGGGAAGCCCAAGAATACTGGAGTGGGTAGCCTATCCCTTCTCCAGTGGATCTTCCCAACCCAGGAATTCAACCAGGGTTTCCCACATAGCAGGTGGATTTTTACCAGCTGAGCTACCAGGAAACCCGCCCGCTCTCTGCAGATCCTTCTCAAAATTAAACGGGGAAACTAAAAATGCACAAAAGAAGGGGAGGAATAAGCAAATCTATCTTGCTCTGTAATGCATATCCATTAAATAGAAGTAACTAGAAAAAAATAGCATCGTAATTACTCTCAGTACAGTTTTATTTTCAGGAATCATACAATTTGTGGGATTTCAAACATTGACCTGAAAAAAAAGGTATTTTAAAACTACCTTTATATTATTTGGCTATTTTAGTAACCAGTTTACCATCCTTGGAGAAAGCAATGGCAACCCACTCCAGTACTCTTGCCTGGAAAATCCCATGGGTGGAAGAACCTGGTAGGCTGCAGTCCATGGGGTCACTAAGAGTCAGACACGACTGAACGACTTCACTTTCATGCATTGAAGGAAATGGCAACCCACTCCAGTGTTCTTGCCTGGAGAATCCCAGCGACAGGGAAGCCTGGTGGGCTGCTGTCTGTGGGGGTAGCACAGAGTCAGACATGACTGAAGTGACTTAAAATTACCATCCTTATGGCATGTCATGTGTTAATTTTGGATATTTTTCCCCAAATAGCATCTGCTCATTTACTGCCATAGAAATGGACTTAACTATTATGAAACATTCAAATGGTAAAAAGGTTTGTTAAATGTCCACCCTTCTTTTTTTTTTTTTTTTTTTAACCTAAGGTGGATGCTAACCTGGGAGGATGCAGGGGCAAATTAACATATGAGGTGGGAAAGACAGTGTCTCTGCTCTGAACACACACCTGAAAATACCCCTGAACACACACCTGAAATACCCCTGCATTGTCCATCACCGTGACTTCTTGACCGAGTCACATTATCAGTGAAGTGAAGTCGCTCAGTCGTGTCTAACTCTTTGTGACCCCGTGGACTGTAGCCTACCAGGCTCCTCCGTTCATGGGCTCCAGCAGGGACTGGCAATTCACTTGCTGAAACTCTCAGAGTTAATGCTCTTCTTTATCCTCTTCATGCTCTGCTCTGAAGAGAATGGTCTCCCATCTTTCTTTCTTTCTTTTTTTTTCCATGCAGGATCTTAGTTCCCCAACAAGGGATCGAACTTGTGCCCCTTGCAGTGGTAGCCTGGAGTCTTAACCACTGGGATACCAAGGATGTCCCTGGGCTTCCGTTTCGGAAGCTTCTGCAATGACTTCAGTTGCAGCATTGACATAATCCCTTCCGTGGCCACGGACCCCAGGGAGTTGCCCTTCAACCTGCCCTGGTGACATGAGTGTGTGATTTCAAAATTCAAGGTTTCCTATGGCCCTCACTCAGCAAGGAAAGTGTACCCTCTTCTTAGCAGGGGTACTTTTCTTTGATTCCTTCTTTCAGCTTCTCATATCTTCTGAGCTCAGATCAAGCTTGAGTCAAGTTACCCGGCATCTAGACTGAAAGGACATGAGTCTGAGCAAACTGTGGGACATAGTGAAGGACAAGGAAGCACGGCATGCTGCAGTCCATGTGGTTGCAGAGTTGGACATGACTTAGGGGCTAAAGAACAATAAGATTGAAAGGAAGCAGTATACTTACAAAACTACATCCCAAATAGTTTATTCTTGGTAACCACTGGTTGAGGCTACATTCTAGCTCTCACTTTGAAGTGGGGGTAATATTCAAAATACATACTTAATGACCAGTTGTCTTGGCACCGTGATGGAATGGGGAACTGACTAATTGCTAGGTCAAACCAGGGCACACAGGCTGAATATCAGATTGGACAGGGGTCCCAAATGGGCAGGCCTCTGGGCCATGTTGCCAGTGGATGAGTTTTGTTAGGTATGCAGAACGGTTTTGGACTCTGTTTCTGCACCTTTAAGCCTTTAGGACACTTGTCCTCTCGCATTTCCAGCCATGAAATTAAAAGACACTTGCTCCTTGGAAGAAAGGTTATGACCAACCTAGACAGCATATTAAAAAGCAGAGATGTTACTTTGCCAACAAAGGTCCATCTAGTCAAAGCTATGGTTTTTCCAGTAGTCATGTATGGATGTGGAGTTGGACTATGAAGAAAGCTGAGGCCTGAAGAATTGATGCTTTTGAACTCTGGTGTTGGAGAAGACTCTTGAGAGTCCCTTGGACTGCAAGGAGATCCAACCAGTCCATCCTAAAGGAAACCAGTCATGCATATTCATTGAAAGGACTGATGCTGAGGCTGAAACTCCAATACTCTGGCTACCTGATATGAAGAACTGACTCATTGGAAAAGACCCCGATGCTGGGGACGATTGAAGGCAGGAGGAAAAGGAGATGACAGGATGAGATGGTTGGATGGCACCACCGACCCAGTGGACATGAGTTTGAGTAAACCTTGGGAGTTGGTGATGGACAGGGAGGCTTGGTGTGCTGCAATAAAGAGTTGGACATGACTGAGCAATTGAACTGAACTGATCTTGTCTCATGTCTTAGAGCTTACTGGCTTTGCTGATTTGTCTTACCTCTGCTTTCTGGAAACCATCTGCCTGTTCCAGACATTTTTTCAAATCTTTCTTTGTGTTCCCATCTTTGTTCCGGGGTGGTTCACTTCGATTTGTCTCTCAAAAGATCCCAGATTATTATCACTTGGACAGGTCCTCATACGTGTGGCAACTGTATGATACCTCCTCTGATTGGTGGGTCTAAATTTCCACAGAGGTAGGCGTCCCATTCTGAATCTGAGCTACATCAGTATTGCAGCTACTCATTAAATTATAATTGACTTGGAAAAGAGAAACTAGACATAGAAGCAGACAATGGCCAGGACCTATAAAAAAAACAGAACCCTGACCCACAACCTACAACAGACTTGCCCAGGAAACCAAACCCTTTACTGACAATAAACTGTCCAGGAAGCCAGCCAGACTGCTGACTTATTCGAAGTCAGACTACTATTTCTAATAACAATCTAGGGAGCATTCCCTGTGGTCAGACTCAGGGCTTCACTGCTGAGGCCTCAGGTTCAGTCTCTAGTCAGGGAACTAAAAATCCCACAAAATGCAAGGCCAAAAAACCCCCCAAAAACAAAAAACCACAAAACCAGCAACAAAACAAAAGGCAAGACAAACAAAAACCCCAAAAGAAACAGTCTAGAAGGCTACACAGTAATTTTTGAAACAATCAACCCCAAATGCCCAGAATTTGATTAAAAATAGCTTTGCAAATTTTTGTCCCACTTCCAACTGAGGGTCAACCAGAAAAAGCCAAATATACATCCTTAACTGCTCACAGAAGATACCCTGCTGATTTAGCCCTCCCAGCTTTCCTGAGCCCACAGCCTCCACTCAGAGCACACCTGAAGCCTCTCTGTTTTGTACCATCAAGTTTTCTACTTCCCTGCCTGCCTTTACATCTTTGCCAAGATGCCAGGAACAGTGGCCGACTCACTTCTTATCCAAGTTCTGAATAAATAGCCCTTCATTGTTTTCATTTGATTGGTCTTTGTCTATTTCACAGAAATACATTCAATTCTAACTCTTTAGATGTCATAATGATAATAAAAGCCTTCAGTAAAATTTAGGCAAATTATTTTAGAAAGGAAAAATAAGAATATATATATATATATTTTGCATTTTGTAAATGTTTAAGAAGGGTGGTATGGAGGGAGGAAATGTCCCCTTTAGCATTTTTTAAAAATTTATATTTACATTTATTTTTAACTGGAGGATAATTGCTTTACAATATTGTTTTGGTTTCTGCCATACTTTAACATCTTTAGAATCTCCTGATTCAATTTTCTGATTTTTCCTACTACCACATAAATTTGCAATAAAACAGCCGACTGTAAAATGTTGAACTTTGCTACTTTTAAGCTGAAAACTTTTTGAAGCTTAAGGCAGTCATTTCTGCAAAAGATGGCTTTTGGGTTTATTAATTAAAAAGAAGGCAGGGAGTATTTGAAATATTATCATCTGGGTGACTTTATTCTACATTTATAAATACAGCCTCACCACGATGAAGAGAAATTGAAAAGAGTTTGGAATATGGTGATAGCTTAAAACTGAAAATAATTCTTTTTAACATGAATAATTACCCCACTAGTTTTATAACCTAATAAAATCAAAGAAAAACCTTGGGCATTTTAATTATGAGAAATCATATGTATTCTGGGAAATTAGAAACATAACCCACATACCTGTACTTCAGAATCCTCATTTCAGAAATTCTCTCCCTAGAGATTTTCTGAAGAAATAGATTTCATGAACTGGCTTCTTGGCAGGATCCAATAAAAACAGAGTTCAGTATGAGACATACCGGTTTTGAGTTCGAGTTTACCAACAATTTCAGTTCAGTTCAGTTCAGTCGCTCAGTCGTATCTGACTCTTTGCAACCCCATGAATCGCAGCACGCCAGGCCTCCCTGTCCATCACCATTTCTCGGAGTTCACTCAGACTCACGTCCATCGAGTCAGTGATGCCATCCAGCCATCTCATCCTCTGTCATCCCCTTCTCCTCCTGCCCCCAATCCCTCCCAGTATCAGAGTCTTTTCCAATGAGTTCACTCTTCGCATGAGGTGGCCAAAGTACTGGAGTTTCAGTTTTAGCATCATTCCTTCCAAAGAAATCCCAGGGCTGATCTCCTTCAGAATGGACTGGTTGGATCTCCTTGCAGTCCAAGGGACTCTCAAGAGTCTTCTCCAACACCACAGTTCAAAAACATCAATTCTTCGGTGTTCAGCCTTCTTCACAGTCCAACTCTCACATCCATACATGACAATTTACTTGGAGTTAAAAAAAAAAAAATTGAAAGTTTTATTTGGCTTCCCTAGTGGCTCCGATGGTAAAGAATCTGCCTACAGTGCAGAGGACCCAGGTTCAATCCCTGGATCTAGAAGATCCCCTGGAGAAGGGAGTGGCAACCCACTCCAGTATTCTTGCCTGGGAAATCCCTTGGACCCAGGAGCCTGGTGGGCTGTAGTCCATGCTGTCATGAAGAGTCAGACACGACTCAGCAACTAAACAACAAATGTTTTATGGAGTATAATTGCTTTACAATGTTGTGTTAGTTTCTACTTACAGCGAGGTGTATCAGGTATACATATGCTCTGTTCTTTCTTGGGATTTCCTCCTAACCTCCGCACCCCAACCCCACCCATCTAGGTCATCACAGAACACGGAACGGAGCACTCTGTGCTGTATATCAGGTTCCCACTGGCTATTTTACACATGGTGGTGTATATATGTCAATCCTATCTCCCAATTCATCCCACCCTCCCCTTCCCCCACTGTGTTCGCCTGTCTGCTCTCTAGGTCTGTGTCTATTCCTGCCCTGTAAACAGGCTTATCTGTACCATTTTTCTAGATTCCATATATATTTGTCAATATATAGAGAGTAAATTAAGTCAAAAGGTGGGAAACTTCACATTGAACTGAGATGTTGAGTAGATGTCTTTGGACACTGTTTCCATTATATTTGTTCCTTTTAAAATATAGATTTTTTTTTCTTCTATATGCTAGGCAGAGACAGAGGAGAGAATACCCTGATAATTTTCTCACTTTCTAATAATCCCTTTAAAGTTTACTCTAATGTCTCTTATACACATTGCTCATATTATGATGTAATTCCTACATCCCTCAGGAAATTCCCCAAAGACTCTCTTCCTGGATGTCTCCATTGGTGGTGGTGCTTTGAAGAAAAGGACATCAGAGGTGTTCAGTTGGTACTTGCTGACAAATTGATTCAACACAAACTAATGTTACATTAACCTCCATTTGGAAGATACGTTGAAACAATAACAGTCATTTAGCACTTATTTGGTTAACACTGGTTTTGGATTATCTGGCCTGTTTTCATCCCACCTCTGTGTTTTCTCTAATGAATTCACACTGACGATGTGTCTTGATTTCTTAATTATTCATTTTTGTTCTTGTGTAAAATGATAATGTCTTGTGCTCACTCAGCCCTAGATTTATTTATTTACTTGTCTGTGGCCACGCTGAGCCTTCACTGCGGAGCTCTGGCTTTCTGAAGTTGCAGTGAGTGGGGGTCTCATTGCTGTGCATGGGCCTCTCATTGCAGTGGCTTCTTCCCATCTCACAGCATGGTTTCTAGGCACTCCCGTGCTTAGTTGCCCCAGAGCATGTGGAATCCTCCAGGACCAAGGACCGAACCCATATACCCTGAATTGGCAGGTGGAGGCTTATCCACTGTCCCACCAGGGAATTCCCAGCCTGAGATTTTTAAGGATTAAAAAGACTTTCAGTGTTAACCTCCCAGCTTACCCTTTGTTTACAGGCATGACTTTTCTCTACTTTCTACACCATGCCTAGAAAGCACCTGGAGGATTTATTAAAACTTGTAGTGTTAGCCCCCAGCCCAGAGCTTCTGCTTCCCTAGGTCTGGGGTGGGGGAGTCCAAGAATTTTGCAAATTTCAGGAGTTTCCAGGTGATGCTGCAGGTTTCAGCAGCATACGTTGAGATCTATTGTATCGTGTGTGAGAAACAGGAATTCCTGGGTGTGTGTGTGTGTGTGTGTGTGTGTGTGTGGTGATGGAAATGGTGGTGGTGGTGATATAGAGGTACAGTTTAACCAGGGCCACGTGTGGACATAGATCATTGTGAGGAAACTGCAGGGCTTTTGGAATGAGTCCAGGTCCCAAAGGTGTTCAGGAGAGGGGAAAAGAGGAAGAGAAAGCCCGATATATTCCTCACAGCTGGACGCTTCACCCATTTGGATTTCATTGAAATGAAACTCCTAAATGGTGTAAGCACCCCAGAGGGGCTGCTACATTGTCATATCTCAGACACACATACAGTATTGGTATCTGCAGTTTATGCTGTCAGACTACATCATTAAAACTCTCTGCAGTGGTGGAGTAGCTAGATAAATATTTGTACATCTGGCTGCATACAGCCACTATTTATGCCGCCTTATTCTCCTGTTTTGTCTCTGAGTCAGATGGTGTAATTGGCTGTGAAGTTGAATCCCACCATCATAGTCATTCACCTGCTTAAAGATGGAAGTGGATGAATGATTTAGCGAGACTTGTAGCCTGTTTATTGTCTGCCAAATGGTAAAGACAAGCAGCTCTTCGCAGATTACTAGATGTCTCCAGTTATTATGGATTCTTATAAAGACACTGCAAACAGGTGAATGTCAGTTCAGCAGAATAACAGTACACATTGGTATTTGGATCATTCTTGCGTACTATAAAATTGCAAGTGATTTCAGATTCTGAAAGGACTTCATAAGCTTCAGGTCTCAAGGCTCAGATTTTAATGGCACATTGCCTTTTCCATTTCAACTTTGTTTAAAGTATTTTATTATGGAAAATTGCAAGCATATCCAGAATTAGAGTATAATAAACTCTGATGGTACTATCACCCAGATGCAATGATTATCATTATTTTGCCAACTGTGTTTAACCACTCTGCACTCTTGGGCCACAGTAACTTTACTAGTAAATACCTCATTTCTGGGGCTTCTCAGGTGGCGCTAGTAAGTAAAGAACCTGCCTGCCAATGCAAGAGACATAAGACACATAGGTTTGATTCCTGGGTCAGGAAGATCCCATGGAGGAGGACTTGGCAGCCGACTCCGGTATTCTTGCCTGGAGAATCCCATGGACAGAGGGAGACTGTTGGGCTACAGTTGGTAGTGTCTCAAAGAGTTGGACACAACTGAAGAGACAGCATGCATGCACGCGTCTCATTTCTAACACATGAAGACTTAAAACAATATACCCACAATAGTATTATCACACTGAACAAAATTATTATTTGAAATATTATTCCAATACATGTTGAAAGTTTTTCAATTGTTTCAAAATTTGTTAATTGTCCTATTTGTTCCATTAGGACTCAAACAAGTTTTTTTTTTTTTAATAGAGTTTGGTTGGTTATCTTTTATGCTTCTATTATTGTTTAACAGTTTCCTCCTCTCCCACCTCTTTGTTTTTTAACAAGCCATTTATTTGTTGAAGAGATGAGTCATTTTCCCTGTTGATTTCCTGCATTCTGTATTTGTTTGATTATTCTCTGCGGTCCAGTAGTCATGTATAGATGAGAGAGTTGGACCATAAAAAACGGCTGAGCACCAAAGAATTGATGCTTTCAAATTAGTGTGCTGGAGAAGACTCTTGAGAGTCTCTTGGATTGCAAGGAGATCAAACTGGTCAATCCTAAAGGAAATCAACCCTGAATATTCATTGGAAGGACTGATGCTGAAGCTGAAGCTCCAATATTTTGGTCACCTGATGCAAACAGCCCACTCATTGGAAAAGACTCTGATCCTGGGAAAGACTGAGGACAGGAGGAGAAGGGTAAGACAGAGGATGAGATGGTTGGATGGCATCACTTACTCAATGGGCATGAGTTTGAGCAAACTCCAGGAGATGGTGAAAGACAAGGAAGTCTGGTGTGCTGCAGTCCATGGGTTGCAAAGAGTCAGACACGACTGAGTGACTAACAACAACAACAGCCCTCAAAAGGTGCTGCTGCTGCTGCTGCTAAGTTGCTTCAGTCGTGTCCAGCTCTCTACGACCCCATAGATGGCAGCCCACCAGGCTTCCCCGTCCCTGGGATTCTCCAGGCAAGAACACTGGAGTGGGTTGCCATTTCCTTCTCCAATGCCTGAAAGTGAAAAGTGAAAGTGAGGTCGCTCAGTCGTGTCCGACTGTTCAAGACCCCATGGACTGTGGCCCATCAGGCTCCTCCATCCATGGGATTTTCCAGGCAAGAGTGCTGGAGTCGTTAACTTCACCTTTTCCCTCCCTTACCTTGGGATTTCTTTGGAAGAAATGATGCTAAAGCTAAAACTCCAGTACTTTGGCCACCTCATGCGAAGAGTTGACTCATTGGAAAAGACTTTGATACTGGAGGGATTGGGGGCAGGAGGAGAAGGGGACGACCGAGGATGAGATGGCTGGATGGCATCACGGACTCGATGGACGTGAGTCTGAGTGAACTCTGGGAATGGATGATGGACAGGGAGGCCTGGCGTGCTGCGGTTCATGGGGTCGCAGAGAGTCGGGCACGACTGAGCGACTGAGCTGAACTGAACTGAGCTGAACGTGATGGGGGCACTTTGTTCATCTTGGCCAGTTACAGGTCTTGCCTTTATCCTCTGGATCCACTGCTCTTTGACTTGTAAAACACCTCATTTTGGTTTCCCACTTTTATGAAATTTTCCATTCTTTCCCAGATCAGGTTTAGAAAACAAACAAACAAACATTCATTTACTTATTTGGCTGCACTGGGTCTTAGCTGTGACATGTGAACTCTTAGTGGAGGCACGTGAAGTTTCAGCTGCAGCATGTGGGATTTAGTTCCCTGACCAGGGACTGGACCCAGGTCGCCTGCACTGGGAGTGTGGCGTCTTAGCCACTGGCCCCTCCAGGGAAGTTCCTTTACCAGATCAATTTTGTAACTATATTCTAATTTTCTATCTTTATCTTAGAAACAAACAAACTTTGGTTCCATAGCTCCTTGAAGATTGATTTTACTCATTTTCCATTATTCTGTATAATCCAAATTCTCAAGGATTGGTAACTGCATTGGTTCCACCTCCTGAACTTTTCTTTAATATATTCCAGTATGGCTTCCACATTGCCTCACCACTGTACTGAAATTTCTTGTCTCAGGATCGCTGACAGTCCTCACACAGCCATTTGCCATGTCTCCTTCTCTGTCCTCTTATCCACCCCTTGGGTATGTGATGGGGTTGGCCACTTCCTTCTTGAAACACTCTCTTCTCTTGGCTATCACTGCACTATCGTTTTCTGATTTTCCAAATGCACTGGCTTCCTTAATCAGTTTTCTTCTCAGTTGGCTCCTATTCCTCCCTTGAAGTATGGGCATTCCTCTGGTTTAAGTTATGGATGTTCTTCTTCTTTTTTTTTTTTTTTCATTTTACTCTTTCTCCGTGAGTGATCCTATTAATTCTCTGTTTTTAAAAATCATTATGACTCAAGACTCCAAAGTTTATATCTCCAACCTAGATGATTTCTTTTTTTCTGATCACCGTATGCAGCTTTGCTTACCTGACAGCTCTGTATGTCTTACAGACACTTCAAATCATACACACCTAAGACTGTTGCTGTTCAGTCGCTAAGTTGTGTCTGGCTCTGTTACTCGATGGATGGAAGCATGTCAGGTTCCTCTGTCCTTCAGTATTTCTTGGAGTTTGCTCAAATTCATGTCCATTGAGTCAGTGATGCTATCTAACCATCTCATCCTCTGCCTCTCCCTTCTCCTTTTGTCTTCAATCTTTCCGAGTTTCAGGGTCTTTCCAATGTGTCGGCTCTTTGAGTCAGGTGGTCAAAGTATTAGAGCTTCAGTTTCAACATTAGTCCTTCCAATGAATCCATCTAAGATAGACCTTCTCATTTCTTTTCTGTAAGTGAATACCCACCCCCCGTCTGTTCCATACCAATAAATGGCACAATTATCCTTTAGTTACTCAATCCAGGGGCTTCCCTGGTGGCTCAGTGGTAAAGAATCTGCATGTAATGCAGAAGGCCCAGGTTCAGTCCCTGCGTGGGGAAGATCCCCTGGAGGAGAACATGGCTGCCCACTCCAGTATTCTTGCCTGAAGAATCCTGTGGACTGAGGAGCCTGGCAGACTACAGTCCACAGGGTCATAAAGTGTCAGACATGACTGAACTGACTGAGCACACAGATACTCAGTCCGGAAACCTGGATCATCCTGACTTTCTTTTCCCATAACTCTATCCAGAGCATTGGTAACTTCAGCTGACTCTACTCTCCAAACTGTTTTGACCCTCTCTTTTCTCCCTCTTTTTGATTCTTGGTCATAGCCCATCCTTCATAGACTATGCTGATATCTCTTTGATGGTCTCTCTGATTCCACATTTGCTCCTCTATAATCCATGTCCACATCACAGGCAAAGGTAATCATCTTCCAGAACATAAGCCTCCTTTAGAAACCTTCAGTGGGTTTTTACTTTACATGTAACAGATTCAACCTCTTTGTATATCTTGTTGGCTCTGTAGCTCTATCTGATCTGTCTCTGCTGATCTCTCCAGACTTAGGCTGCACTATGCCATCACTATACCTAAGTCACTCTTTTTCAAACACACCCAAATCGTTCCTACTTCAAGATGTTCACACATGCTGCTCCTTCTGTCTTTTTCTCTCCACTATTGACTCATGTGACTTGTCTATTGGAAATCAGCTTTAATATTGTCTTTGACACGGATGGCTTTTCTGATCAATCAGACTAAAGTAGGTAGCAATTCTATTCCATCTATCTGTGAGTGATCTAAATATCTTTCAAATGACAATTGCTTATTTTCAATCTATTCTCAGAAAACAATTTCTTTCCCTAATAGTGATAAAAATCCCAGTGATCTATTCTTAGAAAAGCCAGTTTAAATATAAAATATTGACTGTGATGTGGTTACAGTTTCATGACAATGGATTTGGATTCAAATTTGAGCTTAAACTTGTTGCTTTAAAATCAGCTCTTCATTCCTTTGTTTCTTAATTAGCAGATAGGTGATAACTCAAACAGAATGAAATAAAGGAGAGGTGGAATACAACTGCTGAATGATAAGACAACCTCGTAAGACTTCCTGCATTCAGGAACAGAGGAGTCACGAGGAAAGGGTCAAACATTCCTTAGGTGCTTGCTCTGTACTGGGCACCATGCATGCCTGCATGCTCAGCTGCCTCAGTCGTGTCCGATTCTGTGGCCCTGTGGACTGTGGCCCTGTGGACTGTGGCCCACTAGGCTCTTCTGTTCATGGGATTCTCCAGGCAAGATTACTGGAGTGGGTTGCCATGCCCTCCTCCAGGGGAACTTCTCACCCCAGGGACTGAACTGAGGTCTCCTGCACTGCAGGTAGATTCTTTCCCACTGAGCCACTGGGGAAGCCCCTTCAGGACTATGCTAGATACTTAACCAGCTGTTCTCAGTTTACAGCATTACTCGCCCAAAGTCAGAGCCACTGTTGTTGCTCAGTCACTAAGTCATGTCCGACTCTTTGAGACCCCATGGACTGCAGCACGCCAGTCTCTCCTGTCCTTTACTATCTCCCAGAAGTTGCTCAACCTCAAGACCATTGAGTTGGTGATGCCATCCAATCATCTCATACTCTGTCGTCCCCTTCTCCTCCTGCCTTCAATCTTTCCCAGCATCAGGGTCTTTTCCAATGAGTTAGTTCTTTGCATCAGGTGGCCAAAATTTTGGAGCTTCAGCTTCAGCATTAGTCCTTCCAAAGAGTATTCATGGTTGATTTCCTTTAGGATGGACTGGTTGGATCTCCTTACAGTCCAAGAGACTCTTAAGAGTCTTTTCCAGCACCACAGTTAAAAAGCATTTTTGGGGCTCAGCCTTCCTTATGGTCCAGCTCTCACATATGTACATGACTACTGGAAAAGCCATAACTTTGACTGTATGGGCCTTTGTTGGCAAAGTGATGTCTCTGCTTTTTAACGTGACATCTAGGTTTGTCATAGCTTTTCTTCCAAGGAGCAAGAAGTCATGGGGTATTAACTCACACTATTTTAGAGTTGGAAAGAATCTCAAAGATTGAAGATCTTTTAGTTTATTATGGGATGAACATGCCCATTATGTGATTCCTTTAGCAATACATGATCTGATGCTTTCCTAGTCTCCCCTTGAACTCTCTACCTCCCACTGCAGCTCCTTCCATGGTTAATAATTCTAATTACCAGAATGTTTTAGCCCAATGGCCTGTAACTCTCTCCATGTAACTTCCACTCATTACACCTATTTCTATGCCCCGTGGCCCAACAGAGTGAGATGTCTCTGTCTACCCCATGAGTCCTCCATGTATTAGAAGGTGGTCATCAAGTGGCCTTCAGGGATCCTCCAAGCCAAATGTTATCAAGATGGTTTTAGACTTAGGGTTAGTATGATTTGAGGCTGACTGATCACAACTAAGATTCCTGCAGACTTCCTCCCTTCATTTTTCCCCTGTGCCTCTGGGCCAGGTGAACATAGCTGGGATCATTTTGCAGTTCCTTCTCTCTAAATAAATACTTTTTAGGTGTAAGGATGCTCCTATTATCATTGTCCATAGAATAGCTGCTCTTTAAATGCTGGCATTTTATTTGTGCTGCTGCTGCTGCTAAGTCGCTTTTGTGCTAGACGTATTTTAACTTTAATCCAGTGGCTTCCCAGGTGGCTCAGTGATAAAGAATCTGCCTGCCAGTGCAAGAAACACAGGAGGCGCAAGTTTGATCCCTGGGTTGGGAAGATCCCCTGGAGGAAGAAATGGCAACCCATTCCAGTATTCTTGCCTAGGAAATTCCATGGACAGAGAAGGCTGGCTGGCTACAGTCCACGAGGTCGCAAAGACTCAGACATGACTTAGCAACTAAGCGACAACTAAAACAACTTTAAACCACACAGTATCCTTGGATGGTAGGTAATAGTTAGAAACATATGAAACCTCATTTTTACAGGTAAAAAATGGCTGACTAGCAGAGATATTACTTTGCTAACAAAGGTCCGTCTAGTCAAAGCTATGGTTTTTCCAGTAGTCATGTATAGATGTGAGAGAAGGACTATAAAGAAAGCTGAGGGCCAAAGAATTGATGGTTTTGAACTGTGGTGTTGGAGTAGACCCTAGAGTCCCTTGGATGGCAAGGAGATCCAACCAGTCCATCCTAAAGGAAATCAGTCCTGAATATTCATTGAAGGGACTGATGCTGAAGCTGAAACTGTAATTCTTTGGCCACCTGATGCAAAGAACTGATTCATTGGAAAAGACCCTGATGCTGGGGAAAATTGAAGGTGGGAGGAGAAGGAAAAGACAGAGGATTAGATGGTTGGATGGCATCACTGACTTGATGGACATGAGTTTGAATAACCTCGGGGCATTGGTGATGGACAGGGAAGCCTGGTGTGCTGCAGTCCATGGGGTCACAAAGAGCTGGACACGACTGAGTGACTGAGCTGAACTGAACTGAACTGATCAGCAGCTTCAAGGGGTGCAATTATTACTAATCTGATTTTACAGAAGAGAAAGTCAGAGACTTGGACATGCTACATAGCTTGTTCAAGGTCACAAAGCCAAGAGCGAGCGAGGTCTACCCCTACATCTGTCCAGCTTGAGAGGTGCCTCATGGATTTCATGTGATGCTTCCTTTATGCGTCAGTTCACCATTGCAGATACAAGAAATCTAGGTAAAGGGAAAGAGACCACAGTCTTCTGTAATGCGACATGACAGAGTGGAAAGGAAACAGGAATTTGAGGTAGCTGTATATTTGCTAATTAAGTCATTATCCCCACACTTACTATTTGTGTGACCTTGAGAAAGTTACTGAACTTCCCTGAAAGCCAATTAGTGTATCTCTAAAATTGGGTTATTAATATTTCACTTGCAGTGCTTGTGTGAGGATTCTGTGGGTTGACATTCTATCAAGCTCCTGCCCAGCGCCTTCCTGTTGTCTGGCATATCTTGCTGTACAGTCTCAACCCACTCACTCTCATTCTCCTACATGAAGGGACAGTCAGTTTTTTCCTAAAAGGCCATTAGTAGATATTACAGACTTTGTGAGCTGAGAGGAAATATCCTGAGCTCTCAAGCACCTGTTCTCACTAAAAGGCTATAGTTATCTTTACATTTTACTTGGAAAAAATGTAAAGCCTTTCTTAACTCACAGGCCATATAAAAAGAAGTGGGCCAAGGGGCTGGGGTTTGCCAGTCCCTCTGCTAGCTGGCTATTAGCATAGTTTGCTCTCTTCTCAAGTCTCCAACAGTTTCTCACTCATGTGTGTTTGTGCTTAGTCGCTAAGTCATGTCCAGCTCTTTGTGACCCCATGGACTGTAGCCCATCAGGCTCCTCTGTCCAAGGGATTTTCCAGGCAAGAGTACTGGAGTGGGTCGCTGTTTCCTCCTCCAGGGGATATTCCTGACCTAGGGATTGAACCTGTGTCTCCTGCATTGGCAGGCAAATTCTTTACCACTAAGCCACCTGGGAAGTCCCTCTTGCTCATGTTCACTGTCAATGATTATATTGCTTCTTTCATTGAGAAAATAGAAGCAATCAGAGAAGATGCAGCAGCAGCTCCCCTGGCCTCACTTCCCTTCATTGTGCTTCAGTCTCCTCCTTGTTTCTATAACTAAAGAGCTCTCTGGGCTCCTGACACAAGCCACTACTTCCTCCGATGCTCTCAATTCCATTGCCTCCTACTTAGAAAAAAATGCTCTAACAATTTCCCCTAGCTCCTTTAAGGCACTGACATTTCTTTCTCTGCTGGGTCATTCACATCAGTGAGAAAACAAGCTGTGATTTCTCTCATCTTAAGGAAACTCTCCCCTGGCCCCTCTTTCTCCTTCACTTACCACTCACTCCCCATTTCTTGCAGTAAAACTCCATGAATGAATTACCTATATGGGCTAACTCTAATTTCTCTTTTCTCTTTCTTCACAATCAGCCCATTAGTAATGACCTCCTGTTGCCTACATGAATGAGCACTTCTCAGTCTTCATTTAGCCTGTTTTATCAGCAGTGTTTGCCACAGGATTAGCCTTTTCTCTCTGAAACCTCCCTTCCCTAGCCTTCTTGGGTACCAGACTCCACTTCTTGTCCTCCTTAGTCACTGCTGCTCCTTCTCAGGATCTTTGCTGTTCCTCCTCATCTTCACCCACCTCTTAATGATGGAGCATCTCAGGGATTGGTCCTTAGCTCTCTTCTATTTTCTTTCTATATTCAGTCTTGTAATAATCTTATACAGCCTTATGGCTTTATCTATGTGTTATAACTTCCATATGTGTATTTCCAGCCTGGCTTATTTCCTGAACCCCAGATTTTTATATCTGACTGTCTGTTTAACATCTCTGCTTCCATATCTTATAGATATTTCAAGCTCAATGTGAGTTTCAGCTCCTGCTATTTCCCTATCAACAAAATAGCCTTCTCTTTTTGTCTTTTGCATTTATGTAAATTGCAACTCTGTTATTTTGGTCACTTAAGATAAAACCCTAGCTGTATTCTTTAAAAAAAATTTTAATCAACTTTTGAGATATACTTTATGCCCATTAGACTGTCCATTTGAAGTGCACAATTCAATGAATTTCAACTGATGTATATATCATGAAACCACTGCCACAATCAATATACAGAACATGTCTGTCTCCCTTTGTCACCCATTTGCCTGGCTACATTTTCAACTACTCTCTTTTTCTCACATGAAATTCCATCCATCAGCAAATCCTGTTGCCCAAGTCTTCAAAATGCACCTAGAATTCTATTCCTTCTTATCCTACTACTACTGCCATTTTCTTCCAAGACACTCTAATTTTTGGTGGGTTTTTGTGATGAGTTCCTGCTCATGCACTTCAGTGTATTCAAAACACAGCAGCTGAATATACACTTGTTAAACATGAGTAGTTTCTATCATCACTTCATTGTTTAAACCCTTGGTGTCTTCCCTTCTCAGAACAAATGCCAAGCTCATTACAGGGGTACATTTGGCTCTTCCCAGTCTGTCCATCCATAATGCCCTTATCTTTCCATGTTCCTACCTCTCTCTCTCTCCTTTCCTTGTCTCCACCCTATTCCTTGAATATACCAAGTTTGCTCCCACCTCAGGGCCCTTGCACAGGCTAAGTTTTGGCCCCTTTCTTTCTCAGTTACATGCATGGCTTGCATCCTCACTTCCTTCAGATCTTTACTCCAAAGACCCTTTTCTCTATGAACCTTTTCTTGATTTTCTCATTTAAAATCGTATCCCTTCCCACACTTTATTCCATATTCCTACCTTATTTTACCACGGCACTTATCACTGTTTGGTAGTCAACACACGCAGGTGGTGCTAGAGGTAAAGAACCCACCTGCCAATACAGGAGACGTTAGAGATGTGGGTTCAATCCCTGAGTCAGGAAGATCCCCAGGAGGAGGACATGGCAACCCGCTCCAGTATTCTTGCCTGGAGAATCCCATGGTCAGAGGAGTCTGGTGGGCCAGGATCCATCAAATTGCAAATTGTTGAACACAAATGAAGCACTTTAGCATGCACCCACACATACATTTGTTGACCTGCAACTGTGTGCCAATGACCATTCTAGGCACTTGGAATGCAGTATTAAATGAAGCAGTCGAAAATGTCTATCATCCTGGAGTTTTCACATATTTTACTAATTTTTCTTGCTTCTCAATCATCTCCCATTAATGAGAATAAAAGCTCTGCAATAACAGGGATTATGTCTATTTTGTTCAATGCTGTATCAGTAGTGCTCAGAAAAATGCTGGCACGTAGTGAGATTTTAACAAATACCAGCTGTTGTCTTCTAATTTTATTTTTCCGGATAAAAAAGCAACCTCTGGTCCAAGCTTTATTAATGTAGAATAGATTCTCGCAGTGTCCTACTTTAGACCTTGAGGGAATTGGCAGCCTGTGAAAATTAAAGACACAATTGAATTACTAATTAAAAAGTGAAGCCAGTTCACTTCTGTGATCCTCTAAGAGTGGGATTTAAACTCTGAAGTGGCATTAATCTAACTTTCCAGAGAACTTATCAAGAAAACTCAAGTTCTCTGCAGACAGCCTTTTCCAAGACCTTTGGCTTGATGAGCAGCTGCCTGCATGTCGAGTAATGAGGTGGGCTACGCCACAGGTTGCTCCTGCCTTAGAAACGTGCCTTCTAACGCTATTGTCTGGATTAGTGCTTCCCAAAGTGTGGTCCCTTGACTATCTGCATTGGCACTGAACAACTCGAACCACTAAATCAGGATCTCTGGGGGTAAGATTATAAAATCTTCATTCTTTGCTAACTCCTGATATAGATGGTTCTTTGAATTTTGCAGTTATTTGCTTTAAAATTTGTCTAAGTTAGGACAACTGGTTCTAGGAGGATTGAACCACTGTAACTGAAAGGGAAAGACAAGAATCCTCAGCAGGTGGATTGCAGTGTTCAGGTGAGGATTGAAAGATGTGATTGAATTCAAACGTTAGCATTTTTGGCTGTGCTCTTGTTATGGGTTGAATGGTACTCCCACACAAAAGAAAGTCCCAACTCCCAGTCCCTAGAATGTTACCTGGTTTGAAAATAAGAGTTGTTGCAGACATAATTAGTTAAGATGAGGCCCTACAGGGGTAGGTAGGATCTTTAATTCAATATGATTGATGTCTTTACAAAAGAACTCCATGTAAAAACAGGGACACAGGAAAAATGCCGCATGAAGACGGAGGATTTGACAATGAATCTGTAACCCAAGGGACACCAAAGATTGTCAGCAAAGCATGCGAAGCTAGGGAAAGAAAAGGGAGGATTTCTTTATAGGTCCCTGAGGGACCATGACTCTGCCAACATCTTGATTTTGAATTTCGAGCTTCTAGAAATGAGAGACAACTAGTTTAAGTTCCCTAGTTTGTGGTATATTGTTTTGGCATCCCCAGGGAACCAACAATGCCCTTGTCCTTCAGTTATTTATCAAACAACTACAAATAATGTTGTTCAGACTTATGGACAAAGGAGGAGGGGAGGAGAGGGTGAGATGAATGTAAAGAGTGACATGGAAACTTATATTACCATATATAAGATAGACAGCCAATGGGAATTTGCTGTATGGCTCAGGGAACTCAAACAGGGGCTCTGTATCAACCAACCTAGAGAGGTGGGATGGGAGGGAGATGGGAGGGAGGTTCAAGAGGGAGGGGACATGTGTACATCTGTGCCTGATTCACATTGCGGTTTGATAAAAAACAACAACAACTCTGTAAAGCAATTATCCTTCAATTAAAAAGTAAATTAATTTTAAAAAGAAAAAAATAATGCTGTTGAGGTGGGATTGTAGATAAAAGAAGAAGCCAGAGTAACAACTTCAGAGACTTCTAGACTAAGAGAATTTTAAAAGTAGACTGGAAATTTTTCTAGAGGATAGACAAATAGACTAATGGAAGAATAAAGAAGCTAGAAAAATGCTCATAGTGCATGAAAGCTGATGTGTGACAACGGCATTGTTAGAAAGTGAGAGAGACAGGGATTAAATAATATAAAGGAGTGAAAAATTTGGCTATCCACATACAAAAATAAAATTAGATTCCTACTTCATGTAATAACAGTAATCATTTAAACACATTTAGTAGGTATGGTTCCAAGAGATTTTGCATATCCTTGTTGCAACTTCACACTTATCTATCAATAGACACTGTTATTTTTATACCCATTTTACAGATTAAGAAACTAGGGCACATAAAGTTTAAGTGATTGGCTGAAAAGTGATAGAGCGCAGATGTGAGCTCAAGCAGTCTAGATTCAGATTCCATGCTCTTAATCACTATGCCATACTATTTCATACAGAAATTGAGTTACAATATATTAAAACTTTGACTATGAAGATAAAAAACTGAAAAAATTTCGAAGAAAACAAAGAAGAATATCTTTAAGACTTCTGACATGAAGTAAATAAAACTGGCAAAGTACAAGTTATAAAAAATATGCATGGCATATACTACAATGAAAATTTTGTTCATCAAAAGACATCACAATAAGAGTGAAAAAGATGTCTGCAGCGTGTACAATCAACAGAGACTTGGTATGCAGTGTATACAGAAGAAATCATTCTCATCACTATGAAAAAACCAAACAATATAATAAAAAGTCCTTTTAAAAAATGGTGATGTGGAACCTCACTGATGAGGAAACAGAAATAACTAATAATCACTTGAGAAGATGATTGTAATTTCATACCTATCACATTGACAGAAATTTTAAAAACCTGCCAATACTACATCATGACAAGTTATACACACAGCAGGGGGAATGTAAATTGGTGTAGCCACACTGGAGATCAGTTTTACAATATTTAATAAAGTTGCAGATTCACTTGTTTTATAACTCAACGACCCACAGGAATATGCCCATGGCAACTTGTCCAGGAGACAGAGATGCTCACAGCAAAATATGTTTTGTAAAAGTGTTTATAATAGCAAACACTAAGTCATCAACAGAAAAATGGATAAACTCATGGTGGTATATTCACACAAAGGACTACTATGCAGCACTAAAAATTAATAAACTAGAGCCAAGTATATTTATAAAAGAAACATAAACATTGTGATACTTTAGAAAATTGAAGAATATGTAAAAGTTAAATATATAAAGCTATATAAATGTTAAAAAGATAAAAAATATATAATGGTTAGCAAATTTACAAAAGTTTATAAAGGTTAAAAACATATAACACAATTCAAGAACTGTTAAAAGTTACATATACACAGAATAAAACTACCCAAAATGACTGGAAAAGGAAAGCCCGTCACTCACTTAGAGCCAGACATCCTGGAATGTGAAGTCAAGTGGGCCTTAGAAAGCATCACTACGAACAAAGCTGATGGAGGTGATGGAATTCCAGTGGAGCTCTTTCAAATCCTGAAAGATGATGCTGTGAAAGTGCTGCATTCAATATGCCAGCAAATCTGGAAAACTCAGCAGTGGCCACAGGACTGGAAAAGGTCAGTTTTCCTTCCAATCCCAAAGAAAGGCAATACCAAAGAATGCTCACACTACCGCACAATTGCACTCATCTCACATGCTAGTAAAGTAATGCTCAAAATTCTCCAAGCCAGGCTTCAGCAATGCATGAAGTATGAACTTCCAGATGTTCAAGCTGGTTTTAGAAAAGGCAGAGGAACCAGAGATCAAATTGCCAACATCCACTGGATCATGGAAAAAGCAAGAGAGTTCCAGAAAAACATCTATTTCTGCTTTATTGACTATGCCAAAGTCTTTGACTGTGTGAATCACAAGAAACTGTGGAAAATTCTGAAAGAGATGGGAATACCAGACCACCTGACCTGCCTCTTGGGAAATCTGTATGCAGGTCAGGAAGCAACAGTTAGAACTGGACATGGAACAACAGACTGGTTCCAAATAGGAAAAGGAGTACATCAAGGCTGTATATTGTCACCCTGCTTATTTAACTTATATGCAGAGTACATCATGAGAAACACTGGGCTGGAAGAAGCACAGGCTGGAATCAAGATTGCCAGGAGAAATATCAATAGCATCAGATATGCAGATGACACCACCTTATGACAGAAAGTGAAGAGGAACTAAAGAGCCTCTTGATGAAAGTGAAAGAGGAGAATGAAAAAGTTGGCTTCAGAAAACGAAGATCATGGCATCCGGTCCCATCACTTCATGGGAAATAGATGGGGAAACAGTGGAAACAGTGTCAGACTTAGTTTTTGGGCTCCAGAATCACTGCAGATGGTGACTGCAGCCATGGGGATATATTTGTAACGAGTAAAAAGATGGCATTAAATATACTGGATTAGTGTTTTTGAGATGAGATGCTATGCACATCAACCACCAATTCAATGGACAGGAACTTGAGCAAACTCCAGGAGACAGTGAAGGACAGGGAGGCCTGGCATGCTCCATGGAGTCAGAGTCACACATAACTTAGTAACTGAACAACAGCAAGACCAAAATGTGATTTTATTTCTTAAACTAAGGGTGGGTGCATAGGTACTTATTTGCTGTTTCCTTTTCTATATCTTAAATATTTCCCCAAATATTTTTTTTTTTTTAAAGAGAAAAGACCTGTAAAAGCAGGTAAGTCATCTGAATGTTAAGTGTTGTTGGAGTTTCAGCTCAGAAAAGGCAAGAAGTGACCACGTTGCCTCCTCTGGTGTCTACTTTCTTCCCTTCTCCTATTCCAAGAAAGAGAGATGCTGTTAAGAATATTTTTTGACTTCTTCTTTCTGAGACCCAGGCTCTTTGTGCGTCTGTCCTAGGATTCCCTTCCTCATGGTCTGGATAGGGTGCTGTTTGAGTAAAGCAAGCTCTGTGCTGACTGAGAGTTTTGCAGTCTAGAAACTGTGGTTTCTAGTCTTCTGTGTTTGACAAGCTATTTTTGATGGAATGTTTTTTGAGTGTGCTCTTTATTAACATGCTCTAAGTGACCGAATTCTCTCACAAATAAAGTGTGACTGACATATAGCTAATAGTCCTCCTCTGCTCAACCAAAGGGTCTTCTGGACAAGGCATAAATAAGAATGGAAGAGCTTGGTGTCTGGTGTCTCTGGAGGGCTTATAGCATTTCTCTGGGAATCCATTTGGTCACAACCAAAAGGAAAAGCTGGAAAGAAGCAGATGTTTTTCACACAATCTTGGTGTTTCCTATGCTCTTCTGTACAGCAACATCGTTGGAAAATGTCATTTTTATTGTGGATGTTATCATCTAATATCGATACTTTGCACAGTGAGTTTTACCCAAGTATTTTAGTATAGTGGATAGAATAAATCTGAGCTCTTTTTGTGTTATTTCAACATTTTCCCCTTACCAACATCCTGGCCATCAGTTTTAGTATATGCAAAGCACCAAGGGGAGGAATAAAAAGCGGCCAACCATCCCTTTGTTTACATGAATTCAGAAGGATCCAACCTAGAAAACTATTATAAAAACTGAAAAAAAAAGCTTTCTCTCCCCTGAAAATTTATATTTCATAATAATCATTATTTTGATTACAGGGGCAGGGAAAAGGCTTTCAGGGAATTCAGCATATTTTTATTGCTTCAAGGAGTTGTTTATTTTTTTTTCTTTTCATTTTTTGGTTTTGTTAATTGGTTTTGTCATTTAAATTTGGTTCCATTATTGAAACTGAACTTGTAGCTTAAGAATGGAAAGATTCATTTTAACAACCTTCTTAAAATACATGACTTTTTAAAGTGGTAATAAGAGGGAGGTATTGCCTGGAGAAGGGGACGACAGAGGATAAGATGGCTGGATGGCGTCACCGACTAGACGGACGTGAGTCTGAGTGAACTCCGGGGAGTTGGTGATGGACAGAGAGGCCTGATGTGCTGCAATTCATGGGGTCTCAAAGAGCTGGACATGACTGAGCAACTGAACTGAACTGAACTGAACTGATTGCCTGGATAGGATCGGGGTCAAGGAACAGGTATGATCTGAGTGTTCTCCTTGACTGCAGGAATATTCCTCTATAAAATCATGATCATGATGTGGCATGTGTTGGGGGAGATGTGCCCCTAGAATCCTGTTTATTGTGCATAAAAGAATGCCTTAATATTGTTCAGTAGCCAAGTTGTTTTCAACTCTTCACCACCCATTGGACTGCAGCACGCCATCTTCCCTGCTCCTCAGCATCTCCCAAACTCTGCCCAAGTTCATGTCCATTGCATCAGTGATGCCATCCAACCACCTTCAGTTCAGCTCAGTCGCTCAGTCGTGTCCGACTCTGCGACCCCATGAATCGCAGCACGCCAGGCCTCCCTGTCCATCACCAACTCCCAGAGTTCACTCAGACTCGCATCCGTCGAGTCTGTGATGCCATCCAGCCATCTCATCCTCTGTCATCCCCTTCTCCTCCTTCCCCCAACTCCTCCCAGCATCAGGGCCTTTTCCAATGAGTGAACTCTTCGCAGGAGGTGGTCAAAGTATTGGAGTTTCAGCTTCAGCAGCAGTCCTTCCAATGAATACCCAGGACTGATCTCCTTTAAGATGGATTGGTTGGAACTCCTTGCAGTCCAAGGGACTCGCAACAGTCTTCTCCAACAGTCTTCTCCAACACCACAGTTCGAAAGCATCAATTCTTCGGTGCTCAGCTTTCTTCACAGTCCAACTCTCACATCCATACATGACCACTGGAAAAACCATAGCCTTGACTAGACAGATCTTAGTTGACAAAGTAATGTCTCTGCTTTTGAATATGTTATCTATGTTGTTCATAACTTTTTGTCCAAGGGGTAAGTGTCTTAATTTCATGGCTGCAATCACCATCTACAGTGATTTTGAAATAAAGAATAAAGTCTGACAGAATGAATGAAAACATCTTTGTTAGGCATGGAGCATGCAGTGGACATGCCTGGATGCGTGGCAGAACTGGGAGGCCAGGCCAAGTTGTTATATATTGTTAATGTGGATGCTATTGTTCAAATTTCTGTAGCTGTGGTACAACAATATAGCTGTTCTAAGGGTTTGTGGAGAAGGCACTGTCACCCCACTCCAGTATTCTTGCCTGGAAAACCCCATGGCGGAGGAGCCTGGTAGGCTGCAGTCCATGGGGTTGCTAAGAGTCAGACATGACTGAGAGACTTCACTTTCACTTTTCACTTTCATGCATTGGAGAAGGAAATGGCAACCCACTCCAGTGTTCTTGCCTGGAGAATCCCAGGGATGGGGGAGCCTAGTGGGGTGCCTTCTATGGGGTCAGACAGAGTCGGACATGACTGAAGTGACTTAGCAGTAGCAACAGCAAGGATTTGTAGTGTGGTGGAGGGAGATGGCACGGTAGAAGGACATGCGCTCATCTTCTCCTGTGAGAACTCCAAAATTACAACTTGCTGCTGAACAGTCATTGCCAGGAGAATGTTGTATCCCACCAAGAAAAGATATCTCACGTCCAAGGGCAAAGGAGAATCCCCAGCAAGATGGTAGGAGGGGCAAAATCACATTTGGAATCAAACCCACCAGAGACACTTGGAGGGCTCAAACAAACTTTGTGTGCACCAGGACCCAGAGACCCAACAGAGACTGAGCCAGATCTGTGTTTGAGTGTCTCCTGCGGAGGCAAGGGTTAGCCGTGGCCTGCTGCAGGGGCAGAGGCTCTGGGTGCAGCATACCTGGGTGTGGCATAAGCCCTCTTGGATGAGGTTGCCATTAACCCCACCAGAGAGCCACCAGAACTTACACAGGACTTGGGAAACGGACTCTTGGAGGGCACAAACAAAAACTTGTGTGCACCAGGACCCAGCAGAAAGGAGCAGTGGTCCCCCAAGAGACTGACCAGACTTGCCTGTGAGTGTCCAGGAGCTTCTGGTGCAGGAGTGTGTCGGTGGAGGCCTGCTGCAGGGTCGGGGTGCTGACTGCAGCGGTGCATGCACGGGCCTTTTGAAGGAGCTGCCATTATCTTCACCATAGTTTGGCCTCAGGTCAAACAACAGGAAGGGAGCACAGACCCACTCACCGACAGAAAACAGGATTAAAGATTTACTGAGCATGGCCCAGTACATCATAACAAGACCCAGTTTCCTCCTCAGTCAGTCTCTCCCATCAGGAAGCTTCCATAAGCTTCTTATCCTTCTCCATCAGAGCACCAACAGAATCAGTTCAGTTCAGTCACTCAGTTGTGTCCCACTCTTTGTGACCCCATGAATCGCAGCACGCCAGGCCTCCCTGTTCATCAACATCTTTCGGAGTTCACTCAGACTCACATGCACCAGCTCCGTGATGCCATCCAGCCATCTCATCCTCTGTCGTCCCCTTCTCCTCCTGCCCTCAGTTCCTCTCAGCATCAGAGTCTTTTCCAGTGAGTCAACTCTTCGCATGAGGTGGCCAAAGTACTGGAGCTTCAGCTTTAGCATCATTCCTTCCAAAGACATCCCAGGGTTGATCTCCTTCAGAATGGACTGGCTGGATCTTCTTGCAGTCCAAGGGACTCTCAAGAGTCTTCTCCAACACCACAGTTCAAAAGCATCAGTTCTTCAGTGCTCAGCCTTCTTCACAGTCCAACTCTCACATCCATACATGACCACAGGAAAAACCATAGCCTTGACTAGATGGACCTTCATCAGCAATGTAATGTCTCTGCTTTTGAATATGCTATCTAGGTTGATCATAACTTTTCTTCCAAGGAGTAAGCGTCTTTTAATTTCATGGCTGCAGTCACCATCTGCAGTGATTTTGGAGCCCAAAAAAATGAAGTCTAACACTGTTTCCATTGTTTCCCCATCTATTTCCCATGAAGTGATGGGACTGGATGCCATGATCTTCATTTTCTGAATGTTGAGCTTTAAGCCAACTTTTTCACTCTTCTCTTTCACCTTCATCAAGAGGCTTTTTAGTTCCTCTTCACTTTCTGCCATAAGGGTGGTGTCATCTGCATATCTGAGGTTACTGTTATTTCTCCTGGCAATCTTGATTCCAGCTGTGTTTCTTCCAGCCCAGCGTTTCTCATGATGTACTCTGCATATAAGTTAAACAAGCAGGATGACAATATACAGCCTTGACGTACTCCTTTTCCTATTTGGAACCAGTCTGTTGTTCCATGTCCAGTTCTAACTGTTGCTTCCTGACCTGCATACAGATTTCTCAAGAGGCAGGTTAGGTGGTCTGGTATTCCCATCTCTTTCAGAATTTTCCACAGTTTCTTGTGATTCACACAGTCAAAGGCTTTGGCATAGTCAATAAAGCAGAAATAGATGTTTTTCTGGAAATCTCTTGCCTTTTCCATGATCCAGTGGATGTTGGCAATTTGATCTCTGGTTCCTCTGCCTTTTCTAAAACCAGCTTGAACATCTGGAAGTTCACACTTCATGCATTGCTGAAGCCTGGCTTGGAGAATTTTGAGCATTACTTTGCTAGCATATGAGATGAGTGCAATTGTGTGGTAGTGTGAGCATTCTTTGGTATTGCCTTTCTTGGGGATTGGAATGAAAACTGACCTTTTCCAGTCCTGTGGCCACTGCTGAGTTTTCCAGATTTGCTGGCATATTGAATGCAGCACTTTCAGAGCATCATCTTTCAGGATTTGAAATAGCTCAGTTGGAATTCCATCACCTCCACTAGCTTTGTTCATAGAGATGCTTTCTAAGGCCCACTTGACTTCACATTCCAAGATGTCTGGCTCTAGATGAGTGATCACATCATCATGATTATCTTGGTCTTGAAGATTTTTTTGTATATTTCTTTCATGTATTCTTGCCACCTCTTCTTAATATCTTCTGCTTCTGTTAGGTCCAGACCATTTCTGTCCTTTATCGAGCCCATCTTTGCATGAAATATTCCCTTGATATCTCTAATTTTCTTGAAGAGATCTCTAGTCTTTCCCATTCTGTTCTTTTCCTCTATTTAAAACCACAGTCACAGAAAACTAATCAGACTGATCACATGGACCACAGGATTGTCTAAGTCAATGAGACTATAAGCCATGCCGTGTAGGGCCACCAAAGATGGACAGGTCATGGTGGAGAGTTCTGCCAAAATGTGATTTTCATTCTAATCCCAAAGAAAGGCAATGTCAAAGAATGCTCAAACTACCACACAGTTGCACTCATCTCACACGTTAGCAAAGCAATGCTCAAAATTCTCCAAGCCAGGCTTCAAGAGTATGTGAACCATGAACTTCCAGCTGTTCAAGCTGGATTTAGAAAAGGCAGAGGAACCAGAGATCAAATTGCCAACATCCACTGGATCATGGAAAAAGCAAGAGAGTTCCAGAAAAACATCTATTTCTGCTTTCTTGACTATGCCAAAGCCTTTGACTGTGTGGATCACAATAAACTGTGGAAAATTCTGAGAGAGATGGGAATACCAGACCACCTGACCTGCCTCCTGAGAAATGTGTGTGCAGGTCAGGAAGCAACAGTTAGAACTGGACATGGAACAACATGTTGTTCCAAATTGGAAAAGGAGTACATCAAGACTGTATATTGTCACCCTGCTTATTAACTTGTATTCAGACTACATCATGTAACATGCTAGGCTGGAAGAAGCACAAGCTGGAATCAAGAGTGCTGGGAGAAATATAAATAACCTCAGATGTGCAGATGATACCACTGTTATGGTAAAAAGCGAAGAACAAAAGAGCCTCTTGATGAAAATGAAAGAAGAGAGTGAAAAGTTGGCTTAAAACTCAACATTCAGAAAACTAAGATCAAGGCCTCTTGTCCCATCACTTTATGGCGAATAGATGGGGAACAGTGAAAACAGTGTCAGACTTTATTTTTTTGGGTTCCAAAATCACTGCAGATGGTGCCTGCAGCGGTGAGATTAAAAGAGACTTGCTCCTTGGAAGAAAAGCTATGACCAACCTAGATAGCATATTCAAAAGCAGAGACATTACTTTGCCAACAAAGTCTGTCTAGTCAAAGCTATGATTTTTCCAGTAGTCCTGTATGGATGTGAGAGTTGGACTATAAAGCAAGCTGAGTGCTAAAGAATTGATGCTTTGGGACTGTGGTGTTGGAGAAGACTCTTGAGAGTCCCTTGGACTGCAAGGAGATCCAACCAGTCCATCATAAGGAGATCAGCCCTGGGATTTCTTTGGAAGGAATGATGCTGGAGCTGAAACTCCAATACTTTGGCCACCTGATGGGAAGAGCTGACTCATTTGAAAAGACCCTGATGCTAGGAAAGATTGAAGGCTGGAGGAGAAGGCGATGACAGGATAAGATCGTTGAATAGCATCACCGACTCAATGGACATGAGTTTGAGTAAGCTCCGGGAGTTGGTGATGGACAGGGAACTCTGGCGTGCTGGAGTCTATGGGGTCGCAAAGAGTGGGACACGACTGAGTGACTGAACTGAACTGAACTGAAGTAGATGTAATGGTCTTGTTCATGCTCTTTATTCATATGTAAAACAATGTCTGCCACACAGTACATTTTCTTTGCCCATTGAAAGAAAAGAAGCATTAATGAATGAATGAGTGACAGATTAAATACAAGACTTTGTTATGTTCATCATATTCATTCTTCTAAACTTCCCGAATAACAGTTTTCTATAACTAGGGCTGCTGGGAGATACGAAGAGCAGTAGGAAGTACCCAGAAAATAGACAAGAAAGCAGCAGCTGGGAAGCATAGGCCGTCATAGGTCTCTAATCATCTTCTGTTTTATACACACAAGATTAAAGATTCCCTCTGAGTTTTGATTAAGGATACACAGTTACGAGATTAAATATTGGTGAGTCAAATTAGAAAAGGGTTTAACTCCAATCTCAGAATTAATCAAGGTTCCCTCTGCCACCCCCTCCCTCCCATTAAGCTGTCTTTACAGCATGGGATTAGAGAAAACCATCTAAGATTTTGTGTCCCCTGGCTCTCTGGTACCTTTTCCATACAGCTGTTCTCGTTCGGATCACAAACAATTCTCCCGTCAAGAATCAAAGCTCATTTCCCCTTGAAGTTTCTGTTTATAAGCATGACTGAGTTCATTCCAGAGTCTGCACATATTTATTTATTTTGGCGACTGGCAGGGTCTGGTATCAGGTAGAGCATGCACTCTCCTTATGCATTGTCACGAACATATTAAAACTTGGTACACTTGTCTGTGTCCAAAAACACCTCCTTAATCATTCCAGTAATTATGCAAACACTCCCATGGGTCTGGCTATAAACATGCCCTTCCCTTCCTGAGAAGCCTTCTGACTTTCCTTGGAAGCCACATCAAAGGGAGTGTGGGCAGAATGCACCTTTAATAACTCCACCAAGGTGAGGTTAATATGGTCACGAGGCATCTGCGAAACAAAGCTGTCATGGCTTTATTAAAGGCTGTAGTTTAGGCACAAGCTTGCATGGTAACAATAAAACAATTCTTAAGAAATAAAGAAAAGGATCAGAAAGAATAATGTGGATCCTAACTGTAGACTAGATTCCAGATTTTGCAAATATGTTTTCTTGATTGATAGAAAATAAGAGCCATTGCCCTTTAAATGTGTTATTGGTTGTAAGAAAACATTCAAGTTCAAGGAAACTCTACAGAGGTTTTGTTACTAATGGCCCCCAAACTGGCAAGAGTTTCCTAAGCACACTGAACCCTTGATGGTCTATATTTCACATGGGCCCATCTCTTCAAGGGGTAGATGATCGTCCTTATTCATGGAGGTTTTCCTTTCCCCTCTGTGGGAGGGGACCATGAGTTTCAGACTCAGGGTCATTTAAAAAAGCCTATATTATCTTCTCTACCTTCTCTCTTTTTTTGTCTTTTTGTCTTACCTAATACCAAAGATCAGTCCTGGGTGTTCATTGAAAGGACTGATGTTGAAGCTGAAACTCTAATACTTTGGCCACCTGATGCAAAGAGCTGACTCATTTGAAAAGTCCTTGATGCTGGGAAAGGAGGGAGGAATTGAGGGCAGGAGGAGAAGGGGATGACAGAGAATGAGATGGTTGGATGGCATCACCAAGTCAATGGACATGGGTTTGGGTGGACTCTGGGAGTGGGTGATGGAGAGGAAGGCCTGGCGTGCTGTGGTTCATGGGGTCGCAAAGAGTCAGACACGACTGAGCGACTGAACTGAGTACCAAAGAAGACCAAGAGAAGTGTGACAAGTTAGACTAGGTTCATATGTAAGGTTTAAAACACAAAAGAGCACTCATGATCCTGTGTGTGTGTGTGTATGTGTGTGTGTGTATGTGCACGCACACTCAGTTGTGTCTGACTCGGTGACCCATGGACTATAGCCAGCCAGTTTCTTCTGTCCCTGGAATTTCCCAGCCAAAAAAGTGGAGTTGGTTGCTACTTCCATTTCCTGGAGCCCTTCCCAACCCAAGGATTGAACTCAAGTCTCTTGCATCTCCTGCACTGGCAGGTGTTTTCTTTACCAGCTGACCCACAATTATCAGATACAGATATAAATCTCACAAAATGTAAAATGTTAGATAAAAGGATAACAGAACACCATTTGCTGCTAACATGGACTCTTTAAGGAACCTGGGCCAAGGGAGAGCCATAGACTCTGATGTGTGGTAGCCCACATTGGCTGTTTATAGTTGAGTGAAGGAGTGGATGCTTTGGGTTCCCTGATCCCAAATCATTGAGACACACTTTTCACTTCAAACAATCTGCACGGCTTGGTGGAAGGATCTCTGAGAAACTAATGAGGTAGCCCTTCTAACTTCTAAAATTGGAATGTAGTTTTCCCAGAGGAAAAAGCATCAGACATCTGGAAATGTGGATTAACAGAGAAGGCTTTTATGGTCAAGTAGAAAATCCTGGGCTTTATCCTTTAGATCACAGTTAATGGAGAAGTTTGAAGAGAGGAATAATGGGACAGAAAGGGTGTCTAAAAACGTGGATTTGAGTATGGGGTAACTTGAAGGATTTCTGGGAAAGAGGCTAGTTCAGAATATTTTTTCAACAATCTGTGTCTGAGAAGATGAAATACTATTGGTTTGTTGGATGAACTGAACTCAACAAGAAGGGAAATAAGGAACAACTTTATTTTAATTCATCTATTGTATTTGAGCATGGTCTGTCCAATCCTCTCCCCTTATCCCTGGATGAAGTCTGGGCAAGATCCCACAGCTTTCTTGTCCTTTTGCCTCCTTAGACAAGTCTCATTTTACTGTCACTTATTAAACAGTCCAGTCCAGTCTTAACAGAAACTTCAGCTTCATATCCAATTCTGAGCTTCTCTCCTTTCCCCTGGCTCGAGTTTGAACTATCATCTAAGAAATGGGTGCAGTCTTTCCTTCTTAATACTCCTTTTTCTTCTTTGTACCTCCTGCTCGTCACTCCTCCTGGACTGGAACATGAGAAAGAAGGGGTTAGAATGAAATGGAGAAAACATTTTTCCCTAGTTCATGTTATTTGTCGGGTTCCCCTGGCTGTTATTGATTTGTGTGGCTGGGCTCCATGTTCTGGCTCATCTGTGGGCTGCTGAGTGATCTGCTGTCTGTATCACGTGGGGTCTGAATGGTGTGGCAGGAAGTTCACTCCACAGTTGGCTTCTTCCCACACTCTGTCTGCCATCTTCTGCCCTGCACTGTATGCATATCCACTTGCATCCCATCCAGATGGTGCAAGCCTAGCTACCTTCTAGTGTTCACTGAACCCATGGGAAATGCATGGTTCCTGGCCATTCCAAACTCAGGCTGTCTCTGATGTTCTTTTCCTCTCTCCTACCAGCATCTCCATCTTCTACCTTCTCCAGTGGGAAACAGGCATCAACAAATACCCCTAAATTCTAGAGGATCCACGTCAAACACTCCAGAGAACAATTCCACCATATTCTTCTCCAGGGAAGTAAGAATTTCTGCAGTTTTTCAAGCCTCCAGCTAAGGAGTGAGATATTGTTAAGGGCAGAATTCATCTGTTAAAGTCTCAGCCCTAGAACTTCAGAACGTGACTGTACTTACAGATAGAATTTGGGAAGTAATTAAAACAGAGTCGCTGGAGTGGGCTCTAATCTGCTATGACCGGTGTCCTTAGTAAAAGAGAAGATTAAGACACAGTTACAGAGAGAAGACCACGTGAAGATACACGGAGAGAAAGGCCAAGGAGAGAGGCCTCAGAAAGAACCAACTCTCCTGACACCTTGATTGTGAGCACTGGTGACTGTGAGAAAAGAAAGTTGTGTTGTTTGAGACATCCAGTCTGTGATATTTGTTATGGCAGACCTAACACACTAATATGTTGTTATTTTTCAGTTGCTAATTCATGTCTGACTCTTGCAACCCCAAGGACTGTAGCCCAGCAGTCTATGGGATTTCCCAGGCCTGAATATTGGAGTGCATTTCATTCTCTGGGGGATTTTCCCAACCCAGGGATCAAACCCACATCTCCTGCATTGGCAGGCAGATGCTTTCCCACTGTGCCATCTGGGGAGCCCAACAAACTAGCATAGGTACCCGTTTTCACTTTGCCCATTTCTGTAAATTGGGATGTGTGGATCAGGAATTTTGAAAAAGCTACAGGGTTCAGAAGGCAAGAGTATAGCACTTGTGTGAACGGCACCACGGACTTGGGCCTCTCTGGGGTCGCATGGGGCAGGCTGGAGGAATTCAGCTGTAAACAGAGGCCGTAACCTGAAGTTGAGAGGTTGCCTGGTCTGTACCTGGTCAGTGTTCAGCTATGAGCACCCTGGGAACAGGGCTCCTCTGTCGGTGCTCATCTGCTGTTTAGCTTTACACCACTCTGCCTATATCTGTGTGCATATTTGTTTTATTCTTTCAACTTGGATGCTCACGTTTAAGTCTGTTTCTATTTCTGACACAACAGTGGGCAGGATTTTCTTTTGAATGTTGAATGCTTTGAGAGAATTTTACTTTATTTGTACTTATGTGTGTATTTTTCTCTTTCATATTCTAGTTATTCAAGCTGAAAGAAAATGAGACAAAACTAAGCATTCATTTGAATTTCAACTTCAGGCTATAGGCCTTTTGATTGTGAGCCTATCTTGAAATTCCAATTTGGATGGCATTTGTTTCAGGAGTTAAAATAATTCAGGATTCTTTTAGTTGAAAATATGAAATCAATGTCTTTTTGATGAATAGAGGTTTTACATCTGAATAATAAATAGGCTGTTCTTTGTTTTCATAAATAGCTGGGGAAAATCATAAACCTCAGCTATCTCCTGTCATTAAACTCATCCTGGAGATGTGTGGAGTCTACTTTAGAAATATTTAACAAAAATAAGTTCATAAATGTAGATTATCCAAAGAGAAAGCATTAAGCATTAAATATAGAGACTATGAATAAATTATTTGTTCTATATAAATAACAGAGAAGCTCACAAGGGAAGCATGAAATAGAGGACAACATCATTGTTGTTCAGTTGTTAAGTCGTGTCTGGCTCTGAAACCCTACGAACTACTGCATGCTAGGTTCCTCTGTCTTCCACTCTCTCCTGGAGTTTGCTCAAATTCATGTCCATTGAGTTGGCGATTTTATCTAACCATCTCATCCTCTGCCACTGCCTTCTCCTTTTGCCTTCAGTCTTTGCCAGCATTAGGGTCTTTTCCAATGAGTCAGCTCTTTGCATCACTTGGCCAAAGTATTGCAGCTTCGGTTTCAGCATCAGTTCTTCCAATGAATACTCGGGGTTGATTTTCCTATAGGATTAACTGGTTTGATCTCCTTGCAGTCCAAAGGACTATCAAGAATCTTTTCCAGCACCACAATTTGAAAGTGTTAGTTATTTGGCACTCAGCCTTCTTTATAGTTCAACTCTCACCTGAACATGGTTACTGAAAAAAATCATAGCTTTGACTATACAAACCTTTGTTGGCAAAGTGAAGTCTTGCTTTAGAATATGCTGTCTAGGTTTGTCAAAGATTTTCTTCCAAGGAGCAAGCATCTTTTAATTTCATGGCTGCAGTCACAAATCAGTGATTTTGGAGCCCAAGAAAAAAAAATCTGTCACTTTTACCTTCTATTTGCCATGAAGTGGTGGGACTGGGTGCCATGATCTGAGTTTTTTGAATATTGAGTTTTAAGTCAACTTTTTCATTCTCCTCTTTCACCCTCATCAAGATGCTCTTTATTTTCACTTCTTGCCATTAGAGTGGTATCATCTGTATATTTGAGGTTGTTGATATTTCTCCCATCAGTCTTGATTCCAGATTGTGATTCATCCACCCTGGTATTCCTCATAATGTACTCTGCATATAAGTTAATAAAAGCAGGGTGACAATATACAACCTTATTGTACTTCTTTCCAATTTGGAACCAGTCAGTTGTTTCATGTCCAGTTCTAACTGTTGCTTCTTGACCTGCATACAGATTCTCAGGAGACAGGTAAAGCAGTCTGGTATTCCCATTTCTAAGAATTTAACAATTCCCAGTTTGTTGTGACCCACACAGTCAAAGGTTTTAGCATAGTCAATGAAGTAAAAGTAATTGTTTTTCCGGAATTCCTTTGCTTTCTCTATGATCCAACAGATGTTGACAATTTGACCTCTGGTTCCTTTGCCTCTTTGAAGCTCAGCTTGTACATCTGGAAGTTCTCAGTTCACAGACTGCTTAAGCTTAGCTTGAAGAATTTTGAACATTACCTTGCTAGCATGTTAAATGAGTGTAACTGTACAGTAGTTAGAGCATTCTTTGGCATTGCCTTTCTTTGGGATTGGAATGAAAACTGACCTTTTCCAGTCCTGTGCTCACTGCTGAGTTTTCCAAATTTGCTGACATATTGAGTGTGGCACTTTCACAGCATCATGTTTTAGAGTTTGAAATAGCTCAGCTGGAATTCCTTTACCTTCACTAGCTTTGTTTGTGGTAATGCTTTCTAAGGCCCACTTGACTTCATATTCCAGGATGTCTGGCTCTATGTGAGTGATCACACCATCATGATTATCTGGGTCATTAAGACTTTTTTTTCTTATATAGATCTTCTGTGCATTTTTGTCACCTCTTCTTAATATTTTCTGTTTTTGTTGAAAAGCAGGTGGCTTCCCTGGTGGCTCAGAGGGTTGAGAGTTTGCCTGCAATGCAGGACACCTAGGTTCAATCCCCAGGTTGGGAAGATCCCCTGGAGAAGGAAATGGCAACCCACTCCAGTACTCTTGCCTGGAAAATGCCATGGGTGGAGGTGCCTGGTAGGCTATAGTCCATGGGATCACAAAGAGTTGTACACGACTGAGCAACTTCACTTCTCTACTATTTCTGCCCTTTTTCATGCCCATCCCTGCATGAAAACTTCCCTTGTTATCTCCAGTTTTCTTGAGTAGATCTTTCCCGTTCTGTTGTTTCCCTCTATTTCTTTGCATTGTTCATTTAAGAAGGCCTTCTTATCTCTCCTTGTTATTCTCTAGAAGTCTGCATTCAGTTGGGTATATCTTTCCTTTTCTCCCTTGCCTTTTGCTTCTCTTTTTTCCTCAGCTATTGGTAAAGCCCCCTCAGACAACCACTTTGCCTTCTTGCATTTCTTTTCATTGGGATGGTTTTGATCACTGCCTCCTATACAGTGTAATGAAGCGCCATCCATAGTTCTTCAGGCACTCTGTCCATCAGATCTAATCCCTTGAATCTATTCATCACCTCTACTGTATAATTCTAAGGGAGTTGAATCATACATGAATGGCCTAGTGGTTTCTCTATTTTTTTCATGTAAGCCTGAATTTTACAACAAGGAGCCACACAGTCAGCTCCAGGTCTTATTTTTGCCACCTGTTTATAGCTTCTCCATCTTTGGCTGCAAAGAACATAATCAGTCTGATTTTGGTATTGACCATCTGGTGTTGTCCATGTATAAAGTTGTCTCTTGTGTTGTTGGAAAGGAGTGTTTGCTATGACCAGTGTGTTCTTTTGACAAAATTCTGTTAGTTCTTGCCCTGCTTCATTTTGTACTCCAGGCCAAAGTTACCTGTTATTCTGGGTATCTCTTGACTCTCTACTTTTGCAGTCCAATCCTCTATGACAAAAAGGAAAACTTTTTGAACGTTAGTTCTAGGCATTGTAGGTCTTCACAGAACTGGTCAACTTTAGTTTCTTAGGCGTTCATGGTTGGGGCATAGACTTGGATTACTGTGATGTTGAATGATTTGCCCTGGAAATGAATCAAGATCACTCCATTATTTTTGAGATTGCACCCAAGTACTGCCTCAGACTCTTTTGTTGGCTCTGGAGGTTACTCCCTTTCTTCTAAGGGATTCTTGCCCATAGTATTAGATGTAATGGACAATTAAATTTGTCCATTCCTATCTATTTCACTTATTCCTAAGATGCTAATGTTCAGTCTTGCCATCTCCTGCTTGACCACATCCTATTTTTCTTGATTCATGGACCTAATATTCCAGGTTCGTATGCAATCTTACTCTTTAGAGCATTGAATTTTGCTTTCACCACCAGACACATCCACAACTGGACGACACTTCCACTTTGGCCCAGTCGCTTCTTGTTTTCCGGAACTAACAGTAATTGCCTTTGCTCTCCCCAGTAGTATACTGGGGACCTTCCATCCTGGTGGGTCCTCTTCCAGTATCAGAACTTTCTGCCTCTTCATACGGTTCATGGGGTTGTTGAAGTAAGAATACTGGAGTGATGTGCCGTTTCCTTCTCAGTGGACCACATTTTGTCAGAACTCTTCACGATGACCCATCTGTCTTGGGTGGCCCTGCACAGCATGGCTCATAGGTTCACTGAGTTATGCAAGTCTCTTTGCTACAACAAGGCTATGATCCATGAAGGGGACAGCATCATAATAATTATGAAATATGACATTTCAAAAAAGACTTTAGTGATTTTTGTTTATCTGAGGTTGATTTACCAGTTACTACATGGTCAGTCTTCTTCCAGTGGCCATAATGGATGATTTATGTTAAGCATAAAGAGTAGGTTATCCTTTATTATTGATACCTTGTTGAGGTAGGGAAATATATTGCAATTAAATTATCGTTGCTTTAATAGTTACAAAATTAGTATATATGGCTTAGTATTATAAGCATGCATGTTATTTGGATGTCTTATCAATTTTGGGTATGTATTATGTTTTTTTTATTCATCATATACTTTAATGTGATTTCTTAATAAATTGATAATAAATAATTAAAGAAATGAGAACGTTTTTTAAAAGTGATAAATATATGAATTTATCTTAAATTCTCAGTTAGCTCTACCAATAAGATGATACTTGTGCCTACATATAAATAATAGCATCTTGTAAGACCAGGTTAGTATGACTAGATTGAGGACCTAAATTAAGAGGACCTAAACTAAGAAGAAAAGAAGAAAATTATTTCTTCTTTTCCTTCTCTTTTCTCTATAGGAGGATTTATTTTGAAGGACGAAACTTTAATATACATCCCTTCTCTATAGCATTATTTAAAATTTCCATTTAAAAAGTTAAAATAACACATAATCTTTATTTTCAACCAAAAATACAGATCATTTAAATTACAGAAATTAACCTAAGTCTTTAATTGACACACACAAATAAAAATTATTAGTTCTAGAGTAGTAATATATGTTTTATAATAGGTAAATGGATTATATGAATTTCCTATGAAGAAACTTTTGTTTTGTAAATATTAAAATAGTTATTGAAAACATGCAACTAATTACTCATTTCACTCCATATCATCTCCCTGGATCATCCCATGCACCAGCCCCAAGCATCCTGTATCCTGTATTGAACGTAGACTGGTGCTTCATTTCTTACATGAAAGTATACATGTTTCAATGCCATTCTCCCAAATCATCCCACCCTCTCCCTCTCCCTCAGAGTCCAAAAGTCTGTTCTATACCTCTGTGTCTCTTTTGTTGTCTCACATAGAGGGTCATCATTACTATCTTTCTAAATTCCATATATATGTGTCAGTATGCTGTATTGGTGTTTTTCTTTCTGCCTTACTTCACTCTGTATAATCGGCTCCAGTTTCATCCATCTCATTAGAACTGAGTCAACTTTATTCTTTTTAAGGGCTGAGTAATACTCCATTGTGTATATGTACCACAGCTTTCTTATCCATTCATCTGCTGATGGACATCTAGGTTGCTTCCATGTCCTGGCTATTATATACAGTGCTGCAATGAACATTGGGGTACATGTGTCTCTTTCAATTCTGGTTTCCTCGGGTGTGTATGCCCAGCAGGGGATTGCTGGGTCATAAGGCAGTTCTATTTGCAATTTTTTAAGGAATCTCCACACTGTTTTCCGTAATGGCTGTACTAGTTTGCATTCCCACCAGCAGTGTAAGACGGTTCCCTTTTCTCCACATCCTCTCCAGCATTTATTGCTTGTAGACTTTTGGATCGCAGCCATTCTGACTGGTGTGAAATGGTACCTCATTGTGGTCTTGATTTGCATTTCTCTGATAATGAGTGATGTTGAGCATCTTTTCATGTGTTTGTTAGCCATCCGTATGTCTTCTTTGGAGAAATGCCTATTTAGTTCTTTGGCCCATTTTTTTGATTGGTTTGTTTATTTTTCTGGAGTTGAGCTGCATAAGTTGCTTGTATATCTTTGAGATTAGTTGTTTGTCAGTTGTTTCATTTGCTATTGTTTTCTGCCATTAATTTTGGGTATGTATTATATTAAGAAATATCACACACAAAATACAGTTCTTAAGAAATTCTGCTTGATTTTCATTTGGGAAACTATTTGGTCCTCTTGGGGGAGGACTTTTACTCTACAATTTTCTTCCAAGAACAACTTCTGGCTCATTTCATTTTAGTAAGGTATGTATAACTTCCTGTTTTTAAAGTTCAGCCCTTTTGGTGGAGTGTAAGAAAACAAAATTTGGGGAATGGATTACAGATTTCATGAGTCCCTTGTAGAAACTATGTGAAGAAAGCAAGCATAATATTTAAACTCTGATACCCAAGCACAATCACTAAGCACAGAAACATACCAATAGAGGTTTTAAACTTTAAAAGTTTACTTTTAAATTTTTAAAAGTAAAACTCCCCACTATTTTGGGGTAGTATAAGTATGCAATGATTTTCTGTATATGTATTAACTGTTCTGCTATAATGAGCATTTTCTTGTTAATGATTATTATTTTAAACATTTATATTTTGAAATAATCATTCATTCAGTTTCTGCATTGGTTCTATCTTACATAATTGTAGTGCAAGGGCAATCAGGAAAGTGACATTGGTACAATGTGTGTATGTCATTTCATCCCATGTCACAGATTTGTGTAATCACCATCACAAAATACATAACGATTCCATCACTGTAGATATCTCATGCATGCTCCCCTTTTATAGTTATGGCTCTCTGTCCTCCACCATTTCTTACCCCTGCTAAGGCTAGTTTGTTTTCCTTCTCTATTACATTGTCATTTTGAGGAAGTTATATGAATACAGTCATCTAGTATGTGACCTTTTGAGCTTAGCTTGTTTTCCAGCTGAGCAGAATGCCCTTGAGATTCATCCAAATTGCTGCATGTTTCAAGCTCCGTCTTTTCAGCGCTGAGTAGGATTCCATGGTGTGGCTGTACCAGCTTGTTAGCCCATCACCTGTTGAAGTACATTTGAGTAGCTTCTGCCTGTTTGCTATTGCAAATAAAGCTGCTACAAACAATCCTGTCCCAGTTTTTCTGTGCTCCTAAGTTTTCACTTCTCTGGGATATTCTCAGGAGTGTGATCATTGGGTCACAAGATGAATATATGCTTAGTTGAGCTTTTTCCTTTAAAGAAACTGTTAGGTCATTTTTAAGAAACTGATGAGTTTAAGAACATACCAAGGCATATGGTGTAAGGATGTACCACTTTGCATTTCACCAGCAAGATTTTAGAGGTATAGTTTTGTCTCATCCTCATAAGCATTTGCTATTATTACTATTTTTTATTTGAGTACTTCTGTTAAAGGTGTGGTGGCATCTCATCATGGTCTTATAAATATTCTTTTAAAATATGATTTTTAGTAGTTGAGGTTGTCTTCCTCTAGCATATATTTGAGATCTTAATAGATGATTGTTTTTCTATACCATCTTAACCAATAACCATTATTGCCTATTCAATGGTATTTCCTCAAAATTCTATTCTCACTGTTTTATTGAGCTATTACCTGGCCAGAGAAAACAGCCAACAGGTTGTATCTTTCTTTAGATCAAATATTTATACATTGCCTTTGTGTTAACTACTGTCTCATAGGCTTGCAGGGAGAGAGAGAGACAGAAAGAGAGAGGCAGGGAATCAATGTATCCTGGTTTAAAATGAATACATTTGATGCTGTGGCTTGAACCCAGGCTGTGAGTTTATTGTGTTGAGTTTATTGTGTCGTGTTGTGTATCATCAGGAGGCATCTGAAGTCCCTGTTATCTGATCAACATGAACCTTCCTCACTGCCTCGTGCAATGAATTTCTGTAATCACCAGAACTTGGCTGAGGAGTCACCTTTGTCCTTCAGGAGGCCACAGTTTCTTGTCTGAACTTCCTTTCATTGCCAATTAGGGAGGGCTTCAGAGAGGAGGAACACGAAGGCAGGGGTGCATGAGGAGGTGGGTTTATGTGGGTGATGAATGCAGTTACATAAAATGAGCTTTGTTAGGAGAACAAAGTGCTCCTGCCTTTGTGGGAAGAGAAGATTGAAGAAGAAGCTCTCCTTAATGCATTAGGCAAGAGCAGGTCGATGGATGTATCTGCCAAACTACCTTCCTTGGAAGAAACAAGTCCCACAAACCCGAAAGCTAATGGCATGCCAGTCAATTTAAAAATGGACATTAGACCTGAGGCAAATGTGATGCCTATTAAACTGTGGAGGTTGAAAGAGAGGGGGCACCTAATTGGAGCATAAGTCAGCCCACTATGACAGCACTCGGTCCCGGAAGATGGATTCACCAGCCTGATGCTGAACTTCCTGGCTGAGCTGAGTAGGTTCACCTCTCGCTGGTGTCATCACAGATAATCCTCCTGGGACATGAGGTCTTAATGTATGAGTTCGTCAAGGCTAGCTTTGAGACTTAATAACTCCATAAATCTCTGGGAGACATTTTTTTTTCTAACTGACTACTTTGTAGCAGCATTTATTGATGATGAGCTGAGTTTTCAGAAATCAATTGCTAATTAGTGACCCAGACAAGAAAATGATATAGACGATGCCCAGGTTGCAGACAAAAGCATGAAAAAAAAAAGGGGAAAGCTACTGAATACAGAAACAGCTCAAAGGCAAACAAGACCTGAATGCCAAGTCAGCTATATAAAAACTCCTTGGGCTTGAAAGTAGGAGGCCTAGTATCTAGTTCTAATGCCAGTGTGAACTTTGAGAGCGTATCCAGGATGTTCGTTTTGTGGACTCTCTCTGGAGAGTCTGATGTGGGTTTACTCTTTTTTCTTAAGTAGATTTTCTTTTTAAGAGCAATTCTGGGCTCACCACAAAATCAAACAAGAGGTACAGAGATTGCCAATATATCCCCAGTGTCCACATATGCACAACATTCCCTACTGTCAAAATCCAAAACCAGAGTGGGAGTTTTACATTTTTCACAATGGCCGAACCACACTGGTATTTCATTGTAATCAGAAGTCCATGGTTTACGTTAGCGCTCACTCTTGTTATCATACATCCTATGGGCTTTGACAATGGCTAAATGATATGTACGTGTGTGCTAGGTTGCTTCAGTCATGTCTTGAATCTTTACAGCCCTATGAACTGCAGTCTGCCAGGTCCCTCTGTCCGAGGGATCCTCCAGGCAAGAATACTGGAGTGGGTTGCCATGTCTTCCTCTATGCCTTGACCCAGGGATTGAACTCGCATCTTTTACATTGGCAGGTGGATTTTTTTAAACCAGTAGAGCCAACTGAGAAGCCCACAAATGATATACCTCCACTTTTATAATGTACAGACTAATGTCACTGCCCTGAAAAATCCTCTGGACGCCACTTCTTCACCTCTCCTTTTCCCCAACCCCTAATAATTAATGAACCTTTTACTGCCTCCAAAGTTTTATCTTTTCTAGAAGGTCATGCTGTTAAATCAAGCAGTATGTAATTTTTCACTTAGAAATATGCACTTATTATAATTTTCCTGTATGTCTACTCATAGCTTGACAGCCCATTTCTTTTTAGTGTTAAGTAACATTGTGTCATCTAGAGGCACCACAGTTTATTGATCCATTCTCCTGCTGAAGTACATCTTGGCTGCTTCTAGGTTTTGGCACTTGTGACTAAATCTGCTCTAAACATCTGTGTGGGGCTTCCCAGGTGGATCAGCAGTAAGGAATCCACCTGCCAGTGCAGGGTTTGATCCCTGGGTTGGGAAGATTCCTTGGAAAAGGAAGTGGCAATCCTCTCCAGTATTCTTGCCTGGGAAATCTCACGGACAGAGGAGCCTGGAGGGGTACAGTTCACGGTGTCACAAAGAGTCCAACGCAAGTGAGCGACTGAGAACACACACACACACACATTGTGTGGCATCTTTGTTACAATTGATGAATCATTTTTAAATGAAGATCCATAATTGACATTAGAGTTTATTCTGTGTTATATTGTTTTGAGAGTTTAGTAGAATGAATAATAACATGTATCCATCAAACAAATAACATATAGAATTGCCTTCATTGACCTAAAAATTCCCACTGCCCCACCTACTTCTTTTTACCCTCTCCTTATCCCCTGGCAACTATTGAACTTTTTATTGTCTTCATAATTTTGCTTTTTCCAGAATATCCTATAGCTGAAGTTGTATAGTATAAAAGCCTTTTAGGATTGGTTCTTTTATTTAGCAAAACACATATAAGATCCCCCATGTTTCTTTTGTAGCTTGACACCTCAATTGTTAGGATTAATTAATTTGACAACAAGTTATTCAATGCATGCTGCTGCTGCTGCTGCTGCTAAGTTGCTTCAGTCGTGGCCGACTCTGTGCGACCCCATAGACGGCAGCCCACCAGGCTCCCCCGTCCCTGGGATTCTCCAGGCAAGAACACTGGAGTGGGTTGCCATTTCCTTATCCAATGCATATTCAATGCATAGTTGGGACTAAAGACAAAAACACAAATGAGAAACAGCTGTCCTTATATGAAGTTTACATGGAAATCAGTGGAGAGACAGATGATTTAGACAGTGGCACTGTCAGGCAGAAAGGAAGAAATAAGGTGGAAAGTGAAGACAGTGAGTGGCATCAGGGGATGTTTAAGAGAAGGGGGCAGCACGATATAGGAGTGTAGTGGAGGAGACAAGGTTTGAACATAAGCTGAACCAGCTTCCCATTTTGTAAGCCAGAAAGGGGAAAGAAAGCATGAAAAAAAAAACAACCACTCACCAGTTGAGAAATTAATGCATTAGAGGAAAGTGAGAAAGTGAGATAGAAGACAACAAAGAAAAATGTATTTTTAGTTGTAGTGGCTCTGAATGAATATTTGGTATGAACATTTTATATTATTTCTTCTCATAACATGAAATGATCTTTCTGGTGCCTGGAACAAAATTAATTCCTTTCTCCTGAATAACTGAATTTAGATATGGGTCTTTTTCTGCTGAAAATTGCGATATTTCAAAACTGGAAGGAACCTTGATGGAAATTTGGCCTAACTCACTCATTTTGCAGATGAAGAGACTAATGGCTAAAAATGAAGTGATCTTCCCAGGTATTTAGGAAATAGCAGTGTGGGGCTGGAAAGTAGGTTTTGTGATTCTAATGAACTTACCCTGCCTTCTTTCTAAAGGTACAGAAAAAATCAGCAATAAATAGGTCCAACAAAAAAATTCTAAAAACATGAAGACAAAGAGGAGAATGATGGGTGAAACTTTGTTACCCAAGTAACAGATGAGTTCGGAGAGTTCTCATATTCCAGATATGACTGAAATAAGGAACTAGGAGTGAAAGGGGGAGATAAGAAAGCTGGTGTGAGGAGAGAAGAAAGGAATGGACGCCAGGAGAGAAAGGAGTAGAGGAGGGGAGGGTGGAGGAGCAATCACGGTGTTTGATCCTGTACTGTAATGAGGATGTTGCCATGTTTATAGAGCCAAAACACTGAGTGCTGGGCAACTTTCAGTTTAGAGACAGCCCAAGATGTGTGAAAATAACATCAGTTCCAGGAAGGAAGTCAGCTTCTGGTCATCTTTTGAGAAAATCTCAAGTGTGAGGTTATTCTTCTGAGGTCAACCCACTCTCGCAGATTTTCTTAATTTGGTCCATGTCCTCCAGTTTTCTATATCATTTTTTCCATGTTGTTCTAGAGTGCTTGGATGTCAGAGCAACTTGCATGCTGCTGGGGAGTTGATGGAAAGCTCATTTGCTCTCGCCAGGCCTGTTAGTGTCCCATCAGAGAGGATTAAGATCTGTCCTTTTCCTCCTTTTCCTTCTCGTCTCCCTCTTCTTTCTCCTTCTGTTCCTCTTTCTCTCTGTCTGTTAACTATGGATAAAAATTGTCTGCATCCCTGCAAACTGTTTCCTGTGACTAAGACATTATCTCTTTGACTAATGTTTTTAAATGGCTTTGCATCTTTTCTCCCTCCTTTCCCAGACAGAGAGGTTTTTAACTTACTCTGGGGATGAGAAATAGTGGGTGTGGGTGATGATAACAGGGAAAAGGAACCTTTTTAAAATCCAAAGCTAACATAATGACCTCTTAGTTCTTTGAGAGAATTGCAGTGACACATACATGGAACACAAAACCTGAAATCCTCTTGTCCAGCAGCATGAATGGGACGGATGCAGTGGGGTGGTTGTAGGAATATGAATTAATGCTTCACAAAATGAGCTTCCCTGGGGGCTCAAATGCTAACGAATCTGTCTGCAATGCAGGAGACCCGGGTTCAATCCCTGGGTCAGTAAGATCACCTGGAGAAAAAATGGCAACCCACTCCAGTACTCTGAGAGGGGGAGCCTGGTGGGCTATAGTCCACAGGGTGGCAAAGAATCAGACACGACTTAGGGATTAACTTTCACTTTTTCACTTTTCCTCACAATATATCCAAGCATACGGAAACAGTGGTTTATTTCCTTTTCTTGGGCTCCAAAATCACTGCAGACAGTGACTGCAGCTATGAAATTAAAAATGCTTTCTCCTTGGAAGAAAAGCTATGACCAACTTAGCATATTAAAAGCAGAGACATTACTTTGCCAACAAACTTCTGTCTAGTCAAAGCTATGGTTTTTCTAGTAGTCATGTATGGATGTGAAATTTGGACTATAAAGAAGGTTGAGTGCCAAATAATTGATGCTTCTGAACTGTGGTGCTAGACAAGACTCTTGAGAGTCCTGTGGACTGCAAGGAGATCACACCAGTCAATCTTAAAGGAAATCAACCCTGAATATTCCTTGGAATGACTGATGCTGAAGCTGAGGCTCCAATACTTGGGTCACTTTATGTGAAGAGCTGACTCACCGGAAAAACCCTGATGCTGGGAAAGATTAAAGGCAGGAGGAGATGGGGATGACAGAGGATGAGATGGTTGGATGGCATCACCAACTCAATGGACATGAGTTCCATCAGACTCTGGGGAATAGTGAAGGACAGGGAAGCCTGGTATGCTGCAGTCCATGAGATCTCAAAGAGTTGAACATGATTTACCAACTGAACAATATAATAATAATAATGAAAAGTTCAAAATATCACTAGAATTACTAAAAGTGACATAGACTAGGGACTTCCTAGTGGTCCTGTGGTTAAGAATCCATCTGTCAATGCAGGGAACATGGGTGGGATCCCTGATCAGGAAACTGAGATTCTACATTGCCATGTGGCCATTACTGGGCCTGTGAGCTCCAACTAAGACCTGACACAGGAAAAACCAAAACAAATTAAAATAAGAGTGACATAGAGTAGATATGAAAGTGAGCAAATGCTGTTGGAGAAATGGTGTTAACAGAATCACTTGACAAAGTGTTTCCAGCAAACCTTCAATTCGTAAAAATGCAGCATCTGTGAAGTGCAGAAAAATGAGGCATGTTTGTATATGAACTTCCCAGATGGTATTAGTGGTAATAATTCGCCTGCCAACGCAGGAGTTGTAAGAACTTGGGTTCAATTCCTGTGTCAGGAAGATCCCCTGGAGGAGGAAATGGTTTCCCATCCTAATATTCTTGCCTGAGAAATCCCATGGACAGTGAAGCCTGGTGGGTTACAGTCCGTGGGATACCAAAGAATCAGACAGGACAGAGCGACAGAGCTCACACACATGCCTGTATATTCCAGTGCTTTCTAATAAAGTATTTTTGATAGTTGTTTTACAAACTGTTTCCAGTTTGCTTCTTATACACGATAGCTAATTAACACCCCACACATTTGCTTTTCAAAACTATCCCAGTGTTACCAGTGACTTTACTTGTTTCTTCTGTTTTTTTTTTTAGATGACTTTATTTATTTATTTAATTTTAATTTTTACTTTATTTTACCTTACAATACTATATTGGTTTTGCCATACATTGACATGAATCTGCCACGAGTGTACGTGGGTTCCCAATCCTGAACCCTGCTCCCACCTCCCACCCCATATCATCTCTCTGGATCATCCCCGTGCACCAGCCCCAAGCTTCCTGTATCCTGTATGGAACATAGACTGGCGATTCGTTTCTTACACGATAGTATACATGATTCAATGCCATTCTCCCAACCCTCTCCCTCTCCCTCAGAGTCCAAAAGTCTGTTCTATACATCTGTGTATCTTTTGCTGTCTCACACACAGGGTTATCATTCAGTTCAGTTCAGTCGCTCAGTCGTGTCTGACTCTGTGACCCCATGAATCGCAGCACGCCAGGCCTCCCTGTCCATCACCAACTCCCAGAGTTCACTCAGACTCGTGTCCATCGAGTCAGTGATGCCATCCAGCCATCTCATCCTTGGTCATCTCCTTCTCCCCCTGCCCCCAATCCCTCCCAGCATCAAAGTTTTTTCCAATGAGTCAACTCTTTGCATACCATCTTTCTAAATTCCATATATATGTGTTAGTATACTGTATTGGTGTTTTTCTTTCTGGCTTACTTCACTCTGTAAAATCAGCTCCAGTTTCATCCGCCTCATTAGAACTGATTCAAATGTATTCTTTTTAATGGCTGAGTAAGACTCCATTGTGTATATGTGCCACAGCTTTCTTATCCATTCATCTGCTGATGGACATCTAGGTTGTTTCCATGTCCTGGCTATTATAAACAGTGCTACGATAAACATTGGGGTACACATGTCTCTTTCAATTCTGGTTTCCTTGGTGTGTATGCCCAGCAGGGGGATTGCTGGGTCATAAGGCAGTTCTATTTGCAATTTTTAAAGAAATCTTCACACTGTTCTCCATAGTGGCTATACTAGTTTGCATTCTCACCAACAGTGTAAGAGGGTTCCCTTTTCTCCACACCTTTTCCAGCATTTATTGCTTGTAGACTTTTGGATCGCAGCCATTCTGACTTGTGTGAAATAGTACCTCATTGTGGTCTGATTTGCATTTCTCTGATAATGAGTGATGTTGAGCATCTTTTCATGTGTTTGTTAGCCATCCATATGTCTTCTTTGGAGAAATGCCTATATAGTTCTTTGGCCCATTTTTTTGATTGGGTCTTTTATTTTTCTGGAGTTGACCTGCATAAGTTGCTTGTATATTTTTGAGATTAGTTGTTTGTCAGTTGCTTCATTTGCTATTATTTTCTCCCATTCAGAAGGCTGTCTTTTCACCTTACTTATAGTTTCCTTTGTTGTGCAGAAGCTTTTAACTTTAATTAGATCCCATTTGTTTATTTTTGCTTTTATTTCCAGTATTCTGGGAGGTGGGTCATAGAGGATCCTGCTATGATTTATGTCGGAGAGTGTTTTGCCTGTGTTCTTGTTTAGGAATTTTATAGTTTCTGGCCTTATGTTTAGATCTTTAATCCATTTTGAGTTTATTTTTTGTGTATGGTATTAGAAAGTGATCTACTTTCATTCTTTTACAAGTGGTTGACCAGTTTTCCCAGCACCACCTGTTAAAGAGATTGTCTTTACTCCATTGTATATTCTTGCCTCCTTTGTTGAAGATCAGGTGTCCAAAGGTGTGTGGATTTATCTCTGGGCTTTCTATTTTGTTCCATTGATCTATATTTCTGTCTTTGTGCCAGTAGCATACTGTTTTGATGACTGTGGCTTTGTAGTAGAGCCTGAAGTCAGGCAGGTTGATTCCTCCAGTTTAGACTAAAAAGTGGTTCTCAAAAAGCAGAGATGTTACATCATTGACAAAGGTCCATCTAGTCAAAGTATGGTTTTTCCAGTAGTCATGTATGAATGTGAGAATTGGACCATAAAGAAGGCTGAGCACCCAAGAATTGATGTTTTTGAGCTGTGGTGTTGGAGAAGACTCTTGAGAGTCCCTTGGACTGCAAGGAGATCAAACCAGTCAATCCTAAATGAAATCAATCCTGAATATTCTTTAGAGTGAAGTTTTAGTACTTTGGCCATCTGATATTCATTAGAAAAGACCCTGATGCTGGGAAAGATTGAAGGCAGGAGGAGAAGGGGACAACAGAGGATAAGATGGTTGGATGGCATCACCAATTCAATGGACATGATTTGAGAAAGCTCCAGGAGATGGTGATGGACAGGAAGGCCTGGTGTGCTGCAGTCCATGGGGTCGCAAAGAGTTAGAAACAACTGTGCAACTGAACAATGATAACAGCAACAAACTTTAGATCACATCAGACTCCCCCAAAGTGTTTATTAAAATCAAGGTTTCTGGAACTTCTCCCCTGCAGAGGTTTTGATTCAGCATGTCTGTGATGGGGCTTAAGAATTTTCATTTCTATTTCTAAAAATTTCCCAAATAATGCTTATGCTGCTGATTAGGAAGCACACTTTCAGAACCACTCATCTATGAAGAACTATGGAAGAATTATGTAAAAATAAAAATACACTGTGAGATGAATTACACTTCATTGTTTAAGCTTGTATGGTAAAAACACCCAACATCCAAACACCTAACACCTTAGTATGTTTGGGATAATATTTATTTCCAACTGAAGGAGAGCTAATTTGTGTATAGGTGTGGTTACCATATGCCCCGGTTACCCCAGATATACCAATTTGAAGGGACATTTTTTTAATTCCTTTCAAGAAACATGTGCCATTATATGCATAAATAATTGCAATTTAATATTTAGGCTCATAAGACATTTCATTTAAACATGTTCACAGAATTTTTAAAAACCTATTGTGTGACAACAAGTCTCAATATTTTTGTTCAAGGAACACCATGACTATTAGCACACAAGTAAAATTTGAATAAAGGGAGAGAGAAAGGGAGGTCTATAGAGCAGGAGACCTCCAGAAAGACATTCCCAGGTGGGTACAAGTACAGTGGGGTGAGAGAGAATATACATTAGAATTCAGCCAGAAAATTGGGACCAGTAAGAAAGGAGGATCATGGGCAGGATGGATCTCCATGGCACAGGCATCCACAGGTGTCCACAGGTGGAATTTCTTCTTTCAGGGAAGCCTCAGCCTGTCTATGTATCTGTACTTAGATCTGTAGCTCCCCTGAAGGAGGGCACAGCAACCTACTCCAGTATTCTTGCTTGGAGAATCCCATGGACACAGGAGCCCGGAGGGCTATTTATGTATAGTCCATAGCATCACAAAGAGTCAGACACAACCGAAGAAACTTAGCGTGCATGCAGACCCATACCTCAGCCTATCTATATATCTTTACCTGTCGAAACTATGGTTTTCCCAGTTAGACCATAAAGAAGGCGAGTGCCAAATAATTGATGCTTGCGAACTGCGATGCTGGAGAAGACTCTTGAGCATCCCTTGGACAGCAAGGAGATCAAACCAGTCAATTCTAAAGGAAATTAGCCCTGGATATTCATTGGAAGGACTGTGGCTAAAGCTGAAGCTCCAATACTCTGGCAACCTGATGCAAAGAGCTGACTCTTTGGAAAAGACCCTGATGCTGGGAAAGATCAACAGCAAAAGGAGAAGTGGGCAGCAGAGGATGAGATGGTAGGACAGCATCACTGACTCGATGGACATGAATTTGAACAAACTCCAGGAGATAATCGAGGACAGAGGAGCCTGTCATGCTACAGTCCATGAGGTTGCAAAGAGTTAGAATCAATTTAGCCACTGAAAAACAACAGCAACAAATATTTATACCTATATCTATATCTTTATATCTATCTATCCCTATAATTCAGCCCTATCTATTAATATATATTTCTATCTCTATGTATTTATCTATGTCTTCTTTTTCAGATCTTTTCCTTTATAGATTATTATAAGATATTGAACCGTTTTCCCTGTGCTTTTCCGTCCTTGTTTTCTTTTTATAGATTATTATAAGATATTGAACAGATTTCCCTGTGCTATTCAGTCCTTGTTTATCTATTTTATACACAGTTGTGTATATTTATTAATCCCAAACTCCTAATTTATCCCCCCCACTATCCTTCTTGATAACCATGCTTTTTCTATGTCTGTGAGTCTGTTTTGTAGTCGTTCATATTATTTTTTTGAGAGTCCACATGTGAGTAATATCATATGGTATTTGTCTTTCTCTGTCTGACTTACTGCCCGTAGTCTGATAATCTCTAGGTCCATTCATTTGTTGCAAATGGCATTATTTCATTCTTTTTTTCCTGCCATGCTTTTTAAGGCCTTCCAACTGATTAAGCCAGGCCTACCAGATTATCCAAAATAATTTCCCTTAATTAAAGTCAACTGAGTAGGGACTTTAATTAAATCTGCAAAAATCTTTTCATAGCAATGCCTAAGTTTGTGTTTGATTGAATAACTGGAAACAATAGCTCAGCTAAGATAACACATCAAAAAAGCCACTACGGAAGGCACGGACTGACTTGAAAGGGAGAGTGCCAGGAAGGGTTAAATGGTGGTTTTGAGGCTCAAGGATATAAATCTTCCCCACCTCCCCCTTCTCAGTTTTGGGTGTGTTCTGCATTCAGGAATTTTCTCCTAATGCAGTTGGAAAGAAAGCAAAATAAGACCTCAATGATTGTTTCTGCAAATATGTGAAAGCTGAATGTGAAGAGAGAAGCTTGTTTTCAGAAACTAGGAACTGACTCACCTTTAAAAGGAAAATCAGCTGCCTCTAGACAAGTGGAATTGCGGTGTTGTCCTGAATGGTAATTTGCCCTGGATGGCAAAATTTATTACCAACCTAGCAGGCAAGACACTGAAGACAAAGCTTTTATATCCCAGTCAGTCAGTGATGCAGCCTTGGACCCATAGGTGAGGAGCGTTTAAGCCTGCAGAGGAAGCTTGCCTGCCCTTTCGTCCCTGGGTGTTTGATGAAAAGTTGGACAGGGAGATCATGGTTTATTTTAGTGTATCATAAAAATGACTATGACCCTCCTCCCTATATCTGAGGGAGTGTCTCTAGTCTATTAATTAAAGATCCACCCTTAATTTAAAAATCCCTGATTGTCAGGGGATCAATCACTTAGCAATGACAGGTAAACTCTTAAGAACTTGGAGCACAATTTAATTTCCATCTCAGAGAGTCAGAGATTAATGTGGCGCTTATGGCAGCCAGAGTGGATAATGATAATGCTCGGTAAGAGTCCACTATGACAGTCTATCATGAGCCATGGGGTTAGCAGAGAAACTTTATTATCGAAGGACAGTAGAAATCGCTGCTGTCATAAAGTACACCTTCAGAGGAAAACTGCCTAGAAAGGGCGGGGTCCACATGAAAACCCTGAATTATAGCACACATATAGGAAAATACTCATCAGGGTTAGTGTAATGGAAAAATAGCACTTTTATGTTCTCGTTCCCTTATGTTATAGCCTCCTGGCACCATCTTGATGCCCTCTGGGTACCCAAAGATCTTCCTCAAATCTTCCTTCTCAGATTTTTAGTCTGCCTTTGTTTCTTTCCCTCCCAAATTCCTTCCCTTAAGACATAGCTCTCTTGTAAATAATAATCCTCAGAACTCTATTTTCAGTACTCTGACTTTTGGGAGATATTCTGACAATGGAATTCACTCATTGGTGGTAGATCACAGATTACAGTACAAAGTTCCCCCTAGTTTGACATGGAAATTTAGCTGTTTTAATTCTTCTTTCTTGTACAGGAAGGATGGCATGGAGATAATTTCTCATCCATTTTCTGGGAAAGAGGACTAATTTTTTGGCTGCTGCTGATGGAGTTTGATGGGCCATCAGATTCCATCAAAAAGGAAGAGAGGGAGGAAAGTATTTTGGCAGAGAGAATGTGTACCTGGGAACGTGTACTTATCTTCCCCAAGAACAGTTGAGGCTAATGATCAGGAAGTTGTTTTTCAGTTGTGTCTGACTCTTTGCAACCCCATGTACTGCAGCACGCCAGTCTTCCCTGTCCTTCACTATCTCCCAGAGTTTGCTCAAAATCACGTTCATCCAGTCAATGCTGTCATCCAACCGTCTCCTCCTCTGTCATGCCCTTCTCCTTTTGCCTTCGATCTTTCCCAGTGTCAGGGTAATTTCCAATGAGTCAGCATTTCACATCCAGAGGCCCAAATATTGGAGCTTCATCTTCAGCATCCATTCTTCCAGTGACTATTCAGGGTTGATTTCCTCTAGGAATGACTGGTCTGATCTCCTTCTAGTCCAACATGGAAGTAGTAAGACCAAATATTGTCTTTATTTCTATTGTAGCTGACCTTAAGGTTGTGACATATATGTAGGCAAATGGAGTTCTGACCCTGAACCCAAGAAATAGACAGGCTTACCCTCTCAGTCCCAGGCTATGTTGGACTAGCACAGGCCTCCCCATAGGGTTGCCTTTGTAAGACATTCATCATGGAATAACAGAAGGATGTTGACTCTCTTTGAGCAGCTCCCTCTAAGAGAGGATGAAAGAGGGCGTGGGAAGCATAGTCAGTCTCTTATCTGTTGTTCTTTAATAAAGTACAATTTTCTCTCTCAGATTCTTAGGGACAGGGTAGGTGAGAAGGAGGAGGTAGCTGGAAGAGTTCCCTATTGGACTCCCTTTCTCTGGGGAAGGAATTCATCTCTTCATGAGAAAGAATGATGTTGAGGAGATTCCCTTGTAGGCACAAGGAGAGATCTGTGGTTTTTCTGGAATAGAGGAGCTCTGTGCTCAGCTCCTGGATGCACTTCTGGAAGAATTGAGAAGAAATGGCTGGTTGGGGGTATTTAAAGAGGCAGAACCCCAGGAACCTGACTTACCAGCCTTCTCAAAGACTAACACACATTAAACCATGGGCTAGAGGTTGTTGAATAACTAGGGTTGAATTTACCATCAAGCTATCAGAATAAGGGCTTGGAACTGAAATGCACCCTAGCTATAGACAACTAAGGAATGGAATATTCTATTTTGTGAACTATAAGATGCCAAATTCAGTTGTGTTCCACCAAGAAAAAAGTTGCTACTAAATTGTGACTTAATTCCATCATTTCTCTTGATGTTTTTACTTTATACTGATGAAAACATTTTTTTCCCCTAGATTTCTCTAGGCATAGAATTCTGTCATGTACTACCCTTATGCATAAATAAAAAGGAAAATATAAGCAAAATCAATTTTAATCCTCATTCATAGTAGTTTTTCCCACCTGGAGTCATGCTCTCCTGAGTTTCATTTTGATTCAGACTTGTCAGTGTTCATGGTTTCTTTACAGTACCTTCCTCTGTGCTATGAAAGCATTGGACATGCAGAATTTATGAAAAGTGTGTTCCTTGAAATTAATATAATGTTGAATTAAAAAAGAAATAGATAGGAAGGAGAGTGGGAAAAGCTTGTTCCACCATTGTCTCTGGATGTTCACTTCCTGTTTCACCATAACTGCCATATGGTGTCAATGATGGTAAGATGCTTTTGATTGTAAAAAGTATCCCAATTTCAGAGATGTTAAGATGTAAATTTAAAAAATGTGTAGCCAGAATGGATGGATAGTATTTTTTTCACAACCGAGTTACATTATTACATTTATAACTGGGAGATAGCTTAAAGGCCTATTCTCCAATATTTTACAAAATGATAATAAAACCAAGGCTATAAGCTATGTCTATTTCCTAGGATCACAAAATCTTGTGAGTTTTAATATAATACTGCTTAGAGGTGTGTGTGCGCTTGATTGCTCAGTCATGTCTAACTCTTCGCAACCCCATGGATCATATGTAGCCTGCAAGGCTCCTCTGTCCATAGGATTTCTCAAGCAAGAATACTGGAGTGGGTTGCCATTTCCTCCTCCAGGGGATCTTCTAAACCCAGGGATCAAACCTATGTCTCCTGCATTATAGGGAGATATTTACTTCTCAGCCACTGGAGAAGCCCACTGCTTAGAGGTGTGACAACTTAATTCTCAGTAACTATAGCTCCTTGTGCGCTTTGGGCAGTGGGGCCATGATTGGTTAAGTAACAGCTGTATCTCTTTCTCTTATATCTTAAATTACATAAACACGCCATCATCTACTATCTGTGTCTCAATAGGGTCATTTATTGATCATTACAAAGAGGCATTAGATGAATTTGGGAATAGAAAAATAGGATGCATTTACTCCAATATTCAAAATGATAATAAAACCAATACAAATTGGTAATAAAACCAAGGCTCATATAAGCTATGTCTATTTCCCAAGATCACATAATCTTGTGGGTTTTAATATAATACTGCTTAGAGGTGTACTGGCTTCCCTTGTAGCTCAGTCAGTAAAGAATCTGCCTGCAGTGCAGGAGATTCGGGTTTGATCCCTGGGTCTGGAAGATCCCCTGGAGGAGGAAATGGCAACTAACTCCAGTGTCCTTGCCTGGAAAATCTCATGGACAGAAGAGTCTGATAAGCTGCAGTCCATGGGGTTGCAAAGAGCTGGGCACAACTGGGCGACTAACACTTACTTACTACTCACTCCAATATTCAGTGCCTCTCAGTTTATCTCCTTTTGCCTTAACCAAATATTAAATGTTTAACTGATATATCAGTTCAGTTCAGTTCAGTCACTTAGTTGTGGCCGACTCTTTGCAACCCCATGAATTGCAGCACGCCAGGCCTCCCTGTCCATCACCAACTCCCGGAGTTCACCCAAACTCACGTTCATCGAGTCCATGATGCCATCCAGCCATCTCATCCTCCGTGATCCCCTTCTCCTCCTGCCCCCAATCCCTCCCAGCATCAGGGTCCTTTCCAGTGAGTCAACTCTTTGCATGAGGTGGCCAAAGTACTGGAGTTTCAGCTTTAGCATCATTCCTTCCAAAGAACACCCAGGACTGATCTCCTTTAGAATGGACTGGTTGGATCTCCTTGCAGTCCAAGGGATTCTCAAGAGTCTTCTCCAACACCACAGTTCAAAAGCATCAATTCTTCGGTGCTCAGCCTTCTTCACAGTCCAACTTTCACATCCACAGGTCATCCTATACATCCTATACTATGTATAGGTCAATGAAATTCTACTGAACTGTATGATCTTGGGATGTCACTTGGTTTATCTGGCTATTGAGTTACTTAGTTATAGACTTAGGGCTTCCCTGATGGCTCAGCAGTAATAGAATCTGCTGGAGATGTGTGTTTGATCCCTGTGCCCAGAAGATCACCTGGAGGAGGAAATGGCAACTCATTCCAGTATACTTGCCTGAGAAATCCCATGGACAGAGAAGCCTTGTGGGCTACAGTCCATGGGATTGCAAAGAGTAAGACTTGACTCAGTGACTAAACAACATTTATAGAATACACAGGTTAAATTAGATCACCTTCCAACAGGACACATAATGATCTTCAGTTCATCACAGTTCATCACGATAAAAGATACACATCTACAGGAAATAAGGTCTAAGTTGGATGGTTTGTCTTTGTTAGAGAAATGCAAAACTGAAATTGTTCTGACAGAATGATTAGCAGTAAATTGATCCCTGAAAGATCAATCATGCCAAGATTTGCTCCTGTGCCAGTGAAGGAATATTTAGTCATTCTGGACAATTTTACTTTTTAATCTTCAAATGTCATCACTGTAGCTTCTGGTCTTTTCTAAGGGATTTAAGTCATTTTGGTGGGGTTTATAATTTCACATCAAATCATGGCTAACAATAAGAGAAAGTTCAGGGGCTCAAAAATGGCTCTATAGTGAATCCACAAGCTAACCAGATGCCTGATGCAGGAATGCATATTTTCTAAGAGACACCATCCCTGCGAGAGATGTTGATCTGAGGCTTGGAGAAATCAGCACTACTTTGCTATCTTTGTGCCAGCTAATGCACCAGAAAACTAGCTGGCCAATTTCTCAGATATTTGGTTCTGCTTTTTTATTTTCTAGTTGCTGTTATGTACATTCTTCTGTCCAGCTTTCTCCCCAGGATCCTCTTATGCACATATTTCCCTTAACTTTCCCCTGCCTTGCTGTGTTTGAGGCAAGCCTAACAATGTTTTTATTGTTTCTTTGTTTATATTGCTAAGGACTACATGATCAAAAAAGGTAACCAATCTTAGCAAAAGAATCTCATAATATACAAAATCTCTGGAATTTGCTGAAATGGAAACAAGTTTATGTATACATTCCGGCAGCCTCTTTTGCAAATTACACCCAACTCGGTGTGTCCAGAGTTGGTCATTATAACATGATCATGCTTGGGTTTGTTTCCAGGTTTTTATTTTCTTTCTTTGCCTTGGTCCTTGGGAATGCCACTTCTTTCTTGCTGACTCCTAGTTCTACCTCTTGGTCCAGGTCAATACTTTTCTACATTCATCTCAACTCCAAGTAGGAGATTCTTTCCAGTTGTATGCTGGTAAATGTTTAGCAGCCAGCTCTTAGAAGCAGAAGAAAAATCTGTCCTGTAGCATTTGCAATTTCCACAGTGTTAATACTCCCACTGCGGTTGATTTCAAACTACCTATGTGGTACCACTGAGCTCGTATTTGGGGAGAGATGCACAGAGATGGCTCTCACTAGCTGGCTCCAGTATCCCACAGGTTCTCTCTCTAACTAATTTATTGAGAACGGTGGTTGGCATAGTGCATGGAGAAACCAAATTTATTCTTACTCACCACTGCATCTCAAAAACAAAACAAAACAAAACAAAACACAAACTCACAACTTTTGTCATTTTTCCCCTCATCTTGGGAAGAAGTCTTAGTCAGATACCATAACTTCTCCAGTGACTTTTAGTATTAAAATATCTACTCAATGTACTGTTCATGTAAAAAAGCTGATGCTTGGAGTCTGCTGCCCATTTTTTACCCTAAGTCCAGGTGACCTCAGGGGGTCCTTCCAGAGCTAATATGCTCAGAAAATAAAAAAATACTTGTTCACAGTCCTTTGTGACTTGGCTTTATCAATGTGAGCCAGAAGTTCATAATTTGATCAGGCTGTAGTAAATGCTGAATTTCTCGCTCTCTTGTTTTGATACACTTTGATCTGACCCAACAAAACGCTTATGGACTCTAGAACTAGATTTTCTGGTTTTGAATCTTGGCTTTGCCACTTATTAGCAGTGTGACTTTGACCTTTCTATGCCTTTGTTTTCTCACCTGGAAAATGGAGAAATTAGGAGGGCGCTCATTTCATAGTGTTCTGCAGATTACAGGGTTATTATGCTTAAAAGATTAGTAGCATCTTTGTCAGGTTTTGTTGTTAGGGTGATGGTGGCCTTATAGAATGAGTTTGGAAGTTTACCTTCCTTTGCAATTTTCTGGAAGAGTTTAAGTATGATAGGTGTTAGCTCTTCTCTAAATTTTTGGTAGAATTCAGCTGTGAAGCCATCTGGACCTGGGCTTTTATTTGCTGGAAGATTTCTGATTACAGTTTCAATTTCCGTGCTTGTGGTGGGTCTACTAAGATTTTCTATTTCTTCCTGGTTCAGTTTTGGAAAGTTGTACTTTTCTAAGAATTTGTCCATTTCTTCCACATTGTCCATTTATTGGCATATAATTGCTGATAGTATTCTCTTATGATCCTTTGTATTTCTGTGTTGTCTATTGTGATCTCTCCATTTTCATTTCTAATTTTATTGATTTGATTTTTCCCCCTTTGTTTCTTGACGAGTCTGGCTAATGGTTTGTCAATTTTACTTATCCTTTCAAAGAACCAGCTTTTGGCTTTGTTGATTTTTTTGCTATGGTCTCTTTTGTTTCTTTTGCATTTATTTCTGCCCTAATTTTTAGGATTTCTTTCCTTCGACTAGCTCTGGGGTGCTCTATTTCTTCCTTTTCTAGTTGCTTTAGGTGTAGAGTTAGGTTATTTACTTGACTTTTTTTCTTGTTTCTTGAGGTATGCCTGTATTGCTATGAACATTCCCTTAGCACTGCTTTTACAGTGTCCCACAGGTTTTGGGTTGTTGTGTTTTCATTTTCATTCTTTTCTATGCATATTTTGATTTCTTTTTTTGTGATGTCTTCTGTGATTTGTTGGTTATTCAGCAGCGTGTTGTTCAGCCTCCATATGTTGGAATTTTTAATAGTTTTTCTCCTGTATTTGAGATCTAATCTTACTGAATTGTGGTCAGAAAAGATGCCTGGAATGATTTCCCTTTTTTTTTTTTTTTTAATTTACCAAGGCTAGATTTATGGCCTGGGATGTGATCTATCCTGGAGAAGGTTCCAGGTGCACTTGAGAAAAAGGTGAAATTCATTATTTTATTTTAGGGTGAGATGTCCTATAGATATCAATTAGGTCTAACTGGTCTGCTGTATCATTTAAAGTTTGTGTTCCCTTGTTAATTTTCTGTTTAGTTGACCTATCCATAGGTGTTAAGTGGGGTAACTACAGGCCAATTTCACTGATGAACATAGATGCAAAAATCAACAAAATTCTAGCAATCAGAATCCAACAATACATTAAAAGATCATACATCATGATCAAGTGGGCTTTATCCAAGGAATGCAAGGATTCTTCAATATCTGCAAATCAATCCATGTAATACACCACATTAACAAATTGAAAAATAAAAGCCATATAATTATCTCAATAGATTCAGAGAAAGCCTTTGACAAATTCAACATCCATTTATGATAAAAATCCTCCAGAAAGCAAGAATAGAAGGACCATATCTCAACATAATAAAAGCTATATATGACAAATCCACAGCAAACATTATCCTCAATGGTGAAAAATTGAAAGCATTTCCCCTAAAATCAGGAACAAGACAAGGGTGCCCACTTTCACCACTATGATTCAACACAGTTTTGGAAGTTTTGGCCACAGGAATCAGAGCAGAAAGAGAAATAAAAGGAATCCAAATTGGAAAAGAAGAAGTAAAATTCTAACTGTTTGTAGATGACATGATCCTCTGCATAGCAAACCCTAAAGACTCCGCTAGAAAATTACTAGAGCTAATCAATGAATATAGTAAAGTGGCAGAATATAAAACCAACACACAGAAATCCCTTGCATTCCTATACCCTAATAATGAGAAAATAAAAAGAGAAATTAAGGAAACAATTCCATTCACCATTGCAACGAAAAGAATAAAATACTTAGGAATATATCTACCTAAAGAAACAAAATACCTATATATAGAAAACTATAAAACACTGGTGAAAGAAATCAAAGAGGACACTAATAGATGGAGAAATATACCGTGTTCATGGATTGGAAGAAACAATATAGTGAAAATGAGTATACTACCCAAAGCAATCTATAGATTCATGCAGTCCCTATCAAGCTACCAACGATATTTTCACAGAGCTAGAACAAATAATTTCACAGTTTGTATGGAAATACAGAAAACCTCGAATAGCCAAAGCAATCTTGAGAAAGAAGAATGGAACTGGAAGAATCAACCTGCCTGACTTCAGGCTCTACTACAAAGCCACAGTCATCAAGATAGTATGGTACTGGCACAAAGACAGAAATATAGATCAATGGAACAAAATAGAAAGCCCAGAGATAAGTCCACACACATATGGACACCTTATCTTTGACAGAGGAAGCAAGAATATACAATGGAGAAAAGACAATCTCTTTAACAAGTGGGGCTGGGAAAACTGGTCAACCACTTGTAAAAGAATGAAAGTAGATCACTTTCTAACACCACACACAAAAATAAAATCAAAATGGATTAAAGATCTAAACGTAAGACCAGAAACTATAAAACTCCTAGAGGAGAATATAGGCAAAACACTCTCCAACATAAACCACAGCAGGATCCTCTATGACTCACCTCTCGAATATTGGAAATAAAAGCAAAAATAAACAAATGGGACCCAATTAAAATTAAAAGTGTCTGCACAACAAAGGAAATCATAAGCAAGGTGAAAAGACAGCCTTCAGAATGGGCGAAAATAATAGCAAATGAAGCAACTGACAAAGAATTAATCTCAAAAATTTACAAGCAACTTATGCAGGTCAATTCCAGAAAAATAAATGACCCAATCAAAAATGGGTCAAAAAACTAAGCAGACGTTTCTCCAAAGAAGACATACAGATGGCTGCTGCTGCTGCTAAGTAGCTTCAGTCGTGTCCGACTCTGTGCGAGCCCAAAGATGGAAGCCCACCAGGCTGCCCCGTCCCTGGGATTCTCCAGGCAAGAACATTGGAGCGGATTTCCATTTCCTTCTCCAATGCACGAAAGTGAAGAGTGAAAGTGAAGTCACTCAGTTGTGTCCGATGCTTAGCGACCCCATGGACTGCAGCCTACCAGTCCATGGGATTTTCCAGGCAAGAGTACTGGAGTGGGATAACAAACACATGAAAAGATGCTCAACATCACTCATTATCAGAGAAATGCAAATCAAAACCACAATGAGGTACCATTTCCCGCCAGTCAGAATGGCTGCGATCCAAAAGTCTACAAGCAATAGATGCTGGAGAGGGTGTGGAGAAAAGAGAACCCTCTTACACTGCTGGTGGGAATGCAAACTAGTACAGCCACTATGGAAAACAGTGTGGAGATTCCTCAAAAACCCAGAAATGGAACTGTCATATGACCCAGCAATCCCACTGCTGGGCATACACACCGAGGAAACCAGAATTGAAAGAGACACGTGTACCCCAATGTTCATCACAGCACTGTTTATAATAGCCAGGACATGGAAGCAAACCTAGATGTCCATCAGTAGATGAATGGATAAGAAAGCTGTGGTACATATACACAATGGAGGATTACTCAGCCATTAAGAAGAATACATTTGAATATTTGAATCAGTTCTAATGAGGTGAGTGAAACTGGAGCCTATTATACAGAGTGAAGTAAGCCAGAAAGAAAAACACCAATACAGTATACTAATGCATATATATGGAATTTAGAAAGATGGGAACGATAACCCTGTATGTGAGACAGCAAAGAGGCACAGATATATAGAACAGTCTTTTGGACTCTGTGGGAGAAGGCGAGGGTGGGATGATTTGGGAGAATGGCACTGAAACATGTATACTATCACATGTGAAATGAATCGCCAGTCCAGGTTCAGTGTATGATACAGGATGCTCGGGGCTGGTGCACTGGGATGACCCAGAGGGATGGTAAGGGGAGGGAGGTGGGAGCGGGGGTTCAGGATGGGGAACACGTGTACACTGGTGGCAGATTCATGTTGATGTATGGCAAAACCAATACAATATTGTAAAGTAAAAATAAATAAATAAATTGAAAGAGCCAATAAATAAATAAACAAAGGATCTGTAGCAATGATGTCAAGTTGTAGGCACTATATGTGTGTTAGATATTGTTGAAAAGTGTGAAAGTGTTAGTTGCTCAGTCGTGTCCAACTCTTTTGTGACCCCATGGACTGTAACCCCCAGGCTCCTTTGTCCATTGGATTCTCCAGGCAAATATACTGGAGTGGGTGGCTATTCTCTTCTCCAGGGAATCTTCTTGACCCAGGGATTGAACCCAGGTCTCCTGCTTTGCAGGCAGATTCTTTACCACCTGAGCCACCAGGGAAGCTCTAGATACATTCAGTTCAGTTCAGTCACTCAGTCGTGTCCGACTCTTTGCGACCCCATAGACTGCAGCACACCAGGCCTCCCTGTCCATCACCAACTCCCAGAGCCTACTCAAACTCATGTCCATCACATACGTGATGCCATCCAATCATCTTATCCTCTGTTGTCCCTTTCTCCTCCCGCCTTCAATCTTTCCCAGCACCAGGGTCTTTTCCAATGAGTCGATTCTTCACGTATTATCAGTATCCAAAAATGATGGAGACACACAGGCTACTTCCAATAAGATCCTGCCTTTTGGTTCTGCCTCCTGGCAGGTGGTGTGGTGTCTCTCTCTCCATTAGGTTCTCTCTGAGTTTGAGGAACACGTGTCCTCTGCATGACTCTCTGATGCCATGTTGCCTTTCTCTGGCAGAAGGAGGTATGCCTCCTCACTCTGTGGGCTGGAGGGTAAGTACAATGGCCTAAGGTACGTGAGGCTGTCTTCCATCTCTGGTCTCTCCAAGGTCCTCATGAGGTTCATCTTTCCAATAGTTCTTTTTGAACTAATAATTCCATTCCTCTTAATAAATCCCAATGAACAAAAGCTCAAGTAATGGCAAAGCTTTCTGTTTAAAGATGTTCTTTGCATCTCTCTCTTTTTGGTTTTCTCTTATATACTCTAGTGCGGGGTGGAGGTATTTGCAAAGCTGTTATAACTGGTTTTAGTTGCTCCATGGCAAGTCTTTCACAGATATCCCTTTAGAGTCATGAAGATACTGGTAGGGAATGTTCTCTATTTGGGGTCTCAGGTGAAAATGGAAGACAGGAGGGTTGTGTCTTAATATTTCGCCACACAACTTTCCCAGATCCTCCCACAAACTTCCCTAAAATACAAAATATCAAATCCGTATTCTGTAAATTCTTCTATCCAGCTAGACTAGTTCCCTTCTGTGACTTTCTGTGTCTTTAAATTCGTGTCAATGTATGGCCAAACAAATACAGTGTTATAATTTTAAAAATAAATAAATAATTAATTAATTAAAAAAATAAATAAAATTATTTTCTAATGACAACCTTGCAACATTTATAACATTAACCAAATATATTTTCTGGCTTATCTAAAAATGTGTTCTTTAAAAAATTTAGCTTTGGCCCATGCCTGGCGGTGCCAGAATATTTGCTCCCTATTATAAATTACACCTGATATCACTAGAACATTAAAACCAATTTTGACAAAATAGGTAATTGCATTTTATGTATGTTAAAATTCATAATAAGTTGAAACAGGAGTATTTTTCACAAGCTCCCACCACTGCAATTTTTATGGTCTGATACACAGTAAGGATGCTAACTAGTTAGAATCAAGTGTTCAAGAAAGACTTTGAAGCTGTACTTTTAATTTTAAGAATTTATTTAAGCTCTGATAAATGGCATTTTACATGTTATATCACAATGGGGTTCATTTTAAGCACTAAGTATGGGACTTATGAATTACAAAAGAATCCTCTTTTTACCCAAATGCTTTGCATCTTAATGGAGATTTATCATTGATTTTATTTGAAATAACTTGCTTTTTGAGACCATAAATAATTCAGTTTCTATTGAATTACACTGTAACCTCAGGATTACAAATCTAGCAATCTAGAATAGTTGATTAACACTGTGAAATGTTAAAGTTGAGTAAACAAGTTTATGAATGAATACATTCATACAAGGTTATGAATACATGAAAGGGTGGAGAAAGTGATAGTATTAGAAACTTTAAATATATTGACATTATTATATTAATGTACTAATATGATATTTATTTATAATATGTGGATTATATTACAATGTATTATATTGTTAGAAATCCTGCATATGTGTGTGTGTGCTCCTCTATCCATGGGATTCTCCAGGCAAGAATACTAAAGTGGGTTGCCATGCCCTTCTCCAGGGAATCTTCCCAACCCAGGGATTGAACCTGTGTCTCTTCAGTTCTGTTCAGTTCAGTCACTCAGTTGTGTCTGACACCTTGCAACCCCATGAATTGCAGCACGCCAGGCCTCCCTGTCCATCACCATCTCCCAGAGTACACTCAAACTCACGTCCATCGAGTCAGTGGTGCCATCCAGCCATCTCATCCTCTGTCGTCCCCTTCTCCTCCTGCCCCCAATCCCTCCCAGCATCAGTCCTTTCCAATGAGTCAACTCTTCGCATGAGGTGGCCAAAGTACTGTGTCTCTTAGGTCTCCTGTATTGACAGGCAGGTCCTATACCATGAGCACCACCAGGGAAACCCTAAATAAAGTCCAATGAAAAACTGTTAAATTTTATAACAGGATAAGTAATGAGTTTACTTGCAAAATTAAGATGACAATAAAATGTCACATAAAAACCAAATAAGGTTGAGCATTAGCACTCAACAGGATATTATGTAATTGTTTTAAGGTGATTTTGTAAAATTTTATAATAAGAGATTTATTCATGCCATAGTAAAGAAAGTAAAGTGTTTTATGTCCACACACGCACACACACACACACACACACACACACACACACACACACACATATTCAGTTCAGTTCAGTTGCTAAGCTGTGTCCGAGTCTTTGTGACCCAATGGACTGCAGGACGGGGCTTCCTTGTCCATCACCAACTCCCAGAGCTTACTCAGACTCATGTTAATTGAGTCGGTGATGACATCCAACCATTTGATGATGACATCCAACCATCTTATTCTCTGTCATCTCCTTCTCCTCTTGCCTTCAGTCTTTCACAGCATCAGGGTCTTTTCCACTGAGTCGATTCTTTGATTCAGGTGGCCAAAGTACTGGAGTTTCAGCTTCAGCATCAGTCCTTCCATTGAATATTTAGGACTGATTTCCTTCAGGATGGACTGGTTGGATCCCCTTGCAGTCCAAGGGACTCTCAAAAATCTTCTCCAACACCACAGTTTAAAAGCATCAATTCTTTGGTGCTCAGCTTTCTTTATAGTCCAACTCTCATATCCACACATGACTACTGGAAAAACCGTAGCTTTGACTAGATGACCTTTATTGGTAAAGTAATGTCTCTGCTTTTTAATATGCTGTCTAGGTTGGTCATAGCTTTTCTTCCAAGGAGCAAATGTCTTTTAATTTCATGGCTGCAATCACTATCTGCAGTGATTTTGGACCCCCACCCAAGATAAATTCTGTCACTGTTTCCATTGTTTCCCCATCTATTTGGCAAGAAGTGATGGGACCAGATGCTATGATCTTAGTTTTCTGGATGTTGAGTATTAAGCCAACTTTTTCACTCTTGTCTTTCACTTTCATCAAGAGGCTCTTTAGTTCTTCTTCACTTTCTGCTATAAGGGTGGTGCCATCGGCATATCTGAGGTTATTGATATTTCTCCCGGCAATCTTGATTCCAGCCTGTGCTTCATCCAGCCCGGCATTTCGCATGATGTACTCTGCATATAAGTTAAATAAACAAGGTGACAATATACAGCCTTGATGTACTCCTTTCCCAATTTGGAACCAGTCTGTTGTTCCATGTCCAGTTCTAACTGTTGCTTCTTGACCTGCATATAGATTTCTCAGGAAGAAGGTCAGGTGGTCTGGTATTCCCATCTCTTTCAGAATTTTCCACAGTTTGCTGGGATCCACACAGTCAAAGTCTTTGGCATAGTCAATAAAGCAGAAACAGATGTTTTTTCTGGAACTTTCTTGCTTTTTTGATGATCCAACAGATGTTGGCAATTTGATCTCTGGTTTCTCTTCCTTTTCTAAAACCAGCTTGGACATTTGGAAGTTCAGGGTCCTGTTGAAAATACCTGAGTACCAGATATTATCTCACTTAACCCTTAGACTAGTAGTATTAATGATTAAACCAGATTGGTGTTAATCCAGGGTCTCCTCACAATTAGTTTAGTTAATTTTCATGCCCTTCATGGTTGATGTTGACTTCTCCAGTTACATCTCTTATGACTTCATTTTTAGCCAAATAGAATCTCTTGCCTTTCTCTGAATGTGTCCTGTCTTGTGAGCATGCTTCCCATCTCTTGAAGAATTTTCCACAGTTTGTTGTGATCCACACAGTCAAAGACTTCAGTGTAGTCAATAAAGCAAAAGTAGATGTTTTTCTGGAACTCTCTTGCTTTTTCGATGATGTAGCAAATGTTGCCAATTTGATATACATTACTTCATGGGAAATAGATGGGGAAACAGTGGAAACAGTGTCAGACTTTATTTTTGGGCTCCAAAATCACTGCAGATGGTGATTGCAGCCGTGAAATTAACAGACGCTTACTCCTTGGAAGAAAAGTTATGACCAACCTAGATAGCATATTCAAAAGCAGAGACATTACTTTGCCGACTAAGGTCCATCTAGACAAGGCTATGATTTTTCCAGTGGTCATGTATGGATGTGAGAGTTGGACTGTGAAGAAGGCTGAGTGCCGAAGAATTGACGCTTTTGAACTGTGGTGTTGGAGAAGACTCTTGAGAGTCCCTTGGACTGCAAGGACATCCAACCAGTCCATTCTGAAGGAGATCAACCCCTGGGATTTCTTTGGAAGGAATGATGCTAAAACTGAAACTCCAGTACTTTGGCCACCTCATATGAAGAGTTGACTCATTGGAAAAGACTCTGATGCTGGGAGGGATTGGGGGCAGGAGGAGAAGGGGACAACAGAGGATGAGATGGCTGGATGGCATGACTGACTCTATGGACGTGAGTCTGCATAAACTCTGGGAGTTGGTGATGGATGGGGAGGCCTGGTGTGTTGTGATTCATGGGGTCGCAGAGAGTCGGACACGACTGAGTGACTGAACTGAACTGAATTGATATATATATGTAAAGTTTTATATATAAACATGAACATGATTATATGTAACCAAAAAGAAAAAAAAACAATTCCATTTAGATCCACAAAAAAGAAAATCAAGTCATTAAGTGTTAACACTGATAGTATTTTGTATAGTGGGAGTATGGTTGATCTTTTTTCTCTCTTTTCTATTTTCCATAATGAGCATATATTCGTTTTAGAATGAACAAAACAAGAAAGTTTGCAAAGGTAATGCACCCACACATAATGGTTTCTCTGTATTAAATTTACATAAATGTGGATTTCATTAAACAGAAATCCATTAGCACCAAAGCCCACTTCCTATTACAGTGTGTCACTTCAGGCAGTTATTAAGAATCCTTCCCACCTTAAAAAGTATAAACCTATTTCTTTAGTTCTGCAGCCTAAGTTAAAAGGTGGAGTAAGTGCTAACATTTCTTTTTAAGGAAAAAACATCAATTTCAGTGCAGACTTTCTACCTAGCACTGAAAATGTCATTAGGAAATTGTAGTCCTTAACCTAAAAGCTTAAGAATCTAAATTATATGGATGAATCAGTTTAGACTCATGAATAATATGAAAAGGTCTTTCAATCGTAAAAAGGCCTGGACAATAAAATGAATCGTTTTGAGGTTGGCTATTTCTGTGTAAGATGAGATTTCTTTTTTCCCTCAGAAACATTTGAAAGAGTGTTGCAGCTGGAAATCATTCCAACAGTGAAGGAAAAAAAAAGAGCTATAAATAGGATGAAGAAACAAGTGAGCAATTATAAAACAGAGGGACAAACTGAAGGCAACAATAGAGGCTGGAAAAAAGCAGCAGTAGATTCAGAATGAGACTCTGTGTTTACTAAAGGCCTGTGTAAGCACAGAGAGGAGAGACTGTCATGTATGGATCCATGTGACTTTTCGACACCTGGTTTCACGTATAATGGAAGATTATAAGTTAGAACCTCTAGAAATAAATAATCTTTTGCTGCCATTTCAAGAATAATAACATAGTTATTAACAATAAGAAATAATGTCTAATAATAATATATGAAATCAGCTTGTCCATTAGTTTTTTTTTTTTTTGAGTTTTCACATGCTACATCTACAAATTTTAGCACACATTGCAGTTGTGAGGTGCAGAGGAAAATAATTATTTTTCTGCAACTGATCTGTTTTTCCCGCGGAGAGCTCATCTAGTTAGTACAGAAAAAATATTACCTAAATGTGCAGTTTAAAGCCAAGACCCCTTGGATGAATTAAATAGCCCTTCCAAGAAACTACCAAGATTCTATTGTGGAGTGATTTTTCAGCATTTTATGAGAAGTTTCCTTCCTGAGCTGGAATTCAGGTGTATAGAGGGAGGTTGGTTGCTCTTGGCAATGAGTGAGGGCTAGGATGGGCTGGTCCTTCATTCTACCCTGATTGTGTCCCTTTGGATCCTGCCTTCCTCATACTGACAAGTTTGTAGCTGGAGAACTCCCAAGCCCTTTTAACGGTTTAGGAATTACCTACCATTTCCCTTCAGATCTCAATGGTGCTAGGCTTTGGTTAAATTATTTCCTTAAACTAAATTTTTTCATGCATGTGTGTATTTATACATGTGCCTAAGTGTTCAGATTTATGTATGTATCTGATCATCTGTGTCTATTTTTATTTAGGAAAAGTTGATTTACAGTATTAAATAAATTTCAAGTGTACAAGATAACGATTCACAGTTTTTAAAGGTTGTACTCCATTTACAATTTTGGCTGTATTTCCTTTTCCATACAATATACCCTTGCAGCTTATTTACTTTACACATAGTACTTAGTATCCCTTAATCTCACACCTCTGTCTTGCTTGTCCCTCCCATTTTCCTTCTCTCCACTGGTAACCACTAGTTTGCTCCTTTTATCCGTGAGTCTGTTTCTTCTCTGTTATTTTTATGATTTGTTTTATTTTTTTAGATTTCACACATAAGTGATAAATACAGTATTTGTTTGTGTCTGATTTATTTCACTAGGCATAGTATTCTCTAGGTTCAACCATGTTGCTTCAAATGGATAAATTTTATTTTTTTATGGCTGAGTAGTATTCCACTGTGTGTATACACACATATTAGTTGTTTAGTCACTAAGTCATGACCAACTCTTTGTGACCGTATGGACTGTAGCCCACCAGGCTCCTCTGTCCACAGGGTTTTCCAGGCAAGAGTACTGGAGTGCATTACCATTTCCTTCTCTGATACAGACATACACTACGTCTTATGTATCAGTTCATTCATTGATGGACACTTGGATTGCTTGCATATCTTGGTAATTGTAAGTAAGTTTTTATGAATATTGGGACACTTGTATCTTCTCAAACTAATGTTTTCTCTGGATATATGCTCAAAAGTGGAATTGCTGGATCATATCATAGTTCTAGTCGTAGTTCTCCACAGTGGCTGCACCAATTTACATGCTCATCATGTGTTTTTCATGTGTAGGTGTGTATCTGCTCATGTATATCTTTTGTGGGAACAACAGGAAGGGGAGAGAAAGCATACATATTAAACTCTATTTTGTATGTATAAAGTGCTAGGTATTTATGGGCATCATTATCATACATAATCTTCGTGGAAATCTTAGCGGTAGTTACTGTTATCATCTTTTAATCAATAAAGAAGGTTAACCTGAAATTTAATATCAGAAATGGAGCCCATGTCTAACTGAATTCAAAGTTTATGCTCATTTTATTGTGTATGGGTGTAGTAAGAATGGAAAAAATAAGTTTATGACACTTGGTGTTCGTTTTGTGATGTTGCCATTTAAATCAGGTATACCAGTTACACTATTAGCCAAAATGTTTTCTAGTTGGTAGCTGCTTGATAGTATTCAAGTCTGCTTCAATGTGTGTATCTTTGATATTTAGTGAGAGAGCATATTTCCACTTGTTTGAATGTATTTGTATTTTTTTCTTGTATAAATTGCTGCCTATTTCAATTTTAATGGTGTTATTGTTATTCTTGTACAGTTTAGTGAGAGTTTAAATGCTGTAGAAGTCCCCTGGACAGCAAAGAGGTCAAACCAGTCAATATTAAAGGAAATCCACCCTGACTACTCATTGGCATGACTGATGCTCAAACTGAAACTCCAATACTTTGGCCACTTGATACCAAAGCTGACTCACTGGAAAAGACCTCGATGCTGGGAAAGACTGAGGGCAGGAGAAGAAAGGGGTGACAGAGGATGAGATGGTTGAATGGCATCATTGACTCAATGGACATGAGTTTGAGCAAATTACAGGAGATAGTGAAGAACAGGGAATCCTGGCATGCTGCAGTTCATGGGATCAAGAGTCAGAGATGACTGAGCAGTTGAACAATAACATTTGCCATAGAAAGAAATATTTTGTATGTTTGATATCAATATTGTTTCTGTCTCTTTTTCCTTTTCAGTTGAGGTTTTCTGTTTTTGGTAAATTGTTTAAGGTAAAAGTTTAAAATTTTACAAACATAAATTTCATAATTTTTTCTTTGTGATAAAGCAATTTTCCTCCTATTAAAAAATAAAATAAACATTAAAAAATAATCATTCCTATGCAGGTAAAATAGATATCTTAATTATTCTGATATTTATGAGTTTGCTAAAAATTATTCTTTCATGGACCTAGCCTTTATTTAGGGGATGATAAAGGGAAATATATAACTTAATTTCTTTTAAAAATTGGTATATTTATCAATATAATTTATTAATGGTTTTTATTTTAACCAATAGAGTTTTAATATAATGCTGCTGCAATTTCTGATTTATCTGTTTTGTTCTATTCATTCTTTTTCTAGTTTTATGACAGCTAAACTTTTATTGTTGATGTTTTGTTCTACTTTTTAATAATATTTATTTATTTTGCTGTGCTGAGTCTTAGTTGTGGCAGGAAAGACCTTTCATTTTGGCACATGGACTCTCCAATTGTGATACAGGGGCTCCAGAGCATGCAGACCCAGTAGCTGCACCACACAGGCCTAGTTGCTCCATGGCATTTGAGATCTTCCTGAACCGGGGATGGAACCTGTGTCCCTGCACTGGAAGGTGAATTCTTACCCAGTGGACCATCAGGGAAGTCCCTATAGGGTTTTCATATCTGATAAACCTCAGTTCTCCTAAAATAATACTTTGCTTTTCCTGCATTTAAAAGATCTGTGATGATTCCTTTTTAAAAAATATTTCTTTAATATTCCAATTATTTTAAATGTTTTTCAGAATCAATTTTAGAAGCTTTTTGTTATTTTCCTACCACTCCTAATTGGAAATGTGAATGAGATTATAATACTCACATAAATTAACTTGGAGAAAATAATAATCTCTTTTTTGAGGTCTAGGTCATAACTTTTCATTAGCAAAGTTTTTCTTTGTATGTTCTATTTGACATTCTTTCATTGTGAAAGTTCTGTGTAGCTTTCATTAAACTTTTTCATTAATATTTTATAATTTTATTATTATTGAGAAATAATTTCCTTTATAATTGTGTTTTAGCTAACTGTAATGGAATACAAAACTTCTATGAAATTTTTAGGTGTACTCTCTTTCTATTTCTATTATTATTTTTTATTATATTATTATTTCACTTTTATTATTTCTAGTTGATCATTTATTTCTAATAGATCCATTTGGCTGTTTTAGTTATATAATTATTCTAATTGTGCATAATGACTTTCCAGTTCCCAGTATAATTTTTATTTCTTATTCAAACCTTATATTACAAAAACAACTGTAGAAGAGACATTGATTTAGTTTCCCTGTCTGTTCAACCTCCCTTCCTAACTGGTCTACTTGCAGACTTAGTTGTAGTTCATTGATCAGTCCATGATCAGCAAGGACTGGGAATTAGATGATATTCTAAGGGAACCACGGGACAAGTACTGTGGAGGCTGGAGTTGACACTATGGCAACCCCAAGCCTCCTGCAAACCCCAGGAGCAGGAACTGGCAGTTCTGACTTTGGGATGTTTACACACACACACACACACACACACACACACACACACACACACACATTGCAACCACTAAAAACTATCCAAGACAACATCCAGCCTCAGAAAGAGAAACGGAAACTGCTCCAAGCCCTTCAGCTTATTACGGGGGGCAGTTTCTGTTTTAGATTTTAGCTTCTACTGTAACAAATCCTTCTTTTTGTGGCTTGTCTCTGGTGCGTTTCTGTTTCTCACAACCCTGAATCTTCTAAGACGTTGTTGATATTCCCTTGTTTTTAAAAACTGATTTTTTATTTATGTGGCTGCATGGGGTCTCAGCTGGGGCACGCGGGATCTTTAGATGCACCATGTGAACTCTTAGTCAAAGGCTGTGGGATCTAGCTCCCTGACTAGGGATTGAAGGCCGCCTGCGTTGGGAGGGTGGAGTCTTAGCACTGGATCCCCAGGGAAGTCCTGATAATTCTAGGTTTTTAAAACAAATGTCACATATGTTTCAACTTTTGATTTCATATAAATGATTACAATAAGGTGTTTTCCTGTTGTTACGTTGAAATTTTTGTAGATGGTGTTGAAATTTCTTAGACTTGGGGGCATCCATTGAAATAATCCTATCATTGTGACTTTGTTAACCGAATGTTTCTTAAGTGGAGCGCAGGGCGTTGGATGGGTGAACCCCAGTTCAACAACAAATCTCAAGAGAAATTAAAATAGAAAAGTTCATTACTCACAGATCCTGGAGGAAGAATTCTGTGTGTCTCAAGGGTCCAGCAAGGTGGGAGAGAGATCAAGACAGAGTGCAGAAAGAGAGAGAGATAGGACCAGGGACACATGCTTCTGTTAGGGTCTATGAATGGAGTGCTTTGGAGTTCCTAGGTGAAGGCCAAATTCAATGCAAAGGAAAGAGTAGCCTCTTGGTATACTCCTCTGGGGTCTTATCCAAGGGGCACACAAGAGGAAGGCCATATGAGAGACAGGGGAGGCTGTTGAACAAGGGCTGTTGGGGAGTTATTTCAGGAGCTTCTCGCCACTTGTGACTCTCTAGGCTGCCATCGAGGACATGTACTTGCATTTGGGGCTGATGTTCATCTAAGTCCCTGTAGGCTGAACCAGATGGATGCTGAGGCAGCAATATCACAGAATAAAGCAGTTAAACTCTCCACACACATGCATTTTTTTTCTTATTTAATCTATGTGTCACCTATGACATCTATAGAAAATCAAATATATTGAACTGTAAGTTCAAGTTTCCTGGCATTTGGTTAAATGATCTTTTCATCACACCATATAATGCAAACTGTACAATATTTCAAAGGAAAGAGACCATGTCTTTCTTGTTTTTCCTAGAGGAGAAGAGAACCACAAACTTGTCATGATGCATCTAATCATTATTTTTAGTATTGTGCTTACTTAGTGGCTAGGTCATGTCTGATTCTTTGTGACACTTTGGACTGTAGCCCTGCAGGCTCCACGGTCCATGGGATTTTTCAGGCAAGAATACTGAAGTGGGTTGCTGTTTCCTTCTCCAGGGGATCGTCCCAACCCAGGGATGGAATCCACATCTCCTGTGTCTCCTCTATTGCAGACAGATTCTTTATCCACTGAGCCACTGGGGAAGCCCCATTTTTTTTTCTTTTAACTGAGGGGCATAATGGCCCCACTGATGGTCCCATCCAATGCCAAGGCCCTGATTCTGTCACAGATTCTTAACTTCCTTCTTATCAAAGCTTATGATTCAGAAATATATTTCAGATAAATATCTGCCTCCAGCCTGGGGGTGCAGGGAGCTCCTGAGTGGGCCTCAGCCCCCTGATGCTCAGTGTTACTGGGAAGGAAGTGGACACATGCTAAGCACACATTTTCAGTGACATTGACAGCTCAGTCATCTTATATAAAACATGGTCATTAAAATACACATCATCACATGTGATAGCTCAGCGTTTTTTCCTCCAAAGTTTTAATGTGAGCATTTTCTAACATACACAGACATTGCCAAAATGGTATAATAGATTCAATGCTTAACTTTTAGGGTCATGGTTTCTTTTTTCTCGAGTTTAAAAATTTGATTCAGCTCTTTAGTGGCCAGATTGAAGACTTCATGGCTTTTCCATTACCTCGTTTCTTGTATATGCCTTTTATATGTCTGCCCGATGTTTTTAAATGTGAAGAGCTTCTTAGCTGGAGATAATCCTCTTGGGAAACCATTTTATTTCCCTTAGACCATAATAGGCCTTATTCTATCATTATCTGGCGTTCTTTGACACAATGGATAAATAGAAGGCCAATGTGATGTTTTAACTCTCGTGGGCGATTTTCACAATTTGCCTGCATGCCTGTTTGTTTCTTGATTCTTTTTAATGTTTATTGGTTTATGCTGGCTGTGCTGAGCGTTCACTGCTGGGTGGGCTATTCTCTAGTTGCAGTGTGTGGGCCTGTCTTTGCAGTGGCTTCTGTGGAGCACGGGCCTAGGGTGCTCAGGCTTCAGTAGCTGTGACTCCCGGGTTCTAGAGCACAGGGTCAATAGCTATGGCACACCATGTTAGTTGCCCCACAGCATGTGGGATGTTCCCAGATCAGGGATCGAACTCACATCTCCTGCATTGGCAGGGGGATTTTCTACCACTGATTCATCAGGGAAGCCCTATTTTTTTTTTTTTTTTTAATTCTTGATGTTTGATAGTCTGTCAGTGTGGAGAGTTCTCTATTACACTGGCTATGCCCAATCATGATACACTCTTTCACTTGAACACATTAGTTTTATCTATAGAATTGCAGGGTTTGTTTTTCTTGTACTATAACATAACATATTTTGTGGGTTAATTTGTTGGATTCTCTGTCTCAGAGGCACTAGTTCTTAGGATGGAGTGCTTCTGTCCTTCATAAAATTTAGTTCCTCTCTTTGTTGTTCAGGGGCTCAGCTGTCTCTGATTCTTTGCAACCCCATGGACTGCAGCACGTCAGGCTTCCTTGCCCTTCACCATCTCCCGGAATTTGCTCAAACTCATGTCTGTCGATTCGGTGATGCCATCCAACCATCTCATCCTTTGTTGTCCCCTTCTCTGGTCTTCAATCTTTCCTAGCATTAAGGTCTTTTCCAGTGAGTTGGCTCTTCACATTAGGTAGCCAGACTATTGGAGTTTCAGCTTCAGCGTCAATACTTCCAGTGAATATTCAGGGTTGATTTCCTATAGGATTGACTGGTTTAATCTACTTGCTAATTATTTAAATTTCATCTTTTTAAAATCTGCATTCATGGCCTCTACTTTCCACATGCCGATAATTTGCTCTTTAGCAATGTGTATTCAACACCTTGCTAGTCCTAATACTTTTTTTATTTTTAGTTTAAGAGTGATGTTGATTTGGGCATCAATTTATTGCCTTAGCTATGCAATCTCCCTTTCCATCTCCTTCTATCCTTTTATCATCTCTCTCTAGCCATTAAATAATTAAGCTATTTTATAGCGGAACACAATTTGTAGCAATCTGCAATTTCTGTCTGTTCACTGAGTAATTTTTTTCCGTCCTGGTCTTGGGTCTTTGTCTTTTGGATATTCTGCTCTTATTACTACTCCCACTCATTTTGCTGTCACATGTTTGCAGAGTTGCCACGTGCTGTTTCTTTTCACTTTGCTTACACTTTGGCAGTTCTACGAGGACATTCTATTTGGTCAGTTGAAGAGCTCTCTCTCTTTTTTTTTTTTTAACTTATTTTTAGTTGGAGGAAAGTTGCTTTACAATATTGTGTTGATTTCTGCTGTACAACAGCTCAAATTAGTCATAATTATATATATAAATATATACTCTCTCCCCTCCCCCACCATCGTATCTCTCTAGGTCATCCCAGCGCGCCAGGCTGGACTCCCTGTGTTACACTGCAGCTTCCCACTAGCTATCTATTTTACACATGATAGTGTATATGCATCAGTACTACTTTCTCAATTCATCCCACCCTTTCCTTCCCCTGATGTGTCCACAAAGATACCTAGGATCTGTTCTGCCTCCACAATTTTTAAACCATATATGTTTGATACAGCGAGCTAGGAGGCATTCATGTTTCCATGGGGCAGGGATATCTTTGAACTTCAGCTTAATCTTCAATTCAAGTCAACATGGTTTCCTTCATTTAATGGTTCACTCCAGGAACCATTCCATTATTCCTCGGATAATGCTGCTGCTGCTGCTGCTAAGTCACTTCAGTTGTGTCCGACTCTGTGTGACCCCATAAATGGCAGCCCACCAGGCTCCTCTGTCCCTGGGGTTCTCCAGGCAAGAACACTGGAGTGGGTTGCCATTTCCTTCTCCAATTCCTCTGTTAAAAGAGGAAAAAAGATAAAAATGTCCATTCAGTCTGCTTCTGTTCAGGCTTGGGGGTAATAGTGAAATATTTCAGGACTTCATAAACTCACTGACACCCCTGGGAAACGGTGGACTCTTGTAGGAGGGGTGTGAAGTGGCCCTGTGTCCCTCTTTATACTCTAGAGTCACCTGTAACTTTTCTTCCATTACTTTAAAAAATGTACATTCCTAGTTTAATAATATTTTTTTGGTTGATACAATTCTTTTTCCTCCGCTTTTTCAATATCAGGGGAGGGAAGTTCTGTGCTGCAGTTTAAATTTGTGTTTATCCAGAAATCCTGCTAAGCATGCTATTCATGATGCTGTGAAGAGGGTATTGACATATCCAGCCTGCAGAGAGTCCTAGCATTATTAAAAATATGCTTATGAACATATAAATTAATAAATGGAAGGACCATACATCAAGCCAGTTTCTTTTCATTCCAGACCATTGCTTCTTTATCCTAGAGTCCCCTAAACATCAGGTCATTTAATTATTTAAGCAAATATGTATACATAATTAAAATATAAATATTTACATAATTTATATAAATATATGCATATTGTTTTACTATGCTTGGCATGTTTTTACAAGATTTCAATTACAAGTTGAAGGGCAATTTGGAAAAGAACTGCAAGTTTATTTCTCTTTGTTCAGGAGACACATTACCAACCAGCTTTGTGTAAAATTAACTCTTCTAGATGCTATATTTAAAATGAACACTGTGGTCACTATTTACTTATTTCCCCCAGACTTACTGGGATAGAACTGACACATAAAATTGTATAAACTTAAGCTTTACAACTTGGTTTTAATCGGAGGGCAATTACTTTACAATATTGTGGTGGGTTTTGCCATATATTGACATGAATCAGCCACAGGAGTACATGTGTCCCCGCATCTGGAACCACTGGACACATCTTTTGTTGCAAAATGATTGTCATGGTGAATTAGCTACAACCTCCATCACATCACATAGTTAGCATTTTTTTAATGTGATGCAAATACTTAGCAGCATTCACCCATCTGATGCAGTGTTACCTATGATCATCATGCTGTAACTTAATTTCTCTAGAACTTCCTAATTTTGTAGCTGAATGTTTGTACCTGTGACTAATATCTCCCATGCCCCAACCCTTGTAAGCACCGCTCTACTCTGCTTTTTAGATTCTACACAGAAGTGATGCACTTGTCTTTCTCTGTGCGACTTATTTCACTCAGCATAATGTCCTCAACATTCATGCAGGTTGTTGTAAATGGTAGGATAGCCTTCTCTCTCATGGCTGAATAATATTCCATTGCAAATATATACCACATCTTCTTTATTCATTCATCAACTAGTTGACACTTAGACTGTTGCCATATTTTGGCTGTTGTGAATAATGCTTCAATAAACATGGAAGTGCAGGCATCTCTATGATATCATGTTTCTAATTCCTTTGGGTAAATACCCAGATGTAGATGGGAGCTCTATTTTTAATTTTTTGAGAAAATTTCAGGTTGCTTTTTCTGTAAGAATTTTTACCAGTTTACATTCCCACCAACAGAGCACTGGTTCCCTTTTCCCTACACGCTATGTGCTCACTGCTAAAATAACCCTGTAGAAGACATGTGATAATTTGAATTAAGTTCTGGGGAGTTGATTTTAAAAATATGCAGTTAGTTTTGTGTTATTTATAGAATGAAGCACACTCGTATCAGAAGTTACCAAGAAGTTTTGCAAAATCTCCCATGAAAGAATTTAAACCAGGGTGAAATGTCATCTTGCTGTAATAGTTTATGGGAAACTGAAGACCAAGGGAATAGACTTAGTAGTACAAATTTGTTCTAGGCCTATAATTCACTCAGAAAGCAGACTTCTCAAGATTTTAGATTTTCACTTCTCAGAGTGAAACACTCTGAGAAGAACAAAAGCACTGCTTTTTGTTTCTTCACATTTATTCAGTTATTTTGTATAGATTCTAGATCAGAAGCTTCTCAAAGTTCAGGGTACTTGACCAGCTGTAGCTGTGCCTTATGTAGATGAAGCGCCTTCTGCATCATACAGTGGGCACCACGCACGGCACAGCTCTCTCTCACTGTTTACAGCTCACGGCAATCATTCCATGTTACGGGTCTATTCCTGTTTTCCCAAAGTCATTATCTACAGGCAGTGATGTGTGTGTTTCCCATTTTTACTGAGCACTGGGGCGTTTGTTTGTGAGAATATGACAGGAACCCATGTCTTTATTTCTGCCAAAGCTGGGAAGTTTTGTTTTTGTTTCCTCTCTTGGTCACCTCTCGGCTGGGGTTAGGGTTAGTGTTAGGGTTAGGGTTAGGGTTGGGCTGTTCCTGTGTATAATGTGAAGAGGGTTTTGTGTTAGTGCCTGAGTCTTATTTGTATACTTGCAGCTTTAATCTTCTGGTTCTGTGATTCTTATACTGTATTACACCCAAATGTTGCCTAGGATGCTTGCTAAAATATAGTGTGGGCCCACCATAGAAATTCTGATTCAAAAGCATTAGGGTAGGACTTAGTAATTTGCTTTTAACAAAGTCCACAGATGATTTCAAAGGAAGATAGTCCATCATCCAGTTTTTTAGAAACACCACTTTAGATGACTTGAGTTAAAATTTCGTTAACCAAGGAACTCTTTTCTCACTCTGGTTATCAGAAAAGTAACTATTCTTCATGTTTTGCAATTGCCCTAATAAATAGAAACCTGATACAAAATGGGGCTGTAAGTTATATAAAAGGAGAATGTGGGATTTAAAATAGGAATATTAGAGATAGATATTTGAATGAAAAATTTGATCTAATAATTTGATCTTAATTTTACTAACTTGAGCTGGAAAATGTACAAAAGAAGTTATAAGAATATTATTGACATGTATACACATAGCTTATAGAAGGAAATGGCAACCCACTCCAGTATCTTGCCTGGGAGATGCCCATGGACAGAGGAGCCTGGTGAACTGCAGTCCATGGAGTTACAAGAGCTGGACACAACTTAACAATTAAACCACCACCACACATATTCACTTTGTTGTACAGTACAAAATAGCACATTGTAAAGCAATTATGCACAGAGTTGACTCATTGGAAAAGACTCTCATGCTGGGAGGAATTGGGGGCAGGAGGAGAAGGGGACGACAGAGGATGAGATGGCTGGATGGCATCACCGATTCGATGGACGTGAGTCTGAGTGAACTCCAGGAGTTGGTGATGGACAGGGAGGACTAGCGTGCTGCAGTTCATGGAGTCACAAAAAGTTGGACGTGACTGAGTGAACTGAACTGAACTGAACTGAAAGCAATTATACGCCAACAACAACAAAATAATATTATTGGTAACAAAGCTTTTGATTTACTTTTATAAGTCACACTTGGCTAGATTGTGGTGCCGGTTTGGTCAAACACTAGTTCTGATGTTGTGAAGATTTTTTTAGTTGTGATTAACACTTATAATCAGTTGACATTAAGCAAAGCAGATTACTCTCCATATACGGCAGAAAGTTAAGAAGAACTAAAGAGACTCTTGATGAAAGTGAAAGAGGAGAGTGAAAAAGTTGGCTTAAAGCTCAACATTCAGAAAACGAAGATCATGGCATCCGGTCCCATCACTTCATGGCAAATAGATGGGGAAACACAGTGGAAACAGTGGCAGACTTTATTTTGGGGGCTCCAAAGTCACTGCAGATGGTGATTGCAGCCATGAAATTAAAAGATGCTTTCTCCTTGGAAGGAAAGTTATGACCAACCTAGACAGCATATTAAAAAACAGAGACATTACTTTGCCAACAAAGGTCCATCTAGTCAAGGCTATGGTTTTTCCAGTGGTCATGTATGGATGTGAGAGTTGGACTGTGAAGAAGGCTGAGTGCCATAGAATTGATGCTTTTGAACTGTGGTGTTGGAGAAGACTCTTGAGAGTCCCTTGGACTGCAAGGAGATCAAACCAGTCCATCCTAAAGGACATCAGTCCTGGGTGTTCATTGGAAGATCTGATGTTGAAGCTGAAACTCCAATACTTTGGCCACTCTATGCAAAGAGCTGACTCATTAAAGACCCTGATGCTGGGTGAGATTGAGGGCAGGAGGAGAAGGGGACAAAAGAGGATGAGATGGTAGATGGCATCACCAACTCAACAGACATGAGTTTGGGTGGGCTCTAGGAGTTGGTGATAGACAAGGAGGCCTGCATGCGACAGCTCATGGGGTCTCAAAGAGTCAGACACGACTGTGCGACTGAATTGAACTGAACTGAATGTGGTTGGGCCTCATCCAATCAGCTGAAGACCTTAAGAGCAAAGACAGGTTTCTTGAAGAAGTTCTGTCTTGAGGCTGCAACATGGAAATCCTGCTTGAGTTTCCAGCCTACTGGACTGTTTTGCAGATTTCACACTTGTTGATTCCCACAATTGTATGAGTCAGTTTCTTAAAATTTCTCTCTCTCTCTCCATGTATATATACACACACACACATTTCCTGTTGTTTTTGTTTCTCTGGAGAATGCTGACTAACACGAATGGTAGCAGCTTTTGTTGTTGTTATATAAAAGCTTTTTTTTGACATGCAAAGAAATGCCCTGGGTTTGGAAGTAGAAGATATAGATTCAAACTCATTTCTACCCTTTAACTGTTGTTTGATCTTGGACTAGTTACATGTTTCTTCTTGAAGGTACCCTTATCTGTTAAGAAGGTATTATAATACCTTTCCAAGTCCTTCAAGTTTTTATTGTGAGACTCAATTAGGATAATTTATGGGCAAGCTTTCTGAAAAACAAATTATGATACCTTAGAAGAGTTCACCTACCACAGATGTTCTCTGCTGTGAATGCAAGAGAATGGGACAGTTTTGCACACAGAACCATTTCATTTCAGTGGGTACTTGAAATCTTTAATCTTTGTAGATGCATCTTGTTCCACCACCCCCATTCTTTTATTACATATCCTGCTTTATCTAACGGCAGTCCCTGCAAGGAATGACTCATAGCTCTGTTTTCTTTAGGAGAATATTATTAGCCATTACTTTCTGGAGTCCAAGCTTGTTTATTATTTTCCTTTTGTACCTTACAGAATGGGAGCCAGGTCTCTTTTCTGTGCTTTCAGCTAAAGGTAGTTTGACAATTTTCTAGAGATATTGATCATTAAATTTTTTTTTCTGGAAAGAGCTCAGTTTTTATTTAGTCTGCTGGTTGCTTTGACCTCGATTTTTATTTCCAAAGCTTGACTTATTAATACCATCTAAAAGCACTAGGAAGCAGCCATTCTGTATGTTTGTCAGACTGTTCACACATCCCCACAATTCATTGTATAGAGTTTCCCTGTTTTGGACTTAACCTGAGTGATACAAAGTTAATGACTGGTCTTATTGGCCTGGCTTCTGATTTATAGATGAATCATTAAATCAGCACTGCAGAGGGTTGGCCATCTTCTAACGTCCATGTTCCTTAAGATTTGGAAACAAACATTAAAGTGATCCTAAGAAGGATAGAAACTGTTCCAGCACTTTTTTTTTTTTTAAGTCTGTCACTAAGACCCTTTTGAACTGGGGGTAGATTGTCAAGGCATTTGAATTACTTGCATTTATGAATCTCTGGAGTTAATTGGGAAACTAGGAAGAGACAAATGTACAATCAACATAAGGCAAGTTTAGGGCCTAACAAAGTGGATGCAATGATATTTATCAGGAGAGTACTGTTCTTCAATTCACAGGCACAGACATCGCATTCATCTGTGACACTGAATTGATATTGAATCTATTTTCCAATGAGTGTTGTCTTCTCTGAGGTTCCTTCCTCTTCCTCTGTGCTCCTTGCTCAAATTTCAGAGTCTTCTTTATTTCTGGGAAAGATGATGTATCACTTGCTTTCATTCAGAAAGGAGGAGGCATAACTTTTGATTCCAAATGTCTGATGCTGGTATTATATCTTTTATCAAGTATTCCTGGAAGAAAGTGTAGTGGTTTTACTTTACTTCACAGTCATTAGATACATTAAATCCCCTGAATCTTGGTAAATTATTAAGCAACCATTGATTTTGTTGCAGTGAACATCAAGATGTATTGACTTTTACCCAAGTCAATATTTCCCAAAGGCATAATAAATCTTGGTGTTTATTGAAACATGGATGTTGATTTCAGTGAATATGCAGGTGCACACACACATACACACACACACACATATCCCAACATTCAGATATATATATATTGTCCTTCTGGATATATTTACAAAAACTATTTCACCCCAAAGATCCTATTATTTTTGGTCTATTTATACATTAATGCTTCCTTTATTCTTAAAAATTTTAACCTCATCTATCCTTTTCTTGGTTGATAATAGTAAGGGAAACTAAGGTTTATGAATCTATTGGCCTTTCACAAACTAGTTTGGGTTAATCTGGTGAGCTTGTCATTAATTGCAAAGTGGGTCTTGCTTTCTGTCTCTACCCAGTTCAAGGATCAATGAAACAATAAAAAATTATTGTTGTTAAAATTGAGAAAGTTAAAAATTTCACTCCTCACATCCAACCAAGAATGGTTTTTATTTCAGCATTGATCAGATCAACACTAAATCAGGGACCACATTTGAGTATCTACTTCATTTCATTTCTATTTTTAAAATTATATGATACAAAAAGACAAATATAAAGTCAAATTTACATTTAGATAAAATTAAGTGATCAACTACCTGAAGCAATTTAATAGATACAAAACTAAAACAAAATCTTTATTGTCTTCCACATGATCTTAAATTCTACCACTAAGAATTTATTATACATTCTCTTAGAAAATTAAAATTGCTTCTGGGTAAAGAACAAAATCAATTAGGTGCTCATTTATTGATGATCTGCTATATGTCTAGTCATTTGCTATCCTTTTGAGCTGTGGTTTACTCTGTGGTCCTTACCTATGTCTCATGTTTCTTTAACCTCGATGTTGTTTTTTGTGTATTAATTGGCTAGTCCGTGAGCACATAAGATAGTGTTATTTGATCACTGGGGTTTTTTCTTCCAGCTAGAAAAGTGCATATAATTCAAGAAGTGGGTTCTCTGATGGCCTGTGAGGAAGGCAAGAAGTGAGGAATACATTTAGAATAGTGCAAACTGTGGGCTTCCCTGGTGGCTCAGACAGTAAAGAATCTGCCTGCAATGTGGGAGGTCAGGTTCAATTCCTGGGTCAGGAAGATTCCCTGGAGAAAAGAAAGACTATGTACTCCGGTATTGTTGCCTGGAAAATCTGAGGACAGAGGAGCCTGGTGGGCTACAGTCCATGGAGTCATAAAGAGAAAGATATGACTAAATTACTAACATAAACTACCCATACTGTGGTATTTTGTTATAGTAGCCCAGAGGGACCAAGACACTCCCTTACGAATGTGTATATATCTACACATACATACGGTAAAGCGGATAACAATATTTTTCCATGAGGCAGGTTGGTAAACTGACATTCCCAGAGGAGTTTCAAGCAAGCTGTAAAGACTTTGAATAATAACTGATGTCCCAGGGGAGAATGAGGTCAAGAAAAGAGAGATATTGCAAACGTGACAAAAATCACGCTTCTTCATTAAAACAATTGCCCTAATTGATCAGTGATTTGAAATGTTCCATGTAGTGCCAGGGGGAAGAAGTGCTAGACAAATAATTTCTTTCTTTCTTTCTTTGTTTTTTTTTACAAAAGAGAAAGCTTTGATGACAGAGACAGTGTGACAATGGTCAAGTCCACTTTTCAGGAAGAGTAATCCTCAAATGCTTTGCACAGTGATTAAGGCCAGTGTGGAGAAAATAACAGCTTCCATCCTGCTGATGCATATTTAAAGCTGAGAACTTAAAAATAAGATTTTATGTTCATATGGTTTTTATCACTCTACTTTGAGCCAGTGTGACTCCTGATAAAACGCATCAATGTGGTTTGCAGACACCACATGGGAATGAAAGAAAAGTCATTCTGAACTTAAATATATGGATTTTTATGAAGCTTTTATAGTCAAGATGGCCTTTACACTTTAAGCTTTCAATACAAAGAGGAATTATGTTTAAAGCACTTTGGGCAGAAGCAAAGTGTTATTCCTGTGGAATGCAGGGAAAGATGGCAAATTTGGCGATGGCTTATTTTTCCTTTCTTTTTCGTGCTATGTAAAAATTTGGATCAGAACACATGTCTATACAAGAGACTGTTTCTTTTTTTTTTTTCTCTCCAAATGTCCACAGGAATCAGGAAATGTGACGTCACATGTGTTGCTGGCTCTCCTCCAGGGTCCCCTGGATAGTCATTTTTTTTCACGGTAATAGACCTGCCTTGGCGTGGATCTTCAGTGGCACTGGTATTTCGCTGAAGGAGCAAATGAGTTCACGTCTTTCATGTGTCTTTGCTCACTGTTTATGAAATGGCTCATGATGGAGCTGTGCTCCACTCCTAGCTCTCGGCAAATGGTGAGGACAGGGAAGCTTGATTTCAGAATCCAGAGCATTCAGTTTGTTCCAGTTCATCCCGAGCCTCAATATCCCCTGCTCCCTAGTCAACGCTCTTATGTTCTTATTCATTAGGTTAATATTATTATTATATATTTGTGTATTTTATCTTATAAATATTAAAAATATTGTTCCTCTGTGATGACCTAGAAAGGTGGGTTGGGGGTGTGAAAGGGAGGCCCAAGAGGGAGGGGATATATGCATACATATAGCTGGTTCACCTTATTGTATAGAAACAATGACGCTAACACAATATTGTAAAGCAATTATACTCAAATAGAAAAAAGAATAAGTAAGTTTTTGAAAGTTATTAAAAGTAGCATTTGACATGAATAATGTAAGTGTAAGCCAATACGTGTTTTTTATAATCGAGTGTGCCTGTATGCTCAGTCACTCTTTGTGACACCATGGACTGTAGCCCACCAGGCACCTCTGTCCATGGGATTTCTGGAGTGGGTTGCCACTTCCAACTCCAAGGAATCTTTGCAACGCAGAGATCGAACTGTGTTTCTTGTGTCTCTTGCATTGCTGGCAGGAGGATTCTTTACCACGACATCACAAAACAATGCTATTTATGATGTATTTGAATTATGCAATGAAAAGTTGTTTTCATAAAAAGAAATTTTTGGAATAGCACCAGCTGGAGAGAAGCTTGGGTGTAGGGACCTTTAGCAGTGAGACTGAGTTGACTGGTTTCAGCAGCTAGTTAGATCTCTATGGTTTTGCCTTGAGAGCTCTAGAACCAGCACCTTCAGGCTTTCTCCTCTCTGGCTCCTTTCCTCCTTGTTACACTCCTGATGAGGACTTCACGCAGGAGAAAGTGGAGCATAGAATAATGTAGCACGAGACAGCACAGTTAGCATGGCAGGCCGGAAGAGACAGAGGCTACTTGCCAAGAGACTCTGGTTCTTCTGTGTGTTTACTATTAGTTGTATGACTTGGGCACATCACTTTCCCTGCCTGGACACTGCTGTTTTCCATCTGTAAAACGAATATATGAAGATGATAAGAACTAACATTTACTACTTACCAGGTGCCAGGGAGTATCCTACATGCTTAACAATAATGAGCTCATTTAACCTGTACGACATCCTAATGAAGTAGGTACTGTGTTGAATGATTTTACAGATCCCCTTCTTCAGGGGATCTTCCCAACCCAGGAATGGAAGCTGCTATTCTTGTGTTTTCCTCCACTGCAAGTGGATTCTTTACCACTTAAACCATTGGGGAAGCCCTACAGAAAGGATACATATGTTTCTAATGTCACACAACCAAGGAAATTTTTGAACCGTGTAGACTGACCTGGAGCTCTTGCTTTTGGCAGTGGTTAAGTTCATTTTAAATCTAGGGTTCTACTTCCTTCCTCTCAGGCAGAAGTTTTTCCAGCAAAGAGAGTTTATCAGGAGAGAGAAAGCCATTCTCAGGAAAGTTTACCTTAAATTCAATGATTAGGTGACCCTTTTCATATGGCCTACGGTAAATTGGCATGCCTTCATTTAGCACACACTTGATATCTTCATGCTTGATGATCTGACCTGGATGAGAAGTGATGACTATGGTTCGGTTGTCAAGAGTAGATATTGGCTTCTGGAAGCCACACAATGGAGGAAGGAAGTAGAAGAGACTGATGAAATGGACCAGGTAGAATTAGTGGACTTTGATCCAAATCAGGAAAGACGGCGCCATTACAATGGAGAACCATATGAGGATGATGAACATCATCCTCAGGGTGGTGTTCAGTGTCCGACCTCTTAGTAGGGCCTGTGAATAACATTCACTGCTGGTGTTTTATTTGCAGTAGTGATTGAGTGAAGGACTATAATCATAATATGCTCACTACTTGCTTTTGTTTTAATATTCAACTATAGTAGTGTTTAAAAGTTAAATGAAGAATAAACTCAAATATAAAAGCTCTGACTTTGCCCTGTATGTATGATGACTTCAGTGTGCAAGATAAGTTTACTACTTGTAAAAACGACTTTAAAAAATTTCCCCTAGCATTTGTTAGGCCATACTTTGTGATTGATTTCAGCTATGTACATGGAATAGCTTAGACTGAAATGCCAGGTATATGTATTGACTTCAGTGTATGACCCTTAATTGTTAAGCTATGAAATTAAAACTGTGTTTAGTCAGACAAAGAAATTAATGTAGAGAAGTGTTGGTCTGTATAGTTGTAGTAAGTGGGATTCATTGTGATGCTTCTACATTTATTCTGTTGCCTCAACTGTTACTTGAAGATGGCATGCTGTATAATTTAATTTCGCCTGTGGTATCAGTGATAGAAATGATACCTTTGTAAAGAAGGGTTTTATCATAACTTGCTGCTTGTTAAGGGCTTGCACTTGTAGAATTGCACTCTCCTTCTTCTGCTGTGCCATCTTTTATTAATACATATAGCTATTGGTCCTGGTTACTTTTTTTGCTGCTCTTCTCCCCCACCTCCCGACTTTGGACCACAGTAAGCCTTAGAGTAGTGACTTCTGGAGCAGGGAAACTTAAAGGTTAGAGTGATGAGACCTTTACATGGAGAAGTAATCTGCATGTATGAGATAGGAAGGTGTTTTTGTAGGTATGTTACAGGCTTACTTTAAACCATTTAACTTACACTCCAGAGTAACTGTAATTTAACGTTGGTAGTATAGCAAATTATGATGAATAGCTTTAATTGTATGTTTAAAGTCATATGTTCACAAGCTTAAATCTGGTATCAGAATTTAAGCAATTCTTGAATTGTATGAATGTCTCTTTAATATACTGATTACAAAGCAAAAAAAAAAAAAAATCTAGGGTTCTATTTTATAGAAATCTCACAATGTGAAAAAATAGGTTAACTGATGTATTCCAGTGGGCTTGAAGGCTGTTTAATAACCACAGCCATAAATAGTTTGTGTTTCAAAAATACATATCTATATCATCTACCTATTGTCTACCTAACATCTACTTTAAGAGTTAACTTGGGAAACCTCCCTGGTGGTCCAGTGGCTAAGACTCAGCACTCCCGATACAGGAGGCCCTGGTTTGATTCCTGGTCATGGAAATGGATCCCACAGGCCACAACTAAAAATTTGCATGCAGTACTTCAGAATCCCACAAGCCACAACTAAGACCTGGTGCAGCCAAATAAATAAATATTTTAAAACAAAACTTAACTTGGAATCAATTTGCTCAAGCTGCTCTCAAAATTCTAGTCCCTAAATAAAGGCCCTCAATAGAAATGAATAATTATGCCCTGTTGCTAACCACCACTGTGTCAAAACATTTCTCCTCTAATGGCTCTTGGTGTCACAAAAATAACTTTTATTTAAGAAGAGAAAACAACCACACAAAGAATGGCAGGGCAGTCAGCTCCATTAAAGCACTAATAATGGGTAATGATATCATATAGTTTTGAAACCGTTTTTCTCTGAGAGACTCTGAGTGCTGTATTCATTCTTCAGTTCAGTTCAGTTGCTCAGTCATGTCCGACTTGCTGCGACCCCATGAATCGCAGCACGCCAGGCCTCACTGTCCATCACCATCTCCTCGAGTTCACTCAGACTCACGTCCATCGAGTCCATGATGCCATTCAGCCATCTCATCCTCTGTCGTCCCCTTCTCCTCCTGCCCCCAATCCCTCCCAGCATCAGAGTGTTTTCCAATGAGTCAACTCTTTGCATGAGGTGGCCAAAGTACTGGAGTTTCAGCTTTAGCATCATTCCTTCCAAAGAAATCCCAGGGCTGATCTCCTTCAGAATGGACTGGTTGGATCTCCTTGCAGTCCAAGGGACTCTCAAGAGTCTTCTCCAACACCACAGTTCAAAAGCATCAATTCTTCAGTGCTCAGCCTTCTTCACAGTCCAACTCTCACATCCATACATGAGCACAGGAAAAACCATAGCCTTGACTAGACGGACCTTAGTCGGCAAAGTAATGGCTCTGCTTTTGAATATGCTATCTAGGTTGGTCATAACTTTTCTTCCAAGGAGTAAGCATCTTCTAATTTCGTGGCTTCAATCACAATCTGCAGTGATTTTGGAGCCGCAAAGTCTGACACTGTTTCTACTGTTTCCCCATCTATTTCACATGAAGTGATGGGACCAGATGCCATGATCTTCGTTTTCTGAATGTTGAGCTTTAAGCCAACTTTTTCACTCTCCACTGTCACTTTCATTAAGAGGCTTTTTAGTTCCTCTTCACTTTCTGCCATAAGAGTGGTGTCATCTGCATACCTGAGGTTATTGATATTTCTCCCAGCAATCTTGAGTCCAGCTTGTGTTTCTTCCAGCCCAGCGTTTCTCATGATGTACTCTGCATAGAAGTTAAATGAACAGGGTGACAGTATACAGCCTTGACGTACTCCTTTTCCTATTTGGAACCAGTCTGTTGTTCCATGTCCAGTTCTAACTGTTGCTTCCTGACCTGCATACAGATTTCTCAAAAGGCAGGTTAGGTGGTCTGGTATTCCCATCTCTTTCAGAATTTTCCACAGTTTCTTGTGATCCACACAGTCAAAGGCTTTGGCATAGTCAATAAAGCAGAAATAGATGTTTTTCTGGAACTCTCTTGCTTTTTCCATGATCCAGCGGATGCTGGCAATTTGATCTCTGGTTCCTCTGCCTTTTCTAAAACCAGCTTGAACATCAGGAAGTTCACGGTTCATGTATTGCTGAAGCCTGACTTGGAGAATTTTGAGCATTACTTTACTAGCATGTGAGATGAGTGCAATTGTGCAGTAGTTTGAGCATTCTTTGGCATTGCGTTTCTTTGGTTTCTTAGGTTATCTTTATTATTTATAGATTATATATTGATTTGGCCTTATTCTTTCTTATTTTCTCTCAGTTGTAGGCTTACCATCATGTTTTATTTTGTTGGGCTCCAAACTCACTGTGAATGGTGACTGCAACCATGAAATTAAAAGATGCTTGCTCCTTAGAAGAAAAACTATGACAAACCTAGACAGTGTATTAAACAGCAGAGACATTAATTTGCCAACAACGATCCAGATAGTCAAACTATGGTTTTTCTAGCAGTCATGTATGGATGTGAGAGCTTGACCATAAAGAAGGCTGAGCCCCAAAGAACTGATGCTTTTGAACTGTGGTGCTGGAGAAGACTTGAGAGTCCCTTAGACTGCAAGGAGATCAAACCAGTCAATCTTAAAGGAAATCAACTTTGAATATTAATTGAAGGACTGATGCTGAAGCTGAAGCTCCAATATTTTGGCTACCTGATACGAAGAGCTGGCTCTTTGGAAAAGACCTTAATGCTAGGAAAGATTGAGGGCAAGAAAAGAAGGAGGGAGTTGTTGAAATGTTCCCGCTTCTTTGGGAATAAAGAATCCAGGTTCATGCAGCCTAGTTGACTTATTAAAAGCTTCAGCAATATTTTAATGCTTTAGAGTGCAGATGTGGCCAAATCATCCACTGAAACAATGGTTTCCTGTTCATTTTCTTGGAGGCATCTGTAGGATTTCCTTGAAAGAGAAAGAGTCTGGACCTAAATGCCTTATAAGCATTCTTTCGATGGGTTGCCAGTTTCACTCCATATAAAAGTTGGTAGCTTGGAACATGAGAGCAACATAAGACATGTTTGCAACCTCATACTTACAATGATAGTGTATGTAACTGTGCACATGTCAATCACAGAATAGAAATGAAATCCAAGAGCTAAAGAGTCTTTGTTAATTTGTGTGGAAAGAGAGGCTAGAATGAAAGGGTGATTTTATCACACACACACAACCACAATGTGAGACTGTGTCTCTTCGAGGGTTCCATAGTTATGACCATGTCTTTGAAAATATCTAGTCAGCATCTTAGGTCTTTTCCTGTAAGACTTTGAACCAATACAAGAGAGAAAAAAACAACCTTCTAATTTGTATCATCGAAATATAATTGTTGGCCATGAGCTCTAATAGGTCTGATAGGTGGTTTTCTGGAAGTGGTAGTAACTATAAAAATGGGATAAGACTCACGTTGTTACTGAGATAGAACTTGATCCTGTTCAAAAAGGAAGATGGGTCAAATCCTGCATCCAGCAGTGTTACAAATGTGCTGTCCAGTATGGTAGTCAACAGACACATTATGGATATTTCAATGTAAAGAAATAAAAATGTAAGCGAATTGAAAATTATCTCCCTCTCATATCATCCACAGTTCAAGTGATCAATACGTGCCTATGGATGGCGGATACCATATTAGATAAGGCAGATACAGAAAATTCTATCTTTACAGAAAGTTCTTTTGGACAGTATCGGTTTAGAATCAGAGCCTTGAGTGTTGGAAAGTGAGTAATTTCTGATTAGAAAGAAAGGGATTCTCTGGAGCATTGGTTAGATAGAGGGTCAATAGCTAAAATTTGGCTTTAGGCACCACAAGGGGGGAGACCAGATCATGTTCTGGAGGATAGCTCTTTCTGCTTAACTGGTGACCTAAAGCTGGCAGAAAGTGTCTTTTTATGGAGGAGGAGAAGTTGAGAGCTTTGACTTGTTTTTCTCCTTCATTTAGAAACCCCTCTCTTGACTCTGATGTCAAATTTAAAGATGTGCTTCTTCTTCTGCATTCTTTTAATATGCTACCTCCTACTCTTGAAATTCTCATATCTAGTTTTTATGAATATTGGTGTGCTTCCACATAGACCTTATAGAAACTTTAATGCCACATGCCGCAGGCCTTCTTGTCTTGAAATATTCATTGTAGAGCCTTCTGTCTGCCTCTAGCTAGCTGTCTTTTAAAGGAAGTTATCTCCCTGAGACCTGCCACTCCACAATACTGTAGGGAAGCCCAGAAGCATCCCTACAGTGGAAAATGCCATGCAGTGCTTATGGTATAATGGAAGACTTAGAAGAGATAAGGGGGTTTGCTGCAAATATGCCTTCAATTACTTGAATAAAAATCAAGGCAAGGGCGTGAGCTTAGAAAGAAATATATGGAGTGGATTTCTGGAAACTTAAAATGACTTGTAGGGTTTTTTTTTGCCCTCAGAACATTTTAATCAGAAAAGTTGAATTTTGTTGAACATCTCTTAAACGTGGTCAATCACAATCACCTCTAAATAGTAGTCTCCTGTCCTTAGCATTGACCATAGTGGCCATCTCCAAAATTCCATGTTCTAATTCCTGGGATCTGTGAATGTGAATTTATTTGGGAAAAAAGCTCATTGCCAATGTAATTAAGTTAAGATCTTGATATGGCATCATTTTGGACTACCCAAGTCTCCCCCAAATCCAGTGGCAAATGTCTTTAGAAATGACAGAAGGGAGGACTCAGACAGACAGGGGAAAGTCCACGTGAAGATGAAGGCAGAGAGTGGAGTGACACAGCCGCAGCCAAGAACCTGGAAGAAGCAAAGAACAGCTTTTCCCCTAGAGCTTCCATGGGCACGGGGCCCTGTCACAGGACTGTGATTTCAGACTTCTGGCTCAGATTCCTGGCCTCCAGAACTGGGGGAGAATACATTTCTGTTTTTGTAAGCCACTAATTACATGTTAATTGTTTATGACAGCCACAGGAAACAAATTCAGATCCCCTTGGATACATCCTCCAAGCCATCATTAGAGTGATCTTAAGACATAAACCTTATGCTCAAGTTCCTCAGAAGCGCTTCCATGGACGCCTTGGTTTATTCTCTGTTCCCTTCTCCCTATGTAGCTCTCGGTTATACCCGTTAAACATTTAATGAGACCAGACTCCTTTGTTCCCTAGATGTACTGCCAGTTTCATCCCATTGTGTGTTTGAACAGGGTCCTTGTTCTTTCCGAGGCTTGGCTATCTGTTGTAACTCTTGAATACCTTTCAGAATCCTATGCAGACTTCCTGAACACATGAAAATAGAAAACTGGTGCTATTCCATCCCTCACTGCTTATCCATTGTCCCCTCTGCATCTTAGATTCCTGTATAACACAGTGCTTTTTGACATCCATCCATTTAGTCATTTAAAAAATTACATTAATTTTAATAGGTAATACATGTATATGTTGCAAAAAGAAAAAATGATTAATAAGTATTCTTGGAGAAGATTTACTCTTATTCTTATCCCCATCCATCTTGTTTCTCCCTATTCCCTACAGGTAACTGCTTTAAAATAATGTGTTTCCTTACATAAGTGTTCATTATCAAAAGGAAGTACACTATACATATTGTTCTGAATTTTACCTTTTTTTACTTCATAATGTATCCTAGAGATTTTTTTCCATATCTTTATACAGAGATATTCATCATTTTTCTTCTTTGGGGATACACAATGCTGTGTTAAGTAGATGACCTTGGGTAACTTACCAGACTCTGATTGTCAGACCTTTGGTTTGCTTCCGTTATTTATTATTATACGTAATGCTCTAGCAAAAATTTTTGTACATATATCATTTCAAACTTATGCAAATGTCTGATAGATTTCCAGAAGTGAGAAGTTTGCTAGGCCAAATGGCATGTGTAAATGTGACTGTGCTAGACATTGCCAGATTTTCTCCTATAGGCATCAAACCATTTTGTGTCCCACTGGCAATGTAGAAGTTGGCTGGTGGACATGACTCATCAGCACACAGTGCTGTACTCTTGCATTTTTGCCAACATGATTGGTGAATGTAATAGTTTCCTATCGCTGCATAACACATCGCCACAAACTTAGTGGCTTAATACAAAACACATTGTTATCTCACTACTTCTGTGGGCCAACAGCCCCACAGTCCTTAGTTAGGACCACAGCTTAAGTAAGCATCCTCTGTTCAGGGACTAAGGCTGCAATTAAAGTGTTGTCTGGGACTGCAATCTCATCTGAGGCTTGAACTCTTCTTTCAAGTTCGTGTGGTTGTTGGAAGATGTTAGTATTTATATTTGTAGAACTGATACTCTCAGTATCTTAATATCCCATATAGTTCTCAGCCATGTGACCTTCTTTACAAGCAGTTCACATCATGTCAGCTTGCTCCTTCATGGCCAGCAGGAGATTTTCTTACTGTAGTCTCTTAAAATGCAATCTTATAGATGACCAGTCCAAGTTCGATGCATGAAACAGGACACTCAAAGCCGGTGCACTGGGACAACCCAGAGGGATGGGGTGGGGAGGAAGGTGGAAGAGGGGTTCAGGATGGGGGACACATGTACACCCATGGCTGATTCATGTCAATGTATGGCAACACCCACCACAATATTGTAAAGTACTTAGCCTTCAATTAAGATAAATTAATTTTTAAAAAAGATAGAATCTTCTTTTATGTCACATAATCATGGAATGCCATATCGTCCTGTTCGTCGTATAACAGCCTACTCAGGGCAGTTAGCAGTCTGGGCTCAGACTGCTCTCATTAGAAGCTATTGGTTCTATACCTATAGAAGCTATTGTTTAGAACTGCTGTTGGTTAGAAGCAGTTTTCTGTTACAAAACAGAAACAGACTCACAGCCTTAGAGAATGAGGGGAAATGGACAGTTAGGGAGTTTGGGATGGACATGTACACACTGTTGTATTTAAAATGGATAACAAACTATTATATAACACCGGGAGCTCTGCTCAATGCCATGCGGCAGCCTGGATGGGAGGGGAGCTTGGGGGAGTATGGATACATGGGCATGTATGGCTGAGTCCTTTGGTGTTTCCCGAAATGATCACAACATTGTTAATTGGCTATACTTCAATATAAAATAAAACATTAAAAAGGAAAAAAGGAAGCAAGTCATGGTCCCAGTCACACTCAAGAAAAGGGGATTATGTAGCCCTAACATTAGAGAATAGAGATTATGGGACCTCCATAGAATTCTACACGTCACAGTGAGAAATGTAGTTTTAATTTGCATTTTAAAAATTATGAGTATTTTATATGTTTAATGGCCATTTTTTCTTTTTTTTGTGCCCTGCCTGTTTATGTTCTCTGTCCATATTTCTCTTAGTTTTTTGTTATTTTTCTTCTAAATGTCTAGGAGCTCTCTACATATTAGTGAATGTAGTCCTTTGATGGTGATATGGATTTCAAATATTTTCCTCCAGCTTGTTCCTGTGCTGTTGTACAATGTAAAATCTATAAATTTTATGTGGTTGAAATTATCAATCTTCTACTTTTCACTTCTTGCTTCTGAGTCATTGCGATAAAGTCTACTTCCATTCCATTTTAAAAGAATTCAACCATGTTATTATTTTATTTTTTTTAAACCTGAATCTATTTGGAATTTTTCTTTGTATATGGTATTATTTATGAATTCAATAGTATCATTTTTCCAGATGGCTATTTGCTTATCCCCAACATTGTGTACTAAAATTCATGTTTATCAGTACAGATTTGAACACCACTTTTATTGTGGACATCCCTGCTGGCTCAGACGGTAAAGCTTCTGCCTATAATGCAGGAGACGTGGGTTATCCCTGGGTTGGGAAGATCCCTTGGAGAAGGGAATGGCAACCCACTCTAGTACTCCTGCCTGGTGAATCCCATGGATGGAGAATCCTGGTAGGCTAGAGTCCATGGGGTCACAAAGAGTGGGACAAGACTGAACTACTTCACTTTCTTTCTTTTCTTTCTTTCTTTATCATGTACTAAACCAAAGAAGTGGAGAGAATTTATCTTCTCTTGTTTTGTCTGTTATATGTGTCCCAATATCATAAATTTAATAACTGAAGTTTTATAGTGTATTTATTAACTTGTGAGGTTTTTCTATTTCAGATATTTCCTGGTTATAAATACTAGTATATTTTTCCATATGAACTTTAGAATTTGCTTGTATAGTTTCTGAACTAAGTTTTTGTTTTTTTTAATGTTCTTATTGGGATTGTTAAATTTATAAATTAACTTAGGGAGAATGACATTTTTGTAATCTTAAGTTTTTTTTTAATCAATAAACCTGGCATATGTTTCCATTCATTTGATTATTTTTCTGAGTCATTCAGGAGTCTATCCATTTTTCTGGAATTGTTTTTCCACATCTCTTGTTAGATTTATACCTAGGTATGTTATCTTTTCTCAGAATTATCGTTGTTGCCATTAGAAATGGATCTTTTCCATTACATCTTCTAAGTGCTGCTATTTGCATATATGAAAGCTATTGATTTGTGTTCATTTTACCCATGACTACAGTACTATTTAGAAACTATTTATTGAGTGCCTAAAATGGAATGACTTCTGTACAAGAGCTGGTTCATTGCCTACAAAATAGTCATGCCTCCTAGAGGAGGCAGTAAAGCAAATGTGCTGCTGCTGCATCACTTCAGTGGCGTCCGATTCTGTGCGACCCCAGAGATGGCAGCCCACCAGGCTCCCCCACCCTGGGATTCTCCAGGCAAGAACACTGCAAATATAGAGGCAAACAGATAAATGACTAATTTATGATCAATGCTAAGAAGACAGTGAAATGTATTTATTCATCAAGACTAATTATTTAAGTATGTCTTATCCAGTTCCAGAAACTCTCAGAGTCTGGTCCTTGGTTTACTTATCTGCAGGTCTCCAGAATCTAGCTCACTGGTCAGGAAATAAGTTTCAGTATATGTTTACTGAATTGAACAGAATTCATTTACTTTGAAGTTAGGGGCAATCATGTTTTAAGGCTGTTTATTATGATGACCATACAGGCAGATTTTCCCAGCAATTTCATATTTTAAAAACTCTTTTCCTAGAAATATATTGTCACACCTTGGGGTTCTTGAGAATTTGTTTGGAAATTGGCCGTCACTGTTATAGCTTTTTCCAAAGATTCTTTACCTGTCTCAGGTCCATGCACAGAACAGACTCTCATCCTCAGCATGAATGTCTGAAAATAAGTTTTGCTGAAAGGGATATCCTTTGTAAAGTTTTGACTGAGGTGTCAAAATCAAACTAGCTGATGGAGCTTAGTTGGAGCTTGTGTGTTCTCCAGTCACAAGTGCTAAGATTTACATCTTTTACACCAGTAGGAAAGAAAGAGGATGCTCTAATGGAGAGAATTCTATTTATATGTATAGGTTTTTCATTGTTGTTTCATTTTCCCTCTCCAAATGCTAATAAAAGGTAAGTCAAGAACTTTGGGTTCAGTCAGTTAATTTTTTTTTATTTATAGTCTTTGAGACTCTTAAAAGAATTTAGACCAGCTTAAAGGAATATATAAAGTGCTGCAAAGTTACATATGTTGGAAAAGTATGAGAAAGAAACACAGAGCAGAACAAAGTTGGAGACGTATGATAGACTTGCTGTCAATAGGCTCCCGTCTGAGCTCTTATCTATTAGAAAACATGTTGAACATTAACATAAATTTACCATTCAATTAAGATTTTAAAATTCATTACAATAGCAAAAATATATTTGCTGTTTATTCTATTCCAGCCACCATATTAACCTTTTAAAAATGCACTATTTAGTCCTTGCAGATGATGAACACATACTTGATGAGATAGGCACTAATACAATCCTATTTTACAGAATAAGAATGGCTATTACTGATATTAAGACAAGAAAGGAAATTGTGGAGAATATTCTTCTAAAGATGATTTTTGATGTTTTTGTTGATTTGCTGAGTCATGTCTGACTCTTTGAGACCCCATGGACTGCATCACGCAATCCTTCCCTGTCCTTCACTATCTCCCAGAGCTTGCTCAAATTCATGTCCATTGAGTCAATGATGCTATCTAACCATCTCATCCTCTGCCACCCCCTTCACCTTTTGTCTTACATTTTCTCCACCATCAGGGTTCTTTCTAATGAGTTGGCTTTTCTCGTTTGGTGGCCGAAGTATTGGAGCTTCAGCTTCAGCATCAGTCCTTCCAATGAATATTCAGATTTTATTTCCTTTAGGATTGATTGGTTTGATCTCCTGCAGTTCAAGGAACTCTCAAGAGTCTTCTCCAGCACCACAGTTTGAAAGTATCAGTTCTCTGATGCTCAACCTTCTTTATGATCTAACTCTCAATTCCTACACAACTACTGGAAAACCATAGCTTTGACTATATGGACCTTTGCCAGCAAAGTGATATCTATGCTTTTTATATACTGTCTAGGTTTGCCATAGCTCTCCCTTCAAAGAGCAAGCATTTTTAATTTCATGGCTGCAGTCATCATCTGAAGTGATTTTTGGAGCCCAAGAAAGTAAAATCTGATACTATTTCCACTTTTCCCCCATCTATTTTTCATGAAGTTATGGGACTGGATGCCATGATCTTAGTTTTCTGAATGTTGAGTTTTAAAGCCAGCTTTTTCACTCTCCTCTTTCACCCCCATCAAGAAGTAATTTAGTTTCCCTTCACTTTCTGCTTTTAGAATGGTACATCTGCATATCTGAGGTTATTGATATTTCTCCCAGTAATCTTGATTCTAGCTTGTGATTCATTCAGCCCGGCATTTCACACGATGTACTCTATGTATAAGTTAAATACAAAGGGAGACAATATACAGCCTTCTTGTATTCCTTTCCCAATTTTGAATCAGTCCGTTGCTCCATGTCTGATTCTAACTGTTGCTTCTTGAACTGCATACAGGTTTCTCTGGAGACAGGTAAGGTGATCTGGTATTCCTATCTCTTTAAAAATTTTCCAGTTTGTTGTGAACCACATAGTCAAAGGCTTTAGTGTAGTCAATGAAGAAGAAGTAGATGTTTTTCTGGAATTCCCTTGTTTTCTCTATGATCCAATGAATGCTGGCAATTTGATCTGCTTTTTCTAAATTCAGCTTGTACATCTGAAAGTTCTCAGTTCACATACTGCTGAAGTCTAGCTTGAAGAATTTTGAGTATAATCTTGCTACCATGTGAAATGAGTGCAACTGAGTGGTAGTTTGAACATTCTTCACCACTGCCCTTTGGGATTGAAATGAAAATTGACATTTTCCAGTCTGGTGGCCATTGTTGCATTTTCCAAATTTGCTGGCATACTGAGTACAGCGCTTTAACAGCATCATCTTTTAGGAGTTTAAATAGCTTAGCTGGAATTCTATCACCTCTACTAGCTTTGTTCGTAGTGATGTGTCTTAAGGCCCACTTGACTTTGCATTCCAGGATGTCTGGCCCTAGGTGAGTGACCACACCATTGTAGTAATCCAGGTCATGAAGACCTTTTTTGTATAGTTCTCCTGTGTATCTTGTCACCATTTCTTAATCTCTTCTGCTTCTATCAGGTCTTTACTCTTTCTGTCCTTTATCATGCCAATCCTTACATGAAATATTCCCTTGATCTATCCAATTTTCTTGAGAGCTCTTTAGTCTTTCCCAGAAATAGATGGGGAAACAGTGTCAGACTTTATTTTGGGGGCTCCAAAATCACGGCAGATGGTGATGGCGGCCATGAAATTAAAAGACTCTTCCAAGGAGTACCTTGGAAGGAAAGTTATGACCAACCTAGATAGCATATTCAAAAGCAGAGAGAGAGACATTACTTTGCCAACAAAGGTCCGTCTAGTCAAGGCTATGGTTTTTCCTGTGGTCATGTATGGATGTGAGAGTTGGACTGTGAAGAAAGCTGAGCACCAAAGAATTGATGCTTTTGAACTGTGGTGTTGGAGAAGACTCTTGAGAGTCCCTTGGACTGTGAGGAGATCCAACCAGTCCATTTTGAAGGAGATCAGTCCTGGCTGTTCTTTGGAAGGAATGATGCTAAAATTGAAACTCCAGTACTTTGGCCACCTCATGTGAAGAGTTAACTCATTGGAAAAGACTCTGATGGTGAGAGGGATTGGGGGCAGGAGGAGAAGGGGACGACTGAGGATGAGATGGCTGGATGGCATCACCAACTCAATAGACGTGAGTGTGAGTGAACTCCTGGAGTTGGTGATGGACAGGGAGGCCTGGCGTGCTGCAATTCATGGGGTCATAAAGAGTCAGACACGACTGAGCAACTGAACTGAACTGATTCTGTTGTTTTCCTCTATTTCATTGCATTTGCATTGAAGAAGCTTCCTCATCTCTCCTCACTGTTCTCTGGAACTGTGGATTTACTAGGGTATATATTTCCCTTTCTCCCTTGCTTTTCACTTCTCTTCTTTTCTCAGCTAATTGTAAAGTTTCCCAGACAACTACTTTGCCTACTGCATTTCTTTTTCTTTGGGATGATTTTGGTCATCACTTCTTGTGCAACATTATGAACCGCTGTTCATATTTCTCCAGGCACTCTGTCTACCAGATCTAATCTCTTGAATTTATTTATCACCTCCACTGTATGATCATAAGTGAAAGTGAAAGTGAAGTCGCTCAGTTGTGTCTGACTCTTTGCAACTCCGTGGACTGTAGCCCACCAGGCTCCTCCGTCAATGGGATTCTCCAGGCAAGAGTACTGGAGTGGGTTGCCATTTCCTTCTCCAGGGGATCTTCCCAACCCAGGGATTGAACCCGGGTCTCCCGCATTGCAGGTGGATGCTTTAACTTCTGAACATTTGATTTAGGTCATACCTGAATGGTTTAGTGGTTTTCCCTACTTTCTTCAATTTAACCATGAATTTTCTAATAAGGAGCTGATGATCTGGGCCACAGTCAGCTCCAAGTCTTTTTTTTTTTTTGCTAACTGTATAGAGATTCTCCATCTTGGTTGCAAAGAACATAATCAATTTGACTTCAGTATTGACCATCTGGTGATGTCCATGTGTAGAGTCTTATCTTGTGTTGTTGGAAGAGGGTATTTGACAAACTTCTGTTAGTCTTTGCCCTGCTTCATTTTGTACTTCAAGACCAAACTTGCTTATTTCTCCAAGTTATCTCTTGACTTTCTGTGTTTGCATTCCAATTTTCTATGATGATAAAAACATCTTTTTTTAGTGTTAGTTTTAAAAGGTCTTGTAGGTCTTCATAGAACTTTTCAACTTCAGCTTCTTTGGCAATAACTGTCTGCTCTTCCCTAGTAGCCTACTGGGCACCGTCTGCTCTGGTGGTGGTGGGGGTAGGGGGTGTTTTTCTTCTGGTGTCATATATTTTTGCTTTTTAATACTGTTCATGAGGTTCTCACAGCAAAAACACTGGAGTGGTTTGCCATTCCCTCCTCCAGTGGATCACATTTTGTCAGAACTCTCCACTGTGACCCTTGCATCTTGGGTGGTCCTTCATGACAAGATTCATAACTTCATTGAGTTACACAAGCCCCTTTGGTCACAACAAGGCTGTGATCCCTTAAGGGGATAAAGATGATACTGTGGAATAAATGAGCAGTAGTCCTCACCTATCTGATCAGTGGTTCCTGCAGTGAGTTTCCCATTTATCTTTTGTAGCATCCTTGTATCTAATGGCCTCATGCTGAGCACAGAATGATTCTACAAGGTAGCCAATAAATAAGGCTGTTCTGGTACAGATTCACTTGGGGGTAGAAGCGACTTAGCAGCAGCAACAGCAGCAGCAGAATACAGTGTTGAAAATCCTGCAGACAATTCTTTTAAAATATTGCATCTTCAGAAAAAAAAATACTGCATCTTCTAACTGAATGACAGGGAGAAATAGGAAGTGTTGATTTTGACTTTGGCTTGGAAACTGTAGATTGGATGCCAGTGCCTAAACATGGTAACCCTTGACCTGTAAGCATGACTAATACACCTACTTTTCCAACTGAAGACTGTACTAAACAGTAAAAAAAAAAAGATGTTACTGTATTAGTATTGCTAATACAATAGGTAATGCTATTGTATTCTCTAAGTCTCTGAATTTCAGTGGGTTTGTACAAAAAAAATTCTTACTTACCCTCGTGTAAAGTCCAATTGTCCCTCACAGTTCTTCCAACTTGTAGTAATGCCTCCTGGAGCAAATAACCTCCAGGTCAATGTATCAGGGGAAAAGAACAGTCTCAGAAAAGGAACACCTGTTCTTACTTTTCTCAGTTGGGAACCTGAATATTGTTTCTGCTCATGTTCTACTGATGAGAGTTAGTCAGCTGAAGCCACTCTGATGTGTGGGCTTGCGAAATGTGGAGAAACGCATGGATATTTAGTGAGTACCTGTCATCTGAGCCACACAAGGTTTAAGTTTTTCTTCTGTTTTCTCTAGGGATTTCTCACACCCTATCTTTCTTCTTACTCCTTCAGACTTCTTGTTTCATGAAACAATATCCTTAAGATTTTAGATTCCCCCTCTTTAAGCAGTCAGTTCAGACTAGAGGAGGTGTCTAGGTGGGTGGATGAAGAAGCAGAAAAATAAGAAAGGGAGAGGAAAGAGAGGCGATATAGGAACCATCTCCAGCTGTCATAGCCCAGGTCTGGCTGATGGTTGCAAGTGGGAAGGAGATTGGAAAGAAAAGAGAGAGAATTCCATTCTATTTCCTTTAAGGGACCTCAGTTATTTCTTCTCCTTCAAATCCCTTTCTTTTCCCTTTATCAAGGCAGGAATAGAGAGGCAGACATGGAGAATGGACAGGCGGATACAGGGAGGGTGGGACAAACTGGAAGACTGAGATTGGCAGTAGATGCACTACCATGTGTAGATTAGATGGCTAGTGGGAGCCTGCCATAAAGCATGGAAGCTCAGCCCGATCCTCTGTGATGACCCTGATGGATGGGATGACGGGATAGGAAGAAGGTTCAGGAAGGAGGGGATATATGCATACAAGTGGCTAATTGACTATATTGAATAGCAGAAACCCTCACACTGTTCTGAAGCAATTATATTCCAGGAAAAAAAATCTTATCCCCTAAACACATATTTTAGCACATTCTGTGAGCTAGTCATGAACAGGCATTCAGTTCAGTCAGTTCAGTTGCTCAGTCATGTCCGACTCTTTGCAACCCCATGGACTGCAGCATGCCAGACCTCCCTGCCCATCACCAACTATGGGAGTTTACCCAAACTCATGCCCATTGAGTCGATGATGCCATCTGCCATCTCATCCTCTGTCTTCCCCTTCTCCTCCTGCTCTCAATCTTTCCCAGCATGAGGGTCTTTTCCAAGGAGTCAGCTCTTCGCATCAGGTGGCCAAAGTATTGGAGTTTCAGTTTCAGGATCAGTCCTTCCAATGAATATTCAGGACTAATTTCCTTTAGGAGGGACTGGTTGGATCTCCTTGCTGTCCAAGGGCATTGGGTATCTAAAAATGCACATTATGATGGCACCTGAGCCCCAGTGATACCCTAGGGAGTATACAGTGCATGGAATCCTTCAGGCCAGAATACTGGAGTGGGTAGCCTTTCCCTTCTCCAGGGGATCTTCCCAACCCAGGGATAGAACCCAGGTCTTCCGCATTGCAGGCAGATTCTTTACCAACTGAGCCACCAGGGAAGCCCACTGTATCCAGAAATGCCCAGTTTGGTCGCACCTGAGCTCTAGGACTCCTGGCTCACTGGTGAACACCGAGAGCAGCAAAGTGACAGAGCGACAGAATGCAAAGTAGAAATGAACTTTAAAAAGCAAGTGAGCACATAAATGACTGATTTAACACTTGCACCTTTGTGTGAAGAGAGGAGGAGCCCTGAGGAGGAGGCTTGCCGGGGGCAGCACTGAGTCTGAAGGCGAGTGGGGAAGGGCAAAGAGAAATGATTCATGTGCTTAGTCGCTCAGTCGTGTCTGACTCTTTGTGACCCCACGAACTATAGCCCTCCAGGCTCCTCTGTCCATGGAATTCTCTAGGCAAGAATACTGGAGTGGATTGCCATGCCCTCCTCCAGGGGATCTTCCCAACCCAGGAATTGAACCCAGGTCTCCCGCATTGCTGGTGGATTCTTTACCATTTGAGCCACCAGGGAAGCCCATGAATACTGGAGTGGGTAGCCTGTCTCTTCTCCAGGGGATCTTCCTGACTCAGGAATGGAGCCAGGATCTCCTGCACGAATTTACCAGTTGAACTCCCAGGTGTTCCCTAAGAGAGGTGCTGGAGTTGCAAGTCTCATCACTCTTCACTACCTCCGGTATCTTTCTTTGCTCTCCCCTGACCCTTTGGCCATGCTTCTGTTGCCCTGCAACACAAATCCTCATCCTTCTCCCTCACATTCCTGCTGTCATCTAGTCCTCAACCTCTGGTGTCTGCACACGACGGGGGAGACAGGGAATGTTCCTGATTGAGTCTTGGGACTACAGGAGATGTGTCTGTGTAGCTGGTACCCCCAGATTGGTACTGTGATTCCATCATACTTTTTAAATGTGCTGCGTTGCTCAGCTGGGTCCAGCTCTTTGCAATCCCATGTTCTGTATCCTGCCAGGCTCCTCTGTTCATGGGATTTCCCAGGCAAGAATACTGGAGTGGGTTGCCATTCCCTAGTCATAATGCAAAATGGAACAATGAGTTATTTGTTTACTGTTTATTGCACATGTTAGGGTACTTTATGATATAAGCACAACTTTGCCATATCATCTGAAGGCTTAATTGCCATTTATAGCCCAATTTGTTTGGCAGGGATGATGTAAGAGGTGATTAAGTCTCAGAGAAGCACTTGACCGAAATGATCTTTGAGGCTCTTTCCAACCTGAAGATGTTGTGATTGTGTGGGAATACACATGTGCTCTAAATTCTAAATGAGAGATTTCAAAATGAGCCTTTAGAACCTGTAAGTGACTAAGAGAGAGACAGCATGTGATGTGGCAAATTCTCATTCCTTCAACGTCTCTTCCTTCTCAAGTTTTCACTGAAACATTGCTCTCTAATTTTTTTCTACTTTCTCTGTATATTCACACAGCATCCTTCCTTAATCCCAAATTGCTGCTTTTTGATTACAAGAAGTTTTGAATCTTTGTTGGCTGTTTCACTAAGTGAAATAAATACATCCCCAGTAGGGTAGAATATACTTCTGAATGAATGACCAGGGACTATTTCATTAATTTGGCTTTGCAATCATGTACATTAACATGTTTGACTGATGCTTTTCCTCTAATAAAATGAGAAGTGGTTGTTAATTTTTTATCACTCCCCTAAATAAACTGTGTCATTCCTCATGGATGTATAACCAGAATGAATCTCAAACAGAAATCATTACTGATATGTAAAGAGGATTATGTGAGTTACTTGCAGCATTTTATCCAGAGATACATTTTCCTGAAGATACTTTACATTTGTAATTCAGTCACTTTCATGCTTTCTACAACATATTTTGATTCTTAAAAATATTGGTATATGACTTGGGCATGATACTGGATAGAATCAGACTTGGAGAGGTCATTAAAATCACCTTTTGCTTCCTTTCAGGCAATTAAGAATTCATTTTGAAACTTCATCTATTCAAGGTTAGGAACTTCACCATCTCTTCTGGCAAGCCATTTAAATATTTAACGACATTTTATGTAAGGATTTCTTTTCTCACAAATAATATAGATGAAACGCCTTTGGTCATTTTATGTTCTTTCAAACCTTAAGGCAAAGGTAAGTTGCTGCTGCTGCAGCTGCTAAGTCACTTCAGTCGTGTCTGACTCTGTGTGACCCCAGAGATGCAGCCCACCAGGCTCCCCATCCCTGGGATTCTCCAGGCAAGAACACTGGAGTGGGTTGCCATTTCCTTCTCCAATGCATGCAAGTGAAGAGTGAAAGTGAAGTCGCTCAGTCGTGTCCGACCCTCAGCGACCCCATGGACTGAAGCCTACCAGGCTCCTCCATCCATGGGATTTGCCAGGCAAGAGTACTGGAGTGGATTGCCATTGCCTTCTCCAAAAGGTAAGTGGTTGGTTACAATTTCTATAAAATCATGAGTTTATAGTAAAATCATGTATTTGAAATCCTAAGCCTTTTATTAAAGCCATCAAACAGTTTGTCTTATTCATTTTAAAAATCAGTTTCTTTAAATTGATCCTTTATCATGTTAATTTTGAAGCACTTTCTTTTTAAAATGTATTTATTGTTATTATTTATTTGGCTACATTGAATCTTTGTTGCTGTGTGTGGGATTTCCCTGATTGCAGCGAGTGAGGAACTGCTCTATGTAGTGGTGTGTGGCCTTCGTGTTGCCGATTGTGGCTTCTCTTTTTGCAGAGCACAGGCTCTGGGGGTGTGAGCTTCAGTACACTGGCTTAATCGCTCCGCGGCCTGTGGAATCTTCCTAGACCAGGGATGGGACTCCTGTCCCCTGCATTGGCAGGTGTATTCTTAACCACTAGACCACCAGGGAAGTCCATGTCAAATTTTATTGTTAGGCTCATATTTATAAATTGTTGTTGTTCAGTCAACTAAGTCATGTCCAACTCTTTATAACCCCATGGACTGCAGCACATCAGGCTTCCCTATTCTTCACTGTCTCCCAGCCTTTGCTCAAACTCATGTTTATTGACTTAGTGATGCCATTAAAGAAAGCTGAGTGCCAAAGAACTGATGCTTTTGAACTGTGGTTTGGAGAAAACTCTTGAGAGTCCCTTGGATGGCAAGGAGATCAAGCCAGTCCATCCTAAAGGAAATCAGTCCTGAATATTCATTGGAAGGACTGATGCTAAAGCTGAAACTCCAATACTTTGGCCACCTGATGGGAAGAGCTGACTCATTGGAAAAGACCCTGATGCTGGGAAAGACTGAAGACAGAAGGAGAACAACAGAGGATGATGGTTGGATGGCATCACCAACTTGATGGACATGAGTTTGAGTAAACTCTGGGAGTTGATGATGGACAGGGAGGCCTGGTGTGCTGCAGCCCGTGGGGTTGCAAAGAGTCGGACAATATCGAGTGACTGAACTGAACTGATGCCATTAAACCATCTCATCCTCTGCTGCCCTCTTCTGCTTTTGTCTTCAATCTTTCCCAGCATCAAGATCTTTCCCAATGAGTCGGCTCTTGGCATCAGGTGGCCAAAGTATTGGAGCTTCACCTTTAGCATCAGTCTTTCCAATGCATATTCAGGGTTGATTTCCTTTAGGATTTCTTATAAATATTTATAAAATATTTGAACAGATACTGTCCAAAGATATGAATGTAAAATTTTGATAGAATTCACTTTTACAAGAGTCTTGTGGAAGGGAATATCTGTGGGACTAGATAGAAGGACTATGAATTGTTTTATTAAAAGGAGGAGGAGGGACATCCCTTGGCAGTCCAGTGGTTAGGAATCTGCCTATCAGTGCAGGAGACACCGATTCAATCCCTGGTCTGGGAAGATTCCACATGCTGGGGAATAACTATGCCCTCAAGCTTCACTGAACTGAAGTCCACATGCCTGGAGCCCATGAACCACAAGAAAAACTACTGCCCTGAGAAGCCTGCCCACCACACCCTCACAGCAACCAGAGAGAGAAGTCTAGAGTAATTGGATAGGAGGGGCTAAAGTTAAGCTGCCCCCTCCCCGCTGAAAAAAGATCCAGATCATCATTGCTCACAATCAGAAGTGAATTTCACACAAAATTGAAGGGGGTTTTGACCCTTGTGAGTAGAGGAGTGTGTGGAGGCGGAAGGCAAATCTGCAAGAAGTAGATGAGTGAATGGTCCATTCCAGTCGATGCAGGAATGGAAAGACTGGCTGAAACGGATGATCTCAAGTATCTCTGTAATGAGCTGAATTTATGGCGGAGTGCAAGGCCAAGGGCATTGATTAGTAAATAACAAGGAGAGTGTGGCCATGTCCCTATCATGGGCTTGCAATCAGTCAGAGGTTGGTCTCCTGGGAGATTGTTAGGGAGGGAAACACTGCCATGGCCAGATGCTGATGCACTGGGGGGCTCATTAATGGCTGTGGGATCAGGTATCTAATTTCTGTGCATGTAGAACTTCTGTTTATTACGGAAGCAGGGAGAAATGACTGAGAGACCCTGTAACTCTCCTTTGCAGTCTGGTTTCTAAAAGACAGCAAATGTTGGAGTGGAACTTAATTTAACCGCAAATATTTGGAAGCGCTAATGAGATCATATATTATTCTGACATGGAAGATATTGATGAACACAGTGTCTAGTGTAAGTAGTCTCTTACATATGGAATGTATTGACAGAGATGTGTGTTAAAATCTATGAATAAAGTCATAGCCATAGATTCATATATTAGAGTGATGGGTAGGGAGTAAGGTCTGCACTGTGCTTAGTTGCTCAGTCATGTCTGACTCTTTGTGGCCCTGTGGACTGTAGCCCACTAGGCTCCTTTGCCCATGGGGATTCTCCAGGAGAGAATACTGGAGTGGGTTGCCATGCCCCTCTCTAGGGGATATTTCCAACCCAGGTATCAAACCCAGGTCTCCCGCATTTCAGGCAGATGCTTTGCTGTCTGAACCACTCAGAGAAGACATTATGCAGTGTAACAAATGCAATAATGTAGAATAACTCATAATGTAACAAATACTGTTGAATAAGTCATACTGTAACAAATGCAATAAAGCAGAACTGAAGATACTCTGATGACCTTGGTAGTTTTGATGAAGATGATACCCTTGGTGGAACTGACCTGTTTGCAGGCAGGCTTAAGCCATATTCTCACTGATCAGGAGACGTAGGCGAGTCCCTGTTGCTGTTGCTCAGTTGCTCAGTCATGTCCGACTCTTTGAGACCCCATGGCCTGCAGCACGCCAGGCTTCCCTGTCATCCACTATCTCTCAGAGTTTGCTCAAATTCGTGTCCACTGTGTTGGTGATGCTATTCAACCATCTCATCCTCTGCCATCTTCTTCTCCTTTTGTCTTCAGTCTTTCCCACCATCAGGGTCTTTTCCAAGGAGTCTTTATGTGTCATATAAAAGCTGATCTAGTCAGATCAATGCATAGTGCATAAAAATGAACTTTAAGTCTGATGTATAAAGGTCAGGATCTTCCAGGATTGATACAGGATGCTTTGGGCTGGCACACTGGGATGACCTGGAGGGATGATATGGGGAGGGAGGTGGGTGGAGGGTTCAGGATGAGGAACACATGTACGCCCGTGGCGGATTCATGTTGATGTGTGGCAGAACCAATATAATATTGTAAAGTACAGGGATCAAGACCATTCTCATGGAAAAGAAATGCAAAAAGCAAAATGGCTGTCTGGGTAAGCCTTACAAATAGCTGTGAAAAGAAGAGAAGTGAAAAGCCAAGGAAAATAGGAAAAATATAAGCATGTGAATGCAGAGTTCCAAAGAATAGCAAGAAGAGATAAGAAAGACTTCTTCACTGATCAATGCAAAGAAATAGAGGAAAACAACAGAATGGGAAAGACTAGAGATCTCTTCAAGAAAATTAGAGACACCAAGGGAATATTTCATGCAAAGATAGGCTCGATAAAGGACAGAGATGGTATGGACCTAACAGAAGCAGAAGATATTAAGAAGAGATGGCAAGAATACCCAGAAGAACTGTACAAAAAGGATTTTCACAACCCAGATAATCATGATGGTGTGATCACTCATCTAGAGCCAGACATCTTGGAATGTGAAGTCAAGTGGGCCTTAGAAAGCATCACTATGAACAAAGCTAGTGGAGGTGATGGAATTCCAGTTGAGCTGTTTCAAATCCTGAAAGATGATGCTGTGAAAGTGCTGCACTCAATATGCCAGCAAAGTTGGACAACTCAGCAGTGGCCACAGGACTGGAAAAGATCAGTTTTCATTCCAATCCCAAAGAAAGGCAATGCCAAAGAATGCTCAAACTACGGCACAATTGCACTCATCTCACATGCTAGTAAAGTAATGCTCAAAATTCTCCAAGTCAGGCTTCAGCAATACATGAACCATGAACTCCCTAATGTGCAAGATGGTTTTAGAAAAGGCAGAGGAACCAGAGATCAAATTGCCAGCATCCGCTGGATCATGGGAAAAGCAAGAGAGTTCCAGAAAAACATCTATTTCTGCTTTATTGACTATGCCAAAGCCTTTGACTGTGTGGATCACAATAAACTGTGGACAATTCTGAAAGAGATGGGAATACCAGACCACCTAACCCGCCTCTTGAGAAATGTGTATGCAGGTCAGGAAGCAACAGTTAGAACTGGACATGGAAAAACAGACTGGTTCCAAATAGGAAAAGGAGTACATCAAGGCAGTATACTGTCACCCTGCTTATTAACTTCTATGCAGAGTACATCATGAGAAACGCTGGACTGGAAGAAACACAAGCTGGACTCAAGATTGCCAGGAGAAATATCAATAACCTCAGATATGCAGATGACACCACCCTTATGGCAGAAAGTGAAGAGGAACTAAAAAGCCTCTTGATAAAAGTGAAAGTGGAGAGTGAAAAAGTTGGCTTAAAGCTCAACATTCAGAAAACAAAGATCATGGTATCTGGTCCTATCACTTCATGGGAAATAGATGGGGAAACAATGGAAACAGTGTCAGACTTTATTTTTTCAGGCTCCAAAATCACTGCAGATTGTGATTGCAGCCATGAAATTAGAAGATGCTTACTCCTTGGAAGAAAAGTTATGATCAACCTAGATAGCATATTCAAAAGCAGAGACATTACTTTGCCGACGAAGGTCCGTCTAGTCAAGGCTATGGTTTTTCCAGTGGTCATGTATGGATATGAGAGTTGGACTGTGAAGGCTGAGCGCCAAAAAATTGATGCTTTTGAACTGTGGTGTTGGAGAAGACTCTTGAGAGTCCCTTGGACTGCAAGGACATCCAACCAGTCCATTCTAAAGGAGATCAGTCCTGGGATTTCTTTGGAAGGAATGATGCTAAAGCTGGAACTCCTGTACTTTGGCCACCTCATGCGAAGAGTTGACTCATTGGGAAAGACTTTGATGCTGGGAGGGATTGGGGGCAGGAGGAGAAGGGGACGACAGAGGATGAGATGGCTGGATGGCATCACTGACTCAGTGGACGTGAGTCTGAGTGAACTCTGGGAGATGGTGATGGACAGGGAGGCTTTGCGTGCTGCTATTCATGGGGTTGCAAAGAGTCAGACACGACTGAGCGACTGAACTGAACTGAACTGAACTGAATTAGCCTCCACTTGAAATAAATAAATTTTAAAAAAAGATGCAAAAAAAAGTCAGGATCTGCCAATATATGAATTCTCAAACCTGACAAAACTAGATTCCCCAAGATCTATTGTGATCATAGAAATAAACTCTTGAGTACTTTCTATACCTTGGGAGTCTTTGTGTGAACTAGTAAGTATTTTCCTCATTGTTATCAAAATTAGTATTTGGCATTTTGCTAAATTTTCCCTTTCTGTTGGATATTTGCATACCAGCAGGCATATTATGAGGGGCAAGTGATGACTTAGCAATGTTTTCCCATAAGACGGGAGCACCTACATTAAAGGCTATTTGAAGATGAAGTATCTACTAAGTTGTCTAGTGTGTCTTTCTACCAGAGAAGTCAAGATGGGGTGGGAGGTGCCAGTAACAGTGGCCAGATTACTACCCAAAATTGGAGCCTGCATGTGTCTCTAACTTCCTGCAAGATGGAGCTTGGACGTACTCAGTGATGTATTTTTGTTCTGTGCCCATTGTCACGTGTCCTTTCCAACTGGATGAAAATGTGTTCCCCTGGGAACAACTGAAAGTCTAATCAATAAGGATTAGCAGTTATCTCCCACAACAATTACTCTAGACACAGATGCATCCAGGTGTGGGACAGTTGCTCAGAAATGTCAATAAAGACAGAGACCGTTTCTATCCTACCAGTTCTCCATGGGTGCACACATGCTCAGTTACTTCAGCCATGTCCAACTCTTTGCAGCTCCATGGACTGTAGCCTGCCAGGCTCCTCTGTCCATGCGATTCTCCAGGCAAGAATACTGGAGTGGCTTGTCATGCCCTACTCCAGGGGAGGTTCCCTACTCAGAGGTCAAACCCAAGTCTCCTGCATTGCAGGTGGACTCTTTATTGCTGAGCCACTGGGCAAGCTCTCTACTTCTCCATCTTCAGTCAATGGACTTTTAACTTAGTGCTGCCTGCCGTCCTATAGATGTATTCTAGGCCTCAAGATGGGACTTGAGGATAGGAGAGGGCAGGCAGGAAGAGAAACCCTTCTGTGGCTCTCTCTTCTCACATCAGTGAAAAACATTATTTCAAAAAGGCATCCTTTTTCACTCTGTGATTAGAACGTTGTGACCTGGCCATGTGTTTCTGAAAACTGCATGAGAATCTGGAAGATGGAATACATAAACAAAGGAAACAAGACAGTCATGGCTGACCTAACCAATTGCACTGGGGTCTAATTATGTATAGCTATAGATCTGCAGGCCTGCTGGGCTGTTTGTCAAAGCAGCTTGCACTCTCCTACAGGTGTGAACTGGGTCACTTGTGCTATTTCTTACAGTTGCGGTGTGCCACTCACTCAGTCCCTTTGTTGGCTTAGCCTGCCATTACTAGCATGAAGAACTGATGCTTTTGAATTTTGGTGCTGGAGAAGACTCTTAAGAATCCCTTGGACAGCAAGGAGATCAAACCTGTCAATCGTAAGGGAAATCAACCCTGAATATTCACTGGAAGGGTACTTTGTCCACTTGATCCAATGAGCTGATTCACAGGAAAAGACCCTGATGCTGAAAAAGATTGTGGGCAGGAGGAGAAAGGAGTGACAGAGGATGAGTTGGTTGGATAGCATCACCAACCCAACGGACATGAGTTTGAGCAAACCGTAGGAGATAGTGAAGGACAGGGAAGCCTGGTGTGCTGCAGTCCATGGGGTCGCAAAGGGTTGGACATGACTGAGCAACTGAACAAACAACAAATAATCTGGGTGGCTTAAACAACAAAAATTTGTTTTCTCATACATCTGGAGGGTGGAAGTCTGAGATCAGGGTACTAGCATGGACGACTCTCTTTTTAATATGGAGACAACCACCTTCTTGGTGTGTTCTCATGTGGCCTCTGCTCAGAGCCTGCTCATGGAAAGAAAAACTGAGCAAGCCCTTTGGTGTCTCTTCCCAGAAGGGCTCTAATCCCCTTTGTAAGGATTACACCCTCAAGGTCTCACCTAATCCTCATTACTTGCCAAATGCTCCATTTCAAATGTCCTCACTTGAAATTGTTGTTCAATTGCTCAGTTGTGTCTGACTCCCTTGAACCCATGGACTGCAGCACGCCAGGCTTCCCTTTTCTTCAACATCTCCCAGGACTTGCTCAAACTCATGCGCATTGACATGCCATCCAACTATCTCATCCTCTGTCATCCCCTCCTCCTCCTGCCTTCAATCTTTCCCAGCATCAGGGTCTTTTCTAATGAGTCTACTCTTCACATCAAGAGGTCACGGCATTGGAGCTTCAGCTTCAGCATCAGTCCTTCCAGTGAATATTCAGGGTTGATTTCCTTTAGGATTGACTGTTTGGATCTCCTTGCAGTCCAAGACTCTCTCAAGAGTCTTCTCCAACACCACAGTTCAGAAGCATCAATTTTTCTTCACTCAGCCTTCTTTATGGTCCAGCTCTCACATCCATACATGACTACTGGAAAAACTATAGCTTTGACTAGATGGAATTTTGTCAGCAAAGTAATGGCTCTGCTTTTTAATATGCTATCTAGGTTGGTCATAGCTTTTCTTCCAAGAAGCAAGGATCTTTTAATTTCATGGCTGCAGTCACTATCTGCAGTGATTTTGAAGCCCAAGAAAATAAAGTCTGTCACTGTTTCCATTGTTTCCCCATCTATTTGCCATGAAGTGATGCGACTGAATGCCATAATCTTTCATTTTTAATTGTTGAGTTTTAAGGTAGCTTTTCCACTCTCCTCTTTCCCTTTCATCAAGAGGTTCTTTAGTTCTTCTTCGCTTTCTGCCATGAGGGTGGTGTCATCTGCATATCTAAAGTTATTGATATTTCTCCTGGCAATCTTGATTGCAGCTGGTGCTTCATCCAGCCTGGCATTTTGCATGATGTACTCTACATATAAACTAAATAAGCAGGGTGACAATATACAGCCTTGATGTACTCCTTTTCCTACTTGGAACCAGTCCATTGTTCCATGTCTGGTTCTAACTATTGCTTCTTGACCTGTATACAAGTTTTTCAGGAGGCAGGTAAGGTGGACACATATTTCCATCTCTTTAAGAATCTTCCGCAGTTTGTGTGATCCACACTGTCAAAGGCTTTATTGTAGTCAACAAAACAGAAGTAGATGTTTTTCTGGAATTATCTTGCTTTTTCTAAGATGCAATGGATATTGGCAATTTGATCTCTTGTTCTTCTGCCTTTCTAAATCCAGATCGATCATCTGGAAGTTCATGGTTCATGTACTGTTGGAGCCTGGCTTGAAGAATTTTGAGCATTACTTTGCTAGTGGGTGAGATGAACACAATTGTGTGGTAGTTTGAGCACTCTTTGGCATTGCCTTTCTTTGGGATTGGAATGAAAACTGACCTTTTCAGTCCTGTGACCACTGCTGAGTTTTCCAAATTTGCTGGCATACTGATTGCAGCACTTTCACAGTACCATCTTTTAGGATTTGAAATAGATCAGCTGGAATTCCATCACCTCCATTAGCTTTGTTCGTAGTGATGCTTCCTAAGGCCCACTTAACTTCACATTCCAAGATGTCTGGCTCTAGGTGAGTGATCACACCATCATGATTATCTGGGTCATGAAAATCTTTTTGTACAGTTCTTCTGTGTATTCTTGACACTTCTTCTTAATATTTTCTTTTTCTATTAGGTCCATATCATTTCTGTCCTTTTACTGTGCCAATTTTTGCATGAAATATTCACTTGGTATCTCTGTCATCACTTAGGGGTTAGAAATGCCAAGCTAGAAAAGAGACAACACACCCTCTTCTTCCCCAACATCAGCTTTCTGCTGGATTCTGGATGTTCTGGAATGGACTAATGCTTAATGCAAGATTGTAATTCTGACCGGTACATGCATGCCATGTCACTTCAATTGTTCTGACTCTTTGTGGCCCCATAGACTGTAACCCATCAGTCTTCTCTGTTCCTGGTATTCTCCAGACAAGAACACTGAAGTGAGTTGCCATTTCCTTTTCCAGGAGATCTTTCCAACCTAGGGATCAAACCAGCATTTCTTAGTCTCCTGCATTGGCAGGCAAGTTCTTTACAACTAGCGCTACCTGGGAAGTTTCCATATATTCACAATGGAATATTGTATAAAGTGAAAGTTGCTCAATCCTGTCTGACTCTTTGTTACCCCATGGACTATACAGTCCATTGAGTTCTCCAGGCCAGAATACTGGAGTGGGTAGCATTTCCTCCTCCAGGGGATCTTCCCAACTCAGGGATCGAGCCCAGTTCTGCACTGCAGGTGGATTCTTTACCAACTAAGCCACAGGGAAGCTCAAGAATACTGGAGTAGATAGCTATCCCTTCTCCAGCAGATCTTCCAACCCAGGAATCGAACCGGAGTCACCAACTGAGCTATCAGGGAATATTGTGTTCAATTCAGTTCAGTTGCTCAGTCGTGTCCGACTCTTTGCGACCCCATTAATCGCAGTATACCAGACCTCCCTGTCCATCACCAACTCCTGGAGTTCACTCAAACTCACATCCATCAAGTTGGTGATGCCATTCTCTGTCGTCCCCTTCTCCTGCCCCCAATCCCTCCCAGCATCAAAGTCTTTTCCAATGAGTCAACTCTTCACATGGCCAAAGTATTGGAGTTTCAGCTTTAGCACCATTTCTTCCAAAGAACACCCAGGACTGATCTCCTTTAGAATGGACTGGTTGGATGTCCTTGCAGTCCAAGGGACTCTCAAGAGTCTTCTCCAACACCACAGTTCAAAAGTATCAATTCTTCAGTGCTCAGCTTTCTTCACAGTCCAACTCTCATATCCATACATGACCACTGGAAAAACCATAGCCTTGACTAGATGGACCTTTGTTGGCAAAGTAATGTCTCTCCTTTTCAACATGCTATCTAGGTTACTCATAACTTTCCTTCCAAGGAGTAAGTGTCTTTTAATTTCATGGCCACAGTCACCACCTGCAGTGATTCTGGAGCCTGAAAAAGTAAAGTCTGACACTGTTTCCACTCTTTCCCCATCTATTTCCCATGAAGTGATGGGACCAGATGCCATGATTTTTGTTTTCTGAATCTTGAGCTTTAAGCCAACTTTTTCACTCTCCTCTTTCACTTTTATCAAGAGGCTTTTTAGTTCCTCTTCACTTTCTGCCATAAGGGTGGTGTCATCTGCATATCTGAGGTTATTGATATTTCTCCCGGCAATCTTGATTCCAGCTTGTGTTTCTTCAGTCCAGCGTTTCTCATGATGTACTCTGCATAGAAGTTAAATAAGCAGGGTGACAATATACAGCCTTGATGTACTCCTTTTCCTATTTGGAACCAGTCTGTTTTTCCATGTCCAGTTCTAACTATTGCTTCCTGACCTGCATATAGGTTTCTCAAGAGGCAGGTCAGGTGGTCTGGTATTCCCATCTCTTTCAGAATTTTCCACAGTTTACTGTGATCTACACAGTCAAAGGCTTTGGCATAATCAGTAAAGCAGAAATAGATGTTTTTCTGGAACTCTCTTGCTTTTTCCATGATCCAGCGGATGCTGGCAATTTGATCTCTGGTTCCTCTGCCTTTTCTAAAACTAGCTTGAACATCGGGAAGTTCATGGTTCCAGTATTGCTGAAGTACTCAATCATAAAAAGAATGAGGTAATACCATTTGTAACAACATGGATGGACCTCAGAAATTGTCATACTAAGTGAAGTGTGTCAGGCAGAGAAAGATAATTATCATATGATATCACACATGGAATCTAAAATATGGTACAAATGAACTTATATGTAAGAGATGTGGGTTTGATCCCTGGGTCAGGAAGATCTGCTGAAAGAGGAAATGGCAACTCACTCCAGTATTCTTGCCTGGAGAATCCTATGGACAGAGGAGTCTGGTGGGCTACAGTTCATAGGGTCACAGAGAGGTGGACATGACTGAAACCACTTAGCAGCCTCAGTATACCACATCTCTTTTCTCCATCCATCTACTGCTTGGCTATTGTAAATAGTGCTGTTATGAACATTGGGGTGTATGTATGTTTCTGAATTAAAGTTTTCATCTTTTCCAAATACATGTCCAGAAGTGGGATTGCTGAATCATGTAGTAACTCTACTTTTAGTTTTTTAAGGAATCTTTGTTCTGTTTTCCATAATGACTGAGCCACAATTTGCATTCCCACCACCAGTGTAGGAGGCCGCCTGAATTTTCATCCTGAAACAGGGATATAAAAACCAGCCTCACTGAATAAATTCTATGAGACAGTGGAAGGGACAAAAATAGAGTTACCTTTTATGAGGCAAACTTGTTCATCTTAGCTGTTAATAGAATTCTATTTTGCTCCCCAATCCATTTTTAAGGCAAAGAATATAACTCGTCAGAATAATGGTTTGATAGAGTGGTCATACCAGGACATGATCTCTAGATTTGAGAATTTTCACAGGTGGTTTTCTCTGGGGAAATCTGGAATTAAAGCGTTTCAAGTAGCTGTAATACCCACGGTGACCGCCTGGTGGCAGCCATCTACGAAAGCTGCACCAACTTGCCGTCTGTCTGCAAACCCTGGGCTTCTGTGTGAATAGCATTTTTCGTCTCAATACCTCTAGTGCAGCGCCTATTGCTTTTGGTGGAAGTTCTATTTTCCCTGATAATGTTTGCTTTGTAGTGGCGTCTTCTTTATCTCTGTGAGGCCAACTTCTGTGATGCTTTCTGAATATCATATACTCTGGTTCTGTTTATCTTCATGCAGTTTGGAGAAAATTTAGCAATTGGAAATCTCTAATGGCTTGGAGGACTTTCTTTTGTCTTCTTGTTTAATTCAAATGCAGGTGAGAAAAATGAGAATGAAAAGCCGCTCTTCCTTTTCCCTGGAAAAGTTTCCTCAAAGAGGCAGACTTCCTAAAACTCCTTACCACACAGAGAGATTTTCTGCTTCCCTAGAGGTTTCATTATTCATGTTTGCACATGTCATTAGCAGGGTGAGTTTTCTTTATATTTGTACCAGATGGTGTTTTTTTTTTTTTTTAGAAGAGGTGTAGAAATTTCCTTCATTATAATGTATCAAAAACGAATCTTTCCTAATTAACTCACTTCTTTAACAAGAAGATTGCATTTACAGGGATCCAGTAGCCAAGTGAGTCTTTGGTACCCAGAAAAAATATGATTTTGCAAACCAACTGCCTTTCTATGACTCTGTAGAAACGAGGGTCAGCTTTTGTTTGGATGGAGGTGGTGGTATGGGGGGTATAGGAAACCATGCCAGTCAGGTTTGAGTAAGCTGGTTTCTAAAATGGGCCAGAGCTTGTGGCTACACTAGCTGTGTGCCCTCATGGCTCAATAATTAGGTTTGCTGTGATTCTGAGCTGAAACCATTCATTCAGGCCACGAACTCTGCATATGTGGCAGGTACAGATGCTGAAGCTGAAACTCCAATACTTTGGCCCCCTGATGCGAAGAGCTGACTCATCGGAAAAGACCCTGCTGCTGGGAAAGATTGAGGACAGGAGGAGGAGGGGACAACAGAGGATGAGATGATTGGGTGGCATCACTGACTCAATGGACATGAGTCTGGGTAAGCTCCGGGAGTGGGTGATGGACAGGGAGGCCTGGCGTGCTGTGGTTCATGGGGTCGCAAAGAGTCAGACACGACTGAGCGACTGAACTGAACTGACAGAGCTGACTGACATAATGAGAATGGCTGGATGTGGTCTCTGGAGCTCACAGTGCCAACAGTCAGTGGATGGAACAAGCAGGACTTCTAACGAAACACCTCAAAGAAGTGAATGTATATTCACAGACTGAGGTTAGTGCTCAGAAGGAAAAGAAAGTGTTGTAGAAATGAAAGAAACAACTAACAGAGCAGGCTCCAGGCTGGAAGTTCAGGCGAGGACTCCTTAAGAAGGTGCCTGTGCTTGTGTGCTCAGCCGTGTCAGTCCTGTCTGACTCTTGCAGCCCTATAGACTGGAGCCCGCCAGGCACCTCTGCCCATGGGGATTCTCCAGGCAAGAATACCGGAGTGGGTTGCCATGCCCTCCTCCAGGGGATCTTCCCAGCCCAGGGATCGAAACACCAGTCTCCTGCATCTCCTGCATGGCAGGTGGATTCTTTAACACTGAGCCCCTGGGGAGGCCTTCAGTGAAATTTAGAAGGTAGTCGGCAAAGGCCAGGGAAAGGGCAGTGGAGCAGAGAGAAGACAGTAAGGGGAGATAGAATGGACATTGCAGATGCTTGAGGTAGGGGTGAGTATGATGTGTCTGAGCAGTGGAAGGGAGGTTCTGGAGGTTGGAGCACGGAGTGAGAGGGTTGTGAAATAAGCCTGGAGGGGAAAGTGTGCGCTAACCCTGAGACCCACAGCAGGAGTGGAGGAGCTGCTGGTGATAGTGATGGACTTGGTGTGTGTTCAGTCAGTTCAGTTGCTCAGTTGTGTCCAGTTCTTTGCAACCCCATGGACTGCAGCACACCAGGCCTCCCTGTCCATTACCAACTCCAAGAGTTTACCCAAACTGATATCCATTGAGTTGGTGATGCCATCCAATCATCTCATCCTCTGTCATCCCCTTCTCCACCCACCTTCAATCTTTCAAATGAGGGGTCTCTTCAAATGAGTCAACTCTTTGCATCCCAGCATCAGAGTCTTTTCCAGTGAGTCAGTTCTTTGCATCAAGTGGCCTAAGTATTGGAGTTTTCAGCTTCAGCATCAGTCCTTCCAATGAACACCAAGGACTGAACTCCTTTAGGATGGACTGGCTGTATCTCCTTGCAGTCCAAGGGACTCTCCAGGGTATCCTCCAACACCACAGTTCCAAAGCATCAATTCTTCGGCGCTCAGCTTTCTTTATAGTCCAACTCTCACATCCATACATGACTACTGGTAAAACCATAGACTTGACTAAGTGGATCTTTGTTAGCAAAGTAATGTCTCTGCTTTTTAATGTGCTGTCTAGGCTGGTCATAACTTTGTGGTGTGTGTAGACACAAAAATAGCCCTCTGGCTGCAGCAGTGGAGCGTGGAACTCTGAAAGAGGAGAAGTTTAGCTGTGTTAATTCTGACACAAGAAAAGGGAGTGTGGGCCAGAGCAGAGAGGGCCAGCAGGCGAGTACTGGATTCAGATGGGTGGGATCTGAGTGGGGCTGAATGTTGAGGCGAACTCAATGGGGAGGAGATATTCAGGAAGAGGAAAGTCATAGGTCCTTCTGAGCTGAGTCCTGAATGTTTGGTAGTTTTTTCAGTGAATGAAGGAACAGAGATTGAAGACAGACTGAAGGGTGAAACATGTCTCAGATGTCCATATAATAGGAACAGAGAGACTGGAATCTCCCCAGAGGGTGCAATGGAAACGGAGACAAAAGAATTTAGCACATGAATAAATCATACAGTGTAGCTCTTCAGAAAAGATGTCTTGCACACAATGGTTATTTTTCTTCCCTGCCCTGCTTTCTGTCTTTTCTCATCCCTTCCTTCCTTCCTTTTTCCTCCCCTTTTTCTCTTTGCACAATTTTGTCTAAACTTGCTCAAGTTTAATTGCAGAAAGTCTGAAAAATTTCTACCTTATGGTTCATTATGATCTTTTGCAGAATTTTGGGGAAAGGGTTTGTACATATTTTAGTATAATTCAGTAATTTTTCTTAAAGACAAGCTCCCTGGCCCTCCTGGGGATTTGCCACATTTTTAAAGCATTTTTATTTTAATGCCTTTTTCATTTGGCATTTTTGCATTTTACTGCATCTTTTAACTCTAAGTATAATTTGGGGCAAATTAACCTTTCTTTGCTTGTTTCTTAATTTGAAAAATAGGTTAATAATCTGATGATATAACAATTGTGCCTTTCTAAGTGTTGTTTTGAGGACTAAATAAGTTAAAAATTTGTAAAGTGCATTGTAAGCATGCCATAAATGTTACCTATAATTATGAGCTATTATTATGGGGTGGGGAAGGAAAACAGACTGGGGGACCCAGAGAACCAAAGCAGTGGAAATTTTAAGTATGTTTAAGATTCCCAGGAGGTGAGTCACTTTGCATCAACACAAAGGAAGCTTTTCTGTAGTGAGTGGAGAGGAGGGTATGAGTGTTCATGTCTGTATGGCAAGGTGGAGGAATAAACGTGTTTTGGGAGTTCCCTGGTGGCCCCGTGGTTAGGGTTCTGGGCTTTCATTGCCCTGGCGCAGGTTCAATCCCTGGTCAGGGAACTGAGACCCCACAGTGTTTGGGATCCACATGTACACACTGCTGTATTTAAAATGGATGACCAACAAGGTCTTATTGGGTAGCAAAGGGAACTTTGCTCAGTGTTATGTGGCAGGCTGGATGGGAGGAGAATTTGCAGGAGAATGGATACATGTACATGTATGGCTGAGTCCATTGGCTGTTCACCGAAACTATCTCAGCCTTGTTCATTAATTGGCTACACTGTCGTTGTTCAGTTGCTAAGTTATGTTTGATTCTTTGCAACCCTGTGATCTGCAGTACGCCAGGCTTCCCTGTCCTTCACTATCTCCAGGGTTTGCTCAAACTCATGTCCATTGAGTCGGTGATTCCATCCAACCATCTCATCCTCTGTTGTCTCCTTCTCCTCCTGCCTTTAATCTTTCCAAGCATCAGGGACTTTTCCACTGAGTCTTGGCTTTACCTCAATACAAAATAAAAAGTTAAAAAGTAGTGCTGCAATGAAAAAAAAAGAGTAAACATGTTTACACCCCTTTGTGTTTCTTTTGATGGGCCTTTTCTTAGTGATACGAGGAATGTGGCTATAGCTTAATAATAACAGTACTGAGAACGAAGGCTGAGTGCTTTCACTGTGCCTACAAGGTGGAAGGGGCCCTCACTAGTACATGCTGCATCTTGATGAACCCCATAAGAGCTCTAAGAGGTCGAGTTTATTCTTATGTTTATCTTAGCCATGAGAAAACGGAGATTGTATACCATACTCAAGGTTACATTGATCATTAAGTGTCAAATCTGGGTTTGAATCCAGATGTTCTAGCTTTAGAGCCAAACATATATGAACAACCTCCATTTTCCCAGTTACACTTTAACTAAGATTTTCTCAAATGTCCAAAAGTTTGTGTTTTCTTTAAGAAGAAAACAATCAGGCACGCTTTTCTTTCTTTAGTTTAAAAGAGGAGAGTTTAATCAGAGAAGATACATGTTGCTTGGAAAGATCTTTAACAGCACATCTAATCCTGAGTTTCCATAATTCTATAAATAAAGAAATGAGTTCAAAGAAGTCGATAACAATAGCAATGAGAAATGTATGTTTGTACAATCAAATCACTGTCTGATGGTTGGTCACAAAGAATGAGAAAGACACTTAAATGAAAGGACAGAACAGATTTCACCTTCCATACGCTGACATTTATTTTTTCACTCAACACAAGCGTATCAAGTACGTCCTATGATCCAGGCACTGTACTGTGTTATCATATCAGAATCCCTGTCTTCAAGATGTTTGTGGCTCCGTGGAAAAGGAATGGAGGGGAAAGACTTTTAAGTACACAGGTAACAGATTTTTAACAGGGATGTATAAATATATTATGGGAATGGAGAGAATCTGTTTGTAGTGAACACTGCTTAAGATAAAAATATGAGTCAACAGTGGTGAGCAGTATGAGAAACTATAGATGGATTTAGGGAGGCAAACACATTATAAGTAGCAAAAATAGAGGAACCAGCCTCTGGCTGAGAATGGAGAGAGAGACAATTTTAAGAGAAAAGGAAGAGAGGAGATGAGTAAGAGGCCTTACTACGTCGGATCAGAGTTCCATGTTGGCACTCTTTCCTGGATGTCTTAAGACACAATAGATGTGGACAAACCTAATCTAACACATAAAACCAAACCTAACACATAAAACCTAACATAAAACCAAGCCTAATGCATAAAAACTATAACCAAATCTAACACATAAAACCAAAGCAGAACTACAGACAAGAATAGGCAAGAGATAGAGACAAAGGGGCAGAAGATTGCATGTTGCTCACTACTATAGGCAGTGTGCACTTGACAGCTTCTACTTCCGTTTGGATTCTGCAGAGACAGTAACTTCTGTCCCTCTTATTTGTCCTTTTGTAACTGCAGCGCTCAACGGGGGAAGTGTTGGCAGCAGGTCCATAAATGGGCAATTGTGGTGGAGGTGGTTAAGAATGGAGCAGCCTCAGAGTAGTCGGCAAGAAAGAATACATTGGGTTGCCAAAAGTTACTGGGCTTCCCAGGTGGTGCAGTGGTAAAGAACCTGTCTACCAAGGCAGGAGACGCAAGAGACGGGCTTCAATCCCTGTCTCCAACCCGTCCATGCTGTTCCATCACTGTCTCCAGGGGGTCAGAAAGATCCCCCAGAGCAGGAAATGGCAAACCATTCCAGTATTCTTGCCTGGAGAATTCCAAGGACAGAGAAGCCTGGTGGGCTACAGTCCATGGGGTCACAAAGAGTCAGACACGACTGAGCACCCAAGCATCACATCACAAAATGTTCACGTTTTCCATAAAACCTGAGCTTTCGGACCAACTCAGTAAATATATCTTAGGCTCAGAAAGGAAAACAGAAGCGTAAACGCTAACACTTTTTCTCTGAGTTTTTCTTTATTTACTCTCCTCCTTTGGGCTCTGTGAGTATGTTGTATCTCCAGTAAAAGTCAAGACTTTTTCATTCATCAATACTTCTAAAAATGGGACCATTGATGAATAATAATTGGGTTTTCTGGCCCTGGCCTCATTTCTGAGATGAATCTTCTGAGTCAGTTCATTTGAGCTGTATGAAAGACACTTAGTGGATAATGAGACAACTTTCCTAATTAACTAAGCCTTAAAAACAAATTATCTCAGCCCACAGAGTGGGCCACCTTTGCTCTCATTCAAAGGACTGGCAGATGGTGGGGTTCTGGGAGGTTTGAAACTGGTTTCAAACAGAATGTTGATTGAGAGTAGAGGGTTAACTTCAATATGTCTCTCTCTGCACAGTTACGCAGCTAGCTATCTTCACTGGTCATTCAGAGAACTGTGAGCCCAGGGCAGCAGAAAGTGCTGTGTTGGAGGCTTGTCCCTCCATTATCTGGTTTATGGAGACTCTCTTGACCATTTGATGCAATCAATGTTCACAGTTTCTCCCCCTTTGCCCTAAGAGGAAATGAATATTTTCCTGTCACTTCCCAGGGCCCCCTGTCCATTTCCTCTTTTCCCCATGGGCCTTTGATGTTTTTCATTGTTGTCTGCTGTTGCTTTGTGAGACTCAGAAAGATCCTATGCAGAAAGCAAGGTCTGGTACTCTGGGTAGGATGATGTTTCCCCAATAATTTTTTTATAAAAGGCAAACACGTCTACTGACAATCCTTCTATTGTGTCTAATATCTCTTTGTTGATGCTGTTTAGTTGCTAAGACATGTCTGACTGTTTTGCAGCCCTGTAGACTGTAGCCCACCAGGGTCCTCTGTCCATGGCATTTCCCAGGTAAGGATACTGGGGTGGGTTGCAATTTTCTTCTCCAGGGGATCTTCCCAACCCAGGGATCAAACCCAGGTCTCTCGCATTGCAGGCGGATACTTTACCAGCTGAGCCACATCTCTTTAACATCCTATAAATAAGTTCCTAAACAGATTAAATAAGCCAGCCTGTTTTTCAGGCAGGCATTTGTAGATTTCAAAATAAATAAAATCAAATGGCTTTAATAGTCTTCTGGAAGAAATTTATTTTCTTTCCCTAGCACATGACTACGTGTACGGTAGACTTCATATGGAATAGCCACTTTGTAAGTAATTGGCTGCAGGGGCCAGTGTTATTGTTCCTTTTTGCATTGACATATAAGAAGGAAAGTGTAATAGAAGCTTCAAAGCTAGTCTAATGAGGGTGACCTAGTTGGGAGAAATGTTAAAACATCTCCAGTGTAAAACCTTTTAATTCTCACCAACGATAAGACGAATCATTTGGAGTCCCGAGTACTTCCAATTAGCTAGTGAGAGGCTCTGATTAAAAAATCAGGCCCAGTGCATGGCAGAGGGTGTTTTGGTTCTTTATTTTGATAAGTGGTTTTAAGTATTTATTATAATAATCCACAGCCTGCGGACTAATGGGCTGTAGTATGTCTTTTAACTGCGATAAAGCCTTGAGAAAATGGGGCCTCCTTGTAAGCACTTGCAGTTAAATCTTGGCTTGGAAGTAAAATGAGGCCACTTATTTGGATCACAATGATCATGTTTTCTGATTAATGAAGTGAAAAAATAGATTATTTTACCATATAGAAATTACAATACCCTGTACAGAAGACTACGTAAGAAAAGGCATTAATTGCTATTAATGGCCTTGATGTCTATCCTGAAGCACTGCATTTAATTGCTTTCTTCAGTTGCCTTATTCAATTATTTGGATTTCTTTTTCATTATGGAAGAACAACTCCCCCGGTTTTATGGCCTGGTCTTCTAACATCAGAACTGGAGTGAGATTTCCAAGGCCGCTGCCTCTGCTGTCTTCTTTCATCGCATCAGAATATTGTCCGCACGACTTCCCTGCTGGTCCAGTGGCTAAGACTTCAACTTCTAATGCAGGGGGTGTGGATTCAATTTCGGTCTGGGAACTAAGCACCCACATGCCTCATGGCCAAAGAACCCAGGAACATAAAAACAATATTGTAACAAATTCAATAAAGACTTTAAAAATGGTCCATATCAATAATAATTTTTTTTTTTTAAGAATCTTATCCAGAATGTATTCCTCTTTCATTCCTTTCTTTGCAGCTCACGACTGGCCAGCTGTTGAGGCTGCTGGAACAACATGCTGGTGTGTTCATGCATTTGCACTGTTTCTTTGCAGCTCACGACTGGCCAGCCGTTGAGGCTGCTGGAACAACATGCTGGTGTGTTCATGCATTTGCACTGGTCATGCTGTTTGCCATTGTCTCAGCCAGCTTTATTTAACCTGTTGCTCTGCCTCTGACTCAAGACAGCCTGTGGGTGCAAGCACTCCCGTGACAGGTGGTGGAGAACTCTCAGCGGATGCTAACAATCCAGTAAGACCCTCCTTAATGTGTAAATCCAAGCAGGATGGACATGCATGCAGATCTCTTGGCCTTGATGTGTTTGCCCAGGCCACACAAGAGCCATCGTCATCAATGTGATCAGCTCTTTGTTCAGGACAACAGGGATGTTAGACTATCTCTGCCTCTCAGAAGTTTGTCAGCTACTTGAGGCCATTCTGGATGCAAGTTTCTGAATGGTGTTCTGCCCTTCTTTTCAGCTATGAAGGTCCTTACCAGATGTTTTGAGTTCCCATAAATGACCCCTGGTTCTGCAAGCACTGAAGGGTGGTTTTATTACTAGGCTTTTGTGTAGTGTTGCTGGGAATAGTGATAGCCTCTTTAGCCACAACTCTTTGTTTTTCTTGTTGTTGTTTATGCTTTTAATAAGTTACCTAGGCTCTGCCAACAAAATTCTTTTCTAATGAATTTTTATTGAAGTATAGCTGTTTAATCATGTTGCGTGAGTTTCTACTGTACTGCAAGGTGAATCAGCTGTGCACATACATGTTGCCGTGTGGTTCCCTAAGTCCTTAAGTCACGTCCAACTCTTTGCAGTCCCACGGACTGCAGCACACCAGGCCTCCTATCCCTCACAGGGACATACACATAAATCCCCTTTTTTTAAATTTCTTTCCCATTTAGGTCATCACAGAGCACTGAGTTCTCTGTGCAATGCAGTAGGTTTTCGTTAGTTATCTGTTTTATACATAGTAGCATATATATGGGCTTCTCGGGAGGTGCTAGTGGTAATCTAATCCACCTGCTAATGCAGGAGATGCAAGAGACATAGGTTCGATTCATGGGTCAGCAAGACTCCCTGGAGAAGGGAATGGCAACCCACTCCAGTATTCTTGCCTGGGGAATCCCATGGACAGAAGAGCCTAGTGGGCTGCAGTTCACGGGGTTGCAAAGAGTTGGACATGACTTAGCAACTGAGCACTGCAGACACATCAATCCCAGCCTTCCAATCCACCCTACCCTCCTTTCCTTGCTCTGGTATCCATAGGTCTGTTTTCTGCATCGTACAGCTAGATCTTTGAATACAGACCACCCCCTTGGCTTCCAGTCCCTGCTATCCCCCAAGCTCTTTTTTGACTTGCACACCTTTGGGAACCACTCCTCTGCTTTTAGCTCCTTTGGCCGGCCACGGTCAGCTCTAAGGTATTCCTAACCCTTCATTCCTGAAGACCTCACCGAAGGGAATTTCAGTCACCTGTGGTCTCCAGAGGCTTCCTGGTGAGCCGTATCTATCCACACCTTCACTAAGATATTATTAGTTGTGCCTCTCAGACATGGATGGCTTTCCCTTGCTTCCTTGGCTGGATGTTGACCTGGTCCTGTAGCTACTCTAGGGTTCTAGAGAAATCTGATGTCAGGGATACTCTTAGTTCCTGGATAAGATTTCTTTCCCCAGGTTCCTCTGGCTCTCTCTTAGTAGCCAAAATCGCACCATGCACTGGCACAAACCATCTCTTTATGGTCTCGACCCTTGAAGCCCAGCCTGGCCAGCTGTCTTTTCCATCTGGGGCTCTTTGACTCTTCTGAGTTAAGACTTTCTAATCTGAAAATCTATCCAACTTACCTTCTAAAAACCCAGAGGAGATGATATAAGAAAGCCTTCAGAATTTATCCTTCTTCAAGACCCACACCCAGGATGTATTTTCTTCTGGTTGTTCTTTAGTTACCGAATTGCAATTCAGTTAAGTTACACGGTGGGCCTTGGATAGACAGACTTGCGAATAAAAATGTTACGTGTCCAAACAGATCTTTTAATGTCCCTTCAGCAAGGCTAGTATTGGGATCTTTTTCACTCAGTCGTGAGGATGGTTTGTACTGTTTTACTGGTAGTCCCTTACATTCTTCATCTTGGGACTCACTATCTACCTTTAGAACTTGGCTAACTGGACATGAGAGTGTAGAAAGGTGTTCTGAGAACAATTTCAGTGTGTTTGTGTTCGTGTGGATGTGGCTGGGGCATTGCCCACATCAACAAGAAGAAATTCTCAGAACATCAGCTCTTGTCCTACAATTCAAGTCAACTCTGACACTGTCTATCTGAACGTTCCACGTTGGATGGTATCATCAACTCAATGGACATGAGTTTGAGCAAACTCCTGGAGACAGTGAAGGCCAGGGAAGCTTGGCGTGCTGCAGATCATGGGGTCACAAAGAGTTGGATACGACTGAGCGACTGAACAACAACCTGCCTTTAGACACCATTTGTCACCTGTGCTTCTGACCACTAGCTATAGATTGGAGATTCCCATGAACCTCTCCTTGGGTCCAATTATTTGCTAGAGTGGCTCACACAATTCAGGGATGCATTTTACTTGGCAGATGATTGGTTTATTATGAAAGGCCATAACTCAGAAACAGCCAGATGAAACGGATGCATAGAGCAAGATACAGGGAAAGGGCACAGGACATCCATGTCTTTTTCAGAGCACCATCCTCCCAACACCTCCATGCAGTCTTTAATCCAGAAGCTCTGTCCTTCGGCATTTTTATAGGGACTTTATTATATAGGCACAACTGAACCTTGGTGATTGAACTCCATCTCTAGCTCCTCTCCCATTTTCTGAGGTGGTGTTGGTGAGAGGTGTTGCTGAAAGATCTCAGATCACAGGGATATGCCCCGTGTCCTTAGGTTACCTTGGGACTTTCCCAAAGTCACCTCATTAACATCACAAAAGACACCTTGATCACTGTCAATTCAGTTCAGTTCAGTCACTCAGTTGTGTCCGACTCTTTGGGACCCCATGGACTGCAGCATGCCAGGCCTCCCTGTCCACTCTCTGATCACTCTCAGCACTTGGGAAATTCCAGGGGTTTTAGGAGCTATGTGTCAGCAAAGGATGAAGCCTAAGTACATATTTCTTATCAGAAATCCCAGTATCACAGGATATGATTTCTGCCACAGAGCAAAGTCAAAGTGGAAGCTTTAGAATGGGGCTCTAATTAGTTGATCCCACCAGACACAGGATAAATACACATGTCCGAAGTAATTATCTATATCTATTAATATATCAGGCTTCCCAGGTTGCACTAGTGGTTAAGAACTGGACTGCCAACGCAGAAGACATAAGAAATGTGGGTTTGATCCCTGGGTTGGGAAGATCTCCTGGAGGAGGGCGCGGCAACCCATTTCAGTATTCTTGCCTGGAGAATCCCAGGGACAGAGGAGTCTGGTGGGCTACAGTCCAGTTCAGTTCAGTTCAATCTCTGAGTCATGTCTGACTCTTTGCGACCTCATGGACTACAGTACGTCAGTCTGAAGTGATTTAGTGCATGTTAATATATCATCTATTTATTTATCTATGTTTTAAATATATGTACATACCCTGGAGCTTGCAAAAACTGGAAAACAAAAACAAATGCATGTGATGATCAGTGAAACCAGAATTTTAAGTGGCTCTTCATTATATTTTTGCTGATGATATAACATTTTCCTTTCTGAAGTAGAGAATGTAAATCTCTGGGCAGGAAGGAACCTTGGATTGTTATTTTCCTTCCAATCTACATAAATAAGATTCTAAAACTGTGCCTTCCCTAAGTTTACCATGCAAATGGTCATGGAGATGGAGCTGTTATAGATTCAGGATATGTATTTAATAGCAGTAGCTTCAGGACACATACTTTCTGAGTTCAATGGACCAGAATCACCTCCCTCCACCCCGACCATCCCCCTCAAGTGTTATTTCTTGAGAGTAGCCCACCATCTGCCTTAAAAGTACACAAAAGGATTTATTTCAATTATCAAAAATTTCAAATCTCTTTCCTGCTTATTTTAGGGGCTCTTTAGAAAGGTTTAAAATATTCCATCTGGACTGGTGATAATAGATATAAATTTATGCATTATAATTTTTTTTTAAATTTTAATTTATTTATTTTTTTAAGTACAATACTGTATTTGTTTTGCCATACATTGACACGAATCAGCCATAGGTGAACACAATCGCCCAATGCCGAAGCCCCCTCCCACCTCCCACCCCACATCCTCTACGTGAATCATCCTGTGCATCAGCCCCATGCATCCTGCATCCTACACCAAACATAGATTAGCGCTTCGTTTCTTACAGGAAAATACACATGCTTCACTGCCATTCTCCCAAACCATCCCACCCTTTCCCTCTCCCTCAGAGTCCAAAAGTCCACTCTAATATAATTTGAATGTCTTTTCATTTTTTTCCTATAGTAATAGCTGTGTAGATCTTTCTTTTCCTTTTGTTCTTGCCTTTTTAAAAAAATAAAAATGTATCCAGCAGGCTCTTGCTTTTCTTTTGATGGAAAGTTTTAAGTCATTTTACAATTCTATTTCCCAAATAAGGCACAAAGAAAGAAAGCTTTAGTAATTTTCCTTATCACTAGACTCTATCTTCTCTCCCTCCTTTAACACCTAGCTGGAACTCTGTATCATGCAATGACCTTTCCTATGTTAGTCATCTGTTACAGGAAAATGTGTAAACAAGTTAATAGAAAATTTACTTTTGTTAACAAAACCAATTCAGTTGCCCAACACCGCACAGTCTTGTGTGGAGATGATTAGCAGGCAGGATGGATAACACTTAGGACATCATTCAACGCCTAGATGAAGGTCACATTCCCAAGCTGGTTTTAGCGTGCATGCTAATGATGGCAATTGCTTGGCTCTTTTACTCTAACAAAAAAAAGGCTTTGTTAAGTATGATAATTAGTGAGTTGGGAAGGTGAAAGATTCCTGTAAATAATATTGAAATAATTTAAATAAGCATTATTATTAAAAAAGAGTCCATTATGATTTAGTCTAGTCCTATTTAATTGGAGACTGCATAACAATGATTGCAAAGCTGGTGCAAAGGGAAACCATTCAAAACTCTTGATATCAATAATAATAACGAAATACTCACTTATTGAGCTCCTTGATATACCCAAAGAAGAACTTCAAGGTTTCAAGAGCAAACTAAAATGAGTTTAAAAAGAAATGAGATTTATGGCCATGTATTCATTTCTGTGAAAGAATTTTTTAAAATGTATTTGTTGTTTATTTGTTTTGTTAATTACAATTGCCTAAAAACTTGGGATGCTACATGGAAATTTTAGTTTTCTATAATGTAACAAACCATCAGTACAATATTACTTTAGAAGAAGAATATTTGCACCAAAGTGTCAGCTAGTGTCAGCTTTTCCTGCCTCTTTAAAGAAACTCAGCCTCACATTAAGTGTGGTGGTGCTGGGAAATCGTGTCCAACTCTTGCAGTCTCGTGGACTGCAGCCTGCCTGACTCCTCCGCCCATGGGATTCTCTAGGCAAGAATACTGGAGTGGGCTGACATTTCCTTCTCCGCACAATTTCTGTGAAAGAATGTTTTAATGGCAGTGAGCCGTGAGGTGAGGAAGAAATGGTTGGAATTTTAACAAGAGAGTGGTTGCTTTATTTAATCACAATAATGAATCTTGCTTTTTGTCAACATATGGCTAGTCATCGTCAAGTTATCTTAATGATATCAGGCAGAGTGTGCAGTTGTTCCATGCTTGAAAATTAAAAACAGTAGAACAATCTAACTGATTTAATCCTGAATGCCAATAGTGAGAGAGGGAGCACTTTCATGATAGGAGACTGGGTGATTTTTATATCTTGTGAAAGACTGAAATAATGCTTATGTTTGTACTATTACATATAGGAGTTACATCTAAAAAGTTTGACAAGGACTTGTATTGAGGTTAATTCTTTATGGAAAGTTCTTATTCATTCTATATTAAACAGTGTAGAAACTTCTGTTGGGTGCGTGCTCAGGCACTCAGTCATGTCCAGTTCTTCTCAACCCTTTAGACTGTAGCCTGTCAAGCTCCTCTGTCCATGGGATTTTTAGGCAAGAATACTAGAGTGGGTTGCCATGTCCTATTTCAGGGAGTCTTCCTGACCCAAGGATTGAACTTGTGTCTCCTGCACTGCAGGCAGATCCTTCACTGCTTTGCCAACTGGGAAGTCCAGAAACTTCTGGAAGAGAACAATTTATGCTCTATGCACTGGCAAAAGTGAAGTGAATTCCTGCATAATCTATCACACCTTTCCAGATAAATAAATACATGAACACCTAAAGACCACCAACCAAATGCCAGAAAACCAAAAGCAAGTTCCCAAAAGCTCTCACAGGTAATAGAGATATTTCTAAGGATCCAAGTTGTTGAGTCCACAGGAGGTATGTTTTAAATACTCTTCATGAGCTTAGTTAGCATCAGACTCTCAGCAACTTGTGAACAGAGATGCTTCTTTTCTCTTCTCATAATTACAGAACCTCGTAGAGAAGCTGTCTTTAGATAGGTGTGTTAAAGGGATGCATGGATGATGGCATGGCTGCCTGAGTGAAGCCATTCTGGGAGAATTCTTGAGGACACATCTCAAAAGAAGCTCTAGCATTTTCCTGTGGGTGTGATATGATTCAAAGGAACATCAAATGCTCACTTTAAAATGAAGCTAATAATAGCATCTCCTTCACAGGGTTTTGTGAATAATGTATATAAAGCTCTTCAAACCGTGCTCAGCACATGGTAGAAACTATGTAAATGTTGGTTATTATTATTTTATTATATTGAAGGGAAAAGATAATCTAAGTGTAGCTTTCATTCTGAAGAGGCTCAAAAGGGAGAACATACCATTCTTTTTCCGTTCTTTCTTTCTTTTTTTTTTTTGGTGCATATGTCTTTCTTTCTTTTTAAAAAATTTATTTAGTTTTAATTGGAGGATAATTATTTTACAATATTGTGTTGATTTCTGCCATGCATTAACAGGAATCAGCCATAGGTATATATATATATATCCCCCCTATCTTGAACCTCCCTCCCACCCCATGCCATCCTTCTAGGTTGTCATAGAGCAGTTTGAGCTCTCTGCATGATACAGCAAATTCCCACTGGCTATCTGTTTTGCAGGCCACAGCTGACCCACACCTCCACCAGAGAGTCCTGGATACTCATGGGCAAGTCTGGGTCAGTCACTTGGAGTCCATGGAATTCTCCAGGCCAGAAAACTGGAGTGAATAGCTTTTCCCTTCTCTAGGAGATCTTCCCAACCCAGGGATCAAACCCAGGTCTCCTGCATTGCAGGCAGATACTTTACCAACTGAGCTATCAGGGAAGCCTGGCTGCGATGGACACTGCAGAAACCTGGCTGAGAGGAGCTACCACTTGCCTGAGATCAGAGGCAGTGGCCAAGAGGAGCAATCCCACATCCAAGGAATGGTGGCTGCGTGGGCGCAGGAGGGCTGAGAGGAGCTACTCCACATTCAATGTTAGGAGGGGCAACTGTGAGGAGATACCCCTTATCCAAGGTAAGAGAAACCCAAGTAGACGGTAGGTGTTGCAAGAGGGCATCAGAGGGCAGACACACTGAAACCATAATCACAGAAAACTAGTCAATCTGATCACAGACCATAGCCTTGTCTAACTCAGTGAAACTAAGCCATGCCCTGTGGGGCCACCCAAGACGGGGAGGGTCATGGTGGAGAGGTCTGACAGAATGTGGTCCACTGGAGAAGTGAATGGCAAACCACTTCAGGATTCTTGCCTTGAGAACCCTATGAACAGTATGAAAAGGCAAAATGATAGGACACTGAAAGAGGAACTCCCCAGGTTGGTAGGTGCCCAATATGCTACCGGAGATCAGTGGAGAAATAACTCCAGAAAGAATGAAGGGATGGAGCCAAAGAAAAACAATATGCAGTTATGGATGTGACTGGTGATAGAAGCAAGGTCTGATGCTGTAAAGAACAATATTGCATAGGAACCTGGAATGTTAAGTCCATGAATCAAGGCAAATTGGAAGTGGTCAAACAGAAGATGGCAAGAGTGAATGTCAACATTCTAGGAATCAGTGAACTAAAATGGACTGGAATGGGTGAATTTAACTCAGATGATCATTATATCTCCTACTGTGGGCAGGAATCCCTTAGAAGAAATGGAGTAGCCCTGATGGTCAACAAAAGAGTCCGAAATGCAGTACTTGGATGCAGTCTCAAAAATGAGAGAATGATCTCTGTTTATTTCCAAGACAAACCATTCAATATCACAATCCAAGCCTATGCCTCAACCAGTAATGCTGAAGAAGCTGAAGTTGAATGGTTCTATGAAGACCTACAAGACCTTTTAGAACTGACACCCAAAAAGATGTCTTTTTCATTACAGGGGACTGGAATGCTAAAGTAGGAAGTCAAGAAACACTTGGAGTAACAGGCAAATTTGGCCTTAGAATGTGGAATGAAGCAGAGCAAAGGCTAATAGAGTTTTGCTAAGAGAACACACTGGTCCTAGCAAACAGCCTCTTTCAACAACACAAGAGAAGACTCTACACATGGACATCATTAGATGGTCAATACTGAAATCAGATTGATTATATTCTTTGCAGCCAAAGATGGAGAAGCTCTATACAGTCAGCAAAACAAGACCAGGAGCTGACTGTGGCTCAGATCATGAACTCCTTATTGGCAAATTCAGACTTAAATTGAAGAAAGTGGGGAAAACCACTAGACCATTCAAGTATGACCTAAATGAAATCCCTTATGATTACACAGTGGAAGTGAGAAATAGATTTAAGGGACTAGATCTGATAGATAGAGAGTGCCTGATGAACTATGGATGGAGGTTCGTGACATTGTACAGGAGACAGGGATCAAGATCATCCCCATGGAAAAGAAATGCAAAAAGCAAAATGGCTGTCTGGGGAGGCCTTACAAATAGCTGTGAAAAGAAGAGAAGCGAAAGCAAAGAAGAAAAGGAAAGATGTAAGCATCTGAATGCAGAGTTCCAAAGATTAGCAAGGAGAGAAAAGAAAGTCTTCCTCAGTGATCAGTGCAAAGAAATAGAGGAAAACAACAGAATGGGAAAGACTAGAGATCTCTTCAAGAAAATTAGAGATACAAAGGGAACATTTCATGCAAAGATGGGGTCGATAAAGGACAGAAATGGTAGGGACCTAACAGAAGCAGAAGATATTAAGAAGATGTGGCAAGAATACACAGAAAAACTGTACAAAAAAGATCTTCATAGTGAAGATAATCACGATGGTGTGATCACTCACCTAGAGCCAGACATCTTGGAATGTGAAGTCAAGTGGGCCTTAGAAAGCATCACTATGAACAAATGGAACCCCAATCCAGTACTCTTGCCTGGAAAATCCCATGGACGGAGCAGCCCGGTAGGTTGCAGACCGTGGAGTTGCAAAGAGTTGGAAATGATTGAGCGACTTCACTTTCACTTTTCATTTTCATGTGTTGGAGAAGGAAATGGTAACCCACTCTAGTGTTCTTGCCTGGAGAATCCCAGGGAAGGGGGAGCCTAGTGGGCTGCCATCATGGTGTTGCACAGAGTCGCACACGACTGAAGCGACTTAGCAGCAGCAGCAGCAGCAGCAGCAGTGGAGGTGATGGGATTCCAGTTGAGCTATTTCAAATCCTGAAAGATGATGCTGTGAAAAAGTGCTGCACTCAGTATACTAGCAAATTTGGAAAACTCAGCCGTGGCCACAGGACTGGAAAAGATCAGTTTTCATTCTAATCGCAAAGGAAGGCAATGCCAAAGAATGCTCAAACTACAACACAATTGCACTCATCTCACACGCTAGTAAACTACTGCTCAAAGTTCTCCAAGCCAGGCTTCAGCAATCTGTGAACTGAGAACTTCCAAATGTTCAAGCTGGTTTTAGAAAAGGCAGAGGAACCAAACTGCCAACATCCGCTGGATCATGGAAAAAGCAAGAGAGTTCCAGAAAAACATCTATTTCTGCTTTATTCATTATGCCAAAGCCTTTGACTGTGTGGATCACAGCAAACTGTGGAAAATTCTGAAAGAGATGGGAATACCAGACCACCTGACCTGCCTCTTGAGAAACCTATATGCAGGTCAGGAAGCAACTAATTAGAACTGGACATGGAACAACAGACTGGTTCCAAATAGGAAAAGGAGTACATCAAGGCTGTATATTGTCACCCTGCTTGTTTAACTTCTATGCAGAGTACATCATGAGAAGCGCTGGACTGGAAGAAGCACAAGCTGGACCCAAGATTGCTGGGAGAAATATCAATAACCTCAGATATGCAGATGACACCACCCTTATGGCAGAAAGTGAAGAGGAACTAAAAAGCCTCTTGATGAAAGAGGAGAGTGAAAGAGTTGGCTTAAAGCTCAACATTCAGAAAACAAAGATCATGGCATCTGGTCCCATCACTACATGGTAAATAGAGGCGGAAACAGTGTCAGACTTTATTTTGGGGGCCCCCAAATCACTGCAGATGGTGATTGCAGCCATAATATAAAAGATGTTTACTCCTTGGAAGGAAAGTTATGACCCACCTAGCATATTAAAAAGCAGAGACATTACTTTGCCAACAAATGTCTGTCTAGTCAAGGCTATGTTTTTTCCAGTGGTGATGTATGGATGTGAGAGTTGGACTGTGAAGAAAGATGAGTGCTGAAGAATTGATACTTTTGAACTGTGGTGTTGGAGAAGACTCTTGAGAGTCCTTTGGACTGCAAGGAGATCCAATCAGTCCATTCTAAAGGAGATCAGTCCTGGATGTTCATTGGAAGGACTGATGCTAAAGCTGAAACTCCAATACTTTGGCCACCTCATGTGAAGAGTTGACTCATTGGAAAAGACTGATGCTCGGAGGGCTTGAGGGCAGGAAGAGAAGGGGATGGCAGAGGATGAGATGACTGGATGGCATCACCAACTTGATGGACACGAGTCTGAGTGAACTCCAGATGTTGGTGATGGACAGGGAGGCAATCAACTGAATATATGTATATGTTCAGTTCAGTTCAGTTCAGTTCAGTAGCTCAGTCATGTTCAACTCTTTGCGACCCCATGAATCGCAGCACGCCAGGCCTCCCTGTCCATCACCAGCTCCTAGAGTTCACTCAGACTCACGCCCATTGAGTCAGTGATGCCATCCAGGCATCTCATCCTCTGTCGTCCCCTTCTCCTCCTGCCCCCAATCCCTCCCAGCATCAGAGTCTTTTCCAATGAGTCAACTCTTTGCATGAGGTGGCCAAAGTACTGGAGTTTCAGCTTTAGCATCATTCCTTCCGAAGAACACCTAGGGCTGATCTCCTTTAGAATGGACTGGCTCGATCTCCTTGCAGTCCAAGGGATTCTCAAGAGTCTTCTCCAACACCACAGTTCAAAAGCATCAATTCTTCGGTGCTCAGCTTTCTTCACAGACCAACTCTCACATCCATACATGACCACTGGAAAAAACATAGCCTTGACCAGGTGGGCCTTTGTGGCATATTATGTCTCTGCTTTTCAATACACTATCTAGGTTGGTCATCACTTTCCTTCCAAGGAGTAAGTGTCTTAATTTCATGGCTGCAATCACCATCTTCAGTGATTTTGGGGCCCCTCAAAATAAAGTCTGACACTCTTTCCACTGTTTCTCCCTCTATTTACCATGTAGTGATGGGACCAGATGCCATGATCTTCATTTTCTGAATGTTGAGCTTTAAGCCAACTCTTTCACTCTCCTCTTTCATTTTCATCAAAAGGCTCTTTAGTTCCTCTTCACTTTCTGCCATAAGGGTGGTGCCATCTGCATATCTGAGGTTATTGATATTTCTCCCGGCAATCTTGATTCCAGCTTGTGTTTCTTCCAGTCCATCGTTTTTCATGATGTACTCTGCATAGAAGTTAAATAAGCAGGGTGACAATATACAGCCTTGATGTACTCCTTTTCCTATTGGGAATCAGTCTGTTGTTCCATGTCCAGTTCTAACTGTTGCTACCTGACCTGCATATAGGTTTCTCAAGAGGCAGGTCAGGTGGTCTGGTATTCCCATCTCTTTCAGAATTTTCCACAGTTTGCTGTGATCCACACAGTCAAAGGCTTTGGCATAGTCAATAAAGCAGAAATAGATGTTTTTCTGGAACTCTCTTGCTTTTTCCATGATCCAGAGGATGTTGGCAATTTGATCTCTGGTTCCTCTGCCTTTTCCTAAACCAGCTTGAACATTTGGAAGTTCTTGGTTCACAGATTGCTGAAGCCTGGCTTGGAGATTTTTGAGCATTATAAATCCTGTAAAATCCTCATAGGATTGCTTTTTTAGGAAACTGAGATTATTCATATGATGCACTCAGAGTGGTTACTGGTTCTGCAATGAACATGAAATAAATGTGAGTTATTTTATGTTTAGCCTCTGCCCAAGTGTATTTTAAGCATCAGTGTCTCCTCTCCACTTTACTCCCACCCCATTCCCCCTACCTTTTCGGGTAACTTCTAGGTTTTTGTGGCTTCAGAGTCATGGCCAAGGTTTTCCATTCCTTAGCAATGATTTTTATCATTATTCTGAAGTTTTGAAAGATTCAAAGATACTGATGGTTTGGTTCCAGAGCTCATAGTGTTTATATATCTTTCTGCAGCCTTATCCTACCATTTAATCTTTGCTGTTTAGTTGCTCAGTCATGTTGAACTATTTGCAACCTCATGAACTATATCCTGCCAGACTCCTCTGCCTATGGAATTCTCCAGTCAGGAATACTGAAGTGTGTTGCTATTTTCTTCTTCCTGACCCAGGGATCCAACTCGTGTCTCCTGCATTTGCAGGTGAATTTTTACTCCTGAGCCACCAGGGAAGCCCTTTAATCTTTATATAACTTTACATCATCTACCACACTCAGCCCTGTGCTTGGTACCCAGAGGGTCCTTGTTAAATGCTTGCTAAAATGAAGTGACCCAGAATGAGAGAACATTGGGAACAAGGTTCTCAGGACACAGGACTTCCTCACAAGATCTATGGCAGCGTGGGTTAGGGCACTGGAGCGCAGTAGGGGACCACTCTACAGAAATAGCATTTTTAGATTTTGAATTCAAACCCACGATTGCATGACTGAGACAGAATGGAAAGAGGAGACTATTTTTATTGATATCTTATCATTGGGCAGAGTCTCCTCTGTTAACGTTTGCAAAATGTACAAGTTATGTGGAGTTTTAGTTCTCCATTCCTTCCTTTTGGAAAATCTGTCCTCTTTACTGGAGAGGTTGTACATGTAAGCCTGCTATTTCTATTAAAACACATATGGAAATTAAACAAAATCGGGTCAATGAAACTCACCAGCAAGTCAACTTCGGTGGCAAATGGTTCTCACCTTGAACTACAGATCATCTCACTGGACAAAAGATGCATCCCTATATGAGGTTCATTAAAAAAAAACAAAACCCAGAGATAACTTTAAAAGCCTTAATTTACATAGTTCCACTTTTCTGTTTTGCTGAAATTTTATCCAGAACTAGTTCCACAGAGGAAAATAATCTCATCGGAATCATATAGTAACATACTTTGTTTTCTTGAATGAAACTGCCAAAAATCAGTAAGTGAAGAAACAAAGGATATCAATGATCAAGTTCAATAATCAACTTCAGAGGAGTGTAGGGTTATTCACATTCCTCTATTCTTTTAAATAAAGGAGTTAAGTTTTCTTTCACTGTCTTACAAAGAGCCTTGTATATTTTGCCAGTAGTTTTATTTTAAGATGGGCTTCCCGGGACTTCCTCGTGGCTCAGAGGGTAAAGAATCTGCCTGCAATACAAGAGACCTGGGCTCAGTCTCTGGATCAGGAAGATCCCTGGAGAAGGGAATGTCAACCCACGCAAATATTCTTGCCTAGAGTATTCCTTGGACAGAGGAGCCTGATGGGCTACAGTCCCTGAAGTCACAAAGAGTCAGACACAACTGAGTGACTAAACACACACACACACACACACACACACACACAAACACACACACAGTGAGATGAGATTCCATAACACCAGTGAGTCAGTACTTCTTATCAGGCCGTATTCAGTTCAGTTCAGTCGCTCAGTCGTGGTCCGACCCTTTGCGACCCCACGAATTGCCGCACACCAGGTCTCCCTGTCCATCACCAACTCCCGGAGTTCACTCAGACTCACGTCCATCGAGTCCGTGAAGCCATCCAGCCATCTCATCCTCGGTCGTCCCCTTCTCCTCCTGCCCCCTCAGGCTATATTAGGTTCTGTCTTATCAGAGATACAAGGATATAGATATCTTAATGATGATTTTAAAGGACTGTCACTAGTGGACCACATTGCTATGGCATCCATGACATCACATTGGCTTTGATTTTCCTCTTCTCTTCTCATGGCTTCTCTTCATCCTTTGCCACACTCATCTCTACACAACCCTTAGCTTCTGGATTGCCCGAGCATTCTTTCTGTGCGCTCTTCTCCTCTCACTCCATACGTTTTCCTCTGAGGTCTCTTTTACTGTTATGCGTATGGCTCCTGAAACTTCAACTCTAGTCCTGACCATGCTCTGGAGTCCCAACTAGTATGCACAACTGTCTTAACATTTCCTTAGGAGGTTTCCAGGCAAACAAAAATTAACACAGTTCAGAGTAGGTTAGTTATCATCTCTCCCCCTTTTCCTCTCCAAAACTACTCTTTTCCCAGTTATTTCTGCTGAGAGAATGGTGAACACCATTCTTCCCTCTGTCAGACAACTGGAAGTCAACCTTGGCTATTCTTTGTCCCTCTTCTTAGGTCCAAACACCTCTGGGATGCTGGCTTTGCCTTCTAGACGTCGCCACTGCTCATCCACTTGTCTTTTCCACACTGCCGCAATCCTAGTCCACGGGAGCACTGGTTTTTCCCTTGATCACTGCATTGGTCTCATAATTTAACTCCTGGTGACCATTTTTACTCTACTTCCCTGTAACAGAGACCATGCTTAAGTACAACTTTTTTCAAAATCTATTTCTGATCACAGCATTTTCTGACTAAAGACCTTCAGTGGCTTCTTATAACTTAGGAAAAAGAGCAAGTTCTTGCCAGAGCTTATGAGAACCTTGTAGCTTACGAGACTTACTGCCACAGAGTCTAGAGTGGACACCCTCTGTGACATTCAGCAGTGTGGGATTTCCAGAAGGCCTGCCTCGGCCAGATGGTCTTCCTTCACCAAACTCATTGTCCTTCTTTGTTCACTTGTTGCAGCCATTAATCTTTTTCTGTTTCCTGAAGATGCTTTGTTGTTTTGCTCAAACATGGAATTTCTCACTTAAACTGCTGGTCACCTTTCATACCTTAACTCTAAAGTTTCATATCTTGACATGCCTGGTGGAACTTCTCTGCATTCCTATTGTTTACTCCCCATAGTAACCTGCTTTACCCCACTTGGCAGATTCGTAATCAGAATCGTAGTTACTTGTTTAATGTCATCTGCATGCACTGGGGAGACAATTTCTATCCTCCAAACTTGGAATCTGGTCAGGCTTGCAGCAGCTGCTCTGTACATTTGTGAAATAAAGGAAGGACTGAATGAATACATAGCAGAAAGAAAAAAAATGTATAAGGTGAGTTTTGGGAAAGGCAGCTGAGCATTCAGGTTAGATATAAAGTCACCTATATATCTATATGGGGTTTCCTGGTAACTCAGATGGTAAAGAATCCACCTGCAATGTGGGAGACCTGGGTTCGATCCTTGGATTGGGAAGATCCCCTGGAGGAGGGCAAGGCAACCCACTCCAGTATTCTTGCCTGGAGAATCCCCATAGACCGAGGAGCCTGGAGAGCCACAGTCCATGGGATTGCAAAGAGCTGGACACGACTGAGTGACTAAGCACAGCACATTGCACACAGCACATATATCGATATATTTCTTCAGTTTAATGAATGGCAAAATAACAATTTCCATTTAGGGCAAGGAAATTATTGCAAGTCAGTTATGTCTAATGGAATGAGTGTCTAGTTATTATGAGACCTCGGTTATGTCACCACTAACTAGCTCTGGTCTTGGTTAGGTCACCAAACATTTTTGCCCCTGGGTATCCAACATTTGAAATGGAAATAAAATAGTTACCACCTTCCTCTCTGCAGTAAAACTATGCTTATGACAGTAGTTTACAAATGGAAAAGAACTGTACTACAGAATTATCTTGGGCCAAGCCTATCTCAACTCACAACGTCTCTTTACATCCCTGTTGTAAAACAAGTGGGAGTTGTCAGTCTACCTGACAGCCTAGGGCTTTACAGAATGTGGCTTGTGGCCACTTCTTCATTTGGGTGCATGGGAGATATGTCAGAAACCCATATTTCTGGAACTCCTGTGAAGATTTTCTGAATAACAGTCCTTGGTGGTGGAGCCCAGAGAAATTTGTCCCCTTCCTTCCTTCTTTCCTCTCTCTCTCTCCGCACCTCCATTTATCATCTATTTATGTACCAATGTATTTTCTCTCTTTCTTTTTCTATCTATCCATCCAACTGTCATCTATCTATCCTTATTTCTTTTCCTTGTTGTTGTTGTTCAGTTGCTGTCCATCTTGGGTGGCCCTGCACAGCATGGCTCATGGCTTTGTTGAGTTTTGCAAGCCCCTTTGCCATGACAGGAGCAGGCAATGGCACCCCACTCCAGGACTCTTGCCTGGAAAATCCCATGGACAGAGGAGCCTGGTAGGCTGCAGTCCATGGGGTCGCTGAGAGTTGGATACGATTCAGTGACTTCACTTTCACTTTTCACTTTCATGCATTGGAGAAGGAAATGGCAACCCACTCTAGTGTTCTTGCTTGGAGAATCCCAGGGACGGCGGAGCCTGGTGGGCTGCCGTCTATGGGGGCCGCACAGAGTCGGACACGACTGAAGCAACTTAGCAGTTGCCATGATAAGGCTGTGATCCCCAAAGGGGATCTATCTTTCTACCTACATAATTATTTATCTATTACCTACCATCTCTATAAAAACTGCCAAAGTCACACATGGACATATACTGCATATGCTGAAATCTGAGGATCACTGTTTGCTGTTCTTCATGTGGTTCCCCTCAGTTGGCAAGTCCTACATTTGTCTCCTACCTACAGACTTCACATGTTTCAAGACTCATCTTAAGTCACTCACTTTAATGTGAAGCTTTCCCAGATTATTCCAGGAGTTCTCACTGAACTACTTTTTGATGATATTTTAAGGCATTTAAAATTCAACAAATTTACACTGCAATGTTTTTCAAAATAATTGTTCCTGTGCTAGTCTTGTTCCTTCAAATAGCTTTTAAGTTCCCTCAAATATGGAAATCTGGCTTATTCCATATGCCCTCCAGTATGTGGCAAATGTCAAGCTCAGAGTAGGTTCACACAGTTTGGAGGGAGAAGCCTGTGAGAGACAGACCTTCAGTAGATGGAGAATCTGTAAAATCCTCTCGTGCTTCCTTCTCCCTGCTGCTGACCTTGTTTATGCTGGCGTTTCGTTACACAGCCACACCGTACTTAAAACTCCCTGCTTAGCTTTTTACAACTCTAACAACAACAGGAGAGACAACACAATGTTTGCTCTTGATGGAGGGTCTACAGTTGCAGATTTCCAGCATGTAGGAAGATTTCCAGGAGTTTTGGCAGAAGGTGCCATGTGCTGGGTGTTAGTTTTAGAGGTTGATCACAAAAGTTATTTTCCGACTGTGATTCTGTAATCTTACTTTCAGGAGAACAGTGGTCACTTCTGACATGCTGGTCCGTGTTCTTGGACCACAGCCACATCAGCTGTTTTTCTTCATCAATCGTGATTTCTTTCTTTCTTTGTGTTGATTTCTTAAAGAAAAAATTGAAAGAAAAACCAAAATGGGATTTACACTGACTTGAGACACAGATAAAAGAATTCTTACAAAAATCTATTCAGAATGGATTATAGGAAAAACTTATCTTTTCTTGTTTTAAAGATGCTAAAATTTACCAAGGTGTTCTGTTTAGGGCTGCTCTAGTAAAACAGATGAGCATCCAGGGGCCCTTTTAAAGAGTGTGTGTGTGTGTGTGTGTGTGTGTGTGTGTGTGTGTGTGTACCTCTGTGTGTGTCTTTTGAAACCAACAAGAACCTACTGTATTGGACAGGGAACTCTACTCAATATTATATAACAACCTAAATGGGTAAAGAATTTGAAAAAGAATAGATACATATATCTGTAGAACTGAATAACTGCTGTACACCTGAAACTAACACAACATTGTTAATCAACTATACCCCAGTATAAAGTAAAACGCTTTTAAACAAAGTGCTTTGAGGGAGAAAGACGAGGAATCAGCAGAATCTAACAGTCATAGCCATTTGTTATTTTGCTATTGAAAAACTTCCTATAAGCAACAAGCTAATTATTAAAAATTTAATCAAAAATCTTCTGTGTACTTGAGGGCCAGGTCACAGAATTGGCAAACCACCCATGTAGTTCTTATGTAAGTGACCTTGAATTAAAAATAATAATGATTGCGTTACTTTCAATTTGTGAATCTTGGTTGCAGTTTCACTTTTTATGGTCTCCTTTTCATTTTAATCCACATAACACTTCTCTGAAGCAAGTAAACAAGAATAACGGCAAGAAGAACCATCATCCTTGCTGTCATTCAAATTTTCTCCTGGGTGGTTCATTTTGTAACCATTTCCCCCTTTCTGTGCCTGCCTAGAAATATCAAGAACAGGTTAAAAACACAAATCTTTTATCAATTTGGTATTATATTTATGTTTAATTAATACAAAAAATGTATATATTACATGCATTAAGTACAATTAAAGGTCTCTCTTGTCACCCTGGGGTGCAAAAGATATGCTCCAGTGTTGTCTGATATTCATCTGTGAAACTTAAGGTCTGGCCCAAGGTGACCTTTATCCCAGTCCACGTAAAGAGATGCTGAAACTGCTAGAGATGCTGAAACTACTTTTGCTAAAGAAGAGTGCTCTTATACAAGGCAAACAATTACACAAATATAAATGTGGGCCATATTATGACTACTGAGAATTCCTAGGGAGGCTTTGTTTACAAACCCGTGCATTCCCACCCAGGAAACCTCAGGATAACTTGCTTTATGGAGTGATCTTTCTGTTACTGTCAAGTACCTGCTGCCTTGGCTTCTAAACCAAACATGCTCTGAGCCTCTGTTTATGCATCTGTTTTTCTTGACCTTGAACACTGTATGCTCTGCTTTCTGGGTGCAGGAAGAAAGACATCTCTGGGGACCTGCTTGTCACTGGCACTGCCAACCAGGGTTCTGGCGCCCTGTGCTGTGACCCGTGACACGTAGGGCCAGCATCAGCGGCTACTCAGTCAACTCCTGTCACTCCTAATGCCCAGGAAATCCCTTGCTGGCCCCAACAGAGGGCCAGGAGTCCTTCAGGTGTTTCCTTGGACACTGAATCCTCCACTCCCTTTTTCCAGGCTTTGCGAAGCCTCCTTTTAGGCCCCATATGTCTGTCAAAGTCTCTTCTGCCCACTCAGTTCTTCAAGCTGTCTCATCTCACTGCATTCTTGGGTTATAAACTGTGTGACTCTCATCTCACAGCTAAGGAAGATGCAAGATGAGGAGAGTGTAGCCTAGTAAATCATGGAGCTGGGACTCAGGTCTGTCTGATGCCAAAGTGTATGCTTTTAATCACAGCCCAGAAGATGATTTCTCTTTTGATGTTTAAGGGACAGTATAGTAGAGAGAGAGACTTTTACTTTTGGTGGTATTATTTTTCAGGCTGGAAGGAATTCAAATATGTTTTTGCTCCAGAGGACAACCTGAGAACTGAGGCTTGCTCTCAGGATGCTGAGAGAGTTTGGAATTCTAAAACGCTCAAAAGACCTAATCATCCTGGCTTTGAGAAGTCATGAGTTAGAATGATGGGCCCAACGCTTTTCAATTTAGGATGGTTTATTTTGCGTGTTGATAAGGCAGAGTAAATTGAGTTGCAAACTGAGTGGTGGAGTAAGAGAGCATCTATTAATTTTAAGAATAATCCTAGGTTGTCTAACAAGTGTCTATAATATTAACAAGCAGAATTGTAAGAACTACAGCATTTAATTTTAAGGAATGTAAGCAAAATGCTCTATCAAGGGAGCCCAGTTGAATCCTGGGCTTGTCAGCTGTTTGTGGTTACAGGTGACCCCTTTCCCCCAAGTTTTATTTGCCTGAGTTTTGTTTTGTTTTTTTTTGATCAAGCAAGTGGAAGAATAGGTTGAGAATTCAGGGCTGAGAACTGTATTCATTTTCTAGAGTTACCACAAATGACTGCAGACTTGGTAGCTTAAAACAACAGAAATGTATTCTCTCACAATTCCAGAGACCAGAGTCCTAACTCAGGCCGCTGGAGGACTGTACCCCCTTCACAGGCTCTAAGGGAGGCTCCCTCCTCACCTCTTCCAGCTTCTGATGGCTGCTGCTACGGAGGCGTCCCTCCAGTCTCTGCTGTTCCATCTGCGCATGGCCTCCTCTCCCGGGTCTGCAAAGATCCACAAATGTTCTGTGTTCAAATGAGATCGTATTCATGGGCTTCCCTGGTGGCTCAGATGGTAAAGAATCTACCTGCAATGCAGAAGGCCTGGGTTTGATCCCTGGGTTGGGAATATCCCCTGGTGAAGGGAATGGGATACCTATTCTGGTATTCTTGCCTGGAGAATTCCATGGACAGAGGAGCCTGGTGGGCCACACAAAGAGTCACACATGACTGAGTGACTGACACTTTCACTTTTTCACTTTTTGTAGGTAGCAGAGGTTGAGACTTGGACATGTATTTGGCGGGGCAAGGTCACCATTCATCCTACCGTGGGCAAAAGCATTTGGGAAGGAGAGAAGAAAGATCTCAGGAGAATATAAAGGAGGGGGTGGCATGTGTGTGCCACTCCTTTCCTAGACTTTGGCAGAGTTGATTCTGAAGTCTAATAAGGGAGGAGTTTCAGCTGGAAGCTTCAGAACTTTCTGTAAAGCGAAGGATGAGCATTTTCGAACACAGGTGGAAATGTGACCGAGTACCTCCACCTAAGGCAAATTGGGGCCTCAGGATGGCCGCTGGGCAAACAGTGTGGTACCAGACTTGCAATGGGAATGCCCCCAACCCCTGTTCTTTGAGAGTCTGCAAGCCGTGGAGGGACACCTCCTCAGGACGCCTCTTCTGGTCTAGGCAATGGACAACAGATACATGCAGCTGAAATTGAAGTCCACAGGGGTCACATGAGGCAGTCCTGGAATTTTTGAAACTATTGAGGAAGCTTTGAGGAATTCCCTTTGGTCCTTTCATTAACTAGGAGTTACTGTGATTTTGAGATGAATTTTAAGAAAGCTATTTTCTCTTCCATGCTACAGAAGCCTGAGAGGGTCAGCTTCGAAAGATACAACAAATGTTAAAAATCACATGCAAATCGTGTGTGGGGAAGCACGCACTGGGTTGGGGCTTGTTGTGAGCTTCATTTTGCCTCATTTGGAAAAATCAGGAGGCAACAGCTTGTGAAAACTGATAGGAGCCCTGGAAGAATATGGATGGTAGGGGGAAGCTGAGGGGTTGACTAGGGGAAGAGAAAAAATGGAATGAAAAAGTAAAAAGTAGAAATAATTTTAGAAATAAGACTATTACATTATTTAGAGGAAACACACATTCCTGTAAATGAATATGCTAATAGATTGACAAGGAATGGGGTGGGGGAGGATTTGGAAGGAAACACTGCGTAGTCTGACTTCCTTGGACTGGTACCAGGCCCGAGAAAAAGAAGCAGGAGCCACAGTCGATGGCTGACCAGCAAGCGTGGCTTTTGTACAGCTCTTCTCAAGGCTGTGAGGAAGGCTGATGACTGAGGATAAGCTTTCCTGAACTAATGTCCCCCACCAGGGCCTCAGTGCCTCCCCAAAGGCTGCCCTCCTCCAATGCTGCCTCAGTGTCTGCCCCCTTGGTTGTATTCCTTATTCTTTCAAGCAGGAAAGAGATGAAGGCATAATTTACTTTTTCAGTACAAAAATAAGAAACATTCGCACACAGTGTCTTCTTTTTAAACTTCTGTTGTCACTTTTCAAAAGAGATGAACAAAAGACCTGGGGATTCTAACACAGGATGCTAGCCGGCACAGAAAAATGTTTTCCTGTGGAAACAAGTGAAACGGTCACCGTTAATCATTGCCTACTCCTGCCTAAGCAGAGATCACCGGGCACCTGGTGGGCTACAGTCCATGGTTCAGCTAGCCGCTTAGGGCTGCTACAGATCCTGACTTGGTGTTACAGTTTCTGCTTCTTTCTTGTGTCAGTTGGCTGAAATCAGAAGTTGTGTTTTAAAAAGATGTGGATTTGTTCCGGGTCAGGCCAAGAAGCTGCCCCTGGGAATAAAAGGGTCTATTCATGATGGCTTCCCTGATAGCTCAGTTGGTAAAGAATCTGCCTGCAATACAGGAGACCCCAGTTCAATTCCTGGGTGGGAAAGATCAGCTGGAGAAGGGATAGGCTACCTACTCCAGTATTCTTGGGTTTCCTTGGTGGCTCAGCTGGTAAAAAAAAAATCAGCCTGCAATGTGGGAGACCTGGGTTCTATCCCCGGGTTGGGAAGATCCTCTGGATAAGGGAAAGGCTACCCACTCCAGTATTCTGGCCTGGAGAATTCCATGGACCGTGCAGTCCATGGGGTCTCAGAGTCAGACACGACTGAGCTGCTTGCACTTTCACTTTCACCACGGGCCCTGAAGGGGGCAGCAGAGAGCAGGTGCCAGACAGGGCTGCCTAGGCATCTGGACCATTGCATTCCCATCCCAGCTCCAGATAAAGGGAGCCTGGATGCCCTCCCCCAAAGGACAAGAGAGCAGAGCAATGGAGTTTGGCTAAACAGAGAAGTCGTAGCTGCTCCTGCTACCTTCTGAAGGCTCTGAGAAGTTCTCATGTCCAAAAACAATAATTAATATACAGAGTGTCTCCTCCATTTGCTGGAACTACTCAAAGGCAGGAAAAAACTTAGTCCCCATCTTGATATTTCCAACCTCAAACATAATTCCTGATGCATAAGAAGTGCTCAGTAAACATTTGTGAAAAAAAAAGGATGAATGAATTGGTAATCAGTTTTAGATTCCACAGTATTTCTCCATCATTTGTGATCAGAAATTCTTTTAAATATGCAGGATACATCTTGATCAAGTTGGATCAGTTCACTCACTTAAGTCGTGTCCGACCCTTTGTGACCACATGGACTGCAGCATGCCAGGTCTCCCTGTCCATCACCAACTCCCCGAGCTTGCTCAAACTCATGTCCATTGAGTCGGTGATCCTCTGTCGTCCCTGCCTTCAGTCTTTCCCAGCATCAGAGTCTTTTCAATTGAGTCACATCAGGTGGCCGACGTTTTGGAGCTTCAGCTTCAGCTTCAAGATGGATAGAAAGGCTAAAACTGACCAGTTATAGATATTACAAAAAGAGATGAATTCGACCCAAACATTTCAGCGCCTCCTTACATCTAGATATGGTATCATATTTTGATAAACTGGTGAATAGGGAAGACTTCAGTGTGGTAAATGGGGAGAAGATAGAATAATAATAACTCAAACTGTGCTAGCCCATTGGTGATAACTGGTCACACTCTGTCCATCTTAAAGTATGTGCCAGGTAGTATAACCTTGTCATAAAGGATCATTTGTGAGGTTGCCAATCCCAGTTTTCCTTCTAGATAGAAATGAAAGATGCTGTTGGGGTGAATGGAATGATTTTGACCCATCACAGATTTTCACTTATGAGGAGAGGTCACAGGCAAAGGTAGAGAAAGATTCTTTTGTAAAGAAGGCTTGAAAATGGATAAAGTGAAGACTAGTTCGGGAAGAACAATAAGAAACTGTGAATTGCATCACAGCGTGAACCTCACATTCTTTCCAGCATTTGTGAGGCTTCTATTGGGTTTTCTCTCTGCATCACCTTATGGGGAACAAACACTGTGTATGCTGCGGAGAGAATGGGGGCAGGTAACCTGAAGTATTCTGTGTGTCCTGGATAACACTGACTTGGCATCTTGTCTTTTCTACTCTATTCATTTTTATTTTTGTTTCGCCCTCATTATTTCTCCTATGAAAATAAGTTCTTTGGTCCTATCTTGTGCATGAAAAGATGTGGCTGTTAGTTTTAAACTTTTCCCACTTCCTATCATTTTCTTTCCTTGAGAAAATCTGTTGGCACAGAAATATTTTCTGTCACACTTGTCATTTGCAGTCACCCTCCTGTACGTATCTGCCTCATTAACTCCACATTTCTTTTGAGCGCTCAGCTTGAGATTATCTTTTCCTTTCTTGCCTAATACCAGTTCTTTTTTTTTTCTATCAGCATTATTATTGATTTAACCCAGAATCATATTTTAAGTGCATTTTGTAGGAAAGATGCTATGATAGAGAAAAACATACACTACCATATTTAAAAATCACAGACAAATAACTCCTTAGGTGATGGGTGAAACTGGAGATACTCTTGACTTAATGCACTCAGAGTAGAAAAATAATCAATGCTATACAATGCAGCCATTTTATTATGCAAATGTAAAAGTGAAATTAGACATATTGTTTTTTACAGTCTTCCAACAATGCTGAAAAAGAAGAGACTTGGGCATTTCCCAAGCTGTTGACATATCTTGCCTTTTGGCTTTCTTCATTAGTTATTTATAATGTCTGCTTGTATAGATCTTTTATTGTTTTGCTTTGTAATTCAACAACAGGAACCACAAAAGATTCTGTCTGTTTTTCCGAACACCAGCTGAGTTTCTTTTCGACTAAATGGGCTTAGTATTCTGGGAGATAAGTCATCTGGCATGGAAATGTGCTCTTTTGCTTTGTAGAAGACGTCTAAATTTGAAAATAACATTTTCCAGGGATAAATGTTTATGATCACTTATTGAAGACTAGAAACCTAAGATCATGGCATCTGGTCCCATCACTTCATGGGAAATAGATGGGGAAACAGTGGACACAGTGTCAGACTTAATTGGGGGCTCCAAAATCACTGCAGCTGGTGACTGCAGCCATGAAATTAAAAGACGCTTACTCCTTGGAAGGAAAGTTATGACCAACATAGATAGCATATTAAAAAGCAGAGACATTACTTTGCTGACTAGGGTCCATCTAGTCAAGGCTATGGTTTTTCCTGTGGTCATGTATGGATGTGAGAGTTGGACTGTGAAGAAAGCTGAATGCTGGAGAATTGATGCTTTTGAACTGTGGTGTTAGAGAAGACTCTTGAGAGTCCCATGGACTGTAAGGAGATCCAACTGGTCTATCCTAAAGGAGATTAGTCCTGGGATTTCTTTGGAAAGAATGATGCTAAAGCTGAAACTCCAATACTTTGGCCACCTCATGTGAAGAGCTGACTCACTGCAAAAGACTCTGATGCTGGGAAGGATTGGGGGCAGGAGGAGAAGGGGATGACCGAGGACAAGATGGCTGGATGGCATCACGAACTCGATGGATGTGAGTTTGAGTGAACTCTGGGAGTTGATGATGGACAAGGAGGCCTGATGTGCTGTAGTTCATGGGATTGCAAAGAATTGGACACGACTGAGTGACTGAACTGAACTGAACTGATTGAAGACTGGGGAGAGGGACAAGTATGGGAGTGCCATGTTTTCAAGAGATCAGAAGATGGGAAATCTTCCTAAAGATTTACCTTGTTTGTTTTTCATTTTCAAAAGAAGAAGGCTACTTTGTTTACTGAATAAAAGTCCACAGTGGTGTCACTCTGGAGGCCTGGGTCTGTCCCACACTGGCCCTAGGGGACTTTTTGGCAAGCACTTCTGACTTTCTGCTCCTCCATGAAGAAATTCGACGGTTTCCCAAATGGCTTAATGATATAGACTCTGCCTGCAGAATCTGCCTGCAGGAGACATAAGAGATGCGGGTTCAATGCTTAGGTCAGGAAGGTCCCCTGGAGTAAGAAATGGCAACCCACTCCAGTATTCTCACCTGGAAAATCTATGGACAGAGGAGCCTGGCGGGCTACAGCCCATGGGGCTGCAGAGAATCTGACATGACTGAGTGACTGAGCACATGAAGAAATTCAGCGGTGAGGAGACTAGAACTACTTTTATCTTTACAGGGTAGGAGTTTAGTGCCTGTCTTTTTCAGTAGAAAATCCATGCTGACAATATTCTACGTGTGGCCAGAATTATGAGACCAGAGAGTAATGTAATAAATATACAGCTCAAAGGCAAAGCAGCACAGCAAACGTCTCAGACATAAGCAACTGCATCTTATAGTTAAAGATTAAGAAGGAGCAAATGTCACAGTGAAATTCCCAAAGAAGAAGGAATGCATTAAAAAGGTTTCAGGCAGAGGATTGTCTTTTTAGGGTGAAGTTTTGTTATGTGTTTTTTGCTCAGTCGTGTTCAAGTCTTTGCAACCCCATGGACTGTAGCCCTCCAGCCTTCTCTGCCATGGAATTCTCCAGGCAAGAATACTGGAGTGGGTTGCCATTTCCTACTCCAGGAGATCTTCCCAACCCAGGGGTCGAACCCGGGTCTCGTACTGAGGCATTCTTTACCTGCCTGCAATGTGAGCCGGTAGGAAAGCCCCCAGTAACTTTAGTTTCGGGAGATTAAAATTGCAGTTGCTTGAAGTTAAATGACTTTTGAGGGGAACATCCTTGGTTCTGCAAACAGAAGGCTGGTAGCCATCTGTGATTCTTGGAGAAAACTTTTGAGATTTCCACTTGTGTACATCCAGATTCTGCTGTTTGCTCATGTAATTTGAGTATTTTTCTCTGGTTCATGTTGTGAAAAAGACTGAGTAGTTTCTTCCCAATGAAATATTAACTTATTCAGTTATCATTTCCTATGTGGGAATAGGTATGATAGAACAAACCAAGCAGTTATTTATTATTTATTTGTTTATGAATTATTATTTTTATTGAAGTATAGTTGATTTACAATATTATAGTAGTTTCAGGTGTATAAAATAGTGATTCAAACTTTTTTGTAGATTGTATTTCATTTAAGGTTATTGCAAAACAATGGCTATATTTCTCTGTGCTGTACAATATATCCTTGTTTCTTACACATATTATACATAGTAGTTTGCTTCTTGACCCCTGTTTTGCCCTCCCCTTTCCTCTCTCCACTGGTAATACTAGTTAGGTCTCTTTAGCTGTTAATCTGCACATTTTTTTGAAATGCTCCCGAAGCTAACTTGTGGTATAGGAGATAAACTATATTTCATGAATGGTTGACTGTAGGGACTGAGATTGAACCATTCCCTTTAAGAGAGGTAACATGCTTGGGATTCCCAGTGCTGCCTGTCTAAGCCTTTTCCTGTTCTTCTGGAGAGTTAAGAGAGAGGACTATGTCTAAATTTGGAGAAAATGAGCAGGGAGGATTTGATTCTGGGCTTAACATGTGGTGATGCAAATAAGTCTGGTTTGACCTAATACCACTGACTCTGAAATGCAGAGTCTGGGTGATAGCTTGTGTGTGTGTGTGTGTGTGTGTGTGTGTTTGTGTGTGTTGAAGTCAGTAGAGGTTGCTGGGCATTTGGGAAACTGATCATACTTCTTGGTAATATTAACCCAAATGGACACATTGGATTAGATCAGCCAATGTGAGTGCCCCTTGAAAATATCTGGGAGCAGCAGCTTCCCAAAATTCACTAAGTGTTGACTCAGGATCAAAACTCATGATATTTGTAACAATATAACATGATTGCACACACAGAAGAGTAGAAATTTTAAAAATCATAGCTGATTTTGGCTATAGAAGTCAACTTCGATGAGATTGAGATGGACAGTCTCTCAAAACCAGTGGCCCTAAATCCCTGGCAGATATTATATAAATATTGCACTTGGTAAAATATTTAGGAAATACTCACAGGTTTCCTTCGCTGGCTTGTTTTTCTCGAGGTATTTCATCTGTTACCTCTTACTTCCTGTAATCTCATCAGATGATTTACTCCAGCTTTGTTTCCTGAGGGGAGAGAGAGGAGGGAAATGTTTCAAGTCTAATACCTAAGGGAAATTCAGAGGATTTGTAGCAAAATGCTGTGAAAAACACTACCAGTTTGCCTTTGCTAACAGGCTGCTCCAAAATTCAGTGACTAGCACAGAAACCATTTATAGTTGCCCTAGGTCTGCGATCTGAGCCAGGATTGGCTGATGGGTTGGGCTGGCTTATGTGTTTGTAGTCAGCGGGCAGTGGATGGTTGTCATCAGCCGGGGGATGGGGATGGGAAACTTGGCTCTGCCCCTCCCATCATCCTGCAGACCAGTAAAGTACCAGAAGGGAGGGCAGATGTACGAAATGCCTCATTAGACCTGTGCAGAACCACCACCGCATCGCTTCTGCCACATTCTACTGGACAAAGCAAGTCAGAAGGTGACCCCAAATTCAAGGAGAGAGAAAGAGCCTCCAGAATAGGGGCTCCAAAAATTTAAGAACTGTGTAAAAAGTTTTAGTAGTTTTAGTAGTATATGTATTTTTCTGTGGTTGAATTTGGAGGCTGAAATTCAGCACATATCTATATAGGAGACAGAACATACATGTAATTATCTAAGATTTTCTTTTCTCATGAGTCATTCCTAATAAGATACCAAGAAAGGACAGTATGTGTAAAGGGCTTCCTCTGCGGCTCTGGAGCAGTAAGGGGGGACATTCTGATATGCCCTGGTTTCTTGGCTGTAAGAAAAACTTCATGGTCCCAAGTCTGATCATTCTTCCATAGGTTAATATGTTGTGACCCGTTGTGCAGAAGGCTGTTCATCTAATAGAAGAAATGATGAGGTATCTGTGATGGTTAATTTTATGTGACTTGACTGGGCTAAGGGATGTCCAGAGAGCCGGTAAAGCATTGTTTCTGGGTTTGAGCATGAAGGTGTTTCTGGATTAGATTAGCATTTGAATTGGTAATTATGTAAAGAAGATCCACTCTCACCAGTGTAGGTGGGCATTGTCCAATCCACTGGGGGCCTGAATAGAACAAAATGGTGGAGAAAGGGCAAACTCTTCTCTCTTCTTAAGCTGGGACATCCATCTTCTTCTGCTCTTGAACATCAGAGCGTTACCAAAACTCAGGTCTGGTTGCTCACTGCTCAAAAGCCAATACTCAAGAGGCAAGATTGTTGAAAAGGAAAGTTTGCTTCATTCCAGAGGCTGACAGGGAGAGGGTCGACTCATCCAAAGGACAGTTCTCTATTGAAAATCAGGGAGCAAGAGCTTTAAAGTGGAATTTCAGGAGTATGTAGGTGGAGGGTGGGGGCTACATGCAGAAACAGCAGTCAGCTCTGACACTCGTCTTGAAATTGATCATACAGTGGTCTCACTGGCATCATCTTGATTGTTTGGGTCCAGGTAATCTATAGTTTCAGGGTCGGTGTGTTCCTGTTTCTCTGAGGTCAGTTCTTAGAATTACGGCGATTTCTGTTATGGCCACATTCCGGTCATCAGGTAGTTAACTTCTTCCATCTGGTGGGTGTCCCAGTATCTAAAAAACATCTCAAAAGATATAGTTCAGAATGTTATCTATAGCCCTTGAGGAGGAACTAAAGGTCCTTGACTTTGTTTAATGACTGAACTCTTGCTGTTTGGTCTTGTTTGCTTTCCATTGCTTCTGCATTTCACCACTTTTCTGATTGAACTTAATCTTTGGCTAAAGTTTTTCTACAGACAAATGGCAGGTGGAGGACATGGAGAAGAAGGACCTTAGGGTCTGCTCTACTGCAAGAATTCTTAGTTCTTTAGATACCAGGATTTATACCAGTAGTCTCCCCGGTTTTCAAGCCTTTGGACTCAGACTGAATTATACCACTGGCATTTCTGGTTCTCCAGATTACAGACAGCATGCCATGCCATATTTCAACCTCCATAATCACATGAGCCAATTCCTATAATTACTCCCTCTTGCATACCTATGTAAACCTTGTGCTCGGCTGCTCAGTTGTGTCCAACTCATTGCAGCCCCCATAGACTGTAAGCCCACCAGATTCCTCTGTCCACGGAATTTCCTAGGCAAGAAACTAAAGTGGGTTACTACTTCCTATTCTAGGGGATCTTCCCAACTCAGGGATCGAACCTAGTTCTCCTGGACTGGTAGGTGGATTCTTTACCACTAGTGCCCCTTGGAAAGCCCCATACCTTGTATATCTATGTATCTGTTGGTTCTGTTGCTCTGGAGAACCCTGAGACTATGTGCAACACTGAAGTCACACACAGTTGAAGTTCTAAGAAGTGTTATTCCAGCCTTAGAAAGAGGTCTTTGAACCATGACTGAGGCTGGTTGTCACAATGGGACGGGAATGGCAAAAACCAGATGAAAGTGGAGAAGGTCGTGATGAAGAGTCTCAGGGGACCATGTTGGAAGGGACTTGCATTCTCAAGGTGAACGATTGTTTTGCTCCTGAACCTAGGGATTTATGGAATGTAGAACTACCACTGGGGATGTTGAGAATTTCTTGCTATTTTTCACGGAGTGGGAACAAAAGCATCTGTGTTTATGTTAAGGGTAGAGATAGTGCTGCTGACTATGAGAGAAACCAGGGCAGTAAGTGGAGGAAACACTGATCGCCCCTTTCAGCAGATGAAAGCGGGGGCATGCCAAGAGGGATGCTTCTGCTGGAGCCCGAGCTCCATGGACTCTTCTAGTTATTGAGTCTGATAAAGGGAAGTGGTGGCTTGAATTAATGACAAAGGATTACTGAGCTGAAAGCAAGGTCTTTGGGCCTTAATGTAAATTAAGAGTTTGATGAAAAACTGAACATCTTAACAGGGTGGCAGCTGACGAAAGAGCCAAACTAAAGAGCCACTTTTCTCCTGGGCAAAGGGAATGAATGAGAAAAGGCCAAAATAAGCATCAGAAAGAATGGGCATATGGGAAGAGAGTGTAGACACCCGAGGAAAAAAATGAGTTTTAGTGTTTCATTCTCTGGCTGTGAATTATTTAACTCTTTTAGGCCTCACGTTTATTATCTATATAATGGGGATAGTAATGGTTGTTTTTGTTTAGTTGCTAAGTCATGTCTGACTCTTTGTGACCCCATGGACTGTAGCCTGCCAGTCTCCTCCGTCCATGGGATTTTCCAGGCAAGAATACTGGAGTGCGTTGCCATTTCCTTCTCCAGGGGATCTTCCTGATCCAAGGATCGAAGCTGCATCTCCTGTAATGGCAGGTGGATTCTTTGCTACTGAACCATCATGGAAGCCCAATAATGAAAGTATCAATCTTTTAGAATTTTGGATTAATATATAAAGCAGTGGTCCCCAACTTTTTTGGCACCAGGGGTCAGTTTTGTGGAAGACAGCTTTTCCACAAAGTGGGGCAAGGGGATGGTTTTGAGATGATTCTTACAAAGAGTGCACAGCCTAGATCTCTTGCATTTGCAGTTCACAGTAGGATTTATATGCAAAGCTGATTGACTTCATTATTCAGAAACAACGAAGCTAACACAACAGGGCAAAACAGTTATACTCCAATCATAAAAAGGTAAGTAAATTTCTAAAAGTTGTTAAAAGTAACATTTTGACCTGAATAATGTAAATGTAAGCCAATGTATGTTTTTATAATTGCATTTGCACGTCGAACCCTTTGTGACCCTATGGACTGTAGCCTGTGAAGCTCCTCTGTCCATGGGACTTTCCAGGCAAGGATACTGGAGTGGGTTGCCATTTCCTTCTTGAAGGGTTCTTCCTGACCCAGAGACTGAGGCCCCATCTCTTGTACCTCTTGCTTTGGCTGGCAGATTCTTTACCACTAGTGCCCCCTGGAAGGCCCTCAGTTCAGTTCAGTCGCTCAGTCATCTCCGACTCTTTGTGACCTCATGAATCGCAGCACGCCAGGCCTCCCTGTCCATCACCAATTCCTGAAGTTCACTCAGACTCACGTCCATCGAGTCAGTGATGCCATCCGCCATCTCATCCTCTGTCATCCCCTTCTCCTGCCCCCAATCCCTCCCAGCATCAGAGTCTTTTCCAATGAGTCAACTCTTCGCATGAGGTGGCCAAAGTACTGGAGTTTCAGCTTTAGCATCAGTCCTTCCAAAGAAATCCCAGGGCTGATCTCCATCAGAGTTAACTGGTTGGATTTCCTTGCAGTCCAAGGGACTCTCAAGAGTCTTCTCCAACACCACAGTTCAAAAGCATCAATTCTTTGGAGCTCAGCTTTCTTCACAGTCCAACTCTCACATCCATACATGACCACAGGCAAAACCATAGCCTTGACTAGACGGACCTTTGTGACAAAATAATGTCTCTGCTTTTCAATATGCTATCTAGGTTGGTCATAACTTTTCTTCCAAAGAGTAAGCGTCTTTTAATTTTACGGCTGCAATCACCATCTGCAGTGATTTTGGAGCCCCCAAAGTAAAGTCTGACACTGTTTCCACTTTTTCTCCATCTATTTCCCATGAAGTGATGGGACCAGATGCCATGATCTTTGTTTTCTGAATGTTGAGCTTTAAGCCAACTTTTTCACTCTCTTCTTTCACTTTCATCAACAGCTTTTTAGTTCTTCACTTTCTGCCGTAAGGGTGGTGTCATCTGCATATCTGAGGTTATTGATATTTCTCCTGGAAATCTTGATTCCAGCTTGTGCTTCTTCCAGCCCAGCGTTTCTCATGATGTACTCTGTATAGAAGTTAAATAAGCAGGGTGACAATATGCAGCCTTGATGTACTCCTTTTCCTATTTGGAACCAGTCTGTTGTTCCATGTCCAGTTCTAGCTGTTGCTTCCTGACCTGCATACAGGTTTCTTAAGAGGCAGGTCAGGTGGCCTGGTATTCCCATCTCTTTCAGAATTTTCCACAGTTTTATTGTGATCCGCACAAGAAGCACTCATGAATGTTTCCTGTAGTTTTGCCACATTGAATAATATCACAAAATAGTGAAGGAGATGGGAGTTCAAGTTGTCTTCTTCTTTCCTTTTGGCCTCCATTTAGACCCTTCTAATTGCTTTAAGGATCCAATGCTTAGGACTGATGTCAAGGTGCAGAGAAAGGGCATAGAAGGGATTTAGTGCTCACTGATGCTAGACAGAGAGTTAAACACCCCATTATACAAATAGTGTAGATAGACTGGAGTTGGCTCATTTGGTTACAGAAGCCTCTTCTGATTTCTGTTAGGTGATTGTAAGCTAGATTTCCTGAATAACCTGGTGGAGTGCTTGGAAGAAGTAAGCAGTAATAACAGCTAAAATCTGTTGAAGTACTTGGTAGAAGCCGGGCACTATTCTAAGTACTCTGTACTTAGCATGGGCCAGGGTGAATGAACACTATAATTAATACTGAAAAATCCATGATGAACAAAATACCAGTATTTTAAATAATGACAGCATCACTAGAAGTGCCATGCTGAGCCATGAGTGGAGCCTGAGGCAAAAGGAAAAATTAGCAATACGGATGCTGTATTTATTTAAAATTTTGATATTTTGCTAGTTAAGGATTTTTTTCATTAATGGTGATTTTTAAAAATGTAATGCACTCGAATGCTATTTATCTTGATTACTGAATTTTGGCATTCCTGTTAATTTTGCATCTCAGGGGAGCACCTTATTCCACCCCCTCTTCCTGCTGCTTCTATGTATAAGGATTAATTTTACCTCTCTTAAACCCATTGTGGCAGGTCCTTTGTTATTCACGTTTTTACACGTAAAAAAACTGAAGCCTGGGGAAGATACACGCTAGTTTCCAATGGCCGCTGGAACAAATTACCGCAGAACTGTTGGCCCGAGGCAACACACATTTATTCTCTTTCAGTTCTGGAGGTCAGAAGTCCAATACCAGTCTTGCTGGGTTAAAATCAAGGTGCTGGCAGGGTTGAGACCTCGGGAGTCTCTCAGAGAAAACTTTTTTTTGCTTTTCTAGCTTCTACGGCTGTGTTTTTGCATTCTCTGGTTCTGTGTCCCTTCTTTTAGCTTCAAAGCCAAGGGCATAGCATCTTGCCTCAGTTGACATGACCTTCTCTTTCTGTTGTGGTCAAACCCTTCTCAGCCTCCCTCTTTTGAGGACAATTTCGGTTATATTTAGGACTCACCCAGATAATCCAGGATAACCTCCGGGATGTCAGGATCTGTCCCTTTAATCACATCTGCAAAGTTCTTTTTCTTTTTTCGTGTGTTTTTTTTTTTGGACGTGGACTATTTTAAAAGTCTTTATTGTATCTGTTACAACCTTGTTTCTTGTATTTTTGGCCGCAAGGCATGAAAATCTCAATTCCCCAACCAAGGATCAAAGCTCCACCCCTGCACTGGAAGGTGAAGTCTCAACCACTGGACCATCAGGGAAGGTCCTGTGAAGTCCCCTTTGACATCCAATGTCACATTCCCAGAGTTTCCTGATGATTAGGATGTGGATCTCTTTGAGGGACGGACATCAATCAGTCTTCCCTAAGCTGGATGGTAAGTGACAATGTTCACATCCAACTGAGGCTGGTTGGCTTCTGTGCCCTGTTGCTGGACTCAGTGGCGGTGTCCTTAGGCCCCAGGCTTTGGCAAGGAGGCTGCAGGAATAAGCATCAGTTTCAGTCTCTTTAAGAGATCTCTTTATATAATCTCTTTATAATATAGTCAGCACTGGGACAAAATAGTGGGAGTTCTCTACATCCTCGTCCTACATACAGAATCCTACTTGGAAGACAGAGACAGTGTCTTTATTTGATTGTTTTTTGAAATGTTTTGTTTGTCTGTTCCAGTCTTAGTTGCAGCATACGGGGTCTTTAGCTGCGGCATGTGGCATGCGGCCTCTAGTTCCCTGACCACAAGTTGAACCCAAACCCCCTGCAGTGGAAGCGTGGAGTCTCAGCCACTGGACCTCCAGGGAAGTTCCAAGAGACGGTATTTAGAGCCACATTTGTCTGATTCTTCCAGGTGACATGATCTTATTTTATTCCCTGAGCTGGAAAGGCAAGCAGTTCTAGTAACAGAGAGAAAATGGATGCCCAGCCTTCTTTCATACCCATGTTTAACCTTCTTCCTGTTGTTAGGAAATGCTTCTTTTGATATATCTGAAATCTTTACTGCCTTAAATCCATTTTCTTTAGCTCTTTTGTTGGAAAGATGGAAAATAATCACCTTCTGCTATCTAAATGATAGCATTTATGATTTCAGTGACTAGAGAAATTTTGGCCAATTTTGTCTTATTGTACACAAAGCAAAAATAGTGGACATGTGGGAAAAACACTTTGATTTATTGGATGTTGGATCTCAACATATATAGTAAGGATCATCTTTACTTTCTGTCAGCAGTGCTTTGCATGGACATCTAAGGACCCTATCAATTAGGACTGGGTTAGGCAAACTTCCTCCAAGGGTAAGGTTGTATCAGTGAACTTCTTTGCAGGGCAACAGTGGAGATGCAGACATAAACAGACTTGTGGACATAGTGAAGGAAGGAGCAGGTGGGGCGAACTGAGAGAGTAGCATTGAAACATATCCATTACCATGTGTAAAACAGACAGTGAGAATTTGCTGTTTGATGCAAGGAGCTCAGACTTGGTGCTCTGTGATAACCTAGAGTGGATGGGATGGCGTGGGAGGTGGGAAGAAGGTTCAAGAGGGAGGGCACATATGTATACCTGTGGCTGATTCATGATGATGTATGGTAGAAACGAACATGATATTGTAAAGCAATAATTATCCATTTAAAAATAACTACATTTTTAAAAAGGGTAAGCTGGTAAATATTTTAGGCTTTGCAGTCCTTGCTCTCTCTGCTACAACTACTCAGCTCTGCTATCATTTCACGCAAGCAGCTGCAAACAATATGTGAAGACATTGGTGCATGGCTGTGCTCTTTGCTTATGAACTTGGCTGTATAAGTTGTGTTATGAAATATTCTTTAAATATTTTCTACAATTTATAAGCAAGTTTTAACACACAAGCCATACAGAAGCAGATGGTGGGCTATCGTGCACTGATCCCAGACCTGGCAACCTCATATTCTGTGCCTTATTCTTGGATTATATCTTGATGATAAAGGGAAGTAGGCTGGAATGACATTTTCCTAACTAGAGGGTCAGGTACGGGTAGTGTCTCACCCCTGATCTTGTCCAGTCTCCTATCCTCACATCCATCAGTGACTCTAACATAAACTGTTTTTAAAGCAGCCCTTCTTCCATTTACTTTATGCTTCTGCCTCCAGATCATGGTTCAGTTCGGACATCCACCCAACTCCCAGGCTTCTCTCCACTTCTTCTCCTCCTAGTCTCATGGACCTATATTTTTCCTGTGCGTTTTGTCTCTTTAGTCTTTCCCACTAGAATGTAAGCTCCTTGGAAGGTGAGAACAAGGATTTATTTATCTTGCCCTCTTGAATGCACTTATCACAGTGATATTGAGTTCCATGAATGTTACCTATAAATTGTCCTCCAAAATGACACACTGAGGTTGAGAGCCAATGAAACAAAACAGAGATTGTGTGTCCTCTGTTATGTTTTCATATGTCACACACTTTTGACCCAAAATTAATAATAAAAAGCAAGAATAGCTATGTCTGTGTTTGAAGATACTGCTTTTGGGAAACAAGGTTTTCTTCCCTCAGGCCTGAATCATCCATCATATTGGCTCTATACTCTGCTAATCTGAAAATAAAACAAAACAACTGGTCTAGAGACAAACCAGAGTAGGAAAGGGCACACAATTAGATGGCAAAGAAAAGGTGAGACACACTCAGGCAGATGCATGCACTGGTCAGTTTTTGGTGCCATTGCATTCTGATAACAAATATCTGCTTCCAAAGAAACTACTCTTGATGATAAAAGAGCTCCAGTCTGTGGAAAAAAAAAAGAAAACTTTTCAAGCACTTACAATGGCTTCCTTATAATTTGGAAAATATATTTCTGCAGTGGCCGAGTCCTAGCATCAGCAAAGAAAGAATTTATTCAGAAGTACAAAAGGATTTAGAATTCCTTCAAGGCTCCTTTCATTCTGTTTAAGATGTGGGTCATGTCTTTGAAGCATTGTTGTCTGTGGGTTGTCATGGGGTGGTTGACAGAAATACAAGAGCAATTGCTACCATATCGAGGGACCCATACATATATCATAAAGATTTGGTTTGGATGGATATAGCAATAGGATATGTATACAAAATATTTTGCTGATGCTAGACCAAAGATATCAATGAACAATTTAAAAATTCAACTGCAGTACAAAGGGCAGTCACCTTGCCATGTGAGCAGCAGTGCGTGAGGGCCAGGAAATTAAAAGGCTTAACCACACACTTGAAACTGTCCAAGTTACTTTATTGCTTAAGTGAAATGAAATACAAACACAAATAGCCAAGAGGGCAAAATTTAAATTAAACTTCAAAATCATTTTGTGTTTTAACTCAGTCCTAAAACAAAGTCTACTTTCTTTGGAAGCCTAGAGAAATAACCCAAGACAGAAACCTCCCCTGAATTCACCTTCCTTTACATGCTCTGCGCATGTTCACTTTGAAATGAAAGTTTACCAAGATCCAAAGGAATGTGATGGAACTACCTAGGAAGATTTAGTTTCTAAACCATGATGACCATTGCCAGTGATGGCCTTCTCTAAAATGAGACCTTGTCTGTAGCAAGATTTCAGGCCAAGATGGACTGAAATGCTTTCCCTTGTTAGGTGACTGCATTGAGAATTGCCCTGCAAGACAGACATCTGCAAGGGAATCATTAGGAATCTTCCCCACTGTACTCTGGCTTTCAGTTCGGTTCAGTTCAGTCACTCAGTTGTGTCCGACTCTTTGTGATCACATGGACTGCAGCATGCCAGGCCTCCCTGTCCATCACCAACTCCCAGAGCTCACCCAAACTCATGTCCATTATTGAGTCAGTGATGCCATCCAACCATCTCGTCCCTGTCTCATCCCCTGCTCCTCCTGTCCTCAATCTTTCCCAGAATCAGGGCCTTTTCCAGTGAGTCAGTTCTTCACATCAAGTGGCCAAAGTATTGGAGTTTCAGCTTTAGCATCGTTCCTTCCAAAGAAATCCCAGGGCTGATCTCCTTCAGAATGGACTGGTTGGATCTCCTTGCGGTCCAAGAGATTCTCAAGAGTCTTCTCCAACACCACAGTTCAAAAGGATCAATTCTTTGGCACTCAGATTTCTTTATGATTCAACTATCACATCCATTCATGACCACTGGAAAAACCATAGCCTTGATTAGATGGACCTATCTTTACCTGTTGAATAAACATTTCTATAGATTATTTTCCCCTCTGCACAGTTGTGTGACTGATGGCCAGTCAGGAGATGGATATGAATGGGCAGGATGGTTCTCTGAACAGTTGAGCTCTTATCCTTTGAGTCAGAGACCACATGGATTCCCCACTATAGAGGGAGGGTGGGTCTACACTGAAGCCAGGCCAGAGGCTCACTGGTTTGGAAATTCCATGGCTCTTTCTCTGAGATCAATAATCCTTCTGTCTTCTGAGAGGTTTGGAGTCATTCCCCAAAGGAAAATTCAGTTTCTAAGAGTCTGAAATTAAGGTAGCGAGCTAAATATTAAATGCGAAATGGACTAAATAAAAAGTTTTTGTTTTCATGGGGTATATAGCCGGGTCATAAACATCATGGACTGAAAAGTAAAGATCTCAAGTCTCTCTTCCCTCATAATCCACACAAAGACAAGTATTTTCCTGCAAAGACATCTATCGAGTTTGCTATGTAGATGCTGTTTCTTTAAGAAAGCTATTCACATTGAATTCTATACACAGAATTACAAGTAGGAGGGGAAAAAAAAACAGGAAAATGGAAAAAGGAAGTCTAGTTGGCAGGTTTCATGAACAGATGTGATTCCTTCAGGCAAATCTGGTGAAGGGGACCAGGGGCTTCTTCAGGGCCTCCCAAGGAGCCCCGGGGTCTCTGGGTGCCTCCTCCACATCAGGCAGTGATGCCAAGTCATTCAGACAAAGCGTCTCCCCCAGGCCAACAGAAGTTTCTGTGTTTGAGCCTAGACTTTGCATTTTTGCCTTGAAAGAATTCTCCCTGTTTATTTCTTTTGACTTGGCAGTGCTTTCTCCTTAGGCTGAGGCCAAAAGAAGAAAAATTACTTTTAGTAGTCAGGAGAGACAGGAAGAGGTTTCCTGGTGCCTTTGTGACTGAATGGTTTTAAAAAAATCTGTCTCGAATTGCTTTGATATTCCTCCTGTTGTGAGGTGGAGTCTCTGTCTGACCCCCTTGACATCGGGAGGTCTTCATGACTGACTTGGTAAATAGAACAAAATTATGCTGTGTGACTTCCAAGACTAGGTTAGACAATGCCATGTGGCTTCTCTGGTTTCTCTCTGGGACAGTTGCTTGGGGAGTCTTCAGTTATTTTGAGACAACATGGAGAGACATTGTGTGTTAAAGGATTAACTCTGCAGGTCCATTTTCCAAACACTGGACACTGGAAAGAAAGGTTGTATGTATGTATACTCAGCCATGTCTGCTCTTTGCGACCCCACGGACTGTAGCCCAGCAGGCTTCTCTGTCTATAGGAGTTCCCAGGCAAGAATACTGAAGTGAGTTGCCATTTCCTTCTCCAGGGGAATCTTCCCTATCCAGGGACTGAACCCATGGCTCTTTAATCTTCTGCTTTGGTAGGAGGATTCTTTAGCACCAAGCCACCTGGAAAACTCAGAAAGAAAGGCTGACCTTTGCTAACCTCCTGGGGGGGTAACCTTTAAGCCTTTGCGCTTTCCTGGCTGTTAAGAAGATCTTCACTCACTGGAGCCTTGGACTATGCCAGACAATTAATGCTAGTGATGTGGTATACGCTGTGGACCTTGGGCTGCAGTATCAACTTGAACTCTGGAGAGGTAAGGTTAGCCATGTACATGGTCACCCATGCTGACATGACTGACCCTTAAGAAAAATACCAAACATCAAGGCTTAGGTGAGCTCCCCAGATTGACAGTATTGCATGTGTTGCCAAACATCATTGCTGGAATTAAGCGTTGTTTACATGACTCTGCTGGGAAAGGACAACTGGAAATTTGTCCCTAGTACCTTCTGGAGTCTTTCCTATACAACCTTTTCCATTGCTAATTTTAATCTGTATCCTTCTGTTGTCATAGACCATAATTATGGGTATAACAATTCTGCTAAGTTCTGTGAGTCTTTCTAATGGATCCTTGAATATTACAAAATATAGAAGTTGGCCAGAACCTCTGAAATTATTTGGTCTAAACATCTCCCAGACTTCTCTGGTGGCTCAGTGGTGAAGAATCTGCCTGCAAAGCATGAGACACAAGACACACGGGTTTGATCCCTGGGTTGGGAAGATCCCCTGGAGTAGGGAAGTGCCAACCCACTTCAGTATTCTTGCTCGGGAAATCCCAGGGGCAAAAGAGCCTGGTGGGCTACAGTCCATGGGATCGGGAAGAGTCAGACATGACTTAGTGACTAAAACAACAACACATCCCCCAGGGAATTAAGCTCAGCAATACATTTGATAGATGAGGAAACTGAAACTTGAAGACGTTAGGTGACATTTTCGAACTCATACCAAACATTGCCTCCTCGTAAGATTGTATTCAAGCCTCTTTTAGGCTCTTGCACAGCACTCTTCCAATGGAGCTTTTATAGATTTGTCATTTTCTTTGATACTTTGTTCAAGTGATTTGGCCAAGGGTGAAGCCAAATATACTTGCAGATTATCAGTGTAGCTTTGAGGCTAACACTTCCCTTATTCTGTGGCTCACGATGTCAGCAGATACAACAGTGACATGCTTTATTTTTTTAATTTAGTTTTTAAATTGGAGTATAATTGCTTTACCATGTTATAATAATTTCTGCTATACTACCGGAAGCAGTTACAGGTATACATATATCTCTTCTCTCTCGGGCCTCCCTCCCACCCCCATCCACTCCTCTAGGTCATCACAGAGCACTGAAATGAGCTCCATGTGCTATAGAGCAGCTTTCCAGCCACTATCTGTTTTAAGTGATGGGCTTTAACTTTTCACCCCATCCCCACAGTCTGGTGTGCCATTCACTTATTCATGCATTTATTTATTAACTTGTATTTGTGACAAAGCATGCTGCAAAATATTTTTTGAAAAAGTACAAAAGACTTTGTGTGTTCCAGTCTGGACACTGCTCCCACTCTTCTCCTCTGTGCTCCTCTCTTAGCCGCTGACCCATCACGGGGTCTGCCCCACAGGGATCACTATGATGCTTCTGACAGTTCTTGAAGGGCAGCTGTGACTCCCAAGGCGCATTTCATATTTTATTTAGGAGGTTTACAACTACTTTAGCGAGTAAGTGCCTCTGTTTGTCAGGGAAGGGGGAAGGTTTGCTGTCGGAAAGAAAAATGCACAGGGAGAAATTTTAGCGGCTGACAATTTCCTTCAACTCCCTTTTCCCTTTATATAAAGTATATAGCCTCCCATATAAATTAGGAATCTAATCAGAATGGTATGCTCCACTTAACTGAGACAGGTTCAATTGGGAAATCTGCTTAATCAGGACATCTCCCAGGGAACTGATTTTTGTTCGATGATACATAATGGCTATGATTGCAGTTTAAAGGAGGTGATAATTCTGTTTAATTGAGACACTTTCAGGTAATTTATGCTGTTTGAAACTAGGTGTGTGTGAGTGTATACCTGTATGTTCTGGCCTGCCTGATTACATTTTGATTTTTTTTTTTCTATAGTAAATTGTGGATTGACAGATAACATCATACATCAGCTCAGCACTGCCCTAGGTGAAAAAAGTGAAAGTGAAAGTTAGTCACATCAGACTCTTTGCAATCTCATGGACTGTTGCTTGCCAGGATCCTCTCTCCATTAAATTCTCCAGGCAAGAATACTAGAGTGCGTTGCCATTCCCTTCTCCAGGGGATCTTTTATTTTTTTATTTTTATTTTTTTAAATTAAATTTATTTATTTTTTAATTACAATACTGTATTTGTTTTGCCATACATTGACACGAATCAGCCATAGGGGATCTTTTAGACCCATGGATCTAAGATCTTCCAAACTTCAGGCAGATTCTTTACCATCTGAGAATGCCACAGGTACTTAGCCCTATTGAAATGACAAAGATTAGACTCCTTGGGAAAGAACTGCCAGGCTCCTTTCAACTACTTGTAACTGGTACTTTGACCCATTTCTGGGTGCTATTGTAGACTAATTAACATTTCCTTTGTAACTACTTTTGGTGGGAGGTTTGTTCAAGCAACAGAAGAGATTTCATTTCCGTTGTTCTGAGTCTCATTCCTCTTTTGCTTCTGAGTGTCCTTCCTGCTGGGATCTTATACAAAATCCTGTAGGCTGATCTAACTTTTGTGGGGTTGAGCAGAATTTGAAAATAATTTGTATAGGATGCTATGGACTGGATTGTGTGCCCACTTGCTAAGTTGTTTCAGTCGTGTCTGACTCTTTGTGACCCCATGGGCTGCAGCCTGCCAGGCTCCCCTGTCCATGGGATTCTCTAGGTAAGAACAGTAGAGTGGGGTGCCATGCCCACCTCCAGTGAACCTTCCCCAGCCAGGAACTGAAGCTACATGTCTTCCACTTCCTGCACTAGCAGGCAGGTTCTTTACCACTAGCACCACCTTGGAAGTCCGTGGTCTTGATCGTGTCCCCCAAAATTTGTATTTTGAAGCCTTAATCTTTCATGTGATGGTATTTGGTGATGGATCCTTTAGGAGGTTATTAGGTTTAGATAAGGTCAGGAGAGCAGAGTCCTCATGATGAAAGTATTATACTTTATAAGAAGAGACACCAGGAGTGACCTCAAGCATCATCACTTGTTTCTGACCTCACTCATTTTTGTCTCCCCCACAGCAACAATAATTCAACACCCATGGGTAGACAAATGTGGGAGCTGTGGAATCAGAACAGTGCACAAGACACCCAGGAGGAATCTCCCCATCTATGTACCTGGTAATAGGTATAGACTTTGATCCCTGAGGAGGATCCCACAGTGGCCCTCGAAGTTGCTTTGATCCCTCTTGGCTGTCATCCAGGAGACCCTGGAAAACACTTTTTAGACAATAGCTTATGATGAGAGAGTCTTTGTGGAAATCCAGGTTTCCAGAGAAGAAATTTTGTTAGAGGAAGCACTGACTGAAGCCACCCACCCTGGGCAGGCAAGGTAGTAGCCACTTGCATGAGCTACCTTACAGCAGGAGGTCCTGGTAACAAATGTGGAACTAACAAGATATCACCAACCAGAAGAATTCAGGAAAAGTCAAAAGGAGAGAGGAGATGCCAGTCCGTATGTCCTACCAACCTCTCAGAACCCTCCTTGCTGGAAATCATCTTGACTGAGCAATGCATGCAGCACCACGAAGGACCCTGAATCAGCATGAGTGGCCAGAGACAACCCAGAAACTAATCCTACCACTGTAAGACCTGAGAGTGAGTCATGTGGCAGAGTGATTCTCCTGGGTTCCCTTACCCTGCTGCTCTCTGCCCGGATGCCTGTTCCCAGTGAAGTCTCTTGCTTTGTCAGCATGTGTGTCTCCTCGGACAATTCATTTCCAAGTGTTAGACAAGAGCCCACTCTCAGGCCCTGGAAAGGGCCTCCCTTCTTGCAAGTTTCAGCACTCTGCTAGAGCAAAAATTCACAAGTCTGGATACATTAGAGAGGGCAGCTGTAAAGGCTGGAAGAGGTAACTACTACTTCAAAAGTGAAGACAGCAATTTAAAACTTCAAGAACATGAAAAATCAAGGATATATGAAACCACCAAAGATCATAAAAGTCTTTTTTGTAACTGATGCCAAAGGCATGGAGAGCTTTGATTTAACTGATAAAGAATTCAGAATAACTGTTTTAAGAAAACTTATTAAGAAAACTGTTTTAAGGTTACAATACAGAGTTCAAAAAAATCAAGGAAACAACACACAAACAAAAGGTCAACAAAGATATAAATAATAAAGAACCAAATGGAAATTCTGAAGCTGAAGAATACAATAAATGAAATAAAAGTCATAATATCTGCAGAACAGATCAAGCAGATGAAAAAATGTATGAACTAGAAAGTAGGAAGGACTTTTGAAGTTATCCATCAAGAAAAACAGAGGAACAAAGAATAATAAAGAGTGACGAAAACCTTCATGATGTATAGGCTACCATAAAAGAACCGATTTGCACATTATTTGAGTTCTAGAATAAGAAAAGAGAGAGGAGGGGATGAAAAGCTTATTTAAAGAAATAATGACTGAGAAATTCCCAAATCTGGAGAGAAATTTGGATATCTAAGTTCATGAAGCTCATAAGTCACTAAACAAAATTAAAGAGATTTTCTCCAAGACACATTATAATAAAATTGTCAAAAACAAAGACAAAGAGAAAATCTTAAAACCAGCAAGAGAAAAGAAGTTTATAGCTTACAAGGGAAAGTCCCACGACGTTATCATTGGACTTCTCAGCAGGAAACTTACAGGCCAGGAAATAATGAAATGATATATTTAAAGAGCTAAAAGAAAAAAGGAAAGAACTGCCAACCAAGAATCTCTTACCTGATAAAATTATCCTTCAGAAATGAAGGCAAGATAAAGACTTGAACTGTAAAACAAAAGTTGAGGGCGTTCATCACTGCTGTAAATGCCTTGCCAGGAAACTAAAGAAGGTTTTCAAGATGAAATAAAAGGAAGCTAATTAGTAACATGAAAATATGTAAAATATACAACACCACTGTTAATGGTAAGTATTTAGTCAGATTCAGAATATTTTATACTGAGGTATGGTGGTGTGTTAAACACTTAACTCTAGGTTAAAGGACAAGAGGCTTAAAAACATATAGCTAAAATAATGTGTTATTGAATACACAAGCTAAAAAGAGGTAAATTGTGATGCCAAAATTGGGGGAGCAAAGGGGCAGAATTTTTAATGTGATTGAAGTTAAGTTGTTGTCAGTATAAAATAGACTGTTATATCTATGTTTTATATAAGCTTCATGGTAACCACAAAAGAAAAGCATACAGCAGATTCACAAAAGATAAAGAGAAGAGAATCAAAGCATGCCACTAAGGAAAATCTTCAGTTCACAAAGGAAGATAATAAAAGAAGAAAGAAGGAACAAAGGAACTGTAAAATAGTCAGAAAATAATAGACATTAGTGAGTCCTTGTGCTGTGTTGTAGTTAGTCACTCAGTTGTGTCAAACTGTTTGTGACACCATGGACTGTAGCCCACCAGGCTCCTCTGTCCATGAGGATTCTCCAGGCAAGAATACTGGAGTGGGTTGCCATGCCCTCCTCCAGGGCATCTTCCCAACCCAGGGATTGAACCCAGGTCTCTCGCATTACAGGCAGATTCTTTACAAGCTGGACTACAAGGAAGCCCTAGTAAGTCTTTACCAATCAATAATTACTCAAAATAGGAATAAAAATAAAATCTAACTATATGCTACCAGTAAGGGATTCACCTTATCTTTAAGGACACACATAGGCCCAAAATGAAGTAATAGAAAAAGATATTCCCTGAAAGTGGAAACCTAAAGAAAGTAGAAATAGCTATACTTATAACAGGCAAAATAAAGTTTAACACCAAAATGGTAACGAGACAAAGAGAGTTGTTATATAATGATATAAAGCTATAAAAATCATAAATATACATATATACCCAATGTTGGAGAACTTAAATATCCCTGATGAATATGAATGTAAAATTTCTTAACAAAATGCTGGCAAACCAAATTTCCATGGCACGTTAAAAGAATCATACAACATGACTGAGCTGAATATATTTTTTGATGTAGAGACAGTTCACTACATGCAAATCAATAAATGTGATAAAGTGAGAGACAAAATCAAACTAATATCTCATTAGATTAAAAAATATTTGATGAAAGATAAACATTTTCTTGACCTGTGTGTATCTCAAGAAGTAACAGAACAGGAGATGGAACAATGGGCTGGTTCAAACTTGAAAAAAGAGTACGTTAAGGTTATATATTGTCACCCTGTTTATTTAATTTATAAGCAGAGTATGTGATGCGAAATGCTGGACTTGATGAATCACAAGTTGGAATCAAGATTGCTGGGAGAAATATCAACAACCTCAGATATGCAGATGATATCATTCTAATGCCAGAAAATGAAGAGAAATTAAAGAGCCACTTAATGACGGTGAAAGAGGAGAGTGGAAAAGCTGGCTTGAAGTTCAACACTCAAAAGCTAAGATCATGGCATCCAGTCCCATCACTTCAAGGCAAATGGAAAAGGAGGACCCAGTGGCAGATTTTATTTTCTTGGTCTCCAAAATCACTGCAGGTAGTGACTATAGCCATGGAATTAAATGATCCTTCTCCTTGGAAGAAAAGCTATGACAAAACTAGGCAGTATATTAAAAAGCAGAGATATGACTTAGCTGATAAAAGTCTGTATAGGCAAAGTTATGGTTTTTCCAGCTGTCATGTGCAGATGTGAGAGTTGGCCTATAAAGAAGGCTGAGCACTGAAGAATGATGCTTTTGAAGTGTGGTGCTGGAGAAGACTCTTGAGAGTCCCTTGGGCAGCAAGGAGATCAAACTAGTCATTCCTAAAGGAAATCAACCCTGACTATTCATTGGAAGGACTGATGCTGAAATTGAAGCCACCCGAAACAAGGAGATGAATCATTGGAAAAGACCCCGTTACAGGAGAAAGGGGTGACAGAAGATGAGAGAGTTGGATGACATCACTGACTTTGAACAAACTCCTGGGGATAGTTAAGGGCAGGGGAAGCCTTGCATGCTGCAGTCTATGGGGTCACAGTCAGAAGTGACTGAATGACTGCACAACAACAATATTTTCCATGATAAAAACTCAACAAATTGGGTGTGGGTGGAACACATGCCAGTAAAATATAGACCATATGTGACAAGCACACCGCTAACATCATACTCAATGGTGAAAAGTTGTAGGTTTTTCCTATAAGGCCAGGAATAGGGTCCTACTTTCATGATTCCTACTTAACATAGCACAGAAATCCTAGCCAGAAAAATCAGGCAAGAAAGATAAGTAAAACAAAGATGTATAGGCAGTCCCAAGAAGGTGGAGGAATAAGACAGGAGACTACTTTCTCCCCTCAAATTCATCAAAAGATCATTTGAATGATGAGCAACTTTCACAAGACAACTTCTGAACACTGGTGGAGGACACCATGTAACTCTGTAAACCTATCTGGGTGTCCCCCTCACTGTGGAGAATTGTTTGACCATTAGTTCAGATCAGTTCAGTTGCTCAGTCTTGTCCAACTCTTTGCGACCCCATGAAGCACAACGCACCAGGCCTCCCCTGTCCATCACCAACTCCTGGATTTTACCCAAACTCATGTCCATTGAGTCGGTGATGCCATCTAATCATCTCATCCTCTGTCGTCCCCTTCTCCTGCCCTCAATCTTTCCCAGCATCAAGGTCTTTTTCAGTGAGTCAGGTCTTTGCATCAAGTGGCCAAAGTACTGGACTTTCAGCTTCAACATTAGTCCTTTCAGTGAACAACCAGGACTGATCTCCTTTAGGAAGGACTGGTTGGATCTTCTTGCAGTCCAAGGGACTCTCAAGAGTCTTCTCCAACACTGCAGTTCAAAAGCATCAGTTCTTCAGTGCTCAGTTTCTTTATAGTCCAACTGTTTCACGATTAACCTAGATGTTTATCATCTGTGCTGTATGGATGGAGAAGTCTTGAGGCTACTGTAAGAATAAAGACTGAAAGCCAGAGGCAAGAGAGTTAACTCCAAAACTTGACAACATCAGAGAATTTAGAGAACTCCTGATTCCAAGGAACATAAATAGACAAGAGCTCACCAAAAACCTCCATACCCACACTAAAACTAAGTTCCACCCAAGAGCCAACAAGTTCCAGAGCAAGACATACCACACTAATTCTCCAGCAAAGCAAGAACACAGCCCTGAGCATTAAAATACAGGCTTCCCAAAGCCAGGCCAAACCCATAGACACCCCAGAACTCACTACTGGACACTTCATTGAACTCCAGAGAGAAGAGATCCAATTTCACCCACCAGAACGCAGATGTAATCTCCCCTTACCAGGAAACCTTGACAAGACACTTGTCCAACTCCACCCACGGGGACCAGTCTCCACAATAAAGAACTATGAGCTTCCAGCCTACAGAAAGGGCACCCTAAACACAGCAATCTAAACTAAATGAGAAGGCAAGGAAATATTCAGCAGGTAAAGGAACATGATAAATGCCCACCAAACCAAATGAAAGAGGAGGAGATAGTCTACCTGAAAAGAATTCAGAATAATGATAGTACAGATGATCCAAAATCTTGTAAATAAAATAGAGTTATAGATAAATAGACTAGAGACAAGGACTGAGAAGATGTAAGAAATGTTTAAAAAGGACCTAGAAGAAATAAAGAAGAGTCAATATATAATGAATAATGCAATAAATGAAATAAGAAACACTCTGGAGGAAACCAATAGTAGAAGATAGGATAAGTGAAGTGGAATATAGAATGGTGAAAATAAATGAAGCAGAGAGGAAAAAAGAAAAAGAATTAAAAGAAATGAGGACAACCTTAGAGACCTCTGGGACAATGTTAAATGCCCTAACATTCTAATCATAAGGGTCCCAGCAGAAGACAAAAAGGAAGGGCATGAGAAAATACTTGAGGAGATAATAGTTGAAAACTTTCCTAAAATGGGGAAGGAAATAACCACTCAAGTCCAAGAAACCCAGAGAGTCCCAAACAGGATAAACCCAAGGTGAAATACCTCAAGACACATATTAATCAAACTAATGAAGGTCAAATACAAAGAGCAAATATTAAAAGCAGCAAGGGAAAAACAACAAATAACACACAAGGAGGTTCCCATAAGGATAACAGCTGATCTTTCATTAGAAACTCTTCAGGTTAGGAGGGAATGGCAAGACATACTTAAAGTGATGAAAGAGAAAAACCTACAACCAAGATTACTGTACCCAGCAAGGATCTCATTCAAATATGAAGGAGAAATCAAAAGCTTTACAGACAAGCAAAAGCTGAGAGATTTCAGCACCACCAAACTGTTCTTCAGCAAATGCTTAAGGATCTCCTCTAGACAGGAAACACAGAAAAGGTTTATAAACTTGAACCGCACCGCCCCCAAAAAAGTAAATGGCAACGGGATCATACTTATCAATAATTACCTTAAATATGAATGAGTTGAATGCCCCAACCAAAAGGCAAAGACTGGCTGAATGGATAAAAAACAAGACCACTACATATGCTGTCTACAAGAGACCCACCTCAAACCAAGGGACACACACAGACTGCAAGTGAAGGGCTGGAAAAAGATATTTCATGCAAATGGAGACCAAAAGAAAGCAGGAGTAGCAATATCAGATAAAATAGACTGTGAAATAAAGACCGTGAAAAGAGACAAAGAAGGACACTACATAATGATCAAAGGATCAATCCAAGAAGAAGATATAACAATTATAAAAATATATGCACCCAACATTGGAGCACGTCAATATATAAGGCAAATACTAACAAGTATGAAAGGGGAAATTAACAGTAACATAATAACAGCGGGAGACTTTAATACCCCACTCACACCTATGGATAGACTAACCAAACAGAAAATTAGCAAGGAAACACAAATTTTAAATGATACAATGGACCAGTTAGACCTAATAGATAGCCATAGGACATTTCACCCTCAAACAATGAATTTCACCTTTTTCTCAAGTGCACATGGAACATTCTCCAGGATAGATCACATCCTGGGCCATAAATCTAGCCTTGGAAAATTAAAAAAAAAATTGAAATCATTTCAATTATCTTTTCTGATCACAATGCAATAAGACTATATGTCAACTACAGGAAAAAAATATTAAAAATACAAACATGGAGCTAACAAACATGCTTCTTAATAACCAACAAATCACAGAGGAAATAAAAAAGAAATCAGAGTATGCATAGAAACAAATGAAAATGGAAACACAACAACCCAAAACCTATGGGATTCAGTAAAAGCAGTGCTAAGGGGAAGTTTCATAGCAATACAAACTTACCTCAAGAAAGGAGAGAAAAAACAAACAAACAGCCTAACTTTACACCTAAAGCAACTAGGAAAAGAAGAAATGAAGAAACCCAGGGTTAGTAGAAGGAAAGAAATCATAAAAATTATAGCAGAAATAAGTGAAAAGGGAATAAAGGAGACTATAGAAAAATTAACAAAACTAAAAGCTGGTTCTATGAGAAGCTAAATAAAATAGGCAGACCATTAGCCAAATTCATCAAGAAAAAAAAAGGAAGAAGAATCAAACCAACAAAATTAGAAATGAAAATGGAAAAATCACAACAGACAACACAGAAATACAAAGGATCATAAGAGACTACTATCAGTAACTATATGCCAATAAAATGGACAACTGGGAAGAAATGGATGAATTCTTAGAAAAGTATACTTTCCAAAATTGAACCAGGAAGAAATAGAAAATCTTAACAGACCCATCACAAGCTTGGAAATAGAAACTGTAATAAAAAATCTTCCAACAAACAAAAGCTCAGGACCAGATGGCTTCATGGGTGAATTCTACCAAAAATTTAGAGAAGAGATAACACCTATCCACTCAGACTCTTCCAGGAAATTGCATAGGATGGTAAACTCCCAAACTCATTCTATGAGGCCATCATTCTAAGATGCCACCAAAAAGAAAACTACAGGCCAATATCACTGATGAAGATAGATGCAAAAATCCTCAATAAAATTCTAGCCAACAGAATCCAACAACATATTAAAAAGATCATACATGATGACCAAGTGGGCTTTATCCCAGGGATGCAAGGATTCTTCAGTATCCACAAATCAATCAATGTAATACACCACATTAACAAACTGAAAAATAAAAACCATATGATTATCTCAGTAGATGGAGAGAAAGCCTTTGACAAAATTCAGTGCTCATTTATGATAAAGACTCTCCAGAAAGCAGGCATAGAAGGAACATATCTCAACATAATAAAAGCCGTATATGAAAAACCCACAGCAAACATTATCCTTAAAGGAGAAGAATTGAAGTCATTTCCCCTAAAGTCAGGGGAACAAGACAAGGGTGCCACTCTTACCACTACTATTCAGCATACTTTTGGAAGTTTTAGCCACAGCAATCAGAGAGGAAAAAATAAAATAAAATAAAGGAATCCAGATTGCAAAAGAAGTAAACTCTCACTGTTTGCGGATGACATGATCCTTTACATAGAAAACCCTAAAGACACCATCAGAAAATTACTCAAGCTAATGAATGAATATAGTAAAGTTGCAGGATATAAAATTAATACATGGAAATCCCTTGCATTCTTATACACTAACAATGAGAAACCAGAAAGAGAAATTAAGGAAACAATCCCATTCAGCATTGTGATGGATAAAATACTTAGGAATAAATCTACCTAAAGGAACCAAAGACCTATATATAAAAAACTATACAATGCTGATGAAATAGATTAAAGAGGACACAAATAGATGGAGAAATATACCATGTTCATGGACCGGAAGAATCAATATAGTGAAAATGAGTATACTACCCAAAGCAATCTATAGATTCAATGCAATACCAACAGTATTTTTCACAAAACTAGAACAAATAATTTCACAATTTGTATGGAAATACAAAAAACCTCAAGTAGAAAAGAAATCTTGAGAAAGAAGAATGGAACTGGTGGAATCAACATGCCTGACTTCAGGCTATACTACAAAGCTACAGTCATCAAGACAGTATGGTACTGGTACAAAGACAGAAATATAGATCAATGGAACAAAATAGAAAGCCCAGAGATAAATCCACACACCTATGGACACCTTATCTTCGACAAAACAGGCAAGACTATACAGTGGATTAAAAACAATTTCTTTAACAAGTGGTGCTGGGAAAACTGGTCAACCACTTGTAAAAGAATGAAACTAGAATACTTCCTAACACCATACACAAAAATAAACTCAAAATGAATTAAATATATAAATGTAAAACCAGAAACTATAAAACCCCTAAAGGAAAACATAGGCAAAACACTCTGTGACATAAATCACAGCAAATCCTCAATGACCCACTTCCCAGAGTAATGGAAATAAAAGCAAAAATAAATAAATAGGGCCTAATTTAAACTTAAAAGCTTTGCACAATGAAAGAAACTATAAGCAAGGTGAAAAGACAGCTTTCAGAATGGGAGAAAATAATAGCAAATGAAGCAACTGACAAAGAATTAATCTCAAAATATGCAAGCAGCTCATGCAGTTCAATACCAGAAAAATAAATGACCCAATCAAAAAATGGGCCAAAGAACTAAATAGACATTTCTGCAAAGAAGACATATAGATGGCTAAGATGAAAAGATACTCAACATCACTCATTTTCAGAGAAATCCAAATCAAAGCCACAGTGAAGTGCCATCTCATGCCAGTCAGAATGGCTACTATCAAAAATCTACAAAAACAAATGTTGGAGAAGATGTGGAGAAAAGGGAATCCTCTTACACTGTGGTGGGAATACAAACTAGCACAGCCACTATGGACAATAGTGTGGAGATTCCTTAAAAAACTGGAAATAGAACTGCCATGTGAACCAGCAATCCCACTGCTGGGCATATACACTGAGGAAACCAGAACTGAAAGGGACATGTGCACCACAGTGTTCATCTCAGCACTGTTTACAATAGCCTGGACATGGAGGCATCCTAGATGTCCATCAGCAGACAAATGGATAAGAAAGCTGTGGTACATATACACAATGGAGTATTACTCAGCTGTTAAAAAGAACACATTTGAATCAGTTCTAATGAGGTGGATGAAACTGGAGGCTGTTATACAGAATGGAGGAAGTCAGGAAAAAAAACACCAATACAGTATATTAATGCATATATATGGAATTTAGAAAGATGGTAATGGCAACCCTATATGCGAGACAGCAAAAGAGACACAGATGTATATAGAACAGTCTTTTGGACTCTGTGGGAGAAGGCGAGGGTGGGATGATTTGAGAGAATAGCACTGAAACATGTATATTACCATATGTGAAATAGATGACCAGTCCAAGTTCGATGCATGAAACAGGGCACTCAAAGCTGATGCACTGTGACAACCCAGAGAGATGGAATGGGGAGGGAGGTAGAAGGGAGGATGCAGGATGGAGGACATGTATACACCCATGGCTGATTCATGTCAGTGTATGGCAAAAACCACCACAATATTGTAATTAGCCTCCAATTAAAATAAATTAATTAATTTAAAAAGAAAGAAGTACATCAGAAAGAAAAAAAAGAAATTGTCTTTGTTTGCAGGTGATATAATTTTATATATAGATCATCTTAAAGACATCCCCTAAAGCTGTTAAAACTATTTAACAAATTCAGTAACGTTGTAAGATACAAAATCAATAGAGAAATCTACAGCATTTCTATACATTAACTATGAACTATATGAAAAAGAAGTAAAGAACCACATTCACAATAGCATCAAAATAACAGAATACATAGGAACTAATTTAACCAAAGTTATGAAAGATTTGTGCCCTGAAAACTACGACTTTGATGAAAGATATTGATGTATACACAAATATATGAATAATTATCCTATTTTCATGGACCAGGAGAATTAATATTGTTAGAATGTACATACTACCTAGAACTATCTATAGACTCAACACAATTCCTATTAAAATTCCAATGGGATTTTTCTCAGAAATAACAAAGAACAATCCTAAAATTTGTATGGGACCACAAGACTCCAATATTCAAAGCAGTTCTGAGAACAAGAACAAAGCTGGAGCCATCACATTTCCTGATTTCAAACTAAATTATAAATAGTAATCAAAAGAATATTTTGCATAAAATAAAGCCCAGAGACTAATGGAAAGAACAGAACCTAGAATCCAGGAATAAACGATGAGTATATGGCCAACTAATATTTTACAAAAGATTTAAGGATATGTAATGAGAACAGGGTAGAACTTCAGTAAATGGTGATGGAAAAACTGAATGACAACATTCAGAAGAATAAAATCGGAATCTTATACCACTCACACAAATTAACTCAAAATGAATTACCTTAAACGGAAAACCTGAAATCATAAAAGTCCAATGTGGATGAACCTTAAAAGCATTATATTAAATGAATTAAGTCAGACAGAAAAGACAAATAATGTATGATATCACTTACATGTGGAATCTAGAAAGACCAAACTCTAGAAACAGGGAATAGAATGGGGGTTTACTGGGGTCTGGTGGGCGGAAGGAAGACATGTTGGTCAGACTTTCAGTTATGAGATGAATACATTTGGGGAGATCTAAAGTACAGCAAGGTAATTACAGTTAACAATATTGTATTATATATTTGAAAATTGCTAAGAGAATAGATCTTAAATGTTCTCAACACAAAAAGAAATGGTAATTATGAGAGTGATGGAGGTGTTAGCTAATGCTACCATAGTAACCATTTACCAATGTTTAAGTGAGAAGAAAGCTTCTCTCCCTCTCCCTGACAATCTGAGGTCATAGTGAGAAAGCAGATATCTACAAGTCAGGAACAGAGCCCTCATTGGAATCCAATGATGCTGAGCACTGATATTGACTTTCAGCCCCTAGAACTGTAAGAAATAAATATCTGTTCTTACATTTATCACTATTTGTATATGCAGGAAACTATCTAAATTTATTAATTTACTTATGTGGGTGCAGATTTATCTATTTTCTTTTATTGCATACAGTTTGGTTCAGTTTAGTCACTTAGTTGTGTCTGACTCTGTGACCCCATGGACTGCAGCATGCCAGGCCTCCCTGTCCATCACCAACTCCCGGAGCTTACTCATACTCGTGTCCATTGAGTCGGTGATGCCATCCAACTGCCTCATCCTCTGTCATCCCCTTCTCCTCCTGCCTTCAATCTTTCTCAGCATCAGGGTATTTTCTAATGAGTCAATTCTTCACATCAGGTGGCCAAAGTATTGGAGTTTCAGCTTCAGCACCGGTCCTTCCAATGAATATTCAGGACTGATTTCCTTTAGTATGGACTGGTTGGATCTCCTTGCAGTTTAAGGGACTCTCAAGACATACACCGTCTCATTATTCTTGTTCTTCCTCTACAGCCCCACATTATAACAGGTTTAATGTATAGGGCTCCTGGTTCATAGAAAGCCTTTCTGCTGTGTCCGCATATGGCAGAAGGGGTAAGGGAGCTCTCTGGAATCTCTTTTATTAGGTCACAAATCCCATTCAAGAAGGATTTGCTGTCCTGACCTAATTACCTCTTCAAGAAAGAAGGAAAGTTTTTGTTGCTCAGTTGTGTCTGGCTTTTTGAGGACCCATGGACTGTAGCCCATCCAGCTCTTCTGTCCATGGGACTCTCCAGGCAAGAAAACTGGAGTGGGTAGCCATTTCATTCTCCAGTGGATCTTCCCAGCCTAGAGATCGAACCCAGTTCTCCTGCAGGGAGAGTCCTTACTATTTAAGCCACCAAGGAAGCTCATAGCTCTCCTAAAATAATTGCTTTCTCAAAGCCCCGTCTTTAAATACATCACACTGGGGGTTAAGTTTCAACACATGAATTTTGGGGAGACACATGTATTCAGTCTATTGCATACTCACTGGTGTGTATCTATCACATGCTATCTATTATATTAAAGTAATCCTACTCATGTAGCCAGTAAACTTCAAATTTCCGGGGCTTAAATTTTCAGATTAGCTAACAGAGTTGAAACTGAATTAACTGTCCAAAGTGGGTGCTCTTAGTTATGTGCTTTTTCTCCAAGGGGTGATTTAGGGACCCAGGCTCCTTTCATCCTGCAGCTCCACAGTCTTCAACACATGGCTCCTGTCCTGCTCTGGGGATTTTCTCATTCAAGCCAGCTCACCGGGGGCGGGAACAGGAAGACTTGCAATGGGGAGATGTTTACGGCTAGGTCTTCAAGTCGTTGCTGTCGTTCAGTCGCGAAGTTGTGTCTGACTCTTTACGACCCATGAACTGCAGCATTCCAGGCTTATTTGTCCATCACTATCTCCCCGAGTTTGCTCAAACTCCTATCCATTGAGTCAGTGATGACATCCAGCAGTCTCATCCTCTGTCACCCCCTTCTCCTCTTGCCCTCAATCTTTCCTGGCATCAGGGTCTTTTCCAATCAGTCAGCTCCTTGAATCAGGTGGCCAAAGTATTGGACCTTCAGCTTCAGCATCAGTCCTTCCAATGAATATTCAGGGTAGATTTCTTTTAGGATTGACTGATTTGATCTCCTTTGCAGTCCAAGGGTCTCTCAAGAGTCTTCTCCAGCTCTACAGTTTGAAAGTGTCAATTCTTTGGCACTCAGCCTTCTTTACGGTCCAATTCTCACATCCATACATGACTAAGGTCTGCAAATGGTCTATTAAATTCTAGGCAAATATTCCTTTTTCTGAAATTCAGCCATGTGTTTACACGTAATCTCAAAGGGATACTAAGAAATGTGCTTCTTTTATCCTGGAAGAGGAAGTAAAGACTTGATAATAAGCCAGAAGTTTCTAACACGTATCTAAATTCTGAAGGACAGCCAATCCTTGACAACCTCTAGTTCCCTGCCACCAAAAATAATGCTGCAGTTAACATCTGTCTTTTTTAAATCAATATTTCCTTTTAAAAAATAAAAACAAATTTTAGCTGTGCTGTGCTGCCTGTGGAATCAGTTCACCAACCAGGAATTGAATTATCCTGCATTGGAAGTATGGAGTCTTAACCACTGGGCAACCAGGAAGTCCTCTCATCTCCTTTCTTGTATATTCTGTGGACCTGTGTGAAAATATTTTAAATCCATAAACCCAGAGATGGAATTGCTTGGTCATTGGACATGTACATATTCCTTTTGATCAAGAAGTGTCATTTTGCACTCTAGGCCATTGACACCAGCCTGCTTTCACCAATAGTACATAAGGATATCTTAGCCCCCAGGACTCCTTTTCTTTTCAGTAGACTAATATGTATACAAAAATATATCATTGTAGTTTTAATTTTTATTTCTTCAATGGCTAGTGATTTGGGTCTTCCCTGGTGGTATTAGTGGTAAAGAATTGGCCTGCCAATGCAGGAGATGGAAGAGACGTGTGTTGGATCCCTGGGTTGGAAAGATCTCCTGGAGTAGGAAATGACAACCCAATCTAGCATTCTTGCCTGCAAAATTCCATGAACAGAGGAGGCTGGCAGGCTACAGTCCATGTGGTCACAAAAAGTCAGACACGACTGGGCACATACACATAACAATGTAATGAGTTTGGACATCTTTTTCATATTCTTGTCAACCCTTGAGTTTCCTCTTCTGTAAATTGCCTAGTCATGTTCTTTGCTCATGTTTTTTTCCCATTGAGATTCTTGTCTTAAAGAATATTTTTGAAATTAAACTTGTCTATTTGTTTTCCATTAAGAAAAAAATGCTTATTAAGAAGTCAGGTCACACCTTTCACATTTAGAGTGCACCCTTCAAGTGTCCATCTAGTCAAGCCTATGATTTTTCCAGTAGTCATGTAGGGATTGAGAGTTGGAGTATAAAGAAAGCTGAGCGCCGAAGAATGGGTGCTTTTGAACTGTGGTGTTGAAGAAGACTCTTGAGAGTCCCTTGGACTGCAAGGAGATCCAACCAGTCCATCCTAAAGGACATCAGTCCTGGGTGTTCATTGGAAGAATTGATGTTGAAGCTGAAACTCTGATACTTTGGCCACCTGATGGGAAGAGCTGACTCATTTGAAAAGACCCTGATGCTGGGAAAGATTGAAGGCGGGAGGAGAAGGGGACAACGATGAGATGGTTGAATGGCATCAACAACTCAATGGATGTGAGTTTGGATGAACTCTGGGAGTCGGTGATGGACAGGGAGGCCTGTGTGCTGCAGTCCACGGGGATGCAGAGTCAGATACAACTGAGCGACTGAACTGAACTGAACCGAACAACAAGCGTTGGTGCACACTTTTATTTTTTTCACATACTGAGTCATTTTTACTTCATCATCCATTGAACAAACTGTCAATCGTTACCCATTAATTTATGATTCTAGCCTTATCATATATTGATTTCTCATATAAATGTGTATCTTTCTCTGAATTCTATTTGCTCTATTAGTTATTTGCCTGCTTTATTTTTAAACTTTTTGTTATTGTTTTACTTTTTGCCAAAACCATTCTGGTTTTTCGAAGTGTGACTTTCAGTTCAGTTCAGTTGCTCAGTCGTGTCTGACTCTTGCATCATCTGCATATCTGAGGTTATTGATATTTCTCCTGGCAAACTTGATTCCAGCCTGTGCTTCATCCAGCCTGGTATTTTGCATGATGTACTCTGCATATATGTTAAATAAGCAGGGTGACAATATACAGCCTTGACATACACCTTTCCCATTTGGGAACCAGTCTGTTGTTCCATGTCCAGTTCTAACTGTTGGTTCTTACCTGCATAAAGATTTCTCAGGGAGCAGAAAGGTGGTCTGGTATTCCCATCTCTTTCAGAATTTTCCACAGTTTCTGGTGATCCACACAGTCAAAGGCTTTGACACAGTCAATAAAGCAGAAGTAGATTTTTTTGAAACTCTCTTGCTTTTTCGATGATCTAACAGATGTTGACAACTTGATCTCTGGTTCCTCTGACTTTTCTAAATCCAGTTTGAGCTCCTGGAAGTCCACAGTTCATGTACTCTTGTAGCCTGGCTTGGAAAATTTTAAGCATTACTTTGCTAATGTGTGAGATGAGTGTAACTGTGTGGTGGTTTTAGCATTCTTTGGCATTGCCTTTCTTTGGGATTAGAATGAAAACTGACCTTTTCCAGTCCTGTGGCTACTGCTGTGTTTTCAAATTTTATTGGTATATTGAGTGCAGCACTTTCACAGCATCATCTTTTAGGATTTGGAATAGCTCAACTGGAATTCCATCACCTCCATTAGCTTTGTTCTTAGTGATGCTTTCTAAGGCCCACTTGACTTGCATTCCAGGATGTCTGGCTCTAGGTGAGTGTTCACACTATTGTGATTATCTGGGTCATGAAGATCTTTTTGTATAGTTCTTCTGTGTGTTCTTGCCACCTCTTCTTAATATCTTCTGCTTCTGTTAGGTCCATACCATTTCTGTCCTTAATTGTGACCATCTTTGCATGAAATGTTCCCTTGGTATCTCTAATTTTTTTGAAGAGATCTCTAGTCTTTCCCATTCTGCTGTTTTCCTCTACTTCATTGCACTGATCACCGAGGAAGGCTTTCTTATCTCTCCTTGCTATTCTTTGGAACTCTGCATTCAAATGGGTATATGTTTTTTTCTCCTTTGCTTTTCACTTCTCTTTTCACAGCTATTTGTAAGGCCTCTTCAGACAATCATTTGGCCTTTTTGCATTTTTTTTTTCCTTTGGGATGGTCTTGATCCCTGTCTCCTGTACAATGTCATGAACCTCCATCCATATTTCTTGAGGCACTCTGTCTATCAGATCTAATCCCTTCAATCTATTTGTCACTTCCACTGTATAATCATAAGCAGTTTGATTAAGTTCATAACTGAATGGGCTAGTGATTTTTCCTACTTTTGCAATTTAACTCTGAATTTGGCAATAAGGAGCTCATGATCTGAGCCATAGTCAGCTCCCAGTCTTGTTTTTTTGCTGTCTATATAGAGCTTCTCCATCTTTGGCTGCAAAGAATATAATCAATCTGATTTCAGTGTTGGCCATCTGGTGATGTCCATGTGTAGAGTCTTCTTTTCTGTTGTTGAAGAGGGTGTTTGCTATGACCAGTGCTTTCTCTTGGCAAAACTCTTTTAGCCTTTGTCCCACTGCATTCTGTATTCCAAGGCCAAATTTGCCTGTTAGTCCAGGTGTTTCTTGACTTTCCACTTTTGCATTCCAGTCCCCTATAATGAAAACCACAGGTTTTTTGGGTGTTATTTCTAGAAGTTCTCATAGGTTTTCATAAAATCATTCAACTTCAGCTTCTTTAACATTACTGTTCAGGGCATAGACTTGGATTACCATGATACTGAATGGTTTGCCTTGCAAACAGAGATCATTCTGTCATTTTTAAGAATGCATCCAACTACTACATTTTGGACTCTTTTGTTGAGAGAGAGCAGCACAAATGGCTGCTCCATTTCTTCTAAGGGATTCTTGCCCACAGTTAAATTAACCCATTCCAGTCCATTTTAGTTCACTGATTCCTAAAATGTTGATGTTCTCTCTTCCCATCTCCTATCTGACCACTTCCAATTTTTCTTGGTTCATGGACCTAACATTCCAGGTTCCTATGCAACATTGTTCTTTATAGCATCGAACTTTACTTCCATCTCCAGTCACATTGACACCTGGATGTTATTTTTACTTTGGCTCCATCTCTTCATTCTTTCTGGAGTTATTTCTCTACTGATCTCTAGGAGCATATTGGGCACCTACCAAACTGGGGAGTTCATCTTTCAGTGTCTTATCTTTTTGCCTTTCCAAACTCTTCATATGGGGTTCTCAAAGCAAGAATACTGAAGAGTTTTGCCATTCCCTTTCTCCAGTGGATCACATTTTGGCAGAACTCTCCACCATGACCCATCCATCTTTGGTGGCCCTACACAACATGGTTCATAGTTTTACTGAGTTAGACAAGGCTGTGGTTCATGTGATCAGACTGATTAGTTTTCTGTGATGTGGTTTTCATTCTGTCTGCCCTCTGAAGGAGAATGAAAAGAGGCTTATGGAAGCTTCCTGATGGGAGAGACTGACTGAGGGGGAAACTGGGTCTTGTTCTGATGGGCAGGGCCATGCCCAGTAAATCTTTAATCCAACAGTCTGTTGATGGGCGGAGCTGTGACTTGAGGCCAAACTACGTAGGAAGTAATGAAGATAATGGGAATCTCCTTGTAAAGGTCCCATGCAGGCATCACTGCACGCAGTGTCCCCAACCCTGCAGCAGGCCACCTCTGACTCACGCCTTCTCCGGAGACTTCTGGACACTCACAGGCAAGTCTGGGTCAGTCTTTTGTGGGGTCATTACTCTTTTCTCCCGGATCCTGGTGCACACAAGATTTTGCTTGTGCCCTCCAAGAGTTTGTTTCCCCAGTCCTGTATAAATTCTGGTGGCTCTATTATGGGGTTAGCCTTGTCTAACCACCCTAAGAACCACCCTAAGAACTAAAGAGCTCTTGATGAAAATGAAAGAGGAGAGTGAAAAAAATTGGGGTTAAAACTCAACATCCAGAAAACTAAAATCATGGCATCTGGTCCCATCACTTCATGACAAGTAGTTGGGTAAACAGTGGAAACAGTGACAGACTATTTTTAGGGGCTTCAAAATCACTGCAGATGGTGACTGCAGCCATGAGATTAAAAGATGTTTGCTCCTTGAAAGAAAAGTTATAACCAACCTAGACAGATTACTAAAAAGCACAGTCATTGCTTTGCCCACAAAGGTCCATCTAATCAAAGCTACAGTTTTTCCAGAAGTCATGTATGGATGTGAGAGTTGGAGTATAAAGAAAGCTGAGCACCGAAGAATTGATGCTTTTGAACTGTGGTGTTGGAGAAGACTTTAGAGAGTCCCTTGGACTGTAAGGAGATACAATCAGCCCATCCTAAAGGAAATCAGTCCTGAATATTCATTGGAAGGACTGATGCTGAAGCTGAAACTCCATTACTTTGGCCACCTGATGTGAAGAAGTGACTCATATGTAAAGACCCTGATACTGGGAAAGATTGAAGGTGGGAGGAGAAGGGGATGACAGAGGATGAGATGGTTGGATGGCATTACCGACTCAATTGACATGAGTTTGACTAAGCTCTGGGAGTTGGTGATGGACAGGGATGCCTGGCATGCTGCAATTAATGGGATCACAAAGAGTTGGACACAATTTAGTGACTGAACTGAACTGAACTGAAATGATGGTGTGGTTAATGGCGACCTCCTCTAAGAGGACTTGTCCCATACCCAGGTCTACTGCACTCAGAGCCCCTGCCTCTGCAGCAATCCACTGCTGACCTGTATCTCTGTAGGAGACACTCAAACACAGTTCTGTCTCATTCACTTTGGGGTCTTTGTGTACTGGCGTACACAAGATTTGTTTGAACCCTCTGAGTGTCTCTGGTGGGTATGTGGCTTGATTATATACATGATTTTGCCCCTCTCAGCATCTTGCTGGGATTTCTCCTTTGCCCTTGGATGTCGAGCATCTCCTCAAAGTTGCTCCAGTGTTTCACAGCTGCCACACTGTTATCCTTAGTGACTATAAAAAAATCTTAAAATTTGTATGGAGCCACAAAAGACCCCAAATAGTCAAAGCAATCTTGAAAAAGAAAAACCGAGCTGACTCCCTGATCTCATACTATATTACAAAGCTATAGTCGTCAAAGCAGTATAGTGCTGGCATAAAAATGGAAACACAGATCAATGAACAGGATAGAAAGTCCAGAAATAAACCCATGTACCAATGATCAACTAATTTACAACAAAGGAGGTATGATGGTACAATGCAGGAAAGACAGTGTCTTCACTAAATGGTGCTGGGGGAACTAGAGAGCTATGCATAAAAAATGAAATTAAAGCATTCTTTAACACCATAGGCAAAAGTAAGCTCAACATGGATTAAAGACCTTATAGTGAGACTGGACACTATAAAATTCTTAGAAGAAAACATAGGCAGGATGCTCTCTGGATTTAGGAAAAAAAAAAAAGCAACAACTGAACTATCAGAGATTTTTGGAAAACAGAAAAGTAGGAAGAGAAGCAATCACTTGAACCATTGTCATCCTGGGATAACCTCTTCTGTTATCTGAGTTCAGCTTGGTATAGCATGAAATGGTTTTCTAGAAGAGCTACATCTGGACAGAAGGACAATGAACAGAGAAAAACTGTTAGGCCCCAGTACATACTGCATCTGTAAGCACTGTCAGGAAGGGGCTGTTTGCTGATATCCTGCAGAGACTGTGAGTATCACCTCTGTCATGACTGTATGATGTAAGTAGAGAATGGTCCTTCTAGGTATGATGCCAAGTGGCCAGAAAGTGTTTGGGCTAAACTTCAAGTCATGTATCTCTCAAGTATTTTTAGTTCACTTCAGTCGCTCAGTCTTGTCCGACTCTTGGTGACCCCATGGACGGAAGCACACCAGGCTTCCCTGTCCATCACCAACTTCCCGAGCTTGCTCAAGCTCATGTCCATTGAGTTGGTGATCCCATCCAACCATCTCATCCTCTGTTGTCCCCTTCTCGTCCTGCCTATAATCTTTCCCAGCATGAAGATCTTTTCCAATGAGTCCGTTCTTCTCACGTATTTCAGTAGGGAATGAAAGAGACATGTCTGGTGAGGCCTGGAGTTAGCGAGGGCTCTGGAATGGTCATTGAAGCTAGGCCCAGAATGTTCTGAAATATCTGCTAAAGAGGCAGAATAAGTAAGACATTTATGTTTCTTGCTTCAAACAGCTCTATTAAAACATGCTGGGTAGCTTTCATTTCCTTGAGTTCTCTCAAGACTAGGCAATATTTCTCTGGTCTACATATGGACTCCATCTTTTGTTAAGAATAATTTTATACCTGGTCTTAACTTTAGTTTGAATTCACAAAGCCTGTGCTGGGTGTTGTCTACCATCCCTGCAGAGCCATTCTGTACACTCTTCTGTCCCACTTTGTGTACTGGAAGGAGGCTGACCTCTCAGAGTGTAGCACTCACTCAGGTTCTCTGGCCACATGGTTTCTGGTTGTAGTTGTTCAGTCGTTAAGTCATGTCCAACTCTTTGTAACACTGTGGACTGCAGCACACCAGTCTTTCCTGTCCTTCACCATTTCCTGGAGTTTGTTCAAACTCATGTCCATTAAGTCAGTGATGCCATCTAACCATTTCATCCTCTGCCACCCCCTTCTCCTTTTGCCTTCAGTCTTTCCCATAATCAGGGTCTTTGCCAGTGAGTTGGCTCTTCATATCAGGTGGTCAAAGTATTGGAGCTTCAGCATTGGTCTTCCAATATTCAGGGCTAATTTCCTTTAGGATTGACTGGCTTGATCTCCCTGCAGTCCACGGGACTCTCAAGAGTCTTCTTTAGTGCTTCTTTAGTTCAGTCACTCAGTTGAGTCCAACTCTTTGCGACCCCATAAATTGCAGCATGCCAGGCCTCCCTGTCCATCACCAACTCCTGGAGTTCAGTCAAACTCAGGTCCATCGAGTTGGCGATGCCATCCAGCCATCTCATCCTCTGTCTTTCCCTTTTCCTCCTGCTGCCAGTCTCCCAGCATCAGGGTCTTTTCCAATGAGTCAACTCTTCTCATGAGGTGGCCAAAGTATTGGAGCTTCAGCTTTAGCATCAAGCCTTCCAGTGAACACCCAGGACTGATCTCCTTTAGAATGGACTGGTTGGATCTCCTTGCAGTCCAAGGGACTCTCAAGACCACAGTTCAAAAGCATCAATTCTTTGGTGCTCAGCTTTCTTCATAGTCCAACTCTCACATCCATACATGACCACTGGAAAAACCATAGCCTTGACTAGATGGACCTTTGTTGGCAAAGAAATGTCTCTGCTTTTGAATATGCTATCTAGGTTGGTCATCACTTTCCTTCCAAGGAGTAAGTGTCTTTTAATTTCATGGCTGAAGTCACCAACTGCAGTGATTTTGGAGGCCCTCCTCCAAAAATAAAGTCTGACACTGTTGCTGCTGCTACTGCTAGGTCACTTCAGTCGTGTCTGATTCTGACACTGTTAGAAAGCAGCAGTTCTTCAGCGCTCAGCCTTCTTTGAGGTCTAGCTGTCATAGCCATACATGACTAGTGGGAAACAACATGGCTTTGACTATACAGACCTTTGTTGGCAAAGTGATGTCCCTGCTTTCTAATGTCTGTCTAGGTTTGTCATAGCTTTCCTTCCAAGAAGCAAGTGTCTTTTAATTCCGTGGCTGCAGTCACCATCTGCAGTGATTTTGGAGCCCAAGAAAATAAAATCTGTTTCTAGTTGGATTGTCCCTGCAGAAGGTATAGGAGGCCATGTTGCACAACATTCCATAATACCCTACTCACTAACCACAGTGGCTTATGCTGCCAACAGAGGCTGTGTTCTGTTACCTACAGCCGTATCTCCTTTTAGATGATTTCTCTCCTGAGGTTAAAGCAGGCTTCTGATTGCCTATTCATTCCCAATGCCCCTTCTGGCTTAAGGGTGCCATTGCCAACCCTTATTGGTTTTTCTCCTTCTTGCCCCGCCTCTGTAAGCAGTCTCTTCAATAACAATTCTTTTAATTCCTTGAATGTGCCATTTGTTTCATACTCAGCTCCTGACTGAAACACGTGTTGAAAGGCTTAGCCATGCCTTGCAGACTGACTGATACTTGGGGGATGCTATAAGCTTAGCAAAAATCTTTCTATTCTTTGGAATCAGATTACAAATGATTTGCTTTGGTGCGCCCCAGAAATGAATGTTGCAATTTAATAGTGACAATGAACACGTGGAATACCTGCCTGAGCTTGCAGAAGCACCCTTTATGATTCTGGAGGGGTGCAGATTCTTTGGCTACTGACTACTAGAGTTTAATTTTTGTTTTTGATGTGGACAAGTTTTTTTTTCTTTCTTTATTGGTTTTGTTACAATATTGTTTGTGCTTCAGGTTTTTGGCCAAGAGGCATATGAGATCTTGGTTCCCCAACCAGTTTTTGAGCCTGTACTGCCTGTATTAGAAGGAGAAGTCTTAACCACTAGACCACCAGGGAAGTCCCTGGAGTTTAATTTTGAGCTGTGTATTGAACCTCATGACTGCTCATTGTGTTTTTCCATAATTTTGTTTTGGAGCCAGATAGTGATTCCTTAGTAGAGTTTCATTCTATCCTTGTTAAGTTCAGACTTTACTTCTAATATATAAGTATTATTATTATATAAATAATTATACTGAAATATATAATAATAATAATGTAATAGATATCTATGCTGATGGCTCAGTGGGTAAAGAATTCTGCAATGTAAGAGACACAGGAGATACAGAGTTGACCCCTTGGAGAAGGAAATGGCAACCCATTCCAGTATTCTTGCCTGGAAAATCCCATGGACAAAGGAGCCTGGCAGCTTACAGTCCAAAGAGTTGTAAAGTGTTGGACACAACTGAGTGACTAAGCACACAAAAATGTAATGATAATACTTTGTCTCAGATATGATGTACGTAGGCTTAACAGTCGCACTGTTGATATGAGGAAACTGAGGTCCAGGGAGAAGTGAAGTAATTTACACAAGCTCACACTTGTAGTAAGTGTCCCAGGAGAGACTCAGCCCACAGACTCACTCCAGTTCTGCACCTTGAATATGGTTGTCTCCTTCCCCTTCTAGAATTCCCTATATTGATTTTATTCCACTCCTTTTTCTCTCGAAAAAGCAACTTAAAATATTAGGTGTCTGTATGAGTTAAACTATATTTCAGGAGACATTGGATTTCACTTTGAAATCCCTAATAATCCTCTAGCTTTGAATGGTACTTATTACTTATTGATCCACATAAATCCCAATATAGAAGAAAAATATTGTGCTGGGAAGTCTCTCTTTGCACCTCCACATCCATTTTTCAGCTTGTTTTCTGGTTTAGGAACTGACCTTTAGAGTCAGAACTACTGGATTCTCTTGACTAGTGGATCAGATATGGGTACTGGCTGGATTGTGTCAATATGAAGCAATCAAAAAATCGGAGTCTTGAAAAAGTGACAGCGTGACTCCACTGGCTCCATTCCATGCAGACCTCAGGTTTACAATGAATGCATTTCTTCCCTGAAGGCCACAACCCTTCCTGGATGACTTTTCAAGGCAGTCCTAGGTTCTGGTAACTGGTCCTTTAGACTTGGGGTGGATAACAGGTCCCCATTGTTGCTGCCCTAGTGCTATCCACAACTCAGGAAATAAACCCTCAGAAAACTGCCTTAATTGTCCCAATGAACAGTGTCAAGGAGTTCCTACTTAAGATGAGAAAAGTTTATTATTCATCCAGGCTAAATAATGAGCCAATGAAAGCATAACACCAAGATTCAACAATTCTTTTGGGCCCCCAAAAGAAACTGAAATGATCTAGTCAACTTTAAAGAAAGACTTCTATTGGGAAGAATACAGGCAAAAATTCCACCTAAGGACCAACAGTCCTTCTATGGTGCATCCACCAACTTCTGAAGCATCTCCTGTCCAGTTCCCCTAAAGGTTCTCAGCAGACCACAACCAAAGCAGAGCTTATGATCTTGGACCTCTTTGAGATAGTCACTTATAAAGTTGACACTAAATATTTGGACAAAAGCGGAGTTTTAATATTCTGAACATATATTGATTCTATCTTTCCTCCTATTATCACTAAAACTCTCTGATGTCCTAATTGTACTGGCAGTAAAAGGTAATTTTGACTTTACAAAATTGCCATCTTTTCATGACTCATAGCTAAATAAATAATTTTAAAGTAGAAAAGCAATGTAAATTGGAAAGAAAATTTTAGGGCACAACACAAGGAAGGCCAACCCATTGTCTTGGGGCCACATTGTAGACCCTGGAATAAATATGAGGTGGAAAATGTCACTGAGCATTCTATTGATGCTGGAATTAAAATAATAAACTATCTAAAGATAATAAAGTATCTAAAGATAATAAAGATAAAGAAAGATCTGAAGTGAAGAATAACGTTGTCTTGAAAATGATAGTTTGAGAGAAAATACTCATTGATGAGCACCAGCTTTTCCTCTGATTCAGCTGTTCATTTTGTGTAAATCACAAAACTTCTCTAATGTGTCCCCATACTAAAGTTCAAAGGCCATCTCCTCTGTAATCTTCTACTTCATCTGTTCAGATGGTTACAGGGTCATCTGAGAAAGTCACCTGCAGAAGTATTTGATGGGGAGTGAAATGCATGTCTTTTCCCATTGAAGGCTCCTCATCTTCTCAGATGGGTTTGCTTGGAGCCCCCTTCATGTGACTGGTGATAGCAATGGGGGAGCATACTTCTCCTTCACAGGGAAAAGGTGACACTTTCCCAGGTGGATAATTTGAAAAGTCTCTCCCATTTTATCTTTTGCAGACTCTGCTTTCATAGGCTGAAGAGTAGGAAAGGACAGTGGGAGTATGATTGGAGTGATTGTTAATAAGACCTGAAAGGTGTACCTGGCTGCATGTTTTGTGGCATTGGTTAGAAGTTTTCAGCCCTCCTTGCTAATTCAAGGGTAAAAGAACAATCACATTTGATAAAATTAAAATGGTTTTTAAAGCCCCACAGAGCATTCAATTGATGCTTTCAAATTGTGGTGCTGGAGAAGACTCTTAAGAGTCCCTTGGCCTGCAAGGAGATCAAGCCAGTCAGTCTTCAAGGAAATCAACCCTGAACATTCATTGGAAGGACTGAGGCTAAAATTGAAACTCCAATACTTTGGCTACCTAAAGCAAAGAACTGACTCATTGGAAAAGACCCTGATGCTGGGAAAGATCGAGGGCAAGAGGAGAAGGGGATGACAGAGGACGAGATGGTTGGATGGCATCACTGACTTAATGGACATGAACTTGAGCACACTCCAGGAAATGGAGGACAAGGAGGCCTGGCATGCTGCAGTCCACGGGGCCACAAAGATTTGGACACAACTTCTTTGTGGACACAATAACAAAAGCATTAAAACTAGCTGGGTGTTGATATGCAGATGACACCACCCTTATGGTAGAAAGTGAAGAGGAGCTAAAAGCCTCTTGATGAAAGTGAAAGAGGAGAGCGAAAAAGTTGGCTTAAAGCTCAACATTCAGAAAACGAAGATCATGGCATCTGGTCCCATCACTTCATGGGAAATAGATGGGGAAACAGTGGAAACAGTGTCAGACTTTATTTTTGGGGCTCCAAAATCACTGCAGATGGTGACTTCAGCCATGAAATTAGAAGATGCTTACTCCTTGGAAGAAAAGTTATGACCAACCTAGATAGTATATTCAAAAGCAGAGACATTACTTTGCCGACTAAGGTCTGTCGAGTCAAGGCCATGGTTTTTCCTGTGGTCATGTATGGATGTGAGAGTTGGACTATGAAGAAGGCTGAGCACTGAAGAATTGATGCTTTTGAACTGTGGTGTTGGAGAAGACTCTTGAGAGTCCCTTGGACTGCAAGGACATCCAACCAGTCCATCCTAAAGGACATCAGTCCTGGGATTTCTTTGGAAGGACTGATGCTAAAGCTGAAACTCCAGTACTCTGGCCACCTCATGCGAAGAGTTGATTCATTGGAAAAGACTCTGATTCTGGGAAGGACTGGGGGCAGGAGGAGAAGGGGACGACCAAGGATGAGATGGCTGGATGGCATCACGGATTCGATGGATGCGAGTCTGAGTGAACTCCAAGAGATGGCGATAGACAGGGAGGTCTGGCGTGCTGCGATTCATGGGGTCACAAAGAGTCGGACACGACTGAGCGACTGAACTGAACTGATAGCCCATCATTCTACTTTAAGGAAACTCTACATCAACCATCTCAGACAAATTAGAGCCCCTGTAATTCTTTGATCACTGATGCTAGCATTTTATCGCTACTGTCAAGAGTGTCCCACTCAGCTACGACCCGCCTGCTTTGTTGTTGCTGTTTAGTCGTTAAGTCATGGCTTACTCTTTTATGACCCCATGGACTGCAACCGGCCAGTCTCCTCTGTCCATGGATTTTTTCAGAGACGAGTACTCTAGTGGGTTCCCATTTCATTCTCCAGGAGAGAGTCCTGATCCAGGGACTGAACCCGCATCTCCTGTGTCTCCTGCATTGGAAGGCAGAGTCTTTACCACTGAGCCACCAGAGCAGCCCCTTTCAGTCACAGCTGCAGTATAAGGCCCTCTTTTCTCCTTCCTCTGTGGAGAAACGGAACCACCCATCTCCACAGCATTCTGAAAAACGTGGGGGTAGTTTCTTTTAGCTGAACCTAGAAAATCCTCCTCCTCCTCGCCTTCCTTGCTTCTGCCTTCCTTCCTTTCAGTCTATTAGTTCTAAGCCTTTGTGTCAATACATTTTCTTGGTGTATAGTCACGTTTTCTAACATGTTACATTTTCTTTTTTTTAGCATCTGGATTGTGCACGCTACATGCTAAGTTGCTTCAGTCATGTCAGACTCTTTGTGACTCTGTGGACTCTAGCCCACCAGGCTCCTCTGTCCATGGGATTCTCCTGGCAAGGATACTGGCATCATCCTTTCCTTCTCCAGGGAATCTTCCTGACCCAGGGATCAAAGCCCCGTCTCTTACGTCTCCCACCTTAGGAGGCAGGTTCTTTACCACTAGTGCCACCAAGGTCTTCCTGTGTCTTTTAATTTACAGACTACTTTTTGATGTTTGCTTATTTTTAATTGGAAGATAATTGCTTTACAATATTGTGTTGGTTTCTGCTGTATATCAACATGAATCAGCCATAGGTATACATGTGTCCCCTCCCTCTTGAACTTCCCTTCCGCATCCCACCCCATCCCACCCCATCCCACCCCCTCCAGCTTGTCACAGAGCATGAATTTGAGCTCCCTATAGCAAATGACTTCTGAAATTACCAAGGCAAATGCAGACATTTCTACCCAGGAAGACTCCCTTCAACATGGACACTTGCTTGAAACATTTGATGTGCTTTGTGAGTTTCTGGGAACTTGCAGTATTTTGTTATATCTTTGGGGAGAAAAACAGGATCTGGAAAACATAAAGGAAGAAACAAAGAGGGAGAATGTGTATCCAAGTTCTTTCTAAGAAAGTTTAAGAGTGGAGGAGCTGAGTCAAGTTTTATTCCAGTGGAAATTTCATGACCTTGGGTGGATTCATTTACACATTTAACAGGGCTAATGTCCTGAATTGTGTGAGCTGGTCCATGGAAGTAGAGGTAGAGAAGCAGATAACAAGAGTGAAACAAAATGCTACACACATTTTACCACCATGGACCAAATGAGTATAAGGTCAGAGTGCTCTAGTGCAGGTAAAGATCACTGGAGAGAGGCAGGATGAAACCAGGGAAAGTTTCAAGTACAGAGAAGGCCTTCTGTACCTGTGGGTTTTACATGGAAATTTCACTCTGGGGTTGGCTAAATCTGCAGAGGCGGAACTGATGTACATGGAAGGTCAACTGTGTCCATTGTACTTCAGCATTTTACAGAAAGGACTTAGGCATCTGCAGATTTTTGTTATCTGCGGTAGCTCCTGGAAACAATCTCCTGAAGATACCAAAGAACTGCTGTCATCAGTGGCATTTGACCAGAGTCTTGAAGTCAAGTTTGGATATGGAGAGACAGAGTTGTGAGAGAGAGATGGGAAGAAAAAATTTCCACTGAAGTAGGAAGACAGGCTTCCCAGGTGGTGCTAGTGGTAAAGACTCTACCTGCCAATGCAAGAGACAGAAGAGATGCGGGTTTGCCCCTGGATTGGGACGATCAACTGGAGAAGGATATGGCCAGCCACACCAGTATTCTTGCCTGGAGAACCGCATGGACAGAGGAGCCTGGTGGGCTGCAGTCCATGGGGTCATAAAGAGTCAGACACGACTGAGAGACTGAGCAAACACACACACACACAAGTAGGAAGACATGAGCTAGACACAAGTTGCAAATGTTGGTTGTTTCCAGTTCAATGAAATTAACCTGGCATGTGGTTTCTAATAGCATTATTTTCTGAAGGAAATCCAAAGGAAATCATCCAGGAAATCTATGATGAGATCATTAAACATCTTAGTGAAAGATACCCTGGTAATTAATTTCATTTGCAACATGCATGCTTATGAATCACTATTTGTTGGAATATTGCGAAAAGGTCAAAACTAATTATATATCTGTTATGATGAGCTTAAAATTCTAGCTGTCATTTGTTATCTTGCTTCCCTTGAGACAATGTAGACTCAGTCCCATCCCTGCATTGGAGTTCTGAGTGTCAATTTTTAAAGCTTTAATGAAAATGTTTCTTTCATCATTATAATTTGGCTTATTATGCTTAATGCCACTAAATTACTTTAAAATCTTGGCATAGCTTTATTAAAAATGGTCTCATTTAAATTTGCTGCTCTGGGTAAAGAATTCATCATGAAGACAAGAAAAAGGAGCCTGTCTCTTCAGAGATAGTTTGGCAGTAGCTTAATGACAGATATAAAAATACTGAAGACATTATCGGCACGTTTAAAATTCCCTCTGATGTTGGTTACTTGAAAATCTTTATCCTGTGTATGTGTGTTTTCTGAGATTGTTATGTTTTTTGGTCTCTCACTGAAGAATTTGCCAGCATGTATTTCTTGTGGGTACAATGGAATGCAAATCCTAGAAAACACAATGGCATTAACAATTACAGTCTTTCAAAATCAAGTATCCCTGCAATATTTCACCTTTGAAATTTGATCTGTTCAATTTTCAGAGACTAGAGACAAGATATAAAGGATCACAGAGAACCGGACATGACTGAATGACTTAGCATGCACTTTCATAGTCTTCAGGAGTTAGGAAGGGGGCCCCATGTTGCGATGATGGAGCAGGATTATGCTGAACCACTTGCCGCTTCATGGTTAAATGACTTTGTGAAAGCGATTTAACGTCTCTGAATTTCTGTAAACAATACTTCCTTAGGGTTGCTCTGACTATTACATGAGCAGATGTTGCGAAGTACACGCCATGCACCTGGATTCAGCACACGCCTGTTAACTGATAGCTGCTATTATAGTTATTAACATTTGATAACATGACCTTTGTATTTACTGAGAGCATGGCCCAAGGCAGACTACGGCAATAGGATCTAACTATTTCTACCGATATTTCCATATATCTACATGTGTACAGTTTTTCTCCAAATGTCCAAATTGAACTGTCAGTCCAGCTTCTTCCAGTTCATCCTGGATTACTTTGATGGAGGGTAGGAGTTCCTTGCCTTTATTTGGCACCTTTGGATAAGGCTACTTTTTAACATCAATAGAGGTTTCAGCTTTATTAGTGAAACTGCGTGGTTGTCAAGAAGAGAAAGCTTGAGACCAATAAGCAAAATATCTTATAACCTATTGTCCAAATTGAGATACTCATGTGAGGGGCAGGGGGGAACCCAGTTTATAGGAGTTCACAATTTCAGGCTTAATGAAACAACTTTCAGAACAAACTATGATGTCTAGGGATTCTGCTAGTGAAGAAAATGAGATAAGAAATGGGTGAAAGGAAGAAGGATATGAATGCAAATAAACAACAAACCATGAATCCATCTGGAGTCTCAGTTAACCTACTAGATGTGTAAAAATGGAGTAGTGGTAGTAGCTCAGTCACCCAGTCACGTCTAACTCTTTGCGACCCCATGGATGGCAGCATGCCAGGCCTCCCTGTCCATCATCAACCCCTGGAGCTTACTCAAACTCATGTCCATTGAGTTGGTGATGCCATCCAACCATCTCATCCTCTGTCGTCCCCTTCTCCTCCCACCTTCAATCTTTCCCAGCATCAGGATCTTTTTCAATGAGTCAGTTCTTTGCATCAGGTGGCCAAAGTATTGGAGCTTCAGCTTTAGCATCTGTCCTTCTAATGAATATCCAGGACTGGTTTCATTGAGGATAGACTGGCTGGATCTCCTTGCAGTCCAAGGGACTCTCAAGGGTATTCTCCAACACCACAGTTCAAAGCATCAATTCTTTGGCGCTCAGCTTTCTTTATAGTCCAACTCTTACATCCATACAAGACTACTGGAAAAACATAGCTTTGACTAGACAGAACTTTGTGGACAAAATAATGTCTCTGCTTTTTAATATGCTATCTATGTTGGTCTTCCAAGGAGCAAGCGTCTTTTAATTTCATGGCTGCAGTCACCATCTGCAGTAATTTTGGAGTAATTTCTCTAATTGGCTATCTTGTGGGCAAAGCGTAAAAGCAAGTCCCTCTGGTGCCCCTGTGACTTCCCATGAGTACACTCACCTACAACTCAGACAGCCTGTTTCTGGATTTATAAACATCAGCATGTCAAGATGGTTTAATGTTGGTCACTTCAGCCCCAAGGCTTATGGGACTTTGATTTACTACTTGTAAACGTATGTCTCCACCCTGGAGAATTTACTATTCCTATTTTGTCCTGCTTCTTTCCTCTCTGTGGTAATTTTTTAAAGAAATGTGACTGGAAAAAGTTTCCCTTCATATGCAGGACTAGACATGGACAAACCAGAGAACTGGTTATGCCTTTGATCAACTCTTCTGCACCCCAACAGGCAACTTCCCTAAGCACGCCATTGCTTCACATGGAATGCTTACTTGCCTAGCCCTGTGCACTTCTGACACTCCTGTGACCATCCTTGATCAGTGAACATCTGTCTTCTCCTTGCTCTCAGCTGGAGGATCCAACTCATAAGTGACTCGAGCAAGTAGATTGTAACTTGAGCCAGTTTTTCTTGATGCATTGGATCTCTGAGGATGGAGAGACTGGTGGGTTATACATTTCGAACTGATATACTTTGTGTTTGTTTAAAAATCACACTGCTGAGATATTTCTTAGGGATACCTTTCCCAGAACAGACACTCAACTTTATTCTCCTTTAAAACAAATCACAGGAATTTCCTAATTAAGAAATTATTTAGCCTTATGGACAGGGAGGCCTGGCATGCTACAGTCCATGGGGTCGCAAGAGTCGGACACGACTGAGCGATTGAACTGAACTGAACTGAGGTCAGGTAAGGAGCTCAATTAGGGACTTCCCTGACGGCACAGTGGATGGGAATCCACCTGCCAATGCAGGGTGCAGGGGATTGATCCCTGGTCCAGGAGGATTCCATGCGCTGTGCTGCACCTAGAGCCACCACGATGAGAGGCCCAAACACTGCAACAAAGAATAGTCTCTGCTCACCACAACTAGAGAAGGCCACACCAAAAAGCAATAGAGACCCAGCATAGCCAAAAAAAAAAAAAAAAAAGAGTTGAATTAAAGTAATAACTGTGGAGAGAGAGTAAAAGTGTTGGTCACATATATTTTATCTCCATCTAGTTTTCTTGAACCCACTTGCTTATTTCTGTCTCTCTCTAGCATCTTTCAGGCTAAGAATGGAAAGCTCATATATCGGCAACCCCTTGGGGTCAATCAAGTAGTGGATGGCCTCTCTTCCCTCTTCTTCATGCTAAAGGCAAGAAAGGCCTAGATTTGAAACTTGAAAGGAAAATAAATCTTGACCGTTAACATCATCTTTCAATCACCACTGACTTCCCTCTTTCTTCCTGAATATTTCACCTGAGCCATCTTTTCCTATTAACATCAAGAAATTGCTGAAGGAAAAATGCTGTATCTAGTCTTTAATTAACTTTGCCATTGATTTCTACATAACTGTGTATGAGTCACTGCTTTTTACAGAAAGGGATGAAAATCTCGAAGATTAATGGTTGATCTCGGGGATTTGTTTTCTGGACCAGCTTCCAGATATTCTGCAATTTCTTTTTTCTTTCCTCTGAACTCATTAGCTTACTTTTTTCTTTGCCCCAACACACAGAGACACATATGGAAACATATGCGTATGTGTGCACAGCAAATACACTTTCAGAAGGAAAATGTTGGGGGAAAAGGAAGGTGATTATGTATTATATTTACTAGTTGACCCAAAAAAGCTCTCTTCTGCAGTTCTGTCTGGTTCAATATATTATGTGCCTTGAATATACATTCAGTGATCAATAAGTGCTTTTGAGCCTTAAAGTATTTGTAAACCATATTTACACACAATATATTTTTATATTGGAAGTCAATATATTTCTTTTTGCATAAATTACTGTAACTGTATGTAAAAAGATACAGCACTAATATTTCCTGAAATGAGAGAAAAATATTGTTCTGTTACACTGGAAAATTAAAGTAGAATTCCTTTAGTATGAGATTTAGTCAATTGAATGACTATGTATTTCCCCTGTAATATTTGCACATCATTCTAACTCATTGCCAGTCAGTTGGATTCATCATCTGTAATTCTTAAATATAAGAATCTTATTGCATTGTTTACGAACTACACTGTATTCTATTTGTTGTTAATAAAATTCTGATTGATCCCAAATCTGAGTGTTGATTACAAGCACAGAAAAATATATGTCCAGTATCTGCTATTGCTATTTTAAAGGGTCATTTTGTTTCCTCTTCATGTCTGGAACTATTTTTGTACTCAAATTCTACAGGGACTACATTAAAAGTTTCTTTTAGTTGTAGAATAATCCTACAGAAACCAAAAGGATTTAATTATGTGAAATATTGATCCAGTGCTTGCTTGTTTCCTGATGCTGTTTCCCAATATCTCAGCTCTCCATTGGAGAAGGAAATGGCAACCCACTCCAGTGTTCTTGCCTGGAGAATCCCAGGGACGGGGGAGCCTGGTGGACTGCCATCTATGGGGTCATACAGAGTCAGACACGACTGAAGTGACTTAGCAGCAATTCTCCAGCTCAACATTCCTTCTTCCATCCCCACCCTCTGCTCCCGAATCCTGATGTTTTCTTAACTTCCTTTTCCTTCCCTCAAGGCCACTTTCTGAACCTCTGGCTGTGTGAATTGTGCCTCCACGTTACCTGTCAGGCAGTGGTCTCTCTGGCCTTCCTCTGTTGCTGTTGAGTCGCTAGGTCAAGTCCAACTCTTTGTGGCTCCATGGACTGCAGCATGCCACGCCTCCCTGTCCTTCACTATATCCCAGAGTTTGCTCAAATCTCAAATTCACATCCATTGAGTCAGTGATGCCATCTAACCATCTCATCCTGTCGTCCCGTTCTCCCCCTGCCCTCAATCTCTCCCAGCATCAGGGTCTTTTCCAATGAATCATCTCAATTCTTTGCATCAGGTGGCCAAAGTACTGGAGCTTCAGCTTCATCATCAGTCCTTCCATTGAGTAGTCAGGGTTGATTTCCTACTGGCACTCCTCTAGCCCAAGCTACAGTCTCCTTCCTCTGGGCTGCTGATCAAGGGACCCTCTCTTTTCCTCTTCTTAGTCTTCTTTACTTGAATTCTTTCTCTAACCTTAGCCAGAGTGCCTATTACCTCTGGGCCCGATGGCACTCTGCGTTTTAGCCAATAGACTCCCTTTTTTTTTTTTTTTTTGCCATTCTGGCCCTATATTTTCTTATTGCAGTGCCTTAGAATACACTGTTTTTTTTTTTTTCAACTGAAACACTTTCCTTCTCTATCTGATGTTTCTCCCTGGACCAGATTAATTTGCTCTCTTTCAGATCTTAGCTATATAGTAAATGCCCGAAATACGGACCTTCCAGTTGTGAACTTTCAAAACTGCAAATGTGTATTCCATCAACATCAGGTGTGACTGAAATTGCACACTGCTAATGGCCCTTCAGCTCTGCCATCTCCTAGCTCCTCTCCCTCCTCCAGTTGGTAACTCTCCTTGTCTGTTCACTCGATGCCAGCCCTTGTGTGCCAGCTGTTGTACTGTGCTGCTGCTGCTGCTGCTGCTGCTGCTAAGTGGCTTCAGTCGTGTCCGACTCTGTGCACCCCCATAGATGGCAGCCCACCAGGCTCCCCTGCCCCTGCCATTCTTCAGGCAAGAACATTATACTACTATAGTTTACAAAGTATTGCACTGTAAGATTGACATGTTTTATTTTTGTGTTTGTCTTTTTATGTATTATTTGTATGAAAGGTGTTATAAACCTACTACAGTACAGTACTTTGTAGCTGATTACATTAGTTGGGTTCCTAGTCTTCCTTTGTTGACCTTATGAACAAAATTGGACTAACAAATAGACTCTCAGAAGGGAACACATTCATATGTAGAGAGCTTACTGTGCCTTCCTCGAGGGAGACCTTCTGTTCCATCCCAGGTTAAATACTCCTGTGTGGTCCCGCAGCTTCTGACCTACACTGAGGAATCCAATCCAGCTTTGGGTAACAGAATGCTGTTCATTTTCATTTTACTATAAACTGTGTGAGGGCAGGGACCATATCTGTTTTCCTCACTGTGATATCCCCAGAACCTAGAACGATGCCTTGAATGTGGTGGACTCTTTTATTTTTTTAATGAATTTTTCCTTTTTAGTATCCTTTTATGTTATAGTCACTGATCCAAGTACCATTCAAACTACTTATAAACTTAGATTTTAAAACACAAAGATGAATGGTTTTACTCTACTAGAAAAACAAGGTACTTGGTACAAACTAAAAAGATTTCTTTTTTTAACACAGCCAGAAATGGCTTTGTCAGGCTGAACAGATAAGAAGAATCATCAAAATAGCAAACTTGACAGCTGACAACACTTGGAAACCAAACATTGTGAATCAGAGCAAGTGATGGGAAACAAACCAACACTCAAACTCATTCTGGAAAAAAACCCTGTTGTTTTATTATTACTTAGAAAGCACACACAGCAATTTATTGGGGTGAAAGAGAAAAAGTAAAATAAGTGAGCATACAAATTCATTTCAAAAGAATCCGTGCCACTTCCCAAGTAATCTCAGTCTATCTGAGCTTTCTAATCTGTATTTCTTGTATCTGTATCCATAATCCAAGTTATGCATATAGATGTATGTAAAACATTGCACCATTGTTAGAAATCCTTTCTCCAAAAGCCTGCAGTAAGCATGTTTTTCTTCCTGAAAGCTTACTCCAGGTGTGTTCTCAGCTCACGCCATCGTCTCTTTTCTCTGAGTTCGTCTTTGATGACAAGTAAGGATACTTGTGAAGGATGATTTCCCCTTAGTTCTTGACTTTTTCTTTAACTTTTTCTGATTTTTGAGTGAGATTCCCAGTTCTTCCATGATGGCATTGAAAGAGAGACACTAGAGGACATGAAATAACAGAGCATCAGTTTGATCCACTCATCTCCAGCCTTCATTGATCTGTTTCCTGTCTAGGCTTTTAGGATTATGAGATATTGGTTGAAGGTAACTCTGCTACAGGGTGAAGCCCCAGCCAGTTCCCACACCTCCTCCTCCACCCATTGGCCACCCACCTTTACTACTGGGGGAAACAGATTTGGCAAGTCAGCTGGGCAAACTCTGGGATTTCATTCACAAAAGTAGCAGAAAACTACCCAGATAGGCTCTCAAAATAGAAAACTTACCTTTGTGGAGACACCAAAACAGAGTTAAATTAAGTCATTTCCCCCAGTGAGATGATCCAAATATTGATAGGATTATCAAGGCATACGGACACTTCAGTAATGCTATAGAAAATGAACAAACCTTCTCTACACCAAGGCTTTGTTTTTTTCTCCCATGAAACCTTACTTTGTTCCTAAAATAAAATCTAATTCTTGATGACTTTCCTTTCTGATAAAAAAAAAAAAAAAAAAACAATTTAAAATTTTATATTTTCTCCAAAATAAATAAATAAAATAAACAGAGATCTGGCAGCAGCAATGATGCAGCTGTGGTTGAAATGAAAATAATATGGTACTGAACTGCACAGCAAAGATGATGGCATAATATGAAAAGAAAATGGAATTATGAGTATAAAAGTTATGCATATGCAGATGGCATATATGTGCATAAATGTATCTATTACAATTATGCTATATCTATTCACATGCACAATATATAAATAGCATAATAAGACATAATTTGCCATCATTTCTTCCAGCCAAGAGAAGATCTTTGAGTGATAAATTTCTGCTTGTATAGGGATTTCTACAAAGTAGTGTTGTTTTTGAAGAGATTGCTCCTAAAATGCTCTCTAAAAACCCAAAGCCTTTGGTAAAGTTTATGACAGTGCGAGCACTATTCCTTGACCATTAACTTACAAAATGGACAGAGCTGAAAGCCAAATGCTCATATACACCAGCTGATTTCTAGAGGATGTGCGTGCCTGACAGGAAGAAAGTGGTGTCTCATGTGTGCAGAGGACAGAGTGTCTTCTGTGGTCCTTCTGTATCAAAGGGCAACATGCTTTTCTAAAAACTGACACCCTACTTCGTTCCATAAAAAAGCTGATTCATTTGAAACAAGCAGCAGTTTTAATTCTTCTACTTGATTTGAGAATCAGACTTAACAAATTTAGATCCTAGGGGTAAATTATTAGCTTACCAGGCTCACACCTCTAAAAACTAGCTGTTTGCCTATCCGTTCTTCTTTCTTTTATTCCTAAGTGTTTATAGGATTTGAATTTCATTTCCACTTTTCTGTGGTACTAAAAAAAAATGAAAATTCAGGTCACACATGTTAATTTTCTTTCAAATGGTAAGTTGTGGCTTCAGTGAATTGAGAGGGTGTCACACTACACAAAGAAAAATTCAGAAATGTTTTCCACGAATTATACTTCAAAAAATGCAACGACAAGTGTCTCACAAATGAGATATAATTTTTGTACCATTATGTGATGTGGAATTTATGTGTTGCTACTAAGATAGAATGAATATTTTATAGTATTGCTGTGTTAGACAGTGTTGTATTGGGGTTTTGCAAGCTTTGTTCAGAAATTTATTTGAATGGAAGAAAGTGTTTTTGCACAGGACTTTTCTGGTTTTAGAAAGTTCGCTAAGATGGAAAGGGTGGGGGCGAGAGAGAGAAGGAAGGAGTGCCAAGGAGTTTACATACACTGTGACACATAAACCACACAACAGCTTTAGAAAGGAGTTATTATGCCCATTGCATAGATGGGGAGACTTGCTATTAGAAGTATTGGATGACTTGCCCAAGAAATATGATTCATAAGTTAAAGAGCTTGTATTTGAATTCAGTGCTCATTTGACTACTCATACTCAACAGCTTTCACTTGAAATCTCCCACACCATGATGCTTAATTCTTTTAATTAAATCATTATAAAGTGCTCTCTGTGAATTCTTTCCTCATGAAATATGTTAAGAACCATAATCTTTTGTTTCTTTTGAAATTCTCTAATGCTTGATATTTTTCTCTACTTTTTTTTTTTTTTTTTGGCCACGCTGTGTGGCATGTGGTATCTTAATTCCCGAACCAGGCATTGAAACTGTGCCCCTTACAGTGGAAGCCTGGTATCTTAACCACTGGGCCACCAGGGAAGTTCCTGTTTGATTTTAGACAATCACTTTGTTTTGCACAGAAAATCACCAAATTGGGCTTCTGTTAATAGACATGGCTCATGCAGGAGATACAACCAGAAAGGGACTCTGAAGTCTTTCCTATTTTGGGTAAAGGGGCAATCACAAATCTTATCTTGATAATACATATCAGTCAAATTTTTCTTTGAAAACAAAACCAAATCCTCCTCCAAATTTTTAATTGCCTGAAAATACAGCAAATGTCTTCTTCATTTTTTGATTAACCCTGGGTATTTATTTCTTGCCGCCTGTGTGAGAAGGCATATAAATATCATTTTATCAGTGGTCTGGTTTCTCTGTCATAAACTATGATTTCTTTTGATTCTTACTCTGTCTCCAACTGTCAAAAGGAAAATGGCAAGATATTGGGGCTGACCTTTCTGCTTCCAAATTTTTGCTATAGTCACAAAACAAGATGACCTTTAAGGCCCCTCCCAGCCATGAACTTGAGTAAACCACACACTCTCATATCCACAGGAAATGAAAGTGTGAAGGTCATCTTTCAGCTCAGAGTAGCTTGGGAGAGGCTTGTCTTCATGAGTCAATTTGCCTATTGTAATCTAAGAACTGAAAATACATGTAACATACAAAGACTGCACTTCTGAAGTAGGATCCAAATTATGGTAGCTTTCCAAAGCTTTTACTTCCAGACTTGGTTTCATGAGCCACTTTATGTTCATATAACCACACACACACACACACACACACACACACTACAGGTAAGGTGTGAAGGTGTAAATTTCTAAGCTCTTTTGTTAAAAAATATCAAGCATAAAAATGCCCACTAGCTGCCTTGCTCTGGAGGCAGGAAACTAGAGGTAGGGTACTGTAGCAGCATCCTTCAGTGCTTTGCAGACTGGAACCCCACCTGCCCTGGTTAGCTTGGATCCTGGACTGTCCCATTTTTCTCTGGTAGATGGAATTCATGTTTTTAATGGATCTTCGTAGATGACCATGAATTATAATTGTGAGATGGCTCCTGGCATCAGAATGCTGGAATTGAAGTTTAAGCATCATTTTCTCTGGCTCAGTTTTCTTATCTATAAACTGCAAATAATGGTAGAATCCTCCCTTTCTTTCTGCAAATGTGATGAATTTATTTCTTAGCTTTTAGCAAATAAGAAAAATATTCCTCTGAGGAATCCTTTTCATAGAGCTAATATGAGAATCATTAACCTGACATACATTAAACACTTAGGCACAATACCTGGCACATAGTAATTACTCTGCCTTTAAAATAAAGTGTTATACATCACTGAAAGTATTTTAAGTCTATGGCACCTACTGATCTATGTATCTGTCTATCTATGAATGTGTGTAGAGTCTTTTGGACAATAAAGTGATCAAATCAGTCAGTCCTAAAGGAAATCAACCCTGAATATTCATTGGAAGCTACAGTACTTTGGCCACCTGATGCCAAGAGCCGAATCACTGGAAAAGACTTTGATGCTAAGACTGAAGGCAGGAGGAGAAAGGGATGACAAAGGATGGGATGGTTGGATGGCATCACCAGTTCAATGGACATGAACTTGGGCAAACTCTGAGAGATGATGAGGAACAGGGAAGCCTGGTGTGCTGCATCCATGGTGTTGTAAAGGACACTACTGAGCGACTGAACAACAGCAACAATCTATCATCTATGTGTGTGTGTGTGTGTGTGTGTGTGTGTGTGTGTGTGTGAAGCAGAGAAACAGTAAAAAAGTTGGTATTTCTTCAGTTTTAGCTTTCGCACGTCCTTCTTTACACTAATTCCTTTGAAGATTTTATAAACAGTGTTTTAGTTTAGTAGGTTCTGTGCATGTTTAAAGTATAGAGTTTTCAATGCCTATTATTACTCGTTTTACCCAGCCCATAACATGCCTTGGTATTTATGTGGTAACAGGTGTTTATGACAGCTTGTGTCTTGTTCATAGATAGGTGCTCATCTATAAGAAGGAAATGCAAACTAACTGCACTTCTCGTCATTTAAACCTGTCATCATCTTTGTGCTTATGGGCCCCTATTTACAATGAATCACTATGATGGTATGTTTGACAGGAAAATTCACTGATAAATGAATTTGTACAGTGATCAACGATAGTACTGCTATCATGCTGCTCCTCACTCTATCCAAAGATAAAGTGGTGTGTGTGTGTGTGTGTGTGTGTGTGTGTGTGTGTGTGTGTGTATGAGGTTTCTCTTGTAGAAGAAAGGAAACTGAGAAATAGAAGTTAGTCTATTAGAGACTTCAGCTGAAACTTCAACTAGCACTATACCAAGGGAACATTTCATGCAAAGACGGCCTCGATAAAGGACAGAAATGGTATGGACCTAACAGAAGCAAAAGATATTAAGAAAAGGTGGCAAGAATACACAGTAGAACTGTACAAAAAGAGCTTCATGACCCAGATAATCATGATGGTGTGATCACTCACCTAGAGCCAGACATCCTGGAATGTGAAGTCAAGTGGGCCTTAGGAAGCATCACTATGAACAAAGCTAGTGGAGGTGATGGAATTCCAGTTGAGCTGTTTCAAATCCTGAAAGAGGATGCTGTGAAAGTGCTGCACTCACTATGCCAGCAAAGTTGGAAAACTCAGCAGTGGCCACAAGACTGGAAAAGGTCAGTTTTCATTCCAATCCCAAAGAAAGGCAATGCCAAAGAATGCTCAAACTACCGCACAATTGAACTCATCTGACACACTAGTAAAGTAAAGCTCAAAATTTTCCAAGCCAGGCTTCAGCAATACGTGAACTGTTAACTTCCAGATGTTCAAGTTGTTTTTAGAAAAGGCAGAGGAACCAGGGATCAAATTGCCAACATCTGCTGGATCATGGAAAAAGCAAGAGAGTTCCAGAAAAACATCTATTTCTGCTTTATTGACTATGCCAAAGCCTTTGACTGTGTGGATCACAATAAACTGGAAAATTCTGAAAGAGATGGGAATACCAGACCACCTGACCTGTCTCTTGAGAAACCTATATGCAGGTCAGGTAGCAACAGTTAGAACTGAACATGGAATAAACTGGTTCCAAATAGGAAAAAGAGTACGTCAAGGCTGTATATTGTCACCCTGCTTATTTAACTTCTGTGCAGAGTACATCATGAGAAACGCTGGGCTGGAAGAAGCACAAGCTGGACTCAAGATTGCCAGGAGAAATATCAATAACCTCAGATATGCAGATGACATCACCCTTATGGCAGAAAGTGAAGAGGAGCTAAAAATCTCTTGATGAAAGTGAAAGAGGAGAGTGAAAAAGTTGGCTTAAAGCTCAACATTCAGAAAACGAAGATCATGGCATCCGGTCCCAACACTTCATGGGAAATAGATGGCAAAAAGTGGAAACAGTGTTAGACTTTATTTTTTTGGAGTCTAAAATCACTGCAGATGGTGATTGCTTCCATGAAATTAAATGATGCTTACTCCTTGAAAGGAAAGTTATGACCAACCTAGATAGCATATTGAAAAGCAGAGACATTACTTTACCAACAAAGGTCCATCTAGTCAAGGCTATGGTTTTTCCAGTGGTCATGTATGTATGTGAAAGTTGGACTGTGAAGAAAGCTGAGCACTGAAGAATTGATGCTTTTGAACCATGGTGTTGGAGAAGACTCTTGAGAGTCCCTTGGACTGCAAGGAGATCCAACCAGACCATCCGAAAGGAGATCAGTCCTGGGTGTTCTTTGGAAGGACTGATGCTAAAGCTGAAACTCCAATATTTTCGCCACTTCATGAGAAGAGTTGACTCATTGGAAAAGACCCTGATGCTGGGAGGGATTGGGGACTAGAGGAGAAGGGGACGACAGAGGATGAGGTGACTGGATGGCATGATGGACCGTGAGTCTGAGTGAACTCTGGAGTTGATGATGGACAGGGAGGCCTGGCTGTGCTGAGATTCATGGGGTCACAAAGAGTTGGACATGCCTGAGTGACTGAACTGAACTGAACATTAGCTTTCATAGCTTTAAAAGTATAGGGACCCAAAGGTACAGATGAACATATTTGCAGGGCAGGAATAGAGATGTAGAGAACAGACTTGTGGACCAAATGGGTGATGGGGGTGGTGGGATGAATTGGGAGAATAGAATTGGCATACATACACTGCTATGGGTAAAATAGATACTAGTGAGAGACTACTCTGTAGCATAGGGCGTTCAATTCAGTGCTCTGTGATGACCTAGAGGGGTGGAATGGGGCAGGGTAGGATAGGAGGGAGGCTCAAGAGGGACAGGATATATGTATACGTATAGTCAATTTACATTGTTGTACAGCAGAAATCAATAAGACATTGTAAAGCAACTGCATCCCATTTTTTTTTTTTTTAAGGAGATACTGCTCTATTTTGCAGAAAGACATTCCTCTTGTACACTTCTTCAGTGTGTATGGTGTGTTCCCATCAACTCCCCTTCCTTCCCTTCTCTTCTCTTGTCTTGTTTTACCTTCTTTTCTGGCTTGTTTCTCTTTATAATTGCTGATTACATGGCAACTTCTTTGGATTAACCCTGATAACTGATTCCTTGGTACAGCTTCCCTGATAGTTCAGTTGGTAAAGAATCCGCTTGCAGTGCAGGGGACCATGGTTTGATTCCCTGCGTCTGGAAGATCTGCTGGAGGAGGGGAAGGCTACTCACTCCAGTATTTTGGCCTGGAGAATTCGATGGACTGTATAGTCCATGGGTTTGCAAAGAGCTGTAGATAACTGAACGACTTTCACTTCACTCCAGTGTGAATCTGAACTGTGAATCTGTGAAATGATTCTCTCCCGACACCTTTATCCTATTATTGCAACTACTTCCTGGAAGGATTGGGAGGAGCTAATTAAGTTCTCCTTTTGTAACTAAACTAAAATGGCTCAGGAAAAAATAAAGACAAAAACCTAAGGTGGAGAATGTTTTTTACATCATAGGAAAAGTTGTGTGCCTGGATTTGATTTTTGCTTGCAATATTGAAAGAACCCAGCCTAAGCCATCTGGGACAGGCTTTCATATTGGTTGCAAACTTGGCATCAGGATGTGAATATCAGGTTGATTTCTCATTATATATTCCATTTTTATGCATTCAGTGCTTTCATTCTTTAGTACTGTTTAGGAGAACTACTTTGAATACATAACTTCAAGGGTTTTTCTGACACATTATGTTTTAGAAGGTCGGGCCTACCCAAGAATATAATACAGGTTTTACATTTTGTATAGTTTTCTCCCTTTAATTTATTAGACTCCTTATTCAAAGAAACTTGAAGTGATCTGTAACACTGTGTAATAAATTTTCACCTTATGCTTAGAAGAAAAGAATGATATTGGTAATATTAAAGTCATTTTACTGCTACAAAAATCTTTAATTTTATATATAGGCTTTAACTTAAAGGCAAGCTGTGATTTGAAGTCTTGCTGTAAAACCATTAGAAAAATATAGCATATCAGGAGATACAGTAGGGAATACTTTGTTGAGAAATAATATGATTATTACCACTATTGTTATTATTTTCTCGGTCAGCAGAGGCAGTGTCTCAGTAATTTTTTTCTTAACGAGAAGGACTAAGCACTCACATCCTTTAATATTATTAAACTCTCAGGTCTCGTGTGGATGTAAACCTACTATGTTTACTATCTTCTGGACCTAGAGTCGAGAAGTTTTTCAAGGAACATGACAGAAGACTCCTGCTCGTGAGCTTGCTATCTTAAGGTTTTGGAAAGTCTGGTTGCCTATCTGCACAAGCGTTTTACTTCTCAAGATAACTGATGATTTGAGAACAGTTATTCCACACTAATGGCAGGGAGGAGAGTCTTAGAGGAGAAATGCGTGCACTGTCTTTGTGGGCAGTTCTTGTATCCTAGAACTCAAAATTTGAGCATCGTTTACTCTGGTTTTATCAGTTTTCTGAGTTTGTTCGGAAATCTTGGGTCATCTTTTATGTAACCATCCTTGGAGTAAAAAAAAAAAAAGCAAGCAGATCTGTGAGGTTGAGCGTCACCACGGTGGCTTCCATAATAGTGGTTCTGATGAACGGTGCCCTGGAGCTCATGAGGAAGTTGGTTCTCCTCTGAGTTTGCACAAAACTCTCAAGTGGAGGACATTTCAACACTGAATGAAAATGTCAAAGTGTGGTCCCCACCCTTCTCCTCACCTGTGACTCAGCAGCTGCTGCTTTCACAGACTGCTTCACTGCATTTTTCACGCTTTAAACTGGCTCTTCGTAGGTGCCCACCCCTAGAGGCCTGTCTTCTCTTGCTTTGTCTGTAGCACATAGATGCCCATAGCTCATGTTTCCTAGCTCCTTTAATGCCATATTTTTACCATCTTTATGTCCTTTTACCATTTTTCTTCTATATTTCATTTTTGTTCCCAGACCTGAGGCTTTCTGCTGACATTTTAGCTCTCTCAGATTCTAGATTTAAGCTTCTAATTTCTTGCATGAATGCATGCTCTGGAATTCCTTGTTTCTTATCCGAGGCCTTTAAACTAAAATATATACATATCCATGGGGGACACAGGGTTACTTGATGGCACCAAACACACACAAATCATCTTTCTTGGGTTCATTTTTATTTAAGAATTTTATTTAGAATTTTTTTTCCTTCCATTAAATTAAATGTAAAGGGTGGCTCAGAGGTTAAAGCGTCTGCCTCCAATGTGGGAGACCCAGGCTCGATTCCTGGGTCGGGAAGATCCCCTGGAGAAGGAAATGGCAACCCACTCCAGTATTCTTGCCTGGAGAATCCCATGGACAGAGGAGCCTAGTAGGCTATAGTCCATGGGGTCGCAAAGAGTCGGACACGACTGAGCGACTTCACTTTCACTTTCACTATATGTGGGATGTCATTTCTTTTCTCTCTCTTTTTACTTGGTGTGACTGTCCACAATCCCCAAGCTCTTAGGGCAGCCATTCCCAGCCATTTTTGCACCAGAGACTGGTTTCATGGGAGACCATTTTTTCCAAGAAAAATTGGGCGAGGGTTGATTGTAGGGCACACAACCTAGAGCCCTCACAAGCGTAGTTCACAGCAGGGTTCATGCTAATCTAATAGCTCTGCTGATCTGACAGGAGGTGAAACTCTGGCGGCAATGCAAAAAGTAGAGAGTGGCTGTAAATACAGATGGGCTCTCCTTGTGGCTCAGCGGGTAAAGAATCCGCCTGCAATACGGGAGACAGACGAAGATCTGCTTGCTTGGCCTCAACTTAATCCTGCTGTGTGGGCCAGGGACTAGGGATATAGGATACAGGGAAGTTTATTTCCCTCTAACATTAGTGATGATTTCATAGAAAGTTTTGAAATACGAAGTTAGCACCAAGGCAGAACATTTTGATACTAATCTATGTGCTTTTACCAGTTCTTCTATATCTCAGCCTTTTTTTTTCTACTTCTAAAGCAAGAGCTTTCATATACATTGCCTTCAGGGCAGGGTTGACACAGGGGAAAAATAGTCAAAGTTGCAGCTTTGAGTTCTTAAATGAGCTTGTATGGCTCTATAGAAGCCACTGCTGTCTTTGAAGCTATTAATTACAATAATCAGGTGTTTGAAAGGAGAACAAAGAAGGTACTTGGAGTTGTAAACGTTTAGAGCCTTCGGGATCCATCATATATGACTAGGCCAAGTGGGGAAGATTGGAGTGTTCGGTATCTGCTTTCAAGGAGAAACGTCCAACCAGGTATGGGAGAGCCCAAACCCCAAGGGATACCTGAGAAGAGTCCCTCACTTGTCAGTGCTGGGATAAAACTCCCAAGGGGTGGGAGAAGGTAAACAGCCTGATAGGTTGGGGGGCATTCAGAATGCGGGGAATTTGTGCCCACTCTCTGGCCCGGACTCTCAGATGAAGCAGTCACTTGACGGAGAAATGTCCCTGGGCTACCAGGGGTCAGCTGGAGACTGTCTTCCGGGTCTCCTATTGCCTCTGACCGTGCTCAAGAGCAGCTGCCCCAGAAAAAGCACAGAAGTGGCAGACGGGCATGACCCACCAGACTCGTTGTCCAAAGAACAGAGTTGCTTCTGGAGTGAGGGCAGGCTGCAGGGAGGCTCACGTGGCCAGCCAGAGGCGAGCAGCTCTCTTTGCCTAGAAGTGGCAAAACTATACATCTCCTTGCCAACCCAAAGTGTCCGACAGTGCCTTTTCCTCTCTGGAGTCATTGTCAAAGGTCAGTGTGACTTTTCATCTCCTACCCTCTAGCTTATCTTTGGCTTCCTTACATCTCTTTGGGCTTCCCTTGTAGCTCAGTCAGAAAGAATCTGCCTGCAGTGCAGAAGACCCAAGTTTGATCCCTGGGTTGGGAACATCCCCTGGAGAAGGAAATGGCAACCCACTCCAGTATCCTTGCCTGAAAAATCTCATGGACAGAGGAGCCTGGTGGGCTGCAGTCCATGGAGTTGCAAAGAGTCGGACACGACTGAGTGACTAACACTTAACACTCAGCATCTCTTGAGCCTGCACCAGTTCCTCTGATAAGCTAGGAGGCTGCCCACTTCCTCTGGATATCAGTCTCATACTGTGCCTGGCAGCCTGAATTAATACCATGGAAACTGACATCCCCTAACTTCACAGAGAAGAGGGTTTGGTCCTTCTGGCAACTCAGAGGCTGTGTTAGGATCATAAAAATAAACTTCTAATATATTCTTTGCATGCCTCTTTTCATGCAGAGAATGACCCTGCCTTGGAGGTAAATGGACTCTGATGATGGTTTTCGGGTACGTGTAGGACCTGTGGGCACAGCATAGCATGTCTCTGGGGTACTAGCATAAACCCACATGTATTGAGTACACATTTTTCTCAAGCTACAAACTAAGGTGTGCAAAAAGAGTTGTGTGATGTTATTTAAAAAAAAAAAGCAACTCATCCTAGCTTAGAGGTCCCCATCTGCCACTGAAAAAGTGAAAGTGAAGTCAGTCAGTCATGACCTTTGTGACCCCATGGACTGCAGCCCACCAGGCTCCTCTTTCCATGGGATTCTCCAGGCAAGAATACTGCAGTGGGTTGCCATTGCCTTCTCCAGGGGATTTTCCCAACACAGGATCTTCCCAACACAGGATCTTCCTGGGTCTTCTAGACACAGGGATTGAACCTGGGTCTCCCGCACTGCAGGCTGACTCCTTACTGTCTGAGCTACCAGGGGCTCCTGCCAGTGGATCTTGTCAACTCAAGGTTAACTCACTTTTGGTTTGAAACTGAGTTTTTGTTTGGTTAATGGTTTGGTTAATACAGGCCTCTTTCCCCTTCCCTTCCCCACAGGTGTCTGGGCTTAGGAGAGTTTGATCAAGGGCCTGGGGTTTAGTGACAGTGGGAGTGGGCCACTTCTGTCCTTTTGGCTCCTCCAGGGATGTGACACCCTGCCAGAGCCTGGTTGTTGCTCTCCATCTCTGCTGCATCCTCTGAGATCCCCTGTGTTCCCACTGTGGTCTCCATATCAGGACTACATATAGAATTGTTTCCACTCCAACCTCAAGTCTCCTGATCCACTGGTTCTCTCAGGCCTTCCACAAGGCTCCTGTTTGGAAAGGGCCATGGATTTTTGGATGCTTGCCCTGGCATGCTCTGAGCAGGACTCTGAATGCGCTTTTAGGCTCACTGCCTAGACATTGATATTTTGCCATTTAAGAAACTGTTGGATGTATGATTTATCTACAAGTCTGACCACCTCCTGGGTTACATACCATGAACCCAAAATGACACTTTCTGTTCAGAATTCCCCTGAGATTTTCCGATGTTTCTACTTTTCGGTCCCTCCAAGCTGGGGCTTGACTCAGGGATGATCATGAGAGCTCCTCTCAGGGATTTGAATAGCATTTAAATGTAATGATTGCCCTCCAGTTTTGTCTTTCCTAGTGGTCAAGAACTTGTCAGGGATTGGGAAAAGAGGTAGAAAAGCATGTGTTATGTATATTTCCTCAACCTTGACATTGTGCAGTTGCTCAGTTGTGTCCCACTCTTTGTGACCCCATGGATCTCAACCTTGACCCTTTGGGTTTTAGTTTTCGCTAATAAAGAGGTAGACTTTCTGAATTCAAACAACTAATTCAATCAACAAAACACCTAGATTATGAGATCAAAAGCCATAGTTTTAAAGATTTTTGTCTGTTCTCCAAGTTTGTAAAATCCATGTAAAATTGAAAACATAAGATCGTGAGTCATCTCTAGTTTGGGAGAAATGCATATAATAACCTTGATGCTGATGGTGAAGGAAGGTAGGGATAAAATCGGTGCAAAAGAAACACATCAGCCTTTCCTTTGCTTCCCTTTGCATCTCTTTAGCAGAATTACTTAAATTTCACTTAAGGATTAGAGACTTTCCTGGGCACTGCAACCCCTGAACTTCTTTCTAGAATTGGGATTGAGGCTGTAATCAGTTCCATAACTTTGAATAACTCCTTAGGTACAATTCTTTATTTTCCTTTTCCCCCTTTTTTATGCCTAGTCTATAGTCTCACCAAAGTAAAAAAATGATTCTACTTGCTATAATCTTTACTGTATTTTTAATGATTCATTTATGATTTATTTGATGAGAACCCTCTCACTCTATGATGCCATGATAGTTATTTTTTTCTATATCCAGAATCAAGGGAAAGTAATTCTGTTTATGACAAGAATTTAACATGTTCAATATAACTACACAATCTTAATACATATATATATATATAATATTTATTATATCAAGTCAGTCAATCCTAAAAAATCAATCCTGAATATTCATTGGAAGGACTGATGCCAAGGCTGAAGCTCCAATACTTTGGCCACCTGATGCAAAGCACTGACTCTTTAGAAAAGACCCCAGTGCTAGGAAAGGTTGAAGGCAGGAAGAGAAGGAGATGACAGAGGATAAGATGGTTGAATGGTATCACTGACTCAATGGACATAAGTTTGAGCTCTGGGAGTTAGTGATGGACAGGGAGGCCTGGTGTGCTACAGTCTACGGGCACGCAAAGAGTCAGACACAACTGAGTGACTGAACTGATATAATATATATTTATATATAAATATGTTAATGTGTATACATATGTGTGTATGTACATACAGGCTTCCCAGGTGGTGCAAATCATAAAGAATCCAATGTAGGAACTGGAGGAGAGGTGAGTTAAATCCCTGAGTTGGGAAGATCCCCTCGAGTAGGAAATGGCAACTCACTCCAGTATTCTTGACTGGGAAATCCCATGGACAGTGGAACTTGTCTGGTTACAGTCCATGGGGTTGCAAAGAGTTGACCATGACTGAACACACATGTGTGCATGCACATATGTATACACACATATATGTATACATGCATATATATGTATACACACATGTATATTATATTCTCCAAGCTTTTTTCTCCTCTGCTTCTACACTTTAATTTTCTTCCCACTTTCTATGAGAATTTTAAAAATGCCATGGTTGGAAGAGAGTTTTAACAGCAACCCCCTCATTCCACAGATGACCAAGTTGAGGAGGAGGAAAGTATTATACAATGCCTTGCCTAGAGATACAGCGATTCAGCAGAGGCCCAGGGACCTGAATTCTTGGCTCGTGGTTCCCAAGTCACCTTTCCTTTGGGCCACAGATGTCTTTCAGGGGTTGATTTACATGGTAGTGTCAACCTGTACACTGGAAAAGTTATTTCTAAATGGATGCTAATTACTTCTTGGCCTCTCTGTTAATTAATGAATGTTTGGGTTTCCAGGCAAAGAAAAGCTTCTTTGCACAATTAACAGAAATAACCTGATTAGAGAGACTTCTCTAAATCGCTTGCTAAATAAGTTAATCAGACTATAGAAGAAATAAAGTCAAGGATGGCTTGGAAGCATCTGATAATGTGCCAAATTTCAGTGAGAAAACAAAATTACCAAATTGTGTTAGGTTATCTATAGACAGTAGTTTTTTTCAGCTCTTATGTTTGGTAAAGACTAAGTGATCAGGAAAACATTCTTATTTGAAGTTGAAAAATCTGAGTATTTGAAGTCTGACCACTCCAGTTGAAAAAAGAAAGAATATTCTGGCTAAGCTAAATTTAAAATTATAAGCACTAAGGAGAACTACAGTGGCTTCATTACATCACTCAGGTTTTACTCATTGTTTTTGTGTTTATCTGGAGGTATACATTGTGATGTGGAAATGCATTGCAGAGCAGTGTGGCCAATTAGCCATGTCTGGGCTGACAACGAGGAAGCTTAGATTCTGCAGGGTGTGGAAACCACATAACACATTTGTACCTTTGGTTTTCTATCACAAGAATGCCCTTCTCTTTACAAATAGAATTTCTTTGAAAACTTAAGGGAGAATCCCACTTTCCATGATACCAGTCTCTGTGGAGAAGATTTAGAAGGCAAAAATGATTTTAATATGCCTGTGCATCTGGACATAAAATTCTGTAACTGTGAGAAGCATAATGAGATGGCTCCTAAAGGCAAACTAAAACTGCAGCGTTGAGCAGAAATTTTTCATTATCTATAAGAGTTAATTAATAATGCCATTTGGCACAGTTAGATGTGCAGAAAATAGTACAAGAAGTAAGAATGCTTTGTTTCCCTTTTGCTTTTCAAGGCTGTTCAGGCTGCTTTTAAATTGCTTACTAGGAAATAGACCTTAGAGCGTAAGGGTCATGGGTTTGGAAACTAATTGGGATTCATTATTTTGCTGCTTTGCCACAGATGGCTCATATAGAACATAAGATAATGTGAGGCAAATGCACTGAGGTATTTGGAAATAATTTTCCTTGGATAGGTTTACAGTCATATAATCTAGCTGATTTTCCTAAAGGCACAGTCTCTATCCACCATGTATTCCTTGGGTAGTTCCAATTTTGCTGGAAAAACTTTAAAATAATTCAATTTATAATTTTAGTCTGAAACAAAACAAGCTTTGTTTTTTTGCCTTATTGCAAAAGGCAAAAGCTTATGTTGAGGCTATACAAGCTTGTTAAGAAATAAACTAGACAACATTACATGCTCCATAGTTCCTGCTCTCTTCCTAACTTTAAACAGTGTTTCTCAGGGTATCTTGCATGTGTTCAGCTGTTCAATTGCGTCTGACTCTTTTTGTGATCCATGGACTGCAGTCTGCCAAGCTCCTCTGTCCATGGGATGTTCCAGACAAGAATACTGGAGAGGGTTGACATTTCCTGCTCCAGGGGATCTTCCTGTCCTGTGTCTCCCGCACTGACAGGTGGATTCTTTACCACTAGTGCCGCCTGAGAAGCCCTTCTCAGAGGATAATCCACAGATAATCTGCCAGTGTTAGTAAAAACTCACATTTCCTGTCTAATTTGAAATCACACTGCTATATTCAAATAAATTTTAATAAAAATTCATGCTTACCAACTACCTTTAAGTAAAACAACTGTATTTTGGATTGTTGAGAAAAAACATATAAGAAAAAATATTTTAAAAAAACGATCCTTGTTTTGAAGATGATTTCAAAGAAAAGTCATGTACATGGTCTAATTTTAGAAAACTGCTGTATTTGAGCTATTTTTATGTAAACTAATGTGCCTAACTACTTTTAAGCATTCATGATCAGATTTAGTTAAAAATTTCCAATTCCTGGGCTATATTCACTGTGGAGGAATCTCTGGAGGTGCAAACTATATACTCTGTATCTTAAATAATTTCCCCAGGTGATTCTGATGTACACTGAAGTCTGAAAACCAGCGACATGAAAAATAGAGCTTGAAAATGTTCTTGTATGTTCAAGTTCTCTCTCTCTCTCTTTTTAAAAATCTAAATTCACTTAAAATGCAGTGACTTCTCCTGGAGTCATTGGGGGCTTAGTGATTATTTACTCTATGGCAGAATTGGTTGTCTGAGAGCATATATGAAAGAAGAAAGAGGAGAAGATAAGAAACCAGGGTCTGAAATGAAGGGCAGTTTCTCAAGGGAGGAACAAGTCACGAGACAGCAGGAAAGTTACCTACCTGAGTATCTTGAGTAGCCTACCATTTACAGCTAAACAGGAAGATCATCATTTGAATATAATGGCATTTCTACCTCAAAGATGTGCAGTTTCTTCTTCTTTCAGAGAGGATTTATTAAATATTTAATGCTAAAATATCTTGCTTGGAATTAATGATCCTACCTCTAGAACTGAGAAACGGCAACAACCTGAGTGCCTATTATAGACATAAGAGTATGCTTTAGGTCACTACTATATAGATTCTACGATCCAGCGGGTTTGGGAAGTGCTGGATACTTTTGAAACTTGTTGCAAATTCTGAATGTTAACATATTAAACATACTAAAATGTTATGTAGTAAAGGGACATTTTTCCTGGTGTTCAACTGGTTAGTCAACCATGAAAATCTAATTTGAGATTTAGCCAATGAAAGTCATTTTCACAAACATGCCTTTAACACAACCATATGACCTAGAAACTATACCCCCTATTACATATGAGAAACCAAGGCTGTGAGAAATTCAGTTACTTGTCTATAGACATTCAGTATGTAGCTCACTAGAACCTGAAGCAAAGTTTGGCCGCTTTAGAAAATTCTCTTCTAAGAGACTGTTTTAAGAGTCTCTTCTAGGACTCTGGGTCACTGACTCATGTCTGTTTCAGAGTCAACTGTTAATAAAGCTGAAATAAAAGCTGGAAAGGATTAAACTAACACTACTGTGTGTTAAAACATTTTGAAACCATAAAATAATATATAACTATCAGAATTAGTTATGGACTTCTCCAGGCAAGAATACTGGAGTGGGTTGCCATGTCTTCTTCCAGGGGATCTTCCTGACCCAGGGATCGAACCTGTGTCTCTCAGGTCTCCTACAGAGGCAAATGGGTTCTTTGCCATTAGGGCCACCTGGGAAGCTATTTACAGTGTGAAGTAGTATATAAATATTAATTTTATCCCAACCTCTGAATCATACTTTTAAATGATACTCTGTATAGAAAGGTAAGTTTTGTTACCATTAATCCTGATCATCTATTCCTCATATATAACCCTTGAACTTTTTGAGTAGCATTTTTGGTTTATTATATATAGTCCTTGGGAAAATAAATTTATATAATATGTGGTTTCTATATATAGAATCAATGAATTATATAATGTTTATCCCAAAATCTGATTATTATTATTATTATTATGAGGATGTAAACTCTGATTTAGGGCAAACAGTATGTTGCCTTTACCTAAATAAATGCTAATAAATCTTAGTGTTATTTATAGATATTTTCTTAAAAGTGTATTTATTTAAAGAGGAAACCAAGACTAAGAAATAATCAGGGCAAGAGTCAACTTTCCTGGAGCATGCTTTACTAGAGAAACACAGAGTTGATTGAAGAGACTTGCGATTCAGAAATTGGAACCCATTTAAAGCCAAGCAAAGAGAAGGCAAAAAGGTACATGACTGCACAGATGGCCTATGTCTACTTCTGAGAAATATATTGTGGGGGATCACTTCCATGTCAAAAGGTAACCCCATTAAGGAGAAGAAAGACAGATGGGTCCTGTATTGAGGGAAGATGAAAAGCATCTCCAAATCCCCTATTCATTGTGAAGAAGAAGCAAGCTCAGAGGGACAGCAAGCAGCTTTTGTCACAACAAATTAAGTATGCTGTTGGCTTTCTATGTCACCATGCTCAGTGAGAGTGAAAATTACTTACAGCATTTGAATGCAGATGGAAAATAAATGTATAGAGATCTGTAACTAATGTATAGTGGAATTTTTCTTCCCCTCTATTTTCTTCTCCTTGTCCTTCTCCCTATATACTTGGAAGGAACTGAAAATGGCAAAGGATTCAGAGAAATGAATGTGAAAACAGCAAGGCTCAGAAAGATTGCTACAAAAACAACCATTCTATCCTGGATGAGTAGGGTGTGAATGAAATAACATCTTGTGAAAAGATGTTCCTCAGTGCAAAGAAAGAGGCCGAGTGAGTGGAAAATACAAGCGGCTAGGCATAAATTTCTAGCTTAGGAATTTGCTCGGTGGTTGCAAAAAATAATCTATAGCTTGAAAAATCACAGTTCCTTGAAGACTGAACGTAGTATCTATCTGAACCTACAGAAGACTGTCAATTGATACGAATAAATGTTGCTTGAAAGATCCCTACTCAGGGATCATCTTTGACTGTGTTATGTCTTCCTGAAAGCGAAAGTGAAGCTGCTCAGTCGTGTCTGACTCTTTGCGACTCCATGGACTGTAGCCCACCAGGCTTCCCCATCCATGGGGTTTTCCAGGCAAGAATACTGGAGTGGGTTGCCATTTCCTTCTCCAGGGGAATCTCCCCGACCCAGGGATTGAACCCAGGCCTCCCGCATTGCAGGCGGATGCTTTACCTTCTGAGGCACCAGGGAAACCAATGCTCTTCCTCTGTGGTACCTGAGGTTTCAAGTTTAGTTTTCATTTTCTAGGTCTCTTTTTGTATCTTTAAAATCTGACACACCTTTGAATCTCTCTGTTAATGATACATTTCAAATAGTGGACTCAGTTTGAATTAAAAATTAACATTGTTAAGAAGTTATGAAAAGATGGGGCTTTAGATAGTTGGAAAGTGTGGCTTTACAGAGCATATGGTACAGGGAGAAAGAAAGAGGAGAAAAGTTTCACAAAGATGAAAAGACTGCCACAAAATAACAACTTGTTTTCATGCTTTGCACTGCTGAATGGCTGAATCTACTTTTGTATGAGGAAAAAAGTTTCTTAATCTTAATACATGAAAATACAACTAAGATAAGCATTCTCTCAATGGTATAGCAAATTGCTGCAAATGCACATACTTTGGAGTCTGTATACATCTAACATACCTCTGTTTCAACATCAAATGCAATGTGTTTCTAGGGCATTGAATTCAGAGTACATGAGTTCTGCTATCTTAAAACAAGGATAGGGGTTATGGCTATTTATGTTTAGTAGACACAGATATCATCACAACACTAATTAGCAGAAACAGTTTCTACTGAGGTACACCTCCTTTTTTTTTTTTTTTTTTAAATGATTACACAGTGTGAATTGAGGACTGTGTCCGAATCCCTTTCTCCTCTCGAATTAATTTGCCACATTCTAAATCCGTAGATAAAGTAGTTCCAGAAGTGGAGTTGGTTGGATGGGTTTGCTTACACTGCAGTCCATAAAAGAAACAAAAAGCCTTGCATGCAAAAGAAATGAGAAAAATATAGAAAAATGAATAAATCAGAAGCAAAAAAATGAGTGTTTAAATGAAAATTTAAATCAAATGACAATTATGACAAGCACATTAAAGCATAACATATACAAGCTTTTATTTTTCAAATTAGTTGCATAAAACAAGACACCTCAAGAGCAAATTGAAAGTTAAAACAAAGCAGATCAGTCCATTCTCCCTTTTAGTTAAGGACAGTTTTCTCTAACAAGGTCTAGGAAAGTGGTGCTTAATGTTCTCACAATTGCTTTGTAATTTTAGGAAATTTTTCATGATGAAACTAGGTTATAATCAATCATCCTCATCTTTGGAGATGTTTCCACTTAAAGAAAGTGGGACTCATATGAGATTATTAATCAGAACTGGGTACATTATTTGGAAGGCCCAGAGCAAAATGGAAATGTAGAGCCCTGTGTTCTAAAGTTGTTAAGGATTTTAAGACATTGATAGTTGAGCCTTAAATTAGCACTTTCATTAATAGTGCATAGTTTCAAAATTCTAACTATTTTTAAATTCATGCTCTACAATGGGCATGAGCTGTGTGTTTAGTTTCTTCTCATAGGTTTATGAAGGAATTATCTTTAATCACCATCCTCTAATTCAGAATAGGGTAAACTCTTGGTGTGATTTTTCATCAAAGCTAAAAGTAACAGGCAAAAGCATTGATTGTTGAAAAATCAACCATAATCTTAATTTGGAAAAATAAAAATTTTCATATTTTATTGTCATCCTGTCCTGTATTTTTATCATTTTTTGTGAACTATTCTTTTACAAAACACACTTTGATAGAGGTAATGTTCAGTTTCAAAATATTGCATTTATATCTTTATATAGACTGCTTTGCATTAGTGCATGTGCCCAGTACTGAAACTAAGGAGATGCTGACATTTCTCTCCAAGGATTTTTTTATAACTTTTCCAATTTTGGATTTATTTTGTCCTTGCTCTATCTAGGGTTTCTATCTTAAGAGCAAACAACTGTTGAGGAAATTAACCGAGGCTGAAATTTTTGCACTGTCATTTCAAAAAGTGCTAATTGGATTTAGTGTATAAGGTGCTTCCTTCTTCTCATTAATAAATGATGGGCCTACAGTGCCAGCAGCACCTGGCAGGGATTCAAGAGCTCTTTGCTCTAATTCAAAAATGGCTCTTCTTGGCATCTGATTCAATAGACCATTACAAAAAGGGCAAGCATCCTTAATACCCCTAAGCTTAAGACAGACAGCACAAACCCCAAACTAACCGGTTTTAGAAAGTGATGACTCACCTGTTCAATATCGTTGTTCTTTCGGGATTTGTATATAAATTCTCCAATGGCTACAAATACAGAAAGGACCAGTCCAGCAGCCAGAACAATGAAGATGCCCCCCAATATTTTCTACTCCCAGAGCACTGGCCTCTTTGTTGTCTTCTTCTGGACAGCCATTTCCCCGCCACCATTTTTCTTTCATCATATGCAGTTTCCCCTCTTCTTGTAATTGAAGAATAGCAATAGTAATTTTATCCCGGTAAGGAGAGCCTGTAAGTGAGGATATTTGGATATTGGTTACCAAACAGTTGAAGAAGATGCAAAGAAGGGTTATGATCTTAGAGGTCACTCACAGGTAACGTACCGGTGTCTTAGAGGGAACTACTCACAGCTATCGGAAAAACCTCAGTCTACAAATTGGCCAACAAAGGGCAAGGAAGCTCAATCCTATATTTTGAAGGATCTAAATAATTGGAAAGGACAAAGCTGACATGAACTATTACCTAGATTGTTCCTTTTAAATTAGGAACAGCTGAGCTGGGAATTGCATGACATCCTGCTGTTTCTGGTGAGTTTCCTATGAATCTTTACCCACATTAGAGAATTTCATCATTTCAATTTCATTTTTTCAAGGCTTTTGGATGTCTAATATTGTGACAGCCTGGCTAGATGATCACCTGTGCCATTTCTTCTTCCTATGGGAGTAGCTAGACATTTCCTAGTCTCCTTTACAAAGCCTTGTGGTGACTGACCAATTTCTAGCCACTGGGAGCTAAAGTGTATGAGTATTCCCAGTCCTGTCTCATGAATCCTCCCAACATGATCCTCTACTCTCTCCCTCTCTTTCCTCAAATACTCAGCAAGGAAGAAACAATTTTAAGACACTAGGGATAGTGGAACCACTGATTAGAAAGGGCTTGGGTCCAAGGATGACTGAATGAATCAGAATCCCTCTCTCAGTCTGCTATTGGATGATAACAAAGTTAAGAAATAAGTATTTATTGCCTTGGCCATTACAGACTTGCAGAGTAATTAGTTCATACTGACTAATACACTTATTAAGATACTATTAAAAGTAGGTTTTGAATAATTCAAAGGTCTCACAAAACACAGCTAGATTTAGAAAGTTTGCAAGTACCTTATTGATATTATTTATACAAAATCACTGCAGATGATGATTGCAGCCATGAAATTAAAAGATGCTTATTCTTTGGAAGAAAAGTTATGAACAACCTAGATAGCATATTCAAAAGCAGAGACATTACTTTGCCAACTAAGGTCTGTCTAGTCAAGGCTATGGTTTTTCCAGTAGTCATGTATGGATGTGAGAGTTGGACTGTGAAGAAGGCTGAGCGCTGAAGAACTGATGCTTTTGAACTGTGGTGTTGGAGAAGACTCTTGAGAGTCCCTTGGACTGCAAGGAGATCCAACCAGTCCATTCTAAAGGAGATCAACCCTGAGATTTCCTTGGATGGAATGATGCTAAAGCTGAAACTCCAGTACTTTGGCTACCTCATGCAAAGAGTTGACTCATTGGAAAAGACTCTGATGCTGGGAGGGATTGGGGGCAGGAGGAGAAGGGGACGACAGAGGATGAGATGGCTGGATGGCATCACTGACTCAATGGACATGAGTCTGAGTGAATTCCAGGAGCTGGTGATGGACAGGCAGGCCTGGCATGCTGCGATTCATGGGGTCGCAAAGAGTTGGACATGACTGAGTGACTGAACTGAACTGAACTGATACTCTATCTTCTATGCCATTGGACTTTTAATTCTATTATGAATAGAGAGCATCAACATCATCTTGCTGCAGCCACAGCTTGCCCAATACTGGTTCCCTATGTTAATCAGACCAAAGAAAGAGATTTTTAAAAAGAGTGTAAAATTTCTTTATTAAATTTTTCCTTGGGTGCTAAGAGTTTTTGTAAGCTTTTTATTCTACTCAGTAAGAAAGTAGTACACTCTAGGTCTTTCTGTAAACTTTAACATTCTTCTTGGTGGAAAAAGAAAAAAAGAAAAAAAAAAAAGAATAAGAAAATGTGGCCTCTTAGAACCAGAAGAGAGCTTCAGTCAATTCAGTTCAGTCGCTCAGTCATGTCCGACTCTTTGCGGCCCCATAGACAGCAGCACACCAGGCCTCCCTGTCTATCACTGACATCCGGAACTTGCTCAAACTCATGTCCATCGACTTAGTGATGCCATTCAATGATCTCGTCCTCTGTCATTCCCTTCTCCTACACTTCTCCTCCTGCCTTCAGTCTTTCCCAGCATCAGCGTTTTTTCCAAAGAGTCAGTTCTTCGCATCAGGTGACCAAAGTATTGGAGCTTCAGCTTCAGCATCAGTCCTCCCAGTGAATATTCAAGACTGATTTCCTTTAAAATTGACTGGTTAGATCTCCTTTCAGTCCAAGGGTCTCTCAAGAGTCGTCTCCAACATCATATGTCCAAAGCATCAATTTTTGGCACTCAGCTTTCTTCATGGTCCAATTCTCACATTCATACATAACTACTAGAAAAACCATAGCTTGACTAGATGAAACTTTGTTAGCAAAATAATGTCTCTGCTTTTTAATATGCTGTCTAGGTTGGTCATAGCTTTTCTTCCCAAGGAGGAAGCATCTTTATTTCATGGCTGCAGTCACCATCTGCACTGATTTTGGAGCTCAAGAAAATAAAGTCTCTCACTGTTTCCATTGTTTTCCCATCTATTCACCATGAAATGAATGAGATTGGTTTCCATGATTGTAGTTTTCTGAATGTTGAGTTTTAAATCAGCTTTTTCACTCTCCTGCTTCACCTTCGTCAAGAGGCTCTTCAGTTCCTCTTTGCTTTCTGCTATAAGGGTGGTGTCATCTGCATATCTGAGGTTACTGATATTTCTTCTGGCAATCTTGATTCCAGCTTATGCTTTATCCAGCCTGGCATTTCACATGATATATTCTGCATGTAAGTTCAATGAGCAGGGTGACAATATACAGCCTTGACATACTCTTTCCCAATTTTGAACCAGTCTGTTGTTCCTTGCCCAGCTCTAACTATTGCTTCTTGACCTGCATACAGGTTTCTTAGGAGGCAGGCAAGTTGGTCTGGTATTCCCATCTCAGAATTTTCCACAGTTTGTTGTGATCCACATAGTCAAAGGCTTTGGCATAGTCAATATTACAGAAGTAGATGTTTTTCTGGAACACTCTATTTTTATCTATGATTCAACAGATGTTGGCAATTTGATCTCTGGTTCTTCTGCCTTTTCTAAATCCAGCTTGTACAACTGGAAGTTCTTAGTTCACGTACTGTTGAAGCCTGGCTTGGAGAATTTTGAGCATTACTTGGCTAGTGTGTGAGATGAATGCAATTGTGGGATAGTTTGAACATTCTTTGGCATTGCCTTTCTTTGGGATTGAAAGAAGAGATCTTAGGATCCATATTATCCAATCCACTTATTTTTAGAACTGAAGAAAATTAGGATGTGAAAATATGGGTGAAAATAATAGCTACTGGCAGAGTCAAGAACTTAATTCTCCTGACTCTTTCTTAGTGTTGTATTCATTCATGCTCTCCCTCCACCATCCCCACCCCATGTTACCTACCCCTCTCTCACATGTATCTTATGTTCTAAGGCATGATTTAAAAAGCAGGTGATTAATATTGTGGCATTGATCATTTTTTCCATCCCTTCCAAGACTCCTAAAGTCTTTGTCAGTACCTCAAAATCAATTTTAAAAGAAAATAAAAATGTAGAGAAAGAGAAATACTATATGACATCCTTTCTATGTGTAATCTAAATAGAAATGCTATAATTGAACTGACTTAGAAACAGAAAGAGACTCACAGGCCTAGAGAATGAACTCACAGTTGCCGAGGGGGGAAGGATGGTGGGGAGCAGCAGTTAGGGCATGTAGGATGGTCGTGTCCACACTGCTACATCTAAAACGGACACCCAAAGGGACCTCCTGTGTAGCACAGGGAACTGCTCAATGCTATGTAGCAGTCTGGATGGGAGAGAAGTCTGGGGGAGAAGGGATGTGTATATATATATGGCGGAGCCCCTTCACTGTTCACCTGAAAATATCACAAATTGTTAATCAGCTAGACCCCAATACAAAAGTAAAAGTTTTAAGCAAATGTTTAGAAAAAGGATCAAAACGTTTTGGAGTTAGATTGTGGCTTGTCAGTTGCTGCTGCTGCTGCTAAGTTACTTCAGTCATGTCCGACCGTGTGCAACCCCATAGACGACAGCCCACCAGGCTCCCCCACTCCTGGGATTCTCCAGGCAAGAACACTGGAGTGGGTTGCCATTGCCTTCTCCAATGCATGAAAGTGAGAAGGGAAAGGGAAGTCGCTCAGTTGCGTCCGACTCTTGATGACCCCATGGTCTGCAGCCCACCAGGCTCCTCTGTCCATGGGATTTTCCAGGCAAGAGTATTGGAGTGTGGTGCCATTGCCTTGTCCAGACTTGTCAGTTAAGAGTGGATTTCTGGTGAGAAAATGACTCACAAAATCCAAATTAAGATATTGGCTGCTTGTTTAAAGACCTCCAGAATAATGGTTAGTGTCAAAATTAGCACATTTAACATGCTCATAGTATGTGAGTTTTACTTGAATCATGAGAGAGCATTACCTGAATGTACAGAAAGGTGGTTTGAAGAATGTGAGAATGATCATAGGGTAACAGTTGCGCAGTAATCATGGCAGTATACACAGCGGGCACTCAGTAAATATTGACTGATGCTCTCCTTCTGCCTTCAGGCTGCATGGTACCCAAAACAATTCAGACAGATGAGATCGGACCTCTGTTTAAAGTTGGTCTCCAAGGAAGGTCATTTCCAGCTTCCTAGTAACCTGTTTAAGCCTTAACTGCTCTCATTCTCTTCAAGTTTTATTTTAAATCCCTCAGGAGGAACATTTCCAGAGCCCTGTCCTGAGAGCCTGTAAGAAACAAAGTTTTCAATTTTGTGTCGTGACTGAGCTGATTTTGCCCATCATTGACTGTGAGAAGGAACTTGGAGCCTTGAGTGAGCCAGCCAGGGCAAGACCACAAGTATGTGGGAATTTTTATATTTGAATATATTTTAGTTTCAGTTGTTGTTACTTACATGAACTGAGTGACATTGGAAGTGATTTATGACAAGTCACTTGAAAAAAATATATATGTACATGCATGAATCTTCCTGAACAGCAAACTGATCTTTCTTAAAGAGTCAATTCATCATAGAAGAAACATCTCACAAATTTATCCAACAGCTGTATTCCCAATGGATGCATTCTCTCTGAGGTCTGCCATCTGTTCCAATTATTCTCTCATTGTTTTTGTTTTAAAAGCATGACAGGTTTATAACCACTATGGAAAATTTCCTGGTGTGTATTTTTTTTCATGTAGGGAGGGGGAAAAATTCTTCAATTTTGGAATTTGTATGTCAGACGCTGCATGATGTTGGCAAAAGTTAGACTAAATAGGAACATTTAAATCTCTTTATATCATATTATATAAAAGACAGTGATAATTATCACAGAGTCAGCCTCCTTCACATGGTGGCATAGTCATTTTCAAAATGCTACATTGGATTCCCTGGTGGTCAGTGGGTAAGAATCCACCTGCCGGTGCAGGGGACATGGGTTTGATCCCTGTGTGCTCAGTCCTGTCTGACTTTTGTGACCCCATGGAATGTAGCCTGCCAGTTTCCTCTGTCCCTGGAATTCTCCAGGCAAGAATACTGAAGTGGGTAAGCCATTCCCTCCTTTGGGATCTTCTTGACCCAGGGATCAAACACAGCTTTCCTGCAGTGATGGAATATAATATATATATTATATATATAATAACATCCAGCTTCTTCCACCCCATTATCTAAAATGAGGTGACAAGGCTAAGTTAGAGAGATGAGACATTGCTTTCAAATAAAAAAGAAGCATAGTATCCTTTTAGTTAATGTCTGACTATCCCACTGAGTCCCCTGAAGAGCACAGTTTAAGGAGAGGTAGCCACTTGGGAAAAAGTGTTCACTTCACTTGAATATTGGCATTTTTATCAGGAAAAGTTATTATAAATAAAGGGGCAATAAGGTAGTCACATGTTCTCTATCCCAATCAATCTGCTGATTTATTTAAAGGACATACATAACAATAATAATAATATAGTTAATGTCTTTACTGCATATATTTCTATCACCAGATGTATTGCATGGAATCAAATTGGTTATGTATTGACAGTAAAAGGTGAAAAGAGTTGACCTTTATCTGGTTAATCAAGTTAGTATAGATCAAAAATTGAATACAGGCTACTTAATCCTTTTGAAAAAATAAATTTGCTGCCAATTTAAAGCATCAGGAAAGTTCACCTAAAGTCTGTTTGTTTGTTTTCTCTTCATGAGAAATAGAAGATTCAACAATGTTGTGTATGAATTCCCACAGCCAACTGACCTGAGAGGCAGCTGACCCCTTTATGAGTCATGCCATCTCTAATTCTTCATGGTTGCTACTGTTCCCTATTGCTTCTTAACACAAAGCTTTATTAAATTATACCTGCTTGATCTCTGTAAGCATCTGAGTTTGTGATCCCTGTATAGTGTTGAGGGAGCCAGATAATTCTTTTGAAAGAGATAAATAATAACCAACCTTGTGTCCTTATTTATCTGATGTAACTTAGGATTTCTTATTGTACTAACCCAGTGGTCTAAGACAGCCTCCAATTCCTCCTCTTTGGAATACTTATCAGAAAATTGCTGTTGACTCACTTGAGAAGAACAGATTGCCACCATACCAGAACCTTACACAATAGAGTTTCTGTAGTGAGGGAAATAGGGAGTTTTCTATAGGGAAGTCATTGGCCCTTGAATACAGAATATAGTTCCAGATCTCAGACATGCAGGAAGACCTAGCTGTGTGGGTCTGTATGCCTACAAGATAACAATAACCTTAAATTGTGAAGTGGTACAAAATCAAGGGCAGGACTATTTGGCAAATAGATGGGGAAAAAGTGGAAACAGTGACAGATTGTATTTTCCTGGGCTCCAAACTCACTGTGGATGGTGACTGCAGCCAGAAAATTTTAAAGACATTTGCTTCTTGGAATGAAAGCTATGACAAACCTAGAGAACATCTTAAAAACAGAGATATCACTTTGCCAACAAAAGTCCACATAGAGCTATGGTCTTTCCAGTAGTAATCTACAAATGTGAGAGGTGGACCATGAAGAAGGCTGAGCACTGAAGAAATGATACTTTTGAACTGTGGTGCTGGAGAAGACTCTTGAGAGTCCCTTGGACAGCAAGGAGATCCAACCAGTCAGTCCTTAAGGAAATCAACCCTGAATATTCATTGAAAGGACTGATGCTGAAGCTGAAGCTTCAGTACTTTGGCTATCTGATATGAAGAACTGATTTACTGGAAAAGATGTGAATGCTGGGAAAGATTGAGGGCAGAAGGAGAAGGGGGGCAACAGAGGATGAAATGGTTGGATGGTCTCGCTGACTCAATGGACATGAGTTTGAGCAAACTCTGGGAGACAGTGAAAGACAGGGAAGCCTGGTGTGCTCCAGTCCATGGGGTAGCAAAGAGTTAGACACAACTTAGTGACTGAACAATTTTGAAATTTTAGATAGTTATTAATGATTTAATCAGCATACTGTCTGACCAAATTATAATTTAATCTTTGACCTTTTCCTTTTGATAGATACAGTTTTGTTTTCTACTTACATGGAATGCTAGCTCTTTAACTTTGTCATCTATATGCTTAGTTAATTTTGCTGTATTCTAGTAAAATTTAATATGGAAAAAACTATATAGGCATGTATTGGAGAACATAATATAATGAGTGCTAATTTGGAAGATATTGTTAAACAATATTTGGGGTAAAATAATAAAATCTATGACCTCAAACATATATGCAGTGGCAGAACTTGAAAGAAATAATGAGTTGAAAGTTTATTAGATTGAAGATCTTGGACTCTTTAATTCGAACATGTCTATGATCTGTACAGGCATTTCCCTTTTAATTAGTCCATGGAAGGAACTGTAGACTTTCTCAGGATGTGGAGTAGATACATCTGAGTCCATTCCCTTCTATACTTTGTAATTAACATTCGCCATTTTGGATACTGCCTTGTCTTTCTTACCAATAGGCGTTCCCACTCCATAACCTTTCGAGTCAATGAGGCCCCCGATCTGGGTGAGGTTGCAGTTTCTCTGCGTCACATACTCGATGCTAGTGGACTCCATCAGCAGGGCATAGTCAGTGGTGAGCACTCGATGGATCCCCTCATCACTGTTTTTGACCAGGGCAGTCTGCTGCCTGCTGCTCATGAAAGCCCACATCTTCTCATAGGTGGATATCTTCGATTTCTGCAGGGAAACAAACACACCTGCCAGCAGAGAGTGCTGAGAACATAGGCCCTGAAGCTATTCCAAAAGCCAGGGATTCAAGCTGTGGAGGGAGGATTCTTTCTCTTTAGGTAGGAAACTAATAGTGATGATCCTGGGACTTTAGTTTGGTAGTTGTCAAGGAAAAAACCTTGGGGACACTGAGGCAGCTTTGGAGAAAAAGAGATCCTGCCCCATTGATGTAAGACATTGCCTCAAGACCCTTTTGCTGATTTCAGAATGGAAGAGACAAGACTGGTATCAATGACAGCATTTGCCCAGTGAACTCTGGCCACTTAAGAAGACGTCAAGGCCCCATGAGCTAAGGGGTGACTAGATCACCCCAGGACTCTATTCATTAATTCCATTGCCTTCAACTACTTAACTTCAGTAGGCATTGTTTTACTGTTCTGGTATGTAAATTTTAATACTCCTTTGCAAGGAGAGCCTTGGGATACATCTTAGAGTTCTTCTGCTTTATTTATGAAAGAACTGCTGATTACTCTTATCTTCTCTAGAAAACTTAGAGCAAACCTTCTTTCAGACTGAAATTCAGATCAGAAAACTCTTCTTACTGTCTTCTTATATGCCTTTTTTGTATATACTTAGTTTAAAATTCCAATTATGTTTTAGATGAGGACTAAATTTTTATTTGAAAGTGTTGCATAATTTTGTTTACATTTTGTTTTGTAATTTCCATATTGTTTCCATTTTTTTCTGTATTTGTCTTCATTTGCATCAGCACTTCCCTGTATTGATTTGAAAGATGAAAGACACTAGGGAAATTACTGATAATTTCAAGCTATCTCTAGCTCACACATTGTATATGGTACATACACTCACACACACACACACACACACACACACACTCTCACACACACACACACGAGAACTTCCTTGGCAGGCACAGGCCTTATCATCTTACCATCTCAGGAGCATAAAGACGCTTAAAACATGATTTTGGTCATAAGCAATGAATGAAATATCTGTGAATTCAACGCTGGCATCATGTTCAAGTGTTCCTGGGGCTTACTCAATTCCTAAATCTATTTAAGACCTGGGTTAATGCTGTCGGCTTTATGAGTTGAGGGAGGCCAGATGGCTTTATTTTGGGTTGTTAAGCATTTGAAGAACCCTTTGAGAAAAGTCTCATGAGACAAATAGCAATTCAATAAACAGTACCTTCTAGATACTGGCGTGTTATGGAAACCATTTTGTCATGATCAGGCCTGTGTGAATTACTCCTCACTCTCAGAGATACCTGAAAGTTGGGATTCAAGTCACCATGAAAAAGCATGTTTTTGAGGTTGAGGTCAATGCCTAATCTGTTGGGTAATTTTAGCCTAGAAGAGTCTGATAATGCTAAATTTATAATAAAGAGCTACTTGTGCAAATGCAAAGAGGTCAGTCTTTTGGCAGTGAATATACTGCTAGGAAAATTATTCCTCCATCACGAAACTTCCTTAAGGGAAAATTTTTTTTTAGAATTATGAAATTTTAAAGTTGTCAAGAGACTTCAGATACTGGCTCATTCAAACTGCTGTTTTCATAGAGGAGGAAATTTTAGCACAGAAGATTTGGAGACTTCATGAAAGTCACAAAACTGGTTAATATGTTCCATAGGTAATACTAGACCTCAGTGTGAGATTAGTCACTCAGTTATGTCCATGTCCTTGGTCTTGCGTACTATAGACCACCAGGCTCCTCTGTCCATGGGATTCTCCAGGCAAGAATACTGGAATGTGTCGCCATTCCTTTCACCAGGGATCTTTCCAACCCAGGAACCAAACCTGAGTCTTCTGCATTGCAAGCGGATTCTTTACCATCTGAGCCACCAGAGAAGCCCCAGACTTCAATATTCTGCAATCTAATTCAATGGTCTTTCCATGCTTATTTTGGGTAGGTGAATGTCAATCTTGCTAAATTCTTCTGAGAATGATTTTTCACCTTATGATCTACCTGTGACACTATAGCATATATTCATGAACTCCAATTATGCCCTGAGGTTATTTGTGATTTGGTATCATATTAATGCAAACTAGGAGCTAGCCTCATGTAAAAATCCATGAAACATCTATTTTTCCATTATATTTAAATTTTATTAAAGATAAATATTGTAAATAGGTAGAAAATTGGATGTGTGTGTGTGTGTGTGTGTGTGTGTGTGTGTGTGTGTGTGTGGTCTATGGAAGCTAGAGGGCTTTCCAGGTGGAGCTAAGTGGTAAAGAACCTTCCTGACAATGCAGGAGACATAAGAGACTTAGGTTTGATCCCTAGGTCGAGAATATTCCCTGGAGAAGGGAATGGCAACCCACTCCAATATTCTTGCTTGGAGAATCCCATGGAAAGAGGAGCTTGGAGGGCTACAGTCTGTAGAGTTCAGAGTCGGACATGACTGAAGCGACTTATCTTGCATGCATGGAAGCTGAGGACAAAACAAAGTAAACGCTCAGTTCATTCATAAGAAATAGACCACCTGGGGAGGAGTCCTTCTTGGAATTTATGTATTGAAGGACATGGAAAAAGATGGGAAGATTCGACAGAAAACCTATACACTTGTTATTGATCCCAATCAACTATGGTTCTCAAATCATTTGCAGTGAAGGACCGTCCATGTTTTCATTCCAGGGCAGACCTATCTGGTGTCCTGCTGTGTTATGGTAGGTAGGGATTCATATCACTCATACCAGGTGTGGCTCACCAGATGAAATTTTGACAGACTTCAAAGTGGTCTATATTCAAGAAGTATCCATTAATCATGTTCTTGATGCCACCACAATATCTGAGAGCTACAGCACTTCTGAACTCGTATTCTCATTTTATTTTTTTATCTTACTGCAGGTTGGTAACACAATATTCCCTGAATCACCATATATCATATCACACTTTGATTAGCACCACTCACGACTGAGCGACTGAACTGAACTGAACTGAACTGATGGGACTTCCCTGGTGGCTCAGTGGTAAAGAATCCACCTGCCAGTGCAGGAGACAAGTTGGATCCCTAGGTTGGGAAGATGCCCTGGAGAAGAAAATTGCAATCCACTCCAGTATTCTTGCCTAGGAAATCCCATGGGCAGAAGAGTCTAAAGGGCTACAGTTCATGGGGTCACAAAGAATTGAACACAATCTACTGATGGAACAATAACAACAAATATAGCTGAAGGTCATTAATTAATTCAGGGTCATGACCATGACCTTAAGATTGGAGTAGGTTTGGAGTAGAAGGTTGATCTTGGCTTGAGTTCCCTGAGGTGCTAGAAGGAAAATCTAGCTGGCATGGAGTGTAACTCATTGAGGCAGAAATTTACCTCGGTAAGAAAATGGTCACTTGGTAGAAGACTTGGTCAAGTAGAAGGCATAGGGGACATTCTAAATTTCTCTGGGCCTCTCCTGCTTTGTTTGCTCCAGCCTAACAGAAGCAGAAGATATTAAGAAGAGGTGGCAAGAATGCACAGAAGAACTGTACAAAAAGATCTTCATGACCCAGATAATCATGATGGTGTGATTACTAATCTAGAGCCAGACATCCTGGAATGTGAAGTCAAGTGGGCCTTGGAAGGCATTGCTATGAACAAAGCTAGTGGAGGTGATGGAATTCCAGTTGAGCTATTTCAAATCCTGAAAGATGATGCTGTGAAAATGCTGCACTCACTATGCCAGCAAATTTGGAAAACTCAGCAGTGGCCACAGGACTGGAAAAAGTCAGTTTTCGATTCTAATCCCAAAGAAAAGCAATGCTTAAGAATGCTCAAACTACTGCACAATGGCACTCATCTCACACGCTAGTAAAGTAATGCTCAAAATTCTCCAAGCCAGGCTTCAGCAATACATGAACTGTGAACTTCCTGATGTTCAAGCTGGTTTTAGAAAAGGCAGAGGAACCAGAGATCAAATTGCCAATATCCGCTAGATTGAAAAAGCAAGAGAGTTCCAGGAAAACGTCTATTTCTGCTTTATTGATTATGCCAAAGCTTTTGACTGTGTGGATCACAATAAATTGTGGAAAATTCTGAAAGAGATGGGAATACCAGACCACCTGACCTGCCTCTTGAGAAATCTGTATGCAGATCAGGAAGCAGCAGTTAAAACTGGACATGGAACAACAGACTGCTTCCAAATAGGAAAAGGAGTACATCAAGGCTGTATATTGTCACCCTGCTTATTTAACTTATATGCAGAGTACATCATGAGAAACGCTGGACTGGAAGAAACACAAGCTGGAATCAAGATTGCCAGGAGAAATATCAATAACCTCAGATATGCAGATGACACTGCCCTTATGGCAGAAAGTAAAGAGGAACTAAAAAGCCTCTTGATGAAAGTGAAAGTGGAGAGTGAAAAAGTTGGCTTAAAGCTCAAGATTCAGAAAACGAAGATCATGGCATCTGGTCCCATCACTTCATGGGAAATAGACGGGGAAACAGTGAAAACAGTGTCAGACTTTATTTTGGGGGCTCCAAAATCACTGCAGATGGTGATTGCAACCATGAAATTATAAGACGCTTACTCCTTGAAAGAAAAGTTATGATCAACCTAGATAGCCTATTCAAAAGCAGAGACAATACTTTGCCGACTAAGGTCTGTCTAGTCAAGTCTATGGTTTTTCCTGTGGTCATGTATGGATGTGAGAGTTGGACTGTGAAGAAGGCAGAGTGCCGAAGAATTGATGCTTTTGAACTGTGGTGTTGGAGAAGACTCTTGAGAGTTCCTTGGACTGCAAGGAGATCCAACCAGTCCATTCTGAAGGAAATCAGCCCTGGGATTTCTTTGGAAAGCTGAAACTCCAGTCCTTTGGCCACCTCATGCGAAGAAGTGACTCATTGGAAAAGACTCTGATGCTGGGAGGGATTTGGGGCAGGAGGAGAAGGGAATGACCGAGGATGAGATGGCTGGACGGCATCATGGACTCGATGGACCCGAGTCTGAGTGAACTCTGGGAGTTGGTGATGGACAGGGAGGCCTGGCGTGCTGCAATTCATGGGGTCACAAAGAGTCAAACACGATTTAGTGACTGAACTGAACTGAAGAGTGGAAAACATAATAGCACCCTTCTAGTTTCAAGTTTTCTTTCCTTGTTTAGAAAGTTATGGGACTGCCTTCTATTCTACATTTGAAAAACTGGGGAGCTTAGATAGAAAGACCCAGAATGTGGCTAAGAAATAACCTTTTTAGCAGTTAAGACTATCTGTAGATGGCTTGAACACTAGGATGTAGTGTATTTTCTACCACTGGGAACTTACAAGGAGAATTTCACTGTTGGACAAGTTTCACTCAAGGATCCTTCAACTTCTAGGTACTCTTCAGACCAGCCTTTTCACATTACTTATGCAGGTCCTGACTTCAAGAACAGTGAAGTGACACCCAGGTGTCATGTTGATTAAAGAGCCAATACACAGTGAAGGTCTCTTTCCCCTTATCTTTGAATTTCATCCTCTGTTATACTATGTTTTGCAATATTTATTTTCTGTTTGGTCAGAAAGTACTATTTTAAGAGTAATTAAATTGTTTATTTTTTAAAACATAAATTTTAAGACACAAATCTTAATAATTCTTAAAAATAAAAGCATGCTTTATGGAACATTGTCATAAATATTAAAAGACCAAGCAAATCGTTTGAATGACAGTTTGGATGTTTCTGCACTTCTAAATCTTCTATAGCCTCAGCCTGCGAAATTGCTCTAAATAATATACGTTTAAAAAGAAGAAACAGGGATTGCATTTTTATTTCATTGAATATGTCAAAGGTTAATTAGAAGATTTGTAAAGTACTGTGAGCTTCTTTTCAAAAATCACTAAAACTGAAAAGTCCTCATTTATTAAATCTGAAATTCTTTAGTTTTTTTTTAATCTTACAGGGGCATCAGGGTTTAAATACATTTATTTTATCTAATTAAACCTGATTATATGGCTGTTCTGATGCTGATGAAAGGTTGTTGGCAAAGAATAAGCATTTTTTTCATCTAAAATTTGTTATAAGGAGTATAACTATATCACTATTTGATGACTTGTTTATTTCTCTTTTTTCTCTCATAATTCTTGCAGGTTAAACACTCAATGGGAAATGATTTACAACTGGTCTCTGTGCACTTAAAAACTGCTTATTGAAAATAGTAATAATAACCAGCACAAGCAGTGTTTACTGTGTGCCCAAAATGATTCTAAGCACTTTGCATTATTAATCCATTTAATCTTCATGGTGTTCATATGAGAAAGATATCATTATTATTTCTCCTTTATAGATGAGGAAATAGAATGCCACATAAAGAAATGATGAAACTGGGACCTGGTCCTAGCAATCTGGCTCTAGGGTATGTGTTCTTAACTAATAGGGAATCAACTATCTGTTTTAACACAGAGAACATCAAAATTATGACTTGGCTGACATTTTAACATCATTAACACATTTTCTAAAAAAATGATTTCAGTAAAAAGCTATGGCATCTTTCTATTATAACTAGTGCTGCTCCAGTTCTTATAGTCATCACACAATGCATGGAAACAAGTTACATGAATTTAGACAGCTTATATTTGTTTAGACAAAAAATAACTAGTGTTTTGGGAACTGCAGCAGTTGTAACCTGAAAAGAAATGTAGGTATTGTTTATATTTTTTCTCGTAACAGCATTTTCTATTTCATATAGTTTCATTGGTTTCAGTTCCAAGGTTTTTACTATTTTTTTCTATTTTTATTTTACTATTTTTACTATTTTACAAGTAAAATATGTGTGAATTGTGGAGTGAAGACTGATAGTATGTGCATTTTATAGACCTAGCCCTCTAATATTTTATTTTTACTGAAATACATCACATTATTTCGTCAACCAGGTTATAGGGCTTCTACAGTAAAGATGTGTAATCCCATTATTCAGTAGAATGAATAACTGCAATTCTACTTCAGGCCAACATATATAAAGATTTATATATATATATATATATATATATATACACACACACATACACCTATTTATACACTTATTTTTACAAATATCCAAACCCCACACAAATACCCTAAGGATAGATTATTGATATTTGATTTTTGTTATCTTATAAACAAATGGTCTTATAAATATGGTAAATACATACTTTTAGAAGAAATAAAATACCAAAGACAATTACATTTCAAAATGTCATCTCTGACTTATTTTAGATAGACATCGATTAAAAAAAGGGACTTCCCTGGTGGTAAAATGGATAAGAATCCACTCGCCAGTGCGGGGGACAAAGGTTCGATCTCTGGTCCAGGAGAATTCCTCATGCTGTAGAGCAACTGAGGCTACGTGGCACAGCTACTGAGCCTGTGCTCTAAGCCAGTGCTCTGCAACGAGAGAAGCCGCTGCAATGAGAAGCCCACGCACCACAGGCAGGAGCAGGCTCCACTCTGCAAGCTAGAGAAAAGCCACGCAGCAACAAAGACCCAGTGCAACCACAAATAAATAGTAAAATAAAATTTAAAAATTAAAAACCTTAAAAATCAATCAAAGACACAGAAATTAACCATGTAGTCATCCAAACTTGTAAAGCAGATATATCAGAGGTGAACCGTTGCCTTAAAAGCAATCATTTCCCTTAACACACGATTGAAGCAAAGTGAAAGCTTCTCAGTCATCTCTACCTCTTTGTGACCCCGTGGACTGTAGTCCACTAGGCTCCTTTTCCATGGAATTCTCCAGGCAAGAATACTGGAGTGGGCAACCTTTACCTTCTCCAGGGGACCTTCCAGACCCAGGGATTAAACTTTGGTCTCTCACATTGCAGGCAGATTCTTTACCATCTGAGCCACTAGGGAAGTTTAACACATGATTAGAGGTATTATTTCATTAAACACCAAGTTATCCTGGATTTTTAAAAATATGATTTAATTTACAAAAGTCACTTTGAAGAAAGCCTTCTCAGATGAAAGCATTTATACTGTAGTGAGGGGCCTCTATCTTTCAAATGTATTAATATATAATATGATCATTCCAGTTGATTATGCTCTTACCTTGAATTGACAGAAAGTTACGACATTTGCAGAATCTCCTAGGTTTTTAAAAATTCATGTGTTCCCTTTAACAATTTCCCTCAGTGGGATTTAAACACCTTTGGTAAAACATTTTTCATGTTTTTCTCCTGTCCAAAATTAAAGATTGGTCTCTTACAGGCAATGTATCAGGCGCTGAAACAGGTTAACTTTAATTGACCTCATGGATTTCTCCCTAAGCAATATATTTTTAAACTATAGGTACTTGGCAGTTTGAACACTGATGGCAGGATTGGCTGGATCTTTCAAACAAGAGCTAATAGCTCCTATGTGAAGAGTTCCCTCCTCTGCAGGGAAGTTTGTGAAGTGTCTTTCATTTTGTGCTTCGTTACATGACTATTTCTGTCTGAAACCTGTCTGCCCATAATGGCTCATTGCTTCAGATGCACTGGTGCAGTAACTTTCTTGAAATATCCTTTGAGTTAATGAAAGTACCTAGCCACTCTCTGGAAGGAGATTATAAAGGTTAGAGACTCCTTATTCCCACAGCAGGTCCAAAGTCCCCAGACCATGAAAGCCAGCAATGACAAACCTGTTATGATTTTTAAAAAAATCTATTTTATTCAAGTCATTTTAGACTGAACCATGATCTAATCTGCGTAATCCTCTGACTTGGGTCTTAGACGATTTTTACAAGGTTAGCTTTTACTGAGAGTCATTTTTTACATGAGTATTTTCTATTCTGGGTTCACAGGGACTTTTCCTATGTTCACCCACTTCCTGTCTGCATAAGGCATGCTACTTAATCACATGCTGAATTATATATAACAGGTCTGTGCACATCTTGTCTCTTTATTGCTGTTCAGCTCTTTAAGCCTGGAGCAAAATTTTATATCCTCCCTTTCCTATCTCTTACAGTGCCAACTTCAAGTACTGGTCAAAGCGGAGATCCTAGAAAAATGTCTAAATTGAACTGAATTGAGTTGAACTGCCTCATTCTTCTCAGCTGAATTCTAAGGGCAGCCTCACCATCTGCTGTTTATCTACCATCTGGAAGTGGTTCTTCTGCAAATGCCTGTATGTGCTCAGCAAGCTTCCAAGGACTAAGTTTTTCATCTGACTTGGCCTCCAAAAGTCTTTAAGATTTGGGCACTGGCACTCTCTGGAATTTTTCTGTCCAGTACCAGAAGCCACACCGCCTAGGGATCACTAATGGTGAGGAATCTGAACAAAGACCAAACTAGAGAGGTTTTATTTTTAATTCAGAAAGTTGAAAAAGTAAGACTAATAGGTAGGAATAAGGATTGGATGCTAATGGTGATGATGTTGTAGGTGATAATTATAATAATCTTTAGCATTTTTTATCTTTTTTATTTAACAGTTTTCTTGTTTATAATTTGCCAATTAGTATTACAAGCACACTGCCTCTATTAAGTTATGTATTTCTTAAAATAATATTTCCAGGTACAGAGGATTTAATAACTTACCAAGGTCTACATAGCTAACAGGGATTCCCCAGTGATTCAGCAGTAAAGAATCTGCCTGCAATGCAGGAGACGCAGGTTCTATACCTGGGTCAGGAAGATTCTCTAGAGGAGGGCATGGCAACCCATTCTAGTACGCTTGTCTGGAGAATCCCATGGACAGAGGAGCCTGGCGGGCTACAATCCATAGGGTTGCAAAGAGTTGGACATGACTGAAGCAACTGGGCACATATGCACACATACAGCTAATAAGCAGTGATATCAGAATTTGAACCCAGGCTATCTGGCTTCAGAACAAAGCTCTCCTCTAAGTTTTAATTTTATACTAGTTATATCTCCTGAGAAGACTGGCTGGGATCCCTAATCTCTGAACAATGAACCCAAATCAGTATTCTTGGATGATAGTTTGCAAGAGGTATTGAGAAAAACCCGTGTTTTAGGCCTTAAATGATTCTTCAGCTTTTAACATGAGAATCATTTCTTCACCTAGGAAAAAGATATGAGTTGCTAAACCGTCACTGTGAGACCAAAGTTTGGGCTATTCCATTTGTCCAAAGGTAATTAATGGAATTAATAATTACAAGGAGAAAAAGCAGTTTTTCACATGTCCTACTTTTTATGAGATGTGGAGATTAGTACCTTAGTGCTCTGGCATAACAGGAGAAGTTGCATTTGGGTGCCACGGCTCTCAACGTTGTTGTGTATAAGAGAGAAAATGGCCTTAGGAAATCTGCTCTCAAGTTATGTCCATAGATCTTGAACTGATCACTCTTTGTACCTCCTAAGATGCCGGGTTGGTCTCAGACAGTGGGGAGGGCAGGAAAGTCTATCATTCAGGATTTTGAAACAATTGAAAGGACCAAGCAATTCAACAGCTGAGAGCTGAGAAACCGATAGAATTAATATCATATTATCTATTAGTATTCTCCTGAGTAGAAAATAACAAGAGAATTTGTTTAAAAAGTTTTCTTATATGAAGTCTCTTGAAGTTCTGAATTATTAACATGCTGGTTTATAAAAGTTTCCATTTAAAGACTGATAGATAGATTTGTCCAACAAGGACAAATAAAAGGTCTTGAAGAATCTCCTAAAACATCTTCGACAGTCCCTGGACAGTTGATAAAACCCTCTGCCTTACTTTAACTTTGACCTGGTAATTGGTCTCCTGGTGACCGACACCCTGTCATCAAATAGGCATTATATCATCCACAGTGCTAAGGTCTTTAAGACTCAGGTGCAGATGACCCTGAGGAAGTATAATGTTTAATAAGCATCATTAACTAAGTGCCCTTGGTCACAAAACTTAAAATTGTTCTTTAACAGGCATTAGCATATAGGTATCTTGAGGTGTCCATCTATAACACTTTGTGAATATATATGTATTTGAATTTATGATTTAACCCCAGTTCTTTGTGTAAATACAGTCCCTGGTGATCACTGTGATTGTTCTATGAAGGGAAAACTACTTTGGCCTCCCTGGTCTTAGACAAGTCGTACCGTGACCCAGCACTTGATGAATAAATGTCAATTTATTCTCTCAGCCTTGTCTGAATTCAGATGATGAACAGTGAAACCTCATCTGAGCTATTTTGAAAAAAAAAAAGCTTTTTTTCACATTGAAAATCAAATATCCCAAATCTGAAATATAAGGGCAGATTGTCTGCAAGAATAGCAGTTTAGATTAAAAAAAAAAAAGTCAACGACTTTGGATGGAAATTTTAGTGAGCAACTTCTGGTCACTTTACAAGCAGTGTGTGTGTGTGTGTGTGTGTGTGTGTGTGTGTGTGTGTGTGTGTCCTACTCATTGCATCCCCGTGAACTGTAGTCTCCCAGGCTCCGCTGTCCATGGGGTTTCCCAGGCTAGAATACTGGAGTGGTTGCCGTTTCCTTCTCCAGGGGATCTCCTGACCCAGGGATCACACCTGCATCTCCTGAATTGGCAGGCAGATTCTTCACTACTGGTGCTGCCTGGGAAGCCCTTTTCCAGCAGAACATTTACTAAAAGCATCTCCTGTTTGTGTCCTAGAGACCAAATGTGAAGGGTTAGCATACTTTGTTTATGAATTTTAGTAATTTCCATCATCTTTTTCAGCTTTCAACTGCCTATTCTTCAGCTGTGAAACAACTTAGAATCATCTTGAAAGCAGATTCGGCTTCACCATTTGGATGTGCCAAAGGGATATTTTGGGGATACTGAGGGGGACAAAAGCACACCCGTGTGATGAAAAAGTGCTCCTTAGAAATTTCCTTGTGACCGAGTACGAATGGAATCCATGTGAGCAAGGGTCATTACTACATCCCCAACAGTAGATCAGAATGTGCTAAGCTAGACCAGGTAAAGGAAGCTTCCCTTACTGATTCCACAACCTAAGAGGACACTGTCTTTGATTAAGAGAGAAAAGGAAGGAGGCACAGCAGAGGTGATGCATTAATGTAGAGCCAGGTCAGAACTGAGTCCTTGTGACTTTAACTGCTGTCACTCAGTGACAGGGTGGAACTACCCTGAGAGCTAAAAAGCTGGCATGTTTCTTTCCCTTGCAGAATAATCCAGCTTAAAATCCCCGAGTGTGGATCCCTCTGAAGCTTTCTGACAGCTTGCCTCCCTCAAGGGGAAAACTAAATCGGATTTAGTCCTTGTTCTCTCTTTGCAAATAAATTCCTTCTTGATAAATAAGGTTGCTGGGCTACGAGATAACTTGTAAATCGAGGAACATAGAACGGCTTCTCTTCCTCTATGGATCTTTCTGTGTCCTTCCTGCTATGGTCTGAATGTTTTCCCCCAGATCCATATGTTGAAATCCTGACCCTCCAAGGTGATGGAATAAGGGGGTGAGGTGTTGGGGAGGTGTTTAAGTCATGAGGATGGAGCCATGAATGTGATTAGTGCCCTTATAAAAGAGGATCCTAAAAGACATTTGCCCCTTTTACCGCAGGAGGACACAGCATGAAATCTGCAACCTGGAAGAGAGCCCTCATTCAACCATTCTGGACCCCAGTCTTGACTTTCAGCCTCCAGAATTTTGAGAAATAAATGTCTGTTGTTTATAAACTTCCCAGTCTGATGTTCTGTTATAGCAGCCTGCACAAATAAACTTCTTCACATCCCTCCCTTCTTTTTCTTTTTTCTTTCTCTGATAGAATTCATCTCTCTTAGATTTCATCAGTGCATTTGCTCATTTATTAAAAACATATTTTATGAGTGTCTACTATCCTTTACTAGGTATCTATTATGTTCCAGGTACTGTTTTAGTTTCTGGGGTTTAAATGGCAAAGAGCTGATTGTCTATCCTCAAGATGCTTATCTTCTAGAACTCTCTGAAGTTAGCTTTATAAATTTGTGGCAAGTTATTTAATGGAGCTATGCCTCATTTCATCCCAATCCCAAAGAAAGGCAATGCCAAAGAATGTTCGAACTACCACACAATTGCATTCATCTCACACGCTAGCAAAGTAATGCTCAAAATTCTCCAAGCCAGGCTTCAACAGTATGTGAACGGTGAACTTCCAGATGTTCAAGCTGTATTTAGAAAAGGCAGAGGAACCAGCGATCAAATTGCCAACATCCGTTGTATCATCAAAAAAGCAGGAGAGTTCCAGAGAAACATCTACTTCTACATTGTTTATTACGCCAAAGCCTTTGAGTGAGTGGATCACAATAAACTGTGGAAAATTCTTAAAGAGATGGGAATACCACACCACTTGACCTGCCTCTTAAGAAATCTTTATGCAGGTCAAGAAGCGATAGTTAGAAATGTATATGGAACAACAGACTGGTTCCAAATCAGGAAAGGTGTACGTCAAGGCTGTACATTGTCACCCTTCTTATTTAACTTATATGTAGAATATATCATGCAAAATGCTGGGCTGGATGAAGCACAAGGTGGAATCAAGATTGCCAGGAGAAATATCAAAACCTCAGGCAAGAAGATGACATCACTCTTATGGCAGAAAGTGAAGAGGAAATAAAGAACCTCTTGATGAAAGTGAAAAAGGAGAGTGAAAAATTGGCTTAAAACTCAACATTCAGAAAACTAAGATCATGGCATCCGGTTCCATCATTACTTCATGGCAAACGGATGGGGAAACAATAGAAACAGTGAGATACTTTATTTTGTGGGACTCCAAAATCACTGCAGATGGTGACTGCAGCTATGAAATTAAGACTCTTGCTCCTTGGAAGAAAAGCTGTGACCAACCTAGACAGCATATTAAAAAGAAGAGACATTACTTTGCCAACAAAGGCCCATGTAGTCAAACTATGGTTTTTCTAGTAGTCATGTATGGATTTGAGAGTTGGACTATAAAGAAAGCTGAGCACTGAAGAACTGATGCTTTTGAACTGTGGTGTTGGAGAAGACTCTTGAGAGTCCCTAGGACTGCAAGCAGATCCAACCAGTCCATCCTAAAGGAGATCAGTCCTGGGTGTTCATTGGAAGGACTGATGCTGAAGCTGAAACTCCAATCCTTTGGCCACCTGATTGTGAAGAACTGACTCACTGGCAAAGACTCTGGTGCTACGAAAGATCGAAGGTGGGAGAAGGGGATGACAGAGGATGAGATGGTTGGCTGACAACACCTACTTGATGGACTTGAGTTTGAGCAAGGTTCTGGAGTTGGTGATAGACAGGGAGGCCTGGTGCGCTGCAGTCCATGCAAAGAGTTGGACATAACTGAACGACTGAAGTGAACTGAGTGACTGAAGTGAACTGAACTGATGCCTTATTTACTTTCCTACTAGTGGCTCAGAAGGTAAAGAATCTGCCTGCAATGCAGGAGACCTAGGTTCGATTCCTGGGTTTGGAAGATCCCTTGGAGAAGGGCATGGCAACGTACCACCATATTCTTGCCTGGAGAATCCCATGGTAGAGAAGTCTGTCAGGCTATCCTCCATAGCGTTGCATAGAGTGGATATGACTAAAGTGTCTTAGCATGCATGTATATATGCCTAATTTTCCTCATCATACAATAGAGATAATATTAGCTTTTTCCTCAGTTGCCCTTTATAAGGATAAAATGAGATAATATATTTTAAGTGTTTAGGAGCAGAGTGTGTGGCAATGAGCTAGTGTGTAATGCATGCTTCTTGTTTCCTTGTCCTTGTTTGTACTCTCATCACGGTGTTTCTCCCTGAGATGCTCATTGTCTCACTTGCCCAGTCACCCCAGAAACTTACCCCTGGCCTCATTTTCAGGACCAGGGAGCAAGCAGGAGCCTGCTCTGAAAATGCCCAGGGAACAGCGGTTGTGAGACTAGCACCGAATTATTTCAATGAAAAACACTATCCAAGAATACCTTAATGTGTTGACCCTAGGGTCCTGCCAGGTGATGTGGGGGCCAACACTTTTATATTTAGAAACACGTGAGCAGAAACAAATCAAAATAAGGTTAAAGGATACTGTGTGAATCCAGTGATTGACTGGACGGTGGCAGAGTCAGATCTATGGTTTTTCAAAGCATAGCCTCTCCCTGTTTTTATATTTATGATGTACATCTTAATAAGCAGTATTCTTGCCAGGAAAATCCCATGGACAGAGGAGGCTGGTGGGTTACAGTCCATGGGGTTGCAAAGAGTCGGACATGACTGAGCACTCGCTCTTTGTATACTATACTATACTATAGTAGTCATAGAATCTTGCTGCTTCTACCTGCCCCTTTCCCCATACTCTAAAACTTTTTGACATTGGTGAAAGAGGTAAGTCATTTCAGACATTTTTTCAGACATACTCAATTCTGCTTCAGCAGTGTCCCTCGGTCCTATATGCCTTGCAAGTCACTTTCTTGGTTTCTGACAAGCATTGTGATGAATTACTAGCTGTGGGTAGCTTGTGTTTCTTCACACTATTGATTTTAGGAAAATTTAAGCTTTCAGAAAGTTGGAAAGCCAATATTTAAAGTCATTTGTCCTGAAAACAACACTTGTCCAAAAAAGAAACAATCACCACACTTCATACCTTCATTAAACCAATGACGTATTTCTTAAAAAAAAAAAAAAGTGTTTAAAAATCATTTTTTTAATAGAGGAAAAGAAAATCTTAACATTTTAAGATTACTCTGTTTTTTGTTAACCTCTGGGTATAGTGTACTCTTTTATTAAGGTTTTTTTTTTTGATGTGGACCATTTAAAAAAAAAACTTTATTGAATTTATTAAAATATCACTTCTGTTTTATATATATATGTGTGTATATATATATATATATATGTATATATTTTTGTTGCTGTTGTTGTTGTTGTTGTTCCAAGGCATATGGTATCTTAGCTCCTTGACCAGGGATCAAACCCACATTCCCTGCATTGGAAGGGCTTGCACTGGATTGCCAGGGATGCCCCCTAGTTTACTCTTAAAACAAGTTTTTATTTGTTTATCTATTACTGTTGGTAATTGCTAAACCACATTTACTGCATAAGTAATAGATGGGAGCCTGGTGAGCTAGTCCATGGGGTCATGGAGAGTAGGACACAACTGAGTGATGAACGCAAACACATACGCAACACCAAATTTTGTGAACTGTTACACCAAGACGCGTTCACTTTTTTTTCCTACCCTTAATATTTTGTCTCTACTTTAATATTCTCCACAAGTCAGAGTAGTCCACTTGTTCCTGGGGTGGCAACTTCATTTTGGTAACCCGAGTGTGAAATGTCAACAAAAGTGTTTTTAGAATTTACTCTGGTTACAACTGTTGTTTTCCTTCCCTGCTCCCATGCCCCACCCCGCTCCACCCACACAGACACAATTATCTCTTACAAGAAGGTCCTTGCCTATCTCTGTCTTAAACCAAGTATATGATTTTGAGCAGAAAATTTAGCTTCTGAGGGTTTCGTTCTTTTTATGAGTAATGTGAAGGTCTGAATCTTTCTGATCGCTAAGGTTTTTTGTCATCTCTAAAGGTTTCTAGATCTATTAAAATCCATATTTTTTCCCCATGGGAGATACAGTATCTGAGATTTGATAATAAAACGATTACAGCTTATTCTGTATGCAAGGCTGAAATCAGCTTCATTACTCTGGGTAAGTCATTAAAAGACATGAACAACAAAATGTACTTGACACTAAAACCATATTGATTCTAGCTTAAATCTCCTTTGGTGCGTCAGGAGGTTCTCTAGGCTATGGGGAAGGTTTCAGGCTGTACTGGGAGTACTATCCCTGTTTGTGCAGATGCAATATTAGACTGGCGTCTCCTGGGGTATTTTTGGATGTAATTCTCCAAATAAATTCCACTATCAACACATTTACTCACATTTATTTGTCATCTGTTCCTGTCTCATCCAGTATAGAACATGAATCAAACAATGATATTTACATATTTTGATTGGAATTCAGATTAAGTGAACTTTATTTTGTGAGTTCCATACATGAGTCATTAATTAATGGATGTAAAGGTAAGAAAAGATATTGAAGGTACTGATATATGGAACTGAGTGTATTAAATTGAGGATAGAAGAATTGATATCTAAACAGTGTAAAGGCAAGAGAAAAATGTTGAAGGTAGAGATATGTGGATTTGAGTGTACTATATTGGGGATAGAAGGACTGATATCTAGATGAACTGAAGAAATTGCTTTACACTGACTGCTGTGGGCACCTGGGTTCTTTGTAATCAGATTACATCATTAGACATTTTATTTTATAAAAAAATTGCCTAACAATTTTTTTTTTTTTTGGACAGACTCTTATTCCACATCCTTTATCCATCAGTATGAGATGACCATTAAGAATGTTCTGTTAGTTCCTTACCTTGAAGAAGGTCATTGTTGATCCATCTCTGACGGCCCCATATTCTATCTTGGTTTGTTTTGCCAAATCATCTGCTGAATCAATGGGGGATTCCATTCGCTCTACTGTCAAGAAGGCGGCCAGATTGGCAGTGTAGGATGAAATGATGATTAGGGTGAAAAACCACCATATCCCTCCAACTATTCTGGTCGAGAGAGCTTTGGGCATCAACTCTGATCCTGTGATGGTATCACCAGAATAAGAGTGTTAAACAGAGGTATGAGAAGGGAGAAGACTCACGATTCAACAATAGTCTAGAGAGATAATGCATTTTTGTGACTCAAAATCATAAATCTATTAAGCATTTATTCTCTTGTGTATAGGTGAACAGATGTATCTTTTTAGGAAATGAAGTAAAATTTAAGTGATCTTTTATCATTTATCACTGCTGCTGCTTAAATGTGATTTATTACCATTTGATGGTTTTAATGGTTTTAACCCTGAGATAGTCTATGTCTAATATTTATAAACAGCTTAGTTGCTTAGATTTGAGTTTGTTTGCTTGTGTTTGCTGAAAAATCCTCAGACTTCTGGCCTTTTTGTACTGTCTAATATACATCTTATTGTGTGAGATAAAATGTTCTAGGCTGTACAACAGTGAAAGCTTTAAAATGTTAACATTAACATTTTATCTAATATTAATGGGAGAAACTTTCAAAAATTTACATACCATGTTATTTATCACATGCATTTAATAAAACACTGTTTTATAAATCAAATTATATTGGGCGCAACTGTACTTGAGAGCTGATGAATCATTCTTTTATTTTATGTTATTTTTGAAGTCAAAATTCTTTTTTTAATGTTGATTCTTGTTTAATTGAAAATAATATATTCACTGAAAAGGCACAATTTTTTCATCAAATAAAGTACAATTTAATCATACTTCAAAGACTGGCTATTGTGCAGGTGGAAACGGGCCCTTCTTGGTAAAAACACTCATTTTAGGTGTTATCAGATGTTTCCTGATTATTTGTAAAAAGGTAATATAGAAGCATTTAATGTATTTACCAAGAAAAAAACATCTTTCTCTCTTGAAGAAAGGGTATACAGGCAAAGTTTACCTATACAAAGGACAAGCATCTGTTAAAGCTCTCTAATTCAAAACTTTTGATCAAGTTGAGCTATGGAAGGTTATAAATCCAGCAGCAGAACCAAAAGGGGCAGAAAGGCTTATGCAGCCCTTCCTCAAATTACGTTGATCCATGGATGGATTTTTGTTAATCTGCTTGCCTGAAGTTAACCATTGCTTCTCTCTTAGCATTTTCTCCATAAACTGGGAGAAATGACAGAGTTTATGGGACCACTTAAGAAGTGAAAGGAAAACACCATAACTTAAATTGAAAGTGTGAAGTTCAGCAGGTGAATTATCTCTTTTAAGGGAGTCTTTCACTGTTCTGATTGTCTTGAAGTTTTGTCATTAATGGCTTAAGATAGAAAGGGAAATTGGAGTTTACCAATCTACAAATACATGAATTTATGCTCAAGGTTAATCTGTAAACAAATGCAAATATTGCTCATGAAATCAGAGTCAGCTCCAGCTCATGATACGCAGATTTTATTTTCTTTTAATGAGGTTAATGGCTTCACTGTGTTTTTTCTTTCTTTTTTTTTTTTGCTTATTTGTTTGAATTTGAGTGTGTAATGTTACACAGATTTATAGCAGCTTTCATCAAACTGCTTCTAAGGATTTAGTAAGATAGTGCATTGCTATTGCTGTAATCTTGCAGTTTAATGGGATTTATATGCTGTGGGTGTGTATGTTTAATGCCCAAGTTTGTTTCATATCTTCATACTGAATTGATCTAGCAGCCTCGTGGCAATGTGATATTATTTTAGATCTTTAGTTGGCCATCATTAAAGTACTATTTATTTCATAAAATACCCATAGGAAATAGGTAATACAGTTAGTAGATATATTTTCTTAGCTTATAGGTATAGATTTTCTGCTGTAAATTTATCCTTATTGTATTTGGTTACGTTTGTGAAAAGATTAGGTTTTAATTTATTATTCATATAATTGTGTATTATATGGCAGGAAAACTAGGCAGACAGATGGATAACCAATTGTCTACTGCAACATGCAATAATAAATTCACATCCTTCACACTTTAAAATAAATCATATTTATACATTTGAATGAAGTTGCCTTAGAAATTAAAAATAATTAATAGGAACCTACTCATACTACATTTTAAATCCTTGGTAGATGGTATGAATTTCTCAACACTTCATCTTTGGAAAAAAATTCACACAGTTTTCTGACTTTCATGACTCTCAATGTTAACTGATACACCTAGATATGACTTCACTCAAGTAGAGATGATTTGTTAAAGGTCAGAACTCTAGAGGATGAAACCATGACAGTAATAAAAGTAGAATAAAACATCATCAGAAAATATTTGGGATGAGAGACAATACTTGCTGAAGTCTCTTTAGTGCCTTTTACGGCAGGCATGACAGCCAATCCTGATCCAGACTTTGCTCATGCTCTGTAGAAAAGAGAAAGCCTGATCATCACATTAAAAAGAAATTCAACAAAATGGTTTCCAATTGAGTACAGTGACAAACTTCTGCTAGCAAGAGCACAACAGTCAATATAGAAGTTAGCTCCCCGGTCCGATGCCGCATGCTAAGGACAAATGCACGAACAGTCACCAGTACCGCAAATTTGTACATCATAATATTTTTTTTCACCTGACAGATACTTTAAACTTCTTGAAAAACAAGCAGAGTCTGGTTGGGGCTGACTGTCATGTACCCAAGGTCGTGGTAACTAGCAGACACTGCATCCCACGGTTTGCTGTGGATGATGGGAAACTCCAAACAGGTAGAGTATAAAAGAGAAATTTAGGGGAAGGGTACACACATATGAAGGGCTTCTCTTGTGGCTCAGCAGTAAAGAATCTGCCTTCCAATGCAGGAGACATAGGTTCGATCACTGGGTCAGGAAGATCCCCTGGAGAAGGAAATGGCATTTCCCCCAGTTTTCTTGCCTGGGAAATCCCATGACAGAGGAGCTGGCAGGCTACAGTCCTAGAGGGTCACAGAGTTGGACATGACATAGCTACTAAAGAACAGCAATAACACTCAGATGACAAAAGGCAGTCACGGTCACAGGCGTGCTGCACACTCTAGGAAACCCAAGTCTATATCTTTCTATTCTAATGGCATAGGAAGGCAAGCTACTTGTAAGGAAGGACGTCTCTTTCATTCTTTGAAAGTGATTGCTCACAAGACAAATGCCTTAAAAACTAAATGCGCTGGTAAAGCAGTATATGTCATCCAATGAGCTTTCCTGTGGGATTTATAGTTCTGTCTTACGCTCTAAAGTCACGCAAGTGATTTCCAGTAAATCAGGTGCTGGGTCTACACCTACTTTGCACTGCCTGAATAAACTATAGTTAACTGCACGTTGAGATGATTTACTCACTTTGCTCAATTATTTGGTGTTTCCACTCTAGAAACCCTGTTCTCTCTCCTTGGAATTTTTAAACACAATATAAACACTTCAAGTAGCATGATAACAAGTCCCTCCTGAGAAGCCTTAGGGCTTACCCCTAGGTAACAAACATCTTTAATATATATCCTAGCTGAAATGTCCTTTGCCAATTTATTTTGCAGCTTGTTGTCAAATAAGGAGATATTCCAAACACAACAGCATCTGTGACTGATGATTTTCTTAAATTAATGCATTTAATCTTGAGAAGTATTTTCTAGACCATACGCCTGGAATCAAAGCTGAGGAAAATCCACAGAAGTGCTGGATTTCTTCCAAAGGTTAAAACAACTCACTCCTCCCTTCCCCACAAAGTCAAAATCCTTCAAATCATAGAAAATGTACAAAACAGATTACATTTCTGTGGTTTGAATTTTATTTCCTCCAACATCTCCAGTTTACTGTTGCTATGGTTACAAACTGAGGGAGATTGTAAAAAGTTACTGGGAAGCTAAGATGAATCCCAGTAGGGTTTGTCAGAGAGGTAATTAGGTGATAGTTTTAGGAACTGTCATCTATTGGAAGGATGTAAGTTAACCTAATTTTCGAAGGACTCAAATTTTAGCCCTTTTCAAATTGTAACTTGTGAGGTTATGACTAAAAAGGAAAAGATAGATATCTCCATCTATGCCAGTTTGTAAACAATTTCTAAGGTAATTTATCCTTTCCTTCCCTCTAGGAAAAGTTACATCTGTTGCTTGATAGAAGTTTATTTTAGATCTGTAGCAAAGGAGTTCTGTTGCTGTCATATTTTTGTCTTTTTATTTTTAGAACTGTCTGGGAAGCCAGGTTCTATCTTTTTAACTTCAGAGTTGGTTTTTAGCCTACCTAGCCTATCTTCTTGGTGGAGTTTACCAGCATAAAAGCCTGTCAGCAGACCGTGGGATGCGTGTGACAAAGATAGGCAACCTTGTACCTTGTTGCATGAGAGCTCCAACTCCAAACCAGAAACTATTTAGTAAAGTAAAATTGTTTTCCACCACGTCTGAGTCAGGGTTGCATGGGTGGGGGTTATACCATTCGTAGGGTGTAAACCTGCGGTATTTAACAGAAACAGTCTGTAAACACGAGGTCGATTCATGCGGCACCAGCAAAAATCCACTGAACCAGGCACAACACCCAACAGTGAATGAGGGATGCGTCAAACCAAACAGTAGGCTATGTTCATGAACCTAAGTGCAAAGGAGACTCTAGACTTTACATTTACCAGTCTTCTGATTTCTAGGCAAGGCCCATTGGTTGGCTGGAACCATATTCCTCAGATCATGTCTACTGAATTTTTCTGAGTTTTCACTCATTTCCAATTTATTGAACAACTAGATGGACTGCAAAGGGAGGTTCCCTCATCCCAAGTATTTACCCCACAGAGTAGCAACAACAACAACACACACACACACAGTTGCACACCAACTGCAATGTCAAGATTCTGTGTCACCAGGTGCCGAGGAAGACACGAAACGGAGGGGTGACTGGACTTCAAGGGTTATTGACTGAAAGATCAAAGGAGTCTATGTAGGCTAGTGATTTCATAATGCATCAAAGGAGTCGCAAGTTTCAAACGATTAGTGAACAAAAAGAAGGTCTGGATTGAGGTGTATTTGCTACTTTTATGATAGTATGTGAAAATAAAAATCCCCATCTTTAAATGAAGAGATAAAGTTCAAATTTAGAAGTACCCTGGCCCAGGCATCAGAGTTCATTAATGTTAAGGCCAGAGCATGTCTGGATGGACAGTTTAAGGTTCAGACTTTCCTCTAAGATTCATTCTGAATTGTTTCTACAACTGTGAACTGTGGCCACTTGATCACCAGCCCTAGCTGGTTAGGAAGTCAACCTTGAATAAGTAATTTAAACTCTCTGGCTTCAGTTTCCTTATTTTTAAAGAAGAAAGAATCCGGATACCTCTAAGTTGTGTTAAAATAAAAATTTGAGGGGCTGAAAGGATTTTTGGCTCTTCTTCTATTTTCTAAAAATCTTCCTGACCTCTACAAGCCCAAGGAGCTCCCTGTTCTGTGGTTCTTGTTTAAGACTATCTTTCCAAGGGGCACCTATTTTTCCCAAAAGACATTAGCAGATGCGCTGCGAAGTGATCTGGAAATGATTTAAAATGCGGTAGTCCTTAGCACTGAAAGCTATGCCATTTGCTATTGGATCCTTTTAATGCAAGCAGGAATGTTAGAATAAAATCGATGCGAACATATGGAACGCTCTCTAGCCATAGGTTTCAGCAGTAAACAATAGCAGGTTGCTGACACATGGTGGAGAGTTGGTGTTAAGGTGAATACATTATCTACAGCAAGAAACGGGGCACACTTTGAATCAGGCACAAGGAAGTGGGCAGATAGTTCTTAATGAAGCACCATTCCCTAAACCTGCAGACAGCTTCTGTAAAGTATACAGTGTCTCCTCATCAAGTCTTAAGGAGGCTAGGATAACAGCCTCGCAGTTTATCCCATAATAATGGCATCCAACTCATTACTGCGCCTTCTCCACAGCTGCAGGGCACACAGTGCAGGTTCCTGTGAAGCTTATGAATAAAGCTTTAATTGACAATGCCATGCCAATACATTTTAATTACTGTTTCAACAGTATAATTAAGTTTTGAATTTATACTCTCTTATAACCATAGAAGTTTGCTGAGCCGAAGAACCCAATACCAATATTAACGAGCCTACTAATTGAAGTAATACACAGGGTAAAAATGACTACTTAAACAGTATCATTGGTGCTTGTACAATAATTTAAGAAAATTAATTGCAATACATTAGGAGGGCTATGCCTTCAAAAGCAGAAGTTTCTCTAAAACTCATAAAACCTGGCCACCACCAGCTCTGTAATATTCTGGCATGTCTCCCCTGTATGTGCTCTGATGAATGAACCCACCACTTCTTTCTTTGGAATGCTGCATCTCACTCGGTCCTGCTTCTGTATTTCAGGCTTTGCAGCTCTAAGTGAACAATTAATCTAGTTTTCTATGGCAAAAAGAAACTGTCCAAACAACAATGCAATTCTGCCTGCTCGGCAGAGATATTTTAGATTCTTTCTCTCTGGGATTCTGAGTGACTTGGAGAGTGTGTGGACTGAGGAATATTAAATAGTGATTTGATGCTGTACTGTAGCACCCTGACTTTTCATAATGCAATAGATCTACCTGTTGCCTGGATGTAGATATTTCAACTTGAAATTCCCAATGTCTGCTTAAAGATAGCCAGTGTGACAGCAATGTCATCACCAGGAAGCCTGGTAGAAAGATTAATTCATGGCCTGTACCAATGATATTCTGAAGCTGCTCTCCTCACCTGAGTCCAGTTCTACTAAAATGACAGAGAAAGGGACAAATGTGCTTAGAATTTACATCAAAACTTGCATCTCGAAGAGTTATACTGAAATGCAGAGGCTCGTTTTGGTTTTATGTTCATATATGCCAGGGTTTTACATGAATGGAAGATATAAAATGATGCTCATACTGAAGACTTCTAATTAAGGGATTCTTTTATTACTGAGAATGGATATCAAGCTACATCAACAAGAGGGAGATCTTTTCATGGAGAAAGCTCTCAATCTTGTAACGTAACTGGTTGGGTTTATAGTATAACCGTAGAGCTCCAGTCAAAGGTTTTCTTGATTTTTCTTTGCCAGAAGCCAAATTAAAAAAATGTCCATTTTAAGAAGATAAACATAAATTGTAAGATGTAAGCAGACATTATTTCTGGATATTCAGTCTATCTAAATTGTATGTTCATGATGGACATAATTCCTTGGGATTAAATACTTTACAAAAAGTAATTTAGAAAATGTCAACCACAAAGCAAAAACACTGACATGCACATTTGTAACAAGTCATAGTAGCTAAAAATTTTGTATGGTTTTCCTTAGTTTGTCTAACTTTATAAATCAATTCAGTTCAGCAAATGGTTTGTAAGCTTCTGTCTAGTGAGAACATAAGCCCAAAAGCAGTGATGAGCTTTATTTTTCCCTCTAAAAGGACAAGACAGTGTATACTTCAAAACACAAATTAAAAAGCCTCTCTAGAGCAACAGTGATTAGGAGATTAACTATTTTTCATTTCTATTTCACTAACTTTGAATGCAAACCACTAAGGTGGTATCAGAAAGTCATTTTCCATCTTAGCTTACTGATGCAGACTGACCAAGTTCATGGTCTCAGGCTATGATGATGGGAAGTCAAAGCGAATCGGCACACTTATTTAACCAGGATCTGTCTTGGGGAATCACATCCAAAATATATTTAGTGGCTTTATGAACTGGAAGCAGAAATGGATTCAAAGGTATGGGGAAGATGAATATAGTTGAGAATGCAATCCCCGTGACAATGCACCTGTGCACTGCAGGGAGTTGTTTAATTTTTTTTTAATGTTTTACCACCATGCTGTGTGAAAGATTGCATTTGATGTCTTATACTTCCACTTCCCCAAGACCCAGAGTGAGAAGAAAGACAGTGAGAAGGGAGTGATAAGGATAATAAGCTAAATGAAGAAAAAAACTGGTCTACAAAGTGTACTGTTGGTGAGTAGGGATCCTGAGTAAATAGTATGGACTGAGGGAGAAACAAAGCTGCTCCTTTTAATGTTCCGGCCATGCCTCACAGCATATGGGCCCTCAGTTTCCCGGCCAGGGACTCAACCTGTGTCCCGGCACTGGAAGCGTGGAATCGTAACTACTGGATCAGCAGGGAAGTCCTGGAGGCTGTTTTCTTCATTGAAAGAGTCAAGTTAGAAAATGTAGGGCTCTGGATCACCAGGAGCTTACAGAGGAACAGATAACATAAGGAAGGGAAAGCTACTTAATGCTACATTTGTTTGATGGTAAAAATAAGGGAACTTAAACACACAGTTGGGATCAAATGTAAACGAATACTTTGAAATTGTCTGTTTGTGAGAACTGCTGGATGCTGTTGACATGGTTTTCTCTTTTGCTGATTCTGGTCAAGTCAGTGTGATAAATGAGGTAATTGCTTGCTCATCAACACTGTCTTGACTATTCTATTCATCAGCATCACTGCCTAGATAAAGCAATGAACTGGGGAATATGGAAACTCACTTCTCTGTTACCCTCTGCTGCTTGGATTGCCCCACTAGTCCTAAAATCACCCAGCAGGTGTGGGCCCCGAATAGAGGAATAGAACATCAAGCCAGCTCAAGATTTCTTAACTATCATCAGACGGCACATCACCTTAAAGCAATGATTTATTAAATGACCATTCTAAGGCAGTATGTATTTCACTTAGGAGCAAGTAATGAGACATGCACCTCCAAAGGTGAGTGAGTCAAAAAATAAAAAAAATAAAAACAAAAAACAAAAAACAAAAGTGAGTGATTCGTCTTTGAAAATTAGACATTCAAAGCAATATCATCTTTAACTATTTAGAGCACAGTTTTTCCAACTTTATGCTATTGACATTCTGGGGATATGTTTTTGTCACAGGAGGCAGGACTGCTCTGCACACTGCAGGATGTTTGGCTACATCCCTGGACTCTTATCTACCAGATACCAGTAGCATCTCCCACCCTCAGCTGTAACAATCAAAAGCTATTTCCAGACCTTGTCAAATGTTCCCTTGGGGGTGAAATTTCTCCTAGCTGAGAACCACTGAGTAAGTATTAGCAAAGGATATCACTCTACATACTGCCACTATATTATTTTCTGAAGTAAGACACATGGAAAGAAAGCTTTGGTAATTATTTAAAATTAATATCTGGACAAAATTTGGAAAACAATCTAGGGTTTGGTAATGGTATAGTTTATAAGGCATAGAGAACTTCCAGACATTCATTTCATACTGAATGTGTCTCACTCATATGCGAAAGCACACATTAATTTGCTTTGACTGTGTCTGCAAAGGATCTGTAAGACCTTTCTAAACTAGGTTATTTTTCTAAGTTTTCTTTATAATTATGCCAGAGAAAGAGTTATCTGGCATTAATCAAAATCATACAGTGAACAACGACAAAGGACTAGGATGAAGAAATATTTCTCTTAGAAATTCCTGGAGGGAAAACAAAAATTGATTAGGAAAAATTCACTGACTTTTGTTGAAAGATGAAAAAGATTGAAAATGAGTAGTGGACATAAAAAGATTAATTATTTTTAACATGGTTTGTCCAGGGACAAACAGAAAGACAACAGAAAGATAAAACAGCTGTGTTTCAAATTCAGTGTCAAAGGTATTTAGAAAAATACGATCTACTAATGGTATAAAATCCTTTTAAAAATTGTGTGGAGCAGAATGGTTAAATGTAGAGTTACTTCAGAAAATAAAATCTAAACAGAATCACCAGGGTAGCACAAAGATTTCATACCTCCAGATTGTATGTGTAGCTCATCTTTCCTTTTCATAGTTATTTCTATTCTTTTGTTAACTAATTTTTTTAAAAATAAATTTTATACAATTTTCAAAGTATTTGTTTTATTCAGGAAGATTCCATGATCTTATTTAATCCAGTGTTTTTATTTGCTACAACAGTTCCTAGCTGACTTTTTTCCTATTTTGCTTATTATTTGCAAATATTTCAGGGGTCAAGTATCCATACACCATTTTCCTCTTCCTGTTAATTTGCTTTAGCTATGGCTTTTGTGGCAATATAATTCATAGAAAATGGGTAAATAACCATTGTATGTTGTTTAAATACTGATAAAATTAAATTAGTATAAAACTTAGTGATCTTACTATTTTTTAAATATACCTTTATAAATAATTAGAAGATATTCATTTACAGAGTGGCTTTTATGAGGGAGAACGTGACAGAATAGAACATCAGGCAAAACTAAATGATACTTTGACATTCATGATCTCTGTCTACCTCTAGAGCACACAGGTCAACCTGAGACTGACCTAGATCTGTTGGAAGTTCAGTAATTCTCTAACTTACCTTGCGATCACAAAAAGTACACAACTGACTCCTAAGCAGGCTAAGAGGACATACATCCAAATGTCAGGAGACAGGGGGTTGAGGAAGGAGAAGACCCCTGGATTAGTGCCATTGGGCTTCCGGTAGAGAATGCTGATGCCCAGGGTCATGAAGGGTTTGGAGAAGTCGATGACTTTTTCCCGCACGTAGGTGATGGTAAGAGGAGCCACTGCCAGGTCAGCCTTCTGCAAAAGCAAGTTTGAAATTGTCCCTTTAGCTGTCTAGCTTCCGAGAGAATGTCCAGACTTTTCCTGGTTCTCTTGATTCCTATTCTCAGCTCCAAAAATTTCTCACACAAGAAGCTTCTATGATGATTATCTCTGACGTAAAAACTGTTGACTTACACGGTTATGTTTATAAAATAGTATTTGTTACTAAAGAGAAATCAGAAGGTGTGAAACATACACACAAACACACACATACACACATATATATGTATGGCAGGTGATATTTAGTTACTAAGTCATGTTCGATTCTTTCAACCCCATGGACTGTAGCCCACCAAGCTCCTCTGTCTGTGGGATTCCCCAGGCAAGAGTACTGGAGTGGGTTGTCATTTCCTTCTCCAAAATATATTTGTTGTTCTTCAGTTGCTAAGTCGTGTCCAACTCTTTGTGTCCCCATGGACTGCAGCTCGCCAGGCTTCCCTGTCCTTCTCCATCTCTCAGCCTTTGCTCAAACTCAAAATTATATGTGTTAAACTCAAATATATATGTGTTTCACACACACACATTCTGGAACTAAACAGAGGGGAAAAATTGCAGAAAAATGTCTTTAAAAAGGACATGTGAGAAAAATAAGAAATGAGCAACTTGGTCATAAAATTAGTTGATGAGATTTTGCTTCAAGCTGCAAACTTCAGAACTCCTTATCTAATCTAAGAATCACTCACGTTTCAGTATGAAGGATGAGCCCATAAATTTTTATCCTCAATTTTTATCCCTGTTGCCCTCCTAAGTAAGGAAACTACATTTATAGGTTGTTTTCTCCCACTTTTTAGGTCACTTTTATGATTCAAAAAAAAAAATATGCTTTCTGACTCTGACTCAAACATCTTTCTCTTTTCATTCACTTCTCATTATGCATTTTTAGACATTTAAGACCACAGTATAGGAGATATATTTTTGCTTACATGATCTATAAGTTCCTTGACCATTCCATTCCACTCTCCTTTGTCATTCTGAGCTCCATATTTGCCATCAGCGACGAGTTTAACATCATAAATGAAACCCAGGATGTTTGACAATTCCTTCAATAGATCCAGGCAATATCCTTCAAATCTGTCATTTCCATACAGGGGCTTATCAGATTTCCTGTACATCACATAGGGTTCTTCCTATATGAAACAAATCACACGCGAAACCCTGCTATAATGAAAGGCAGAATTTACTTACATGAGCTCCAACAACAACTAGAAGATATAAAATATTTGAAAAAGGTTTTTAAGATTTGAGAATACTAAAGAAAGTCACTTCCCTTTCTGCCTTTACTCAGCTCATCTTTTGTGCATCCTCTATAAATATAGAACACTTCATATGTTACTTTCTCTCCCTTTTCTCTCTTTGAGAGTGTTTTCCCCTCCACTGCTGAGGGCAGAACTGTGAATAAATGGTGTGATTGAGATAGGATCATGTTTAAACTTTAGGTGTAGCCGAGAAGGCAGTGGAGGATTTGATGTCTGGCTGTCTGGTTTCCAGCTGTGCCTACACCTAAGCTTCCAGGGCTAGACCCATCCACTCTCCTGGCTTTTATCTATGAGTTTCACTTACTTACAAAAAGAAATCTAAATCAGCAAATATATTCTCTTGTTTTTCAAATGTCTTTTCTACTAAGTACTCTAAATATTTCAGTTTTCTCATTTTTTCAGTTAAATTTCATCTCAATTTCACTCTTCCCTTATTATTTACATATTTTTCCTTTGGGATATCTTATTCAAAGACTGCTTTGATGTCCCCTTTTATCATCAGTTATGTTTTCTTATTTGAACTCACCTCAGAGATCCCATTTGGTAAATTCTTTGCTTATATGATAAATCCCCTATCCTATGAGGACATTTCCTTACAACTACATATCTGTAGCCTTATTAATTCTCATTTGACTAAGTAAAATTTTACTTCATTTTATAAAATCAAAATAGTTACTACATTACTGATCCATCCTGTATGTTTAGGCTTATCCTCAAACAAACTGATAGAAGTAGAAAACTCTTTATTTCCATGAGAGAGTTGCAGAGAAACTAGTCACCAGAAAAAACGTTTTCGTTTTGGATGAACGATGCTCAGAAACTGTTTCAGAAATAAATTTTACATGATGGAGCGAATCAAAACAGGAATGTCTAAAAGGGACGATTTTAGAGGCAGCCACTCCTATTTATTTCTTGGATTGCGTGTGTGCTAAGTTGCTCAGTCGCTTTAGTTGTATCTGACTCTTTGAGACCCCATAGACTGTCCCCCACCAGGCTTCTCTGTCCATGTGATGCTCCAGACAAGAACTGGAGTGGGTTGCTATGTCCTCCTCCAGGGTATCTTCCTGACCCGGGGACTGATCCCACACTCTTATGTTCTTGCATTGGCAGGTGGGTTCCTTACCAGTAGTGCTGCCTGGGAAGCACAATTTGTGGATTAGGGAGGAGCGATGAGGGAGGAAGAACAGTCTGTGAGTGAGCAGTGGCTGGATGGGGCATGATAGGATTGCAACAGAGAGCAGGCTTTTAAAGAGCAGTTAAGAAAGGACTTCCCGGGTGGCTCAGATGGGAAAGCATCTCCCTACAATGCAGGAGACTGGGGTTCGATCCCTGGGTTTGGAAGATCCCCTGAAGAAGGAAATGGCAACCCATTCCAGTACTCTTGCCTTGGAAAATCCCATGGATGGACGAACGTGGTAGGCTACAGTCCATGGGGTCGTGAAAGTCAGACATGACTGAACAACCTCATTTTCACTTTTCTTTCAAGAAGGGAGTATAGTTAATAAAGGAGCAGTACAGAGAAGGAAATGGCAACCCACTCCAGTGTTCTTGCCTGGAGAATCCCAGGGATGGAGGAGCCTGGTAGGCTACCATCTATGGGGTTGCACAGAGTTGGACACGACTGAAGCGACTTAGCAGTAGCAGCACAGAAGAATGAGCAGGCCAACGTGATTCTGGACGCACACAGCAGCGAGTATCAGCTGGAAGAGAGACCTCAGTTCCCTGACCAGGAGTCCTAATTGCTAGACCACAGAGTCCAGCAACTAGGGCCTAAATCTCCAGTCCTCGCTTGTGTTGACAAGAAAGACTTCTGATGAGGAGGTGGCAGGCAAAGAGAAAAATAAAATGTTTATTGGGAAAGCAGTGTGCAAGTGGAAAGACACATGGATGAGCTCTGCAAAGGAGGTGTGCCTTTGGGAAGTTTTTATCCTTTATAAAGGGACAGTTTTACTAAGACTTTGTCTTCCCACAGGCCAGTTGTGTTCTCCACCACCACCCACAACCAGTTTATTTATCTCAGGACCTTACCCTAGACGTGCCTGGAAAAGATGGATTTCCATGCAAAGGCATCTGGGAGGAGAGAAGCAAGACTTATTATGGCCTGGCATGCCCCAAGGAGCCTCTATGTACAGGCGTACTGTCTTCCTTGCCCCAAGGAGAGGGGGCTATGTGATCTCTTGATCCTTTACTCAGGCAAGGTTTAGTCCCTCTCTGTTCCTGCATGATTGCTCTCTTAATGTGTCCACAAGAGACAAAGCTGGGTATTTACTCCTGCTTCTGTTGTTACTTCCATTTCAGAGAGCAAACAGGAGGTTGAATGTAAATTCCTAACCTGGAGCCCAATGATCTCCTGTCTCAGACAATGCAAATAGGAGGTCAGTTTTAAGGGTCAGGCCTGAAGTCCATTTTTCCTGCCCCATGAAAGCAGGGGTGCATGCATGGATGCTAATTTGCTTCAGTTGTGTCTGACTCTGTGGGACCCTGTGGACTGTAGTCCTCCAAGTTCCTCTGTCCATGGGATTCTCCAGGCAAGAGTGGGTTGACATGCTCTCCTCCAGGGGATCTTCCTGAACCCAAGTCTCTTACATCTCCTGCACTGGAAGGCAGGTTCTTTACCACGAATGCCACGTGGGGAGTCCCATAAACAGGAGGCTGGTTATAAATGTCTAGCCTGGAGCCCATCTGTCTCCTGCCTCAAAAGCAGCCAACAGGGATGGTGGTAAGAGTAATAGTGGGATGTCGACCCTCTGTGCTAAATTGCTTCAGTTGAATCTGACTCTTTGCGACCCTATGGACTATAGTCTGCCAGTCTCCTCTGTCCGTGGGCTTCTCACGGAATACTGGAGTGGGTTGCCATTTCCTCCTCTAGGGGATCTTCCTGTCTCAGGGCTCGAACTCAAATCTCTTATGTCTCCTGTATTGGCAGGCAGATTCTTTACCGCTAGTGCCAACCGGGAAGACCTGTGACCAACATAATTAGAGGCTAGGGCTAAGGCAGGAAGGGAGGAAAGAGCGGTCCATGTGTGCAAAACGGGTACAATATGGAAGCAGGATCAGTGACAGGAGATAGGCTGTGGTTGTGAAGGACAGAGGTTCTGACAATACCATTGCGAAGCAGGGGAAGACATTTCCTTGCATCTCTTACTCCATCCACCTCCCTGAACTTTACCAGAATCTCCCCTGATTGAAACCAACCAGCAGCCAGAGAGCAAGGGTAACCAGCTGGGTAGGACTAGAGAATTACTAGACTAGTAATTTCTTAAAGCAGAACATCGCTGAGCATGGACTGGAGATTGGAGAGCTTCAGAACAACACTGAGAGTGGATAATTCAGTCCACTACAGATATATGTAAATATATGCTTTTAGTGCCCCAATTAAAAACAGACATTTACAGACCGAGGTGATGGCATGAACAATATAGCTGAGGAATCCTTCAAGGTCTAGAGTAGGAGTTCCGATCAGACGCCCTGGATTCCACAGACTCAACTTACCAGAATGGTGGTCACGATGAGTGTTCGGTTGGCAAGAGAATCGGTGATATTATTGGACCTGTCTTTGTTGCCATCCGTCATGTTAAGCCCACTGTTGGAGTTCCAAATCCCAATCTACACAGAACACATCACATCAGAGGCTGCCGACTGTCAATGACGGCGTTTATGCTAAAGAGGGGCCCCTTCTACACCAGGGATGGGGACGAAAGCTCACAGTCTGGGACGAGGACACCGGGGCACCATTACAGGGGCCGCTAGTACATGTGGGGAAACAAGACAAGGGAACAGCTGCGTATGTGGGGCAGAAGATCTGTGCTACGTGGGGCGGAGGTAGGGGAGGGCTTTTCAATTTATTAAGTTCAATGTTCTTTTCTAAGTTAAGAATTCGTAAATAAGTGTCAGATTTTCTTCCAATACGTATTTGTTGAACACCGACTTATAAACCAGGGATTCTTCTGGGCATTGGAGGATGTAGCAATGAACAAAAGAGACAAAGACATCTGCTCTGGTGGAGCTTACATTCGACTGATACAGATCTTATGTCGCCAAAGTATTAACCATCAGTGCCTTTAAAACTTATGACAAATGGGACGGAAGAGGTAGGATGGACACTGAAGAAGCTGGGCGTCTAAAAGGGAAAGATAAATGGAACAGTAAGTGCGAATGGGCAGGAGACCAAGTTCTACAGGTCTATCGTTGAGGAATTAGTGCTGGGCGAGGGTGTCTCTTGTAGGCTCTGCTAGAACTCTGTTCGTACCTCCATTGTACCTCTGTTACAGACCTTCTTCTGTCCTTATCATCTGTTTATCTGTCTTGTTTTTTCACTTGACCATAAATGCCTTTAGTGAAGGTATTACTCCTATTGCTTATTGATCTTTCTGTCACAGAACCAACCATTGTGATTGGCAGTCAGTGAAGCTTCCTGTTCTTTTAAGAATTGGTAACCCCAATTTCCTCCCATGGACAGTTCATTCTTGGGTTATTAGAGTCTGTAGAAGTAGATTGATTTGTTCTCCCTCTACGGGCAATCTAGGAGCAGGGCCTTAGGGAACTGGCTCTTTGTCTGAAGTCTTCTGGAAGCATTTACTGACAGCCTGGTGAGGTGGAATGCAGACCTGGTTGCTGGGTGGCCTTGGACAAGATGCTAACCTTTCTGAGCTCTGGATCTCTACCTATAAAACAATTGGTAGGGATGTGGAGACCATCAGATGAGTAAATGCATGTGAAAGTACTAGTATATGTTAACAGCCGCATGAATGTTAGCAATAAAGGAATGTTCACAATAAAAGACATAAAAATGGTTGTTCCAGTAATTTCTTAAAGCTTGCTCTCTTACGAAAGAACTTGGAATCATTAGTGAAATCCCTTTTCTTTGAAATTTATAAGCTGATAAAGGAACTATGAAAAACAAGGACAGTTTAGGAACACCAGTACCTGGATGCAGTCTGCGATAGACAGGGTAGACCCAAGCTTGATTTCTAAATATACTCTCCCACTGGGAGGGCATTTGGCTGGCTGGACAGTGTATGAGCTCTTCAGACGGACTCTTGTCCAGATTCTAACTTTGCAATTTACCAGCAGTGTGATCCTGGGGAAGTTAATTTCCCTACCAGTAAAATGGAGACAATAGAACTCTTCAGATGATTAAATAAAATTTTACCTTGTAGGAATGTTAGGCTTCTTTCCTTTTCTATTTGTTTAGTTTGATTTACTGACCAAATGCAGCAGCAGAAAATTCATTTAGCTCGGCGAATTTTCTTTTTAGAAATATAAATTCTTTGAGGTAGTTTCAAGGATTATTATAGATTTGTTCATCGGTGTGAACTATTTCAATTTCACTGTCTTCTTTTATACTTAATAAGGGCTAGTTGGATAGTGAGAAGGAGACGGGTCTAGGTAAATGGGGTTTGGGGGTAGTTTTTGCATTTGAAAGTATTTTGATCCTCTCTGCAGAGAGAGTACTAGAGGTAGGGTTAAGCTGTAGGATAACATCTTTAATGACCATTCAGTCTTTCCAGGATCAAGTGTAATATCCATCACTTAGAATGCATGAAACACACGCCTGCTGGGCAAAGAACCTTTACTTCTCTTTGTCTGGTTTTGAACTCAAGATAAAGGGAAAATTTTTTTTCTTCCCTCTCTTCTAAACTCCACCCCTCTTCTCACTTTTTGGGGGCAGGGATCCTTGCTTTCAGGAAACATATCTCAGACTAACTGCAGTAAGGGGTCTATGAATTTTTAGCCAAAGCTATGTTTTAGGTTGTAAACAGTTGAATTCTAACTCTATGAAGACTGTGTTTCAATTGGGCCCTTGCTGTGTTTTTAATTAAACCTTGACTTAGGCACTGGGGAGAGGGGAACCTAATTTTTAATTAAATATTGAAAGCTGGAGAAAATAACTGCATTTTAGCCAATGTGTTAAGTAGTGAAGTATGTTTTCAGTAACTTATTTCTATTAAAGTCAAGTGTTTAAAAGACTTACACTAATATTTGAAAAGGCAGGGTGGACTGGCCTTGCAACATTGTAGACAAATACATCCCACAGATTAACACCTGGCTTTGTTTCTTTTACCAGCCTCACTAAAAAGTGTGGAAGGTATATGATATCATCGCTGCTGCATTTGTAACCTAATGAGTCCCAAAGTACCAATCACTGTAGACTTTTCTCCATAAAATAAGAAAAAGAAGAAGAATTTTTCCTACTGTTGGTGTATCAGAAGTGTCCTCAAATCTAGACTAAAAGAATATCAAGAAACAGTAAAGATCAAGCAATTCATGGGAAGTGGAGAGTTTACATATGAGGTTTGAATGACCTCAGGCTTTTATTTTCAAACATTTTAATCAGCAAAGCAAGTAGAGTGTCTATGTTTGCATACAGGGGTATGTGTGTCTTAAACCAAAGTTGTCAACTGGCTTTACCTTTTTTTTTAACGGAAGTAAAATAACACATTGACAAATGTCTTTTTCTGAAAAAGCAAGCCCCTATGATTCATCCATGCTGGGAGGTTGCTGTTCAGTCACTAAGTACTGGTGGGAGGGGTACAGTTAACCAGGTGCCTGGATATTTCACAGTTCAGTCCTGTCTTCTGACCTTGGAGGATTGCCTCTAGGAAGCAGAACCTTAGTTTTCCAACTGTACAGCAAAAGTGGTCAGCAGTAATTTACCAGTGAGAAGCAGTGGAAGGTGGATCAATTACTTGTGGGGAGGAACACTCAAAAACTAAATAGCCTGGTCCTGTCTTCTCTCACTGTGTTAACTGGCACGAGGGAGCAGTCATTTATCATCTAGGACAACAAAGGAAAGCATTTGAAAATGAGGACTTAAATGCACTTAAGCAAGCCCTTTTTAAAAAGGTAATGTGACAAAGGGATGCTCAGAAAGTGACTAAGATCCACCTCTCAAACCTGGTGTGTGATTCACATAAACTCAAAATCCAAAATTGTTGGGTGACATCATCAAGTATCTAGGGAAAGAGGTGACTCTGTTTCCTAGATGATGATTTTTATAAACATATATTTTAGTGATGAGCTTTGTAAAGACCGCCATATCCTTTTCCTGGAAAGAACTTCAGGCAGACTGTTCTCGACTGAAAAGCATCAGTGTGTAGAGAGGAGCTTTTGGAATTAGAATGCAATGAGGGTGAATCTTGCTGTCAGATGGAATCTTGTAGGGAGAGGACAGTGTGTTGGCTGGGTCTCAACAGGTCTCTGTGCTAGTGCTCAGATCACTGCAAATTGTTGATGAGCAGTCATAACACAAAACAGCACACCACAGTATATACAGCTTGCAACGTGGCAACAATGGGTCAGCAGAAGGAAGAGGCACAAAGGCATGGAGGAAAGCCAGGAAGTGCATCCTTGGGAAGTGGGGGCGATTATTGCAGTTTAGTGACAAACAAAGGACACCCCCCTCCCCTGAGAATACTTTCAGGACTTGAATTTCATTCCCGAGGATATTTGGTTTGAATTAATTCAACATTGCAGAAAACGTCTGGAGTCTCAAGCTAGATTAGTGTAATAAGCTTTTTCTGGGTACCAGTTAGGTTCATCTATATTAGCATAGAGGAGATGGGACTGTCTTCCTTGTGCCTTTGGTAGGCTGATTCATCAAAATTTAAAACAAGGCTATTAAACCTGTGCTTATTTAAACGTAAAAGCAGCTCATCTGAGTATGCTCCAAAAGGGAGACAAGGCTTCTGACTACAGGGAGAAACTGTTTACATTTTCTGTGACTTAACTCATAATTCAAAAGATGAAAGTGAACCTGACAAAATCGTTCAAGTTGAACAACCTGGAGTAATTTAAGGTCCATATGTCAATCAGCAGGTAGTTTAGCAAGTGGTTTGAGGGAGATAGATTGAAAGACAATGTTTGCATATTGCTGGGACATTTTCCTGATCAGAATGTTTGTAATGTCTAACTTTTGCTTCTATAATAAATCTGTGCACATTCATCGACAACATAATACTGTACAATAAGCTGTGAAATAGTAGGTGTTATGATTTATAAGACAGTCTCATTTCCTTTTCAAAATCTCTAATGTTTTTGTCCTCAGGAAACTGTGGTTCTAAAGCAAATTATGAAACAATATGCACTGACAAGGTTTTGTTTTTCTGCATAAAATGAAGATGGTGTGTAATAAAAGGGAATTTCTGAAAATGGTTCATATATTTTGTGGTGGTGACAGTGAAGGAGATATGCCGGCCCCTTCGGAGTCTTAGCCTGTCTGACTAGTCTGATGGATCAAATCTATTGTATTTTTTCCCCCTTAGGGAAAAAAAATATTTAGAGTCAAGAAAGAATATAAATGGACCAGTGTCTGCTTCTGTTGTAGCTATCTGCTTTTAGTCCTAACAGGGACTGGTCCTACCCAGGAGAAACAAAAATAATCCAGAGGGAAATATTTAATCCATCATTACTGAATACACCATTATTTAATTCATCTCAAGTTTGTTTCAATTCCCAGGCAATGTTGTTGAGAGGCAACATAGTCAATAACCCATGTTCTCCCTTCACGTGGAATTTCGCCTCTAAACTGCAATTAGAGAGCTACTGGTCTGACAAAACTGGAAGGATGCAGGCTTTTCCTTTGGTATTTCCCACCCCACTCCCAGATTTCCTGCAGGTTTTCTCCATGTACAAACCTTCTTCCACACTTTATATAAGTGTTTAGACACTTCGCCAGCAGCCTTGGTTTTCAGAGGGGAAAAATAAAAATAGCACTTAATTAAAATGGAGCATGGAAGCCAAGAGGCATGATGGCACGTGAGTGCTAACAGATACATCCCCCTCCCATTGTCTGGAATCTTGAATGTTCATTCAACAGAAAGCCTGAGAATAGGTACAGTAAAGACATGGACCAAGTACTTGAATCCTACAGAAGTTACTTCTCCTTGGTGGTGGAACCTGATTTTCCTTTTGCATGTAAAAAAAAAAGGCAAAATTCTTTCAAATATGCACACCTATGCTGCAGAGCTTAAAGTCTTCATCATTCCTGTTAAAGTCATTTATAACCAGATTAGTAAATCAAGCAACACACACACACACACATAAACACACACACACAATTATCCCTTAGTGAGAAGAAAGTGTGCTTATTATTCTTTGACTAGATGTTTCTTGGCATTAGAAACTTGAGTGAAAGTGAGTAAATAGGCTTTAAAAAAAAACAAAACAGTTTTCCTTATGGACCCGGCAAGAGGCTGACATGAAAAGATTGGGCATTTCCTCCCTTGCCAACTGAGCGCGATAGGATGGCTCCCCTCACCGCCTGCAGGCTCAGTCAGCCTTCTCAGGAACTGAGCCCAAGTCACCTGAACAAAGAAAAGTAATTGCGAACAATGAAGAGTTGAGAAACAAACTGAGAAAACACTTTCATCTAAATTTGATTTTTCCTTTGTTAGAAAAACATCACTAGAATGTGCACAATATTGCCATGTATACATAGCTGGGAGGGCATAACAATAGCTCCATCTATTTCAGCACAAGCCTGAGCCAAAAAGATGTTTCCTTAACAGACTTTCTTCCTCCTGTAGTTCGGTCTGTCAGTGCAGTGGAGAGGGAGGCAGAAAAGCATGTACAAAGAAGCAGACATTTTCTTTTAAAAAGAACCCTGTTAGCCTTTTAGTCTGCAACAAGTATGATTTTCTTTCCTTTTGTTCCCTGCAGCCCAACGTCCACATTCCATTACAGAAGTTAGCTGGGTGCCTTGTGCTCTGTCAGAGTGCGTTAAACTAACAGAAGGGGGAATCAGACTGAAGAAATGAGAGAGAGAGAGGCAGAGAGGAATAGTGAGAGGGACAAAGAGAGACAGAGAGAGGAAGAGGCAGAGACACATACGGAGAGAAAGAGACGGAGGAAGAGAAGAGGGGAAGAAAGAGGGCATTTTTGCAAGGGGAAATTTGTGTGACTAATATGGCTTCTCAAAGTTGTGGACTCATTATTTTCTTCAAGCTCTTCAGCACTAGAGACTACCTTTCCCATTCAGCCTGATTCATCTTTCTTTGTTTTAAGTAAGCTATTTGGCAGTGGGGCAAATGTGTCTCAGTGGCTTCCTTGGTGACTCAGATGGTAAAGAGTCTCCCTACAATACAGGAGACCCGGGGTTCAGTCCCTGGGTTGGGAAGATCCCCTGGAGGAGGACACGGCAACCCACTCCAGTATTCTTGCCTGAAGAATCCCATGCAAGGAGGAGCCGGATGGGCTACAGTCCATGGGATCACAAAGAGTCAGACACAACTGAGGGACTTCCTTTTTTTTTTTTCAAATGTGTCTTGGTTAACAAAACAGAAATGGAAACATTATCTAATTTAAAAATCACCCCCAAAGTAAAACATTGTTCTCAAAGATGTTCTTTTACATTAAGCATAACTTTTTGTCCAGTAAAAGTGAAAAAAACAAACAAACAAAGAAAAACAACACTGGATTATAGAGTTCAAGTGTTCAGACAATTGTTTTGGGGGGGAGGTTCAAGATCTTTTCTCCTTAAGGTTCTAAAAGTTAGTATCTTCACTATAAGTGTTAATTATCCCAAAATATAGTGAAGTCACAATATATATTGTGAATATTAAATTGGTATAATAAAGAGAAGGCAAATTCTTTTATTATTATTTTTAAATATTTGTAGTATTATTATTTTATCTTTTAGCTATGCTGTGTGGCATGTGGGATCTTAGTTCCCTGACCAGGGATTGAACCCTTTGTCCCTGCCTATGAGTGCAGAGTCAACCACTGGACCACTAGAGAAGTCCTTATTATTATAAATCAATTAAATAGCTTACATTTGCATTGCCCTAAATAGTAACTTGAAACATTGAGAGGCTGAGAATTACAACTATAATAATCCTAAAATCAAACTCAACGTTAAAATACATTGTTGAAGCATATTTCCTCATAAAATTAAGGATGTAAAGTTAGTTTGCTTCAGTAAGCCTTTTACATTCTGCTTCATTCTGTCCTCTGTCACCCATCTCAAAATGGAGTACAAATAAAATTCAGTTTTGACCCTTGGGTGTCATTCCAAAGATAAATCATTGACAGCTTCTGATTTTCCAAGCCTGAACTCAATTTCTTAGAACCTGTGAAATAAGGGGCTAATGAGCCCCACCCCTAGGCCTGTATGTATATAATAACAGAATCATGCTTGTAAATATGCCAAGCACTATGTAGCCATTAGCACTGCTGTTGATAACAAACACAATTGAAGAATCTAGTACATCAACATCAATTTGCAGATCAGAGAGAGTGAGCTAGAAAACTGGACATAAATGAATAGGCTGGAAAAATAGCTTCATCATCCCCATACTTGTTGTGCAAGTAAAGTGCATGAGAGGTGTTCCTTTGTAATTTCCAAATTTATCAAGGAGGTTACCTTTTCAGTTCCTTCCTCTTTGAGACTAATAATGTCCAGGTCAAAATCCTTCCTCAAGCCATCGGTTTTATTGAAGGTGATACGCCCAGTCAAGCCATCCCACTGAGCCTATGGACAAAAGGAACATGGCATTACTGTTTAACACTTACAATCCTCAACACTGTCAAAGTTGTAATACCTCAATTTAATCACAGTATCCAATTGTTCAGTTTCATCATGGTGTTATAAACCATTGTGTTAGTTCAGTAACTTGATAGCAGAACACTTCACTATCTTATTAGCACTCATTTCTTCAGTTCTAACATCTTCACATCAGTCAGATCTGTAATAGTGGCACTTTAGATGGGAGAGCATAGAAAGATTGACTGTAAAATGGTCTTCCCATGTTCTAAACAAAGTCTGGGAAGCCAAAATATTTGGCTTTCCAAGGTCAATCCAAATCCATTTCAAGGGACTTCCCAGGTGAAGTAATGGCCCTTTTTGTTCTTCGAGAAAAGGATATAATTCATTGACCAAGGGTTTTTTGTTTTTGTTTTTCTTTTGAGCAAACAAAAGCTGAGGAAGTTGGTTACCTCTAGCTCTGCCTTACAAGATGTACTAAAGGGAGTTCTTTAAGTGGAGAAAAAGAATACTAAATAACATAAAAACACAAAAAGATGGATGCTAGCTGAATCTATGTGGCAATCAGTTTATTATATATGTGAATCAAGCCATTATGCTCTTCATCTTAGACTTACACAGTGACTGCTTAGTTGCAACATCATGTCTGACTCTCTTGTGATCTCTTGGAGTGCAGCCTACCAGGCTTCTCTGTCCATGAGATTTCCAAGGCAAGAATACTGGAGTAGGTTGCCATTTTCTTCTCCAGGGTATCTTTCTGACCTGGGATAGAACCCGAGTCTCCTGTGTTGGCAGGTGGAATTTTTACCACTAATCCACCTGGAAAGCCCAGATCTATACAGTGAAGTATGCTAACTATTTCTCAGAAAACTGGGGGAGGGGTACATGAGAGAGTTACACAGGAAGAAGGCAGCTATCTGCAAGCCAGAAAGAGAGCTGTCATCCAGAACCCAACCCTCTTGCCTCTCTGAGCTTAGACTTCTAGCCTCCGGAACTGTGAGAAATAAATGCTATTTAAAGAAAAATCCTTCATTTAATTGCATATGCAACTTTTTGTTTGTTTGTTTCTATAAGGTAACAATGGCAGATTCCAGAGACCGGGACATGGGTGTCTTTTTGGAGAGCCACTTTTCAGTCTACCACATATATCAACATCATTTGAGGAATTAAAAATCACAGTAGTTTAGGACTTGCCTCATAGTCCAGTGGTTAGGAATCTGTCTTCCAGTGCAGGAGGCACAGGTTCGGTCCCTGGTCAGGGACCTAAGATCCCACATGCCATGGTGCAGCTAAGCCTGCATGCTACAGTTACTGGATACCTTTGCCCTAGGGCCTGAGCTCCGCAACTGGAGAAACCCACGCACTGCAGTGAAGACCCAGTGCAGCCAAACAAGATAAAATAAAGCAGATAAAACGCAGGAGTCTGCGCTTCAGAGAACTCACAATGGAGATCTTAGGTCGTTTCATGAAATAAGGCCCCAGAGGTTGTGAGGTTCAATCATCAGGTTATTTGTGATAACCTTGCCTAATCTGAGTTCACTTACAAATGAGGATAAAGGAGAACTCAGTCCTTTGTATGCATTTAGCTATTTTCCCTCTCCCGACTTTACCAAATTCATTAGATATATGTAAGATGTGAAAAAGATCCTGAGAGCTATACTATATCCATAGAGTTCATGCCATGTGTGTCTGTTGAATATATTTACCCATTTGACCAAAGGCAGAAGCAATGCAGTGGGAAGAGTATGGGTTTATCACAGAGCTGGTTTTAAATCTCTGAAGTATGACTTCAAGCAAGTTACTTAATCTAAACCTGGGTTATCTCAGGTTTCAGTGTTTATCCATACAGGATTTTTGAGAGATTTAAATGGACCTGCCTCTTGAGAAACCTTTATGCAGATCAGGAAGCAACAGTTAGAACTGGACATGGAACAGCAGACTAGTTCCAAATAGGAAAAGGAGTGCGTCAAGGCTGTATGTTGTCACCCTGCTTATTTAACTTATATACAGAGTACATCATGAGAAATGCTGGACTGGAAGAAGCACAAGCTGGAATCAAGATTGCTGGGAGAAATATCAGTAACCTCCGATATGCAGATGACACCATTCTTATGACATAAAGTGAAGAGGAGCTAAAAAGCCTCTTGATGAAAGTGAAAGAGGAGAGTGAAAAAGTTGGCTTACACCTCAACATTCAGAAAACTAAGATCATGGCATCTGGTCCCATCACTTCATGGGAAATAGATGAGGAAACAGTGGAAACAGTGTCAGACTTTATTTTTGGGGGCTCCAAAATCATAGCAGATGGTGATTGCAGCCATGAAATTAAAAGGCGCTTACTCCTTGGAAGGAAAGTTATGACCAACCTAGATAGGATATTAAAAGCAGAGACATTACTTTGCCAACAAAGGTCTGTCTAGTCAAGGCTATGGTTTTTCCAGTGGTCATGTATAGATGTGAAAGTTGGACTGTGAAGAAAGCTGAGGGCCAAAGAATTGATGCTTTTGAATTATGGTGTTGGAGAAGACTCTTGAGAATCCCTTGGATTGCAAGGAGATCAGTCCTGGTTGTTCATCAGAAGGACTGATGTTGATGCTGAAACTCCAATACTTTGGCCACTTGCTGAGAAGAGCTAACTGGAAAAGACCCTGATGCTGGGAGAGGTTGGGGGCAGGAGGAGAAGGGGATGACAGAAGATGAGATGGCTGGATGGCATCACCGACTCGATGAACATGAGCTTGAGTGAACTCCGGGAGTTGGTGATGGACAGGGAGGCCTGGCGTCCTGCAGTCCATGGATTCGCAAAGAGTCAGACATGACGGAGCGACTGAACTGAACTAAACTGAAAACAATTCTTACCACATTGAAAGCACCTAACATTTTAATGGAGATTATTTTTACAGCCATCTCTTCTTTTTCTTCCCCACATTCAAAACTCTAGAATTTGGCCTTCATCACTGTTAATGTCAGGACTCACAGGTGTAGCCTTTTCTGGTCTCGTCTGTATTTCCTTTTACAAATTAACATCAAATTCATTGTTCTGAAATATAATTTCCTATTTATGCAATTTCTCTCAATACATAGAGTGTATAATAAATTAATGTCACCTATAAATGACTCTAACCTTGACTTTAAACTTGTAGTTACGATGCTTAATTTTATGTGTCAACTTGATTGGGTCATAGTATGCTGTTATCTGGTTAAATGTCATCTCCAGGTGTGTCTGTGAGGCTGTTTCATTTGAATCAATAGAGCAAACTGCCCTCTCCAATGTAAGTGGTCATTATCTAATCCATTGAGGGCCTGAATAGAACAAGGAACAAACAGTCTTTCTGACTGTTGGGACTGGGGCTTCCACCATTGGTGTTCCTGGTTCTCATCTTCTTGGTGACAAGAAGCATCAGGAAAGAGAACACCTAGTAGTTTATAGTTTAGTAGGAATAAGCACATTGATGTATTTCAATGAAGCACAGTGTGAGGATAAAAGATTTGCACATAGTAACTGAAGAAAGAAGTATGGATCCTACTTAATCCAACTCCAAGAGGAAAAAAAAAAAAAAAAAAAGGCCAGGGAAACGTACTTTGAGGAAAGAAGGCCTGAACTCTCAAAAGATGAGAAGTGTGCCATGCTGTGCTGTGTTAAGCCGTTCAGTTGTGCCCAACTCTGCGACCCCATGGACTGTAGCCCAGCAGGCTCCTCTGTCCATGGAATTCTCCGGGCAAGAATACTGGAGTGGGTTGCCAGTTCCTACGCCAGGAGATCTTCCCAATCCAGGGATCAAACCCAGTTCTCCTGCATTGCAGGCAGATTATTTACCAACTGAACACCTGGGAAGCACTTGATGAGAAGTTAGTTGACCAAAGATTCACAGCCTGAGTAAAATCTGAAACACAAAACAAGTTGTACCTGCCATGGATCCATCATGCGAGGTAAGGAATAATGAGAAATAAGCCTGGGAAGAGAGAGTAGGTGCTTGTTGGTAAAGGTGTTGCGAGTCACACTCATTGGCTTGGACTTTGCTCCACAGACATTTGGGACTCACTGGAGTGTTTCAAGCCTACGAGTGTCATGGGCAGGTGTGCATTACAGCAAGACATTTTGGCAGAACTGAGGGAGAATGACTCACATTTGTGAGCAGAAGGCTGGTTAGCAGGTCGTTCTCACGGAACAAAATTTACAGAAATGTATTCTCATTTCTATGTATGAACACAGGGACAGCACGGTTCCTTCAGTTCCCTGTCTCCACAACTTGAACACCATGAATACCATCGAGTATTAATAGAAGGAGTTCTACAGCAGATAGAGTTTCTTAAGAAAATGTTGCTATTCAAGGTTTACCTAAAGAATATGCTATGGAATCAACTTGTCCAGAACCAACACAGCACAAAACGCATTTTCTTATATGGTCAAACTAGATGTGAGTTAAAGTGCTATGACACATACAGAAAAATGTGTGGGTTTTTTTTTTTTTTTTTTTTGGTAATAGAACTTGGCCTTCAGAATTCATCGCCAAGAGAGACCATAATGCCGAACATTATCTCCTGCTTTAAAAAAGTGATGGTGTATTTTCATGGTCAACACTAGCACCTGTTGTTAAACTCTCTGAGAGTAATCTTCTCTGCATTAGGACAAAAGCATCAATATGGAAGACAAGTAGGGAGCCTCCTCTTGTATGTACTTAGACACATCTCCTGACTTTGTAATTTCCCTTTTCTCTTCATCATATCCCAATCCTACATTTTGTACTCAGGTCATGCCTCTATATTGTGCAAGTCAAAGGCTGGCTTCATAGATTAATGGGTTAACTGAGAGTTGCTAAATAAGCTATAGTATTAGGGTTATAGCAGCTGTGTGAGAGTAGAGAGCAATTTGTCTATGACTTTGGTTCAGTGCAAATCTCTACTGTGTTAAAGATTTGGACTAAGTCAGTTTTCAAACCCCTTCTTCATGCTTCTAAAAACATGTAGTTCCAACCCTCCTCCTGATATGTTTGGAAGGATGTAGTTATCTCCATTAAGTTCCGTAGGATTTTCAGAAAGCTTTTTCCTAGAGGCGACTTTTCCTTCATGGGGGTCATGCTGTGAGTCAATTCAATACATTGTCCAGAGTTTATGGAGCTTTCTGAAAATGTACAGAAATTGGTAGCATTTATCTCTTGATGTAGCATACAGTTCATAGCAAGGTCTTAAAACTCAGTTCAGAAATCCAATTTTATTTCCACTAAGTGTGTCCATTGTGTCCTTTTGTTTGGATTCTGTGGTGCTGGTTATATTCTTGAATTTTGTGTTCCAATCAGTGGTGCAGAGTAATTCCTACTTCTCATTTCTCTTCCCTGCTCATCCAAGTGGTAAAAGTCCCCTTTTCATGCTCTAACAATGCTTCCTTTCCAGCCTCAGTATCTATAAAGACACCCTGCCTAGTCCTTTATTGAACTGAAATACCTTTTGACCTTCAAAGTCCAGTTTCCCTAACTGCCACAATTACCTGTGTGCTTCTGCTTCCCGTCCCTACATGAATATTTCTTATATATTCTTTTGTTGTTGTTGTTTTTCAAACTAATTGTTGATAAGCATTTACTGAAACACCAATGCATTATTGATCAGGGTGAATAGACGATGACTATGATGAATAAGATCCATGAGGAATCCATTTTCTGAGACAAGCCTGAAGCATATGCAATTTAGATAATGATATATAATTATATTAGTCATAATTACAATTTGCTTGCCTTATGTAGAAGCATTTGCACAGAAGACAATTATGGTATATTTAGCTGAAAACAATACTTAAACTATTGTCCCTATTTTAGGAAATCGCTTTAATTTCTACTCTGCTTTAGACCTCTTGATAACAACTGCTGATAGCAAGTGAGTCAAATGTTGTGACTTTCTTTCCTCTTATAAGATATGTTATTTGATGGTCAAGAGACAAAAATCAAAAGATGAAAGAAGAAAAATGAAAGTTTTTCATTATTTTCAAGCATTTCCATTAATGCCTTTTCATTTGTATCCTCTTTCTCAAGATGATATACATTGTCCAAGTGAAGTAAAATTTTAGTATTGAGGAAGAAAGTGCGCTAGCATTTAACTCTTATAAGAGTCAGTTTTAACTTTGCTTAGTTAAAATGATTTCATTCATTTTGTTTTCCTAAAGGGGACTTAAACATGTAAAAGAACATTAAGCCCCCATTCCTAGAACTAGAATATTCCCTGACACATCCTGACACAATGTTCTCATTTTGTATATGGAGTAAATAGTTTCCTATTGAAAGATATATAATTTTTTTTTTGAGAACTGGATAGAATGTGCTTTTCTTTATTATGCTTTTTTTCCCCTTTCTGTTTCTTTTCTTCTGATTCTGTTTCAATTCTGATTTTTGCTCAGGTATATCAGACTGAAAATATCATGCCTATCACATAGCTTGAGCTATTTGTCTTCCAAAACTGGCTGTAAAGACCAGTGGGTCCACGTCTGGTTGCAGACCATGAGCCGTCTCTGCAATGCTATTTCCAGTGCATAGTCAGGGGAGCTCTTTGTGGCCCAGAAGCACCTGGTTTGGGCCATGACCAGGTCTAGGGATAGATGGGTATTTTAAGAATATAAGCAAGCACTTTGTGTGTTTTTCCAGTAGTCACGTACAGATGTGAGAGTTGGACCATGAAGAAGGCTAAGCATCAAATAATTGATGCTTTTGAATGGTACTGGAGAAGACTTTTGAGACTCCCTTGGACAGCAATGAAATCAAACCAGTCAATCCTAAAGGAAATCAACCCTGAATATTCATTGGAAGGACTGATGCTGAAGCTCTAATACTTTGGCCACCTGATGCAGAGAGTGATGTTGCGACAGACTGAGGGCAGGAGGAGAAGGGGGTGATAGAGGATGAGCTGCTTCAATAATATCACCGACTCTATGGACGTGAGTTTGAGCAAACTCTGGGAGATAGTGAAGGGAGGTAAGCCTGGCATGCTTTGTGATATATTACTTTAAGCAAAATTTCCAAGTTCCTCTCTTAAACTTAAGACCTTGAACTAATGTTAAATCAAATTAATTGATGGATAATTTCTAGAAATCTAGATAATTTCTAATAAGATAATATAGACACATAGTCACCATTTTGTGTGTCTGCACATATATGCATATATACCTTTATTGTTATTTTTATATGTTATAAAAAAGTTGTACCTTTGGGTCATACTAATGAATATGTTTATATTTCCTATGTTGAAAAAGTGTTTAAAAGATGTATGTGGTCCTAGGGCATTGCTTATATATATAAAGTAATGGAGTATCCTTTTGTTTATAAGGTAAAGAGTAAATATGTACCAAATTATGAGAAAGTATAGTGAATAGAAAAATATCAGTGTGGCTAGTATAGAAGGTTTGAAGAAACTCTTATTTGCACTGAAGCATAATACTTGCACATAATGAGTCTGGGGAAGAAAGCCAAGAAATGTGTCAAAAATTTGGCAGTTTGCTCAGTTTTAACAAAGTTTCTTAATAAGATACTTATTTTATTATTATTTTTTTGGCTATGATTGAACCTGGGCCCTGGCAGTCAACGTGCCAAACCTTACCCACTGGACCACCAGGGAATTCCCAGGGGACATATTTTAATTTTGTGAGTATTTTTATGCCAAATGCTATATAAATGTTAAGAGTTTTATTTTAAAATGACAGTTGGTCTCGAGTACTTAATCTTCTCTTAAAAGAAGAGATAAAAGTTCATAATTTACCCCCTGCGTAATCTGCTCATCTGTTCTCATCATCAACAAGTGGTTTCTGCCTTATTCTCATGTTAGTCTGAAGACTTTGCTGGATGCTATAGGCTGATACCTGGATCTTTTTCAAAGAATAGCCCTATCAGAACGTCATGGAAAAATGGCACCTGATGCTCTTACCTGTTGGTATTTTAGGAAGCAGGGCCATTGGTACAGGCTTTGGAGCTTAAAGTGATATCATTTAGCCAACTGTGAATGTAGCAGGGACTTCCAGGACTCCTTTTAGTAAGTCTGGAATAGAAGACCCTATGAATGCAGAATGCTGACCCAACATCTGGATATATAAGACATAAGGAGGATTAAATGAATAGTGGATGTAAATCTAACTGAGACTATTTGATTTTGAGTATTGCCAATATGTTTTTAAATTCTCTATTAAGGGAGTAAGATATATCCTTTATCTTTAACCTTCAATGTAGTCACCTATAAATGACACATTTTTATATGGTAATTTATTTCCCCTTCCTCCTCAGAATTCAGTGTCAACTCACTAGTTTTTATGGTAATGCGATTATTTGCATAAGATCAATAAACATCTGTCTTCTGTTTTTACCAGGACAGAGTTTGACAATCTGGTTCTGTAAGTTCCTGCCAAGGTTGCTGCACCTGAAAACAAATCTCAATTAATTAGGTATAGCAAACCCACTAATAAGAAACAACTGTTGCTCTTCATATTTAAAATCAAGATCTAGCCCTCTTAAGAAACCCACCTATTATTTGTTCTATAGTTTATAGAATCCCATGAAGAAGGTGATTTACTAGCAGGACAGGAAATGTACCAGAGTTTGAGCCACTCGAACAAATTCACCAAAATATGTAGGTACTGTGGAGATGAGTTTCTTGTGTTTAGTTTTTTATCTGTGCTTGGTAGGGTGAATAATGGTTTCCAAATCCCAAGTGTCCATGTTTTAATCCCTAGAGCCTAGAATGTAGCAAAAGAGATGTTATTAAGTAAGGGATCTTAAAATGAGGAGGTCATATTGCTTTGTCTGGTAGGCCCTGTGTATTCACAAAGGTCTTGTAAGAGAGATCCAGGAGACGTCAGATAGAGAGAAGGAGAAGAGAGAAAGAGATTGAAAGATGCTACATTGCCAGCTTTAAAGATGGGGGAAATGGTCCACAAAACAAAGATTACAGGAGCTCTGTCACCCTCAAAGCTGGAAAAGTCAAGAATACTGAGTCTCCGCAAGAAACCCACCCTGACAACACTTTGACAGTAGCCCAGTGATATTTGTGTCAGAGTTCTGACCTCAGAGCTGTAAGAGAATAAACTTGTGTTGTTTTAAACCACCAAGTTTATGGTGATTTGTTTAAGAAGCAAGAGGAAATTAATATTCCAATAAGAGCCACTGAAACACTTCTGAAACAAGAGAGGCTTATGAAAATACAATCAGAGACACCTTTTGAAATTTCCATGTAGAAGTTAATTTTATGACCTTAGTAGCTGCTAAACAGAAGCTCTGAATTTGCTGGTCATACACAAAGAAGCTTAAGTAGTTAGTCAAAGCTCTTACTGCACCCATGTACATTAATTAGGTCCGAACACAATGACTCCAGACTTTTCGTAACATGAATAATCTTCAGAGATTATTGATGATACAAGAGGGATTGTTGAGAAAATTATCTAAAACTTGGAAATAAAACAAAAGGATGACTGCATGTGGCTTTTAAGGTCATTCAGGGTCATTATCTAACAGGCTCACCCAATGATGATTTAATTCTCTAGGGGTTCATTCTCTTGTTTGTTTTACTATTTCCTATTGTTCAGGGTCAAGACTGAAATTATGTTAACTTGTAGACTTTTTGTCCAATAGAGATACAAATAATTTATGTCTGGTACAAGAGATAACCTCAAAGGTTATGGTTTTATTGTTCTGTAGGACAATAATCAGTTTTGACTCTAACCCAGAGTTCTGTTTTTCAGTTTAGCCTCTCTTGATGGACTATATAATCACTCTTTCTTTAACTTCTCTTTGAACCAGCTTCACTGTCCTTTTGGTTCCATCATTAAGGAGTTTATTTCCATCATTATTATTCTATCAGTGCTTTCATGGCACATGTTTACATTGTATGAAAGTCATGTTGATAACTTTACAAAGTCATATATAGACTATTGCTAAGTGATATATTGCCTCCTTTGATTCTCACAGGAGGCAGTCAAGGTAAATAGGATTGTTCCCATTTTAATGAAGAGGAAAGAGATCCTACAGTTGGTAAGATGCACTGAAGGGATTCAAAACCATGTCTGAATCATATTCTTCCTCCAGCACCATTCTTCATTCCTACAGATAAGGTCATGGGAAAGGAAATGAAGATGGGTGGGCTAATCTCTCTCATTTTAAATCTTCACATATGGGTCAAAAGGAGAAGATCTTTTCAAGTCAAGAAAATTAAAAATATTTTTTTAAAAAGAAATTATATGCAAGTATTAAATCAGCATGAAAATTCTGACTTCCTTGTAACTCAGTGGCATGTTAGAAGCCTGGGTCACCCAAACTGACCCAACTTTAATCAGCTAGGTTTAATCAGAAAGTCAAAAGCCTAGCTTGTGCCCTAGCTTCTAGGGTCCTATTTCTGTGCTTCTGTGCTTCCTCTCTGCAGAGCAGCCTCTCCTGAACGTTGGTATCATACAGCTGGAGGCTGATGACAGCCTGAGTCAGAATAAACCAGCCGTCAGCCTCTTCTGTGTAGTTCCTTCCTTGTGCTGTGCTGTGCTTAGTCGCTCAGTTGTGTCTCACTCTCTGTGACCCCATGGACTGTAGCCCGCCAGGTTCCTCTGTCCATGGGGATTCTCAGGCAAGAATACTGGAGTGGGTTGCCATGCCCTCCTCCAGGGGATCTTCCCAGCCCAGGAATTTGCACATAGAATTCTTTTGCTTTTTTTCAAAGTTTTGAAATTTTTACAACGTTGTGCTGGTTTCTGCCATATGGTGGTTAATATTCAGGGCAAGTGGAATGTCTAGAAAGTGTCTGAACTCTTGGTTTTCTGCTAGTTTGGCTAAAACACCCTAACTCTCTCTCTATGAATGTCTTTTATTGCTCTTCACAACTTCATTCTACTTGCTTGCAGTGGATCAAATGGGTCCCAGGATGGCCAAACTTCCTGTGATTTCCATTTTGGATTTCCCTGTGTGTGGCTGCTCATGGACCCTTTACTGGAAATGTTGGTGGCTTCTGCTGACTTAAAACTGAAAAGACAGTCGAACATGTTTTAAAGTCCTTTATCTCCAGTCACAATGAGTCTCCTTCCCTGGAACTTTCTTCCTGGACAACCCTCTCTGACTCCCTTCTCTTCACTATCTTTGTCTTCCTTATTTTTCATCAAGCATGTCTCTTTTTCTTATTCTGAGGTAGCAATAATGTCTTGACTTTCAGAAAGCAACATGTGACAGAATCAATTTATGGTCCAGAAAACTAATTCAAAAAGGAGAAGTTTTCAAGTGAAATGAAAAGATTTAATACAATCATAAAGTAATATGCTTTTAACAGCCTAACAAACAAACAAAAGAATCCCTTCTTGCATTTAAAATATTTAAAAATACTGCCAAAAGGCACTTCAGTGGTCTTCATATATTGTTCATATAAAAATTTTAGTCATAAACCCAGCATTATAAACAAGATGTGTTTCAACAGAGTGATAGTTCATTTTAATTGTTAGCATGTCTGAGAGTGGTGCATCAGGAATGGTTTGACTTTGGGATCAAATGATATGGGATTAGCTGGGTGACTCTGTACGTCGCAAAGAGTAGGGCAAGACCGAGGGACTAACAATTTCACTTTCACTATGAGCAGATTACTTAACTTCTTCAATATCCATTTGCAAAAATTAACACTGTCTTTGACTAGTTGTTGTAAAAATTAAAGGAGATAATTTTTCAAAGCTTCTAACAGGACCATCAGACGGAAGCTCAATAAAATTCTAGTTCCTTTCTTATCTTGACCTAGTTAAAAACTCCTCAACTCTCCCAACAGATACAAGATCACTCAGAGACTGTTTTGCAGTGATCCTTGCTCTGAGTCAGAGCCTCCTTCACGCTGCTTGTCAGTGAGAAACTAACTGCCTTACTGCATCATCAGTTACCTTAATGCAGTGGCTGTCAAATTCTAATGAGCACAAAATCACTGGGATACTTGTTTGATGTGAGAGCCAGGGATTTGCATTTTTAAAATAAGCATTCCACTGGCTTTTGCAACCATGAAGAAGGTCCTCCTACGATACTCTGAGAATTAGCGAAACACGGCTCAAAGTTTGTCAGTTCTGTGGACCCTACCCTACCTGTATTTGTTGAATAATCTCACCAAAAATTACCAGTCACCAAACAATTACTGAGCTCGATTTCAGTGACAGACTTCACAGTGATGATTAAGGTACCCGTCTGTTTATCTGCCTATCGATCTGTCTGTCTAGCAGTCAATCTATTTATCAAGTTGGTCAAAAAGTTTGGTTGTAAAATGTTACAGAAAAACCCAAACGAACTTTTTGGCGATCACAGTATCTATCTATCATGTATTTATCTATCATTTACATATGTATGCTGCTGCTGCTGCTGCTGCTGCTGCTAAGTCGCTTCAGTCGTGTCTGACTCTGTGCGACCCCATAGACAGTAGCCCACCAGGCTCCCTGTCCCTGAGGTTCTCCAGGCAAGAGTACTGGAGTGGGTTGCCATTTCCTTCTCCAAAGCATGAAAGTGAAAAGTGAAAGTGAAGTCGCTCAGTCGTGTCTGACTCTTTGCGACCCCGTGGACGGCAGCCTACCAGGCTCCTCTGTCTATGGCATTTTCCAGGCAAGAGTACTGGAGTGGGGTGCCATTGCCTTCTCCATTACATATGAATAGGGAGTATATATTATATAAAATTGACAAGTAAATGAGTGGAACTGATAAAATTTTATGAAATTGGGAAAAATTATTAATAGGTGTAGATGGTATAGCCAGTGAAGTTTTTAGAAGATGGAGATGGAACTAGTCATCAAAGATAAACAACAGTTGAAAAAAAGCATACACTTAAGTCTGTCAGCAAAATATTGATCTAGCAAAATCTGCTATCATGCACTTTGGCATATATTGATTCGATCCTGTACTCTTATATCCCAAGAAAATTTGAGAAATAATACAGATGCCTCTGGGAGAAGACACTGGTGTATTATAGGCAAAAAAAGATCCACAGAGTCTTTTCAAAGTCTGTGCTCTCCTCGAGAAAATAGATTTGTCCCCAAAGATCCTGATGGCTATGATTGTTCTTGGGTCACACTGACCTCACATGTCCTCTTCTGGAATCTAGAATTAATCCCTGGCAGGAGCCCAAACCAATTTGATTGTTGCCAGTGTTCCCTCAGTGGAGCACTATCCTGGAGAGATTAGATTCCTGGTATGGCCACGCATTCCAAAGCTCATACATTAATGTGGAGCTGAACGAAACCTGGAGGCTTCAGCACTTTGCCATGGTCCAGGAACTCCCTTATGCTGCCAGACCTAGAAACATTTATACTGAATTCCAGACATTTCCCAGTGCTACTGCAAAACAGCCATCATAGTGTTGGAAGGAAAGCTATGACAAACCTAGACAGTGTATTAAAAAGCAGAGACATCACTTTGTCAACAGAGATCCTTGCAGTCAAAGCTAAGGTTTTTCCAGCAGTCATGTATGGATTGGAGAGTTGGACTATAAAGAAGGCTGAGTGCTGAAGTATTGATGCTTTTGAATAGTGGTGCTGGAGAAGACTCTTCAGAGTCCCTTGGACAGCAAGGAGATCAAGCCAGTCAATCCTAAAGGAAATCAACCCTGAATATTCATTAGAAGAAAGAAAGAAAAGAAAGAAAGTGAAGTCGCTCAGTCGTGTCCGACTCTTTGCGACCCCATGGGCTGTAGCTCACCAGGCTTCTCCCTCCACAGGATTCTCCAAGCAAGAGTACTAGAGTGGGTTGCCATTTCCTTCTACAATTCATTAGAAAGACTGATTCTAAATCTGAAGCTCCAATACTTTGGCCACCTGATAAGAACAGCTGACTCACTGCAAAAGACCCTGATGCTAGGAAAAATTGAAGACAAAAGGAGAAAGGGTCAGTGGAGAATGAGACGGTTAGCATCACCGACTCAATAGACATGAATCTGAGCAAACTCCAAGAGATAGTGAAGGACAGGGGAGCCTGACTTGCTACAGTCCATGGGGTTACAAAGAGTCAGAGAGGACTCAGAGACTGAAAAAGAACAACATATGTACACAGCTGTTTCAGAATCTTCTTTAGAGCCCTTCCTTGAAACAATACTTTCAATTGCCTAGATAATAAACCCCCACCTCTCTAACACAGTATTTACTTCTCTTCCCTGCTGTTTCCTTTTTATCCCCATCTCTAGCTGTGTTTTACCCCAAAGGCTACATGTGAAACTTATGTTTCACCCATGAGGTTACCTTCACAGACTCTGTAGATATTCATAATTTACAAATTTGTTTAGAGTGTAAGCCTCCCAAGGCCAGGGATGGACATTTATTTTGCTCCATCCCCATCACCAAAGATAAGGCTTGACACCTAGTAAGCAGTATTCATTATATACTTACTGAAAGAGCAAAAGAATCTATCAAGGTTAGTTCAAATGTCTTCTCTTCTTTGACGCCATCCCCAGTCCCTTCAGTCAGAATACATACCTTTTTTCTCTTGGATTAAATAGTATTATATTTATATGCAATTTTAGCCTGTATTGCAACAGTCTTGTATTACAATTAGGTGTGTATATTTCCCTCCAGCTTATGACTTCCTTAGAGTCAGGGGCAGTGTTGTATTCATCATTAACTTTTACTGTTCACCTCACTTCTTGTACCTTGCTGTGCTGCACACATACTGTATCTATAGTATATACTTAGTACTGGGAAAGATTGAAGGCAGGAGGAGAAGGGGACGACAGGATGAGATGGTTGGATGGCATCACTGACTCAGTGGACATGAGTTTGAGCATGCTCTGGGAGATGGTGAAGGACAGGGAGGCCTGGCCTGCTGCATTCCATAGGGTCACAGTCTCAGACACCACTGAGTGACTAAACAACAGCAACTTATGAGTTAAATTGAATTTTGAGTAATATCTTCCATAAAAAGTTATCTCTATGGCTACAACACATGAAAAGATGCTCAACATCACTCATTATCAGAGAGATGCAAATCAAGACCACAATGAGGTACCATTTCACACCAGTCAGAATGGCTGCGTTCCAAAAGTCTACAAACAATAAGTGCTGGAGAGGATGTGGAGAAAAGGGAACCCTCTTACACTGCTGGTGGGAATGCAAACTAGTACAGCCACTATGGAGAACAGTGTGGAGATTCCTTAAAATACTGGAAATAGAACTGCCATATGAACCAGCAATCCCACTGCTGGGCATACACACCAAGGAAACTAGAATTGAAAGAGACACATGTACCCCAGTATTCATCGCAGCACTGTTTATAATAGCCAGGACATGGAAGCAACCTAGATGTCCATCAGCAGATGAATGGATAAGAAAGCTGTGGTACATATACACAATGGAGTATTACTCAGCCATCAAAAGGAATACATTTGAATCAGTTCTAATGAGGTAGATGAAACTGGAGCTGATTATACAGAGTGAAGTGAGCCAGAAAGAAAAACACCAATACAGTATACTGACATATATATATGGAATTTAGAAAGATGGTAATGATAATCCTGTATGTGAGACAGCAAAAGAGACACAGATGTACAGAACAGAAATTTTGACTCTGTGGGAGAGGGAGAGGGCGGGATGATTTGGGAGAATGGCATTGAAACATGTATAATATCATATAAGAAACAAATTGCCAGTCTAGGTTCGATGCAAGATACAGGATGCTTGGGGCTGGTGCACTGGAATAACCCAGAGGGATGATATGGGGAGGGAGGTGGCAGGGGGGTTCAGGAGTGGCAACTTATGTACACCCGTGGCAGATTCATGTTGATGTATGGCAAAACCAGTACAGTATTGTAAAGTAAAAAAAAAAATAAATAAAATAAAAAAATCAAAACAAAACAAATTTTCTCTAATACTACAACTCTGGAAGATGTAAAAATTACATACTTTAATTAGAAATTCTTTGGAACACCTTGAGCTCTTCTCTGTTGAATCTTCCAGTGTCAGAGACTTCTGTGGTTCTGGCGTGCATGTGTGCACTGTCCTGTCTGACTCTTTGCAACCCCATGGATTGTAGCCAGTCAGGCTCCTCTGCCCATGGGATTTCCCAGGCAAGAATACTGGGGTGGGTTGCCATTTCCTTCTCCAGGGGATCTTCCTGACCCAGAGATTGAACCCCCACCTCCTGCATTGCATTGGCAGGCTGATTCTTTTGCCATTGAGCCACGAGGGAGCCCTCGGTCATAATATGAAAGCCCTATTTTGTTCAAGTTCAGTGCCCTGTAGCTTTGGTTTCCTTGCACATAGCAGCATTTCTGTTCTCTAGGATAATCATTTCACCTCACAGGTCTTCTGTGTCTTATATAAATGAAGATATTGAATGGAATAATATCTGAGATCCAACCATTCTACTCTTTGCTCTGTCTGGTTTGGAAATTTGCCCCAATTCTCAGGCCATGCTTACTTACACAAGCCTGCGCGCAACAGTCTTAGGAATCCGTCCTGGACCTATTTGAAAGTGAACACTGCGCTTCTGAAAGTCAGAGCAGAAAGATGGCCAGTCTAAGAGGAATATCCAGGTCTCTAATGAATCAATTTGCTTAGACATCCTTTTAATATGGAACTAAGTCCCCTCTTTTGTCTCTCTACTCAACCTACTGCTTTCAGCTCCAGGAAACTTGCTGAATTTACTCTCTTCTTGACAAACATACCACTTTCTTACCCACTGAGCAAGTAAACATAGCTTTTTAAAAGATTATTTTTAATTTGAGCTCTAGGGTCTTTTTCTTATTCTTTGACAGGGTCTTATACTTTAAATCCCAAGTGCACATCTACCTACAACTTCTTAACCGTTTTGCAACTGTGCCCACTGGAGCACAAGAAGTAAATGGGATTTGCCTAAAGCAATATCATGATATTTTGGCAGAAGTGCTGAGTAAGTCCTTCAGTTTTGTTTTTCTAACATCACATTAAGCAATACTATTTCAACCCAAATGCTTTGCAGCATTTATTTCCTCAGGATGAGGATTCTGGGTTTTAGGTTCATTCAGCATCTCAAGAATTTCCAGTCAAGTGAAGAAATGAGTTAAATAAATCCCATGGCATTTCATGAAACTGCCTCAAAAAATACAAGAGACTTATTAGACTGTGGTTATTTGACTTAATGATGTTTTAAAACAATATTCACAAATTGTGAGTGAGAAAAAAAATTGCTTCATGCCATCCTTCAAAGCTGTCGTTCGCAGAACTGCTTTCAGCAGGAAGCAACACGCATTACTCTGCCTATTGCAGAATAATTAAGTTCAAATGGTAAAAAGTCAATTGTTTTGATACCATTACAGTTCAATTGAATCATGTTGATTAGAATAGGTTGGGCATGTTCTCATTTAGATCCCTCTCCCTCTTGGTCTGGAGCAAAATTTATTATCGGCCATCACCTAATAGAATCTTCTAAAAGAAGAAAAAACCAATTATGAAAGATGGGCATTTCAGATCTCTAATTAACCAACTACTTGGAAAGTATATTAGTGAAAGTACACCTGCAGTTTAATTTTTAATAATGTTATTACTGCCCCATTAAAAATACATAAAACACCTTTCAGGAAGGGGCACACAGGAACACAGGAGCAATGGAAGGGGTCCTTGCTGCTTCACACTGAGGACGCAGTGTGAACTTGGTTTTTTTCCATGTGAAGCCTCCTCTTCAATGATACAGTTGCCAAAAGTTAGTTTCTTTGTTTTGTCAGGAATTTGTGACATTGTTATTAGTCCCCTTAAAGCTTTTGACAGATTTATCCCCAGACAAGTTTGAGCAATTGATACTGAATTTGACTGATTCCAGAAGAGATGAGAAAAAAAATTACATGATCAAATAGTTTATAAAAAGATGCTCTTAAAAGATGTGCACCAGATACTGATGGTTTCATGTCTGCGTGGTTTCCACCAACCATCACCCAGGGTGCAGTTACCCTGGGGCAATGCCTGAGAAACCCTCCTGGACAGGCCTGTTGAGAAAAGCTGCTTGCAAAGAGGTCACACTCAATTACTAAGACAGGCTGCTAATTTCCATTTAATGTAAATTCGGTGAGCGTTGGGAATACACGATCAAGTCACATCTGCCATCCGTATTTTGCTTAGCATTAAAAAGAAAATGCATATTGGCAAAGACTTGAAGTGTAACATCAGATCCACATATCCACGGGGTTCTACATCTGCAGATTCAACCAACTGTGGATCAAATATATCAGGAAAAATTCCAAAAGTTCCAAAGAGCAAAACTTGAATTTGCTGCTTAATGACAACTTTTTACATAGCATCTATGTTGTATTTATGATAAATTACATAGTATTTACTTATTAGGTACTTTAAGTAACACAGAGATGATTTAAATTATACACAAGGATGTGCATAGGTTATATGCAAATGCTACACCATTCACTACACAGTGACAGACTTTATTTTCTTGGGCTCCAAAGTCACTGCAGATGGTGACTGCAGCCATGAAATTAAAAGACGTTTGTTCCTTGGAAGAAAAACTATGACAAACCTAGACAGCATATTAAAAACAGAGACATTGTTTTGCCAACAACAGTCTGTATAGTCAAAGCTATGCTTTTTCCAGTAGTCACATATGGATGTGAGAGTTGTACCCTAAAGAAGGCTGAGCACCAAAGGACTGATGCCTTTGAACTATGGGTTGGAGAAGATTCTTGAGAGTCCCTTGGAAAGCAAGGAGATCAAACCAGTCAATCCTAAGAGAAATTCAGGAAATCAGTCCTGAATATTCATTGGAAGGACTGATGCTAAAGCTGAAGCTCCAATACCTTGGCCACCTGATATGAGAGATGACTCATTGGAAAAGACCCTGATACAGGGAAAGATTGAGGGCAGGAGGAGAAGGGGACGACAGAGGATGAGATGGTTGGATGGCATCACCGTCTTAATGGACAGGAGTTTGAGCAAGCTCCAGGGGATGGTGAAGGACAGGGAAGCCTGGTAAGCTGCAGTCCATGGGGTTGCAAAGAGTGGGACATTACTGAGCAACTAAACAGCAACACCATTGAAAGGAGAGCAAACCTATCAATCCTAAAGGAAATCAACCCTGAATATTATTTGAAGAACTGATGCTGAAGTTGAAGCTCCAATACTTTGACCACCAGATGCAGAGAGCTGACTCACTGGAAAAGACCCTGATGCTGGGAAAGGTTGAAAGCAAAAAGGAGAAGGGGTCAGCAGAGGATGAGATGATTAGATCTCATTCTCTCAGAGATGATAGCATCACTGGCCCATTGGACATGCATTTTAGCAAGCTTCGGGAGGTAGTGGAGGACAGAAGAGTCTGGTATGCTGTAGTCCATGGGATAGCAACTCTTTGCTATCCCTGCTATCCCTAGGGACTAAACAACATCAACACGACACCATTTAATATAAAGGACTGGAGGATACACATATTTTGGTGTCCACGAAGGTCCTGGAATTCATGCCTCCTGGATACAGAAGATGACTGTATTTTTCCTATATCCTTGTAATTCAAGCCAACGTGCCTTTAAAAGACCCTTTGCATAGCCTAATATTTGAGAATTTACAGTGGCTTATTTGTTTTAGTATGTTTATTCAAAATCTGTTCCTTCTTTATTGTTTCATGATCATTTGCATTTTCATTCCTTTTCATTGTACTGTGACATCTGGCTTAATTCTGCCTATATTTATTAACCTCTCCATTTCAGTTGATTGTTTACCCTGTTTGGGATGCTTAGGGTAACCTAGTACCCCAGTGTCATCTTGATAATCTCTAATTGCCCTCCCCATTTGTTGTAGTCATTTTGTCATCAAGTCAGGTCCAACTCTTTATGATCCCATGGACTGTAACCCTCCAGGCTCCTCCATCCATGGGATTTCCCACGCAAGGATACTGGACTGGGTTGCCATTTCCTTCTCCAGGGGATCTTCCTGAGCAGGGATCAAATCTGCATCTCCTGCTTGGCAAGTGGATTCTTTACCACTGAGCCACCAGGAAGCCCCACAGTTTCCCTACAGTGCTTTGTGATTTTCACTCTGAAAGTGTGCATTGGATTGGGTTGATGGCTTACCTGTCTTCCTCTCTTTTACTATTGATTTGTTGAAGGCAGTTTATCAGTGCTCCGTAAGACTTATATGTTCTTATTGTTTGTAAGTCTGTCAGTTAAACATACTGAATGGAAATTTCTTTAATGGAGGCAGTTTTGATGTAAAACAAGCAGCCTAGATTTTGGCATCACAGAACCCCAGAGTCAACTCTTTCCTACATTTTGTCAGTTGATCAAGTGGAGAAGAAAATGGCAACCCACTCCAGTATCCTTGCCTGGCCATGGATGGATGAAGCTGGAGGGCTACAGTCCATGGGGTCACAAAGAGTCAGATATGACTGAGCAAGTAACACTTTCACTTTTCAAGTTGATCAAACCAACTGAATTTCACTTTCATCGTTTGTCAAAGGGAATACAAAAATCTGCCTTGCAGAAATGATGTCAGGAAAAGTATTTTCATATCTAAGCATCAAAGGGTGACCAGAGGTGATCTGACTCCTTTTATCCCTCAGAGATTTCCATTAAGTGCAGGGATTGAATTCAACCCTATCTCTAGAGATGCTATGCTGTCTGTAAAGTAAATCTTAGAAAGACCAAAGTTGAATTATGAATGAATTATGTAGAAAGCATGTATGTTATGAAGTTATTTGCCAGTTCATTTAGGATGTGGCCACCTGCAAACATGCTAGCTTGGATGTGGATAGGAGCCCCAGTAATACTGGGTAGTTCAGCAGGTAAAGCAAGCATCAGCTCTGTAGTTTTCAAGTGCTGGACGTTTGAAATGTAGCAGGTACTTCAGTTCTGAGTTGGAATTTCTCTTGTAGCAAATCATTAGGTGATCTCGTGCAAGGGTTACAGCACTTTTAATGGGACAAGGGCATTGAAGTAAAAGTGTTATAAGGGAAGAATAAAATTGGAATTGGAACCCAATCAAGCAGTTTGTTGAAAGAGATGACTTGCTTCTATCATGGCCCTTCTTTAAACTCCCTTGAAATAGAGGACACGCTCTAGCCTTTGAGGGCAAACACTTTATCAGACTTGGCTCCAGAGACAGCATCGCCTGTTTTCATTCTTTTGGGGATTGTCTAGCCTTTTCTGAACGTAAATCTTACTTTTGCTTTTACACTGAGGCCAGAAGGTTGCCAGTAGTTTTCCTTGGATCAGAAAATGCTGTAACACAAGAACCTTACAGCATGATCCAGGTCCTCGGCTGTGATCAGAAATGGGCAATGTTCTTGGGAAAGACACAGAAGTTAGGACAAAGCCAAGTGTTTACCTCCTTGTGTGACCACCTTCCCTCACTCCATTGCTGAGAAGGCGCTCTCAATAAACCGTACACATGTCCCCATCTTGGATTGTGCTTCTAGGGCAGCGAAACTTTCCTGTAACTTGTGTCAATCTGCAATTTGCTAACATTATATTTAAAATCGGAAAGATCACTGCCATTTAGTTGGCATTCATGTTAAAAATGATAGTATCTTCAAGATAATATGGAAACTTTCCATTAGGTCAGAGAGTGGGTAGGAGGGTTGGAATTAGCATAATAATTGCATATGAGTTTATATTATCTCCTTTAATCAAGTTTTATCTCCTTTGTTATCCACAGGAAACTGAGTCTCAGCTAGGTCAAGGTTAGCTGTTAGTGGGGAATCCAAGCTTAGCTCAAGTTGTCTCATTTCAAAGACTGTTCTTACCGGTTTTTTTTTTTTTTCTGTCTTCCTTTACTTCTCCTTCCTTTTTCTTCCTCAATTTATAAGGTCAGCTTAAAAATGATTAAGATACATTTATTTCACTGATAATCAGTATCTCACCAATAGTCAAAAGTCAAAATTGCTGGACTTGAGTTTTTCATAAGCTAGTTTAAAAATTAGTTTAAAACTTCATCTCAGAAATAGCAAAAATAGAATGAACAAAATAGTTGCATAAATTAGTTGGTAAGTTCGACCCTATGTAATCATCAACATATTATTCACAAAAGTCTGAGGTATGAATTGTAACAAGCTAGACATATGTGGCATAATTGTCTAATGCTCAAGTAACCTTTCACAGGGAGACTTTCATTTATTGTCTTTATTTTCAAAATGTTTTGTTGTCAAGTCTTACTGATAAAATGTGAGAGCTACAAAGGTAATTACAGTTCTTGGCTGGATGTGTGGCTTTGTGTAAAGACATTCTGTTTCCATTTCTAATAGTAGCAAGATGAAAAGAAAACGTGTAATTTTTCAACAGGCAAATTTCCTTGAAGTTCAAACTTAGGTCAACAATTTGCCACATTTACAAATCTTGTTATTTCTTTAAAAGTAATACCTTGCAATTGTTGGAATTGTCTTTTAAAATATTTGACAGTGACCACATTCATCACATATATTAATTCAGGAAAAAAAATGTTTATTTTTCAGTTCCTTGCCCCAGAATTTTAATCACAAATACTATCACTCTATGAGTAGATTATTTTATTTTTGGTCATAAATCATGACTAGCTTGTTTGAGTAAGTCTAGATTCTTTGGGTAATTAGATGATGTGCTACCAGCCTGTCAGACTTTGGTTGAGAATATTTACTTTAAAAGGGTATAGGATATTTAGAGTTAATATTTTTTTAAGCGTTTCTCTGAAAAGACATTGCCTTCACTGTTATTTATCATGCTGCATAAACTTGAAAGCTGTATTTGCCATGGAATCAGTGAAAGGAAGGGATGAGTTAAAAACAAAAACAAAGAAACCCTCTAACATTTACACCCAAAGGCCAGCTTCAGTTATTAGTGTCAAAACCCGACTTTCCAAGGCAACCTTAGGCTCATCAATTTACATAAAAGCCAACAATGAACACTGGCATCCTTTTGTCCGAGTGTCCTAGGCTGCACACCAAGGGAGTCAGTATTCACATGTTATTTTCCAGTGATAGTTAGCTTGACATTGAAATCACTGGTTTGTAATTTCAATAATGCTGACAACTAAAGCCTGGTCGTGGGCTGAACTTGCTGTTTGGCCCAGATGGGCCCCGGAAGGAAAGGTGAAAAGATGTTGAACGGGACTTGCCCTCCTCCTCTGCAGCACCCACGGCTTTGCTTTCCTCATATCCCCATCTCTCCTGCTGTTCCGAAAATTAGGGGAAAGGAAAGGTTGGATCCAGGCCTTGCGTCTTTCCTTTCTCCTACTTCCTCTTCCTCCGCAGGAGTTCATGGCTGTTTCGTGTTGCTTTGTTAGATCCTCACTTAGATCTGACAACTGGAGGGCAAGAGGCCACGCTTATTTTGGCTTTGGTCTACTAGTGTGTCTTTTAGTCTCTTCCCTACTGTGAACATTGATGAAAATTTACTTCTGAATAATGGTCCCATATGAAAAGCGTGAATGCACCTCGTGTCATTGGTTAGGGGTGACTTATGTAAGATCCGAGGGACAGAGGAAGGGCCGTGCAGTTCAATGCCATCTTAACAGCTCAAATGGCATCTTTCTCAAGCTGGCATAAGGATTCCCCGTCTCTGGAGGCTGCACGTGGGAAGTAATTCTGCTTCTGGCGACTCCCCAGGTGATTTTGGTGCGTACTCTGAGTGCTGTGCGTGCGAAGCGGCTTAAGTTGTGTCCGACTCTTTGGGACCCCATGGACTGTAGTCTGCCAGCTCCTCAGTCCATGGGATTCTCCAGGCAAGAGTACTGGAGTGGGTTGCCATGCCCTCCTCCAGGGAATCTTCCCAACCCAGGGATCAAACCCGTGTCTCTTGTGTCTTCTGCACTGCAGGCCGATTCTTACTCAGTGAGCCACCTGGGAAGCTAGGGAACCTCTAGTTTACAGCATTGCTCAGAATCATTAGCGCAGCATAGAAGGTACTTTCATGAACTGGCCTCTGCTCATCATTTATTATTCGACCTCCTAGCATAATTCACTCTCAGCCACCAGCAAATCTACAATTATACGGAATCAAAGTGCCCCTCCCCACCATGCCGACTGCCACAGTCCACCTTATTCTCTAAATCTGGGGCCAACATTCATTTTCTCTGAGAAAGCTTTTAAGGCAACTCACAGTGCTACCCTGTGACCCTCTCTGTACACTGAAGACGCCTTCAACCTATAACTCAGCCCAGACTAAGGCAGGTCTTTGCTTTCATGTCTATAATTATATTGGAATCTGCTTTTCTGCTTTTATTAAAGTCAGGGACCAGCTCTCGCTTGTTTATGGAGACAGTTCTGGTCAGAGCTCCTAGCCCTTAGCATGTCTTTCTCAATACTGATTATAAAGTAAATGTTTCAGAGCAATCTTTTTTTTTTTTCAGAGCAATCTTGACAAATGGTACCTATTAGTATTTAGTCTTTTATTAAATGGCTCTACTCTGGAAGAATTTTCAAACACAGGTGATGAGGCGGACATCCACTTCTTTCATTGTTGTAAAGAAGTCTAACTGTTCAGCTTAACTCTGAGCTGATGGTCTTGCTTTTTTTCTATGCATAACAAGCGGAAGTGCTACATTACCGCCACCAGGTTCCCTGACCTGTCTGTGAGCATCTACGCCTGTGCTCTCTGCTCTCCCTCCTGCAGCTACAAAATACGCACATGTGCACCAGACTTTCTCACCTCTCACTCACACAATGAAATTGTTCCAGCAGTCTCTCTCTCTCTCTCTTCCATTATCAGCTTGTTCCTGTCTGACTAGGTCATTCCAATCAGCATATAGACATTGCTAGAAAATATCTCATCTTTGGGAAATACTCTCTCCATCTCATGTCACATACAGGAGACATTTTTACAATTGCTATTTCCTTTCATTCTTGCAACTGTATGAAGTAAAAATCATTAGCCTTGCCTTATGAGATGAGGGTGTGAGGTTCACAGAGCTACTAAGGATTCAGACCCTCAACTTCTGACTCCAATACAGAACTTGGCTGAGAAGATGACCCAGTGTATTAGCATGGTATCCAAAGAACAATATAGAGCCAGTGCATGAGCATTCAAAAGAGCCTGCTGTGCCTACTCCTGTATCTCAGTTTCCCCAACTGCAGTATGAGGGAATTGCCACATTTCCATTAACCTTGAACATCCTACCGTTCAATGATGCCATTTAGGAAGTATCATATAAAATAATTCTGCCAGAGGGGTTAAGTTGCGGCATCACTGAACTTTCAGAGAAATTATGAGTTACTGTGTTTTCAGTCTAAAGCCCCCCCTTTTTTTTTAAACTATTCTTTAAATGCAAACGAGAGTAATAAGAACCATAGTGGACACAGTCTTATTTTGCATCAAAGAATTCTGAATCATCACTGGTCAAAGGAGCCAGATGCAGTAAAAATGCCGATCATACTCTTCAGGGCAGAGCGATACTCTTGGCCATCGGCATCAGCGCCTTCTCAGGCTCTCTTGGGGCAGGAGCACACCTACACCGCAGAGGATTCTGAAGAGCTTTGCTGATGCTTTGAGTTCCACAGGATTATTTGAGATATTTCAAAAGTAAATAAAAGCATAAACATGAATAAATTGTAGTCACGTGTTTGGGGGAGGGTATGCTAGTTGGATACCACGAGGTAGAGACTAAGGCTCTATCTAAGGATCTTCAAATTCTGAAATCTTAGAGAGGCAGTGCGTATAGAGGCCGAGACCATTGACTTGATATTGTTCTAGCTGGATGGATGAAGTTCCATCTAGTAGGCTTCCTGGTGGCTCAGAGATAAAGAATCTGCCTGCAGTGTAGGAGACACAGGTTCGATCTCTGGGTTGGGAAGATTGCCCTGGAGGGAGGAAATGTCAACCCACTCCAGCATTCTTGCCTGGAAAATCCCATGGACTTAGGAGTCTGCGGGCTGCAGTCCATAGGGTCGCAAAGAACTGGGCACAACTGAGCATAGAATATCCACCTTGTAAACTCTGGACAATTATTCAACCTTGCTAAGTTTCCGTTTCTTCATGTAAAATGAAAATAACATTCATTGGGCTGTTGTGAGGATCAAGGAAGCAAATAGATATAAAACTCTTAAAGTGTTCATTTCCTAATCATTCTTGTCCAAGAGTTACTATTTCCCTGTGAGGCCTCTGAACACTGTCTAACGCTTTAAGGTAACTGAGAAAGATCTGCACCTTAAACCAACACTAAGCTTTGACATTAGCTCCTTTTTCTGATCAGTATGAACTCTCTGAGGACAGTCAGCCTTTGGCACCTGGAAGGATGAACCCTACATCCCTACTGCCCTTTAGGTAGGCAGTTAAATGAGAGGATTCTCTACCATTGAGCACTAAACAGACGCCTGGCTCATCAGAATCCATTTATCAGTCACCAATTGCATGTCTTTTTTTTGCTTCTGATAACTTCAATTTAATACAATCCAAGTGGACAAAGAGCTCCCAATGTTACTGACATTCAAGTCTAAAAGATATCATCACTTGCCTTTGTCCACTTGTAAAATATTTAAGGCTGTCCTCCTCTTCTTTGATGGTCAAGACCACAGTTATCTCTGTATTCCCCACAAGAAAAGTACATCAAACTATTCAGTTGATAGCTCAGTTGGTAAAGAATCTGCCTGCAATTCAGGAGACCTCCGTTCGATTCCTGGGTCGGGAAGATCCATTGGAGAAGGGATAGGTGACCCACTTCAGTATTCTTGGGCTTCCCTTGTGGCTCAGCTGGTAAAGAATCTGCCTGCAATGCAGGAGACCTCAGTTTGATCTCTGGGTTGGGAAGATCCCCTGGAGAAGGGAAAGGCTACCCACTCCAGTATTCTGGCCTGGAGAATTCCGTGGACTGTATAGTCCATGGGGTCTTAAGGAGTCGGACACTGCTGAGCGACTTTCACTTTCACTTTCACCAGAAAAGAAAAACTTTATATCCTAGCACTCCAAACTGTAAGCTGAGCTAATAGCTCTTGTAACTGGGTGGGTAACGGGGTAAATCTGACCACCAGGTTTATGTAGACTTCACTTCAGTGGGCTGTCATTCAGTTGTGAGTCTATCACTGTACGGTGTTCCTAGGTTGTCTGACATCAGGCAAAGAAGAAGAGACTTTGGGAGTTGATGAGACTGTTAGGGTCAAGAAGTGATTGATCAACCTCCCTTCTATCTTTAGGACACTTTAAAGAAATAGAATTTTGAACTCACAGAGAAAAAATGTTGGTGTAATTTGCTCAAAAGTCACATAGCTCATCATAGGACTAAGTTGACACTGAACAGTTTCTTGATTTTTAAGACTCAAGTGTACTGTTGTGTGTGAATACATACATGTGTTACAAACACATCACCTTAACACATTATGACAGTCAATGGAGAGTTGATACACATATAAAACAATGAACATTATTAAGCTTCCTTTTTAAAAATGAGTCATTCTGCTCCAAAGTTATGAAAAGCAATTGACTTGCTAAGTCAAACACACAAATCTAACAAAGGAAAATAGTGCTCCTGACTTCTGGTTATCTGCATTTAAAAAAAATCTGAATTTAAATATTGTAGTCAGAAACTTTGTTTTAAACTACGGCTGCTATAGACTGATGAGCTGTAGGTGTCAGTATTCAACAGACCTGAACACAACTGGAAAACATCACCTCTCTTTTTATTTGTAACTCCAATAGGGTTTTTATTAGTGGGATAGAGTTTGACAATTCTCTCTCTAGGTTTTGTTAATTGATTCATATACCTTGTTCCATAACTTTATTGATTAATATCAATGTTTCGCACTGTCAATTTTTATGCATTGTTGAGCACATGATTTCTAGTCTGGGATTTCTGAAAAAAACAATCAATCAATTATACTAAATGAATCACCCAGCACATTTTCAATATTAACCTTTGGCAAGGAGTCTCCCTTTTTGCCTTGAGTGCCTGAATAATGGGTTCCATTAGCAATGCAGTATTTGAAAACAAACGCTGCATATTGAAATGGCTGCCTGGTCACATTTCAGAAGTGTTGCAGTCATTAGGGGATTTATTCTCAAATGCTGTTCACATCGAAAGGGTGAAAACCTTTGAGTTAGGAGATGTGAGTCTTAAAAAATATATATGGTTACGGTCTGTGCTACCTTTCTGGTATACATTATTAGGTCTTGTGTTATGTTAACTATTATCTTAGCTATTGTATATTGTCAACTATTTATTTATTATGCCTTGAAACATCACAAATGTATACTATGCTGATTGTGTCCACCATCTTTTCTCCAATTAATTGTCAATTCCTTGATGGCAAGAAGTGGTTTACTCATCTTTGAGGTCCAATGCCTGCATTGGATAGGTAGGAAGCATAGTTAGATAAAGTAGAACTTTCAAAGGTTACACACTTTTAAGTAGGAGAAAGGCAGAGGGAAGGTAGCAGGACCTGGCTGTGAGGCCAGGTCCACGATATAGAATGCGGTGCAGAGGAGAAGCATATCTTTGTGCTCCACTCCATCCTCCAATTCCCTTTCTTCTCATCCTAGAAAGAGCTGGGCAAGGAGACTGTCCAGCCTGCAGGTCAAAGAGTAAAATCCTGTGATCTACTCAAGGTCATGATGCCCTGGGTTGGGGGATTGGAGGCGCAGTCAGATTTAGTTTATATGTGCTCCCCCAAATCAACTCTTATATAGCAGTTCAACTCTAAGGAGATGTTTCTTTGAATTTTGAGGGCTTACCTAGTTTAGAAATTGGCCTGTGAAGAGAAATGACCCTTTTAAGCATTTACTGACTCCTTAATTAACACATTCATTCATTTATTTAGAGAACCTTCATTTTGCTAACACTTTATCATGAAATGCTAAGAGTAAGATCAAGAAATAAAGATACCTTGGGGGAGATGGTGCAGAGAAAAGAGAACAGAAAAAGAATTTTATGTATTTCAAAAACTTGTCTGCACCTGATTCTGTCTCCTGAATTTAAGAATTAACAAACGCTATTCGTTGTGGTGTTATTTCATTTGTTTTTAATTAAAGGAGGCCCACTCTATATCCATTGTACAAATACAGCCTTGATGGACTAACTGTACACTTACTGTCTTACGCAGGTCCCTGGAGTATGATACAAAGACAATATCTGAAATTCACCCTTCATTTAAGCAATGTGATCTCTGTCCAGTCATGCACAATTTTAAGCCAGTTCTCAGAAAAGCTATTTAAAACAAAATCTGAAGTATACATAATAATGATGAGGAAAATAAATATTAAGCAAGGAAGAAGTGATAAACATAACCTTTAGACCACATAACTTCTTTGTATGTCAGCTATTTCAGGAACTGAAGTGATGCATTTATCATATTCTCATCTGTCCAATATATAATTATTTTAACTATTATCTGTGTTGTTTATAACCCATTATCTTGCAATAACAGCTTGCATGGATCACTGCATGATTTAAAAATATAATGGCTTTCCTTGCCAATATTTGATTTCCAACTTTAAATCTGTTGACTTTAACTATATCTTTGCCATGAACTCTAGGTAAACTGTTTCTTATTTCCTAAGACTTCATCTTAGAATACGCACCTAGCTGTTCTTTACTCATAAACTAATTTCCTTTGGCACTGGTTTGTGTGATGGCATGTTTTCCAAAATGGGGTGAATTGGCTTCTGTGCTTGCAAATCAACTAAATGGCAGAAATACAAACCTGAGACTCAGTGGGTGGGAAGTGGGTGGGAATAAGGTGCTTGTCTAATTATCTAGATAATGTGATCAATTAAATCTGGAAATCAAATCAGTCTGTCTTAAATTATTTTGGTCATATTAATCAAATTTTGTCTGTATTGGGTGTATACTTATTGTAGTTAATCAACATGCTCTTTGTCAATGAAGATGAAAATTCGGTTTCCACATGGGTTAGAGTCATACCTTTCCCCAGTTAGCCTGATGGGGCAGGATATTGTTTTAAGAAAACATATTTATTTGGTTACCAAGCTTATTGAGAACTTGAAATGTGGCTGGTAAAAACTGAGGACTATAAACTTAAAATTCAAATTGAATTTAAAAGACTTATTATGAAAACAGTCAATTTATTACATGTTGAAGTAATAATATTGTGGATATATTGAGTTAAGTAAAATGCATTATTAAAACTAACTGCATCTGTTTGGTTTTGGTTTTTAATGTGACTACTAGAAAATCTGTGTGATTCTCATTGTATTTCTACTGAACAGTGCTGTTCTAGAACAAATCTTACATTTGTGCATAAGATTCCTTAGGATCCTTAATAGCTCAGTCATAAAGAATCCACTTGCCAATGTAGGAGATACGGGTTTGATTCCTGGCCCAGGAAGATCCCCTGGAGAAGGAAATGGCAACACACTCCAATAATTCAATGCTTGAAAAACCTCATGGACAGAGGAGCCTGGTGGGCTACGGTCGATGGAAATCACATAAGAGCCAGACACGACTGAGTGACTGAACAACAATGGCATATTACTTGGATGTTCATCACAGCATTTTTGACTGTGTAAAAGAAAAGTAAGCAGCCAAAATATCCATTCATGGGGAAACGGAGAAATACTCGGAAGTATATTTGCTTGCTTAGTCGTGTCTGACTCTTTGCAACCCTTTGGACTGCAGCCCACCAGATTCCTCTGTCCATGGGATTCTTGAGGCAAGAATACTGGAGAGGGTTGTCATTTCCTCCTCCAGGGGATCTTCTTGATCAGTACTTTTTTTTCTTAATGCATGAGTTGTTCCTCAGCTTGGATTCTTTGCTCTCTTAATATTTACATGTCCCGCTTCCTCTTTTCTTTCAGGACTTTGAAAGAAACTCAGAAACTTTCAGAAACTCAGGTTTCTCATTATCTGTGAAGTGTTTTCTAACTACTCCATGTAACAAACCAATGCCCATTTCTCTATTTGAGGACCTCAGGACACCCTATCCTCTTCAGAACTTTGTTTCTCTGATAGTCCTCACCATCATCTGAAGTAAAAATTCTCTTTTAGGTATGCCTCATTCCCCCACTAGAGCTTGAAGGCAAGGGATCTGTTTTGCTTACTATGGCAATTATGGTGTCTAAGTGGCTGCCACATACTTAGTATTTAGTAGATATTAGTTGAATAAATGCTGCTGCTGCTGCTGCTAAGTCACTTCAGTCGTGTCCAACTCTGTGCGACCCCATAGACCCCATAGGGAGCCCACCAGGCTCCCCCGTCCCTGGGATTCTCCAGGCAAGAACACTGGAGTAAGCTGCCATTTCCTTCTCTGATGCATGAAAGTGAAAAGTGAATGTGAAGTCACGCAATCCTGTCCGACTCTCAGCGACCCCGTGGACTGCAGCCCACCAGGCTCCTCCATCCATGGGATTTTCCAAGCAAGAGTGCTGGAGTGGGGTGCCATTGCCTTCTCAGGTTGAATGAATGAATGACGGAATATAAGATTTTAATGAAAGTGAATGAACTGGATAAATAATGAATATGCATAACTTAGATATATTCCAAAACTTAAATTAGTTTGATGGTAAAGCAAATCCCTAAATGAAACCTATATGTGCACGAATATATGTAGGCATATCCACAAAATATTCACACACACTATATATATATATATATATGTATGTATGTATATAGGGCTTCCCTCATAGCTCAATTGGTAAATCATCTGCCTGCAAGGCAAGAGACCCAGGTTTGATTCTTGGGTCAGGAAGATCCCCTGGAGAAGGAAATGGAAACCCACTCCAGTATTCTTGCCTGGAGAATCCCATGGACAGAGGAGCCTGACAGGTTACAGTCCATGGGATCTCAAGAGTGGGACACGACTTAGTGACTAAACCACCACCACCACTATATATGTATATACATACATATGCTCACATAATAGACATATATGTATACATATGTGCACATATATCTCTATAAAATGACATTTATTTAAATAAATTAAACAGACATGTGCTTGTACACATATACACATGTATACACATACATTATAGACTGAGGTATAGAAAGCAAATTCTTCAATCAACATTGCAGGACCAGGACATTAGTAGCTGAATGGAAGGAAAGCGATAATTGACATGAGTCTTTGAATGTTATTTCATAAATAAAAATGTTATTTAGAATCACATAAACTAAGGATAGCTTGGCAGAACCTCCCATTTTATGCTGCGATCCCCTTTCAGCATTTCTGGCAGGTGCTGGTTCACCTAGTTACTGACTGAATGTTTCAGGAGCAGGTCTCTCAGCACCTTAATGATAAATGAGATAATGCATGTAATTGGTTAAAATTGTAAACATTGAACATTTAGGAACTGATGTAATTTTTCTGTCCATTTGTACAGAAAACTGAAGCAGGGACCTGAAGACTTCAGTCTTTCTTTAGGTTCAAATGTCCTAAATGTGAAAGGATGCTGGAATAAATGGTTTCCGTGTATACAGTGCAAGCTAAGAGTCAGAATGTAGGTAATTTTCAGTAGGTGCAGAATGGAAAATACAAATGGGTATTTGTCTGAAAAGTATTTAGAAATTTGACTGAGTTGGCTGCCAGGTCCAATGTCATCTAGTTAATCCAAGGGACAGCTTGTCCTGGCAATCAAACTCAAATGGCATGCAGTAATGGGAAGCGTTACTCATTGGAACCACAGTAGGAGAAAATCATGTCAGAGCTTATGTTTCTCTAGGGACTTCTTTTCCAACTCTGTAATTTTTCATCAGGATCCCATAAAAAACAACAACAACAACAACAACCACTCCAATACCGACACTTTAAGTAAAAGTCCAAATAAATATAAAAGCAAATATAGGTGCCTCAGTGGAGAATTTTATCTTTTACTCTTTGATTTTTAACAGCTTATCTTGAATATCTTATTTATCTTGAATATCTTGTTTATGTATTCAAATTTGTAATCTTCATTCCTTCAAAATAAATCAATAAACCGTATTTTCATAGCAAAACAGTGGCAGAAAGCAGCCCTTATTTTATTTTTATAAACAGCCCTTATTTTAGTGCTCAGTGATATCCCATATACTTTGGCACATGAAATAGTGTTTCACTCTTATGTAGGAAATTTATTTTGGACTAGATCAATTAGGAACTATTTATATAGTTTAAAATTAAGTATCAACCCAGCAAAATTTAATAAAAGTTTGCTAGATTTTAACTTCCTGGGTTCAGTTCAACAAGCATCTTTTCAATGCCTGTCACATACTACACAGCCATGTGAGGATACAAAGATAAATTGACTTTCTCCTTGTCCAGAGGGAAGATCTCAGTGTCTGAATGAAGCATGTGAAGTGCTAACATAGAGACATACATGAGCTATGAAGTCCATTGGAGGATCCGTCCCCAAATAAAGGTTCAGGAGAGGCTTGTTGGACTAGGAAGATTAACTCTGAGAGAGTGTTAGCCCATGTGAAGAATGGAAGGCAGCGCCTTTCAGACTGAAAGGAGGATGTCAAAAGACTGGTTTGTAAGATTGGTTTTATCAAGAGAAGAGAAACTCATTTGTTTTCACTGTATGAGAAAAGCATGGCAGACACAGGAAACTGTAAGCAAGTTGTTGTTTCTAGAGGTTAGAACACCTACTATGCATACGTGTACATCACTTCGCTTCTACAGGGAAAACAGCTGTAAAAGGGCTGGCAGTCAAGATATGGGACCCAGTTAGAGGCTCTTTTCAGCTTCCCTGGTGGCTCACATGGTAAAGAAGCTGCCTGCAATGCAGGAGACCCAGGTTCGATCCCTGGGTCAGAAAGATCCCTTGCAGAAGGGAATGGAAAATTCCTGGTGGGCTATAGTCTGTGGGATCACAAAGCGTTGGACATCTCTGAGCATGCACACAATGTGGCACACACAAGGAGGTCCAGCAGCTAAGAGTGTGGTGAGGAAGTCATCATGGGAAGGAGAAGAAAGAGCCAACCATCCCTCCATTTCCCCAGAGTCTTCCAGCAGAGCTCAGGGAGAGGAGAAATTTGATGGAAAATCAAGTTGTGCATTTGCTTAATGTTTTAAACTAGATATTCTAATTACTATGTTGAAATTAAACTTAAACTCTAGGACTTGCGTTATCTTCAGTTCAGTTCAGTTCAGTTGCTCAGTCGTGTCCGACTCTTTGCGACCCCATGAACTGCAGCACGCCAGGTCTCCCTGTCCATCACCAACTTCCGGAGTTCACTCAAACCCATGTCCATCGAGTCCGTGATGGCATCCAGCCATCTCATCCTCTGTCGTTCCCTTCTCCTCCTGCCCCCAATCCCTCCCAGCATCAGAGTCTTTTCCAATGAGTCAATTCTTCACATGAGGTGGCCAAAGTACTGGAGTTTCAGCTTTTAGCATTAGTCCTTCCAAAGAACACCCAGGGCTGATCTCCTTCAGAATGGACTGGTTGGATCTCCTTGCAGTCCAAGGGACTCTCAAGAGTCTTCTCCAACACCACAGTTCAAAAGCATCAATTCTTTGGCGCTCAGCTTTCTTCACAGTCCAACTCTCACATCCATACATGACCACAGGAAAAACCATAGCCTTGACTAGATGGACCTTTGTTGGCAAAGTAATGTCTCTGCTTTTGAATATGCTATCTAGGTTGGTCATAACTTTCCTTTCAAGGAGTAAGCATCTTTTAATTTCATGGCTGTAAGCACCATCTGCAGTATTTTAGTAAACAAACACACACACAAAAACCATAGTCTCTGTCCAGTTTTCACTAAACAATTTTAAATGAGCAGTAGGAGCAAAATACATTGATTTTGTTGTCCGGCTGGTTGTGTTTGTTTAGTACACTGGTTATATCATAATTCACCAACATTGGACCTATTATAGCAATAATAAATTTAATAGATAAAATGATGGATTCTATTTGGGAGTTTGTTGATATGTGGGTGGAAGCAGAACATCCAAGTGGATTCAGTGAAGCAACTGAATGAATTTATACCTAAATTCATTTTGGTCTAAATTCTGGAGAGAAATTAAGGCTATACTCAAGAAACATTTGTTTCTCTTGGACAATTTTTTTCCCCGTTTAGCTCTTTATGAGTGATGATTATTTCCAAACCAAGATATCTTTATAAACCCACAATTACCGTGGGTTTATCTGTTTCTATGAAAGCTATAGTGAATAGATAGTGAAGTCACTCAGTCGTGTCTGACTCTTTGCGACCCCATGGACAGTAGCCAACCAGGCTCCTCCATCCATGGGATTTTCCAAGCAAGAATACTGGAGTGGATTGCCATTTCCTTCTCCAGGGGATCTTCCCAACCCAGGGATTGAACCCGGGTCTCCCGCATTGGAGGCTTTACCATCTGAGTCACCAGGGAATAGGTGGCTACAAATAAAAACTATCTAAAATACTATTTTATCTCAAGAACAGTAACTTCTTATCAATGCTTGTTCAATTTTTGAATTTCTCAGCAGGCAATTTCCACCAGTTCTCTCTCTATATTTATCTAAACTCATATTTCACCATTTCTACATGGGATCACTCCATCTGAGCCTAACAGAACTCATGTTTCATTTATATTTTTGCTGTTCAACATGTTGAAACATCCTTTCAACCAAATCCTACCTTAAATATCCAGTTAAGACACTCTTGTTTTCTTTTTGCTGAAGTATAGTTGACTTAGAATGTGGTGTTCATTTCTGCTGTACAGCAAAGTGACTCAGTTACACATATACACTCCTTTTCCTATTTGTTTCTCTCACGGTTTACCGTAGGATACTGAACATAGTTCCCTGTGCTATAAAGTAGGACTTTGCTGCTTATCCACCTCATATATAATAATTTTCATCTGCTAATCCCAACCTCCCTATCCTTCCCTCCTCCCCTTGATAACCACAACTCTGTTCTCTATAACTGTCAGTCTGTTTCACAGATATATTTATTTGTATCTTATTTTAGATTTTACATATAAGTGCTATCATACGGTGTTTGTCTTTCCCTTTCTGACTTCACTTAGAATGATAATCTCTAGATCCAACCAAGTTGCAAATGGCATTATTTCATTTCTCGTGGTTTAATAATATTTCACTGATGTGCTTCTCGGTTGGCTCGGTGGTAAAAGACCTGTCTGCCAAGCAGGAGATGCGGGTTTGATCCCTGTGTTAGGAAGAGCCCCTGGAGAAGGAAATGGCATCCTGTTCCAGTCTTCTTGTCTGGGAAATCCCACGGACTATAGCACACCAGGCTCCTCTAACAAGTCAGACACAAAAGAGTGTCATAAAAGAGTCAGACACAACCTAGTGACTAAACAGCAACAACAATATTCCACAGGGTTTCTCAGCTGGTGTTAATGGTAAAGAACCCACCTGATAATGCAGGAGACCTAAGAAACGTTTGATCCCTGGGTTGGGAAGATTCCCTGAAGCAAGGCATGGCAACCCACTCTTGTCTAGGGAATTCCATGGACATAGGTGCCTGAAAGGGCTATTGTCCATAGGGTCACAAAGTGTCAGCCACTACTGAAACAACTTGGCACACACGCACACACACACACACACACACACATATGTATGTATATATATGCCACATTTTCTTTATCCATTCAGCTGTTGATGGACAAACAGGTTGTTCTCAAGCCTCAGTTCAGTTCAGTTCAGTTCAGTCCTGTCCAGCTCTTTGCAACCCCATGAGTCGCAGCACGCCAGGCCTCCCTGTCGATCACCAACTCCCAGAGTTCACTCAGATACACATCCATCAAGTCAGTGATGCCATCCAGCCATATCATCCTCGGTTGTCCCCTTCTCTTCCTGCCCCCAAGCCCTCCCAGCATCAGAGTCTTTTCCAATGAGTCAACTCTTCGCATGAGGTGGCCAAAGTACTGGAGTTTCAGCTTTAGCATCAGTCCTTCCAATGAAATCCCAGGCTGATCTCCTTCAGAATGGACTGGTTGGATCTCCTTGCAGTCCAAGGGACTCTCAAGAGTCTTCTCCAACACCACAGTTCAAAAGCATCAATTCTTTGGAGCTCACCTTTCTTCACAGTCCAACTCTCACATCCATACATGACCACAGGAAAAACCATAGCCTTAACTACACAGACCTTAGTTGTCAAAGTAATGTCTCTGCTTTTCAACATGCTATCTAGTTTGGTCATAATTTTCCTTCCAAGGAGTAAGTATCTTTTAATTTCATGGCTGCAGTCACCATCTGCAGTGATTTTGGAGCCCTCAAAGATAAAGTCTGACACTGTTTCCACTGTTTCCCCATCTATTTCCCATGATGATGGGACCAGATGCCATGATCTTAGTTTTCTGAATGTTGAGCTTTAAGCCAACTTTTTCACTCTCCACCTTCACTTTCATCAAGAGGCTTTTTAGCTTCTCTTCACTTTCTGCCATAAGGGTGGTGTTATCTGCATATCTGAGGTTATTGACATTTCTCCCAGCAATCTTGATTCCACTTTGTGCTTCTTCTAGCCCTGTGTTTCTCATGATGCACTCTGCATAGATGTTAAATAAGCAGGGTGACAATATACAGCCTTGACGTACTCCTTTTCCTATTTGGAACCAGTCTGTTGTTCCATGTCCAGTTCTAACTGTTGCTTCCTGACCTGCATATAGGTCTAGAGTATCATAAACAATGCTGCTATGAACATAAAGGTCCATCTATCAAAGATTTGGTTTTTCCAGTAGTCATGTATGGATGTGAGAATTGGACTATAAAGAAAGCTGACTGCTGAAGAATTGATGCTTTTGAACTGTGGTGTTGGAGAAGACTCTTGAGAGTCCCTTGGACTGTAAGGAGATCCAACCAGTCCATCCTAAAGGAAATCATCCTGAATATTCATAGGAAAGACTGATGCTAAAGATGAAACCCCAGTCCTTTGGCCACCTGATGGGAAGAACTGATTCATATGAAAAGACCCTGATGCTGGGAAAGATTGAAGGCAGGAGAAGGGAATGACAGAGGATGAGATGGTTGGAAGGCATCACCAACTCAACAGATGTGAGTTTGAGTAAACTCTGGGAGTTGATGATTGACAGGGAGGCCTGGTGTGCTGCAGTCCTTGGGTCACAAAGAGTCGGACATGACAGAGCCACTGAACTGAACTAAACTGAAGCGCACCAATTTACATTTGTACCAATAGTGTAGGAGGTTTCTTTTTCTCCACACCCCCTCCAGCATTTGTTATTTGTAGACCTTTTAATAATGGCCATTCTGATTGGTGTGAGATGGTAATTCATTGTATAACATGAATTTCAAAGAGCCCAGCATGCATATAAGGTCCTTGAGATTGGAAGCATATTTGTATATCTTCTGTAGGAATAATGATCTGTGATTTAAATCAGTTTTGATATAGAGTCCATAACACATAAAATAGCTAAGAACCACAGATTTCACCTGATTCACTTTGCTCTGTGCAGAGTTTATTGCCCTTTCCAGCACCTGTGATTACAGACTCTCATCTTCCAGATGTTTTGACATGGTTCCACCTCTGCAGCTGTTCCCACTGATTCCCCCATGGCCAGCTAGCACTTATGCTGGGTCCAGAGTAGCTCTTGTCACAGGCAGGAGAGTTTCAGTTTCCTCACCTCCCACATTCAGCTATAATTTCCTAGACTGACCTGAGATGTGATTTGCCAGGCTTTTCTGTTAGCTCAGCACTCCTGATTGTTACCTAATAATGTCTTTGTGTCCCACTGGAACAATCACGCGTGTTCCATGATTGAAAGCTCCCTCATTCCCTGGCATCATTGCATTTGGCCTGTGTGTCTGCATGCCAGTCTTCACTGAACTGCTGATATTCCTGTGCCAGGTCCTGTCTTCCTTTTTACAAGTACTCCTACTTTATCTTGACTCAGTAATAGCAGTGATGATGCCAAATATCATCTTGACTCAGTAACAGTAGTGATGATGCCAAGTATCAAAAGCAAGACTGAGGTCCTTACATATGCTAGGCAATATACTTAAGGTTTTATATGTGTTGCCTCATTTCTTTCTGACAACTACTTTATATGATATACATTTTTAACAAGGATCTTCATTTTAATCTGCCTGCAGTGCAGGAGACCTGGGTTTGATCCCTGGGTTGGGAAGATCCCCTGGAGAAGGGAAAGGCTACCCACTCCAGTATTCTGGCCTGGAGAATTCCATGGACTGTATAGTCCATGGGGTCGCAAAGAGTCAGACACTAGTGACTTTCACTCACACCCTTTTGAGCAACCACTGTAGGGAAGATATTTTGCTCTGCTTTCCATATATTAAATGCAATCTTTACAGACATATAAAGTGGATATTTTTTATCCTCAATTTATAGAAGAAGGAATTGAGAAAAAAAGAGGCTAAGTGGGTAAGTTTACACAGAAAACACACTGATTAAGTCTCAGGGTCTACCTTCCCAGTTAATGATATTTTGTTTTTTAGTAGCTCAGTTGTGTCCAATATTTTGTGACCCCATAAACTGCAGCACACCAGGCTTCCCTGTCCTTCACTATCTCTCAGTGTTTGCTCAAACTCTTGTCCATTGAGTTGGTGATTCCATCCAACCATCTCATCCTCTGTCATCCCCTTCTCCTCCTGCCCTCCATCTTTCCCCCGCATCAGGGTCTTTTCCAATGAGTCAGTTCTTTGCATCAGATGGCCAAAGTATTGGAGCTTTAGCTTTAGCATCAGTCCTTCCAATGAATATTTAGGACTGACTTCCTTTAGGATTGACTGGTTTGATCTCCTTGCAGACCAAGGGACTCTCAAGAATCTTCTCCAGCACCACAGTTCGAAAGCATCATTTCTTTGGAGCTCAGTCTTCTTTGCAATAAGGAGTTCGTGATCTGAACCATAGTCAGCACTCAGTCTTGTTTTTGCTGACTGTATAGACCTTTTCCATCTTCAGCTGCAAAGAATATAATCAATCTTATTTCGATATTGACCTTCAGGTGATGTCCATGTTTGCTATGACCAGTGCATTCTTTTGACAAAACTCTGTTAGCCTTTGCCCTACTTCATGTTGTACTCCAAGCCCAAATTTGCCTGTTACTTATCCCTTGACTTCCTACTTTTGAATACCTGCCCTCTATGAAGAAAAGGACATCTTTTTTTTTTTTTGTCGTTGTTGTTTGTTCTAGAAGGCCATTTAGGTCTGCATAGAACTGTACAACTTCAGCTTCTTCAGCGTTAGTGGTTGGGGCATAGACTTGGATTACTATGATACTGAATGGTTTGCCTTGGAAATGAACAGAGACCATTCTGTCATTTTTGAGACTGCACTCAAGTACGGCATTTTGGACTTTTTGCTGACTATGAGGGCTACTCCATTTCTTTTAAGGGATTCTTACCCACACTAGTAGATATATTGGTCATGAGAATTAAATTTGCCCCTTCCTGTCCATTTTAGTTCACTGATCCCTAAAATGTCAGTGATCACTCTTGCCATCTCCCGTTTGACCACTTTCAATTTGCCTTGATTCATGGACCTAACATTTCAGGTTCCTATGCAATATTGTACTCATTTCATATGCTAGCAAAGTAATGCTCAAAATTCTGCAAGCTAGACTTCAACAGTAAATGAACTAAGAACTTCCAGATGTTCAAGCTGGATTTAGAAAAGGCAGAGGAACCAGAGATCAAATTGCCAACATGTGTTGGATTTTAGAAGAAGCAAGAGAATTCCAGAAAAACATGTACTTCTGCTTCATTGACTACTCTAAAGTCTTTGACTGTGTGGATCACAGCAAACTGTGGAAAATTAAGAGACATGAATACCAGACCACCTACCTGCTTTCTGAGAAATCTGCATGCAGGTTAAGCATCAACAGTTAGAATCGGACATGGAACAACGAATTGGTTCCAAACTGGGAAAAGAGTATGTCAGTGCTATGTATTGTCATCCTGCTTACTGAACTTATGTGCAGAGTACATCACTCAAAATGCCAGGTTGCATGAAACACAAGCTGGAATCAAGATTGCTGGGAGAAATATCAATAATCTCAAATATTCAGATAACACCACTCTCATGACATAAAGTGAAGAGGAACTAAAAATAACCTCTTGATGAAGGTGAAAGAGGAGAGTGGTTTTGATGTTAAAACCTAAAAGTCAACATTCAAAAGATGAAGATCAAGGCATCTGGTCCCATCACTTCATGGCAAATAGATGGGGAAACAATGGAAACAGTGAAAGACTATTTTCTTGGGCTCCAAAATCACTGCACATGGTGACTGCAGCCATGAAATTAAAAGACACTTGTTCCATGGAAAAAAAGCTATGACTAATCTAGACAGCATATTAAAAAGCAAAGACATTACTTTGCCAGCAAAGGTCCATCTAGTCAAAGCTATGGTTTTCCAGTAGTCATGTCTGGATGTGAGAGTTGGACTATAAAGAAAGCCGAGTGCTGAAGAATTGATGCTTTTGAACTGACCCTCCTTTATGGTCTAACTCTCAGATATGTAGATGCCTAATGTCAAAACCATTGGTTTTGACTATATGGACCTTTGTCAGCAAAGTGATGTCCTGGTCTCTTCATAAGACCCCTGACTCACTCTTCCACTAGAACCTATGACCTCAGTAGATGAGTCTAGTCCTGGCTCTCATTTCTGTCTTATTGAATTGTGTCTGGATATGATATTCATGCAGGGGTGAATGGCTATAATACTTGTTCATAGACTGTGTGTGTTCTTCGGGTACTTTGATGTTCATTCATTCACTTATCCACTCATCTACTATTTCTTGGGTGCTCATTTTATGTTCAGTGTTATACAAGTATTAGAGAATTGAGACCAGAAAAGCACAGCTTGGAGACAGACATACAACCCACTACGATGGTCTAACAACAGCTGTAATGAAGGAGAGGGGCCTGAATTTGTGAGTTGGGGCCATAATCAGGAGCTAGTGCTTGAACTGGATCATAAAGGATGACTCAGAGGAGGCACTTCAATCAGAGGCAAGAAAATCTGGGAGAGCATACGGCAAGTTCAGGGAGTCACAATGAGTTCAGGGAGTGTTGGGATGGAAGCAGAGGATGAGAGAGGTAGCATAGGAGGTTCCAAAGGGATCACTACGGACCCTGCATATCCTGCTCAACAGTGAGGATTCAAATGAACGTGGATGAAGTCTGCCATTCCTCCACTGTATACTGATAGAATTTATATCGGTTGACAGTAGAAACCACATTTTATAATTTCAGAGAGATATCTCTTGTACTAAGTTGCGTGCTAAGTCATTTCCAGTCATGTCTGACTCTGCAGCCCTATGGACTGTAGCCGGCCAGGCTCCTGTGTCCATGGGGATTCTCCAGGCAAAAATACTGGAGTGGGTTGCCATGCCCTCCTCCAGGGGGTCTTCCCGACCCAAGGATCGAACCCGCATCTCTTATGTCTCCTGCACTGGCAGGCGGGTTCTTTACCACTAGTTTTACCTAAGTTAATATTACTTGTATAAAGGAGTCCTGGTTGCTGAGTAGAGATTTATAATCTCCTCATATGTACTCATTTAGCAAAAAATCAAAGAGATAACACTATAACATACCCTATCATGTTTAAAATATTCTTTAATTCTTTCTCTTTTTCTGGTCAGCCTGAAACACTGAAAGGTAGTTAGCTTGAGAGACCTGTCTGAAAGGCTTCCTGATTCTAAACGATGTGTGGATTGTCCGGGGTTAGTGCACATCGCAAGTACCTCCTGCTCAAGAAATTTACCTCCTGTGACGAATTGGATCTTCTCTCATTCATGCAATCTGCTGACTTGCTTCTTTACATTATCTCTGATTACAGTTTTAGAAATAGCTTAGAAAGTAACAGTTACTCAAAGAAAGGACCCAGGGACTTGTGTTTGCTAATCAAACCTGATGGGCTTCCCTGGTGGCTCAGTGGTAAAGAATCCACCTGCCGACTCAGGAGATACAAGTTCGATCCCTAGATTGGGAGGATCTCCTGTAGAAGGCAATGACAAGCCACGCTAGTATTCTTGCCTAGAAAATCCTGTTGGCAGAGGAGTCTGGCAGGCTACAGCCATGGGGTCACAAAGAGTCTAAACAACAACAACAAAAACAGAGAGAACAGATCAAATCTGACGGCTGCACAGTCTTGTTGTATTAGGTATTCATTGAAAGAAAAATCTGCATGTTCTCACTTTTACGTGTTTTGGTTTGTTTTAAAGTACCCTCAGTGCAAGGTCTTTCAGCAGGCCAGGGCCTCACTCTCTGATTTGCATCTTCTCTGCAGGTGCCTAAACCCTGGCAAAGGCAATAGAAGACATCATGACTCAGGAGACAAAAGAAAACATGAACTCCAGCTTTCAGATGCATCTCCCCTTGTAACCCTAGATGTGCAGCCTGAGAATGGGGAATTTATTCTTTGGAGTAAATGAATGTAAAATGCTGTTTTGCTTTCAATGTGGTCCCTCCTCTTCGAGCTCATTATTTCTTTACACATATCTAAATAGGACTTAGTAATTTCACTTTTGTATGCAGCTCAAATACAAGAAGAAAAGGTGCTTGGGGTGCTCCAGAGTGTTTGATCCCAAACTGTAATGTGGTCTCATGCCTCTTCTTGCGCTGGGATGAGATAAAAGGAAACAAGCTGCTTTGCTGTTAAAGATCAAGGTGGTCTGAATGGCGATTCAGGACACAACCATGATCGCTATGGGGAAAGGAGACTGTGTGATGTGTTCCTATTAGGCACAGTATGTCAGATTTGTGTAACTGTCAGAAAGGGTATTTCATTTCATGCCCAATTGTGATTTCTTTGTTGCTGTTGCCAGTTTTAAATTCCTGGCATCATCCTCAGAAAAACCGATGAGGGCTGTTGTGAGCAGTCCTTTCCAACGGTAAGAGAATACCTCATATTTCAGATTCTTATTATGTCCCTGTCCTGTTCTTCCTAAGAATTAACTTTACTCGTTATCCCCACAATACTGATGTGAGATAAAAGGTGTTATTTCCATTTTACAGATGAGAAAACTGAGACACAGGGAGTCTAAGTAACTTACCCGGTTATATTGCTCATACACATTAGTGGAGCTGGAATTTAAACCCAAATAACCTTGCCAGGAATAGAGTGATATAAGAAAGATGCCCAGGGCACAAAATTTAGGGAAGCATTCCTTCTCAGTCTCCTGCATGTGCAGGATTCAAATTTAAGAGTGAGTGTCTCCTTAGATTGTGTGTCCAAGCCACTTTGTTGCTTGCTACACTTCAGTCTCAGCCTTGCAAATAACCTTGGTTTGGAGCCTGGGTAGCCTGTTAACCTTCATACTTCCTGTCTCTCTGGTCCTGACCCTTATGGATTAGAATCAGACTTCAAAAAGAAGTAGATAGAAGAGCCTGTAGGTGCTCAAGAGACCAGCAGAGATTAAAGTCCACCATAGGTATCTTTCTTTAGATATCTCCCTTCCTCTTGACTGGGCATTCTTTTCTTGTACCGTGCTCCCTGCCAGTCTTCTCTGTTAAGGCTTTGTCTCACCCCAACCTTCTCCAGTGCAGAAAGGAATCAAATACTCTTCACTTGAGAGGTAAATCTCTGATCCCGTAAAGCATTAGAACAGTATCACAGCATATGTATCCTCAGTCAGACTCGCCTGCCCCTAAATACCTTATTTCCTCTTGTCAAATCCAGACACACTCCGAGGTGTGTGTTGGGATAAGAGATTATCCAAGAATACATATCTAGAAGGCATCTCAAGATCTTAGAACAAGATATAGTGAAGAGAAATTAAATTGTCTTTGAGAAAAGGGAAGGGTGCCCAGGGTAAGGTAATAGTGAGAACTCACCTCCTCCCTAAACCCTGTACTCTTGAAAATCTTTCAGTACATGGCATAGGTTTCAAAAGATACCAGATTTTTCAGTTTGCTGACAATTGGTGAAATAATCAGTGTATCATTAGAACAAAGAGCTCCTTCTCTTCAGTCTTATGGAACCCATGACTTAGGGAAACCACTGGGACTAGAGGCTGAGAATGGGGAAACTGTCTCTAATTCTCTTCATTGATGGATCAACCTACCTCATGACTCAACAGGCCATAGAATAAGCATCTGTGAGTTATTATGAACACATGTGGAGGGCCAGAAGCAGCCAGGGCCTGAGTTGCAACAAAAGGAAGGTGCATGTTATAAACTGGTAGCTTTTGAAAACTTCTCACCATCACACTGGAAAGTTCCTGGTAGTTCTTCTACACAATTTTTTACCAGTGAATTCCCAGCAGACGGGTTGATGATGACGTCTCCTCTCTTACAGACATCATGCCAGCAGAGCCAGATGGGAAGGACCTCACCAAATGACATCATGTCAACAGAGCCAAATGGGAAGGCTTCACCATGTGGACAAGTCCAGAAGCACTAAGCCAAAGGAAGAGCTGAACTGTAAACAAGCGTCACTTGCCTCTTTGATCAGATTCATAAATCTGGGCCCGAGGCGCCAGGGCTTGTGTCGGTGGCACTGTAGGGAGCTGACGGTCAGCTGGGAAGCCCGGTGGGAGGCAATGGCCACCATGTATACAGCATCATACATCAGAGCAGCTTCAGTCTGTGGAGGGAAACACAAGCCACATCTTCAATTCCACCTATGCTTATATCCCTCTTTACCTGAGTAATCACTCTGCCCACTTTCTTATCTCTTATTTGTCTGACCTCAACAGCCATTTGTTCTTCAGCTAAACACTTTTCCTTCTCCCATAGCTATTTTTCTCTAAAATAATACCTTTGTACCCCAGATTAAATTGTAGTCATGGCTCTGCTTCAAGTTCTTTAAAAAAAAAAAGAAAAAATCAACTTGAATCAGCCACAAAAGACCTGATTCAGGGAACTGGTATGTTTGGAGTATCTTTTGTTAAACCTGGTGTTAAGATCAACTATCAATACATTGAGTTAGAAGTTCAATATTTCAATATCAGATTTGGTCTCGCAGTGTTTATCTATCTCTTGTCTATTTACTTGATTATATTTTGCAGAAAGAGAGTGCTGTGAGCAAAATTAACATGTGATTTCTAGATAAAGATACTGACTTCCATTGCCCAGACTCAAGAAGGCTGTAGTCATAGAATGAAATTCAATAAGCAGATGTGAAGAGACCCTTAGAAGAACAGACCTCTGCAGCTTGCTCAGAAAACATGTGTTCTTCTTAGCACTTGCTTTCCTGATAGACACTGGAACTAGCCATTCCTTTCGGTGGGGCCAGGGGGTCAGCTATGTCATACTTTGACTCATGAGATTTCTCTCATTTGCAGAATTTCACATAACACTCTCAGTATTTTCTGAAGTACTACCCTACACTTTTTTTTAAGGATAACATCATATAATACCTTTGCATTTTACTTGAGGATTTTCATAGCAACTTCAAATAGACTAGTTCATTTGAAATTCTCAACAACCCAACAAAATAAACAGAACAGATGAATCAAGCTATTATTATTTAGGAAAATGACCTCCAGGAAGTATATTGATTTGTGTACGGTCATAGAGATAACCAGTAATTTGTATAGTTAAACCAAAAATCTAAGTCACAGAATGAAGACTATGATGTAGTTTTCCAAAATAAGATGATTTATTCAGCATATATTTATTCAACATTTATTGAACATGTCTTGATGGAGGTAGAAAGAGAAAATAAGGGGAATTACTTCTTGTACTTTATCAGTCTTTGAGTCCAGAGAATATGTCTACTTTGAATGCTTATTATTCTGGGCAATCTCTATCACTGCATTTTTCATATAATATATTAATCTTTTTATATCTCTTTCTCAATAAAAGTGCTCAACTTCATTTTTAGTGGCTAGCACAGTTCTTGACACATGAAAGTTGTTTAAACAATGTTAGATGAAGGAATTAATGTTATTTTAGGCTTAAAATAATTTTTGTGAAAACTGTATAATTCCAAGGTTTTATGATGTATTTCTAAGGTTGTTTCACTCACACTTAATATGAGTGATATGTAGAAGCCATGATGGTGATAATTATTAAAGCTTAAAAATATTCTGATTATTTCAGTTCAAGGCTGATATAATCAATTTTACAGATCAGAAAACTGAAGTTCAGGGAAATTAAGTGACTAGTCTAAGGTCTATCTATTGACACAGTGGGACTTTTAAAAGGCAGTGTATCATAATAGATGACATTTATAGAGCACAACAAAGATCCATCTAGGCAAGGCTATGGTTTTTCCAGTAGTCATGTATGGATGTGAGAGTTGGACTGTGAAGAAAGCTGAGCGCCAAAGAATTGATGCTTTTGAACTGTGGTGTTGGAGAAGACTCTTGAGAGTCCCTTGGACTGCAAGGAGATCCAACCAGTCCATTCTAAAGGAGATCAGCCCTGAGATTTCTTTGGAAGGAATGATGCTAAAGCTGAAACTCCAGTACTTTGGATCACCTCATGTGAAGAACTGACTCACTGGAAAAGACTCTGATGCTGGGAGGGATTGGGAGCAGGAGGAGAAGGGGACGACAGAGGATGAGATGGCTGGAGGGCATCACCGACTTGATAGACATGAGTTTGAGTGAACTCTGGGAGTTGGTGATGGACAGGGAGGCCTGGCGTGCTGCAGTTCATGGGGTCGCAAAGAGTCGGATGTGACTAAGCAACTGAACTGAAGTGAACTGAACTATATGTCAGGGCTTCCCAAGTGGCTCAGCAGCAAAGAATATCCCTCTAATGCAGGAGACACAAGAGATATGGGTTTGATCCCTGTGTGGGGAAGATCCCCTAGAGGAAGAAATGACAGCCCACTCCAGTATTCTTGCTGGGAAAACACCATGGACAGAGGAGCCTGGCAAATTAGCTACAATCCGTAGGGTCACAAAGAGTTGGACACAACTAAGCATGCACATACATTGGTTTATATGTCAGGTACTCTTCCAGATATTTTGCAGTCATTGTGTCTTCACCATAATTTCTACTCCTGTATGAAGAACTGACACAGTTAAACGTTGTCCCCAAATGAGTGACGAGAAAGCTAAGATTCAAACACAGGAAGTTGGTACTAGGGTTTATGGTCTCAATCACAAAGCTGAGTTGCATCTAAACCAAGTATTTGTATGGTGATTTAATTATTATAGGCTTCCCTGGTGGCTCAGATGGTAAAGCGTCTGCCTGCAGTGTGGGAGACCTGGGTTCGATTCCTGGGTTGGGAAGATCCCCTGGAGAAGGAAATGGCTATCTACTTCAGCACTCTTTCCTGGAAATCCCATGGACAGAGGAGCCTGATAGGCTACAGTCCATGGGGTCAGAAAGAGTTAGACACAACTGAGCGACTTCACTTTCACTTTAATGATTATAAATGATAGGTCAACATGATCAATATCTATTGGCGATTAACTACATTCTAGACATTAGGGACATTAACAGAAGCAGAAGATATTAAGAAGAAGTGGCAAGAATACACAGAAGAACTGTACAAAAAGAAATTCATGACCAAGATAATCACGATGGTGTGATCACTCACCTACAGCCAGACATCCTGGAATGTGAAGTCAAGTGGGCCTTAGGAAGCATCACTATGAACAAAGCTAGTGGAGGTGATGGAATTCCAGTTGAGCTATTTCAAATCCTGAAAGATGATGCTGTGAAAGTGCTGCACTCAATATGCCAGCAAATTTGGAAAACTCAGCAGTGGCCACAGGACTGGAAACAGTCAGTTTTCATTCTAATCCCAAAGAAAGGCAATGTCAAAGAATGCTCAAACTACTGCACAATTGCACTCATCTCACACACTAGTAAAGTAATGCTCAAAATTCTCCAAGCCAGGCTTCAATAGTACGTGAACCATGAAATTCCAGATATTCAAGCTGGTTTTAGAAAAGGCAGAGGAACCAGATCAAATTGCCAACACCCGCTGACTTATGAAAAAAGCAAGAGAATTCCAGAAAAACATCTATTTCTGCTTTATTGACTATGCCAAAGCCTTTGACTGTGTGGATCACAATAAACTGTGGAAAATTATGAAAAAGATGGAAATACCAGACCACCTGACCTGCCTCTTGAGAAACCTATATGCAGGTCACGAAACAACAGTTAGAACTGGACATGGAATGACAGACTGGATCCAAATAGGAAAAGGAGTATGTCAAGGCTGTATATTGTTACCCTGCTTATTTAATGTATATGCAGAGTATATCATGAGAAATGCTGGGCTGGATGAAGCACAAGCTGGAATCAAGATTGCTGAGAGGAATATCAATAACCTCAGATATTCAGATGACACCACCCTTATGGCAGAAAGTGAAAAGGAACTAAAGAGCTTCTTGATGAATGTGAAAGAGGAGACTGAAAAAGTTGGCTTAAAGCTCAACATTCAGAAAACAAAGACCATGGCATCTGGTCCCATCACTTCATGGCAAATAGATGGGGAACAGTGAAAACAGTGGCTGACTTTATTTTTCTGGGCTCCAAAATCACTGAAGATGGTGATTGCAGCCATGAAATTAAAAGACACATACTCCTTGGAAGGAAAGTTATGACCAACCTAGAGAGCATATTGAAAAGCAGAGACATTACTTTGCCAACAAAGGTCCATCTAGTCAAGGCTATGGTTTTTCCAATGGTCATGTATGGATGTGAAAGTTGGACTATAAAAAAAGCTGAGCACTGAAGAATTGATTCTTTTGAACTGTGATGTTGGAGAAGACTCTTGAGAGTCTCTTGGACTGCAGGGAGATCCAACCAGTCCATTCTGAAGGAGATCAGTCTTGGGTATTCATTGGAAGGACTGATGTTGAAGCTGAAACTCCAGTACTTTGGCCACCTGATGCGAAGAGCTGACTCATTTGAAAAGACCCTGATGCTGGGAAAGATTGAGGGCAGGAGGAGAAGGGGATGACAGAGGGTGAGATGGTTGGATGGCATCACTGACTTGATGGACATGGGTTTGGGTGAACTCCAGGAGTTGGTAATGGACAGGGAGGCCTGGCATGCTGTGATTCATGGGGTCGCGAAGAGTCAGACACAGCTGAGTGATTGAATTGAACTGAACTGAGACACTATAAGCATTTTACATGTTATCTTCTTTTATTACTGAAATTAAACCTTCAAAGTATGTATTTTCCCCATTTTGAAAGTGAAGAATGAAAGTGTTAGTTGCTTAATCATGTCTTACTCTTTGTCACCCCATTTACTGTAGTCCACCAGGCTCCTCTGTCCACGGACTTCTCCATGTTAGAAGACTGGAGTGGGGAAAAAGAAAAAAAAAAAAAACAAGACTGGAATGGGTAGGAATTTCCTTCTCCAGGAGATCTTTCAGACTCAGGGATCAAGCCCATGTCTTTGGCTTCGCAGGCAGATTCTTTACTATCTGAGCCACCAGGAAAACCCAAGTACAGACAGAGAAATTGGAGCTTGAATGTACCAGAAATAACTTTAATAATAAGTTGCCTAAAGTTATAAAGCCAGTAAGGGAAGGAGCAAGGATTTCATCTTGGGATGAATGCTGAGTTCAGAGTGTATGTTCTCAACTACCATGGTATGGGGACTTGGGACTTTTGAGCCTTGGAATGTACCTTTTTAAAATATATCTTTGTATGTATATTCACTAATTGGCTGATTGATGATTGATTTCATAGAGAAGTGTGAGGAGAGGAATTCCAAAGGTCTAACTTTTCTATACACTTAACTTAGTAACTAGTATTTCAACTTTCTTTGTCAAGGTTGTCTCTATACTGAGCTAAGTAATAAGAAGATTCAAAACTATAGGCCAGATTGGTGCTTTCCAAATTCAAAGAAGAAAATCATTTATTCTAAAGCTATGCTTCCCTTTTATACAATGTTTTCTTAGATTGAGGAGACATTTAAATACTTTATAGCACTAATAAACTACCAGTGAATTTCCTCCCCTTTACAGTTTTATGCTAGAGGCCTGCTTACCAAACAGCAACTCTCAAGCCATTTTAAGTAAATATATACCAAAAAATGGCCAGTGTTTCAAATTTTATTCTTCCAAATGTGTTTGTTTTCACATTCTATTTACACATAAAGCTTAGAAGACACCACATGCTCAGTGTCTCTAAGAGAATATTTTTACAGCACATGGATCACAAAAGAGGCACACTGAAAGTGAGCTTCTTTCCAGTGCACAATATTTTGGTGATTATAATGATGTGCAATGAAGGATTAACTCAGATGACTCAGGGTGCTCAAACCCTTCCAGTTCCAAAGAAAGGACTAACTAGTCTTTGACTGACTTCTGGGAGATTACCTCTTTAGAATATTCTGCCTAATCAGAGTGTCTTTGCATCAGTGGGGTCATGGGTAATGCAAATAGTTTATGCTAACAGTGTGACTCATGGTGATTGCCTATTTTTGTTCACTTGGTGCTCTGGACCTTGTCATATCAGTTTGACCCCTGGAGTGACTGGAGACTAACTGAGGCCAGCGGGGTAGGCGCTCTGTGTCGATGTGACTGACCCCCCATAAAATTCCTGGACACTGAGGCTCAGATGAGCTTTCCTGGTTGGCAACAGTTCATACATTTTGTCACACATCTTTGCTGAGAGAATAAAGCACTGTCAATGCAGACTTGGTCTCTGTGACGTTTGTTGATTTTAATCTGTACCCTTTTGCTGTAATAAATTGTAACTATGAATATAACACCTTTTCTGATTTCTGAGTCCTCCTAAATGAAAGTGAAAGTCACTCAGTCATGTCCAACTCTTTGTGACCTCATGGAATATATACAGTCCATGAAATTCTCCAGGCCAGAATACTGGAGAGGGTAGCCTTTTCCTTCTCCAGGGGATCTTCCCAACCCAGGGACTGAACCCAGGTCTCCCACTTTGCTGGTAGATTCTTTACCATCTGAGTCACCAGGGAAGCTCTTGGGGACCCCAATAAAATGGCCTTGGGGACCCCAATACAAACCAATGAGATGCTATGTCACTTTAGGGATGAGACCTGAAACAACCTTATGGAGTCTCCACATTTTGCTCCCTGCCTGGTATGATGCTGTTGTTGGAAAAACCTAGAGGAGTACAGGGTGCTGAAGGGAGACCCAGTCTTTGGAGAGCAAATATGTGAAATGTATGGATTTTCCATCTTCTCTCCAAATTTGGAAACATTCACATTACTCTGATATGGATAAACAAGTCATTTCTCTAGGAGGGAAATGCTTTCAAATAGTACCTCATCCCCCTCATTTCCTAGTTTCCTCTATTAAAATGTTAATATCTCACCCACACATAGAGCTAACAGCAATTTGCCTCAGTATGAATTAGCTTGTTTCCTTCTTTTCTGAGACACGCCCCTTGAAACAAGGAGGATTCTGATTAGGGTGAGAAGGCTTGTGTTTTGGCTACAAGATGCCTGCAAGGGAAGACAAGGTGGTGGGGTGGATGCTTCTGAGGGAGCCATAGTGCTAGGAGAGTCGGTGAGCACTCTGGAAGTAGGGAAGAGCAACTTGCAAGTGAGCTTGGGTTTGGAAGAAGGTTGTGGAAGGTAGCAAAGATACCACCTTGTACTCATGATCTAGAAATTCAGTAATTAAGAGAGCAGCTCTAGTGAAATTTGGCACAGAAGTTGGCATACTGAGAATCTCAATGAGTATTTGCCAGCTTTTGAGAAAGACAGGAATAGGGAAAAGAGCACGTATGCAGAATTGGAAAACAGAACTGGGTGATGCCATTTGTCATACAGGTCACACAGATCCCAGGGAACAGGCTATCTTTGACTAGAGTTGCAAACAGAAGAATGTGTGTCTTTGTAGAGAATTAGACCCTGACTTGAATAAGATAGAATCTCTTTTTCAGAAAGCCTTTGTTCTTTCATTGAATACAAATTGGCAAAACAGCAGGTACCATTACGTAAATTCAAGACTATGTCCTAAAGGCTTTGTGTACATTACCTAATTGAATTTGTAAAGTATTATTATACAGAATGCAGATGAGCTAGGAGGTTCAGAGAGGCTACACAATTTAGAATATTTAGTTATTCAGGGGCATGAGAAGGACTAAACTAGGTTTTCTTAATCTGGAAAGATCTTGCTTTTTCTATGGAATCCCACTGCCTGTTGTATCACAAGAGTAGACGCTAGGGCAGTAGATAGGGTGACACTCAAGTTGGAGACTCAAAGTTGTCTTCTATATGATTCATCATTACAGGAGACAGTTACATATGAGATAAGGGTACTGACTTAACTTCACATTGTGAATGCGTTTGAAGAACTGGGAAGGCAGATAACAGATCAATGCTTTGTTGTGTCCATGGCTCTATGCCATATTGAATCGCACAGAATTTTGGTTCACAATCAGAGAAGAATCCATCCGAGAATGGGCTGCCCTATTACCAAAGTCTATCCTCAAAACCCAATAGATCAAATTAGTCCAAGAGAGAAATTTAAACGTAGAGAAAAGAAATGAAATACATTTTACAAAATCACTCTATTCAGTTAACTAACACTTCAGGTGATAAAACACTTTTTAAAAACCTCAAGGTGTTTTTAAATAATGAGTTTCACTATTTTTGTACTCTTGACTCAGTTAACTTAACAATTTTGGCCCTGTTTTTAATGTCAATATTTTTTATTATGAATATATATATTTCTTACATCTGAAGTCAAAATTCTTGGACTTACATATTTTCAGGTTTGAATGTGTTCCAACATAATAATATGCTTTGAAGATATTTTTAGTGTATAACGTTCTAAGAAATTCTTAATTGTTAAAACATTGAAAAGAAAAGTAGATAAGTAGATGGAATGTCAAAATACATAGTTTTAAAAAAATATCCTATATTTTATGTTCATAAGAGCATCTGTACATGTACGTGGCCCGCACAAAGATAAAGGGCTACAGGGAGATTCACTTTGGAGAACAGTGAGGAAATGGCATGCAATTTTGGAGAAAGCAAGTCCATTAAAAGAGTATTACTTAATTATTGATAGTAGTTAGTGTATGTCTAATTTTTGAAATAATATTATTACTTTAGAATAATCTCTATTTTTGTTAATCATGCCCATTTCTCATTTATAATTGCTCTCTTTGGACTTTTGCAGTATTATCTCAAGCTATATGAATATTTTTCCTTTAATGTCTTGAGTCTTAGTAGACCTCAGTTCATACGTAGTAGACCTCAATTATTAGCACATTAATTCTTTTATTAAATACATGTTTATTGAAGGCCTGTTTTGTGCCAGCCTTTTTCTAGTGTTGAGAATAGAGCAAAATATGAAACGACAAAATTTCCAGCTTCATGGAGTTTATATTCTTGTAGGTGATGGCACCAAACAAACAAATCTGAATATGACATATTGGCATAAAGGCTACATAGAAAAGTGAAACAGGTTAGGGGAGGGAGAATAAGAGGAAGAGAGGGTTCCAGACTAGGTAGCAGGTTCATAGAAGGTGTCTTCAGTGATGTAACCTTTGAACAAACATGAATAGGAGAAAATTCCAAGCACTGGAAGCAGCAAATGCTAGAGATGCAAGAATGAAGTAAGTCCGAAAGAGAAAAAAAAAAAATTTCATATTAGGCCAAAATGTGGAATCTAGGAAAATGGTAAAGATGAACCTATTTGCAAAGCAGAAACAGAGATATAGACATAGAGAACAAACATATAGACACTAAGTGGGGAAGGGAGCTGTGGGATAACTTGGGAGATTGAGACTGATGTATGTACACTATTGATGCTGTGTATACAGCATTACTAATGGGGACCGGGAACCTACCATAGAGCACAGGGACTCTACTCATTGCTCTGTGGTAATCTAAATGGGAAGGAAATCCAGAAAAGGGGGCTATATGTAGATGTATGCTGGACTCACTCACTTCAGTTCAGTTCGGTTCAGTTCAGTTCAGTCACTCAGTCGTGTCCGACTCTTTGCGACCCCATGAATCGCAGCATGCCAGGCCTCCCTGCCCATTACCATCTCCTGGAGTTCACTCAGACTTGAGTTCATCAAGTCCGTGATGCCATCCAGCCATCTCATCCTCTGTCGTCCCCTTCTCCTCCTGCCCCCAATCCTTCCCAGCACCAGAGTCTTTTCCAGTGAGTCAACTCTTCGCATGAGGTGGCCAAAGTACTGGAGTTTCAGCTTTAGCATCATTCCTTCCATAGAAATCCCAGGGTTGATCTCCTTTAGAATGGACTGGTTGTATCTCCTTGCAGTCCAAGGGACTCTCAAGAGTCTTCTCCAACACCACAGTTCAAAAGCATCAATTCTTCGGTGCTCAGCCTTCTTCACAGTCCAACTCTCACATCCATACATGACCACAGGAAAAACCATAGCCGTGACTAGATGGACCTTAGTCAGCAAAGTAATGTCTCTGCTTTTGAATATGCTATCTAGGTTGGTCATAACTTTTCTTCCAAGAGCTAAGCGTCTTTTAATTTCATGGCTGCAGTCACCATCTGCAGTGATTTTGGAGCCCCCAAAATAAAGTCAGACACTGTTTCCACTGTTTCCCCATCTATTTCCCATGAAGTGATGAGACCTAGTAAAGCAATGAGCAAAATTCTTCAAGCAGGCTTCAGCAGTACATGAACTGTGAACCTCCAGATGTTTAGGCTGGTTTTAGAAAAGGCAGAGGAACCAGAGATCAAATTGTCAACATCTGCTGGATTATCGAAGAAGCAATAAAGTTCCAGAAAAACATCTATTTCTGCTTTATTGACTGTGCCAAAGCCTTTGACTGTGTGGATCACAATAAACTGTGGAAAATTCTTCAAGAGATGGGAATACCAGATCATCTGACTTGCCTCTTGAGAAATCTGTATGCAGATAAGGAAGCAACAATTAGAACTGGACTTGGAAAAACAGACTGGTTCCAAATAGGAAAAGGAGTACGTCAAGGCTGTACATTGTCACCCTGCTTATTTAACTTATATGCAGAGTACATCATGAAAATGCTGGGCTGGATGAAGCACAAGCTGGAATCAAGATTGCCAGGAGGAACATCAATAACCTCAGATATGCAGATGACACCACCCTTATGGCAGAAAGCAAAGAACTAAAGAGCTTCTTGATGAAAGTGAAAGAGGAGAGTGAAAAAGTTGGCTTAAAATTCAGAAAGCTAAGATCATGGCATCCAGTCCCATCACTTCATGACAAATAGATGGGGAAACAGTGGAAATGGTGACAGACCTTATTTTCTGGGGCTCCAAAATCATTGCAGATGGTGATTGCAGCCATGAAATTAAAAGACGCTTGCTCCTTGGAAGGAAAGTTATGACCAACCTACACAGCATATTAAAAAGCAGAGACATTACTTTGCCAACAAAGGTCCATCTAGTCAAGGCTATAGTTTTTCCAGCAGTCATGTATGGATATGAGAGTTGGACTATAAAGAAAGCTGAGTGCCGAAGAATTGATGCTTTTGAACTGTGGTGCTGGAGAAGACTCTTGAGAGTCCCTAGCACTGCAAGCAGATCCAACCAGTCCATCCTAAATGAGATCAGTCCTGGGTGTTCATTGGAAGGACTGATGTTGAAGCTGAAACTCCAATCCTTTTTCCACCTGATATGAAGAGCTGACTCATTTGAAAAGATCCTGATGCTGGGAAAGATTGAAAACGGGAGGAGAAGGGCACGACAGAGGATGAGACTGTTGAATGGCATCACTGACTCAATGGACATGGGTTTGGGTGGACTCTGGAAGTTGGTGATGGACAGGGAGGCCTGGTGTGCTGCAGTCCATGGAGTCACAGAGAGCTGGACATGACTGAATGACTGAACTGACTGATGCCTGACTCGCAGTAAAAAATAACACAACATTGTAAAGCAACTATACTCCAATAAAAATTTAGAAAAAAAATAATGAATGAAATATGGACCTGAAATATATAGACACAGTGGAATTGAAACTAAAGGAGTTTTTATCTTTACGGTAGAGAAGGAGTTTGAGTTCAGAGGCTATTTGAGAACAAAGACTTGATAACACTGGGCCTGGTCTTGGGGACTTGGGGTGTGCTTTCTTGACTCAACCATCAATCCATCAGATGTCCTTATTGTTGCTGTTGTTGTTCAGCTGCTAAGTCGTGTCCGACTCTTTGCAACCCCATGGACTGCAGCATGGCAGGTTTCCCTGTCCTTCAATATCTCATAGAGTTTGCTCAAGCTGATGTCCATCAAGTCGGTGATGGGCTATCCAATCATTTCATCCTCTTTTACCACTCTCTCTTGTCCTCCATCTTTCCCAGCATCAGGGTCTTTTCCAACGAGTCAGCTCTTTGCATCAGGTGGCCACAGTATTGGAGCTTCAGCTTTAGCATCAGTCTTTCCAGTGAATATTTAGAGTTGATTTCCCTTATTATTCTGGAGAAGGAAATGGCAACCCACTCCAGTACTCTTGCCTGGAAAATTCCATGGATGGAGGAGCCCAGTAGGCCATAGTCCATGGGGTCGCAAAGAGTCGGACATGACCGAACAACTTCACTTCTCTTATTATACTTGCCCTGTAAGCTTCCTGTGACTGTTTCTCTACTCCCAAATTAGCCGAAAGGAAATAGTGAACTGCAAAACGGACTCTGGAAAAGTACAGGTCAACATTATGCTTCACAGGATCTTATCTGCATAACTGTGGGATCTGCCTTCTAGTGGCCAACTGAGAGTTGCCACTGTTTTTCCCCAATAATGTCATAATCTAACACAGTTGCTCTACCCACTTTTATAGCAACCTGCTGAGCCACCTTCTGTTCTAATAAATCCCTATTTCCTTTCATAGCTTAGAAAAACAACAACAGCAACAATGCTAATAACAGAGACTCCTGTGGTCGGATGAGAAGACTACAGTAAACTCTAGACAGTCTCTCATCCCTGGGGACCTGGGGCTGCCCTGCTTCCTGTCCACAGGACTGGTGAGCCTGACTGGGCGAGAATGGTATTGTTCTATCTGCCTTATTCAATGCTTTGTCTCATTTCAGTCAATATGCACAAACTCTTCTGTCAGCTCAGTATAACTGAAGACAATGGACAATTTTTAAATAAATTAAGACATACTTATGATGAATAATTAATGTCTGGCATGAATTCACATCTATATTAAGGTAGGTCCAAGTTCTAACTCTTTCAGTGGTGGTCAAGGAACACAGGTAAAAATGACTCTCAATCTCATCCTGTGATAGAGATCTTGTTTGAGAAGTGGGGGTAGAGCGTGGACAGAAGATTCTGAACCATATTTGAACACATTGGAATACAACTCCAGGAGGAAAGATATACTGGCAGCTTTTTTTTTTTTAACTCTCTCTCTCTCTCCTTCCCTCCCTCCCTTTCTCTCTCTTTATCTTTCATTTCAGAAGTCTAGCATTTCCTTGGATATTTTCTACTTCTTATTCAAAGCAATGTTTCAAGTCATCCCAAGGCTCATTTGTACCAAAATGCTTTCCATCATTATCTCTCAGATCACTTTGTATATTTTAAGAGTTATTTCAGGTTTGAACAAAAGACAGGGACCTTAAACACAGAATCATCCAGAACCATTTAATACATTCATTTCTCCTTCTTCTTCCTCTTTTATTTTTTTCATTTGTACCTTGTTCAAAAAAGATAGAAAAAGAAGAGAAATCCCAAGTTTATTTATCTGTGAGATGATGCCTTTCAGTTATCGGTAAATTGCATCTTAAAAGCAAGAGAGTATCTCCCGATGATGAGAACAGAGAATGAAATACTATGCCAATTTAAAATGCTATTACCTGCCCGCATTCCCAATATCTTTTCCCTTGGATGACACTGTTCTGACATAGGTATCTTTTTTTTTTATTTCCTGCAATTTTCTTCCATCACACAGGGAGCTTCATTAGAGAAATAAAGCTAGGGTAGGTGCATTTGACAACAAGAGACAAATGATGTTAGTGAGAAGCTCTCTGATGAGGCAGTTTGCAATTTATGTGTTCAGTAGAGTACCTCTCTCTCCGTTGGAGGCAGGCTTGGCATCTGCTTTGAGAGCGACATATGGCTGGTGTAAAGCACCGTCAGTGCCTGCAAAGGTGTGCCTTCCTACACCCGGGACAAGAAGAGTGTGAACACTCCAATGGAAATTTGGATTTTTCCACGTGTGCTTCTGCCTACTGAGATGTGGCAGAAGCAAGGAGAGCAAACTGGTTCTGAAGAATCTTTATAGGCAGCTTGCTCCTTCTCTTTCCCTCCCTCCTTCCCAAGGCCACATTCCCAGGAGATAACCTGTTTCCCACTTCCCCTTGCTTTGGTTTAGGCTTTGCCTCCATTTAGCTGACAGTGGTGACTGTCTCGCATTTACCTTTTTATCTGAGGCCCTTGCTGTCAGGAAGTTGACAAGAGCAGTTTTTGACAGTTGCCATGCACAAGCTTTCAAAATCCATAAAAATCCTTCCTCTTCCTCTCATCTAAGTCTAGGCACAGGTTATAACACATTTCCCTTGCAGGACAGAAAGCATGCTAAAGTCGTTTCAGTAGTGTTCGACTCATTGTAACCCACAGGACTGTAGCCCGCCAGGCTCCTCTGTCCACAGAATTCTCCAGGCAAGAATATTGCAGTGGACAGCCATTCTCTTCTCCAGGGGATCTTCCTGACCCAGGGGACTGAACCTGAGTCTCCTGTGTTGAAGGCAGATTCTTTACCATCTGTGCTACCAGGGAGCCTATAGAAAGTGTATGAGAGTCTTAACCTAACCCCTGAGGAAGTCAAACATTATCTCAAATGATTTTATTTTAAAGCTACTTACAGTCATCATGCCATCCAAAAGGCCAGTCTCAGGCCTGGGTGGAGCCTGCAGTCTTTCCATGGACCACTTCTCAATGATGGCAGACACTTGAGGGTTGTCAATATTCAGTAGCCGGAACCCAGTCATATTTACACCACTGTACCTATAGAGTTCCAGATCTAAAGCAAATAAGTCCTGTGCAGTATTAAAAATGATAAAAGAAGAAAGAGTTAATATTTTCAGCATTCTTGATGCAAAAGAGAGCTAACGCTTGCAGAAGCAGCAAACAGATTAGAACAAGCATGGCAGCGATCATCACACTGGTTCCATAGAAGAACGTTTCCCGTTGTTCTTCATTTGCATGCTGCCTGACAAATTCTAAGGCAGTAATAATTTTCATTTTCATCTATTTGTTTTTTCAGTACTGTTAGAGTTTGTATAAACTGAGAACAGACACGAAGCTGCCAATAGTTAGCATGCCCTCGGACACAGGATATGCCATTCTGAGAAGCTAGAGCATTTTGTTCCTAAGGATATAGTCCTCTGGGGAGCTGAAGGGGCCTCTGTGTCCATTCGGTACACTGGTGTTATTTTCCAGATGAGGAAACCGAGGTTCTAAGTGGTGATGAGGCTGACCTGAGAACGATCCACTTGTACTGGCAGTACCACCTGTCTCCCTCATAACTTTCTGCCCCATGCTGCAGGCGAGGAGAAGTTTGGATCTTGCATATACATTTGACAGGAAGATCACTCTCAGCAAAAAAAAAAAAAAAAATTCCTGGCTCATTGGAACTAACCCATGTCTCATATAATGAGAGCATGAAAATTGCTCATTAGACACAAGCTTAGAATAAGAAACAAACGATTCTTTTCAGAGAATAAACTAGAGCCTGTGGTTGTATGGATATGGGTATCTTAACAGTAGCACTTGTTCTTTTAGATAATGTTTCAGGGGAAAAAACTTGAACCCATCATAGTATTTTCCATTATATATGAGGGGCTGAATTTAAACCAAAAGTTTTGTTGGTTTGTATTTAAAATAGACTTAAGTGATCATTTCAACTTTTTCCTATAAACAAAGGTTAGACTCTAAAGCATGTCATTAAAATATCTCACATTTTGGAATGAACCAAAATTTCAAAATAGTATTTAATGGTTAATAAAAGAAAAAAAAAACTTCCATAAAAATTTTCTACCAGTGTAACTGCTTTATTCAAAGTACAATACAGCACATTATCTGCAATGATAGTTGTTACTAAAGAGGAAAACCTCAGGAACATTTCATGATTTATATGTGCGGAAGATGCATACACATTTATTCTTTTGAATAACTCTTTTCTGTATTACTACTTCCAAGATAACTTTACATTAGACTGTGGAGTCTTAAGAATGCAGTTCTGAACTCCTGGCTCATGTGAGAAAAAATGCATTGCCTTTTCAATTGTTATGGTTACTTCCCTTGCACTAAGTAACTAATTTTCTTTTGTCTTTAAGTTTCATTAATACTCATGAACAAAACTGGTAAGACAACAAAAGCAAACCATGGCAGAATGCAGATAAAACCAAAGGAAATTGCTTAAAGAAGCAAATTTAAAGAATAAGATCCAAGGCAGAATGATTCCTTTAGCACACTCAATGAATACAAGGAAGTTAACTGAAGTTACAGGGGTTCAGAGAGAAACTTCCAGGATGTATATTGATTCCCTTATTAATTCAACAGTACAGAAATACAATACACTAATGTGAATATGCTAAATACGTGCACAGTTCATTTGGTCTCCAAATTGTTTCTGTGCAAGATAGAATATGGAGAGTTCGAGGGCCAGTTTCCAATATCCCCTTGTTAGTGGAGGATGAGGCAATAAGTAAGAGTGTAAAGGCAACTGGTCTGTCCTTCCACTGAAGGAAAAATTTGTATTTTTCTCAAATTTCAACAAAACTAACTCTTAAAGGCATATACACCTGGGAAGGAGGGGAAGTTCAGAGGCAGATGGCCATCTTGCCTTGAGTAAAATGTACGTGTTCATGGTGATGGGGAAGGGCAATATTTGTGAGCAGAGTAAGACACTTCCTAGTTCTCAGGGTCTCCCTTGACTCTTCTGACAGAGGATCCCATCAGGATGTCAATGAGGGAGTGAAGACCACGGAAACTTGAGTTCAGGAGCTTCTGCCCTGTGCCCCACTCTCTGACTCCGAGCTCAGGAGCAGTGATGATTTTAACAGCTGCCCCAAGGCATTTGTCTTGTGATGTCCTCTGCAGCCCTTCGTGCTCTCAGAGATGCTCTGCTGAGGAATGGAGTTTCCTGCTTCCAGAATCAGGTGCCTAAGACCTGTCTGGTCCTTGCTTCAAAGGCTATGCTTTCCCTGATGCACCAGCCTACTTGGCCAGATTCTTTGGGAAAACCATACTCATTGAATCCCACAAATCTGGGTAGATTTTAGCTGACACACTATTACAGGTTAGAAATGGAGGTTGATCATATGTCTTCTCATGTAAGAGAATGGAGTGTGTGTGTTGGGAGTGGTGTATTGTGTGTGTGTGTGTGTGGCTGAGAGCTAACACATCATTCTGTTGTGTTAAATGCTTAAATCATTCTTCCTCGACCTGATAATCTCTCAAAAGTTAAGGTTGCATAGCTTCTTTTGAATGTCTCAGGCTTAGAGCCATGGTTTTTCTTATGATGAAAAATGTTCAATGTGGAAAGCCTCTACCAAATTCCTTATCTTGATAGTTTTCCAAATACCTGACAAGTGACCCCTGGCTAAACCGGCTGTCCACTGGACACAGGTGGAGAAGTCACATCAGATAGCATGCCAAGATACACTTTAGTGTGTCCTCTAATATATGTAGTAAATACAGATGATTCTTCTTTATTAATAGTTTGTACTGTGGCAGTTTCTATTTAATGGAAGCTTTGTTTTAACTCCTTTCTGGATGCACATGTATTGATGCTAGTTAAGAAAAGAAAGAAGGGAAGGGGGAAGAAGGGAAGAAAGAAGGGAAAGAAGAAAGGAAAGAAGACACTTGCTGTTTAGCATTTCTAGATTTAGAGGATTCTTTGGGATCAGAATTTCTAAGGAGAGGAGCCTGGTAGGAGGTCATCTATGGGGTTGCACAGAGTCAGACATGACTGAAGCGACTTAGCAGCAGCAGCAGTGGGAAAATAAAACAAACCTCCATGACAATATCCTGCCTTTGACATCAAGGCTGACTTTGAAATAACTAAAGATTTTTTGATAGTGTGAAATACATTTCCACGAGATATGCTTACCAGGGTTGTGAAAAAATAATGATAGTATTCAGTCATCATGCCCATGAACAGGATCTGCCAAAGAGAAATGAGAGAAAAGAATCAGAAACAGAATTATAAGAAGAAATAGATGATTAGTAGGTTGACTGCAGTAGCCTGGAGACATAGACTAGGAAGGAGCTTTGGAAATTCAGAGACTCAATAGATAGAAACAAATGATTAATGTGGAGACAAACCAATGATTAATGTGGAGTGAGGACCCAGGCCACTGACCTCCATCCTACCTGCTTTCATCACATCATTCTTGACATTCATGGGAGAAATTGGTCGGCTGATCAAATTTAAACTAGTTCATGCTCTACATATCTTATATCTGGAGCTATCCATAATGGCACAGTGTCTTGCCTTTTCTACTGCTTGGGTTTCTGAGTAATCCCATGCTGAGATATATATATTTTATTGATCTTCTTAGCTTCAGTACTTATCATAATGCCTCAGAGTAAAACTCATTAAATGTTGCATTGGCAATACTGATACGTAGATATATTTAAATGAAGATCTATGCATATGCATATCTCTGAAATTCTCCTCTCTACTCTTTACCATCTTATCCTACAGAACGAGTAGGAGAAAAGACGGTTATTTATAAATAGAAAGATAGAACTATTTTTGTACTTCTTCTCACTGCCTCTTAAGTCTGATTCTGTTACCTAACCGGGATCCTGGCAGTTCCAACATTCTGTGTGTATGTTTTTTATTTGGTGGGGAGGAGCAAAAAGAGGTAACAGAAAGGACCAAGGTTCTAAATAGAGGTCATTTCTTAGACTGTGGTCTTTCGCTTGGATTCCTGGAAATGGTGTCCATTGAGAAGAAACAATTTCACGTGCTTTGGAGGTAAGATTGTCATTAATCTTTTAAATCAAGAGTATCGCTTTCTTAGGTTTCCCTGGTAGCTCAGTGGTAGAGAATCTGCTTGCCAACCCAGGAGACGAGGATTTGATCCTTGAGTTGGGAAGATCCCCTGGAGAAGGAAACGGCAACCCACTCCAGTATTCTCGCCTGGGAAATCCTATGGACAGAGGAGCCTGGCAGGCTACCATCCATGGGATCACAAGAGTCCAATAGGACTTAGTGACTAAATGACAACAGCATCATCTTCCTTGGGGCTGGTCACTGAAGGACTGGGTGCCGTCTTTTTTGGTATCTGCATAGAAATGAATGGAGAAGACTCAGAAATCAAACTTTCAAGACAGTTATCCCCATAACTCATAAATACTGGATTCAAATGAGAATCCCCTCCGGAAGTTTTAAAATCAGATATTCTTAGACACCATCCCAGAGACCTCTTGAATTAGAATTTCTGAGAATGGAGTTTCTGTATTTCACAGCAATGGTTGGGAATCCTGCTCTGTGGAAAACTTGTCCATTTGCATTATGGAACAATGGCTTTCATAACTTCAGTTTATGAAGAGGTGGATTGAAAAGGTCTTCAGAAGAGCAATAAAGGTTATCAGAGGTTTTGGAAAGTGCCTAACAGATGCAGCCTAGAATGATTTTACACCAAAGGGGAGGGAGCATTTGGAGACAGTGCACACATAACATACAGGAGCACAGATCTGACACTTCCTATGCTTTCACTGCTAACACGGAAACAAGAGGAATATTTAGTGAAATTGTAATGTCATGAAGGTAAGACAAATGACTGGAAACTCTCCCTATGAATCATAAGCCCACAGTATGCAAGTCATTCCTATGGTGATAACAAGACCAGGTGCACAAAAGGATTTTTAAAAGGGTAGAATTGCTTTAGGGCCATCAATAACATTTAAAAGCATGCATGGAGAGGTCTTGTTAGCCGACCTCTTATATCATTGGAGAATAAAGAGCTAACCTGCTGGGGTCACTCAGAATTCAATTTTTCATTTTGGTCGTTAGTGTAATTGCAGCTGAGATTATCTCTTGAAAGGGAACTGGCAAGTTTTATGTCAAGATACAGACCTGGACACTGAAGTTTAAAATATTATTTCTGGAACTGAAAAAAACACCAAGGCACTTGAATTTTCAGTCTTTTATATGGGTGGATTTTTCTTTTTAAACTTTATTATGGAGGCATTTGATCACCAATTGAGAGTGCAGATTTTTTTCTTAAAGCAAACATTAGACGAATTATTATTATTTGCAATTCCTGGATGCAAATACTCATCTAAAATGTCTCTTATTTAATGTTAGAAAAGAGTTATGCAGATGCAATGAATAAACAGCTAATGAACCTACTTTTGTTGGTCCTGACCTTGGGTCTTCCACATACACTTTTTATTTGATATTCCACAAAAATCCCCATTCTTGACCTTCCTACCTAGAACCTAGGTCAGTCTTCTTAGAATGACAATTAAGAAGCAAGTATAGTCATCGATCACTGAGCTGTCAACTTCATGGACTCTCCAGGACACAGGTGAATGAGAAACTTTTAGATTGAAATAAAACTAATATCAACTCATTGGAAAAGACCCTGATGCTGGGAATGATTGAAAGCAAAAGTAGAAGAGGGTGGCAGAGGATTAGATGGTTATATAGCATCACTGACTCACTAGATACAAATTTAAGTAAACTCCAGTAGATAGAGAAGGATAGGGAAACCTGATGTGCTGTAGTCCATGAGGTTGCAGAGTTAGACATGACTTAGTGACTTAATAACAACAACGAAAAGTCAGTTTCACCACAGGTGATTTTTTTTTTAAACAATTGTGCTTATAATGATTTGTAGACTGATTAGGATTGGCTGGTCTGTTGTCTAATAGTTGTGTACATTGTATTTTATAGCCTTCATGTAACGATTTTCTTTCTGTGTCAACATTGGTATTTCAACTAAAAGTCATTAAGGGATTATGAAAATGTCACATCAAGATAAATGTCAGTTTTTAGATAAAGAGTGTAATCATGATATGGGGATTTTTAAATGGCTCTTTGCAAAACTGACTTTTTCCTAACAAACAATACTTTAAATTTTGTTACTGTGCTTTGCTGAATTGACCAGGAGGTGCTGACCTAGGCAGTGTATACTTTATCAAGACAGTATTGCCAGGGACTGTTTTTGGCTCTACTGAAATTATTTTTAATGGTGCAAAGCACATCACATCACACACACTAATACGTGATGAAAATGGCTGTCAATACCATTTATATTGATGCCGCATTCTCCTTAATTACTTCCACCAATATTTTAATAATGGTTGTTTCCTAACAGAATTATTTTTATTAAATAACTCCTTGAGATCATATTATTGATGTAGATTAGTAGATGGTAAAAATCTAGCTCTTTCAATACCATCGTATATCTATAGTAGGGATTTATTGAGTGCCTATTATTCTTCTCGATTTTGCAAGACCCATAGTGTAGACTTCATTAGAGCCACTGCCAATTGTCCAAATTGAAAGGCACATGATAGGATTATATTTCGTGGGTCCTTGAGCTTGGATGTGGTCATGTGCTGGGTTTGGTCAAGGAAGAGAGAAAGCGACTGATATATGTCACCCTCCTCATTCTGACAGAGATCTCACTCACCCTGACTAACATATCAGGTGACATTGGAGAAGGAAATGGCAACCCACTCCAGTGTTCATGCCTGGAGAATCCCAGGGATGAGGGAGCCTGGTCGGCTGCCATCTATGGGGTCGCACAGTTGGACACGACTGAAGTGACTTAGCAGCAGCAGCAGCAGCAACATGGTTACCAGTGCCAGGCAAACTGTTTGTTTTTTTTTCTTCCTGAATAAATGCAATTTTCTGTTTCATGAATACTGCACAGTATGTTATGTGTGTGTGTTGATTATTAGGGATTTCGGGGTCAAAATTGTGGGTCCTCCATTAGCAACTCATCAGGAAAAAGGATAGGATATATATTCTATGTGCTAATGTCATTCAGATTTATGGTTTTCTTATCTAATTTTCCCCTTGATGCCAACTCTTCTCCTTTCTTAAAAAATATTTATGACTTTGTTTCAAATTATTTTTCTAGGCTTGCTTTGATTCTTTGTATAATAAAGATATAACATAAATAACCATGGTTGAGAGAGTTAATTTTCTTTTTCCGTAAAGAAAGATGAACTATTCCAATCTGATGTAACTGGGTTGAATAACAAAAAAGGCCTCCAACAAAATACCATTCATTGTTAATCATAGTCTATGTCCATACAGAATCAGTTATAAGAACTCAAAGGTTTTCATAGATGGTGACAGTCCATGTTATATGTCAGCTTGATTGAGCCAAGGGATGCCCAGATTAAACATTATTTCTGGATGTATCTTTGAGGGTGTTTCCAGATAAATAAGCTTTTGAGAAAGCAGATAATCCTCCCCAGTATGGTAGGCATCATCCAATCCCCCGAGAGCTTGATTAGAACAAAAAGGCAGAGGAAGAAGGAATTCACCTATTTTCCTTCCCTGCCTGACTGCTTGAGCTGGGACACTGGCGTTCTCCAGGCCTAGGGCTGAGATTGTCACCACTGAACTCTTCTGGTTTTCAGGCCTTCAGTTTCAGACTGTAATTACCCCACAGCTTTCCTGGGTCTGTAGCTTGTAGATGGCGGATTGTGAGCCTTCTCTGTCTCCATGGCTCAACTGGTAAAGAATCCACCTGCAATGCAGGAGTCCTAGGCCCAATCAAGGAGACCTAGGTTCGATTCCTGGGTTGGGAAGATCCCGTAGAGAAAGGAAAGGCTACCCACTCCAGTATCCTGGCCTGGACTCTATAGTCTGTGGGGTTGTTAGGGGAGGCACACTGACTGAAACCACCCACCCTGGCCAGACACATAGTGGCCACTTCAGGAGTTGTTTTACGACAGGAGGTAAGGAACACAGAACTAATAAGCCACCACCAACCAGAAGAGTTCAGGAAAGGTCAAAAGGAGACAGCACATGTCCGACCACCTCCCAGAATCCTTCTCTTGGCATCCATCTTGGCTGAACAAGGCGGGCACCACCAGGAAGGGGTCTGAGTCAGAATGATTGACTAAAGACAACCTGGAAACTAATCCCATCACCATAAAACCGGAGACTGCGAGCCATGTGGCAGAGCTGTTCTCCTGGGCTCCCTAACCCTACTGCTCTCCACCAGGGTGCCCCTTTCCCCAATAAACTCTCTTGCTTTGTCAGCATATGTGTCTCCTCAGACAATTCATTTCTGAGTGTTAGACAAGAGCCCAGTTTTGTGTTCCGGAATGGGTTCCTTTCCTGCAACAGGGTCACAAGAGTCAGACAGGACTCAGTGACATTTCACTTCCATCTCCATAGTTACATGAACCAATTCCTCATAATTAATCTCTTCATGTACATTTCTTATTGGTTCTGTTTCTCTGGAGAACCCTGGCTAACACAGAGAACAATAGAAAAATACTAAAAGTCCTACATAGTCTGCATACTTAGGACATTCCATTCTATCAAAATAACACAGTCCTTAAACCACTGAGGGGAAGGGTGACTCCTTAAACCAGTGAGGGGAAGGGTGACTGACACCTAAATGAAGGCTTTCTCTGTATCAGCCTACTATAGATATGCCACAAGACTATTCTATTGCTTCAGCGGTTAGAAAAACAATTATAGTTTTATTTTATTTTTTTGTAGTTCAAATGAATTATTAAGAGGCAGAACAAAACTCATTGCCAGTTGACTCTTGGAAGAACAAGTCTAATGACCCCTCTGTTATTAAGATACTTTGAAATATCAGTTGAGTTCGGTTCAATTGCTCATGTCTGACTCATGTCTGACTCTTTGCCACCCCATGGACTGCAAAACACTAATCCTCCCTGTCCATCACCAACTCCTGGAGTACATCCAAACCCATGTCCATTGAGTCAGTGATGCCATCCAGCCATCTCATCCTCTGCCATCCCCTTCTCCTCCTGCCTTCAATCTTTCCCAGAATTAGGGTCTTTTCCAGTGAGTCAATTCTTCACATCAGGTGGCCAAAGGATTGAAACCAAAGGAGTTTCAGCTTCAACATCAGTCTTTCCAATGAATATTCAGGACTGATTTCCTTTAGGATGGACTGCTTGGATTTCCTTGCAGTCCAAGGGACTCTCACGAGTCTTCTCCAACACCACAGTTCAAAAGCATCAGTTCTTCCGCACGCAGCTTTTTTTGTAGTCTAACTCTCACATCCATACATGACGATTGGAAAAACCATAGCTTTGACTAGATGGACTTCTATTGGCAAAGTAATGTCTCTGCTTTTTAATATGCTGTCTAGGTTGGTCATGACTTTTCTTAATAGTTCTTGTCCAATAACTGTGATGGCACCACCTTGGCCCAGCTGCTCTCTAGAGTTTTACAATAGAATCTCATGGTTTTGTTCACAATAACAATGACTTTTCTTGATCTAGCTCTATTGTTCTTGGAAAAGACTACCTTTTGGATTCAGATCAGTATATGTTATCACATACAGCCTGAGCATCACAAAGGCCATATTTTAGTTTGTCTTGACAGCCCTCATTCAAGTCTAGGTGAAGATAGTTTGGGGGTCTAATTCCTGTGATTGGTGAGAGAGTTGGTCTATAAGATACTTAGAAAGTCTCTGGGTAAAAGTCTTTCCATAATGTGTTCCGTTATCTTAAGATGCCTATGTTACATTTCAATTGAATTATTTTCCAGAAGGCAATGCAGAGATATGAAGACAGAAACTCACAAACTCTCAGCATCCATTGCTAAAAGCAATTCATATGTCACAAATAATTGGCATAATGCTGCTACCATAGGAGCAGAACCTTAAAATGGAACCTGAAGTGCTCCTGAGCAATTTTGAGGGATTCTTGTAATATTTATAAGGGTTTCTATTACTGTACCTTTTCATTGAAAAATAGGTGTCTTTGAAGTTTATATTGACTAACCTGAACTGTATTGCTCCTTTTATAACCTTCTCAATATCAGGATAAATTCTAAACTATCAGACATGGTTTCTAGTCAATAATTTCAAATGAACAGCTTCCAAATGTGTGACATGTGATGTGGCTAAAATAATTGTTTTACCAAGATGGAAATCAGTTATTTCAGCATAGGAATAATCTTCAGGAAACAGTTGAATAGTATCAAGCCTCAGAAAAGCAATTTTGAGAAGACTTGATCTCTAGGGTGTAATTCTTTCTCACCTGCCAACGATAGTACTTCTGGCTGCAATTACACTATCCTCTGAGCAGAATGCACCTTGGAAAACACAATTTTTAACACTGGTCATCAGTAGAACAAGCTAGGTATAAGTAGGGCCTTAGGTCAGTTTTTATTGATACAAAAGGAAAAGACGCTCATATTAATGCTTCCCTGGTGGTTCAGATGGTAAAGAATCTCCCTGCAGTGCAAGAGCCCCAAGTTTGATCCCTGAATTGGGAATATTGCCTGGATAAGGAAATGGCAACCCACTCTAGTATTCTTGCCTGGTAAATCCCATGGACAGAGGAACCTGGTGGTCCATGGGGCTGCAAAGAGTCAGACACAATTGAGAGACTAACATTCATACAACACTCACTGACTATGATACATCCACAAAGGGAACAGCTGAATGTAAGAAAAATAGCACTGGATCCCTGAAAACCCTGATATACAGAAAGCCACCCACCTCCTTAAAGAGTAGGCTGGATGCTGCTGCTGCTGCTGCTGCTGTGTAAGTCGCTTCAGTCGTGTCTGACTCTGTGCGACCCCCATAGATGGCAGCCCACCAGGCTCCCCCCGTCCCTGGGATTCTCCAGGCAAGAACACTGGAGTGGGTTGCCATTTCCCTTCTCCAATGCATGAAAGGGAAAAGTGAAAGTGAAGTTGCTCAGTTATGTCCAACTGTTCACGACCCCATGGACTGCAGCCTATCAGGCTCCCCCATCCGTGGGATTTCCCAGGCAAGAGTACTGGAGTGGGGGTGCCATTGCCTTCTCCGAGTAGGCTGGATAATGGCCCTTTAAACATGCTGCTGCTGCTGCTAAGTCGCTTTAGTTGTGTCCAACTCTGTGCGACCCCATAGACGGCAGCCCACCAGGCCCCCCGTCCCTGGGATTATCCAGGCAAGAACACTGACCACATCCTAATTTCCAGAATCTGTCAGTGTTATTTTACATGACAAAAGAACGTTGAGGATGTGATTAAAGATCTTAATTTATGGGAGATACTCCTGGTTAGGGCTCCCCTTGTGGCCCTGATGGTAAAGAATCTGCCTGCAATGTAGGAGATCAGGGTTCAGACCCTTCAGCTGAAGCTCCAATACTTTGGCCACTGGATGCGAAGAGCTAACTCATTGGAAAAGACCCTGATGCTGGGAAAGATTGAAGGCAGGAGGAGAAGGGGATGGCAGAGGATGAGATGGCTGGATGGCATCACTGACTCAATGGACATGAGTTTGAGCAAACACTGGGAGACAGAGAAGGACAGGAAAGCCTGGCACTTTGCAGTCCATGGGATTGCAAAGAGAATGACAGGACTTAGCAACTAAACAACAACAACGCTGGTTTATTCAGATGGGCCCAGTGTAGTCACAAGGGTTCTTTAAGATGGCCGCTGACGTTCAGGAAGGCAGAGAAGTGACGGGAAGATGGAAACAGAGGGAATATCAGGCGATGTGGATGTGGGACCACAAGCCAAGGGATGAAGACAATGTCTACCGGGGTTGCACAGAGTCGGCGGACGCGACTGAAGTGACTTAGCAGCAGCAGCAGCAGCAGCAGAACTGGAAAAGGCAAGGAATGATTTTTCCCAAATCCTTCAGAAGGGATATAGCCCTGTCAACACCTAGATTTTAGACATCTGACATCCAGAACTGTCAGAGAATAAATCTGCCTTGTTTTAAGCCACTCCATTTGTGATCATTTGTTGTTAGCACAGCAACAGGAAGCCAACACACCTAATTTGTTCATCTTTATGGCCTATGAGATTGCACAATTTTGGTGTATTGATATCAAGAGCATGTATTAAAAAGGAAAAATGACTTGTTTGAAGTTGAAAACTTTCTAAATTTCTCTGTGCATCTTTGCTCACATTCATATACTAACCATACACATGTACACAGATACAAGCTACCCACAGAGACTCTAGGGTTCCCTTCCATTGGGAGATTGTGCCGTGCAATCTATAAATCCAGGCCACTTTCCCCCTGCCTCCAAGTGAAAACAAAGAAAGTCAAAGATGTTCCACCAAGTGTTGGTGAATGGAATATCTGTACTATTTGGGAGTGTCTTTCAGTCTTAAGTACTATATAAGCTTCTCTTTCCAGAGGTATGGTCAGAAGAAGAAACGAAGCTGATAGTAATAGATATTAATAAGTCAATTGGAGGCCATGGGGTTTAGTTTAGCTTCAGAAGGTAATCCTACTGGAAGAGCCACATGGCATCATCCATGTGCAGAAAGAAAAGATTATGCGATTTAAGGGGTACATGCTGCTGACAATAGGAGCAGGGAAAAAAGATTCCCCTTGCCAAAATGAAATAGGCAACCTGGCAAATAGGAGAGAGTAAAGCTTTTAGAGGATTACATGAACCCAAAGGATAAACTCTCTGCAACATTCAGGGGAAGTTGGTGGAAATCTGATGTGTAAGAGGACCAGAGTGGAAGAAAAGTTTTAATAGCAAAGAACATGTAGCTGATTCACTTCATTGTACAGCAGAAACTAACACTATAAAGCAATTATATTCCTTTTTTTTTTTAAAAAGAGCTGAATGAATCTAGAAGCTGGAAAGTTAACAGAGAATATATGCTGCATACACTGCAATATTTTCACAATAAGTTTTTTCTTACTGGTGGTAATAAAAATTATACCTCAATTTGCCTGAGGCTCACATTTTGAGGGAGAAATAGTCATGAAATCATTAAATGATGATCTTCCTGGTCTCGTAATATCTTTGTAGCATACAGAAATTATGATCTGGGTCCTGTTTCTCTGCCTTTTTGCTTTTTGGATGATTTTATTTTGTAAATTTATCTAATAGCTATCAGACTTAAAAAATAATTATTTATATCAGTGTTTTTCAGTGCACTAGACTCTCCAAAGAACTTTGTAGAAAACACCAATGCCTGTACCTCATCACTAAATATTCTGATTTACTTGGTCTAAGGTATGTTCTAGGCATTGATATCTGTGATATCAATGATATCTGTGATATCAATCACTGATACTCTCCAGGTGATGCTTACATATAGCCAGAGCTGAGAATCACTCATTTATATCAACCAAGCATATTTTAAAGCTGTAACAATAATGATCAAGCCTACTATTTGATAGGGCTTCCTGGTGATTCAGACAGTAAAGAATCTGCCTGCAGTGCAGGAGACCCAGGTTTGGTCCCTGGATCAGGAAGATTTCCTGGAGATGGGAATGGCTCACCCACTCCAGTATTCTTGCCTGGAGGATTCCACAGATAGAGGAGCCTGGAGGCCTACAGTCCAAGGGGTTGCAAAGAGTCAGACATGACTGAGCAACCAATACTTCCACACTATTTCATCTCACATGTCCACTGCCATAACACATTCTTTATCTGCTACTGGGGAGGAAGCGTTATCATCAGTTTACAGATCTGAAGGATAGAGCATGGTTATAGGATTTGAACCCAAGTGTGATTTCAATCCTGACCTCTTTATGCACTATTTATAATAGGAGGTCAATATGGGAAGAAAGTCAGTGATTTGTACAAAGTCTTTCTGGACTTTTAGAACCCAAATAAAAACACATGGTCCTTGGTGAGAGCAAAGGTAGAAGGACAGGATAGGACTTTTACTTTAAGGGATGAATCCATCAAGCCAAGAAAGCTCAGGAAGCTGCCCACTGATCTTTGTTCAGAGAGCTGCACTCCGCACTAAAAGGCTGCACTATAGGTGATGTTGCAGGTACTGTGAGGAGTCTTACTAACTTTTCCTCCTACTGTCAGGAATTCAGACCTACATGGCTCTTCTACTACAACATCTCTTTACATATTAGAATTAATTTGATCCTAATTTTAAATCCCTTTGGTGATCTTTTAGGAACTTTAATCTCTTTAATGTAATCAGCCTTCATCAAGAAAGGGGAAATTTGCAAAAGAATAGTAATGAAATTGTTAAAATTGTGTGATATATACAATAATAGTTATTTTTGTGTTGTTGTTCCAGTTGCTAAGTCATGTCTGACTCTTTGTGACCCATGAACCACAGCACACCAGCCTCCTCTATCCTTCACCATCTCCTGGAGCTTGCTCAAACTCATGTCCATGGAGTCAGTGATGCCATCCAGCCATCTCACCCTCTGTCACCCCCTTCTCCTCCTGCCTTCAATCTTTCCCAGCATCAGGGTCTTTTCCAAAGAGTCAGCTCTTCTCAGCAGGTAGCCAAAGTATAGGAGCTTCAGCTTCAGCATCAGTATCAGTCCTTGCAATGAATAATCAGGGTTGATCTCTTTTAGTACTGACTGGTTTGATCTCTTGTGTACTTGTTAAAATGGTAACGTACACAAGGTGTGGGGGACTTGCATGACACTCTAAACAATGTGGCCTTTATGCTTAAGTCAATAAGGGGTGGGAGAGAGTACTCTGGAATTTCGAACATGAGAGGGATAAGATCAGATATTTTATCCAAAATGAACATTTATTGAGGCTACAAGGAGGCTGGATGGAGTAAAAGAGAGGGAGGGGACTTGTGACTGAGGGATCAATTCTTCTAGTACAGGAGGAAGATGAGGAAAGTGACGGAGAAAAGAGGTAGAATATGGAACATATTTACAAGGCAGAATCTTCAGCATTCGGTAACCAATACAGTGGAAAGGTGAGGGAGAGTCAAGGAGATTCCTAGGTTTCTGGCTTGAGTAATTGAATGGTATTTCTAGTTACCAAGACAGGGACCAGAGGAGAAACAGCTTGGTTGGAGGAAGGGTGAGGAGGAAGATGTAACGTGTTAAGTTTGGCATGGAGATTGAATGACATCAGATGGCATCTTCGTGAGCTCACAAAACAGTCATTCAGTCTGAAGGAAGGCTTGGGAACCACTACTGTGATGTGGTGGGGGAGGTGACAGGGCTAGAATTAGGACTGGGAAGCGCTGCACACTCCTGTCTAGATACCCTACCTCTAATAATACTGATGACGATTATCTGTAACATGTGGAATATTTCATGTGCCAGTGGTGAGCTGCTTAATGCCTTTAACGCATTGTTGCATTTAACTATTCTCAAAACAACATGAGTTATGTGCTATGACATTCCCATTTTATAGATACAGCAAATAGCAAGTTCCCAAGTCCTACAAAATTGTATTGATTTCAGGTGTACACCTGATATATATATATATAATGTGTGTGTGTGTATACAATATGCAATATATAACATATATTATTTTTCAGAGATATAATCCTCTCCTTTTAAAAATTAATTTATATTGGAGAATAGTTACTTTGCATTTCTTTTCCATGCGGTTGGTTTTGATCCCTGTCTCCTGTACACTGTCACAAACCGCATTCCATAGTTCATTAGGCACTCTATCTATCAGATCTAGGCCCTTAAATCTATTTCTCACTTCCACTGTATAATCATAAGGGATTTAATTTAGGTCATACCTGAATGGTCTAGCGGTTTTCCCTACTTTCTTCAATTTGAATCTGAACTTGGCAATAAGGAGATCATGATCTGAGCCACAGTCAGCTCCTGGTCTTGTTTTTGTTGACTTTATAAACCTTCTCCATCTTTGGCTGCAAAGAATATAATCAATCTGATTTTGGTGTTGACCATCTGGTGATGTCCATGTGTAGAGTCTTCTCTTGTGTTGTTGGAAGATGGTGTTTGCTATGACCAGTGCATTTTCTTTGCAAAACTCTATTAGTCTTTGCCCTGCTTCATTCCTCATGCCAAGGCCAAATTTGCCTGTTACTCCAGGTGTTTCTTGACTTCCTACTTTTGCATTCCAGTCCCCTATAATGAAAAGGACATCTTTTTGGGGTGTTAGTTCTAAAAGTTCTTGTAGGTCTTCATAAAACCGTTCAACTTCAGCTTCTTCAGCATTACTGGTTGGGGCATAGACTTGGATAACTGTGATATTGAATGGTTTGCCTTGGAGACGAACAGAGATCCTTCTGTCATTTTTGAGATTGTATCCAAGTACTGCATTTTGGACTCTTTGTTGACCATGATGGCTACTCCATTTCTTCTGAGGGATTCCTGCCCTCAGTAGTAGATATAATGGTCATCTGAGTTAAATTCACCCATTCCAGTCCATTTTAGTTCGCTGATTCCTAGAATGTCGACGTTCACTCTTGCCATCTCTTGTTTGACCACTTCCAATTTGCCTTGATACATGGACCTGACATTCCAGGTTCCTATGCAAGATTGCTCTTTACAGCATCGGACCTTGCTTCTATCACCAACACATCCACAGCTGGGTATTGTTTTTGCTTTGGCTCCATCCCTTCATTCTTCAATCTTTCTGGAGTTATTTCTCTACTGATCTCAAGTAGCATATTGGGCACCTACTGACCTGGGGAGTTCCTTTTTCAGTATCCTATCATTTTGCCTTTTCATACTGTTCATGGGATTCCCAAGGCAAGAATACTGAAGTGGTTTGCCATTCCCTTCTCCAGTGGACCACATTCTGTCAGAAATGCAAAAAACAAAATGGCTGTCTGGGGAAGACTTACAAATAGCTGTGAAAAGAAGAGAGGTGAAAAGCAAAGGAGGAATGGAAAGATATAAGCATCTGAATGCAGAGTTCCAGAGAATAGCAAGAAGAGATAAGAAAGCCTTCTTCAGTGATCAAGGCAAAGAAATAGAGGAAAACAACAGAATGGGAAACAACAGAATGGGAAAGACTAGAGATCTCTTCAAGAAAATTAGAGATACCAAGGGAACATTTCGTGCAAAGATGGGCTTGATAAAGAACAGAAATGGTCTGGACCTAACAGAAGCAGAAGATATTAAGAAGAGGTGGCACGAATACACAGAAGAACTGTACAAAAAGGATCTTCATGACCCAGATAATCATGATGGTGTGATCACTAATCTAGAGCCAGACATCCTGGAATGTGAAGTCAGGTGGGCCTTAGAAAGCATCACTCAGAACAAAGCTAGTGGAGGTGATGCTTTCCAGTTGAGCTGTTTCAAATCCTGAAAGATGATGCTGTGAAAGTGCTGCACTCAATATGCCAGCAAATTTGGAAAACTCAGCAGTGGCCACAGGACTAGAAAAGGTCAGTTTTCATTCCAGTTCCAAAGAAAAGCAATACCAAAGAATGCTCAACCTACCACACAATCACACTCATCTCACATGCTAGTAAAGTAATGCTCAAAATTCTCCAAGCCAGGCTTCAGCAATACATGAACCGTGAACTTCCTAATGTTCAAGCTGAAGAGGTTCAAGGCAGAGGAACTAGAGATCAAATTGCCAACATTTGCTGGACCATCGAAAAAGCAAGAGAGTTCCAGAAAAACATTTATTTCTGCTTTATTGACTATGCCAAAGCCTTTGACTGTGTGGATCACAGTAAACTGGAAAATTCTGAGAGAGATGGGAATACCAGACCACCTGACCTGCCTCTTGAGAAACCTGTATGCATTTCAGGAAGCAGCAGTTAGAACTGGACATGGAACAACAGACTGGTTCCAAATAGGAAAAAGAGTACGTCAAGGCTGTATATTGTCACCCTGCTTATTTAACTTATATGCAGAATACATCATGAGAAACACTAGACTGGAAGAAGCACAAGCTGGAATCAAGATTGCCAGGAGAAATATCAATAACCTCAGATATGCAGACGACACCACCCTTCTGGCAGAAAGTGAAGAGGAACTAAAAAGCCTCTTGATGAACGTGAAAGTGGAGAATGAAAAAGTTGGCTAAAGCTCAACATTCAGAAAATGAAGATCATGGCACCCGGTCACATCACTTCACGGCAAATAGATGGGGAAACAGTGGAAACAGTGTCAGACTTTATTTTGGGGGCTCCAAAATCCCTGCAGATGGTGACTGCAGCCATTAAATTAAAAATGCTTACTCCTTGGAAGAAAAGTTATGACCAACCTAGATAGCATATTCAAAAGCAGAGACATTACTTTGCCTACTAAGTTCCATCTAGTCAAGGCTATGGTTTTTCCTGTGGTCATGTATGGATGTGAGAGTTGGACTGTGAAGAAGGCTGAGGGCCGAAGAATTGATGCTTTTGAACTGTGGTGTTGGAGAAGACTCTTGAGAGTCCCTTGGACTGCAAGGAGACCCCTACCAGTCCATTCTGAAGGAGATCATTCCTGGGATTTCTTTGGAAGGAATGATGCTAAAGCTGAAACTCCAGTACTTTGGTCATCTCATGTGAAGTGTTGACTCATTGGAAAAGACTTTGATGCTGGAAGGGATTGGGGGCAGGAGGAGAAGGGAGCGATAGAGGATAAGATGGCTGGATGGCATCACTGACTCAGTTGGTGTGAGTCTGAGTGAACTCTGGGAGTTGGTGATGGACAGGGAGGCTTGGTGTGCTGCGATTCACGGGACTGCGAGAAGTCGAACCTAACTGAGCGACTGAACTGAACTGATAGTTACTTTACAATGTTGTATTAGTTTCTGTTGTTCAGTCACTACGTCATGTCTGACTCTTTGCGACCCCATGGACTGCAGCAAGCCAGGCTTCCCACTATCCGTCCCCCAGAGTTTGCTCAGGCTCATGTCCATTGAGTCAGTGATGCTATCCAGCCATCTCATCCTCTGCTGCCTCTCCTCCTTTTGCCTGTGAGTCTGTATTACACAGCAAAGTGAATCAGCCGTATGTATACATGCACCCCTCTTTTGGGTTTCTTTTGCATTCCAGTCACTGCAGAGTGAGCGATACAATATGTTCTCATTAGTTATCTATTTTATACATAGTATCAGTAGTGTATATGTGTCAGTCTCGAGTATTTTATTCTCCCCCTTTACCCCAGCACAGTCTTTAGCACATGGAAAGCATCCAATATGTGTTAGCTGAATAAATGGTGACATTTACATCTTACAGGATCACTCTTAAGACCAAAAAGTGTGCCTAACAGTCATGGGGAAAGTAGGGTGGAGTGATCTTTTTGGTGGAATCCTGCATTTATGATTTTGCATCTTGCATTTATGATTCTTACAGCTTCCTTGGTGGCTCAGACGGTAAAGCGTCTGCCTGCAACACGGGAGACCTGGGTTCAATCCCTGGGTCAGGAAGATCCTTGGAGAAGGAAATGGCAACCCACTCCAGTACTCTTTCTTGAAAAATTCCATGGATGGAGGAGCCTGGTAAGCTACAGTCCATGGGGTTGCAAAGAGTCGGACACAACTGAGTGACTTCACTTTCACTTTGCATTTATGAACGGTTGAAGAAACAGGTATAATTAACATAACAAAGTGATTTCTAACCTAACTTCAGTCTTCAGGCCTCTTTATGGAATCTGATAGAAGCTATGGATCCTTTCCCCTGAGAAAGGAATGCTGAGGGACACAGACATCCTTAAAATTTTAAATAGAGCTGAGGTTCATTGATTCTTCTTAGGCTTAAGACATGCTTTGATACAGTCTTCAGGCTCTTTATATGATTCCTTTTAAATTGCCTCCGATTCCATCGCAAAGATAATTTCTCTTATTGCCTATTACAGCCAAATTTTGATGTAGCTGGAATTAAACATTAGAGCATTTTCTGATGCATATATGATTTTTATTACCTCTCAATTCAGACTGAAACAAATCTAAGTCCTTTTCCAAATCTACTCAGTGAAGATTTTAGAGAATTCTTAAAAGGGCATCTTGTACAGTAAGAATATAAACAAATTGCAAACCCCTTCAGGAAATCATTGATTATTCATAAAGCTCAATTAATTCTTGTGTATATTTAATAACACACTCATATCTATGACTATTCCTTACAACCCAAACTAACTATGTGCTCAGGAATTGTAAATAGATTTTAATATCAGCCCGAGAGAAACATAATTAGGATAAGAATGTGCTGCCAAATAATTATATAACATACTACAAATTATCATCTAGTTAGTATAAATTGAGATTCATCACTGTTGCATTGTCAGAATTTATCCAAGTAATGAACTTATCAATTAAGTGTCTCAAAGACTACTAAAGGACTCTCAAAAACCTTAAAAAAGAATGAACTGCTTAATTATTTCCCCATTTCTTTGAAAGTCAACTGAATACAAGGCCATGTGCAACTTCTTTATGTCTAGACACTAGTAAGAGGATTCTTGCTCACTTGTATGCATGGAAGCTCAGAGCTGAAGGGAAGATTAGCAACAATTAGAAGAGAATCCAACAATCCTTTTTTACAGATGAGCTGACTGAGTTGACAGGAATAAACAGACTTGTTCAAAGTAGAACATTAAGAGGGTCTAAGAAATTCAGATCGATGGCACTTGAGACCCTGGTTTGAAATTCTAGCCCTAGCCCTGTAACCTCATTTTTCTCATCTGTCACATGGGATATTTTGAGATAGTAAAAAGATGTCATTTTAGTCAATACATAGCCTATTCTGAACCACACATTTATATACCAGATAAATGGTGTTTATTTTCTCCTATTAGGAGAAGACAAGAATTTGCAACTCACGACTTTCAGTCCAAGACTCTAGTCACAGTCCCTTACCACGTTAGAAATTAGCTTCGTGGTGGCCACCCAGTATGTTGGCACTGGATAGCTAACCTCTTGTGACATTCAGTTTCAGGTTCTCTTTTTGCCGTAAAGTGGCAAACATTGGGGGTTTTGTCATTGTTTTTGCTGTTGTGTCTTTATCACCTTCAATCAGTGCTCGACAAATAGGTGTGGGATGAAAGACTCAGTTGCTCTACCGTGTCCCTACAGTGTTCACTGCCGGGCTTCAGAAGAAACAGCACTTCGTGTGGACTTGTGTAAACTAGACATGATTGGATATTCGAGAATCAAGGGAAATAACTGCATTCAAGAAGTAGAAAGTTTAATTAAAGTGTGTTCCAGGTGCCATTACTTGAGGAATCATTTGACATCTTGATGTACACAATAGCAGTAGAATAGAATACTTTCTTTTCCTTTTAAATCCTGAGACAAGTTTCAAATCACAGCCTAGCCACTAGCTAGTTCTGTGACTTTGGGTAAGTTATGAAACCTCTCTGAGCTCTGTCAGTTTCTTGTATGCAGAATTTTCTCATACAAATTAAATGAATGATTCATTTAACCTGGCACAGTACCTGGCACATGGTAAGTGTTGGAGTAAAAGGTAGCTTCTATGATCTTTGACATTCCATGTGTTCTATGACTAGAAATAATGGACTTGGGGGAGGACTTAGTGGATGTAAGTTCCAAACAGAGGTATGCAACCTCTTATCGTGTCCGTGTATACTGCTTAATTTGATATCTTCTGTCCTAAGACATGGAGACAGATGGTGTTTCTGTCCTGTGAAAACGTGAAATGAAGCCCATCTAAAACATGAAATTATACCCATCGAACTACTTCCTCTTGCCTTAGTCACAGCTGTTAGGCATAGCTTATATGAGGACAAAAATCAATGCACAAAATTATTTGATTAATCAGCATTGCCATTGCACTTCCTAGCAGAGGGAAGCTGGGCATTAAAAAAAAATGCATTTTTTGCCTGGCCTCATTTGTATGTTAATTGAAACAAAAGGGGAAAAAAGGCAACAAAAGCACACAAATGTTGATGGGAGAAAATGCAATATAATTCTACAAAATATTTTGGTACTAAAATGTTTTATGGAGACTAATGGTTCAATTATAGCTTAATGCTTATTGCCACGAGTGTTGTAAGGGAGGAAAACATCTCCCCTCTGATGTACTTGCTCATGTAAACAAGAGAGCAGGTTTCCTGAGTCAGAAACAGTATGTTTTCACTCACCCAGTGGCCACTCTCTGGGTCAGAAAATCGGTCCAGCCCTAGAGCAGTATCCCAGCTGGATGGAGCACCATTGCGTCCCTTCCCTCCCCATCAGAAGACCATTAAGTTTCCACTACTTATGCTTGAAATACTGACTTGCTTTCTCAATCCTGTTACAGGGTTTGAAAACAACTCTGCTCTTCTCCAAAGAAACACATTTATTTTCAGGTCGTGAAATACACTTTATTAGCTCAAACGTATCACAGTTAATAATACAGGACTTTGGGGTTGAATGAAACCTTTCTTTTGAGGAAACTGAGGCACAGAGGACTTGTCCACTGTGCCTGACAGAGCTGAGAGTTCAGCATACTGAGTGGGGTAGAAGAAAAATTATTTATGAAGAGCCTCAAGCACAGTTCTTGGAACATGTGTTTTATTTATTCATTCAGTAGAAACGTATTGAGCCCTTATTGAATGTTAAATAATGTAATTGATACATTGGGGATTTGGGAGAATGAAACAAAGAAGGCGTATATCCTCTTTTATAGAAGAGTATAGTAGGGGATAAAGATAACAAATGGATCAATGTCTTTCACTAATTATAGATTTTTATCAGCGTTACAAAGCAGCTAAGTAGAGTGCCAGGTCACGAGGGACGAGAAACGATTTCCTTCTCTGGGACTTCCCTGGTGATCTGCCTTGCAAGGCAGGGAATGGGAGTTCGATCGCTGGTGTGCTAAGTTGTTTCCAGTCGTGTCCGAGTCTTTGAGACCCTATGGACTGTAGCCCATCAGGTTTCTTTGTTCATCAGATTCTCCAGACAAGAAAACTGGACTGGGTTGCCATTTCTTCTTCCAGGAGATCTTCCCGACCCAGGGATCAAACCCATGTCTGCCACATCTCCTGCATTGCAGGCAGATCCTTTACCCACTGAGCCACCTGCAAAGCCCCTTGATCCCTGGTGGGGGAACTAAAATCCCACAAGCTGTGTAGCAACTCAGCCTGCACATTGCAACTACTGAGCCCACATACTGCGACCAGAGAATCCACGCACTGCAACAAAAGATATTGCCTGTCACACACAACTAAGACCTGTTGCAGCTAAATAAACAAATATTTTTTAAAAATGAGTTCTTTCTTCTTTATCTCCCAGTGATTAGTCATAGTGGGTTAGGTGAGGCTGACTTTGGAAAAAGGTATTGGCAATTGCAAGTGCAAAAGTCATACTGAAGGGAAAGAGGCCATGTTACATGTCCAGGCAGAGTGTCCCTGAAATAGGGTACTAGAGACAAAGAGGCTAGAGCGGGGAGAGTGGGCTACATTACGCAGGTCACAGGAGTTTGCATTAAGAGCATGTTTGGCTGATAAAATTAATGCTCTCCCTGAGCTTCAGTTTTCATTTGCAAAAAAAAAAATTTTATTAAAGTGTCTGACGTTTATGAAAGGAGATTGTTGCTTATCACCCAGCATGGCACTTAGACACATGTTTGCATTTCTCTACCCAGAGTCCTCCTACCCTGTGCCTCATCTTTAAATTAATCTTCAATCAGCTGCTCTCTTGGTAGAACCACACTCCATGCGAATGAGCGGAGGTGAAAATGTGGCAGACAGTGAGGAGTCACGGGGGTGAGTAGAAGTCAGGAGGAGCTGGTGACCTGGGGTTTCAACATTAAAGGTGGATTAAGCGGCGCAGCATCCTCTGAAAGCAGCAGGATGCCTGCTGGGAGGTGGTGGGGGACAGGGGGCGAAGAAGACCCTAGTGACCTGACGGTCCCATGTGTATGTTGACGCTTGTTGGGGTCACTCTCAGACTGCAGAAATTCACAAAGACAGTTTGTTCACATGAGAGCTCTGCTCCTCCATAGCCTAATCAAATCTTGACATTTGAATTTCTAACAAATTTTTGGGAAATAACTTTTCAGATTCTCATCATATAATACTTGTTCAATATGAATAGAAATAATTACTTTGCTGAAGCGATTAGCATGCCCAAGAATGACTATAGACTTTCTCCCAGTTTTTACTTTTAGATAAATGTCAAATATCTTCCTTAAAGTGCGTTGGATTTCTCTTTTCTAAAGAATCATTAAAAAGTGGTAAAATACAATGAAGGTGTAGGGAAGTACAGAAAAATAATGAGAAATGTGCATGAGAAGAAAGCCAAGTCGACCTGGCAGAGAAAATTTTCTCAGCAGTAATTGTAGTCACCAAAGAAGTAAAAGCTAATAATACTAATTTCATCTAAAGGAGAAGAGCAGTAAGTGGTTATATTTTCCCCAGACATTGCTGGAAGCCTAGTTCAGGATGGAAGGCTTCTCCATTCTGAAATGCAGGCCCTCTGTGGTAAAGTAGACTCAGATTCTGACATCAGGTGGTCTGCAGACCCAGTCCGGCAGTTCAGAGAGTGACCTTGTATGAGGCACTTAACCCCATCTGAGCTTCAGTGTTGTCAACTCTGAAGTGAGAATGCCAAATTTACCTCAGGATAAACTGTGATAAACCAGGAAAAAGCAGTCAATCCTAAAGGAAATCAGCCCTGAATATTCACTGTAGGGACTGATGCTGAAGCTGAATCTCCAATACTTTGACCAACTGATGCAGCGAGCCTACTCATTGGAAAAGATGCTGATGCTGGGAAAGACTGAAGGCAGGAAGAGAAGGGTGCGGCAGAGGATGAGATGGTTGGACGGCATCACTGACTCAATGGACATGAAATTGAGCAAACTTTGGGAGATAGTGAAGGACAGGGAAACCTGGCGTGCTGCAGTCCACAGAGTCTCAAAGAGTTGGATGTGACTTAGCGACTAAACAACAATAATAACAACCTGAGATGACATACAGGGTGTCAGATACCATCTTTGGCGTCTCTGTGAAACAGATGAATGGAGATAGGTTAAGTGGTGGCTGGAATAGGACCCTAGACTCCTGAATCCCCTAACTCCCTAGAGATACTCCATAGACATGCAGGAAAGGTCCCAGAAAAAGCTTCTATATGTCGTTGCCCAGGGCTAATGGAGCAAGTTCAGCTGAATCACAGAGTATCCATTCACACAGAGTGCCCCACTTTGCCCAGAATAGAAAGTCCTAGGCCTTTTTTTTTTTTTAAATAACTTTTCAAATCATAATAGACTCTTGGAGGTCCAAAGGGAGCCCATCCAACCAACCTCGGTCCTTTGCTTTGATTTCAAAAATGGGTAATTATTCTACCTCACGCAGTAAGATAGGGGTTTCATGTTGGAACCTTTTAAAAGGTTCCCCCCCTCCCAATCTTTTCAGATCTTTGGTCTAGAACAAAGAGGGGATGAACAGTCTCTTCAATTGCTTTCCCTCAGCTCCACAGCCAATTGTACCATTCAGATTAGTAGGGAAAGCAAATGCAAGGTAAAACATGACAAGACAGGATGGAGAAAGAAGTGTTTGGGTCAATGGCTTAGGCAAAACTGAACTGATCCTATTTTTCTTGCCCCTACCAGACAATCCTTGAGAGGGCTTATCTTGGATGATTTTCTGTTTTTATTTTCATTTAAAAATCTCCCTTTGAATGTTGTAGTCTCTATTCTACAAGGAAATAATCACTTGTATCAAAGGAACTGTATATCCACATTTAGCAAAATAGAGAAGAAGCTAGCAGCCCCTTGCATGACGACCAGGCATTTCTCTTGCCTATTCCAAGCCTGCCCTTTGAGAGAGATATGACCAGTTATGTGAGCCAAATAGATTTCTATCCAAGAGAAGCCTCATCAGCAAATCATCCTCTTAAATGTAACAGAAGTCCCTGGCTTCACTTATAAAAGACTCTTGGGATAGGATGCTTTGCATTTTGAGGGCTCTGCATAAAATCTGGGTGTTTTTCTCAGTTCTGGTCCACACTCCATTACACACTTTAATGACTGCATTAAAATTCTCAAATGAAGCTTTGGGATAAAGGGCAGCTGATTATATTTATTCACCTTTCAGTGCTGACATCACTGCAATATGCTTGCTTTCTTTACTGAAAGGTACTGATAATATCCAAAGACGTGTTATTGGAACTACAGTTTAGAAGTAAGTAACGGCTAGTTTGCCTACCTGGAGAAGAAGCATGTCACAGTGGAAAAACCACCAGGTGAGATAAAGGAGGCCGATTTCTAGTTCTTGGCTGGGTCACTGTGGAAAGTCATGTTACCTCCTATAAAGTGAGAGGATTCACTTTGATGATGTCTATGATTGTTTTCAGTGGTAATTTTAAATGCATTCTGTGACTCAGTGGCTTCCAAGAAATGCCCATCAGGTGTTAGATATAAGACTGGAGAGTCAAGCGGACGACTGTGCCAAGAGATCTCTTCCAAGTTACCCAGAAACCCACAGCTCTGCATCTGCATGGAGGGGTTGGTCTACTTGTGAATTTAGTGTGCATTACCTGTCAACCACACAGCTCACCCAATATCTTTTAAACTAGTAAGTAAGTAAATATGTGTTAGTTACTCAGTCATGTCTGATTCTGTCTGACTCCATGGACTCATCTGTGCATGGAATTCTCCAGGCAAAAGTCTAGAGTGGGTAGCTATTTCCTTCTTCAGGGGATCTTTCCTACCCAGGGATGGAAACTGGGTCTCCTGAACTGCAGGCAGATTCTTGACCCTCTGAGCCACCTGGGAAGCCTGCAGAGTGCAATAACACCTTGTGCCATTTTAGATAAAAACATTGCCTTAGGCGACAGTGACCACTTGAAAATTAAAAAGTCACCAGTCTCATCATGTAAACATGACCTGGTTACTTTGCCTGCTGCTGCTGCTGCTAAGTCGCTTCAGTCATGTCCGAATCTATGCGACCTCATAGAGGGCAGCCCACCAGGCTCCCTCGTCCCTGGGATTCTCCAGGCAAGAACACTGGAGTGGGTTGCCATTTCCTTCTCCAGTGCATAAAAGTGAAAAGTGAGAGTGAAGTCACTCAGCTGTGTCCGACTCTTCGCAATCCCATGGACTGCAGCCCACCAGGCTTCTCCATCTGTGGGATTTTCCAGGCAAGAGTACTGGAGTGGGGTGCCATTGCCTTCTCCTACTTTCCTTCAATTCAATTCCTTGACTCTTATTAATGCTTCTATATTATTATTATTATTTTATTAGCATTTGTTGAGGTAGAGTTGCTTTACAATGTTCTGTTAGTTTCTACTGTACAGCATGAATCAGCTACATGTCTATATATACATATCCCCTCCCTCATGTACCCCAGTGTTCACTGTAGCACTATTTACAAAAGCCAGGGCTATATTCAGTCTTAAGTTGAATGGATAAAGAAGATGCGGTACATATATTCAATGGACTATTACTCAACCATAAAAAGGAACAAAGTTGGGTCATCTGTAGACCTAGAGACGATCTTACAGAGTGCAGTAAGTCAGAAAGAGAAAAGCAAATATCTATATTAACAAATGTATGTGGAATGCTTCTATTTTACACCCCCAGCTTGCTTTTCCCATTGTCTTTGCCTGTGCTAGAGCTTCTCAAGGCATTCTAGGCTAGATAGTCCTCTGCTGCGGATGGGGAGGAGTGTGGACTTCGTGCCTTACGGGATGTTTAGGAGCATCCTTGGCATCTACTTACTAGCTGTCAGTGGACTGCCACTGTCCCCTGTATGACGGCCAAAATGTCTCCAGACATCTAGAAGTCCCTGAGGGGTGAAACCATTCTGATCTGAGAGCCTCTACTTCACTTTCACTTTTCACTGTCATGCATTGGAGAAGGAAATGGCAACCCCCTCCAGTGTTCTTGCCTGGAGAATCCCAGGGACGGGGGAGCCTGGCAGGCTGCTGTCTATGGGGTCGCACAGAGTTAGACACGACTGAAGCGACTTAGCAGCAGCAGCAGCAGTCTAGGTTTCAGAGAAGACAATAGCACCCCACTCCAGTACTCTTGCCTGGAAAGTCCCATGGGCAGAGGAGCCTGGTAGGCTGCAGTCCATGGGGTTGCGAAGAGTCAGACACGACTGAGCAAGTCGCTTTTCACTTTCATGCATTGGGGAAGGAAATGGCAACCCACTTCCGTGTTCTTGCCTGGAGAATCCCAGGGACGGGGGAGCCTGGTGGGCTGCTGTCTGCGGGGTGACAGAGAGTTGGACATGACTGAAGCGACTTAGCAGCAGCAGCAGCAGCAGCAGCAGCAGCAGTCTAGGTTTAATCTTTTTTTTTTTCTTCTTTTAATTCTGAACTTTCTTGGGCAATGCTATACATCCCGAAATGTCCAGAAAGTATTACTCTGTTGTTATCACTCTTAACATAACATTCATCTTTCATTTATATAAGGTTTCACAATTTATCAAGTGTTTTCACATTATCCATGGAGATCAAAGCATGGCAGTTCCTGGTATGGAACAAATGAGGAGAGAGAAGCATCTTTTCTGTGACTTGTCCCTGTTTCCCTTTTTCACCGCACTTGAAATCTTGCATGTTTCACAGAAGAGGACTTGCCATGAGGAAGATGTATTTAGGACAAGTCAAGCACTGTATAAATAAAATCTGGTGGATTTCTGAGACATAAAAGAGATGCTTTATCACCTTGAAATGATACTCATCTCAATGTCTGCTGGCAAGATCTACTAATCTCTCAAGAAGGACACAGGACCACACATCTGTAATTACATACCAACAGCTGGTTTCTGCAGCCTACATGAACTGCTGGAGTTTAGCATGCCACACTCAATGATACCGGATGGCATTTTTGAGAAAGAGAAATGAACACATTCCTCTCCTTTTCTCTTCCTCCCTCCCCCTCTTACCTGCTTAAGGATCTCAGCGGCTGTTTCATGTGAACAATCAAATATCACGTAGAACTCCTTGCCTTTCTTCATTTCCTTGAGTAACGGCTTAGCATCTTTATTCCCAGAGGGCAGCTGGCGGATTTTGATTTTAATATTATATCTGGAGGGAGCTTTGATGAGCTCTTGCAGGCGAATGAGACCTAGAAAATGACATTCAATCAGGCAACAGACTGTTCTGTTCAGAGTATTTGTTTATTGCCGTTTAGAGTCAAACTCATATCATTCCCCCAATGTATCAAGAGGCCACCTACCTAAAGGTTGCATTATTGACTGCTCATTTATCATTCCTGCTTCTATGGTGGACCATACTATATTTTCCTTTTGTGGGTATGTGTGGCTAGAAGCACAATTTTCCCAAGAGGATTTTGAATTTTTTTAGAAAGCAATTGTCCTCTCGAATGCAATTGTCCTCTCCAGCTTTCACCACAAATCTTTAGCAAATCAAGTCAATAACTATAAAATGTTTGTAAACAAAATTTGCTTGATCTTTTCAAAGGTGCTTGAGGTAATGGATATACCGTCTTACTTAAAAACAAACAGACAGTAAAATACTAGAATTTCTTGGGACTATAAACTTCTGTAACCCTTTCATCAAATATTTATATATAACTTACTGTTTTGCAGTTAATTGGTTGGGCTGTTCTGTATCATCTTTCAGTTCCTGCCATATAAGCTATTTATAAATGGCTTGTTTTTTCTTTCTAGTATAATTGAATATTGAATGGGAAAATACTTTCTTGATTAAAAGAAATGACCACTGAATATTTAAAAGTCATGATAATAAGGGCAGAAGCATATTCTTTAAAAAATCTGCCATTGGTGGTTATAGGAATGTATATAGCTAACTCAGCTAACTTGAGGAAGAATGTTTAATACACCACAAAAGTGAATCCAGTGAACTGCACCATTGTTTTAAACAGAAGTGTTTTTACTAAGGCAAGACCAACAGCTATACAAAGCCTGAGTCTTATTTCCCTAATGTTAACTGGTATTTGTTACGCTGCATGATGTTGGCTCTTACTCAAGGACTCCCACTGGAAAATTGAATATATATATATATATATATTTTATTACACAGTCTGTGCCTTCAGGATGTGTCAGCTTCAAGTAATCCGTAGGAAATGTTAAGCTTTGTCACTCTTCAGATAGAAATCGTGGTATGCACCATGCAAGACAGCATATACACGCTGGCTACCTCTGGACTTGAGGCACTTCTTTTATTTTTTGGTTTTGTTTATTTAGTTATTTGTAAGAATCTGCCTGCAGTGCAGGAGACCCAGGTTCTTTCCCCTGGTTGGGAAGATCCCTTGGAGAAGGAAATGGCAACCCACTCCAGCATTCTTGCCTGGGAAATCCCATGGACAGAGGAGCCTGGTGGGCTACACTCCACAGGGTCACAGAGTTGGACACGACTGAGTGACTAACACTCTCACTTTTACCCTTCCCTCTAGAAGCTACATTTTTGTGTCTAAAATGTTATGAGTTCTCTCATACCTTGGGTAAGTATGGTTCTGAAGTACAATAAATTTGAGAGAAAGTTACTCTTCAGGGTCAAGTTAACCAGTGCAAGGAAAGAAGGAGTTGTAGAATCATATCAAAATTTAGTGCTCATTATCCTTCTTCATTTTTTAACTTCCTGGGAACTTGCTTCTTTTCAAGTCAGTGTGATTGAAGTCTCCCAGGTACTGATGTGGTTGAAGGCTCCCCGATTACCTCACCTACTTCCTCAGTGGCTCAATGGTTCAGTAGGTAAAGAATCTGCCTGCGATGCAGGAGACACAGGAGATGCCAGTTCGATCCGTGGGTTGGGAAGATGCCTTGGAGGGAAAGTGGCAAACCACTCCAGTATTCTTGCCTGGAGAATCCCATGGACAGAGGAGCCACAGGCTACACCCAACTGGCTATATGATCTGTGGGGTCGCAAAGAGTCAGACACAACTAAGCACTGGCACACACAAGCACGGATGGGTTACTTGTCCTCTTCCTTCCAGAATCACTTGTCCTGAGCACTGGTAGGTAACTAACAGAAGAAGACTGAGCACACTGACTTGTGCATTTGTTCCTCTTCACAATAACCCTAAGAAGAAAGTGTTTTCATCTTCATTATTTCACGAACGAAAATCAAGGTTCAGAGCAATGAAGTAACTTACTCATGGTTACAAAGATAGGAGGAGCCATGGATTCAAATTGCCTGTGGGTCCAGCTCTCAGTCTTTCCATGTCACCATCATGCATTGCAAATACAAATTTGTTGATGCTTGAGGGAACAGGTATAACTTTGGATTATATGATGGGATGGGGGAAAAAGTTGAAAGAGGTACCCACTGTCCTTTCTTCTCTACTCTAGGCTGCTTGCGAGTCTCTCCCATAATTTTTTTTTCCCTATTGCCCTCTTGCTTTATAATCAGATTTTTTTTTTTTAAATTTGAGCATGGCCACAAGGGAGATCAACATGGCCTTTAAATAAAATAAGCAAAAATTTTAAGAATTTCATTTCATATGCTGCCACAAGCTGCTCTTTTGTTCTTTGCTAAATGGAATGTCAGTCTTAAAGTGCATTTTCCCAGACACATTAAGAGCCTTTAAAGTTCAATGCTTTCTCTCCCTTCATTCATTCATGTTTATGGGAAAACATTTCCTGGCTGTTCACTGTATGCCAAGTACCACACTAAGAGCTGGAAACACATGTATATATCTTGCTTTAAGGTCTTCCCAGCTCATAGAAGGATTTCATTCCATCAACCCCTGTGATGTACATGGACAGCTCTTATTACTTAATTTCATAAATTATGACCCAAGGCTAACTGGGGCTGGACCAGCTTGCTCAACGTTGTGTTAAGCCTTGCTGTTATTCAGTCACTAAGTCAGGTCCAACTCTTTGCGACCCCACGGACTGCGTATGCCAGGCTTCCCTGTCCTCCACTGTCTCCCTGAATTTGCTAAAGCTCATGTTCACTGAGTCAGTGATGCTATCTAATCATCGCACCCTCTGCTGCCCTCTTCTCCATTTGCCTTCAATCTTTCCCAGCACCAGGGTCTTTTCTAATGAGTTGGCTGTTCTCATTGGTGGCCAAAGTACTGGAGCTTCAGCTTCAGCATCAGTCCTTGCAATGAGTATTCAGGGTTGATTTCCCTTAGGATTGACTGGTTTGGTCTCCTTGCTGTCCAAGAGACTCTCAAGAGTCCTCTCCAGCACCATAGTTTGAAAGTATTACTTCTTAGGTGCTCAGTCTTCTCTGTGGTCTAACTCTCACATCTGTACATGACTACTGAAAAGAACATAGCTTTGACCATAAGGACTTTGTTGGCAAAGTAATGTCTTTACTTTTTAAAGCACCATCTAGGTTTGTCATAGTCTTCCTTCCAAGAAGCAATTGTCTTCTAATTTCATGGCTGCAGTCACTATCTGCAGTGATTCTGGAGTTTAGAAGAGAAAACCTGTCCCTGCTTCCACTTTTTCCTCTTCTATTTGCCATGAAGTGATGGGACCCAATGGCATGATCTCAGTTTTTTAATGTTGAGTATGGCTACTGGGTGAGTTGACTCATGGGGTCGCAAAGAGTAGGACACAACTGAGCAACTGAACTGAAGTGAACTGATGGCTACTGGGACGCAGATATAGGGCATAAAGCCAGGTCCACCTCTGAGTGCTCAATCCAGGGCTCTTTTCACCAAATCAATCACCCTTCCTGACTATAGAACAACAGACTGGTTCCAAATAGGAAAAGGAGTACATCAAGGCTGTATATTGTCACCCTGCTTATTTAACTTCTATGCAGATTACATCATGAGAAACACTAGGCTGTAAGAAGCACAAGCTGGAGTCAAGATTGCCAGAAGAAATATCAATAACCTCAGATATGCAGATGATACCACCCTTCTGGCAGAAAGTGAAGAGGAACTAAAAAGCCTCTTGATAAAAGTGAAAGAGGAAAGTGAAAAAGTTGGCTTAAAGCTCAACATTCAGAAAACGAAGATCATGTCATCGGATCCCAGATGCCATTTTACTTCATGGGAAATAGATGGGGAAACAGTGGAAATGGTGTCAGACTTTATTTTGGGGGGCTCCAAAATCACTGCAGATGGTGATTGCAGCCATGAAATTAAAAGACGCTTACTCCTTGAAAGGAAAGTGATGACCAACCTAGATAGCATATTCAAAAGCAAAGACATTACTTTGCCAACAAAGGTCCATCTAGTCAAGGCTATGGTTTTTCCTGTGGTCATGTATGGATGTGAGAGTTGGACTGTGAAGAAAGCTGAGCACTGAAGAATTGACGCTTTTGAACTGTGGTGTTGGAGAAGACTCTTGAGAGTCCCTTGGACTGCAAGGAGATCCAACCAGTCCATTCTAAAGGAGATCAGTCCTGGGTGTTCTTTGGAAGGAATGATGCTAAAGCTGAAACTCCAGTTCTTTGGCCACCTCATTGGCCAAAGTACTGGAAGAAGAGTTGACTCATTGGAAAAGACTGATGCTGAGAGGGATTGGAGGCAGGAGGAGAAGGGGACGACAGAGGATGAGATGGCTGGATGGCATCGATGGACGTGAGTTTGAGTGAACTCCGGGAGTTGGTGATGGACAGGGAGGCCTGGTGTGCAGCAATTCATGGGGTCGCAAAGAGTTGGACATGACTGAGCAACCAAACTGAACTGAACTGACTATGAAATTTAAGATCAAATATTTAACTGACTGAATAACTATATAAATAAATATCTGTGTAAATAAATAGACAGAAAGAAAGAACTTTAGACCAGTATAAAACATTCAGCCTTTATTTGGCAAATGAATCCATTAATAAACAGGCTCCCTCCTCCAAAAATGTAACTGTGAGCTTCCACAATTGTTTCATAAAAGAAAGTTTTCAATATCAATATAAGAGAAAAGAGAACTCAGTACAAAAGACTAGCTTTTAATTGGACTAAATTTATCTTTTGGAGTCACTCACTGCTAAACCCTAATTTACTCATTTTGTCCTTATACAGGTGAATCTGCCTCAGGAAAGGGAGCATCAGCAGATTTAAAGATTACAGACCCAAGATGCAGAAAGAATAAAGAGCAAGAAAGGGAGGTTCACATTTCTCTTCCAAAGCAATTGTTTGCTTTCAAAAAAGGGAAAAAACAACCTTTCTGCCCTCATTAACAAAAAGCAGAATTTACAATTTGAAAGGCTTTTTAGTTCACAGGAGACAAAGATTTAGAGAAAGCCTTTCCTTTTGTTTGCATTTTGTAGCAATCCATTAATCGTTTACATTTCATTGTAAAGAATTTAAAACTTGTTTTTAAACTAGGCATTACTTCAGGGAAAGATAATTGATTTGGACTGCTGCTGTTGCTGCTAAGTCGCTTCAGTCGTGTCCAACTCTGTGCGACCCCACAGACGGCAGCCCACCAGGCTCCCCCTGTGCCTGGGATTCTCCAGGCAAGAACACTGGAGTGGGTTGTCATTTCCTTCTCCAATGCAGGAAAGTGAAAAGTGAAAGTGAAGTCGCTCAGTCGTGTCTGACTGTTCGCGACCCCATGGACTGCAGCCTTCCAGGTTCCTCCATCCATGCGATTTTCCAGCAAGAGTACTGGAGTGGGGTGCCATTGCCTTCTCCATTGATTTGCACAGTACTCCTAATTTTGCTGTGCTACCCTGGTAGCGCAGTTGGTAAAGAAGCCACTTGTAATGCAGGAGACCTCAGTTTGATTCCTTGGTTGGTAAGATTCCCTGGAGAAGGGAACAGCTACCAAGTCCAGTATTCTGGCTGGGAGAATTCCATGGATTTTATAGTCCATGGGGTCAGAAAGAGCTGGACGTGACCTAACTTTTCACTTCACTTCCTTTTGCGAATGGTCCTCCTATGTGTGGATGACAGCTCTGCCCGTCAGCCAGTGCTTCCAGGATTGGAGTCTAGTTGGAGAGAATGGTAAGGGTGCAGGCAAACCTGGCAATGGTGATGGGTTTTCCAGCCCACTGCCGTAGTTTGTCTTTGTTGAGTCACTCTGTCATGTCTGACTCTTTGTGACCCCATGGACTGTAGCCTGCCAGGCTCCTCTGTCCATGGGATTTCCAAGGCAAGAATACTGGAGTGGCTTGCCATTTCCTTCTCCAGGGGATCTGCCTAACCCAGGAATCGAATTGGTGTCTCCTGCACTGCAGGAGGATTCTTTACCACTGAGCCACTCAGGAAGCCTGGGGACGCTCCAAAACCTTAAAAATGCAGAAATGGAGGCAACCAAACAAACCCAGCTGAGGGACATTCTAAGGTAAAATTGCTGTGGACTCTTCAAAAATGTTAAAGTCATGAAAGACAAGGAAAAGTCAAATAGCTTTAGACCAAAGGAGACTAAAAGAACATGACAAATAAATGCAATGAGAGATCCTGAATTTTTTAAAAATGCAATTGGGATAATTAGAGAAACTGGTATATCATATATCTGTATTGATATTAATACTGATATTGATGTATAAAAATTGTATCAATGTTAATTTTCCTGTATTTGATCCTTGTAGTGTGGTTATAAAAATGGAAGATCCTTGGTCTTAGGAAATATACACTAATTTACTTAGAAGTAAAATAGTCATGCTATCTGCCACTTACTTTTAAATAGTTTAACAACACTGCTACTTGTTGTTGCTGCATTTGCACTGGGAGACCCTGTAGAATTTTAAATCAAATGTGGGCAAATGATGAGGTGAAGTGAAGTTGCTCAGTCGTGTCCAACTCTTTGTGATCCCATGGACTGTAGCCTACCAGGCTGTTCCATCCATGTCCGTGGAATTTTCCAGGCAAGAGTACTGGAGTGGGTTGCCATTTCCTTCTCCAGGGGATCTTCCTGACCCAGGGATCGAACCCAGGTCTCCCGCATTGCAGGCGGATGTCTTACCATCTGAGCTACCAGGGAAGCCCAGGACAATAAATGTGTATTTATTGCCATTTTTCTCTAAGTTCAAATCTTTCTCAAGAAAAAGACAAAACATGAGCCTCCTTCCTCCACTCCCACCTCCAGCAATGCAATGATGATAAACTGCACCTGTGGTTTTGAAAAGTGTTTGCTTGAGAGCAAGGAGCCTGTTTATTCCCTATGAGTTTGAACTGGGCTCTGCACATAGAGATAAGTTTCAACAGTGTCCAAGTGGCCAATTCTAAACACTTTCTTGGGCCATCTATCTGCTCTGTGTACTCAGACATGACACAGAAAAATGCTGATTTGCATGCACATCAACTCTGGGAACAGGTGGAGCATATGGAGGAGAAAAAAAAGAACCTGCTATTTCCAGTAGAATTTTAAAAATTCCCCTGGCTTCTCTTTAAATAATAATAAAATTTGCTATTTGCATTGCCCTTCTTATGAAGTATCCTACATGTCTTATAAATAGCTCAGTAAACCTCAGAAGATACCTCTGTGGTGGTTAGGTGTCAGAGCTATTTTACAGTAAGGAAAGTGAGGTAGAGTGAGGTTAATTGTTTGAATTGGCCCTGAAAATGAGTCACAGATGCCAGGCATTGCAAGAGACCTTAAAGGTCAAACCCCTCCTTGATGCATGGATCCCCTCTACACACCTGCTGCTGAACACCTATTAGTTTGGGAAATTCTCTACCTCACTTTTTGCAGCTCAATCCATTTTTGGACAGCTCCAGTTATATTTAATGAGCAGCAGTTCAAAGGAAAGGTACCTAGGTTTTCTGGAGTCTTAATCCAATTCCCTGTTCATTTATATGTACCACATCAGTGGATTTGATGTCATAAAAATGAATGTGATGGAACCCAAAGATAAGATCACACATTTTAAATATTAATTTCAATTTCATGTGAACTTGGAAACATGCAAAATGGCATTTCACAAACATGTTAGTATATTAATACATCCAAATCTAATAGGATTCTTAAGGGGATCTATATACTCTCCAGAGGGGAGGAAAAACCAGACTGAGAAATGGAGATGGGTAAGTAAGTGAATTACCTGGGGGAAATACAGCACTTTTAAGTGCAGATATTCGTATGTATGGTTTTTCAAAAGGGGATCAAAAAAAGCTAAAGACTGCCGAAAGAAAATTTGTGTCTCTTAATGGAAAAGAGCTGCATAGAAGAATCTAGTCAAAATATTCGAGATTAACTATGTGCTACTTAGCTCCACCGGTATGTTTTGGCCCTGAATTCTGGCTAATATCAATGGTAGCTAAAAATAATGTCACCATGAAATATATAAAGATTGGTTTCCTGAGCAGAAATCTGAAATTTTGAAGGGTTCTGGTCAGAGGATTAGAGTGGGTAAACAGAAAGGGTAGAAAGAGTAAAGGAAGAAGGAAAAGAACTGTAATATATTATTGTGTTGGTACTGAGTGCCCAGGATTTTCCATTCTCCAGCTACTTCAGGTAGGATTGTAGGAGGGTGTGTAGCAGGGTGGTTTGGCTAGCACAGGTGATCATACCAACACAGAGATGTAAATTATGATTGCTAAGGTGAAAAATTCACTTATTCCTTTACTTGGTACTGTTTATTTTTTGGCTTGACTGCATATGTCAAAATGTTTAATTTTCTTCAAGTCCAAATTTTAGACCTTTGTAGATTCTTGCTTCTATACAGTATATTTCTATTTTCTTTGGGGAAATGAAGGAAAATATCATAGGCATAACAAACCCAAGTCACTGTTTAAATATAGCTAAAGAGTAGCTATTGTACTTACTTCAGGGTGGTTGAGCATTTTAAATGAGTTCATTACATTCAATAATTAGAATAGTGCATGGCAATCAGTCAGCACTTCAAGACTTTAGTTTTTGTAATTTTTGTGGTTGTCATTTTTCTTGGGTTTTCTTTCTGGATTCACTGTTTTTTCAATCACTGACATTTTTATATATGTTAGATTATTTCAAATGAATCCTCATTGTAAAACTTTGAGACTATGTTTTAAGTAAGTGACAGATAATACTTCTGTATTGTAAATTTCATGCTCTGATGTGTTGAAAAAGGTAACCATGGATAAAAAAAAATCTTAAGTACTATGTTTTATGAACATATCTGGATGGAACTGACTTAACTGATGGACTCATCTAGTTCCATCAATATCCTGAGGACCCTTGAGTTTGTATCCCATTGTCCACTACATTCCTGAACTCCAGATTCATATACTAACTGCCTGCTCCTCAACGACATGTGGAGGTCTATTAGACATTGCAAAATCAAAGAACAGATCTATGACTGAACCCTTACCTGATATCCTTATTTCTCCAAACTATGTCCATGTATACCTTTTCTCATCTCAGGCAAAGGTAACTCCATCCTTTGGCTCAGGCCGAAAAGCTTAGTTATCTTCGACTCCTCTGTTTCTTTCATCCAGCCTACACTCCCTCAGAGCATTATGCTAGCTCAACATCAAAATATTTCCAGTATCTGACCATTCCTCACTCCTCTATTGGTATCACTTTCATCTCTTGCCTTGATTTCAGTAGGAGCCACCGATTTTATGCTTGCCTTTCTATGTCATTTTATTATACAAAGGCCAGCATGATCTTTTTATGATGTAAATTTGATCATGTCACTCCTCTTTTGAAAACTCTGCAATGGTTGCCCATTTCATGAGGAACCGAAGCTTATTCCAATAATCTACAAAGCCCACCATGATCTTGAAGGCCCACAAATGTGACAGAGTCACATCTTCCCTCTCACTGTAATCCAACCACACTGGCTCCCTTATTTGTTGTAAATAAAGGTTTATTAGTGCAGTGCAAGTCGCTCAGTTGTGTCCGACTCTTTGCAACGCTATGGAGTTTACAGTCGATGGAATTCTCCAGGCCAGAATACTGGAGTGGGTAGCCTTTCCCTTCTCCAGGGGATTTTCCCAACCCAGGGATTGAACCCAGGTCTCCCGCATTGCAGACGGATTCTTTACCAGCTGAGCCACAAGGGAAGCCCAAGAATACTGGAGTGGGTAGCCTAATCCTTCTCCAGTGAATCTTTTCGACCTAGGAATCGAATCGGGGACTCCTGCACTGCAGGCGGATTTTTACCAACTGAGCTATTAGGGAATCCCAAAGGTTTATTAGAACACACTATACTTGTCTATTTCCATACTGTCTGTGACTGTTTTCTTGCTACATCAGCAGAATAGTTGAGACCAAGGTACTATCATAAAACCTGAACTATAGAGTATTAATATCTAGCCCCTTTGAGAAAAAAGTTTGCAGGCCTTTGTTCTTCAGAACTGACGGTGCTTACATTTCACTAACATTGGCCGTGAGAAAGCAGAAACTGCTGAATATTCTTCGCACTGCATTTGGTGCTCAGCTTCTCAGCTCTTTTTGATGCATGTGGAGGGATGGAAGCCAGGCTTCCCCGGGGGGTCTAATGAAACAGAGGGGATGACCAATGAGCAGCTGTTTCCCATTGTGTGGGAGTCAGAGAGAAGTAGGTGACTGATGGGAAGCACATCCCGGCAACAGAGAGAGAGGAAACGAGGCAAAACTTCACTTCCTGTAACTGTTCTCTGGGGTCTCTCTACACTTGCTCTTCTAGAGGACAGAATTCTGCCTACTAGTATATAGTGATTTGGACTTTGTCCTCAGAGACACGCACAGTGTTCCCGCAGACCTCAGTGGAAATCATGGACCATTTAGTCTTGTAGACATCTGCGCCGGCTTCAGGCTATTTAACAAACTCCTAAACAAATCCCAATAAAGTGCTTTCTTTAATAGGTACTTAAGGGTGGGTGCTGAGCACACCTAAGTCCTTTCTTTTCCTTCAGGTTTAGTAAGTTTTCTCCTTTTTACGGCTTGATGATTACGTCAACCAAATCCCTGAGTCAAGCAGTATTAAACCCACTCAGAGTCAAAAGATGTCTGCTCTTATTGATCTCAGTTGACCTGTTTACTCTCTGGGTTCCAATTTAATGGCTCAATTGATTATTCATTTACGTTTTTAATGTCTTTGTGAGCAAAATCATTTTACCGTGAATCATCTCTAACTTAATGGGCAAACACACACTCATTTTGGATTTTTCAATTTTAATAAGTATTTAATGAGCAACTGTGCTCAGGTGAACTCAACAGGAATGAAGAAATTTCAGTTTCTTTTTAAAGGTAATACAAATGATAGTTCAAATTCCCTCTATGCAAAATGGCTGTCAGTTCTGGGAACTCACTTGAAATCAAAAGGGTGGTTAAGATATCAACTTTTATATTATCCTTTTGCAAATTTTGGTTTTTCTCAATACAATTTGCAGTCTACAAGTTATGCCCACACTTTAGTTAAATTAAATCCAGCTGCCTCAATATTATTGATTTGTTTTCCTTTTAGATGGTCCTGTTTTGCTGGAAATGGTAGAAAATATGAGAGAAATATGCTAAATAATGAGAGAAAATTATGCTAAAGAGTGTACTGCTGCTGCTGCTGCTAAGTTGCCTCAGTCTGTGTGACCCCATAGACGGCAGCCCCCCAGGCTCCCCCGTCCCTGGGATTCTCCAGGCAAGAACACTGGAGTGGGTTGCCAGTTCCTTCTCCAGTGCATGAAAGTGAAAAGTGAAGGTGAAGTTGCTCAGTCGTGTCTGACTCTTCACGACCCCATGGACCGCAGCCTACCAGGCTCCTCCATCCATAGCATTATTTTATTAACTCACGGAATTCTCTGTGTACAAAGGTAGACAACATGAAAGGTCTTACTATACTAGTATACAATATAATGCATGCCATAAGGCTTTTAAGTATACGTACAGAGTTCATTTGTTAATATATTTTCTTCCTTCACAGCAAGCAGGTGATGCTCTAAGAAGCCACTGCTGCTGCCTGTGGCCTATCCTTCCTTAGTAGGACTGTTCTGAATTTGATATTTATAAATTATATATACAGTCAAGGAGTTTACTTCTTTCTAAAGTGAGATGAGGTATAAGAAAATACATAAATGCATATTTCCAACTACAAAAGTCACTTTTATCTGAGAGCTGAAAATGGAAACTGAGTTTAGTGCCGAATAGAGGAGGCTCCTTGTTCATTTTCTGAGGAACAGTATCCATAAATGCTAGCATCTGGTGAGAAAGAGTGAAAAAGTGAGATACTATTAAAAAGTTTAGAAATATTTGGTTTCGTTAATTTTTACTGATAATTTTATTAGCCTTACTACCAAATGTATAGATTAAGGAAAGGAGGTAATTTCAATTCTTGAAAAAAATTCCAGAAAAAAATAATATTATTCTTTCCACATGTAATTACTAAGCACTTCCCTATCTGCCAGGGCTAGGCATATAGTACTAGGTACAGATTTTAAAAATAAATAAGATAAAATTCCAACTTTTTGGAATGTCTGGTCTCATAAACATTTAAACAGATCATGAGAGCATGTAACATAATGCTTATATTTATAATGTGCTGTTAACTCCCAGTGTGGTCTCAGAGAGCTTTAGAAAGAAAGGGAGTTGGGGGAACTTGCCACCTGGGAGCTTATGTGGCAAACCTTCGAAAGTGAGGGGCCAGCCTCAGAAAGAAAGATTTGGGATGGACTTGGGGGTATTTAAGAAATGATGTGAGAGAACTGGGGATGTAGCTCAGTTAGTACTTGGGTTAATGAAGATGAGAATAGTTAGATGGTGAAGAGCTTTAAATTAGAAGGACTTGGACTTTTCTATGTGGGAAGTGTTACTGGCAGAATTTAAACTGCATGAAAGGGGTCTTTAACTCCAACAAACCTCAAAATGTAAACAGAAGGCAGGGGGGAAGGTACCAATGAAAGAAACTTCCAACTGGGTAAGGTCAGAGAAATGTCTAGTGAGGTGCTCAGCACGTGTCTGTCCTTCACCTTAAAGTTAGCAGGTGAAACAAAGCAAGCCTCATTAAGGACTCATTACTAGGGTTCCTAGTCCTTTCCCCATGAAATGATCAGATCTATCAATACAACCTCTAACTGGATTCTTCTGTTGATGTACTTAATTTTTTATTAATTTTTATTGGAGTACAGTTGGTTTACCTACCTTAGAAACTTTTCAAGACATTTACATAGCTACTTATTAAATTGGAATCATACTTTGAAGTAGTCATTTCCAAACTTTCTCTGTTTTATTTAACAATGGAGCCATGGTCATATTCTTAATAGAGCTGGATACATTAAATTGCACCTTTACTATTCAGATTAGATTGTAACCTTTGTCAATAAGGTGACATTTCTTTTTTTAAAGTGCCCTTAAGTTTGATGATGAAAGGATCATCAGAAAGGATCAACCTTTCGAGGAGTTGATAGGAACCAGCTACACATGGGGCATCCAAACTAGAATACTCAATTAGCTTCATATAAAAACCATCTTCATGCACTCTGCCTGATGAGTCAATGCCTAGAGAATACTCTGGCTCCCTTTCTGCCAACCACACATGGCCAGGTGAGGGCTTGTGTGAGTCCCATACCTGTGCTATCTTCATACACCACGGTCACTGTCTTCCAGTTGTAGTAGAGGACCAGATCCAAGACTGCCCTGCTGATAGCCGCATAATCGGGGTAGAGGTTGATGTAAAACAGGTCTCTGTTGTCCACGGAGGGGTGCTTCCAGCGAGTCTGTATATGTGGAACCTCGAGAGCGTTGCAAATAGACTGCACAGCACTGACGGAGGAGCTATGGGAAGGACCAAAGAGAGCAGCCACGCCAAGGGCCAGCTGATCGCATGCTGAGGCCCGAAGACAAGGGGAGAGCGGAGGGGCAGAGGGGAAGAGAGAGAGAGAGAGAGAGAGAGAGAGAGAGAGAGAGAGCCCACAGACAAGGGCAGAGCAGAGGGGAAAGGAGGGGGGGGGGAGAGAGAGAGAGAGAGAGAGAGAGAGAGAGAGAGAGAGAGAGAGGGAGAGAGAGCCCACAGACAAGGGGAGAGTGGAGGGGGAAGTGGGGAAGGAGAGAGAGAGAGAGAGAGAGAGAGCTCTGTGAATTTTATCTCCCCTTTTGTGCTTCCTCCTTATTTTCACTATTGGAAACTTTCCTCCACTCTTCATCTGTATGTTGAGGAAACATGCTTAATCCAACTTCCAACATCCCTGAGATACTAAATACTAGAGATGTAAATGTCGAAATGATTAGCAACACATCACAGGGCCAATGCCCTGCAAACAAAAATGAGTTGTTGGTCTCACTTCATTACTTTTAATCAGATGGAATTTAAATCTCTTGCTTGGTGTGATGCCACCCAGAAGCACTCAGAGTGACTATAAGCCATTTGCCAAGTGAATGTCATGAACTCAGTTCTGTCATGTGACAATGTGGCAGTAAAGATAACTAACGTGGTCACTGAATCAGAAGCCTCTCTGGGTGGCTGCAGAGTACTTTAGTTCCAGTCCTTCCCAAAATTCAGAAAAGAGGTCCAGGCTCTTGAGAAACTGTCACTCTAGTATTCTGGCTGGGAGAATTCTGTGGACAGTATAGCCCAGGGTGTTGCAAAGAGTTGGACACAACTGAGCAACTTTCACTTTTCACCTCTTCACTAACGTCATAGGCAGTGCAGTGAGTCAGGGTCTCGGGATAATGGTAGAATTGACCAGAGTCCAGGGACCCAGCTCAAGGACAAGCCTATTTCTACATCAACATTAGCCAACATGTACTTGAACAAAATAAAGTAGATATGAACATAAAAATTAATTTTAACATTAGTTTTTGCATTATAAGATTGAAAATTATAAGAAAGTAAAAACGGCCCTGAAATTCCATCAACTTAGAATAATATAAAATCACACTGAGTTGGATAAAAAATTTGTTTGCGTTTTTCTGTAGGAGCTTGTAGGAAAATCCAAACAAACTTTTTGGCCAACCTAATATTTTGGTATTCCAATTTATCTAAAAATTGAACATGATACAGATACAGTTTGATACATTGTTTTCTATATTCAACTCTAAGTGTAACACTAAAAGCACACTCTTACCCTCAAGTCATTATAAATTCTGCAAAAGTAATATTTTTAATGGCATAGAATAGCCTAGTCCATATGCCAAGTGTCATTACTTAACTAACCCTATGTCGCAAAGAGTCGGACATGACTGAGCGACTGAACTGACTGATGATGCAGAATGGGGCTTCCTGGTGGCTCAGATGGTAAAGAATCCGCTTGCAATGTGGGACCCGGGTTAGATCCCTGGGTTGAGAAGATCCCCTGGAGAAGAAAATGGCAACCCACTCCTGTATTCTTGGCTGGAAAGTTCCATGGACAAAGAAGCCTGGTGAGCCATGGTCCATGGGGTTGCAAAGAGTCAGACATGACCGACTGAATGACTGAACATATGATACTGAATTAAGTTGCTCCTAATTTTTGGTTAGTATAAGTAATATTATAAGCACTTATTGTACTTCTTATATTTTCTCTAACTTTTACATTACTTTCTTAGAGTAGATTTTCAGCTATAATTAAATGCTATTGATATTTTTGAGTTTCTTGATATATATAAACCAAATTCTCTTCCAGAGAGGTTGGGACAGATTATCTTCTATAACCTCATAAAATAAATGTGTTAGTCACTCAGTTGTGCTTGACTCTTTGTGACCCCATCGACTATAGCTCTTCAGGGTCCTCCATCCATGGAATTCTCCAGGCAAGAATACTGGAGTGGGCTGCCATTCCCTTCTCTAGGGATCCTCCTGACCCATGGATTGGACCTGGGACTCCTGCATTGCAGGCAGATTCTTTACTGTGTGAGCCACCAGGGAAGCCCTATCATAGATATATGCTAGCATTAAACATGTGTAAAAACATTCAAATTTATATATTAATGCTAGTTTAAAAGAATTTGGAACTGCTGAGAAACAATAGTTGAATATGTTAATTAAATAATAGCAACATGTATAAATGAAATTGTGTTGACTTTTCTAATGATGCCATTTCACAAGTAAAAGATAAGCAGAAAAAAATATATGACCTTGTTAAGCTTATCTGACTTGATTTAAAGAGAAAATTAATACTTAAAATTTTGAGAATCATATCTCACATATCTGTGGGACAGCTTGGAGAAGTCAATGGTAACCCACTCCAGTACTTTTGCCTGGAAAATCCCATGGGTGGAGGAGTCTGCTAGGCTGCAGTCCATGGGGTTGTGAAGAGCTGGGCACGACTGAGCGACTTCACTTTCACTTTTCACTTTCATGCATTGGAGAAGGAAATGGTAACCCACTCCAGTGTTCTTGCCTGGAGAATCCCAGGGATGGGGGAGCCTGGTGGGCTGCCGGCTATGGGGTCGCACAGAGTCAGACACGAAGGAAGCGACTTAGCATGACACTGTGCTCTTCATTACTGAATTATCACATGATATATAAAAGCATAATTTTCTAATACTATAGGTGAAAACTGTCCTCAGATGCTAATTTTCTGGATGTGCTTTCACTGGTTAGCAAGAAAAAGGGAAGGCATGAGAGTCTATGAACTCTTGTTTTGTCTAGCATAGGCAGTGGGTTGAGATTTCTGCTAATATTTAGCTTGGGGATTCTAATATTACTTGACAGAAAATCAATCCTTTTGAATTCTGTTTGCCAGAAAATTACCAGTTTTAAGAAGCTTTGGGGGTGTTAAATTTATAACTATGGCAGGTACTTCAGGTCACAAAAATGTTTTGGATTTTATGTGGATTGAAGTATTATTGTTTAGTGAGGCTGGCTTTCTGGGGATATTTATTCAACGGTGTTTTGCATGAGTGTGTATGTGAGCATGTGTGTCTGAGAGAGACAGGGAGAAGAGATACAGAGAGGAAGGGACAAAGAGAGATCTAACTCGTAGAGATAGTTTATGTGAAGATGCTTATACACTTTAAAGTTCTGTGTAAACACAAAGTTTTATTATTTGTTCACAGACAGCTCTGACCTATATAGTATCTGCAACTTTATTGATCTTTAAAAAGGGAAATATTCTTATACTCAGATGATGCTATAGATTTTTAAAGAAAACCACTATACTATTCAGTTTTCATCTGTACTCCCAGGAAAGCAAATTTCTTTCTTTTTTTTTTTTTTTCCGAAAGGACACAAGAATTTGGCAGAAGAGCATATTAAGTGAACACACCCTGCAGTCCTAATGAGGTTAACTCTAAGTGGAAATAACCCATGTTTAGTTACTTGGAAATTAGTGTGAACATGGTATTCATTGTATTCCACTTAATTGTATGTGTTTGTAAGATTTTTTTTTTTTTAATGTGGACCCTTTTTAGTCTTTATTGAATTTGTTACAGTATTGCTTCTGTTTTGTGTTTTGGCTTTTTGACTGTGAAGCTTGTGAAATCTTAGTTCCCCAACTAAGGATGAAACCTGAACTCCCTGCTGCTGCTGTTGCTAAGTCACTTCAGTCATGTCTGACTCTGTGTGACGCCAGAGACAGCAGCCCACCAGGCTCCCCCCGTCCTTGGGATTCTCCAGGCAAGAATACTGGAGTGAGTTGCCATTTCCTTCTCCAATGCATGAAAGTGAAAAGTGAAAGGGAAGTCACTCAGTCGTGTCTGACTCTTCACAACCAAATGGACCGCAGCCTACCAGGCTCCTCTGTCCATGGGATTTTCCAGGCAAGAGTACTGAAGTGGGGTGCCATCACCTTCTCCTGCACTGGAAGGCAAAGTCTTTACCACTGTACCACCAGAAAAGTTCCTACTTCTGTGTCTTTGATGGGCAAAGCTTTCCTCTAAAAAGAAAGAGCCCCTCATATTCTGGGGTGATATTCCCAGACGAACACCTGTAGGGAAACCCAACAACTCTCTAGTTAGGGTCTATCTTAAAGTACGTCAAATGTGGCTTGAAAGGGTCATCTTGGAAAGGTTTAGAGGATTTGTATATAAGTCCCACATCAAAGAGACAAAACTTGCAGCCTACATGCAAATTAGATTATTTTCTAGGAAGTTGTCTTCTGTTCAGACACAAAAGATTTTCTTTGATCCTATAAATTTCCATGCTTTATTTATTTATTACACAGTTCCATTTTTTCCCTATTTTTCCCTTTTTTAAAAATTGACATAAAATACTATATTAGTTTCAGGTGTAAAACATAGTGATTCAATATTTATAATCTTCACATTTCTCTGATCTTGTGGAAAGGGAATAAGGTAATATTTGAGAGGATGCTAGGTAAACCCAGTGGCTCATGGCCTCTTTGAATTTAGGTTGTGAAGTCTGTGTGTTACGGGCATTTCCACATGCTTGGTAGGTATGACCTTCCACAAAGTTTTATTTGACTGCACTGTACAATTTCATGGTGGTATCTCAGTCTCAGGAAGGAAAAACAGATCAGCTTGACATTTTCCATTCACAGCTGAACCAGTTAATCATAGAGTGGAGGGCACTAAAGGGCAAGCTGATCAGAAAAGCCCAGAAAACAGAACTAGGCAACGTCCATTAGGAGGGTTCAGATGGTGCTGGGCCGAGATCGCCCGGCAAACTCTTGGCACAGGGATGTCCACTGTGCAAAAGGGCACGTAGCAAAGAGAAGGTGACTTGTGGAGCAGAAACATCACCCAAAGAAGCTTTTAAAAGTGTGAAATAGTTACCTCTCCGGGAGGCTTCAAAACTATCGAAAAGGTTAATTTTCTGGATATCGTAGGTTAATGTGGTGTTAGGCATCAGGGTTCGATTTCTGTTAATGCTGGTGACTGCAAACTTGAATGCTAGTTCTTCAACGTTAACAGGTTCATTTTCCACAGTTTCAAAAATCCCTCCTGCAGAAGCAAAAGAGATGCACAGAAAGCATTAGTTATATTATCCATGTGCATTCTTTAAAGAGAAGAATATAAGTGATACAAGCAAAAGGCCCAAAGAATCAAAGTAAGAATAGTCAAAATAGATCCCAACCCCAGTTAAAAGTTACATCTATCAGCATATCAGATGCAGATAAAACTTCATATGTGTGCTTAAGATTTCAAATCCAATACTGGACTGTGCAATACCTATTAGATGGTGAATGGATTCCAAATATTTAGTATCATATCAAGTGTGATAGATAATTCAATGGAGGATGATTTTCCACAGTGTGGACATAAATCACTCTGTGGTTGACCTAAGCACAGTCTCAGCTATATCCTGGTAGAAACATCTTTCCTTAGAATGAAATTCATTCTATTAAAAAAAAAAATAGACATTTTTGACTCCAGAAGGATCACGCAGAGTTGAGTAAGGTCAAAATGAGTCATATGTACACTTAGATATTTTTCAGAATGAACATACCTCTTCCTTGTGGCTCAGAATTCTGCAGTCATATCCTAGAACTTTCCAAAGTACATGGGCAGAATTAAAAAAAACAAACAAACTGATTTTGTGTTGCTTTGAGAAACTGATCCTGTTGCAGAGCAAATGTACATTCTATCTCTGGGGAGTGTTGAGTGTTCCTCCACTCAACAAACACATGTACTGTCTTTGGCATCTTAAACATGAAGACCTTGTCACAAGCTGCTGCTGCTGAGTCGCTTCAGTCGTGTCCGACTCTGTGTGACCCCAGAGACGGCAGCCCACCAGGCTCCCCCGTCCCTGGGATTCTCCAGGCAAGAACACTGGAGTGGGTTACCATTTCCTTCTCCAGTGCATGAAAGTGAAAGGTGAAAGTGAAGTCGTTCAGTCGTGTCTGACTCTTAGCGACCCCATGGACTGCAGCCTACCAGGCTCCTCCATCCATGGGATTTTCAAGGCAAGAGTACTGGAGTGGGGTGCCATTGCCAAGCAACGATACAGAATATCAGTGCTTAAACAGTCATCAGAGAATTCAGCTGATTTTGATGTTCACAAAGGCAGTATAAGTTCTTTAAGGGCTGTCTTGGAATTCTCAACAGACACAGAACATACAGTAGAGGCTCTTAACTGTTGGCCACTTAACTCGCTCCTTGATTAATCAATAGTCCTCAATGTCTTTGGAAAAACATATTCATTGGTGCCCAAAAAGGCTGAACACTTGTAACTAGTAGACTACTATTTGTTTACTCTCACCATTGAGGCTGGTTTGCAAATGCTTCAAGTTTTCTCTCCACTCGAAACACACAGACAAAAACAAAACAGAAATCTGAGTGTGAAAATTATGAACATCACTGGCACAGGTACAACCTATGATTATTCTTTCTAAGAAAAAGAGCTTCCATTGGCAGACTCTTATTTCAGAAAATGAATTTGACTCTAGTTTGAAAGAACAGTAAACAAATACTCATCTGTAATTTTTAAGTTAAGGAGAGGCAGATTCTTTCTAAATTGACTTTCTGTGTTAAAAAATCAACTAGTGCCCATTTTTGAAAGCGAAGAAGATATTTGATTCAACTATTTTGGCTCCTCAGGAAATGTCTCTGGGTTTTTTAGACTGATGATGTGAGATGTATGTGGAGATTATTTCTCTGTTCTCGGAGAAACCAGAGATGAATAGGACTTGGCTTTGTTAATGTTTTCCTATGGAATAATATTATTTATTCTGAAATTAACCTTAGGAAAAGCCCTGCTCTTTGACTTTGCATTTTTTCTTTTTTGTCAGACACTGGTAAACAGGTCCTAGGCTGGAGGGGCTTTCAGATTCTCTCAGAACTGTCAGTAGATGCTCAAAAGTGATGCAGTAAGCTCACACAGTCGACACGTGGTCACCAGAAAAAGATGGACATACCGTCAATTCCTGCCACAGTCTAGATGACCCACAATGGGAATAGCCCCTTCTTAAGACCAGAAACTCTTTGATGCTGGAATTTCCACAGTAATTATGGCAATTATTTGTTTACTTGTCTGTCTCCCCAAGAACATGGTGAGACCCTCAGGAGGATGGACTGAGTCAATGTCCTCACAGAGACCAAAGTATCTTAAGATGTTTAACCTGCAATGATAGTTCAGCAGTCCCCAAACTTCTTGGCACCAGGGGCATGTTTCATGAAAGATAACTTTTCCGCGGACCAAGGGTGGAAGTGGGGATGATTTGGGGATGATTCGAGTGTATTACATTTACTGTGCACTTTATTTCTACTATTGTTACATCAGCTCCACCTCAAATCATCAGGCATCAAATCCTGAAGGATGGGGACCACCTGGTTGAGAAAAGTTAATCACTGGCTAAGTCGCAAGCACCTTTAATCTGCATGAGACAGGCTGGTAGGAAAGAACAAATACCTGTATCAGAATCAGAAGTTCTGAAGTCTAAACCTTAGTCCACCTATTTTTTTTTCTTTGAGAAAGATTTGTAAGTACCAGGAAGAAAGTTTCTATAAAATAGTTCTTTCAGTATGAATATTTCATTTAAAACATATAACAATACAGGTAGGTGGTAGTACATTTGTGTTCATAAATGAAAACATGAACAGAGATATGACACATTTTGCCCAAATTATTCATAATCAGAAAGCCATCTTTTATAAACTCAATTCATTATAAATATAAATATATTTACATCATGATGTATGTCATCTCTAAATGAAATTAATGATGCTGCCTTGCTTACATTGGGCTTCCCTTGGATCATTACTCTGTAAAGGGAATGGTATAATGCAGTGGAAGTAACCTGAGCACTCAATCATGTCTCATAAATGAGTATTATTATACATGGATAGGGCTTCCCTGGTGGTTCAGCGGGTAAAGAATCCGCCTGCAATGTGGGAGACATGGGTTTGAGCCCTGGTTGGGAAGATGCTTGGAGAATAAAAAGGCTACCCACTCCAGTATTCTGTCCTGGAGAATCCCATGGACCGTATGGTCCATGGGATCACAAAGAGTTGGACATGACTGAGCGACTTTCATTTCACACATGGATAATGAGGATAAAGAAAGGACTCAGTACTTGTAGAACTTCCCCTTCACTTCAAAATTGTTTATTGGTATAGAGTTGTATTTTACATAAAGCTGGGTATACCTGAGTTTAAGAGAATATTAACTAATTTTGTTATGTGCTTAAGTGGAATGAAGGGTACACTCTGTTTTGTCATTTTGGGGGCAATTTTCCTTCATTCCTTGACCAAGCAAGCATTATAAATGGTATCATTAGCTCAATACCCCACCACTATCTCCTTTTTCCTTTGGTGCTAAGTTGCTTCAGTTGTTTCCTACTCTTTTTGACCCTATGGACTGTAGCCACCCAGGGTCCTCTGTCCATGGGATTCTCCAGGCAAGAATACTAGAGTGGGTAGCCATTCCATTCTCCTGGGGATCTTCCCTGCCCAGGGATCAAACCCGAGACTCTTATGTTTCCTGCACTGGCAGATGGGTTCTTTACTACTATTGCCATTGGGGAAGCCTCAACCTTCTCTTAAGAGCAGATTGAAAATACCAAAAACCTACAGTGAAGTGAGATATATACAAGCCTGCAGAAGCAACAAGAAAGTAGAATATGATAGAAACAGGAGGAAGTTATTAAAAGGTGCCAGACCTCAAACACAAGCAGATTCTTTCAGCATCAGCCAACTTTCTCTCTCCTCCCCAAAGCTGCAGATTTTACAAAACTGAATTTCAATGTCTTTGACAGAAGGATTAGAGGGACACACACCTAAAGACATATGTGTTACTACTATTTTATTTATTTATTTATTTATTTGTTAAGGTTCTAGTAATTTTTCCTTTTTTTCTTTTATTTTTATTTTTTTAAAATACTTTATTCTACTCTACAATAATGTATTGGTTTTGCCATACATTGACATGAATCAGCCACATGTGTACACGATCTCCCAATGCTGAAGCCCCCTCCCACCTCCCCCCACACCATCTCCCCAGATCATCCCTACACCAGCCCCAAGCATCCTGTATCCTGTATTGAACATAGACTGGCACTTCGTTTCTTATATGATAGTATACATGTTTCAGTGCCATTTTCCCAAACCATCCCACCCTCTCCCTCTCCCTCAGAGGCCAAAAGTCCGTTCTATACCTCTGTGTCTCTTTTGTTGTCTCACATACAGGGTCATCGTTACTATCTTTCTAAATTCCATATATATGTGTCAGTATACTGTATTGGTGTTTTTCTTTCTGGCTTACTTCACTCTGTATAATCGGCTCCAGTTTCATCCATCTCATTAGAACTGAGTCAAATTTATTCTTTTTAAGGGCTGAGTAATACTCCATTGTGTATATGTACCACAGCTTTCTTATCCATTCATCTGCTGATGGGCATCTAGGTTGCTTCCATGTCCTGGCTCTTATAAACAGTGCTGCAATGAACACTGGGGTACATGTGTCACTACTGTTATTTACTACTACTTCTATTATTATTATTATTAGATTTGTAGCTGTGAGCTTGTCAATGAAACCTTTCAAGTGTTTGGGGCTCTCCATATAGTCAACTTCTGGATGCCTGGGTTCCATGGTTTTCAGGGGAGGAACCCCTACCTTGTTCCTTCCTCTGTTCATCTTCTGTGTTCTTTTCTCTCCTTTTGCTGCTCCCCGCCCCCTTTCCCTTTGTCCTGAGGTCAATGCTTCTCTCTATTTTTATTATTTAAACTGAGCTAAGCATGACTTCCTTAAAATTTCAATGAGCCACAGAAGGGTTAGAGAAAGCAAAACTAAGAAAGTAGCTTAGGTTCAAGGGAGAGTTAAGTGGCTCCTCTCACCCATGACCATTTTATTTTCTCTAAATTTTCTCCATCAAGTCAGTGCATAAGAGAAGAAATCAGGAATTTGAGAGTTCCTCAATGAAGGTAAGGAACCAAATGAAGATGAAGAACCAGCTTTCTTTCTTTCTTTTTTTTTAAACTGTAACTGCTGTGAAGCAGAGCTTGGTGGATGGAGTGCAGGAGGGTGATGAATCTCAAAATCTATGTGCCTGGCTTTTCCATGTTCACTTTCATGACTTACAGTCACACCTCATATGTACCCAAAGTTAAGAAGTATTACTTGTATTTTTCACATGCACTATTTTCTTTTTCTGTTTTTATTATATGAATGGCATAGAAGTGTTTTCTGTTTTTTATTATGTGAATCAGACTGAGTACCAATCATCAATCATTCCTCATGGCCTGGGTATATTGTGATATTGTGAGAAAAAGTACATATTTGGTCTTTGACCTCATTTCTGGCACCAGACTCCTAAAACTTAAGATTTCTTAAGTGAGGAGAGCAATAAAAATGTCTTTTGTTATATTAAAGAAGAGCTTTTTGGAAAATACCTAAGGATGGGAACTGCTTCTTAGGAGAATCAGCCACAAGACTAGAGGATTGAAACTTTCAGACCCACTCCCAAGCCCACTCCTGACCTCTGTGAAGGGGAGTGGGGCTGGAGATTGAGTTCAAAGGACAATGGCTAATGATTTAAATGATCAATACCTGTGTAATGGAGCCTCTATAAAAACTCAGAATGACAGCACTTGGAGAGCTTCCAGATTGGTGAACATGGGGATTTGAAGAGGGTGGGGTACTGGGAGAGGGCATGGAGGCTCCATAATTTTTCCCTGTACCTTGTCTTATGCATCTCTGCCATCTGGCTATTACTCAGGTACATTCTTTTCAATAAGCCAGTAATCTAGTTCATGGGCTTCCCTGGTAGCTCAGAAGGTAAAGAGTCTGCCAGCAGTGTGGAAGACCTTGCAGTGTGGGAGAATCTGATTCTGATTCTCTCTCCAGATAGATGATGTCAGGATTAAGTTGAATTTCAGGACACCCAGTTGGTATCAGCTTCCCTGGTGGCTGATAGTAAAGAATATGTCTGTGATGCAGGAGACCCAGGTTTGATCCCTGGGTCAGGAAGATGCCCTGGAGAAGGGAATGGCAACCCACTCCAGTATTCTTGCCTGGAGAATCTCATGGACAGAGGAGGCTAGCTACAGATCATGCGCTTGCAAAGAGTCCCACACGACTGAGTGACTAAGCACACAGCACAGTTGGTATTGGAGATTTGCTTGGTAGTGTGAGGAAACCCTTCCTCTTCCAACATACACAGTGGAATGAAAATCAGAACCTTCTTAGTATAGTTAGGGGTCAGTCTCTGTCTTATCACCAACAGGAAGTTTGGACAAGGGTTAAAGGTCATCATCAGTATATACCTCCCAGCTTCTTCCCAGCTCACTCATCATTTTCAGCCTGAGGTCATGACAAATGATAAATTAGAACACATTGTCCAAACAATATGAAAAGGTCAGAAAGTAGAAAAGGTCTTGTTTTATTTCGAGTCAGGCTCTGACTTCATTTGTGAATATTTAGTTCAGTTCAGTTCAGTTCAGTTGCTCAGCTGTGTCCGACTCTTTGAGACCCCATGAATCGCAGCACTCCCTGTCCATCACCAACTCCCTGAGTTCACTCAAACTCATGTCCATCAAGTCGGTGATGCCATCCAGCCATCTCATCCTCTGTCTTCCCCTTCTCATCCTGCCCCCAAACCCTCCCAGCATCAGAGTCTTTTCCAATGAGTCAACTCTTCTTCCAGTACTTTGGACGATGAGTTGGCCAAAGTACTGGAGTTTCAGCTTTAGCATCATTCCTTTCAAAGAAATCCCAGGGCTGATCTCCTTAGAATGGACTGGTTGGATCTTGCAGTACAAGGGACTCTCAAGAGTCTTCTCCAACATCACAGTTCAAAAGCATCAGTTCTTCAGTGCTCAGCTTTCTTCACAGTCCAACTCTCACATCCATATACGACCACTGGAAAAACCATAGCCTTGACTAGATGGACCTTTGTTGGCAAAGTAATGTCTCTGCTTTTGAATATGCTCTCTAGGTTGGTCATAACTTTCCTTCCAAGGAGTAAGCGTCTTTTAATTTCATGGTTGCAACCACCATCTTCAGTGATTCTGGAGCCCCCCAAAATAAAGTCTGACACTGTTTCCCCATCTATTTGCCATGAAGTGATGGGTCCAGATGCTATGATCTTAGTTTCCTGAATGTTCACTTTCACTTTCACTTGTGAATATTGGTGTCATTTAAAATGATAAAGGTCGGCTTCCCTCATAGCTTAGGTGGGAAGGTGGTGAAGAATCTGCTGGTAATGCAGGATACCCAGGTTTATCCCTGGGTTGGGATGATAAAGGTGGGACATCAAATATTCTATACACAACAAAATTCTTTGTGTTCTAGAAAACATTTTTTTCTCAATAAATGTGGGTATTTAGGCTTTGTTCATGAGGGTCTAAGGGCTTTGTCTTGGTTTTTCACAATTATACTCTGCAGGGAAGAATGGATGTTGGTACCAACAAAACTAATGTGAAAGACTCTGTCCCTTCTGCTATGCATCTCTCACTTGAGGAAAGTCACCACGCATGCTCACTTGACAAAGAGTGTGAAAAAATAAGATGTGTGCACGTATTCTGAAGTAGTTTTAAAACTCAAAAATACTTTTTTTTGGTATGGGGCAACTTGGGAGATGTGGGAGCAGGGCTGCTCAGGGAACTTTGGGAGTGTAGCCTCCTTGGGCAAAGCTGTGAAGTGGCCTGATCATCACAGTGGGCCGCTGAGTGCTCCATTAAGCTGTGGGCTGATTTTTGCTACTGCAGTGGGTCCAAATGGCAGAACATTGAGCCAAAGAGAGTTATTCCCAAAATTTGATCTCTCTTGGACACCTTGATAGAGTTCAGTCTTCTTTGGGATCCATCACCTGTTTCTTCTTTCTGATTTCTCCCTTCTGGAGGTGGAATAACTATTTCATGCCTGTCCCAACATTGTATTTTGTAAATAACTAGTTTGTTTTCACAAGTTCATAGCTGGGGAAGAATTTTGTCTCAGGGTGAATTCTGCCTGGAGCCTCACCCATTTCTGATTTAGATGAAGTTTAGATTAGACTTGGGCTTTAGAGTTAATGTTGGGACAAGTTAAGATCTCTGGGGCTGTTGGTATGAAACACATGCATTTTTATGTAAGAAGGACCTGGATTTTGAAAGAATCAAGGCTAGAATGCTAAAGACTGACTGTTTGTGATCCTCCAAATTCATATTTTGAAGGCCTAATGTGACAATATTTGGAGGAGAGTAATGAGATCGGAAGAGAGGAGCCCTAATGATGGAATGAGCATCTTCGTAAGCAGAAGAAAGAGCAGTCTCCATCATGTGAGGCTGGGAGGAAAGATAACCATCTACAAGCCAGGAAGCATGTTCTCTCCAGACACCAGATCTGCTGTCATCATCACTTCGACTTCCCAACCGCCAAACTGTGAGAGACAAATGTTTGCTGTTGAAGCCACCCCGTCTATGGTATTTATCATAGCAGCCCTTGCTGACTCAGATACACATCGTCTTCATTTTTTAGCCCAAGAGTATTGAAATTGAAGATGGCAAAGTTTAACAGAAGTTACATCTATGCATGCACCATTCTCTTCCAACAGGATTCTGAATTCATAGCATACTGATTTACAGTAAGCAGAGAAAAATTCACTTGAAGTTGCAGTAAAACTTAGGCAGCAGGGTTTTTCTCTCTATTGGGTAGACTCCTGCACCAAGTTCATGTTAAGATGTAGACAGTAGTGTTTTGTGACGATAGGGACACAGCTGGAAACTAACAGATGGCTTCATCCTACACAGGGGTAGATTGCCTTCAGTGGGACGTGGTGATGGGGAGATGGAAACTTAGTCAGGACTTGTGGCTTGCATCACATAGTTCCATCTAGACTTCCAAGAGAATTGTTCATAATCACAAAGCCTACTGCTGTAGGGTCAACAGCATAATACTGTAGGCAAAAGGCAGTGCTTTGAGAAGGCCAAGACCAAATTCTGCACTTTTACAAGAATATCTAAGGTAAATCCAAAACAATGGTTTCCAAACATTCTCTAGCCCTATTTCATATATAACCCCATAGAACTGTAATGTCAAGGAATGGGGTCCAGAAATTTGTATATTAAAATGACCCAGCCTTGATGTAGGTCCCATTGATTGAATATATTTTTAGAATTTATTTTTACTTTGTTACCAAGGATACTTAATAACCTGTTTCCTAATCTGCTTTCAAATCATTGCTTTCCCCTAAAGATCTTTTTCTCTGACTTTATGGCTTACAGAAGTGTAGCTCAGTTCAACACACATCTGTTAAGTATATGTGTGCTTTCCCTGAAGAAAGCTGTTTTTAGTTATGACAGAAGAGAACTGGTCATTCCCTAGTTTTCTGAGGAGCAGGGAAGTATTCCAGCCAAGCCAGTGTAAGTATAAAATGGTAGAAATTAAGGTCCTTGTCACAGGCACATATTTTATAGAGAAGCTGTTCTATTATTGCCCATTGTTTCCACTCCAGCTCACTCTAGATGGAGCCTGTTCCGGATGATGAGTGGGCAGTATGGAATGTACACCATTCTTCCCAAAAGAATTTAAGAAAAACAATACTCCATTGTTCCAGGAATCCATCTCATTGAAGATGAAAACACACACACACACACACACACACACACACACACACACACACAAATAATAGCACTCAATCTTGTTCCTATAAAACAAATACATTGTTTTGAGTCTACTTAACCTGATAATGATGAATATATTCCCATAACAACCATTTCAGAGATGCAATAACACCCCACATATATTTACTTGTTTGTTTTGTTGTTTTACTTCAACTGGTCATTGCTTTGTCATATCTATAACTATTGAAGAAGTTCTTCATTCATTTGATGAGTCATTCACTCATTTGTTCATTTATTTATAAAATACCTACCCTACTGTGAGCCAGACACTGTTCTAGCCACATGGGGTACAACTGTGAACAAAACAGACAAAACTTTGAATTTTGAGGTTTACATTCATCAGCAAGAAAGCCATTGACATGTCAAGGTGAGAGACCAGGAAAGATCTCACCGAGGGGATAACTTCTGAGTAAAAACCTGAAGGAGGTAAGGAAACTGCTCTGAAGACGATGGGAGAGCATTCTTGCTGGAAGGAATAGAATGTCCCACAGTGGGAATCACAGAGAGCCATATAGGCCAAAATAGGACTCTGGGTTTTAAACACTGAGTGAGATGGGAATCGCTAGAAGGTTTTGAGAAGAGTAGTGATATGATATGACATATTTCAAGAGAATCACCCTGTGTGATTTTGTACCTTAATAAAAGAAACATATTATTTGATCTTCTACATTCTCTGACACAGAAAAGGCTCCTAAAGCCTTTAGAATTTCCTAAGTGGTGAGAGCAATCAATGTGTCTTTGTTATGTTAATGAGGGGACTTTGGAACCCACCTCTAAGGATGGGGGATGGTTGCCAGCAGAACCAACCAAGTGAAGGAGGGTTGGAACTTTCAGTACTACCCTCTGACTTCCCTGGAGGAGAGAGAGGTTAGAGGTAAATCAGCCATCACTGGCCAGTGAGCTCATCAATCACGACCATATGATGAAGCCTGAAGGATGGGTTTCATAGAGGTTCCAGGTTGGTGAACACATCCATATAACAGGAAGGTTGTTTGGTTTGTGTTGTTTGTTTAGTTGCTAAGTCATGTCCAACTCTTTGCGACCCCATGGACTGCAGCATGCCAGGCCTCTGTCCATCAAGGGAAAGCTTTAAAATACAGTTTAACACACTGGTAAACATAAGTAACTATTTCTCTGAGCTCTGTGAGCTGCTCTAACAAACAAATCCATGAGGGAAGAGGTCACGGGAACTTCTGCTTTGTAGGATGGAAGTTGTAGGTAGCCTGAGAACCTACCATTTGAGATTGGCATCTGAAGCTGCAGGGGAGTCTCATGGGACTGAGTCCTTACCCCATGAGATCTAACACGATCTCCAGGTTTCACTGAGTTAAATTCAGGTTAAATTGTGGGACACCCAGTTGGCATCCCAGAGAATTGCTTGGTGTGGGAAAACCTCTGTACATTGGATGATCAGAAATGCCAGAAGTGTTGTGAATGTGGCAGTAATGTGATATTAAAGGGGGTTGGATTTGTCTAACCCCCATAGTTTCTATATTAAGAATGGACTGAAGGGAAGGGAGACAGGAGCAGAAGGGGATGACAGAGGATGAGATGGTTGAATGGGATCACCGACTTGATGGACATGAGTTTGAGCAAGGTCTAGGCGTTGGTGATGAACAGGGAAGCCTGGTGTGCTACAGTCTATGGGGTTTCAAAAAGTTGGACATGACTAAGCGACTGAACTGAATTGAAGGGAAGAGAAAGGCAAGAACAGAAGCAGAGAGATCTACTCCTGGAGCAGATGCAGTAATAGGTCATTTTAATAAGAGGCACTGAGATAATCCAGGTGAGAGATGATAATGGTTGGTACAGGTATTGGGGCATGACAAAAAGTGGTTGAGTTCCAAATAAAAATTGTAGAGCTGGCAGGATTTGCTGATGACTCCTAAGTAGAGGTGTTTGACTTGGAGCGTAGTGATTTTGTGATCAAAATCACTATTGCAAGCAGAGGTGTCAACCAGAAAGTCGCAATATGGATCTGAACTTTATAGGAGAGGTCTGGACTGAAGCTAGAAATTTGGGAGTTATCACCAAAGGTGGTAATTAAAGTCACAAGACTGGTTAGCATTATCCAGGAGCAGGTGAGGACAGAGAGCAGCAGAGAGAGGAGAGGTGCAGTCACTAGCCGAGGAATGCCTGCAGCCATCGGAAGCTGGAAGAGGCAAGAAATGGGATCATCCCTACTGACAGCTTGGTTTTGGACTTCTGGGCTCCCGAGCTGTGAGCGAACACATGTCTGTTGTTTTAAGCCGATCAGTTTGTGGTAATTTGTTATAGCAGCCACAGGAAACTAATACAGTATCCCCATTGTCTCAAGAGAGTTTTAATAGTGGCTGCTTTTAATTACTCTATTCTTTTCCTCTTTGTAAAATATTACTTTATTGAGTACTTCAAATAATAGTCTTTAGATTTCAAAAAAAAAAACGATTTTGCAAAGAAAGCTAAATAGATGTACCACACAAAAATCAGGTTTCTGTTTATTTTCCTTGAACAAGCAATAAACAGGGAAAGCAGGTTTTCCTTTAACTCCGCCTGTTGCCTCAACTAGCAGCTATGTGCCTGTTGTGATAAATTTCGAGGTCATCCGGGAAGGAAGGATAAAACTATTAGCTGACAATCAAGAAATGGAAAGCTTCAGTATTGTTGACTCTTGTTTTACATTCCTGCTGAATAATAGCCATTTCAGAAGCTATCAACAGAAAACAAGATGGAAATTTGATCTATTCCTTTGTTGATAGCTGCTCCTTAAATATACAATATTATATTGCCTCTGTTTATTTCCACATCTATAATTCTAGTTTATTACATCATAAGCAATTTACTATAGGCCTATATTTACTGCACCTTTAATTTCAAGGCTACACATTTAAATTCTAAGATTCCCTTTGATAAATACTCTCTTCCTATTCAGCTTAACCTCTTCTTGTTTAGTTTTGGAGATCAAAATATTCTTGATTAAGATTTCGTGGTAGGTGAATTTGGAGGGAGAGCAAGTGTTTCTTGACCTAATGAACAGTGAAAGGACAAGGGGTATCTGAATTTTTATTTTTCAAGAAGTCCTGCATGAGGACAGAGCTGTGTGTAAGGATGAGGACAGACTCAGTGGTCTGGCTTTTGACCAAATCTGCTACAAGCGTCTTCAGATCTTGGTGTCCTTTGAAAAGGGACAATGGGATATGGTGTCCCCCTTGAGATAGTGACCACACCCAAGCTTTCTCCTTGATGTTCTCAGAGATAGCATGAATTCAATAGGAATGGCCTTTGAGGAAAAATAAAATATGCCTATGGGGTGAGGAATTTGTTCAAAGGATAGCCAGTTCTGGGAAAAACTAGTTAAGAAAACGGTTATGCTTTATGAACAGGTTAGCAGATGCCACCAGTATTTTTTCTTAATAAATTCCAATTGCACATAAAAGAAAAAAAAGTACTCAAAGCCTAAAGTACTCTTATGCCAGTGATATTCAATGTAATTCAATTCATCAAATTTTATTGGCAACCTATTCATATCTAAGACCATGCTAGCTAGCCACAAGATGAAAGGCTTTCCTGATTCTTCTTTGAGAGCTGAACTCTTCTCTCACTTTTGATAACATATAATCTAGGTCATGGGGTTTCCCAGGCAGTGTTAGTGGTGAAGAACCTGCCTGCCAGTGCAAAAGATGAAAGAGATGCAGGTTCGATCCCTGGGTCGGGAAGATGCCCTGGAGGAGAGCCCTGGCAACCCACTCCAGTATTCTTGCCTGGAGAATCCCCATGGACCGAGAACCCGGCAGGCTACAGCCCATAGGGTTGCAAAGAGTCAGATGTGACTGAACCAACTTCACACACACACACACACACACAATCTAGCTCATATTTGAGGACTTCATTTTGGTGTAAAATTATAAGCTGGAGTCTGTTTCTTAGGGGTAGGGACAGTATTTGTTGATACTTGCCCTCTCTGCCAGGATTCAGTATGATGATTTGAGCATAGTACATTATCCCCAACAAAAGATCAATCAATCGAATTGAGCCTCTTTTTGCTTTAAACATCTTGCCTGATAAAGTAGTAAGTTGTGCCAAGACCAAGAGGCTTATGAGAGAGGAGGTGGTTGTTGAGGCAGTTAGAGAAGCGTGACTTTCCCCATCACTGCCTTTTTAGCAGTGATGGCTCACACTCTCTCAACTATTACGGTCCATCGTCCCCATCGTCCCCAAGCACGTTCAGAGCTCTGATTCTCTCTAAAAGCTCACTTTCTTCAGGCTGCCAGCACCACCGCATCCTGGAGGAATGGCTCATCTCCTATTCAGCTGCTGATTTCAGGCCAGAACCAAGAATATTGCCAAAGGATTCATGCCAAAGTTTTATTCTTATGAACGTCTGTGATCACTCTAATGTCTCTGGAGAGCAGTTACATTTTTAGCTTTTAACATCTCATTTAAATGCTGAAAAGGCTCAAATTTCATTTATCTACTTATTAATTAATTTGATGAAATATGCCAGGTTCACAACCTGTAGTTCCAGGGAAGCTGTGTTAGACATTTCATCATAGTTTTCTAGTTTTCTTCCTCCCTCTATTTCTGCTGTTCCTCAAGCTGAAATTTCATCTTGCTGAGAAGGAAATATTGCTGCTAAAGATGAGAATTGATCTTTGAAACCAGAACAAGTGGAAGCTCACAGTTCTGACAGAGCAGTATTTACAAATGTGTGTGCACAGAAGTCACCCATGAGATGCTGCATACAAAAAAAGTCCAGTGGTCAAGTATGTTTGGGAAGACGGCTGAATACCATCCCTTTTGGAAACTCACGCTGCATGATAACATATAAAATCCTTTGAGAAGCTCTATAGTAAAGAAACCAATTTGATTCTGTTTAATCCAATGTCCCTCAGATTCATTTGATTATAGAACAGGGTTTTTTTTTTTTGTTTTTTTGTTTTGTTTTGTTTGGTTTTGCAACTGGGACATGCAAACACATGTCCTGAGAAACCCATTTTGAAAAATGTGATACAATGACCTTCTTTCTTTGGGACTAAAATAATACTTAAATACTTAAGTATTTTGCTTTTGTGCTCATTTTAATGAAAAGTTAAAGAATTATTGATCAGAAATACAAACCTTCTCTATGACACAGCTTTTGGAGAAATTATTTTTGGATTTATATCAACAACTTTTATTTCTTTTTCCATTTACAAAAATAAGAAGAGGATCTGTGTTTCTATGAAAAAAGGCACCTTTTAATCAGTCATTTCAGATATGCTGTAGTCAGGATGCAAGTTTTTGACATTTAATGTAGATATTTAAAAATGCAAAGCCCTCTGCTACATTTTCTTTTTATTCTTTTCCATTAGGCTTTAATATCTCTGCATATTTATTTGAAACATTAATAAAGCCTTTTAATGAAACTTTTCATTCACTGATTTAGACGTTGTGCAAAATGGTATAACAGGCAATAATTATCATGTAGAACACCTGAAAAGGTTACAGAATCTCAAAATTAAGCAACATATTTTACTACAGCCCTCTTCCATAAAAGAATTTCATGTTGGAATTCTCTCTTTGTTATTATCCAAGTTTCCCAGAGTCTAGAAAGTATTTCTGTTGAACATACACTCCTAGATTGGCTCAGTCACATTCTCAGGTCTGACACTAAAAAAATAAACAGGTTGCCAAAGGAGAAAAATAATAATTTCAAGCTCGACAACTCAGAGAGTTAACAATATCAAGATTTAGGTGCAATTTCTTCCAATTTTTTCCCAATGTTTATACCTATGCTAGAATTATGTTGCATATCAGATGTTGAGTTTTTCTCTTAATGGCATTGTGTTTTTCTCTTAATGACATTTTCTATGTTATTTAATATTTAGTAAAATAAAGTTTAATTTGTATAATATTTCATCTCAAAAGACAACGGTTTGTTGAGGTAGCTCTGTTGCCAGATGTGTATCTATTTCCAATTCTTGCTATCCAGATGTTTCAATACATATATTTTCATGAAAATATTGTCTATTTATGTCTTCAGTTATGTTCATTTTCAAAGATCTTGATGCATATTAATTACCCTCAAGAAAGCTTGCATCAATTTACATGCCTGCATGAGTGTATAAAAGAGTGTACTTCTCTGGATTTCTAAGCATTGTAAATTAAAAAAAAATCAATTCCCTAGGCAAAATCTTTGCAATTGATGGTTATTTAAATTCACACTTCATTGACTATTAATGAAGCTGAATATTTCCCCACAATGTCCTATTGCATTTCATTGTAATTGTTCTTTCTTCCATTCTTAATTTCTGGGTGTCCATTTTGAGTGGAGTATCCACACTGAGTATATGAAGAAATGCTAATCTCCTTTGCTGAACTCCAGGTGGCGCTAGCGGTAAAGAACCCGCCTGCCCATGCAGGAGGTTAAGAGATGTGGGTTCCATCCCTGGGTCAGGAAGGTCCCCTGGAGAGAGCAATGGCAACCCACTCCAGTATTCTTGACTAGAGGATTCCATGGACAGCGGAGCCTGGCCAGCTACAGTCTCTGTCCCAAAGAGTTGGACACGACTGAACGACTAATGCGTAATGCATTTGTTGGACTTTCATATGAGGGTCAAGAGAAAGCAAGTCCATCTCTCTCCCCATACCCAACCTACAAAACTGGAAGCTCAACAGTTGTCAACACACTGCCTTTCACCACATTGATAGAGAAATGGAGAAAACATGCAGTGATTAGAACTGAAGGAGTTGTACAAAGGACAGCAGAGATTAAAAATATTTTAATGGGGTTCAGGTCTCCACTTCTAGTTTTTTCTGGGGTCCAGCCACACGCTTGCCTTTGTGTTTCCATATATTAATACATGAGCTTCCCAGGTGGTGCTCGCGGTAAAGAACCTGTCTGCGAATGCAGGAGATAAGAGATGCGGCTTCAGTCCCTGGATGGGGCAGATCCCCTGGTGGTCCAGTATCCTTGCCTAGAGAATTCCATGGACAGAGGAGCCTGTCTAGCTACAGTCCGTGGGGTTGCAGACTGAGCGACTAACAGATATTAACACATATAATAAATTCTCCTTTTCAACTTAAACTAATTTCTTGTGGGTTTTTATTAAATGCAACCAGAGTTGTAGCTGATATTTTATTTTTATGACATTTGTTTTATTGCTGTAACATTTAAAAAATTATCTCTATGGAATATCAGAGAAATATTGCTTACTATTCTTTTCTGTTGACTTTTAAATATTTAGTGTTCTAATGTCTTTAGAATGTATTTCGTGTATGGTGTGAGGTAAACTTTTTTTTGGTAATATATGGAGACAATAAACATGCTATACTAAAAGAAATTCTAATTATTGTGGAATTTTAGACAAAGGAATATAAATCTAGATTAGGGGTTAAAATATGTTTCCTGAAATTTTTGGTTTGTTTATGAAGGAAGCATAGAATTTTGAGATGTACAGAAACATAGTCAGAGCATTAGAAAAGACTTAAAATTTGGAAAGTATTGGTCACTTTAGGACAATGTTCCTGGAAATAAGTTAAATTTTTCCCCTGCCTTTTCGTCTCCAGCTGTCGAGGTTTCAGGTATGGCACCTCTTATTCTGTACTGCACTCATTTAACCCCCCATTTGGAGCTGCCAGCCTGAACTCTCGTGTCTAATCTAGACTCTCTACCACCGTACAGTGCATTGCACAAAGGTGGTCAGTGAATGCTTGTGAAACGGATGCATAATGGAAAGTGAGTTTTAACTGGAAAGAGAGGCAGTGGGGAGGTAGCCCAGGGATTTACCTGCAATGTTAACATGATCTAACTAGTGTTTTAAGCAGGTTGTTATACAGTTAATAGTTTTATAATATATATTTACAGCACCTTTACCTTTTTCTCCATTATGTTTTTAATGGCACAATTTTCTATGTACATACTTCTTCCCAAAGTTGTCTTTGGTTTTTCAAAGTTGATCTCTTATCATGAAAAAAGTGAAAGTGTTAGTTGCTAAGTTGTGTCCAATTCTTTGTGACTCCATGGACTGTATGGAGCCTGTCAGGCTCCTCTGTCCATGGGATTCTCTAGGCAAGAATACTGGTGTGGGTTTCCATTCTCTTCTACAGATGTCTCATCATAAATCCAAACTATTAGCTAAAAGTAACATTGATTCATTTCTGAAAATCAAATTCTGAAATCAAACAAGTGCATCTTATGTGAATCATTACAGATATGAACTAACCAGGAAGAATAATGAGAGAAGAAAAGTCAATGTGCGTTTGTAACTTGGAGGATGTTTCTGGTTAGCAATTAGAATGACTAACCATCATGGTTTTCCTGGGTTGCAGAAGATCAGGATAGTATGTCACTCTAGATCATGAACTTCTTACTGCAAAATTCAGTCACTCTGTAACTTGACCAATATAAGCATCTTTGACTTTACCAAAATTAAGTGAATATCTGTGGGGAGCACTGGGGTGTGTAATTCATGCCGTCTGAAAGCAACATGATATTTTATTCTTCCAGCTTTAGAAATTGGAGAGCACCTCAGCAATGTAACTGCAAGGGCTAAGAAAAGGACTAAAAACCTCAGATGTAAAAGTTAACTGTAGCTATAAATGCTTCTTATAGTTTTGATTCTAATTTCCACTGGGAATTTTTATAAATAAATCTCTCTGTCCTTCAACTTTTTAACTTATCAAATGCGACTTATATGACAACAGTGAGTTATGATAACGCGGAATGATTGAAAGCATTCTGTATGCATAGTGCCAAGTTTCTTCTAAAGCCTAATCTTCTCTGAGGATAGAATTTGATTATATATTTTACTATTTTCCTTAGAATTCAGAGTCCAGCTTTTCACAGGACAAGGGACAGTGAACTTGAATCTGCATTTGGATGAACTCAAATATTCTTGGGGCTTGACGATCACTGATGACTCTGTCTCTCACAAGCATCCTCTGAAGTTGGTAGGAGTCCCTTCTCATTGCCATGTAACTGGACAGAATTCAGGAATACATGCCTGGGTGGAAACACTGGTTCATACCTGGGCACAGTGAGTGCATGATAAGTCACTTAGCCGTGTCCGACTCTGTGATACTTTGGACTGTAGCGCACCAGGCTCCTCTGTCCATGGGATTCTTCAGGCAAGAATACCGGAATGGGTTTCCATGCCCTCCTCCAGGGGATGTTCCTGTCCCACAGATTGAACCTGTGTCTCTTATGTCTCCTGCACTGCAGGTGGGTTACCTGGGGAGCCACTGGGCACCACACACTGAGCTGAAATTGCACTCAATTTCATAGCACAGAAGGACTCTCTAATAACTGCTAATGGGGGCCTGAGAAATCAATAATGGCCTGGTGAGGGGGAGCCTGGGGCCATCACAATCAACAGATGAAAGCTAGCTCCAGGGAAAAAGGCACTAAAGAGCCAGAGTTGGAACTAGGGCATTGGGAACACGAAAGAAGTCAGGAAAGGTAAACAATATTTTAATTCAATATTTCAAGCATCTAAAATTAATGGAAAAATTCTGTGATGAGTAAAATATCTGAATTACCAATAAAGTCAGACTCCTCCACTGTCCTTGAAGCCTCACTCACTGGCCTCCCCCTGACCCTGACTCTGCTCAGCTCTATACTGGGAGAACCATGGGCTGCAGTCACATCAGAGAGTACCCGTCTCACCAATGTGTCCATGATGGCTGTGAATTCAGCCATTTGAACTTGAGTGTGTCTAGTTCAGTGAAGTAAGAAAGTTAGAATAACTTTTCAGTGTATCTACTTTCAATTAGAGAGTGGCTTGTGTGTACTTAGTCCCTTAGTGGTGTCTGACTCTTGGCAACCGCATGGACTCCAGCCTGCCAGGCTCCTCTGTCCATGGGATTTCCCAGGCAAGAACACTGAAATAGCTTGACACTTCCTTCTCCAGGGGATGTTCCTGACCCAGGGTTCGAACCTGGGTCTCCTGTGTCTCCTGCATTGTAGGCAGATTCTTTACCTGCTGAGCCATCAGGGAAGCCCTAGAGAGTGGCTTAGGTACTTAAAATATTGTTTTCCTATAAATTGAACACTCTCAGTGCCAACTACTGTGGTAAGTACTTTATATATATTGCAATATATATATATATTATTTTCCCTATATATATATAATCATAATCCCTCTAGTTAATTATCTTATGAGATAGATGCTGTTGTGCTGTGCTGTACTTAGTTGACCAGTATATCTGACTATTTGCGACCCCATGGACTGAAGCTCACCAGGCTCCTCTGTCCCTGGGGGTTCTCTAGGCAAGAATACTGGAGTGGGTTGCCATGCCCTCCTCCCGGGGATCTTCCCAACCCAGGTCTTCTGCATTGCAGGTGGATTCTTTACCAGCTGAGCCACCAGGAAAGCCCAAGAATACTGGAGTGGGTAGCTTATCCCTTCTCCAAGGGATCTTCTCCATCCAGAAATCGAACCGGGGTCTCCCGCATTGCAGGTGGATTCTTTACCAGCGGAGCTACCAGGGAAGCCCATAGATGCTACCATCTCTGTTTTCTAGAAGAGCAAACTAAGGCTTAGAGGTGATAAACAGCTTTCCCGCTGCCACATAGCTGGTAAATACTAAAGTATGCTTGAAATTGGGCTGACATGGGTACAGAACCTTTTTTTTTTCATTTATTACTCATCTGTTGACCCTAAAAGCATAGAATTATGTGAAGTAGCTAATATCTTACAAGCAAGTGCCCATGTGTGACTGAAACACAAATAACTGAATAAGGAAAGAAACATGTACAATAATTGAGATCTCTGGCAACTGTACTTTTGAAAGTCAAGAACCAATATTTTTGTTAATATAAATCATTATTCATAAATTGATAGCAAGAGTGTGTTAGTTGCTCAGTTGTATCTGACTCTTTGTGACCCCACGGACTGTAGCCTGCCAAGCTCCTCTGTCCATGGGGTTCTCCAGGTAAGAATACTGGAGTGGGTTGCCATTACCTTCTCCAGGGGATCTTCCCAACCCAGGGATCAAACCCTGGTCTCCTGCACTGCAGGCAGATTCTTCCATGTCTGAGCCACCAGGTACTCTTAATAGCAAGAGGCAGGATAGATAATAAGATGATGGTGAGAGACTGGGTAACTCAGGGTCTCAGCTTTAGAGTCAGTTTTCTGACTCAACAGTGGCTCACAGGGATGTCATAGACCTTGTATCTTGCAAAAAAAAAATGTACCTTTATTGTGCACTGGACAGAGCTTTGAAAGCAGTAGCCTGGCAAAGTATGGTCATATATGCTGATTACTGACCACGTAGACCTAAAGTGGGCGAGCTGTTTTGAGAGTGAGTATATAGTCTAAGAGCATGGTCAGAAACATTTCTGTTGCTGGGCATTCTGGTGCTCAGAGTCTATAACATTCCTTATCCCATTTCTTGTCATTCAGTGACCCCTTTTAAATTTTTGCAGTGAGCAGTTAAGAAAGAGAAATGGTGAAACATTTCTGTAAAATATTATAATGTACAAAACTCACAGCAATATTTCTTTTGCCTTCACACTTTGCTCCATTCTGTTCAAGTCAAAATAGATTTTACTCTGGAAATATAAAAATGGATACAGAATTCATCCCTTTGGGCCAATATTTATAGTAGGAAGGCATATAAAAGTGCTTACTTTATCCAGATGGAATTTCCCCGCACCTCCCCAGTGATAGTGTATTTTAGTCTTTCAGCTTCATTCACTTAAGACTTGAGAAATTGTCTCTTGAGTCTATTTTAAGAATCACCTGACAAGGCAAGGTCTTGAAACTTCTGGGATTTCTCAGAAGTTGTCAGCTTTAGGCATAGCTTTCAGCTTTAGCGCGGCTTCACAGGTGATGCGGCTGTGAAAGTCTGCCTGCCAAAGCAGGAGACAAGAGACACGGATTAGATCCCTGGGTAGGGAAGATCCCCTAGAGGAGGAAATGGCAACCCATCCCAGGATTCTCAGCTGGGAAATTCCATGGATGGGGGAGCCTTTTGGGCCAAAGTCCATAGGACTGAGTTCACTCACACACACAGTGCATGCTGCCGCTTCCTCACTTGCTTGCTTTGCTAGTCTGCTTTGGAGAACAGAGTTTGTGCCTTCTCTTCCTTCAGTTGTTTTATATTTCTTTGTCAGAGTATAATTTTTGTAAAATTAGGACTTCATTATTTCAGAAAAATTTAAAATATATGTTTTAAGTATTTAACTACATCTCATAGTAGAAAGATAAGAACCTGAGTTCAAAAGATTTTTTTTTCCTCTAGTCAGAATGATCTTCATTCCTTGTCAGAAATGTTAGCTTTAAAAGCTCTGCAGCATGTCCGTAGCGCCTTTGACAACAGCTTCTGTACTGTATAAAAATCTCATTATGCTTATTAAGCAATGAACTTTACTGTTTCCCAAGGGAATCAGTTTGAACTAAGAGAGATATTTCCCAAAGGGCCAATTGGCATAGTTCACATTTTGAGACTTCTAAGCAATCTGTTCCTCTTCCTTTTTTAAAGAAAAAGGTTATTTATCTTGATTTACTTACATAATGTATTGCACAGACCATAGCCAATTTCAGAAATACAGGTTAAAAGCTAATTATATCAGAAATTCATTCATTGAATTTTCTTCTCTTTCATTTAAAAATACTTTTATGTAGAAAAGAAACCTGGCACACTCAAGAATTCATTGAAATTTGAACACTCTGATTTCTAATTATATTTCTTCTGATCATATTTCTACATTTTAAAAAAAGTAGAAAAAAATTATTTATCCAGGTAATAGTGTTCTTACTATGGTTACCCAGTCCCAAGCTACATGGGCCATAATTGTTATGTCATTAAATGTGAATGTGGTTGGGACCTTTTAAAACAGTGTATATGTATGTGTGTGTATATATATATATATATATATATACAGATAATTATTTTACTTTTATGTATAAAATACAACTTCATTCACTTTGAGCCATTTGAACTCTATGGCCATATTTTCTTGTTTACAAACTGGTGTCAGTTATCTCATATAGCCTATTTCAGATTTAGAAAAATCCTCCTATCCCTTAGTGCCCCTACTACCTTGCATATTTCTGGGGTACAGTTCTTTCCTATCAGAATCTGAATTTGGCTTGTTCATTTTAGGTTGATAGAGCAACTGTGGACATGTAAGCAGCAACGGTGTATGGAACTCATTCTACTAGAATGAACTGAAGTCCCAGCTGAACTGAAGTCCTTGAAATAGTTGATGGGCTCATGGAACACCAGGGATGCTTCTAAAAGATGAGAATTTGTTACCCACATGCAAGATGAATTTTCAGACAGTCACCCTATTCACCTCTCTTCTGGAACATTCTTATTTGGCTAGGATTCACCTACGTGAGAAATCAAACATGCATCCCAAATTAAACATGAGCACCCCAAGACTTGTTAGAATTCATATTCCAATGACACTACAAGGATCTCATTTTTTCTAAGTTGAAATTTACTTTATGGAGGATTATAGTCAGAGGAGCCTGGCGATCTACAGTCCGTAGGGTCGCAAAGAGTCGGACGTGACTCAAGAGACTTGGCATGTACACATGCATGCATGTGTAAATTTATAGACATTAACCAGATAGCACGCTTGGTAAGATTTAAGGATTTGGGGAACATTTTTTTACGATCAGGGCAGAGGGACTTGGCATCTTCTCTTAAAATGTTCACAGCAGGTTGCACAAACAGTGTTCAAAGCTGTGAAAGGGACCTCTAACTATTTATTTCACTCAAAGGGCTTTAGAAAGCTGAGTTGATAATGGGCAAGAGATGTAACTGACTAAAAATAAATTCATTCATGCTAGATAAAGAATCAAAGAGAGAAGCAGAACATATAAATAAAGAACACTGAAGAAGAGCTAGGGAAAAAAAATCACATTTTATGTTTCCTAAATGAAAAATATACAAAAAGCAAATAAGCATATAAAAACTGCTTTAGAAGCAGGGTGTTCCAGGCTCAAAAACTTGTAAGACTTCTGACTGGACTAAGAAAGAAACACTCCTTGACTCAGGACTAGTGAAACTGTCAAGTGTTTAAGTAGCCATTTGGAATGTTTCCATTTACCCTTGAATGGTTCTTCCAAATGCCTATGCATTCTGCCAGACTCCCATACTCATTTGCAAGGAATACAGCAGACAATTCTGGGCTGCATGATATGAGTAGGAAGCATGGAAAAAGCTACCAAATGTTAACTATCTAAGATGATGAATGATGATTATCTTGGTCTTGGTAATCATTCTCAATATATATGTATATCAAATCATCACATTTCACACTTTGAATATACACAACTACGTGTGCATTAGTCACTCAGTTGTGTCCGACTCTTTGTGACCCCATGGACTGTAGCCTGCCAGGCTTCTCTGTCCATGCAATTCTCCAGGCAAGAATACTGGAGTGGGTTGCCATTCTCTTCTCCAGAGGAACTTCCCAACCCAGGGATTGAACCCTGGTCTCCTGCATCGCAAGCAGGTTCTTTACTGTTTTCATTGATTATTGTTCAATAAAAGTGCTAAAAAGAGATTTTCCATAGTAAAATGAGTATAGTTCCCTTTCTTCATAGAAAAGGTGAAAAATACTTATTTTCTAAGCAATTTGGGTTTTTAAAAGGCTCATCGATAGGTTTGATTAAAATAAATCTCTGACCTTAAAAGGACTTGGGTGTACTTATCCCTTACATAGTGACATATTCTGGGGTATACTCCTCTCTCTGTGGTCCTCACTGATAATGAAAGCTCTCATTAGAACTAAGGCATTGAGTAAGGCAGAGGTGACCATTGACGACTTCCTGACTGCTTCATTTCAAACAATAGCCTGGTTGGAGGGTATTGTCAGAAAGCCAAATTAAAAAATCAAGACTCCACATCTCTACAAACCTAGAGTCTTTCATACAGAATGAAGTCAGACACAGAAGTATAAACATATTATTTCATACATGTGGAATATAGAAAAGTGGTACAGATGAACCTACTTGCAGGGCAGGAATAGAGAAGCAGACATAGGGAACAGACGGGTGAGCACAGTGGAGGGGAAGAGGTGTGGGGTGCATTCGGAGATTGGGACTGATGTATGTGTACTGCCATTGTGTAAAACAGGTAGCTAATAGCACAGGGAGCCTAGCTCACCCTGTGACGACCTAGAGGGACAGGGTGAGGGGAGGGGGAGGCAGCTCCAAGAGGGAAAAGACATAGGTATATATGTTGCTGATTCGCTTGTTGAACAGCAGAAAATAACACATTGTAAAGCGATTATGAAGTGAAGTGAAAGTCGCTCAGTCATGTCTGACTCTTTGCGACCCCATGAACTGTAATCCATGGAGTTCTCCAGGCCAGAATACGGGAGCCTTTCCCTTCTCCAGGGAATCTTCCCAACCCAGGGATGGAACCCAGGTCTCCCATATTGCATGTGAATTTTTACCAGCTGAAACACAAGGGAAGCCCCAAAGCAATTATAGTTCAATAAAAATAAATGTTGTTGTTGTTGTTGTTGTTGTTTTTTAGAAATGAGACTCCTCCTCGTATGTTCCTTTTTGGCCACTGTAAAGATAAACTAAGATTGGCTGCTACTTGAAACAAAGTTTTAAAGAATGCTAAGCACATGCTCTTACATACATTGTATGAAAATGATATGAAGGAGGGTTAGACCAAAAAAGTAGCATATTAGTCCTCTCTTTCCCACCAACTTATTCTGCTAGTTGCCAGCATGCACTTTTCTACCGTCCAACCACATGAGAGAAGAAAAGAAAGGTTGAATTAAGATTTGTTGAGCAACTACCTAATTATATTAGCATTTCATGACTAACAATATGTACAGAAATATACTCAATGAAATGTAGCAGTTAATTTTAGGAAATTGAATTATAGGTGATTTTTAATTTATCCTTTAAATGCCAACCTTAAATTTTCTTCAAGTAGAATCAATTACTTGGTGATAAAATATTTTTAAAATCTTTACTTGCTCAATGGACAATTTGGATATATTTTTTAAATGAAAAATTATATCTGATTCATTCAACTACTTTTGAAACTTGTGAATGCTAAGGTAATCTTCAACACATAGGTTGAAATATTAGCTAATGAAAAACTTTATCTTTGTTATAGGGATGTCCTATATAGAATATTAACCTTTAAAATTAAAAAAATTAATAAAAATGCTATCATTTGATTTTTAATTTTGTTTTACAGATTTGGTAAATTATTTAACTTCATTTTTGTTATCAGTTGTTTTAGAATGTTTTTCTCAAATTTTTCAGATGAAAAGAATCATGGGGCATGGGGAAAAAGAACTTATTAAGACACAAAATGGATAGGGTGACAGAATCTCCAAGTGAGTTAACCAGAAATGTGCTTTCTGTTTATTTGATTTAATAATATCCCCAGGTGATTCTTATCAAAGAGGTTGGGAAACACTATTTTATTTTATTGTACCCCACCCCTGAACCACCTAGGCAATTTCCTAGTTTCCCTTAATAAATTGGAAAGACGACAGCTAGATTTTCTTCTAACATTAAACCAAAGTCTATTATTTATTTATTTTTTTTAAATTTAAATATATTTATTTTAATTAAAGGCTAATTCAGTTCAGATCAGTTCAGTCGCTCAGTCGTGTCCAACTCTTTGCAACCCTATGAATCGCAGCACGCCAGGCCTCCCTGTCCATCACCAACTCCCAGAGTTCACTCAGACTCACGTCCATCGACTCAGTGATGCCATCCAGCCATCTCATCTTCTGTCGTCCCCTTCTCCTCCTGCCCCCAATCCCTCCCAGCATCAGAGTCTTTTCCAATGAGTCAACTCTTCGCATGAGGTGGCCAAAGTACTGGAGTTTCAGCTTTAGCATCATTTCTTCCAAAGAAATCCCAGGGTTGATCTCCTTCAGAATGGACTGGTTGGATCTCCTTGCAGTCCAAGGGACTCTCAAGAGTCTTCTCCAACACCACAGTTCAAAAGCATCAATTCTTCGGCACTCTGCCTTCTTCACAGTCCAACTCTCACATCCATAAATAACTACGGGAAAGACCATAGCCTTGACTAGACGGAACTTAGTGGGCAAAGTAATGTCTCTGCTTTTGAATTTGCTATCTAGGTTGGTCATAACTTTTCTTCCAAGGGTTAAGTGTCTTTTAATTTCATGGCTGCAGTCACCATCTGCAGTGATTTTGGAGACCAAAAAATAAAGTCTGACACTGTTTCCACTGTTTCCTCATCTATTTCCCTGAAGTGATGGGACCAGATGCCATGATCTTTGTTTTCTTAATGTTCAGCTTTGAGCCAACTTTTTCACTCTCCTCTTTCACTTTCATCAAGAGCTTTTTAGTTCCTCCTCACTTTCTGCCATAGCGTGGTGTCATCTGCATATCTGAGGTTATTGAGATTTCTCCTGGCAATCTTGATTCCAGCTTGTGTTTCTTCCAGCCCAGCATTTCTCATGATGTACTCTGCGTATAAGTTAAATAAGCAGGGTGACAATATACAGCCTTGATGTACTCCTTTTCCTATTTGGAAGCAGTCTGTTGTTCCATGTCCAGTCCGAACTGTTGCTTCTTGGCCTGCATACAGATTTCTCAAGAGGCAGGTCAGGTGGTCTGGTATTCCCATCTCTTTCAGAATTTTCCACAATTTATTGTGATCCACACAGTCAAAGACTTTGGCATAGTCAATAAAGCAGAAATATATATTTTTCTGGAACTCTCTTGCTTTTCCCATGATCCAGCAGATGTTGGCAATTTGATCTCTGGTTCCTCTGCCTTTTCCAAAGCCAGTTTGAACATCAGGAAGTTCATGGTTCACGTATTGCTGAAGCCTGCCTTAGAGAATTTTGAGCATTACCTTACTAGCATGTGAGATGAGTGCAATTGTGCGGTAGTTAGAGCATTCTTTGGCATTGTCTTTCTTTGGGATTGGAATGAAAACTGATCTTTTCCAGGCCTGTGGCCACTGCTGAGTTGTCCAAATTTGCTGGCATATTGAGTGCAGCCCTTTCACAGCATCATCTTTCAGGATTTGAAATAGCTCTACTGGAATGCCATCACCTCCACTAGCTTTGTTCATAGTGATGCTTTCTAAGGCCCACTTGACTTCACATTCCAAGATGTCAGGCTCTAGATTAGGGATCACACCATTGTGATTATCGGGTCATGAAGGTCCTTTTTGTACAGTTCTTCTGTGTATTCTTGCCACATCTTCTTAATATCTTCTGCTTCTGTTAGGTCCAGACCATTTCTGTCCTTTATTGAGCCCATCTTTGCATGAAATGTTCCCTTGGTATCTCTAATTTTCTTGAAGAGATTTCTAGTCTTTCTCATTCTGTTCTTTTGCTCTATTTCTTTGCACTGATCAGTGAAGAAAGCTTTCTTATCTCTTCTTGATATTCTTTGGAACTCTGCATTCAGGTGCTTATATCTTTCCTTTTTGCCTTGGCTTTTCACTTCTCTTCTTTTCATAGCTATTTGTAAGGCTTCGCCAGAGAGCCATTTTGCTTTTTTGCATTTCTTTTCCATGGGAATGGTCTTGATCCTTGTTTCTTGTACAATGTCATGAACTGGGAGCTGACTGTGGCTCAGATCATGAACTCCTTATTACCAAATTCAGACTGAAATTGAAGAAAGCAGGGAAAACCGCTAGACCATTCAGGTATGACCTAAATCAAATTCCTTATGATTATACCGTGAAAGTGAGAAATAGATTTAAGGGCCTAGATCTGATAGACAGAGTGCCTGATGAACTTGGAGGATAATTACTTTACAATATTGTATTGGTTTTGCCATACATCAACATGAATCTGCCGCAGGTGTACACATGTTCCCTGGGAAACACTATATTAGATTGTGCACTTCCTAATATTAGATAATTCTGCAAGCATGTTTATGGTGAATGTATTACATGGAACAATGGACTAGCTTTTATATCTATTTCTGTGAGTGGACAGTGCAATTATTGTATTTCTAATATTTTATTCTTTCCTTTTGTTTTAACTACAATATTGTCTATACTTTCTAGACAGCATATTAAAAGCAAATATATCACTTTGCCTACAGAGATCCATATGACTAAAGCTATGATTTTTCCAGTAGTCACGTACAGATGAGAGTGTTGGTCCATGAGGAAGGTTGAGTACCAAAGTGTTGATGTTCTTGAACTGTGGTGCTGGAGGAGACTCTTGAGAGTCCCTTGGACTGCAAGGAGATCAAGCCAGTCGGTCCTAAAGGAAATCAACCCTGAAATATTCACTGGAAGGACTGATGCTGAAGCTGAAGCTCCAATATTTTGGCCACCTGATGTGAACAGCCAACTCACTGTAAAAGACCCTGATGCTGGGAAAGATTGAGGGAAAAGATGAAGGAGGTGGCAGAGAATGAGATGGTTAGATAGCACCACTGATTCAACCAACATGAATATAAGCAAACTCCAGGAGATTGTGACGGACATGCGGGGAGTCAGACACAACTTAGGGACTGAACAACAACAAGATATTTTCTAAAGTCTTCCCTGGTAGCTTAGTGGTAAAGAATTTGCCTGTCAGTGCAGGAAACAGGGGTTCAATTTCTGGGTGAGAAAGATCCCCTGGAAAAGGAAATGGCAACTCACTCAGGTCTTCTTACCTGGGAAATCCCACGGACAGAGGAGTTTGGTAGGCTGTAGTCCACGGGGGTGCAAAGAGTCGGACACAACTTAGCTACTAAACAGCAACAACAACATATTTTCTAAGCTTACATAAGCAACTCTAAGCAAAGAAGCTGCCTTTTCTTTCTCTGCATTTGCCTTGTAATTTCACTAGTATGTAAATTAGACATTAGAATAACAGTCTTATCCTTCACTTTCCACACACAAACAAACATAATCAACAAGAATAACTGCCCGGAAATATTATGCCTAATTGGCCTGAAGCACTGTGTCCTTCTTCAGAGATGTACATACGTAATTCTCTTGAGAGTCACTTGGCCTATGTATACAGAAGATAGCTTTAATGTGAATATAACCTCAATCAACAAATCAATACTTATGGGCAAGGAATTAATCAGATAATTCCTCCAGTACAAAATCAGACAAAATCATTGTTTTAATGCTCCAAATTTTGCAACTGTCTCATTTTTATGATATGGATAATTATAGTGCAATAATACCCTGTTTAAAAAAAAAGCTTTCTGGTATTTCCTATGTTGCAGGAAAGAGTTAGGTCAGGTGTCTGAGATTTGAGTCTTGCTGGGCAATTATCAATCTGGCAGGATTCATTTCTTCATCCACTGTGGGCTGTTTATATATTTGAAATTCCTCATTCCTGTCTTCATTAGTGAATTCTACAGCACTGAGTGAAAACAGACTGCACCCCCACCTCATTTACAGCTTTTATGGAAGTGTTAAAATATGCAAGAACTGGGAGTACTTTAGACTGAAACCAAATGGATTCTACAACCAAACATGGGTGAGATGTTTTTATGATGCGTTGACTTCTTTTCAAAGAATACATTATATATATATTTTTAGAAGGCTGCATTTTCTCAGTAATGATTTTAAAATACTTAGCTCACATTGATGAAATAAATACTTTCCCAGCAGTGTGGAACCATTTGATAGAAGACCATATGGGCTCTAATTCCTATGCATAATAAGGCCTGAATTAAGGGGCTACAGGAGCCCTAAGTTAAGTGCTTCTTCTTACATTCTTGCTTTGTGGAAACACATAATGTCTTCTTTGTGCACTTTTTCTCAACTAGATTTTCTTCATTATTTTCTTGAAGGTCATTTAAAGTGGAAATTTGGCATTTATATTTAATTCCTTTTTCATATTGTTATTTAATTCTTCATTGACTTCAGTGAAATTCAGTGGATTTGCAAAGCTACTGAAATCTTGGCCACTGTGTCACTTATAATAAAACTCTACTGCCACATGGGATAGTTAATGTATATACAACATTCTGTGTATGATAGATATACAACAGAGACCTACAGTATGACACAGGGAACTATATTCAATATCTTCTAGTAACCTATAATGGAAAAGAATCTGAAAAAAGAATATATACAAATAACTGAATCACTTTGCTGTACATTCAAAAATACATTATAAATCTATATTTCAATAAAAAATTATTACACATATGCATACGCACTCTTGTCCTACTGTGATCCCATGGATTGTAGTCGGCCTGACTCCTCTGTCCTTGGGATTTCCCCGGACAAGAATGTTGGAGTGGGTTGCCATATCCTACTCCAGAGGAGCTTCCCGACCCAGGAATGGAACCTGGGTTAATTACACATTATTCAAGGGAATACTCAGCCAACACTCCAGCTGGAAAATGTGCTCTCACCAAATACTTCAGCTTCAGGAAATTGAGAATAACATGACGTTTCAACAGCCTTCAAATAAGAAATCAAAAGCATAATAAATATCATAAATACTGTGGAAAATGGCCCTGGCATATCCTAATATATAATTTCTAACGTGTAGCATTGGAGAGTAAGCAATAATAGGTCAACTCTGCTTTTCCATGTCAAGGGAAAAGGATGAGTGACTTGCTGTGGTTTATGTTTTCAGACTTTCAGGTGTCTTCCTTGGCAAAAGAACTTGAAATCACCAGGGTGAATTTTCCCTTTGATGGTTTTGTGGCTTGGTGAGGCAAAAGGCATATAAGTCATTTAAATACAAATGGATTGATAAACTTACATGTCCTGCTGGAGCACAGTGTGAGGCAAGCAGCTGAAGTTTTAAACCCCACCCTCCTCCCCCTTCCCCCACAACGGGTTTATAATAGAGAAGCAGAGATTGCATACGACCAGGTGTAGAGATAATGTAGTACTATTAGAGCGTTAGCTTCATTGTCAGAAACTTCATTTAAATGTCCATAAAAACATCCTGATACAAAGAACGAACTGTAATAGCTTATAATTATGATAGTGCGTAAAGTATGCCTCACAACCCATTACAAAGCCATAATTTTAGCATAAAAACCATAAACCAGGAGAACAAAACTTGAGAACTTCAAAATAAAATTACAGCTTTTGTTACAGCCCAATAGAGCATACCTTTTTTCTCCACAATAAATGATTCTCCTCTGATTCCCATATGCAAAACAGGAGTGGATTTCTGATTTTTCAGACTTTACACTATAACACTTCCTCAAAGTCTCTTCGAACTGGAACATTAACACATTTTCAAAAGAGATTTTAATACCCTTTCGAATGAGATCTAGTTTCAGGTGGAAGGATGGTTATTATTCACTCATGACAAGATGGAGAATTAGGAGGAAAAATCTTTTGTGCTTGGTCTGCTTAAAAGCCCCCTCCTGTCATGAGGAAAGGGAAATGACATTTTGGATCATGAAACCAATACAGTGGGCATGAATGAGATTTATTAGTGAACAGAGGAAAATGAACATCTAATAATTGTATTTTATGAAAATAAGCTTGGTCTCAAAGCCAAAATATTTAACTTTTTGTCAGCTTTCTTGACCATTTTTAAGCTTTCTTTAAAGCACTCTGATTTTTCTAATATAAATTATACACAGTTTACATGATATTAACAAGCCAAAACCTTCCTTATACATAATCACATATACATCTGTATATATATATATATATATTTTATAACAGTAAAAGCCAAAATATGCATGCCAAAAAGTGCTTTTAAAATATACCATTTATTATTACTTTTGAAATAAGTGACTTTATAAGGTGAGTGATGGTTATTAGATTATCATGGTGAAAAACTGGTAATGTATATAAGTATCAAATTAATATGTAACACACCTGAAACTAATGTAATCTTCTGTGTCAACTATACATCTAATAAAGAGAAGTTTAAAAATGAACAAAAAAATAAAATAAAATCCCTTATAATTCCATTACTGAGAGAGAAACTTTTTTTTAACAAATTGGAATATATGTTTTGGATATATATTTTCAAAATACTGTTAAGTTCTCTATATAACTTTATATAGTTTATTTTCCAAAAGCATTATATAAATTTACTGCAGTATATCTAATCCTTATGGACAAGTATTTAAATTGTTTATGGTTTTCTGATATTATTTACATATATGTACATGAAAAAAGTGAGTTCCAGGAAAACATTTATTTCTGCTTTATTGACTATGCCAAAGCCTTTGACTGTGTGGATCACAATAAACTGTGGAAAATTCTGAAAGAGATGGGAATACCAGACCACCTAACCTGCCTCTTGAGAAACCTATATGCAGGTCAGGAAGCAACAGTTAGAACTGGACATGGAACAACACACTGCTTCCAAACAGGAAAAGAGTACATCAAGGCTGTATATTGTCACCCAGCATATTTAACGTATATGCAGAGTACATCATGAGAAACACTGGACTGGAAGAAACACAAGCTGGAATCAAGATTGCCAGGAGAAATCTCAATAACCTCAGATATGCAGATGACACCACTCTTATGGCAGAAAGTGAAGAGGACCTAAAAAGACTCTTGATGAAAGTGAAAGAGGAGAGTGAAAAAGTTGGCTTAAAGCTCAACATTCAGAAAACAAAGATCATGGCATCCGGTCCCATTACTCCATGGGAAATAGATGGGAAAACAGTGGAAACAGTGTCAGACTTTATTTTTTGGGCTCCAAAATCACTGTAGATGGTGACCGAAGCCATGAAATTAAAAGACACTTACTCCTTGGAAGGAAAGTTATGACCAATGTAGACAGCATATTCAAAAGCAGAGACATTACTTTGCCAACAAAGGTCTGTCTAGTCAAAGCTATGGTTTTTCCAGTCGTCATGTATGGGTGTGAGAGTTGGACTGTGAAAAAAGCTGAGCGTCAAAGAATTGATGCTTTTGAACTGTGGTGTTGGAGAAGACTCTTGAGAGTCCCTTGGACTGCAAGGAGATCCAACCAGTCCATTCTGAAGGAGATCAACCCTGGGTGTTCTTTGGAAGGACTGATGCTAAAGCTGAAACTCCACTACTTTGGCCACCTCATGAGAAGAGTTGACTCACTGGAAAAGACTCTGATACTGGGAGGGACTGGGGGCAGGAGGAGAAGGGGACGACCGAGGATGAGATGGCTGGATGGCATCACCGACTTGATGGACGTGAGTCTGAGTGAACTCTGGGAGTTGGTGATGGACAGGGAGGCCTGGCGTGCTGCGATTCATGGGGTCACAAAGAGTCAGACACGACTGAGCGACTGAACTGACTGAACTGACATATTAACAGAGTCTATCCAGTGCTCTAATTATTACTCTGAAATCAATTTTTAGAAGTGCAGCAAAAGGTGTGTGTGCCTGCTCAGTCGTGACTGACTCTTTGTGAACCCATAGACTGTAGCCTGCCAAGCTCCTCTGTTGATGGATTTCCCAGGCAAGTCTACTGGACTGGGTTGTCATTTCTTCCTCCAGAGGACCTTCCTAACCTAGGGATCGACCCTGTGTCTGCTGCCTCTCCTGCACTAGCAGGCAGATTCTCTACCACTGCACCACCTGGGAAGTCCCAGAGCAAAAGATAAGAACATACTTTTAGATCTCAGTGTAATTTGTTAAATAATATTGACAGTTTTTGAGGCTATTTTCTATCACATTGGTTTTTTAAAAACATGGGTATGGACTCCGGGAGTTCGTAATGGACAGGGAGGCCTGGTGTGCTGCAGTCCATGGGGTCGCAAGGAGTTGGACATGACTGAGTGACTGACTGAACTAAGCTGATAGCTGATTAACAGTATTGTGATAGTTTCAGTTGAACGGCAAAAGGACTCAGCCATATATATATGCAGGTATCCATTCTCCCCCAAACTTCCCTTCCCACCCAACTTGCCACATAACATTGAGCAGAGTTTCCTGTGCTATACATACGTCCTTGCTGGTTGTTCATTTAAAATGGAGCAGAGTGTACCTCTCCGTCCCAAACTTCCTAACTATCCCTTCCCTTCTACCCTTCCCCCCAGCAACCATGTTTGCTAAGTCTTATCACATTGGTTTTTCTAAAATGAAGTTTCAGGCATTGAAAATATTAGAACTTTCCCTAATTGTAAAACATGAGGTAGTGGTACCATATGTGGACAAGGACTTTAGAATCCTCTTCATGCGGTCTGGAGTAGACACTATAATCTTTGCTCTAGCCTTGTGGGATCCAACTCTAATAAAGGCCATTTGGTCAGAATCTGAGGAACACACCACCCGGTGTGGGAATGCAAAGGAGGCCTTGGTGCAGGGCGTTCTAGGAGAGAGAAGTCGGTGAGTGAAGGTAGATGAAAGTTTGCAAAACTCACACCTGATATTTTCCACTTTGTCTTCAAATTAAGAGATTTCTTTCCTTAATGAAAAGTGAAGGGGCTTCCCTTATAGCTTAAATTGGTAAAGAATCTACCTGCAATGCAGGAGACCTGGGTTCAATTCCTGGGTTGGAAAGATCCCCTGGAGAAGGGAAATGGCAGCCCACTCCAGTATTCTTGCCTGGAGAATCCCATGGGCAGAGGAGCCTCGCGGGCTACAATCCATGGGACCGCAAGAGTCGGACAGGCCTTAGCGACTAAACCACCACCAATGAAAAGAGAAGGGGGCAGGGAAAGCTGGGAGGCTTGAAGTGTAAATGTCTGTAATTGTCCAAGTAAAAGAGGAGAGGACAGGATGTAGAACACATCAGTAAAAACTCATCTGAGCACAGTGAGGTTCCAGCTGAAGTTCAAAGTTGTCAGCACGCGATCATATGTGGTACTGTGTGCACTGGTGGCAGGCTACTCAGGGATATAAGATAGATTCAAGGACGTAGGTTTGGGAAACCGCAGGATATTCATGATAGAAGGCCAAAGTAGCAGGGCTTAATGAACTAGGAAGTAGAAGTTTGACATGGAAAGTGGGGTCTAGATTGAATAAGGAAGAGAGTAAGAATATATTGGCTTATAAACTTGGAGATGAGGGAGGGCCAAAAGATGTGGACTGCTAGACAATGTCCATGAGCAAGTGCTGTGAGGGTGAAAAAGGGAGAGTTAGGCCTGTAAATCATATTTCAATGCTATAAATTATTACCTCACATTGTGAATGAAGATATATATTATAATAGCTCATAGAGAATGTGATGTGTCAGTTACATGATTCATTCCTTCTGTCTGTCTGTTCAGGCATATCCGGCTCTTTGCAAGCCCAGCATGGCAACCCACTCCAGTATTCTTGCCTGGAGAATTCCCACGGACAGGCGATTTTGGTGGGCTGCAGTCCATACAATCACAGATTCAGACATGACCAAAGCTGTTTAGCATGCATGCATGGACTGCAGTCGGCCATTCTCTGTTCATGGAATTTTCCAGACAAGAGTACTGGAAAGATCACCATTTCCTACTACAGGGGATCTTCCCAATCCAGGAATTGAACCTGTGTCTCTTGCATCTCCTGCATTGCTAGGTGAATTCTTTACCACTACACCACCTGGGAAGCCCCTTACTCCTTCAGTCAACAAGTAATTACTGAACATTCACCATGTGTCAGGCACAATTCTAGGTCCTGTGGTAATGAAACAAAGTCCTTAGTACCATGGAGCTGATATTCTAATGGGACAGGCAAGATAAACAATAAACACAATAAATGCATAAAATATGCACCAGACATAAAATATCTCAAATGGTGTTAAGGAAAGCAGGAGTGGAAAATAGGGGGTACTGAGATAAGACGTGGTGAAGTGAAGTGAAATCGCTCAGTCATGTCCAGCTCTTTGCAACCCCATGGACTGTAGCCTACCAGGCTCCTCTGTCCATGAGATTTTCCAGGCAAGGGTCCTGGATTGGGGTGCCATTGCCTTCTGCAGGGGATCTTCCCGACCCAGGGATCAAACCCTGGTCCCCTGCATGTACGCAGAGGCTTTACCATCGAGCCACTGGGGAAGTCCTATGTAATTTCTATGCAAGACTTGGTATGCAGTTTCAAGTAACATGGACCCAGAAGATGTAATTAGAGTGATATGGAAGAAGAAGAGACAAGGATGTATAAGTGGAAACAAACTCATAAATGGGTTGAGTATGTTGCTTTACAAATTGTCATCTGTATTTTAATTAGCTGAAACTAAGAGCTCCTTTTTCCAAAGAAATGAGGTAATTGATTGTGACTGGGACTCAGGTGATCCTGACCCTCCCGTCCCCAAAACACTCTCTGATTGGTCGTGAGTTAGAAGTACCAGTCTTGGTAGCCCTAAGCTTTTTAAAAAAATATAATTTGTTTATTTTTTATTGAAGGGTAATTGCTTTACAGAGGAGGACGTGGAAACCCACTCCAGTGTTCTTGCCTGGAGAATCCCCATGGACAGAGGAGCCTAGTGGGCTACAGTCCCTGGGGTCACAAAGAGTCGGGCACGACTGAGCGACTAAGCACAATGACTTCATAATATGTGTTGGCTTCTGCCATGCATCAACCTGAACCAGCCAGAGGGACACACAGGCCCCTCCCTCTTGAACCTCCCTGGACCTCTTTTCATCTAACTTCTAGTTTATTTTACCTCCTCCTTCTCAGCCTGCCCCACTGCATTTGTTGTCTTGTGTGGTGTGCTCCTTGTTTGTTTTACCATTCTCTTTCCTGTTCACAATTCTTGGGTGATATCATTCACTGTTATGATTTTGCAGCCATTAATTACGTGCTAACCTCCCTCTATCTCCTATGTGATCTGTACTTTAACTTCATTTTAGATCTGTACTGAGAGTAAGATAGCAACCAGCCAGTTTACCAGAGACTGTCCTAGTCCAAACACTAAAAATCTGGCATCCTAGGAAAGTTCCTCCCCAAAAGTGAAGAGTCAGGTTATAGGAGTTGGAAAAGATTGGGAGAAAGGTACAAAACCCATACGTGTGTGTGTGTGTGTGTGTGTGTGTGTGTGTGTGTGTCGCCGTGTGTGTCTGCTTAGTTGCTCAGTCATGTCTGACTCTTTGTGATGCCAAGGACGGTAGCTGGCCAGGCTCCTCTGTCCATGGGATTCTCCAGGCAAGAATACTGGAGTGGGGTGCCATTCCCTTCTCCAGGGGATCGTCCCAGCCCAGGGATTGAACCCAGGTCTCCTGCACTGCAGGCAGATTCTTTACCATCTGATCCAGGGAAGCCCACAAAACCCGCATAGTACTCCAAAATTAGGGGCTGAAAGCGATGCTGTTTTCGGTGTCAAATGGATACAGCACAGATTACCCACTTTTCATTACTGTCACTGCTTTTGCTCTGATCACTGAAGTTGGCAACCGTAATTTTCAGTTCATGGTAATGAATCATTAATTGTTGATGCTCTTCAAGTGATGTGTCTTAAGAGGGCATTTACATGAATTTCAATTAAGCGTCTTAATAATCCATCTTTGACTTTGCCAGTGAATTAACTATTGCATTTTTTATTAAGAAACAGAGTTTTGATTTATTAAAGGTCAAATGTGTAAAACATCTTAGAGGAATATATCATTGGCTTCCCAAGTGGCTCAGTGGTTAAGAAATCTGCCTGCAAATTCAGGAGATACGGGTTGGATCCTCGGGTCGGGAAGATCCCCTAGAAAAGGAAATGACAACCCACTCCAGTATTCTTGTCTAGAAAACCCCATGGCCAGAGGAGCCTGGCAGGCTACAGTCTATGGGGTCACAAAGGGTTGAACATGACTGAGAGGCTTCCACTTCCACCTTTCTTTTTAACATGATATATTTAACTATAAATTATATAATTTGATTTTTTCTTAGTAGCTGTGTTTAGCAATAGGCTTGTAACATTCCTGAAAGTTAAACAATTGGCTCTTATGAACTGGTGCAAACCAAGTCCAGCATATCACTGGCCTCATCTTAAGAGACTTAACTGATGACAGAAAGCACCATACTCTACTTTCAAGCATCATCGCCACAACCACTCCCTCCAAATTACTGATGTGCCTCCCAGGATCACTGTGTGGTCTCCAGCTTGTCCTTCCTGCTTCGCTCCTGCCCACCAATCCACTTCTCAACTAGAGTTATCCTTTCAGCCGCCATGGGGAAGTGTAGAGTTCTCATTTTCAAAGATCTCCAAAGTCTTTCCCTCTCATTCAGAATTTAACCCAACAGTCCAACCGTTACTACTGCCTCTTTGAGCTCCATTGATGACATCTTTGTCTTGTCTTCTTGTGACTCTGACGTTGACTGCCCCCTCACCAGCCTTCACGCAGCTCCTCCCACATACCCAGGCCTTCTAACTTAGTACCCCCTGATCTGGCTTCCTTGACTTGGCACCCTGCACACTCCCTAAACTGCCCCGTCTCTAACCCAATGTTAGAACTATCTGACAGTACAAAGTGTTTCCCTGGTCCTTCTCCGGTCTGTTTTCTCCTCCATTACCCTACATTTCACTGTTTTTCAGAGCATATATTAGAAACTATTAATGCTACGTTACATACTCATTCATTTATTTTCCATCTCCTCAAGAAGACGTGCATTTCATGAAAAAAGGGACTTGCTTTATTCACTTTTGCATCCTGGAGGCTAGAAAACTGTCACATAATAAACACAGGCAGGTATTTGCAGAAAGTATATATGACTCCTAATTGCTGTTGACACTGAAATTTGTTCATTATGGGTGAAGTCCACTACTATTCCTCTCAGAAAAATTTGTTCAGGGGGTCAAGGGAACAGAAAAGGGGCCCAGTTCCTCGTTACTTACTGTGATGTCCCCTCAGGGAAGGGTCTGTTTCCAGTTCTCAGAAAGGTGCCATATGGGTTAACTGGGGATCTGACTTCATTTCATTGACAACTCATAACTCTCCTATCCTCAATACATTAAAAATTATTTCATAACTTAAATGTTTCTTTCCTCATTGTACCCACAATCTTCTAATGACTTAGGACAACTTTCATTTCCTAGCCACATCTCTGGAAGAAAAGAGGATATAAGAATATGACAAAGTAACCAGAATACCATATTTTTATTGAAAGGCACTTTTATTGTCTGTGGATAATTAAAAATTAGAAACGTCTGTGATGTTAGTTCTTTGGAACTGTTAGTTAGTTAGTTAGTTTTTGGAACTGTTAGTTCCAAAGAAAAGATGACGGAGAGGAGTTAAAGAAAGGCCATAATTATTTATAATATTGCAGGAAAGTTAAGTTAAATATGTAAAGGATCAAGCCAAATATTTTTCATTACTATGGCCCAGAAATGAAGTCTAAGGTTCTAGAAAGCAACTATATGAGTGCACTCATATTTATAAACAGCATATCCAGAATTTTGCTGTTGTCTCATTTTTTAAACTTGGTCTTACTTTATCTATGGACAGATCAAATAGAAGGATAAAAGAGAACAAGAGAAAGCTACCACGTTCCTTATTTATTTTATAATAGCAACATGGCCACAATATCAAGGAACAGTTTTCTCCAAAGTCTAAACTCTAAATTACTGATTGTACATATTTCCTTTAAGATCTTTGTTTCTTTATCTGTGAAGTGGACAAAGTAAACTTATCTCCTGTGAAAAAGTTATAAAAATCAGATAACATGTGAAAAAGAACATTATTAGGCTTAAAGATTCATACGATAAATTACTTTCAGTGTTTATTAAATGGGCATTTTTATGAAAAGATATGTTTTTGTAAGACTTTAATGATGCTTGCATTGCTCACAAGACATTTATTATCGTTCACTTAGAGAAATGTTCATTGTTTCAAAGACTACAAGTGCTCATACCTTCAGATGTATTCTTTCTTTATGTTTTATTCAATATTGCATAAAAGTCATGGATGCTTACCACTTTCAAAAAGCAGTTCATCTTTGGATTGACATGTACAGACTATTATATTTAAAATAAATAACCAACAAGGACTTACTGTATAGCATAGGGACTCTGCTCCATATTCTACAATAACCTAAGTGGGAAAACAACTTGAAAAAACAGATTAGATATAAGGATGTGTATAGGTGGAGCTTGCTTGGTCACTCAGAAATTAAACAATTCACCTGCCAATGCAGGAGAGGCAGGTTAGACTCCTGGGTTGGGAAGATCCCCTGGAGAAGGGAATGGCAAACCACTCCAGGATTCTTGGCTGGAGAATGCCATGGACCGAGGAGCCTGGTGGGCTACAGTCCATGGGGTCGCAAAGAGTCAGACACGACTGAGTGACTAACACTTTCACTTTTCATAGATACAGCTGAATCACTTTGCTGTACACCTAAAACTAACCCAACATAGTTAATCAACTATACTCCAATATGAAATAAACTTTTTTTAAAAAAGCAGTTCATCAGTTCCATCTTTTTAAAAAGAAGTCCCCTTTTAAGTGTGGGCTGCCAGACCTCACCCAGGTGGCTTGTCTGAGAGTCTTGACAGAAGGCTATGGCCTGGGTGATAATTCCAGCTCTGACTTTGCTGCCTAAAGCACAAAGAAACTGAAATCTTGTTTCCCATAGGATGGGGGAGTTGTAGCTCTAACAGTTTAAAATTGGATTTTATTGGGTAATGCTTCAAAGCGCTCACTTTGCATTTCTGCTAACAAAGCTGAACACTCAGGCAAAATATTGGAAGGAAATACTTATGCAGAATGAAACGACAGAGGCGGCTTGGGAAGTGGGGAGCGAGCCAAGAATGACAAAATAAAGGGGGACATTCCAGAAGGAGAAGTGAAAAAGAAAACTGTTTTTAGTTTTTGGCTAGCATCTCCTCCTCCCACAGCCATATCTGAATCTTGGAAATAACGAATTCTGTAGCTGTTTTTTTAGCTTTTCCTCTCAAATACTCACTTAAAATCCTAGGGTATTACATTAAAGAAGACTTTAGGAGCCCTTCTGGGTAATCCAAGCTTTTAATACAAATTGGTGTTTACGAGTTAATGGTAGGTGCCACAGATGGAGGTCACAGGAAAGCTTTCTACCCCAACACTGGAAATAAAAAGACTTTAGCTTTCATGCAATGAATAAAAGAAGTGCTCTGCAAAAATTCTTGCTGTCAGCAGCAATCATCTGAAACACTGGTCTGGGAAGTATTTTAAGCCCCATACATGACTCTGAAGGTGAGCACAGCTACCCGCTTATCTCCTACTAGGATAATATTATTCACATTATATTGATTTTGCTGTAAACTCTTCTGCTCCTTGAAAACCACTGTTTATTTGATCATGGGAAACAAAACCCACCCAAACTGCCTGAGTGGCTTATTTAGATCTGGCTGAGAGCACTCATAGAGACAGCCCAGGAAGCCAGTTGCAAAGGACAAATCAGAAAAGAGGACTGTTGTTTGTGTTGGGTAGAAACAGAGGATTGGATGGATTGATTTCAGGAAGGTTTTGCATTAGTAATTTTGTCAATGATGTCTCTCTTGTGCTCAGAATCCCCCACCCACCCCGTGTGTGTGCATGTATGCACTTTTGTTTTAAACAAGTCATCTTTATTAATTATAACATATACCACCTTTCTTGGCTTCTCCAGTGGTTCAAATGGTAAAGAATCTGCCAGCAATGCAGGAGACCTGGGTTCAGTCCCTAAGTGGGGAAGATCCCCTGGAGAAGAGAATGGCTTCCCACTCCAGTATTATTATCTGGAGAGTTCCATGGACAGAGGAGTCTGGCGGGCTACAGTCCATGGATTGCAGAGTCGGACACGACTGAGTGACAAACACCCACCCACTTACATATACACACACGCCACCTTTCCACCTTGGACGAGATCCCAAATTTACATTCAGAACTAATAATCATGGATACTCCATTCTACCATACAAAAGAGGACGACAGTCAAATCTTCCCTACGGTGATTTGGAGATTGTTATACTGTCGATTTTTTTTCAAGTCTCTTGCATTATTCAACAACCCACAGAAATGAAACTAGAATTGCTAAAAAGCAAAAACTGATAGTTTGTGCTTAAGACATATGAGTTGTGTGGAAGTGATTAATGCCAAATTTGAAAAAAAAATTGCATTAGCTTTTTTCTTTTTCTTTTAGATTTTATGTCTTTAAGGGATTTTTGCAGACAAGCTATATTTGAGAGAATAAGAATGTATAGATTATTATTTTTGTATAGGTGATTATTTTTAATGTATGAATTTGTCTTAAATTATCACAAAATCCAAGGATTTAAAGGGGACTTGGTCATCTAGTAAACTTCTTACTTGAAACTTTGGTTCTTTTAGAAACAAAGCCATTTAGATATTGCTAAAATATCTTCAGTTAAAGAGACTGGACATTGGCTCTTGTAACAATAACAGACTTTTGTACTGTTTTCAAGTCAATACATATGTATTGCAAATCTAAGCAGTACTGGGGATAGAGAATTAAATATGACACTTCCTGGTTCACATATGCATGCATTTAAAATGTTTACTGGGTGTCTACAATGTACCAGTACTGATTAGAGGCAGCATTATACAAGTGTAAAAATAAGTAAGAATAAATAGCTGTTTTGAAACTATAATGTAGTAGAAGAAAAAAAAAGAAATTAAAAAATATTTATTATAGGAGAGGCAGTGTAAAGTTCTATGCTAGCAGACAAAGGAGGGCAAGGGATCAAGGGTGATAGGGACAAGGGTGCTATTTTAGATAGGATGGTCCAGGTAGACCCCTCTGACAAGGTGATGTTTTAAACATTTACAACCTGAATGGCATGAGAATGAGAAGGAAGGCATTATAAGGAGAGAAATCCTGATGCCAAAGGCATCATAGTAAGGGAAGAGAGTGGGTTGAGAATAATTCCCTCGGCCAGTGCTCTCTGCTGAAATTGGGGAAATGTGGAAATTGCAGAAGAGGAAGCGGAAAAATGATATGGGGACAGTATTTGAAGCTCTGTTACTTTGGCCACCTGATTCAAAGAGCCGACTCATTGTAAAAGACCCTGATGTTGGGAAAGATCGAAGGCAGGAGGAGAAGGGGACGACAGAAGACGAGATAGTTGGATGGCATCACTGACTCAATGGACACGAGTTTGAGCAAATTCTGGGAGATGGTGAAGGACAGAGAAGCCTGGCATGCTGCAGTTTCATGGGGTCACAATAAGTCGGACACGCCTGAGCAACTGAAGGAAACAACAAACCTTTCTGTATTTTCTGCAGTGAACACGTACATGTATATTATTTATGTATAGTTATAAATAGTGCAATCATAAGTTATGATTATATTAATTGTAAAATTTATTAGTTATAAAACCTATGCTTACTAAAATTAATACATAAGTATGTTGTCAGGGCTTCCCTAGTGGCTCAGGTGGTAAAGAATCCACCTGCAGTGCGGGAGACCCGGGTTCTATTCTTGGGCCAGGAAGATCCTCTGGAGAAGGGAACCACAACCCACTCCAGTATTCTTGCCTGGAGAATCCCATGGACAGAGGAGCCTGGCAGGCTACAGTTCATGGGGTTGCAAAGAGTCAGACATGACTGAGCAACACACACACACACATAAGTATGCTGTACTATATATATATTTATATACACACATGAATATAGTATAAGATAGTTCTGTGTGCATGCATGAAAAGTTGCTTAAGTCTTTTCCCACTCTTTGCAACCCTACAGACTGTAGCCCACCAGGTTCCTCTGTCCATAGCATTCTCCAGGTAAGAATACAGGAGTCAGTTGCCGTGCGTTCCTCCAGGGGATCTTCCCAGGATCCTCCCAGGGATCAAATCCGCATCTCTTAGGTCTACCTGCATTGGCAGGTGGATTTTCACCACTAGCGCCACCTGGGAAGCCCATAATATATTTAGAAACATGTATTGATTTTAGTAAATATAGTTCAATATAACCAACACATTTTATAATTTATATAATCATAACTTATTTATGATTAGGCTATTATAATTATACATAAGCAATATATTTAGTTAGTATAACAGTAATAACAGCAGGCCCTCAGGTAGTACTTGTTATGTATCCACTGCTGTTCCTGGAGAACTTCATATTTCATCATAATTAGTTTGATCTTCACAACCACCCTATAAGATAGCTCAGGCATCTTGTTCAGATAAACAGAGGGTGGAAAAGAGGGACTTTGTGATAGCAATATCATTCAATCCTTTGAACACCTTCAGTGTCACAGGCCAAGATCAAGTAGTGAGCCACTATTAAAAGGTGCTATCAGTCAATTCAATTAGGTAGTCTAATTTTTGGTAGCAGAATATTTGAAAGCATTCAACCTGGAAAACAATCAGTTGATGACTCTCAGAGCCACAGTTATCAGTGATGGCAATTATTATGCACTAAATCACTGCAGAAAGGCTAGACAGTGGGTAGGCCAGAGGCTGAGCTTTCTTTTTAGGATAGAGAAGTTTAATTCACCAAGGGGACACTTTGACTGTGCTAAGCAATGAGGCAGATTGGTTTTAGGAAAGGTTCTTATGGAAGCTGAATCTCTAGAACTCTACTCTCGGTCAATTCTGACCCTTTACTTGTCATTTCAGCGAGACCTTATTGAAGGGACGCTCACATGCTCAGTTACTCAGTCGTGCCCAACTCTGTGAGCCCATAGATTGTAGCCCACCAGGCTCCTCTGTCCATGGGATTCTCCAGGTGAGAATACTGAAGTGGGTTGTTATTTTCTCTTCCAGGGGATCTTCCCAACCCAAGGATTGAACCCATGTCTCCTGCATTGGCAGGTGGGATCTTTACCACTGACCCACCTGGGAAGCCCAGAGGATGTTTGATGCTCCTCTAAACTATTCTATTTTTAGCCTTTCTTGTCCTTAAGAAACTTCTTGTCCTTTTCAAAATGTACTTTTCACAATTTAAGAAAATGCATCACTAGGGTACTAAATGACTATCTCCTGCCTTGATTTGAGACTAGAGACCAGATTTTTATTACATTGATCAGATCTCTTAATGATGTTCAGTCCTTGACAGGTTAATTTATGTCTTATTGGAGTATTGATCCATTTTTTCCTTCCTGTTAAACAGCAAAGTAATATTTTAAAATTGTGCAGACTGTGAGTAAAAGTGGCTTATGGTCACAGGGGGAGGGTGCAGAGCTGAAAGATTATGGATGCAGCTGCTGTTAAGTATCATTTCACTCAAATAAAAAATTTTAAAAATTGCTATAAGGGGAAAATGTCTTTCCTATTTCTATCCTTGGAATCATTTTGAAGTCATATTGATGAAAAAAAAGATATTTAAAATTTAAGCAGGCTACAGTCCTCCTAAAAGACACATATTTCTTGAAGGATACAGAAGCCATTTTGATATATTAATCTTATAGCAGAAGTTTTCAAACCTTGCTGGTTGAATGATCTGTTGGAACATGACCATTTTTTATTAAACTGTCATATTTTAACTTATCCAACAGTTACTTTCTTAGTGGAAAATCTCATTAGGGATTTTACATGTCTCTACAGGTAGACTGGTAGAAAATTGATTGCTGTTGTTTCATTTGACAAATTCTTGGATCCTCATATATTTCCTTGCTTTTGCCCATAACCAGGAAATGGACTGCTATCACTTTCCAGGCCTTTGTTACTGGAAAGAAACAGAGTCCTTTTGAAAGCTCTGAATGATGTTTGTGAATATTTAATCATGGGGGTGGCACAATGGCCTCATTGACAGTGGTATGTCAAAATTAATTTCATGGTATTCTGTCAAGGAAAGAATCTTACCATATGCCCGCAAATAAAAATAAATGAGTTAGGAAAACTCTGACAAGGAGTTTGTTAATTCTGCAAAATCTTTGGACGCAAGATTCCCTTAAATGAAAAATAGAATCATTCATGCAAACATGATTGAATTTAATTTATTTCTGTTGTTAAAATGGAATTAAAAATAAAAGGGGTTTCTATTTTCTTATGCTTCCAAATTCATACTGAATATCTTCAGAACAGAGTCTTACATTTTTATTAGAAATGCATGAAATGCAAAATTACATGTGAAGACAGAGGAAGAGTAAGAACCTGACAGACATACTTAGAAGGATGTCAAACACTTGGATTGGAGATACAATGAGCAGATTTTCAAAGTATAACATCCATTCCCTGGAACCAGGACAACTTTACCTGTCAGTGAGTCACCCAAAAGATGTATCATGGCAGTCTCAGAGAAAGAGCTTACCTCTGCTCGAACACATGAAAATGTAGTCACCACTGAATAATAAACCTCAGGGCCTGGTTCAAGAAACATATGCAATGCAAGTGGGTTTATGGATGAGCTTCTTAAACAGAAGTTCAGTTTTTGTTATGTGATGCTTTAATGTTTTGTATCCAGGCACATTTATCAATTTTGAAACTGTGCCTGGATTTTTTTTACCCTAGGGTTATAAAGAAATTCACTTAGTATTATTATTTTTTGGTATTATACTTTTTCATTTTCTGCATGTTGAAATCTAGTGCATTTGAAGCCTCTTTTTATGTATAGAGCAAACCCAAGTTTATATTTTCCAAATAGCTATTTGGTTTGCCCCACACCATAAACAAAGTAGTACACTTTTTCCTTACTGTTTTGAAATGTCACCTTTCTAGCTTATAATTATATATATATATATATATATATATAAGTTGCTTTACAATGTTGTGTTAGTTTCTACTGCACAACAAAGTGAATCAGCTATACGTATACATTAACCTTTTTTTAAAGTTTCCTTTCCATTTAGTCACAGCAGAGCATTGAGTGGAGTACACATCGTATACAGTGTATGTGCATGCTCAGTGGTGTCCAGCTCTTTGCGACTCCTGTGGGCTGTAGCCCTCCAGGCTCCTCTGTCCACGCCAGACAAGAATACTGGAGTGGACTTCCATTTTCTCCTTCAGCAGATCTTCCCAATGCGGGGACTGAACTCACATCTCCTGTGTCTCCTGCACTGTCAGGCAGATTCTTTACCCCTGAGGCACATGTGCTATACAATAGGCTCTCATTAGGTATCTATGTTACAGAATGTGGTCCACTGGAGAAGGGAATAGCAAACCACTTCAGTATTCTTGCCTTGAGAACCCCATGAACAGTATGAAAAGGTAAAATGATAAGATACTGAAAGAGAAACTCCCCAGGTCAGTAGGTGCCCAATATGCTACTGGAGATCAGTGGAGAAATAACTCCAGAAAGAATGAAGGGATGGAGCCAAAGCAAAAACAATACCCAGCTGTGGATGTGTTGGTGATAGAAGCAAGGTCCGATGCTGTAAAGAGCAATCTTGCATAGGAACCTGGAATGTCAGGTCCATGGATCAAGGCATATTGGAAGTGGTCAAAAAGAGACGGCAAGAGTGAATGTTGACATTCTAGGAACTAGTGAACTAAAATGGACTGGAATGGGTGAATTTAACTCAGATGATCATTATATCTACTACTGTGGGCAGGAATCCCTCAGAAGAAATGGAGTAGCCATCATGGTCAACAAAAGAGTACAAAATGCAGTACTTGGATGCAATCTCAAAAACGACAGAATGATCTCTGTTCGTCTCCAAGGCAAACCATTCAATATCACAGTTATCCAAGTCTATGCCCCAACCAGTAATGCTGAAGAAGCTGAAGTTGAACGGTTTTATGAAGACCTACAAGACCTTGTAGAACTAACACACACAAAAAAACACAAAAAGATGTCCTTTTCATTATACGGGACTGGAATGCAAAAGTAGGAAGTCAAGAAACACCTGGAGTAACAGGCAAATTTGGCCTTGGAATGTAGAATGAAGCAGGGCAAAGACTAACAGAGTTTTGCCAAGAAAATGCACTGGTCATAGCAAACACCATCTTCCAACAACACAAGAGAAGACTCCACACATGGACATCACCAGATGGTCAACACCAAAATCAGATTGATTATATTCTTTGCAGCCAAAGATGGAGAAGCTCTATACAGTCAACAAAAACAAGACCAGGAGCTGACTGTGGCTCAGATCATGAACTCCTTATTTTCAAATTCAGACTCAAATTGAAGAAAGTAGGAAAAACGGCTAGACCATTCAGGTATGACCTAAATCAAATCCCTTATGATTATACAGTGGAAGTGAGAAATAGATTTAAGGGCCTAGATCTGATAGAGTGCCTGATGAACTATGGAATGAGGTCTGTGACATTGTACAGGAGACAGGGATCAAGACCATCCCCATGGAAAAGAAATGCAAAAAGGAAAATGGCTGTCTGGGGAGGCCTTACAAATATCTATGAAAAGAAGAGAGGCGAAAAGCAAAGGAGAAAAGGAAAGATATAGGCATCTGAATGCAGAGTTCCAGAAAATAGCAAGAAGAGATAAGAAAGCCTTACTCAGCAAAAAATGCAAAGGAATAGAGAAAAAGAAAATAGGAAAGACTAGAGATCTCTTCAACAAAATGAGAGATACCAAGGGAACATTTCATGCAAAGATGGTCTCAGTAAAGGACAGAAATGGTCTGGACCTAACAGAAGCAGAAGATATTAAGAAGAGGTGGCAAGAATACATGGAAGAACTGTTCAAAAAGATCTTTACGACCCAGATAATCATGATGATGTGATCACTCATCTAGAACCAGACATCCTGGAATGTGAAGTCGAGTGGGCCTTAGAAAGCATCACTATGAACAAAGCTAGTGGAGGAGATGGAATTCCAGTTGAGCTGTTTCAAATCCTGAAAGATGATGCTGTGAAAGTGCTGCACTCAATATGCCAGCAAATTTGGAAAACTCAGCAGTGGCCACAGGACTGGAAAAGGTCAGTTTTCATTCCAAAACCAAAGAAAGGCAATGCCAAAGAATGCTCAAACTACCGCACAATTGCACTCATCTCACATGCTAGTAAAGTAATGCTCAAAATTCTCCAAGGCAGGTTTCAGCAATACGTGAACCGTGAACTTCCTGATGTTCAAGCTGGTTTTGGAAAAGGCAGAGGAACAAGAGATCAAATTGCTAATATACGCTGGATCATGGAAAAGCAAGAGAGTTCCAGAAAAACATCTATTTCTACTTTCTTGACTATGCCAAAGTCTTTGACTGTGTGGATCACAATAAACTGTGGAATATTCTGAAAGAGATGGGAATACCAGACCACCTAACCTGCCTCTTGAGAAATCTGTATGCAGGTCAGGAAGCAACAGTTAGAACTGGACATGGAACAACAGACTGGTGCCAAATAGGAAAAGGAGTACGTCAAGGCTGTATATTGTCACCCTGCTTTATTTAACTTATACGCAGAGTACAACATGAGAAACGCTGGACTAGAAGAAACACTAGCTGGAATCAAGATTGCCGGGAGAATTCTCAGTAACCTCAGATATGCAGATGACACCACCCTTATGGCAGAAAGTGAAGAGGAACTAAAAAGCCTTTTGATGAAAGTGAAAGAGGAAAGCGAAAAAGTTGGCTTAAAGCTCAACATTCAGAAAGCGAAGATCATGGCATCTGGTCCCATCACTTCATGGGAAATAGATGGGGAAACAGTGGAAACAGTGTCAGACTTTATTTTGGGGGCTCCAAAATCACTGCAGATGGTGATTGCAGCCATGAAATTAAAAGACACTTACTCCTTGGAAGGAATGTGATGACCAAAATGTAAGCAGAGAGATTACTTTGCTGACTAAGGTCTGTCTAGTCAAGGCTATGGTTTTTCCTGTGGTCATGTATGGATGTGAGAGTTGGACTGTGGAGAAGGCTGAGCGCCGAAGAATTGATTCTTTTGGACTGTGGTGTTGGAGAAGACTCTTGAGAGTCCCTTGTACTGCAAGGAGATCCAACCAGTCCATTCTGAAGGAGATCAACCCTGGGATTTCTTTGGAAAGAATAATGCTAAAGCTGAAACTCCAGTACTTTGGCCACCTCATGCAAAGAGTTGACTCACTGGAAAAGACTCTGATGCTGGGAAGGATTGGGGGCAGGAGGAGAAGGGGGACAACCGAGGATGAGAGGGCTGGATCGCATCACTGACTCGATGGACATGAGTTTGAGTGAACTCCAGGAGTTGGTGATGGACAGGGAGGCCTGGTGTGTTGTGATTCACGGGGTCGCAAAGAGTCAGACAAAACTGAGTGACTGAACCGAACTGAACTGAACTGAGTGTGTATATGTCAGTTCCAAGTTCTCAATCCACCCCACCCCCACACTTTCTCCCTTGATATCCAGACATCTTGCTTTTAAATTTTCAGTTGAACTAGAGTCTTTTTCTAGATATTCTGTTCTCTATCACTGGCACGTCTGTCTAGTCATATTCTAGCACTATGTTGCATTAGTTATAGAGGGTTTATTGTATGGTTCGATACTGGATAAGGTTCAACTTTTCTCACTCTCCTCTTTGCTCTTCTTTTCCAAGATTTTTCTAGTTGATTCTGCATGGTTATGTAGAAGGACGTAGGGCTAAAGTATTCTAATTTGTGTAACCAACTTTGAAATGAATGTGTGTATATGTACACTTACAGAGATAAAGAGTATGGCAAATGCACCAAAATGTTACTGGTGAATATTGATGAAGGGCATTTGTGTATTTTTCATAAGAATATATTGCACCTTTCATGGCCTGAAAATTTTCAAAATAAAACATTGGGAGAAAAATTAAATAAATAATTTTAGTGGAAATCAAAGTGGTTTCCCATTAGCCTTTAGGGGGAAGATGGACAGACATGAGGGATCAGCAGAAGAATGCTCAGTGTGTACTTTGAAATAATACTTTGTTTTATTTTGAAAAATCTAAGTGTATTAGGAAAACAAAACATTAACAAAATCCAATTTAAAGCAATTCTATATGAATATGAGAGCTGTGAGGTGGATTTCAAACTTTACAAGTATTTAGCATTGGGAGATTTAACAAGTATCAATGTTCTTTAGAGTGGACCAGCCCAGGAAACTCTGTGTCAGTGGTCAGCTTTCCCTGTGTCCAGTAAACCACTGCTTTAGTGGAGCCAGAAGCAGGATGGCCTCTCCCATCCAGAAAAGATGTTGCCAGAAACTCAGGTCCTGTTGACTTAGGGATGATAATTCTGACTTCTCTTTCTACCCTCCTCCTCTCTCTAGACATTTCTGCATTAATAAAAGTCATGTGTGACAGTCTCTAGGTTCATCCATGTCTGTACAAATGACCCAATTTCATTCCTTTTAATGACAGAGTGGGTTTCCCAGATGGTACTAGTGGTAAAGAATCTGCCTACAATGCAGAAAACACAGATTTGACCCCTGGGTTGGGAAGATCCCCTGGGGAAGGAAATGGCAACCCATTCCAGTTTTCTTGCCTGGGAAATCCCATGGACCGAGGAGCTTGGTGAACTGCAGTCCATGGGGTCTCAAAGAGTCAGACACCACAAAGCAACTGAGCACAATGGCTGCATAATATTCCACTGTGTATGGAGGGTAGGGAGTGGGAGGGAAGCCAGAGACGGAGGGGATATATGTACACATGGAGCTGATTCACTTTGTTATACGCACAAACTAACACAATACAGTGAAACAACTATACCCTAATTAAAAAAAGTTGTATGAGTGAAGTGTCACTTTGTTGGAAGTTGCCGGTGTATGTGCATGTATATTTGTATGCCTCTAACATTAATTTCACCTTCTTCCTGGTCTCACCTTTCAGGCAGGAATGCCTAAGAGGAGAGGGGCAATCCATTCTGCACAGTTTTCAGTTTAGTTGGTACTATCACTCTTTCTGGTCTTCCCCGGTGGCAAAGAACTTGCCTGCCAATGCAAGAGACATAAGAGAAGTGGGTTCGATCTGTGGGTTGGGAAGATCCCCTGGAGGAGGCCAGGGCAATCCACTCCAGTATTCTTGCTTAGAGAATCCCCATGGACAGAGGAGCCTCGGCAGGCTACGGTCTATAGGTCACATAGAATTGGACACAACTGAGATGACTTAGCACAAAACACATCACTCTCTCTAGGGCTTTCTGTCTTCCTGGAATTCCATTCTCCTGCTTCTTATCCTTGATCTAGTTACTGCTATCCCATATCTAAACTTCAATAGACTTTAGTTGTTATGAAAAGTCCGTCTATACTTTTCAAGATGGTTTTAAATTTTCCTCTCATGTGCTTCCATAGTTCTTTGAATAACCTGGACATAGGACATTTTATGGCTGTTGGAATGATCTAAACTAGCACTAATATTTATTTGGTACTCACTGTATGCTCAGGGCTTAAATATTCTATTTGATTTTGATGTCAGTCCCATGAGATAGGAGACATTTTGACTTCTATCTCAGAGAAAAGGGAAATAGGCTTAGAAATATTTATTTGCTGTAACAGACAGACTTTAAGATGACTCCCAGTAGGTACAGACAAATTTGTCTACAGTGCATATTTGTCTACATATCTAGACATATTCATCTACATTTGTTGCTGTTGTTCAGTTGCTACCTACTCTTTGCAACCCCATGGAGTGTAGCTTGCCAGGCTCCTCTGTCCACAGGGAAGGTGCAGGCAAAGACTGGTTGATTCACTTATTGAGGTTCCTAACAGTCAAAGTCATAGAGTCAGAAAGTGCATTGGTAGCTGCCAGGGGCCAGAGGTGGGGAGGGGAATTGGGGACTCAGTATTTAATGGGGACAGAGTTTCAGTTTAGGAAAGTGAAAAATGTGAGAGCTGAATGATACTTATAGTTACAAAACAATGTAAATGTTCTTTTGCCACTGAAATGTACAGTTGAATATGGTTATTAAAATCGTTTGCTTTATATTGTCTGACTTTTACAACAATAAATAAACATTTTAAAAGAAGATGAGCTCAATATTCAACACCTCTTGTTACCCACAGTCTTATGTAATACCTGCCCCTTGAATACGGGCTGGACATAGTGCATTGTTTCTGAAAAACAGAATCTAGAAAAAGTAATGATAGTTTACCTCTGTAACTTGATTTTAAATGACTGATCTCAACAGGTGTTCATTGTCATTCAGTCTCTCAGTTGTGTCTGACTCTTTGCAATCGCATGGACTGCAGCATACCAGGGTTCTCTGTCCTTCACCATCTCCCAGAACTTACTCAAACTCATGTCCATCGAGTCGGTGATGCCATTCAACCAACTGGTCCTCTGTCATCCCCTTCTCTTCTTGCCGTCAATCTTTCCCAACATCAGGGTCTTTTCCAGTGAGTCAGCTCTTCTCAGCAGGTGGGCAAAGTATTGGAACTTCAGCTTTAGCATCAGTCCTTCCAAAGAAATCCCAGGGCTGATCTCCTTCAGAATGGACTGGTTGGATCTCCTTGCAGTCCAAGCCACTCTCAAGATTCTTCTCCAACACCATAGTTCAAAAGCATCAATTCTTCTGCATTCAGCTTTCTTTATAGTCCAACTCTCACATCCATACATGACTACTGGAAAAACCACAGCCTTGACTAGATGGACCTTTGTTGTCAAGGTAATGTCTCTACTTTTTAATAGGCTGTCTAGATTTGTCATAGTTTTTCTTCCAAGGAGCAAGTGTCTTTTAATTTCATGACCGCAGTCACTATCTGTAGTTATTTTGGAGCCTAAGAAAATAAAATCTCTCACTGTTTCCATTGTTTCCCCATCTATTTGCCATGAAGTGACAGGATCAAACGTCATGTTCTTCACTTTTTGAATGTTGAATTTTAAGCCTACTTTTTCACTCTCCTCTTTCACCTTCATCGAGAGACTCTTTAGTTCCTCTTAGATTTCTGACATTGCATATCTGAGATTACTGATATTTCTCCTGGCAATCTTGATTCCAACTGGTGCCTCATCCATCTGGGCATTTTGTAAGATGTACTCTGCATATAAGTTAAATAACCAGTTTAACAATATACAGACTTGACGTACTCCTTTCCCATTTGGAACCAGTCCATTGTTGCATGTCTGGTTTTAACTGTTGCTTCTTGACTTGCATACAGATTTCTCAGGAGGCAGGGGAGATGTTCTGGTATTCCCACCTCTTTAAGAATTTTCTACAGTTTGTTGTGAGCCACACGGTCAAAGACTCTACCATAGTCAATGAAGAAGAAGATGTTTTTCTGGAATTTTCTTGCTTTTTCTATGATCCAACAGATGGTGGCAATTTCATGCAGACAAATTCCTCTGTATTTTCTAAATCTTGATAGTAGAATCTCTTTATTGATTTCTTGGTTTACACACTTTGATGAAATAAGTTATTATGTTTGAAAGGTCAACATGGCGAGGAGTTGAGAGTGGCCTCCAGCTAATTGCAACTGAGGGTCTCAGTCCAGCAATCCTCAATGAATTGAATCCTGTCAATAACTGCATGAGTACAGCTGGGAGCTGCCTCTTCCATAGTTGAAACTGCAGATGAGACCACAGTCATGGGTGTGATCACAACCTTGTGAAGGACCTCGACATGGAGGGAGTCCTGACTCACAGACACCGTAGGGTAGTAAATTTGTGTTCTGTCAAACTGCTGGGGCTTCCATGGTGGCTCAGTGGTAAACAATCTGCCTGCCATGCAGGAGATGCAAGTTAATTCCCTGGGTAGGGAAGATCCCCTGGAGAAGAGAATGATAGCCCACTCGAGTATTCTTGCCTGGAGAATCTCATGGACAGAAGACACTGGTGGGCTACAGTGCATGGGGTTGCAAAGAGTTGGACATGACTTAATGACTAAGCCACCACCAAGACCAAGCTGCTAAGTTTGGGGGCAAAGATAGACAACTACAGATTGCTATCAATAGATAACTAATACACTTGACTTAAGTCCCACAAGTAGTGGGAGCACAGGGTTAAAATCTAGTGATTCTGACTCTATAAAGAATCCTCATGTCATGCTGCTGGTGACTTCCCAACTGTTTCTTCTTCCTTTAAACATATTCTGATTTTCACTCCTAGCATTTAGCCTGGTATCTTGTGTGTCTTCAATAATTTTGGAATGAAATGTGGGTCTACTGGAAAACAAAATCTTGCATGGTGAATCAGCCAGTCAAAGCAAAATTTTTTTTCAACTTTGTGTTTCTTAAAACTTGGTAAGGAGAATAGATCCACATAACATAACATGCTGGTTTGAAATTTCTTCATGCAGTTCTGCATGCTCACTGTAACATTTCCAAATTCAGTTTTAATATCTTTTGCCATAGAATAAGAGTCAGGGAGCACGCATAGGCCCTAATTTGAAGTTAATTCCTTTATCAAACATTTTTAAAATGCTTTCTGAATTTCTGCCTCTGTTCCAAGTCCTTGGAATACAAAATTGAACAGAACAATGTAAGGGGCAAGGTGAGGTGAAGTCCCTCAGTCGTGTCCGACTCTTTGCGACCCCGTGGACTGTAACTTACTAGGTAGGCTTCTCCGTCCATGGGATTCTCCAGGCAAGAATACTGGAGTGGATTGCCATTTCCTTCTCCAGGGGATCTTCCCGACCCAGGGATGGAACCCAGGTCTCCTGCATCAAAGGCAGGCGCTTTAACCTCTGAGCCACCAGGAGACCACATGCAAATAACGATGTTATTGTGTGACATGATAAGTGACTGAACTGAGGTTTGAATAAAGAACTGTGGGAATAAAGGATCAACCAAGAAGTGACTAGGGTGACGTTCCTTTGGTGTATCTCTCTCTAATACTCTTAATTTGTCTACACACACACATGCACAGACACACACACGTGCTGAGTCCAGAAAACCATAAATATTCATTCAGAAGAGTTAGAATTTTACTCAACGATCTTAACGATAAAGTGATTATGAGAAGGAGTTCGGGTGAAGCTACTTGGCTGACATGAAGTAGGACATTATTGATTTTAGTGAATCACTGAGCAACAGAAGTTAGAGACTTGACATTAAAGGAGGTGACACACAAATAAAACCTAGGGAACTGCCAACTAGGGAAGAGCAACCAGAGAAGTAATTTAAAGTGCATTGTTTTTGATGTTCAAAGTAACTTCTGATGTTTTACAGGCTCACAAATCTTTTTCCCCTTCATGTTGAGATATGTGCATGTGTGCTAAGTCACCTCAGTTGTATCCAACTCTCTGCAACCCCATGGAATGTAGCCCATCAGGTTCGTCTGTCTATGGGATTCTCCCAGCAAGAAAACTGGTGTGGGTTGCCATGCCCTCCTCCAGGGGATCTTCCCAGCCCAGGGACTGAACCTGCATCTCCTGTGTTTCCTGTAATGGCAGGTGGGTTCTTTAGCACTAGCACTACCCAGGAAGCCCCTATATCAAGATACTACCACACAAAATTACCAAAAGGGAAAATGATCATTTGCAGTTAGCCATCTTTTATACCCCATTAGGGGTTCCCAGGTGGTCAGTGGGTCAAGAATCTGCCTTCAGTGCAGGAGACATAAGAGACGTGGGTTCCATCCCTGGGTCAGGAAGATCTCCTGGAGAAGGGCATGGCAACACGCTCCAGTATTCTTGCCTGGAAAATCCCACCAACAGAGGAGTCTGGCAGGTTACAGTCCATAAGGTAGCACAAAGTCAGACACAACGGAAATGACTTAGCACCCATGGATACCCCATTCATGTCACAAATTAATTTATCATTATGTTTACCTACAAGTGAATTTGGATGTTCCATCTCAATAAACTATTTTTTCCTTTTGTTAGCCTACATGGGATATCATCAACTGTCTTCCAAGAACTCTGAAACAATGGAAGTAAATTGCTCCCCTGAGAGTTAAGCTATGAATCAAATAATGAATAAAAGTGGAGAATCACAGTTATCTTAGATGGTGCTGCAAGACTTGATCGTGACTTGCCTGAAGGAATGATGAATCAATGAATGTACTGAAGAAGGACACATTCTCAACAGGTCGCTGTTCACCATAGCAAGATGAAGGAGCACAGGCCCAGAAGCAATGTGGGCCATGCAATTTAAACACGATCCTAGCCACTGAGCAAGAGCATCTTATCGAGCTGGATGTGTTCAGCACCTAGGCATTGGATTAATCACCCAAACTCTTATTATGTTCCTCTTTCACGTTCAGTAAGGAAACTTCCAGTTGCTATCTTACTCCCTATATAGGTCAAGGTTAGTGAGACAGACCCTGAGAAGAAGCGAAGGAAGAAACAGCTTGTCAGTGAACTGGGGAAAATGACTAAAGTAGGAACAGTGATTGTAGACAATTTCAGTAGCTCTCAGCTTTTTTAAACTGTGAACTTTGTTTTTAAACTTTTCATTTTGTATTGGGGTAGAGCCAATTAACAATGTTATGATAGTTTTAGGTGAAGAGTGAAGGGACTCAGTCATCCATACACATGTATCCATTCTCTCCCAAACTCCCCTCCCATCCAGGCTGCCACATAACATTGAGCAGAGTTCCCTGTGCCGCACAGTAGGTTCTGGTTATCTATTTTAAGCAGAGCAATGTGCACATGTTCATCCCAAACTTACTAACTAGCCCTTCTCCCCAGGCTTCCTCCCACCCCGCCCCCAGCAACCGTAAGCTCCATCTCTAAGTCCAGAGTCTCTCCCTGTTTTGAAATAAGTTCATTTATATTATTTCCTTTTAGGTTCCAAATACAAGGAAAGCCATATGATACTTCTCCTTCTGTCTGACTTACTTCATTCATTATGACAATCTCTAGGTCTACCCATGTCACTGAAAGTGGCATCATTTCATTGTTTCTAATAGCTGTAACTCTGCACTTTGGATCAATCCATGAGAATTTAAATGTTTAATCCTCTCTCATTTTAAACAATAAAATGAAATAAACACACAGCATCCATTTTTCCAATAATACTCTCCTTCAGTCCCAGACTGATAATACTGTGAAATCAAGCTCCAAGTTTATGAATTCTATTCATTTAACTTGGATTTATTTACCTATTGTTTCTCCCTAGCACTGAGAACAGTGTTATTTGAATTTCCTGACTGCATTTCAGTGGTCCTACACAGATGATTAGCTTCCAAAGAGTTGATTAAAGAAGAGACTAACATCATCAATAAAACCTCTGAGAATCACAGGGTGGGGTCAGCCCCACAGTGTTCTGCTGTCTCTTGTCATTAGGAAAGGCTCCTTTTATGGCCAACTTTGTCCGTTTGCATGAATCCTCTTAGATTTTCAAGTTTGGAACCTTCTTGAGCAGCTTAAGAAAACATAAGATGCAAAGTTTTCAAAAATGTAGAAATAACCCAAATGGATGACTCCTTTTATCTTCATAGGTTTGGTCAGAAACGTGACAACTTGGGCAACTGTGTGCAATGTTTTACATTTAATGACTTTTATGACCAAAACTCTGCTAGGAAGAATGGTGCAAACACTTGTAATCAATAGAAAAGAATCCACCTGATATAAAATCCAAATTTCAAAAGTCAGGTTAAGATTGCACGTCTGAAGCTCATCAACATATTCAAATGCATAAGAAGGTGAAATGCTGGAGTGACCTGTGGAAACAGTGGCTCTTTTCTTTGCTATGAACAGGAGAGTGAGAAGCAGCAAAGAACCATCAGTAAATGAGCAGCTTTTTCATATTTCTTGTAGCTACCTGGAATGGGCAGGGAAGAAAAATGCAGATGAGAAAATTAAAACCACAGGCTCCTGAGGACCAGTGACAACAGCGTTCTGATCCTAATTTGATGTGGAGTTCGGAGTGCAGGGAAGTTCCGTGTTGGTTTCCTTTGCATGGCTGAGAGCTCCGACTCTTCTGGCAACAGCATTTCCCTGGAAGCTACACAAAGTCCCCTTTGATTGCCTGTGATCAAAGCCATGAAGGGACTCCTGCAACATCTTAGCTTCAGAATGCTGAGAGAGTATTAATAATTTCTGAGCACATTTTTAAGGTGAGTGGTACTTCTGAGAGAACTTCATCATTACTAAAAATGATTTGTTTCTGCCCTTCTTGTTATACACCTGGGAAAAAAGCTAGCTTTAACTCTCCGATTAGTAAGTTGCATGTCATGGAGGATATTGACAACGCAGTAAGTCCCCTACACACAAACAAGTTCCACTCTGAGAGTGCATTTGTAAGGCCCACAAAGTTAGCCTGGATATCCAACCAACACAATTGGCTATCTAGCATGTAGAGTAATGAAAAGTAATACTTTTCATGCAAATAATCCACACATAAAATGAACAAACCATTTTTAGTTTTATAATACAGGACTGTGAACAGTGCAGGAGTGCAGCACCACAGCTGGCGTGCGGGGGCTGGCGGGCACGCCAGCATCTCTGCAGGTTTGCAACCTGAGGGTGTGTATGTAGGGGACTTACTGTACATTCAGTTGTTCTTCTCAGAATTTATGCAGCTGACCATGTGGAGACAGGTAGGATTCAGTGTTGGAAGGCTCTCTAGACTGCAAGTCAGGGCACTCAGCTTTGTCACTGATAAGCAGACTTGTCAAACAGCCTTGGCCTCAGTATCCCCATCTGTAAAGTGGGATTAGAACCGGGAGCTCCACGTTCTTGACAGCTCCTTTGAAGCAACATCAGGAATGAGGCTCCTGTTTGATTCTGTAGATTCTCACTTATGCCATGCATGACCCTTGGCAAGACTGCCAAGTCCTGAGCTTTCTCTTTGGTGTTCTTTTTCCTCTTTTTGTGCCCTTTCTGACATATTTTGTATCTCTGTCTGCACGAAAGATATCTCAGTGTGAATTAGTATGTAGCTCTTGGCCAAGAAAGGTTTGTAATTTTTAAAAAGACAGCAAAAGAATGAGAGAAGAAAGGAAGAAAGGAAAGAAGGAGGAAGGGAAAGAAAGGGAATATATATGGAAAAGGGAACATGTTTTAAAGTCAGAAAATCTGCTTGTGTATTTCAACTGTACAATTTATTATTTGTGTGAATTTCATTAAGCCATTTGACTTTTCTGAGCCTCAGTTTCTTATCTGTATACTAAAACCTCGTCCATAAGCTTGAGATAAAGTTAGAAAGGTAAAGGGTTTAAGTACAGTGTAAGTTTATTACATAAAGTACACAATTTAAATCATGAGGTTTTCATTATGGTTACTATTTATTTAAAGATTTCATGAATTTTGGTAATAGTGATCGTAGAGGAGTGTTAATAGGAATGGTGCAGTGACAAGAGCTACCAAAGTGTTTTTATTTTTTTAAATTGTTGGTGAAGTATAGTTGATTTATAATGTGGTGTCAGTTTCTGCTGTACAGCACAGTGATGCAGTTTCAAGTTATTTTTTAATGATGGAACGTCATACACAGTGAAGAACCAAGGTAAAAGAATTAACTGGAGAGAAGATAGGACCTGTCCAGTGCAATTAAAATATGTATGCCTGTTTCTAGCAAAATGTAGAAACCAGATACCTGGAATATTTTTTTAATTTTCTTCCTCTATTCCTCCTTCTCTGCTGTCTCTTTCCCCTTCTCTTTCCTTCCTTTCTTTCTGTTGTATCCACTTTGTATTGACAAACTCCCATCCACCCCCTGCTATACTCTAAAGGAAAGGTGAGCTGACGGCAGGGTGAAAGCATCACCTTGGACCAGAACTCTGTGCCATGGAGGATGGCAGGAGGCATCTGGTGAGGATGAGAGAAGTAGCTGTTCTATCTGGAATTTGGAAGACTTGAGGCTCAGAGCTGAAATTTGGGGACCTCATAGGAGTGTATGGACAAAATGTGCTGCCAAACTTGTCCTAAGCAAGTGCTTGCAGAGACAATTCATTTTCAAAACACAGGATCCCTGGCAATATGGTTGAAACTCTTTCCTGTTCTTCTGATCAGAGTTAGTAGTGAGAGAGGAGGGAGAGAATAGAATAAGAGAATCAAAAATTGGAGAATAGTGGAAAGTAAGGCTGACTTGTAGGTTTTCAGACAGAAAAGGAAAACCCTGTGATAGTAACATAGATTTCAAATAAAACCAGGCAAGAAAGCTTACTCTCCCAACCCAACCATAACCTCAACCTCTTGCACATCACCAGTATTTAAGTCACCTGTCTCTTTTCTGGGGAGTGGATATTTCTTCCAGCTCTTCTCCTTCAGGCTGGCTCTTGGTGCCACCTTTCCTCTCGAGGTGCCATCTGTCCCCTTGAGGCTAAAAGGTTATCCTGACTCCATTTCTGTCCACTGGAGTAAGCAGTGAGCATGTATGCTCTTGTAGCTATTTTTCAGTGATGGGCTTCCCTTGTGGCTCAGCTAGTAAAGAATCCCCCTCCCCTCCCTGCGGGAGACCTGGGTTTGATCCCTGGGTTGGGAAGATCTTCTGGAGAAGGGAAAGGCTACCCACTCCAGTATTCTGGCCTAGAGAATTCCATGGACTCTATAGTCCATGGAGTCGCAAAAGAGTCGCATACGACTGAGCAACTTTCACCTGTGATGGTCAAGGGCCCAGGGGACTCAGCTGTATCCTCCAGAAGCTCTGTTCATTCCTTCCAGCCACACAGTGGTTCTGCGAATGCCTGTCTGACTAACACGGCCAGTGTGTTAACTGCAAGAGGGTTTTCACTGTGGTGGGAAGGAATCTTTCCATGTTACCTGGTGGTACTACTGCATCCTGATTTTTACATAGGCTGCATGCAATCGAGTGTTTATTTAATGACCTTCTAAGACATTACTCTGCCAACAAAGGTCCGTCTAGTCAAGGCTATGGTTTTTCCTGTGGTCATGTATGGATGTGAGAGTTGGACTGTGAAGAAAGCTGAGCACCGAAGAATTGATGCTTTTGAAGTGTGGTGTTGGAGAAGACTCTTGAGAGTCCCTTGGACTGCAAGGAGATCCAACCAGTCCATCCTAAAGGAAATCAGCCTTGGGATTTCTTTGGAAGGAATGATGCTAAAGCTGAAACTCCAGTACTTTGGCCACCTCATGAGAAGAGTTGACTCATTGGAAAAGACTCTGATGCTGGGAGGGATTGGGGGCAGGAGGAGAAGGGGACGACAGAGGATGAGATGGCTGGATGGCATCACAGACTTGATGGACGTGAGTCTGAGTGAACTCCGGGAGTTGTGATGGATAGGGAGGCCTGGCGTGCTGCGATTCATGGGGGCGCAAAGAGTCGGACACGACTGAGCTACAGAACTGAACTGAAGGAACTTTTGCATTATGACTCTTATTTCTTTCTGTACCAATTCCCCCTTAGGGTGGTTTTCCCTAGAGGAGCTAGCTACCCGCCTGACCTGAGGGCTCACAAAATTGATGAGCTCATGTGCATGTGGCAGTGGGTGTTATCATTTTGTTCACTTCCAAACTGACTAGCATAGATTGTCTGACTTACTGAATTAAGATGGTGAACTTTTACCGTACCAGCAAGAGACGACAGTCACCACAGCTGTTATGGTTTCTGAGAAACCCATAATGCCTCCAAGGTCTCTTTAGAGTTCAAGAATATTTCAATGTTTCTCAATCACGGCATCTTGTTTCTGTGACTCTCATTTGCTGCCACCCGAATTAAGTCCTATTAGTATGATATTTCTTTCTATTCAAGCACTGATTGTTGATGCTTTTAAAAACCCCTTTTCTGCCTTTATTTACAGAAAGAATTTTAAAACTTTTCTTTCTATGAATTTGTGCTGCAGTTGGATTTCAATTACCAAGATTCTGGCCTTCAAATGCTCAGTTCTTCCCTCATATACTGGGTAACCTCATTGTGCCAGAACTTTCTTTCAGGGAAATTTAGCTTTATTGTCCTTTTGATCTCCTGGAGCTTTTCACTTTTCAGTAAATAATGATCTAGTTACTGCCATGAGATGAGGTCAGGCTACAGTGGATGGTTACTTTGCTTTCATTAGCATGTGTCTAAACACTTAACCTTGGAACCTTGTCCTTTCCAATAGCTTTTCCCATTTATTCATTTTCTTCCCTAATTTAACTCTTTATAAGAGTGAAGAACTTTATTGTCTTGAGGTGGATAATCAGAAAAGTGAAAGTGATAGTTGCTCAGCTGTGTCCAACTCTTTGTGACCCAGACTGTAGCCCGCTAGGCTCCTCTGTCCATGGGATTTCCTAGGCAAGAATACTGGAGGGGATTGCCATTCCCTTCTCCAGGGGATCTTCCTGATTCAGGAATCGAACCAGATCTCCTGAATTACAGGCAGATTCTTTCCCATCTAAGCAATCAGAGAAGCCCATAATCAGGAAATTGTACTTATTCTTGGGGTGTAGGCTGTGAGCACAAAGGACTCATTAACATCTGTAAAAGAGAAAATCTGTTCCTTGTCTTTGGGAAGCTTATTGTTGATTGGAGGAGATAAAATACCCAGAAAAAAAAAAGGGGACTTAAACAAAGTCTACAAAGCAAAATCGAAGAGAAAGTGCACGTGCCAAATGCATTTACTACTGAGCACTAACAGGGAAGATGGTCACATGAATGACTGGAGGAGGTGGGACCAGAAGTCTCTGCACATGCAGGACAGCCAGAGAAGTTCTTACTCGATACAATAGGCTGCTCTAGTTCTTATCTGAACTTGGATATAAAGAATATAACACACTATGTTCTTATTAGAGGATAACACACCAGAGGCAGGAGCTCTTTCTCTGGCAAATGCTTGTAGTATGTGTGTGTTTTATAAATTTGCATACTATCTTCTTTCATCCATTCGTAAGGGGAAAAAAATATTGGCTCAGTATATGAACTAATAATTTCATGATATAAATTATCTAGTGAAATATAAGAAATAAATAACTTTTTCTTCATTAATGATAAAATAGACTTTGATTAAAATCAACCAAGCAACAAAAAAACAAGCAATTTTTCACCTGCATTACACAAATAGGTAAGAGGTAATTAATGGGAAGATTTTTTATCCCTTCAAGAGAAATCAATTGTATACTTGGTTTCCTCAGCTTCCTGTCAAGAAAACACCTTCACTCTCCCTGCACTGAAATGTCTTAGAGGCAAACAGTATGTGCATGACATGAAGACCACACTGGAATCAACCCCAGACCCTCTATGGACAGTGGGCCAGCATCATGATGTCCTCTGGTCTAGATGGGCTACTTAATACTGACAAGCACCATAAAATCGTTCCTACAAAACCAGAGTGTTTCACCAAGCCACATATAGCTTCAGGGTAAAAAAAGAAGTGGGAATAAAATATAGAAAACAAATCACTCACTCTGTTCTAGAGTATAAAAACATGCTGTCAAGCTGTTTTTAAAACAAGTACCTTTAAAAACAACTCCTTTGCTTTACTAAACAGAAGAGAAATTTTTATTTCATGTTCAGATGTACAGAATTTTTAGGTCAACGGTATGAAGGTCTGGGGGAATAACCTATGTACCTCTGAAGGGATAATGATGCGTACGATTAGATAATAGGATGATCTGTGCACTTGTGCAGAGGTGCATATAGTATCATACATGGACTGCATATATATATATATGAACATATATATATGATATATTTGATATATATATGTTCATATATGATACATATATGGAAGACAGAGGATAAGATGGTTGGATGGCATCACTGACTTGATGAACATGAGCTTGACCAAGCTCCAGGAGCTGGTGATGGACAGGGAGGCCTCTCATACTACAATACATGAGGTTGCAGAGTCAGACACGACTGAGCGACTGAACTGAACTGAACTGATGGACTGTAGCCCCCAGGCTCCTCTGTCCATGAGGATTCTCCAGGCAAGAATACTGAAGTGTGTTGCCATGCCCTCTTCCAGAGGATCTTCCCAACCCAGAGACCGAACCGCAGGTCTCCTGCATTGCAGGTGGATTCTTTTACTGTCTGAGACTCCAGTATCATATATGTACTGGGTAAAATCCACCTGAATATGGATATATATACACAAATCTAGGTGAACCAGAAATAGGTGTTGGAATCCTTTTTTGGGGGGGTGGGCGGAATCCTTCAAAGTCAAATACACTTTGCTGGGTAAGCTAATTCACTACTACAACTGTACCATATAGATAAGTCTTGGGTGTTCAGAACCTAACTCTGGCATGGAGACATTACCATGTATAAATTTGTCTGCCTAGTAAAATAGTCACAATTAGTCATCTTTCCTGCATAGTAAAATATCAGCCGGAAACTCAGATTAAAATTTAAATGACTGGACATTGTTGCCATGGATTACTCCACTCTAATGAATTTAAACAGAGACTTGGATGTTGTTGTTGTTGTTTAGTTGCTAAGTCATGTCTGACTTTTTGCGACCCCATGGACTGTAGCCTGAGAGGCTACTCTGTCCATAGGATTCTCCAGGCAAGAATACTGGAGTGGGTTGCCATTCCCTTCTCCAGGAGATCATCATCTTCCCATCTCAGGGACTGAACTCACATCTCCTACCTTGTTAGGTAAGTTCTTTACCATTGAGCCACCAGGGAAGCCCAAAGACGTGGATAGTACAAAACGACAGAGAAGTTCAAAAAAACTGATGTGAGTCTTTGGAATTTACCTGGAGAGAAATATGGGCTTTGCTGGTGGCTCAGCCGGTAAAGAATCTGCCTGCAATGCGGGATAGGGGAGAGCGATGGTCAGACATGTGCATCATGTCTACTGAAAGAGCCCAAGGTCCAGGTAAAAGCTCAAGGAAGTGGAAGGAAAAGCTGAATTTCCTACAGAAATTATATGTAAAAAGGTTTTAGAGCCATGCAGGCAAGTGTTCAAATCCTGCTTCTTCCTACTTTGTCCAGTTACACATTATCTCAGATTATAGAATGTGGCTTTTCTGCCTGTGAAATGGGGATAATCCTTACCCTGTGAGATTTCTATGAGGAATAAATACAAAAGCACTTGTGTACCCCAGGTTAGGGTGGTGGTCAGTTTTGCATGGCAACTTGCCTAGGTTATATTACTCAGTTATTTGATCATGTATGTATGAACCAATGCTGAACAGTGTTGCTGCGAAGACATTTTATAAAGCAGGGCAGCAGAATTTGCCAAACCAAAATATATCTCTTTGGCATTATTAATTATTTTAAACTGGTTATTATTTTTTAAAGAAACATGGGCAACACTCTGAAAATTAGCCAAGAGTTAACATTTTATAAGACATTGATATTTACATGGAAAATCTCCATTCATAAGGGTATCTCCCTGACTATACCACAAAGAGGAGGATGACCGTATCTTTAGAAACTCTTATTGATGGAGAATGCAATGACTTAAATCTGCTTAAACAACCTTACCCTTGTTTACTGTGCTTTTCCTGGTCAGCTTCTTAACTGACAACCTCTTTCGTCTTTAGCTAAGAAGAGCATTTAAAGTGAGTGCTTCAGCCATTTTGGTGAGTTACTCAGTTTTCCAGGGTTTCTCCCATGTACACATGTTATTAAATATCTATTTGTTTTTCTCTTGTAAGTCTGTCTCATGTCAATTTAACTCTTAGACAAGCCACAAAATCCTAGAGGGGTAGAGAAAAATTTCTTCCTCTTTGATGGTAGACATAATCAGCGTCCACAGTCAGCTGACTTTAAGTACAAAGGATTATCTTCTGTAATCTGAGTGAATCTGATCCAAGTAGTAGAGAAGATTTAAGAGAAGAACTGAAGTTTTCCTGAGAGAGCAGAAATTCTGCTTCTGGAACACAGTGGCAGCCCATGCCTGAGAATTCCTATTCTATACATATCATCTATCTATCTAATCTGTCTACAGAGCTAAATTATGATGGTTAAACTTAGTGTATGAATTAACCAAATTGCCCTATTTATGTGAATAAAAGACGTATAGTTTATCTTTCTAAATTTGCCAAATGATTAAATAACACAATTAATATATTAATTTTTGTTATTGTTCAGTTCCTTAGTAATGTCTAACTCTTTGCAACCCCATGAGCTGCAGGACACCAGGCTTCTCTGTCCTCCACTGTCTCCTCGAGTTTGCTCAAATTCATGTCCATTGAGTTGGTGATGCTATTATGATAATATTAATTATTAGGATAAAATGAATATATTTCTATACTGCTACGTATAGAAAATTTGAAACATAAATGGTGACTGCGTCTATGACACTGATTTTTTTGTGAGCAGATTCCACTTTAAAAGACTGTTGGCCTTAGAATAACATCATTTTTTCTTATATTCTTGTTCAAAGAGTTAGCCAATCAATGAAAACATATTGACTATTTACTAGATTATCACTCTTTCAGAGGACTTAATTTTAACCAGTGCCTTCTAACTTTGGCTCTAGTGACAGGCTGGATAATTCTTTGTTGTGGGGGTGGTCCTGGAATTTTAGATGTTTGGCAACCTTCCTGGCCTCTGCCCACTAACATCACCCTTCTTTCCAGCTATGACCACCAAAAATGTCTCTGGATGGTGCCGTAGAACCTCAGGGGAGAAAACTCACTCCCAAGTGAGAAACATTACTTTAAATTCATGAAGTAGATTGTATTTGACATGAAATGGATTGCAGGCTGTCTGTGACAAACTCCCCCAGATCTTCGTGGCTTGAGACAATAAACTATTTTTTGCTCAAATTAGAGTGAAGTAAGGGTCATTATACTGAGAAGAGGGAGTATGTTCCATATTAGGGAGCCTTCCACCTTGCAGTTTGGGTCATTGGCCAGAATTTAATCACATGGACCTCCTAAAAGCAACAAAGGCTGGGAAATATAGTCTAGTTCTTTGCCAAAGCAGACAAAGTTAAAGGTTAGTAAATAAGAAGAAGTCTCTGCTGAGAAGCAAGACATTTTTGCCCATACATATTATACTAAAATGAGGCCAAGAGATTAAAACAAGACAAACAAACTAATGTGATGGCTTTGGAAGGGCTTCTCACAAAACATTATTAGAATTGTTTACTTCCAATCAAGGAAATCAGTATTTGCTCTGAGTAAAAATATGAATGGATGATTTCAAAGCCAGGGCCTCTGCTCAGGTCGTTAGCAATCATTTAGTGGGATACTGGGGTCTTTTCCAGTCCGATGGTCTCTTTGAGTCTTTTAAGACATCTCAGATCTAGGAGGGTTACACCAAAAGTGGTGCTTCTGATCTGCTTTCTCTGCATTCACAAGAAGCTCATAAAAGCAACCAGAAAACAGAAAAAAAAAAAAAAAAAAGAAAGAAAAAAAACAATAAGCATATGGCTCTAATTTAGGGAGACTGCTAGGAAGGCTGCTCTGCACCAGCGCTAGGAAGGTGATAGATGAGCACGGATTCAGATTCTGACTTCAGAAACAACTCTCTAAGAGACCTTCAAGAATATTCTTGAAGAACTGAAAAGAGCTCAGTTTTCTGATTTGCAAAAGGAAAATGCTATGTTTTCAAGATTGTCATTAAGATCAGTTGAATTAATGTACATAAAACACCTAGTGAATAAAGTGTCTGGCAGAGAAGTACTCTTTTTTTTTTTTTTAATTTGCTTCTTGCTTCTCAGCAGTCATAGATGATGTATTACCTCCAGGCTGACTGACAGACATGATCAGAAGGAGAATAGAGGGACGAGGACCAGAGGGAGATCAGAAGTCAGAAACCAGAACAAAGCAAGGAAGCATAGAAACACACATGGAAAAATCAAATCAATTTTAGTAGAGGGTTTAGTAGAAATGGCTGTAAGTAGGATGCATTCTTAAGGGTTGAGAAAGAATAATGCCATTAGCTTTATCTGGATTGTTCACTAGTGATCACTACGGGATGCCGCCTGCTATTCTCTCTTTCATCAACTCTTATTCCCCCTTGGACGACAGACAGTGACAGATGCTAAGACTGATTTGTCCTGGACGATCTTAATAAACACACTTTTTTCCCCTAGAGTATTTAAAAATTCTGAGTAAACCAAAACTAAAACTTTAGCAGTTGCTCAAGCTTTTCCAAATAATAATAGGTAATAGAGTGGCTGTAGAATCTACGTTGTTCAGTCACTCAGTTGCGTCCAACTCTTTTGCAACCCATGTAACAGCAGCCTGCTCCTCTGACTATGGGAATTTCTGGCAAGAATAACTGGAGTGGGTTGCCATTTCCTCTTGCAGGGGATCTTCCTGACTGAGGGATCGAACCGACATCTCCTGCAAGTCTCCTGAATTGCAGACAGGTTCTTTACTGCTGAACCACCAGGGAAGCCCATTTATAGGAACTCTCTAATAATTATTATGTGTCTAAAATAATTTTTCCTATGTATCTATTCCAGTTTTTACAGCTCATTGCATGAGAGAGATTTATTGTCTTCCTGTTTTGGAGTGTGGAATGAAAGTGAAAGTGAAGTCACTCAGTCGTGTCCAACTCTTTGTGACCCTGTGGACTGTAGCCTACCAAGCTTCTCTGTCCATGGGATTCTCCAGGCAAGAATACTGGAGTGGGTGGAATAGGAGACATAAAGAGATTAAGTGGTTGGTCTTTGATTCTAAATTTTCTGCTATGAAGCCTTCCTTGCTCTCTCTAACACACTTTCTGCCTGTCCCAGGTGTATGCAGTGTTGCTTAGGTCTGAGGTTGTTCCGGTACATCTTCTTTTCACCTCCCCCCATGCTCGTATTCATGGCCCGGTTGTCAGGTTACATGCCTTGGAAAACCCTCACTGAGAGACAGGGTGAGTAAAGGTGCCACTTCCCTGGGTGACTGAATGGTGACTCAGGCACAGATATGTCCCTTAAAGTATTGGTCCTCAACCACTGGCACCATGGAGCTGTTTCTTGGAAGACATTTTTTCCAAGGGCTGGGGTGGGGAGTTGATTTGGGGATGATTCAAGTGAATTACTTTTACTACACACTTTCTTTAGATTATTATTATATCTTTTCCACCTCAGATCATCGGGCAGTAGACATCAGAGGGTGGGGACCCCTGCTTTAAATCATAAGCCAAGAGAGTGCCAGGCCTTTAAATAAGAAACACTTAGCTGTTCTCTGTAGCTTAAATACAAGTGAGCTGAGGGGTTAGAGAGGGAAGTTATTTTGAGCCTGACAGTGTTTTGAAACTTTCCCATTTCACCATTAATGGTGGCACATGATCAAATTAGTATTGAAGAGCAATCAGCGCTCCATGGGGTGGCTCTGTGGTGCACGGAGGTGCCTCATAGAGTTTAATTCTAACAGCTTCCCACAATAAAACTGTTACTAACTTTGAAAGTCATTGGGAATAATTCCAGTAGGTCATGTTTCTACACCATCTTGTGGTGGCATCCCAAAACCCAGTGGCTGTAGACTGACTCATTCTCTGCAGTTAAAGTTGCAAATAGAAGCACAGACCGAAAACCACATCTGTCAGTGACTCACATTCCACACAATCTCAAGATGCACATTTCTCTTGAAAGAGATTCTAGTAATTCAGATGCAGAAACGTTCCAGATTCCAAGTAATTGCTCTTGGATATTACAAAGGAGGACACTCACTATTTTCGTGGGCTGACTTAGTTTAACAGCACACAGCCTTCCTGTATGTTGCTTGGTGAGTACAAAGCAATGTCATGCCTTGGAGAATCTCCTGTACTAGGGGCTAGGCAAGGACTGGTTCCACATGGAGACCTAGGATTTGTCCAAGTTGTCAGCAATTCTCCGTTTCCCCATAAGCACTTTGTCAGGCTGGTGTCTGCCTCTTGGAGCCACGCCCCTCTTTCTCTTTTTCCATTAGTATCTTACCCATTGTGTTTGCATTTAATTCATGCTTTGTTGTGGATCTCCAAACCAAAAGCCACATTATTAAACTTGTAAGAATCTTCAACATTCCTTGCGGACATACCCGGCTTGCTAGAAAGACCATAGCCCCAGTGTGGCAGAGTTCCAGAAAGATGAAGGTAAATGCAATGAAATACTCTTTATTTCTCTGGGGCACTAAGACCAAGCCCAGCATTTAGCCTTATTAAAGATGTGATACATATGCTGAGAAAACATATCAGATAGTATTGTGTCATATAACTTGAAACAGGAAAACCAACCCTGAAATGGAAAAGAAAACAAAATATATATATCAGTATTTATGTATCTACCCTATGCATGCATGCATGCTAAGTTGCTTCAGTCATGTCCGACTCTTTGCAACCTTGAAGACTGTAGCCTGCCAGGCTCCTCTTTCCATGGAATTCTCCAGGCAAAAATAGTGGAGCGGGTGGCTATGCCCTCTTCCAGGGCATATCTATCTTCCTGACCCAGCAGGGATCCAACCTACTTCTCTTATGTATCCTGCATGGGCAGGCAGGTTATTTACCACTAGTGCCCCCTGGGAAGCCCATATTACCATATGCTAAGTCGCTTCAGTCGTGTCCGGTTCTGTACGACCCCATAGACGGCAGCCCACCAGGCTGCCCAGCCCCTGGGATTCTCCAGGCAAGAATACTGGGGTGGGTTGCCATTTCCTTCTCCACTTCATGAAAGTGAAAAGTCAAAGTGAAGTCGCTCAGTCGTGTCCAACTCCTAGCGACCCCATGGACTGCAGCCTACCATGCTCCTCCGTCCATGGGATTTTCCAGGCAAGAGTATTAGACTGGGCTGCCATTGCCTTCTCCAATCGACCATATATATTAGGGTAAATATTCAGCTCCCCAAATTCTTTATTTTTGAAGAAGATTCACTACATGACACCTTCAGTTAAGTCTTTCAAGCTGAATTCTGCTTATGCCTTTACAACTACAGCTAGACTTTTAGAAAAGCTTTCATTATATGAAATAAAGCTATAAAGCTATGCAGTTCAACTTTTTCCACATGGAGATATTTGAACTGTGGAGATGTTTTTTGTTGATGTTTTCATCTTTTCACGGTTTTCTCCATGCAGTACTCCATCCTAGTGAAGGGTACATATATGATTTTTCCAGTTAACAGGTAATAGAAATTACAACTCTCAGAGCCAGTCTTCATATCTTCACTGAAAAGTGACACTATGTGTAGTATTCTGAGATTTCCTGAAAGGCTAATTTAAAAGAAAAATCAGACATGTACTGAGTTAATTTTTAAAATCATAGCCTTTCTTTCATTTTTCAATTATTAATTTATCAAAAAGACAATGGGTCCACTGTTTCATTCAGCAAATTGCTGGAAATTACTTTTGAAGGTAAGCAGGTCACCTACAAGTTATCCATTCTAATCTTCAATTATTACATCTATTTAAGTAATAATCGCTATTTTAATTCCACTACAACTCCAACTGTGATTGGAAAAGAGATGGATAACTTTTCAGGAGTGCATATTCCTATTTGTTTGATTATCTAAGAGTTGGGAAGACACCTCGTGAGTCTGTCTGTGCAGTAAGAATTTGATTCTAGTGGCACCAGGAGGAGACGGCCACCATGCGTTCAGTTTGGGAGGCTCTACAAAGTCACCTTTAGACTGCACAGTGATGCTTCTCTCACAGAACCAGCCAGTCCCAATTTTCTTTCTGTGTCTTTTGATTTAGTTTCAAGGACAAGTCCCTCTCAGCGCTCAGTGTAGTACTTGGTGTGTAGGTTCATGTTGTGTCACAAGGACAGTGGAGATTTTCTTCTGAAGTTGGAAGATTCTGATCTATACGGAAAAGATGTAAGACCAGATTTTGCTCCCACTTCCCCCAGACTCATAGCTTTACTTCCACTTCTGAAAAGAAACCAACTTTCCTCCTCTAACTTGATGTCAGGTTCCTATCTACTAAGGAGTCTGAATAGCTTTTAACATAAACCCTCAGAATATTGGAGCTCTCTGCCCAGTGATGGTCAAATTATTTGTGGTAAGTAACTGGAGGGTTTGGGGTTAGTATTAAAGCTCACGAGTGGTCCTATCTTTGTGCTCTTGTGATGTCTTTTGCCTTGTCCTCAAAGTGTCAGAGCCAGAAGGGTAAATTGCATCTGATGATGGAATAAGAAGTAAATATGAACTGTGGTGTTAGAGAAGACTCTTGAGAGTCCCTTGGACTGCAAGGAGATCCAACCAATCTGTTCTGGAGGAGATCAGCCCTGGGACTTCTTTGGAAGGAATGATGCTAAAGCTGAAACTCCAGTACTTTGGCCACCTCCTGTGAAGAGTTGACTCATTGGAAAAGACTCTGATACTGGGAGGGATTGGGGGCAGGAGGAGAAGGGGATGACAGAAGATGAGATGGCTGGATGGCATCACTGACTCAATGGGGGTGAGTCTGAGTGAACTCTGGGAGTTGGTGATGGACAGGGAGGCCTGGCGTGCTGTGATTCATGGGGTCGCAAAGAGTCGGACACGACTGAGTGACTGAACTGAACTGAACTGATGCTTTTGCTGCTTCAGGAAAGAGTGACCCTTAATGTGATTGTGATTTCAATCCTGTAAAACAAGGCCTGATAAGGAGACCAGAACAAGGCTGAACTGGGCTGGGTTTGAGCTTCCCATGACATTAAATTATTGCCTTCAAACAACTGTTGCTAATAAAACAGTAAATAGAATGTATAATTGTGTGCCCAAAGTATGTATGTGTGTGCTTGCTAAGTCACTTCAATCATGTCCAACTCTTTGTGACCCAATGGACTGTAGCTCTCCAGGCTCCTCCATGGGATTCTCCAGGCAAGAATACTGGAGTGGGTTGCCACACTCTCCTCCTGGGGGTCTTCCTCACCCAGGGATCTAACCCATGTACTTATGGGTTCTTTACCACTAGTGTCACTTGGGAAGCCCAAAGTAGGCACAATCGGATTTAAATTTAATTTCTGGCTCCACTTAGATTTCTGTTTGGGATAGTGCCTCATTGTGGAAGCTGCTGATGTGAAATGAGATGTTTTAGGATTTATGTATTTCCTGAACATCAGGTGGATGCCAAATAAAATGTTGGTTAAATGAATAAATGAGTTAGTTCTCCAAGAAAGACATCAATTACTTTGTGATTCTTCTGCTATCTTTAAGAGATGTGTACAATTTCAGGAGCATAGTTGAGAAGGAGAAGAGATGGAGACAAACATGGAATGTGAGGGGCTCAGCCAGGCACTGAAGATGATACAAGGAGAGTTGGTTGAGAAGGCCATGTCGAGTGTCTGGGAACTGGGAGAATAAGGCATCCAGGCTTCCTACCAGCAACAAGAAGAATGAAGAAAGAAAAATGGATGGTGCAAACATTGTCTAAGATCAAGAACCACTTGCTAGTATAATAGCCCAGAGAAAGCACTGTTTTTTCACTGAAGTTGAAAAACATTTATTTATTTCCTCCTTTCCCTGAGCAAGAAAGCAGGGGCTTTGTAGTACTCTTGTTCAGTCACTAAGTCGTGTCCAACCATTTATGACCCCATAGACTCAGCACGCCAGGCTTCTCTACCCTTCACTATCTCCCTGAGTTTGCTCAAACTCATGCCCATTGAGTCAGGGATGCCATCCAACCATCTCATCTTCTGTTGCTGACTTCTCTTCTTTGCTCTCAATCGTTCCCAACATTAAGGTCTTTTCTAATGAGGTGGCTCTTCCCATAAGATGGCCAAAGTAATGGAGCTTCAGCTTCAGCATCAATCCTTCCAATGAATATTCAAGGTTGATTTCCTTTAGGATGGGCTGGTTTGATCTCTTTGCAGTCCAAGGGACTCTCAAGAGCCTTCTCCAGCACCACAGTTTGAAAGCATCAATTCTTTGGTGCTCAGTCTCCTTTATGGTCCAGCTCTCACATTCATACATGATGAAAAACTATATCAGCTCTCACAGTCATACTTGACGAAAAACTATATCAGCTCTCACATTCATCCGTGACGAAAAACTATATCTTTGACTATACAGACCTTTGTCTGCAAAGTGATATATGGCAATGTGCTAATTTCATACACCTGCTGGGACTTTTGCTAAGCAGAGTTAATTAGTATTAGGTAACAGCATTAGCTTCCCCATATCCATAAAAAAGTAATTTCTCTATTGCAAAGTCATCTAAAATTTTCTGTCAGCTCAGGCTCTCCTATTTCCCTTGAATGTCATTCAAAGGGAACACCACCCCAAAGGGCTAATTAACTTCCAGACAAATGATCCAAAATTTGATGCCTAAATTCCCCAAGCAAGATCAATATTGAAGCCCCTCAAACAAAACTGATAACCTTTATGCTCATGCACTCGTGATCTTATGGTAAAGGTCCTGAGGTTATTGATTTCTAGATATCTATAGTATCTAGTTAATTTCAGGAAAATACTTGCCCTTGAGGAAAGCATCAGAATTAAAAACATTGTGAGATGGCTGGATGGCATCACCGACTTGGTGGGCATGAGTTTGAGTGAACTCCAGGAGTTGGTGATGGACAGGGAGGCCTGGCATGCTGCAATTCATGGGGTCGTAAAGAGTTGGACACAACTGAGTGACTAAACTGAACTGAACTGAACTGATTGATACTCACTTTTTGATGGTTTAGGCATAAAAATTAAATTTATTTTAAACTTGAATAAACTTCATTTTTCCTAGTTTCACTAGATTAAATAATTGAATCTAGAGATATTAAACATGTGGATTCAAAATAGCCTAAGGATGTCAATATTCAATTCCTAGACTGTTTGTAAAATGTGTTCCAAACCTTCTTAGAAATATTAGACTTTATTACCTGCTTTAAAATGAAAAGCTAATAGGTTGAAATTAAACATTATTTTCAAATTGGAAAAGAAGTACTGAAACACATTTCCTTTAAAAGACCGTGACCTCTTTGCACATCTGTCTCCCTTCTAATGACCCCCGCCTCTGGCAAAGTCTGAGTTCTTAGAAGAACAGAGGAATGTGCTGATGTAATGCCCAGAAGTCAAAGAGCTCTATTTATTTTTAAGTCATTTGAGCACCTTGCATGCATTGCACTAGAGTCTAGCACTTTTCCTCTTTCTTGTTATTTGATAATAAAATCTAATATGTGTATTTTCTGGCTTGCTTGAGGGTAGAGATTACACTTTCAGTAATAGGAAATCTCACTTCTCCAATGTGCGATTTCCTTCCAATCTTTTATTTTTCCACCGTGAGTGGTCTCCTTACTATCTCCTATTCTAAGAGATGTGCTTCATAGAGATGGCCACAGATTTACTTAAGCTATCACATTCCGCCTTCCTTCTATCATTCAACTTCACAGTCTATAAAATTCCTCTCATTCTGGGTCCAAATTTAAGATTGTTTCCCCAATAGTCACAGAGAAGACTATCAGGAAAATGATGCTCTCTGGACCACCTCTGTCTGAAGACAGTAACTTGTACCTTGAAGGGGAATTAAAGGGAGGAGGAACAACAGGTAGGAAACCTGTTGGCAGACAGAGTAAACTGAGATTATACTTGTAGTTATGTTGTAGTATAATAAGAATTCTATATTTTCTCCACTGTTCCTAGCACAGAGCTTCTAAACCCTTGTAGGGAATTCTCTGATGGTACAGTGGTAAAGTCTTTGTGCCTCTACTGCAGGAGGCACAGGTTTGATCCCTGGCTAGGGAAATAAAATCCCACATGCCATGGAGCACAGCCAAAAATTAAAATAAAATGAAACCCTTGTAACTTCCTGAGTGATGGGACGATAGGGTTATTTTTTGTCAGAGTGTTTGTTCAGAATCCCAGTTCTTAACACAGTTGATTTGAAGTGAATCTCTGGAGTGATAAGCAGGTCTTTTGTGCTAATGAGACGGTTGATCTGGGGGGTCCTAGATGGCTTAGAACTGGTGGTCAGAGAGACACATGGTGTGCTTATAGGGTTGGAACTTTCAGCCCCATCTGGGTCTGGGGAAGGGAGATATGCTGAAGATTGAGTTAATCACCAACTGTCAATGGTTTAGTCAATCATGCTCATGTAACAGAATGCATTGTAGTGCCAGGTAGGTTCCATGCCCCTTTCCAGATACCTTGCCCTGTGTGTCTCTTCTATCTTGTTCTTCCTGGCTTCTAGTCTTCATAATATAGCATTGATAGTAAACGAAGTGCTTTCCTTAGTTTTATGAGTCATTCAAGCAAATTATTAAATTTGAAAGGGAATTGGTGGGACCCTCCAATTTATAGTCAATTGGTTAGAAGAATGGGAGACCCAGACTTATGATGGGCATCTAAAAGGGGACTGAGTCCAGGGATTCTCTGGTAGTTCAGTGGTTAGGACTCAGCTTTCACTGCCCAGGCTGTGGGTTTGATCCTTGGCTAGAGAACTAAGATCCTGCAGATGGTGTAACCAAAAATAAGTAAATAAATAAAGTAAAATAGGACTGAGCTCATAAAGCATAGAATCTGCATTTACTATAGTTAGTTAGTGTTAGAATAGGACTGTAGGAGACTCAGGTAGTGTCCAGGGGCTGAGAGACTAGGTTGTTGCTGTTCTTTAATGGTTCAGTCATGCCCTACTCTTTACGACCCTATAGGCTGTAGCCTGCCAGGCTCCTCTGTCCGTGATCTTCTCCAGGCAAGAATACTGGAGTGAGTTACCATTTTCTTCTCCAGAGATCTTCCCAATGCAGGGATCAAAACCATGTCTCTCATAAATCTCCTGCATTTCAGGGGAGGCTTTACTGCTGAGTCACTCAGGAAGCCCCAGAGAGACTAGGTTTGTGTGGGAGGAAAAAAGCAAAACAGAAAACCCCTACACATTTGGTGTCAGAAGTGTCATGAGTAAAAACCATTAGACTTGTATATGTGTGTTTGAACCAGAAGTAGTGCTTCTCTATTTCCTGTCAATATTTCTTTATTACTGGTCTGGTCTGTGACAAGAAAATTATTCTCAGAGAATTCAGTATTCTCAAAGCATATCTTGTGTCCAGACCCATGACTTAAAATCCTTCCAAGAAAGATTTTGCTAACATTAAAAGGTGTGTGTTAGTTGCTCAGTCATGTCTGACTCTTGGGGACCCCGTAGACCTTAGCCCGCCAGGCTCCTCTGTCCATGGGATTGACTGGGAAGAATACTGGAGTGGGTTGCCATTTCCTTCTTGCTGACCCAGCGATCAGACCCAAGTCTCCTGCACTGCAGACTGACTCTTTGCTGTCTGAGCCCCCAGGGAAGCCCTTCTCACATAAATATGGGTTTTTAATCAAGGATGATTCTCCCCCGCTCATTCCCCTCCCCATCCACCCCAGGAGATACCTGGCAGTGTCTGGAAATGGTTTTCATGATTACAAATGGGTTGGTGCTACTGGTGTGTAGTGGGAAGAGATGGGGATGTTCTTCAACACGCTGCAATGCACAAGACAGTCCCCATTAGGGATAAACCAATCCTAAACATCAATAGTGCTGAGGTTGAAAAACCATAGCATAGAGGTCTGACTCTCATCTCTTGAAGCCAGAAATTAGATCAGACCTTGTCGAGAGGCATGCAGAGCTTTCAAAATCATCATACTTTATACTTTATTTTACTGACAAAACAGAATGAACAGTTGAGAGAGTAAATTCCTAGGCAGGTTCATAGGAAGTCCAGGGTTTCCGAGGAGGAGATAAGGGTCTGGAATTCTCAAGGAGGAAAGGACAAACATCTTTTCTTTTCCTCTACATTCCTTAGTCTTAGTCACATGAAACTTTTTTTTTTTTTTTTTAGGCCTTGAACTAGTGGTTACACAATGAACAACTCAGTTTAAATCCTGTACTAAGGATTATATAATAGCAATGTATCCTGCTTGAGGACAGTTTTTCCTTCCTGAAAAACTTTCTGGCTAATCCTGTTATCTTAAAATGTAAATTATGGGAGTGGATCTAGTAAGATCTTTACAACCTTGAGACATTCTTTTGATTTATTGTAATAACTAATTTAAAAAGTATATAACTCCCTTGCTTAGACTAGCGAGGGGGCATTCTCCATCCCCCTTCTGATATCTATGTCAGAAGCTTTCTCTGTACCTTTTCAATTTAGTAAAACTTTGCTATACAAAAGCTCTTAAATGACCAAGTCTGGTCCCTGGTCCCGAAGCTAAATCTTCTTTGGAGATCACGAATCCGACACTGTTCTCCATAAGCAATCACAGTTCATCAAGGACTGGAGAGCACACACTAGCATTGGTACAGTAAGTAGCTACCTGCTTCTAAATACTCTATCTCACACAACAAGACAACTGTCCACAAGCATGGTAGGATATGCCTCATCATAGGGACTCCTCTGAAAACTTATCTGTATAAGAGGGGAGAATAAAGTTTATTTTATCCCCAAGGAAGTATGTGCTTTGAAAAGAGCTTCCCTTGTTCTAAATCCTGAGGCTACAGCACAGAGATTTTTCTTCAAAGTTTCTTCCATCTGTCTCTCTTAATGAAATAAGCTCCCCTAATACAGGAAAGACTGTATTATTACATTGTTTCCCAAAGATTAAGGATTCTGAGGGCTTAGCTAGCTTAACAGTAAATTAGGAGTATACTTTGCAGTGTCAGCCTTTCCATAGCACATTCCATGGTAATTATAGAGCATGCTAAGGTAGCTGGGCAGCACCTTTATGGGGCTGAGTGATATTCGCATATACACTATCCATAGGAGGGATAGAATTCAGCCCATGGAAATGACAGGAAGATCATTAGAGAATTACACAGTGTATTTAAGTCACCCAATCTTCGAGTATTAGTGAATCATAAAATCATGGGAAATGGATAAAAATATAGAACACTACTTTTTCTAAATATTCTGTAATCTTAGGTGTTGTTCTAATTATTTCCAAGATGTTTGTGGATGTCAATTGTGGTCAAAAGGTATCATTATCTATGTAACAGAACACCTTAATGGAATACACGATGATAATGTAATTTTTTGAACATTTTCTATAATTAATCTAGATGGCAATTCAGTCACATGTATAGCTTTTAGTGCCATTAAGAGAATGAAGCCTCTCTGTATTATGGAACTTGGGTTGACCTTTGCAGAAAAAGAAGTTCAGAAGGCAGGTGCAAAAATAAAAGAATTTCAAAACAAGAATCTTCTACAAATCATAATCTTTTAAAATACAGGGCTCTGGACTTTGTGGGGAAGCACCTCATTAATATATTTAGTTTTCTAAAGTAGAAATGTCTTTAGCATAATCAGACACAATTTTCCAGGTCTCCAAAGGCTTCCATGCTTAAACTTTTAATTGGATGGTGGTGGAGGCAATCAAGCAGGCCTATCTTTGAGTCGGATGTCTCTACTCTTCTTCCCTTTCCTTTTGGTTCTAGTTAATTTCTCCTCAGTTGAAATTCTTGTTTTTTGTGCAGTGGGAAAAACCTAAGAGACAGAATATTTGCATTTTACTTTCGTAACTTGCTGTTGCAGTTTCACTTCAGATAAAATTATTCTTAAGCTCCTCTTAGAGAAAATTGTTCTGTGGTGCTGGCAGCTGGACTCAGCTACCCCTCCTCTGAGGCAGAAGTTAGGGTATAGAAAGGATCAGAACTGCTTTCCTGCATGCAAAGTACTGTCAAGGGCTTATACTGGAAATGTGGTAAATGAAAGTTCTTTAGGTTGGATGAGCTCTTTTGTAGGGGAAGATCTTCAGGAACCAAGAGACTTAGATGCTAATTCTGGGTTTGCTTGAAAGCGTGTGACTTTGGAAATGTGCTTTATAAATCAGTTGTTTACATCTCTAGAATTGGAAAAATAATATCTGATACCAAATGTCTTATACTGGGTACTTTTGAAAGTGAGGCATAAGGTCAAGGCTTGCATACAGTTTCTTAGGATTGTGATTTTTGAGAAGCAGCAGCCTAGGACGAGAGAGTGAAGTAGGAAGAAGTGAAAGACAGTAGGATTTATTATTAAGTTGGCCATCACTTGACTCCTTTGGAACTTCTGAAAGCCCTGTGAATGGCGTTTTAGAACTATCCTTCCAGGAGATGAAAGGGGAAAGCATAATGTATTGGTTGCTATCCTCATTAGTTAAAAATGTCAATGGATCTTGACATCCCTCAAGGGCTTTCCAGGTGGCACAGTGATAAAGAATCCACCTGCCAATGAATGAGATACAAGAGACACAGGTTTAATCCCTGGGTTGGGAAGATCCCCTGGAGGAGAAAATGGCAGTATTTTTGCCTCTGAAATCCCACGGACAGAGGAGCCTGGCAGGCTACAGTCCATGGGGTCACAAAGAATCAGATGCAACCGAGTGACTGAGTGCACGCATGCACGCATGCACACACACACAGACACACACACACTCTCTCTCTCTCTCTCTGACATCCCTCTATTCCTAAGATACATAGGTATGAGTCCTTGGCAATGCCTCTTGAATTCCATGCTGCAGATCAGGGAAATCCAGGGAGGAAGTGAGAGATGTATGGCACATGGAAGAATTGTCTGGTTGACTATTTTCATCCCATAAAATCACATTAGATTACTCTCTGTTCCTTATGCACACCCTTTCAGGCCTCATTTCTGTGACTTTGCTCACACAGTTTTCCTGATATACCTTCTCCTTTGACTGAAGAATTCCTAATCAATTATTCAAGCTCAAGTCAAATATAATCTTTCTTTGAAGTTGTTCCTAAATGTTGTAGCAAACCATGCTTACCTCATCAAGTTGTTGTAGGATTATGGGAAACTGCTTTAAAGCATTTAGAAGAGTCTCAGGCAGAGAGGTATCAATCAACTACTGTTGTTCTAGTAAACATTTTTTATCTCAATGATTATTATATCTGCTAGATGAAACACAATGAGGGCAACAACTGTGTCCTAACCATTTGTGAATGCCTCACATAGCACCTCTAGCTAGTTGTTGTTTATTATGAGTGTAATAATGTCTCCAACAAATGACATGTTGAAATCCTAACCCCTAGTACCTAAAAAAAGAGACCTTACTGGGAAAGAGGGTCTCTAAAGAGGTAATCAAGCTAAAATAAAGTCATTACAGTGGGACCTAGTGGGATATAACTAGTGTCTTTATAGAAAGAGGAACTGTAGACTCAAAGACACATAAAAGGAAAGATTATGTGAAGACACAAGAGTACCATTGGCAAGACGAGGAGCAACCGAGAAGCTAGGAGAGAGGAATGGAATGATCCCCTCTCAAAATGCTTAGAGAGAACCAACCTTACCTACATTTTGATTTAGGCTTCTCGCCTCCAGGACTTTGAGATAGCACAGTTCTATTATTCCAAGTCACTCACTTGTGGTACTTTGCCATAGCAGCCCTAGGAAACTAATACAGCACTCAGTGAGTATTTGAGTTGATTTGAATGGATAGGTGAATGGCTAAGACCTGAATAGATTTTCTTTCTGTAACAGTTTACCCTACATGTCTTTTGCAATCCAGATGAAAGCGAAATTGTCAATTGCTCATTTGTGTCTGACTCTTTTGTGACCCCATGGGCTGTTGTTCTCCAGGATTTCTGGCTCATGGAATTCTCTAGTCAAGAAAACTGGAGTGGGTTGCCATTTCCTTCTCCAGGTGATCTTCCCGACCCAAGGACTGAAACCGAGTCTCCTGCATTGTAGGTAGATTCTTTTATCTTCTCGCTTCACAATTCAGATAAATTCCCATAACTTCCATAGTCATTTCCTGAGTGTTTGGATGCAGGGAGAACCCTTCTAGGAGTCCTTCTTATTCTGCTTGATGCAAATATTGCTCAGTGACTTATCTAGAATGGTTAGATAACTCATTTTTAAAGTTTATGCTCCAAAGATAAAGCCGAGTCTTTGTCCTGAATTGAAAACATGCTGGTCAACCAAAGCTTCAGCTAGGGTACTTACTAAATGCCCTGAATGTTAATGAATGTCCAGATCTCCTTCTCAATTAGTGTCCATGTCTGGATATGAGACTCTGCTTTCTTCCTCATGTAACATTTCCAACAGCACTGTGATGAAGTGAAAGGTCACCAGGGTTGCTTATGGCTCTAACCATGACCCTTGTCTGCACTTCTGTTACTGAGACAAATGACTAGCAATATTTATGTATACTTTATATAAAACAGAGGCTCCTCTGGTGGCTCAGTGATAAAGAATCTGCCTGCCAGTGAAGGAGATGCAGTTTCACTCCCAGGGTTGGGAAGATCCATTGGAGAAGAAAACGGTGACCCATCCCAGTACTCTTGCCTTGGAAATCCCATGGACAGAGGTGCCTGGTGGGCTACAGTCTATGGGGTCACAAAAGAGTTGGAGGTGACTTAGAGACTAAACAACAATAGAAAGCATGCACCTGTAGTCATCATTGAGGCTAGGCAGGCAGCTGACCACAGAGACACTTGGCCAGCAGAGAAACATGTCAATTTCTTGGACAAACACACACATGCCTGTAACTTACAACAGGCTTTTTAAGAACACGTGACTCAAATGTATCTAGTTCCTTAGCTGTGCACACAGATTAGCATCCTCATTACTGCCTTTTGTCCTAACTTGTCTTGTTAAAAACAACTAACTAACTGAAATATTTTATTTCAATATTTGTTCAAGGTTTCTTTAAACATCATCCTTGAAACAATCATCTCAAAATGCTTTCATGAGAAATTCATAAAGGCAAAATACTCGCATGCCTAAGTCCTAGGTAGTGGTTAATGCAAAACTGAACAATTATTACCATTTTATTCCAGCATGAAACAGAAAACAGAGTTATTTTCTTTTTAATAAGCATTCTAAATTAGGAAGTAGGGTGAGTCAGGAGGGAATTACTGATACCAAATCATTAAAGATGATTTAATGAATATGGATGTATTAGAAATTTTTAATTAAATATGGTTTTATATTATAATTTGTTCTGATATTTTATTAACATGTTTCCATGTGTAACCATCAAAATATGCACACAATCATGCCAATGGATTTTAATCATTTGAAGTTTATTCTAGTAAGTTATTTAAATATTAAAATGCCAATTTAAAAAAATTTGAATTAGTATAGCTTCTGTGAAGTATGTACAAAAAACAAAGCTCATACTGTCTTATTTCCCCCAAAGAGTTACTCATTCAGTTTTCTCCCAGAGGATTTCATACAAATATTTGGTAGAAGAAGGATTCTTTCTTGTCATAAATATAAGGATCTCAATAACTAGCAGAGTGTAGGAAATGAAAATATAAGCTTTATAGGGGAAAATAAGTCTATTGAGGGACCAAATATCTTTACTCCTATTTTCATTTAATGGTGATTGACTTATGCTGTGGATCAGCAGGGTGATATTCTTGTATTTTGGACCAACTATGGTCTTGGTTGGAGCAGAAGTCATACTGGTTAGAGAAGTGTTATTATTCAGCCTTGATTTTTGTTTTTAAACAAATGAAGCAGAAGATATTAAGAAGAGGTGACCAGAATACACAGAAGAACTATACAAAAAAAGATCTTCATGACCAAGATAATCATAATGGTGTGATCACCCACCTAGCACTAGACATCCTGGAATGCAAAGTCAAGTGGGCCTTAGGATGTACCACTATGAACAAAGCTAGTGGAGGTGATGGAATTCCAGTTGAGCTATTTCAAATCTTAAAGATGATGCTATGAAAGTGCTTCACTCAATATGCTAGCAAATTTGGAAAACTCAGCAGTGGCCACAGGACTGGAAAAGGGCAGTTTTCATTCCAATCCCAAAGAAAGGCAATACTAAAGAATGTTCAAACTACCGCACAATTGCATTCATCTCACACAGTAGCAATGTAGTGCTCAAAATTCTCCAAGCAAGACTTCAACAGTTCATGAACCATGAACTTCCAGATGTTCAAGCAGGATTTAGAAAAGGCCAGAGATTCAAATTGCCAACATCCGTTGGATCATAGAGAAAACAAGAGAGTTCCAGAAAAACATCAATTTCTGCTTTATTGACTAGGCTAAAACCTTTGATTGTGTGGATCAAAAGAAACTGCGGAGAATTCTTAAAGAGATGGGAATATGAGACCACCTTATCTGCCTCTTGAGACATCTGTATGCAGGTCAAGAAGCCACAGTTAGAACCAGATATGTAACAACAGACTGGTTCCAAATCGGGAAATGAGTATGTCAAGGCTGTATAGTCACCCTGCTCATATAACTCATATGAAGAATACATCATGTGAAATGCCAGGCTGAATGAAGCACAAGCTGAAATCAAGATTGCCAGGAGAAATATCAATAACCTCGGATATGCAGATGACACCACCCTTATGGCAGAAAGCAAAGTAGAATTAAAGAGACTGTTGAAAGTGAAAGTGGAGAGTGAAAAAATTGGCTTAAAGCTCAACATTCAGAAAACTAAGATCATGGCATCTGGTCCCATCACTTCATGGCAAATAGATGGGGAAATAATGGAAACAGTGTCAGACTTTATTTTTTTGGGCTCCAAAATCACTGCAGATGGTGACTGGAGTCATAAAATTAAAAGACACTTGCTCCTTGGAAGAAAAGCTGTGATCAACCTAGACACCATACTAAAAAGCAGAGACATTACTTTGTCAACAATCGTCCATCTAGTTAAAGCTATGGTTTTTCCAGTAGTCATGTATGGATGTGAGAGTTGGACCATAAAGAAAGCTGAGCACCGAAGAATTGATGCTTTTGAACTGTGGTGTTGAAGAAAACTCTTGAGAGTCCCTTGGACTGCAAGGAGATCAAACCAGTCCATCCTAAAGGAAGTCAGTCCTGAATATTCATTGGAAGGATTGATGCTGAAGCTGAAACTCCAATACTTTGGCCACCTAATGTGAAGAACTGACTCAGAAAATATCTTGATGCTGGGAAAGATTAAAGGCAGAAGAAGAAGGGGATGACACAGGATGAGATGGTTAGATGGCATCACTCACTCAATGGACATGGGTTTGAGCAAGCTCTGGGAGTTGGTGGTGGACAGGGAAGCCTGGTGTGCTGCCATCTATGGGGTCACAAAGAGTTGGACACGATTGAGAGACTGAACTGAAACAAATGAACTCCAATAATTGGATTCACGGGAAAAGTATTCATGCACCTGGAGCTACACAGATGTGAAAAAGCTGATCTGGTCCCCTACACTACCCAAGTCAGTGGGAGTGGGGGCTAGACCTCACTGAGGAGTAAATGATATCCCCTTGGGGAGAATCACACCAAGGGGAATCAACCAGGGAGCACTTTCTGCCTGTACCAGTAGTTAAAATATAAAAATACTTCTGTACTAGTTGGTAAATAGCTTCTGTTTTAAGCCTGCAGGCACTCCATCACTAATCCAGCCCCCTACATCCTCCTGTGAAGCTACTTACATTCCTTGAGTTTCAGCTAGTTAAACACTTGAACAGATAGCCTCCTGCTTCGGCTCTGGGATGTGCTTATTGATGCCAAGTCCCCAGTTGTCAAATATTTTGAATATCACTACTGGGGTTATAATATCAGCCTGCTAATTTGTTAGTTGAGACTCACCTATTCTAAAAGTGCCATGGCATATTGTGGTTTCAGTTCAGTTCAGTCGCTCAGTCGTGTCTGACTCTTTGCGACTCCATGAATCGCAGCACACCAGGCCTCCCTGTCCATCACCAACTCCCACTCATTTTGGAAGACTTGTTTCTTTTCACTGGAATATTTCTTCTACTCCACTGACTCTTTCTAAATGCAAATATCCCAGAAAGAAGACAGAGCACCAAAGAACTGATGCTTTTGCACTATGGTGCTGGAGAAGATTCTTGAGTGCCTTGGACTTAAAGGAGATCAAACCAGTCAATCCTAAAGGATATTGATCCAGAATAGTCATTGGAAGGACTGAAGCTCCAATACTTTGGCCACCTGATGTGACTAGCCAACTCATTGGACAAGACCCTGATGCTGGGAAAGACTGAAGGCAAAAGGAGAAGAGGGCGACAGAAGATGAGGTGGTTGGATGCATCACCAATTCAATGGACATGACCCTGGGCAAACTCTGGGAGATGGTGAGGGACAGGGAGGCCTGGCATGCTACACAGAGTCAGACATGACTTGGTGACTGAACAACAACAAAAACTTTTTAATCAAAATGGATGTCTTGGTCCATAAGGTAAGAAAATCAATCTCATTCAATTTTGTTTATTGTTGGGGGCCAGTGTGAGGAACTCCGCCCTTGGCAAAGGTCATGAGGAAGGGGGCTTCGGTATGCGCAAAGACGTGATGAAGCCTCAGGAAATTCCCCTGCTCCCGAGCATCTAACCCCAAAACCAGACTCTGTCCTGTACTCTCACCTACGGGGGGCTCTCCCCCATAACTGTTTCTCTCCGAGAAGGAGTTAACGTGCAGCTCCAAGGCAGTAAAAATTCCTGGGCGTGACTAGAGTGTTTCAACTTACGGGACTCTTCTGAAGGTTATCTAGCCTGCCTGCATAGGTTCCTCTGGCCACAACAGCCCTCCAACCTTGAGAGGCATGAGATGTTTTGACTTACTAAAGGCAAATTCTTGTGGGAAGTTAGAAATTATTAGTATAGTGGGTTGGCTGGGAATTATATTGATAAAGGGTTTCTTCATTTGTTGTGTCAATAATTGCTGCTAATTCCCTGCCCTAGGTGGGACAAGGGCGTCTCAGGTTAAACCTCTATGCGGACACATGAGGTTTACTACCTCTCAACCATAAACAGCACAGAGAGTTTTGGAGTATTCTGAGAATCTTAATTAACATGAGACCTTTTCTTGTTGTTGAGTCAATGATTGCCGCCAGGCCTCCATATCCTTTAGGTACCTGGGAATATATTAATCAATGCATTTGGAATATAGAAAAGGAAATATAGTAGTTTTTGATGTTAGAGAAATAAGTATTAACCCATAGGAGAAATAAGTATTAACCTCTAAGCATATAGGAGAAATAAGTATTAACCCATAGGAGAAATAAGTATTAACCTTTAAGCATATAGGAAAAATAAGTATTAACCTGTAAGATTAATCATGTTAACCTTGGGTTAAATAAATTCCTTTCTTGATTGTAACTCACTACACCCTCACCCTATAGGAATGCGACTTTATTTGGAGGGTGGTGCTTGGTTTAAGGAAAAACACCCTTGGAAAAAATAAGCTTTCTGGTTATCAGAAAGAAAGGGTTGTAAATGTTAGCAGGCAGAAATGGCTTGAAGATGATGTAAAACCCCTAAGAATTTTTTTATGTAAAGCACCTGATTTTGATAAGGTCAGGACTGCTGACCCCCGCATGACTCTGTATTTATCCCTATCTATATGTAACAAAAGGTATATAAGCAAACCCAAAAATAAAGAAACCGGATCAGTTCTGGAAAGACTGATTCCCTCAGGTTGTTCCTTTCTGCTCCCCGATTTTCTGGCTGAATTCCCATCTGGAACATGAGTGCCCGCCATTCAGATGGTGCAAATTCCTTGTCCGGAATTTTATTGGTACCCCACTTAAGCCAAGTTATTCAGCCCCTTTCTCTCTCTCTTACTATTTTCTGGCCGAATTCATATCTGGTGCATAGGACCCACCAAGCCTACTAACTTTGCCTGGGCTTCTAAGATCGGACCTGGGTGGGGGGGCGGCCCTCAGTGCCTCCTCTCCTTCGGGAGAACAGGAAGACACCTGCGGCCTACGTAGGTGGTGATTGGTACCCTGTGTTAACCAAGTTATTTGGCCTCTTTTTCTCTGCTAAATTCCTAATCCCTCTCTATCTGTAATTAAATAAGTTTTTCTAGGACGCCTACTCCGTCCCCACCTTCAAATCACCCTGGATCTACCGGGGCTGGACCCCGGCAGTTTATTACTGAAAAAGACCTCAAGTCATAGTTTAAAAGTGTTTGCTGTCCTTCTGTCTTTAAATTACAAAAAAAATATTTTTATTAAAACTAGTTTTTGAAAATATATGATCAGTTCTAATAGCATTATCACTCTTATGAATGAATCTCTTTTGGAGATATCATGGAGCTTATTTATAATTTCATAATAAGTTGTTGTATCAACATATAATTTTTACATTTGTTTCAACAAAGTCAAAAGTCAATGGTGAAATGTTTTAGGCTGCAAGGACACAGTCTTCCATGTAATCAAGGGCAAAGCTTAATCTTTCTTATCTTTTAGGAGAGAAATACAATTAACTATTTGTCATTTTTCTTCCTTTTTTTTGAGTAAAAGCTAATTGCAGGCATAAAATTTTCCTTATTATAAAAAGGGCACTGCTTAAAACCAGGTTGTAAATTCTCATATTTGAAACCCAAGGAAGAAATCCTTAAAAGGTTCAAGCACTCAGCATGTACAGAGAGCCACAAACAAATTAAGCAGAAGCAGATTGCACAGTAGGTGGGCCCATTCACTTCCCAGTGTATAGTTAATTATATGTATTATAAATATTATATTGCAGAATTTTTTTTAGTTTATGCAAATCATGCCTTGATTTATTTCATATATTCTGTGTCAAAGTTTCTGCTTTAGATGTAAATTTCCTAGAGGCCAGTGATTGTATTTCTTGCTCTTTTGTTTAAACTTGTATTTCTTCAGTCAGGAGTGAGTGCAGGAGAAACGAGCAAACACTGTTAATGACGACAAGGGTGCTGATGTTGAGAACGAGGAGGCTGATAAAGATGCAGGACAAATAAAGTATCCTTTATTGACAGTTACATTCTTTACTAGGAAGCCTAGAAAACCAATGCTTTATAATTTGCTATGAAAATCTCTTTTTGCATTAGCTATATTACGACAACGCAGTAGAAATAGGACGCTTGTTTCCTCTGCATCAGTCTAAGTTCTGCTTTTGAACATTCTGTAAACACGAAAACTGGCAAGAGAAAAATGCACAGGACACAACGGGTCCTGATCCTTCTGGGCTTCAACTCATTTCAGGTTGGGGCAGTGTATCCTGGAAATATTTCAAAATGAGCCCTGGCAAGTGTTCATCTGAAAGAGCTGGTCTTTCTCCACCTGTACTGGGTAATTATTAATAGCATCACCTTTGGTGTTCTCAAGTCTTCTTTCTTGTCTATTAGAACTATGCAGGCAATTCTTTTTGATAGATGGCCACCCGTCCTTTGATGAGATAGAGTCACGAAAAGTTTCCTTCTACCTCTTCGTCACACCCTACACGGAGCACACACTACTTCATCAAACATAGGCTGTACCCACATTGTCCCACATGGATTCCTCTACATGTCCACAAGTCATAGCCAGTGCTTTCCAGCCTCTTTGCACACTATATAGCTCATTTAGAAAATGATAAAAATGTGTACAGAACACACCAGGACACAAAAATGGAGGACAGAGTGCGGTCAGTATTGCAGTAAATTTGTAACATATTCCAGGGGCATCCACACACCTGGCAGAGAATGCCATCATAAAGGAAGGCACTTTGGATTGCTTTCCTTCAGCTTGAAATATCAAAGCAGCATACTTTTTAAAGCCTCGTCTATCTTTTTTTTTTCCATCTGAAAAATCACTCATTTATTCAGTCTAACTTGTTAAGCTATATATAGCCAGACTCTATACTAGATGATGCACGCAAAAATAAGGGTGCCGCATTTCCTGCTACTTCTTGGATTTACATATTTCTGAATATAAACTCTACCAGCATGACATTCATCCTCACCTTGCTTTCCCCTGCAACTCTATCTTCTGCAGTGAATTACAGTTTCCTCATACCCAGTGGTTTCTTAGTTTGTCAACAGAAACTAATTTTGTTTTCTTTGGTTACTAAATCAGTTCAGTTCAGTTCAGTCGCTCAGTCATGTCTGACTCTTTGTGACCCCATGAATCATAGCACACCAGGCCTCCCTGTCCATCACCAACTCCCGGAGTTTACTCAAACTTACCACCTAGATAGTATATTGATGAGCAGTGTTGGTTACTGAATAGGCAACCACTTTCCCTTTTACAAAATATATTTTTACAACTTTAAGATATGATCTGGGCTTTTCAGGTGGTGCTAGTGGTAAAGAATCCACCTGCCAATGCAGGAGACATAAGAGACATGGGTTTGATCCCTGGATTGGGAAGATCTCCTGGAGAAGGAAATGGCTACCCACTCCAATATTCTTGCCTGGAGAATCCTGTAGGCAGAGGGAGCCTGGTGGGCTACAGTCCATGGAGTCACAAAGAACCGGACACGACTGAAGCGACTTAGCACTCAAGCACACGAGTTATTATCTGATATTGTGAGCAACTCAAGCTCTGTTAGGAAAAGAAAACTATATATTCTGGACACACTTTTAATCTAATAAAGTATCACAGTTGAAACAGAAGTTAAAGTAGCCAGACACCTATTGAACGTCAGCGTATAAAGCAATGTGCTGTTCCTTGACCTCCATGCTTTTGAAAGCTTGACCTCAACCAGGGCTGCCTTCAAAGGCCTTAGATCGTGCAGTTGCACAGGTCCCATGTTCAGAAAACCTCCGCACTTGGATTCATGCTCTATTACTGCCTTCTTTAATAACTCAGTCATTTTTGGAGAGTGAGCCCGCATTTTCACTTTGCACTGGGCCTGTGGATTATTAACATATATCAAATCCCACCCCTGATATATTTGCCCTGGGGTTGGCGCATTCTCTGCCCTTGCTATGGACAGCTTGTTGAAACGTGTAGCTGCACTGATGCTGGACAGCCATAAACTATGGAGGAACTGAGAAGTCTGGAATCCTGATACTGAAATTCTGAGGATGTGCAACCCACTGAGAGGCTCCTCTTTCAGCCTCCTTGTTTTAGCCATTCAATCGGCTGAAGTGTTTAAAAGGAAAAAAAAATTTAAATAAAAGTGTCAAGTGCCAAGAGAGGGAATAACAAAACTGTATTTAAATTAGGCTAAGGGAGAAGAGCTCATCCCTGACTGTACATTAGAATCATGTTGAAGAACTTAAAGCCAAGAAAATGATCCAGTTCTCAGCCCCCAACCTAGACCAAGTAAGCTAAGGTCATTTGAGGTATCAGTACTTTCAGAAGCTCCCCAGGTGATCCTCAGGAGTTAGGGTTCCCTAAACTTGAACCAGCATCAGAATCACCAGGAGCACTTATTAAACCATACATTGTTCAGTCCCATTTCCAGAGATTCTGATTCAGTAGGTCTTGAAGCCCTACGAATTCACATCATTATCAAATTCCTAAGTGTTTCTGAGGCTAATAGTCATGCCTGCAGGCTTCCTAGGTGGCTCTAGTGATAAAGAACCCACCGGCCAATACAGGAGACGGAAGAGACAAGGGCTTGATGCTTGCATCAGGATGATTCCAGTATCAGCAGCCCACTCCAGTGTCCTTGCCTGGAGAATTGCATGGACAGAGGAGCCTGGAGGGCTATAGTCCTTACCATCTGAAAGAGTCGGACACTGGAGCAGTTTAGCATACATGTAGGACATGGAAGCAACCTAAATGCCCATCAAAAGAAGAATGGATAAAGAAGATGTGATACATATATACTCAACCATGAAATAAAATAAAATAATATAATTTACAGCAGCATGGATGGACATAGAGATTGTCACACTAAGTGAAGTAAATTAGACAGAAAAGACAAATATGATGTCACTTTTTTATGGAATCTAAAAAAGAGTATAAATGAATGTGTTTACACAACAGAAATAGAGTCACAGACATAAAAACCAAATGTATGGTTACTGGGGAGAGAGGGGCAGGGTGAATTGGGAGACTGGAATTGACATATATATACTACTAAATATAAAATATATACTATATATAGAAAAATCTGCCTGCAATGCAGGAGACACAGACCCCTGGGTCAGAAAGATCCTCCGGAGAAGGACATGGCAACCCGCTCCAGCATTCTTGCCTGGGAAACCCCATGGACAGAGGAGCCTGGCGGTCTACAGTCCATGGCATTGCAAAGAGTTGGGCATGACTGAGTGATTAACACTTCATATACAAAATAGATTACTAATAAGGACCTATTGTATAGCACAGGTAACTCTACTCAATACTCTGTAATGACTTATGTAGGGAAAGAATCCACAAAAGGATGCATAAATGTATACATATAACTGATTCACTTTGATGTGCAGCACAAACTCACACAACAAATTACATGAACACAATACAAATCATAAAATAAATACCAACACGATTTCCTAAGGCTGGAAATATATGTTAACAAAGAGAGAGCTGTTAACTGGGAGGATCTGGAAGCGAGGAAAATGGCTTGTGAAAAGATCCAGGTCAAGAAAGAACAGTTGAGAAACTGAAAAAGGTCCATTACGCTTGGAGTACAGGGGAAAGATATGCAGAGTATTTAGGGCTAAAGTTGAAGTGGCAAGCAAGGAGCAGATCTTGACTGCTGTTGCAAACCACACTGAAGAGCCTATACCTCATTCTACAGCCAATGGTAGTCCATGAAAGAACCGTAAGTAAGGAGATGGCACAACCTGATCCCTGATCCTTAGTTAGAAAGGTTGATACAGGTAACAGAGTCAGACTAGAGGTTATTACACTAATGCCCGTGGCAGAGCAGAAAGAAACAGATTCAAAGATGAAACCATAAAACATTAAGACTCGAGTGGTGTTGGGTGAAAGGAAGAGTGGAGTCAAGGGTGACTCTCCCAGGTGGCAGATCTCGGTAGAGTGTAGAGCCACTCACCACGATGAGAAAAAAAAAGAAAATGGGTCAGTGACATATACCGTGAACTTTGGGCATGTATGAGTTCTCACTTCCATTGTGTCTCACTCTTTGCTACCCACTAGGCTCCTCTGTCCATGGGATTCTCCAAGCAAGAACACTAGAGTGATTTGTCATGCCCTCCTCGAAGGAAGCTTCCTGGCCCAGGAGTAGAACCCTCGTCTCCTGCATTGCAGGTGGGTTCTCTATTGCTGAGCCACTGGGGAGGGCCCACTGTAGACTTCAGCAGCTCTAACTGTCTTGCTTCAGGGTCTTTTTGTGTAAAGAGAAATAAACATCTAAATCATAGGTCTAAGATTTCCCTGGTGGCCCAGTGGTTAAGACTCCATGCTTCCAATGTAGAGTAGATGTGTTTGATCCCTGGTTGAGGAATGAAAACCTCACATGTTGTGTGGTGGGATCAAAAAGTTAAAATAATAACAATAAATCATTGTGGAGATTAAATGAGTTAATGTGCAAATTACCCAATATATAACATGGTATGTAGCTTCTACTTCCTGCCTTTCCATCTCAAATACCTATTATCAGTGTCTGGTGAGGAAAGCTCAGATCTTCAAGCACATAACACTGTGTTTTTAATAATGGTCTACAGAAATGTTATTTTTGCTTTGTCCACTACAAATATATATATTCTCTTAATCCTAATAACATGGAACAACAGACTGGTTCCAAATAGGAAAAGGAATATGTCAAGGTTCTATATTGTCACCCTGCTTATTTAACTTATATGCAGAGTACATCATGAGAAACATTGGGCTGAAAGAAGCACAAGCTGGAATCGAGATTGCCGGGAGAAATATCAATAACCTCAGATACGCAGATGACACCACCCTTATGGCAGAAAGTGAAGAGGAACTAAAAAGCCTCTTGATGAAAGTGAAAGAAGAGAGTGAAAATGTTGGCTTAAAGCTGAACATTCAGAAAATGAAGATCATGGCATCTGGTCCCATCACTTCATGGGAAATAGATGGGGAAACAGTGGAAACAGTGTCAGACTTTTTTGGGGGCTCCAAAATCACTGCAGATGGTGATTGCAGCCATGAAGTTAAAAGACACTTACTCCTTGGAAGGAAAATTATGACCAATCTAGATAGCATATTCAAAAGCAGAGACATTACTTTGCCAACAAAGGTCCATCTAGTCAAGGCTATGGTTTTTCCTGTGGTCATATATGGATGTGAGAGTTGGACTGTGAAAAAAGCTGAGTGCCGAAGAATTGATGCTTTTGAACTGTGGTGTTGGAGGGAGACTCTTGAGAGTCCCTTAGACTGCAAGGAGATCCAACCAGTCTATCCTAAAGGAGATCAGTCCTGGGTATTCATTGGAAGGACTGATGCTAAAGCTGAAACTCCAGTACTCTGGCCACCTCATGTGAAGAGCTGACTCATTGGAAAAGACTCTGATGCTGAGAGGGATCGGGGCAGGAGGAGAAGGGGATGACAGAGGATGAGATGGCTGGATGGCATCACCGACTCGATAGACATGATTCTGAGTAAACTCCGGGAGTTGGTGATGAACAGGGAGGCCTGATGTGCTGCAGTTCATGGGGTCACAAAGAGTCAGACACGACTGAGCGACTGAACTGAACTGGACTGAACTGAACTGAATCCTAGTAAGGTGACAGAAATCCAAAGTGATGCTACTATCACACTGGAATCAAAATACAGGGTGAAGCCAATTCTTTATTGTCTCATTTTGCCAACTATTGCAAAATAAAAGGAAAAGTTTGAAAGTTTCAGGCAATATTTGAAAGAACATGCCTGTTCAGCTCCCGGAAGGGGCTCATTGTTCCATGAGAGCAGTTTATTGTTTTCTGTGTGCTCCTGGGATCTCTTTAGAGAGATATTTGATGGATAAGACTAATTTCTAACTTTACATATCAACCCTTATCAGGACAGGCCTGTGTGTACTTAAGCTTCAGAGGAAATGATTTGACTGAGGATAGAATAAATCTAACCAATAATCAACAATGTTTTAGTAAGGTTTTGCTCTTATTGTTGTTCAGTTGCTAGGTCATGTCCGACTCTGCAACCCCATGGACTACAGCATGCCAGGCTCTGGTCCTCTGCTATCTCCCAGAATTTGCTCAGATTCATGTTCATCGAGTTGGTGATGCCTCCAACCATCTCACCCTCTGCCATCCCCTTCTGCTCCTGTCTTCAGTCTTTCCCAGCATCGGGGTGTTTTTACCATGAGTCAGCTCTTCTCATCAGGTTGCCAAAGTATTGGAGCTTTAGCTTCAGCATCAGTCCTCCCACTGAATATTCCAGGTTGATTTCCTTTAGAATTGACTGGTTTGATCTCCTTGAAGTCCAAGAGAGTCTTTTTTTTTCTAGTTTAATCTTTTATTAGTTTATGTGTATAATTATAAATAATTATAGTTATAAAAGCATTTATTAAATATAAGCATTGATGTATGGCAAAACAAATACAGTATTGTAATTAAAAAAATAAATAAATTTAATAAAAAAATAAATAAACTACTAATATTCATAAAATTTGGAAACATAACATGAGAAAGCACATAAATTATGTGTGCAACCATGTACCAAGAGAGTCTTAAGAGTCTTCTCCAGCCCCACAATTAAAGAAGCATCAATTCTTCTGTGTTCAGTCTTCTTTATGGTTCAACTCTCACATCTATACATGACTACTGGAAAAACCAAAGCTTTGACTAAATGGACCTTTATTGGCAAAGTGATGTCTCTACTTTTAATATACTATCCAGGTTTATCATAGCTTTTACTCTGCACATGCCCTATTGACTGTGACTCTAGTTTTTGTTCTTTAGAAATGTGACAAAAATTAAACTTCAGGTTTTCAAGTTAGTTGCTGGTGGGTGAGCAAGTTGTTTTGAAACAGGTATGGCCTACTAGGTAGAAATCCTTAGAGTCTCAACTTCAGTGGAATGCTTGCTGGCTTGACCACTTCTGAGGAAACTGGCCCTGTGTTATCTCACCTGCTCCTCTCCCACCTTGATATCTCAGTTAAGCCAATATTTAAAAATGATTTGGAAAATGTGTTAAGGCCTTCTTCCCTGAGATATTTCCTTGTGAATTATGATATAACACACCCCCTCCATCTCCAAAATAAGTCTTCTTGTTTGGTCTGAGGACACAGTGATCTTGCAGGTTCACCATCCAGCTGAGCCCAGGGAAAGTTGAGGTCCCAAGAAGAAGCAGAAATATTCCATTTTCCTAATTCATTGAGAATTACTTTTAGAAAGTGACATATTTGCTTTCAATCTTCAAAGCAACAGCCATTTTTATACTTATCCTCAGAAAAACATGTCAAATTTCCTTAACTCAGCATGAAATGCATGTAATAAGTCAGACAGAAAAACTATATTCTCCTTTGCCATGAATAAAATATTGTTGGAGAGGGAGACAGGCAGAGAGACAGAGACAGAAAGAGTCAGAGAGCATGTTTTGAGGACTTATGTGTGTTCAGTTCAGTTCAGTTCAGTTGCTCAGTCGTGTCCGACTCTTTGTGACCCCATGAATCGCAGCACACCAGGCCTCCCTGTCCATCACCAGCTCCTAGAGTTCACTCAGACTCACGTCCATCGACTCAGTGATGCCATCCAGCCATCTCATCCTCTGTCGTCCCCTTCTCCTCCTACCCCTAATCCTTCCCAGCATCAGAGTCTTTTTCAATGAGTCAACTCTTCACATGAGGTGGGCCAAAGTACTGGAGTTTCAGCTTTAGCATCATTCCTTCCAAAGAAATCCCAGGGCTGATCTCCTTTAGAATGGACTGGTTGTATCTCCTTGCAGTCCAAGGGACTCTCAAGAGTCTTCTCCAACACCACAGTTCAAAAGCATCAATTCTTCGGTGCTCAACCTTCTTCACAGTCCAACTCTCACATCCATACATGAGGGCCTTATTATTTTCAGTTATATCAAATTTATTTCTATTACAATTAGACAACAGTTCTCTATTTTGCCCATCCATGATTGTGTGTGTGTTTGTGTATGTATGTGCATATGTGACCCCAAGTAAAGTAAGTAAGTGTTTCCATTCTGTTTAGACATAATAATCTCTACAGCCATAAAAAGTGAACTTTAAGAGGTATGCAAGAAACTCTGCAAGGGAAAACCTGATGGCCATAAATAAATAAAAACTGTAACATAGCCTGGTGTCTCAGACCATAAAAAATCTTCCTGAAATGTGGGAGACTTGGGTTCGATCCCTGGGTCAGGAAGATTCCCTGAAAAAGGAATGGCAACCCATTCTTGCCTGGGAAGTCCCATGTATAGATGACGTGGTGGGCTATAGTCCATGGGGTCTCAAAGAGTCAGACACAACTGAGTGACTAACACAGAATACGAGCCCAAATGACTATTCTCTAATCAATATTTTTTTCTCTCAAGCAACTTGCAGACTCAGTGGCTTAGCTGAATTAACTGGATTCTGGAAGTTCCATTAATTTGCCATGCACTGAATATTTTTAAGGGTGTGACTTCATAAAAGCTACATATGTATAGGAATAACTTTTGCACAGGTATCCAGATGACAAAGTAAATTTATCCCAATTGGTAAATGTTTATTACTTCCACAGATATGACCTGCACAAGGCAAGTGCAAAGAGAAAGAGAAGTCCATGCTTGGACTTTGTTCTTAGAGTGCTTATGTATGTGGAGAAATAGTTGAAGTTCAACTCTGGAACTCGTTAGTTTTGTAGTCATGGTTAAGTTATCCAACCTCCCTAACCTCAAATTTACTCTGTAAAATTAGGCTAGTTATATCTATCTTTGGAGAAAGGAATGGCACCCCACTCCACTACTCCTGCCTGGAAAATCCCATGGATGGAGGAGCCTGGTAGGCTGCAGTCCATGGGGTCGCTAAGAGTCGAACATGACTGAGCGACTTCACTTTCACTTTTCACTTTCATGCACTGGAGAAGGAAATGGCAACCCACTCCAATGTTCCTGCCTGGAGAATCCCAGGAACGGGGGGAGCCTGGTGGGCTTCCATCTATGGGGGTTGCACAGAGTCGGACATGACTGAAGTGACTTAACATACCTATCTTATAAGTAGATAATCCTTTTAATTAGGAAGAGGCAATGGGATACAATATGCAAAAAGTTTATTAGGTGCTAGCTAGTATCTTTGAAATTAGTAAATGTTACTTGGAATTATTTGAAACTTACCTATGCGGTAAACTTACTAAGTAAACTTCTTATGGGGAATACCATTTTTAAGCAATATTACTATTTTCAACCATTGTCTATGAGGTTAGGAGAGACCTCCAAGATTTTGGGGATTAAGTGAATGTAATCTTGTACTTGCTTATCCCTTGTTTTATAAAAACATTATTGGCATGTTTACAAACATGGTGACATAGATGATTCCAGGGCATTAGATATTTCAATAAAGAAAGTAGGTGGTGTCACTTCACTTATTTATGGTCAGATGCCCCAGGGGTTACCTAAGGCTTCATTTCACTCTGCTAGGGGTACACCTTTTCATACTGCTCATGTGTGAGAATTGGACCATAAAAAAGCTGAGCTCCAAAGAACTGATGCTTTTGAATTGTCGTGTTGAAGACTCTTTAGAGTCCCTTGGACCACAAGAAGATCAAAACAGTCAATTGCAAAAGAAATCAATCCTGAATATTCATTGGAAAGACTCATGCTGACTGAAGCTCCAATACTTTGGCCACCTGATGTGAAGAACTGACTCATTGGAAAAGACCCTGATGCTAGGAAAGATTGAAGGCAGGAAGAGAAGGGGATGACAGAGGATGAGATGGTTGGATGACATCACTGACTCAATGGACATGAGTTTGAACACGCTCTGGGAGTTGGTGATGGACAGGGAAGCTTGGCATTCTGCAGGCCGTGGGGTAGCAAAGAGTCAGACACGACTGAGAGACAGAACTGACTGACTGAGGGGGTACACCTGCCTGAAACAGTGAAGACTTTGCTAGAATGTCCTGCCTGCAAGAGTGTATGTAAAACTGAATTACTTTGCTGTATACTTGAAACTAACACAACAGTGTTAAACAACTATGCTCCAATATAAAATTAAAGTGTTTAAAAAAATTTTTTTAAGAGTAGAGAAAGAAGCAGTTCAATTGAAGCAGACAGAGGAACAAGCAGCTTCAGGGGAATTTCAGTAAGCATCTTTTATGGACTTCGTATCATTCTGCTGTTTGGTTTCAAGCCAGAAAAATTGCTTCTGATATTGTTTTTAATTACTGAAGAAGCATCCTATAGATTTCCTATCCATCTTAATAGTGCATTTTAGTATTTTGTAGCTAAATCACCGTTGCTTCTGTCACATCTGCTGCATATTTGACACTTCAGATGGTGAGGGAAAAATGATTAAAGGCAATGCTTATAGGAAAGTAATGTCAGGGGATCTGCTGTGCTTATTTCTTCCTACACTTGAAATTATGCCGCCTCCTCACCTCAGACTATTGATATAACACATCCTCATCTGGAATAACCAAACAACACAAAAGAAGTACTAGAGGAAAAAAAATCTGCTGGGGGTGACACTGACGAGCATTTCTGGTGACCATTGTCTCAGATATCTCTTTGCACACCTTTGCACACAGAGATGTATGAGTGTATGTCTGCAAAGTTACGTATAAATGGGATCATATTATACTTCTTTGCAGCATACTGCTTTCTCTTTTCCTTCTTTCCTGCCCTCCTTCCTTTCACTCTCTGTGAATCCCTTCCTCTCTTCCAACCTAGCTTCCCTCTCTTTCTATATTTTATTTCTCTGTTCAGGAACGGAAAGTTAACTATATACACCCCATCCATTATTATCATTAATAATTATCCTTATAATCCCTGCTATACTCCTCTTCATAAGTTGTCTGTGTGTGTGTTTGTCCTTTGTATTCCTATTTCCCACTCTCATTTCTTTCTTCTGCATGCAAAACTGACCATTCTATAGGATAAATGCAGATCTTTTTGTTCGTATCTGAATATGTCTACAGTTGTTATGCTTGCATGCATTTTCACTTACATGAATGCTATTATTTTGTTTAACAGATATTCTTGTTTCTGTTTTTTTCCTCAGAGCTATCCTTGCTATTATGCGTGCACCTAATCCATTGTGTCTAACAGCTGCCTGTCAGGCCATGGATTGCATCTCTATTCATTCCTCTGCAATGGGCATTTGGCTAGTGCCAATTCACTACCCCTTAGACAATGCTGCAACAAAAGCTTTCTTATTTTTTTCTTTTCCATTATGGCTTATTACAGGATACTGAATATAATTTCCTGTGGTATACAATAGGACCTCACTGTTTATCTGTTCCATATATAATAGTTGGCATCTGCTAGTGCCAGACCTCCAGTCTCTCTCTCCCCCACCTCCTTTTCCTTTGGGCGACCATGCATCTCTTCTCTGTTTCTGTGAGTCTGTTTCTGTTTTGTAGATAAGTTTGTGTCATATACTAGACTCCACATGTAAATGATATCATATGGTATTTGTTTTTCTTTCTGACTTAGTTTAGTAAGATAATCTCTAGGTCCATCCATTTAGCTGCAAGTGGTATTATTTAATTTTTATGGCTGAGTAATATTCCATTGTTGGACCACAAAGAAGGCTCAGGGCTGAAGAACTGATGCTTTCAAATTGTGCTGGAGAAGACTCTTGAGAGTCCCTTGAACTGCAAAGAGATCAAACCCGTCAATCCTAAAGAAAATCAACCTTGAATATTCACTGGAAGGATTGATGCTAAAGCTGAAGCTCCACTCTTTGGCCACCTGATGTGAAGAGCTGACTCATGGGAGAGACCCTGTTGCTTTAAAAGATTAGAGAAAGGAGGAGAAGGGACGATAGAGGATGAGAGAGTTGGATGGCATCACTAACTCAATGGACATGAGTTTGAGCAAACTGTGGGAGATAGTGAAGGACACGAAAGCCTGGCGTGCTGCAGCCCATGAGGTCACAAAGAGTCAAGCACGACTTCAGTTCCCTTCAGTCGCTCAGTCGTATCTGACTCCCTGCGCCCCCATGAATCACAGCACACCAGGCCTCTCTGTCCATCACCAACTCCCGGAGTTCACTCAGACTCATGTCTACCGAGTCGGTGATGCCATCCAGCCATCTCATCCTCTGTCGTCCCCTTCTCCTCCTGCCCCCAATCCCTCCCAGCATCAGGGTCTTTTCCAGTGAGTCAACTCTTCACATGAGATGGCCAGAGTACTGGAGTTTCAGCCTCAGCATCAGTTCTTCCAATGAACATCCAGGACTGCTCTCCTTTATGATGAACTGGTTGGATCCCCTTGTGGTCCAATGGACTCGCAAGAGTCTCCTCCAACACCACAGTTCAAAAGCATCAACTCTTCAGTGCTCAGCTTTCTTCACACTCCAACTCTCACATCCATACATGACCACTGGAAAAACCATGGCCTTGACTAGACGGACCCTTGTTGGCAAAGTGATGTCTCTGCTTTTGAATATGCTATCTAGGTTGGTCATAACTTTCCTTCCAAGGAGTAAGCGTCTTTTAATTTCATGGCTGCAATCACCATCTACAGTGATTTTGGAACCCAGAAAAATAAAATCTGACATGACATGACTTAGTAACTAAAAAATAATATTCTATTGTATATATATAATAGAATATACATATATAATATATATATCACATCTCCTTCATTATCTCACATAAATATAAATTCATCTCATATAAATTCTTATGCACTTAATCACACTTCTTAGTGAAGTATCCTAGAAATGAAATTTCTCCAGTGGAAGTCATATACATTTTACTTTTTGATTTGCATTATCATATTTCTCTATAAAAATGTTGTACATTTTTCTACAGCCTCTCACTCAACCGGTGAGAGTATTTGTTTCTTCCATTCTTTTCTTTTTCTTTCATTCTTAACAATGTTGAATTTATCAACCCTTGATAATCTGATAATAGTTTTTATAGTCATCCTTTGAGTGAAGATGGATATTTTAAATAAAATTTTATCTCCTTTATATACATGTTATTAGAATATTTATATTTTTTTATTTTATGTACAATATGTATATTGTATAAATACAAAGTACTTAATCCTGAAATTCAAAGGAAAGCAGGCAAAACAATTTTTTTAATGGGCCAAAGACTTGAATGCACCTCACAAAAAGAGTATAATTAAAGTGATGTGCATATGAAAAGATGTCCAATATCAATATTCTCAAGGAGATTGCATTAAAACCATGAAGAAATATCAGTAAACACCTATCTAATTAGATAAAATGAACCATAATGGGAGAGCTAGTACTGGTAAGTAACTAGAGCTCTCATGAGCTGCTGGTGGGAGAGAGGAGTGCACAGAGTGCTTGGCTGTTGTTCAGTCGCTAAGTCACATCCGACTCTTCATGACCCCATGGACTGCAGCACACTATGCTTCCCTGTCCTTCATCGTCCCCTGGAGCTTGCTCAAATTCATGTCCATTGAGTTGGTGATGCCATCCAAGCATCTCATCCTCTGCCATCCCCTTCTCCTCCTGCCCTCAATCTTTCCCAGCATCAGGGTCTTTTCCAGTGAGTCAACTCTTCACATCAGGTGGCCAAAGTATTGGAGCTTCAGTTTCAGAATCAGTCCTTCCAGTGAAGATTGCTTGGTCGTATCTATTAAAGCTAAGCATATGTAAACCCTACCTATGTATGTACTCCACTTGAAATAATTATATATATTTCTTAAAATAGTTTATAAGAGTGTTCTGAATAGCATTATTTGCAGTCTCCAAAATGGAGAAGGAAGTGGCAACTCACTCCAGTATTCTTGCCTGGAGAATCCCATTGACAGAGGAGCCTGGTGGGCTACAGTCCATGGGGTCACAAAGAGTTGGACACGACTGAGTGACTAACTTTCAGTTTTATTTTTCAGTCACCAAAAACTGGAAACAATGCAAACATCCACCAGTAACAGAAGAAATAAATTAAGTATGAATCATGATATAGTCATATGCTGCTGCTGCTGCTAAGTCCCTTCAGTCCAACTCTCTGTGACCCCCATAGACGGCAGCCCACCCGGCTCCCCCATCCCTGGGATTCTCCAGGCAAGAACACTGGAGTGGGTTGCCATTTCCTTCTCCAATGCATGAAAGTGAAAAGTGAAAGTGAAGTCGCTCAGTTTTATCCGACTCCTAGCGACCTCATGGACTGCAGCCCACCAGGCTCCTCTGCCCATGGGATTTTCCAGGCAAGAGTACTGGAACGGGGTGCCGTTGCCTTCTCCATAGTCATATGATGGTGTACTATACAGGAACAAAAACCAGAAAAACTTTTGCTACTTGTGACAGCGTGGAAATTCAGGAATATGAATAATTAGGGAATTTGGGATTGAGATGTACACACTGCTATGTTTAAAATGGATAAGCAGCAGGTACCTACTGTATAGCACAGGGAACTCTGCTCAATATTATGTAACAACCTAAATGGGAACAGGATTTGAAAAAGAACAGATATATGTATATGTAGAACTGAATCACCTTGCTGTACAGCTGAAACTATCACAACATTGTTAATCAACTATACTCCAATATAAAATAAAAATAGGAAAGAAATACAAATGAATGAAAAGCAGACACAAAAGTACAGAACATACGGTGCTGCTACTGTTTTTCTTTTTTAATAACAAAACTAACTTTTGGTGTCAGAAGTCATAATATAGGTTACTGTTAATGAAGCGGTAACGGACGGCAGGGGGGATGAGGAAGATTTCTGGGTTCTTAAAATAATTCATATCTTGACTTGGGTGATATTTAAATGCATATATTCACTTTGTAAAGTTCAAATTTCACACTTATTTGTATACTTTCTGTACATACAGTATAATCTCACTTAAAAATTTGAGGAAAAAGATACTTGACAAAATCCAACCAAATAACACACAATTCAAAATAAAGAAGCCAAGGTATCTAAGGAAAGGAATTCTTAGTTCCCATTGAATTCACTTAGATACAGAACTAAGGCTAAACTACCATTAAAAACCAGAAAGAAATGTATCAACTGCAACAATCTAAATTCATGTAGCTAAAATACAGTTTTTATTATTCTATCATGCAAAAACAGTTAGATCTTCAGCAAATTTAGATGGTATATTTGGGGCAATCTGACTTTATCTATAGGCTTCATGGCATGAATTTTAGCTTAAAAAAATCTTCATTTTATATTTTACAGTAGATTCTTTTGATTATCTATTTTAAATACAGCAGTATGTTCATGTCAATATTTGTATCATCATTTCAAAGATCTCAGTGAGCGCAAAGGCTTTACTAATATCATTGACTTCAGTTTCTCATTTTTTCATACTTAGTAGCTGCTCGATAAGCAAGTTATTGAATAAATATTAATACTTTGCCAGTCATATATTTTTACATATTTTATTTGCTTTTAAATGTTATTTTGTTGATTTTTTCTACACATCTCCATATATATATCATCTATCTACCTACATATATTTTTACCTAGTCAATCCATCTTTTTCCCTATGATATTCAAATGTCATGTGTATATTTTAAGCCTCTTATTCCCCAAAGTATAAGAATATTTGATGCCTGTTTTATTATAGCTATTATTTGGTTTTATTTATTATTATTTTATTCTAGTACTTTTGTGATTCCATTTATTGCTATTATTTTATTCTACTATTCTGGGTTATTTTTTATTAACATTAAATTTTTTTCCAAACAAGGAGGAGTGAACTTGGTGAGATTAATGAAATAAGGTCTTGATCTACATTTTTCCAACTACTTTAATTGACTAGTCTGTCTTTCACAATGTAAATCATATTTATCTTATACTAAATTTCTGTGCATGCATAATTCTTGATTGTGTTCACCTATGGCTGATTCATGTCAATGTATGGCAAAACAAATACAGTATTGTAATTAAAAAAATAAATAAATTTAATTTTAAAAAAGAATTCTATAATCACCTCCACAATCTATTACTTAAGCTATATTTGCTATTTTAATTTTAATTTTAATTAATTTATTTAATTTATTTAATATTTAATTTTGAATATGTTTTATTATTTTGGATAATTATTATGTTTTAATGTATTTTGAATATTTTATTACTTTATTATTTGAATACACAGTCATATGGTTCAAAATTCAGAACATATCAAAGGGAATACAGGAAAGCATTTTCCCTACCCTGTTACCTATTAACCCAGCAATCAAGTACTATTAGTAAACAACTGGCCCCTGACCATTCTTTTTGAAAAACTAATATATTATAGGGGTTGTTTTGCATCTTAACTTTCCTAAAGTTTAAAAATAAGTCCTACTCTGTCAATATAAAGAAGTTTCTTCAATTGCTTTATTGCATAAATGAAACAATATATTCAATTTCCTACTGATGGAAGATGATTTTTTCCAAATTTTGCTGCTATTAAAAATACTGGAATCAATAACTTTGTAGAAACTTTTTTTTGGTATGTGTGAGTATATGTGAAGCATGTTTCTAGAAGTGTGATTACCAGGTCAAAGGCTAAATGTATTTGTATTTCTAACACACACTGACAAATTGCCCTCCAGAGACACTGCTCTAACTTTTGCATAGGAGTTGTTATATTTTGTAGTATTTTTTAGCAGCAGTTTTGTTTTGAAGCTGTAAATATCATTAAGTAATTAAATTGGGCTTCCCAGGTGGCACAGGGGTAAAGAATCTTCCTGCCAGTGCGATAGATTCAAGAAGCTGGCTTTGATCTCTGGGTTGGGACAATCCCCTCAAGTGGGAGGTAGCAACCCACTCCAGTATTCCTACCTGGAAAATTCTATGGACAGAGTAGCCTAGTGGGTTACAGTCCACTGGGTCTCAAACAGACATGACTGAACAGCAGCCGTCCTTATTTCTTTGGTAAATAATTAAATATCTGATTTTTAAAAAAGCAATTCAGAGGTTTATGGGCTGCGAGATACTTTTATTTAATAAAATATTCCAGACATAGGAAATATCTTGGATTTTTCTTATTTTGAGTATACTCTCACTTTAGTATCTGTAGTTGGTTGTCTATTTCTAATATAAAATTTATAGACATAAGCTTAATTAATGCTATCTAATACATTACTCCTCAAATATCTAATACATTATTTCTGGTAATGCCTTAAATTTTTTAAATTTTGTGAATTTCTATTCTAAAATGTTGGTATGTTTCAGTGAAGTGTAATGCCAAAAGATGACAAAGAAAGGTTTTAAGTCAAGGATCTTCCAGAGTGGTCTGATTTTATCTCAAAGCATGCTTTTGTCTCACAAACAGAATATGGAAAGTGTCATGTAGGAAAAAAAAAAGCAAACAAACAAGTTTCCAAATATATCCTACTCAGGACAAATAGTAATTTAGCTAATGGCTTTAGTAATTATTATCAAATTGCACCAAGACACACATGGAATGTATAGTCAAGCCCCAAACAATTCAGAAAAGATTCCCTCTGACATGAAGTTTTTCTAATGCATTTTAAGATGTGTAATAGTAATTTAAAAATTCTTCCTAAGAAAACATCAGTAGCATAAAGAGTGTTGTTAGAGTGTTGTTAGTTGCTCAGTTGTGTCCAACTCTTTGCAACCTGACAGGCTCCTCTGTCCATGGACTTCTCTAGGCGAGAACATTGGAGTGGAATGCCATGCCCTCCTCCAGATCTTCTTGACTCAGGAATTGAACCCGGGTCTCCCTAATTGCAGGCAGAATCTTTACTGTCTGAGCCACCATGGAAGCCGTAGAATATATGAACCTCTGGAAGCTGGATACACAGGGAAACTGCACTCATTCACAGGTTTTTAACCTTCAGTTTCATTGTGTGTGTGTGCTCAGTTGTGCCCAATTCTGTGTGGCCCCATGGACTATGGCCCATCAGACTTCTCTGCCCATGGGACTTCCCAGGCAAGAATATTGGAGTGGGTTGTCATTTCCCTCTCCGGAGGATCTTCCTGACCCAGGGATAGAATCCTTGTCTTTTACATCTCCTGCACTGGCAGTCAGATTCTTTACCTTGAGACTTGCTCTAAATAGTTACAGCAGAAAATACTTGGTCTACTCAATAGCTCAGAATTAGCTTTGGGGATTTATTTTCATTTTTAAAAGACATCCTTGTTTATACTATTTTACATGGGTTTCAAGAGATACCATATTTCTGCAAAAACTAAATTCCAAAATTAAGGCACTGGCTGTACTGGACTCTCTCTGAAGGCTCTAGGGGAGGGAACTTCTTTGCCTCTCCTGGTCAATGGTGGAGCCAAGCATTCCTCAGCTGGCAGCTGCGTCACTGCAGTCTCTGCCTCTGTCTTCACATGGACTTCTCCGTTCTTTTGTGTCTCTTCCCTCTGTACCTCTTATAGGGACATGTCCTTGCATTTAGAGGCCATTTAGAAAATACAAGCAAAATCTCATTTCAAGGTCCTTAATTATATCTGTAAAGATCTCTTTTTCCAAAAAAAAAAAAAAAAAGTCACATTCAGAGATTCTGAGGCTTAGAATGTGAAGAAGTTGTAGGGGGAGAGATCTTCAACCCTCCTACGCATTTATTTTTTGTTAATTTTTATTGGAGCATAGTTGCTGTAAAATGTTCTATTAGTTTCCTCTGTACAGCAAAGTGATTCAGCTATACATATACATGGAGCCCATCCCCTCTTTATCAGATTTCCCTGCCATTCAGGTCCCCAGAGAGCACTGAGTAGAGTTCCTTGTGTTATACAGTAGGTTCTCATCAGTTATCTGTTTTACTTTATTAATGCACGTAGTCAGTCCCAATCCTCCAGTTCATCACATTATCCCTTCCCCCTGGTATCCATACGTCCGTTCTCTATGTCTTTTCTCTATTTCTGCTTTACAAGTAAGTTCATCTGTATCATTTTTTAGGTTTCACATATAGGCAATATTATATGATATTTTTTTTTCTTTCTGACTTATTGATGCTTCACCTGTGGCAATCTCTATATCCATCCACATTAGTGCAAATTGCATAATTTCATTCCTTTTAATGGCTGATTTGGGCTCCAAAATCACTGCAGATGGTGACTGCAGTCATGAAATTAAAAGACGTTTACTCATTGGAAGGAAAGTTATGACCAACCTAGACAGCATATTCAAAAGCAGAGACATTACTTTGCCAACAAAGCTCTGTCTGCCTAGTCAAGGCTGTGGTTTTTCCAGTAGTCATGTGTGGATGTGAGAGTTGGACTGTGAAGAAAGCTGAGCGCCAAAGAATTGAAATTGATGATTTTGCACTGTGGTGTTGAAGGAGACTCTTGAGAGTCCCTTGGACTGCAAGGAGATCCAACCAGTCCATTCTAAAGGAGATCACTCCTGGGTGTTCTTTGGAAGGACTGATGCTAAAGCTGAAACTCCAGTACTTTGGCCACCTCATGCAAAGAGTTGACTCATTGGAAAAGACTTTGATGCTGGAGGGATTGGGGGCAGAGGAGAAGAGGACGACAGAGGATGAGATGGCTGGATGGCATCACTGACTCGATGGACGTGAGTCTGAGTGAACTCCGGGAGTTGGTAATGGACAGGGAGGCCTGGCGTGCTGCGATTCATGGGGTCGCAAAGAGTCGGACACGACTGAGAGACTGAGCTGAACTGAACTGAACTGAACATTCCATTGTATAGACATAATACATCTTCTTTATACATTCTTTTGCTGATGGACATTCAGGTTGCTTCCATGGTCTGGCTACTGTAAATACTATGCAATGAACATTGACGGGCAGGAATCTTTACGAATTACGGTTTTCTGTGAGTATATGCCCGGGAATGGGATTGCTGGGTCATGTGGTAGCTCTGTTTTCAGTTTTGAAGGAACCTCCATACTGTTCTCTATAGTGGCTGTATCAATTTACATTCCCATCTACAGACTACACTCTTATTTTGAATTCTATCCCTATGGTTAACTTTTGCCTGTTCTTGAACTTTGTAAAACTGGAATCACACTTGTGCTCATCTTGGTATCTGAATTCTTTCACTGTTTTCCTTTTAAAAAGGAAATCTGTGCAGAAAAGGCTTCTGGGACATCTCTACAGTTAATCTGGGTTCCCTGTGAGACCAGAAGGGCCTGAAAAGCGCAGTGATGACTCTGTTTGTCCACGGATGACAGAATCTGGCAGCTTCTGCAAACCACTTGCCAGTCCAGACTTCCCATCTAGCATATTTTACAACAAAATCCTACATTTGATCTATGAATTATAACCTGAGACTTGTCAGTTTTAGGAGAATTGGTATACAGCAATTGAACCAACCCCCACTAAATAAGAGTGCCTCTAAAGGAAGGAATCAACTGAGGTATAGCCTTACTTTGAATAATAATGTCCTCAAAGTCACAAATATAAAGAGACTCTTTAATAGCTCTAGATGCAGCTCTTTTCATTTACCTGAGATTCATTGTAATGCATTTGTTTCCTCCTCTTTAATGAATGGATATTGCTTCCCTAAAATTTAAATTTCATTTCAAATACATATTTATGATATCATTGTCTGTGCTCAAGCAGGCGATTTTAAGATGATCTATAAGTATAACCATGCAAATTCACTGCTCAAATGAATTCTGCCAAGATATTTCTCATTAATCTTGGGAACATTGCAGGTGCGTTTATTAATACAGAGGACTTTGTGTTAGAATGCCATGATCCTTTCTGACATATAAGCTATTTTTAATTTGCTCTTATCACTGAAAGCCTCTCCTTTTCAAAGATATTAGATAACTCTAGAGGGTTAAGCAACATAAAGTTATTTAGGGGCGCAAAGAAGAGTAGTAGGAGTTATTAATCATAGGAAAATGCCTATCTAGTTTTCAAAGGATCCAGGCACCATGACAAATGAGAAGATCCATGGACTATCTGGGGGAAGATAATTTCCTGTTTATTTAATTGATCCTCTGTTACTTTTTTTTTCTTGGCAGGTATAGCTCACTAATGGGATTTGCCCAGTGCCATCATTATTAGAAATGTCAGTGTGACATTTGATTAATCCAGTCTACTTAGACTTGGAACACGAATCATGTATTTCTCCTAACAACATGATTAATTAATATTCCCCCTTTTGCTTTCACCATATTTACAGAATCTCTTAGCACTTCTATCTTAAGCCTGTAGGTACATTATAGATTATACCTCTTTGTAGGTTGGGTCCATTCCATGGGTCCTGTCTATGTGATACCATAGACTAACTGGTAGAACATCATGAACTTGAATCACTGTTGCCACTGGTTTCATTTAAAATTAATTGGATTTCTTTGGTGATCTCTAGTGCTAGGAATTGAGCAAAGTTTTATGGCTCTCTTCCCTTTAGGGCTTCTCATTTTCATTCTCATTTTCCCTGGGTTCCAAACAGAAAACAATTCTTAAATACTATTATTTTTTTTTCAGCAAAGTTTCCCAGTCTGTGATAATACTGTATAATTTCATTAACTTATTATTTCAGTATTTTGTTAGGTCATTTAGTCATCTAACATATAATTATAGCTAATAATAGTACAGTAGGGAATAAAAGATACAAAATTCCTGTCTATTTGAGCTTCCATTTTAGTGAAGTGTGTGTGTGCGTGCTCAGTTGTGCCTGACTCTTTGTGATTCTACGGACTGTAGTCCACCAGGACCCTCTGTCCCTGGGATTCTCCAGGCAAGAATACTGGAGTGGGGCGTCATGCCCTCCTCCTTAGGTTCTTCCCGACCCAGGGACTGAACCCGAGTCTCCTGCGGTCCCTGCGTTGGCAAGAGGATTCTTTACCACTGAGCCACCTGGGAAGCCCTTAGTGAAGGAAGGAGAAGCCAAAATAAGCCAAAGCCTACCGTTGTCATAAATGTCATGGACTGAAATGTCTCAGGATGACGAGCTTGGAAGGATGAGTTGTTACGAGGAAAAGTAATTGTCTCATTATGTAAAAGCAGTCAAGTTAGGCTTTGTGGAAAGGTGATATTTGAGTAGACACTTGGAAACAATAAGGGAGAAAGTTGTGTAAGTGTCTTGAAAGACTTTAGACAAAGGGTGAACAAGCCCGGAAATATTGGAGGGAGAACACACCTAACATGGAACCCGAGAAGGCCAGTGAATGCAAGTGAGACGGATGGAGAAACTCAGATCCTGTAGGGCCTTGTAGACCACTGAAAAATACTGAATTTTATTTTGGGTGAATTAGAAAGCCTCTGAAAGTGATGATGTTAAACTTAACCTGAGCCCTCTGCTCCTGGAAACCAGCAATGGTTCAAGAAATCCCTCTGCTTTTCGTATTCTGGGGAATCTTTGCAGTAAGCAAAGAACTACCCTTTCCCCCATGACTAAGCTAAGACTCAGAGATAATGTTCTTGTTTACTTAGGGAAAGGCCAGACACTGACGCTCCCCACTCTCATCCCTTATCTCATTAATGATTAGCTGAACTATTGGCCCCCTCTGGCCAATCAGATTACAAAATGCCTGTTGACTTGACCAAACTTAAGTTTCTTCATCACATGATCCTGAACTGGACTCACCTTTACGGTCAAACAAACTTTGGAATTCAGAGCAATTCTCCTTAATGACATCTCATGAAAATTACCCACAAGGAAAGACGTCTCCTATTCAATTGTCCCATTAAACCAGCTGCTCATCCCACTTCCTCACACCTGCCTCTGTTTAGCCTGATTTCCTCCTCATCATAAAAGAAACGCTCTTTGCTATCTGATTTTGATTTGTTTGCAGACCTCATGGTCTGTGCTTTTTCTCTATTGCAATAGCCCTCTTGCTATTGCTAGCAGTAACCTTTGTTGCAATAGTCTTTTGAAAACGGTTTCTTCTAAAGTCAAGGTTTGTTTTTCATTTGATAGAGGTTTTGAGCAGAGGATGGACATGGACAGTGGAGATTTATAAATGAAGGCCTCAATCTGGGTGCTGAGTGCAGGAAAGTATATGGAAATATGTAGAGGAGCGAAGGAGCTAGTGGGGAGATTATTTGCTTGCCAAGGAATTTTGAGAGGTTAATCATATAGCTTCCACATAGGTTGGTAAGATTTGATCCTGCTTACAGGCTATGTTTGGTCCTCAAAATTTAAATCTTTGTGAAGCTCATAGATAAATAAAGATTACTGGGTAGAGCAGGCAAGCTGAGTGACATGCTCACATATCTGCCACATTTGAGATTGCCATTTTCAGTAGGAGGGCTCAGGGAACAATTAAGTTAAGACGTACAACATGGTGAATGTCCAAGTTAGAAGATTCATTTACTCTCTTATTTACTTCCTCAACAAATGTTTAGCAGATGCATCTTTTATGGATTCCAGGTTCTAGGATACTGCAGTGAAAAAGGACCCACCCTTCTGCCTTCCAATTGCAGGATATGGATTGTAAATAACTAATCAGTTGAAAAGAAGCGCAGATTGGGGTAGGAAGGAAGTAAACAGATGGGGGCAAATTTAAACTGGTTGGTTTGAGAAGGCCTCTCTAAGTCGACGCCCTTGGAACTGAGTTCAGTTCAGTTCAGTCATTCAGTCGTGTCTGACTCTGCGACCCCATGAACCGCAGCACGCCAGGCCTCCCTGTCCATCCCCAACTCCCGGAGTCCACCCAAACCCATGTCCATTGAGCTGGTGATGCCATCCAACCATCTCATTTTCTGTTGTCCCCTTCTCCTCCTGCCTTCAATCTTCCCCAACATCAGGGTCTTTTCCAATGAGTCAGCTCTTCGCATCAGGTGGCCAATGTATTGGAGTTTCAGTTTCATCATCAGTCCTTCCAGTGAATATTCATTGGAGCTGAGAAGCAGCTTAAATAGTCAGGTGAGAGTCCTCAGGGGCCCAGAAGTGAATACAGTCCAGGATTAAAATGTAGATCATTGTGGAGATCTGGAGGAAAGTGTGATGTGAAGTTTGGTCAAAATGAGGAGCTGGGTCCAGAACCTGTAGGACATGATGAGGAGGTAAAATTTTATTTTAACTGTGATGGAAATCCAGAAAAATCCATGAGACACTGATACTAGGATTTTCCATGCCACAGTCTGCTCCCAGGGGCAGAGAGAAAGAAAAAAAAAAGAATGGTGGAGTTTTTCTTGGTGCCAGTGACTGGGAAAAGAACATCATTTTACACGAATGGAGTAGTTAATCTGGTATGGGTCTAGCCTGTTGAATTCCAAGCATAGACAGATCAGATTCAGCTCTGTACACATATGAGAGAGGGATGAAGGAGGAAAGGAAAAGGTGAGGGGAGAGAAATCTAGATGGGAAGGGAGAGGGAAAAGTTTCGGTAGCATAGTTCAGGTCATTCAAAAAGCTTGGAAGAGTGATTTCATGATGCTGGCCCTTTGAAAAGGTGGCATCAAAAATTTTAATGAATTCTTAGCCTTGGCAAAGAAAAGTAATCGACGTAATTCATTCTTCAGGTGGGTAGGTGACGGTGATAATTTTGTGTTAGTCTAGTCAAAGCAGTTGAAAGCCTTTGAGAAATATTAAGTAATAAAGAGATGGAGACTTGATAAAACACCATACAGGAGAGGATGAAGATAACCATAAACAGGAAAATCTGATAAGCTGATATTTTGAGATATTTGTTGAAATGTTTGAGTCAGAAAACTCCTAAAAATTAATTTTGAATACGTTTTCTCCACAGAATTATATGTTTACAACATTATAAATGTAGTGTTCACACATATGTTAACTGGATTATATATTGCAAAACCATATATTTGAGACTTTGGGGTCATTCATGGGATTTTTCAACTATCTGTATTTTTTGCCTTATATTCAAATTTAAGAATATAATCTTATTAATTAGAACTGCTAATTTATAGCATTGCTGACAGAAAAAAATGTTTCAAGTTTTAATAAAATAATTTATATATGCATTTTAGAATTTTATTAATTTATAAATTGGAAACTAATGTAAGTTATATATATAAGTAACAATATATATTTATTATAAATTCTTATATTTATATATATGTACATATATAAGTTTTTTGGCTTGAGTAGATATAATCTTTGAGTTTACTGTAATAAGAATTTTCCCTTTGTTCCATCTGTAAGAGAAGGAAGGGATCTTTATGGTTGCCATGATTACATGAAACATGGTAGAATTATGGATGGTGTTCATGACTACCATTATTGCAAATTTGTTATGGGGCAAGGCAAAAAAATTATTTCCTGAAGGTGCATTTACTCTGGAGGGACACTGGTTTGTGAACATTATGTGAAAGGCACAGCTTTTTCAACATGTGAAATCCTAGAGCATCACTAAAAGCAAGGTTTGTCCTAAGTATGCAGCAGGTACTCTATAAATGTATGCTGAATGGATACAGTTTGAGGAGATGGTCATGATGATTTAACTATAACCAAAATGTCTGTGATGGTTAATTAAATATGCCCACTCTGAAACGTTCTCTTCACTTGGCTCAGTGCCACACAGTGCACAGACTCCCAATGCCATCACGGAGACTTGCTGCTGAGATTGTAGTGCGTGTTACTGCTGTTTAGGCACTCAGTTGTGTCCAGCTCTTTTGCAACCCCATGCAACGTAGCCCACCAGACTCCTCTGTCCATGGGATTTCTCAGGCAAGAATAGTGCAGTCAGTTGCCATTCCCCTTTCCGGGGATCTTCCCGACCTAGGGATCAAATCCGAGTCTCCTGCATTGGCAGGCTGATTCTTTACAGCTGAGCTACCAGGGAACATATTGCAAAGCAAATCTATTCCTATTTGTGATGTGTGTTGGTATGAAAGTGACAGTAAAGACATAAACCACCTCATTAGCAGCAGTTACCAAGCTTAAATTTATAGCATAAAGAGTAATTGTTTTACTGGGGAGAAAATAATATGTGGTTTTTAATTTTTAATGTCTCCTTAGGATATGTGTGGAATAATTTCTACTTTTATCTTAGAGGAACTTAGTGTAATCAAACCTATTTAATGTCACTATTTCTTATTATTTTACATCAATGAATATACCTCCATTGCTTGCTGTGTGTGTTAGTTGCTCAATTGTGTCTGACTCTTTGTGACCCCAGAGATTGTAGCCCACCAGGCTCCTCTGTCCTGGAGTTCTCTAGATAAGAATGCTGGAGTGGGTAGCCATTTCCTTCTCCAGAGGATCTTCCAGAGCAGGGACAGAATCCAGGTCTCCTGCATTGCAAAGAGACTCTTTACCATTTAGGCCACTAGGGAAGCCCTTACTTAGTATGTCCAGTTCTGCCCCTGATAGTCAGGTTGTAAAGGAGAGCTGGTCTGTGTACATGGTCCAGAAAAGCAGCACACAGAAGCATGCTGGAGGACAATCACCCTTTATATTAATATATACACATGCCACATCACAGTACTTGGACCAAACATGCAATGCAACATAGGGGGTTGGTGAGATTGAGCCAGATGACACGAGCAAAGACTGCTGCCTACGGATATCCTAGAGGAGCACATGTTTGTGGGTGCGTGTAATGTGAGTCAAAATTGTTTAGAACTGCAGCCTTGGACACCTCCAGGGGGCAAGCACTCATATTAGAGTCCATGGAAATGGTTTGCCCTGGAGTTCTACAGTGCATCTCCTGGAGCAATATATGATAGCCCTGATACATAGAGTTAGCCAAAGGTTAGTTCAGGGTTTTTTTGCAAGATGTTCTGGAAAAACCAGAACGAACTTTTTGGTCAACCCAATAGCTTATGCTCTTGTATATCTTGACTGGAAATTGCTCTTCTCTACCTCGTCCCTTTCTAAATCTTCTAATGTCCCCCGTTGGTTCTCTTCTTCCTCCTTTTTCTTTGATTTCCCCTTTCTACATACAGAAAGAGAAAATTGAGAAACAAAAGAAGCCTTCTTCTACTGGAAGGGAGATATCTTACTAATTTAATCATTTGGTGAATAGATAAGTCATTCAGCTTAATTAGAAAAGGTTAAGCAAACATCAGTGAATTAGTTGGGTTAAAAAAATGCTTTATGTGCTCCCCCTGTGGTCCAGTGGTTGAGATTCTGCCTACCAACGCAGGGTACATGGGTTTGATCCCTGGTCTGGGAGGACCCCACAAGCCACGGAGCCACTAAGCCTGTGGCCACAGCTAGGAAGCCTGGGCATTTAGAGCCTGTGTTCCACAACCATAGAAGCCGCCACGGTGAGAAGCGCGTGCGCTGCAGCAGAGGAGCCTTTGCTCGTTGCAACTAGAGAAAAACGTGCGCACAGCAAGGAAAACCCAGTGCAGCCAAAAATAAATAAATAAATCTAAAAAACAAAATCTTTTAAAACCATTGCTTTTAAATAAGTACAACAAATAGAAGCTTAGGAAATTTTGCCTGTAGCTGTCTTCAGCTGACTTGCTTTCATAATACATGTATATCACACACAGTTGTTTGTTAAAATGAGTGCATTCTTTGGAAATTGAAATAGTTTACACACTTTGTTAATCTTCACAGATTTTATCCTTATGAAAGACATAAAAGTCCATTTTAGCATGCCTCTGTCCAAATCATGATAATTATGGGAATTGTTATAAACTCAATGAGAATAGAAAGGAAATGTTTTTAGTGAGAAAACAATAAAACTTGTTTTTCTTCTACAGTGAACTGGATTAATCATTTAACCTTTATAATCACTGAGGTTTGTTTGGTAGAATAGGTATGTTTATACATCCTTTTTTTTTTAACATTCCAGAGATTTCGTAAGATGCAAATGAGATTTATACATATTGAAATTATTCTTTAAAAACAGCTTGTAGATCCCAGTAAGAATTTAGTACATAGAAATCATAATTATTAAATAATGGAACATAATGTATTTTTAAAGATCAGCTTTAAAAACCTGACTCAATAGTACATCACATTAAAGTTCAGATCTGTATATGTTATTACGTTAAAGAATCTTTATCCAGTTTTTCAGAGCCAACAAATGTTTTTACAGACTTGAAATACTTTCATTTGTTGTGGTAATGAAGGAATTGTTTTAGGTTTAGTCACAACTATTATTGTTAAGCTCTCGAACATCCTCATCATCACTGTTAAACATGGAACCAAAATGTCCTTAGTTCTTTGTGGATCCATGAATCAACCTATGTGAAGGTTTTCTGGGCAGTTCAGGAACTCATTTCAAAAAAAAAAAACTTTTTATTTTTTAATGGGGTATAGCTAATGAACAATATTGTGATAGTTTCATGTGACCAGCAAAGGGGCTCAGACATTCATATACATGTATCCATTCTCCCCCAAACTCCTCTCCCATCCAGGCAAGAACTCTCTTTTTTTTTTTTAATGTCAACATTTTTCAGAGACAGGAAAATGTGGTGGGTTTACTGGGCTGTTTGGTTCTTTTTAGTGTTTCTTATGGAAAATAAAGAGCTTGAACAAAATGAAATCTGTGTTTAATATAACTAACTTGTTTCCTGCTAATAATGACATTTAAGCATCTATCCTGTCCAGAGAAAACAACTGAAAGCTTCCTCTGCATTCAGTTCCCTAGAAGGGTGACCATATAATTAACTTATCCCAAAGTAGAGCATTTCTGAGTGTTCAACAGACATAAATTGTGGCATCAATATGTGCTTTTATAACTATGGTCTTAGTTAATAAGGGATTTTATGCAAACACATACCCACGCATCTAGAAATTTCAGAAATTTGGAAACACATTCTAAAGACTCTAGAAGAATTTAACTTTGAGGGTGGACACCATCTCCTAGTCTTCACTATATTTGCAAAGCATCATATGGATCATTACAGGTTCCATTAAGGTCTATTTAATTGATGGAGGAGCAAGTAAAATTTGGAGGAAGACTCAGTCTCCCCAGTCAACTTAGTGGTAATGAATGCAGATCAACTTTATTCTTATATTTTAAATCACTACTTTTCATCCTTGAAAGAATTAAAATGGTATATAAAGTCTGTCTTCAATTCAGGAGATGAGAGTTTCATCCTTGGATGGAACTGGAGGAGGGCATGGCAACCCACTCCAGTATTCTTGTCTGGAAAATCCCGGGGACAGAGAATCCTGGTGGGCTATAGTCCATGGGGTCACAAGAGTTAGAGAGGATTTACCGAGCAAACAACAAAAATAATACTGTAAAGAAATGTTCTAATATATATCATAAACTATTTTATAATTTTAGACATTCGGTGATTGGTCTGATTTTTATTGTAATTAATACAGCTTACATATTTTTTGTTTGTTTTATTATGTAAAGAACTGCCATCTGAACTAGTATTAAAACGTAATTTAGTTAGATCCTAATGTACTAGTGCAAAGTAAACATGCCAAATAGCAGGGTAGAAGGGGAAATTTTCCTATTATCAGAAAGTCAGGTAGCCTATTATTAAGCTGCCAGCAAGATAGTGAGTGTTGTTACCTAGGTAGAAAGAAAATGGAATAAGTCCAGAAATACACCAACCCTTCATGCTGTGTGGGGAAATGCGAAATCATTTCCTTGTCTGTGTGAAAAATGCTTCCAATAGACTTTATGTCTTTGTCCAAGGGAGGAGGGCATGAGGAAGCCACACAGAAGGCCGCAGTGGCCCTGGAGTAATTGCTGTCAATCAGGTTTTTCCCACCAGGAGTTCTGAGATGGAGGACTTGTCATACTTATAAATGAATTTCTGATTTGACAGTCTGCCACCAGCCGTGATACTGGGTTTCTGCCTTCCATTGATTTTATTACAAATCTACTTCTGGAGTGTAGAGATGCAATGACATTGAAACCCTGTCTAGAAAAAGCTGTGCATTATACATGCACACCTTCATTTTTCACTCATTGATAAATTTCTGCCTGGGCAAATAATTCCCTCATGTAGACTCAGAAGTCTTTTAGTTAACCTATGACATCTGTGCAATTAGTTACATTTGTCAATACTTTAATAAAGTAGATGGTTGAATTTTCAAGGCTAGTAGGCTAAATTAATCACTAATTTTTGATCAGTTTGAAAAGAACAGTTCCATTTATTAATAAAAGCTGTTGAATTCTCAATGAAAGGCAACACTCCGCTTAAATTTGTTCTCTTTTTTCTTAAACAATGTCTTCTTTAGATATCTTTTAGCAAAAAAGTACAAGATTTTCTCTTATTGGATGAAGTTACATCTTTCAATGTTCACTCAACCCCTTTAATATTATGTTCCCTGAGTAGATATAGCCTCCTGTAATCTTTAGGAAATCCAAGACTTTGTGTGTGTATGCTTAGTTGCTCAGTCATGTCTGACTCTTTGTGACCCCATGGATTGTAGATCGCAGACTCCTCTGTCTATGGGATCCTCCAGTTAAGAATACTGGAGTGGGTAGACATTCCCTTCTCCAAGGGAATCTTCCTGACCCAGGGATTGAACCCAGGTCTCCTGCATTGCAGGCAGATTCTTTACTGTCTGAGCCACCAGGAAGCCCCAGGTCTTTCTTCAGTATAATTCAAATAAAATTTGTTTTAAAGTTGGTTGGTTTTCAGTCCCACCAACTAAAATGTTGTTTTCTTTTGCTTTTGTACTCGAGTTTCCAAAGGATTTTTAAACAAATTATCGAGGATAGATGGCATCTATACACCACGGTGAGCCCTGAACACAAACTGTAAGAAATTGACAACTATTGAGTATCCTTTCTGTCTACTGTCTTTTATAATAAACTTGGCTGTTTATCTTGTATTGATCCAACCTTATAATAAACTTTATTAGGTCTCCCCTTAGAGGATACTATTACTAAAAGTTTTTTAGAAAGATAGAAAGAAGTGACAACTAGACTCTCAATTTAGGTTTTCCTGGCAAATACAGAGAAAAAGCTAACAGTTGCATTGATAAAATTTAGCCCTATTAAATTAACAAGGATATCTTTCATTTCTTCAATGTTGAGTTCAGTTCAGACCCTAAGTCATGTCCAACTCTTTGCGACCCCATGAATCGCAGCACGCCAGGCTTTCCTGTCCATCACCAACTCCCAGGGTTCACTCAGACTCACATCCATCGAGTCAGTGATGCCATCCAGCCATCTCATCCTCTGTGATCCCCTTCTCCTCCAGCCCCCAGTCCCTAACAGCATCAAAGTCTTTTCCAGTGAGTCAACTCTTCACATGAAGTGGCCAAAGAACTGGAGTTTCAGCTTTAGCATCATTCCTTCCAAAGAAATCCCAGGGCTGATCTCCATCAGAATGGACTGCTTGGATCTCCTTGCAGTCCAAGGGACTCTCAAGAGTCTTCTCCAACACCACAGTTCAAAAGCATCAATTCTTCAGTGCTCAGCTTTCTTCACAGTCCAACTCACATCCATACATGACTACTGGAAAAACCATAGCCTTGACTAGACGGACCTTTGTTGGCAAAGTAATGTCTCTGCTTTTCAATATGCTATCTAGGTTGGTCATAACTTTTCTTCCAAAGAGTAAGCGTCTTTTAATTTCATGGTTGCAGCCACCATCTGCAGTGATTTTGGAGTCCAAAAAATAAAGTCTGACACTGTTTCCACTGTTTCCCCACATATTTCCCATGAGAAGTGATGGGACCGGATGCCATGATCTTCGTTTTCTAAATGTTGAGCTTTAAGCCAACTTTTTCACTCTCTTCTTTCACCTTCATCAAGAGGCCCTTTAGCTCCTCTTCACTTTCTGCCATAAGGGTGGTGTCATCTGCATATCTGAGGTTATTGAGATTTCTTCCAGAAATCTTTACTCCAGCTTATGTTTCTTCCAGTCCAGTGTTTCTCATGATGTGCTCTGCATAGAAGTTAAATAAGCAGAGTGACAATATACAGCCTTGATGTACTCCTTTTCCTATTTGGAACCAGTCTGTTGTTCCATGTCCAGTTCTAGCTGTTGCTTCCTGACCTGCATATAGGTTTCTCAAGAGGCAGGTCAGGTGGTCTGGTATTCCCATTTCTTTCAGAATTTTCCACAGTTTATTGTGATCCACACAGTCAAAGGCTTTGGCATAGTCAATAAAGCAGAAGTAGATGTTTCTCTGGAACTCTTTTGCTTTTTCCATGATCCAGTGGATGTTGGCAATTTGATCTCTGGTTCCTCTGCCTTTTCTAAAACCAGCTTGAACATCAGGAAGTTCACGGTTCACGTATTGCTGAAGCCTGGCTTGGAGAATTTTGAGCATTACTTTACTAGCATGTGAGATGAGTGCAACTGTGCGGTAGTTTGAACATTCTTTGGCATTGCCTTTCTTTGGGATTGGAATGAAACCTTTTCCTGTCCTGTGGCCACTGCTGAGTTTTACAAATTTGCTGGCATACTGAGTGCAGCACTTATTCACAGCATCATCTTTCAGGATTTGAAATAGCTTCTTCAATGTAAATGATACTAAATAATTTAATGCAATTTTAATTTTTTTTTCTTACAGCTGTATAGGTTAGATCTATAAGATGATTTGGATATTTGGGTTTTTTCTTCCCTAAATTTCTAGAACTTATATAAATATGAAAACCACAAGAGTCCCAGTCTTACTGTTGCATTGCAATAAATTGGAGGGAAAGCAGAACAATAACTCTAATGAATTTTAGAAATTCTTTTCTCATTACTTGAAATTCTGGAAGCATTTTAGAGTGGCTTCAATGAAGAATCCACAGAAACAATTTCTAAAGTTCACATTCCTCTAACTTGGTCTTTGGAATGATACTAATGTCTCCACAAGTTCTAGAGATGATCTATTTATTTGGTTTAAACATTCTTTGGTTAAAAATGTCATCATCCATTCTGAAGTCATCATAAGACTGATTTGCTTTATTTGATGATTGGTTTATTTACATGCTGTCTTTGGTGGAGATGAGAATGAGCGTTGGAGAGAAATTGAGAAGTAGTCAGTTCCATTTGTCCATTTCTGACAATCAGCAAATAGAGGTAATCTCTAGAAAATACTGACTCAGAGATTACCTAAGTGTTATGAACATTGCCTGGAATTGCCGTGTTTTAAAAAGACCAAAGACCCCAAGGGTATATCCTATCATCTATAATGAAAGTTATCAGCCTTTCCCCTTATATCACTTATATTACACAAAAATAGTCACATTTTTTCCCATCTTGTCATGGACAGGGACGAGCTATCTATTAGATTTTAGAATTTGTCTTGTTTTTATTATCAGAAAAAAATAAGGAAATAAATTCTGAAATTGTCTTAAGATATCGAATTTGAAATGTGCACTGATTACATGTAAGCCACATTTTGTGCTAGTCATGCTGTATTTCATTGAAGGTGGAGACTAGAATGTCTTTCATTTAATGGGCGAAGTGAACAAATGTTTAAAGACATTAGGTGACATGGGATTTGGAATCCAGATGTATGTGTTTCCAGAGCTCAAGATGTATATGTTTCCAGGCCTCAAGATTTAGGATCCCTTTTGGAGGGAAACATAGTCAATAGGACTTCCCTGGTGGCTCAGTGGTTCAGAATCAACCTGCCAATGCAGGAGATGGGGGTTTAATCTCTGGGTCAGGAAGATGCTCTGGAGAAGGAAATAACGGCCTGCTCCAGTGTTCTTGCCTGGAGAATCCCATGGACAGAGGGGCCTGGCAGGCTACAGTCCATGAGATTGCAAAGAATTGGACACAATTTAAAGACTAAACAGCAACACATAACAGTTAATAGTTGGATTTTAAAAAAAAACTTTTCATGGGACTAATAAACCAGTTATTTTAAAGTTAAACCATTAGTCACTCTACAGTGAAGTATGAAGGAGTTTTGTTAAGCAGGAAATGATACGTTTAATCACAACAAGACTTGAAGAACTTCTGCAGATGAGATTTATTGTTCTCATAGGCAGTCTCATAGATCTCTTTCATCTAAAACAGTGCATCACTCTCTTAATAGTATGGTATAAGAACTGAGACAATTCCTTTCTATGGGGGATGGGAAAGCAAATCCCTTATAAGTTATCTGGGTCACAAAAATGAAATACAGGACTTGGTTTTCTCAAAGCCTACATAGCTGAAGGCACGGAATCTTTTGCTGTTCTCTCTAGACAAGCAGTAATTCAATACGAGCCGTTGTTTCCTTTCTTATGTGTCAGAGCTGATCTCTGAGAACAGCAGAGTGTGATTTTACGAACAGAACAGAAGACAACCTTTCTCCAACATGAGTACATGCACACAGACCTGTCCACCCACTCACTTTTCTCACTCCAGCTTAAAAGATTTTGAAAAGAAGGCACTTTATCAGACAAACATTACAAGTCAGTGCCATTGTATTCTCAGGCATATGACAGAACGTGCTGTCTGGACACTATGTGCTCATGTGTTGGAATTTAAAATAGGGACTATACTTCCTTTTTCAATGGCTCGTATATTGTATTTGACGAATTCTTGTTGAAATTTTTGTTAGCTCATCAGAACAAAAGTTCTTTGAGTGAAAAAAAGTATAAAACATAACTCATATTCAAGAAGTGCACCTGAAGGCTTGGAAATCTATATAATTTTTGTTAGGTAACTTATATATAGTTACAATGTATATATAGTAATATTAACACAGTTCCTTCAGAATTGGAAAGATTTTTTGATTAGTATAATAACATGGACGAATTGAATATAAAAATAAACTAAATTTTGTAAATCTAAAAAAAATTAAGCAAACCTGTTTGCTCACCTGGTTTTGTTGAATACCTGCTGCTGCTGCTAATTCACTTCAGTCGTGTCTGACTCTGTGCGACCCCATAGATGACAGCCCACCAGGCTCCCCCGCCCCTGGGATTCTCCAGGCAAGAACACTGGAATGGGCTGCCATTTCCTTCTCCAATGCATGAAAGTGAAAAGTGAAAGTGAAGTCGCTCAGGCATGTCCGACCCTCAGCGACCCCATGGACTACAGCCTTCCAGACTCCTCCATCCACGGGATTTTCCAGGCAGGAGTACTGGAGTGGGGGTGCCATTGCCTTCTCCAGTTGAATACCTGCTATATGTTAAATACTATATCAGATAGAGAATACAAAATGTATAAGCCAGGCTCTATAACATGGAGTGGGCTTTCACATGGCTCAGATGGTAAAGAATCTGCCTGCAATGCAGGAGACCTGAATTGAATCCCTGGGTAGGGAAGGTTCCCTGGAAAATGGAATGGCTACCCACTCCACTATTCTTGCCTGAAGAATTCCATGGACAGAAGAGCTTAGTGGGCTACAATCCAAGGGGTTAAAAAGAGTCAGACATGATTGAGAGATTAACATTTTCATTTTTCACTTTCATACCATGGAGATCTTATAATATTAATATATTGAAATATAAAAGGCTATCAAGAATAGGGAACAAAATTATAAAGGACACTATATGCAGACAGAAGAGGGTAGAATGGCTGGTGGAGTTTGGAGAGGAGTCCTAAATTATGGCTGGAGCTTTTGGAAAAGTGGATTCCATGCAGGGAGGAGGGGAGAGGGCTAGTGGGCTTTGTGGAAAGGGTTCTGGGGGGTCAAGCTACAGATATCAGAGGGCAGAGGACAGTGGTGACCTAGGTTTTCTCATACCACAGCTCTCAGGCCAACAGCTGGGGCAAAAGGAGGTCCACGATCTTACCAAAAATGAATAGTATGGAGCCTGGACTGTGGCATCACTTTAAATTCTCTCATTTTACAAGGGAGAGAACTATAGCAGGCTGGCATGAAGTGCCCCATTCAAGATCACATAGCTGATTAGTGATAGAAATTGACCTCAAAATCCAGGGAAAGTGAGCTTTTCTCTTTTCTTTTTGCTTTTAAATGTACAATTTCCTTCACACTTCACCTCAATTCAAGCACTTATTTTTTTACTTACTCTTCTAAGTATTACTTATCTTTTTATAAATTTACTGACCCAGTCTAAGGAGTGGAAAAGTCACAGTCACTTCTTTTTAAGTCAGTCTATTGATCAAGAGCTTAAATCAAGTAGCCAAAATGAATTCAGACTTCACTAATTTGCTGAAGCTTGAAATGGAACAAACTCGTATTTTGTGGTACCTGGATCTGATCGTCATTTTACTTGACTACCAATGTGAACTAACTGTCTATATTTTCAATGCAATTAAGGCTAGCCACTTTTTATAAGACTGCATGGAAATATGGGGATATAAATTTCTGCAACTGTTTGGATATACTTTAAATTGATTTTCTGATACATATATATATATGTATATATACACAGCTATTTATAACTAACTATGGATAGACAAAGGTACATTTTTTGAGAAACAATTCTAAACTTAGAAATTATGGGTTAAATAAAATAAATTTTGCTTTCCCAATAATTATAACCTAGCAAAAATTGTAACTTAGAATTCAATCAGACATTATTTCACAAAGAATTTTTGTCACTTGTCCTTCTTTTCTCTGGAGATAACATTTTCTCAGGGTCTTCCCTGGTGGCTCAGTGGTAAAGAACCTGCCAATGAATGCAGAAGATACAGGTTCAATCCCTGGATCAGGAAGAACCCCTGCAGGAAAAAATGGCAACCCACTGCCATATTCTTGCCTGGGAAAACCCATGGACAGAGAAGCCTGGTGTGCTGCAATCCATGGGGTCACAAAGAGTCAGACACAACTTAGTGACGAACAACAACATTCTCTCAAATTCCACTTTATCAGTCTTTGTGAGAAAATAGAAACCATGTTAAAAGCTGGCCGTGGCGATTCAGAGGTGCATGGGTTTCTTCACGTATGTCATGGCATTTGTTTCTCTGTGATGGAACAGTGGATGCAACTCTTTCAAAAGCTTAGATTTTTTTTTTCCCGATCACACTGAGATAATGAGCAGAAACAGCTCTCTTTAGCCACTGGACACTTGGGAAGAACAAAGAGGTACCCTAAGATGAACAGCAAAACCTGAATTTTCGATTGTCTCCATCCCAAAACTGTGCAATCAGAGCTTTTCGCCCTTTTATTTCTCAGTGCCATTAAGCCTTGCGGTCGCCTCTTTAGTAAACGTTTTTATGAACTTCCTTCCAGATTGTGTCTCTATCATCCCTTTAACTTGAGGCTTTATTATAGCATAGCTTCATAAGCGCCAGACTGTTTCCTTTTGTCTCTTTTGACAATTGACTTGGTTCCTGCACCCCATGTTTCTCTCTGTTACACACACACAGTGGAATGGCTTATTCTTCAAAAAAAAATATTGCTTTCCTGCTTAACGAACTATTGTATCAAGTGAAAAATCTTTTCTTAGGATTTCATCATTCTCTTCTCACTCTCCAACATGGTTCACTGCACAACATGCTCCCTCTAATCTACATAGGCCTCTAAGATCGCCTTTGTGGTTTGGTTCCAACTAGTCACATTGCCTGAAATACAATTTCAACCTTCCATGCTTATACCAATCATAGACATAGAGATTCTAGAGCATCCTTCTTTGTCTGTCCATCTTCTGAGAACCATTTCAAGCTCCGGATCTTTCAAGAAATGGATCTTGGCCAATTTAGCCAACATAAAGAACATATTAACTTATTTTCTTAGTTACAACTTAGAATTTGATCCCTTATCTTTCTTTAATATTTTTATATGACTCCTAGTAAGATGTATGTTCCTTAAGATGGGTTCTCAGTCATTCAGAGTGTTTAGCATTGTTGTTGCTTAGTTGCTAGTCATGTCTGACTCTCTTGAGACCCCATGGAATGTAGCCTGCTAGACTCCTCTGTCAATGGGATCTCCCAGGCAAGAATACTGGAGTGGGTTGCCATTTCCTTCTCCAGGAGATCTTCCTGACCCAGGGGTCAAGCCTGCATCTCCTGCACTGGCAGGCAGATTCTTTATCACTGAGCCAGGCACATGGGAAGATCCCATTTAGCATTTGTTGTTCAGTTGCTAAGTCATGGCTGACTCTTTGTGACTCCATGAATTATAGCACGTCTGGCTCTTTTGTCCTCTCCTGTCTCCCACAGTTTCCTCAGATTCATGTCCATTGAGTTGATGATACTATTTAATCATCTTATCCTAGAAGATTGCTTACTAATTGATTATCAAAGACCTCAAGCAAACAGTACAATTTTATTACATAACTATATAGTTTTATTCAGGCCCTAAGACTAGATGAGATGTAAATATTTGAGAACAAGTGCAACAGATGAATGAAAGCATTAATAGCCAATGTTGTGTTCAGATGCAAGATAAGACTAATCCAGGAATCGAGGGCTTTTTCTTGTAAAGTAACCATAACTCCATCCTCCAGCTGTTCCATGGTCTTCTAGGTGATGTTAGTCTACAACTCCGTTATTTATTTATTTAAAAAAATGAGTTTATGAAATGCATGCAAGGTATTTTGACAAGTCAGAAAATGCCATAGTTATGGTTCCTGCAGGGCTAATGTATTCATCTTTCACAAGCTAAATGTTAAGGTATACATTTATGTGCCAAACTAATTAGCAATTATGTGCAGCTCATAAACGATCATCTCACAACTATAGTATTTCCGTTCCTTGGCTCTGCAGGACGCAATTCAGAAAGCATCAGCAAGCTGCAGGACAATGTTCTGTGTTGAGCTGAGAGGTTTTTTTCTGAGACTGGGCTGTTCTGTAAGCCCTGAAGGTAATGCTGGATAAAGATTGGTAAGAGGGCTCTTGGTCTCTTTCAGGCCTTGGTGCAGTATCTGTCTGGCCCAACTGGGGTAAATGAGTACTCTGCAGAGCTGTAGAAGGTGGGCTAGCTACTGTCCTACTTTAATGAAGATGTTGTTCGGCTCTGTCCACAATGGACTCACTATCTCAGATAATTGGTAAATTAAGGAGAAAATATCTTTTATCTTTCTACTAACAAGTTCCCAGGTATGGTTTTTCTTCATTCTTCTCCACCCACTTATTCAAGCAATAGATCCCACTCCCAGCCACAAGAATGTGCACGTGATCAAGGTGGACCTAGAGACTCATTCTCATGGAACTTTTCCTATCCAGAGTTGGCAAGAAAGGCTTTCTGCATCCATTATGGAAAGTGAGGAGAATGGAATGTGGCAGCAGACTGACTGCTGCCATGTGTGCAGTCTCATGTGGATAAATATCTTGTCTGGGAGAACAAAGCTGATACATGAAGGCAAAGGATTGGAAAATGGACTGAAGGTTTTGATAACATTAGAACCCCTGATGCTCAAGAAATTCAGTCTTTCCAAAGTTTGGTGAACCAATTCTTCTTTTGAATGTGGGAGTGAATGATCATCACTTAGTGGTCTCTAACTCTTTGAATGTGGGATCTACCCCTTTATTATGAAAATAACTTCATCTGATGGCTCAGTGGGTAAAGAATCTGCATGCAGTTCAGGAGATCCAGAAGACATGTGTTGGATCCCTGGGTTGGGAAGATCCCCTAGGGGAGGAAATGGCAACCAACTTCAGTATTCTTGCCTGAAAAATCCCATGGACAGAGGAGTCTGGTGGGTTACAGTCATGGGGTCACAAAGAGTCAGACATGACTTAGTGATTAAATAATAACAACTCCATCAAGCATCCATTTCCCCTAAGTTGCCTCCCACTCATAATAATAATAAACTGTCTAAAACATCAGCCAAGTCCAGTGAGATATATTTTAAGCTAACCTTTCATCTGAAAAAAGGAAATCCCAAATACATATTCTTTTCCATCAGCATGTTGAGTTTCCATTGTTGTTGTTGTTTAGTCACTAAACTGTGTCTGACTCTTGTGAGCCTATGAACTATAGCTTGCCAGGCTCTTCTGTCCATAGGATTTTCCAGGCAAGAATACTGGAGTGGGTTGTGATTTCCTCCTTCAGGGGATCTTCTTGACCCAAGGATCAAACCCACATCTCCTGCATACCTATCTTGAAAATGCATGCACAAAAGTGCTTCATAAAGAAAAATTGCAGACTTCAAGGTGAGAGCTTTAATTAGACAACAGAGTATGACCCATTTTTCAACTCTGATTAAAAGGAAAACAATAAAAGCAGACACAAAGCTTTCCTCAGTAACTGTTCAGTTCAGTTCAGTAGCTCAGTCCTGTCTGACTCTTTGAGACCCCATGAACCACAACATACCAGGCCTCCCTGTCCATCACCAACTCCCGGAGTCCCCCAAACCCATGCCCATTGAATCGGTGATGCCATCCAACCATCTCATCCTCTGTTGTCCCCTTCTCCTCCCTGCCTTCAATATTCCCCAGCATCAAGGTCTTTTCCAAGAAATCAGCTCTTCGCATGAGGAGGCCAAAGTATTGGAATTTCAGCTTCAACATCAATCCTTCCAATGAACACCCAGGACTGATCTCCTTTAGGATGGATTGGTGGAATCTCCTTGCAGTCCAAGGGAATCTCAAGAGTCTTCTCCAACACCACAAATCAAAAGCATCAATTCTTCTGGGGTTAACTTTATAATTCAACTCTCACATCCATACATGACCACTGGAAAAACCATAGCCCTGACTAGACGGACCTTTGTTGGCCAAGTAATGTCTCTGCTTTTGAATATGCTGTCTAAGGTGGTCATAACTTTCCTTCCAAGGAGTAAGCGTCTTCTAATTTCATGACTGCAATCACCATCTGCAGTGATTTTGGAGCCCAGAAAAATAAAGTCAGCCACTGTTTCCCCATCTATTTCCCATGAAGTGATGGGACCAGTTGCCATGATCTTCATTTTCTGAATGTTGAGTTTTAAGCCAACTTTTTCACTCTCCTCTTTCACTTTCATCAAGAGGCTCTTTAGTTCTTCTTCACTTTCTGCCATAAGGGTGGTGTCATCTGCATACCTGAGGTTATTGATATTCCTCCCAGAAATCTTGATTCCAGCTTGTGCTTCCTCCAGCCCAGCATTTCTCATGATGTACTCTGCATATAAGTTAAATAAGCAGGGTGACGATATACAGCCTTGACGTACTCCTTTTCCTATTTGGAACCAGTCTTTTGTTCCATGTCCAGTTCTAAGTGTTACTTCTTAACCTGCATACAGGTTTCTCCAAAGACAGGTCAAGTGGTCTGCTATTCCCATCTCTTTCAGAATTTTCCACAGTTTATTGTGATCCACACAGTCAAAGGCATAAAGCAGAAATAGATGTTTTTCAGTAACTGTAGTATCATTTGAATGGAATGAATATAGAATCTGAATCTAATTTAAAAAGTCACCCAATGATAGTATCAGGATATTGAGGTTAATGTGTTTAGTACTGCAGGATATTAAGACAAATTACTTAAAGTTTATTTGTTAGTCTTTCTCTACAAAAGAAATTACATATTCAACATTATTGATTGGTACTAATGAATTTTTAGGATATGAATGGCTACTAGTTTGCGAAGTTCCTCATGCTATCATTCTAGCATGTACATCCCATTTTGTATGTGTTAAAATAAAGACATCTGAGGGAATTTCATTATACACTAAGGGCATCAAAAATAATAATAGCTAAGAATACTATAGTATTTACTATATACTAGGTAGTACTCTAAATTTTCCACGTATATAGTTTCACTTCATTCTTATAAGTCTTAAAAATGCTTATTATCCCCATTTTACAGATTAGTAAACTGAGGAACTGAAGTAAAAGGAGCTGAACTTGGCCAAGTGTCTGCTTAGAGGAAGAGTAAGTCAGAGGAAAAAGGACATGTTCATACACAAGGAGTCTGACTCCAGAGTCTGTGTTTCTAACTGATTTACCTTTCAAAGGCAGGATCAAAGGTCATGGAATAGACTGTTTTAGCTGCTTTTCCAGAGTTCTGTTTTCCCTGCTTTGCCTTTCTCCAAGTTCCTAGATTTTATGAGGGTATGCAGTCCGTGAACTTCCTGGGGAACTCAGCCAATTCATGCTATGGGAGTGAAGCATGGGTGGTGAAATCCAGTTAGCACACACTATCTTCCCAGCCACAGCCATTCAGAATGGTCCTGGGACCTAAGAGTCACAGCTTTCCTAGGGGCAAATCGCAGCTCTGCTGTCAGAATACTAGAGCAGAGAGACCCTCACTCTTGCAATCACAAGTGATGTAATAAACAGCTATGAAGCTGGAACTGCTGCAGCCACTGTGCAATCATGAGGAAACTGGTGAAGCTGATGGTGTGGAAGGCAGAGAAAAGGGACAGAAGTCACCACATCCTTCGTGACCTCATTGAGCCGCTGATCAAACTGACCATGAAGTCTGACATCCCATGAGCTTCTAGCATTGTGCGAGCCATTAAATCCCCTTTAGGAATTAGAGCTATCTTGAGCAGAACAAAATATAGTCTATTTCACCTGCCTTTTACCTTAGAAGGATAAGAAGAAATGTAGTGTTCTTCTAGAGGATAAAGTAACTCCACTAGAGTAAGTGCCAGGAGCCAGCATGAGGAACTCTGCCCATGGCAAAGCTCATGAGAAAGGAGGCTTGACATTATGCAAAGGTGGGATGGAGCCTCAGGAGACCCTCTGTTCCTGAGCATCTACCCCCAAAACCAGAGTCTGCCTACTTTACTGTTTTATGCTCTCACCTATACCTCTGACTTTACGGGGAGCTGTCCCCCACCACCTCTCTAAAAATTCCTGGGTGTGACAAGAGTGTTTCAAATTACAAACTGCTCTGAAGGTTCTCTAGCCTGCCTGAGCAAGTTCGTCTGGCCACATGTGATTGTTTACAGACTCCCAACCACAAAAGGCACGAGATGCTTTAAACTCTCTAAATACAGATTCTTTTGAGAAGTTAGAAAATTATTAGTATAGTATAGTGGATTGATTAGAAATTATATTGGTGAAAAGTTTTTCATTTGTTGAGCCACTATTTGCTGCTAAATCTCCATATTCTCTGCCCTTATAATGAATATAACTAGCATATGGGAGAAGTAAGTATTAACCTTTGATATTAATCATGCTAAACCTTAGGCTAAGTAAATTCCCTTCTTAATAGTAACCTACTGCACCCTCACCCTACAAGAACACAACTTTATCTGGTACCTTCGGAGGGTGGCACCTGGTTTAAGAAAAATCACCCCTGGAAAATAAGTTTTCTGGTTGACTGACCATTATCAGAAAGGGCCATAAAATGTCAGCAGGCCTCATGGCCAGAAGATGATGTAAAACCCCTAAGACCTTTGTATACACTTATATAAAACACCTGATTTTGACAAGGGTCAGGTCTGCTGACCCCATGTGACTCTGTATTCATCCCTATGTATAACAAAAAGTATATAAGCAAACCTGACAATAAAGAAAATGGATCAGTTTCTGGAAAGACTGATTGCCCCGTGTCATTCTTTCTTCCCCCTTCTGGCTGAATTCCCATCTGGAACGTGGATGCTCACCATGTCTACTTACTTGCCCTGGCTTTTAAGACCCATGGGAGAGGGAGCCCAAGGTGGGGCACTCTCTGCTATTCAAGTGGGTGCCAGTGGCCTACGTAGATGGTGCAAATTCCTTGTCTTGGAGTTTTATTGGTATTCCACATAAACCAAGTTATTCAGCATCTTTTTCTCCACTAATTTTCCTACTACACCATTCTTTTCTAATCTCCGTTTATATCTGTAATTAAATAAGTTCTTTCCTCAGACGCCTACTCAGTCTCCCTTTCGAATTACCCTGAATCCACCGGGGCTGGACCCCAGCAAGTGAGTAAGAATTAGACACTATATAAAAGCCACATAGGGACTTCCTTGACAGTCCAGTGGTTAAGGCTTCATCTTCCAATGCAGAGGGTTCTGATTTGATTCCTGGTTGGGCAACTAAGATCACACGTGCCTCATAGCTAGTAAACCAAAACAAATTCAATACAAGACTTTAAAAATGGTCCATATTAAAAAAAGAAAAGAAAAGAAAAAACAACCAAAAAACAACTTAGAAAAAGCAACATTCATTCAGATCAGTAGCATGGTCAGTAATACATGCTGTTGATTTTTAAATGTTTGTTAATGTAGGTTTGAGATGGCAAATATATAAGGTGCCAACCTTGCCCATCCTGACATTCATAGCAGACATTGCTGATAACCCACCATATGCTTCTGCTGAGCCAGCATTCCTTCTTGACATTGTGCTTGAGGTAAACACAATCAGGAGATCAGAGTTCGTAAAGGAAATTCGTGATCACTGATCTAGGTAATCATTGAGCTTTAGTACAACATAAACTTGGCAATTTTGTGAAAGCACTTCCCTATAAATCAGCATTTGTTCATAGGAACACTGTTATAACTTGGAGTTACATTCTTATCCAAGGAAACAAACTTGCTTTAAATCACAGAATAATGGGAAATGTGACATAAAAACACAATCTTTAAAACAATTTAAAATTAATAATAAAATTGTACTCTGAAGCCTATTAAAAGAACCTATGTTTATGGTATACATTTATTTTATGAGGCATCCCAGTATACTATGAATAATACTTTCAGCTTATAAAATTATAGTTCTGTTGTCTCATATATTTTACACAAAATAAACCCATAAGATTATATAACTATTACCTGAATTTTTAATTGACACTGATATTTTCATTTAGATAGGCCTTTTCATGGGATTAGGTGGCCATCAAACAGCTAACTAATCAGTCAGCCAATAACAAACCAAGTACCAAATTAAATTTCAGAGCTTTTAATAGAAGGACCCTACAGAGTGCAGACAGGTTCAGAATCATTCCCTAGTATTACAGATTGGTACATTTATCCTAATGGTCATGAGATGTTTTCCCATTGAAAATAATTTTTAAATATAATTTATTTTGACTCTTGTCTCATAAATTATGGAAGTAGCTATTCTACATCATTCAAATATGAATCTTAAGGGGTTTCATATTTGTAGACAAATCACTCTTTAGAAGTCTTTTACCAATTTATCTTCAGAACCATACCAAGAGCCTCCATTAAGTAACTATAGCTGTTCAGCATTAATTCATACTTGGGTACCTACCGAGGGCTAGGTACTATTTCAAGCACTAGGGACATGTAACGGTAAACAAAATACACATACTCCCTTCCCATATGGGACTTAATTTAATCTTTGTTCAACTGAACAAAAGTTAATAACAATAAAGTTTTATAATTAATGTCTCTGCATGCTTAGTTGCTTATTCATGCCCAACTTCTTATGACTGTACTGTAGCCCGCCAGGATCCTCTGTCCATGGGATTTTTCAAGCAAAGATACTGGAGTGAGTTGCCATTTTCCTCCTCTGGGGGATCTTCTTGACCCAGGGATCGAACCCACGTCTTCTGTAACCTGCTAAGCCATTGGGGAAAGTGAAAAGTGAAAGTGAAGTCGCTTAGTCATGTCCAACTCTTTGTGACCCCGTGGACTGTAGCCCACCAGTCTCCTCCGTCCATGGGATTCTCTAGGCAAGAACACTGGAGTGGGTTGTCATTTTCTTCTCCAGGGGAATCTTCCTGACCCAGGGATCGATCCAGCTCTCCCACATTGCAGGCAGATGCTTTAACCTCTGAGCCACCAGGGAAGCCCATCATAATTAATACCTGGCCATACTCCATTTGGGGTTTTTGAAGATTTCAGAAAAAACTATTTTCTGTTACTGTTGGACATGACCACTGATGTATTAAGATGTATTTTGATATTGACAATCATCTAGGTAGTTCTCACCTTTTCTCATTGGCTGCTTCCTCATCTCCTTTTCCATGTCACTAGATTAAGATATACGGCCCAGTTCTCATAGCCTTCCTGCTCCTGAGGTCATTTCAGCAGGGTTTGAAGACCAATACATGTCCACAGTCTCAACAGTTCTTCAGGACATGCACTGAGGCTTCTTTTAACTGTTTTTGTTAGTTATCTGGTGACTAACCATGTCTATAGACATCCCGTGACAGATGAAGTATTCTGAGAGCCTGCCAGCAGAGTGTCACTTCCCAGAAGCAGCTGTAAGGTGTGAGAGATACATACCTGTGTGTACAGCTTTCCACGGTCTGCATAACTTTGATCTGATGATCATATCCTGCTAAGGTTGTGATGGGTCCAGAGGGCTAAGAGAGGAAGTTATCCCAAAGGGAGATCTGAAGGTTGAATGCTGCATTCTTCCTCTTGCAAATGTTTCAGTTCAGTTCAGTTAAGTTGTGTCCAACTCTTTGGGACCCCACGGACTGCAGCACTCCAGGCCTCCCTGTCCATCACCAACTCCTGTAGCTTGCTCAAACTCATTTCCATGCCATCCAACCATCTCATCCTCTGTTGTCCCCTTCTCCCCTTCTCCTCAATCTTCCTAGCATCAGTCTTTTCCAATGAGTCAGTTCTTCACATCAGGTGGCCAAGTATTGGAGTTTCAGCTTCAGCATCAGTCCTTCCAATGAGTATTCAGGACTGTTTCCTTTAGGATGGACTGGTGGAATCTCCTTGAAGTTCAAGGGACTCTCAATAATCCTCTCCAACACCACAATTCAAAAGCATTAATTCTTTGGCACTCAGCTTTCTTTATAGTTCAAATCTCACATACACACATGACTACTGGAAAAACCAAAGCCTTGACCAGATGGACCTTTGTTGGCAAAGTAATGTCTCTGCTTTTTAATATGCTGTCTAGATTGGTCAGAGCTTTTCTTCCAAGGAACAATCATCTTTTAATTTCATGGCTGCAGTCACCATCTGCAGTGATTTTGAAATGCAATAAAATAGTCTCTCACTTTTTCCATTGTTTGCCCATCCATTTACCATGAAGTGATGGGACCAGATGCCATGATCTTCATTTTCTGAATGTTGAGTTTTAAGCCAACTTTTTCACTCTCCTCTTTAATTTTCATCAAGAGGATCTTTAGTTCTTCTTCACTTTCTGCCATAAGGGTGGTGTCATCTGCATATCTGAAGTTATTGATAATTTCTCCCTGCAGTCTTGATTCCAGCTAGTGCTTCATCCAGCCTGGCATTTTGCATTGCGTACGCTGCATATAAGTTAAATAAGCAGGGTGACAATATACAGCCTTGACGTACTCCTTTCCTGATTTGGAACCAGTCTGTAGTTCTATGTACAGTTCTAACTGTTGCTTGAATGCTACATTCTTCCTCTTGCAAAGGTTTCTGTGGGGTTAAATTGCTACTGCCTCTGTCTTTTTCAGGTAATAATAGTTCTTTCACATAGCTGACCAAGTGACCTGCATAGTTAATCTTGATGATATTCTTTTTCTAAGGTAGAGGACCTATTCTATGGTGATATTTCCTTAGCCTCATTTTTTTAAACTATTTTTTAAAATTTGAGTACTCCATGAGAAAAGTAGCCAGGAGTTAATAAATGCATCCTTGCCTCTCTCTCTCTTTCAACTGAATTCACGAGTTAGCTATTCTCACCTTTCTGCCCCTGAAATTTAGTTTCACAGAGACTTCTTTTGTACTCAGAAGATTGACAGAAATTGTACTTTTGTTTAAGGAACTGAGAAAAATGCATAATATAAGTAAAAGCAGAATTATTATGATTAGTGTGTGTCACACTCTAGGTAGTTGTTCACTGATATCATTTCCTTTTTCATTTCACCAGTCTCGGCACACTGAGACTACATGAGTCCTTTCCCTGCTTCCTTTCTAATTAGATGTGATCATTCGACTGAGTTCTGGAAAAATGTAATGTGTTGGAAGGACATACAGAACATCTATGGCAAGAGTGGGAGACACATGATAGAAGGGACCAGGATCTGGAAGTCACATTTGGAGGAGAGGTAGATGGCACTTAGGATCACCTGCTTTGGACCTCTGGGAGCTAGGAAAGAAGGGACTTTATTGCAACAGTAATCTTAACTAAGAGTTAGTACCTATGTCTGTGCTAAGTCGCTTCAGTCATGTCCGACTCTTTGTGACCCTGTGGACTATAGCCAGCAATGATCCTTTGACCTTGGGCTTCTCCAGAGAAGAATACTAGAGTGGGTTGCCATGCTCTTTTCCAGGGGAACTTTCTGACCCAGGGATCAAGCCTGGCCTGTGTCTCTCACGTCTCCTGCACTGGCAGGCAGGTTCCTTATCACTAGTGCCACTGATTTTGATCACAATATAAAGAACAAAAGTAGAGGCAATGGGTTGACTTTCAAGTGGAGATGTTTACTTTAAAAATTATCTTCTAAAAATAAGGTTGCAAAAATTGATAATGACAACAAAACACAGCAATAAAGCAGACAATTGGAGAGCTAGAGTGCTGTTACGTAACTATATGCAACAAAATGACTCATTTGTTATCACATGAGATCTTCACATCTTTCCAAGGACCAGATCCATCCACTATTTTTTATCTCAAGGATTTGGAATAAGTGAGAACTCTGTCATTTTTATTAGTTTCTCAGGCCAAGTCGGGAGTATTGGCACAACAATGTGTCCAGGTTGAGCTGTGACTCTTGGTGGCTTTGTCTGTGGCTGGGGCCTCCTTATTGGAAGGCTTAGCCCATTTGCATGGTGATACGCTCTGGGTACACCTGAGGTCTCCTCACTGGGGGCTCAGTGAGGGACATGGTGATTTTACAAAGGGAATGTGTGGAAGTCCTAGGATGAGGAGAAGAAAGGGTCACTGGAGTATTCAGAACTGGTTTCTTCCCCTCTAGATTTGATGCTACCATACTGGGAATGACGGATGAGAAAAGGAAGACAGTAGAACACAGATTTCCATTATCACAGAAATTTCCAGAATGAAGGAAGGAAATTTGTTTTCGAGTTGCAGTGACTGACAAGAACTTGTGAGGCCAGGCAGGAAGCCAGAGATGGATTGGTTCCACCCTCCAACCCTCTTGATGCTGACTCTCAGATGCAAGACCAGAACCTATTAGTGGGAACCAATGATCCCCTCCCACGGTGAACAGCTGGAAATGAATGGAAATCTGACAAGAGATGAAAGGCGAGTGGGCAAGCCTTGGGCTCACAGACATAACATACAGTTTCTGAATGCACATAGAGAGTGGCAGCCTCAAGAATGGAACTTGCCAGTGTGACCAGCCCTTGCGGGAGATTATTCTCCCACCAATTTGAGTCGCTATATATATTAAAGTAATTACCAGAACATGCAAAGAAGGAACCTGTTAACAGCAGGTGGGTTGTTTTTCTATTAGCAGATGAATAGGAGCCACATAAAGCAAGGGCAATTTCCTTTTGAAGTTCTAGCAGCATTCAGTGCCAGTGTTCCTCATTCATGTTTTGGCCCCTTCCAGGAACACTAAAGGGAATTGTATGCTTGTAATACATAGCACTTATCCATAATTCCTTTTGAAAATATGTCTTCCTGATTTTCAGCTTTCAAAGCTAGCAAGCACATGCAGTGGTCTCTGCCGTCCAAGGTGCAGTTTGTAATTTTCCTCAGCCCACAATTCTCTCGCCCCTGTGAGATGTTGGATAAGTAAGAACAAAAATGTGGGATAGTGATGTGCAATCTTGAAATACAGAGAGAAAATCAAGGCTCCTGCAAGTTCAAGGAGCCTAAGGTGCCCTTTGGAACTCTTAGTATTCACTAAAGGTAATTTTCTCCATTGTGTTCCTATTTTTTTCTTCCTCTCATACCATCTTTTCCTCAACCCCAATTTTCTTAGTTATCCTAATTTATCACATGTAATTTTTTCCTCATTAAATACTTTCATTTCAATGCACTCTCCAGAAACATAATGGAAAGTGTAAAGAAGCACTAAGAAAAGCATTGTCATTGTATCTAATATTTAAAAGCCACAATTTTGTTACAGGTAAGACAGTGTCATCAGACATAATTAGCTAATTGAATTCCGGTTTTCCTTATTTAAAGTCAGTTGATCTTGTTTTGTGAGGCATGTCAGTTTTGGGGAACATAAGCATCTTACTCCTCCTTAATTCATATTTTCTTCTTACGTTTATTGAATTCAAGAGTGAGAAACACATGAAGCTAGACATCTCAGGAATTTAACACAAGATCAGTGTCATAGCAGGAAAGTTTCAAGAGCAAGTGAAAAAGAAAGAGAAGTGGCAACAGCTGACTCAAAATTCTGTTGCAATGCTTGGTTTCAACCCACAGGCTTGAAGTCTTCATTAAATACCTATTATCTTTCCTGCACAAGGACACCCCATTGCCAGAGTTATAGTCTTCAACAATAGCAAAGGTGATATGGCAGCTGGCTTATTCTGGGAATGGGAACACAACAGGCCCCCAAAGTAATAACACTTCTTATTAAAAAGGAAGATGTCTTTAACCAACCCTTCATTTCCCCCTGAGACTGACAGGCAATTTTGACTGTTTATTTTTACTTAGCTCCATTGAATGACTCTATTTCATTCAACTTCACAATAATTTGGTGGTGCACACTGCTTGCTGGCACCGAGTGGAAGTGTAAGTGAAGGGCATCATTAGAGGCATTCCTGAGCAATCTTGGTGAAATTAGCTTCTTTGGAAACTGAATCAAGCCTTAGTTTCAAGGAGGGGAAAGCTGAACAAGTGGAGAGTAATGCGAAATTGACCGAATTATCCTTAGCTTTCAAGGCATTAGGCAAGGTCAGAAAACCGAGTTTAAATTCTGTTTTCACTCATGTGTGCACTCTGTCCATAATAACTAGCTAATGAGCATATTTGTGGTAAAGAATTTGCCTGCCAATCCAGGAGATGCAAGAAGTGTGGGTTTGATCTCCAGACTGGGAAGATCTCCTGGGGTAGGGGATGGCTACCCACTCCAGTATTCTTGCCTGGAGAATCCCATGGACAGAGGAGCCTGGTGGGCTACAGTTCACGGGGTCACCAAAAGTCAGGCAGGACTGAGCGTTCATGCACACACGCAGTGAACATACTGATATGTGTACCATGTTTGTTTACTTTTAGAAAGCATATTTTCATTAAGTTGTACAATCGTGGGTACACGAATACATTGCTAGCTGGTGACTTGCTTTCTCTTTACCTGAACTATAAGTAGATTTTATTTTATTTTTTTAAGTTTTTGTTGGAGTATAGTTGATTTGCAAGGTTGTTAGTTTCAGGAGCACAGCTAAGTGAATCAGCTATACATATACACATATTTCCACTCTTCTTTAGATTTCCTTCCCATGGGCTTCCCTGGTGGCTCAGAGGTTGAAGCGTCTGCCTCCAATGTGGGAGGCCTGGGTTCGATCCCTGGGTCGGGAAGATCCCCTGGAGAAGGAAATGGCAATCCACTCCAATATTCTTGCCTGGAGAACCCATGGACAGAGAAGTCAGTAGGTTACAGTCCCTGGGATCGAAAACAGTTGGACACGACTGAGCGACTTCACCTCACCTAGATCACTACAGAGCACTGAGCAGAGTTCCTCAAGCAATATATAGGTCCTCATTAACTAACTATTTTATGCATTAGTTAGCAGTAATGCTGGTTGCTCTGTTATGTCCATCTCTTCGTGACCCCATGGACTGAGGCCCACCAGGCTCCTCTGTCCAAGGGATTCACCAGGCAGGAATATTGGAGTGGGTTGCCATTTCCTTCTCCAATTTTACTATACATAGTAGTGTCTATATGTCAGTCCCATTTGCTTTCTACATCTGTAGCTCTATAAATACTGCTGCTTTGTAGATAAATTCATTTGTATACCCTTTTTACATTCCACACATAAGCAATGGCATATATTTGTCTTTATTTTTGTGTGACTTATCACTCAGTATGATAATCTCTAGGTTCATGCAAATGGCATTATTTCATTTCTTCTTATGGTTGAGTAATATACACACACACCACATCTTTATCCATTCCTCTGTTGATGGACATTTAGGTTGCTTCATGTCTTTGCTGCTCCAAAATATACAAACAACTTGCATAGCTCAATATAAAGAAAACAAAAGAGCAAACAACTTAATCAAAAAGGAACAGAAGACTTAAATATATATATTTCTTCAAAGAAGATATTCAGGTGGCCGATAGGCACATGAATGACATGAAAGGATGCTCAGCATTGCTACTAGAGAAACGCAAGTCAGCACTGCAATGAGGTACCACTTTACACTGGTCAGCATGGCCATCATCAAAATGTCTATAAATAATAAGTGCCAGAGAGGGTGTGGAGAAAAGGGAACTCTCCTACATTGTTGGTGGGTATGTAAACTGGTGCAGCCAATATGGAGAACACTATGGAGTTTCCATAAAAAAAAGTAAAAATAGAATTACCATATGATCCAGCAATCCCACTTCTAAGCATATATCCAGAAAAATAAGAAGAAAACTAATTTGAAAAAATACATGCATCCCAATGTTCAATTGCTCGTTAATTTTCTACTTCTCCCAGTATAAGATAAGTTATAATGAGACTTCACCTGTCTTGTTAACTGTTATGACCCCAGTTTCTGGAATAATACCTGATAACGTAGTCGAGTTCTTCATTTATTCAGGAGCTCAAGGAATGAATAAGGGAAAGAGAGGCATAGTGCAGTAGTTGGAAATTTAAAATAATGCTTAACAAATTCCCAGCCCAATAACTCTAACTCTGTCTTTCATCCTCTCATTCAAGAAATCAAAGCAGAACATAGGTGAATAAAATAGAATTTTATTCTATTTTAAGATAGCAATGAAAGAATATCCTTGAATCCTGTTATTTCAAGCTTTAATTTTTTAAGTTTCATTGGTAATGGTTTTCCTCTAATAGTGATAACAGTGTGTTCTAACATCTGTCTTAAAAGGCCCACCCTGTGAATGCAATTGTGACCAGATCAGAGTGACAAACTTGCATTCTCTTTCTCTCTAAACAACTTAATTTCCTTTGGATTCTTGCAAAGAAAACAGTCAACATCTAGCATGCACCATCAGCTCATTTACACGCTTGGCCAGGCTAGGTCAGAGTGGAAAGGATGCTATCAGTTGGTGCCCTTGTGTCTCACTGAAGAGTCTGCCCATATCAGTGTGCAGACATTTCCAAAGGCGAGAAATAGGCAGCGTGGTTGGGTTCAGGCATTTGACATCTTCTTTAAGCATTTCATTCTCAGTGACTGAGGACTTGGACATAATGGGTAGGGTTTTTTAAATTCTCAGGGGGTGGGGGGGATTACACTTAGAAAGGGAAGGTATTCTAGGTAGATGAGATGTCCCAGTCTTTTTTGTGAATTTGTGTCAGTAAAGTGAATGCAGTGCTCTGATCATCTAGGGCAGCCTGATTTGAGATTTCTTGAGTCAGCTCTTTCAGAAGCATACTGTCATTTCTTTTCTCACATGCCTGACAATCCATATAGAAGTCAGCATGATTGAAACATGTGCTCTCAAGATTTGGTGATGATAAGCATGGCGGAATTGCTGATCCACCACTTCACCTACCTGAAGCAAGGTAAGGATTAACCCAAGTGGCTCAGACTGGTACTCTTGCCTGGAAAATCCCATGGACAGAGAAGCCTGGTAGGCTACCGTCCATAGGGTGGCAAAGAGTTGGACACGACTGAGCGACTTCACTTGCAAAAGTGTGATGGTTGGATGGCATCACTGACTCAATGGACATGGGTTTGGGTGAACTCTGGGAGTTGGTGACGGACAGGGAGGCCTGGTGTGCTGCAGTTCATGGGGTCGCAAAGAGTCAGACATGACTGAGCGACTGAACTGAACTGAACTGAAGAGTTATTTGGATTGTGGTACTACTAAAAGTTTGAAGTACAAAGTGAAAGTGAAAGTTAGTCACACAGTCATATCTGACTCTTGGCAATCCAATGGACTGCAGCCTGCCCAGCTCCTCTGTCCATGAAATTCTCCAGGCAAGAGTACTGGAATGGGTTGCTATTTCCTTCTCCAGGGGACCTTCTGGACCTGGGGTTTGGGTCTGAGGATCAAACCCAAGTCTCCTGCATTGTAGGCCAATTCTTTACCCACTGAGCCACCAGGGAACCCCAAGTATTAATTCTAGCCATAAGAAGGCACTTTACTCAAGCAGTGTGTTGATTCACATCTCTTTACCATTAGGTTGTAAATTAAATTACTGCCCAAATTGGTGGGTACCCTTAGCTGAGAAGCATCAGGGACCACGGAGGTTCAGAATCGTTGAGAAAATTTACTTATTATGACAGTTCAGTTCAGTTCAGTTCAGTTCAGTTCAGTCGCTCAGTCATGTCCGACTCTTTGTGACCCCATGAATCACAGCACGCCAGGCCTCCCTATCCATCACCAACTCCCGGAGTTCACTCAGACTCACAGCCATCGAGTCAGTGATGCCATCCAGCCACCTCATCCTCTGTTGTCCCCTTCTCCTCCTGCCCCCAATCCCTCCCAGCATCAGAGTCTTTTCCAGTGAGTCAACTCTTCTCATGAGGTGGCCAGAGTACTAGAGTTTCGGCTTTAGCTTCATTCCTTCCAAAGAAATCCCAGGGCTGATCTCCTTCAAAATGGAGGGTGACAATACCCTCGTGCATCTTGTTGAGGAGTCAGGTTTCATACATATTTTGTATCAATATACAATTAAACTTCTAAATCCAGTAGAGCTGAGTGTAATGGACACTGGGATAAACAAGGGTGTGCAACATTAAGCAAATACAGAAAATGTCTTAAAGAGTTATGTCTAAAGAATAGGACAAGCAATGTAATCTGTAAATTAATATATCTTATTTATTGCAAAGCAGTCATTCCTTCCCAGAGCACAAGGCTCATGATTCAATATAGGTTTTTGTTTGATTTTATCTCTTCACAAGACACTATACTATAGTGCAAACCAGATTCATGATTAATCCCTATTCCAAATGAATCGCTGGAGACTCAGAGAAGTGAAATGAATGCCTAGTCAACCTGTAGTGAACACTGAGGCCACAGGTTGACCTAAGATCTGATATGTAAATGGGTGACATCTCAGGAAATGATGCTTACATGTTTCCACCTGGTGCATATGATGTGCTTTTTTAATACACAGACCTAACTAACATTTAGTTAACATTTAACTAACATGAAAAAAAAGTGGTTGGCACATATCCCTTTGTCATGGAGAAAATTCATAAATTAACATTAAGAAAGGTGCTCACTGCAAATGGGGAAAATCTTTTGGTTCCTGATTAAAGAGTAACAATGCCAAGGACCAGATTGCTTTTGGTCAGTGTTATTTTCCTCTACTTTGTTTTCCATTCTGGGCAACACACTGATTTCAGGTTTCTGCATTTATGCATCTCCTTAAATAAGGAGAAGGGTCGTTTCTTCCACTGCTGCAGCAGTTTGCAGTCCCTTTGGGATAAAGGCGAGATAGGTTGATGTCATCCTTGTTTTTTCATTATTTACTGCAAATAATATTTTTAGATAACTTAGATGCCCTCCCCCTAGTTCTGATTTTGGGGTGTGAGATGAGGTAGAACACACATAGGGATGTGAAATGTCTTACTGGGCTCCCACAAGCCAGGAGTGTGCAGAGGCAGCTGGACCGTTTACAACCTAATTGGCAGTGTCGTAGATCATAGGATGCCCCAAGTTCACCAGGAAGAGATAAAGATGTCAGAGAGGACCCCTGAAGAGATACATCAAAAGCTTCTCCCTTCTGCCTCTCTCGATAACGATTCCAACTGTGTATTGCAGGTTGTGGGTTGTTATGGTGACAGGCACAGGGTATAACCTGGGAGGCAAAGAAAATAATTTGGCCAGAAAATCATCTCTAAAATCTTTGCCTGTGAGATAGGTTTAAAATACTGGCTTGCTTGCAGATTGTACAGCTGAGCAGCAGAATATAGAATGTGTGTGGACATTTTTAAGTTAATAAAGCTTCCATCTTTTATATATGTGTGTGTGTGTGTGTGTGTGTGTGTGTGTGTGTATAAAGGCAATAGTGCACAGAGCCTAAGAGTGTAAACTCTGACACTAGAATGCCTTGTCAAAACTAGTCTTCACTGTGTAACCACTTGCACAGTCTTGGTCTTAGTTAATTTAACTCTTAATCTTTACTGTGGTGATGATGATAACATCCATTTTATTAATATAAGCATGTCTTGAGGATGAAGCATGTTAAACACTGAAAACAATGAGAGTGAATGTGTTAGTTCCTCAGTAGTGTCAGACTCTTTGCAACCCCATGGACTGTAACCATTCCCTTCTCCAGGGGATCTTCCCAACCCAGGAACTGAACCTGGGTCTCCTGCATTGCAGGCAGACTCTTTACCATCTGAGCCACCAGGGAAGCCCTATGATAACAACGCTGTACCCATAATAAATGATCAACCTGTGTGGCCAGCCTGTGTGTGTGTTCAGTTGTTCAGTCGTATCCAAGTCTTTGCAACCCCTTGGACTGTAGTCCACCAGGCTCCTCTGTCCATGGAATTTCCCAGGCAAGAATACTGGAGTAGAATACCATTTCCCCCTCCAGGGGATCTTCCTGACCCTGGGATTGAACTCGCATCTCTGGTATCTCCTGCACTGTAGGCAGATTCTTTACTGCTGAGCCAGTGTGGCTTTCTGTGGCTGTTGTAATTGTTCCATATTTTCACATTGATGACAATAAAGTCTGATGCTGTAAAAACAGTATAGTGGAACAACACCAGTCTGAACTGTGCAGGTTCACTTATACCTGGATTTTTTTTTTCAATAAATATACAGGCAGCCCCTTGGAGCTGGGGGTTTCAATATTTCTAGATTCAACCAACCACAGAAAGCAAACTTAATACATGATCTGTGGTTTGTTAAAGCTGCCAGTATGGAATCTGCCCATTAGGAGGGTCATTTATTGTACTTGAGCATCCAGGGATTATGATATCGATGCTGGATCCTGGAAACAGTCCATTGTGGGGATGACTGTACAGCATATGAGTGACATGAAGGCTACGCACTCAACTGCCTGGATTTCAGTTCTTGTTGAATCCTCTCCTAGCTGTGTGACTTTGAGCAAATCTCTTACCCTCTCTAAATCTAACTTCCTCATCTGTAGAGTGAGGGGTTTGTAGTGGATACTTCATATGATAGTTTTAGAACAAATGAGGAAACTCCTGTAAAATAACAGCGCCTCTTGGATTATAAGTTAGCTGTTATTATTTAAAGAAGTTAAGACTAGTGAGGTGATACCAGGAATGGGATGGTATAGTTGTACCAGCTATAACACTATGGTATAATATGATTCAGGGTTCTGCTTGTAGTATCAGAATAAGAGTTTCCACTGACTAAAGAAAGCTTCCTGGGTAAAATCTGAAGCTGGCCTACCTACATAGAGGACAGAGGAAACTGAAGTGGCACATCATTGCAGATCGGTAGGTAGCAAGTTTAATAAGCAAGGGAACTGATATAGGAGGCTTGTCTTGGGCAGCTGCTACAAAGCAGATCTCTGCATTCACCTATCAGGATCTTAAAAGCTTATTTTGTTGTTCAGTCACTCAGTTGTGTTTGACTCTTTGTGATGGATTGCAGCATGCCAGGCTTCCCTGTCCTTCATCACCTGGAGCTTGCTCAAACTCATGTCCAACCATCAGAAGTGCCATCCAACCATCTCATCCTCTGTCGTCCCCTTCTCATCCTACTTTAAATCTTTCCCAGCATCAGGGTCTTTTCCAATAAGTCAGTACTTTGCATCAGGTGGCCAAAGTACTGGAGCTTCAGCTTCAGCATCAGTCCTTCTAATGAATATTCAGAATTAATTTCTTTGATCTCCTTGCAGTCCAAGGACTTTCAAGAGTCTACTCCAACACCACAGTCAGAAAACATCAATTCTTCAGAGCACTCAGCTTGCTTTGTGGTCCAACTCTCACATCCATACATGACTACTGGAAAAGCCATAGTTTTGCTACACAGATATAAGTTTAACTATCAGATACAAGTTAATCCAGAGGACTTAACTGGATAAACTTAACTGGATTCAGGCTCATATACAGTCCAGATGGTCTCAATGATGCTTTTCTCTCTCAAGGCTATGTCTTTGGAATGGCTCCCACTGTGGTGATACTGGGTAGAACATACATCCCAAGGACCAGAAGAGGGTGAGGAGCCTCTCATTTGCCCATGTACTGCTCAGGGGTCAAGCATGCATCATGTCCTCCTGATTGTCTCCAACAACTCTTCAAAACTATTATGGAAACAGAACATATGAAAGGAGTGTGTTTATAGAAAGAATGTCCTTATCTTCGATCATAAGCAACATTGAATTACAATAATCACTGCTATGAGCACCCAATTATTACTGCCCAATATTTATAGAATAAGAAGTACAGACATAAACATTTTTTTCAAATGAAATATCTCTTAACTTGCTTGCATGCATGTGCCCTCAATTGTCTCTGACTCTTTTCAACCCCATAGACTGTAGATCACCAGGTTCCTCTGTCCATGAGATTTTCCAGGCAAGTATACTGGAGCGAATTGCTATTGCCTTCCCCACGGGATCTTCCCAGCTCAGGGATCAAAGCCAGGTCTCCCAGGTCTCCTGCATTGGCAGGCAAATTCTTTACCAGCTGAGCCACCAGGGAATTCCTACCAAATTGAAAATAGCTGGAACTCTCAAGACTCCATGGTTTTCAACCTAATAATACTGAATTATCAAATGGATATTATACTATTAATTGTATCATTATTCTTAACTATTTGCTGCCTCCTAAAAGGTAGAGCACACTTTCTTATCTTAATTATTTGGGCTTTGGCCCTAGGTCTTTTTGACCAATGGAAGATAGCTGAAAGTGATGATATACTGGTTGTGAACAGATGCATTAACCAGCATCTCAGATTCTTTCCACTCTCTTGAGTTTTTGCATTCCACTAAGCCAGCAGCAGGGAATAGAGAGTGTCTGCTCATTCAGGAAGTCATATGCAGTGCAATGAAGTCCAGAAGAATCTGGCAAAAATCACAGCAGGTGGCAGGCATTGTGAAATAGAACAATAAATTAAAATTCTGTTTTTTAAAAAATTTTTAATTTTTATTTATTTATTATTTATTTATTTATTTATTTATTGTTTTTATAAAATTCTGTTTTTATTAGTCACTGGGATTTGAGAAGGCTTCCTGGTGGCCCAAATAGTAAAGAATCTGCCATTAACGTAGGAGACCTGGGTTCGATCCCTGGGTGGGGAAGATCCCCCTGAAGAAGGAAGTAAAAGTTGTTGCGGCAACAAAAACTGAAGAATAAATCGAGAACCATTTACAGAGGACTTAACTATGCGCCCACTGCTTGGGTAAGCATCAAACATATTTTCTTATTTTATTATCTCCCTATTTCTATGAACTGAGCTTTATTATTCCTATTCAGCAGATAAAAAACAGAGTCAAGAATGTTGAATAATTTGCTATTGAAATAATTAGGGGCCACGTTGAGAGTCAACTCAACACTGTCTAACCCCAACGTCCAGAATTATAGGCAACATAGTGTGCTGTATCCTAAGGACAAAAATTATCTGGGTTGGATTTATAGGTGAAATATGTCCAAATCCCAGACTTTCTATATGGCTAAACCTTGAAGTCCTCCTGGAGAAGGAAAGGGTAACACACTCCAGTATTCTTACCTGGAGAATGTCATGGACAGAGGAGCCTGGTGGGCTGCAGTCCATGGGGGTTGCACAGAGTCTGACATGACTCAAGCGACTTAGCACACAGCACAAGAATTCTTAGTATACTTTTTAAAAATGAGAAACAATACACACAGTATTTGACCAGACCGAAAAGTAAATAATAAGTATTAAATAACAATGATAAATTTCTAGGACCAAAACTTTTATGACACTGGATTTACTTAGGTGACTCATACACAACCCAAACCACACTGGATCATATTCAAATGATTTAAATTCTCATGGAGAAAAGAGGCCAGATTTTTATTCTAACTCTTCTAGACTCTTAGCACCATCTCCACGGCCCTTTCTACATAAACTCTGAACTTAAGAAAAGGCCCCCAGGCCTCTTTGACTTTTTCTCCTTAGTTGAGCTTTGAGGATTCTCTCCATCTGAAGAATGAATAATTCAGAATTAGAAACTCTACAACATGGGCCTTACTATTCCTTAGCCTCCCAACTTGGTCGTATCCTCATTATGGGAAAAGCCATTCCAAAAGGCAAACAGCTTTTCATAATTGTTACTTAATGACTATTGCTCACTCCTGGGATTTCTTTTTCAGTGTGTATTTGTATTTCAAAGGTCATCATAATACCACTGGCATATACAAGGATTCTGAGAGATTTGTTCCTCCTGCTTGAAATTCAGATACAGTGGCACAGTAGATTAGTCCTGGAACCTTTTCTGTGGTGTGGGTCACCGTTAGGATGAATCGGACTTCCTCTTCATTTTAAGCCTTCACCAATCACTCAGAAAACTCACCTAGGAATATGGACTCTGACCGGGAGCTTTTGCTCACCAGCCTGGCATAAGGGGGGCATCAAAACATGGAAAGGTTCCATGCTCTGCCATGGTCATTATCCCTTCCCTTAACTGGCCCTAATGTCTCCTACATGGGTTTCTCTTTGAGATAATTTAAGCCGGAAAAGTTGGCCCCAGAGAATAATTTAGGCCTCATGTGTGCACATATTTGCAGGATTTATATGGCAAGCCACCCTTAAATTAGTAATGGCAGTCTCATTTCAAGATATTATAGATTGAAATAATATTCCACAAGAATGCTGTTCTTCAAATAGGCATGGGTGATGATTATTTGTTAGTTTAAAATGCATTCCTTCTTCCCATCTCACCAAATACCATTTCCATTTTGAATGAGCTTGAAGCTCTAACACACTGCTGTTTATGCATGAGGACTGGCTGCTTAGAAGCACTTATGGCTTGAACTAGAGGGGAGACAAATATTCCCTAAAATTCACAGTATATAGGTAAATACTTGTTTACTTCAAAAATATAGCAGAATTAAAAAATCAGAAAGGACAAGTTCTAGGGTGGCCAGCGTGGTTTGTGTGTTTGTATAGATGTGTGTGAGAGAGAAATTTTCTTTTTTCTTCTCTCTGCTTTTATTTTATAGTATGATATTTGGAGTTAGCTGTTGGGGTTATTTCTAATCAAATTGCATTCAGCCTCAGAACAATGGATAGATTGGCAGCATGGTGATAGTGGGTTACAGGCCACAGTGCTCCAGGTTTAAATGGAAGATATAAAACTAAAGGCTGTAAGGCCAATATTTCTTCTTCCTCCCCCAGAAAAATATCTGATGGTAATTTTGAGAATAGAGTCTTGAAGGAAGCAGCCAATAGTACTTGAAATAAAAGCTCAGAGAAGAATGAAAACTTTTGAATGCAGAAAGCAAGTTCAAGGGCTCAATTTCCTTATGAGATTCCCCCAACACCAATGACAAGGAGCACACTCCAACGACGCCCTCCTGCCCCCACTGTTCTTTGCCCGAATCAAGTAGTCAACTGCTGATCTTTGTTCAATAATAAATAACTTACATGCTGAGGCTCAGGTGAGCCTGAAACAGAGTCCAATCCCTTAAACAAACAAAAATTAGATATACAAGACTTTGAAATATGATACGGCCAAAGAACGTTGTCTCTTTCTGGAATTTTCTTTAAATTTCAAAACAAATACAAGCTGCCATATAGAGTGCTCACCACATGATAGATGCTGACCTCCAGCTTTAAACACATTATCCCAGATACAGAGAAGAACACCAGCGACGTAGCAACCAATGGTACACGTGGGCAGGCTCTGTGGGGCTAACTTTTAGTATGTGGTATATTCTCGAAAAAGTTGCCTAAGCTTCCTGTTGCCATTTTGCCCTCCTGTTCTCATGTCCAATCCACTAAGATTTTTACCCCTATCATTTCACTCTAATTTCTTTATCAAGGCCATCAGTGACATCTGTCCTAGTAATTCCAATGGTCGTTTTTCAGTATGTACCTTTATTAACCTGTCAGTAGCACTTGATGTACTATTTTTCATAATGATGATGAAAAGTGGAATGTAAGCCAGAGAAAAGACATTTTCTGAGAAATTCAATTTAAAATTGGCTATCTGAAGAATATAGAAAAAGTATACTGGCGCAAATAGATGGTGGGATGGAAGTAAAAGAAGGCGTGATACGTGCCTACTCGATTCACTTTGCTGAACAGCAGAAATTAACATAACAGTGTAAATCAACTGTACTCCAATAAAAATTAGTTTAGAAAAGAAGATGTAACACAGCATGGGCATGAGATGTTGAGAAATTCTTTTAGAGTTAGTTGTCTATTTGAAGACAGCAAAAAGATAACCTGGCAAAAACAGATGGTGGAATAGAGGTAAATAAGATATGGCATGGGCACGAGATGCTATGTGGCTAAGAGCTTCAGGCACAGCACTGCAACATAGCAATCAGCATTGTTCTTAAGTTCATGTATCCCATTCATGATCACAGAAAACTGATCAAACTGATCACATGGATCCTAGCCTTATCTAACTCAATAAAACCATGAGCCATGCTGTGTAGGGCCACTCAAGATGGACGGGTCATGGTGGAGAGTTCTGACAAAATGTGGTCCACTGGAGAAGGGAATGGCAAACCACCCCAGTATTTTTGCCTTGGAAATTCCATGAACAGTATGAAAATGTGAAAGATATGACACTGAAAGATAAACTCCCCAGCTCAGAGGTGCCCAACATGTTACTGGATAAGAGTGGAGAAATAACTCCAGAAGGAATGAAGAGACTGAGCAAAAGCAGAAATAGCACCCAGTCGTGGATGTGTCTAGTGATGACAGCAAAGTCTGATGCTGTAAGAACAGTATTACATAGGAACCCAGAATGTTAGGTCCATAAGTCAAGGTAAGCTGGAAGTGGTCACACAGGAGATGGTAAGTCTGAACATCAACATTTCAGGAATCAGTGAACCAAAATGGACCAGAATGAGTGAATTTAACTCAGATGACCATCATATCTATAACTATGAGCAAGAATTCATTAGAAGAAATGGAGTAGCCCTCATAGTCAACAAAAAGAGTCTGAAATGCAGTACTTGGGTGCATTCTCAAAAATGACAGGATGATCTCTGTTCATCTCTTAGGAAACCATTCAATACCACAGAAACTTATGTCCCAGCAACTAACGCTGAAGAAGCTGAACAGTTCTATGAGAACTATAAGACCTTGTAGAACAAACAGCAAAAAGAGATGTCCTTTTCGTCATAGCAGACTGGAATGCAAAAGTAGGAAATCAAGAGATACCCGGAGTTACATGCAAGTTTAGCTTTGGTGTACAAAATGAAGCAGGGCAAAGTCTAACAGAGTTTTGTCAAGAGAGGCACTGGTCATAGCAAACACTCTCTTCCAACAACACAAGGGAAGACTCTACACATGGACATCACCAGATGGTCAACACCAAAATCAGATTGATTATATTCTTTGCAGCCAAAGATGGAGGAGAATCTATACAGTCAGCAAAAACAAGACTGGGAACTGACTATGGCTCAGATCATGAACTCCTTATTGCGAAATTCAGACTTAAGTTGAAGAAAGGAGGGAAAACATCTCGGCCATTCAGGTGTGACTAAATCAAATCCCTTTCAACAGTGGAAGTAACAAATAGATCCAAGGGATTAGATCTGATAGACAGAATCCTGAAGATCTACAGATGGAGGTTTAGGACATGTGATCAAAACCATTCCCAAGAAAAAGAAATACAAAAGGCAAAATGGGTGTCTGAGAAGACCTTACAGATAGTTGTGAAAAGAAGAGAAGTGAAAAGCAAAGGCAAAAAGGAAAAATATGCCCATCTGAATGCAGAATTCCAAAGAATAGCAAGGAGAGATAAGAAAGACTTCCTCAGTGATCAGTGCAAAGAAATAGAGAAAAACAATAGAATGGGAAAGAATAGAGATCTCTTCAAGAAAATTAGAGACACCAAGGGAACATTTCATGCAAAGATGGGCTAGATAAAGGACAGAAATGGTACAGACCTAACAGAAGCAGAAGTTATTAAGAAAAGGTGGCAAGAATACACAGAAGAACTGTACAAAAAGATCTTCACAACCCAGATAATCATGATTGTGTGATCACTCACCTAGAGCCAGACATCCTGGAATGTGACATCAATTGGGCCTTAGGAAGCCTCACTATGAACAAAGCTAGTGAGGGTGATGGAATTCCACTTGAGCTATTTCAAATCCTGGAATACGATGCTGTGAAAGTGCTGCACTCAATATGCCAGCAAATTTGGAAAGCTCAGCAGTGGCCACAGGACTGGAAAGGTCAGTTTTCATTCCAATCTCAAAGAAAGGCAATGCCAGAGAATGCTCAAACTACCGCACAATTGCACTCATCTCACACACTAGTAAGGTAATGCTCAAAATTCTCCAAGCCAGGCTTCAGCAATATGTGAACGGTGAAATTCCAGAAGTTCAAGCTGGTTTTAGAAAAGACAGAGGAACCAGAGATCACATTGCTAACATCCATTTTGTTCATCAAAAAAGCAAGAGAGTTCCAGGAAAACATCTATTTCTGCTTTATTGACTATGCCATGACTATGTGTGGATCACAATAATCTGTGGAAAATTTTTAAAGAGATGGGAATACAAGACAATCTTACTTGTCTCCTGAGAAATCTGTGTGCAGGTCAAGAAGCAACAGTTAGAACTGGATATGGAACAGTGGACTGGTTCCAAATTGGAAAAGGAGTGCATCAAGGCTGTATATTGTTGCTCTGCTTATTTAACTTATATGCAGAGTACATCATGTAAAATGCTGGGCTAGATGAAGCACAAGCTGGAATCCAGATTGCCAAGAGAAATATCAATAACCTCAGATATTCAGATGGCACCACCCTTATGGAAGAAAGTGAAGAGGAAGTAAAGAGTTTCCTGATGAATGTGAAAGAAGAGAGTGAAAAAGCTGGCTTAAAACTCAACATTCAAAAAACGAAGATCATAGCATCCATTTCTATCAGTTCATGGCATCCATTCCTATCACTTCATGGCAAATAGATGTGCAAACAATGGAAACAGTGACAGACTATTTTTTGGGGTTCCAAAATCACTGCAGATGGTGACTGTAGCTCAGAAATTAAAAGACCCTTCTTCCTTGGAAGAAAAGTTATGACCACTCTGGACAGTATGTTAAAAAGCAGAGACATTACTTTGCCAACAAAGGTCCATCTAGTCAAAGCTATGGCTTTTCCAGTAGTCATGTATAGATGTGAGAGTTGGACCATAAAGAAAGCTGAGTGCTGAAAAACTGATGCTTTTGAACTGTACTGGAGAAGACTCTTGAACAGCGAGGAGATCCAACCAGTCCATCCTAAAGGAAATAAGTCCTGAATATTCACTGGAAGGACTGATGCCAAAGCTAAAACTCCAGTCCTTTGGCCACGCACACATAGAACTGACTCACTGGAAAAGACTGTGATGCTGGGAAAGATTGAGGGCAGGAGGAGAAGGGGGATGACAGAGGATGAGATGGTTGGATGGCATCACTGACTCAGTGGACATGTATTTGAGCAAGCTCCAGGAGTTGGTGATGGACAGGGAGGCCTGGCATGCTGCGGTCCATGGGGTCACAAAAATCAAATACAACTGAGCAACCGAACTGAACCACATAGCATTTGTAATCATCAGCTAGGCCATTTACATGGGACACTCTGATAAACATCTTGTTGAGACAGGTAAAAATGTTAAAGAATGATGGTTCCTCTGCTGTACCAGACAGTGTGCTATAATTTTTAAGTGTTTCATATGTGTTCATCAATCCTTACAATGGATCTCCCTGGTGGCTCTGTCTGTAAAGAGTCCAGGAGACCCAGATTCGATCCTGTGTCAGGAAGATCCCTACAGAAGGAAATGGCCACACACAGCAGTATTATTCCCTGGGAAATCTCATGAACAGAGGAACCTGGAGAACTACAGCCCATGGGGTCATAAGAGATGAACATGAGTTAGCAACTAAACCACCACTAATCCTGATAATAACACTTCAAGTTTTATATACTATTATGCTTCCTATTTTACAAATGAGGGAATTGTGCATAAGTAATTTTTTCTAGGTCTTACAGCTAGTTAGTGTATAGCTGGGTGAAAGGTACATCCTTTCATATTAATATTATTGTGCATGTACATATTTATTAATACAAGTAAAACACATGTATTGGTGCTTTCTTATTATGGTAATAGAGTTGGAAAATTTAAAAAAAAAATGAATCTATCTTAAAAACTTGAGCCTATGATCTAGAGCAGAGATCAGGAAATTGTTTCTAAAATGGCCACATAGTAAATGTAGTATTTGTAAGCTATACAGGCTCTATTCTGAATACAGCTCTGCTAAGGCAGGTATAGACAATATGTACACAATTAGGCATGGCTGTATTTCAATAAAACTTTATTTATAAAAACTGATGATGAACACAATCTGACCCATGTAGTTTCCTGACCTCTGATTATTCTATTTAATGAAAGTAATCCAAAGTTCTTTCATGACCACAGCAGAAATTGCTACTTGATTCCAGAACACTTGCTCTTATGGTCTTCTTTGAAAATAAAATCAGTACTTTCTTTAGCTGGACATATGGCCATCCAGAATAAAAGTGACCTCATTCCCCACCACCTGCAACAAGCTGTGGCCATGTGACAAAGTCTAGCCAATAAGAAGTAAGCAAATGTGGTATGTACATCTTTTAGGAAATATTGGCAAAAGGAGAGACTCTCCACTTTCTTGTGGGCTGGTTTTTGGATGAAATATCTGGAGTTCCAGCAGCTATTTTAGACCAAGAGATCACTTTTGGATTGAAACAGTTATGATGGAGCAGAGCAGAAATATAGGATAAACTTCAGTTCTTTAAGCCATAGGGTACCAAGGCTTTCTATATCCAGACTTCTTTTATATGAAAGAGAAATAAGCCTCTATCTTGATTAACTTCTTATCAGGGTTTCCAGTCACAAGACAGAGGCTTATCTCTCAGCCTAATCTAGCCCTTCCTGGTGCAATGGTCATGAATCTTTCTTATCTGTATCAAGAAGATGAACTTGTTCCACGTTACCAGGGAAATGACAGGATGGGAATGTTAGGTGACATGCAAAACGTGAACTGAGCCAGAAGTCGTGAAACCTAGCTTTGCCAGCTACTGTGTGATTCTGGGCAAGACACTTCAACCCTGCTGCCAGTTTCCTCATTTGTAAAATAGAATTGGCTATACCTAATTCACATGGGTGTTGTGAGGCTAAAGTGAAATAAAAAGTGTGAATGGCACAGGGTAATATTTATCCAATATTTATAGAATAAGTAAATGAGTATGTGCATAATTTGTGTTAAAATGGAAATAACATACTAAGAAGAGCAAGGATAAACACTAATATAATTAGTATGTTACTTTAGCAGTGAGATTAAAGCTAGTGTTAGGGGAAATTTGATCTTTATACATATATGTATTTATTACAATAAGCATATTTATAAATTAAAATAATAAACGAGAGCAAAAAGAATATAAATGTAACATATTTTATAAATACTGCTGCTGCTGCTGCTGCTGCTAAGTCACTTCAGTCGTGTCCGACTCTGTGTGACCCCATAGACGGCAGCCCACCAGGCTCCCCATCTCTGGGATTCTCCAGGCAAGAACACTGGAGTGGGTTGCCATTTCCTTCTCCAATGCATGAAAGTGAAAAGTGAAAGTGAAGTCGCTCAGTCGTGTCCGACTCTTAGCGTCCCCGTGGACTGCAGCCCACCAGGCTCCTCGGTCCATGGGATTTTCCAGGCAAGAGTACTGGAGTGGGGTGCCATTATATATAAATATAATAAATATCAGTATATACATATAGCCTGATATGACATCAAACAAATATGGGATTCATCTTTGTTGAAACTGAATATGACAAGCTGCAAATCCATCAGTTCTGCAAATTTATTATTATTATTTACAGAGCAGAAGAAAGGGAGTAGAAGGAGGAAAGTGTGAAAGTATTAGGAATTGACCAAGAAGTATTTTTTTCAAACAAGGCTGACCTGAACATGTGCCAACCATGCTGCATGACTCACTGTTTCTTGAATGTGCTAGACACCTTTTACCTTTCTGTACATTGATCTGTGTTGTGCTTTCTAACATGTATGCCACTTCATGCTTAGTAAACTTTTGCTCATCTTTAAACTCAAATACTTTTCTCTTTCTAAAATCTCTTACAGCTTTCCCAAGCAGAATGTCTTTTTTCTGTATTTCTTCCACATGCTATAAACATGTTTGTGTAACATATTTCATAACAATTTATTGATATGTGTTTGTTCCAAAGTATAAGAAAATCTCTAAGACATCTGTTTATCATCCATTCACTGGAAACATTTTGGTGGTGTGTTTCCCATACGTCATGTGCTCTTTCTTTACTTTCAGAAATTACAATAGTGCACAAGTATGCAAACACTCTTTGATCATGAAACACATTTCACTAGTGGAGACAAAAAACCCCAAAAGTTAAATGCATAGGTTGTCAGGTGGTGATAGAATGAAAAGCACAGTTGCTGCTGCTGCTAAGTCACTTCAGTCATGTCCGACTCTGTGTGACCCCAGAGATGGCAGCCCATCAGGCTCCCCTGTCCCTGGGGTTCTCCAGGCAAGAACATTGGAGTTGGTTGCCATTTCCTTCTCCAATGCATGAAAGTGAAAAGTGAAAGGGAAGTCGCTCAGTCGTGTCCGACTCTTAGCGACCTCATGGACTGCAGCTTACCAGGCTCCTCCATCCATGGGATTTTCCAGGCAGGAGTGCTGGAGTGGGGTGCCATTGCCTTCTCCCAATATAGGACTAGGGGAATTTAAAAAACCTTTTATGAGATTACATGAAATTATGTACGGGAAGCTTTTGAAAATTGTAAAGCACTAAAGAATTTTAAAAATCATTTGACTTAAAACAAACTAAAAATACCTTCAAAAACAAGGAAGAATTGATTGCTTAACTTCAAGAAAGGCTGCACCCCTTAAGTTTTTAAAAAATTCATAAATAGATAAAAGCCAGAGAAGACACAAAATTATTTCCCTGCAGTACCTCTAAATAAAATTGTTTTATGAACTTAATTAACAATGATGCAAATAGAACCAAAAATATTCACTGGAAAAAAAGCTTAATGAATATATTTTATCACTAATCTCTGTCTAGTTAATTTCATTCCCTTAACTATGACCAACATTTTTCTACTTCTAAAGTCATCCTTATCTCCATGGGCTTCTGAAGATGTCTGTTTCCTGAGACTAAAATACACACACATATTTATTTTTAAAATTAGTTCAGTTTACTTCTCGTTTGATGTATTACAAACATTAATCAATTTATGTTATGGGCACAAAAAGAAATAAAAAATGTGTATAAGAAAATGAAGATATATAGGGTAGGGAAGAAAAATGAATGAAAAACCACATCATGCAAAAGCAAGTTACTCACTCCTAAAAGAACATTCTTGGCAGAATCCTAGGCTACATTATTGTACCAAACACTTGAAATTCTTGAGTATTCTGTCATCTGAGAGCAAGTATCCTTTTAACATCAAGTTTTATAGTGTGCGGTTTATTTCATAATCCAATTATATATAACAGCAATCATATCATTACTATCCCTGCTTATACTTCTCAAGTCACAGAAACCAGACATTAGTGGCAGCATGATTTATCAGATCCTTCTGTTTCTTCATATAGCTTTTACTTTTTACCTTTTCTGCTTCTAACTGGATATATACTCATATTCTTCAATCAGCTGATTTTCTCTGGATAAAAAAATATCTCAGTTCATTTCAGTCCCTCAGTCCTGTCCGATTCTTTGTGACTCCATGGACTGCAGCACGCCAGGCTTCCCTGTCCATCACCAACTCCCAAAGGCTACTCAAACTCATGGCCATCGAGTCGATGATGCCATCCAACCATCTAATTTGTTGTCCTCTTCTCCTCCTACCTTCAATCTTTCCCAGCATCAGAGTCCCTTCCAATCAATATTGGAAGAGTCAGTTCTTTGCATCAGGTGGCCAAAGCACTGGAATTTCAGCCTCAGCATCAGTCCTTCCAGTGAATATTCAGGACTGATTTCCTTTAGGATGGACTGGTTGGAACTCTGTGCAGTCCAACGGACTCTCCAGAGTCTTCTCCAACATCACAGTTCAAAAGCATCAATTCTTTGGCGCTCAGTTAAATGAGCAAGGAGATGCTTTTCAGGTAGAATGTTCAGAGAAGGATTCTCTGACAGATGTCACTTGTCACATGTATGAAGCCTTCAATAAGGAAAGGGGTGAGCTTTACATGTGAGCAGAAACCCTGAGGCAGAAACCTACTATTCAGGCTAAAAGACTGCAAGTAAGCCTGTAGGCATGGAGCAAAGCAAATGTGCAGAGAAGGAATTGCAGAGAAGAAGAGGGGCAAGATTATATGATTAAGGGCATTAGTGAGAAGACTGTTTAGGGTTGTGAGAAGGAAAATGACAACCAATTTACTTAACAAGATCCCACTGCCTTCTCTGTGGAGAACATATTAAATGTGTAAGGACGTCAGAAGCACAGTTCAGTTCAGTTCAGTTGCTCAGTCATGTCCAAACTCTTTGCGACCCCATGGACTGCAACATGCCAGGCCTCCCTGTCTGTCACCAACTCCCGGAGTTTACTCCAAACTCATGTCCACTGTGTCTGTGATCCCATTCAACTATCTCATCCTCTGTCATCCCCTTCTCCTGCCTTCAATATTTCCCAGCATCAGGGTCTTTTCAAATGAGTCAGTTCTTCACATCAGGTGGCCAAATTGTTGGAGTTTCAGCTTTAGCATCTGTCCTTCCAATGAATATTCAGGACTGATTTCCTTTAGGATGGACTGGTTGGATCTCCTTGCAGTCCAAGGGACTCTCAAGAGTCTTCTCCAACAGCACAGTTCAAAAGCATCATTCTTCAGTGCTCAAGGAATAGCTCCCGTGAGGGGTCAGGGAATAGCTCAGATGATGGTAGCTTGCATCAGGATGGCAGAGATGGTGAGAAGTGGTTTGATTATGGATATATTTTGAAGTCAACTGGAAACTAGCATCTCCAATTACAGAACAAACATTTAATACGTATTTGTGGAGAGAGAGAATTACTAAAATTATTGATTCAATATTAGAACTAGAGAATGTTATCATTTAAATGATTATAAAGAGCTAATTCAGTTTCAGTCTTCAAATATAAAGTCACCAGAGAAGCAAAGATAATATTGTGTTTCTTGGGTCTTTGAGAAAAAGTAAGAAATCTGTGAAACTCCAAAGTGTATAGTTACCAAAGCAATCTCTAAATGTTTAAACAGTAAATTACGATATTTAAAGCACTACTAGGGTGAGTAAAAAGTCAGTGGTGTTAAGAAAGCAAAAGCATTCTTACTTCATACAACCCAAAATGTAGCTTAAATTAATAAGAAATGATTGAAAAATGCTTACAAAATCTCTTATATGTGTGGTTTTGAAGAGAAAAAATATTCTTGTATTTGCATAATGTTCTAGATGACATACTATATCTTTGGATATTATTAACATTTGCAGAATGATGTTTACTGACTTTCTGGCTAAAAAGGATAATGCAGCTAAGTTTAATTGTGATGATACATTTTGCTAGTGAGACTTTAAATTTTCATGAATCATTTTGAAAGATCACATAAAAGAAAAATATAAAAGCTGTAAGAATGATCAAAATCTCACTTTATTCTTGGAGAAAAAAGTGTTGGGCTAAAGAAAAAAAAACTTTAAGAAATGGGTTGGAGTTTTCTAAATTACTTCTGATATTATCCTTTGCATCATTTTAAAGTTTGGAATGCACATACAGTCATATCCTGAATCATGATTGTTTAAATTTGAAACCAGAATTGCTCTGATACATTTCATTGGAACACTATTTTGGGGAATGATCATCTCCTTCTGCACTCAAACCTGCATGATCTTATGTAATAGAAATTCCACTCCCTCCAAATAATTTTAATAAGAGACTTGCAGCCTCCTCACTGCCTTCACAATCATTCTTCTCCAAGGGAAGCCAGTGGCATCAGATAGACTGAGAGAAGTGTAATACACATGGATGGAATATTCTTACACTTGGCCTGAGGTCTTCTCTCTTCCTTATGAGTCTGTACGTTGGTCACTAATGTGGAAAGGACTGAGTAGTAGGAAGCCCATTTGGCCATTTGTCTAAGCCATGACATGACCTCTATTGAAACACCACTGTTACTCATCTCAACCTACTTGTTCTATCTTTCAGGGCTTCCCAGATGGGAAGGTGATAAAGAACCTGAATGCCAATGCAGGAGATGTAAGGAACATAGGTTCAATCCCTGGGTCAGGAAGATCTGCTGGAAGAGAGCATGGCAACCCGCTCCAGTACTCTTGCCTGGAGAATCCCATGGTCAGAGGAACCTGGTGGGCTATAGTCCATAGGAGTTACAACTTAGCACACATACAGTATCTTTTAACTGGCCCAGAACTCCAGGAGCGTAGTGGTTCATATTATGTGTCAAGATGGTTGGGCCATTGTATCCAGATACGTGGTCAAACATTATACTGATGTTTCTGTGGGAGTGTTTTTGGATGAGATTAACATTTAAATAGGTGGTCATTGAGTAAAACCGACTGCACTCTTTAATATGGGTGTACTTCATCCAATCAGTTGAAGGACTGAATAGAACAAAAGACTGATCTCTCCTAAGAAGAAATTCTGTAGTAGAAGTCTTTCATACTTAAACTGAAACAGTGGCCCTTCCCGGGGTCTCTGACTTTGAACTTGGATCATAGCATCAACCTGTTGGTCCAAGTTGCAGATTTTGGATCTGTTAGCCTCTATAATTGCTGAACCAATTCTTTAAAATTAAACACACACACACACACACACACACACACACACACACCCACACACACATATGTAGATATATAGATACAGACATAAATGTAAGATATCTCCTCTTGGTTTTGTTTCTCTGGAGAACCTTGAATTAATAGAAGTATAATAGAAAAGTGAAGAGTTAGTCACTCAGTTGTGTCCGACTCTGCCTCTCGTGTACAGTCTCTGCCCGTAGACTACCCTATCAGGGTTCTCTGTCCATGGAATTCTCTGGGCAGGAAAACTGGAGTGGGTTGCCGTTTCTTCCTCTAGGGGATCTTCCCAACCCAGGGATCAAACCTGGTCTCCTGCATTGCAGGCAGATTGCTTATCATATGAGCCACCAGGGAAGCCAAGATAGAAGGGAAGTGTAACAGGAGGACTTGAATAATTTTAGCTCATAACCCAACAGATATTGCTTTAAAATTATCGATGAAATAGTTGCTTATAACAAAGTAATTACTTCTGAAGTCTTCTACCTGGTACTAACAGACTTGACAGTAGAGATATTCTTATCGACCCTCATGCCTTCATTTCAAGGGCAAATTAAGTAAATTTTGCCCCCAACCATTTTGTTGTTCTAAAGTGATTCAGCTAAATCATGGGGCTAAAGAATTACCCCTTTGATAAACCTTTGTGTTGTCCAAACCCAGCCCATACAGCTGAAACTAGCACAACACTGTTAATCAACTCTCGTTGTTCAGTCACTAAATCGTGTCCCATTCTTTGTGACCCCATGAAGTACAGCACACCTGGCTTCCCTGTCATTCACTGTCTCCTAAAATTTGCTCAAACTCATGCCATTGAATCAGTGATGCCATCCAACTAACTATCCTTCTGCCGCCCATTTCTCTTCCTGCACTCAATCTTTCCAGCATCAGGATCTTTTCTAATGAGTTGGCTCTTCGCATCAGGTGGTCAAAATATTGGAGCTTCAGCATCAGTCCCTCCACTGAATATTCAGGACTGATTTCCTTTAGGATTGCCTGGTTTGATCTCCTTGCTGTACAAGGGGACTCTAAAGAGTTTTCTCCAGCCCCACAATTTAAAAGCATCAATTCTTTGGTGCTCAGCCTTTATATGGTCCAACTCTCACATCCGTACCTCACTATTGGCAAAAGTGTATGGAAAAACTATATGTCTTCCCTGGTGGCTCAGATGGTAAAGTGTCTGCCTGCAATGAGGGAGACGTGGGTTCGATCCCTGGGTCGGGAAGATCCCCTTGAGAAGGAAATAGCAATCCACTCCAGTACTCTTGCCTGGAAAATTCCATAGACAGAGGAGCCTGGTAGGCTACAGTCCATCGGGTTGCAAAGAGTTGGACACAACTGAGCAACTTCACTTTCTTTCTTTCAGTCAGACCTTTGTAGGCAAAGTGATGTCTCTCTTTTTAAGCTGCTGTCTAGGTTTGTCATAGCTTTTCTTCCAAGGGGCAAGCATTTTTAATTTCATGGCTGCAGTCACCATCTGCTATGATTTTGGAGCCCCCAAAATAAAATCTGTCACTGTTTCACTTTCCTCCCATACTTGCCATGAAGTGATGGGACCAGATGTCATGATCTTAGTTTTATTTTTATTTTTTTAACTGTGAAGTGAAGTGAAGTTGCTCAGTTGTGTCTGACTCTTTGCAACCCCATAGACTGTAGCCTGCCACAGGCTCTTCCATCCATGGGATTTTCTAGGCAAGAATACTGGAGTGGGTTGCCATTTCCTTCCCCAGGGGATCTTTCCAACCCCGGGATCGAACCCAGATCTACTGCATTGCAGGAAGACTCCTTACGCTCTGAGCCACAGGGAAGTCAGTTCATAGAGCTGGGCTACAGTCCATAGAGCTGCAAAGAGTTAGACATGACTGAAGCAACATAGTGAACACACACATATAGCTAAATTAAAATTATTATAAATCAGTCAATATGTTACTAAAAACTTTGACATTATTTGACACTTTATAAAAGGCATGGGTAGTACAAAGTACTTATACCACTTCATAAGATAGAGTTTTACTATCACTCCCATTCCATAGATGAGGTATAGGCTTATGAGCATTAAAAACAATAGAGCTAGTATTCAAACTTAATCAGTCTTACTCCAGGGCAAGCACCGAAACCAGTTCCTTTTGGTGGAATCTAGTGTAACAAGTCTAGTTTCCAAAATTCCAGGATTTGTCACCATGAAGTTGACTGGTTGATCATAGTTGATCATGGTTGATCATGAAGTTGATTGGATGAAGCTGATGGGCCTAGATTGAACCCACTTCCAGTGTGGCTTAATGTCATAAGGAAGAGCCAACTAAAGTAAACTCCATAGCTATATAAGTTTCATAGAAACTTCTATCCTAGGTGAAAAATGGCACAAGTTGGTAAACATCTCACCACATATTGCAATGAACTTACTGAGACTGATAAAGGTACACCTGGCTGTTTTAATCACTAATTTTAGAAAATAACCTGTTTCTGGACCATCATGTGCTGGTATTTTCTCCATGTACTATTTTATTCAAATACTTCTGGAAGTGTAGGCAAAGAATTTCAGCCAACTTGTGGCCTGTGTATACCACAGATCTTAATGAGATGCAATTATCTTTTTTATATATGTCTACTGATGGTGGTAAACTTAACAATGCCAGACATCGTTAGAGTATTTTTTGTTGTTGTTTGTTTTTTTGGGACTTCAGCTTTATATGCTGCAGGAACTAAATAGGAACTCAATCAACATTGGTTGAATGAATGTTTGGTGGTGACAAATACCTACATATTTTTCTATCTGTGTTAGCAAGCAGTGCCACTGAATGTCATTTCACTCATCCTGAATGATCGATTTTGCCACCCAAGCAGAAACACAATGAGCTAATGAGATGAATTTAAGAAGCCTTTGAGGACTTCTCTGCCATGGAACGCTGCCTGAGAGAACTCAATACCACACACTGTCTGATATGAATTAGTCACTGGCTCTTCACTCCTATATCACTATGCTTTTCATTCTGCTGTGTCTGCACAGAGAGGATTGATTCACAAATCTCATACTCTGTAACATTTATAATCAGAGAGACTGGAAACATTTCACAGAGAAGAAAAAACATGTAAGAATACACTTAGAATAACTACACTGACATTTGTTTCACCAATTCCCATCTAAGTAAGAGAAGTGCTGGAAGGAAGAAAGTGTGCTGTTCTTGATCAAAATATTCATTGTTTTTTAAGGGACTCCAGCCCACAGTAGTAGATATAATGGTCATCTGAGTTAAATTCACCCATTCCAGTCCACTTTAGTTCGCTGATTCCTAGAATGTTGATGTTCACTCTTGCCATCTCCTGTTTGACTACTTCCAATTTGCCTTCATTCATGGACCTAACATTCCAGGTTCCTATGCAATATTGCTCCTTACAGCATCAGACTTTGCTTCTATCACCAGTCACATCCACAGCTGAGTACGGTTTTTGCTTTGGCTCCATCCCTTCGTTCTTTCTGGAGTTATTTCTCCACTGATTTCCAGTAGCATATTGGGCACCTACTGACCTGGGGAGTTCCTCTTTCAATATCCTATCATTTTGCCTTTTCACTACTGTTCATGGGGTTCTCAAGGCAAGAATACTGAAGTGGTTTTCCATTCCCTTCTCCAGTGGACCACATGTCTGTGGAGGCCTTAAAAATAGCTGTGAAAAGAAGCAAAAAGCAAAGGAGAAAAGGAAAGATATAAGAATCTGAATGCAGAGTTCCAAAGAATAACAAGTCTTCAGGGATCAATGCAAAGAAATAGAGGCAAACAGAATGGGAAAGACTAGAGATCTCTTCAAGAAAATTAGAGATACCAAGGGAATATTTCATGCAAAGATGGGCTCAATAAAGGACAGAAATGGTAAGGACCTAAAAGAAGCAGAAGATATTAAGAACAGGTGGAAAGAATACACAGAAGAACTGTACAAAAAGATCTTTGTGATCCAGATAATCACGATGGTGTGATCACTCACCTAGAGCCAGACATCTTGGAATGTGAAGTCAAGTGGGTCTTAGAAAGCATCACTATGAACAAAGCTAGTGAGGGTGATGGAATTCCAGTTGAGCTATTTCAAATCTTGAAAGATAATGCTGTGAAAGTGCTGCACTCAATATGCCAGCAAATTTGGACAACTCAGCAGTGGCCACAGGACTGGAAAAGGTCAATTTTCATTTAAATCCCAAAGAAGGGCAGTGCCAAAGAATGCTCAAACTACTGCACAACTGCACCCATCTCACACACTAGTAAAGTAATGCTCAAAATTCTCCAAGCCAAGCTTCAGCAATACGTGAACTGTGAACTTCCAGATGTTCAAGCTGGTCTTAGGAAAAGCAGAGGAACCAGAGATCAAATTGCCAATATCCGTTGGATCCCTGAAAAAGCAAGAAAGTTCCAGAAAAACATCTATTTCTGCTTTATTGACTATGCCAAGGTCTTTGACTGTGTGGATCACAATAAACTGTGGAAATTTCTTCAAGAGATGGGAATACCAGAGCACCTGACCTGCCTCTTGAGAAACCTATATACAGGTCAGGAAGCAAGAATTAGAACTGGACATGGAACAACAGACTGGTTCCAAATAGGAAAAGGAGTACATCAAGGCTGTATATTGTCACCCTGCTTATTTAACTTCTATGCAGAGTACATCATGCGAAACGCTGGGCTGGAAGAAGCACAAGCTGGAATCAAGATTGCCGGGAGAAATATCAATAACTTCAGATATGCAGATGACACCATCCTTATGGCAGAAAGTGAAGAGGAACTACAAAGCCTCTAGATGAAAGTCAAAGAGGAGAGTGAAAAAGTTGGGTTAAAGCTCAACATTCAGAAAACGAAGATCATGGCATCCGGTCCCCTTACTCCATGGGAATGGAATGGAAATAGATGGAGAAACAGTGGATACAGTGTCAGACTTTATCTTTTGGGCTTCAAAATCACTGCAAATGGTGAGTGCAGCCATGAAATTAGAAGATGCTTACTCATTAGAAGGAAAGTTATGACCAACCTAGATAGCATATTTAAAAGCAGAGACATTACGTTGCCAATAAAGGTCCGTCTAGTTGAGGGTATGGTATTTCCAGTGGTCATGTATGGATGTGAAAGTTGGACTTGAAGAAAGCTTAGCACTGAAGTATTGATGCTTTTGAACTGTGGTGTTGGAAAAGACTCTTGAGAGTCCCTTGGACTGTAAGGAGATCCAACCAGTCCATCCTAAAGGAGATCAGTCCTGGGTGTTCTTTGGAAGGACTGATTCTAAAGCTGAAATTCCAATACTTTGGCCACCTCTTGTGAAGAGTTGACTCACTGGAAAAGACTCTGATGCCTGGAGGGACTGGGCAGGAGGAGAGGGGGATGACAGAGGATGAGATGGCTGGATGGTATCACCGACTTGATGGAGATGAGTTTGAGTGAACTCTGAGATTTGGTGATGGACAGGAGGCCTGGCGTGCTGCAATTCATGGGGTCGCAAACAGTCGGACACGACTGAGCGACTGAACTAAACTGAACTGATTCATTGTTTTAAAAGTCATTCCAAAATAGAAACGCTTATTTTCAAAAAGCTTAAAAACTATGAATCAATTGTGAAATCTTACACCACATGTTCCAAAATAGGGTATTTTGCTGGCAATGATTGGAAAGCACTGGCTTGGAAAATTTACACATAGAATCATTCCAACCATGAAAATGCATGAATTAAAAACACTGTTCTGAATTAATTACAGCATGTGTGCACGTGCGTGTGTTTTGTTTAGTCTTTCCCATGGGAAATAAACCATGACTGTTGAATTAGAAACACACACACACACACCTGCTCACCAAAGTGAGGGAAAGCAGTTCAAATCAGAAATAAGAAAATGTAGACCCAATCTCACTCCTCTTTTAATGTCCTTTATGTTTATGCAAGTAAATAATGATTTATTGAAGAACTACTGTGTGCTGTACATACTTTGGGGGTACTGGGAACAGAGTGGTGAGCGAGATAGACACAGAGCTTGCTCCATGGAGCTGAATGTCTCGTTTTTTACAGCTTGTACAGAACCTAGTATAGCTCTTTATAATTTATTCTCATAGAGTCCTAGAAAATGCTGCAGTCTTTCACATAATAATGACAGAGCAAATACACATTGAACCAATCCAAAAACTAAAAAAAAAATCTTAATACTGTAGGAATAATTTCACTCTTTAAAATTTAGATGCATGGGGCTGATGCATAGGATGATTCAAGTAGAGGATGTGGGGTGGGAGGTGGGAGGGGGCTTCGGCATTGGGAGATTGTGTTCACCTATGGCTGATTCGTGTCAATGTATGGCAAAACAAATATAGTATTGTAATTAAAAAAATAAATAAATTTAATAAAAAAATAAAATTTAGATGTTAATTTATGTTTGGAAGCGCTGAAAGGAAGATGATTATTTATGCTATTGTGTGATATGTGCAGTGATCATAGAAATCTCAATAAGGATGCACATGTAAGAATTCAAGGTCCATAAATACTGCCACAGGTGCAATGATATTAACTTGAAGCGAAATTGCAGAAAGTCATATACATTTGGTTGGGAGGGGATGTGTTATAACACAAGCAGAAAAGGGAGCTCCCGGATCAGGTCCGTCTACCTGGGGTTTTTTAAAAAAAAAAAAAAAAAAACCAAGCAAAAACAAAAAATCTCAAGGCTTCCCTGGTTGTCCAGTGGTTAAGACTGCACTGCCAAGGCAGAGGGTGCAGGTCTGATCCCTGATTGGGGAATTAAGATCCCAGATGCTGAACTCATGGCCAACAGAGGAAATAAGCAACCAAAAAAACCCCATGAGTTTATGGTGAAAACCTGCTGCTTTAAGGTGTGGACTGTAATATTCTATTATCACAGTTTATCACAGAATATGAGCATATTGGATCCTGAAGTGGTTATCGATTTCACTGACACACACACTCTTTGCCAGAAGTAAATATTTTGTGCTTAAGCTGTGTCAATGAAAAGTGAGAGATAAGGGCAGAAAAGCTGACTGACTACTTGTCCTGCCTGCTCTGGCTCCTTCGCTTCTCCAGTTTTTCCTCCCACCATCTCACCCTGCAGCTCTCTTGCCTTCTTTCAGTCCCCCAAAGCTTTTTATTCTCATCTACCGAAAGGTCCTTGCAATCATCATGCCCTCCTCCCATGATGTTCTTCCTATTTTCCCACTATTTTTTTTTCAACAAGGTAACTCCCAACCATCCTTCAGATCTCATATCATGCACCATGTCTACTGGTACCCATTCCTTAACTGCAGTGATTATGGAGAATCTTCACTAAACACAGGCAAAGCATCAGGAACTTCTCCATGGCATTTATGGCAGCCTTAATTTTAAACACATAAATGCGATGTTATGTATAAAATTAATTTTATGTACAATTTTATATATAATTTTATCTACATATTAATATAGGCTTCTCCTACTATACAGGGTTTACTACAGTTCAGTCAAATAGGGGTTCTTAATTAATGTCTATTGAGTAAATAAGAATAGGAAAGAGAGAGTATTGGAATAAGTGAATTGCCTTATTATAAATTTTGAGGACAAAATAATTTTGTAGCTTTAATGTTTTTAGAACAATGAGGTGATCATTTTTGCAACACTGAGTTACACAACTATATTAATTTGTTTATTGAAGTATAATTGCTTTACAATGTTATCTTAGTCTCTGCTGTAAAGCAAAGTGAATCAGCTATATGTGTACACTTATTCCCTTTGTGTTAAGCCTCCCCGCACCACCAATCTCACCCCTCTAGGTCATCACAGAGCACTGAGTTGAGCTCCCTGTGCTATATATACAGCTTCCCACTAGCTATCTATTACAACTAGGTAACTCAGCTGGTAAAGAATCCGCCTGCAATGCAGGAGACCCCAGTTCGACTCCTGGGTTGGGAAGAGTCCCTGGAGGAGGGCATACCAACCCACTCCAGTACTCTTGCCTAGAGAATCCCCACAGACAGAGGAGCCTGGTGGGCCATAGTCCATGCAGTTGTATAGAGTTGGACATGACTGAGCAACTAAGCACAGCACAGCACAGTGTATATAAGTCAATGCTGCTCTCTCAGTTTACGCATCCTCCCCTCCCCAGTCCCCACCATGTCCCAAGTCCATTCACAACATCTGCACCTCTATTCTTGCCTTGCCAATGAATTCATCAGTACCACTTTTCTAGATTGCATATACATGCATTAATATATGATATTTTTTTCCTATTTCTGACTTACTTCATTCTAGTGACAGACTCCAGGTTCACCCACATCACTACAAATGACCTAATTCATTTCTTCTTATGTCTCAATAATATTTCACTGTGTATAGGTACCACATTTTTATCCATTCATCTTTCAATGGACATTTAGGTTGCTTTCATGTCCTGGCTATTGTAAATAGTGCTGCAGTGAACACTGGGGTACACTGTGTGTTAGTCGCTCAGTTGTGTCTGGCTGTTTGCAACCCCATGGGCTGTAGCCCGCCAGGCTCCTTTGTCCATGGGATTCTCTAGGCAAGAATACTGGAGTGGGTTGTCATTTCCTTCTCCATTCTTTTGAGTTATGGTTTGCTCAGAGTATACACCCATTAGTAAGACTCCTGGGTCATATGGTAGCTCTATTTTTAGTTTTTTAAGAAATCTCCATACTGTTCTCCACGGTGGCTTTATCAATTTATATTCCTACCAAAAGTGCAAGAGGGCATTGTGGTTTGACTTGCATTTCTCTATATTTCTATTGCATTTCTCTATTAGTGATGTTGATCATATTTTCATGTGTTTGTTGGCCATCTGTATATCTTCTCTGGAGAAATGTCTATTTGGTTCTTCTGCCTGTTTTTTATTGGATTTTTGTTATTTTGATATTGAGCTGCATTAACTGCTTGTATAAATTTTGGAGCTTTGTCAGCTGTTTCATTTGCAAATATTTTCTAACATTCTGAAGGTTGTCTTTTTGTCTTGTTAATGATTTCCTTTGCTGTGCAAAAGCTTTTAAGTTTAATTAGGTCCCATTTATTTATTTTTGTTTTCATTTTCATTACTCTAGGAGGTGGGTCTAAAATGATCTTACTGGGATTAATGTAGTTGATATAAATTGACAACTATATTAATTTCTACCAACATCTAATCAGGTATTCAGGAGGAAATTTATAATTTTTGGAAATTACTTAACACAAGTGATAATATTATAAATTTTTTTCAACATGATCTGTTACCACTGCTGAGGATCAATAAAAACAACAATTGGAGGAATTATGGTAGATTTGCTTTTATGCCCCCATTTTGCCTTTACTTCTCGGTTAATGCCTGTGTTTTCTTGGCCCTTCACCTTCTACTTGACCTAATAATAGTTGTTAAGACAGTGAGCTTGGGACTGTGACATATCTTGGTTTGAATGATGGTTCTACCAATATAGTCTACTCCACAACTTCTACTTCTCCCTCTCTGCATCCTAATAAATGACAAGAATAAATATCCTGCCTCACGAATCTTGTGAATGTTTAATGGGGTAATATATGTAGATTGCCTAGAAAGCTTTTGGCACTAGTTAGAATTCAATGGAAAAGGTCAGTTTTCATTCCAGTTCCAAAGAAAGGTAGTGCCAAAGATGCTCAAACTACTGCACAATTTCACTCATCTCACACACTAGTAAAGTAATGCTCAAAATTCTCCAAGCTAGGCTTCAGCAATACGAGAACTGTGAACTTCCTGATGTTCAAGCTGGTTTTAGAAAAGGCAGAGGAATCAGAGATCAAATTGCCAACATCTGCTGGATCATGAAAAAAGCAAGAGAGTTCCAGAAAAACTTCTATTGCTGCTTGACTGACTATGCCAAATCCTTTGATTGTGTGGATTACAATAAACTGTGGAAAATTCTTCAAGAGATGGGAATACCACACCACCTGACCTGCCTCTTGAGAAACCTATATGGAGATCAGGAAGCAAGAGTTAGAACTGGACATGGAACAACAGACTGGTTCCAAATAGGAAAAGGAGTACATCAAGGCTGTATATTGTCACCCTGCTTATTTAACTTATCTGCAGAGCACATCATGAGAAATGCTGGACTGGAAGAAGCACAAACTGGAATCAAGATTGCCAGGAGAAATATCAATAACCTCAGATATGCAGATGACATCACCCTTATGGCAGATAGTGAAGTGGAACTAAAAAGTCTGTTGATGAAAGTGAAGAGGAGAGTGAAATATTTGGCTTAAATTTCAACATTCAGAAAACTAAGATCATGGCATCTGGTCCCATCACTTCATGGGAAATAGATGGGGAAACAGTGGAAACAGTGTCAGACTTTATTTTTTTGGGCTCTAAAATCACTGCAGATGGTGACTGCAGCCATGAAATTAGAAGACACTTACTCCTTGGAAGGAAAGTTATGAGCAATGTAGACAGTATATTGAAAAGCAGACATTATTTTGCCAACAAAGGTCCGTCTAGTCAGGGCTATGGTTTTTCCTGTGGTCATGTATGGATGAGAGAGTTGGAACTGTGAAGAAAGCTGAGCGCCAAAGAATTGATACTATTTTGAACTGTGGTGTTGGAGAAGACTCTTGAGAGTCCCTTGGACTGCAAGGAAATCAAAGCAGTCCATTCTAAAGGAAATCAGTCCTGGGTATTCATTGGAAGGACTGATGCTAAAGCTGAAACTCCAGTACTTTGGCCACCTCATGTGAAGAGTTGACTCATTGGAAAAGACTGTGATGCCTGGAGGGATTGGGGGCAGGAGGAGAGGGGGATGACAGAGAATGAGATGGCTGGATGGCATCACCGACTCGATGGACGTGAGTCTGAGTGAACTCCGGGAGTTGGTGATGGACAGGGAGGCCTGGCGTGCTGTGATTCATGGGGTCACAAAGAGTCAGACACGACTGAGCGACTGAACTGAACTGAACTGAGAGTTCAATAAGTAGCAGTGAGGTTTTTTTTTTTTTTTTTGTATTGTTATTATTAAGTGAAGCGAAGTGAAGTCGCTCAGTCGTGTCCGACTCTTTGTGACCCCGTGGACTGCAGCCCACCAGGCTCCTCTGTCCATGGGATTTTCCAGGCAATAGTCCTGGAGTGGATTGTCATTTCCTTCTCCAGGGGATCTTCCCAACCCAGGGATTGAACCCAGGTCTCCTGGGTAGTAGACAGACGCTTTACCATCTGAGCCACCAGGGAAGTCCTTGTTACGATTATATTTGTCTTAATTTCTGCTCCTCTCATCCTGATTATAGGTTTGGCTTTTCTGATTTTCAGTCTTCCTGTGGGCATACTGTTTCTATGTTCTTTCTGGATCACATATGCTCCAGGTAACATGTCATGCATGTTGGCATAACGCATGCTCAATATAATAGTCTTTTTCTCTGCCTCCCTACTGTAGATCTGGGCTTCCTAGGTGACTCAGTGTAAAGAATCCACCTGCCAAGCAGGAGACATGGGTTCAGATCTCTGGGTTGGGAAGATCCCCTGGAAAAGGAAATGGCAACCTTCTGCAGTTTTCTTGTCTGGGAAATCCCACGGACAGAGGAGCTTGGTGGGCTACAGTCCATGGGCTCTCAAAAGAGCCAGACATGACTTAGCAACTAAACAGCAACAAGCAACAAAAGCACTGTAGCTGTCTTTTGTGTATCTGTTTGAGCTACCCTGCAACCTTTCTGAAACAGTGTGGGTACTTGTCCAAACTACTGACCTATAGCACCTGAAGGCTCACTTTAGCACACCCGCTGATTGTTGGAGTCCCCTATCCAGGACAAGTGAGAGGACAAAAATACCAGACTTCTTTCAGGAGACACTTGCTGTGAGTAAAAGCATGCTGTATCAGACCTTCTTCCTTTGTTTTTGGACTTCTGTCTTTGTTTCCTACGTGCTTTCATACTGTTCTGATGCTGTCTGTAAATCCAAACCTCTAATTCATCAAAACCTTGTTGAAAAAGCAATTATATTTTGAGAGATCTCTAGGGCCACCAAATCCCATACTCAGAAAACTAGATGAGGATAATGTGCATCTCCAAACAATTGATCATTTGATGAGAGTATTTTGGCATACAGAACAACCAGGGCAGAGAGGAATTTGTGAAGTCAGAGCCTCTTAGGAATTTTGAACCCAGATTTTATATTTCACAAATACATTTAGTCCTGGACCCTTAAACACAGGTAATATTTCTTAGCCCTAGGGATAAGACATGAACCCTTAATAAGTCATATTTCAGAATAACTTGAAGTAGAAAATGATTATTTCCTTTCTTTTAACTTGTTACTTTGTTAACATTTCCATAAAGCTCAGTTGAGAGTTAGTGATTACTAATAATGTGGGTCCTGTCTGGTTTTATAATTCTGTCTCAATAACCTATTCCTCAACAGAAGATTTTTTTTTCTCAAACCACATGAATACTTGTCTCCACCCCACTTCACGGCAGCAGGCACACTTGTTTGAAGAATGCTGCACCAGAGGCTGATCCCCTTGAAAACAATAACATGTTGACCCTTTCATAACCCTGGCAGGCTGCTGCCTACTGTTCTATTATCATGAGCATTCATTTCAGGCAATCAACACATTGCCCTTTTCAGAGTAGAGAGTATCATTTCTTAGAAATAAAAGTAGGAAGTGGATATCAACCAGTGGGAAATTGAACTGAAGCACAGGAAAATTTAAGAGAAAATTGCATTATGTCTTCATTTTTAATACAATGAAAGAACCAGTCATGGGAAATAACCTTCTTTTGGGGCCAACTAGGAAGAGATCACTGCAGATGGTGACTGCAGCCATGAAATTAAAAGACGCTTACTCCTTGGAAGGAAAGTTATGACCAACCTAGACAGCATATTCAAAAGCAGAGACATTACTTTGCCAGCAAAGATCTATCTATTCAAGGCTATGGTTTTTCCAATGGTCATGTATGGATGTGAGAGTTGGACTGTGGAGAAAGCTGAGAGCTGAAGAATTGATGCTTTTGAACTGTGGTGTTGGAGAAGACTCTTGAGAGTCCCTTGGACTGCAAGGAGATCCAACCAGTCCATTCTGATGGGGATCAGCCCTGGGTGTTCTTTGGAAAGAATGATGCTAAAGCTGAAACTCCAGCACTTTGGCCACCTCATGCGAAGAGTTGACTCATTGGAAAAACTTTGATGCTGGGAGGGATTGGGGGCAGGAGGAGAAGGGGATGACAGAGGATGAGATGGCTGGATGGCAGCACTGACTTGATGGACATGAATCTGAGTGAACTCTGAGAGTCGGTGATGGACAGGGAGGCCTGGCGTGCTGCGACTCATGGGGTCACAAAGACTTGGACACGACTGAGCAACTGAACTGAACTGAACTGAGGAAAAGGATAGCTATGTAAAAATACTAAATCAGATTATTAATCTCTAGAAATGATGACATATGGACCCAGATGCATATCACCTGGTTTATTTGCAAATGTTCATTTTAGGTGTTTTATATGTAGTCCAGCTTCTTTTTCTTAACCAATTTAATCTGCTTTATTAAAAATCCCTAGGTACAGTGGAACAGCTATTATGATAACTACAGTAGGACAAATATCACACAAAAAATCTCTCCTAGATTTAGATTTAAAATAAGATCTGCCCTAATTTGTCATGGTTTCATGTGCATCATACATTTATAAACATGAAAACTGATAATTATATGTAAATAGGTAAATAATACATACATACTTAAACCTGTGTGAGTGTGAGTGTGAGTGTGTGTGTGTGTGTGTGTGTGTGTGTGTGTATGTGTGCTCAGTCGCTAAGTCATATCTGACTCTGTGACCCCACAAACCATAGCCCACCAGCCTCCTTTGTCCATGGGATTCTCCAGGCAAGAATACTGGAGTGATTTCCCATTTCCTCCTCCAGGGAAACTTTCCAACTCAGGGATACAGCCTGAGTCTCCCTCATTGGCAGGCATATTCCTTACCACTGCACCGCCTGGGAAGTCCCACGTGTACCTATATTTATATCTATATCAATAACTATATCTATTTATATAGAGATCTCTACACGGATGCTAGCAGACACTCACAAGCCGCATAATATGAGCAACCAGACAGATGTTGGGCTAAATTCCTAGTCATGGTTCATACACTTTTCTTATGCTAAAAGGCAATAATTTTGTTGATAATGTGGAAGACATGAAGTTAACTGTCTTTGTCTGCCATTCACCTGGAAGAGTGATCACTGAGAGTATATGAAAGATGGAGATAGAAAAGAAAATGACCTTTATGTACTTTTGTTTCAAGGGTCCCAGAAAATTTTACTTTCAAAACTGCCTGTGGTTTTAGAGAGAAATTCCAAACTCCTAACTTAGATGCAAGGTTCTTCATGATCTAGCACCTGGTTTCTCTCTAGCCATTTTGCCAACTGTGGACCATTTGCTCTAAGCATAACCCGCAATCTTCAAAATTTGAAATGCTATTTCATTCTCCTCCCATATGTTTTTATGCACGGGATGCTTGTTCTCCAATTTTTACATAACTGACTTGGAACTGTAATTCAAAATTAATCTCCTGATTTTAATATCCCTCATATGCCCATCTCTTGTGTTTTCTGGTATCTGTCTCCCTTACTAGAAGGACAGTTCCTAGAGTTCCTGGGGCTTGGTCTGCAATGATCTTGTAATTCTGTTCTCAGACTTGGCCCGGCCCATTGAAAAGGCCCAATAGGGGTTTGTGGAGTGAAGGAATAAATGAATTATTGACTGAACTTCTGTCCTACTAGTTAGCAGTGCACTCTAACATGGATGTATCCAAGGGATACATGCTGTCCAAGGGACTCTCAAGAGCCTTCTCCAACACCACAGTTCAAAAGCATCAATTCTTCAGCGTTCAGTTTTCCTTATAGTTTAACTCTCACATCCATACATGACCACTGGAAGAAACATACCTTTGACTAGATGGACCTTTGTTGGCAAAGTAATGTCTCTGCTTTTTAATATGCTATCTAGGTTGGTCATAACATTTCTTCCAAGGAGCAAGCTTCTTTTAATTTCATGGCTGCAGTTACCATCTGCAGTGATTTTGGAGCCCCCAAAATAAAGTCTGATACTGTTTCCACTGTTTGCCCATCTTTTGCCATGAAGTGATGGTACCAGATCTTAGTTTTCTGAATGTTGAGATTTAAGCCAACTTTTTCACTCTCCTCTTTCACTTTCATCAAGAGGATCTTTAGTTCTTCTTTGCTTTCTGCCATAAGGGTGGTGTCATCTGCATATCTGAGGTTATTGATTTTTCTTCCAGCAATCTTGATTCCAGCTTGTCCTTCATCCAGTCCAGCATTTCACATGATGTACTCTGCATAGAAGTTAAATAAGCAGAGTGACAATATACAGCCTTGACGTACTCCTTTTCCTATTTGGAACCAGTCTGTTGTTCTATAGTCAGGAGGGGTGATTGATTTGGATAAATAGCCATTTCTTTCACATAGGGCTTTTTTCATATTACATCATCTCTGAGTATCTTTGAAATAGAGATGATAATCCACAGCCACAGCTAGTTAACCAACTGGAATTCCTGAAATTCACTTCCTATGGAGATCTCCACCATTGACTTGAGGAATTATTACCTAACCAGTAGAAACTATCCTTTTGAAATAATCACTCAGAGGATGGAGCAGTCTTGACAAGGGCTAAGAGCGGTGAGATGATGATTTCATGCAGAATAACTTCTGTGATTGTTTCGGCTCAGAATAATTTGTTTTACATCGTGTCTTAATGAGACTTTCTAAGTATTCTCAAGCTGAAATATCAAGGTGATTCTTAAAGTAGAACAAGAAAGCTCAAGGCTGAACCAAAAGCAAATGCATTATGGAAAAAGCAGCTCTCAAATACAACCATCCTGATAGCCACAATTTTATAAAACACACGCCCAGCTGGAAAACACAAAGATGGGAGATTTGGCTTGGTGAACAAATAGGAAAAGGATATGGCTTAGCAAGCGGCTGATTATATTGGTTGGCTGAATTTAACTTTACATCTGGATGGTTTGGCATAGTTCAGCTAGCTAGCAAAAACATATACATTATTTGGCTTCTCATTTTTTCAGTTACTTGCCTAAGCAAATGAGAAAGTTGATAGCAACTATGTTTAAATTTTTATTAAATTGTGTAATACACATAGCTACCACGAATTGGACAGTGACTTATATTATATTTAACTTAATGATGATCGCAGTAGTAACTTTCCACTGTCTGTTGAAAATCAATGCCTTTATTGAATTCAGCAAAAACCCAAACTAACTTGTTAGCTGATGGAATGTTTCCAAATGTGTTAAAGTGTGCATCAAAATTATATAAGCTTGCCTATTGCTCTTTCTGCTTGTGACAAACATGGCAAATTTAGATTCTGTGGCAGACAGGAATTTTTTTTTAACACGTCATAATTAATTTCTGTCTGAGGCTGGCATGCTGCTTCTGATTTGAGGGCAATATTTCTGATACCTTCTAATGACTGAAGTAGTTACTCTTTCAATAATGATAATACACATGAGCTTCCATATTCTCTCTTTTCCCCATCTCCTTCGAAATAGAATGGCTATAATAGAGTTAATAGGTCCATTTATGGGCAGGACTCACAAAAGGGTAGAAATTATCCACAAATAAAGCCAAAGTAAGCTATGATTTGTCTCTCCTCTCTGACAATGCAGGTCTGTGCCCATGCTTCCATCCACACTCGAATCATGCCTCCATTATTGCAAGAAGCTAAATAAGACCTACACTGATTTATACAGTTTCAACAAACTTCCTTTATCTTGCACAATTACTTTATTTTATGGCCCTTTTGTCTTAGAAGCTTTTCCTGGAGACAGTGGCAGATGGTTTCCTGGATTGGTTGCCTCATCCCAAATATCCAACTTTATACTTCTGCTACAGACGAGCAACACTCAACTCTGCATAAATACATTTGACTCATTCTCAGGCTCAACATTTTATTATTTCTAGGTGAACTGTTACAGAATGCTCTAAACATCTAGTCAATTCCTGTATTTTCTACATGCTTTTCCTTAGCAAACACAACAGTCTGATCTGCCAAAATCATGTAATGCATTACAAAGCCAATTACAAATAACCTTGATAAATCCTTCGTTTTGAATTACCCAGGCCACTGTTTGCTTCTCAAAGTGACTATTCAAGAAATTGCATATCTTTTGGTTTTGGTTGATGGTCCAGAGAGGACATAACCAGAAATGTAATTTAGTTTGCCTCCCTATTTCTGTTTATTGTAGGAGGTGATTTGTAAGGGCACTGAGAATGAAAAATAGAATATTTACTGCAAAGGGCGCTTATGTTCCTTTTGCTTAGGAACATAGAGTGAAGTTAGAACTGGTGAAATACAGCAAAGCCAAAAAAGGATTACAGTGCTAGATGTGGGTCAGTATACTTCAAATTCCGATAGCTTACTGAAATTTTAAAAGTTTTTGTCTCCATTTTTTGGGAGGTCAACATATGATGGTTAATTTCAGAAGACAGATCTTGTATTCAGTGTATAGCAGAGAAGGACTTAGATTTTTAAATATATGTATTTTGAGACTTCCTTGGTGGTCCAGTGGTTAAGAATCTGCCTTGCAACACAGGGGATGCAGGTTAAATCCCTGGTGGGAAAATTAAGATTTCACATGCTTCAGAGAAACTAAGCCCACATGCTCTAACAAGAGAGTCTGTGAACTGCAAGGAAGAGCCTGTGTTTTGCAACTAAGGCCTGCCACAGCGAAATAAATAAACATGTAAATAAACATTTAAAAGATGGAAATTAAAAATATATATATTTAATCATGATGTTGATGAAGGTCCATCTAGTCAAAGCTATGGTCTTCCCAGGAGTCATATATGGACGTGAGAGCTGGACTCTTACATAAAGAAAGCTGAGTGCTGAAGAACTGATGCTATTTCTCCCTCCTGGATTTTTTCCATCTGCCCTTTCTGGTGAATTATCTCATGTTTCCATTTTTGAAGCTCCAAACATTTACATACTGTTTTGCCAAGTTACTTTCACAGGTTGATAGATCTCTGCTACTCTTGAAACATTCAGTGCTCATAACTAGCTTTGTACTGGAGATGACTCTTGAGTGTCCCTTGGACTGCAAGGAGATCAAACCAGTCCATCCTAAGGGAAATCAGTCCTAAATATTCATTGAAAAGACTGATGCAGAAGCTGAAACTCCAATACTCTGGCTACCTGATGCGAAGAACTAACTCATTGGAAAAGACTCTGATGCTGGGAAAGATTGACGGCAGGAAGAGAAGGGGGTTACAGAGGATGAGATGGTTGGATGGCATCTCCAATTCGACGGACATGAGTTTGAGTAAGTTCTGGGAGTTGGTAAAGGACAGGGAAGCCTGGCATGCTGTAGTCCATGGGGTCGCAAAGAGTTGATGCAACTGAGTGACTGAACTGAGCTGATTTAAGCATGATAAGAGTCTATTCCAAAGTAAAATTTCATTCCTTCCTATCATTATAATCCGCCTTCCCAGGGAGCACTAGTGGTAAAGAATCTGCCTGCCAATGCAGGAGACGTAAAGAGTCGTGGGCTTGATCCCTGGGTAGGGTAGATCCCCTGGAGGAGGGCACAGCAATCCACTGCAGTATTCTTGCCTGGAGAATCCCATAGACAGAGGAGCCTGGTGGGCTACAGTCTGTGGGATCACACAGTGCCAGACATGACTGAAGGGACACATATCATTATAATTAAGAAAAAAAGGACAAAGATTAGGCAGTGATATTTCAAATCTGATGGACGAGTCAACATCAACTTTTTATATCATTATCACATTAAAGACTTTATCTTTGCTGTGTACATTGCTACCTTGTGGGCATCTTAATGTTTTGGCATTAAACACAGCAAGGATGCTAATAATTTTTCACTTTCTATGATGGACTCTCTCCGTTTCACGCTCAATTTAGGATCTACATAGATTTCTTGGATGACCCTTAGGCTAAAGAGCACATATTTTATATAATGGTTAATGTTACAACAATAGCACAGGGAGAAGGTACAGCAAGAGCAATTTAAGAGACTGTTTTGTATATTTCTGACCTACATTTCAGTTACGTGTGTACTTCCCTCTCTTCTCATCGATATCGCTGGTTCTTAAACTTCCTTGCTTCATGGACGCCATAAACATGGTGGTGGTAGTTTAGTAGCTAAGTTGTGTCCAACTCTTTGCAGCCTCATGGACTGTAGCCCCCCAGGCTCCTCTGCCCCTGGGATTTTCCAGGCAAGAATGCTGGAGTGGGTAGCCATTCACTTCTCCAGGGGATCTTCTCAGCCCAGGGATTGAACCAGCATCTCCAGCTCAACAGGGGGATTCTTTATCACTGAGCCAGCATGGTAAGGCTCAATAAATGCCCACAGAACATAAGAGTAAAGCCCTGAAAAGTTTCTTCTGAGTATACTCACCTTGTCAAAGCATCCCATTTAAAGGATGTGTTGGACTGGCTCAGGGGAGGGGAACTTGCAGCTCTCTAGGGGTCCTAGGTAATGACTACTGCAGCTCAAAATAGTGATAGGCACTCAGAACCTGACTCAGGACTCCTGAGACCAATCTTATCCTGCTCATTGGAACTTGACCTTTTTAGGACATAATTATTTTGGCTTTGTTTTGGGTTTTAATTCCATTTTTCAAAAATGTAGATCAGTAGTATCTGATCCACAGTGAAAACCAATTGGACATTTTTAAAACTATGAAACATTTAACAGATGTTTGTTTTACTGGTGTTTGATGCTTACATAACATCAAACATTACAAATGTAAAACATTGTCTATTTGTGTCAGTATTTTGAAATTTGTTGAAAGTAAAGGTTTTTTTTTTTTTTCATGAAAAGCATTAGTTTTTTTATATATAAGAGATTTAGCCCTGCTGCTTTAAAGGATTTATTTCTTTTTAATATTTATTTTCTGATTCTTTATTATCTTGGAACATTTAATAGAATGGATAGTGTTAGCAATTGATAAACACATGCCATTTAAGATCCCTCAAATGCACCGAGGAATTGACGCTTTCAAATTGTGCTGTAGAAGACTCTTGAGAGTCCCTTGGACTGCAAGGAGATCAAACCAGTCAATCATAAAGGAAATAAACCCTGAATATTTATTAGAAGGACTGATGTTGAAGCTGAAGCTCCAATACTTTGGCCACCTGATGCTGAGAGCCAACTCATTGGAAAAGACCCTGATGCTGGGAAACACTGAAGGCAGGAGGAGAGGGGGATGACAGAGGATGAGATGGTTGGATAGCATTACTACTCAACGGATATGAACTTTGCCAAACTCTGGGAGACAGAGGGACAGGGAGGCCTGGCCTGCTGCACTCCTTGGGGTCACACTTAGCGACTGAACAGCAACCAGATGCCAATATGCATTTTACATTTCTATTTTTAAAAGAATTTCTTATTTTAGAATTCTGGTTCCTTCTGAAAGCTTTAGAGGACAGCTGGGCAAGAGAGAGCTTCATTTCTGTAGGAGGAGAAAGTCCCAAGAGAAGAAAGATGGATTTTAATTTAGCAGGAATAGATCTACAAATTAATTCCTTTGTCAGAGTTAGGAAGGGTGACTAACTAAGGGAGAGAATTTGGAATCAGCTCTTCCTCCTTTAGAGGAAGCTCCACTCTGCTGCTGGTTTAAATTTTCAGGCTCACTCCTTCTAGAGAGAGGATTCTTCCTTTTGACTGATTCGGTCCCCACAGACTCCTGGTTGTAGGGCAGGATGCTGGGCCTGTCACGTCCAAGTTTTCACTCTGGGATAGTCAGTGCACTGGGAGTAGAGCCAATACAGACAAATGCCATTTTTGACAGGAGAGTGACAGTAGACGGTGAGTTCACTCTCATTATGCTGTTTTGAAAGGCACGACGACTCAGGAGTAAATACTAGTGATTCATCGGTCTTAATTTGATGTTTGCTTTAATAGCTATCTCTGTCATTCCATTTTTTCCTTTGGCTTAATTGTGTTTTATTTCCTATAAATATAATTTTTTTTTAATGTGGAAGATCTCGAGCTTTAATTTGTTTTACCTCTGAATATAATAGATCTTTGCAGTTCTCAGACAGTTTAGCCAATGCTACCAAATACCTGACATCACCTATTACCTTAGAAGCACTAAAATTGGAAGGTCAAAATTAAGCATTCACCAGGGGTCTGCAGAGGGTCGTAAGGATATATCTCAGGTCTCAACTTCTGGCTCGTGATTTGGCACAGTCATGCTTTTTTTTTCTTCCTTTTTTAAGAAATCATTTAAATTTAGATGCAGTAAAGGAAAAGGTGGGCTTCCCTGGTGGCTCAGATGGTAAAGAATCCGCTTGGGGTTGCAGAGCGTCAGACACGACTGAGCGACTAAGCACAGCACAGCACGAGGGAAAGGTGCTGAAGTGAAACTAAAACAATGGTTGGACTTGAGGTACATGCTTTCTGAAAACAAAGTAATGATTAAAAATCCCTCTAGATTTAAGAAAAATGTAAGGAAAAGCATACAAGTTGATATTATAATGGATTTTTCACGACAAATTTCAACTTCAGACGGCATCTCCTGCTGCTTTACAGAAGTCTCATTAACAGCAGCAACTCTTGTCACTACCCAGAAAAAGCATTACGTGCTACTCTGTGTATTCCTTCCTCCTGGATTTTGCCTCCTGCCCTTTCTCATGAATTACATCATGTTTACACTACTGAAGTTCCAAACATTTACATACTGTTCTGCCAAGTTACTTTCACAGGTCGGTAGATCTCTGCTACTCTTAAAAGATTCAGTGCTCATAACTAGCTTTGTTACTACAAATTTTCTCTTCCCTGTGTCTTTATTTTGATATACCCATTCTTTGATTGGGGGCTTCCTGGTAGCTCAGTGGTTAAAGCGTCTGCCCGCAATGCAGGAGATCTGGGTTTGATCCCTGGGTTGGGAAGATCCCCTGAGGAGGAAATGGCACCCCACTCCAGTATTCTTGCCTGGAGAATCCCATGGATGGAGGGAGCCTGGTGGGCTACAGTCCACGGGGTCGCAAAGAGTCGGACACGACTGAGCGACTTCACTTCACCTCAATTCATTCTTTGATTGAATACTACTCCAGCATCCTTGGTGGCTCAGAAGGTAAAGAATCTGCCTACAATTCAGGAGACTCAGATTAGATCCCTGGGTCAGAAAGATCCCCTGGAGAAGGGAATGGCAACCCACTCCAGTACTGTTGCCTGGAGACTTCCGCAGACAGAGGAGCCTGGTGGGCTACAGTCATATGATATTGTGTGATATTTGTCTGAATTACTTCACTCAGGATGATAATGTCTAGGTTCATTCATGTTGCTGCAAATGGTATCGCTCCATTCTTTTTATGACTGAGTGACATTTCATTGTATAGATATACCTCACATTCTGTGTTCATTCCTCTGTCTCTGAACATTTGGGTTGTTTCCATGTCTTGGCCATCGTAAATATTGCTGCAATGAACATCGAGATGCATGAATCTTTTTCAATTTTTAGAGTTTTCTCCAAACATATGCCCATGAGTGGAATCCCTGGATCATATAGTAGCTCTAAATTTTCTGGAAAGTGCTGAGTTCTTGCATGCTCCAGAATACTGTTAACACCTGATGGACAGCGCCGTGAATAATGGTCTTTCTCTTACTGTCAAAACTTTCAAGACTGCCCACTGCCTTCAGACCCAGGGTGTTAGTAAGGAAAAATCAAAGGACCCGCATTTCATTCCATTTTTATGTTCATGTATTTTTTTTTAATCTTTAAAGTTAGGTACCTTCACTAGAATATTTTTAAATTGTTCTAATTTTTTTCAAGGAATTGGGTGCCTGCCTAGAATGATTGTTGCTTTATTTCAGGAATTCTCTTTCCCTTATATTCCTGGATGTCTGTCCTCCTTTGTTTGTTAAGATCTTTTTCAGGAATAGAAACAGAGTAAGGGATACACAGTATATGTTTTTCTGTCTTCTGCTTGTCACCATTTTTTGTGTTCATTTTAAAAAATCCCTGTTCTTTCCCATTTTGTTTTGAGAGATTTCACAATCCTATTCACCACGTTTCTCTGGTTTTCATTCCTGTTAACCCTGTTTTGTTTGCTCTACTGTGGCTGTTTTTTTTTTCCCCCCTTCTCTAAACATTCACGTTACTAAACGTTCCTTTGTTAATTGCATTTCATTAACATGCTGCCTTTCCTTATATTTTCTTATTTCTGATTTGTATGCTGTCACCTCATCTTTACATCTTTCTATTTGCAATTTATTTGAGAAAATGGAGCTATCTAATATCTGTTTTGGTTTCCTCTTGAAGTACTGGGTTGGCCAAAAAGTTGCTCGGGTTTTCGATAAGATGGTGCAGAAAGATAAGGTGTCCATAGGTGTGTGGGTTTATCTCAGGGCTTTTTATTTTGTTCCATTGATCTATATTTCTGTCTTTGTGCCAGTACCATACTGTCTTAATGACTGTGGCTTTGTAGTAGAGCCTGAAGTCAGGCAAGTTGATTCCTCCAGTTCCATTCTTCTTTCTCAAGATTGCTTTGGCTATTCGAGGTTTTTTGTACTTCCATACAAATCTTGAGATTATTTGATCTAGTTCTGTGAAAAATACTGCTGCAGATGATTGGATAAGAAAGCTGTGGTACATATACACAATGGAGTACTACTCAGCCCTTAAAAATAATAAATTTGACTCAGTTCTAATGAGATGGATGAAATTGGAACCGATTATACAGAGTGAAGTAAGCCAGAAAGAAAAACACCAGTACAGTATACTGACACATATATATGGAATTTAGAAGATAGTAATGATGACCCTATATGTGAGACAACAAAAGAGACACAGAGGTATAGAATGGACTTTTGAACTCTGAGGGACAGGGAAAGGGTAGGATGGTTTGGGAGAATGGCATTGAAACATGTATACTTTCTTGTAAGAAACGAAGCGCCAATCTATGTTCAATGTAGGATGCAGGATGCATGGGGCTGATGCACAGGATGATTCAGGTAGAGGATGTGGGGTGGGAGGTGGGAGAGGGCTTCGGCACTGGGAGATTGTGTTCACCTATGGCTGATTCATGTCAATGTATGGCAAAACAAATACAGTATTGTAATTAAAAAATAAATAAATTAAAAAAATAAAATAAAATAAAATAAAGAAAAAAAAAAGATGGTACAGAAAAGCCCAAATGAACATTTTGGCCAATCCAATATTTGTTTTCATGTGCCTTTTGCTGATTTTCACTTGCCTTTTGCTGATTTTCACTTTTCCCTTTTTGTTTCTCCACATTATGGACACCTGTGCTCCATGCTGGATCCTTTCACATTATTTTTTCTTTTTCCAAAGGGTTAGTAGTTTGCTGAAGAGTTTTGTGGGAAGGGGCTGCAAGACAGGAACTGAGTGAGCAGAGTGCAGTGTGCACACAGTTGAAAGCCTGAAAACTCTGGCTCTAACCTTGTTATGTGCTTTGTCTTAGGAGAACCTCTCTGTGTTTTTCTTTCAAAAGGTATTGCTTGGCATAAAGTCCCTGGATTGTCAAAAGACTTCACTTGTAATTTTGATGGTCTCTGCTTTCCTTTCCCCTCCTTTGGTCTCCTTGTTGCTGGGCCGTCTCCTCCCTCTTGGCTGAAATACCACGTGGAACAGATCCCCTCACATGCTTGTCTTCTGCCACTCTGCAGAGCTGCACCCAGATTCATTCAGGATGTTCTCATTTTGTTTTTCTGTGACCTACCTTGTAGACTACATCAGGGCCTGACTTTTCAGGACAATGACACATTTTTTGGGGGGATCCTTTTCCTGCTTATAGATCAGGATGCTTTACTTCCTGTAATCCTTATTTGGGTTCAGATTGGATGATATCTGGCAAGTATTCTTTATAATGACTTCCTTGTGTATTCTTGTTTCCCTAACATTGAAATGTTTTCCCCATTCCCCCAGTCTCCATCTATATGTATGTACGTGTGCACATGTGTGTTTACTATTTTTTATTCTTTTTAAATAAAAATGTGGCCTAACAGTGTGCTTTTTGTTTAATCAAAAGCCTACTTTCTACTTAGCACACCTCCTCTTTGGTTTTACCGGTTCTTCTTCATTTTGTCTTTTGGTCTTTCCCTTTGCCGTCTCCTTTAGTGAATCATCTTCCTCTTCTTCATGATGTCAGGGTTTCTGAGGGCATCATTCTCAGCCCTCTGCTCCTCTTCACTATTATTGTCCTTTTCATTATTCTCCCCATCACTGCTCTCTTCTAGGATCTTCCTGTCTCCTGTCGTCTCTGTTTATCCTCTATATTCTTTCTCAGCACTTGAGCCATGGCTTCTATGCAGAGTACTCCCAAATTTAAATTTCTAGGAAGAATCTCCCTGAAGTTCAATGTCTGCACTGCAATGGCAGGTTGTCTTTTTAACCTCAACTCAAGCATCTTCAAAAAGAATTTATCATCTGATATTCTATATTTGCTCTCTAACTGGACATCCATTTTTTCCATCAGTTTCATCTATGTAATTGGCTAACGATTTGAGGAGCATATATGAGCATGTCTAACTGCACTGCCATCATTCCTACCAATTGCTTGTTTCTTTGTTTACCCATTTCTCAGTATTCATTCTTCCTTCCTTTCTTTCTCTCTCAGACACAGAATTTGCCATCGCCCTCAGGTCAGTTCAATTCAGTCGCTTAGTCGTGTCTGACTCTTTGTGACATCATGAACCACAGCACGCCAGGCCTCTGTGTCCATCACCAACTCCCAGAGTCCACCCAAACCCATGTCCAGTGAATCAGTGATGCCATCCAACCATCTCATCCTCTGCCATCCCCTTCTCCTCCTGCCCTCAATCTTTCCCAGCATCAGGGTCTTTCCAAATGAGTCAGCTCTTTGCATCAGGTAGACAAAGTATTGGAGTTGCAGCTTCAAAATCAGTCCTACCAATGAACACCCAGGACCTATCTCCTTCAGAATGGACTGGTTGGATCTCCTTGCAGTCCAAGGGACTCTCAAGAGTCTTCTCCAACACCACAGTTCAAAAGCATCAATTCTTCGGTGCTCAGCTTTCTTTATAGTCCATCTCTCACATCCATACATGACCACTGGAAAAACCATAGTCTTCTTGACTAAACAGACCCTTGTGGACAAAGTAATGTCTCTGCTTTTTAATATGCTGTCTAGGTTAGTCATAACTTTCCTTCCAAGGAGTAAGCATCTTTTAATTTCACAGCTGCAATCACCATCTGCAGTGATTTTGGAGCCCAGAAAAATAAAGTCTGACACTGTTGTCACTGTTTCTCGATCTATTTGCTATGAAGTGATAGGACCAGATGCCAGGATCTTAGTTTTCTGAATGTTGAGCTTTAAGCCAACTTTTTCATTCTCCTCTTTCACTTTCATCAAGAGGCTCTTTAGTTCTTCACTTTCTGCCATAAGGATGGTGTCATCTGCATATTTGAGGTTATTGATATTTCTCCTGGCAATCTTGATTCCAGCTTGTACTTCCTCCAACCCAGTGTTTCTCATGATGTACTCTGCATAGAAGTTAAATAAGCAGGGTGACAATATACAGCCTTGATGTACTCCTTTTGCTATTTGGAACCAGTCTGTTGTTTCATGTCCAGTTCTAACTGTTGCTTCCTGACCTGCATACAGGTTTCTCAAGAAGCAGGTTAGGTGATCTGGTATTCCCATCTCTCTCAGAATTTTCCACATTTTCTTGTGATCCACACAGTCAAACGCTTTGGCATAGTCAATAAGGCAGAAATAGATGTTTTTCTGGAACTCTCTTGCTTTTTCCATGATCCAGCGTATGCTGGCTATTTGATCTCTGGTTCCTCTGCCTTTTCTAAAACCAGCTTGAAATCTGGAAGTTCACAGTTCACGAATTGCTGAAGCCTGGCTTGGAGAATTTGAGCATTACTTTACTAGCATGTGAGATGAGTGCAATTGTGCAGTAGTTTGAGCATTCTCTGGCATTGCCTTTCTTTGGCATTGGAATGAAAACTGACCTTTTCCAGTCCTGTGGCCACTGCTGAGTTGCCCAAATTTGCTGGCATATAGAGTGCAGCACTTTCACTGCATCATCTTTCAGGATTTGAAACAGCTCCACTGGAATTCCATCACCTCCACTACCTTGGACGTGGGGTATCTCTTCACGGCTGCTCCAGCGAAGCACAGCTGCTGGTCCTAACCTTGGACGTGGGATAGCTCCTCTCGGCCACCACCCCTGACCATCACCCTGCTTAGCTTTAATTAGTTATTAGTGCATTAACATTCTCACAGTTATCCAGGGTTAAACTTGGATTTTCTCAGAGTTTTCCTTCTATCTTGATTCTCACAACCAGTTAGATTCCAATATTGTGGACTTTGCCTTGGCAGTGACCATCCTGTCTGTCTCCTCTTTCCATCCTGCTGTCCTCTCCCTCAGACTCTAATGCCCTGTTTACTGGCTATCATTGTAGATTTGTCTTTGCACTCACTCTAAATTCTTTTTTCTTCCCTTCCAATGTGCAACACATGCTGCCGCCAAATTAGACGTGCTGAACTGGACCTACAGTATCACTCCTGAGTGGTGATACTGCCTGGGACTCCGCCCTCACTCCTGAAATGAACCGTTAATTCCTTGCTTTCTCTATGATAGTTTCAGCCTGTGCTTCCAGCCTCCATGTATACCACTTGACAGCCATGGCACAGTCCTCCGCTTGTTAGGGTCCAAACCAGACACAAACTGTCATTTCTGTGCTTACATGTATATAGTTGTTTTATTTAGGAGTCCTGCTTTCCACTGCCATGCTTACCAAACTCTCATGCATTTTTACCAAATGGAACCAGCTCCATAAAGTCCTTTGTTCCCTGTGGCCTCTGAACTCTTCCTTTCAACCCCTACCGTCTTCTGCAAGGCTCTCTCTCACCTGGCTCTCTGCACACTGTCGATTATACTCCAGCCTGGTGGTCTTGCTTGGTTTCCTTTAACATGCTAAGCTCTTCCTCTTTCACTCCTTAGTATAGCTAAAATGTTCTTTTCCTTCTCTTTAGAATGTGTATTTCCTTCTTAAGTGTCAGCGCCCATAAAAGTCTTTCTTTTCCTGGCCTATTTAAATAGATTCTTCAGAACTTCTTCACAAGCCAAAGGATTCTTTACCATATCCCTCTGTCATTTTCCCCCAATTTACTGACAACTCCATGAAGAACCCCAATCTGTTCTGTTAACCAATGCTTACATAGCATATATGAGTGATACATCTTTTATTAAGTAAATGAATGACTACGTGATTGAGCATTCTGTTCACAAATTCTCGTATCATGTTCTACTTTGTATTTTACTTTCTAATACATTTATTATTATTATAAGATTTTAGATACTTTGAAGCAAAAAAAATAACTTGATACCATTCATCTTGGCATCCTGTAGCCCCCTTGCATGGTGCCAAGCATTCATGAGATTAATAAATGTTTGCTGAATTAAATGGATTTGAATGAAACCTTCAGAACAGTATTATTGCCAGAATATCACAGATGGTAAATGGCGGTCTCCTTCGCTAATAGCTTCCAAGGTTGATGATGAGATAAAATCAGTTAAGCATCCATCATCCATAAATACGGGAAAAGCTCCTAAATATGAAAATCCTCTTTTTAAAAGTCGTTGTATTGTTGTTGCCTCATTGTCACATTAAAATTGTGTCTTATGTACCCATCCTTAGAGCATCAAGGATATCACTGTGGAAAAGATAGGTATGGGGTAATGGAAAGACGGAGAAAATGTTATAACAATAGGCTATTTGCTTTTGGCAATATTCTTGACTCAAAACAGCTCGTCTAATGAGGTTTTGCTCCTTTCTTCTTACTTAACTCCTTGACTTCAGTTTCTCAGCCTCCCTCTAATGAGAGAATTAAATTCAAAGTGAGCACCAATGAGGGTTTTTTAAAGTGCATGTTGAGGAAGCGTCCCCAGTTTCTGCAGGCGTTAATCATGTCAGGAGCCATCCTACAGGTGGAGAGAGTGGAGGTGCCCGCACTTCTGGGCTCCATGACGTCTAGTGCCCTCTAGTGCCCGGAAGGGAGAACTGCTGACCCAAACAGGTTGTCCGCTTACCATACATTACGGTAAAATGACAGAACAAAGGCCCCAACAGAGAAATTTTTTTTTTTTTTTTAGTGTGCAAAAATCTGTAAATCCTCAAAGAGTGCAATCTCGTGGAGTTCAAGTTTTATCTTTTTGGTTCTCTTTCAATCACCGATCTTCAGAAATACCACTATTTTCCTCACTTTATTAACTTTAACCAAAAGGAAATGCTCAAGAACTATTTCAAATACTTAAATAAACTTTCCTTCATAACCAAAATAATCTCCTATTTGTCATAAAGGTGAATATTCATGTGGCTCTTAAATAAGATTTCTTAATTCCTAAAGTATAAACATAATTCAATAGATGTAGCATTTTTTCTTTAAGGATACAAATTAAGCAGGTCGTAGGGTTTGGGTGGACTCCAGGAACTGATGATGGACAGCGAGGCCTGGCATGCTGCGGTTCATGGGGTCACAAAGAGTCGGACATGACTGAGCAACTGAACTGAACTGAACTGAGGCTTTTAAATCTCCATTTTTCAGATATGTGGCCATGCATGTTACTCATTTTAAAGTGTTCAAGGTTAAAGATAATGCTGATACTGGTTTTATGTCCTAATTGTGCATGCACACACACACACAAACACGCTAGACCCAGTCTCTGGTATCCTCTTTCATTACCACTCTTGTTCAAAGCAACAATAATAAACACAGCAATGAGAACCATGACACAAACAAATTAAACCCAGGAATGGATAATGTGGTCACAGGCACCAGGAGGCTATTGATGAGCACAATTTTTGAGAACCTACTTTGTACTTGGGCTTCCGTGGTGGCTCAGCTGGTAAAGAATCGACCTGCAATGCGGGAGACCTGGATTCAATCCCTGAGTTAGGAAGATGCCCTGGAGAAGGGAACGGCCACTTCAGTATTCTGACCTGGAGAATTCTGTGGATTTTCCATGGGGTTGCCAAGAGTCAGACACGACTAAGCAACTTTCATTTTGTACTTGTCACATGTGTTTTCATTCTCCATCCAGACTCTGACAGTCCTTCGATCTTACCACAAACCAACCACATTAGTTCTCTTCATTAAGAACTGAAACTACTGTTCTCATTTTGTGTAAACTCATCAGTCATATCCTCAGCTCATTCTAAGTTGGAAATCACCAGTGCAAGAGGAGAAGTGATACATATTACACGGTGAGGAACAACAAAATTTGTGTAAAAGCCTTTTTCCAAACAAAATGTATTATTTTAACAGAGCATGCTGTGCTCAGTTGCTTCCAGTCGTGCCTGACTCTGTGCGACCCTATGGACTATAGTCTGCCAGCCTCCTCTGTCCATAGGATTCTCCAGGCAAGAATACTGTAGTGGGTTGCCATGCCCTCCTCCAGGGGATCTTCCCAACCCAGAGATTGAACCTGGGTCTCCTGCACTGAAGGAGGATTCTTTACAGCCTGAGCCACCAGAGAAGCCCTTACCTGAATACAGTCTTCAACTTATGATATCAACGCAAGCTAATTTTGAAGATGTCAATATAATATACAGCTGTCAGTTTGTACAAACCTTCAGCTTATTCTAGAATCAATGAAAAGATGAGTCTACTGTAATGATTCAACTACAATGATTGTCTGAGATGAGAGGATAGCATTCCTTGTGCCAAGCAGCCTGTTCACAAACACAATAAGAGACAAAAGGTAAACAGATCAATAAACGTGAACAGCATCCTCTTGGCATAGCTGTCATCCCCTAGGATTCCACTTTCAACTTGTTCTTTGCTTTTGCAAAGATCGTAGATAACGTAGAGTTGGACTAACCTTAGTCTGAGTCCTAGTTCTGCCTCTTGCCAGCTGTGTGATTGCGCCTTTGATACCAAGCACATTAATTAATGTCCAAAGATACATTTCCTCTTCTTCAAAACAGGGACCTAGTAACTCACTTACTGAGCTATGAACTTAACTAAAGAAACCATATGTACAAAATCATATGTACTAAAACCAGTTAGGCTTACTAGCCCACCCTGCAACCTCAGCAAATTTAGCAGACAGAGCATCTCCCAAAGCAGCATCTTTAGTGCTGACTGGCCTCTCTCCTTTGTTCCCTCATTGCAGGATTTTTTTTTTTTTTTTGCCCTGTGACATGTGGGATCTTAGCTCTCTGGCCAGAGATTGAACCCACACCCTCTGGCCAGAGATTGAACCCACACCCTCTGTATTAAGAGGGTGAAGTCTTAACCCTGCACTGCTAGAGAAGTCCTGAGGCATCGATTTTGATATCTTCATTTGAAGAAAATGTCTCATCTTTCAATTCACATGTTAAAAAGCAAACTTATTTTTGGTTTTCCTAAGTTTGCACTGATTCTTAATATCCTGGTTTCTCTAAAAGGCAGCATCATCGCCTTTTCTTACTTAGCCATCACAGTGATCTTTGATCCCTCTCCCTAACTTCCTATCTGCATGGAAAAGCTGCCAAGTCCTATTGCTGTTTCTCCTTCCTCAAACTTCATTAGATCTATTTCCTTCCATCCATCCCCATTGTCAGCATCCCAGTTCCGATTGGCTACCTCTTTTCTGAGCTCTTTTGATGCACTGCCAACCGCTCTCACTGACTTCAGTCTCTGCTCCCATCATCTCATCTATACACTTTCTTTTGAAGGATTTTCTTTAATACCTCTTACCAGGTCAGTGCTTTACTCTCTCTTCTATCTTGCTCTGCATGCCTTGACCTTCAGAGTCTTCAGGAATCAGAATCTACTTAAATAGTCAATTCTCTCCCTAACACCACTTTTAATATGTTTGTACTATTAAAAAAAAAAAAAAGCTGCAAATGGTCAGTTTCTGAACCATTCCCATACCCCCGGGCACCTCCATCCGTTAAGATGTTAATGACTATGTTACTTCTACCAGGAAGGCCCTCTGCTATTACAATTCTACCCCCAAAGCTTGAGTTAAAAGCCACCTGCTCTCTGCAGACTTCCCTCATCCAGCCTCCACAGGCTGAGCCTCTTTGCTCTCTATCACTCCCATGTTCGTTGTCTGTGAAAGTAAAAGTGTAAGTCATTCAGTGGTGTCCAACTCTTTGTGACCCCACAGTCCATGGAATTCTCCAGGCCAGAACACTGGAGTGGGTAGCCTTTTCCTTCTCCAGGGGATCTTCCAAACCCAGGGATTGAACCCAGGTCTCCCACATTGTGCAAGGATTCTTTTACCAGCTGAGCCACAAGGGAAGCCCAAGAACACTGGAGTGGGTAGCCTATCCCTTCTCCAGGGGATCTTCCCGACCCAGGAATTTAACCGGGTCTCCTGCACTGTAGGTGGATTTTTACCAGCTGAGCCACCAGGGAAGCCCAATTAAGTGAATGTAGTTCTTTGTACATACACTTAATCTCTCTTACTAGGTTATTGGCTTCTTGAGAGCACAGTTAATTTCTTCTTTGTCATAGGCGCAGAAAAGTCTCTAAAGAGACATTGTCTGAAAGTTGATGTGAATATGCAAGTCATTTAGGGAATTTTGCACATGTCAAATGTTTCTTAGCTGATGAATGCCTTATACAAAGCAAAGTGTTATGTCACTTTATTATGCTATGGGATAATATTTTCTTCTGTCGTCACAAGAACTGTTTCTTTAAAAAAATCTTAGCACTTACATCAAATTATTGTATTTCAACTGTAGATTTGAGATTGCAGTAGGAATATATTTTTATTTTAGTGCTTCTTAATTTATATAACCTCTCTGATAAGTATAGCATATTTATCAATAAACTATTCTGAATGTCTAGATAATAACCTTCTTCGGTAACACAATTCATGCTGATCACATATCTTAAAGCCTCAAGATCTGCATAAAATCAAACATATCCTCTCACTCTTAAAGTACTATTCTGTGCCATTCTAAAGGCAGTAAAAAGATTTTTTTATAAAATATAAAAAGCCTTCTAGCCTCATTGAGCAGTTTAAGTAAACTTTTTCTCATCCCTCCACTGGCAAAATATTTTATATTATCTTTAAAAACTCTAACAGTTCAAAGGAAGTGACTATGAAATTGGTGTCATAATGAATCTTTCCTTCAAATAAGTAAAAGCTCACTATGTAAAACAGGAAAAACCTTAACATTTATACAGCAATTCAGAGTTTCTCAACCTCAGCACAACTGACATTTTAGTCTGAATAATGTTTCATTGTGCGGGCTGTCCTGTGAATTGTAAGATGCTCAGCAGCGTCTACTCACTAGACTCTAGTAGAACCCTCTACTATGAAAACCACAAATGTCTCTTGACATCACCTAATATTCCGTGGAGGAAAATTGCCTCTACCAGAGCACCACTGCCATAGCAGAAGTATTTAGTACTTCTTCTTAGGGTGCTTTCATTAATTTATCTGTCCATTCCACTGTTTTAGAGAAAAAATAACCTCAGCATTTTTTTTTTTTTTTCCTTAGTCTGTTTTACAGAATTCATGGAAATGCCTGTTAGTCCTCAACTGTTAAGAGTACCAGGGGCACTATATTCAGTGAGTGACTCTATACTGTGTGCTCTGCATTCTAGGCACTGAGAAACGGATGTAATACAATCAAGCACAAATCTCCGACACTCTCATTCTAATGGAAGAAGCAAGACAACAAACAAATGCGTAAAATAAATGGCATATCACGGAGAGATGGTAGTGAGGCAAAAATTAAGGGAGCAAAGGAAGGAATCAAGGAATAGGCAGCGCTGAGACTCTCCACTGGCCCAGCGGTTCCGACTCCAGCGCCCAGTGCAGCGGGTGTGGGCTCTACTCCTGCTCAGGGAACTAATCTGACTCCACTAACCTAATCTCTCATGCTGCAACGTGCAGCCATAAATTAAAAATAAAGAAAAAAAACTTGTTACTGAAAAAAAGGCAGTGCTGTGAGAGGAGTGGGTATCTGGAGGTGAGGTTGGGGTATAATTTTAAATAAACTGGTCAGGGGCAGCCTCCCTGGGCAGACAGCTTCTGAGCAAAGACCTGGAGGAGGTGAGGAATTGAGCCCTAGGGCACTTGGCAGAATGGCTTTCCAGGGGGAGGGAACAAGTGCAGAGGCCCAGAAGAGAGAATGTGCCAGAAATGATGAGGTAACAGAAATCTTAGGGTTGTTGGAGCTGTGTGAGGGAGGGGAAGAGAAGTGGGAGAATAGGAACATGCATGGAGACCACATAGGACCTGTAGGTCACAGTCAAGGGTGAAAAAAAAGACTGTCATGGTAAGTCATATATAAAATAGTGGGAAAATGTTTTCTAACTATTTTCAATTGAATTAAGAATCTTGCTCATTATGGTTCAAGTACCCAAGGAGAGATGTCAATCTGGTCAGCCTTCTCCAGCAATGTCCACACTCCTGGTCACACTTTTCCCTCTTCTTAGGTCAAAGTTTCAGGTGACTCAGTGGTAAAGAATCTGCCTGCTAATGCAGGAGACACAGGAGATGCGGGTTTGATCCCTGGGTTGGGAACGGAAGAGGAAATGGCAACCTGCTCCAGTATTCTTGCCTGGAAAATTCCATGGACAGAGGAGCCTGGTGTGCTACAGTCCATGGGGTCACAAATAGTTAGACACAACTGAGCATGCATGCACATAGCAAACAGTATAAGGGGTCAGTCCTTTAAGATTTTGCTAACTAACTTATTTCTTTAACTGATGCAAAAATGCATAGGAAGGTGTTAATGGTTTAATAATGCTTCACCCATGGATATTTGTATCTTGACTTTTTAAATTGATTTTTGAAATAAAAAAGTAAATTATTCTCTTGAGAAATGAAGTCATTTAAATAGGGCAGGGATGAACTATTTAAGGTATCTGGGCCTTTTTAAGACTTGAACTTGAATTCTGGATCTAAGGTCACAGACAGTCATCTTGAATTATCAATTAAATGAATCTTAATTGAAACCTCATTCTGTGCTACTCATACTCCTTAGGGCCGGAGAGGCAATGGTGAGACAGATTAATCCAGGTTTTCACCAAGCTATTTTCTTAGAGAGTGAAACAGACACACAATAAGGCGGTAAGTTAAAAGAGTAACTGAAAGTGTTAGTTACTGGTAAGCACTACTGAGAGAATTAAAATACAAGGATATACTAGATAACCTGCCTACAACTTTAGATGAACCATTGGTAGAACTTCTTCTACCGAGAAGTGATATTTAAGTTAAGATGTGAATGAAGAGAAGGAACGGGAGAAAGAACTTTCTAGCAGAGGGAATAACTAGACCAAAGGTAACGATAAGTTTGACATGAAAAGAAGAAAAAAGCCAGTGCTTCAGGAAAAGTCGACTATGCAGTCAGCAGGGAGCGCAGTTTGACAGGAGGCAGAGGCGGGTGGTCTTGGTGGGCTCTGATGAAGTATTTCATTTTTCCCTCTGTAATGGGTACTTGAAGGGAGATTTTGAGAAGGGAAATTGGATGATCTAATTTGTATCCTTAAAACCTTAACAGATTGTGGTTCACTGTTCACCTGGGGGAACAGGCACAGGAAAGAGACTGAGATCAGTACGAGACAATGGTGGAAGCAGAGGTAACAAGGAGTGGGTTGCCTGGGGATACTTTTGGAGACAGAGTCAGCAGGATTTTCTGGTGGATTATGTGTGAGAGGTAAAGAAATAGAGATGCAGGCTTATGGAACAGACAGGTGGGCACAGGGTGTAGCGGAGAAGGGGAAGGTGAGAAGGGGAAGGTGAGAGGAACTGATAGAGAGCCAGTGGGAAGCTGCTGATAACACAGGGAGCTCAGCCCGGCACTTGGCCATGGGGTGGGGCGGGGAGGAGGGCCAAGAGGGAGGCGACGTACGTTAACAGGCAACTGATTCATGTTGTTGTACAGCAGAAACTGACACTACACTGTAATTATATTCCAACCAAAAATTAAAAAAAAAGAGAGAGAGAATAGAAAAGAATCAAGAACAGTTCCTAAAGTTTTGGCCTGAGCAACTAGATGATTTGGTACACATTTAGTGAAATGGGAAAGACTGGAGGTGGAGAAAACCACTCCAGTATTCTTGCCTGGAGAATCCCATGGATAGGAGCCTGGCGGGTTTGAGTCTATGGGGTTGAAGAGTTGGACACAGCTAAAGAGACTTAGCACCCAGCATGTTTTTGATAGACTGAGAATTAGTCTTTCTGAAAATCATTTTATTCTGAAATATTTGCATATTTCATCCTAAGTGCCAAACAGTGTTCAGGCACTAGTGTAGAAGTCCAGACATGATGCTTGCTTCTCTGGAGCTCATATTCTATTGAAGAAAGTTAGAAAGTCAAGTGGCTTATAATTTATTTTCATGTAGTGATAAATGCTATGATGAAAATAGACTATGCTTTGTAGAGTTCCTGAAGAGAGGGGAGTGGCTTATAGAAATCTCAGAACAGAGGACTTAAGAATGAGGGAGACTCATCTATGGAACCTCCAAAGGGAGTGTTTGAGGCAGAGTGAAGAAAAAGTTTAAGCAATGAGTTTGGAGTGAATTTGTGTTTGAGGAAATGCTCAATGTGGATGGATGGAGATATAAAGGGGAGAGAATTGCTTAGTATTCTCAATGCAACTGAAGCTAGAGAACTCAGTGGAGGATAAATGGTATAGAACTTACGGGTTGAATTTTATCATTCAAAGTATAGCTGAAGTCATCAAAGGGGTTTAAGCCAGGGGATTATATGTATTTAATTTTGTTTCAGTTTCAAAAACACCAGTGCTAGTATAGGCAAAGGATTATAAAGGATGAGCTGCAATGTAGAAGCAGAAAGATTCATGAGCATGTTACTGCAGTGGACGAGGCAAAAAAAAAAAAAAAAAAGATGGTGGCTTGATGTAGGGTGATAGAAACGAGCAAAGTGGTCAATGGCAGAGTGAGAACTCCCACAGTGGGCCTGAATTCAGAACTGCGTTCTTTCCCATTGTTTCATACTGCCTTTCAAGCTCAGCGATTCATCACAATTTGGCAATAATTCAGGAATCAGTCCTATACAGGCATGCCGAGTCACCAGGAAATTTCTCTTAACAACAATACATAAATGTGACACCCTTGGCATTTGCATAGGGAGTTTACATCAGATCTATCTGGGAAATAAAAATAGAAATGGTGAGTTAAAGCACAAATAGGAAAAAAAAAAAAGACTCAGGTGGGCATTTATAAACTTTTTGTTAGATTTCTAGAAGAAACATAAAGTCTTCCATTGCTAAAAGACATCTATCCAAAAATAAATTATTTTTCTTGCTATTAAAAGGGTATGTTTTATATTGGAAATGGAAAATGTTCATGTAAAATGATAAAGTGTTTCAATTATAAATGACCAATAAATAATAATCTTACAATTATATATTGTTATGCATTTCTTTCCTTGGGATCTATCTTGGCCACTTGTGGATCTGAATTATTGTGTCAGGACTTTAACCACAGCACCAAATTGTTTAGTGTACCTCATCATTCGTGACTTGTAGAGGTAATAATTTTTCAGTTCCTAGAGAAAATATTCTGTTCCCCCTAAAGAGGCAGACAATGGAGTGTGACCCCATTCCAACCTGGAAAGGCAGCATTCTTCAACAGTGGCACCTTTTGGCCATGATACTGTCCACATGTTCTTCCTCTCCCACATCTGTCTTGCAGCAGCATCTCACCTGTCAGAGGCACCCAGTGTGTCCTGGAGCCTTTATTAGCAGCTCTCTGCAAATGTCCTTGTCAGCTCTGGTTCCTGTAGGAAGTGACTTCCCAGAGGTTCTTCCCACAGGGCCTCAGGTTTTCCAGTTTCTTCTCCCTGTTAGAAAATTACCCAGGGCTCCCAGTGGTAGTCAGGCTGTTCAGTGCTAAATTATCAGAGCAGTTCATGGCACTGCCCTTCAAAACAGCTTTACAAAGGTCTGTTGAGGATCTTGTTTAAGGAGCCACAGAGCTGCAGGTGAGAAGCAGCCAGCTTCATGAGACAGTGCACCATGCCAAGTTATACTTGCAGCTCCTCTCAGAGGCAGAGTCTGGCCCTTGTTTGGTACAAAACCTCTTTCTGCTTAAGGGAGAGTCACTGCTATGGAAAAGCTTGCATATGGAAATTCCATCCTGCAGTATCAAACTCAAGCAATCAAGGGACCAAATCCACAACTTTTTCTTTGCATATATCCCCACTTGGAATCAGGAGATGCTAGTTACAGCTTTGACTATCCAAAACTTGCTCAAGAGTGATACAAACAAAACTCTAAAAGTGTCCAAGAATCATACTAGTTGGAGGAATATATTTCAACTCACTGGCAGTCCCACTTCTTTCTTCTAGCCTCAAGGGATAATAGTAAAATAGATAGACAGATAGAATGGAATATTACTGAGCCATATAAAATAACAAAATATTGCCATTTGCCAAAACATAGATGAACTTGGAGGATATTACACTTAGCATTTGTCAAAGAAATACAAATATTATATAATAGCTGTTATATGTGCCATCTAAAAACAAAACAAATGAATCTATAAATAAAATTAAAAGGCAGATATAACACAGAAAAGAAACTTGTGGTTTTAAATAGGGCAAGAAGAAGGAGGGACAAATTAAGAGTATGAGATTGGCAGATACAAACTACTATACAAGTAATAGACTTCCCTGGTGGCTCAGCTGGTAAAGCGTGTGCCTACAATGCGGGAGACCCGGGTTGGATCCCTGGGTAGGGAAGATCTCCTGGAGAAGGAAATGGCAACCAACTCCTGTATCCTTGCCTGGAAAATCCCATGGACAGAGGAGCCTGGTAGGCTACAGTCCATGGAGTCGCAAAGAGTCCAACATGACGAGCGACTTCACTTTCATACAAGAAATAGGTAAGCAATGACGATTTACTGCATAGCACAAGAATTAAACCCAATATCCTATAATAGCTTATAATGAAACATAATTTCACAAAAAAATCACTATGCCATATACTTGAAGCTAAATCAATCTTATAAATCAATTATTCTTCAATAAAAACTAATGTAGAAGATTGCTTTGGAAGTATTTGAATGTAGAATTCAAGTTCAGAGGTGATGCTCTTGGCTAGCTGACATCAAAGGCAGCTGAAATGAAAAGGACTGTTTTGATTTCTCCGCCCTGTTGTAGCATCGTCTGCGACCCCAGTTCTCTGGTGACAGTGAACTATTTCCTCATCATGCCTTAGAGTTATGGAATTCCCATGATATTTGAAATTTGTCATTTTACAGATCAGAGTTTGAATTCTGTCTCTGCTCTTTTCTAACTGCAAGAGCTCAGCCAGGTATTGTAATTCTGAGCATCTCAACTTGGTTTTATGTACTGTGGAAATAATGGCACCTAACCCATAGGGCTGCTGTGAGAAGTAAATGGAATACCACTGAGAAAGTACACACTGTTCATTGCACCATCAGTATTCAATACCTAGCAGTGATTGTTTTATGTTTCTCTTTGACACAAAGGAAGGAAATGCGGTAAGGAAAGGAAAGTCACTTGATGTCTCATGAAGGCATGTTGTGAATCAAAGATTGAGTAAGGGTTTCTAGTATTCGCTTCAGGTGAAGGTTTGTGAAGAAACCAAGAACATAAAAGTGAGATGTGCTGGGATCGAAAAGATCCTTCCAGTCAGCATAAGGACTCCAGAGGAAAATAAGAAGCTGTTTACTCAAGTTCTTTGACGTCTGGAAACCTCCCAGCTGCATTTTGAGAGCATCAGGTGCATTTACAGTCTGCCACTGTGGCTGCCAGCCGGGGAAGCAACCGCACAAATGGACCTGGCTCTTGCTGTCTTTTGGCTCGTGACAAGAGAGATGGAGAATGCCCACCTGCGGGGGAGGACAGAGAGTCAAGGAGACAAAGAGTCCGACTCATAGGAAACTCATTCGCCCCTCTCAGCAGCCTGGCTCCTGCCCTTTCACCCGAGCTCCCCTCCTGAATGACTGAAACCATGAAGGACGAATTATGTTCATAAACGTGTCAAGGATACTGTCTGTTCACAGGTACCAGACAGTACCTGTGGCTTTCGGTATTAAGAGTACTCTTTGAAAACCCTCTGATGTTCTGTGCTGTGCTGTGTGCTTAGTCCCTCAGTCATGCCTGACTTTTTGTGACCCCATGGATTGTAGCCCGCCAGGCTCCTCTGTCCATGGGATTCTCCAAGCAAGAATACTGGAGTGGGTTGCCATGCCCTCCTCCAAGGGATCTTCCCAACCCAGGGATAGAACCCAGATCTCCTGCATTGCAGGCAGATTCTTTACCTTCTGAGATACCAGGGATTGTTTTTATTGTAGAGTTTGTAGCTGAAACATGAGTGTGATCTGGAGGAACAAGAGATATTGTACTTTAGACCGCTACGTATTTACACAGTTCAGAATTTTAAAATTTTAGAATGAGAGAGGGAGTCTCAGAAATCATATAGACCAGCACTGTCCAATATGGTAGCAACTAGCCTCACATATTTCTTGAGCACTTTAAATGCAGCCAGTCCAGACTGAGTGCAGTATAAATGGAAGAATGGATTTTGAGCACAGAAGAAAAAGGAAAATATTGATTTTTAACATAATTATATGTTGAAAATGACAATATTTTGGATATAATGGGTTAACAAAACTTATAAAATTTATTTCACCTATTCCTTTTTACTTCTTTCAATGTGGCTGCCAGAAAACCTAAAATTACATATGTGACTTGCTTTGTGGTTCTTTCTGTGCTGAACAATGCTATCCTAGACTCAGGCTTCCCAGGTGGTGCTAGTGGTAAAGAACCCACCTGCCAAGAGACAATGGGTTGGATCCCTGGGTCAGGAGGATCCCCTGGAGGAGGGGCACAGCAACTCACTCCAGTATTTTTCCCTGGAGAATCCCCATGGACAGAGGAGCCTTGTGGATTATGGTCCATAAGGCTGCAAAAAATCAGACACGACTGAAGCAACTTAGCGCATGTGCACACATACACACACACACACACACACACACACACACACACACACACGCACACGTCCTAGACTCGAGCCCATGTTTTATGGATGAGGAAACTGAGGCCAGAGAAGTAACATCTGGAATCATATGGCATTTTACAAATGTTCTGCCTGCTAGATGACCACTCCATGCATGTGTAAACGTGTTGTTACTGCATTTAATATTTTCATAATTATTTTAGGTTGTATATATTTATGCATTCGGTTGTGCTTAAAACTGTTAAGAATGTAAAATGCCATTCACTCTCATCTGATAGCAAGCTACACATACAGATACTAGTATTAAAATTTATATTTTTGCTTTAACTTTTACTCATAATTTTGAACTCACTATTGATTTTTAATTGAAAATGTTATTGAGATCATTGCTGTCTCACATTCAGTTGCACAGAAACAATGCAGAGTTCAATGCTTTGTGTGGTTCTCTACAATGGTAAAATTTTATGACACTGCTGTGTAACATCACAAGCAAGATGTTTATACCAATCTTATTCAGATTTCCTTAGTTATGCTTGTATTCAGTTTCATGTGTTTGTGTTATTTATTTATTTATTTTTACAATTTTATCACCTGTGCTGGTTGTGTATCCACTGTGACAGTCAAGATACTGAAAGGTTCCAACACCACAAAGATCCCTCCCTCTATCCTTTTATAACCAACCTCCTGCTATCTCTTTTCCCTCCTGCCACCTCCTCCCTTCCCAAGCAGTGAAGTGAAGTGATAGCAGCTCAGTCATGTCCATCTCTTTGCAACCCCATGGACTATGTAGTCCATGGAATTCTCCAGGCCAGAATAATGGAATGGGTAGACATTTCCTTCTCCAGGGGAATCTTCCCAACCCAGAGATCAAACCCAGGTCTGCCGCATTGCAGGTGGATTCTTTACCAGCTGAGCCACCAGGGAAGCCCAAGAATATTGGAGTGGATAGCCTATCCCTTCTCCAGCGGGTCTTCCCAACCCAGGAATGGAACCCGAGTCTCCTGCACTGCAGGTGGACTCCTCATTAACTGAGCTACCAGGGGAGCCCTTCCAAACAGTAATCAGAGTAATTCCCCGACACTGTTTTTCTCCGTCAAATTCTTTTAGAGACCTTAGGGCTTGTGCCTTTCCGCACATGGTGTAGAATTCACTTGTCTATGCCTAAAAATAAAAGCCATGCTGAAATTTTCACAGGACTTGCATTAAACCTATAGGTCAATCTAGGAAGAACTGACCAATTTATTATGACTTTGAGTCTTCCAATCCATGAACCTATTATCTGCCCCCATTTGTTAGGTCCTCTTTGGTTTCTTTTCTCAGCATTTTGTAATGGTCAGCATGCAAACCTTGTAAATGTTTTGCTAAAGTGTATACCTAAGTATTTCACTTCTTTGGAGCAACTGTAAATGGTGTTATTTTTAATTTTAGTTCTGTGTGTCCATTTTTTGTATATTGATATGTGATTGATATTTCCTTTTGGATATTTTCTCTTTTAACCTTACTGAACTCATTAATTCTAGGAAGGCTCTTTTTTTTTTTTTTTTGTTGGTGGGGGAGTGTGGGGGGGGGATATTACTTTGGGGAAATTTCTTCATGACCGGAGTTCTATTTCTTCCTTTCCAATCTGAGTGCCTCTTATTTCTTTTCTTTGCTATATTGCAGCGACAAGTATTTTCAGCCATATGTCAAACAACAATAACGAAAGTAGACCATTCTTCCATTGTTTTCAATAATAGAGGAAAGACATTTAGTCCTTCGTCAAGTAGGATGTCAGCTAAGAGACATCACTTTGCCAACAAAGGTCCATATAGTCAAAGCTATGGTTTTTCCAGTGGTCATGTATGGATGTGAGAGTTGGACCAGGAAGGAGGTAGAGCAACAACAACAACAACAGGTTTTCTGTGCTTATTCTTTATCAAGTTAAAGTCATTTTTCTTTTTTCCTGACTTACTGAGAGTTATTACTATGAATGACTGTTGGTTTTGTCAAATGAATTTTCTGCATCAGTTAATCTGATTATATGCTTTTTCTTATTTTAGTCTGTTGTTATGGTGGTTTACATTGTTATTTTATTTTTTTGTGAATATTGAACCAGCCTAGCACACTTGGAATAAATGCCACTTGATCACATTACATACTTCTTTTACATTGGTTGGGTTTAGTTTGTTAATATTGTGCTGAGAATTTTTGTATCAAAGTCTTTGAGAAATATTACTGTATAGTTTTTGTTATTGTTTATTTTATTTTGTATTTTATGCTATCTTTGGTTTGCTGCCTGGGTAATACTGGCCTCATAATTATTCATTTTTATGTGAAAAAAAAATTCTTCAGCATTTTTCTCCCCAAAATCTTGGTTTTAGGCTATTTTGTAACCCACACTTTATAGTAAAATTTTTTCTTTTTAATTCTAGGCTTTTATGGAGATCGTTTAAAAAGCTTTCTAGCAGTGTTTAATTTATTATCTAATTTATTGTTCATCATTGAGCAGTAAATACAATTTATTAGGTCCCCATGACCTAAAAATTTGAAGACCAAAATCCAAGGTATCTAAAGATTGCCCAGCTTCCCGAAGTCTTCAGTTGTAAAGGTAAGTAGCATCACTCATCCTCAACAACCTTCCTCATTTACTCTAACACCAGCTGGACTCCAACACCTGCTTTGTACATGCGTTAATTTTTTTTTTTTGGTTACTTCATGAAACAAAGAACTGATTGATGGAGAGGTGACAATAAGCAAACGTTCAGGGAATGCCTTATACTTTTAATAAACCCCTTGCTTGTAAAGACAGATCAGTCAAATGCCTGTTAGGCAGAGTGTTTATGTTTATGATACAACTATCCAGGGTCTGGAACTGAAGATTTATGAGCACAGAGTACAGCTGAGTACCCAGCAGGTAAATTTTTATGACAGCATAGACCTTCACATTTGGTCTTCTGGCAGTATTCCAATGATGATGGACAACTACATAAAGATATATATTCCAGTGATGATGGACTTTCTCTTTCTCTCTCTCCCCATCCCAAATCTCTGCATTGAAATATTCTACACATATTGGTCCATAAAACTACTTTGATACTATTTTTGTAATTATACCTTGAAAATTTAATACCTGAACATCATATAGAATGATTTCCATATGTTAATTTACATCTGCATCAACTGGGGAGCTTTTATTAAAATGTTGATTCTTGGGCTCAAGCACTAGAAATTTTGATTCAGTGAGTCTGAGAGGAAGGTCCAAAATCACACATCATGTTTCACTGCCCCCAAAGACATTTTCTGTATCAGAATTGCCCAGACTTTTGGAAAATCAATTTGTGTTTTACGAGTTAAATAAACATATTCCATAAACTTATTGTAAATAAGAGAAGTTTCCTTTCCACTCTCTAGACTCCTAGATTCTGATCCCCAGATCAACTGCTCTTAACTGTTAGCTATTTAATTTGGCAATTACACATATTTCTGAACACTACTATGTCTTGTTTTTTTCTTGACATTGCTTTTATGAAAAAAGGAGGACATAGCTTACTTAGAAACCACTGACATATTTTTTTCTTATACCTCTGTGATTCTTCTGTTTTATCACAAATGAAGAGTTAGTGTTTCCACTATTCTTCTTCTTTAAGTACTGCTCACAGCTGAGGTATGTAACAAAGAATTTCATTTCTTGCACAGCTCTTTGTTTTTACTGCTGATCATAATTTTTTTCATTTGTTTAGTTTTGTACAGACAGCAATGGCACAGTCTTCCCCATCTCTCTCACAGAATTACACAATCTTTTTCAGTAAGGTCAAGCACGTGAAGTAATCTATTGGTTCTTTTTTTTCCTTGGAGATAACATGATTATATTCTTTCATCCTCCTGTTCAAATATGAATGAGCTGTTCTCTAGATCTCCTGTGTCATAAAGACTCCCTTCAACATTATTTTAAAGACCTTCTTTGCCATTCTCTTTTATTTGGATCTACTCTCATTTTTGTAAAGTTTATTCAACAGATGTTTCTAAGATCGTGCATCTAAGATGCAATTTATGACATCACATATTTGTGGCAATGTCCTTATTTTGCCATAACACTTGATTGATAGCTAAGCTTATTGCAAATATCTGGATTAATACCATTTTCTGTTAAATTTTTAAAGCTAGTATTCCATTATTTTTTATTTTTCTTTGCCACAAGAAGTCTGATGTTATTTTGATTCCCAAACATTGCACACAGGAAATGTCTCTTATATTATTATTATATTTGATAATTTCCTCCGCTCTATTTTCTCCAAGTTTTTATCTTTTGCTGCTGCTACTGCTAAGTCACTTCAGTCATGTATGACTCTGTGTGACCCCATAGATGGCAGCCCACCAGCCCGCTCTGTGTGACCCCATAGATGGCTCCTCCATCCCTGGGATTCTCAAGGCAAGAACACTGGACTGGGTTGCCTTTTCCTTCTCCATCTTCTAAACTGATCCCAAATCTTACCATTTTACTCCATTTTCTATTTGTTAATCCTTTGGTTGACTTTCTGAAAGTATTCTTACCATTATCTTTTAGTCCTATTATTTTATTTCAAACATCACAATTTTGATAACAAAAAGTTTTTTCTTATTCTTGTATTTTTAAGTAAAAGCCTGTATTTACGTGATATATACAACCTAATCTTTCTGAAGATGTTAATAATGATACAGTTTGAACTTTTATCCTCCTCTTGCAATGTATTGCATTTGTCCCCCCTTTTTTTTTTTTGCTTATTTTGCTCTTTGTCTTTAATGCTGAATTTTCCCTAAGTGTCTACTGATCTTACCTGCCTCCTGAGAAGTCTTTATGCAGGTCAAGAAGCAACAGTTAGAACCAGACATGGAACAACAGACTGGTTCCAAATTGAGAAAGGAGTATGTCAAGGTTGCATATTGTCATCCTACTTATTGAACTTATGTGCAGAGTACATCATGTGAAATGCCAGGCTGAATCACAAGCAGGAATCAAGATTGCCGGGAGAAATATCAATAACCTCAGATATGCAGATGACATCACCCGTATGGTAGAAAGTGAAGAGGAACTGAAGAGCCTCTTGATGAAAGTGAAAGGGGAGAGTGAAAAAGCTGGCTTAAAACTCAACCTTCAAAAATGAAGATCATGGCATCTGGTCCCATAACATCACTGCAAATAAATGGAGAAACAATGGAAACAGTGAAAGACTTTATTTTTCAGGGCTCCAAAATCACTGCAGATGGTGACTGCAGCCCTGAAATTAAAAGGTCCTTGCTCCTTGGAAGAAAAGCCATGACCAACCCAAACAGCATATTAAAAAGCAGAGATATTACTTTGCCAACAAAGGTCCCTCTTGTTAAAGCTATTGTTTTTCCAGTAGCCCTGTATGGATGTGACAGTTGGACTATAAAGAAAGCTGAGTGCTGAAGAATTGATGCTTTTGGACTGTGGTGTTGGCAAAGACTCTTGAGAGTCCACTGGACTGCAAGAATATCTAACCAGTCCATCCTAAAGGAAATCAGTCCTGAATGTTCACTGGAAGGACTGATGCTGAAGGTGAAACTCCAATACTTTGGCCGCTGGAAGGACTGATGCAAAGAGCTGACTCATTTGAAAGCTTCATTTCCTGATGCAGGGAAAGACTGAAGGCAGGAGGAGAAGAGGATGACAGGATGAGATGGTAGGATGGCATCACCGACTCAATGGGCATGAGTTTGAGCAAGCTCTGGGAGTTGGTGTTGTACAGGGAAACCTGGCAGGGTGCAGTCCATGGGGTCACAAAGAGTCAGACATGACTCAGTGACTGAACTGAACTATTGATGTTTGACTATTATTCTTCAGCTCTGTTAGCCTGGGGATTGGTTGACCTTATTGTAGGGCAGAACTTCTCAGCCCAAGGGGATTTTTTTCCAAAGAGGACATCTAGCAATATGTGAAGACAATTTCATTTGTCATGGTTGGGTAGGAGTTGCCACTGGCATCTGGTGTCTAGAAGCCAGCGATGCTGCTAAACACCCCACAGCACACAGGACAGCACCCACACAGGGCACTATCCAGCTCCAGAGGGCGGGAGCGCCACTGTTGAGTAGGGGGAGAGTCTCTCAGAAACTCTTTGCGACCCCAGGGACTGTACAGTCCATGGAATTCTCCAGGTCACAATACTAGAGTGGGTCGGCTTTTCCTTCTCCGGATCTTTTCAACCCAGGGACTGAACCCAGGTCTCCCACACTGCAGGTAGATTCTTTATCAGCTGAGCCACAGGAACCCTAATATAAAGTGATGAGGAGGCAAGGTCCCCTGCATTCTGCCAAGTGCTCTGACATATTAGTGTGAATAGGACTTCATTTTCTTTGTGTCAGTTTTTGAAGAAGAAATACCCAGACTCTTACCTTTCCTAGCTGAGTATAATGCTGCTATAGTACAACATTCATAAAGCATGTTCAGCTCAGTTCAGTCACTCAGGCATGACTGTGCAGAACAGCATGAAAAGCATATTACTACTCTATTTCAAATTTTATGTGTATGTGTCTTAGCCGCTCAGTCACGTCTGACCCCATGGACCGTAGTCCGCCAGGCTCGTCTGGCCATGGAATTCTCCAGGCAAGAATACTGAAATGTTTTGCCATTTCCTTCTCCAGGGAATCTTCCCGACCCAGAGATGGAATCTGGGTTTCCTGCATTGCAGACAGATTCTTAAAGGTCTGAGCCAACAGGAAGCCCCAGATTTTATACAGTAGAATTCATTTCAAACATAACTGCTAATTGTACATTTCTCTTCTCCACCCATCTCCCTTTCCACCTCTAAATAAAGACAACTACACTCTGGACCTCTATTCACCTACCATTCTTTATTTCCTTAAAATATTAATAAATTCATTAAATTTGACCTTTTTTTCTGAAAATACTTTCATGCTATTTTCCATAATAAATATGTAAAATTCTAGTTTCAACTTGAGAGTTAATAATCAGGCACACTAATTCAGTCACAATGGACACAAAGACATGCGTCAGCACAATAAAGAATAGATTCCAGCAGACACACTTATTTTGCAAACACTGAGAACCTCAAAAATCACATAAATGAGAATACTATTGGATAAATTATGGGGCATATATGTAAAAATGTTATTCAGCTATTAATAAGTTTTTAATGGATGATGTAGGAAATATATGTCATAATATTAAGTGAGAAATGCCACCTTATTTTGAAAGGTATTTTGAAATGTAAGCTAGCTGGATGAATATCCTTTGATATTGATCCTATTCCACTGTTACAAATTGAGGAGTGTGCAAATATACATATATAAATACTCAGCATTGAATGTGATGGATGGCCAAAGCAGAGAAATAGTCAAAATATGCATTATTTGACAACTGGTTACATAAAGCTCACAAACTGTGGTATTTGCATGCAATGCTATACTCTCATTTAGAAGAACAAAGAAAATTAACATGTACTGGGAGGGGAGCACATTCCATTTTATAAGTACTGGAGAGGTGCTTTTGTGTATTTTTAATTGCTTTTAATTTAATAGATTTTTTTTTTAAAAGAAGCTCATGAAATTGTACCTACTTTTATTCACTGAGGTGGTGAGAATGAGAGTTAACAGGAGACAACATCTCTGCTTTTTTTTCTTTTGTCACTTAGTCATTTTTTATTTATTCCTCATTATACACTTGCAATTTTAAAAATAAAAATAATTAGTTTTATTTTATTTTTTTAAACACTTTGTTTTGTACTGGGGCATAGCCCATTAACAATACTGTGATAGCTTCAGGTAAACAGTGGAGGCACTCAGCCACAGGCATACATGTATCCATTCTCCCCCAAACTCCCCTCCCATCCAGGCTGCCAAGTAACACTGAGCAGAAAACTTCTATGTTTCAATTTCATCTCTATGGTAGTTTTTAGTTTTCACAACGAACATTCTTTTATTATTCACAAGGAAAATCAGAGCCAGAAAGCTTGGCCATGACAGTGGCACAGAAAGCTCGGGGGACTTACGGATCTAAAATCTGTGAGTGGAAACAAAATCAGTGGGAAACACACTTTATAAAGACAGAATATATACACTTGACATGAAAGATTATGGTATATCATTAGGAAAAATATTCAAGTATTTTTATGGCACATATAATTGAAATGACATTCAAGTACGATTCTTGAGAAAGAAAAGTTTGAGCTTAGTATTTGAAATCAGTTCTGACGTTTCTTATCACAAGAAGTCAAAGGGTATGCAGAGTGGAAAAAATAAATTTCTTCAAACAAAGTACACTTGAATATCTACGTGCCCTTTCAAATCCTGTGTTCACTTGGCCCTTTCAATTGTCCAGTTCATTCCATAGATGAGCTTCACATAGCTGTGTGAGCCCAGTGAACAGTAAATAGATTGTATTTTGTTTTTATAATATTAATAAATGACCAGCAAAGCATTTGCAAATAAAAAGTATAATGACATTGTTAGCATATGTTCAATTACCTTTTTAAAATAGTCCCAGTTTCTTGCTTCTGGTGCAAGGAATGACTTTTAAATCTGTTAGAATTTAGAAGCATTGAGACCCCTTGCTTGCTTCTTTGTGTGCAGCTGCCTTGGTGAGTTAGAATAAAAGATCCTTGGGGACAAAAGCTATAAAGCTGTTTCTCACAATGAAAGAAAAAGAAGCAATGCACTAAAGATGAAGTAGTGAGACATAAACTAAGCTTAAGAAAATAGGACAGAGGGAGAAAAGGTAAGGGAAAAGAAATGAAAGTGTCATTTGCAGAGATGTGGAGGGACTAGAGATTGACAAAAGAGTGAAGTAAGTCAGAAAGAGAGAAACAGATATTGTATATTAACACTGCTAAGTCACTTCAGTCGTGTCCGACTCTGTGTGACCCCATAGACAGCAGCCCACCAGGCTCCCCTGTCCCTGAGATTCTCCCGGCAAGAACACTGGAGTGGGTTGCCATTTCCTTCTCCAATACATGAAAGTGAAAAGTGAAAGGACAGTCGCTCAGTCTTATCTGACTCTTCGCGACACCATGGACCACAGCCCACCAGGCTCCTCTGTCCATGGGATTTTCCAGGCAAGAGTACTGGAGTGGGGTGCCATCGCCTTCTCCGATATTAACACTAATATGTGGAATCTAGAAAAATGGTGCACATGACATTATTTGCAAAGTAGAAACAAAGACATAAACATAGAGAACAAACTTATGGATCCCAAGGATGGGAAGGGGTGTGACATGAACTGGGAGATTGGAATTGACATACACACAGTAAGATGTATAAAATAGATGACCTACTGTGTTGCACAGGGAACTCTACTCAGTGGGCTCTGCTGACCTAAATGGGAAGGAAATCCGAAGAATGAACATATGCATACCTGTAACTGATCCATTTTGCTGCACGGCAGAAACTAGCATACCATTATACAGCAACTATACTCCAATAAAAATTAACAAAAATACAATAAAACGGTAAATATATTTTTAAAAAAAAAAAAAGGAGAGAAAAGATGAAAGCGTGTGGGCAGTGAACTGTGAGAAGAGAAAAAAAGCTCTTGGTTTGGATATCATTTATCCCTTTAAAGGTGCTTCTGTAACGTCAGTATCAACTATCAGGACTTCATAAAAACCTACAGTAAATAATGAAGGGAAGAGAAAGATGCTTAGAGAAAACCTGGTGTTGGTAAAACAAATGCCTGAGAGACTCCTTTGCTTTTTAACAGGTTTCCCAGAGTTTTAGTCAAAGTCAGACCTGAAAAGACAGTGGTTAGTTCGTTTGCTATTGGTTTGTGTAACGTTTGTTCTATGATAAGTGCCTAAAAAGTTAAAAACACAGTGTCACGAAGCGTAAATCTGTTTTAAACAAGACAGTCTAGGATATAGCTGTCATCAAATCACCTTTAGAGAAAAAACACTGAGGTGCCTCTGGGGAAGAACTCTAGAAGCTGTAAGATATTTCGGAATCTTTTCTTCCAGTTGTGTTGTTTTCAGAGATCTTTCCAGACTCCTGAGCCCACTAAAGTTTCTCTACAAGCGTATCTTTTTACTGATCTTTATTTTCCTTTATTTCCATTTTTATGGAGCATGTATTTCTACTCTAGTATTTGTCAAAGCAATCCTGGGGCGCCATCAGGTTATGCCACTGGGACCTACATATATATCAAAGTATGCCTAACGAGAAATGCCAGCCAATGTTCCCATTCTTATTTCTCTCTTTTATTCGTTTACTCTATTTTTTCAACATGTACATACTGAAGCTCTAAGTGGTTTGATGGAAAACAAGCAGTTTGCTCTGGAATAATGGGGAGGTGATGGGCCAGGGGTGCGGGTGGAAAAGATTTGAGAGAGGATAGATGGAGAAGAATTTATTAGTAGTATAACACTTAACTTGAAAACTGAATCACAGTCCTGAATTTATTCCATGAGATCTGGGGTTTTTTTAAGAAAACCTTGTGTCTGATAGTAATCTGGGAATCAGTGGGTATTCTGACTTATACCAGTCATAAATATAGACCACCACCAATGTTAAAAGTGATAGAGAATTATACATGAACATATAAAAGCACATATAAGAAATAAAATAAAATCAACCTGATTGTGAAAAAAAGCCCATATACCCATTTTTCTGCTTATAAAAATACTCATAGAAAAAAAATATAAATACAAAATAAAAAAACAAAGCTGAAAAACATTATAAGTAAAACCCACTGCAGGTAATGACTACTGATTTAATTTTTGTGTTTTTATACACTCTTTTTAAGTCATACCTCTCCACCCTGACCCCTGTAACTCAATGTTTTTTAAATCTCACATTTCCAAATAGTGTAAAATACATTTTTACAGGTCCTTTAAAACTAGGGTTGCCAGATCTAGCAAATAGAAATGCAAAATACCCAGATCCATTTAATTTCAGATAAAGACTGAGTAACTTTTTTAAGATGATAATGTTGCTGCTTCCTTTCTTCCATTAGGGTATATTTGCTTCAGGCTTCTCAAGTGGCACTAATGGTAAAGAATCTGCCTGCCAGTGCAGGAGACTTGAGAGACGTGGGCTTGATCCCTGGGTTGGGAAGATCCTCTGGAGTAGGACAGGGCACCCCACTCCAGTATTCTTCCTTGAGAATCCCCATGGACTGAGGAACCTGGCAGGCTATACTCCCTAGCATCGCAGAGTCGAATACTGAAGCCACTTGGCACGCAGCATATTTGCTCTACAGTGTGGTGTTAGTTTCTGCCGCGTTAGTTTCAATGACATGAATCAGCTATATGTATAGCTTAAGTGTGTGGGACATATCTATACTAAACAAATTATTCATTGTTCATCTGAAATTCAGATGCAACTGATCACCCTCTTTTATCTGGAATAGCCTCATTTAAAACACATCATGACTGTCATTTTAAAAGTTTTCAAAAGATTAGATTACATTGATACATCATAACTGAGGACTTCACCATTCCCTCTTTGTTGGAAATACATATTTCCAATCTTTTATTCTGCTAAGTGTTGCTGAATTTTATAATATTTCCCAAGAGAGATGCCTAGAAATGAAATTATTAAGCTCAAGGGCAAAAATAAGCTTTTCAATTTATGATAGCCATTATCAAATTATACTTGCTTTCATCTTTCCTTTGCCAACATTATAATTATTTTTAACAATCCTAACCAATTTAGAAGGTAAACAATAGTACAATTATTTTTACAGTAAAAAGGCTATAGTTAATATAATAATTTTAGGTTAAAAGAAACTGTTTCACTATTCACATTTTTAAGAATAATTTCTTTGTAGCTACTCATGCTTGTGCTTCTTTTCTAATATATAACACTATATTGAACAGACTGCTATATTCCTATTCAAAGCCTCTTTAGATTTCCTAAGGGAAATCTCTTATCTCTTCCTTAAATCTTATCTCTTCCCTTATCTCTTATCATTTGCCAATTTCTGAAGAAAAGCTATGACAAACTTATACAGTGTATTAAAAAAAAGAGTCATTATTTGCTGACAAGTTCTGTAGAGTCAAAGCTATTGTTTTTCCAGTGGTCATGTATGGATGTGAGAGGCGAACTATAAAGAAGGCTGAGTGCCCTGAAGAATTAATGCTTTCAAACTGGTGCTGGAGAAGACTCTTGAAAGTCCCTTGGACTACAAGGAGGTCCAACTAGTCCATCCTAAAGGAGATCAGTCCTGAGTGTTCACTGGAAGGACTGATGCTGAAGCTGAAACTCCAATACTTTGGCTACCTGATGCGAGGAGCTGACTCACTGGAAAAGACCCTGATGCTGGGAAAGATTGAAGGCCAGAGGAGAAGGGGACAACAGGGGATGAGGTGGTTAGATGGCATCACTGACTCGATGGACAGGAGTTTGTGCGAGCTCCAGGAGACAGTGAGGGACAGAGGAACCTGGCGTGCTGCAGTCCATGGAGTCACAAAGAGTTGGACATGACTGAGTAACTGAACAATATAATGTAAATAGAATTACATTTATAGTATAAATCCAATCATATTTCTCTATGCTTTAAATGGATCATAGACCTATTTCCTCTCATCCCATTAACAATGGGATTATGTTTAAGTGCCTGAAGACATGTAAGATATTCAGCATCTGCTCATCTAGTTTTCCAACTAACTTCCTACTCATCAAGTGTAAGGTTTTACATACTTGGACTAGACACCTGCAGTTTCCCAAACACCCCAAGCCATGTGACTTATCTGGGGCCTCTGCAAAAGCCTCTCCTTCTTCCAGGACTGCCCTGCATCTGCAGTCTGTCCTTCAGGACTTGGCTCAGTACTAGCCTTCTCTGCGACCTTTCTCGTACTCCTGAGTGGGGCTGCCAGTTTACAACAACGAAAATAATAAGACCACAATTTCTAGAGCAATCACAAATTGTGAGGCACTCTGAAAAGCCTACTTTATCTGTCCTAATTCATTTCATTTCCTATTAATCGAGTGAATTAGGTAATATTATCTCTACGCACTTTACAAATGAGGAAACTGAGTCCTAGGGAGATTAAACAACTTATGAATACAGCTTATAACTGGACCAGCCAGAGTCTGTTTGTTTGTTCTTTTTTTTTTTTTTAAATTGGAAAAGGCAAAATTATAGGATACTGAAATAGAAACTCCCCAGGTCAGTAGGTGCCCAGTATGCTACTGGTGATCAGTGGAGAAACTGACTGGTGATAGAAGTAAGGTCCGATGCTGTAAAGAGCAGTCTTGCATAAGAACCTGGAATGTCAGGTCCATGAATCAAGGCAAATTGGAAGTGGTCAAACAAGAAATGGCAAGAATGAACGTCGACATTCTAGGAATCAGTGAACTAAACTGGACTGGAATGGGTGAATTTAACTCAGATGACCATTATATCTACTACTGTAGGCAGGAATCCCTCAGAAGAAATGGAGTAGCCATCATGGTCAACAAAAGAGTCCAAAATGCAGTACTTGGATGCAACCTCAAAAATGACATAATGATTTCTGTTAGTCTTGAAGGCAAAGCATTCAGTATCACAGTAATCCAAGTCTATGCCCCAACCAGTAATGCTGAAGAAGCTAAAGTTGAGCGGTTCTATGAAGACCTACAAGACCTTGTAGAACTAACACCCAAAAAAGATATCCTTTTCATTATAGGGGACTGGAATGCTAAAGTAGGAAGTCAAGAAACACCTGGAGTAACAGGCAAATTTGGCCTTGGAATACAGAATGAAGCAGGACAAAGACTAATAGAGTTTTGCCAAGAAAATGCACTGGTCATAGCAAACACCATCTTCCGACAACACAAGAGAAGACTCTACACATGGACATCACCAGATGGTCAACACCAAAATCAGATTGATTAATTCTTTGCAGCCAAAGATGGAGAAGCTCTATACAGTCAACGAAAACAAGACCAGGAGCTGACTGTGGCTCAGATCATGAACTCCTTATTTCCAAATTCAGACTCAAATTGAAGAAAGTAGGGAAAACCGCTAGACCGTTCAGCTATGACCTAAATCAATCCCTTATGATTATACAGTGGAGGTGAAAAATAGATTTAAGGGCCTAGATCTGATATATAGAGTGCCAGATGAACTATGGAATGAGGTTCGTGACATTGTACAGGAGACAGGGATCAAGACCATCCCCATGGAAAAGAAATGCAAAAAAGCAAAATGGCTGTCTGGGGAGGCCTTACAAATAGCTGTGAAAAGAAGAGAAGCAAAAAGCAAAGGAGAAAAGGAAAGATATAAGCATCTGAATGCAGAGTTCCAAAGAAGAGCAAAAAGAGATAAGAAAGACTTCTTCAGTAATCAATGCAAAGAAATAGAAGAAAACAACAGAATGGGAAAGACTAGAGATCTCTTCAAGAAAATTAGAGATACAAGGGAACATTTCATGCAAAGATAGGCTCAATAAAGGACAGAAATGGTATGGACCTAACAGAAGCAGAAGATATTAAGAAGAGGTGGCAAGAATACAGGGAAGAACCATACAAAAAGATCTTCATGACCCAGATAATCAGGATGGTGTGATCACTCACCTACAGCCAGACATCCTGGAATGTGAAGTCAGGTGGGTCTTAGAAAGTATCACTCAGAACAAAGCTAGTGGAGGTGATGGAATTCCAGTTGAGCTATTTCAAATCCTGAAAGATGATGCTGTGAAAGTGCTGCACTCAATATGCCAGCAAATTTGGAAAACTCAGCAGTGGCCACAGGACTGGAAAAGGTCAGTTTTCATTCCAATGCCAAAGAAAGGCAATGCCAAAGAATGCTCAAACTACCGCACAATTGCACTCATCTCACACACTAGTAAAGTAATGCTCAAAATTCTCCAAGCCAGGCTTCAGCAACACGTGAACTGTGAACTCCATGATGTTCAAGCTGGTTTTAGAAAAGGCAAGGGAACCAGAGATCAAATTGCCAACATCTGTTGGATCACGAAAAAAGCAAGAGAGTTCCAGAAAAACATCTATTTCTGCTTTATTGACTATGCCAAAGCCTTTGACTGTGTGGATCACAATAAACTGTGGAAAATTCTGAGAGAGATGGGAATACCAGACCACCTGACCTGCCTCTTGAGAAATCTGTATGCAGGTCTGGAAGCAACAGCTAGGACTGGACATGAAACAACAGACTGGTTCCAAATAGGAAAAGGAGTCCGTCAAGGCTGTATATTGTCACCCTGCTTATTTAACTTCTATGCAGAGTACATCATGAGAAATGCTGGACTAGAAAAACACAAGCTGGGATCAAGATTGCTGGGAGAAATATCAATAACTTCAGATATGCAGATGACACCACCCTTATGGCAGAAAGTGAAGAGGACCTATAAAGCCTCTTGATGAACATGAGAGAGGAGAGCGAAAAAGTTGGCTTAAAGCTCAGCATTCAGAAAACAAAGATCAGGGCATCTGGTCCCATCACTTCATGGGAAATAGATGGGGAAACAGTGGAAACAGTGTCAGACTTTATTTTGGGGGCTCCAAAATCACTGCAGATGGTGACTGCAGCTGTGAAATTAAAAGACGCTTACTCCTTGGAAGAAAAGTTATGACCAACCTAGATAGCATATTCAAAAGCAGAGACATTACTTACCGACTAAGATCTGTCTAGTCAAGGATATGGTTTTTCTTATGATCATGTATGGATGTGAGAGCTGGACTGTGAAGAAGGCTGAGTGTGGAATAATTGATACTTTTGAACTGTGGTGTTGGAGAAGATTCTTGAGAGTCCCTTGGACTGCAAGGAGATCCAACCACTCCATTCTGAAGGAGATCAGCCCTGGGATTTCCTTGGAAGGAATGATGCTGAAGCTGAAGCTCCAGTACTTTGGCCACCTCATGCGAAGAGTTGACTCACTGGAAACGACTTTGATGCTGGGAGGGATTGGGGGCAGGAGGAGAAGGGGACAACAGAGGATGAGATGGCTGGGTGGTATCACTGACTCGATGGATGTGAGTCTGAGTGAACTCTGGGAGTTGGTGATGGACAGGGAAGCCTGGCGTGCTGCGATTCATGGGGTCATAAAGAGTCGGACACGACTGAACAACTGAACTGAACTGAGCGGAACTGACAGTTGATTTAGCTCAGTTGGTTAAGAATCTGCCTGCAATGCAGGAGACTTGGGTTTGATTCCTGGATCAGGAAGATCCTCTGGAGAAAGAAATGGCAACCCACTCTGGCATTCTTGCCTGGAGAAGTCCATGGACAGAGGAGCCTGGCACGCTATAGCACATGGGTCACCAGAGTTGGACACAACTGAATGACTTCCACATAGTTGATTTACAATGTTGTGTTAGTTTCAGGTGTACAGCAAAATGAATATATCATTATCCAATTACATCATCAGTTTTATATCATTATAGGTCTTGGTCGGTCTTTTCATCTGTTAATCATGTAGAGTTCTGATGATTAAATAATACAAAGCATAGATGCTCTTAGCATTTGGCACAAGGAAATGGGATATGAGCTATTTCGTGACTATTTATTCAGCATATTCTTAGTTGATCACGAAGCCTTTTTAAAACTGTGAAACATTTAGCAGGAAAATATGCTAAAATATCTTTGGGAAATATTGCTGTAATTAATCATTGCCTGTGAGAAATTATTGGACCAATTTTTAAGGGTCTTGAATGTCAAGACAAGAGTTTAGACTTTGTTTTATATAGAAAGGAAAGTTTCCAACTGATCGGGGGTATGTATATTAAAGCAGTTTTAGGGTCTGGTTGACTACACTCCATAGGGTTGCAAAAAGTCAGACACAACTGAGCAACTCAGCACATAGAATACACTGAGTGGGAGAAAATTAAATAAGGGCAACAAATTAGCACGTAAGTACACTTATTTCTTATATGATAAGAGCCATAACAAGAGTGACAAGATGGAATGGCATGGATACCACAGAGCTACAGACAGAACTAGGAAATTGATTATGTATGAGTCGTCTGCTTTCCATGATTGTAAAGCACAACAGATATCCTGATTCATGATCATACTGTGTAACAAAAGCCTGCTATTTCAAAGTCTCAGATAAGATTTTCAAAATACTATTTAAAGCAGTCATAGTGTTGACTTGGTAGTTTTCCTATCACAGTTAATGTGTAATGGTATCAGTTTTTGAAAGAAAAGTGTGTGTGTGTCTGCATGCGTATATATACGTGCATGCTCAGTCATGTCCGACTCTTTGTGACCCCATGGACTGTGGCCCATCACGTTTCTCTGTCCATGGAATTTTCCAGCCAAGAATACTGAAGCAAGATGCCATTTCCTCCTCCAGAGGATGTTCGCAATCCAGGGATCGAACTCAAGTCTTCTGCATCGCCTGCATTGACAAGTGGATTATTTACCATTATGCCATGTGTGTGTGTCTGTGTGTGTGTGTATATGATCTCTGTGTGTATATATATATATATATATATATGTACACATAGTTGTCAATTCATTCTGCTTGTTTACATCAAAGTAACTAGCCTTGCAAAGGGTAGATTTATTTTTACCTCTGCCCTGCTTTATCAATACCACTTTCTAATTATAGCCTGTGTTCCCTGGACATCTGAGGACCAAGGTACTGTTTAGTGCCTCTGTAATTGACTCAGGAAAAGACTTTGAGTTCTGAGCTACCATTTCACCAGATTTCCTCATAGAAATGATTACTGTCTATCCTCATTCAGTGCTGCACTGGCATTAATTATCACCACACATTGTCTCCCAGGTGGCGCTAGTGGTAAAAACCCACCTGCCAATACAGGAAACGTGGGTTGGACCCCAGGGGAGCCTGGCAGGCTACAGTCCATGGAGTTGTAAAGAGCTGGACATGACTGAGCAACTAAACTGCAATAACAACAGCAACACACTGTCTCATTCTAGGATGGAAGTGAGAGCTGGATTTGATTCCAGCGTAGCTTGACTTGACTCACTTTCTGCGGCTCTCGGTGGCACCGTTTTCTATTAGTTGTCACTCATGTTGGTGGATCGCAGGTACCTTTGTGCTCAGCTGCAGGGCATCTCCTATGGGCTATAGCCACCACCATGATTTGCATTTTGTCTCATCAAGTGCTTCCTCTTAGAGGAGCTTCTGGAAACAGGGACTCCCAGAAGTTCCTCTCAATTCTCCTTTCCTCCTCCACTGCTGCTCCTTCTTTTCCCTTTTCCTTCTCCTTCGTGTCTCCTTGTGGTCTCTGACCTCCTTTTCCTTGTGGGTTTTTTTTTTTCTTCCTTTTCTTCATTATTTTAAGTTACCATATGCTTGGAGTCCATCATGATAAGAAACCACACTGAGCCCTTGTATGCATTTCTGTCAGTCTAATTCGATCACAACCTTTTGAGACAGGAGTTAATATGTCCACTTTGGATATGAGAAAACAAAACCTCAGAAATAACCATTCTGATTTTGGAGCCTGCTTGGCTCTAAAGCTCACATATGACTCCTGAAGACAGTGGGAGCAACTCCCCATGTGGTGGGTTCCTTGCCGTGGCACACGATGGTCTCCTTGCGAGGTGCCCTGACGATCCCTGCGGAAACGCTGGGACAACTGTCAGGACTCTGAGTCATCTGCAGAGCATGCAGCTGTCCTGGACAGCCCCTCCGTGCAGACTCCCACCCATGCTGCCTCTGCTGCATGAAATGGTGAGCGAGTCCTTCAAGGGGACATTTGTCACCCTTGAGGGGTTTTGTCTTTTCCTTTTTTCCCCATTAGTGAAAGTCACTCAGTCATGTCTGACTCTGCAAGCCCATGAATTCTTCAGCCCAGAATACTGGAGTGGGTAGCTGTTCTCTTCTCCAGGGATCTTCCCAACACAGGAATTGAACACTGATCTCTCACATTGCACAGTCCCGAAAAGATTGAGGAAAAGTGGGAATTATATGTTGTTGCTCAGTCACTAAGTCGTGTCTGACTGTTTGTGAGCCCATGGACTACATGCTGTCTAACCATCTCATCCTTTGCTGTGTTTGTCTCCTTTTGATGTATACATATATACACACACATATATGTAGTGTATGTAGTTGTTGTTGTTTAGTTACTAAATCATGTCCAACTCCTTGTGACCCCATGGACTGTAACCTACCAGGATCCTCTGTACATGGGATTTCCCAGGCAAGAATACTGGCGTGGGTTACCCTTTCCTTTCCTTCACCAAAGGATCTTCACTGAAACTGTGTCTCCTGCATTGCAAGTGGGGTCCTTATGCACACACACATAATATATATATTACTATGGTTCTCCAGCAAAACAGAATCAATAGGATGTAAGTAGTGGTGGTGATGCTAAGTCATGTCTGACTCTAGCAACCCCATGGACAACCAGGATGTAAAAGATATATGTAAGAAGAAATTTATTATAGGAATTGACTCACATGGTTAGGGAGGGTGAGAAGTCCCGCAATCTGATCTTTGCCAGCTGGAGATTCATGAAAGCTGATGATAAAATTTAGTCTGATTCATGAGGCTGAGAACCAGGGAGTCATTGGTATAAATCTCTGGGTCCAAAGTCCAAGAAACAGGAGCTCCAATGTCCAAAGGCAGGAAAGGACCAACATCTCAGCTCATGAGGAAAGTGAGAGGAATGCACCCTTTCTTCACCTTTTGACCTGATCAGGCCCCCAGTGGACTGGATGATGACACATTGGGAAGGGCATGTCTTCTTTACTCAATCCACTACATCAAATGCTAATCTCTACCAGGAACATCCTCACAGAACACCAAGAAACCAAGTTTATCAGCTATCTGGGCATCTTTTATCCCAGTCAAAATAATCATCAGATATAAAAACTATATATGATGAAAATAAACTATATATGATAAAATACGTATGAGATTATATACATAGGATATGAATAGGGTTTCATATATACATGTGAGTGTGCGTGCACGGGCAATCAATCTTGTCCAACTCTTTGCAGCTCCATAGACTGTAGCCCGCCAGACTCCTCTGTCCACGGAACTTTCCAGGCAAGAATACTGGAGTGGGTTGCCATTTCCTACTCCAGCGGAACTTCCTGGCCCGTGGATTGAACCTGAGTCTCATGCCTCTCCCGCATTGGCACTGGGTTCTTTACCACTTGTGCCACCTGGAAAGCCCTTCCAATTTTATATATACATGATTTCATATTTGTGCTCTATCCGTCTATCTCCTGGCAGCTGTTACTACCTGGTGCATGGATGCTTTGGTCAGTCATTTGAACCTAAAAACATGCCTAGTAATACCTACTTTATAGGACCGTTGAGCTGTCTCATAAAATACCTTACTGAAAGTGCTCAGTGATACCTGGCATTCACTGAGTAATCAGTAGCTGGTAAAAATCTCTCCTTCCTTTCCCCTTTTCCTTACATCAAATATATTATTGCCTCACAAACTATAGCAATTTATTTGAATCTCATTGTCTCAAATTTTGAATGCTGTAATTATCTTGATTCCATGGATGCTTTGACTGTATCAGAATCTACCTCCTACCAGCATGAATTTTTCATCAATTTATTCTTTCTTTGAAAATTATATTCAGTATGCATGCTTTTCATTCTGCCTTTTCTATATTTGCTGGAATTCACATCTTATGATGCTAGCATTGCCCTGGGAAGGGTGATCAGTTGGAATTACACCAGTCTTATCCCAGTGCTACTAAATCATAGAGTTGTGTTTCTTAAAGGTTAACATCTTCTTTGAAGTTCATTTTGGGATCAGAATTAGAATTTAATTCTTTAATTCTTTCTCTTTTTTTTTAAAGAATCCATAACATTTTGGAAAATTCTTCATTTTTACCACATGCATAAATTGAATAACTAAAGTTTAATCATTTCTTTAGCTTTTGGAAAGTAATTATGGTTCATCAAGCATGTTTCCTAGAGGAACCACTGAACCAAGAATACACTCTACATGATAAATTACAATCTACTTAATAACCTGCAAATTAAGAAGAGCTAGCTCAAAGGAATGTAAATAAACAGGCTCTGAACATAAAGCTTTCTTTAACACAAAATGAGACCTTCTCAAAAGATACACAGTAAAAGGTATACTTTCAAGTATATTTAGAATAAAAACTTGCTAAAATATTCCTAAACTGTGTCTTTTAGAAATCTATATCTCCATATGCCATGTCAAGCATCAATATTTATTTATGCATTTACAATAAAAGCAGTGTCTTTCTTCTCTGAAGCCTGCAGAAATAAATTGCTTTATAGCTCCTTCATATTTTATAAATTTAAAATTTCATTGAAGTGAGCTGAAGAATAGTACAGGGATGTCGTCTTTTGTGATGGAATTTTCATTCTTAATTAATCATTTTTACAAATTTATTGCAGGGGGTCTTTTGAGGATTAATGAAAAAAATATTTCAAAGCATTTTTCTCATTAATTCTCAAAATCTTGGATAACAAGCTCTAGATAAAATGAGAGGGATTATATTACTATTATTCACAGTAAGAAACCTAGAGTATCAAGTAATTCCTTAACTACATTTTATAGGATGAAATATATAAATCACTAAAAGTTGAGTTATTAAGTCTAAATGGCACCCAGTCCACAAAATCATATCTTGTGCTACATTTTAGACTGTGAATTAAATCTTTTCCCAGCTTCATAATGAATCATATTGGAAATATTTGGTGGCAGATGTATCTACTATTATTATTTTATAAGGTCAGTGTTGCTTTGTACTTCAAGATTTTATTCTTAATGTGATTATTGGAATATGCAGTATCCAATCCAACCTAAAGCCTATTGTTTTGTGGTTGTGTCTAAATTAGTAGAGAATCATTAAATCAAGCTTGTTAGTTGCTCAGTCGTGTCTGACTCTTTGCAACCCCATAGCCTGTAGCCTGCCAGTAGCCTCTGTTCATGGAATTCTCCAAGGAAGAATATTAGAGTGGGTTGCCATTTCCTCCTCCACGGGATCTTCCCGATCCAGGAATCAAACCCAGGTCTCCTGCATTGCAGGCATGTCTGAGCCACCGGGGAAGACCCACAAATCAAGCTTAAAAGCAGTTTAGCTGAACCCAAAACACTTTGTATCTAGTAAGTATGGGAGATAGAAGAGAAAGTCACCTTTTGTACCATCCATGATCAAGTAAGAAAATCAAGCCTAGCAAGATATCTTGAACAAAAACACAATGAAAATGCAATTAAACAGTAGGAAAATGCTTTTAAAAATTAATTTTTATTGGAGCACAGTTGCTTTACAATTTTGCATTAGTTCTTCTGTACAGCAAAGTGAATCAGCCTCACATATACATATATCCCCTCTTCCTTGAATGTCCTTTCCATTTAGGCCACCGCAGAGCCACCAAGTAGAGTTCCCTGTGCTACAGTCAGTTCTCACTAGTTATCCGTTTTATGCCCAGAAGTGTCTTCTATGTATATCCTAATCTCACAATCCATCCCACCATCCCTTCCCCTCTTGGTACCCATATATTTATTCTCTACATCTGTGTCTCTATTTCTACTCTGCAAATAAGTTCATTTATACCATTTGTCTATATTTCACATATATGAAAGGTGGGATGTAATGAAATTAATTCTGCATGAAATATGTCCTGGGAAGTCTTTTTTGGAGGAAGCATTTGCAAGATATTAAGCATAGAGGGCACTTCTATGAGAAGATGTGGATGCACATCTTTTAATCCTTGGAATAGTTGAAATCAGAGAGGTAGGGAAGTAAAACTTAGAAGGTAGAATTAGTAGGAGAATGAAAAAGAGGTTTGTCTAACAATTAGTAAATGTCCTTGTTTGCTGGAATTGTTGGTAAGGGACAGCAGGCAAGAGAGGAGCTCTAGTCCCAACAAGTCAATGAACCTGAGGAGTGACTGGGAAGTTTGCTCAGCAAGTATTTACTGGGGTGTCATGAATGCTGGGAGATGAAGACAGGAAGATAAAGGAAATTACACTCCAGTGTGAATGGAGCCCTGATGAATGTAAGCATAGGGTCCACAGAAACATTCAGGAGGAGCTCTTCACCTGGACAGGGGCTGGGAAAAGCAGTCAAGGTGAAATGGAGAATGACGGAGAAAGGAACCAAGGTAAGAGGCTTCAAAGATGAAGCAACAGAATTCAACCATTGAATGGCTGAAAGAGGATCAGACAAAAGTTGGTTAAAGATGACTCTGAAGTTCCTGATTTGAAAAAGGAGGGTCTAAGAATTCTAAAAAACATGGAAGAAGGCAGAGCTTTGAGTAGAGGACAGAGGGTTCAGCTATGGACCTGTCGAGTCTGAAACATTTCAGGAAAACCTTTCTGAAGGTTTTCAAAACACAGTAGGAATTTGGACATCTGGAGTTCACAGGGGAAGCCAGGTATGGAGGATTCTATGTAGAACCATCAGCCTAGACAAAGGGCTGAAAATATGGAACCCAGGAGAGGCTGAAAGATAAAGCAAGCTGCCAAAGAGGAAGAAGAGCTAGTGAAAGCAATTAAGAAGGAGCTACAAGCATGGTATATTCCTCCATCTATTAGTGTCCTCTTTGATTTCTTTCATCAGTGTTTTATAGTTTTCGATATATAGGTCTTTAGTTTCTTTAGGTAGGAATATTCCTAAGTATTTTATTCTTTTCGTTGCAATGGTGAATGGGATTGTTTCCTTGACTTCTTTTTCTACTTTCTCATTATTAGTGTATAGGAATGCAAGGGATTTCTGAGTGTTGATTTTATATCCTGCAACTTTACTATATTCACTGATTAGCTCTAGTAGTTTTCTGGTTGAGTCTTTAGGATTTTCTATGTAGAGGATCATGTCATCTGCAAACAGTGAGAGTTTTACTTCTTCTTTTCCAATTTGGATTCCTTGTATTTCTTTTTCTGCTCTGATTGCTGTGGCCAAAACTTCCAGTACGATGTTGAAGAGTAGTGGTGAAAGTGGACACCCTTGTCTTGTTCCTGACTTTAGGGGAAATGGTTTCAATTTTTGCCATTGAGGATACTGTTAGCTGTGGGTTTATCATATATAGCTTTTATTATGTTGAGGTATGTTCCTTCTATTCCTGCTTTCTGGAGAGTTTTTATCATAAATGGATGCTGAATTTTGTCAAAGGCTTTTTCTGCATCTATTGAGATAAAGAATCAACATAGTGAAAATGAGTATACTACCCAAAGCAATCTACAGATTCAATGCAATTCCCATCAAGCTACCAGCAGTATTTTTCTCAGAACTAGATCAAATAATCTCAAGATTTGTACGGAAATACAAAAACCTCGAATAGCCAAAGCAATCTTGAGAAAGAGAAATGGAACTGGAGGAATCAACTTGCCTGACTTCAGGCTCTACTACAAAGCCACAGTCATTAAGACAGTATGGTACTGGCACAAAGACAGAAATATAGATCAATGGAACAAAATCGAAAGCCCTGAGATTAACCCACATACCTATGGACACCTTATCTTCGACAAAGGAGGCAAGAATATACAATGGAGTAAAGACAGTCTCTTTAACAGGTGGTGCTGGGAAAACTGGTCAACCACTTGTAAAAGAATGAAATTAGACCCCTCTCTAACACCATACACAAAAATAAACTCAAAATGGATTAAAGATCTAAATGTAAGACCAGAAACTATAAAACTCCTAGAGGAGAACATAGGCAAAACACTCTCCGATATAAATCACAGCAGGATCCTCTATGATCCATCTCCCAGTATACTGGAAATAAAAGCAAAGATAAACAAATGGGATCTAATTAAAATTAAAAGCTTCTGCACAACAAAGGAAACTATAAGCAAAGTGAAAAGACAGCCTTCTGAATGGGAGAAAACAATAGCAAATGAAACAACTGACAAACAACTAATCTCAAAGATATATAAGCAACTTATGCAGCTCAACTCCAGAAAAATAAATGATCCAATAAAAAAATGGGCCAAAGAACTAAATAGGCATTTCTCCAAAGAAGACATACGGATGGCTAACAAACACATGAAAAGATGCTCAACATCACTCATTATCAGAGAAATGCAAATCAAGACCACAATGAGGTATCATTTCACACCAGTCAGAATGGCTGCGATCCAAAAGTCTACAAGCAATAAATGCTGGAGAGGGTGTGGAGAAAAGGGAACCCTCTTACACTGCTGGTGGGAATGCAAACTAGTACAGCCATTATGGAAAACAGTGTGGAGATTCCTTAAAAAATTGCAAATAGAACTGCCTTATGACCCAGCAATCCCACTGCTGGGCATACACACTGAGGAAACCAGAATTGAAAGAGACACATGTACCCCAATGTTCATTGCAGTGCTGTTTATAATAGCCAGGACATGGAAGCAACCTAGATGTCCATCAGCAGATGAATGGATAAGAAAGCTGTGGTTCATATACACTATGGAATACTACTCAGCCCTTAAAAAGAATAAATTTGACTCAGTTCTAATGAGATGGATGAAATTGGAGCCGATTATACAGAGTGAAGTAAGCCAGAAAGAAAAACACCGATACAGTATACTGACACATATATATGGAATTTAGAAGACAGTAATGATGACCCTATATGTGAGACAACAAGAGACACAGAGGTATAGAGTGGACTTTTGGACTCTGAGGGAGAGGGAAAGGGTGGGATGGTTTGGGAGAATGGCAGTGAAGCATGTGTATTTTCCTGTAAGAAACGAAGCGCTAATCTATGTTTGGTGTAGGATGCAGGATGCATGGGGCTGATGCACAGGATGATTCAGGTAGAGGATGTGGGGTGGGAGGTGGGAGGGGCTTCGGCATTGGGCGATTTTGTTCACCTATGGCTGATTCGTGTCAATGTATGGCAAAACAAATACAGTATTTTAATTAAAAAAATAAATTAATTAAAATTAAAAAAAAAAAAAAAAGGAGCTACGTTACACCAGCCACGTAATTATACAAGTCATACTGAGGAAAGTTACCAATTGGCCTCGTGTTTCTTTGGACGGGCCAAAGCGTATCTGACAACTTTAAGAGAAAGGATTTTCTTTTAATATACGTATGCTTAGGGTTGGCTTCAGAGTTTGATTCATCTTCTTAAAAACTGACGACTATAAAGTCAATTTACGGTTTCTGGGCTAGTGCTGATTTTCTTTCTTTTGTGGTTTTTTTTTTTTTTTTGGGAAACTTTAAACTAGTAGAAGAATTAGTGGTCCCAATATTCCGTCAAGACACATTTTAGGGATAACAGTAGCTCATTAAGAGTTATTTTAGTCAAAAGAAACAGGATATTAAGACCAGCCATTTTGCAACTGTCTTCATTTCTTTTAGATGCAAGTTATTATATAAATACAGTAACAACCTATTCACACAGCTTTACTTCTTTTATTTATTTTTGGAAAATAAATGCTTGCAATCAAACAGGAAATGAAGGAAACCTTAAGTAAGCAATCTCAAAGGCCTATTAGCATCTAGCCTCTTAGTATTTACTGGTGAAAAGAGTTTACACGTACAATTTTTACAATAATGATTCTCTGAAGCTCTTTGTTGTTGTTCTGTCACTCAGTCATGTCCAGCTCTTTGAGACTTCATGGACTGCAGCACACCAGGCTTTCCTGTCCTTTACTATCTCCTGGGGCTTGCTCAAACTCATGTCCACTGAGTCAGTGATGCCAGCCAACCATCTCGTCTTCTGTCGTTCCCTTCTCCTCCTGCCTTCAATCTTTCCCAGTGTCAGGGCCTTTTCTAACAAGTCGGCTCTTTGCGTCAGGTGGCCAAAGTATTGGAACTTCAGCTTCCGCATCAATCCTTCCAGTGAATATTCAGGGTTGATTTCCTTTAGGATTGACTGGTTTGACCTTCTTGCTGTATAAGGGATACTCAAGCGTCTTCTCTAGCACCACATTTCAAAAGCATCAATTCTGAAGCTCTTGGGGCCGCCTCCATATAACAGTGGTACCAGATTTTCAAAATACAATTTTGATAATAACCAAAATCAGGAAATAAAATCATTCAAACTTCACTGTATTTTAAACATAACACTACTTCACCTCTAATGCAATCAAATATTGTGTTAAATATAATTATAAATTTTACACCTTTATAACTTATATCTTTTAAGCATTGACAAGAAGAAAATATTTACTACTTATTTGTTAGCAAAAAATTTTTTAAAGAAGCCATTATTAGAAAATTTTTACCAAGTCATTTCATGTTACTTTAAATCAGAATGATTTTATTTCTCTGCCAAGGAAATGTAGCCAACTTCAGCTATGCATTAAGAATAATGGTCTAGCAAGATAGCAAGTTCCAATTTCCTATGATCAGAGAATCTTATTACTTTTATCCTCTCTCTGCCTTCCTATTCACATAGGAAGTTAAAAGATGGTTTTTTTTTTGTTGTTGTTGTTGTCGTTGGTTGGTTTGAATTTGCTTAGCTCTACATTCTCCTAAGTGGAAGGTGATGTTCTGGGGACTGGCCAAGCACTAACTTCATCTAAGAAATGTAATTTCAAAAACCAAGCTTATTTCCGGTTGCTGTTAAATTTTCCCATTTGTTGTTAAACGTGCAGATTGCAAAGTAGCATATTGTGCATGACAACTTTGCACAATGGTGGAGATCTGCAGATGGTGTGTCTTTTCAACTATGATAAATGCCCAATTTAATGCTGATTTGTGGCAATCAGGACAGTGCTGCAGGCTCCTTGGGTGCAGGGATGTCTTGATAGTAGATCCAAGGGCAGCAGCTGGGCTGCATGAACTTGTAACACAACACAGCTAATGCCACTCCGTCTAAATCTTAAAAATCTCAAGCTCGTAAAGACCACCATTTTTTGCAAATGGCGGTTCAGGAAGGTTAGGTGACAGGTCCAAGTTTTGGGGGTTGGTAGCATCCTGGGTCCAGGCTACTGGGCAGCACCAATGTGATTTGTTTTGAAAATCACCCAGGTTGACAACTATCTCAAGACTGAATTTCTATAGACAAATCTAAGCCCAGATTTGCTGTATTACCCAGCAGAGATTCTTACACACTGTAAATATCAATGTGTTTAAAAAATGGATGTGGATTAAAATTATTTAAAGTGCTCTGAGCCATCCGCACCCTTTGCCAGCGTTCTCCCCTTATAATAGCTTTGCTGTTTTTCTCCTCTTGTTGTATGTGCTTGGTTGCTCAGTCCTGTCCGACTCTCTGCGATGCCATGGACTGTAGCCCGCCAGGCTCCTCTGTCCGTGAGATTTTTCAGGCAAGAATACTGGAGTGGGTTGCCATTTTCCTCCTCCTTTTTATAGTTACTAGGTTCCTGACCCAGGGATTGACCCCACATCTCCTGAGTCTCTTGCATGGACATGCGGATTCTCTGCCTGATGAGCCATCATCATTAACGCCCAATCTATTTGCCCTATCTGAGTACTAGATACCTTCCTTCTGATTCTGGAGTGCTATGGGGTGTATATGTATTTTCTCTTGATAAAAGTGAAAAAGAAGAGTGAAAAAGATTGCTTAGAACTCAACATTCAGAAAACTAAGATTATGGCATCTGGTCCCATCACTTCACGGCAAATAGATGGGGAAACAATGGAAACAGTGACAAACTTTATTTTTGGACTCCAAAATCACTGCAGATAATGACCGCAGCAATGAAATTAAAAGGTGCTTCCTCCTTGGAAGAAAAGTTATGACCAACCTAGACACCATATTAAAAAGCAGAGACATTACTTTGCCAACAAAGGTCTGTCTCGTCAAAGCTATGGTTTTTGCAGTAGTCATGTACGGATGTGAGAGTTGGACTATAAAAAAGCTGAATTGGTGCTTTTGAGCTGTAGTGTTAGAGAAGACTCTTGAGAGTCCCTTGGACTGCAAGGAGATCCAACCAGTCCATCCTAAAGGAAATCAGTCCTGAATGTTTATTGGAAGGACTGATGCTGAAGCGGAAACTCCAATCCTTTAGCCACCTGATGCGAAGAACTGACTCCTTTAAAGCATCATTTCCTGATGCTGGGAAAGACTGAAGGAGGGAGGAGAAGGGGACAACAGAGGATGAGATGGCTGGATGAAATCACCAACTCAGTGGATGTGAGTTTCAGTATGCTCTGGGAGTTGGTGATGGACAGGGAGGCCTGGCGTGCTGCAGTCCACAGAGCTGCAAAGAGTTGGACATGACTGAGCGACTGAACTGAACTGAAGGGGGCAAAGTTAATTGTATTAAAAGTGGTATTTGAATTCAACCACAAGGCAGAGTTGGTAAAAGAAAATGAAGACTGGAATCTGAAGATTTCTCAGGTTTCAAAGGAAGAATTAAGGAACACAGACTCTGAGGGGTTTGCTCCAGACCACACAGTGGTTGAGAGTCTTGTTCCACATGTAGTTAACTTCATCTAAAGTATGCATCTGGGACTTTGTTGGAAATGCTTACACACAAAATTGTGTTTACAATTACCAGGATTCCTCATTTTATAGCCTAGAAAACCAATGTTTAGAGAGGTTAAGGCACATGTAGAAAACTCCCTCATTAACAAGAGGTGAAACAAATGAAAATCAGAATTACCCGATTCCTATCCCTTTCTCTTTCTTGTCTATCAGGACTCCTTTGGCTAGAGTGAGGACTTGATCCCTTTAATGAGTTGAACTCACTCCTTGATATAAAGGACTATACATATTTATTGGCTTTGGTAATAAAGTGATTCCCTTGTAATTTTTCATTCAGGAAAAAACCCTATACTCTTTAATTGGTGGTACATTTTGCATGTTCTTTGCACCACCATTCACGCATTTAGTTCTTCCACTCATTACTGAGCCCCCATGATAAGTCACACACAACAGACAGGATGGTGGGAATTCAAAAATTAATAAAACTTAGTTCCTAGTGTCATATGATTCATAGAATAGAAAAGAGAACAGATGGTTGCGGTAAGGGTGTTCAGGGAAAGCCTTTAGAGATTAAAATAAACAATAGTAACAATATATAATGAAATAAGAGAGGGTCTAATAGCCACTCGTAGGATATTCAGCAAGAGATGGGACATTTAGGTAGTTTTACTGTTTGGAAAGGAAAATGCAGTGGCACCCAACTCTAGGACTCTTGCCTGGAAAATCCCATGGATGGAGGAGCCTGGTGGGCTGCAGTCCATAGGGTTGCTAAGAGTCGGACACGACTGAGCAACTTCACTTTCACTTTTCACTTTCCTGCATTGGAGAAGGAAATGGCAACCCACTCCAGTGTTCTTGCCTGGAGAATCCCAGGGATGGTGGGAGCCTGGTGGGCTGCTGTCTATGGGGTTACACAGAGTTGGACACAACTGAAGCGACTTAGCAGCAGCAGCAACTGTTTGGAAAAGAGTGAAATTATCTTATGTATGATAAAGCTTTGGAAGATATATTGCAAAATATATTTAAGAGACTAGGTTGACTGCCATACAAACTTGGTATGAATTTCACTTTCTTGGTTTCATTTCTGTCCTTCACACTCAACTAATTCCATAGTTTCCTGGTGACTACTGTATTATTCCCAGGTACTTTTGGGGCTCTCAGATGGTAAAGAATCTGCCAGGAAGATGCCCTGGAGAAGGGAATGGCAACCCACCCCAATATTCTTGTCTGGAGAATCCCATGGACAGAGGAGCCTGGCGGGCTATAGTCCATGCGGTCACAAAGAGTCAGACATGACTGAGAAAATAACACTTTAACTTTCAGCCCACCCTTAATGTTTATCCCAGCATCCACTAACATCACAGGCTCCATTGGCTATTTTCTTGTTTGTTCATCACCCTTCCCCTCTGTCACTGAGGAAATGTTTTAGTGTTAGAACTATTTCTTGGTTGAGAAGGATGTAGAGTAGAGAAAGGCCACTGGGTAAGAAATGCTTGTGATGTCTCCTTTCCAATTCAGCGCTCTTACAGTGACATTCTAATTTGTAGTCTGAATTCTGAGAGAGGAGAAGCCCATGATGAGGAAGACTCCAAAAGAATGATGTGTCTCTATCATCACATCATCCTATCTATAAACTCTCTCCATAAATTAATGCCTAGACATGCACTTGTCCCCGATAGGAGTAAGTTTACTACAAGCTTCCCCATCCCTTACTCAAACTGTGAGGCCATTTGACAGGTCCTTATGACCATCAAAGCATCACTCAAGCCATGAAGGGCCCAAGTCAAATGCTTATTCTCATTGTCTGATCTGAATCAATTGCCCTTTCACTTCTATCCACATAACAGGATGAAAATCTATAATTACTATTCATAATGATATTTTGTAAATTGAAAGAGACCTTAACATTTTATTCGGGTCATATTAGCATTGGCCTTATTCTTATCTGTATCTCACAACATATGCTTATATATTTTGTAAGTACACACTATTGTGTGCTGAGTGTTATTTTTAGATTTAAATATAGAGTGATCAAGACAAGATTCCCATTATGCGTAACTTCAGAAAACACAGACATTATCATAACACAGCACAATGTGTTATGAACAATGAAAAAAATAAGCAGGGTGGTAGAATAGAGTATACATTTGATGATGAGGAGGAAAGGATATATACAGTGGAAAGGTAAGTGTTTTCAGGAGATAGCATTTATATGATGAAGAGGCCAGCTATGCAAAGAGCCACCTACAAATCACTTTAGGCAATGAGGTGGACTACAGATGACCACAAATTGCCTCTCCTTTCTCTAGCTTTTGGGCTTCCCTCATAGCTCAGCTGGTAAAAAATCTGCCTGTGATGCAAGAGACTTGGGTTCAGTCCCTGGGTTGGGAAGATTCTCTGGAGAAGGGAAAGGCTACCCACTCCAGTATTCTTGGGCTTCCCTTATGGCTCAGCTGGTAAAGAATCTGCCCGTAATGCGGGAGACCTGGGTTCCATCCCTGGGTTGGGAAGATCCCCTGGAGAAGGAAAAGGCTACCCGCTCCAGTATTCTGGCCTGGAGAACTCCAAGGACTGTATAGTCCACGGGCAGTCCATGGGCTCACAAAGAGTCAAACACAACTAAGCAACTTTCACTTCACTTCACTTCACTTCTCTAGCTTTTAGTTTAGCCTGTGATTTGCTTTGATTGGTAGAATCCGGTGGATGACCCTGTGGGGCTTCTGAGGTTGGTCCATAGGGATCGGCAGCTTCCCTTTTCACGAGCTGGAACAGTCCCTCTCAGACCCAACCCGTATTCTTTGAGGAGTCCAAGACACACAGAGTGACCAAAGCGAGGAGAACTGAGGTACTGTAGTTGACAGCCTCAGGTCAGCTCCCAGATGACAGCCAGCACCAACCACCAGCCGCGTGAGCCTCCAGCTACTTTAAGCCGCCAGATGACTGCAGTCAACAGTACTATATGAAGCGAAGGTGCCCAGGTCAACTCGTAAACACGTAGAGTCATGGAGAGAATGAATACTTTGTTTGTTGAAGCTTATTTGCTTGAGTACTGGGGTGATTTTCTAAGCAGTGACAATTGAAACATGTAGGTAAGGAAGTATGTGTAAAAATCTTATAAAGGGAGAGAGCTTATCATATTCACAGAACAAAAACGAGGCTCCTTGAGGACAGATAACTATCTTACATGCATATTCCCTGGAAAGTTATAGGTACTAGATTAAGCTGCAAGAGTAACTGAAGGACTCAGTGTACATGAATTTGAGCAAACTCCAGGAGATGTTGAAGGTCAGGGAAGCCTGGCATGCTGCAGTCCATGGATGGATTTGCAGAGTTGGACACAACTTAGGGAATGAACAACAACAACAATTGAATGAACCTGAAAAATTTCTTTCCATTTCTCTGCCAATAAAATTCTTATTTATTCTGAATAACTTAACTAAAAGTTGCCCCCTCTATGATGTTATTTTCTATCTAATGCAATTTATATAGAGTTATTTCTTTTTCTTATCCATTTTTATACTGATAACCAATGACATAATTTGCTACACTTTTTTGATGTCTATATATTTCGTGTGTGCTATTTTTTTTCTACTCAACTGGCTCCCAAGGTCCTTCAAGGCCAAGATCTGTTCTTACCCTCAGTCATTATGTTCTTTTGACTGAGACATGGTGCTGGGCTTTTAAATGACTGCTTGTCTGTTGTTAGTAATTTAGGGCTTTTCTAGTAGCTCAGTGGTAATGAATGTGCCAGCCAATGCAGGAGATGCAAGACACATGGGTTGGCTGCCTGGGTTAGGAAGGTACCCTGAAGTAGTAAATGGCAACCCACTCCAGTATTCTTGCCTAGAAAATTTCATGGACAGAGGAAACTGGTGGGTTACAGTCCATGGGGCTGCAAAGAGTTGGACATGACTGAGCGGCTGAGTACATGAGGGACTCAGTTCAATACTAATTCAAAAATGTAATGCCCGCACAGAAGCAATATTTAATATATATGAGCAGTAGCTTGATTCATTTTATGGTTTTCAGATATGGAGGAGGAGGGAAAAATGTGTTTGTATATTCTGAATGTGGTTCTACTTACCTTTCAGCAACCTTTTAAATTCACCTCATATAACTCCCAAGGTTCCATGAAGCAGTCTAAACTTAATAAATGAAATAGAAGTCTAGTGAGTCAAGTAAAAATAATAGCTTCACATTCGACCTTTAGCAAGTAAAGAATTCTCAAGCAGATAAACTTGCAATGGCTTTACTTCATTAGGTTACTCAGCAATGGTTGGCTCAGGAAAGAAATTCATAACTAACAAAGCAGGGTTCTTAACACTAGCCTCCAAGGTCTCAGATTTACCACAAAGTCAAGCAGTGAACTTATTCTGCCAAGTGAAAAATATAAAAATAAAACATGAAAACTCTTTTGACTGTCTAAATCCTGGTCTTGTTTAGATACTCCCAAGATACCCAGGAAGGTATTAGCTTAAGTAGGTTTAACATTATTAAGAAATCAGGGTGTAATCCTATGACATTCTGAATGAAACTAGAAAGATTGGTTCACAATAATTTAAACATTTTTTAATATTTGTGTATTTATTCCTAAAGCATACTTTTCCCCTTTCCTCATTACAAGTAGTTGGTACAGACATGTTTCAAAGTCTCTCAACTTAGCCTAGCTATGTTCTGCAGTGAATGCTAAGGAAACTATGGAATAATTACAAAGGAAATATATAAACCCAAATCAATCAGAACAACCGCTACAGGCTTTCACAGCTTCCTTCAGGCCTGACTCTTCCTAAAACAGAGAATGCATTATGAAATCTATTGATAAGAAATCAGATTCCTATTGACTCCCAGATGCCCCTCCATTTCAGACAGGGAAGCACACTGCCTACTATTAAAAAGGAATTTTTATTTGCAATATGCTTCTATTATCTGTCTATATCACTGCTCTATAAGCTTCTATGAATAAAACACATTATTTATAATAAAAGTTGAACAGACAGATGGGATGACTTTTCAAAAACGTATGGTTTCAGTCAAAGCCATATTCCAACTGTGATGTCATCTTCTAAACCTAAGAGTTTGTTCATTACAAGCCTGTTCTTTCCAGGACATCTCTTAAAACAAATCTTATGTTACTATCCTATTGTAAGAGTTTTTGGATCAAGAAATTTCTACTTAAACCATTTAGCATTTCTCTTGATTTGATAGAGAGGCAGAATATTTTGGATATATTTTTTTTTTTCCATTTTAGAGGCTAGTTTTCATCACCCCCCATCCCATCCTCTACCCCAGTTCTTATTTTTGCAGTGAGAGAAGCAAGAGGGAAATTGATGATAGTCAAAGAGGGAATTACCTGGTGACTATTCTGATGAAGACATAATAGATGAGAAAATGGGAGAGCAGGGCTCTTTTTTTTTTAAATCTACCAAATAAACTTTGCAAACTCCTCAGCTAAAGCTGAAACGCCAATACTTTGGCCACCTGATGTGAAGAGCTGACTCATTAGAAAAGACCCTGATGCTGGGAAAGAATGAAGGCAGGAGGAGAAGCAGATGACAAAAGATGAGATGGTTGGGTGGCATCACCGACTCAATGGACACGAGTTTGCGCAAGCTGTGGGAGTTGGTGATGGACAGGAAAGCCTGGCGTGCTGCAGTCCATGAGGCTGCAAAGAGTTAGACATGACTGAGTGACTGAACTGAACTGAGCCAGTCATTAGGGAGTTCTGAGCCATGTGCATTGGTAATAATAACTGTGAACAGAACATATTAAATGTTAGGTAGTATGCAAGTATGGGGCTTCCCTGATGGCTCTGCCTACAATGCAGGAGACACAGGAAACATGGATTCAATCCCTGGGTCAGGATTTCCCCTGGAGAAGGAAATAGCAACCTACTCCAGTATTCTTGCCTGGGTAAATCCCATGACGAGAAGCCTGATGGGCTCCAGTCCACAGGGTTGCAAGAGTCAGACACAACTTAGCGATTAAACCACCATGTATGCAAGTTATGAGATAAAAGATAATAAACTTACTTCAAAAATACGTGTGTGCACCAAGTGCAGTTGTAGCTGGAGCAATTAGTTAAGGGAAGGAAAGTAAGTAATTATCACCATCTTAAATACGAGACCACTGAGATTTAGAAATTAACTCACTTGGTTGGTTAAACTAACACTTGCTTTTCACCATTAAACTACTTGCTTTTCACCATTACCCATTGCTACATCCATAAAGCTATGCTTACTGATTGCTGGAAGGGAAACTTTACTCAACACTTAGGTCTTGTCCACAGAGCTATCCAAAAAAAAAGCCTCTAATCACAGGAAGACCCTGGTTCATTTGGCATCACTATTCCTCAAAACTATTCCATAAAAAAGAGTAATATCAACTGAATAGTTCCATTATCGTTTTCCATTCCTGGAAAAATCTCTCTCTTCAGGTTTTGAGCATAGATTTACTTTCAGGGAACCCAACATCTATGCCAGAAATGCCTGTTCAGGGCAACAGGCCTTGTGTGGTTTAAACAGAGGCTTCAGCTTTTTGTTCTGAGCTTTTGCTACCTGGATTCCAACTAAACACAGGCATATTAAATGTTTTTTCCCTACACCACACCACCAGTCAAGCTATAGTTACTCCAGGTGAAACTCAGATGGGGATAGGGTTTTTTTTTTCCCTCTTATGTTAAAAAAAAAAAAAAAAAGCCTTTCTAGAGATCTGAAAAATCCTGTGATATAGAATTGGAGTTGGGGGTGCAGAGGGATAGAATTTAGTCCTAGATGAGATGCAATACCTGTTTTTCCATTTAGAGTTTTAGTGAAAAAGTACTTTGATGAAACTGGCTACAAAGGAGATATCACTGAAAAGGTAGGGTGGAAGCCTCATTTTTGACTTGACATCAGGGAATACGTGAACATATGTAGGTACCGAGCTGGTCTGCTGTCAATGAACTCATATCATAACCTCTCTTTGACAGGGAGCACTACTGTGCTATCTCATGCTAAGCATTAAACTGTAAGAAGTAAATGAATGGCCATAATCTATCAAGAGCATTCAAAGCTGCTATCGCTTTGAACACCACCAATTATCTGAATTTATAACTGATATAAACAGGAAAACCTGAATTAAACCTTTAAATTGCTACCTCTCCACCATTTGGTCTTCTTTATCTTTCGCATTAGAACCATTGTTAGTCTAGCCATCTTAACTAAATCAGAGGAAGCATCAGAAGATCAATGTGTGAATCCCCCATGGCCTATTTGATGTTAAAATGTTCCTTTTATGAAACACTCTTCCTATAGACTCACAGTGGGCTATTGCCACATTTCAGACTGACCTGGTAACACTCAGTAAACAATGCAGTTTTTCCCTAATGAGAGGAGGCATATGCGTGCCAGACACAATTTTTTTTTAATGTTAATTGCAACATGAGATTAGCTGAACAAAACTTTAATTCAAATAGGAAATGCTTGCAAGTTCTAAGTCGTCATAATTAAATGTATTTTGCTTTTATCTAGAGAGAAAAATAAAAGGTCCATTCTCTTTTACCTCACCCCCTTCACCTCTTTCTTGGGTTGATTTTGTTCTGTGTGTTTGCACATATTTGCCATGGAAACCAATACTGGAACTTTGGGGGATATAGATTCAGCTGAATACTTCAGTGTATTCATTGCAGAGCTTGGCAGTGGGAGTCCAGTAAGGAAAAGAAGCATTCCAACATATTATAAAGATGGAGGAGTTGGGCAGACAATTTTTTTCTATTGAGTGCAAAACACCTTAGAGGCTGCAACTTGGTCCTAAAAATACAGCCTTTTGTACATCACAACTTCAAGGGGAAATTCAAATACCTAAAATGTCTCCTTTTTTCACTTCGTTTTCCCATTTACAATGGGTCCTTTCTACCTTTTTTCTGCCTTATCACATCCTCCCTTATCACCAGGTTAACAGACCTCTAAGCAAGGTTGACAGCCAAATATAGGAGTGTATGCATAAATATAAATCTTTATATGTGCGTGTATACTCAGAAACAAAGAGAAAGAACTGTGAGTTATGAGATAAATCATAACAAAGCCTATTTCAAAGATTGGTGTGTGTATCTGAACATAGGTATAGCTGGAACAGTTAGTTAGGGGAAGGAAAACTTCAAATGAATGTTAAAGAGAAATACTTTATTACATTTATTTCAGGCTATGATTAAGGCAGAGTTTATTAACATTCCTTGAGTATTTCTTCTCATTTACTGTTTTTCACCATAGGCATGTGAACTTATGCTAATTGTATAGTGGTTTTCCAGATATTGAGAAAGATTTCTCTGGCCCAATAGTCAAAAATACTTTAATTTTAAATTGGACAACTTGGAAGGTTACATTAACTCTTTCGTGACACTTAAAGAGTCAGAGAATAATGAGTTTTTAAATCATAGAGCCATCGCTTTCACTACATTTACTGTTTCTTCCAGAAAATTTCAGGTATTTTTCAATTTATTTCCCAAGAAATGAATTTCACTAATTTACTTCTGGGGAAGATTCTGGGCATTTGGAAGTTCTAATTTGGTAATCTAAGTTGTTCACATATCTATGACTCCCATATTCCATTTATTTTTAGGTATCTAGAACAGGCATTTAACTTCTTGAAGGATCTCATTCAAGTCTTCACTTTCATTAAGTATTCACCCAGGGAATTTAGATATTGATAAGTCAAGATATTAAATAATCAGATAGGCACAGCTTTTCTGAACATACGCAAAGGGATCATTTCGGGCCACGCTGTTGCTGTGCTTAGTCATTCAGTCATGTCTGACACTCACGACCCCATGGACTGTAGCCCACCAGGCTTCTCTGTCCATGGGGATTCTTCAGGCAAGAATCTGGAGTGGGTTGCCATGCCCTCCTCCAGAGATGCTAGGCTATCAATAACAAAATACATAACCAACTATGGTTTAAAAATTAATTGGGGGTAATTTTTTTCATATAACAAGGAAATTAGAGGTAAAGGGTTGCTTGCCTGACCTCAGCTGCTCACTAATGCCGGCCTGGGACCACGCTCTTACTATCATTCCCTCTTTCTTCCTCAACACATTCACATTTTCTCTTATACTCCAGATATCACATTCATGTTTGTGGCAAGAAGTGGGGGGAGGGTATGGTGGAAGAAATTTCCAGAGAATATTTGCTTGCTCCTCATTGTGCAGAATTATACAATATGCAAGACTGGGGACATAATTATCTCTCTAGCTCTAGGTACAGAGCTTTGTTGGACAAAATCAGGCTTCTGTCTGCAGAAGATGGAGAGTAGGGCTGGGGGTGGAAACTAGGACCATCAGGTGAACTACGGTGGACACCACCCCTTCAAGTACTTGACGTGAGGTGCCTCAAAGAACGGGGCGTATCGATAAGGAACCCCTGTCTTCATCTTCATTTAATATCCTTTCCCTTTTACAGGTATATTACAGGCTAGTCCTTTTTTTCCCAAGGAAGTGTGGCCCAGCAGCTGAGAAATACCAAAAGTATTCTTCAGTCCACTAACAGGCCTGACAGCTGATGTGTGGCACTGAAGAGCCCGGAGTCCTTTTTATACACTTGCAAGCACAGTGAAGCAGGTCTCAGACTGCAGATTTGTACTCACCAAAGACAACTACCATCTGGTCACCACGGTGGTGGTGTGTTAGATGAAAAGAGTGTATTTTCCATTATCCTTTAAAGAACAGGTGGTTATCTCATCTTCCATCATAGAGGCTTCACACGTGGTGACTTAAATGAACCCATCATAGTTTTTGTAACTCTATCCTGAGGTCTCACAAAAGTGTCCAGAATCAGCTAAAGTTTCTGCTTCTCAAAATAGCTCTGAGCAAACTGACTTCTCAAGGATAAAAATCTGTGCATGGATCTCTTAGCATGTCACAGCTCGACTTCTAAAATCTTCTTACTTGAATCAAAAGAAGACTGGCTTTTTAAAAATATATTAAAACTTTTGGACCATGCAACACAAAATAAACTTTAGATGATGACTAAACTGAATAAATATGCATGGATAAGGTCATAAAAAGTGGAAATGTTATGATACAAGGAGAGTGATTTTTTTCCTTGAAATATTTTTTCTTTCCTTATTTTATTTTTATTTTTTAAAATATAAATTTATTTAATTGTAGGCTAATTACTTTACAAGATTGTATTGGTTTTGCCATACATTAACAACATGAATCTGCCACAGATGTACCTGTGTTCCCCATCCTGAACCTCCCTCCCACCTCCCTCCCCATACCATTTCTCTGGGTCATCCCAGCACACCAGCCCCAAGCATCCTGTATCATGCATCGAACCTGGACTGGCAATTCATTTCATATATGATATTAGACAATTTTAAATGCTATTCTCCCAAATCATCCCAACCTCTCCCTCTTCCACAGAGTCCAAAAGACTGTTCTATACATCTGTGTTTCTTTTGCTGTCTCACATACAGGGTTATCGTTACCACCTTTCTAAATTCCATATATATGCGTTACTATACTGTATTGGTGTTTTTCTTTCTGGCTTACTTCACTCTGTATAATAGGCTCCAGTTTCATCCACCTCATTAGAACTGATTCAAATATATTCTTTTTAATGGCTGAGTAATATTCCATTGTGTATATGTACCACAGCTTTCTTATCCATTCATCTGCTGATGGACATCTAGGTTGCTTCCATGTCCTGGCTATTATAAACAGTGCTGTGATGAACATCGGGATACACGTGTCTTTCAGTTCTGGTTTCCTTGGTGTGTATGCCCAGCAGTGGGATTGCTGGGTCATAAGGCAGTTCTATTTGCAATTTTTAAGGAATCTCCACACTGTTTTCCATAGTGGCTGTACTAGTTTGCATTCCCACCAACAGTATAAGAGGGTTCTCTTTTCTCCATACCCTCTCCAGCATCTATTGCTTGTAGACTTTTGGATCGCAGCCATTCTGACTGGTGTGAAATGGTACCTCATTGTGGTTTTGATTTGCATTTCTCTGATAATGAGTGATGTTGAGCATCTTTTCATGTGTTTGTTAGCCATCTGTATGTCTTCTTTGGAGAAATGTCTGTTCAGTTCTTTAACCCATTTTTTGATTGGGTCGTTTATTTTTTGGAATTGAGCTGCATGAGCTGCTTGTATATTTTTGAGATTAGTTCTTTGTCAGTTGCTTTATTTGCTACTATTTTCTCCCATTCTGAAGGCTGTCTTTTCACCTTGCTTATGGTTTCCTTTGTTGTGCAGAAGCTTTTAATTTTAATTAGATCCCATTTGTTTATTTTTGCTTTTATTTCCAGTATTCTGTGAGGTGGGTCATACAGGATCCTGCTGTGATTTATGTTGGAGAGTGTTTTGCCTATGTTCTTCTCTAGGAGTTTTATATTTTCTGGTCTTATGCTTAGATCTTTAATCCATTTTGAGTTTATTTTTGTGTATGGTGTTAGAAAGTGTTCTAGTTCCATTCTTTTACACGTGGTTGACCAGTTTCCCCAGCACCACTTCACTTCTGTTTGTCCTTTGATGAAACAAGCTAATTTAAATTGGGGAAAGGTCACAGCACCAGCCATGGGAAATTAGAGAAAGCCTCTAAAATAGGGTATGATTCCCCTCATTTAGTAATAACTTAGGTTATGTATGTTGCCTAATTTTGTTGAATGAATATGAGATTTATAGAGCATTATGTCATCTGATAGCCTGCTGGAAATGATCTGTTATATAACTTATGTGCATTTTTGACTTAAAAGGGTAGAAGAGATAGTTACACATATTCTCTTAAATTATAGAGAGAATATTAATATCTAAATTAAGTGGGATTATTTAGTTCTACTCTGCTTAGGATAAATACAAAATCATAAGCAAATCTTCCTTCTTCCATAGAAATTTCCTAATTCCTGAAACTTCTGCTTTTCCTTTTGTTCTTGTTTCCCCATCCCTTCCTCCTCTGCTTCCTTTCCCCTATTCTAGCAAATGTCTTGCTATATATTGGATAGCCCAGTAGGCTATCAGATGACATTACGCTCTCTATATATTATATTCATTCAATAAAATTATCTAACATAGTGATCTAAATTATTACTAAATGAGGAGACTCATGCCCAGTTTTAGGGCCTTCTCTAATTTTCCATGGCTTGCGCTGTTACCGTTTCCCCAATTTAAATTAGCTTTTTTCATCAAAAGAACAAACAGAGGAGACTTAAAGACTAATTTACTGTATATTTTTGAGGACCTGGTTTCAGGCAATTTCTCAACACACTTACACAGAACTATCACCAAATAAAAGAAAAAAAAATCAATGTTAAGTATATAATACATGTAAGTCATAGATATAGAAAATAACAGTATATATTTTAAATAACTATGTTCTTTTAAGAGTTTGTTTTTTTAACGCCACCACAAGTCCTGTTTCACCTGGACCTCTTGGGCCAGAGTAAATCTGTCCTTGTTTAAATTTAATATTTGCCTTTTGATAGTCAAATGACACCTGTCTAAATTATATTTTAGTTTCTAATATCACAAATATTTTAATGTATTCCTTATCTCTCTGGTTAGACTGAAGAAATCACAAAACACTTTTATTTTCCTCAGCGCCCGCCAGATGAGATACTCTCAATTAATTATAAATTGGTTTTCCCCAAAATTAGAAAGTAGACTTCTCTTATAAAAATGACAACCTTGTTTAGTGCCTTTGGAAATTACCAAATACAGGAAATCGCCATGTAAATTAAGCCATTCTTTCACTCACTTCCTAAAGGATTTTTCCCATATGCTTCTTTTAAAGCCTGAGTTTTCCTTTCTAATGAGATTTCAAGTTTTGGGGTTTTCTGCCTAGAGCTTACTGTGCATTCTCTTCATCAGTACTCAGTCTCAAGGAATCAAGGAGCGAGCCAATAATTATCACCCCAACCCGTGGAAATCAGGCCCACACATCCTGATGTCTGTGTAAGTGTAAGAACAGCTGCGGATCTGCATTTCACCCAGAAAATATGATGATACATATTGTGTGATACCAGTATATTTGAAGTGAGATGTTTCTGAAATGCTTCTGAATTAAGATATCAGTGTTCTAAGAGGAAGTAACCCTAGTTTTTCCAGACTGGTTTTAGTTGTCAGGTTCTCCAGCAATCTACAACTAAGGTTCTAAGTGGCAGGCGCACAATATAAAGGTCACCCCCACCACACACATTCATGCACATATATACTCATAACCACTTATAAACACAGAAAACTGTAAGATGCCTTTGCCATATAAACTGTCATGAAAAGGTTGGAGAAAAAGACAGCTCATTTACATAATCAAGGTTCAGAAAAAAGAATACAAATGAAACTAGTTGGTCTACTATTTTATCCCAAGCTATAGCTCACACACCAGCATCATCTGTAAAGTGCATTATCTGTATTGAGAAGCTATTCATTAGTATCTGATGACCTGAATATCTTAAACTGATCCACATAAGTTTCTGATATAACATTTCACTTGACATTTAATTCTAAAATTAACTAAAAGTTCATGCCTCAGTGGACTGTGTAATAATTAATAAGTTCTGTCAGGATGAAACTAATCATTTTTAGATCATTTTGATAAAAATGATACTTCCATCACTTTCTTCAGTCATCACATTTGTGAAGAAAAAGAAAATGCCAAGCACTTAAATCACTCATAAAAGTGGAATATCTTCAGTATGAATCTAAACATTCAGCATTATTAAGAGTCTTATACACATGTACATAAAATAATTTCATTTTGTGAGTCAAACATGGAAAAGGGAATGGGTCTACACTCTGTGTAGGAAGCCAGCCAAGCACTTTATCAATATGTTTTGATTTCATTCTTTATAATCATGGTGATAGCCTATGTGGTCTTCACAATGCCTTCTACATCTAGAGAATGGTTATGCTTAAAAATTCTACCCTCTCTCCTTTCTGGGATAAAGATTTGCTTTCAGTGTTATCAATAGCTGAAACGATGCTCATCTGTGACCATCTGTTCTTATTATAAAACAGTAGATTTGGGCATAATTTTCAAGCATTGAGCTTGTCCAAACACTGGAACACCTGTTTGATCTTCACGCTTCAGATGGGTGAGTGTGTGTGGGAGGTTAGACATGAGGAAATAAAGGTTTCACAATTTCTTTTGAAATGGGAAATATCAAATAAATGATTTTTTCAATTTGATGATTATTCATCTACTGTTAGGAAAAGTTATTGAACTAAGTGTTGAAAACTGGGATTCATATTGAAACATCTATAGTAAAATGTAGAAGTGGGGAAAATATACAAATATATTTATGATTCTGTAGTGATAAAGAATCTGCCTGCCAATGCAAGAGATGCAAGAGATGTGGGTTCTACACCTGGGTCAGGAAGATGCCCTAAAATAGGAATTTCCCAGTATTCTTGCCTGGAAAATCCCACAGACAGAGGAGCCTGGCTGGCTACACTCTACGGGGTCACAAAGAGTGGGATAAAACTGAGGAAGTGAGCACGTGCACACACACATATAGAGAGACTGTATTATCAATTCCTGCATAAGTACCTTATTCCCAGAGTAATGTCAGCACATGGAGGCACTCACCACGCTTGCTAGGTCCTGCAGTCGTGTTCGACTCTGCGACCCTATGGACTGTAGCCCCGCCAGGGTCTTCAGCCCATTCTTCTCAAAGCAAGAATGCTAGATTGGGCTACCGTACCCTGCCTCCAGCAATCTTCCCAACCCAGGGATCAAACTCTCTTCTGCTGAACTGCAGGCAGATATTTTTTTACTACTGCGCCACCAGGGGAAGCCCAGGTATACTCACTATACACGTGCTTAATAAATAAAAGAGAATGCACTGCTCATAGCAAACACCCTCTTGCAGCAACACAAGAGACGACTCTGCACATGGACATCATGAGATGGCCAATACCGAAATCAGACTCATTGTGTTTTTTTCAGCCAAAGATGGAGAATCTCTGTACAATCAACAAAACAAGACTGGGAGCCGACTGTAGCTCAAGTCATGAACTCCTATTGCCAAATTCAGACTTAAATTGAAGAATGTAGGGAAAACCACTAGGAAAATATTCAGGCATGACCTAAATCAAATCCCTTACAATTATACAGTGGAAGTCACAAATAGATTCAAGAGTGCCTGAAGAACTCTGGAAGGAGGTTCATGACATTGTACAAGAGGAAGTGATCAAAATCATCCCCAAGAAAAAGAAATGCAAAAGGCAAAATGGTTTTCTGAGCAGGCCTTACAAATGGGTGAGAAAAGAACAGAGGCAAAAAGCAAAGGAGAAAATGAAAGATATACCCATCTAAATATAGAGTTCCAGAGAATAGTAAGGAGAGATAAGAAAGCCTTCCTGAGTGAACAACACAAAGAAATAGAGGAAAACAACAGAATGGGAAAGACAAGAGATCTCTTCAAGAAAATTAGAGATACCAAGGGAACATTTCATGCAAAAATGGGCTTGATAAAGGATAGAAATGGTATGGACCTAACAGAAGCAGAAGATATTAAGAAGTGGCAAGAATACACAGAAAGCTATATTAAAAAGATCTTCATGACCCAGATAACCACAATGGTGTGATCACTCACCTAGAGCCAGACCTTCTGGAATGCAAAGTCAAGTGGGCCTTAGGAAGTATGACAACGAACAAAACTAGTGGGAGTGATGAAATTTCACTTGAGCTATTTCAAATCCTGAAGATGATGGTGTTAAAGTACTGCACTCAGTCAGTCAGTCAGTTCAGTCACTCAGCTGTGTCCAACTCTTTGTGATCCCATGAACCACAGCACAACAGGCCTCCCTGTCCATCACCAACTCCTGGAGTCCACCCAAACCCATGTCCATTGAGTCTGTGATGCCATCCAACCATCTCATCCTCTGGTGTCCCCACCTCCTCCTGCCCCCAATCCCTCCCAGCATCAGGGTCTTTTCCAATGAGTCAGCTCTTTGCATCAAGTGGCCAAAGTTTTGGAGTTTCAGCTTCAGCATCAGTTCTTCCAATGAATATTCAGGACTGATTTCCTTTAGTATGGACTGGTTGGATCTCCTTGCACTCAATATGCCAGCAAATTTGGAAAATTCAGCAGTGGTCACAGGACTGGAAAAGGTCAGATTTCATTCCAGTTCCAAAGAAAGGCAATGTCAAAGAAAGACAACGCCAATGAATGTTCAAACTACCACACAAACTGCACTCATTTCACATGCTAGTAAAGTATATGCTCAAAATTCTCCAAGTAAAAGGATTCAATAGTATGTGAACTGAGAACTTCCGAATGTTCAAGCTGGATTTCAAAAGGCAGAGGAACCAGAGATCAAATTATCAACATCCATTGGATCACAGAAAAAGCAAGAGAATTCCAGAAAAAAACATCTACTTCTGCTTCACTGATTATGCTAAAGCCTTTGTGTGGATCACAACAAACTGTGGAAAATTCTTAAAGAGATGAGACTATCAGACCATCTTATCTACCTCCTGAGAAACCTGTATACAGGCCAAGAAACAACCGTTAAAACTGGAATGGAACAACAGACTGGTTACATTTTGGGAGCGGAGTATGTCAAGGCTGTATATTGTCACCCTGCATATTTAACTTTTTGCAGAGTATGTTTTGTGAAATGCCGAGCTGGTTGAACAAGAAGTTGGAATCAAGACTGCCTGGAGAAATATCAATAACCTCCTATATGCAGATGACACCACACTTATGGCAGAAAGTGAGAAAGAACTAAAGAGCCTCTTGATGAAAGTGTAAAAGGATAGTGAAAAAAGTTGCCTTAAAGCTCAACATTCAGAAAACTAAGATCATGGAATCTGGTCCCATCACTTCATGGCAAATAAATGGGGAAACAGTAGAAACAGTGACAGACTTTATTTTGGGGGACTCCAAAATCACTGCAGATGGTGACTGCAGTCATGCTATTAAAAGATATTTGCTCCTTGGAATAAAAGTTATAACAAGCCTAAACAGTGTATTAAGAAACAGGGATATTACTTGGCCATCAAAAGTCTGTCTAGTTAAAACCATGGCTTTTCCAGTAGTCATGTATGGATGTGAGAGTTGGACTATAAAAAAGCTGAATGCCAAATAATTGATGCTTTGAACTGTGGTGTTGGAGAAGACTCTTGAGAGTCCCTTGGACAGCAAAGAGATCCAACCAGTTCATCCCAGAGGAAATCGGTCCTGAATATTCATTGGAAGGACTGATGCTGAAGCTGAAACTCCAGTACTTTAGCCACCTGATGCGAAGAACTAACTCATTTGAAAAGACTCTGATGCTGGGAAAGATTGAAAGAAGGAGTAGAAGAGGATGACAGAGAATGAGATGGTTAGATGGCATCACTGACTCAATGGACATGCGTTTGAGTAAAGTCAGGGAGTTGGTGATGGACAGGGGAGGCCTGGCGTGCTGCCGTCCATGGGGTCCTCAAGAGCTGGACATGACTAAACTACAACAGCAACAATAATAAATAAAATTTTTTAATCACATAAGGGAGTGGCACTTTTATTAACATTTTTCTTTTACAGATGAGTAAGACTGAAGCTAAAGTATAATAATAGGTAGAATTGAGACTCAGAGGGATTCCCTCAGACTCCTATGTACATAGTTTCCATTAGACAGTATGGGAAACTTTGTTTCAGATAACCTCCTCTATTAGCAACATCTCAACAGATAAAGATTTGAAATACCAAAGCCAGAGGGTATCAGTTTAGAAAAGCGAGCCAGAGGAAGTGACTTTTAATGAGTTTTGGAAGCAGAAGCAAGATTTTGGAGAAACCAGGAGGTAGGGAAAGGAGGGAACATACAGTCTTGGAACAAGTATGTTTACTAGAGCAGTGTCACAAGCAGGCGGGGCGAAAGGATGTTTCTATTTATATGGAGGGAAGAATAATTGGTAGAGAAATTTGAAACCTACAATTAGGAGCTTGGAGTTGGTACAAAGCAGAATTGGGAGAGTGATTGATGTGCTTAAAACAACAGTGGTGGGTGAGTACTGCTGGGGGTGAAGAATGGATTGGCAAGCCTGGGAGGTCTGCTGCCTGGAAGGCTGGCACAGCAGGACCCAGTCTGGATCAGTTGCTGATGGCACTCGATTGAGCCAAGACAGAGACGCTATCGAGACAGAATCCATGTGTTTCAGCCATGTCTCCAGGCTCCTCTTCGCCCTTCAAAAAGCTCTTAAGCGTGATGAAGCACCTCATTTTGTCTTTTCCCTTAAAACATAGTGTTTTTAGTGTTCTCTTAGAATATCAAATTTGCACATGAACTGAAACAAAATATTTTGTGTTGTCACTGAAATACCTCCAAATCAAACAAAAAAGAGTCCGGGGTGATTTGAAAACTAAAACTAAAACAATATGTTTGTTAGCTGTGTATGGAAATGGGAAGCTTTTCTTGTCTGACTCTTTCTTTTTATTTCAAAAAGGAAATTGAGACTTGGAGAGATGAAGTGATTTTATTCGTTTATTCATTTAGCATAAGCTCTGGAGTCCTATTCATCTTATATTTGAATTTGAGCTTTCCATTTATTTTCCGAGTCACTTTGGAAAACTCATTTGACTTTCTCTGTTTCTTCCTCTATAAAATAAAGATAAATATAGTGCAATGATCATTATAATCTCTATAAAACATTACTTTTCAAGGAACTGTAGAGTGATGGTTAATGGCATATGCTCTGGAACTAGACTCCTTGGATTTAACCCTCAGCTTAACCACTCACACACAGTGAGAACTCAGATAAGCTGCCTAGTCTCCCCAGACCCCTCCTCTGTTAAATGGAATATGCCTATCAATATTGTGTGCATGTGCTTAGTCTCTCAGTCATATCTGACTCTTTGCAACCCCATGGACTGTAGCCCATGAGGCTCCTCTGTCCATGGGGATTCTCCAAGCAAGAATACCAGAGTGGATTGCCATGCCCTCCTCCAGGGAATCTTCCAAACTGAGGGATTGAACCTAGGTCTTGTGCATTGCAGGTAGATTCTTTACCATCTGAGCCACCAGGGAAGCCTGCTATTTTATGCAATATTAAATGAGAAAAGATGGACTTCCCAGGTGACACCAGTGGTAAAGAATGCACTTGTCAATGCAGGAGACATAAGAGATATAGGTTCGATCCCTGGGTTGGGAAGATCCCCTGGAGGAGGGTATGGCAATCCACTCCAGTATTCTTACCTGGAGAATCCCATGGACAGAAGAGCCTGGTGGTCTACAGTCCATAGAGTTGCAAAGAGTAGGACACGACTGAAGCAACTGAGCACACACACAGATGAGAAAAGATATATGTGTGTATATGTATCAGTTCAGTTCAGTCGCTCAGTCATGTCTGACTCTTTGCGACCCCATGAATCACAGCACGCCAGGCCTCCCTGTCCATTACCAGCTCCTGGAGTTCACTCAGACTCATGTCCATCGAGTCAGTGATGCCATCCAGCCATCTCATCCTGTGTCGTCCCCTTCTCCTCCCGCCCCCAATCCTTCCCAGCATCAGAGTCTTTTCCAGTGAGTCAACTCTTCGCATGAGATGGCCAAAGTACTGGAGTTTCAGCTTCAGCATCATTCCCTCCAAAGAAATCCCAGGGCTGATATCCTTCAGTATGGACTGGTTGGATCTTCTTGCAGTCCAAAGGACTTTCAAGAGTCTTCTCCAACACCACAGTTCAAAACCATAAATTCTTTGGTGTATATGTATAGATGTATATAAAAGATAAATATATATATATAGTTCACAGAAATCTGTAAACCTTAAAGGCAATCAACCCTGAATATTCACTGGAAGGAATGATGCCTAGCCTTAAGGAAGTCTAAACTCCAAATAACTGATGTTTTCAGACTGTGGTGCTGGAGAAGACTCTTGAGAGTCCCTTGGACTGCAAAGAGATCAAACCAGTCAATCCTGAAGGAAAAACCCTGAATATTCCTTGGAAGGACTGATGCTGAAGGTGAAGCTCCAATACTTTGGCTACCTGATGCAAAGGGCTGACTCATTGGAAAAGACTCTGATGCTTGGAAAGATTGAGGGCAGGAGGAGAAGGGGATGACAGAGGGTGTGATGGTTGGCTGGCATCACCGACTCAATGGACATGAGTTTGAGACATCTCCATGAGGAGATGGTGAAGAGAAGCCTTGGCTTGCTGTAGTCCATGGCATTGCAGTCAAAAGTGACTTGAGACTGAACAACAACTGAACACATACACACACACACACGTGCATACAGTACCAGACTTCACCTCCAGCCAGTAACACTGGGTGAATGTTAGCTATAGCGATGGCTGTTACTGTCATTCTCATCACCTTTGGTTAATATCCACAGTGTTTTGGGAAGTGCATCAGATGAAGTATAGAGAGGAATGAAAGACCCAGTTTCTTCTGTCTAGGAGCTCTAGAGGCTAGGGAGGAGACATAAAGTAACTATAACTACAAGCCAGCGTGATAGGTGCCGCCATGGGGGTTCCCCTCTGTCTTTCTCAGAGCTCAGAATGACCTGCACGAATCAGGAGCAAGTGGCTGAAACTTAACAGATAAGTGGTTCTCAGTAGATCTTGGAGTGACATGAAGGAAGAGTTTGTACGTATTAAGAGCCCTGGGAGCAGAGAGCGGGTCAGCTAGATAGAAAGCATGTGTTTAAGCTTAGAGAAAATCCAACTGGTAGTTTTGTATGGTTGGTGGTAGACTGAACATGAGGAATAGGGAGAGATGAGGCTAAAACATCACACAATAGCGTTACGAAAAAGGCCTTGTTAAGAGCACTAAATTGCGTGCACTTTTTCTTGAAGGCATTGAAGTATAATGAGATGATTTTAAGCAAAAAGTTCTTCTTGTCAAATATTGATGGATGCCCCCTGGTCCCACTTCTAACTATATGGATACTGCAGTACCATTACCTGTTGACTTGACTGCTTTCATTTCTCCCACCAGGTGGTAACTCCCTTGAGGGCAGTCACCTGTCTTTAAATTCCCAGTATCTCTCATGACGCCCGGAAGAAGTAGGTATTTCATAAATATAGATGAATGAGTAAACAAAAGGAGGAGACAATGCAGAAATTCATCTGAGGGAGGCTCTTTTCCCCTTGATTCATGTGACTTGGTAAGACTCTAATATTGTCAGTGGCAGCAGACACAGAAAGGGGGCAGATTCAAGAAACATTTAAGGAAGAACAATGACAAGTCTTAGAGATTTAATTGGAAGCAAGAAGAACTTGTCTAGAATGACCTTTAGATTTAGAATGTGGTTAACTCAGTGGATGATGGTATTATTCACTGAGTGAACATCCAGGAGTAGGTTAGCAGCAGAAGATAAAGAATTTACATTCAGATGGATCAAATTTAAGGATCCTGTGGATCGAATGAAGGGATCTCTAGGAGGCAGGTAGATGGAGCGATCTTGGTGTCTTTTAAGTCAGAACCCACTGCACCTTCCCCTATGGAATGCTTTAAAAAAAGCCAAACCAACCATCTACTAACTAGAATGTCAGCTGCCAGCTATAAGACTGTTAACACAATTTTTATATATCGACGTTTTAGTGGTTATAAAGTCAAAGAGGCTATTATTCTTGACCATTTGTCTGGAATGTTCATAAACCCATCTTTGTTCCAGGAAATGATATTCATCCATGAGGGTCCAGGTTGAACAGCAGCCCCTTCAAAAGAATTCTTGCCATACCCTTCCAGATGCAGTGAACATACACACAGCATTTCATTTAACTCTGGCTTTAGCACTTGTACCAACAGATACTCAAGCCATTTGTGTTCATCTTCCTTTATTACATGCAAGAGAATGTCACAATTAATACTGTGGGTTGTGGAATAAGATAAGGCTTGAAATCTGAACGTTGTCACTTAGCTGAGTGATCTGGCAGAAGCAGCTTGCCTTAGCTTAGCCTCAGTTTTTATCATGTGTAAAATTCAATGGTAACAGATGAGCCTATTTGCAAAGCAGAAACAAGAGACTCAGAGAGAGAGAAGAAATGTGTGGACACCAAGAGGGGAAAATAGGGGTGGCATGAACTGAGAAATTGGGATTAACATATACACAACCATGTATAAAATAGATAACTAATGAGCACCTGGAGGCTCAGCTGCTAAAGGATCTGCCTGCCATGCAGGAGACCCCAGTTCCATTCCTGGGTTGGGAAGATCCCTTGGAAAAGGGATAGGCTGTCCACTCCAGTATTCTTGGGCTTCCCTGGTGGCTCAGCTGGTAAAGAATCTGCCTTTAATGCAAGAGACCTAGGTTTGATCCCTGGCTTGGGAAGATCCCTGGACAAAGGAAAGGCTACCCACTCCAGTATTCTGGCCTGGAGAATTCCGTGGATTGTATGGTCCAGGGGGTTACAAAGAGTCAGACACAACTTTCACGAATGAGAACTGACTGTATAGCACAGGGAACTCTACTTGATGCTCTGTGGTGACCTGGATGGGAAGGAAATTCCAAAAAGAGGGGCTATTCGTATACATGTACCTGATTCACTTTGCTGTACAGCAGAAACTAACATCTTTTAAAGCACCTATCCTCCAATACGTATTTTTTTTAATTCAAAGGGCAACACTTATCATGAAGATCTGTAACCCTCCACAGGCTTCTTCATCACGCTCAGTGTAGTATTCCCATCTCGTCCAGCCACACTGACCTCCTCACTGTCCTCGGATGCCCTTTCCCAATGACCCGCAGTTATTTCCCCACCTTATCCAACATTTTCACAAAAGCCATCCTCTGTCACACAGATAGAATAGAGGAAACTGCTGCTTAGTCTACTGTGGAATACAGGCATGCATTCTGGCAAAGGCTGCAAGGAAATTCACTCCAAGGAAACTGTACCAGGAGGAGAATTTTGTGTAAAATGCTCTCCTTTTACATTATCGCCTTTGATGTAGTTTTGACATTTGAAATGCAATTAAAAGTTCAATTCCTTCAGCGAGATCTTCCTTGGATCCCTTATGTAAAATTTCATTTTCACACTACAAGATTTCATAGCTTCCTTCTCGGCTTTATTTTTTCCTCCTTAGCATTCATTACAATCTAATATGCTTACGTTTTATACCAAACAGGAAAGAAAGGTTTTTGAGAATGGAAATTTTGGTCTGTCTTGTTCACTGTTTTATCTCCAGCACCTAGAAAAGTGTTTGGCACATAGCAGGCACTCAAAAATCTATTTGGAATGAGTGAATTCCATATGTAGTGGTTTTGTATAGTATCTGGCCTGTACCAAGTGCTCAGGAAGTGGCTGTTATTGTTGTAAATTTTGGTAATATTTTACAAGATCTTCGGAAGGCATTAAATACACTGCATTCATTATCTTATTCACCTACAGTAGGTACTTGGCGAGCTTCCAAGGTGTCAGTAGTAGTAGAGAACCCACCTGCCAATGTAGTAGACATGAGATATATGGGTTCAATCCCTGGGTTGGAAGATCCCTTGGAGGAGGGCAAGGCAACCCACTTCAGTATTCTTGCCTGAAGAACCCTAAGGGCAAAGTAGCTTGGTTGACTACATACAGTCTACAGGGTTGAAAAGAGTTGGATACTACTAAAGTGACTTCGGAGAAGGCAATGGCACCCCACTCCAGTACTCTTGCCTGGAAAATCCATGGACGGAGGATCCTGGTAGGCTGCAGTCCATGGGGTCGCAGAGAGTCGGACACAACTGAGTGACTTCACTTTCACTTTTCTCTTTCATGCATTGGAGAAGGAAATGGCAACCCACTCCAGTGTTCTTGCCTGGACAATCCCAGGGATGGCGGAGCCTGGTGGGCTGCAGCCTATGGGGTCGCACAGAGTCAGACATGACTGAAGCGACTTAGCAGCAGCAGCAGCAAAGTGACTTAGTGCAGGCACAGGTAGTTTGTGGATGAATGAATGAAAGAATCAACCAAAGCTTAGTTACCTGGGTTACTATTGGTGACTTGGTGCTGCTTCCAAGGCAACACTCCAGATCTGGAGACAAACTGGAAAGTAGAGTGGGTTCAGCAAGTCTGAGAAACTCCCACTCAAAAGTCTCCTGATTCCTGTGGTTGTTGTCCACTCACTGAGTCATGTCCGACTCTTTGCAACCCTATGGACTGCAGCATGACAGGCTTGCCTGTCCTTCATGGTCTCCTGGAATTTGCTCAACCTCATGTCCATCGAGTCGGTGATGCCATCTAACTACCTCATCCTCTGTTGTCCCCTTCTCCTCCTGCCTTCAATCTTTCCCAGCATCAGTGTCTTTTCCAATGAGTCAACTCTTCACATAAAGTGGCCAAAGTATCGGAGCTTCAGCTTCAGCATCAGTCCCTCCAATGAATTTCCTTGGGATTGAGTGGTTTAACCTCCTTGCAACCCAAAAGTCTTCTTCAGACCACAATTCAAAAGCATCAGCTCTGAGTAGGTTATCATCAAGGAACATTTGCCCCTCTCATAGCCTCTGAGTCTGTGGGTTTTCAAAACTGAGGCAAGAGGTAAAATATTTCACTTATTTAACTTTCTTTTAAAATGAAATTGCCTTCACAGTAACTCAGAAATGGATTTTTAAACAATCAGATGGTACAACCCTTCTTTCTTTGACATAGACACATGCATGTGTGAGCACACACACAGGATTTAACCTGATAATTTAAAATTCTTTTTCATGCCTTTGTCTCAGTGATTTGTGGGAAGTGTGCAGATATTTCCAAAGTGCTATTAATGACTTTAGAAAGTGGGAAGTGTGTCCATCAAAACCAAGCTTAGTTAGTCTGGTGGCAGATGGTACCAACAGGCATAATGAACTCCAAGTTTAAATTACAAAGAACTATTGATCTTGACAGTAAGGCATGCCTGAAAGTGAAATTGACATGGAACGAATCTGACATTGAAATATTATCTTAAAATCTGGAAAAGCATAATAGTGAATTCAGTTATGTAACAAAAGAAAATTGGAAAAAATGAATAAATTGGTGGTGATCTTTCCTTCAAACGTATTTTTCTCTATAAGTCAAATTCATACTGCACACAATCAGTTCTGATTTCTTACTTCTTCACTTAGTTTCAGTAATGATTTAGCTTAATAATTAGAAAGTTTTGAATTCACATTAAAGTCAACACATTAAAAAAAAAAAACCCTACAGAAGTAGTTTGAGTCCAATTTGCAAAAAGAACTTTAATCCAGGACCTGAGGTGAATTAATGGGAGACCTTAAAAGTGCTGAGTGTGAATCCAAGTTCTGCAAGAAAGAACCATGAACCATAGGCAAATTATTTAACCTCTGTTTTTAAGTTCTTTGGCTATAAAGTATGAACACGATGATTCCTACTCCATTGTACCTGTTTTGAAGCATAAAAGAAAGGTATATAATTGGGTCAGACATATAAAAAGATAGATAAAATTCATTTTTACATATGTTTGAATAAAACTGTCATAGATCTTTTTATGGGATCAAACAATTGTGTAAAGTCAAGAAGAGAAATGTTTGCAGTTAGATTTTAATAGAAGAGGAAACATGCTCAGATGTAACTTAGACACCAAACAGGGATTATAATTCACATCTTCTGATTCTTAGCCTACCGTTTCTCTTCATTCAATCTCTCACTATATTCCAATAAGCTATGATGTGAAGATCAAAACTATCCTAATATAATTTTTTTACCCTTTTCTCTTCCAAAGGCCTAACAACACACTTAATAACCTATACATCATATATTTTAGGAGTAGTTCCTATGTGCTAGGCAGGTTTCTGCCAGCAGCAAATAGTAGAACAAAAGTATTTGCCCCATGAAGCTTATACAGTGGTAGAACTGATTCATTCCGTCAACGTACATGGATGCTGTTATATCCCAGATGGAGTCTAGGAACTAAAAATATAGAAGTCCATATAGTAATGTTGTAGGTAAGGACATAAATCAGGAAAGAGTGAGTGAAGACAGCATGTAAAGAATTCTGCATGCTCAGGCATGGTAAAGGGCTTACGGGTTAGATAAACTCTAATTAATCCAGGAAGTCTTTCCAAGGATGCAGACAATGAACTCGGTCTTGGAGTATAAAATCATAATCCAGTTATCTGAAGCCAATGTGGAAGATACCACCTGGAGGAAGTCTTCACCCCTGCTTTGAAAAGCAGTATGTTTGATTTAGTATCTAGGAAATGGCATACCCCTGAATTATTAAACTATACCAGTTTCCGGAAATCATTGGGTTTCTAAATGGAAAGGAAATTCATTGTAATTTTATATAATATGCTTTTAGTGCATTCAGAAAGCATATTGGGAGATTCATGCATAACTGTTACGGACTACATCTTTGTGTCTCCCCAAAATTCATCGAAGGAAAGCTTAACTCCCATAATATAACACACATGGGCCATCTCTAAGGCTATTTCTAGTTGATCCACTTTAAAATGATTTACCAAATTGAAATAAGAATTAAATTTTGAAATCAATTGATGGATAGATGCAATATTGCTCAAAATGTCTTAAAATTACTCTGAAGAACTAAGCATTCAGTTCAGTTCAGTTCAGTCACTCAGTCGTGTCCGACTCTTCACGACCCCATGAATCACAGCACGCCAGGCCTCCCTGTCCATCACCATCTCCCGGAGTTCACTCAGACTCACATCCATCAAGTCAGTGATGCCATCCAGCCATTTCATCCTCTGTTGTCCCCTTCTCCTCCTGTCCCCAATCCGTCCCAGCATCAGAGTCTTTTCCAATGAGTCAACTCTTCGCATGAGGTGGCCAAAGTACTGGAGTTTCAGCTTTAACATCATTCCTTCCAAAGAAATCCCAGAGTTGATCTCCTTCAGAATGGACTGCTTGGATCTGCTTGCAGTCCAAGGGACTCTCAATAGTCTTCTCCAACACCACAGTTCAAAAGCATCAATTTTTCGGCACTCAGCTTTCTTCACAGTCCAACTCTCACATACATACATGACCACTGGGAAAACTGTAGTCTTGACTAGACAGATCTTTGTTGGCAAAGTAATGTCTAATGACTAAGCATTAGTAATACTTTAATTTATGATTAAGTCTGGAGTAAATCATGGCTTTGTGTTAGCTCAACACAAAGATAATATATTTTTAAGACCTACTAGAGTTCAGCTCTAAATAAATTGTACTGAAGCCCTAGGATTTTCTGATATTTTGTACAATAATCCTTTCTAAGCCCAGCTATTACAATAGCTTCCTGTGCTCATGCAGGTTTTTCAGACTGGCTCAACTTATGTTTTTAATCTAGTCCTCAAACTTTTCAACGCATCTTGTCATTCTTGCCCGCCATCCTGACAAAAGTAGTATGCAGCTGTCATTTGCAGAAATGTATCTATCAGAGTGAAAAAGCATATTGGTTTGTCTTTTTTGTCTGTTTGTTTGAGGGTGGGGTGTAAGTTTTGTTTTCACTTACAGCTAACATATTTATATACTATCAAGTGAGAAGGTGAGCCTAGGACATTTTTTTAATCTCTAAGGATAAAATCTGGCTAACAACCTCAGTGGGTGATTACAGATGTGTCATACTCAGGCGTAATCATGGGGACTATTTGGAGACATGGGCAACATATCCTACATGGTCCTTGTGCAGATTGACCCCAGTGTGAGGCAGAACAAAGCAAACTACCCAGATTTGCTCAGGTGGACTGAGGCTAGAGAGGCGAGGCAGTGTAAGGGAGTTTAAGGAAGAACTGCCTTCCCTCATATGCAAATCAGACGTCTAATTAAATGCTTACCATGTTCTCAGCACAAAATATAGAATTCATTTACTTAGCAAATATTCCTTAACTACCTGGTGGTGCAGAGGTTAAAGCGTCTGCCTGCAATGTGGGAGACCTGGGTTCAATCCCTGGGTCAGGAAGATCCCCTGGAGAAGGAAATGGCAACCCACTCCAGTATTCTTGCCTGGAGAATCCCATGGACAGAGGAGCTTGGTGGGCTACAGTGCACGGGTCTCAAAGAGTCGGACACGACTGAGCGACTTCACTTTCACTTTCACCTACTGTATATTAGTCATTCTGCTAGGTGCTGGGGACACAAAGATTAACAGGACACATGCCATATCTAAGAGAGTTCACAGCACTGTAGACTTTTTTTTTTTTTTTTTTTTTGGCAAAAAAGAGGGGGGTGGGTGCTGAGGACTCAAGTACCAATCTCAGTTTGGTTGTTTTTAAGTTGAAATTGGAATTACTTTGAGCATATGAGTAAGTGAGGGAATACTGCTTGCAGAACCAGCAAGAGCAGGTACCAAGAAAGACCCTGCTGCTGACTTTCCTGTTCCTAGTTTAACACAGTCCAGCACAGAGTAGTGAGCAGCTCAGTGGTCATGGAATGAACTGATAGGCTGATTGATCCACATGCTCCCTGCCTGGTCAGTGCTCACTGATCCATACTTCTCAAAACTACCACAGTCCACGTACATGGGGTTGCCATTAGTTTACATGTTCTATTCTCCTTTCAGTGAGGGGACTCACCAACTGGATCATACACATCTTGTGTGGGCACCCGGAAGGGCTCTTCTGCACTCCTGGAAACACCATGCACACAGCACAGCCTTGAGAGGCACTCTGTTGACTGCCCACATCCAGACACATTGGTTTGAGCCAGGATGCTGATGTCCTGAACTCTGTTCTAACAGACTAACTCTTCTCATTTCAGGGCTCTGTTAGGGCACCTGCTTCTGCAAGACACTTGTCTCGAAAGAGTGTTGGAAGATTCCTCTGCTGCCTAGAGCATTCATTTGGCCTGACTCTGGCTTAAAGGACGCACAATAATTCCAGAGTTGCAGAGGGTCTCACTGGAGCGGCAGTTAGCACTATCATTATCCAGCTGTCCCAGGGGCTCTCCCAGCATCCCAGCAGCCTCATCATCCCACGTGGGGAGACATGTTCAGAATCAGAGGGTCAGAGTACCATGGTTTTAACCAACTCATTTTAAATGTGGATCAATGGCAATGGCCTGGACAATTTAGAATATTATTTACTTACTGAACGGGACTAAATGTTGGCTCTTTCCTTACTTGATTAGGACAAAGTATTTGGAAATTCAAGCCTGAAATCATCTGTTACCACAGTTTCCATTCATGGATTAAAGAGCAAGTTAAACTACACTGTCCTCTCCCAGATTTACTAAGGATGAGAAGGGTTTGGTCCTCACAGGGCTAGAAAATGAACAGATGTGAAAATGGCTCATGTGAAAGGGTTTTCAAAACTAATTTTAAAGAAGTGTACCTGTTCTTATGTGTTAATGTGTGTGGGTATGTATTATGTAGGAGGGTGGGGATTAAGGAAATCAGATTCTCTAAAAACAAAGTAATTTAGAGTAGTATCAACTGAAAAAATCTAGATAACAACAACAAAAGAATTTTCATCAATGTTATGGAATATCATTGGAAAGACGTCAGAAAAGAGAAAATACTTTTAGCTGATCATATATATTTCCATTCTTTGCATGGTGCAATGTATTGCTAAGAGCTACACCATCGGACTTTGTTCTAATGAAATATAATTCTCAGATGACTATGAGAAATTGCTGAGAAAGCTATATATTTTTCATAGAATACATGTTCCAATCAAGTTAAATGTTAGAAAACAACTTCAAAAATTACTCACTATTAATAAGGTACCATATTTGTAGCTTAATGTTTCAGAAAATTAATGCATCTTAATCAATATATTTTATTTCAAAAATTTGTTTTTCCCCACAAAGGGCAATATCTAATTTTTTTAAAGGAGACTGACTTCCTAAGTGTGTATGCCCAGCAGTGGGGTTGCTGGGTCATAAGGCAGTTCTATTTCCAGTTTTTTAAGGACTCTCCACACTGTTCTCCATAGTGGCTGTACTAGTTTGCATTCCCACCAACAGTGTAAGAGGGTTCCCTTTTCTCCACATCCTCTCCAACATTTATTGCTTGTAGACTTTTGGATCACAGCCATTCTGACTGGTGTGAAATGGTACCTCACTGTGGTCTTGATTTGCATTTCTCTGATAATGAGTGATGTTGAGCATCTTTTCATGTGTTTGTTAGCCATCTATGTCTTCTTTGGAGAAATGTCTGTTTAGTTCTTTGGCCCATTTTTTGATTGGGTCATTTATTTTTCTGGAATTGAGCTGCATAAGTTGCTTGTATATTTTTGAGATTAGTTCTTTGTCAGTTGCTTTATTTGCTACTATTTTCTCCCATTCTGAAGGCTGTCTTTTCACCTTGCTTATGGTTTCCTTTGTAGTGCAGAAGCTTTTAAGTTAAATTAGATTCCATTTGTTTATTTTTGCTTTTATTTCCAGTATTCTGGGAGGTGGGTCATAGAGGATTCTGCTGTGATTTATGTCGGAGAATGTTTTGCCTATGTTCTTCTCTAGGAGTTTTATAGTTTCTGGTCTTACATTTAGATCTTTAATCCATTTTTAGTTTATTTTTGTGAATGGTGTTAGAAAGTGTTCTAGTTTCATTCTTTTACAAGTGGTTGACCAGTTTTCCCAGCAACACTTGTTAAAGAGGTTGTCTTTTCTCCATTGTATATTCTTGCCTCCTTTGTAGAAGATAAGGTGCCCATAGGTGTGTGGATTTATCTCTGGACTTTCTATTTTGTTCCATTGATCTATATTTCTGTCTTTGTGCTAGTACCAATCCCAATGCTGGGCATACACACTGAGGAAACCAGAACTGAAGGAGACACATGTACCCCAATGTTCATTGCAGCACTGTTTATAATAGTCAGGACATGGAAGCAACCTAGATGTGCATCAGCAGACAAATGGATAAGAAAGCTGTGGTACATATACACAATGGAGTATTACTCAGCCATTAAAAAGAATACATTTGAATCAGTTCTAATGAGGTGGGTGAAACGGGAGCCGAGTATACAGAGTGAAGTAAGCCAGAAAGAAAAACACCAATACAGTATACTAACGCATATATATGGAATTAAGAAAGATAGTAATGATAACCCTGTATGCAAGACAGCAAAAGAGACACAGATGTATGGAACAGTCTTTTGGACTCTGGGAGAGGGAGAAGGTGGGATGATTTGGGAGAATGGCATTGAAACATGTATAAGAAATGATTCATACAAGAAATGAATCACCAGTCTAGGTTCGATGCAGGATACAGGATGATTGGGGGTGGTGCACTGGGATGACCCAGAGGGATGGGATGGGGAGGGAAGTGGGAGGCGGGTTCAGGATTGGGAACACATGTGCACTCTTGGTGGATTCATGCTGATGTATGGCAAAACCAATACAATATTGTAAAGTAAAAATAAATAAATAATAAAATAAAATAAAAGATTTTAAAAAAGGAGATTGACATTCGCTATTGTGTCCATTGATTAAGTTATAGTCAATTTCTTATTTACCTTTCTTTCATTTTGTTTTTAAAGTTTACACCTGTTAACATAGATCCCAGCCTATGCACTTGCAAGGTTTAAAAATGGATGTAGGTAACAGACAGAGAAGACAAAGATGATTTAAGAGGGGAAATAAAAAGTGGTTAAAATGGTTCAGACAAAAGGTTTAAAATAATATTTCATATTTACAGGAGGAAGCACAAGCTGGAATCAAGATTGCTGGGAGAAATATCAATAACCTCAGATATGCAGATGACACCACCCTTATGGCAGAAAGTGAAGAGGAACTAAAGAGCTTCTTGATGAAAATGAAAGAGGAGAGTGAAAAAGTTGGCTTAAAGCTCAACATTCAGAAAACTAAGATCATGCATCTGGTCCCATCACTTCATGGCAAATAGATGGGGAAACAGTGACAGACTTTATTTTGGGGGCTCCAAAGTCACTGCAGATGGTGATTGCAGCCATTAAATTAAAAGACACTTACTCCTTGGAAGGAAAGTTATGACCAACTTAGACAGCTTATTAAAAAGTAGAGATATTACTTTGCCAACAAAGGTCCATCTAGTCAAGGCTATGGTTTTTCCTGTAGTCATGTATGGTTGTGAGAGTTGGACTATAAAGAAAGCTGAGCACAGAAGAACTGACGCTTTTGAACTGTGGTGTTGGAAAAGACTCTTGAGAGTCCCTTGGACTGCAAGAAGATCCAAACAGTCTATCCTAAAGGAGATTAGTCCTGGGTGTTCATTGGAAGGACTGATGTTGAAGCTGAAACTCCACTACTTTGGCCACCTGATGCAAAGAGCTGACTCATTGGAAAAGACCCTGATGCTGGGAAAGACTGAAGGCAGGAGGAGAAGTGGATGACAGAGGATGAGATGGTTGGATGGCATCACCGACTCAATGGACATGGGTTTGTGTGGACTCCGGGAGTTGGTGATGGACAGGGAGGCCTGGGGTGCTGTGGTTCATGGGGTTGCAAAGAGTTGAACATGATTGAGCAACTGAACTGAATTGAGAGGAAATTATCCTTTACAAATGAATTTATCTCTGGGTGTCATGATTGATAGGCTTATGTTCTGGAATTATCCAGAGGACATTCTTTCAGTTTTCTCCCAAGTACTTCATTTGAGAAGCTGTTATTTCTTTAAGACTGGCTAACCTCATGAAGTTACTGCAACATATTCAATGTTATATGATGTTTGTTGCAGTGAAAATTGGGCAGAGATAATATTTGATTCATTCCTGAAAAGTAATTTTTATAGACTGGAGAATCTTTTGCTGCTTCTTTAAGAAAGATCTGAGGATAAAAAAATAAATAAATAAAAGCAAAGCAAATAGTATCTTGAATTTCTGCAAACCACACAACCTGCATGTTCCAACAATCTACTTGCAATAAGTTTGTGTCATTGAAATGTGATCATTTCTAGGATTTTTGTCTACTTTTACATATGAAAGATTCAATATAATTCATTGCAATGGAGGAATAAAAATCATAAAAATGTCATTGCTCTTAACTGTTATTTTTACCTTTTCTGGTTAGTTACATAAGCCTTCAAAACTCAACTGTGTCCTACCCCAAGTAAGTATAAAGTAAAATTTCTAGATTTTACAAGAGTCCATATTCTAGATTTATACCACAGTATTCAACTTATGACATAATAACTGGATATTTACTATACTAAGTGAGGTAACAGATACATGACACCAATCATAATTCAAGATAGACTTTTTCAATGTTTTTATAATCATTACTTTTAGTAGTTCTGTGTATATATGTATGATATATGTAAATTTTATACTACAAAGAAACAATTGAGAATTGAAATTCAGCTAATGCATTTTAAATCAGTTAAAAGATTATCATATATATTTTTAATGTTTAAAAGTCATTATGTAAAAAGAAATAATCAAAATGCATCATAAATGGATGGAAATGAGAGCTAAGCCTGAAAAAGACAGGAGGATAAAAGAGAAGCTCTATCCTAATGGATACTACAGATGGCAAAGACTTCCACTCTGCCCATAACTTGCTACTAAATAAAAGAACACAGATTCAAAAAAGAGCAGTCTGATGTATAATAGTGGTAATTTTATAGTTGTTATTTTAATGCTAGAAGCTATGCCCATCCATTCTGTGCTCTATGTACAATTATATTTAGGTTTTATTATTGTTTTGGTGAAAACTGACTTCTATTCATTAAAAATTAACTTTCAGTTACATAGAATATTCATCTTATAAATTAAACAAGTTCAAGTAAATGAGCCCTTTGGTCTCACTAAATATAATAATAGTTAACATTTACTGGGTACTTACAATACACCAGACACTCTTCTAAGGATTTAACTTATATTAAAAGAGTATTAACATTTGTTAATCAAGTTTATATAGGCAAAAAAAAGACACATACACAGAATAGTTTATATGTCATGGGTTTATACAGATTTTGCTGACATAATCTTATTTAAATCAAACATAAAATAATCATTTTCATTATTTCCCTGTTTCTTAAATAACTACGTTTCCTAGACACAAACCTGCCTTTCCACCATCTTTTATTTTTTGTTGTTTTATATTTCTTCTCCCAACCCTTTTCTTTCATCACCAGTTTCTTTCTGTCTCATCTTATATCATGTTGGCTGAATATACCTTGGTCCAAATTTTTGCTGTTGTTCACGAGGTTAGCCAAATCCCCAATATACATGAAGGAAGCTGAACAGCAGAGAGTAGCTTTAGGAACTTTTTTCCTACTCTTTCCACATAAGACACCCTAGAAATCAAAGTATATTCCTCAAATAGTTCTCCAAAACATGTTTTTAAACCAAAGTTGCCTCACTAGCTTCACAAAGTTGCCTATTAACATCTGCATTTAATGATATCTATTCAATGTGACTCATTATAATATAAACTTTATTCATCTTTCTAGGATGTTACAGGACTTCCTGGTGGCTCAGACAGTAAAGCGTCTGTCTACAATGCGGGAGACCTGGGTTCAAGCTCTGGGTTGGGAAGATCCCCTGGAGAAGGAAATGGCAGTCCACTCCAGGACTACTGCCTGGAAAATCCCATGGGCAGAGGAGCCTGGTAGGGCTACAGTCCATGGGGTCGCAAAGAGTCGGACACGACTGAGCGACTTCACTTCACTTCACTTGAGGATGTTACAACTAAAGGGCAGAAAGAAAGAAAGTGAAATTGCTCAGTCATGTCTGACTCTCTGCAACCCCATGGACTGTAGCCTGCAAGGCTCCGCCGTCCACGGGATTTTCCAAGCAAGAATACTGGAATGGGTAGGCATTTCCTTCTCTAGAGCCTCCTCCCCACCCAGGGAACAAACCCAGGTCTCCCGCATTGCAGGCAGGTTCTTTTCCTTCTGAGCTACAAAACACTAGTATTATTTGCCCAATTATTTAATGGAGATAAACACAATTCAATGTTGTTATTGTTCAGGTTAATATAGGACTTTCAGTAATGAATTTGATTTCTCGTAACAGTGACACATTATTTCATTTGACTAACAGACATGTGGCCTATACTCATAAATTATTCAATGAAATGCCAAAACCTTAAGATTTTCCTCTACATAATGCATTAAGTAAATTGATATTTTTTCTAGATGCACAAATTATGAAAAAAAAACTTTCAATCTGGGGTAAAGAAAATCTTTATAAAAATACTTTAGAAGCATTTAATTCTTAGAAATAAAATTTCATTAAGAAAACCATCTGAGTTTCTTTTGCACATCCATTTTCAGAGAAATGCGTCTTTAACAAATAATCCAACTGAAAAAGTAATTGTTTCTACTTGATATTTCAGTTCAGTCGCTCGGTCGTGTCTGCCTCTGTGACCCCATGGACTGCAGCATGCCAGGCTTCCTTGTCTATCATCACCTCCCAGAGCTTGCTCAAACTCATGTCCATCGAGTTATGATGCCATCCAACCATCTCATCCTCTGTCATCCCTTCTCCTGTCTTCAGTCTTTCCCAGCACCAGGGTCTTTTCCAATGAGTCAGCTCTTTGCATCAAGTGGCTAATTATTAGAGCTTCAGCTTTAGCATCAGTCCTTCCAATGAATATTCAGAACTGATTTCCTTTAAGATTGACTGGTTTGATCTCCTTGTTGTCCAAGGGACTCTCAGGAGTCTCCTCCAACACCACAGTTCAAAAGCATCAGTTCTTCAGCACTCAGCTTTCTTTATGGTCCAACTCTCACATCCATACTCTACTTGATAGACTGTCACTGACTTTTGAGCCAGACTTCCTAAAATGGCAAGTATAATATTTAGCAGTGATCTTTAAGGGTTGCAAAATATTTAAAGACTTCAAGATGAAATGAAATAATTTTATTAGCTGTTCATCTCATTTTTCTTTATTACTCCATAAAATATTTAATCAAATTATTGACTTTTCTGTGGGGTTTTATAATAGTTATTTTAACAGAAACATGAGTGAATTTTATGAGATCTCTATAGTTATTAATATATGATTACATTACTAAAATGTGTATGCGTTAGTGGCTTAGTTGTGTCCAGCTTTTGTGACCCCAAGGACTGTAGCCTGCCAGGCTCCTCTGTCCATGGGATTCTCTAGGGAAGAACACCAGAGTGGGTTCCCATGACCTCCTCCAGAGGGTCTTCCTGATGGAGGGGTCTAATCTGCATCTCTTACATCTCCTGCATCATCACGTGGGTTCTTCACCAGCAGTGCCACCTGGCAAGCCCTGTTTGTTGAAATCTAAACTGAGCAATAATGATTAGAAGAAAATCAACTAACAGTTACTTTGTTGAATTAAGAGTGGTCTAGTTCTTTAAGCCTAAAAATCCTGAGCAGTTGATAAGGTGCTCCAGAAATTGTTTCCTGAGAAATCATATGGGTTCACAATTCTATTAAGAAATCCCTAGAGGACCGGGGAGATGCCAGCTGAATGGTGACTAACAATAGGCAGCCATGCTTAAATATCTTTATTGAAATAATTGGGGCTTATAGACCTTGTAGCATAACTTTATCCTTCAAGAGATTCAGGCATAAATCATTTAAAAAGAAAAAGACATTTAATTTACAGGCACTTGGAGGAAATAATACTGTAAAGTAGCACACTAAACAGCAGTTCTAAAAAGACTCCAAAGAATCATGGTGGCCTTCAACAAAACTTTTCAATAAAAGATAATTTTTCAAAAGCCCTGTTTAAAAATACTTAGGGATTCTTGAGAAAGAAGATAAGATTTTGTGATATGTAACGATCTTAGTTTTCCTCTTTAGATTTGCCTAAATGTGGGCATCCTTACCATCTAGTCTCCTTCGCACTTAAACCTAGTGAAGTCCATCTCTCCGTAGAGAGAAAAATTAATCTTCAATTGACCTCTGTCATTTGGGGTGTCTGGAGTACAGAAACTACCAACTTGTAAATTTCCCTAAACCAAGAGAGGGAGAGATGGCTGAAATTCACCCTCATCGGACAAAGTCATGGTGGACTTCTCCTTGACCTTGTAATAGTGTATAAAACAGAAAACTGAACTGAGAATATAAGTTGATGTCTAAATAGCTACCAGACTTAATACTGTGAAATATTCAGCTAAATGGGAATTATCTCTTTTTGCGGACGTGTAAATGCCTGGCATGTAGTATGTCCTTCGCAACTAATTATTGCAATTATTGTATTATATCTGATAACCATTTTCACCTGAAGCTTCTCATCTGAGTTAGTAATTTTATGTAGCTCTATTTATCCTGACAGTGTGTGGCTATAATCTGATAGAGAATATGGTTCTTCCCTTGCTTACTGAGAAAGCATGAATATAGAAGCCAGTCAATTTTCTTTTTACAAGAGTAATTTTGTTGGTTGGAGGTAGACTCTGTCGGAATCAGTATTGGCAGAACACTAGAAGCCTCATACCACTAATATGGAAAGCTTTGACATTATTTCAATTATCACTCAGAAAACTTCCATGAAAAGTCCTGGATAGTAATAATGGTAATGATCATGATAATAATAACAATAATAAATATACATCGAGCTTTCTATATGTCAAATATTGCTCCAAGTGTTTGGAATACCCTAATTCTGTTGAATCCTTCCAGCAATGCTTATGGAAGTTACTGTGATTATTTCTGCTATATTTTATGTACGAGGAAACCTAGAGCACCAAGAGACTGAATAACTCACTGAAGTTCACAGAGGTAGGAAGTACCAAAGCCAGGGTTTAAAACAGACAATTAGACTTCAGGATCCATGTAATCAATCACTGCTACTGCTAAGTCACTTCAGCCGTGTCCGACTCTGTGTGACCCCATAGACGGCAGTGCACCAGGCTCCCCCGTCCCTGGGATTCTCCAGGCAATAACACGGGAGTGGGTCATCAACCACTACTTATTTGTAAATATAGAGTCAAAGTGTTTGTTAAATCAGAACAGAAGAATATAGCATTTAGTTGATACCTAATATTCAAAACTATTACTGTGATGCTGGATAAAGTAAACTGAGGAGCAATTTCATATATAAGTTTAAGACACTTGGTGACCCTCTGCAGTAAGGAGTCCTCAAGAAGAACCTAGACCAGAGAAAATTCCTATAAAGGTTATTATTAAGATAGCTAGGAAAATTTGAATAATGCCTATAGTGTTGACAATATCATTATGTCAATGTTAAACTATATTTTTATAATTGCATTATGATTACTTGGATGAATATTCTTGATTTTTAATAAATAACATCAAACTGTTTAGGATTTAAGGGACCTAGTTTCTTTAGCTGCAGAGAGAGGGGGTAAATAGTAAAAATGAATGTAGCAAAAACGTTAACTTGATGAATCTGTTGCTGCTGCTGCTAAGTCGCTTCAGCCGTGTTCAACTCTGTGCGACCCCATAGACGGCAGCCCACAAGGCTCCTCCATCCCTGGGATTCTCCTGGCAAGAATACTTGAGTGGGTTTCTGTTTCCTTTTCCAATGCATGCACGCTAAGTCGCCTCAGTCGTGTCCGACTCTGTGCGACCCTATGGACAGCAGCCCATCAGGCTCCTCCATCCACAGGGTTCTCCAGGCAAGAATACTGGAGTGGGCTGCCATTTCCCTCTCCATTGGTGAATCTCAGTAAAATGTATATAGCAGTTCACAGCAACTTTTTTCCATAAATCAAGTTACATGGTGTTGATTAAAAAGCCCTGGATATGGAGAAGATGATTTATCCAGGATTTTAATACATTGCAGCATGTTTTTTTACAGTACAGAGTAACAGAAGAAGTGTCTTGTGGATTGGAATCTCATTGAAAAACTATTAGCAAGAAGGAGAGCTCTTGATGACATAGTGTCCTTGAAAAAGTGTGTAAAAAGATATTTCCCAAAGTTTTGTTTCAGGCAATAACAAGTATTAGGCACCAATTTTTCCACCTAAAATAGAGAATTTAAAACATATTTGCTTGTTTAGAATGCCTGATATAATTTCACTTAGCTCACAGATCAAGTTCAAGAAATAACATTCTTTATTTGTATATACTTACAGACATATGTGTTAAAGAAAATATTTTTATGTCAGAAAACAATCATACATGCAGGTTATTTTATGAAAGTGATTTTCTTGTTCTTTCAGCTCTGAATTCTGTGCCAAAGGACCTGTATTGCACTGGTAGTTGGGCAAGAGCATCAACTTGAGACAAGGACTTGGTTCAAGCCCTACTGCCATCACCAGTTTCTTATATGACTATGGAAACTGACTTCACTATTTGACTTTCTGTGACCTCATCTGTGAATTGGAATAATGGAAATCTACTTTGCTGTGCTAGTGTAAAAATCAAAATGAATAACTCTGTAAAGCACTTGACACATATTAAAGGCATACTTTTCTGTTTTCAAAATTTTATAAATACACACACATATACATACATATATATATAACATATATACACACACATATATATATACACACATATATATATATATCAATTCAGTTCAGTTCAGTCGCTCAGTTGTGTCCAACTCTTCACAACCCATGAATCGCAGCACACCAGGCCTCCCTGTTCATCACCATATCCCAGAGTTCACTCAGACTCACGTCCATCGAGTCAGTGATGCCATCCAGCCATCTCATCCTCGGTCGTCACCTTCTACTCCTGCCCCCAATCCCCCAAGCATCAGAGTCTTTTTCAATGTGTCAACTCTTTGCATGAGGTGGCCAAAGTACTAGAGTTTCAGCTTTAGCATCATTCCTTCCAAAGAAATTCCAGGGTTGATCTCCTTCAGAATGGACTGGTTGGATCTCCTTGCCGTCCAAGGGACTCTCAAGAGTCTTCTCCAACACCACAGTTCAAAAGCATCAATTCTTCAGCGCTCAGCCTTCTTCACAGTCCAACTCTCACATCCACACATGACCACAGGAAAAACCATAGCCTTGACTAGACGGACCTTAGTCAGCAAAGTAATGTCTCTGTTCTTGAATATACTATCTAGGTTGGTCACAACTTTTCTTCCAAGGAGTAAGCATCTTTTAATTTCATAATGCCAGGTCACCATCTGCAGTGATTTTGGAGCCCCCAAAAATAAAGCCTGACACTGTTTCCACTGTTTCTCCATCTATTTCCCATGAATTGATGGGACTGGATGCCATGATCTTCGTTTTCTGAATGTTGAGCTTAAAGCCAACTTTTTCGCTCTCCTCTTTCACTTTCATCAAGAGGCTTTTAGTTCCTCTTCACTTTCTGCCATAAGGGTGGTGTCATCCGCATATCTGAGGTTATTGATATTTCTCCAGGGAATCTTGATTCCAGCTTGTGTTTCTTCCAGTCCAGTGTTTCTCATGATGTACTCTGCATAGAAGTTAAATAAGCAGGGTGACAATATACAGCCTTGACGGACTCCTTTTTCCTATTTGGAACCAGTCTGTTGTTCCATGTCCAGTTCTAACTGTTGCTTCCTGACCTACATACAGATTTCTCAAGAAGCAGGTTAGGTGGTGTGGGTATTCCCATCTCTCTCAGAATTTTCCACAGTTTATTGTGATCCACACAGTCAAAGGCTTTGGCATAGTCAATAAAGCAGAAATAGATGTTTTTCTGGAACTCTTGTGCTTTTTCCATGATCCAGCAGATGTTGGCAATTTGATCTCTGGTTCCTCTACCTTTTCTAAAACCAGCTTGAACATCATGGAGTTCACATTTCACATATTGCTGAAGCCTGGCTTCGAGAATTTTGAGCATTACTTTACTAGCGTGTGAGATGAGTGCAATTGTGCAGTAGTTTGAGCATTCTTTGGTGTTGTCTTTCTTTGGAATTGGAATGAAAACTGACCTTTTCCAGTCCTGTGGCCACTGCTGAGTTTTCCAAATGTGCTGGCATATTGAGTGCAGCCCTTTCACAGCATCATCTTTCAGGATTTGAAATAGCTCAACTGGAATTCCATCACCTCCACTAGCTTTGTTCGTAGTGATGCTTTCTAAGGCCCACTTGACTTCACATTCCAAGATGTCTGGCTCTAGATTAGGGATCACATCATCCTGATTATCTGGGTCATGAAGATCTTTTTGTACAGTTCTTCTGTGTATTCTTGCCATCTCTTCTTAATATCTTCTGCTTCTGTTAGGGCCATATCATTTCTGTCCTTTATCAAGCCCATCTTTGCATGAAATGTTCCCTTGGTATCTCTAATTTTCTTGAAGAGATCTCTAGTCTTTCCCATTCTGTTCTTTGCCTGGTGGGTTACATTCATAGAAGTGCAAAGAGTCAGGCATGACTGAAGTGACTTAGCACATGTGTATACACACACACACACACACACACACACACACACACACCTTGGTGGCCATTATAAGAAGGAAGTGCTTTGATAGAGAGAGTATAGGAGTATAGGGTGGACAGATTATACACATTTTCATAGTTTTTCAAGAACTTGCCTCTGTGTTAATAATCCTTAATGATATTTAAATTGAAGTACATTCTTCATGATTAAACATGATATTTGTTTTTTTGAGATAATGGAATGAGATATCAATGTCCTCGTGGCAACTTAGGAAAGATGAACTGTGTAGGATGCAAACTGTCATAGAAAATAATAGATTTCAATTAATGAAACACTTGAATGCTTCCCTTTGGTCATTTGCAGGCAAAATTGTCCTGACTTCCAACTAAAGCACCACAGGACACAGTTAAATCTTTTGGAAGGTTGACTGTCTTTCTCATCATTGTATTCTTTACTTCTCTGTTGTCTTTTCCAAAATACTTACATACATAAAACTTACAGGTGATAGCTGTCATTCAAAAGAGAAAATATGCCTTTAGGATTCATGAATATTGGCAGACACTATGGATTGTACCCCCTTGACTTGTCTACTTGTGTTTTTGCTAAAAAGAACTAAAATGTTTATCTGGCACAGCATATCCAGGCTCAGGAGATGAGTAATGCTCAATTTAAGACTGAATTTCTCAACCTTAGATACTGACACTTTAGATGTCTTTATTGTTGAGGGCTGCCCTGTGCAGTATAGGATATTTAGAATCACTAGATGCTAATAGCACCCAGCCCCCAGTTGTGACAATAAAAATGCCTTCACACGATGCCAAGTGTTCCCTGGGAGGCATGGGTGTGGGATCCGAAATCACTCCCAGTGGAGGGTGGGGTGTGAGCCAATCATGGACGCTCCATTCCCACAGGAGAGGATTTACCCTAGGGGGCTATGTGAAGAGGAGTTCTTCCTTGCTCCTTCTCTTTTTCCTTCCTGTTTAGTACAGAGTCATGTGAAAACTTAAGGTTGGGGTAATGTCATTCATCTTAATGATTTGAACATAGGTCAAGCTAATCTCAGGGCTTCTCTGGTGGTTCAGTGCTAAAGATTCTGCCTTCACTGCAGGAGACCTGGGTTCAATTCCTGAGTCGGGAAGATCCACTGCAGGAGGGCATGGCAACCCACTCCAGTACTGCCTGGAGAATTCCATGGACAGAGGAGCCTGGTGGGTAAAAGCCTATAGAGTCACAAAGAGTCAGATGCAGCTGAAGCCACTTAGCACGCACCTACAAGCTAACCTCAGAAATACAAATCGAAGCCCAGACATTACTGACAGAGGATGAGATGGTTGGATAGCATCACCGACTCAACGGATATGCATTTGAGCAAAACCCTGGAGATGGTGAAGGACAAGGAAGCCTGGCATGCTGCAGTCCATGGCATCTCAAAGAGTCAGACATGACTGATGTCTCTGCCTTTTAACACACTGTCTAGGGTTGTCAGAGTTACTCTTCCAAGGAGTAAGTGTCTTTTCATTTCATGGCTGCAGTCAGTGTCCACATTGATTTTGGAAACCAAGAAAATGAAATCTGATGCTGTTTCCACATTTCCCCATCTATTTATCATGAAGGGATAGGACTGGATACCATGATGTTCATTTTTGAATGTTGAGTTTTAAGCCAGCTTTTTCACTCTCCCCTTTCACCGTCATCAAGAGACTCTTTAGTTCCTCTTCACTTTCTACCATTAAAGTGGTATCATCTATATATCTGAGGTTCTACCAGCAATCTTGATCCCATCTTGTGATTCATCCAGCCTAGCATTTCACATGATGTACTCTGCATATAAGTTGATTCCTGTATATTGTATATGTGTGTATCTTTGCTCTCTGAACCACGGTGGAAGTCACATTACATAGTGGTGATGTATTGATTACTTGATACAACTAAATTATTTCTTCATTCATCAATCACTGAACAATTATTTACTGAATGTTCACTATGTAATGTGGCTTCCTTGGTGGTTCAGACAGTAAAGAATCTGCCTGCAATGTAGGAGACCAGGGTTTAATCCCTGGGTCACAAAGATCCCTTGGAGAAGAAAATGGCTACCCACTCCAGTACTCTTTGCCTGGAGAATCCCACAGACAGAGGAGTCTGGTAGGCCACAGTCCATGAGGTCGCAAAGAGTTGGACATTATTGAGCAGCTAACACACACACTGTGTAATAGGCAAGTATGTTTTTATGTATAGTGGCCAGCTAGTCTAGGTTTAAAGATTAACTTCTCCTCTCACAAAAAGTGAACATATTCTCTGGAGAGCAAAACAGCTAATTCAGATGGTAGTCCTACCCTACTGTATGCTGCCAAAACACTTGAAGCATGTGTTATAATTTTATACCTTGTTTGCTGTACATTAACAACAGCAGTGATATAAACAAATGCACCACCATAGGCTTTGGAGCTAGACCTGCATAAGTTTGGATCCTGGTTTTGTTCCCTATAGTTCAGTTGGTAAAGAATCTGTCTGCAATGCAGGAGATCTCAGTACAACTCCTGTGTCGGGAAGATCCGCTGGTGAAAGGATAGGCTACCTTCTCCAGTATTCTTGGGCTTCCCATGTGGCTCAGCTGGTAAAGAATCTGCCTTCAATGTGGAAGACCTGGATTTGATCCCTAGGTGGGTAAGATCTCCTGGAGAAGGGAAAGGCTACCCACTCCAGTATTCTGGCCTGGAGAATTCCATGAACTGTATAGTGCATGGGGTCACAAAGAGTCAGACATGACTGAGGGACTTACACTTTTGTTCCCTATAAACGAATTACTTAACCTTTCTGAACTGCAACAGCATCACTTCTAGCTGATCTGTGACAATCCGCTTGGTGATGCGATATATCTAAACAGCACAAAATGAAGTCTTACTCAAGGTTCCTTTCCTCTTTTTCTGTGAATCCTGAAAATCATCTTTTATCTTTCTAGCACTTCTTACTGTTTTCTCATAGAGAGAAAACATTCATTAAAAAGTTCATGATAATGAACTTTACAGTTATCATTACCATCTTTCTAAATTCCATATATATGTGTTAGTATACTGTACTGGTGTTTTTCTTTCTGGCTTACTTCACTCTGTATAATAGGCTCCAGTTTCATCCACCTCATTAGAACTGATTCAAATGTATTCTTTTTAATGGCTGAGTAATACTCCATTGTGTATATGTACCATAGCTTTCTTATCCATTCATCTGCTGATGGACATCTACGTTGCTTCCATGTCCTGGCTATTATAAACAGTGCTGCGATGAACATTGGGGTACATGTGTCTCTTTCAATTCTGGTTTCCTCGGTGTGTATGCCCAGCAGTGGGACTGTTGGGTCATAAGGCAGTGGCACCCCACTCCAGTACTCTTGCCTGGAAAATCCCATGGACAGAGGAGCCTGGTAGGCTGCAGTCCATGGGGTTGCTAGGAGTCAGACACAACTGAGCAACTTCACTTTCACTTTTCACTTTCATGCACTGGAGAAGGAAATGACAACCCACTCCAGTGTTCTTGCCTGGAGAATCCCAGGGATGGGGGAGCCTGGTGGGCTGCCGTCTATGGGGTCGCACAGAGTCAGACATGACTGGGGCAACTTAGCAGCAAGGCAGTTCTATTTGCAGTTTTTAAGGAATCTCCACACTGTTCTCCATAGTGGCTGTGCTAGTTTACATTCCCACCAGCAGTGTAAGAGGGTTCCCTTTTCTCCACATCCTCTCCAGCATTTATTGCTTGTAGACTTTTGGATCGCAGCCATTCTGACTGGTGTGAAATGGTACCTCATTGTGGTCTTGATTTGCATTTCTCTGATAATGAGTGATGTTGAGCATCTTTTCATGTGTTTGTTAGCCAAAGAGACACAGATGTAAAGAACAGACTTTTGGACTCTGTGGGAGAGGGAGAGGGTGGGATGATTTGGGAGAATGGCATTGAAACATGTATACTATCATGTAAGAAACATATCGCTAGTCTAGGTTTGATACAGGATACAGGATGCTTGGGGCTGGTGTACTGGGATGACCCAGAGAGATGATATAGGGAGGGTGGTGGGAGGGGGGTTCAGGGTTGGGAACTCATATACACCTGTGGTGGATTCACGTCAATGTATGGCAAAATCAATACAGTATTGTAAAGTAAAAAATAAAAAAATAAAAACATTTAAAAATAAATAAATAAATAAGCCTTCCCTAACTCTGAAAACATAAATAAATAAAATGGAAAACCAACAGGGACCTACTGTATAGCACGTGAACTTTGCTCAGCGTTAAGTGGCAGCCTAGATGGGAGGGGAGTTTGGGGAGAATAGATATAGTATTAATAATATAAGTAAGGCTGGATCCCTTTCCTGTTCAACTGAAGCTGTCACAACATTGCTTGTTAACTGGCTATACCTCAATACAAAATAAAAATTTTTTGAAGTTCACAATATACTCCTTAGATTTTCTAAAACTGAAAAATAACTTTGAGAGTTGTACACTACTGTCACATCTGTAAGAGGTCCTGGTGAACTACAAATTTAGTTAATGTTGGGTTTTGTATATTTCATATATTTGTCATTGCAATTTTCTTACTATCAGTTATGCAGGCTCCTCTCTTTGAAACATTAAGATGAGTGCAGAAAGGAATGTATATAGAAGTGGAGAAGCTTGACACTGACATTTCCACAAAAATGTAGCAATCAGAAAAGAAAAAACTATGTTTCAGGGTATTAATATCCATAGTAATAGTTTTGTTGTAAGAATAAATGAGATTATAATGCAGTGTATTACAATCCTAGGCACAGAATCAGCTCTAAGTAAATGGTAGCTTATTGGACTTACCATTAAAAGCTTAAAGTGAGAGTCAAATAAAAGCATGTTTCTGTAAAAATGTATAGATAGAAATATATAAAGATAAATAAATAAAGTTTAATCATCTTAATTAGTGCATCAGGCAACAGGTGTAACAATCTGTTAATATCCTTACACTTGCTTTAAAAACAGAGGCTATGATCCCCTAAACTTCTATCCATAAACACTGAGAGAGTAGGGGAAAGAATCTATAAGAAAAGCAACTATTTAATGAATGCAATGTAATATGAGCACCAACTGTGTAGAGACAAAGGAACAAACAGCAGTCTTTATAGTAATTCATCTTACTGTGACTGAATCATTTGTAAAAGCCCTGTTTGCTCTTCACAACAAGAAAGCCAAAGTCGATTAAGACTTCAAGCCTTAAATATCACTCGTTTAATAAAGTAAACCAAATATTCCTGGTTTGCAACCTTGGAAAATACACAGATAACTGCAGGCAGTGGAATAATAAAAGAAGGGGAACACATATCCACAGATACTGGTTACTGATAACACAGGATTGAGTGCACGTTTGTGTGTGCGTATAAATTCTACAAAAGAAGCTGGCATTGTACTTCACAGTGTCAAGTCTTCCCACAAAAAGTAACGCTGTTTGTGCTTTTGCCTCCAAACCATTTGATGTTTTATCATTATCTTCAGCCTAATTAAGACTTTAGACATTTTTAAATTTTCTTATATCATTTGGCATGTTGTTGTCAGCACACCTAAATACTTCAAAGATGAAGAGTGAAGTTTATCTTAGGATAGGAAAGAATGTTCCACTTAATGCTTTTGCTGTTTATTTTCCACAGAAAGCAGAATATCCTGAAACAGACCAAAATTAAAACATGTTTTCATCCCAGTTTGATAATATACTAGATTCTGGGACTGGACATGAGAAAACTGAATGGCCAAACACATCTAACTTACTGCTCAAGTTTGTACATCAGTATTTACCTGCTGTACTGCCATTTTCTATGCTGTTCAGGAGAACAAGATGCCAATCTCTGCTCCAGTGACATTTTAAAAATAATGATGATTTATGGTGTGCTTTTATTTTTACTCAGGTGTTAGAAGAGCGAGTGTGAGAAATAGCACAGTCCACTATCATGACAATTTTCTGTGCGAAGCATTTTCACTTGAACATTCTCTTCTTCCATCTAAAACTCTTCAGCTGCTTCTGATTAAACTCAGAATAAAACCTATGCTCATGCCTTTACTAAAGATAATGATCTTCAAGCATTTTTTTTTCTGACTTACCTCTAAAATAATTTAGAAACCCTAGGACCTACCCCTGCACATTTAAATCAATATTTAAGATGTTTAATGAGTATTAAATGGTCTCAAAACATGTAATTTCTGATGCATTATATCTTATGTATGTGTCTTATGTATTTCATCAAAGCACTGAAACTAAAGACTTTTATTCACTTTGGGGAACATATCTGATATGCCACTGCTTTTTAGCACTAGTTATTCCTGTCAAACTAATCACCCAAAACAGAATTGTGCTGTGCTTAGTCACTCAGTTGTGTCTGACTCTTTGCAACCCTGTGGACTGCAGCCCACCAGGCTCCTCTGTCCATGGGGATTCTCTAGGAAAGAATGCTGGAGTGGGTTGTCATGCCCTCCTCCAGGGGATCTTCCCAACCCAGGAATTGAACCCAGGTCTCCCGCATTGGAGGAGGATTTCTTGCCATCTGAGCGATCAGGGAAGCCCAAAACAGAATTAGTTTATGTTTAAAAGATATGATTTATTTAAAACATACACACCTGTGCACACACACACATACACACACTCACATCTTAATATGTCTCCTCAACTGAGACGGCTTCTGCATTCTAATTCTAAAATAGAGAAAGATGGACTAATGAGGAGATGGATGGATAGATACAAGACAGATGATAGATGACGATACACAGATGATAGATTAGAAAGAAAGAGAATACTCCAGTTGTTAGGACTATTTCAGTGGGTAAAAGGAAGCCAAACCACCTTCGGTCTTTCTTGCTCTGCTCTCCAGGCTTCTCCCCCAGAAGCCCTGTACTGACTTATGCCCTAGGGCACTGCACCAAGGTATGAGTCAGGCTTCCTGGAAGGTGTGCTTTCCTTCTCTAAATGGGAAGAGGGCAACTATGGCAAAGGAGGGAAGCGAGAACTGGCAGAACACAGATGCCATCTCAGTGGCATCAATCTTAGGAAAGAGTAAGTGTGAGAATCTAGAGACAGAGTCCCTTCCATCTCTTGGCGGAAGCCTGGACAGTCCTCGTGGACCTGCAAGGCGCACAGACGGTCAGAGGACTTCAGGCTAAGGAGGCAGGTACAGCATGAGGTGGTCCTTGTTGACCTCGGCCTGTCCTGGCCACACCAGCCTTTCTCCAGGTGTCCAAACATGCCGAGAGCTCTCCTCTGCACTGCTGCCCTCTCACATAGCATTTTCTTTCCTTTACCCTCCCATCGGGCTCATCGTCTCCCACAGCATGTCAGTTGCACCTGCACCTCCTTGGCTGTGTAACACCGTTATCAATATCTCTCCCGCATAACTCACTTGACCAGTCTCTGTAAATTTCCTTTGTTTCTTTGGTAACATTTAACTCTTCACATTTATGTTCCGTGTTTATTTCTCCGTGGTCTCATCCACCAGCATCTTTGCAGGTGGGAATTGCTTCTATTGCTTTATCAAGGTAGCCCCAGGGTCTGGTTCCGTGTCTGGATATTGAAAGCTATATAGATCAATGAAAAGTCTTCGATACATGAAGAAATGTAAAAACCAGCTGAATTAACTCTTTGTTGGTTAAGAACATAAAACTATTCTTGTCCTGCCATATTTTTAACTGCATTAGTCAAATTTTTACTGAGTTTGAAATATAGTCTGGAATTTTCTCAGGTAAATTTAAGTATATAACAAAACTGCATAAAGTTAGACATAAAATCTGGAGAAGGAAATGGAAACCCACTCCAGTACTCTTGCCTGGAAAATCCCATGGACGGAGGAGCCTGGTGGGCTGCAGTCCATGGGGTTGCAAAGAGTTGGACATGACTGAGCGACTTCACTTTCACTTTTCACTTCATTCTCATGCATTGAAGAAGGAAATGGCAACCCACTCCAGTATTCTTGCCTAGAGAATCCCAGGGATAGAGGAGCGTGGTAAGCTGCCATCTCTGGGGTTGTACAGAGTCAGACATGACTGAAGTGACTTAGCAGTAGCAGCAGATATAAAATCAGTCTTTAACTGCCATAAAAGTTTTGCTATGCACAACATCCAGATTTTATCCATTCAGAATACTGAGAATGGCAGAGTAGTGAAAGAACAAGTATTTGATTACCAGAGAATAAAACAGAAGTAAAAGCTGAAAGGACTGATGATGATATAAGAGAAAATATAAACTAATGATAAAACCTTGGCTAGAGGCAACTGAAAATCACTAGATGCTTAAGATCTACATATAGAGATATTAAAATGTCCTTGTCTCTTTAACATTTTAAGTGGAAATCTGAATAGTACACAATGCAACAGAAGTGAGATATTCGGGGGAAAAGAAGTTGACTTAAGTCAAGAAATAATGAAATTGCTGATATGATTGTAAAGAAACTCACCAATATGATGAAAGAGATGATTACAGAAGTACTTTCAGTCACAAAAGTTGTTGAAATTAGAAACTAATTGATAATGGAAATTTCTATAAACTTAGTTAATATATTATATCAGTTATAACAACCTTAAATATGGAGATTTTTATTTCTTGCATGCCTGTGTGCTAAGTCACTTCAGTCATTTCTGACTCTTTGAGACTCTATGGACTGGAGTCCATCAGGCTCCTCTGATCAAGGGATTATTTCCTATGAAAATAGAAAGTGAGAGAAAGTATTTGATTATTTGAACTCAGGTCTTTTACCTGTTTCAGATTTCTCATACTGATCCAAATAAAACTCTCTTCTTTCAATTTATAAAAATGTTTTGGCTTACTCTGTTTACATTGTTCTATGGGTTGCTTCGTGTCTTCCTGAACTTTCTCGAAGTCAACATCCTTCTCTGAGAATCTGTAGCAGCCTGTTCCTGCCACAGAACAGAAGCCTGACATGTGTTTCCTGAACATACGACTGATCAGTTCAGTTCAGTTCAGTTGCTCAGTCTTGTCCTACTCTTTGTGACTCCATGGACTGCAGCATGCCAGGCCTCCCTCTCCATCACCAGCTCCAGGAGTTTACTCAAAGTCATGTCCATTGAGTTAGTGATGCCATCCAACCATCTCATCCTCTATCATCTCCTTCTCCTCCCGCCTTCAATCTTTCCCAGCATCACGGTCTTTTCAAACCAGTCAGCTCTTCACATCAGGTGGCCAAAGTAGTGGAGTTTCAGCTTCAACATCCATCCTTTCAATGAACATTCAGGACTGATTTCCTTTAGGATAGACTGCTTGGATCTTCTTGCAGTCCAAGGGACTCTCAAGAGTCTTCTCCAAAACCATAGTTCAAAAGTATCAATTCTTCAGTGCTCAACTTTCTTTATAGTCCAACTCTCACATCCATACATGACTACTGGAAAAATGAAAGCCTTGACTAGATGGACTTTTGTTGGCAAAGCAATGTCTCTGATTTTTAATATGCTGGCTAGGTTGGTCATAACTTCTGTCCCAAGGAGTAAGCATATTCTAATTTCACGGCTTCAATCACCATCTGCAGTGATTTTGGAGCCCAAAAATAAAGTCCGCCACTCTTTATGACTGATACAAGGAGTAAAATTAAAAAAAAAATAATTCACAACTCAATAGCTTCTTGAATAATTATATAGGCACCATCTATCTCTTGGATGATACTTGCTATCCTACTGCACTGCATTGGTAGAACTTCCAAACATCCAGTATTAAACCGAGATTAAAGTGCCAAAGAATTGATGTTTTCTAGTTGTGGTGTGGGAGAAGACTCTTGAGAGTCCCTTGGATAGCAAGGAGATCAAACCAGTCAATCCTAAAGGAAATCAACCTTGAGTATTCTCCAATAGAGCTGAAGCTGAAGCTCAATACTTTGGCTACCTGATGCAAAGAGCTGACTCATGCACTGGAAAAGACTCTGATGCTGGGAAAGATTGAAGGCGGGAGGCAAAGGGGACGACAGAGGATGAGATGGCTGGATGGCATCACTGACTCTACAGACATGAGTTTGAGCAAACTCAGAGAGATGGTAAGGACAGGGAAGCCTGGCATGCTGCAGTCCATGGGGTTACAAGGTCAGACATAACTTAGTGACTGGACAATGACAAACCTTCTCATTCAAAGTGACTTTATTTCCAAGTGGCTTCTCAACTTTCTCCCCTAAATTAGGTTTTATGAAAGTGAAACACCTCGTAAAATGGAACTTACATTTCTGAGCCATGAAGAACCTCTTTCTTTAGGTTATCAAAAACAAGAAGAATGAACTTACAGTAAATAAAAATGGAATCACTCTGACATGAATTTAATATCTATTTCAAATGAACCACATCTTTCATGATGTACAGTCACCATTTTTAGGCATAATAGAGTGAGGATTTTCTATAAACTTGTTGCCATAAGGTTGATTTAATGGAACCAAGTCAATATGTGTATGTGGGTGAATGTGCATATATTTTGAGCATCAGAAATTCATATTTTAAGCCTTTAAGTGAATAACTTTCTGAAAATTTCCCACATCTGTAATTCCTTCATGTGTTTTGTGACTACTTTTAAGGAATGTTGTCTATCACAAGGTAAAAATTGCCCTCCAAATTGGAAATCTTGTCTTTCTAGTAACTATGTGAAACTCAGTATATCAGCCATTCTCTTAAAGTTTTCTTATATCAGAAATGAGCAAAGTGGTTGACAGTAGCTACCACCTGTGGTTGCTAAGTTTTGTGGACTGAATTTTGGTGACATTCCAAATTTTATATGTTGAAGCTCATAACCCCGGTGAGACTCAGAGGTAGGCTTTTGGGAGGTAATTAGATTTAGATGAAATCATGAGGGTCGAGCTACCATGACGGGATTCATGACTTTATAAGAAAAAGGGGAGACTAGAGGTCTATGTATCCTGTGAGCATACAAGGAGATACTCATCTGAAATCCAGGAAGTAGGCCCTCACTGAACACCAGTTCTGGACCTTGCTGGACCCTGCTGGGACCTTGATCTTGGACTTCTTAGCCTCCAAACTGTGAATAATAAATGTTTATTGTTTAAGTCATCCAGTCTATGGTATTTTGTTATAGCAGCCTGAACTACAGAGAAGGCAATGGCACCCCACTCCAGTACTCTTGCCTGGAAAATCCCATGGACAGAGGAGCCTGGAAGGCTGCAGTCCATGGGGTCGCTGAGGGTCAGACACGACTGAGCAACTTCACTTTCACTTTTCACTTTCATGCATTGGAGAAGGAAATGGCAACCCCCTCCAGCGTTCTTGCCTGGAAAATCCCAGGGACAGGGGAGCCTGGTGGGCTGCAGTCTATGAAGTCGCAGAGTTGGACACGACTAAAGTGACTCAGCAGCAGCAGCAGCGCCTGAACTAACTAACACACCAAAAGATGATACAAATTTTTTCATTAACCATAAATACTTATGTATAAATGAAGTGGTGGTAACAGTAATGACAGTTAACATTTTTAAGCATTAACCTTGTCCCTGACACTGTGCTAATCACTTTTCACATATGAACTCAGTTAACTTCAAAAGCCCGGTGAAGTATACCTAATCAATCCCATTTTGTAAAGAAAACTGAAGCAGAGAGGAGCCATATAATTTGCCCAAGGTCCCACCCACAGTGAGATGTGAAGCTGAGATTTAGATGTAAAAAATGTTAATAATCAGAAGCTTCTGTCACTTCATATTCACCAATGCCTGTTACATCTCTTCTATTTAAGTTGAAAGTATTTGAAGGTAAAAACAAAGTCACATTTTTCTGACATCTTTCATAGCACAATAATCATGCCAAGGAGGGGTGTCAATGTTTATTTACCAAACATATTTATTAAAGTGAACTTTTCCTGGAAACTGACTGAAATTAAGCAAATAAATGTCAGGAAGCAATGCATATATCATATTATTAAAATGACATTTCAAGGAAAACCTAGCCAGAATGGTTGTATATAAATAGAAAATGTCTGATATACATATTAAATGGCACCTTTATTGTATCCTTACGGTTTCATTGCCCTATCCTAGCTTATTTGCATCTGGCACTCTCATAGGATGTGGTGGAAGAGTATTTAATGAAGGTGTTCTTTATAGACACGTGGCAAGTTAAGAGAAAGGTATGGGATAGGAAGTTAACTCCTAGGGTTTATCAACAGCTGTAGGTCAAGACCAATCTACCAACCCTACGACTGATGGGGAAAGAGGAGGGAACACTGAGGTGCTCAGGCCTTTTGGAGAGAGACTCCCAAAATTAGCTGAGACGGGTGGAGGAGGGACTTAGGCACTGACTATTCACAGAGAATCAGCGGGGAGGGAGTCTAGGAGACAAAATTTAAGTCACATGCTGTTCCTGTCCTTCCATCTGATAGTGCTTTCCATTAGCCAAAAGCAACAGTAAGTCAGAAGGCAAGAGAATCTTTGATACAACTCCTAAAGTTCAAAGGCGATCAGTGAATGATGAGGAGTGGATCTGGAGAAGCAAACAGAAATTATCCATCAGAGCCTCCGGAGAAGACCGTCTCCGGCTGCAGGAAATGTGACCATCCATCTTGGAAGGTTAGCATATAGGACACAGAGGATGTAGTCCAGGCTTTCTTCAAGAAACCGTACAGCAGTCTATAAGTAGGGGCAAGTCTTACAGGATTCCATAAGGACACTCAGGCTGTGCTATGCCTTCTTGAGCCTGGGAATACAAAATGTATATTCTGGGCCCTCTTCGTCTTAATTCCTCACTGAGCAAAGGCAGCCCGCCCCTGTCTGAGCAGCTTATAGGAGAATCCAGAGTTTTCTAGAACATAGTGCTTGCTGTCTACCTGATTTCACTGTGTAGACTGAATTTAGCAAACTTCTACTTGACTAGTTCTTGAACTGTATTCTTAAATGGCTTCTGTTCTGTTGTTAAACAGGAGATGCCTAACCCTACATAGCGCTCTGCAAAGGTTCCGTGTGCTAAGATAGTCATACTTCAGCAGGACCGAAGTGCTTCAGGGCAGTACACTCACCAGGTGGCGCTAGTGGAAAGAACAGGCCTGCCGACGCAGGAGATGTCAGAGACGCAGGTTTGCTCCGTAGGTGGGGAAGATGCCCTGGAGGAGGGCACGGCAACCCACTCCAGTATTCTTGCCTGGAGACTCCCCGTGAACAAGAGGAGCCTGGCGGGCTACAGCCTATGGGGCCACAAACAGCTGGACACAACTGAAGTGACTTGGCATGCAGGCACGCGCACTAAATACTGAAGATCTCTCTGTGCCTCAGTTGGCTTAATTCATAAAAACATAAAAGTGCAAGTCCTTCTTGGATCTAAAATTCTTTGATTCCTTGTGTTCTTTGACCAAAGATGGAGGTGGGGAATGGGATAAAAATATTACAGAGATAAGAGAATTCTCCCAGAGGCAGAATAAGATGAGAGTTAATAAAGATTTAGGCAAAGAGAAAGGGGTGTGTGTGTGTGTGTGTGTGTGTTTTTTCTTTTCTTATGAGTTTTGATGAGGCAGAAATTCCCTCCTCTATTCTTTTGTTCAGCATTCTTCTGGGGATGATCAGAACATTCTACTTCATTTCTCTATGTCATCAAAGAGCAGATTTAAATTTTATCTTTGGGGAGACAGCTATTGGTTATATAACTGGCTATGCTTTGAAACTTTAACCTCAGAATATTCTTATTTTTCCCACTACTGAAAAGGGTTACTGGAAATGTATTATTGCACACACCCAGCCAAACAAAAAGTAGCGGTAAAAGAGCTAAGTTGCCACACTGCTTTCCAGCCTTGTACTTCCGCATGTGCTGTCCCCCTGCTTAGAATATTTTTTTTCCTCATCAACACTTCTTGTACAGATTTAAAGACTCTCTCTCTGTATACGTTATATGCACACATACACATATGCGCATATATATATGCACATATACACATATGCATATATATATGTGTGTGTGTGTGTATATATATATATATATATATATATTATTTACTCCGGGGAAATTCTGGACCTTCTTAAACCTTGTCAGTTTTTCCCATTAAATGATCTCATAAACCATGACCCTCTCCTTCATAATTTTTCCACTTTATAATTAAATATTTACTTCTGTGATCACTGTATTTACATCCATATGCCTTTTCTACACTGCAAGCCCCATGAAGACTGATCGTCTATTGTAGTCACTAATGTCTATACCCAGTGGTCTGCCTTGGAGAGTCACTGAGTGGGGAGGACAATGGAGATTTAGATGATCGGATGGTGTCACTGAATCTCCAGAGGTGAATTTGCGCAAACTCTGGGAGACAGTAAAAGCCAGGAAGCTTGGTGTGTTGCAGCCCATGGGGTTGAAGAGTCACACACAACCTTAGCGACTGAACAACAGCCTTCTTAGACACAGTTTGAAAACTAACTGCAGCGTCTGCGTGTGTTTCAGATGGAGATGTTCACAGATGCTGGCCAAGGGAAGCGTTATCAAACGCTAAGTCCCTGACTCATTGCAAAATATGACCATGGTATGTAGCCTCTGTTTATCGCATCTAAGAACGTGTGCTTGAATGTTTTATTTTTTTCTTCAATAAGATTTCCAAAGCATCTGTAGGAAGCCTCTAGTAGGAATGTGTTCCTCTCTCCATTTGAGAACTGTTCAGCCTCAGTACTGTTGGTATTTCTGAGCTGGTTAGTTTTTGTTGTGGGGAGCTATTCTCTGTATTGTAGGATGTGAAGCAACATTCCTGATTTCTGCCCACTAAATACCAGTAACAGCTCCCCTCCCGCCAAGCTGAAGCAAGCAAAAGTGTCTCCAGACATTGCCAAATACCTCCTGGGGAACACAAATCCTACCCAGGATTTTGAATATTATGGTTGTGGAGGAAAAACCTGGAAGAGTCAAACAAATATATCCATGTGCTAGAAAAGTGCTATCGAAATGCTAGTATGTAGTTTTTCCACTTCACAATCAAAAAGAATGGTTGGCATGTTAGTCCTCATTCCATGGCCCCCTAAGAGCATTATTCATTCAAATTACTGCCATTCTTAATGGTTTTATTTTGCAGATTCAAAAATATCTTAATCTGTAATCACTCCCTAGGGGTTTTCAAGTAAAAATTGAGTCTGTATAAATCAAATAAATCAAGAAATAATAGGCCAGCATAGGTCAGACTTCTCATATCTAAAATTTCACTCAGGTTCCCTACGCTTTCAATTAAGACTGTTGAATTTGGTTTGGTTTCTCTGGACAGAAACTCACTTTAATACAGTTATGCAAATTAATATACAGGAAAAGCCTGCAAAATAGAATGAGGCAAAGTTCTAAGAGAAATCAGATTGTAGCAAATTGAGAGTTTTAAATTAACTATTACTCACAACATGGTTTTGTATTTCTTCTGATACCCGATGCTTATTACCCTACAGTAGGCTAGGATTAATTTCGAAAATAAGTGGATTTGTTACCGTTTCTTTTGATGACACGCTTAAAATAGTCTTGCTGGGTGATACTATTGTTCTGTACATAAAAGCAGGTGAAGGAAATGTGGGCAATTATACAAATATAGATGATGCTGGCAATAAATTCAATAATGCACTCACAGAAGGTATTTTCCCTTGTGGAAAGTACAGAAAGTGAAGCCGCTCAGTTGTGCCCGACTCTTTGTGACCCCATGGATAGTAGCCTGCACCAAGCTCCTCTGTCCATGGGATTTTCAAGGCAAGAGTACTGGAATGGGTTGCCATTTCCTTCTCCAGGGAATCTTCCCAACCCAGGGGTCGAACCCAGGTCTCTCACACTGTAGACAGACACTTTACCATCTGAGACACCAAACTGCTGCTCTACTGACTTGACTTTGTGCATGAAATCTGGCCTCAGTTTCCACATCAACAAAATGGCTATATTAGGAATAACTACCCTCTACTTTGGAGTAACAATACAGATACGGTATATAAACACATACTTCATATAATTTGTGTCCAAAAAAATAATATTTAAATTTTAGGATGAGTTGATAAAACCACTAACATGTTTTACTTTTGAAATAAGTTTCTTATATATTTATTTCTTCAACACATGCCAAACATTGTGGGAAAAATAATTTCGGTGATTAAAGAACACCAATTTCACAATTATTATTTTACAAATGTTTATCTTTGGCTGAGTGCCAAAGAATGGATGCTTTCAAACTGAGGTGGGAGAAGACTCTTGCAAGTCCCTTGAACAGCAAAGAGATCAAACCAGTTAATCCTGGAGAGAAATCAACCCTTCTTTATTGAAAGGAGCATTGCTAAAGCTGAAGCTCCAATACTTTGGCCACCTGATGTGAAGAGCCAACTCACTGGAAAAGTGTCAGCTGATGCTGGTAAAAATTAAAGGCAAAAAGAGAAGAGAGTGGCAGAGGACGAGATGGTTGGATGGCATCATCAACTCGATGGACAGGAGAGAGTGGAGGACAGAAGAGCTGGTGTGCAGGAGTCCATGAGGCTGCAGAGTTGGACACGACTTCCTGACCAAACAACAACAAGCATACCCTTCTAGTGCTCTTCATATCAAAGCCTAATATACACTTAGGCTTTCATTATACAGAAATGGTTCTGTCTTTAACAATGTTGCATGGATCCTATGAATACCAGGGAAGCAATCTTAGAGGAAATATTAAAAATATGTATTAAGACCAACTCAAATACATTTATTTTCAAACCAACTCTCTTCATGCTTCCATGTTAAAAGTTATATTTCCTTAAATTATTCTTTAAAATAGGTAGAAACAGCTCTTTGTTTAAAAGTGCAAACAAATAAATAACCTAAGGTGCAATCCCATTACCTTTGCTGCTATATTCCTCACTCCTTTTTAACTTAATTGTAATTTTGGGGTCCTATGTGTGCATGCCCCTAAATTAATCTCCTTGATGAGCAGCTTTTGGGGTAATATGTAGAAAGGATTGAACAAAAATTTAATAAGAAAAAAATTCTTAAATGTTAGGGTTTGGTACGTAAGACCAGACTGCAGGGTATAAAATGGTTTTCTCAAATTCACACTAGCCAGAAAGTGATCACTTTTTGACTATTTCACCGGACTTTATGTGTTTCTGATTTGCAGGATTCTGTGCCATTTGGATGTGTTTATCTGTATATGTGAATGGGTCTTTCCATCTGTAATTTTACAAGTTCCTTTCGACTATGACCCCTGTTGTCTCCAGATTTATAAAATGTAATGCTATTTAAATAGTCATAAATGGATACACAATGTGACATTTTTTCTCTTTCAAAGGCCCCGAAGAAGTTGCCCCATTCATTCCTGAATATTACTTTTCGGTAGAAATGCCAGTTTCTAGCTTTTCTCAGACAGCTGTAATGGGGAAATTCTACTTCTGTATAATTTTGTATGTGTTGCATTCACATTAATATATGATGGAGAGGAAACTAGATAATGATTGCAAAAATAAAACTTTGGCAATGATAAACAAGTGAAATAGAAGGAAGCTACTATTAACTCAATTTGTAGCTCACCTTGTCATTTTACAGAAGTTGACAGGAACCTTTAGTTTTATCAAATTATTTTTCAGCTCAAAGTGTAGTAGTATGGGTTTAGAAATAAAATATGTCATGAGGTTTTAATGAGTGTTTCTTTTCTCCCAGAAAAAAAGTTGAGAAATTTTTAAATTTTAAAGTTTTCTTCAAGAGCAACAGAGAAAGATCAAAACCTAAAACCAAAATCACACAGTGTTTCAGGTTTTGCTTGCTTGTTTTTAAATTTGAAAATCATTGCAGTGCTTCAGCATATGGAATCTAAAGAAATTTGGACAAATTTGACTTTGGGGACACAGACTGAAAAACAAGATTTGAAGTTGTTTCTTTTCATCCTTGTAGAAGCAATGGTCTTATATCATGAAACAGGCTTTTCTAGGAAAAGATGATTAAAATTATAAAGGAGTATTTGAAAGGTTCCGAGAAGAATGAAACATGTAAGCTTTATTCGTGACCAGTATATGCCAAGCAGATGCCAATTAAAATCAAAAATAGCAAAAAGCACAACAGATAAACAATTATAAAACAAAATCTAAGAAAACAAGATACTCCAAAAAATTAGTAAATTATTTTCTGAACTGTAGATATATATATATATATATATAGTCATGAAACAGTGACCTCATGAGACAACAAGTTTTGTTCTATGTTTGCCGTGAGAAAAATAAAAGGGGGCTAAGATCAACTGCTCTGAAACCCAAATCATCTTGGTGGACAGATCATACTGAATATATTATTGGCTTATAGATGACTGTGTAGGAGGTCAGTGTGTATACAATTCCCATTAAACTGAAAAACACATTACTTATATTTGATGTCTCAAAGAGATTTATGTTTCCCTCCTTACTCCTATATTTTTTTCTTTTCATAACTCTGATCAATGCTTGATGATGTTTGCAGCCTTGTCCTCCAGTGCAGACAAATACATTGTAATTCACTGTGATAAATTCAGAAGGGTTTTCTGAATAAAATTTTGGTCCAGGTGTTTGGTCTTAAGGAGGTAGCTTGTTTAGGTTTCCTAATTCCATAGAAGGGTCTCATTCGTACTTTCTGATTTGTATGATCTGCTTTTCACCAGAAACACACACTTTGCCACAATCTGCTATCCCTGCTGCTCACCTTCCAATAAAGCTCAGATTCAAGGATCAATAGTAATGGATAATTGTGAATGGATGCAGTCCATCCATTCCCCTGATATTATAAATTTCTATCTTGGATCAAGCCACACTTCTTGAAATTTCCATTCCAGGATATTTGACAGAATTATTTTTGTTACTATGTGGTGTCTGGTCATACAGCTACACTGAGCACTTTGTAACAAACAAATGAATGGAATGCACTATTTCATCATGAGAATGGTATCAACAACATGATGTCATTTCCCTTTATCAAGATAATAGGATATATTTCTTTCATGTTTTGTAATGTAAAAACCTTTAATTTGTCTAGGCTACTGTACTCTGAGACTTTGTGATTTGTCCTGTTTCCCTTCTTACTTCTGCTATAAGAAAGCTCAGAAAAAGCATTCTGGTCTAAAGTCAGGAACAAGAAAAGGGTGCCCACTTTCACCACTACTATTCAACATAGTTCTGGAAGTTTTGGCCTCTGCAATCAGGGCAGAAAAAGAAATAAAAGGAATCCAAATTGGAAAAGAAGAAGTAAAACTCTCATTGTTTGCAGATGACATGATCCTCTACATAGAAAACCCTAAAGACTCCACCAGAAAATTACTAGAGCTAATCAATGAATATAGCAAAGTTGCAGGATATAAAATCAACACACAGAAATCCCTTGCATTGCTACACACTAATAATGAGAAAGTAGAAAAAGAAATTAAGGAAACAATTCCATTTACCATTGCAATGAAAAGAATAAAATACTTAGGAATATATCTACCTAAAGAAACTAAAGACCTATATATAGAAAACTATAAAACATTGATGAAAGAAATCAAAGAGGACACTAATAGATGGAGAAATATACCATGTTCATGGATCGGGAGAATCAATATAGTGAAAATGAGTATACTAACCAAAGCAATCTACAGATTCAATGCAATCCCTATCAAGCTACTAGCGGTATTTTTCACAGAGCTAGAACAAATGATTTCAAGATTTGTATGGAAATACAAAAACCTTGAATAGCCAAAGCAATCTTGAGAAAGAAGAATGGGACTGGAGGACTCAACTTGCCTGACTTCAGGCTCTACTACAAAGCCACAATCATCAATACAGTATGGTACTGGCACCAAGACAGAAATATAGATCAATGGAACAAAATAGAAAGCCCTGAGATAAATCCACACACCTATGGACACCTTATCTTTCACAAAGGAAGCAAGAATATACAATGGAGTAAAGACAATCTCTTTAACAAGTGGTGCTGGGAAAACTGGTCAACCACTTGTAAAAGAATGAAACTAGATCACTTTCTAACACCATACACAAAAATAAACTCAAAATGGATTAAAGATCTAAATGTAAGACCAGAAACTATAAAACTCCTAGAGGAGAACATAGGCAAAACACTCTCTGACATAAATCACAGCAGGATCCTCTATACCCACCTTCCAGAATACTGGAAATAAAAACAAAAATAAGCAAATGGGATCTAATTAAATGTAAAAGCCTCTGCACAACAAAGGAAACTATAAGCAAGGTGAAAAGACAGCCTTTGGAATGGTAGAAAACAATAGCAAATGAAGCAACGGACAAACAACTAATCTCAAAATATATACAAGCAACTTATGCAGCTCAACTCCAGAAAAATAAACGACCCAATCAAAATATGGGCCAAAGAACTAAAAAACATTTCTCCAAAGAAGACATACAGATGGCTAACAAACACATGAAAAGATGCTCAACATCACTCATTATCAGCGAAATGCAAATCAAGACCACAATGAGGTACCATTTCACACCAGTCAGAATGGCTGCGATTCCAAAAGTCTACAAGCAATAAATGCTGGAGAGGATGTGGAGAAAAGGGAATCCTCTTACAATGCTAGTGGGAATGCAAACTAGTACAGCCATTATGGAGAACAGTGTGGAGATTCCTTAAAAAGTTAGAAATAGAACTGCCTTATGACCCACTGCTGGGCATACACATTAAGGAAACCAGAATTGAAAGAGACACGTGTACCTGAATGTTCATTCCATCACTGTTTATAATAGCCAAGACATGGAAACAACCCAGATGTCCATGAGCAGATGAATGGATAAGAAAGCTGTGGTACATATACACAATGGACTATTACTCAGCCCTTAAAAAGAATAAATTTGACTCAGTTCTAATGAGATAGATGAAACTAGAGCCAATTATACAGAATGAAGTAAGTCAGAAAGGAAAACACCAATACAGTATACTAACACATATATATGGAATTTAGAAAGATGGTAATGATAACCCTCTATGTGAGACAGCAAAAGAGACACAGACGTATAGAACAGATTTTTGGACTCTGAGGGAGAGGGAGAGGGTGGGATGATTTGGGAGAATGGCATTGAAACATGTATACTATCATGTAAGTAACAAATCACCAGTCTATGTTCGATACAGGATACAGGATGCTTGGGGCTGGTGCATGGGGATGATCCAGAGAGATGATATGGGGTGGGAGGTGGGAGGGGGTTCAGCATTGGGAGCTCGTATATACCCGTGGTGGATTCATGTCAATGTATGGCAAAACCAACACAGTATTGTAAAGTAAAATAAACTAAAAATAAAATTTACACACACACAAAAAAGCATTCTGGTCCAGTTTCGGCATCTTTTCAAGGACATTGCCCCTACTTTATTTTATTTCACCTTTATCTCCTCATTATTGTATTTTTATCAGGTTATAAAACATGCATTTCTGTAAGCCTTTGAAATAATTTTGTAAGACAAGCTATAAATATGAGAATGAACAAACGAACAAGCAAACAATGGGAAGTGTGAAAAACATAAATTAAAACTTTTTCCTCTGAAAAGAAAAAGGTCAAATGCTACTCTCAGAATCCAGAAGTCAATTTGAAAGATTACTTTATAGGAAACAAAAGGCAGTCTAGACCTCAGGAATAGTACAGCAAGTTTATTTTAATATCCTCTCCAGGAACTGTTTGTTGAGTTTGTTTTTTAAAAGCATCACATTAATTACTCATTCCACCTCCCTTTCCGATATCTGATATAGAGGTGGGAAGATGAATCTCAAAGTTCCATACCATAGCCGGCCTTTCTGATTTTTCATGATATTCTCAAAAAGTCAGCAATAGATATTACCCTAGACAGTCATCCCTTGTATGCTCATGCATTAAATCTAACCAAAGGCTAAGGGTCACTTAAATTAAAGAAGCAAATCATACTGTTAGTACTTTGCTGGTGGCTCAGATGATAAAGAATCTGCCTGCAGTGCAGGAGACCTGAATTTGATCCTTGAGTCGGGAAGATTCCCTGGAGAAGAAAATGGCAACTCACTTCATTATTTATGCCTGGAAAATTCCATGGACAGAGGAGCCTTGTGGGCTACAGTCCATGGGGTCACAAAGAGGTGGACATGACTGAGCGACTAACACTTTCAACCTTCAATAATGTCAGTGATAACGCTCATTATTCTAAATTTTTATGCTAGAGCTCACTCATTTGTAATTGTTCTTTCTAGTTTTTTTTTCTCTTTTGGTAAGAGTCTTATCAGATATGAAAAATCTTCTGTAACTCAAATAAATGTAAAACAAGTTGACTAGAAATGCTTAGATCACACAAAGTTGGAAAAAAAAATCTAAAGATATGTACATTTAACAGCTTTTTATTAAGATTTCTCTATTGATATTTTCCCCACATGTCAGAATTTCTCTGGATTTTACTCTTTCAGTAGTTATCACCACCTGGACTGTAGACTTCACCTCCGTTTCTCTGGTCTACCTTCTCCTTTGATATACATCTCACAACATAACTTCTCAGAGCATCCAGATTTAAAGACACCACACTGATAGTTCTGTGACCCTCATATTCTGGAACTTCTGTGTATTTTACTGGTTGATTACAATACCTCATTCATTTAAGTATAGATTTTTAACAAATCTCAAATGAGTTGAATGAGAAAAACAAAGTTGCTACAAAATATCATTGAGATTCAGGCTGGGCTGATTTTATTTCTGGGATATCAATGCTCTCTTTAATCAAATGAGAAAGTTGGCTGTTATGGTCTTTAAAGTCTCTGCCTTGTCTTAAGTACTATTATTTTAAATTTATTTATATATGTATGTATATGAATTTTATTTGTATATATGTCACATGAAAAATATTTTTATATTTATATGCTTTTTATAGCCTGTTGAAAGGAACTTCTGAGTCTGATTTCCATTTACCTTTTGGCTATGTAGCAGTCCTGGAAGAGGATCCTGCATAGATTAAACTGCTGCTGCTGCTAAGTCGCTTCAGTCGTGTCCGACTCTGTGCAACCCCATAGATGGCAGCCCACCAGGCTCCCCCATCCCTGGGATTCTCCAGGCAAGAATACTGGAGTGGGTTGCCATTTCCTTCTCCAGTGCGTGAAGGTGAAAAGTGAAAGTGAAGTTGCTCAGTCCTGTCTGACTCTTTGCGACCCTATGGACTGCAGCCTAGCAGGCTTCTCTGTCCATGAGATTTTCCAGGCAAGAGTACTAGAGTGGGTTGCCATTGCCTTCTCTGATATATTAAACTAGTAATAGCCAATTTTTTCCAAGTTTTTGGGCTGTTTCCTACTAAATCATTTTCTTCCTTAAGATATTTATTTTGTACCTTAATATGGATTCTTTTCTGACAAATGATCCTAGATGTAGCAAAAGTATTATCAGCACTATTGTGTTAACTGGGCCCTGTGCTCAGTTGTGTCCAACTCTTTGCAATGCCGTGACTGTAGCCCTCCAGGGAATTCCCTCTGTCCCTGGGAATTTTCAGGCAAGAATACTGGAAAGGGTTGTCATTTCCTACTGCAGGAAAACTTCCCGACTCAGGGACCAAACCTGAGTCTCTTGGATCTCCTGAATTGGCAGGCAGATTCTTTCCCACTAGCACCACCTTGATGTCATTAAATCTTGATGTTCAATCTGACCAATAGGGATATTCCCATAGGTCACTGAACAGATGATTCCAAAGCCCTTGTAGCCTAAGAACCCTTGTCATGGTTGTGATCCCTATGCCCCCCTGTCCACTTTTCTCTCGGTCTCCCACCACCACCAGTCATAAACAGGGTGTTTATCACCCTGGGCGCTTTCCTGGTAGCTCAGTTGGTCAAGAATCCCCTGAAATGCAAGAAACCCCGGTTCAATTCCTGGGTTGGGATGTTCCCCTGGAGAAGGGATGCGTTATCCACTCCAGTATTCTTGGGCTTCCCCGGTGACTCAGATGGTAAAGAATTCGCCTGCAATGCAGGAGACCTGGGTTCATCCTTAACTGGGAAGATCTCTTGGAGGAGGGTATGCAATCCACTCTGGTATTCTTGCCTGGAGAATCCCGCTGAACAGAGAATCCTGGCAGGCTACAGTCCATGGAGTCACAAAGAGTCAGACATGACTGAGCAACTAAGCACAGCACAGCACATCACCATTATCGTTTCCAAGTTATTTTGAAATGCAGTGATTAGCTTCATACATGATATTTCTCCAGGTCAAATAAACAAAGCATAGAGAAAAACATAAACTGGAATTTTAGTATATATTTAGGCATTTATAGATGACTATATATATATTATATACAGTAATATATATAATATATGTGATAATGTGTGGGTATGTATATGCAACACATATAGTATATACTAATTATATAATTCTGATATAACACATATCATATAATAATTAGAGAGGCCTTAAAAACCTAGAGTTTCTTTTGCAAATGCAGAAAACTGAAATGTACAAAGTTTGCTTTATTGTTGCTTCTTTTGTTATCTTGATTTTTGAAATAGCTATAAGTTTAAACATAGTTTTAAAAATAGTTTCAAATCATAGTTTAAACATATTTTTAAAAATCACCCTAGTGCTTAAAGCTTCAACATTAGAGTTCAGATAAGTGTGTGGCACTCTAAGAATCCAGATTTGTTTGCCCTTTTTGCAGGATGAAAACTTCGAGTTGAGACAGGCAGTCAGTAGAACCCCTGGGATCTGGGGAGGGCCTAGATCCATATACAGTTGCGTTCTCTATGAGTACAATCTGCACACTTTACTGTTCAAGGTACATAAATGAGAATGGAGATGGAGGGATTACATGCTTGAACAGAAAGGGCTTGATATAATAATTGGGGCCTGGAGATAACTTGAGGCTGATTGCTGCTATGTGAACCATGGATTTCTCCTTAATGAGGTGCTGGGTAAACAGCCCACTTCAGAAATCAGACGGAGAACTGCTGGGTCTCAAAGGGTGAAAGTGAACCACAGTGGGCTCTCCGATTGCGGTTCAGATAGAACCGTCACATCACGATAGATGTCATGGACAAACAACAGCAAACTCATCTCCCTGAAGGACAGGGAGTGGTCTTTGGTCTATGTAGAAAAAAGGAAGAAAGGAAAGATCTTAAAATTTACATTTTAAATTGAAAGTGAAACCTTGATGTGGTCCTGGTGGATACAGGGGCTTGTATGCTTAGTCAAGTTTAATTTCAGGGAAATGAACAAAGTTCCATTTCCACACACGTGATGCCGTGGCTGTAAATGCTAAGTACAAAGGTATTGCATATCCTCATGTGGTTTCTCGGTTCAAACCAATAACAATAAAGCAGAACCAACCCTGCAGAGGGAACTGAGGACGAGGGTGGGCTTAACCATTGCGCTCATGTACTTTGTTGACCACCAGCTTCCTCAACCAAGGAAATGGGCTTATTTAAAGGTTAGGAGACATGGCCAAGCTAACAATCACTAGAACTGGAAGTATTCTCATTTCTGTGTGCTTTGCACTCTATCAAACTGCATGTAACGGACTGCTAGAATAATCTAGAAAGTACAGAATGGTGACTTTAACCATTCATTTTTAAATTAGGCAAGGACAAGTAATAGGAATCTAAATAAAAAAAAAAAATTCACCTGTAACTCACCATATTCACAAAACAAATGGACTTTCTTTTTCAACCTTCTTTTAGTTATCTATAATCAAGGATGAAATGTAAACATTCCCAGCCCAAGATATGTAAAATCATACACTACTTCCTAAGCAGTTTTCATTTTAAGACCTACATTTTACCATAAGGTTTACATTTAATAGATCCTTCTTTCCTGAGTTTCAACTATTTCTTTCTTAACCATTCCTTCCTGTTGATTTAGTAGATTTGCAGTCATTTATAAAGGTTCTTGCCAATTCGGTAAGCTTGTATAAAAACAGCGTTAGAGTTCAAATATATCCTGAATTAAAAGAAACACACACTGCCCAGAATTCAAAAGGTAAATGAATATTGCCCTTTAGACTCAAAAGATAGAGCTCTCTGACTAGTCCGTTTTTAGGAGATGAAATACAGTAACATCTTATACAATATAAAGATAGGCAGGTCATCAGAATGCAGCTTCTGTTTATGGTTCCCCAAAGTATGCAATCCAACAATTAAGAGGTTTAAATTTTTAAAAAGAAAAGCTTTGAAAGTTATAATTGAGTCTTCACAATGAAAAAGAAAAACATTAGATTTTTGCCATCCTTTCCCCAATTTGAATTATAAAGTACTGGCCCTGGGAATTAAGCATTGATTTTTAAAGACATATTTAGACACTTTTGCTAAGAAAAGGAACCATGCAAATGGTTTGCTATGAGAATTAATTCTAAGACATCCACACTTAAAGCCTCTAGCAGAGTATGTCACGATGCTTGAATCAATATTCAAAGTTAAATTTTGTTTAATTAAGTACAAAAAGTACATAATTGCTGAAAACCTAGATGCTAATAGAAACAGCTAATGTCTGATTTTCTATAAACCCAAAGCAGAATTCTAAAGAAGACATACAACCATCCACATTTTATCAATAGCAATTTTTATATAAAGTTTATTTCCTTAATGATTTTTCTGATATTTTATTCTGTTGTATTTATTTTAATGGTACTCTAGAAAACTATGTGGCATATTCTATGGAACTGACGATAGGTTTTCTATTTTCCTTGATGTGATTAGTTATAGACTTATCTGTACTCCAGAGTAGGTACTAACAGTTATAGCAGAAGAGATCTTGATATGGGTTGAGGATTTGGTGTTTTGTTTTTTTTTTAATAGACTTTACATATTTTTTAGAACAGTTTTAGACTTACATTCAGAGAAATTCTCATACTTCACGTCTAGTTTTTCTTATTATTCACAACTTTATATGAGCATGGTGCATTTAAAATTAATGAAACACTATTGATACACTATTATTAAGTAAAATAGTATGCATTTTTATTCAAATGTCCTTCGTTTTCACCTAATATCCTTTTTTTCCTTCCAGGATCTCATTCAGAACATCCAATCACATTTATTTATCATGTCTCCTTAGACTTCTCTTGGCTGTGATAATTTCTCAGATTTTGTTTATCATGACCTTGAAAGTGTTGGCAAGTATTGGCCACATATTTTGTAGAATGCCTTCTATTGCTATTTGATCTGACATTTTTCTCATGTCTAGAGTGGGGATTTGAATTTTGGAGATGAAACCCAGATAAGAAAAGTGCCATTTGCCTTATCACATCAAAGGCAGATACTATCAATATGATTTATCCACAGTAACACTGACCTTGATCACTTGGCTCGTTTGTTTCAGAGCTATGTCGCTTCTCCCCCATTTTTTAATTTAATCATTTATTTATATCAGTATGAACTCAAGGTCATTTATTTTATACTTTGGTTATAACCCAATAGTACTTTAAAAAATTTTTGCTCAAATTATTCCATTTTTGACCTTGGGACCCCAGTGCTTGATACCTGTGTACCTTTAACACCCTCCCATCAATAGGGTTTTTGGACCACTTATCTCTCTGGTATTACAAGATACTCCATGACCATTTTGTGTATTTTTTTCTTCAGCCCCAAAAGTGTCCATGTCCACAGGGATGCCTGGGTGCCCGTTGTGTTCATTGCTACTGGAGTATCATTGTCTATAGGCCTTCTCAGCTGACAGAGCTAAAAAACAGTGTATGTGAGTACCAACCCATTTATGAATTGAATTTTAATCAATCAAATACAGTACATGTTTTACCCTAATATAGTCTATAATTTTTGACTTGCTCAGTGAAACAAATAATGCATTTTAATATAGTTTTCACTTTGCATATCTAGGAAAAAAATAAGTGATAGTGAACTGCCAGTTTCCAAATTGATAACTGATGACAAGAGTACTAACTAATCACTAGATTTTTATTACATAAAAATAAATTCTAGTATAAAGTTCTAATGAGGTGGATGAAACTGGAGCTGATTATACAGAGTGAAGTAAGCCAGAAAGAAAAACACCAATACAGTATACTAACATATATATATATGGAATTTAGAAAGATGGTAATGATAACCCTGTACGTGAGACAGCAAAAGAGACACAGATGTAAAGAACAGACTTTTGGACTCTGTGAGAGAGGGAGAGGGTAGGATGATTTGGGAGAATGGCATTGAAACATGTATACTATCATGTAAGAAACTAATCACTAGTCTAGGCTCAATACAGGATACAGGATGCTTGGGGCTGGTGCACTGGGATGACCAGAGAGACGGTATGGGGAGGGAGGTGGGGGGGTTCAGGGTTGAGAACTCAGTACACCTGTGGCGGATTCATGTCAATGTATGGCAAAATCAATACAGTATTGTAAAGTAAATAAATAAATAAATAAAGTCACACTCAGGGACAAAAAAATAAATAAAAATAAAATGCAAAAAAATAAAAATAAAGCATACATTGGTGAGTTCCTTTTGAAACATGTTTCAGTCAGAACTTTAGTGTTAGTAGGTTTTTTACACGTTATTCTATTTTGTGTTTTGCTTTTCCCCAATCAGGACAGCAGTTAACTAGTAGTTTATCAAAAGACATAAGATAGGCTAGTCTTTCAAAAGAATTCAGCCAACTAAGGCATCTAATAACACAGCAAAATAATCTAGAGGTTAAAATAAAGTGCTTTTACTGCTATATGGTATTTTTGCAAGATTGTTTTGTAGTTAATAGGAATTTACTCTTAATGTAGTCAATGTCATTGTTTCTTAAGTACACTTTGTATTTAATAAATCTTATCTTGTATTTAATAAATATGTTATATTAACATTGTATAAAATTACATTTTAAAACCCCTTAAATTTTGAAAAAGAACAAAAAGAGAGTAAAATATCACCCAAATCACATACGGATTTTTATTTTTAGTAGCTTACAAGTTACATAAATACAAAATAGCATATTTTTACCTCTTTACTTTTTCCCCCTCAGGGTAAACCTGAGCTTTCCATTTGACTTGCAATTACTAATATTAGAATGTTAATGCAATTAGAGTTTAGGTTTTTCCAGTTTGATATGACAACTTGATCTCAATAGAAAATTAAGATGAGAAATTTATTGAGTTTATATAGCTGGTGTACATTCCTTTTATTTAAATATTTGCACTTCTCTATGAAAATTTATCACTGAAAAAATCAGATAGACATTTAAAAAGTACATAGTTTGAGTTTAAACATAAAAAGAACTTTAACTTACTACAAATTATATTCTTAGAAAATATATTATAAAACTGATATATTTTTTCCATTTAAAACAATGCTAAAAAGTAAGCCTAGTAAAAACAAAAACAACAAAAAGGCCCCATATCACATTTTAGGCTAATAAAAATGATATACTTTCAGAATAGGCAATGTGGTTTTTTAAAAATGTTTTCTTCATAATATAGAACAATCTAAACATATTCTGAAGTAAGGAGTGGGCAGAATTTGGGTAAGACTGAAGAAGCAGTAGGATGTGTGGTCACATGAGTTTTGATGTAAATACTGATAGTTCAATGGTCTTAATGTCCAGTGTTTCCTTAAATATGTTCTTGGCAGCATGAGTTCAGTAGGACCTTAATGGTTGTGATTTAAGTAAGGGTCTTCTGATGATTAAACTGTGGGAGATACCATATTAAACAACAGCAACAAAACAGAATTCTTTGTGCAGAATAACAAACAACTTTTAATATATAAACCTGCCCCATGAATCTCTAGAAGAGAGCATTTCCCCATGCTTACTTAATGAGACAAATCAATTATTCTTCAGCATGAAACTCCTACCCTGTTCATTAACCAAAAGAAAGATCGAGCCGAGGAGGTACCTGCATTAACCCTAACACAAGTCATACATTTCACATATGATATCACTTTTCTTCTTTGCAATAAATCCATGAGTTTGTTATTATTATTTATCCTTCTATAACTAACACAATACATTAGTAATTTTCTTGAGGCCAATTAGAAAAAGGCACTTAGAAACATGACTTTCCCTCCACTTGTAGTTCACCATTCTTTTTTGAGCTGAAATAATTTCTGGAAAATTTTAGCGTATAGATAAAATATGTTACATTTTCTATGGATAATTATCTGTGAAACGACAAAAGAGGATTAAGAGGCCATAGGATAATTCACCACCACTACTATCTATCAATCAATCTCCCCTGAAAGCCATTTCAATTGCTTGTCCAGTCTCATTAAAAATAGTGTGTTGAGAGATCGTGTACACCTGTGGCTGATTGATGTCCAATGTATGGCAAAACCAATACAGTATTGTAACGTAGAATAAAGTAAAAATAAAATTTAAAAAAAAAAGTGTGTTGGCTAGATATTAGGCCCCAAGGTTCCCCTCCAACTAGATTATCTTCTTGAACCTCTTCTTACTGAGAAATTATGGGGAGTCCAATGATACTCTCAGCATTCCTTTTGATAAATGTCTAAAGTATACTCAAATATAAATCACATTAACTTTGCTTTACGTAGTTGTTACTGAATGACTAACAGCAACAGTTTGTTTCTCTGATATTTTGACTTCAGCTTAGTTTAAACTGTTGTGTAACTGACATGCACAAGTCCATCTATAATACAGTATAATTTAATGCAAGGGGCTTGAAACTTGAGATTGGAATGTCTGGCTCCAAAGCCCAGCATTTCTACTAACTAGCACTGGAACTTAGGCAAAGCCATAAAGTTAGGCAAAGCCTTTTAAAAGCCATATAAGAAAAATAAAAATAAAAAATAAAAAATAAAAGCCATATAGGAAAAGTACTACAAGTCAGGTTTACACAGTATATATATTAGACCTGTAAAATCTATTAGACCTTGAAAATCAATATTAAAGGAAAAGGTGATTTATGCAGATAAAATAATAAGGCAAAAGATCTGCTCATTTGCAGGAATACGTTCACATTATCCAGAGACTCCCTTTTATCCGCTATCAAATAGCTTTTCCTCCAGATTTTTCTCCCAGGGTCAGTGGAATTTTAAAGTCAACGATGACATCAGCATGCTTTCTCAGGGTGAAATCTACCTCAGGGCCAAATAGATTTTCCTAAACAGAGGCAGGGATTTCTGCTCCAGGTTTGGCAGCATGAATCCACTCTATCTGTCCTCTGTGCATCTGAAGGCTTGGACTTATTCCATGTGGACTATGCCATGGATATAATAAACTGACAACAGAAGATGAATGGAGAACTCTCCAAGAATAATATCTAACATTAAAACATTAAAAGTGTCTTCACTGAAGGCCTTGTGAAAATTTTCCATGGTGACATAGAATGTAAACCATTAGAATATAAGAATCAAAGAGCCTGATGCATTTTGTTCACTGTGGCATGCCCTGCATGTATCTGGCTCACAGGGGTGTGTGCTTAGTTGCTCAGTTGTATCCCACTCTTTGCGACCCCATGGACTGTAGCCTGCCAGGTTCCTCTGTCCGTGAGGATTCTCCCAGAAAGGATACTGGAGTGGGTTGCCATGCCCTCCTCCAGGGGATCTTCCCAACCCGGGGATCCAACCCAGGTCTCCCACATTGCAAGGGGATTCTTTACCATCTGAGCTACCAGGGAAGCCCAGCTCATAGGTGAGGAAGCTCGTAATAAATATTTGTCTGTTGAGTGAAGAATGAATATTAAAATGACAAATAATTCATTTTGTGATGGCAGAATAAAGTTGTGAGCTTTTGTACACTTCAGCAAAAATAGGAATATGCAGTGTTACTTTGAACTTTGGGGATATTTATGATTAAATATTTAAAAAATAATGCTATAGTCAACTTGATGGTTGAAATAAAATACATCTGGATCTCTCTTAAGGAGATAAAAACATCTGAACAATAATATTGCCATATAAATGTCCATTCTATTCACATATTCCACAGTATTTCTCTTTGTATACTATATTTAATTACATAATAGTAATACACTGTATTTCTATAGTGGTTTGCTTGCAAATAACAAAAAACATAGTTTATTTGATCCTTCCCTGTGAAATAGGAAAAGTAGATATCATTACTACAAATTCACAGGTAAAGAGATACAGGCTCAAAAATATTAAGTGTCATAAACATATACCACACTACTTGTTAAGTCCCTGTTTAGAAAGCAAATTTCAATGATAATAATTTTTTAAAAGTTCAAAAGGACTTCCCTGGTAGCTTAGTGGTAAAGAATCTGTCTGCTGACACAGGAGACATGGGTTTGATCCCCTGATCTGGGAAGATCCCACATGCTGCAGAGCATTTAATCCCGTGGACCACAAACTACGGAGCCTGTGCGCTGGAGGCTAAGAGTCACAGTCAGAGAAGCCGCCCCAATCAGAGAGGCCCGCGCACTGCAACTAGAGAAAAGCCCTTGCGGCAATGAAGACCCAGCACAACCAAAAATAAATGAGCAAAAAAAAAAAAAAAATTTATTTAACAAATTTAAAAATTAAAAACAATTACAAAGCAACTAGTAAATCCATAGACTGCTTAAATCCCTTTCCTTATCTATTTTCCATACTTTTTTTACCAATGATATTGTGAGGTTGCAATTGCTTTAATTTGATTTTTCAGATGCAAACAAAAGCCTGTGAGAGAGAATGTCTTGCTGAGACACATTTCTACTAAGTCTTAGAGGTGGGACCCAAGCCTGTGCTGTCTGACAACAACCATGTGTCAGAAAGCCTGGTGGCCCAACTCTTAACTCTTAAATGCTAAGCTTTAACCACCACCTCTGTGATCGAGTAGTTTGAGATGATACATTAAAATATACTATGCAAATATTTAATCCTGTTACTATTGTTATTAGAAATATGATACATCTGTCCCAGAAATTACATATGCATATAGAATTGTTTTTCTTTTTTTTTTTTTTGTCCACTACTGGTGGTACCCACCATCTACTTAGGTCACCTAGACCCAGGTCTAACTATTGGTTATCTGGCTATGTAACAGAGATGTCTGTGACTGAAGCATGTGTGTGTGGTTAACTGGCTGTTGACAAACACTGGGGTGTGAGACCGAAAGACAGGAATAACCCCAGTGAGTTCTAGAGAACTCCCTGCCTCCAGCCATTATTTCTCTTCCATGCTGGCTGTTGTGGAACCTCTGAAGTATAGTAAGGAGTAATGCTTAGGACCTCTTTGCCCTATAGAACCCCCTTTATATAAATTGTGTTGCAAGATTGTAAACTTTTCAACAGACATCCACAATATGCATGAAAACCATGCATAATACATACTCAAGACCCCTCTAATTCTTAGGATGCATGAATTTTCTGTTAAATTTTATCCCTTTCATTCACTTTTTTTTCTCAATGGCTGAAGGTTAAGCGAACGCTCTTGCAAGAAAAGTAGATGTGTAACTAATCCATCCAAGATTCAAGCGCTTTCTCACAGTGCAAAGTGCCAGACATCTATGTTTTACCTGGGGATATTTCAAGTTATTGGAACACTTGTAATACTAATGCAAGTTAATGATCAAGTGTCCCTTTGTGTTGATTAGTTGATTGGTGGGTTGGTTGGTTAGATGGTAGTGGTTTGTTGAAAAGAGGAAGGAAAGATAAGTGAAAAATACTGTGTTTTCATTCTTCTCTTTCCTTTTCTCAACACACACACAGTGGCTCAGTCCCCAACTCCTTTGATATTTCATAGTCACTGCTGGACTTGACTGACATAAGAAACTCACTGTAGAGAGGCAGCTTTCCACTGAGCTAAAGCTAGTTTCCATGGTGCCGAAATGTGCATTTAAAAGTAAGCATGGTCCTTAGGTGCCTACAGGGTGGTGTTCATGCCAAGCACAGGTCACAAAGGAGCCAGAAGTAAGATGTGTGTCCTGCACATAAACAGCACCGGGCTAGCTATTTCACTTTATGCATTTTGGTTCCCGTTTAGAAAAAGAAAATCTCATTATCGTGCAGCATATATTTTAAGGTTGGTGAATCACGTTGGGGTTGTTTTTAACTCTGAAAACTAATTTAAATGGATGAGTGTGGTTCCTTGGAGCTTAGGTAAATAATCAGATCTGTGAATAGATATGTCCTAACATATTTTCACATCCCCTCCCGAAATTCCTTTAGATTTGGGTGATATAGGAGAGGACAGTTATTTCTTAAGATTATTGTACAGGAAGGGGAACTGTTGGTTGGCATACCTTATTCTAGAGTGTCTAAATTTGTCTTTTTTAAGATATATAAAATATATGCAAAATACCAATTAAGTTAACAGACACTGGGAATGGTAACATACTCACTGTTTACACTGTGTTGTTCACAGGAGTGAACAACCCTACAGTGTGTAGGGTTGATTGCATCCCCTCCCCCCAAAAATAAATAAAAGAGAAAAAAAAGATTAAAAAAATTTAAGGTTAAAACATAACTAAGGTGGAGAATATTTTAGCTATGAGTAGTACTTTATGTAGGGGAATCCTTTGGGACTTCTTAAATGAACAGTCTAAATCATCCATTAAAATATGCATTATCATGTTTTAGAGAAAGATATCTATGGTAAAAGTTAGTATTTGAAATCTTTTCTGTGCTTGAAAAACAGATCCCATGTGCCTAGAGAAAATGCATTTCAAAATAGTAAACTTTCTTTTTTAAAAAATTTTCAATGGGGATATTCAGTGACGGGAACTAGGTTCTAAATCTTTGAAAAGAGATGCATTCATTGCAGCTCAGAATTAATAAAGTTATTGAGCAATTTCCAGCCACTTTAGTGGCATTATGAAAGAGTGCCGTGGATGGTTCCATGCACCTTCGGTCAGTTCCTGGAAAAGGTGTAAGTTAGAAGTCCTCCGAGGTGAAGGCCTTAGTCTTGGTGCCTACCGTGAGAAACTGGAAAAGCTGGGAGCCCCGCGTGGTGTCACGACTTCACCTGTGGCTCTCCTCCTTCACTGGGTCTTTAAGAAGCCCAGTGGGTTGGGAGGAGAGGACCAACTGAGAACTAAAGTAATAGAAATTGGCTTTAGTGTGCCAAGGAGAGCATTAAAGTAGTCAACGAGCTTTTTCAACCCAAAGAGCCCCTCGGAAATCGCTCTGTGCCTTCACAGACCAGACCTTGGTGGCGGGTGTTGTGTGTTTAGGTCCCTGAGTCCACACACTAGCAAAGATCCCTCTCTTTCCTGTTATTATCTTACGCTCCTTAGGGGGCCCCGGGGTCCCTATCCTCAGTCTTCCAGTCTCCTTTTATCCCCCCTTGAGATGAAAGTCCAGAGTCTTCCAGCAACTTACCCTAACGGGTCTGGATCGTGCTCAGTGGCACACAGGTGGGGCAGACTGGGGAGAGGGTGGAAAACTTAGGGACCGGCTCGCGGCGCTAACTCGACGGTCCTCCAGACTCCTCGAACCCTCAGCCAGAAGTCAGATCCCAACTCTGCCCCACGCGAACGGAACCCTCCAGGTTTTGGCGACTCTTCGAGCAAGAACCCAGCTTAAGTAAGGAAACTTGGAGGATCGGGGTGAGCAGACGCAGGGAAGTCCCCGCATCCCTGGTGGTCCCCATTTCGACTCCTGAGATCTGGGCATCCCGCGGGTACCCAGAGACTCGGTTGCCAGGACCCCCGGGCGTGCATCTGGACAGCGCGATGCCCACCGAGGCGCAGAAAGTGCATCTCCGGGCCCAAACCCACCGCCTGCAGCCCCCACACTCAGAGTAGCGAGCCGGCCCAGGCGAACCTGGATCGCTGGCTCTCTTGCCCGCGTTCCTGGAGCCTGGATTTTTAAAAAGAAACCTGCCAACTGTACCTCGCGGGGATGCCCGGCACTGGCCAGGAGGAAGCAGTGACGCGGCTTCTTCTTTCCCGGAGCCTCGGGTGGGCGCTGACCACCAGCACCCAGCTCCTGCCCCCGGGACCGACGCGCGCTCCCTCGCCCCGGGACCCCGCGGCGCCCGCGCTGGCCGCGGGGAGCCACCGCGTCCCCGGAGCGGGCCGCCTGAGCGCTCCCCCCGCCCCGCGGGGTTCACTCACCGATCCGGAGTACTTGCGGGGCGGTCTGCGGGAGAACGGAGCCGAGGAAATAGAGAAGCGTCCAGCCGGCGTCCCTCGTCCTCAGCCTGGGCTGGGCGAGGAGTGTGCGGCGCTCCATCTTCCTGGCTTCTTAATTCATGCCGAGACCCAGCCGCCGCCGCTCGCCCTGGAGATGCTGCCCGCTGGGCTCGGGTCGCTGCCTCATCCTCCCTGGGATGCTAACGCGGTGGTACCCAGCGCGCTCCCCCGGCGGAAAGAGCTCAAGGGAACCGGCGTGGGATGGCGGAGCCGGCGGGCGACGCTGGGCTCGCTCTGGGCTCCTGGCTTCTGCCGCTAGCCCATCACCGCTCCTCGTCCTCCTCCTCCATGGGCCGCGGGTCTCGGAGAAGCCGCGCGCAACTGCTCCTGGAGCCGAGAGACCAGCCGGGGAAAGTTGCTGCCCCAATTCGCCGGAACGTCTCCCTCATTCGTCCTCGGGTCAGATGAGAAAGTGGGGTGGCGGCAGGGATGGGGGCAGGTGGAAAGTGCCACGAGACCAAACGGGGGTGGGGAGGCGGGGGAGAAAGAAGCCGGAGGAAGAAGGGGAGAGGGTACGGGCTGAGTTGGTGCAGGGGCTCTCAGCGAGCAGGAGGAGCTCCAGCAGGTTAACTGGGATCCGAGCCACGCTTTGGCTTCTCAGTTCTCCCCGCCCGCCTCTCCTCGCTCGCTCCACCCTTTATTTACTGCCCGCCCCAATACACCCATCCAGACACCCTGACGCGCGCTCACGCACGCACATTCTCCCTCGCCCTCAACTTTGCGCCGTAAGGCTGGAAAGTGTATTGAGGATTGCCTCCTGAAGGCAGAACATTTAACTTGATGAGCAGAGCCAACCTCTGCGCTGGGCCGCGAGTGGCCGAGGAACCCTCCTTGGAAATGTCCCCGGGCGCCTGTGTGAGGGTCTCCGAGAGGAGATTCTTCCCCATCACTTGATGGAAAAGCGCCATCTCGGACGCCAGCATTTCGGGGAATAGAAGAGCTCTTATTCTAACTCTGGCAAAGAGGAAAGAAAGCAGGAGGAGGAAGAGGAAAAATGAAACCTCGGTACTTAAAGATTAAAGTGGCTTCTCTCCTATTCAGACCCCAGATAATCTCTTGTAAATTGCTTCTATTTACATGTGCAGAACTGGGAAAGAGGCAGCTTCCAGCACGGCTCCTGGTCTTGGTTTTCTTTGAACTGGCACGTTTGAACGCTGGAAGAGAGGCTATTTTAGCTCTGTAGGTTTGGAGACTATTTCTCTGTGGAAGGACAAGGACGCTTCCCTGGGGAAATCATCAGCATTTGATCATTTTGGCTTAATTTCCTTTGAGCTTTGTAGGGGACTGTTCTATATAAATGTTGGCTAGCTTTGCATTAACATTCATAGACAATTTTTTTCTCCCTCAAAGTATGAATTTTGGAGAACTAACCTAAACTGAGTTAATTCATCGGAAAAACATGTCCACAGTTTACAGACCTACAATAGGAAAGGATTACAAAAGAAACCTAACATAACTTCAGGTACATTCATTCACTCTTATGTGTAGTGCCAGGCACTACACACACACACACACACACACACACACACACACACACACACATATAAAGAGAGGGAGAGAGAATATATGTGTGTGTGTGTGTGTGTGTGTGTAAGTTGCTCAGTCGTGTCCAGCTCTTTGTGACCCCATGGACAGTAGCCTGTCAGGCTCCTATGTCCATGGGATTTCCCAGGCAAGAATAATGGAGTGGGTAGTCATTTGCTTCTCCAGGGGATCTTCAGACCCAGAGATCTGACCCATGTCTCTGATGTCTCCTGTTTTGGCAGGTAGGTTCTTTACCACTGAACCACCTTGGAAGCCCACATGTGTCTTAGTCGCTCAGTCCTGTATAACTCTTTGCCACCCCATGAACCATAGCCCGCCAGTCTCCTCTGTCCATGGAATTCTCCAGGCAAGAATACTGAAGTGGGTTGCCATTCCCTTCTCCTGGGGATCTTCCCAACCCAGGGGATTGATCCCAGGTCTCCTGCATTGCAGGCTAATTCTTTACCATCTGAGCCACCAGGGAAGCCCATAGATATAGATATACAGATATATATTAGATATAGATACAAGATTTCCCTGGAAGCTCAGTGGATAGAGTCAGCCTGCAATGCAAGAGACCTGGGTTCCATCCCTGAGTTGTGAAGATTCCCTGGAGGAGGGCATGGCTACCCACTCCAGTGCTCTTGCCTGGAGAATTCCCACGGACAGAGGAGCCTGGCAGACTACAGTCCATGGGGTCACAAAGAGTCAAACACAACTGAGCAACTAAGGACACACACATAAATCTTAGTAATGGATTTTAAAAAACCTAAAGATTTGTGTAAAGCATGTTGTCTGTTTTTTCTTGGTGCATATAGGGCTAGTAGATAAATATGAGCATGGCTAGATCTTGAGAATCCAAACTCTAGAATTGGGTCAGCTTTTGAACAAACTGTTTCAATCCTGCTTTTACCTAATTCTTGATTTGTAGCCTTGGTTAGATTACTTTATGTCCCTATAGTAGAGATTGCTGATGCTTACCTAGATCCATTTCTCTTTTTCCTGGGCATATTAAAGCCTATTCTTTTTCAGTGAGGTGTAATAATCTATATTTAGCCAACAAAATGGGAGTAGAAGTAGTATGTGCCATTTCTGGGTAGGAAGGAAAGCAATGAAAGGCTCTCACCCCTCCCTTGGGGACTGTCTTTTGCCACAGTAATTCCGAAAACCACAAGTTCTAGAGGCCAAGATGGAAGCAGCCGGGATCCCCGAGTCACCTTCTGGGAAGGATCTGCTTGAATAGTTAGTTGTCAGATTAGCAGCAAATTGGTAACAAATCAGTGAAAACAAAATTTGTGCTGTGGTCCATGAAAATTTTGAGATGTTTGTTATTATAGCAAAACCTCTTCTATACTGACTGATGCACTCTCTCTAGGATTTGATATCTTCATCTGTAAATTGAGACTGATAACACAGTATGGAGATTGGAGGACTATAGGAACTACTGTATGCAAAGTATTTTCCAAGGATTTCATTACTCAGTATATATTAGTTCATTTGTGGTAATTTGCTTTTTTGGTTAAATTAATCTGCACATACATTTCTAGTTTAAATATGCCTCAGATGGCAGAGACTAAGATATTTTTTTCTGTTAGGAAATGACTCCATTAATAGTATATATATTAGAGCTTCTCTAGTGGTACAGTGGTAAAGAATCTACCTGCTAATGCAGGACATTAAAGAGACAGAGTTTCGATCCCTGGGTCAGGAAAACCTCCTAGAGGGGGAAATGGCAAGCCACTCTAGTATTTTTGCCTCGAAAATTCCATGAACAGAGGATCCTGGTGAGTTACAGTCTGTGGGGTTGCAAAGAGTTGAACACGGCTGAGAGACTGAGCTTGCAATAGTCTATTAATAGTAATTTGGTCCAACGCTATTTAAGGACATTTTATCACTTTTACCTGCATTACCTTTTGTCTCTAAGTTCTTTTTTGTTGGTAGAGATATTAGAAAAATTGTATTTCCCAAAGTAGGCTTCTTAAAGAATACATGCACACTTAAGTTGCTTTTCTGTATTATCTATAAAACCTGTAAAGCTTAAAATTGAAATGTATTTCCTTGTTACAATGCTTTCCTCCACTGCTCATGTACACGGGCTCATGGTGTTAAGCTACTCGTGAGTGATCAGCAGCTGCTGTTAATTTGTTTTGTGCTTTTTAGAAGCACTGTGTTTTGTATATATATGCATCTAGTTATTTTTGCCCCAAATGACTATGTTACTCACTCTTGATTCACATTTTCATAGTGCCCCCGGAAGAATAAAAATGTCCAATTGAATGCGTTCAGTCTTTCCCAGGTTCCCCAAATCTTAAGCTTAAATTGATACCCTGAGGTTAATAAGGAAGTAATATGCAGCCTTGTGCAGAGAGTTGACGACATTACTTAGATAGTAATTCATCTAAGATTACTCAGTTTTAATAACATAATGAGACATAAGAAAACTAGCGTAGAATAAACTAAGGCACTCAAATGCTATAAATGTGTGTTCAAAGTTTTTAGTAGGCTTGAGTTTACTTATAATGTTACCCAGGGCATGAAAAGCAAAAAAAAAGAAAGAAAGAAAGAAAGAAAACAAATCAGGTGGCTTTTAGAGCTTCCTAAGAATGTATAGCTGATTTGGAATCAAAATTCTTACTCCTTGACTACTTCTTTATGTCTAATTTTTTCCCTAGGTGATGTCATATGTTTCTAAGGCATTAAATATCTTTAAGCAAGGATATCAAATTTCATCTTTTGCTAAGATCTTGCCTCTGAACTGCAGATTCTCATAGCCACTTCTAATTACTATTTTCCACTGAGTGCACATGTCAGTCTCTTGATTCTGAGCCATATTATTGCTCCCTCCCTAGCCTCCTTTCAAAGTTTCTCATTTCAATATGCGTACCACCTTCCATCCAGGTACTAAAACTAAAATCTCAGGACGCCATCCTTACTTTCCCCTTACATGCAGTATATTTTCATATGCTATTGGTTTTGTGCCTCAAACTTTCTTTAATTTGTTTATCTGCAGTTCCAATGCTATCATCTAGCCTGGAGTTTCTTAGCTTCAAAACTGTTGACATTTGGGGCCTGAAAATTATTTATTGAGGAGACTGTCCCATGTCTTACAGGATGCTTAGCAACTTTCTTGGACTCTATCCACTAGATGTCAGTAGTACCCTCCTCCCGGGCTGTGACAGCCAAAAATGTCTGCAGACATCACCAAATGTCCTCTAAAGTACGCATCACTGCCTAGCTGAGAACCACTGCACTTACCCAAATCACTGTGGTCTTCTGTCTGGTCTACTACAGGAAGTTCTTAATTGTTCCTCTCCCCCACTGCCTCTTTCTATCCATTCTGTTGACTGATCTAAATTTGCTTCTCTGATTGATTTCCTTCACAATGCCCTGCTCAGTTTCCTCATGGTTGTTATCAATTCTTTACATAACTGTTCACTTTATTAGAGACTCAGTGATGGCAGACTGAAACCTCAGCATTTAGTGCAATGCTTCACAATTAGTGGAACCTTGATGAATGCTCATTGAATGAATGAGTGAATTAACTAATGAGGTCATAACCCACACAACCAACAATTGGTAAGTGTATATTTGTAGGACTAATCTGAATAATACACCAGATTTCTGTTTTGATTTCATTCAAAGCTCCTACGTAGATCAGTTTCTATTTAAACGTCATACTCAGAACATTATTAATACTATAGTCTACTGTATCTAGAAAATCTGGGGTATAATCTTAGATGTCAAATGTCAGGAAAATCCTGTGCAGAGTAGGGATTTCTCCTCACATTTCATTTTCAGCACCATGGCTACCATCCCACATGCATTAACATTTTTACTGTAATTTTCATGCTAACACTGGTCCGTTTGCTAAAGCACTGCAGAAGGCAATTGTAGTAAAATCTTTGAAAGAAAAAAAAGTCTTTATTCGTATCTTTATATCCCATTATTACAGCCTGAGTGTGTAAAATAGAATTCCATCATGTGCAAAGTCTGAACCAAGTTGGTATGTAGCTCCCTCCACACATAAGTAAGGAGAGTAAAGAAAGAAAGAGCCAGATCAGGCGGTCGGGATGTCAGGAGACCTGGGTCCTCACCCTGGTCTGATCACTTACCATGGCTCCCGGTTCCCAGTCAAGTCCCACCCTCTCCTGAGATCCAACTGTGACAGCAAGTGGATGGACTGATGTCTCAAAGCCAACGGGGACTAAGGTTCTCCACTTCTCCTTCCAACTCCAAAACCCGTTTTTATAGAGGAGGGACCCACAACTAATCTCTGTGTTTTTATGGTTAAGCTTATCCTTAAAATAATGAGTTTATTTTGTGATTTATTATATATTCTAGGCACCTTTCTTAGTGCTGCTACACATATGAATGGATTGAATACTGAGAGCCACCTTGAGAAGTAAGTACTCTCAGTTCAGTTCAGTTCAATCACTCAGTTGTGTCTGACTCTTTGGGACCCCATGGACTGCAGGTTGCCAGTCCTCCCTGTCTATCACCAACTCCCAGAGTTAACTCAAACTCATGTCCATTGAGTTGATGATGCTGTCCAACCATCTTATCCTCTGTCGTCACCTTCTTCTCCTGTCCTCAGTCTTTCCCAGCATCAGGGTCTTTTCAAATGAGTCAGTTCTTCGCATCAAGTGGCCAAAGTTTTGGAATTTCAGCTTCACCATCAGTCCTTCCAATGAACACCCAGGACTAATCTCTCCTCTAGGATGGACTGGCTGGATCTCCTTGCAGTCCAAGGGACTTGCAAGCGTCTTCTCCAACACCACAGTTCAAAAGCATCAATTCTTCAGCACTCAGCTTTCTTTATAGTCCAAATCTCACATCTGTACATGACTACTGGAAAAATCATAGCTTTGACTAGACAGATCTTTGTTGGCAGAGTATTGTCTTTGCTTTTTAATATGCTCTCTAGGTTGGTCATAACTTTTCTTCCAAGGAACAAGCGTCTTTAATTTCATGGCAGCAGTCACCATATGCAGTGATTTTGGAGCCCCCAAAAATAAAGTCAGCCACAGTTTCCATTGTTTCCCCACCTATTTGCCGTGAAGTAATAGGATCAGATGCCATGATCTTAGTTTTCTTAATGTTGAGCTTTAAGCCAATTTTTTTCACTCTCCTCTTTCACTTTCATTAAGAGGCTCTTTAGTTCTTCTTCACTTTTTGCCATAAGGATGGTGTCATCTGCATAGCTGAGGTTATTGTTATTCCTCCTGACAATCTTGATTCCAACTTGTGCTTCTTCCAGGCCAATGTTTCTCATGATGTATTCTGCATATAAGGTAAATAAGCAAGGTGACAATATACAGCCTTGATTCTCCTTTCCCAATTTGGAACCAGTCTGTTGTTCCATGTCCAGTTCTAACTATTGCTTCATGATTTGCATTCAGATTTCTCAGGAGGCAGATCAGGTGGTCTGATATTCCCTTCTCTTTAAGAATTTTCCACAGTTTGTTGTGATCCACACAGCCAAAAGCTGTGGCATAGTCAATCAAGCAGAAATAGATGCTTTTGTGGAACTCTCTTGTTTTTTTGATGATCCACTGGATGTTGCCAATATGATCTCTGGTTCTTCTGCCTTTTGTAAAGCCAGCTTGAACATCTGGAAATTCACAGTTCATATACTGCTGAAGCCTGGCTTGGAGAATTTTGATCATTACTTTGCTAGTGTGTGAGGTAAGTACAATTGTGCAGTAGTTTGAACATTCTTTGGCATTGCCTTTCTTTGAGATTGAATGAAAACTGACCTTTTCCAGTCCTGTAGCCACTGCTGAGTTTTCCAAATTTGTGGCATATTGAGTGCAGCACTTTCACAGCACCATTTTTTAGAATTTGAAATAGCTCAACTGGAATTCCATCACCTCCACTAGCTTTGTTCGTAGTGATGCTACATAATACCCACTTGAGTTGGCCTTCCAGAATATCTGGCTCTAGGTGGGTGATCACACCATTGTGATTATCTGGGTCATGAAGATCTTTTTGTACAGTTCTTCTGTGTATTCTTGCCACCTCTTCTTACTATCTTTTGCTTCTGTTAGGTCCATACCATTTCTGTCCTTTATTGTGCCCATCTTTGCATGAAATGTTCCCTTAGTACCTCTAATTTTCTTGAAGAGATCTCTAGTCTTTCCCATTCTGTTGTTTTCCTCTATTTCTTTGCATTAATCAGTGAGGATGGCTTTCTTATCTCTCCTGGCTATTCTTCGAACCCTGCATTCAATGGGCATATCTTTCCTTTCCTCCTTTGCCTTTTGTTTCTGTTTTCACAGCTATTTGTAAAGCTTCCTCAGACAACCATTGTTCCTTTCTGCATTTCTTTTTCTTGGGGATGGTCTTGATCACTGCCTCCTGTACAGTGTCACAAACCTCATTCCATAGTTCTTCAGGCACTCTGTCGATCAGATCTAGTCCCTTGAATCTATTTCACACTTCTACTCTATAACCGTAAGGGATTTGATTTAGATCATACCCGAGTGGTCTAGTGGTTTCCCCTACTTTTGCACAGAGAGGTGAAGCAACATGTCAGAAATCATACAACTAAATGACAGAGTCAGAATTTGAACTTAGTCTGGTTCTAGAGTACTCATGTTTTTTAAAATTGAGGTAAAATGACAAAATATAAAATTTGCCACCTTACAAGGAATCATTCCATTGCATTTAGTACATGAATGATACTGGGCAAACACTGGCTCATTCCAATGTGTCTGGATCATCCTGAGTGATACAGAAGCACCAAGAGTGACTCAGAGAGACAGCTAAGGACTTGTGGTCTGCTGGAAAGACTCTGACTTTCAATCTGGATTATATAGGGAGTCACTGAATATTTTGAATAGAAGAATGACATAATCAGACTTATGTTTTCTTTTGTTTTGGAGATTATACTAAGTATTAGAGACAAAGTGAATAGATTTTCTTCTTGCTTTTATGGAACCTAGAGTCAAGCAAATAGTTCTACAATGAAATACAGAATTTCAAATTATGTTAATGATAATAAACTGACTTTTTAAAGCACAAAATGAATCCTAAGTTGGAACGTAAAGATGAATTATCATGAAGTGACCACTGTCATGCAATCAACCACTCAGACAAGAAGCAGAATGTTGTCAGAACCTCTTTGGTTTTTTCAGCTACACCCTCCAAACGTTGCCAGCATTTTCACTTTCAATAGCAGATATTAGTTTTGCCTGCTTTGAGACTTAATGTAATTATAATACATATCCTTCTGCTCCTGGCTTCTGTCAAATGATAGCTAATATTACAGAGCCTTTATCACACGTCAGGCACTATCTTTTGCGGTTGATATTGGGTTGCCATGATCTCTGAGGTGGTCACTAATATTACTACACCCATCTTACAGAAGAGAACATTGAGGCACAGAGACAGAATGCAGGTTCCATGAAGGAAAGCAGAAGGATATGTTAGATTTGAAAAGTGGAACTCGCTTTGAAGTAGGAGCTTGGGAAAGAGTACTCTGAGGAAGTATCCTTTATGCCTTGACTGAAAGGGTAGTTGGGGCTTCCTGAGTAGCTCAGGTGGTAAAGAATCTGCCTGCAATGCAGGAGACTCTAGTTCGATACCTGGGTCGGGAGATCCCTTAGAGAAGGGGGTAGGCTTCCCACTCCAGTATTCTTGGGCTTCCCTGATGGCTCAGATGGTAAAGAAATTGCCTGCAGTGTGGGAGACCTGGGTTCAATTGCTGGGTCAGGAAGATCCCCTGGAGACACAGCAACCCACTCCAGTATTCCTGCCTGGAGAATCTCCATGTGCAGAGAAGCCTGGAAGGCTATAGTCCATGGGGTCATAAAGAATCAGGCACAACTGAGTGACTAAGCACAGCTCAAAGGGTAGTTGGGAGTTCCTGAAGAGGGGTGAAGAAGAAGATTCCAGGCAGAGGAAGGTTCTGTTGTGGGAAGCTCCCTACTATGTAAATGCGATAGAGCTTGAGTGGCTGATGTCAGGCGGAGAGAAAGAACTACCAGAAGAGCCTCATCCCTGTCTCAGATGCCCAGATCCTCCAAGGTCCTCACCAGGCTTCCTGAAGATCTGAGAACTGATCTAAGGTGATGTGAGACTGGTGAGCCTGGCTCCATCTTTCCAACCTGTAGTCACTCACTCACCCACCTATGTGCTTTATAAGCCAGAGTCCTCACCTCTCAGGCCACGAGAAGGTGAACATCTTCACCTCATATTTGCTTCTCATGTTCCTCCTCAGTCAGCCACATGGCAGGGAACTACCCTTCTCAGTTGGAGCCTGTCACACTAGTCCCCTTCTGGTCCTCAGTCGTGCCCAACTCTGTGTGTCAGGACATTTTCCAAGCTGCTTTTAGCATCTTGAATGTTCCCTTCCTCACACTTTTCTTAATGAAGCATTATTCTTGCCTCCTATCTCATTACTCAGAAAGGCTTTCTTTGGATCTGCAATGAAAAAATATGTCCACCCAATTTTACCCTTCAATGGTATCCTGCGCTTTTCTTTTCAGCAGTTACTACCGATTTTAACTATTTGTTCATTTGTTGTGTATTTCTCTCTCCTTTTAGATTACAAGCAGCAGGAAAGCAGGGTCTTTTTATTTGGGGGTTGAGTCTCTGGATACGTTAAGAGCCTTTCCCAACTCCTGATACATAGTTGCAGCTCAGTTTATTGAGTTCATTATTAATAATTAATTGCTGTTTATTTACTAAATAATACATTTGTAGGCTTATTGGGTTTGAAAGGGAGGAGTAAAATGGCATATCTTGCTCACATACCTATAGGCTTCCCAGGTGGTGCTGGTGGCAAAAATCCCACCTGCCAATGCAGAAGATGTAGGTTTGATCCCTGCGTCCGGAAGATCCCCTGGAGGAGGATATAACAACCCATTCCAGTATTGTTACCTGGAGAATTCCATGGACGGAGGAGTCTGGCAGGCTACAGTCCACAGGATCACAAAGAGTTGGACACCACTGAAGTGATTTAGCATGGTGGCTCAGAGGTTAAAGCATCTGCCTCCAATGCGGGAGACCCGGGTTCGATCCCTGGGTCGGGAAGATCCCCTGGAGAAGGAAATGGCAATCCACTCCAGTATTCTTGCCTGGAGAATCCCATGGACAGAGAAGCCTAGTAGGTTACAGTCCATGGGGTTGCAAAAGTCGGACGCGACTGAACGACTTCACCTTCACCTTCCATACATACCTAGTGTATTCAAAGTTTGCTTTGGCACATAGTTTAATAATCATTATTTTCAGTAATCGTATAAGCTCAAGTTACTTCAGTTTTGGAATGATTAAATAAGTGAGCAGAAACCTTAAAGAACCTGTGTTTAAAAGCTAGTAATTGCCTTTAAAAACCCAAAACTGAGGCTCACAGCCCTGACAACCTTCTAATTTTTATTCAGCCCACCTTGCCTTATAGATTTCCAAAGTCAACCCCTTGATAACAATACATACTAAGCTTCTTCATATTCAAATTATGTAAACTAATCCAGTTTTCTAATTATTACATCTTGGTTTAATTTCTTTCCTCACAATCCCTTCTTGGAGCATCCTGTGTTTTTTAAACTATTGTGTTTATTTATCAAAGAAATACATGCATATATAAATACATGCATATAATACAGAAGTTAGTACTAAATAAAAATGTAACATAATACCGTCATTTCTCCTTGTTCTCCCAGTGCTGCTTCTCCAACTCTTTCAGATACTGTGCCCAGCATTTACACATCCCGTGTTTCTACACTGCTGTTGTTCAGTCGCTTCTACATAATATACATAAAGAGCTCTGGCTGGCTTCACGGGTTGGTGGTATTATCCATCATGCTGCCATGGTATATGAGATTTCCACTCTCCAACACCTTCATTCTACCGGCTTCCCTTTCTCCTCTTAACAAGCTGAACTTTCAAGTGCAGTCACTATTCAGGGTTTATGTTTGACTCTGACGCATAAAGTACAGTGCTGCATGCCTGTGTGTGTGCTAAGTCCTGTCTGACTTTGTGATCCCATGGACTGTAGCCAGCTAGGCTCCTCTGTCCATGGGCTTCTCCCAGGAAAGAATACTGGAGTGGGTTGCCATTTCCTCCTCCAGGGAATCTTCTTGACCCAGGGATCAAATCCGGGTCTCTTGTGTCTCCTGCATTGGCAGGCAGATTCTTTATCACTGAGCCACCAGGGTAGCCCCACTTATTATTACTAAAATCTATTAAACTCATGGTTATGGTTTCCTATAAAGGAAGGATAAATATGAAAATCAGCCAAAGAAGAGAGTCTGAAAGGATTTGACATGCAGAGCTTCTGATAGTCTCTCCTTATGGAGTTAGGACATGATACCCTCCTGGCATTGACTTGGGAAAACAGGATGGAATACTGCCAACCAAGAAAGATCACCTCAGCTCAAATATCCACAGTGGCTACTGGGGCTCCATTCCATAGTCTTGATTGATCACTTGATTTCCACATTATTTAACTCACTCTCCAGAGCAAGTGGTGCTTGTGACTCAAATCTCACCCCTGTCCCAATCATATGGCTTCTGCTGTGGCTAGCTTCTAACTTAAGACTACCAAGTATGACTAGTCTGTGCCCTAAAAGCAAAAACATTTCTATCAGGGATGACATAGACTACCTCCTCCAAATCCAGGGCAAAGGTCAGATATTTTCTTTCGTGTGTGTGTGTGCATGCTCACTTGTGTCCAACTTTTGCAACTCCATGGACTGTAGCCCACCAGGCTCCTCTGTCCATGGGATACTCGAGGCAAGAATACTGGAGTGGGTTGCCATTTCCTCCTCCAAGGGATCTTCCTGAACCAAGGGTTGAACCCTCCTCTCCTGCGTCTCCTGCCTTGGCAGGCAGATTCTTTACCACTGAGCAACCTGGGAAGCCCCATCTCTCCTTAGACAAGGCCCAAAATGTTACTCCTAACATGTGGTCCTTAGTTTGCCCTCTTGTTTTGCTAAAACAAGTACGTAAGAAGCTCTTTTACATTTTTTTTTTAAAAAGAGAATCATAAGTGATGCTAGTGATGTTTATACTCCTTTTCTCTTGAATTCAGTTCAGTTCAGTTCAGTTGCTGAGTTGTGTCTGACTCTTTGCAGCCCCATGAATTGCAGCACACCAGGCTTCCCTGTCCATCACCAACTCCCGGAGTTCACTCAGACTCATGTCCATCGAGTCAGTGATGCCATCCAGCCATCTCATCCTCTGTCATCCCCTTCTCCTCCTGCCCCCAATCCCTCCCAGAATCAGAGGCTTTTCCAATGAGTCAACTCTTCACATGAGGTGGCCAAAGTACTGGAGTTTCAGCTTTAGCATCATTCCTTCCAAGGAAATCCCTGGACTGATCTCCTTCAGAATGGACTGGTTGGATCTCCTTGCAGTCCAAGGGACTCTCAAGAGTCTTCTCCAACACCACAGTTCAAAAACATCAGTTCTTCGATACTCAGCCTTCTTCACAGTCCAACTCTCACATCCATACATGACCACTGGAAAAACCATAGCCTTGACTAGACGGACCTTTGTTGGCAAAGTAATGTCTCTACTTTTGAATATGCTATCTAGGTTGGTCATAACTTTTCTTTCAAGGAACAAGCATCTTTTAATTTCATGGCTGCAGTCATTTGCAGTGATTTTGGAGCCCAAAAATATAAAGTCTGACACTATTTCCACTGTTTCCCCACATATTTCCCATGAGAAGTGATGGGACCGGATGCCATGATCTTCGTTTTCTGAATGTTGAGCTTTAAGCCAACTTTTTCACTCTCCTCTTTCACTTTCATCAAGAGGCATTTTAGTTCCTCTTCACTTTCTGCCATAAGGGTGGTGTCATCTGCATATCTGAGGTTATTGATATTTCTCCCAGAAATCTTGACTCCAGCTTGTGTTTCTTCCAGTCCAGTGTTTCTCATGATGTACTCTGCATAGAAGTTAAATAAGCAGGGTGAGAATATACAGCCTTGACATACTCCTTTTCCTATTTGGAGCCAGTCTGTTGTTCCATATCCAGTTGCTTCCCTGACCTGCATACAGATTTCTCAAGAAGCAGGTCAGGTGGTCTGGTATTCCCATCTCTTTCAGAATTTTCCACATTTTCTTGTGATCCCCACAGTCAAAGGCTTTGGCATAGTCAATAAAGCAGAAATAGATGTTTTTCTGGAACTCTCTTGTTTTTTTCCCCATGATCCAGCGGATGTTGGCAATTTGATCTCTGGTTCCCCTGCCTTTTCTAAAACCAGCTTGAACATCTGAAAGTTCACGGTTCACATATTGCTGAAGCCTGGCTTGGAGAATTTTGAGCATTACTTTACTAGCATGTGAGATGGGTGCAATTGTGTGGTAGTTTGAGCATTCTTTGACATTGCCTTTCTTTGGGATTGGAATGAAAACTGACCTTTTCCAGTCCTGTGGCCACTGCTGAGTTGTCCAAATTTGCTGGCATATTGAGTGCAGCACTTTCACAGCATCATTTTCCAGGGTTTGAAATAGCTCAACTGGAATTCCATCACCTCCATTAGCTTTGTTCATAGTGATGCTTTCTAAGGCCCACTGGACTTCACATTCCAGGATGTCTGGCTCTAGGTGAGTGATCACAGCATTTTGATTATCTGGGTTGTGAAGATCTTTTTGTACAGTTCTTCTGTGTATTCTTGCCACCTCTTCTTAATATCTTCTGCTTCTGTTAGGCCCATACCATTTCTGTCCTTTATTGAGCCCATCTTTGCATGAAATGTTCCCTTGGTATCTCTAATTTTCTTGAAGAGATCTCTAGTCTTTCCCATTCTGTTGTTTTCCTCTATTTCTTTGCATTGATCGCTGAGGAAGGCTTTGAATTAATGCTGCTTTATTCAGGACAGGTGGCTGTCTACAGGAAGGTCAGTTTCTCTCCTGGAATACTACCTTTACTGTCACCTGGGGATTCTCTTCCTTTTCTGTATATTTAATGGCTGATGCTTTTGGTTTTCTTTAGTTTTGAATCCCATCTCTTTTACTCCTTTTCCTCCTCCTTATTTCTTTCTCTGTATCTCCCTGTCTTTATATCTCCATCTAACTCATTCTTCCCTCTTTGTTTCTCTCAACACATATTAGAGTGATTTCTTAGCAAAAGTGTCTCAAAAAAATTATCTTTCTCTAGTTTGGTAGATAGTGTACCTGTTGCTTGAGTACCTTTCTTTGTCAACTTCAGTATCCCTTTGCGACATTTTCTCAACTTTATGTTTTAATCCTTTGATGATTTTTTTTTCATTTATGCTATCATGTTTTTATTTCTTGAGTTTTTTTTCCTCCTCAATGTTAAATATTTTGTTTTTGTTTCATAGCTGTAAAGTCTGTTTTTAAGCCTTTGAGGGTATTTTGGAGGGATTTTTCTCCCCTAAGTACTTTCTGTTAGTTTCAAGATAGCTTTTTGTGTGTTCTTTGGTCTCCAGCTTTCATGGTGGGAACTTTCTCAAATATCCTACAACTTTTTGTTCTCTGTTCATGTTTAAAGAGAACGGTCTGGAAGGCTGATTGAATTATGGAGTAAAATCAGGCAGGATGTGTGGGCTCTTAGCTTTGCCAGTGGCTCAGCAGGTAAAGAATCTCCCTGCAGTGCAGGGGACACAGGAGATGCAAGTTCTATCCCTGGTTTGGGAAAATCCCTGGAGGAGGAAATGGCAACCTGCTCCAGTATTCTTGCCTGGGGTATCACGTGGACAGAGGGTCCTGGAAGGCTACGGTCCAAAGGGTTACCAAGAGTAAGGACACGACTGAGTGACTAAACACACACACACATCACACACAGACACACACACGGCAGTGACATGGGGGCACCTCTGATGTCAGTATTTTCAAAAGTACATTTAAGAGTTTGCTACAATAAGCTAGTCAATATAACAAAAAATGAAGCAAAGTCACAGATATAGAGAACAAACCAGTGGTTACCATAGGGAGGCCGAATGGAGGAGGGACTATATAAAGATGGTGGAGTAAGAGGTACAAACTATTAGGTATAAAATAAGCTACTAGGATATATTCTACAACATGAGGAATATAAACAATATTTTATAACCTTTAAAAATTGCGAATCACTGTACTGTACACGTATAAGTTGTATAATGTTGTGTGGCAACTATACTTCCATAAGCAAACAAACAGAACCAAAATCCAACATTCAAGAAAAATGATAGTTTGTAGGTAATGTAAAATCATGGCAAAGAAATATCACAATGTTGGTTGCCTTTGGGGCAGGCAGAATGGGAATTCAATTATGTACATAATGTTTATTTCTCTTTAATAAATAATTTTGAAGGAATTGTTTTTAAAAAAGAAGTCGTCTTCTGGGCTGATTACATTCCCAAGAGAAGACTCTCCAGCTGCTCCTCCTTGAGAATCAAGATCTTCACTGCCTGTGGACCGCATGTCTTGTGAGTGAAGGTAGCCACCAGCCTCAACTTCCATTTACATCTATGTTGACTTAATCCCCCATTCAGACTGGTATTTCTGCCTTTCCTTAAATCTGAATCCTCCTGTCCAGAAAGCCTCAGTTGTACCCCCCTTCAGAGAAATGCCCCACTTTTATGAGGAGGCCACAGGGAGAGGAAGTTATCCAGTGGTGTGGATGTAACTCCTTAAAGAGCTCTCCAGCAGTCCTTTCTAGTAAGGTCACCATGTTCCCCCGGGCCTGGAGGCCCTGCAGGCTGCTGGCTCTTAGCCAGGGACTTTTCTACCTTGAAGAGCAGCTTGGCTCTCGCCTGTTGGCAGTGATGGTTTAATACTGAGTGTTCTCTAGATGGCCAGGTGAAATTCCGCTCCTCAGTGACTGCTTTCCTCCCCGCCCCTGTGCTGTGGTTTTAGTGAGCTCTCCGGAGGAAATGCACTCAATCCTTCACCTTTACCCAGAGCACTTACTTTGTAACTTTTGGTCCAAATTGCACTAGCAGGTGTTCTCAGTGCCCCGCCCATATGCTCTCAGCACTTACCTCTGCATGTGAATCTGGCTTCCTGAAAACAGCTGCGACTCTTCCTGAGCACTTTTTTTTCCCCCTTTCTTTTCCCTCCTCTCTCCTCTACTTTCTTTCTCTCTCTCTCTTTTTCTCTTTTTTTCACTTGGGGGCACAGTTTCTTTATAATATTCTGTTAGCTTCCACTGTACAATGAAGTGGGTCAGCTGTATGGATACACACATTCCCTCCCTCTTGAACCTCCCTCCCTCCGCTCACGGCCATCCCAGCCCTCTAGTCATCACAGAGCCCCGAGCTGAGCTCCCTGTGCGGCACAGCAGGGTCCCGCTTGCTACCTGTTCTCCATGCGACAGTGCGTGTACATCAGCGCCCATCTCCCATTCATCCCACCCCTTCTCCTACCCCAACCTGTTCCTAACTCTGTGTCACTGTTCCTGCCCTGCACCTTCTCTTCCTCTCCTCCCTTCGTATTCGCTTCCTCTTGCTTCTTCTTTTTCACTGTGGGAGTTGGGAGGTTAAATCTAGATCCAGTATCTTGGAATCTGCCCCTTACCTGGGAGAACCCTGAACTGTGTTCTATACCTTCTCCCAGAGTTTCCCAAAGGAATTCTGTTCCAGTTGCCTGTGGAAATCACTTTCTGGGTAATGCATCTTTTATCAGTTTTCTTCTCTTTTCCTGCCCCTTACTTTCACTCTTACTGGTCCTTCTTCGAATGAACTCCCAAATTCACTTATAATAATTGAATTCTCACCTCTGCCTGCTTCTGAGGAGAACTGGAAGTTTATTTCCCTAGTTATTTCTCCATATTTTTAATCTACTTTACCTATCTTGTTAGTTTTTGGCTAGCCCAGGCTTCCCAGATGGCTCAGATGGTAAGGAATCTGCCTGCAATGTAGGACACCTGTGTTCGATCCCTGGGTCGGGCAGATCCCCTGGAGGAGGGAAAGGCTACCCACTCCCGTATTCTTGCCTGGAGAATTCCATGGACAAGGAGGACCCTGGTGACTTCAATCCATGGGGTCACAAAGAGTGGACACGACAAAGAGTGGACACGACTGAGCAGCTAACATGTATCCATGTACCCTGTCATTTTTTAGCTAGCTCATACTTATTTGGCATTGATTACTTTTCAAGCTTGGGTGGTTAATCTTATTCTTACTGTGTTGGTCACAGCAATGTAGGCCAGAGCTACAAGAAACACATTTGATAGCCCTTTTCTTTATGGCAAGCGATTTCCTGCTTCGAGAAGATGGCATACCTCCTCATAGGAAACAGATGTGTTGTAAGACATCACTTGATTAAAATGTCCTGAGTTTGTCCATGGCCAGTCAATTTTAAAAGCATTCCCAAGTCTAAGACTAATTGCTTTTGAATCATCTGTAGCATAACAGCAAGGTGAGAGCAGGGTGATCACAGTCACAAAAAGCCACTGGATCCTAAATGAGTGAGAAGAGAAATGCCTTACTCTGTGCAGCTCAGATATTTGGGGCATGTGACATGATCACTAAAAGCTCACAACATAAGGAAAGAACAGATAAAAACCCAGTTAGACAGATATTTATCCCGGGGCAAGGTAAACAAGTTTCTTCCCACCACAATACAGATTATTGACCTGAAAAATTCACACAGGAAACCATGCCAGTGTATCAACTGATTTTATTTGTTTTTTTAAAATCCTCAAAGAGAAACTCCTCTGTAAAGTATTATTACAAAATACCTATGTTTTATTAAATTACTTAGACAAGCAACCAACATTCCTAGAGTAATACTGATTTTTGTCATTGAATAGTTCTACGATAAGTAATGAGAACATTTTAAATCATAGCTGTAGACAATATCAATGTTTTCACTCTCTCATTTCTTTCCCTCTGACAACTTGAAGTAATAGGCAACTTGAAGTATTGAAGATCTTGGCTCTTCAGTGGCTACTTATTGCTTTCCAGATTTCTCCTTTTTATTTTATTTTCACATGAAACAACTCTTTCTGTTGTGTCCTCTACACAACTGCCACAGACATTTGGAACCATATGTTCCTGTCTGGTGCACACCATGTACAAGTGCAGAATGTCAAAAATATGGCTTACAGAAAATCCTCCATGACGTGTCGCTGCGCCTAGACAGCAGTGAGATGGAAATCTACCCAGGACGTTGGGGAAAGAGTTCACAGTGGCCCTTTCTCTTTGGAGTCACCTTGATGATGCTTCTATCATGTCTGCTCCTGCCTGTTAAATCAGGGCAGCGTCTTCAGAACCTGACATCCAGGTTTTAGTGGTAAAAACCAAGTGATTGATAGGCGATGTAGAACCAGATACTTATGGTTTACCACTGTGCCCAGCCCTACACAAATGATACAAAATCCCTGCTGTACCAACACAACCATCGGCCATCATTAAAACAAATTTTCAAAGGGATTATGTTCTTGCTAGCTGGTACCAGAGGAAACCGAATCACTAAGCAGCTTCAGTATTTTTGTCCTACATCACAAAGCAGGTTTCGTCTTCCTAGGCAAGACTTCACCAACTGCATTGTGCCACTTCTAAATCTACAGTTTTATTTATTAACCTATTAATTTACCAGGGCGTGTTCTGTTCTTAACAAGACATGATAACTCTTCTGGGGGAACTGAGGAGATGCATGATGATTCAAAAAATGAACCCAGCATTTTAAGGGCATAAGCTACGTTGTTAAATCAGCTTCATGCATTACTTTTAAAAACAGAATAAAAACTAACAAGTTATTCTTTATATTTGTGCACAGCAATGCAATCTTAGTTTCCCTGTTCTCTCTCTGTCTCACTCCTGAAACCATATGCTGTGCTTACTTGCTCAGTCTTATGTGACTCTTTGTGACCCCCAAGACTGTAGCCCACCAGGCTCCTCTGTTCATGGGATTCTCCAGGCAGGAATACTGGAGTGGGTTGCCATGTCCTCCTCCAGGGGATCTTCTCAACTCAGGGATCAAACCCAGGTCTCCTGCCTTTCAGGCAGATTCTTTATTGTCTGAACCACCAGGAAGCCAAGAATACTGGAGCAGGTAGCCTTCTCCAGGGGATCTTTGCCACCCAGGAATTAAACCGGGATCTCCTGCATTGCAGGCAGATTCTTTACCAGTGAAGCTACCAAAGAAGCCTCCTGAAACTGTACGAAGTGAAGTGAAGTGAACTCGCTCAGTCGTGTCTGACTCTTTGCGACCTCATGAACTGTAGCCTATTACGCTCCTCCGTCCATTTCCAGGCAAGAGTACTGGAATGGGTTGCCTTCCTGCCTTTCTCATTCATGTTTGATTTTCATGTCATATTTTTTCTACTTATATAAATGGTTGTGGTTGGCTTTAAGAAGATATAGCATGGAAATCCCTAAAAATAAAAATACTGTTGTTCTTTTACCATTATTCTCCATTTTTCTGCATCTAAAGAAAAGGAGTGAGAGAGAGACAGAGGGATCCAAGCATTCAGTAAAGACAAATATTATATATAACAATGTGTGAATTTAGGCCATAAAAATACACAATGGAGATTTCTTATTTAGTAGCAGCAAGCTGTGGGCCCTGGAGAGTGCAATAATAAAACTGTCCAGAGTCACAAATACTGTATATAGTTAGTCATGGGTGGTGTCATTTGCTTCAAAATAGACTTTTATTTTGCCTTTCTTTCCCTTAACCATATTCAAAATTAGAGAGGAATGATGAGAAACAGCAGGAAGACAGAGCAAACAGCTAACAGAATCAGGGAGTTTTGTCAAACAACCAGCTAAATTCATTGCATATCTCAACCACAGAAATATTTCAGGTGACTGTTTTTGACAAAACGTGGGAACCACAGGATCCACAACACGTACAAGCAAAACTCAACAACTCTAATAATAGTTACAGAAGTGAAAACCAATTTGGATAAAATAAGACATTGACTTAAGTCCTCTGAGAGAGGATTTAAGAAAACAAAGTTTACGAAAATCTCATTTTGCCTTCTGAGAATTGCCTTTCTCTCTACATCTCTGACTCTTTTGCTGGATTTCCTTGTTAAAGGGAGAATTCTCTTGTAACATTTCTTCCCCATCTGACATCATGAAATGTGATATATATTTTTCTTTTTTATGATAAGGTGACTAAAGGCTATTTCATGCTCTAGCTATTGACTGAGCATGTATTTTGTAGCCCACCTTTCCTGAAAATTACATGGATCACATTAATGCGTGGTACAAGTGAATTCAGGAATCCATAGTGTTTACTGTCTCAGTACCTGTGTGTGTGTCTGTGTGTGTGTGTGTCTGTGTGTGTGTGTGTCTGTGTGTGTGTTAGTCACTCATCATGTCTGACTCTTTGCGAACCCATAAACTATAGCCTGCCAAGATCTCTGTCCATGAAATTCTAAAGGCAAAGAATATTGGAGTGGACTGCTATGCCTTCCTCCAGGGAATCTTCCTGACCCAGAGACTGAACTCAGGTCTCCTGCATTGCAGGCAGATTCTTTACTGTCTGAGCCACAAAGGAAGCCCCTCAATGCCTATACTTGCTCTAATAATATATCCAGAAGGTGGCAACTAAAAATACAACCTTAGCATCTAGCAGCCCATTCTCCAAGAAAGGAAAAATCTGTATGAAATTAGTGTGAGTATTCTTTTATATTATATAGGCCTCTTATACTAGAGTTGAACTCCATCAATTTAGGAGACTGCTTTGTGCTAACATTATTTTCAGAATGCATTGGATGGTTCTCCTCCATGGGTGCCAACTACCCATTTCTTTACTGAACTTAATATTTGAATCATGTTTATGCCTCTTGTTTTTCTCAAGCTATGTGAAAAGTGAAAGTGTTGGTCATGTCCAAGTCTTTGCAACCCCATGGACTGTGTGTAGCCCGCCAGGCTCCTCTGTCTGTGGAATTCTCCCAGCAAGAATACTGGAGTGGTGCCATTCCTTTCTCCAGGGGATCTTCTTGACCCAAGGAGCAAACCTGGATCTCCTGTATTACAGGCAGATTCTTTACCATCTGAGCCACCAGGGAAACCTGTGCTTTGTTAATTTGGAAAATAATAAAATGAGCAAACTATTATTTTTCAAGAGCCAGGAAAAAGAGTGACCACGCAGTTCTAGATATCAAGACTTGAGGGATATGGCCAGGAAAGCAGATTACAGAATGAAATACCTTTGTTCCGTGCCTGTGTATCTGTTGGGCACATTGTGTTTGTTGACTGATTGGAACTCAGTCTTCTCTTGCTAAATGAAGCAGCTGAGGTCAGGGTTCTTTAAGGTCTTTTTGTTTCCAGCTTTCTATCTAGAGCCTCTGGTTTCCTTGTCTTGCCAGTTTGCTCCTTCTACTCCTCAGCTGCTACACATCTGACATGATCAATTTTGCACAACAGTAAGTTCACTATGGTTGCAATGTGGGAAACAGCCTGGAAGGGAGAATGAGGTTGGGGGAAGATACAAGAGATGAACGCAGTAATACTTGAGTAAATTGATGGGGGCATGATTTCATGATGTGGGGTACCCAGAGGTGAAAGGAGTTAGATGGTACATATCCTATTAAGCTGCCTGGAAGCAGCTTTACTGATTGGATTTAGCGAGTGAGGAGAGAGGAGATGTAAAGGTAATACTCAGGCTATTGGTTTAGGTAATCAGTTCAGCATGTGCACCCTTCACCTAGGTGGGGAACACTGCAAGAGTATTAGCTTTGGGGAATGAAGATACAGTTTGTTCTTGAATGTGGTAATTTGAAATCTCTTTGGGACATAGTTACCTGTCATTGTACACTTTAAGATTATAACCTTCACCGAATACATAGCTGAGGTCTGTCTCATAGCACCTAGAAAAAAATCAAATCCAAAAATAATTTCAAGGGACTTCCATGGTGTTCCAGTGGTTAAGACTCTGTGCTGCCATTTTGAGGGGCACAGGTTCAATTCCTGGTTGGGGATCTAAGATCCCACATGTTACTGGCATGGTCAAAAAAATTAAAACAAAAATGGTAATAATAAATAAAGATCTTGTACATTAAAAACCAACAAAATAATTTTAATAATTTAAAAAAGCAATTTAGATTTCTATGGAGATTTCATTGGAAAGATAGGGTAGTGGAGTTATGTTGTATTTCATGTTTTAAAATTTCTTATTTTAATATACTTGTTAACTTGTTAGTAAACTTTAACAACAAATTTGTCTCTTGTTCTTGTTCAGTCCCTAAGTCGTGTCTGACTCTTTGTGACCCCATGGACTGGAGCACGCCAAGCCTCCCGTGTCTCTCACCACTTTCTGAAGTTTGCCCAAGCTCATGTCCATTGAATTGGTGATGCCATCTAGCCATTTCATCCTCTGATTTCCTCTTCTCCTTTCACCCTCAATCTTTCCCAGCATCAGGGTCTTTACTAGTGAGTCAGCTTTTTGCATCAGGTGGCCAAAGTATTGGAGCTTCAGCATTAGACTGTCCAGTGAATAATCAGGGTTGACTTCTCTTACAATTGACTAGTTTGATCATCCTTACTATACCCCTTTCTCCAAATCTCAACTCTCTGTAACAATTCTAATCATGTTCTTTTCCTCTCTTAAAAAAAAAATTCTTTTCCCTCAGTACCATCTTCCAAAATGCCAAAATTTTGCATTCTTCATTCAGTTAGCCATGATGCACAGGAGCTGATCATGGGCTTGGTGTTTCAATGCATCTTGTCATATTTCTCAATTTTATTAGTAAGCACATCATATTCTTATTAATTATATATCAGTTTTCTCCTATTCCTCTATTTGTTATTGAGCCCCTGAGGGACATGGCTAATATTAGGCGTATATTGGGTAGGAAAAACATATTTATTTAGTTAAAATATATTTAGGCATTAGTTAATATTTTCAAACCATACTTTTTCATGAAATATCCCTGAACTTCCCAGATTGAAATATTATCTTTCATACAGGTTCCCAAAATGCATTGATTTTACATCTGTTTTCTGAGTTCCACTTATCACATACTATACCATATTAAGGTAATTTCAAACATATTGTATCTCTATTATAGCAACTGAAGTTTATTAGTCTTTGTATTACCAACATGCATACTATGGTTTAAATGTATCAGGTACTCAAAAAGTAGTTTTTAAGTGCACTTGAGAAGAGATAAGTGAATTTTTAATTGGAGTTTTAGGTGTATGGCTATGTGCTGAAAATATCACTATTTTCTCCCTCTATATATAAAACAAACCAGGGCTTCCCTGGTGTCTCAGCGATAAAGAATTCACCTGCCAATGCAGGAGACATGGGTTCAATCCCGGGGTCAGGAAGAGCCCTGGAAAGGGAAAGGGGCAACCCACTCCAGCATTCTTGCCTAGGAAATGGCATGGAAAGAGGAGCCTGGCAGGCTACAGTGCATGGGGTCGCAAAAGAGTCAGGATGTGACGTGAGACACCAAACAACAACAAAAATAAAACACATCTGATTCTGGTCATTAATCTGCACTATGTTCACTCTGTTTTATTTTGCTTGAAAACAGGGAATGTTTCTTTTCCTAGGTTGTATCCTTGAATTCCATTTCCTACTTACATATTTTGTTAATGCTAGCAGCTTAAAATATATCTATTGAATGAAACCATACCATCACAGTCCTATAAGCTATTCAGTCCATGACCACAGAAGGTCATCCTCAAATCCGAGAAATAAACACCCATAAGTAATTGAGCTTAAGGTAAGAAAGCCTTCCTGAGTGAACAGTGCAAAACAAATAGAGGAAAACAATAGAATGGAAAAGAATAGAGATCTCTTCAAGAAAATTGGAGATACCGAGGGAATATTTCATGCAAAGATGGGCTCAACAAAAGACAAAAATAGTATGGACCTAAGAGAAGCAGAAGATATCAAGAAGAGGTGGCAGGAATACACAGAGGAACTAAACAAAAAGATCTTAATGATCCAGATAACCACAATGGTGTGATCAGTCACCTAGCGCCAGACATCTTGGAGTGCGAAGTCAAGTGGGCCGTAGGAAGCATCACTATGAACAAAGCTAATGGAGGTGATGGAATTCTAGATGAGCTATTTCAAAGTGTAAAGGATGGTGCTGTGAAAGTGCTGCACTCAATATGCCAGCAAACTTGGAAAACTCAGCAGTGGCCACGGGACTGGAAAAAGAATCAGTTTTCATTCTAATCCCAAAGAAAAGCAATGCCAAAGAATGTTCAAACTACCGCACCGTTGCACTCATCTCACACACTAGCAAAGTAATGCTCAAAATTCTCCAAGTTAGGCTTCAACAGTACGTGAACTGAGAACTTCCAGATGTTCAAGTTGGATTTAGACAAGGCAGAGGAACCAGAGATCAAATTTCCAACATCCGTTGGATCATAGAGAAAGCAAGAGAATTCAAGAAAGATATTTACTTCTGCTTCATTGACTATGATAAAGCCTTCGACTGTGTGGATCACAATAAACTGTAGAAAATTATTAAAGAGATGGGAATATCAGACTACCTTACCTGCCTCCAGAGAAATCTGTATTGCAGGTCAAGAAGCAACAGTTAAAACTGGACATGGAACAACAGACTTGTTCTAAATTGGGAAAAGAGTACGTCAGGGCTGTAGATTGTCACTCTGCTAATTTAACTTTTATGCAGAGTACATCATGAAAAATGCTGGGCTGGATGAAGCATAAGCTCAAATCCCTCAGATATACAGATGACACCACCCTTATGGCAGAAAGTGAAGAGGAACTAAAGAGCCTCTTGATGACAGTGAAAGAGGAGAGTGAAAAACCTGGCTTAAAACTCAAAATAAAAAAACTAAGATCATGGCATCTGGTCCCCTCACTTCATGGCAAATAGATGGGGAAACAGTGGAAACAGTGAGAGAGTTTATTTTCTTGGGCTCCAAAGAAACTGCAGATGGTGACTGCAGCCATGAAATTAAAAGACACTTACTCTTTGGAAGAAAAGCAATGACCAACCTAGACAGCATATTAAAAGTAGAAACATTACTTTACCAACAAAGGTCCATCTAGTCAAAGCTGTGGTTTTTCCTGTGGTCATGTATGGATGTGAGAGTTGGACTGTGAAGAAGGCTGAGTGCCGAAGAATTGATGCTTTTGAACTGTGGTGTTGGGAAAAGACTCTTGAGAGTTCCTCGGACTGCAAGGAGATCCAAACAGTCCATCCTAAAGGAAATCAGTCCTGGATATTCATTGAAAGGACTGATACTAGAACTGAAACCAACACTTTGGCCATTGGAAAAGACCCTGATGCTGAGAAAGATTGAAGGCAGGAGGAGAAGGGGACGACAGAGGGTGAGATGGTTGGATGGCATCAATGACTCAATGGACATGAGTTTGAGCAAGCTCCGGGAGTTGGTGATGGATAGAGAAGCCTGGTGTGCTGAAGTCCGTGGGATCACAGAGTTGGACACAACTGAGCAACTGAGCTGAACTGAAGTAGTTGAACAAAGTCTGTAACATCTTTGAGGAATAAGGGAGAAAAGCTACTAGGAAAACCAGTGACAATGTCTTGCTCTACAGGATGTTGCTTACTCTCAAGAACATGTTTCACTCTTGCTCTGCAACAGGTACTATTTTTCTAGTTTCCACATAAATGCATTAATATATGATATTTATGTTTCTCTTTCTGATTTTGCTTTCATTCTGTTTGAAAGTCTCTAGGTCATCTATGTCTCTTTATAGAATAGGCTTTTGGACACAGTGGGGAAAAGGGGTAGTAAGGAACAGGACAAATTGGGAGAGTAGTGTTGACATGTATGTGTCAATGCTATCCATCTGTATACTATCATGTGTAAAATAGCTAGCTAGTGGGGATCACAGGAAGCTCAGTTCAGTCCTCTGTCGTGACCTAAACTGGTGGACTGGGGCAGTCAGACTCAAGAGGAAGAGTATATATATATATACATTTAGCTGATATATGTATACATATACACTTCCTTGCATTACAGAAGCTAACACAACATTGTAAAGCAGTTGTGTATGCTAAGTTGCTTCAGCAGTGTCCGACTCTGTGCGAGCCCATGGATGACAGACGCCCTCCCTGCCAGGCTCCTCTGTCCATGGGGATTCTCCATGCAGGATTACTGGAGTGGGTTGCCATGCTGTCCTCCAAAAGCAATTATACTCCAGTAACAAGAGCAAAGCCTGTGTCTAAGATTTTGGATCTGTTCACAAGGAATTTTTGAAAAATAAATATCAGTACTTGGCTGCACTAACTTGTGTGTTTATTTTCTTTAGCAATATGTACATCTGACTTTCTTTCCTCACTGGGTTAAGTGCTGTAGCAAGCATACAAGTCTTATCTCTTACATAGCACTTGCAAGGAATTTTAAGCATTTTAATCTTTCATTAAAAAAATTATCAGAGTATAAAACACCTCTGGAACATTATATGGAAATGGTTTAACTGTACCAAAACAAACCTTCACAGAAAATGAGAATTTTCCCTTTAATTAGAATGACAGCAGGAATTTAGGAAGATAGAACTTAATGTAATTAAAATTGGAAAATCATTATTTAACAAGAATCATGCTACATTTCTTGAAGAAAATACAATGAGGATCTTTTAATTTCAGATGAGTCAATAATTTTATTTTTATGTCTCTCCTGAGTCTCTTCTGATTAAACGAGTATGGAAGATAAATTTGAGGAGGCTTTCTACACTTTCCTAGTCTCAACTGCAGTCATTTGCTTGAGAAGAGTTTTCAAAACATTATGGTAAATTAAAAAAAAAAAATACTTGAAGAACACATGAATATGGGGAACCAAGACTATTGAAGAAGCAATAGAGCTTCCAGGAATGAGGAATTCATTCACTAAAGAATGAAAGACATAGCTGCATCAACTCATTATATATTTATTGCTGCTTATTTGCTTATTGGCATTTTTAAATTATAAAATAAAGTTTATCATGAGCTTATCCTGAACTTACACACTGTATTCACATGGTGTATTTAAAGTTACATGGTGTATTTTGCTATTGTATGTTAGGTTTTACAGCTTCAATTCTCCTAATCCAGCATAAATTTAAGGAGCTCAGATTATTAAGCAGAGAAAATGCTCATATAAAAATTGGGAGATTGTGTTCACCTATGGCTGATTCGTGTCAATGTATGGCAAAACAAATATAGTATCCTACCAATGACTGGATGTTAGGCCAGTGACACCTATTTCTAACTTCTAACCTCCTGAATTATAAGATAATAAATTTGTGCTGTTCTAAAAAAAAAAAAACAAAAAAAAAAAAAAACCCTTCTCTTCCTCTGATTATTCATCTGGTGCTAATTAAGTTTCATTTCACTTGAAATCAAGAACCATTTCTTTTTTTCAAATTTTACATCCTTTAGATACACCTCCTACTTCCACATTTATCTAATGCTAATGCTTACTCCTTGGAAGGAAATTTATGATGAACCTGGGCTCCAAAATCCCTGCAGATGGTGACTGCAGCTATGAAATTAAAAGACACTTACTCCTTGGAAGGAAAGGTAGGACCAACCTAGATAGCATATTCAAAAGCAGAGACATTACTTTGCCGACGAAGGTCCATCTAGTCAAGGCTATGGTTTTTCCTGTGGTCATGTATGGATGTGAGAGTTGGACTGTGAAGAAGGCTGAGCGCCGAAGAATTGATGCTTTTGAACTGTGGTGTTGGAGAAGACTCTTGAGAGTCCCTTGGACTGCAAGGAGATCCAACCAGTCCATCCTAAAGGAGACCAGTCCTGGGTGTTCAATGGAAGGACTGATGCTGAGGCTGAAACTCCAATACTTTGGCTACCTCATGCAAAGAGTTGACTCATTGGAAAAGACTCTGATGCCAGGAGGGATTGGGGGCAGGAGGAGAAGGGGGCGACAGAGGATGAGATGGCTGGATGGCATCACCAACTCCAGTGCACATGAGTTTGGGTGAACTCCAGGAGGTGGTGATGGACAGGGAGGCCTGGCATGCTGTGATTCATGGGGTTGCAAAGAGTCAGACGTGACTGAGTGACTGAACTGAACTGTAGACAGCATATTAAAAAGCAGAGACATTACTTTACCAACAAAGGTCCGTCTAGTCAAGGCTATAGTTTTTCCAGTGGTTATGTATGGATGTAAGAGTTGGACTATACAGAAAGCTGAGCACCGAAGAACTGATGCTTTTGAACTCTGGTGTTGGAGAAGACTCTTGAGAGTCCCTTGGACTGCAAGGAGATCCAACCAGTCCATCCTAAAGGAAATCAATCCTGAATATTCATTGGCAGGACTGATGCTGAAGCTTAAACTCCAATACTTTGGCCACCTCATGTGAAGAGCTGACTCATTGGAAAAGACCCTGATGCTGGGAAAGATTGAAGGCAGGAGTTGAAGGGGATGACAGAGGATGAAGTGGTTGGATGGGATCACCGACTTAATGGACATGAGTTTGAGTAAACTCTGGGAGTTGGTGATGGACAGGGGAGGCCTGGTGTGCTGCAGTCCACGGGGTTGCAAAGAGTCGGACAAGACTGAGCGACTGAACTGAACTGAACTCAGTGCATACTAATAAGTAGGTACAGTCAAGATTTAAGCCGGAGTAATCCAACTAACTTGACCCTGTGTTCTTTAGCACTAGGCTCCACCACTCAAGAGAAAAATTCATCTCTTTGCTTCAGTTTCCTCATCTGTAAAACAGAGAACAGGGATAGCTAGGTGGTATTTAAGGACTTAGTCATCTTGATAGTTTAGTCATCACATGTAGTAGTTATGCTGAGCTAACACAGAACTAAGGAAAACAGATCTCTATATGGGGCTTCCCTGGTGGCTCAGATGGTAAAGAATCCACTTACAATGAAGGAGATTTGTATTACATCCCTGGATCAGAAAGACCCTCTGGAGAAGGAAAATGCTACCCATTCTAGTATTCTTGTCTGGAGAATTCCATGGACAGAGGAGCCTAGCGGGCTACAGTCCATGGGGTTGCGAAGAGTCAGACACAACTGAGTGGCAAATGCTTGCACTTTTATCGAAAGGAATAATAAACATTGATTTACCAGAATGCTCAGTGATTGGGGTTGGTCTCGATTTCCATTCTCACAGATTCTTACCCTGGGTCAAGGATTAAGATGTAAGAAGTCTGGGAGATGATTCAAGTTTGTACTAGTAGTAAAGTGGACTGATAAGAAGGAGATATGGATTGTTAATATGATGTATATTAGGAAGCAATTGCTTAATCTTTCAGGGAACTCTCAGAAAAGCATAAAACACAACTAGAGAGTTCTATTACCAACAGGGTTGCTGCTGGGAGACTTATTTGTGTACCCATGAACTTGCTTAACACAGAGGCTAGTTTGGCTATGTCTGTAGAATCTGCTCAGGAGCCCAGAGGAAATACCCAGGCAAAGCAGTGTAGGAGCTCTGGCCATTCAAAGTTAGACCTGCTCACAGTGAAGGAGGAGGGCAAACAGATATATCAGGAACATTTTCCACAAGAGTATGCTGACATTTCCAGTGGTCATGTACAGATGTGAGAGTTGGACCATAAAGAAGGCTGAGCACTGAAGAATTAATTCTATTGAATTGTGGTGCTGGAGAAAACTCTTGAGAGTCCCTTGGACTGCAAGGAGATCAAACCAGTCAATCCTAAAGGAGTTCAGTCCTGAATATTCACTAGAAGGACTGATGCTGAAGCTCCAATGCTTTGGGCACCTGATGGGAAGAGCCGGCTCATTGGAAAAGACCTTGATGCTGGGAAAGACTGAAGGCAGAAGGAGAAGGGGGGAAACAGAGGATGAAATGGTTAGATAGCATCAATGGACATGAAACTGAGCAACTTCCAGGAGACACTGGAGGACAGAATGGAAAGGCATGCTATGGTCCACAGAATCACAAAGAGTCAGACAAGACTCAGGGACTAAACAACAACATGCTGATTAGTTTAAATTTTAGATGGAGAGTTACCCCAAAGCATTGGTTAATTTGATTTCAGGTTTGATCTTCTTGGCAGAGTTAATTTTATTTTCTGAAACAGTACAGTTGTCTTCCTTATTTCAGTAAATATAGTGTAAAGGACACAGTTGAACCTCTTTGATAATAAAGTTTCTTGTCATCACTCATTGCCATTACTATGACAGAAGTTTGAGTGTTTTCATTCTACTTGAGAAAATGGTTTCACACAGTGTGATGTGTTAGAGAAATATTTTATGATGAGATCTCTGCAAATACAACGGAAGAATTTAAAAGCCCAAATGATGGCTGTTATCTTTTTCTGCCTGGGCTTGGAGAAATGCACTGATCACAACTGCATTGTAACTCTTTGAGAGCAGTGATTTCCAACCTTTTTTTTTGTTCTGTCCCAGAGCACCTAGGAACACCATAAATAACTCAGGGGGAAAGCAACACATAAAAACAACTGCTAACAAAATCCAGAATCAATACAAACTTAATTTGATTTCCAAAATGTAGATATGGCAGGAAACACTTTTTAGGAAGCTGTTTGTCTAATGAAATAAAACCAAAATAATAGGTGCTATAATTTGCAAAGCTGGCTAGCAACTGCTTTATTGAGCCAATGAAAAACACGGACACAGAAACTTCATGAGGGGAATATACATGTATTAATCAAAAATGGTATAGAACCAAAAAAGCAATTCACTGAGGGGGAAGGGAGGAAACAGACAGAACAGGTTCCATCTTGAAAGCAGGATTCCCATCTTGGGTCTGACTGTGGACTTTGAGCTACATGCCCAGAATCTATGGAAAGGACACACCAACTGGCAAACCAGGCCTCTGGAAGGAAGAGCCCCAGGCTCTCTGTGGCCTAAAAGAGTACCCTAATTATCTGTGTGGCCAAGTGGGATCACACATTCTATTGTGTTTATTGAGGTATGGCCACTCCCTGTTGATAACTGTCCACTGTTGACTACCTACACTGAAGAATCGCGGGTTAACTTTGTATCTTTCTTTTCCTTTGTTCAGGCTAATTTCAAGGAATTGGGGGAGGTGGGTTTGAGTACGTACATTTAGGGTTTATAAGTTTTTCATAAAAACTGGTCAAGGTCCTTGGCTAAGAGGAGACTCTGCCTTGGGCCCGTGGGTGTAATAAACCACACTCCACCATCTGCGTTGTCCTCCTGAGTGAGTGTGTTTCCCGGAACGAGTGGCTATAGCAAGGGGAGGGAGTGGAGGGATTATTACAGACAAGAACTGGTTTTTTTCCTCTGACCTCCAAATTTATTTCTCTAGAAAACCAGTGTCATTGTGTTCTTGCACGTATTAATAAGTCTGTTTTGTTTTATGAGGAGCTCTCTCTCCCATCTCTCTCTCTCCTTCCTAACCAGTAGGGGAAGAAGACAGCCATTATTACTGCAGATTCTTTCTCTTGCAGCCCTAAACATTTTCTATTGTTCTCATGAGAGATGTTCTGGGAAAATCCATTGACTTTGCTCTATATTTCCTGCTTTGGTCCTTTCAACGAATTTCTGAAATGATGCCTAATTTACTTGTCATATTATTTTTCAGGATCATTCCAGATGGAAACTAATTGAATCTTAAAGTTGGAGATAAAACTTTGTTTTGAAAATGCTTAAAGGATACAAAGTCTATTGGTAAGGGACAGCATGGCATCTTTAATGTCCGTATTATTTTAGGTTGAAATTGTTTCAATTTGTCTTTGCAGGCCTCTGTAGACTAAGTCATTTAAATTCCTAACGGGAAACAAATATTTCGATTTATATTGGTAGTATCTCTGGAAGAGATGGCTACTGTTCACTGAAATCTTTTCTCACCTTCCTCTGTATGAAAGTTGTAACTAGAAATATGCCTGCCCAAGGAAAATTTATGTTTCATGGGCCCTCTTGAAACTAATTTAGTCATACAGGTCATAGAGTCAAGTTCTTGCCAGCAGAATTTAAGCAGATGTGATGAGCTCTAATTCTAGTTCTAAAGGTTAAAAATCAGGCACCCCTGTCTCTGCCTCTTGTAAGAAGCGTAGATTTGAACATTTAGATGAGGACAATGCCTAAGAGCAAGAAAATTTAAAAGATTGAGAAAACCCTGGACCTTAAGTGACTGCATGGACCAAACCTTTCTGCCGATCTACAGTATTTACTGCTGGAAGTTATGTGAGTGAAAAATAAACTTGTTTTCTTTAAACTCTGTATTTTAGGGCCACATCGTTGTAACAGCTTTGTCTTCACGCTAACTAAAACATTCCTCAATCTGAAGGAATGTTTAACCCCTGAAACCACACCGCTGCTGCTAAGTTACTTCAGTCGTATGCGACCCCAGAGACAGCAGCCCACCAGGATCCCCCGTCCCTGGGATTCTCCAGGCAAGAACACTGGAGTAGGTTGCCATCTCCTTCTCCAATGCGTGAAAGTGAAAAGTGAAAGTGAAGTTGCTCAGCCGTGTCCGACTCTTAGTGACTCCAAGGAATGCAGTCTACCAGGCTCCTCCACCCATGGGATTTTCCAGGCAAGAGTACTGGAGTGGGGTGCCATTGCCTTCTCTGAAACCACACCAATTATCTCAAAAGACCTGACTCTGCTTGTCAAAGAAGGTGAGCGAGCACACAGCTTGCTGAAGCCGCTCTATACATCAAATTTCTGCTGGCAGACACTTAAGAAAATGGCCTGAGGAATTTTTCCTACCAAATGAAACGCATCACTGATTTGAAAGTAACTTAAGATGAGCTTTAAATCTCAAAAGCAAATGATAGTATTTCCATATTTTGTGTGCCTATGGATTCTCCTACAAAGATTCTGGCAGAAAGAGTGGGAAATTAATATCATATCATATATATGCTATGAAGTAAAAGTGAAAGTGTTAGTCTCTCAGTTGTGCCTGACTCTGCCCCCCCATGGACTGTAGCCTGCCAGGCTCCTCTGTTTATGGAATTCTCCAGGCAAGAATGCTAGAGTGGGTAGCCATTCCCTTCTCCAGGGGATCTTACCAACGCAGGAATGGAACCCGGGTCTCCTGCTTTGCAGGCAGATTCTTTATTGTGTGAGCCACCAGGGACTGAATCTTACTTAATGACCATATGATTTTGAAGTTATTAATCTAAGATAGGCTTGGCAGAGATGAGACAGTTTTGTGAGGATGAGGAAGATAATAATGGCAGATATGGAAGAAAGGTATCAAGGAATAAATGAAGACAATATGAAGAGGAAAAAATGTGTTTGCAGGTATGATTACTTGCAAAGTGAAGTGAAAGTGAAGTCGCTCAGTCATGTCCGACTCTTTATGACTCCATGGACTGTAACATACCACGCTTCTCTGTCCATGAGATTTTCTAGGCAAGAGTACTGGAGTGGGTTGCCATTTCCTTCTCCAAAGGATCTTCCTGATTCAGGGATTGAACCCATGTCTCCCACAGTGTAGGCAGACGCTATACCATCTGAGCCACCAGGGAAGTTCACTTGCAAAGCAAAAGGAAAACAAAGAGAATGAAGATAAACAATTGCTTACCTGATTGGTGAGGATTTACTTCAGTTCAGTTCAGTTCAGTTCAGTCGCTCAGTTGTGCCTGACTCTTTGCGACCCTGTGAATCACAGCACGCCAGGCCTCCCTGTCCATCAACATCTCCCGGAGTTCACTCAGACTCACGTCCATCGAGTCAGTGATGCCATCCAGCCATCTCATCCTCTGTCGTCCCCTTCTCCTCCTGCCCTAAATCCCTCCCAGCATCAGAGTCTTTTCCAATGAGTCAGCTCTTTGCATGAGGTGGCCAAAGTATTAGAGTTTCAGCTTTAGCATCATTCTTTCCAAAGAAATCCCAGGGTTGATCTCCTTCGGAATGGACTGGTTGGATCTCCTTGCAGTCCAAGGGACTCTCAAGAGTCTTCTCCAACACCACAGTTCAAAAGCATCAATTCTTTGGCTCTTAGCCTTCTTCACAGTCCAACTCTCACACCCATACATGACCACTGGAAAAACCATAGCCTTGACTAGACGGACTTTTGTTGGCAAAGTAATGTCTCTGCTTTTGAATATGCTATCTAGGTTGGTCATAACTTTTCTTCCAAGGGGCAAGCGTCTTCTAATTTCATGGCTGCAGTCACCAGCTGAAGTGATTGCCATAGTATTGCTTGAGGCTGGTAAAGGAGGCAGTGGCTGGTGGTTGTGTGGCCTTGGGCTGGCATATCAGATCTCCAAGGAATGTCTTCTTCAGCGGCTGTAGTCATAAAATCTGAATACTTGTCAGATCCATTGTATTAGTTTCCTAGGTAACTGTAACTAATTTCTTCAGTGGAGGTGGCTTAAAACAACTGAAATTTATTGTTAAAACTCTGGGCTTCCCAGGTGGTGCTAACGACAAAAAATCCATAGAATCTGTCTGCTAATGCGGGAGATGCAGGAGCCACGAGTTAGATCCCTGGTTTGGAAGATCCCCTGGAAGAGGAAATGGCAACCCACTCCAGTATTCTTGCCTGGAGAATCCCAAGGACAGAGGAGCCTGGCAGGCTACAGTCCATGATTTACAAAGAGACAGGACTTAGTGACACACACAACTCTGGAGGTTGAAAATCTGAAATCAAGATGCTTGCAGGCATGTACACTTCAGATCTTCTAGGAGACGGTCCTTCCTGGTCTCTTCCAGCTGCTGGTAATACCAAGTGAGATGTAAACTCTCGGCATATGGCAGCACAGCTCCAATCCTTGCCTCTGACTTCACATGACCATCTTCTCTTGGTGTCAGTCTGCCTATGTATCTTCACGTGAGCTTATCCGCTCTTCTTTGTAAGGTCATATTCCCTCTCTATCTCCTCCCTGTGTGTCTTTCCTTTTATGGGGACACCAGTCACATTGGATTAACTCGTATTAAATTAATCAATTACATCTTCAATTAACCAATTACATCTTCAGTGACCCTATTTTCAGATACGGTCACCATCTGAGGTACTGGGACTTATCCACATATCTTCTTACTGGAGACACAGTTTAACATATACACTCATAACAGAGACTGAAGTTTCCAAAATGGAAAATAATACTCTACTAAGGTTGGTTTTAGTTCTCCTTTTTCATATACTAAAGAACTAAAAATCTAACTTTATAGAACACTAAAAATAAGTTAAAATACATTACTAAGAGCTAGTCATTTTTAGATAAAAATTTTTGCTTTTAGATAAAAGCAAAAATGGGCCAAAAATTCGAAAAGATTGTTTTCACTGTCAATTCAGTGAATTCTTTATGTTCAAACTCTCTTCCTTTCTTAGAGTGAACCAAGTGAAAAACGATTTGGACCCTTTGCAATCAAATTGAATGTGGCAAATAAAAGAACATCAATGTACTTTCTAAAAATATTGTGTGTAAAGAATCATATCCATAGCATACAGACGTTAAAGCTGCCAAGGCCACAAATAAAAATCCAACTGTAATAGGTTAAACCTTTATTTCTTAATGACTCCTTTTCTAAATAAAGCAATCTAAAATATAAGTTTTTCCAACATTTACAAATATCAAAGGCTAATAGCAGCAGATTATTTCATCTTTTTGGCCTTCATGTATTCTATTTGACTTTTTTTTAGTGCTTTAAATCTTTACAGGTGCTTTGAAATAAAAATATCTTCCATTTATTCTCTGTTTCCCCAAACAGCTTTATTTATGTGGCAACCAGTGAGAATTTGGGCAAACCTTCCTTTTCATGAAACTGGTGAGAGTTTTGACAATCTGGCTGCTAGCCTGAATTTTGTGACACATCTGTAGTTATAAATATAGAATTTCAATTATGTAAATCACCTTGGCAATGTCTTTTTAAAAGTTAAAACAGAACACTGTAGTTTATCTCCTGTATACTTTAGTAATACTCTTATGATTTAGCTTCATGCTATCAAAATCAAATTAAAAGCTACATTACATACCAGCTTTTTAAAAATTATTTTTAGAGAGAGGTTTTTATAAAATCTTTGCATTTCTTCAGATTAAAAAAAGAAAAGAGACTACCTCACTGAGTTAAAGGTTTAGGAAAAAAGGGAAAAAAATCCTTATCTCTATCTTGCTACTTTCTTTACTATTATAATCTATGACCCAAACAATAGCATAAAAATAAGATTAACTGTTTCACTGTGCTAAGTCACTTCACTCGTGTCTGACTCCCCGTGTGGACTGTAGCCCGCCAGGTTCCTCTGTAGGGATTCTCCAGGCAAGAATATTGGAGTGAGTTACCATGCCCTTCTCCAGGGGATCTTCCCAACCCAGGGATTGAACTGGAGTCTTTTATATCTCCTGCAATGGCAGCTGGGTTCTTTACCACTTAGTGTCACTTGGGAGCCCACAGCTTCAGTATAGAATCACAATGCACTATAAGCAATTTAAATTTTTCTCTTTACAACGTATGTCAGCAGTTACCAATGCATTATCTACTTGAGAATAGTGATAGGATTTCATTTCCTCCCATTTCTCTTTGAAATTACCTATGGGGAGAGGTGTCTTTCAAATCTGAATCCCCAGCAAAGATCCCGACATATATTAGATGCCCATAAATGTGTAAATTAGAGGCTGTGGAGAATAAATGGGGAATAAACAACCATTAAATGCGTTTTCAGAGAAGGCAATGGCAACCCACTCCAGCACTCTTGCCTGAAAAATCCCAGGGACAGAGGAGCCTGGTAGGCTGGAGTCCATGGGGTCGCTAGGAGTCGGACACGACTGAGTGACTGACTTCACTTTCACTTTTCACTTTCATGCACTGGAGAAGGAAATGGCAACCCACTCCAGTGTTCTTGCCTGGAGAATCCCAGGGACGGGGGAGCCTGGTGGGCTGCTGTCTCTGGTGTTGCACAGAGTCTGACACAATAAAGTGACTTAGCAGCAGCAGCAGCAACAAACACGTTTTCATCATAGTGATCCAAACACTGGCATCTCCCGAAATCAAGCTCGCTGGTGTTGCCCTATTGATCTTTGCCTTTGTCATGGCTTTGTACTGCCAAGCTGCATGGGTCTTAGGGAGGATCTCTCTCTTTAAGGTATCATAGATTTTTTTTTTTGCAAGAATTGAAGGTAAAGGGCATTCTTTGCATTTTTCAAAACCCTTTAGAAATCATCAAGTTTTCTCTAAGGACAACGAATTAAAGTATAGCGACCTCCTCTGGCAAGACAGATGGTTCTGAACCAGTCTGTGCTGGTAATATTAATATCTTCTTTTGTGATGTGGCCATGGGCACAGGATCCTAGTCCTTCCAGTTTTGTGTGGCTGTTGTTGTTGCTGTTTTCTTTTTTCTCTTTTTGTGTTCCTTGACTTCAGCCTAATTCACATTCTGTCCACCCTGTTCTGTTGCTGCTTGAGCGCCTTGCCTTCCACTAGCTGATGACTTTTCTGTTACTTGACCCTGCAGAAACACTTTATTGCCTTTTTGCTACAAAGCAGGACAGGATAATATATCTCAGCCAAAATATCTCATTTCTCTCGTGAATGTATCTGAAAATTCATGTTTCTATCAACAGTTGCTGAAACACCCACTTGAAGAAAACGCTGAAAATGTCCTCGCTGAGAACACACCGGTGACTCCACCTGTGCTTTCCCTTTTACATGTATGTTTCACTGTGGAGTCGTCAAGGCCAAGAGAGTTCAGACAGCCCAAATGCTTCTAAATGAAGTCAATGAGCTTCAAAACTCCTTGGATTACCCCTGAATTGTGACGATAATTGAATCAATCTTTTGCCACTGAATAACTTCCACAAGTTCAATTTAGATACATAAAGAAGTGTTTTTAATGATAATAAAGTATTTTTAACACTGATAAATTAATCATCATAGATATGTCATCTTTCACTACACAGTATATATTTTTCTCCTGAACTCTGATATCAAGAAGCCTTAATTCATGCCATGGAGCATAATGAAAACAAAAAGGGAAAGTACTATTTTATTAGTTTTAATGAGTACATCATTTCCTTTAATTATGCTTTGTGGGATTTTTTTTTTTGAAATAGCAAATGTACTTTTGTCATCAAGAAGTAGGTTTAATTTGACATTAAAGAAGTATTCAGATGATTTTGTTAATTATTATTCTTTTTCCTTGAATTATAAAAATTGTTTTAAATCAATTAATTGTCCCTCTTTCTTTGAAATGAAAATTTGTGATGCTCAAAACATTTCCAATTAGTTTGAAATGATTTCTTGGATCACAGTATAAAACTATGTTTTCATAAATTCTCTGGAGGAAAATATTAAGCACTATAAAGAAAACTGAGCACCAAAGAATTGATGCTTTTGAACTGTGGTGTTGGAAAAGACTCTTGAGAGTCCCTTGGACTTCAAGGAGATCCAACCAGTCCATTCTAAAGGAGATCAGTTTTGAATATTCATTGGAAGGACTGATGCTGAAGCTGAAACTCCAACACTTTGGCCACCTGATACAAAGAACTGAATCACTGAAAAAGACCCTGATGCTGGGAAAGACTGAAAGTAGGAGGAGAAGGGGACAACAGAGGATGAGATGGTTGGATGGCATCACAGATGCGATGGACTTGAGTTTGAATAGGCTCTGGGAATTGGTGATGGATAGGGAGGCCTGGTGTGCTGCAGTCCATGGAGTCACAAAGATCTGGACATGATTGAGAGACTGAACTGAACTAAACTGATCCCATTTAAAAACAAAAAAAATTACTTTTGATCAAATTTCAATTATGCCTGTTCTTAATTTAAAGTTATTTTTATGAAATAGTTTGTCTTTAATTTAATTTAGTGGCAGGCATTGAGAAAGAAATAATGCAATGAAATATTTTGAAAGTATAATTGTGGATATCCCCCATTCAAGAATAATGAAATCTTGGTACTAAACTGAAATTGCTCAATTTCCACTCTATGACATCTTCTAGTAGGTAATACACTTCCAGTGTCTAAAAATCTTGGCTTCAAAAGAACCAACGGAGATATAGTTCTATGTCAACTTATTTTAATGAATAGTGTTTATATTTTTATCTTGTTATATCCCTTATGCAACTTTGACAATGATCAATAACTGAAAAATAAGATAGCTCTAGTGTATGACTTAATACCCTACAACAGGCCATCCCCATCAAGCATGGAGATCTTAACCAAAATCACTTCAGTGCCTTAAAGCAGCATGGCCCTAAGAGGCCCAGTTCTCTGCAGTTTGGACTCCCCACCTCTGCCCAGCATGACACAAATGCTCTGCCTCAGGCCTCTTCAGTCCTCGAGGTTGCCTATGGCCTGAAGCAAGGTTAATAATCATTTGAGTGACACTCTGTATAGTAGTTACCAAGCAGCAGACTCTGAGCTGAATACTTCCCGTCGATGATCTTTCATTCTCCCAACAATCTGATGAAGTAGCTGTCACCCCATTTTAGGAAAAAGGGAAAAAAAAAAGGTTTGGAAAACAAGTAATGGCCCTAAAATCATCCATCAAGTACGTGTGCGTGCATGTGTATTAAGTTGCTTCAGTCATGTCCAACTCTTTGCAACCTATGGACTGTAGCCCGCCAAGCTCCTCTGTCCATGGGATTCTCCAGGGAAGAACACTGGAGTGGGTTGCCATGTCCACCTGTAGAGGATCTTCCAGAGCCAGGGATTGAACCCAGGTAATCCTGTGTTTCCTGCATGGGAGGCAGGATCTTTACCAATAGTGCCACCTGGGGGAAACATTCAGTTCAGTTCAGTTGGTCAGTTATGTTCGACTTGTGACCCCATGGACTGTAGCACACCAGGCTTCCCTGTCCATCACCAGCTCCTGGAGTTTACCCAAACCCATGTTCATCGAGTGGGTGATGCCATCCAACCATCTCATCTTCTGTTATCCCCTTTTCCTCCTGCCTTCAATCTTTCCCAGCATCAGGGTCTCTTCTAATGAGTCAGCTCTTTGCATCAGGTGGCCGAAGTGTTAGAGCTTCAGGCCATTAATTGATTCCAGAACTGTTCTTAAAATATCTTATGTGAGTCCCAGCTCAACATTGGAGAAATCAGCTGCTGTGGACTTGCCACTGAATGGGAAATACTCAGTTGTCTCGATTCTGAGAAATGTGATCCTGTCTTGTTTCTTCATTTTCCTCCAAGGTCCTGTCATGGGTTGTCCTGGTCTTGCCCTCCTGCACAGAACCAAGTGGCCTATGTGTCCTGGATGCTTCCTCACTGCCTGCCCCTCGGGACATGATGATGTCACTCCCTCAATGTCTGTGTTCTCCATTTACTTATAACTTTGTATCAGAACAACATATGAGCACAGGCTTTGTGTTACTATATTTTCTGAACATGTATCACCTAAATACTGCTCCCAGATGGCCCAAATAGACTTATATCTAAGATTCATGACTCAGTCCTTCCCATCCAATCACCCTAATTGTCCAACTTATAAAGCTAAATGTTATCATAACTCATAAGGACAAGTCTAATTGACTGTTATGATTAATTTTCACATATAGTCATAAGTTGACCAGTGAAAAATGTAATCAAAGTGTAATGTGTGTGCTCAGTGGTGTGTGACTTTTTGCAACCCCATGGCTTATAGCCTGCCAGGCTCCTCTGTCTATGGAATTTTCCAGGCGAGAATACTGGTGTGGGTTGTCATATTTTATCCCAGGAAATCTTCCCAAACCCAGAGATCAAACTCGCATCTCTTGAATCTCCTGCGTTGGCGGCAGATTCTTTAATGCTGGTGCTACCTGGGAATATATAGAAAAGAAAAATAACGATTACTACCATTGTTTAAATCCTCTTCGTACACTGTGTATGAGATGGAACTCACCTCCACTATTATTTCCCCTGCTGCTGCTGCTGCTAAGCCACTTCAGTTGTGTCCGACTCTGTGTGACCCCATAGATGGCAGCCCACCAGGCTCCCCGTCCCTGGGATTTTCCAGGCAAGGCAAGAACACTGGAGTGGGTTGCCATCTCCTTCTCCAGTGCATGAAAGTAAAAAGTGAAAGAGAAGTCACTCAGCCATATCCGACTCTTAGTGACCCCCAAGGACTGCAGCCTACCAGGCTCCTCCACCCGTGGGATTTTCCAGGCAAGAGTACTGGAGTGGGGGTGCCCTTGCCTTCCCCAGTTATTTCCCTAGTAAACATCTTTTATCAGTTTCACAATTGACAAATAGTTATTGAGTCTTTTCCTCTTGTCATGGACTGTTCAGATGCCAGGAATATATAAGTGAACAAAAGATAAAGATTCAGCCTTCAAATATTTAATATTTCACTTGAATATGGGATAAGAACTGAGCACTGGCAACTATATAAGTGAGTAAGGAAACAAGCAAAATTATTGGAGATATATATATATATTTTTTTTTTCCATGCAAAAAGTTAAAATGAAGAGTTGTTACAAAGAATGACTATTTAGTTTGGCAGCTTGAAAAAACTGTTTCTGGAGAAGTCACATTTAAGCTGATTTCTGAATGACAAAAAGAAGCCAGTTGAACAAACATGACATTCCATTGTGATAGGGCAACTGGGTGTTTATCAAGAGTATCAGTGAGTCAGTCGAAGAGGTCTGTGCAGGCATTTTAAACTTTATGTAAAATCAGGCAGTTGCTCAGTTGTGTCCAGCTCTTTGTGACCCCACGGGCTACAGCACTCCAGGCTTCCCTGTCAATCACCAGTTTCAGGAGCTTGCTCAAACTTGTGTCCACTGAGTCGGTAATGCCACCCAGCCATCTCATGCTCTGTCATCCCTTTCTCCTCCTGCCTTCAATCTTTCCCAGCAACAGGGTCTTTTCCAATGAGTCAGTTGTTTGCATCAGGTGGACAGGTGTAAAATAGCTGTGAAAAATTTTTGTGGGAAATCCATGAAAGGTATCATACCTACCTCCTTCCTGACTGTGATGACCCAGAGTTGTTCTGCCAGACTTCGTGATGTTAAACAACAGATTACCTGTATAAGACGATGTATGTAGCTGTTAATGAAATAATGTAATTAACAAATGCATTACAAAAAGAAAATGTGTACCTATTTATGATTTTTTAAAAATTCTTACTACTTAAGACTGCCTCTGTAGAAATGACCTTTATGTTTTACTTGACAGCAACAGTTATTTCCAGGTTAGGTTCCTATTATTCTTAATCCCACTACATATAACTGATACTTGCCTTATTCAGAGAGATGATGCAGGCTGTAAGTACGCAGACATAGACAATAAAATTACTTTATTAAAACATGTTCTAATTACCTTAAACATATAATTAAATAGTATCTATGGCTTTCATTTTAACAAGGGGCCTTTTCTATTTAATTTTGGTAATAGCAATGTTTTACCATTTCTGTGGCAATAAAATTAGAAAGAAAGGTCACAACTTGTTGAATGCTTTATAATTAAAGAATCACAACACTGGAAAACACACTCTGCTTTTAGGTAAATGAATATTTCAAGCCTTTGATGTTTATTTTTCATCTTAAGTATTCCAAGGAAAGCTGACCTCAAAGTTTGGGTAAAGAGAACTTTAATACTTTCTCATCTGAAAGATAGTAAGTAGCCTTTTTGTTAAATCTCTTTTTATGGACATCTGGTGGGAATTTCAGGGAATTAAAGCACAGTTCAGTTCAGTTGCTCAGTTGTGTCTGACTCTTTGCGACCCCATGAATCGCAGCACGCCAGGCCTCCCTGCCCATCACCAATTCCCAGAGTTCACTCATACTCATGTCCAGTGAGTCAGTGATGCCATCCAGCCATCTCATCCTCGGTCGTCCCCTTCTCCTCCTGCCCCCAATCCCTCCCAGCATCAAAGTCTTTTCCAATGAGTTAACTCTTTGCATGAGGTGGCCAAAGTACTGGAGTTTCAGCTTTAGCATCATTCCTTCCGAAGAACACCCAGGGCTGATCTCCTTCAGAATGAACTGGTTGGATCTCCTTGCAGTCCAAGGGACCCTCAAGAGTCTTCTCCAGCACCACAGTCCAAAAACATCAATTCTTTGGCGCTCAGTTTTCTTCACAGTCCAACTCTCACATCCATACGTCACTACTGGAAAAACCATCGCCTTGACTAGACAAAACTTAGTTGGCAAAGTAATGTCTCTGCTTTTGAATATGCTATCTAGGTGGGTCATAACGTTTCTTCCAAGGAGGAAGTGTCTTTTAAATTAAAGCACAAGTTGCCATTAAATAATTTACAAAAGTTCAGGAATGATTTAAAAACTTGTTAGCTCTTGCTTCCTAGGCACAGAAACATGTTTTACTATTTCCTCAGAATATGTTTTATGAAACACTTATGGATTATTCTGTGGAACGTATACACTTGCATTGCAAAGAGGATATGACATGAGTTACATTATTAAACATCATATAACTAAAGAAAGTAAAATAATACTAAGCAACCACTGACTTCCATTCCGCCATGACAGAGGGACTGCTGTGGACTTGCCCTCCAGCTGAAAGACAACTAGAAAACTAGACAGATTATACGAAACGACCGTTTTCAGATATTCTTCAACAGGCAGCACAGGACTGTGGACCCCATGGAAAGAGTAACCAACTTGGTAAGCCGTAGCATACCCCAGCTTGCTGCCTGGAAGCATGTTTTGGTTCACAGAGGAAGGAGGGGAACTGGAACAAAACATGAACTGTAAGTCAAGAGGACAGAACTTAATATGTAGGGGGCGGAAACAGCTGGAATTTGTCAAGACAGGTACAGAGGGAGCTACGCAGAAACAGCGCCCCAGAAATCTGCATATGTTTCTCTCTGCTACTGAATACTAACCCCCACACACACAGAGTGAATCACCATGAGGCCAGACAGAGCTACCGGGAGTGGCAAATGGAATGAATTCTAGAGTTTTTATAGGACAAGTGACGTGCGAGTTCTGCCTAGCTAGAACACGCCAGCTCTGTTAAATACCATGGTTATTTAGCAAAGGCCCCAGAAACATTGCGATAGTAGCACCTAGCCCTGGAATAGAGAGCAAACTAGCCCCACACTAACTAAAAACAAGTTTTAAAATGGTCAAGGTGAACTTCAAGCAATTTAATTGAGCCAAACCAGAATTCGACATTCTTTCAAGGAAGAAAGCAAAATTCAGACACTCCACAGTTTACCAAATACAATGTTGAGAATTGAATATAAAATGTAAAGAAAACAGAAAAATACACATGTTAACCAAGAGAAAACTTTGTCAGTTGCAGTTTTCTTAGAAATGACAAGAGATGATGAGACTACCAGGTAAGAATAGGCAAACTTCCAAGAATTTAAAGCAAAACATGAATGCAGTAAAGAGCAAAGTGAAACTGTTCTGAAAAACAGAGGAAGATCAAATAAATTTCTAACGGAGAAGGTTACCATATCTGAACTGAAAATGTGTTCTGGGTGGGATTAACAGTAGACTACAAAGGGCAGAAGAAAAGATCAGTGAACTTTCAACCATATCAATAAAATCTGGGGAAAGCAAAGCACACAGAGAGAGGAAAAAGACTTAAAAAAGTTTAATAGAGTTTAAGTAATGTGATCTGTGAGATAATAACATACAGAAAAAAAACATCCATGGAGTACAGTTTAAAAAAACATGTAAAGAAACAATAACCATGTTTTCTTTCTTCTTCTTCTCTTTTTCTTTAATCATAAACCTACAGAACCAAGATCAATAAACTCAAGTAAACTAAAAGGCAAAGAAAATCATGCCAAGGAATATTAAGTCAAATTTATGGAAGCAAGAAAGAAAGATAAATTATAAAAGAAAGACAAAGAGAAGAGAATTGTTACCTACAGGGAAATCCATTTAAGAATTACCACAGACATGTCATTAAAAATAATAAAAGTAATATGGATGAAATTTTAAAAATATTGTTCTAAGCAAAAGAATCCAGACACAAAGAAACTATGGTATATTTCCATGTATTTGAAATTCTAGAAAAAGAAAAATGAATTCTAGTGAAAGGTGACAGATTAATGTTTGCCCCTGAGGTAGGACAGTTGAAAAGGAAGGTACACAAAGCAAAGTCTTGAGGCAGTGCTGATGTTCTGTATCTTAGTTGTGATCACATGGTTGTACATATTTGTCAGGAAAATATCAAAGTATTCACTTAAAATGGGTCCATATTATCGTACACAAATCATTCCTTAATATATTGATTTGAAAACCAAAAGCAGAATAGAGGTAATTTTACAAGGAACAGAGATTAGATGCAAACATGTGCTTGGCATGAGCAGATCACTGCAATGGTCACTGAATTTGCTTATAATTCTTTTGGAATACAGGGTAAAAGAACATGCAGCTTTACGCTGTTTTCTTTGACAACAGAAATCATGAAAATTCATCACTGAGATATAATTGCTTCTTTCCCCTGTTCCTCAAGAAACTAACCAAGGGAAGGAAGGTGGTTGTTACCTAAAAGAAACTTTTGATAACACAGTGAAAAATATTTTCCATTCCCGTTTTAGCAAAAACACAAGTGCTGCTCAAATAAATAATGCATGGACCAAATATCTTTATACAAAGTACAAAGCACTTTGCAACATTTCAGACAATATGGCTCAGGAACATTTTGACTTCTATATATCCACTATAATTTATTAATGGAGTTTATGGGATCTAGGAATATGTTTATTAAATATGATCATTAGACTAACTCTTGAATATCTAACTTTTTAAATGAATTGGTGAGAAAATCTACACAATAATTCATAATTAAACATTTTGAGAAGAGTTTAGTACTGATATTCTAAACTGTCGGCTGTAGAGAAAGGCTTACATGTTAAACACCACATATACATGGACAACTAAGGTGCATCCTGTGTAAACTCTAAAAGTGAACTTACACCAATATTTTCACACAACCAGAAGGCAGTCACTGTTTAACCAAATGAAGCTGGTGACAGTAATTAGAACTGACTTTTCACTTCTGAAAAGAAAAAGAAGCTTTTATTTTCTTCAGCATGTTAAGCCATAATTGGTTAATATTCCAGTATTCTGTACCATGTGATTGGAACAGAAAATTATTCATTTTTAAACCCTTGACATCTCCATGTGTTCCCTAAAGCTTTGAATTTTATTGTCTTTAAGAAAAAGGGGTTGTGTCTTTAGGTACACACCAAGATGGAGTAATTCCAAACAAGCCTATCTTTCCCACAAATTACAGTAAAATTTCAGCATAAAAACATGGAAGTGGTATACATAATGGAAAACATACCTTAATAATGGGCTATTTGGATAATTTTTACAGGAAACATTCTAGAATAACTGTTTCCTAATTTCACATTCTGTCACATAATTTTCCTTTTGAACCAGCACCTCAGTTTGTTGCAGCTCTGATGACACCCAGGGTTTTAGACTTCATCCTCTGTCTGATTAGTATGCAGAGAATATACTCGAAAAAAAAAAAGCTAAATAAATTGATTTTTAAAATAGCATTTTAAACATTCAAAACAACTTGAATGGCATTTGGCTGAAAAACAATTATCTAATGTATCTCACACCTCAATATTAATTATTTTTTTATATTTGACAATGTTAGTGTTTTTAAATCTGTCAGTCTCTAGAAGAATATCAAGCTAAAATTTGACTTTTACTTATTATTTTATTTATTTTTTTAAAGGAAATTATTCCTTTGTCTCTTGAGTAGCTCATCAGAATGAAATTGAATTGCTTCAGAACATTTCTTTAATCATTAGAGAAAAAATGCTCAGAACTCACTCAATCCCTTCCCACACAATGCCTTTATATTTATTTCTAAGGTTAATATTTTTGACATGGCCTTGTGAGTAATCAAGTCTTTATTAGAAATAGGCCACATTTTATAAAGCTTCATTGACCTCATTTTGATGTGTCCTGATACAGACAGACCTCAGAGATGAGTGTGAGTTCTATTCCAGATCATGGTAAAGTGAATATCACAATAAAGCAAATCACACAAACTTTTAGTTTCCCAGTGCATGTAAAAGTTACGTGTACACATTTAGAAGACTATGAAACATGCAATAGCATTGTGTCTAAAAATCATAAACATGCCTTAATAATATAAAAAAATACTCTATTGCTAAAATATGCTAACTATCATCTGAATCTTCTTGAGTCAAAATCTTTGCTGGTGGAGGGTATTGCCTCAACAATACCCTGTGGCCATTTCTTCAAATAAGACAATGACTCTGGTTCAGGAATGATTTCTCTGTGGCATCCAGTGCTGTTTGATAGAATTTTACATACTGTAGAACTTCTTTCAAAATTGGACTCAACCCCTAACAAATCCTGCTGCTGTTTTACCAACTAAGTTTGTGTAATATTCTAAATCCTTTGTTGCCATTTAAGCAGTTTATACCAGGAGTAGGTTCCATCTAAAGAAATCACTTCCTTTGCTCATGAATAAGAAGTGACTCCTCATCTCAAAGTATATCATGATTTTGGAGCAATTCAGCCACATCTTCGGGCTCCGCTTCTAATTCTAGTTCTCTTACTATTTCTACCATATTGCCAGTTACGTCCTCCACTGAAATCTGGAGCCTGTCAAAGTTATTCATGAGACTTGGAGTCAGTTTCTTCCAAACTCTTGTAAATGTGGATATTTTGACCTCGTCTCATGAGCCACAAGTGTACTTGATGAAAACTAGAATGGTGAATCCTTTTCAGAAGATTTTCAATTTACTTTACCCAGATCCAACACAGGGACTCTTACAAATGTATCTCTTAAAGAATAAGAATGCTTCTCAATACTCTAATGACCTATATGGGAAAAAGTGAAAGTGAAAGTCAGGCAGTTGTGTCCAACTCTTGGCAACTCCAAGGACTATATAGTCCATGGAATTCTCCAGGCTAGGATGCTGGCTTGGGTAGCTTTTCCCTTCTCCAGGGGATCTTCCTAACCCAGGGATGGAACCCAGGTCTCCCATATTGCAGGTGGATTCTTTACCAGCTGAGCCACAAGGGAAGCCCAAGAATACTGGAGTGGGTAGCCTATCCCTTCTCCAGCAGATCTTCCCGACCCAGGGATTAAACTCAGGTCTCCTTCATTGCAGGCAGATTCTTTACCAACTGAGCTATCAAAGAAGCTCATATCGGAAAGAATCTTACCAAAAAAAGTGGATATATGTATAGTATAACTGATGCATTTTGCTGTACAGCAGAAACTAATGGGATATTATAAATCAACTATACTTTAATAAAAACAAAAAAAATAGACTTGAAAATTGAAATTACTCCTTAATCCATGTTCTTTAGATTGGAAGTTGTGTTAGAAGGTATGAAAACAACATTAATCTTGTTTTACATCTCCATCAGAGTTCTTAAGAGACCAAGTGCGTTGTCAATGAACAGTAGTATTTTCAAAGGAATTTTTTTCTGAAGAGTAGATTTAAAATATTCAGTAAACTTTGATGTTAACAGATGTGTTGTCATCTAAGCTTTGTTGTTTCATTTACAGAGCATGGACAGAGTAGATTTAACATATTTGTAAGGATCCTAGGATTTTCAGAATGGTAAAAGACTCTTGAGAGTTCCCTTGAACTGCAAGGAGATCAAACCAGTCAATCCTAAAGGAACTCAATCCTGAAGATCCATTGGATGGACTGGTGCTGAAGCTGAAGCTCCAATACCTTGGCCTACTGGAAAGAGCTAACTCACTGGAAAAGACCCTGATGCTGGGAAAGAATGAAGGCAAAAGGAGACGGGAGTGGCAGAGGATGAGATGATTGGAGAGTATCACCAACTCAGCGGGCATAAATTTGAACAAACTCTGGAAGATAGTGGAGGACAGAGGAGTGTGGCATGCTACAACCCATGGAGTTGCAAAGTCAGACACGAATTAGTGGCTGAACAGCAACAAATGAGTGTCGACTTCTGCTTGAAGTCACCAGCTGCATTAGACCTAACAGATCCTAACAGGAGAATCACCTTATCTTTTTAAGCTTAAGTCAGCCGTTGACTTCTCCTCTCCAGCTATGAAAGTCCTAGATGATGTCTTCTTTCAGTATAAGCCTGTATGATCTATATTAAAAGTCTGTTGCTTAGTGTAGCCACCTTTATTCATGATCTTAGCGAGATCTTCTGCATAACTTACTGTAGTGTCTATGTCAGCCCTTGCTTCTTCACCTTGTACTGTCAGGGTTTGGAGACCACATCTTTCCTTAAACCTCAGGAAGCAATCCCTGCTTAGCTTCAGACTTTTCTTCTAATTCTTCCTCACCTCTCTGTTTTCATAGAATTGAAGAGAATGTGTGCCTTGTTCTGAATTAGGCTTTGGCTTAAGGGAAGATTGCAGTTGGTTGGATCTACCCCAAGCACTAAAGCTTTATACATACCAGCAAAAAGGCTGTTTCACTTTTTTACCATTTGCGTGTCCTCCAGAGTAGCACTTCTAATTTCCTTCAAGAACTTTTCCTTGACTTTTACAGCTTGGCTAACCATTTGGCACAAGAGGTCTAGCTTTCAGCCTGTCTTGGTTATCAGCATGCCTTCTTCACTAAACTTAATCATGCTTAGTGCTTGATATCAAGTAAAACATGTATGATCCTTCCTGTTACGTCAGCACTTAGAGGTTATTGTAGAGTTTTTATTGGCCTAATTTCAGTATTGCTGCAAATTAAGGAATAAGGAGATCAAGGAGAGGGAGAGAGATGGTGAAATGGCCAGAGGAGTGGTTAGTACACACACAATATTTATCAATGAAGTTTGTAGTTTATAGTGATTAGGGGTGTGGTTCAAGGTGCTCCCTCTGCACTGCTGCAAAAGTCACGTTAAAGATTACCATTCACAGACCACTGTAACAAATATAATAATAATGAAAAAGTTTAAACTATTGTGAGGATTACCAAAACGTGACAAGAAGACACATCCTGAGCAAACAGCTTTTGGAAAAATGTAGCCATCAGATTTTCTTGAGGCAAGGTTGCCAAAAGCCTTCAATTTGTAACAACACAGTACTTATGAAGTGCAGTAAAGCAAAGTGCAACAAAGTGAAATAGTGAAATTGCGAAGTTGGCCTCTTTGTGGGAGGCATCGAGTTTTAACACAGCTCTCCCATCTGTTTTGTCAGATTACACCAAGGAAGGTCAAAAGAAGATCTGCCATTTTTCTCTTCCATTTTAATTGTTTTCTTTCTGCCCCGAAGGCAAGGGAAGGTTTCAAACTTACATCTTGAGAAGCTCATCAAAGGAATTGGTGACACTGCAATAAATAGGCTTCAAAACACCACCAACCAAAAAAGTGGTTCATAAAAAGCCAAATGTTAGCTAAGCTTTGCATATGGCTCTAACAGTTTTTGCTTTTAATACAAGTAATGTGCCTTAGCGTGACTGTCTTTATAGCGACATGAAGGCGCCTTTCTCATGGAAAGAACTTGTTCCAAGGCAAGCAGCTAATTAGTTTTTGTACAGCTACCAAAAGAGCAAAGGAGATTGAACAGTAACTTCACTTTCTTCCTCTGGAAGGGGCATACTTACTTGATGAGAATTGGAGATGAGTGGAGACTTCTACTTTGTCAGCTAAAATTAATGCATCCTGCTAAAGGAACGTATTTGGATGGGGTTTGGAATTGCTTTAAACAAATACAGGAAGGCTGAAGCGCTTATGAGGAACTTTTGTCAGGGAGCAGCTGGCAATTTTATACTGATTCTTCTACTATTTTTTTTTTTTTCATCCTCTAGAAATCTTTTGTATTTACTTTGCTTGGCAAGATCGTGTGGCTGAAGTAATGTGCATTTCTTTGCACGCACCTTGCTGGAGAGGTGGAGAAGGATAAGGGGAGGTGACAGGACAAATAAAACATGTGAGATTATGATCCCGCAGTCCCACACAATAAAAATAGTTTCATCAAATGAATAAAACTCTTTCTTTAAATATGCAGAGACATAACTATTTAATAAGGCTCTTCAAATGCAGAGGCTGAGATAATTTAAGCAAAGTGGTACTGGTTGCATAATTAATGTGACTATTCTGGCCTTGAAAGCAGTATTTTTTTTTTTTTTTTTTATAAAGCTCCTTTTCTTTCTCTAGTTTTTGGGATTTTTCCCACATTCAGTACAGTGTTTCACATTGAACTTGGGGTGAATGGATTCATCAGGATTGGAACAATTTCATCTGTAAGAGTGTTTATATTTTTAGGCAACCCCTAAGAATGCCTGCCGAGTAGTATAATGGATATTAAGTTAAAGTATATGACTCCCAGTTTAGTCCCTTATTTTTATCGGGGTCTGTAACCATATGGGCCATCAACTGAAGAATGAACACTTTCATAGCAAACAGATTGCTGTATGTACTGGATACAACAGAACTTCAGAGAGCAGTCCCAAGCTTTGTCCTTCAGCCAAGTAAGAACAAAAATGATTTGTTCTCTCATTGTGAATTTCCTTAATGATTTTTACTTCAGTAAATGACAAAATTGCTTTCCCTTTAAAGAAGAGGAAGCCTTGGAAACGCTAATGGTCTAGCTGGTCTATTGTATCATTTAAAGTTTGCGTTTCTTTGTTAATTTTCTGTTTAGTTGATCTCTCCATAGGTGTGAGTGGGGTATTAAAGGCTCGCACTATTATTGTGTTATTATTAATTTCCCCTTTCATGCTTGTTAGCATTTGTCTTATATATTGCAGTGCTCCTATGTTGGGTGCGTATATATTTATAATTGTTATATCTTCTTCTTGGATTGATCCTTTAATCATTATGTAGTGGCCTTCTTTGTCTCTTTTCACAGCCTTTGTTTTAAAGTCTATTTTATCGGATATGAGTATTGCTACTCCTGCTTTCTTTTGGTCTCTATTTGCATGGAATATCTTTTTCCAACCCTTCACTTTCAGTCTGTATGTGTCCGTTGTTTTGAGGTGGGTCTCTTGTAGGCAGCATATATAGGGATCTTGTTTTTGTATCCACTCAGCCAGTCTTTGCCTTTTGGTTGGGGCATTCAACCTATTTACATTTAAGGTAATTATTGATAAGTATGCTCTTGTTGCCATTTACTTTATTGTTTTGGGTTCGGGTTTATACGCCCTTTTTGTGTTTCCTGTCTAAAGTCTATCCTTTAGCATTTGTTGGAGAGCTGGTTTGGTGGTGCTGAATTCTCTCAGCTTTTGCTTGTCTGTAAAGCTTTTGATTTCTCCTTCATATTTGAATGAGATCCTTGCTGGGTACAGTAGTCTTGGCTGAAGGTTATTATCTTTCATCACTTTAAGTATGTCTTGCCATTCCCTCCTGGCCTGAAGAGTTTCTATTGAAAGATCTGCAGTTATTCTTATGGGGATCCCCTTGTGTGTTATTTTTTGTTTTTCCCTTGCTGCTTTTAATATTTCTTCTTTGTGTTTGGTCTTTGTTAATTTGATTAATATATGTCTTGGGGTGTTTCGCCTTGGGTTTATCCTGTTTGGCACTCTCTGGGTTTCTTGGACTTGGGTGAATATTTCCTTCTCCATTTTAGGGAAGTTTTCAACTATTATCTCCTCAAGTATTTTCTCATGGTCTTTCTTTTTGTCTTCTTCTTCTGGGACTCCTATAATTCGAATGTTGGAACATTTCATATTGTCCTGTAGGTCTCTGAGGTTGTCCTCATTTCTTTTAATTCGTTTTTCTTTTTTTCCTTGCTGATTCATTTATTTCTACCATTCTATCTTCTATTTCACTAATCCTATCTTCTGCCTCCGATATTCTACTATTTGTTGCCTCCAGAGTGTTTCTGATCTCATTTATTGCATTATTCATTATATGTTGACTCTTTTTATTTCTTCTAGGTCCTTGTTAAACCTTTCTTGCATCTTCTCAGTCCCTGACTCCAGGCTATTTATCTGTGATTCCATTTTGATTTCAAGATTTTGGATCATTTTCACTCTCAGTATTTGGAATTCTTTCTCAGGTAGATTCCCTATCTCTTCCTCTTTTGTTTGGTTTGGTGGGCATGTCTCCTGTTCCTTTACCTGCTCGGTATTCCTCTGTCTCTTCATCTTGGTTATACTGCTGTGTTTGGGGTGGCCTTTCTGTATTCTGGGAATTTGTGGAGTTCTCTTTATTATTGAGCTTCCTCACTGTGTGTGGGGTTGTATCAGTGGCTTGTCAAGGTTTCTTGATTAGCGAGGCTTGTGTTGGAGTTCTGGTGGGTGGAGCTGGATTTCTTCTCTCTGGAGTGCTGTGAAGTGTCTAGTAATGGGTTATGAGACGTCAATGGTTTTGGAGTATTTTGAGCTGCCTGTATATTGAGGCTCAGGGGCGTGTTCTTGTGTTGCTGGAGAATTTGCGTGGTATGTCTTGCTCTGGAACTTGTTGGCTCTTGGGTGGTGCTTGATTTCAGTGTAGGAATGAAGGCGTTTGATGAGCTCCTATTGGATAATGTTCCCTGTATTCAGGAATTCTCTGATGATCTCAGGATTTGGACTTAAGCCTCCTGATTCTGGTTTTCAGGTTTATTTTTATTGACAAGGATCAAACTGCTCTTTTATAATTGATTTATTTATGGAAGTATAGTTGATTTATAATATATTGTTAGTTTCAGGTATATATCATATCAATTTAGTTTTATAAATAAATGTATATTATTATATATAAAAATATATAAGTATATTATATATATTATATATGTAAATTTTTCATATCCTCTTCTCTTATAGGTTGTTACAAAATATTGAGCAAAATACTGAGCACAGTCCCCTATGCTATGTTGTAGGCCTGTGTTGGTTATCAAGGATCAAGCCACTTTAAACCCTCACTGATGAACGTAGTGAGGTGGAGGGCAAGTTTAGAGTGTACCTCAAGCTCCCTCTTTTCATCTCACACAAAGACATGAAGTTGATGCTGCGTGCCATTCTACCATTCAGAGTAAACTGCCACGTACCACACAGGAGGCTTGAAAGACCGTGGCCAACCAGCCAGTGTGCAAAGGACACACTCACAGCCACAGACTACTTTGCATTGCTTCGATTAGACCCTTGTGTTGCTGGTGGATCAGTGAGGGTTCTAGAATTCCTATGTAGGGAGACTTCAATCCGGCTTGAGAAGTGCCTAGGAAGAGTGTTACTTTGAACTTGGTTTTTCACTCTGAGTTTATTGAATTTGGAGTTGCCTTTAGTGGCTGAGTAGTGCATGTGAGAGGCTGTGTCTGAGAGTCAATTCCCAGAACAAGAAGTTATTTGTTCAGGTGAGGGTGTTTGCTGGGCACGCACATGATGGACTGTTGTGCCCAGGTTCCCTCCAGGCTAGCCCCTGGTGATGTCATCGAGGTGAACATACCTTTTTCTGTACCTCATAGTCAAGAGGCATGTTGAGTTAGTGCTCACATGACTCTAATTTCCATCTTTGTTCTCATATCAGTAAATAATAAGCTAGATGGCCGTCTATGCTGTTCAATCCCTCTACAATGTTTTAGTGCTTTTGAAATACCCCGAGAGAGAGTCAATTTCCATCACTTTTATCTAACCAATGAAGAAACTGAAGCACCAGTGAAACTGTTTACCAAAAGAACTCACTCCCACAGATTGCAGCTGAACATACTAAATTAAATTAATTCATTCTTGAGAGAAAACTGTATATTTCTTCTGAGGGATTTTTAAAAGAAGTAAATGTTTATCATTTATTTATAGATAAGAAAAGCTTAAAATTATTTTATAGAAACAAGTCATCTTTATTACTCTCTGAATTCAGAGTTCCAAAGAATATCAAGGGAGATGAGAAAGCCTTCCTCAGTGATCAAAGCAAAGAAATAGAGGAAAATAACAGAATGGGAAAGACTAGAAATCTCTTCAGGAAAATTAGAGCTACAGAAGGCAACATTTCATGCAAAGATGGGCTTGATAAAGGACAGAAATTGTATGGACCTAACAGAAACAGAAGATATTAAGAAGAGATGACAAGAATACACAGAAGAACTATACAAAAATATCTTCATGACCCAGATAATCATCATGGTGTGATCACTCACCTAGAGCCAGACATCCTGGAATGGGAAGTCCAGTGGACCTTAGAAAGCATCACAACGAACAAAGCTAGTGGAGGTGATGGAATTCCAGTTGAGCTATTTCAAATCCTGAAAGAGGATGCTGTGAAAGTGCTGCACTCAATATGCCAGCACATTTGGAAAACTCAGCAGTGGCCACAGGACTGGAAAAGGTCAGTTTTCATTCTAATTCCAAAGAAAGGCAATGCCAAAGAATGCTCAAACTACCGCACAATTTGCAGTCATCTCACACACTAGTAAAGTAATGCTCAAAATTCTCCAAGCCAGGCTTCAGCAATACGTGAACCGTGAACTTCCTGATGTTCAAGCTGGTTTTAGAAAGGGCAGAGGAACCAGAGATCAAATTGCCAACATCTGCTGGATCATCGAAAAAGCAAGAGAGAAAACATCTATTTCTGCTTTATTGACTATGCCAAAGCCTTTGACTGTGTGGATCACAATAAACTGTGGAAAATCCTGAAAGAGATGGGAATACCAGACCACCTGACCTCCCTATTGAGAAACCTATATGCAGGTCAGGAAGGAACAGTTAGAATTGGACATGGAACAACAGACTGGTTCCAAATAGGAAAAGGAGTCCGTCAAGGCTGTATATTGTCACCCTGTTTACTTAACTTCTATACAGAGTACATCATGAGAAATACTAGACTGGAAGAAACACAAGCTGGAGTCAAGATTGCCGGGAGAAGTATCAAAAACCTCAGATATGTAGATGATACCACCCTTATGGCAGAAAGTAAAGAGGAACTAAAAGCCTCTTGATGAAAGTGAAAGAGGAGAGTAAAAAGTTGGCTTAAAGCTTAACATTCAGAAAACGAAGATCATGGCATCTGGTCCCATCACTTCATGGCAAATAGATGGGGAAACAGTGGAAACAGTGACAGACTTTATTTTTCTTGTCTCCAAAATCACTGCAGATGGTGATTGAAGCCAAGAAATTAAAAGACACTTACTCCTTGGAAGGAAAGTTATGACCAACCTAAATAGCATATTGAAAAGCAGAGATTACTTTTCCAACAAAGGTCTGTCTAGTCAAGGATATGGTTTTTCCAGTGGTCATGTATGGATGTGAGAGTTGGACTGTGAAGAAAGCTGAGCACTGAAGAATTGATGCTTTTGAACTGTGGTGTTGGAGAAGACTCTTGAGAGCCCCTTGGCCTGCAAGTAGATCCAATCAGTCCATCCTAAAGGAGATCAGCCCTGGGTGATCATTGGAAGAACTGATGTTAAAGCTGAACTCCAGTACTTTGGCCACCACATGTGAAGAGTTGACTCATTAGAAATCCCTGATGCTGGGAGGGATTGGGGGCAGGAGGAGAAGGGGACAATAGAGGATGAGATGGCTGGATGGCATCACCAACTCGATGAACATGAGTTTTTAGTGAACTCCGGGAGTTGGTGATGGATGGGAGGCCTGGCGTGTTGCAATTCCTGGGGTCACAAACAGTCAGACAGGACTGAGCTACTGAACTGAATGTGAACTTCAGGACTTCCCTGTAGTTCAGATGTAGAGAATCTGCCTGCAATGCAGGAGACCTTGGTTCAATCCCTGGATCAGGAAGATCCTCTGCAGAAGGAAATGGCAACCCATTCCAGTATTCTTGTTTGGAGAATCCCATGGACAGAGGAGCTATAGTCCATGGGCTATAGAAGAGTCAGACATGACTCAGCAACTAACATACACATAATATGAACGACAGCTCTTATTAATGTAAATGGCTACAAGGGAACTTTACAGAGTCTAAAATATTTAAATGCTATTCAACAACACAGTAAAGTCTTAAATGTGAAAATTTATTTTTGCTATGACGACATGTATGTTGGTAGCTGAACTTACTGTTAGGAAATTCTCATTAGGTTTTCTGCAATGTATGATTTCTTCTTTGACAATTTAATTTCTTAAAGGCTAAAGGTTTAATATTACATTTGAGGGAAAGGTTTGTGAGTTGGTGGTTATCACTGAACCATAGCATCAGAATACTTACGTCTGCTTTGTATATTTCAGTTACTCCATTTATAGTTGGAAGGCGGAGGAACTTACGCTATCATTACTGAGATGATGCTAAAAAGGCTAGCTAATCAGTGACATACATTAAAAGCAAACAGTGAACTCTCATCTATTAAAATACGTTTTTATCTGACTGTCACATTTTGTCCCTTTTATTTCAGTAATTCCCTTCTTCACATAGTAAATAGCAGGTGTAGCCTGTGGAGCACTCGTGATCTTTGCCAACAAAGTGACCCCTGTAAAATGCCTTTAAGAGGGATATATTTCTTTTAGATTCTGGCTGGGAATGGTGTTACTTATCTGGTTCATATAATCATATCTCACACTTGAGATTTATAAGCATTGACTTCAACAATGAGTAATATCATAGGGATCACGTAGGAGTGTATCAGTGTTATGTGGTCATTTCACACAGTTTTAATGGAGAAGCTCTCAACCTCAGTGCTTTTGAAGTTTTGGAACATATGAGTCTGTGTTGGGGTGTGGAGGCTGTCCTGTGAGCCAGACCTTAGAAACTAGTAACACCCCGTCCAGCTGTGGCAATGAAAAATATCTCCAGACATTAATGAATGTTTCCTGGGGCTCAAAATCATTCCTGGAATGAAGAGTGCTACGGGACTGTGGATTCCAGAGAAGGTGTGTTGACCTTGACCCACCCTCTAGAAGGCAGAATTCTATAGATATTGTGGGGCCCTCAGATAAAGTTGAGATTCCAAGGACAGAAAATCTCTTGCTATGCTTCTGGAGTGGACTCTGGGGTGGCAGTAACTTCATAGAGAACCTGACCCAGCCTGGTTCTAGAGCAACAGACCAGAGATGCCTGGACACTGTCTGAATCAAGGGTGGTCCAAACCAGCTGCAGGATCCCTGAGCGGTTTAGCGAAGTCTTGAAATGACATTCTCCTGAGGTCTCAGAGTATACAGAGGGATACGGAGAATGGGCAGTCACGTGGAGTCAGAAGATGTGTCTAGCAGGAATCTATGGGGGTCTGGAGTGTCTTGGTAGAGGCCAAAGGCAGTAGATAATGGAGCTGAGACTAGTTTATATCCGTTCTGCCCACAAAGCTGATACACTACGAAGGACTCCTAAACACAGATTAAATCTGGTACCCTAAAGTAAATGATTGTTAATTATCCTGAATTAGATGAGATTATACTTTAACTAATCTAGTGGAGTGGGGACTCCAGATAACATTAAATTGGGTTATAGCCAAAAATCATACCTTTGCATAATTTATGCTTTAAGGTTCATATCCACTGTTTGCTAATATGGCACCTGGAGATACTGAGATAACCTCTCAGGATCAGTATAAATGTCTTCTTTCCCTGTGACCCTTTTCCAGCAACTCAAATCAGTAGATTCTTTTTTTTTTTTTTGTATCTGCATACTTTCAATCCCCATCACAGGTCACAGTCTTATTGTGGTGAAGGGGCTTGCATAACTCCGTGAAGCTGCGAGTCTTGCTGTGCAGGGCCACACAAGATTGACAGGTCATAGTGAAGGGTTCTGACAAAGTGTGGTCTACTGGAGGAGGAAATGGCCACCCACTCCAGTATTCTTGCCTGGAGAACTCCATGGACAGTATGAAAAGGAAAAAAGATGAAGCCCCCTACCCTAGTCCTGAATAATCATTGGAAGGACTGTTGCTGGAGCTGAAGCTTCAAAATCTGGCGATCTAATGGGAAGAGCCGACTCATTGGAAAAGGACCCTGACACTGGGAAAGATTGAGGATAAAAGGAGAAGAGCAGGGAAGAAGTTGAGATGGCTAGATAGCGTCACCGGCTCAATGGATATGAATCTGAACAAACTCCAGGAGATGGTGAGAGACAGAGGAGTCTGCTGTTGTAGTCTTCGGGGTCTCAAGAAGTCAGACAGGACTTCGCAACTGAACAACAGCCACATGTTCTTTCAAAAGAATTGTTTAATCCTTGAGCCAATCAGGGTTTCAAAAGCCCAGGTTCTGGCTACTTCAATCTCTCATATCTTTTTACAATATATAAATATTGCATTTGTGAGATAATATCTATTATCCATCAGATAATATATCCTTAGTAGGGGAAAGGACAAAGAAATAGAAAGGAACAAAAACATCTAAGATTACGTAATATATATGACATACCACTCTGTGCCCTTATAAACCTTTTAGCAGGGGATGGGACCTTTAGAAGGATGAGGCTCAAGGCATAAACCTTCCTCAAAACACTAAGCACTATACATTGGACCTAGGTTAGGCAGTAACTCCAGCAGAGGTGGAGTCTTAGAGCAGGGCTGACAGATTTAGAAAATAAAAATAGAGCACCTAGTTAAGCTTGAATTTCAGATCAACACCACAAAATTTTTGGTGTAACCAAGACTCAAGACATGTTTGAGGCATACTTAGAAAAACATGTGCTTTACCTAAATTTCAAACTTTGACTTCCCTGGTGGCTCAGATGGTAAAGCGTCTGTCTACAATGAGGGAGACCAGGGTTCAATCCCTGGTTTGGGAAGATCCCCTGGAGAAGGAAATGGCAATCCACTCTAGTACCATTGCCTGGAAAATCCCATGGACAGAGGAGCCTAGTAGGGTACAGTCCATGGTGTCGCAAAGAGTCAGACACGACTGAGCAACTTCACTTTCACTTTCACTGTATTTTATCTAGTCTCAGAGACTGAGGTGCATTCAGAAGCACTGGGAAACTTGGTCTTTTGCTCAAAATAAATCCGAGTGCCTTTTACTCTATGTCTTTTCTCTCTCTCTCTTTTTCTCCTTCTCTTCTTCCTTTCTGTTAACTTCTACAGGCTTCCAATATCAGACCCAGTGACCTATTAATTCCTTCTTTGCTTGGTTTATTATGGTATAGATAGTCTCATAGATTTTTCTACATTCTAGACCCTGCAACAAGTGCAAGAGGTCACTTGAGGATGACTGTGGGTTTTAACTATAACTGCTATTACTAACAAAGAAGGTGATGGCACCCCACTGCAGTCCTCTTGCCTGGAAAATCCCATGGATGGAGGAGCCTGGTGGGCTGTAGTGCATGGGATCACAAAGAGTCAGACACGACTGAGTGACTTCTCTGTCACTTTTCACTTTCATGCATTGGAGAAGGAAATGGCAACCCACTCCAGTGTTCTTGCCTGGAGAATCCCAGGGACAGAGGAGCCTGGTGGGCTGCCGTCTATGGGGTCACACAAAGTCGGACATGACTGTAGTGACTTAGCAGCATCAGCAGCTATTACTAAAGTGAAGTTGCTCAGTCGTGTCCGACTCTTTGCAACCCCTTGGACTATAGCCTGCCAGGCTCCTCTGTTCTTGGGATTCTCCAGGCAAGGATACTGCAGTGGGTAGCCATTCCCTTCTGCAGGGATTTTCCCAACCCAGGGATCTAATCCAGGTCTCCCGCACCTTAGGCAGACTCTTTACCTTCTGAGCCGCCAGAGAAGCCTGCTGAAAACAAGATAAATAGGCAAGAAATTATCTCTCTCTTCTCTGTTTCTCTCTTTCCTTTTCTCTTGCTCTTTCCCTCCTCACAAAGACTTGAGAAAAGACAAGGCTGAACAGGCTATAATGACCAATATATTCTGCATATATTTTATTCACAGTTTTGTAGAAAAGGTAGGGATCTCTAGTGGCTCAGATGGTAAAGAATCTGCTTGCAATGCAGGACACCCGGGTTTGATCTTTGGGTGGGGAAGATGCCCTGGAAAAGGGCATGGCAGCCCACTCCAGTTTTCTTGCCTGGAGAATCCCAAGGACAGAGGAGCCTGGGGAACTGCAGTCTATGGGGTTGGAAAGAGTCAGACACAACTGAGTGACTAACACACACACACACACAGTAGAAAAAGTGAACTCTAGGCATCTTTCCTGTGAGTTTCAGTGATTTTAAAATAAGAATTGCACAGGGTTAAAGCAAGGTGAATGGGATACAGAAACTCAGTCAGGATAAGTGGTACTGTCTCTGTGCCTTTGGGAGGAAGAACAAATAAGAGGGAAAAGATAAAAATAAAAGATAAAAGATGAGGCCCTGCCCTCTGCCCCACCTCATCTTCCCTGCATCAGCTGGCGAGAAGAGACAGGGCTGGAGTTTCTAGAAGTAGGTGGTTCCAGATGGAAGAAAAGCTTGAAGTAAGTAGTGTGGGCAAAGCGAATTTTCAGCAGGAAGAGAAGTGACATCTCTGTGGCTCCACAACTGCTATTCCTTGGTAGCATATGTAGGAAGGAATGCCAGTCCCCTGCCCATGCAGGAGATATAAGAGCAGCAGGTTCTATCACTGGGTCAGAACATCCCCTGGAGAAGGACATGGCAACTCACTCCAGTATTCTTGCCTGGGAAATCCTATGGACAGAGAAGTCTGGTGAGCTGCCGTCTATGGGATGGCAAACAAAATTGGACACTACTGAAATGACTTAGCATGCACACACACAAAGCACATTTGGAACTCTCAAATGAGCTTAAATGCTAAGTCTGGGCAGAGTTGGGGAATAACAGAAGGGTTAAAGTGAGAACTAATAAAAGATCAATATCCATATACTTAAGGTTAGTAGGTACTACGTTTTTTCTATCAGTACTTGAAGTACCTCATTATATAGACAGAAAAAAGACACTATATTTCATTCCCATTTTTATTTCCTAATATATTCGAGACTTTTCTTTTCTGTCAAATTTATAGTCTAGACTCTTCTATATTGGAACTTGCCCTCCCTTCTTGCTATTTGTATCTATTTTTACTCACTAGATGCACCTCCCATCTTTAAACTGTTTTACTTTCCTCTTGAGTTCAAAAGAATGGAAAATACTTCAAGGGAAAAAAAAATCTTCTTTTAATCACTTCAATTAAAAAAAAAGGCACAATTACTAAATGCCAACTTCCCTGGCTATGTAAGATATTATCCTAGGCCGTAAGGCTTGAGGGGACTTAGAAAAGTTTTTCTAAAATATAGTGAAAGTACAAAGAAAGAGTATCAACAGAGAGACTTACTTCTCTGCCTGAAACTTATAGTTTCAGTTAGCTGGCTAAATCACAGCCTTCTCTAGACTCTATGATGATTTCATCCCCACCATGAATGCTCATGTTCAATTCTCCTTTACAAACTTTAAATGAACAGAAGTTCACATCAGCTAAAGTTAATGGAAGAAATTAAGTTAAAGTGGAAAAAAAAAGAAGGCGTTTTCTTAAGTGACAAAGAGGACAGCAGGTTTGCAGATAGCATTTGGTGTTTCAGCCTCTATAGATTCTTGTTGGACCAGTGCCAAAATAATGACAGCTCTTGGAGGGCTTCAAGTTATGTCAACTCTCCATGAAACAGGGCAAATTGCTTGCTTTGCACTTATGTCAGGAATGGAGATACAATTTTACAAAATGTGTTAAGGGAGGCAGTTGAATTCTGGGGGCAGAATACAAAAATTTCAAGTTTAATTGGAAGGTCAGAGAGAAGGAAAGAAACACATAAGCTCCAAATGTACACTTACTGAGCTACACTGAGCACCTTACAGACATCAGTTCGTCTCAGGCTTTCATGAAGGTAACATAGAATACATTGGTTAAATTAATGAGAAAGATTGAGCAGTTACAGCGAACATCTATGAAAGACCAAAGCATAAAGCACACACACAAAACTGAGATTCTTGTAGCACAGCTGTAAATTGTTTTCAGTACCCACAGAGGAGGATGTGTAACAAGATGTCAGAAGAACCAGTTCAAGTAAATAGAAATTCAATTAGGGAAGTAAAAGAATCAAAGATTCCCAGAGAAGCAGAAGAAACAAGAATGCATATAGCAGTGTGCAGTGAGGCCTCTCTTCTCATCAAAACAATTGGTCTACTGTCCCCATAGAACTATATAGCCATGCCCTCTGTAGAATACCTTGTTCACACAGTGAATCACTGAGCATCAGCCCTTGTCCATCGTTGCTTTAGATCTGTGAGCTCTTTCATTTTAAAATGAGTAGCAAATAAATAATAACAAAATGAAATGGCTAGTATGGTCAGTATATTCTATCCCACCTTAAAAAAAATGTATCCATGAAGAACTTGCCTCACTTGCAAGCAATGCCACAAACTCGGGTTGGAAATTAACCCATTGCCAGGATTTTACTACTGAATTAGGTAAGAGGAATGGGAGTGAATGTAAAACACAAGAGTGGACCACATCCATTCTGATCTCCACCCTCCCGTCAATCTCTCTTTTGGATTAGAAAATCAGATAATAAGCCATGTCTTTGTGGCTGCTAGTTCTGAGTGAATCGGAGTTATTTCTTCTGCTCTTTCACAGTACTATCTTTCTTCATACATGGAGAAAGCATGTTCTGATAACTGGCTGAGCCAGAAATAAGGATTAAATATTGGGAGGGAAAGGGTGAATGACAGAATAGAAGCTGAAAAGTAAAGGCTTGTTGGAAGCGGGATAGAAAAAGTGTTGACAACATCGCAGTCTGAAGACTGTAGTTTTACAAATATTTGTATTAGATACCATTTCAGCCAAAGGGATTCATATTAAACAAAAGCCTAGTAGACACTGGGAAATATGAATGCAGATTCACATTCAAATAGAAAGTAGTGTCAATGCAAAGCACACAATTTGCCTATTGGCAAATGCTCATACAGAGGCATCTCCCTTTGCTTGATAGTGAAGATGTAAAGAGTTTGAAGTAAAATCATTGTAATTCTAAATTGAAGCCTAAGAAACAATACATCAGAAGAAGTGAAAACATTTGAGCATTTAAAGAAGGACACATTTGACATCTTCAGTAAGATGCACTGAAATAGAGGTAAGATGAATCTACAGGCTTGTCATCGTGCTCTAAGATAAAAAATAGCAGTGGTTGAGAACGAGGCCCTTAGAGTTAAGTGTAGCTTGCAAGACTTCCATGAAAGACAGGGATATGGACAAGAGCCTGAAGTTGGGCTCTAGAAAGTGCTCTGCTACCCCGTGAGGACATTGAAAGAAAATCAGGCTTCTGTTGGCTGCACATATAATTTTATTGGATACTTTGGGCTTAAGGAAATGGGAAAACAAGGGAAAACTCTCCCAAAAATGAACTGACTTGATTTTCCATGTCGCGTATGCCCCCATATAGCTGGAGGCCAAATAGAAAGTCAGTTCAGTTCAGTTCAGTTGCTCAGTCCTGTCTGACTCTTTGCGACCCCATGAATCGCAGCACGCCAGGCCTCCCTGTCCATCACCAACTCCTAGAGTTCACTCAGATTCACGTTCATCGAGTCAGTGATGCCATCTAGCCATCTCATCCTCTGTCGTCCCCTTCTCCTCCTGCCCCCAATCCCTCCCAGCATCAGAGTCTTTTCCAATGAGTCAACACTTCTCATGAGGTGGCCAGAGTACTGGAGCTTCAGCTTTAGCATCATTCCTTCCAAAGAAATCCCAAGGTTGATCTCCTTCAGAATGGACTGATTGGATCTCCTTGTAGTCCAAGGGACTCTCAAGAGTCTTCTCCAACACCACAGTTCAAAAGCATCAATTCTTCAGTGCTCAGCTTTCTTCACAGTCCAATTCTCACACCCATACATAACCACAGGAAAAACCATAGCCTTGATTAGATGGACTTTCCATAGCCTTGACTAGATGGACTTTAGTCGGCAAAGTAATATCTCTGCTTTTGAATATACTATCTAGGTTGGTCATAACTTTGCTTCCAAGAAGTATGCGTCTTTTAATTTCATGGCTGCAGTCACCATCTGCAGTGATTTTGGAGCCCCCCAAAATAAAGTCTGACACTGTTTCCACTGTTTCCCCATCTGTTTCCCTTGAAGTGATGGGACTGGATGCCATGATCTTCGTTTTCTGAATGTTGAGTTTTAAGCCAATTTTTTTGCTCTCCTCTTTCACTTTCATCAAGAGGCTTTTTAGCTCCTCTTCACTTTATGCCATAAGGGTAGTGTCATCTGCATATTTGAGGTTATTGATATTTCTTCTGGCAAGCAGAGCCCAAAGAGAAGGAACACAAATTCCAAAATCTTTGGCTCAAGATAATCTCCAAGGCAAAGAAAATCCATCACCAAGAATAGATTTTCACCAACAAAATGAAGATCCAAAATATTAATTGACTCAAGAGAAAACTGATCTTTTGGAAACAGATTGAAGTAGACATTCGAGTAAGTTAGTTTAGGATACACAATGATGAAAAAAATTGTGTTATAAGTGAATAAGAAAATATGAAGGAACATAGGTAAGTATGAATGAAACAAGTGCCAACAAAAAAGAATGAATTTAAAACTGTTGATGAAGTAAAAGAGATTTATTGAATAACTGCAAACAATAAAAACACAGAGAAAAGACAGAATTTCCAAGATGCACCAAGAGAAATTCCACAAAGAGAGAAGGGAGTGAATGGCAGAAGGGTAGACTTCAAAATTTAAAAAAAGCAGTTTTGTTCCTTATTTTTGAAATGAAGAAACTGGAATCTTCAGATGTAAATTACCACAATGAGTACTGAGCTGTAAAGAAAAATACATTACCATGTTCATGGTCAAGAAAACTTCAAACAATAAATTATAGTCTTCCCAAACATATTTTTAGATTGAATGGAATTCCAACCAAAATCCCAGCAAATTTTCTCATAGCACTCAATAAGATGATTGTCAGACTTCTATGAGTATTGAAGTTTTACCATTAACTTGTTTACAGTATTTGCCAGTGGCCTCTTGCCTGTGTGATTCTGTGTTAGAGTTGGCCAAGAGAGAAACTTGTGCAAAATATAAGAAGCAGGAGTAAACTCACAGTCATTATTTTCTGAAGGTCACCATGGTTAGATATGGTCATAGGCAGACATAGAAGTTCTTGTCCTTGTTCTTCTAGGCTTTGTCTCCAGCTTTTTTTTTTTTTTTTTTTTTTGCTAACTGGTAACCCTGGTAACCAGATGTGATTCCAGACCTCTTATCATATATTTAGTGTGACCCAAAGAGTTGACAGCTTCTTGTAGAATTTTCTGCAAGTTTCCCTTTACATTCTCATTTTGGAAGCTAGACTTGCTTGGCTTCTGGACAAACAGACTGGAAATTTCTCTCATTCTTCACTTTCCCCTGTCTTAGTTATTTACTGGTGCTTAACTAGTTATTCCAAAAGAACAATTGCATTTTGCTCACATTGTGTGGGCAAGAATTCAGAAAGGACTTAGCTATACAATTTTACTGTCATTTTCATGCTAGAGGACCCACTTTTGAGTTCTCACTTATTCACACGTCTTGGGCCTTATACTTCTTGACTTCTTTCTTTATCCTCATGACACCTCGTCATCTAAGGATGCTCCATGGGAATGGGGCTCTGCTGGCGTGACTATTTCATGACAGTCACTTTATACACAGCAGCACGATTCTAAAACTCAGGAACCGGAAGCTACCAAGCTCTCCAGTTCCTTCCACGCTTTCTCATCAGACATTTCCCCTGACACTGCCTTGCGTGTTTAGTCCTGTCTCCATATCTGCTCCAAGGAGGGCTAGGACTAACGCAGACTAGACCGATAGTTTCAACAACTTAGACAAAATGGACATATTCCTTGAAATACACTAACAAAGCGGAAAGAAAACATAGATTAGAACTTCAAAGGAATTTTTAAAGTTAAAATTTGTAGTTATAAACCTTCAACATAAAGACATGCAGTTTCCCAATTACAACTCCTTATTTCCAATGTAAGGGGTGTGTGACTGATCCCTGTTTGGAGAAATATGATCCCTCATGGCATGTAGCCAAAAAAGTATTTAAAAAAGAGCAAAAAATGTTTAAAAAATTAAGAAGTGCAGACACGGTTGGATTCACTGGTGAATTCTACCCAACACTGCAGTCATAATAATACTGATTCACACATAGGAGGAGAGACTGATTCCCAACTTACTGGATAAGGCCTGCATCACCGCATTACTAAAACCATACAAAACCAGACAAATTCCCAGTGAACATAAACATAAATGTTGTTAACAAATTTTTAGCAAATAGAATCTGGAAATAATACCTATGATATTTAATTTTATGATTTTATATATATATATATATATATCAACTTGCCTGAGTCATGAGGTATCCAGATATTTGGTCAAACATTATTCTGGGTGTTTCTGTGAGGGTGTTTTTGAAAGAGATTAACCTTTATATTGGTCAACTGTTGGACATCAAATTCAATGGTTCATTTTTATTCCTTCTATTAATAATTAAGAGCATAGTAAACCTTCAAAAATAAGGGAAAATGTAAGATACCAAGCTTCAAACACTGATCATTTTCAGTAGAGATAAGTAATGTGAAAAATGAAACATTTTTACTCATAATTTTAATGTTGTTGAAATAAGTGCTCATTTTCTCAATTCAGATATTCAATCTGATAAAAATAATGAATTACCTGTTCAAGGTACTGTTATTTTGACTCTTCTAGAATGTGGTGCTCTGGACACTTGTGAATTTAACTTCATGATTCTACTACCCTTTTAAATTAGTTGCTGAGATTGAACAACTTGCTTTTAAAACAATGTTGAGAGTATTATCCCATTTTATAATTATAATGTATCTCCCACTTTGACTCCTTAAAGAAAGCACAGCTTTAGAGAAGCATAAGTGAAAGACTACAAAGCTGAAATACTGAGCTTCCCAGGTGGCCCTAGAGGTAAAGAACCCACCTACCAGTGCAGGAGACACAGCCACACAGGTCCGATCCCTGGGTCTAACAGGGAAGATCCTCTGGCACCCCACTCCAGTATTCTTGCTTGGACAATCTCATGGGCAGAGGAGCCTGGTGGACTACAATTCATGGAGCTACAAAGAGTAGGACTTAACGAGCGCATGTGTGGCAGGCTGAATAGAGGTAATCAATTCATCAAAATCAGCATTGGGACCCATGTGCATATCATATACTTAGTTGCTCAATCATGTCTGACTCTTTACGATCCAATAGACTGTAACCTGCCAGTCTCTTCCATCCATGGGGATTCTCCAAGTAAGAATACTGGAGTGGGTTGCCTTGCCTTCCTCCATAGGATCTTCCCAACCCAGGGATCAAACCCACGTCTCCCGCATTACAGGTGACTCTTTACAGTCTGAGCCACCAGAGGAGCCCATTAAGACCCATATTAATGTTAATTTTGTAATTGTTGACATCAGTGAAAATATTTGCATGATAGGGAGAACTTTCAAATTAATAAATACAAACCACTGAGTTTAATTGTCATCTATTCATCATTGTCCTGATGTAGATAACCCAATTTTTTTTTTATTAGTTCTAGGAATCACCCACATCTGACATGTTTTAGTAGCTAAAATAATTGCCAGAAGTTCCCCTCTCCTGAAATTATCGTAGTTGTGAAACAGAGTGGCAGGGATCACTGATCATCCTTGCAGTGGATAGCTGTCCAATTTGTATTTTTCTTAGCATAAACGGAGTATGCAATGTACTCCTAAGTGGTAGAGTGGCTGTTTGGGTACTGGTGATATCCAGGATGTTTTTATTTTTATTTTTTTGTATTTTTGCTGTTCCATGTAGCTGTAGTAGTCCTTTGTCAACTCTGTTTTTCATCACTGGTCATAAAAGCTATGTTTCTAATTTCTCCCATTGAGTGTAAAAGTTTATGATGTATGCAACAAGGTGATATTGATAAAGGGTTTAATGTTTTACAAAGATAATTTGAGATCACTATTATACAAATGTCATACAACGCTTCAATCATTTTCTTTTGTGATGTTTAAATATAGAAATTTTGTATTACATGGTTTCTGCCCCCCAAATTGTATGTATCTAAAACTAAAACAGCAACCGGTTCAGGTGTTTACAGTAAGGATTTATTAATTTTTCTCTCATGGCTATGATTTCCTAAAAGCTACCTGATATGTATATCAATATCTTTATTACTGTCATTTTCTGTTCTTATTTGAATACAAGCAATTTAAACTGCTCAGATTTCAGTAACATATTCTTCTGTGAAATAGTGCCTGTAATCTACTTTTACATCTTAAGAAAACATAAACATGTTGCACCCTTTTGTCACTCTGAAGTTGTTCCTCTGCTACATGTGCAATTGAATCTAAGTATTGTGAAATATTCAATTTAACACTGAATATTTATGAAACACACAAAATCCATATTCATGATGAGCATATTCACTCAGATCAAAGGGAAGTTTTGGAAGAATCGATAGCGAGGTGCAGTGATCACATTTGTCAGGGTCTGAAAGTCCGGTGGTAAGGTTGCTATTTGTGTTTGAAGTTCAGCTCTCAATCTAGTACCACGGAAAACTGAAATTTCTTTCAGAAACTATTACACAGTCTAATGTGATTTCTCCATATAATGCAGTTAACCTCAAGCCTATATCATATATCTATTTCCACAGCAAATAGACTGTGGAAACTACTCTCTTCTTCCAAAAAGACGACCAAGATCCTACCTTCTAGGGGCACGATCAGATTTTTGAAATAAATATTTAAAAAGTATTAGAACTCTAAACCAGTTATTTGTAGGGCTGGTTCCTTTGGCTTTCAATAGTGACTATGCACATGTCTCAAGTCTTTGTTCAGAGTCGCCATTGTTGGTAGCTGTAAATCAGTCATGGTGGGACCAGTGAACTCAGAAACATTATAAATCAGAGCTTAAAAGAAAAAAAAAAAAACTAGTGGCAAAGAACCCACCTGCCAATGCAGGAGACATGAGACACGGGTTTGATTCCTGTATCAGGAAGATCCCCTGGAGGAGGGCATGGCAGCCCACTCCATTACTCTTGTCTGGGGAATCCCATGGACAGAGGAACCTGGTGGGCTACAATTCACAGGGTTGCAAATAGTCAGACACAACTGAAGTGACTTAGAATGCACGCACGTACATCACTGCCCTAATTCAAACCTGGGATAGTTTTCAAAGTTGGACCTTTCATGAAAAATACAGAGCATTTATAAATGATTAATTATACAGAGAAGGTACAATCAACTTTATAAAGAGAAATGATATATGATCAGAGAATTAGCTCTTTACTTTTAGGCATATCCCTGCCTCTGTGGAGATTTAAGGAGTTGGTTTTATAGAGCTTTGCATTCTTCAGAATAGTTAAATGCACTATACAGCATGATAGAGTTCAGTGAGTTTCCAGTAGAATGGACCATATAATGGATTTCTGTAGTTAAAAATTTAAAAACTTAGTACTAGCCAAAGAAACTTCTTACTAACACCCAGGGACTTATGGAGAGATGGGTAGTAATTTAGTTACAATTAACTGATTTTAAAAATTCAGATTTCCACGAACAGGCATTTTTCTCTAAGGGAAGTTTTTTTAGCATTGTCTGGTTCACAGGAAAAACTTTTGCTTTATACTATCTATAGTATATGCTAGTCATATTCTGTTGCTTTTAAAAAGACAAAACCGAGCCAGTGCAATGTTCACCAACAAGACATTTGATATCTTTTCATCTGAAAAACAGACATGTCATCGTCTGGCCACTCATATACCGGAATAATGTCACAGGAACTGTACTTGGCTTCTTGCCCACTTTGAACACCATTTCCTTTATCTGCTAGTCCAAGAATTGACATTTTCTGTCAAGTGTCAGATAGTCAAGGTGCTAAGCTACACGAGTCCCATAACATGTTTGTCACAGGAGTATTTTCCTGTTCTGCTTTTCTTTCCTTGTATCTTGTCTGTGTGTGTGTGTTTCAACTTTCAGTGTCTTGGCTTTTCAGCAGGATATGCCCAGGCTTTGGGCAAATCAACTCTCTTCTGCTCATTTTCACTCTCTCATATGTAGTTTCCCAACAATATCCTGTCAAACCTCCCATGAATTCTGTTCACTAATCCTACTCTCTTTATCATAGATGCCAATATTATCCTCTCTTATAAACACTGAACCTCTCATATTTTTTTCAGTCACATGTTAATTTTCTCTTTTGCTTTTAGAATTTCTTTCATGGCTGTTTTTATTTTAATTTTTCTAATTCTCTGCCACCCTCTCTTTTTAGATGTTAGATACCTTAGATATTATAAAGTATCCTAGTTATCCTAATTTGCGTTAGTGACTCATTCTTGTTTATTTGGTGGTGGTGGTGTTCAGTCTCTCAGTCATGTCTGACTCTTCACAACCCCATAGACTGCAGCACGCCAGGCTTCACTGTCCTTCACAGTCTCCCAGAGCTTGCTCAAACTCATGTCCATTGAGTCAATGATGCCATCCAACCACCTCATTCTCTGTCGTCCCCTTCTCTAGCCTTCAATCTATCCCAGCATCAGGGTCTTTTCCAATGAGTCCTCTCTTTGCATCAGGTGGCCAAAGTATTGGAGCTTCAGCTTCAGCATCAGCCCTTCCAATAAATACTCAGGTTTGATTTCCTTTAGGGTTGACTGGTTTGATCTCCTTGCACTCCAAAGAATTCTCAAGGGTCTTATCAGACATCACAGCTTAAAAGCATCAATTCTTCAGTCTTCTTTATGGTCCAACTTTCACATCCATACATCACTCCTGGAAAAACCATAGCTTTGACTAGATGGACAATTGTCAGCAAAGTAATGTCTCTGCTTTTCAATACGCTGTCTAGTTTGGTCATAGCTTTTCTTTGAAGGAACAAGCATCTTTTAACTTCATGGCTGCAGTCACCATCTGCAGTGATTTTGGAGCCCAAGAAAATAAAGTCTGACACTGTTTCCATTATTTAGCTATCTATTTGCCATGAAGTAATGGGACCGGATGCCATGATCTTTGTTTTTGAATGTTGAGTGTTAAGCCAACTTTTTCACTCTCGTCTTTCACTTTCATCAAGAAGCGCTTTAGTTCCTCTTCACTTTCTGCCATAAGGATGGTGTCATCTGCATATCTGAGGTTATTGATATTTGTTCCAGCATCTTGATTCCAGCTTGTGCTTCAACCAGCCTGGCATTTTGTATGATGTATCTGCATATAAGTTAAATAAGCAGGGTGACAATATACAGCCTTGACGTACTCCTTTCCCAGTTTGGGACCAGTCCTTTGTCCCATGTCTGGTTCTAACTGTTGCTTCTTAACTTGCATTCAGGTTACTCAGGAGGTAGATAAGGTGGCCTGGTATTCCCATCTCTTTAAGAATTTTCCCACAGTTTGTTGTGATCACACAGTCAAAGTCTTTAGCATAGTCAATGAAGCAGAAGTAGATGCTTTCTTGGAATTCTCTTGCTTTTTCTATGATCCAGTGAATGTTGGCAATTTGATCTGGTTCCTCTGCCTTTCCTAAATCCAGCTTGAGCATCTGGAAGTTCTCAGTTCACATACTGTTGAAGTCTGACTTGGAGAATTTTGAGCATTACTTTGCTAGAATGTGGAATGAGTACAATTGTGCGATAGTTTGAACATTCTTTGGCATTGCCTTTCTTTGGGGTTGGAATGAGCACTGACCTTTTCCAGTCCTGTAGCCACTGCTGAGTTTTCCAAATTTGCTGGCATATTGAGTGCATCCCTTTCACAGCATCATTTTTAGAATTTGAAATAACTCAGCTGGAATTCCATCACTTCCACTAGCTTTGTTCATAATGATGCTTCCTAAGGCCCATTTGACTTACGTCCAGGATGTCTGGCTCTAGGTGATATTGAAATGGAGCAGGACTCTATGATCCTTGCTCCCTACCATTCCTCTGCCTGCTTTTTGTGGAAAGCTTTAGTCAAAGAATAAGTTTAATCAGAGAAGTGAGAAATGCTGAAACAGAGGAAAATGGTCAAAGGAGACTAAATCATGATAATGTAGTCATCGAGCCTAGTCAAGGACCTTTAGTTCTTTCTCAAGAGCTATAGATGATTTTCTGAGCCATATCCTGTGAGCTGTCTTATAGATATCAAAACACCAGGTGGAAAAGTTGACTACATGATGACCAGACTGTTCCCAGGACTTGAGCTGCCACAATTCTAAGAATTTAGCACAAAGAAATGGGAACAAGTACACCTTGGAACTGAATATTAACTCTACCTAAGACAACCATCTGCAGATGATACCACCCTTATGGCAGAAAGTGAAGAGGAGCTAAAAAGTCTCTTGATGAAAGTGAAAGTGGAGAGTGAAAAGTTGGCTTAAAACTCAACATTCAGAAAACGAAGATCATGGCACCCAGTCCTATCACTTCATGGGAAATAGATGGGCAAACAGTGGAAACAGTGTCAGACTTTATTTTGGGGGCTCCAAAATCACTGCATATGGTGATTGCAGCCATGAAATTAAAAGACACTTACTCCTTGGAAGGAAAGTTATGACCAACCTAGATAGCATATTGAAAAGCAGAGATATTACTTTGCCAACTAAGGTCCGTCTAGTCAAGGCGATGGTTTTTCCTGTGGTCATGTATGGATGTGAGAGTTGGACTGTGAAAAAAGCTGAGCACTGAAGAATTGATGCTTTTGAACTGTGGTGTTGGAGAAGACTCTTGAGAGTCCCTTGGACTGCAAGGAAATCCAACCAGTCCTTTCTAAAGGAGATCAGCACTGGGATTTCTTTGGAAGGAATGATGCTAAAGCTGACACTCCAGTACTTTGGCCACCTCATGTGGAGTTGACTCATTGGAAAAGACTCTGATGTTGGGAGGGATTGGGGGCAGGAGGAGAAGGGGACGACAGAGGATGAGATGGCTGGATGGCATCACTAACTCCATGGATGTGAGTCTGAGTGAACTCCAGGAGTTGGTGATGGACAGGGAGGCCTGGCGTGCTGCGGTTCATGGGATCGCAAAGAGTCAGACATGACTGAGCGACTGAACTGAACTGAACTGAAGACAACCAAGATGCTGCTAGTCAGACCACTGATGAGCAGTTTGAAGATGACTGTTAGAGATGACTGCTGTTTCTGCATGCTGCCTCCTGTTTCTGCCGACTCCGCCTATAAATGCTCTCACCTACTGCTTTCTGGGGAGGGGAGAGAGTCAGCCTTGGATACAAGTCCACAACCCTCCCTGCCAGTTGCCAGCATCTGAAGTAAAGCAAACTTTCCTTTCCACCGACCTGGCCTGTTTACTGGCTTTTGAGTGGTGAGCAATTCAGTGCCCCCATGCATAGCTTTTGGTAACAATTACACCATTGTGGAGGTCATTAAGATATTTTTGTGTGTAGTTCTGTGTATTCTTGCCACCTCTTCTTGCTATCTTCTGCTTCTCTTAGGTCCACTGTTTCTGTCCTTTATTGTGCCCATCTTTGAATGAAATGTTCCAGTGGTAGATCTAATATTTTTAAAGAGATCTCACTTCCTGTAACAGTCAATCTTGTTTTCTCTACCTTTATCCAGTTGTGTATTTTTGTTAACTCCATTCACACCACATACAGTGTATTTTCTGACAGCTGTATAGTAGTTCATTCAAAAGAAAAGTAAGAGAATTTTCCAGTAAAATCTTCATTTATTTTCAATGCTTTGCACCTGATAACTTTTATCATTTACACTTTTCTATTTGTGCAAAGAAAACACATGAACAACCATATTTAAATACTTCCCTCTTTACCCTAAATGCATTAATTTTTTGTCTATGAGCATGCAGAAATTTGATGAATATTTAGAAAATGATAAAATTAAATCTACAAATGGAAATCTACTATTCAGTACTCATATTTCTCTTTGAAGATATTTCCTGGAAGGACTTTGACATTTATTTTAAGGGGAATCTATTATTTTAAAAAAATGAAGACCATTTAACAAAGAAGAGAAAATGAAAACAATTATTTCCCTCCATTAAGAAATAAAAAATAACTAATTTTCTAAATGTGCATAGTCAGTATACGTTTAAAATTCTCCACATTATTCTAGATATATTGACACGTGTGACAATAATCTTATGTAATATTCTCATAACTGAAAAATTATGAAAGCTAAAAGACAATTTTGGTTTACATATTTTTTTCATTTTTACTAATTATCTGTATATGTGACTTTAAGATGATTTATTTAGTAAATGTTTCCCTTCAATTTAATGCATTTTTACTGAATAGATAAAATTGGTTTTACTTCATAGACATTACTTTCAGTTAATTTCAGCAAATTCAAGACCATTTTTTAGTGAAATGCTTTCAAGTAAGAATCCATTATGTTATCACAGTGCCCTTTGAGCTTATTTTAAAATTTGTGAAAAGTAGCCATGTTACCATTTCTTTCCTTTTCAAGTCTTTGAGGAAGCATTTAATCTGATATATTTTGAGAAGTAATAATCAGAACGTAAAGTGTTGAAGAATTGCCTGCTTTTCAACATAGCATTTTATTGGTCTGGATAAGAATTGGATTTTAAGCTTAGGAAATTAATGTATGATTCTTTTATTAGAGTTCTATTTTTTGTCAGAGTAGCTGATGTGAAATCTTTGTTAAACATGTTTGCATGGTAAATCTCCAAGTGGCACGTCTTTTGAAAATAAACTCTAATTTGGAAACCCAAATTCTCTTTTCTCTAGTAACGAAATAAAAGTGTATATTTCAAGTTTTCTTAACTGTTTTTATGTAAGGGAACTCTTCTGGATATTATAAAGGCCATATGTTATAAAATGTCTACTTAAGAGAAGATTAACATTATGTAATGCATAGTTCTAAATCATATTGATTTAAATTATTTTAGCTTAATAAAAGTTGCCAATTTTAATATTTCCTATTAAAATTAAATATTAACTTATAGTCATTTGTTTTACTATTATAGTCAAAATATTTTAAAATAAGCTGTACAAAATAATTTCCTTAAATAATTTAATTTGTTTCAATCCCTTCCGTTAAGCAACTTTATCCAAAGTAATTTCCTAAGTCCCTTCTGAATAAAGTTATCTACTTAGGCTTATTTTGGATTTATAGAAAATTGCAGATGGAAGCAAATTTAAAAAAGAAGATTAAAAGATTAAACTGGGGAAGGTCTGGAATGAAGGGAGGATCAAGATATGATAATGGTAGTAATACTGTATGATATTAACATTGGGATTCAGGGGTATGAGTTTTGAAGCTTATAGATCCTACTTGAGCACAAGAGACTATTCAGACCTCAGAGAAGAGATACAAACCTTTCCTGTGCAGAAGCTTCTTAGTTTGATGAGGTCCCACTTGTTCATTTTTCTTGTGTTGCCTTTGCTTTCAGTCAGATTAAAACAAGTCATCACCAAAGACAATGTCAAGGAGCTTACCACTAATGTTCCCTTCCAGGAGTTCTGTGTTTTCTGGTCTTATTTTCAAGTCTTTAATCCAGTTCGAGTTAATTTTTGTGTATGGTGTATGATGGTAGTCTGGTTTCATTCCTTTGCATGTGTCTGTCCAGTTTTTCCAAAACCCTTTATTTAAAAGACTATCGTTTCCCCATTGTACATTGTTTGCTTCCTTGTTTGAAAATTAATTGACCATATATCAGTTCAGTTCAGTCCAGTTGCTCATTCGTGTCCAACCCTTTGCGACCCCATGAACCGCAGCACACCAGGCCTCCCTGTCCATCACCAGCTCCTGGAGTCCACCCAGACCCATGTCCATTGAGTCGGTGATGCCATCCAGCCATCTCATCCTCTGTCGTCCCCTTCTCCTCCTGCCCTCAATCTTTTCCCGCATCAGGGGCTTTTCCAGTGAGTCAGCTCTTTGCCTCAGGTGGCCAAAGTACTATATACATGGTCTTATTCCTGAGCTCTCTGTTCTGCTGCATTGCGCGATGTGTCTGTTCTTATGCCAATACTGTACCGATTGACTATAGCTTTGTGATACGGTTTGAAATCAGCCAGAATGATGCCTCCAACTTCGTACTTCTTCCCTAAAAGTGTTTTTGCTCTTTTATGGTTTCATGCAATGTTCTCATCTTAAGAGAAAAAAAAATGAAAGATAATTATTGTAACTAAGTATGATGGATAGGAGAAGGCAATGGCAACCCACTCCAGTGCTCTTGCCTGGACAGTCCCATGGGCGGAGGAGCCTGGTGGGCTGCAGTCCATGGGGTCGCGAAGAGTCAAACACGACTGAGCAACTTCACTTTCACTTTTCACTTTCATGCATTGAGAGAGGAAATGGCAACCCACTCCAGTGTTCTTGCCTAGAGAGTCCCAGGGATGACGGAGCCTGGTGGGCTGCCGTCTATGGGATCGCACAGAGTCGGACACGACTGAAGTGACTTAGCAGCAGCAGCATGATGATGGATGGTAATTAGACTTATCATGATGATCATTTCATAGTGTATACAAGTATTGACTCATTATGTTGCACACCTGAAACTAATACAATTTTTATGTCAATTATACTTCAATAATAAAAATAAAAGTACAAACCATTGACCATTATAAGGCAACATCAAATGAAACATATGTTGAGTAGTTTTCCTTAGAGATATGATTGAGATGCTAATGTACTTCTAGGTATTTTTCTCCATAAGTTTTACTGAAATATGGCTTTACCATTACTTCAGATAGACACTTTCCCTCCAAGAAGAGTGGACCTGATTATTAGTAATATCTTCAAGGTAAACTACATTCACTATGATCTAACTACATACTCTTCACACAGCACCATCAGAAATGTGAGCAGTAGAACATAATATTAGATCATCCATACCTAGCACTTAACAAAGAGTGCCATCAAAATGAGTCTTTTTTTTTCAATGAAGAAAATCAAACAGGCATAAAGACACAAATGCAGCAAGCATTTTATCCTACATAGACATAAAATAACTCATATTAATGTCATTTTAGGCTTCTATACTCCCCAAAGTGCAGAATTAATCTGTAAATTAGCACTAACACATGAGATTTTAATAGCACTAAAATGCTGGTTATATGTATTTAGGGAAAAAAAATCCCATAGTTTATTTTTACCTTTCTCGGTTGCTATTTATATTAAAAACTTACAATACTGTTCTCAGAACACATTATCAGGACGTTTAGAGTGTTTCTCTGCTTACAAGAAGAATGCTAAAGTGTCTTGCTGTTGTTTAGTTTCTAAGTAGTGTCTGACTCTTTGGCGATCCCCTGGACCGTAGCCTGCCAGGCTCCTCTGTCCATGGGATTTCTCAGGCAAGAATACTGGGAATAGTGGGTTGCTGTTTCCGTCTCCAGGAGACCTTCCTAGTCCAGGGATCTACCCGCATCTCCTGCATTGCAGGTGGATTCTTTACCATTGAGCCACTTGGGAAGTCCAAATAGGTGTCTACCATGTTAATGATTAACAAAGGCTTGTTTTAACATAATTTTTGAGTATTTAGCATATTCTCTTTCTTTTTATTTCCAAATTGCCACAAGAGTAATTTGTACCTGAATTTGAATTTTTTAACCAACAACTTATTTGAAAATTTCTACTATTCCTACATCTTAACAGCTCATCCAATACTTGAGGTCTTAAATTCTCATTTCCTAAAATGGACAATTACGGATGTTCTCAATCTGATTGAAAGTAGGTATTCTTCATTTTCTTCTGTGATCTCTCTAAGTAAATGACTATGCATCATGAACCTAATTTTTATTAAATAGCCTTTGTCCAAATTTTGTGCTTTATTCACGTCATTTCCCATGCCTGGAAATGCTTACATAGGTAATTCTGTTCCAACTATACATAGAAGAAAGGGCCAGCTTGAGTCACACTTAACTCTTATGTGTCTTTCCAAGTCTATTTTTTTCATCTATAATGTCTGATATCTAATCTGTACTATCAAAGCCACCACCATATGTTGCTTTGTGGAATTAGTTAACTACTTTGTTGTCCGTTGGTCTTATTTTGATGTATTTGTACAAGGAGTTACAAATCCAAATGTCTCTGGTGATCAGGGTGATCAGTCGGTAAGTTAGCCCAGTGTGAATGTAGAAGGTGTACCTTGTAGCAGTTAAAAGCATGTGTTGTGACTTGCAGAATGGGCCACCCCATTCAAGGAGGCAGCCCTTTCTCAGTTCCAGCTAACTGGTTCTCTAAAGAAACACAAGGCTTGTGTTGCCAGATCTTTCTGTTATAAATAAATGAAGTTTAATTACTACAATGGACCATTGAATTTTTCTGTACTTTTTTAATTTTTAGATGTTGGCTCAAATTTTTGAAAAATATAGTGTGAATGTTATTTAGCCTGAGATCACAATGTATATGCAAATTCTTACTTGTATCACTGTTAAATCCACACATCCACACATTTAACAAGTATATTTCTATGCATCAGGCCCTATGTTAATCACTAGAAATAGTGGTAAATAACGGAAGGCCCTTACTCTCAAAAGATTACAATCAAATGAGCACACATTGTTAACATTTTGCAGGCAGACATGTCCTGAATCATACTAAGTATTTTGATTTGATTGAATGATAGATCCTATGACCAATAATAAATATTTCCCATGCTACAATAAAAATAGAACAAGATAGCAAAAGAAAAATTTCATATACACCAACAAAGATAAAAATAGCAAAAGCTATCTACTTTTCTCCACCTATATACACATGTTGCACACATGGATCACATATGGATATGGGTGAAATAGATCAGATAATACTATATTCTGATACTACTGAATTTTCTGTCATGCTCACTTGCAACTGAGGAATATATATACATATATACATAGATATATGTGTGTGTGTATGTGCAAGCAAGTATATATATGTGTGTGTGCATATATATCTGTGTGTGTGTATATATATATATGTATAAATGTTGGCATTGTTGTTGTTTAGTAGCTAAGTTTTCTCCTACTTTTTTAAAATTTTATTTTTAATATAAATTTATTTAATTGTAGGCTAATTACTTTACAATATTGTATTGGTTTTGCCATACATCAATATGAATACACCACGGGTGTACATGTGTTCCCCATCCTGAACCTCTCTCCCACCTCCCTCCCCATACCATCCCTCTGGGTCATCCCAGTGCACCAGCCTCAAGCATCCTGTATCATGCATCGAACCTGGACTGGTGATTCATTTCATATATGCTATTATAAATGTTTCAATACCATTCTCCCAGATCATCCCACCCTCTCCCTCTCCTACAGAGTCCAAAAGACTGTTCTGTACATCTGTGTCTCTTTTGCTGTCTCGCATACAGGGTTATCATTACCATCCTTCTAAATTCCATATATATGCGTTAGTATACTGTATTGGTGTTTTTCTTTCTGGCTTACTTCATGCTGTATAATAGGCTCCAGTTTCACCCACCTCATTAGAACTGATTCAAATGTATTCTTTTTAATGGCTGAGTAATACTCCATTGTATATATGTACCACAGCTTTCTTATCCATTCATCTGCTGATGGGCTTCTAGGTTGCTTCCATGTCCTGGCTATTATAAACAGTGCTGTGATGAACATTGGGATATACGTGTCTCTTTCAATTCTGGTTTCCTCGGTGTGTATGCCCAGCAGTGGGATTGCTGGGTCATAAGGCAGTTCTATTTCCAGTTTTTTAAGGACTCTCCACACTGTTCTCCATAGTGGCTGTACTAGTTTGCATTCCCACCAACAGTGTAAGAGGGTTCCCTTTTCTCCACACCCTCTCCAGCATTTATTGCTTGTAGACTTTTGGATAGCAGCCATTCTGATTGGCATGAAATGGTGCCTCATTATGGTTTTGATTTGCATTTCTCTGATAATGAGTGATGTTGAGCATCTTTTCATGTGTTTGTTAGCCATCTGTTCTCCTACTCTTTTGGAATCCCATTGACTGTAGCCTGCCAGGCTCCTCTGTCCATGGGATTTCCCAAGCAAGAATACTGAAGTAGGCTGCCATTTCCTTCTCTGGAGGATTTTCTCAACCTAAAGGTTGAACTCATGTCTCTTGCATATGCAGGTAGATTCTTTACCACTGAACCACCAGGGAAACCCCTATATATGCATATATATATATATTCATGTTCATACATATGTGTGTGTATGAATACTAGGATTAAAAGCAATAATCTGTAGGAATATTATAGAACTCTGTCAGTTTAACACTGATTTCAACAAACAATATCTTTATGACAGTCATAGACAGTCTGTGATCTTTTTCAAACTCTCAGATACAGTGATAGCATTGAAACATGGTTGCTTCACTAAAGAGATAAAAAATAGTGTGTAATAAAAGTAACCAGTAGTTCTAAATTCGGTTTATATTTTTAAAAACAAAAGCAGAACCAGTCACCTACAGGGTATAGAAGTGACAAAATACTCCAGAGTTTTAAGTCTCTGTTTCTTGACTTGTCTTTTATGAAAATAAGGCACATATTTTGACACATTTATAAGCCTTATGCTTTCACAAAACTATGGAATCTATTTTAAAATTGTTTTTTCTGTTTATTTATTTATTTATTCTCATTTTAAAATGTCCTACTGGTCTGTCATGTGAGGTAGCCCAAAGAAATGGAACAGCAAAGAGAATGGAAAATTATGAGAGTGGGAAAGAAATAGATAGTGTTTATCTCATACTGTAGAATTTCCTTTTTAAAAATCTTCTTCATCCTTGTCCTCCTTCTCATATTTGCTATTGTCCTCCTCTTCTTCTTCTGTCCCAAATATGTTGTAAAAAAACAAAACAGGGTTTATGTGGAAAAATACAGTGCATTGCTCACATTTAAGTTCTGGAAGCAAAATAGTTTACGAGTTTGATTGACACAGACTATTTGAAAAAGCAGTCAATAGCCAAGCAGTTTCTTTCATAGATAGCTATAAAATCGAAGGCAAAATGCAACAAATTATAAGGACTGTATTTAGTACACAACGAATCATGAGAAGGGAAAGATTCTTCCCCTCCTTTGGAGCAGCTCCTCGCAATGGGTTACAGCTAGAAGGGCAGAGTCCTCCACTGGACACAAATCAGTTCTGATACGAGGAACTGGAAACAGACAAGATTAAACTCTGATTACTTCTTTGAGGATGAGACGTTTTTAAATCAGAGTTGGCAAATCCTGCCACCAGTGCATCTGTCAGGGATCAAACTCCACTGACATTAGTGGTTCATTCGAAAATCCAAAATGCACTTCATCAGGCATTTTTCTTTAAAGTAATCATATAGATTTCCATTCACAGTGAGTGCATACAATTTTGAAGGGCTTTAATAATAAATTTTAAAAATTTCTTTGATGTCTAGAAATTTCTTGAAATAAAATCAATTAAAATTAATTGAAAGTGAAATTTACCAAAGGCAAATGTTCACACAAATCAATTAGTTCAGCTCTGATCCAAAAAGCCAAATCCACAAATTTCTAAATGGAGTCTAAACTTTGAAAATGAGTTCGCCTTTCCCTCTGTAGAATGAGTAATTTGGGACAGAAATGTAAAAATAGGATGTTGTAATTAGAATTAAAATTCCATGGGGTATTCGTATTTACTAAATTCATCTGGCATGTGACTTAGGAATGTTCATCAAAAGTGAAATTGATGTGCATACACAAGATTTTCAAAAATCTTGAAGCAAAAATGATCACATGAAGAAGTTCAGGCTGAAAACAAATGGAAACCACCCACTACTCTGGTTTAGAGCATTCTGTAATAGAGGACATCCATTTCTGCTACAGGAGGTCTGCTGGTGAAGGGAACCTTCTGGTGAAAAAATCTGCTAACTTGAGAAAATACAAGATTAGAAAAAGAGGAGGATGTGATGGAGGGCTGAAGAAGAAGCATTTTACATAGGCCTGGGGTTGCTCTGCAGTTCAAATTGTTAGAAACTATGGACTTCCCTAATGGCTCAGACGGTAAAGCATCTGCCTACAGTGCAGGAGACCTGGGTTCAGTTCCTGGGTCAGGAAGATCCTCTGGAGAAGGAAATGGCAACCCACTCCAGTACTCTAGCCTGGAAAATCCCATGGATGGAGGAGCGTAGTAGGCTACAGTCCATGGGGTCGCAAAGAGTCGAACACGACTGAGCAACTTCACTTCTTCACTTCACTTCACAGAAAGACATGGGGCTTCCCGGGTGTCATGGGAAGAACCCACTGGCAAATAAATGCAGGAGACATAAGAGATGGCGGGTTCTATCCCTGAGTCGGAAAGACCCCCTTGGAGGAGAGTATGGCAACCCACTCCAGTATTCTTGCCTGGAGAATCCCATGGATGGAGGAGTCTGGCAGGCTAAGGTCCATAGCGTTGCCCAGTGTTGGACACGACTGAAGCGACTTAGCTGGGATTGCTAGATCATATCATAATTCCGTTTTTAGTTCTTAAAGGAAACTTCATATTCTCCATAATTATTATACCAATTCACATCTCCACTGACAGTAGAAGAGGGTTCCCTTTTCTCCATACCTTCTCTAGCATTTATTGTTTGTAGCTTTTTTGATGATGGTCATTCTAGCTGGTGTGAAGTGATACCTCATTGCAGTTTTGGTTTCAGTTCAGCTCAGTTGCCCAGTCGTGTCTGACTCAGCAACCCCATGGACAGCAGCACATCAGGCCTCTGTGTCCATCACCAACTCCCGGAGTTTACCAAAACTCATGTCCATTGAGTTGGTGATGCCATCCAACCATCTCATCCTCTCATTCTCTTCACCTCCCACCATCAATCTTTCCCAGTATCAGGATTTTTCCACTGAGTCAGTTCTTCACATCAGGTGGCCAAAGGATTGGAGTTTCAGCTTCAGCATCAGTCCTTCCAGTGAATATTCAGGGCTGATCTCTTTAGGATTGACTGGTTGGATCTTCTTGCAGTCCAAGGGACTCTCAAGAGTCTTCTCCAACACAACAGTTCAAAAGCATCAATTCTTCAGTGCTATTTTGATTTGCATTTCTCTAATAGTTAGTGATGTTGAGCATCTTTTCACGTGCCTCTATGCCTCCTCTTTAGAATGCTCTAACCAGAGTAATGGGCTTCCCTGGTGGCTCAGAGGTTAAAGCATCTGCCTGGAATGTGGGAGACCTGGGTTCAATCCCTGGGTCGGGAAGATCCCCTGGAGAAGGAAATGACACCCACTCCAGTACTCTTGCCTGGAGAATCCCATGGAGTGAAGAGCCTGGTAGGCTTCAGTCCATGGGGTTGCAAAGAGTCGGACACGACTGAGTGACTTCACATACACAACCAGAGTAATGGAGGCCTCTTGAAATGAATTTTATCATAACAATTATTAAAATAAAATGAACCCAGGTGTTCAAGGCCACTGATAAAGAAGCTACCCCCTGACCATATGTTGTAGAGACAACCTCTCCAATTCTGTTGTTGTATCTGTTGATCGAAGTACTCCTTTGCAAGCCTCTGCCTGCAGCCTACAGAGAAGCTGTCAGCAGGTATCAGGAATCACTAGTATTCTCTATGGCTAGCAATCAAGTTATAATTAATTATAACTTTAGTTCTTAACTCAGAAGAAAAGTATAAAGGTGTGAGTGACAATTCGGCAAATCCCAAGTGTTGAAATGTGAGCACTGAGAACTTATTTCTTCTTAGAGTGAACTGTCAGATAATGCTTCTCCTTCAGTAGAAAGATGACACACCCAGAAGCCAGTGTAAGCTCTCTGCCTATGCTGATGTCCTTACTGGAGACTGTTTACTTTGGAAGAAATGACTTGCTAAAAAATGGCATCATAACTAAGTAGTAATAAATATTTAAAGGCATATAAACCATTGTTAATATTTAGCTAACTAAATGATAGATGTAACTGAAAACTTATCTATGTTTTCTAAAGATAAAAAATAAAAGATAAAAATAACTAAAAGATAAAAAATTTAAAAATAGGTATTCAAACTATGATTTTTCTCTCTTAAACTGATGTTTGAAAACACCACCTACTTTTATAAATGACTTGAGTTATGATAGAAATTATGGACCCTGAATTTTGAAATGACTTGATGATTTACTAAGAACTGATTTTGGAAAAAAGAGAAATGCAACTCGAAAACAGACAGCTTCAAATTCTTCAGTTCCTTGACACATCAAAGTTACAGTCTTCTTTTTATACAGGAACATAACCTAAAATCTTAAGAATTTGTGGTCAGCAGGGGTGGGAAGATTTGCAACACTCTAGGTTTGTGGGACTTTATGACACTCAGATAAGGGAAATCTTGAAGCATTACCCATCGGGATAGCAGGAAAAGAAAAATATTATTCTGCTGAAATTTTAGCTGTTTCTCTAACTAGTAACTTACATGATATGTAACTACATCTATTGTGCAAACCACTTTCTTTTCTGCATCACCTAGGCTCCCTTCTAGCTTCCAATAATTTCAGAAAGAAAAACAAGCAATTTCCCTATTTCCCACAGATGTTTTGAGATCTCTCATTCATCCCTTCTGCACAGATGGAGATAAAATTCTCTGAAAAATAGCCAACATATGTTGATGGATTGCATGTTATTTATGCTAATCAGGCAAACAAAGAAATATGTGTCAAGGGCCATTGAATCAACTGTGTGCATTCGCAACTCCCATTTCACAGAGGCTTTTGATTTACATTGCTTATCTGGTTGTGTTATTTTTTCCTTCCAAATATGAGACACATAATTTCTGTGGCTCTGCCTCAGTGTATGTTCATGTACTGTCTTTGCCTTGCTCCAAATAGATGTAGGCTCTCGTCTATTGATGCTTAATCCATCTGTTAAACCTGAAATGCAGAAAGCTCATAATTGGTATAGATGCCTTGCTTTTCAACATCCTAAATGAAGGACCATAAATTAACCCACTCTGTTTTTTTCTGTTGTAAATTATCTGTAGCAAGGGCAACAGTGTCCCAATACTTCATAAATTTCCCCTATAATAATGTAAATAGGGAATATATGCTTTAATTTAAACAGGGATAGCTGTTTACTAAGTCACTGTGAGTCAGATTCTCATGTCTGAGTGCTTCAGCCACTCAGTTGAGTACCCGACTCTTTGTGACTCCATGGACTGTAGTCTGCCAGATTCCTCTGTCTGTGGGATATTTACAGGCAAGAATACTGGAGTGGGTTACCATTTCCTTCCCCAGGGGATCTTTCTGACCCAAGGAATGAACCCACATTTCCTGTGTCTCCTGTATTGGCAGGTAGATTCTTTACCACTGAGCCATCTGGTATTCTCATAGTTTATTTTAAAGAAGAATAATGCCAATAATTATCAATTTTACTGGAATTTGCTTTCCAATTGCTGAGATATGACCTAGAGGGCGTGAGGGTGGAGGGTGGAGTGAGGATGCTGTATTTGGACAATTTGTAAGTATTGAGACAGATTAAATAATTGATTATTAGTTTCCTTGAAGACAAGGAGGCATCTTAAGGTTACTTCAGGACAGTATGGATTCTTGGCCAAAGATTATGAAGATTGCAAATAATCTTTCTCTCTCCTCACCAGAACAGTAGTTAAAGAAATTTTAACAACAAAGATGAGATCAATCAGCTTGCTCCATTCTTTGTCCTTAGAGAAAAACTTCTAACATCTTTGATGCTAGGCATCTTGAGGTTATCTGCCCAGAACCACTGATGGATAAAACTTTTTTAATCCTTTTAGCTCCTTACCATGTCTGACAGCAGTATGTTAACTAAAATACTCAAAATTACATAGACCTCATTTAGCTATTTAGGAAGATATAAATAATTCAAAGCAAATGGTTAACACTAATTGGTTTCTTTAATTGATCATAAAATATGGTCTGTTAAACTTTTTCATTCATTGGTCTTGGGGTGAAATTAAATCTGGAAACTTGATACCTAAGTGGAGATCTCACAATATTTATCCAATTCCTACTAAAAGTATCTTTACAATTAATCAGATATTTTGTTTGTTTTGGGCACCTGACTAGAATAAACACAAAAGTTCTATTTTCCACGGAAGAAAGTAAATTTGGATTTACCAAATATACAAGCAATAAACTTACTTGTAACGTATTTTATTATTTCCAGAACTCAGATATATCAAATAATAGCAATAATAATGATGCTGAGTGGGGGAAAATGTTTACAAATCTATTTCTGATAAGTGACTAATATGCAAACTGTAAAAGAACTCATACTACTCAAAAAACAAGCAAGCAAACAAAAAACAATTATCATTAAAAAATGGGCAGAATATCCTAATAGGCACTTTTCCAAGAAGAAATAAAAATGCCTAACAGTTATGTAAAAGCATGATCTACATCATTAATCATGAGAGAAATACAAATAAAAATAACAGTGATGCTATACCTGTTAGATTATTATCAGAAAGACTAGAAATCACAAGTGCTGATGAGGAGAAAAGGGAACCCTGTACACTGTATAGGAATATATACACTATGGAATGCAGTATGAAGGGTCCTCAAAAAGTTAAGAACCAAACTATCATATATATGATCTAGCAATTCTATTTCTAGGTATTCATGCAAAGAAAATATAAGCTATAATTTATACCCCTGTTTGTTGCAGAATCGTTTACAATATTCAAGATATGAGTGAGATCTTGCCAGTTATAACAGCATAGATAAATATTTAGGGCTTTATGCTAAGTGAAATAACCAGACAAAGAAAGATGAATATTCTATGATCTTTCTTATATGTGGAACTGGTGGTTCCCTGGTGGTTCATTAGTAAAGAATCCATCTGACAATGAAGGAGACGCAGGTTTGACCCCTGGATCAGAAATATACCCCAGAGAAGAAAAAGGCAATCCACTCTAGTATCCTTGCCTGGGAAATCCCATGGACAGAGGAGCCTGGTGGGGATACAGTCTGCTGCTGCTGTTGCTGCTAAGTCACTTCAGTCATATCTGTCTCTGTGCAACCCTATAGACAGCAGCCCACCAGGCTCCCCATCCCTGGGATTCTCCAGGCAAGAACACTGGAGTGGGTTGCCATTTCCTTCTCCAGGGATACAATCTATGAGGTCGCAAAAGAATCAGACATGACTTAGTTAGCGACTAAACAACAACAATATATGCAACTACATATATATGTATATATATATGTATATTGTCACCCCTCATATTCACGTGGAATTGATTATTGATTCCAGAATCCTCTGGGTATACAAAATCCATGGACATTCAAGTTCCATAGTAGGCAGTCTGTATCCATGAGTTCTGCATTGTTAACTCAGCCAAATTCAGATGAAAATTTTAATCCACAGTTGGATGAATCAGAAGATGAAAAACATGCAAATGTGGAGGCTTGACTATATATTTATTGAAAAAAGTCTGTGTATAAGTGGATTGGACCAGCACAGGAGTTCAACCTCATGTTTTCTTGGATTCATTGTATATAAATATTAAATAAATAAACCAAACCAAATTTATAGATACAGAGAACTGATTGGTAGTTGCAAGAATTGGAGGAGGTGATTGGAGAAAGGGGTAAACTACTTTTGTTTCTTAGTTTAAATAAATATATAATAAAAAAACCAAATGTCCATTCCCTTTAAGCATTGACTGAAACAGTCACGAGGCAACCCAGATTTAGGGGAAGGAAGATAGAGTTCCTCTTAATGAGGTAAGTATAAATAAATTATGACATTCTAAGGCTCTATTCTGAACCCAGAGGCTTGAAGGGCAGGAATGAACTCTTTAAACATATGCAAAATCACGTCTATATGAGAAATTTCGTGAAGGAAATATGCCTAGCTTTTATTAATATCTCAAAGATGCAATTAAAAAGATAGCATCTCCCTTAGGATTTCAGAATTATAGCGTCCATGGAATTCTCTAGGCCAGAATACTGGAGTGGTTAGCTTTTCCCTTCTCCAGGGGATCTTCCCAATCCAGGGATCGAACCCTGGTCTCCCACGTTGCAAGTGGATTCCTTACCAGCTGAGCCATAAGGGAAGCCCAGTATTAATTTAAGATAAGCTAAGGTCAAGTAAAGATGTGTAGTGAAATCCCTAAAACAATCATTTTCTTAAAAATATTGTTGTTGCTGGTCAGATGCCAAGTCGTGTCTGAATCGGTGACCCCATGGACTGCAGCATGCCAGGCTTCCCTGCTCCTCACCATGTCCAGTAGTTCACCCAAGTTCATGTCCACTGAGTCAGTGATGCCATCCAACCATCTCATACTCTGTTGCCCTCTTCTCCTTCTGCCTTCAATCTTTTCCAGCATCAGGATCTTTTCTAATGAGTCAGTTCCTCATATCAGGTGGCCGAAGTATTGGAGTTTCAGCTTCAGCCTCAGTCCTTCCAATGAGTATTCAGGGTTGATTACCTTTAACATTGACTGGTTTGACTACCTTGGTATCTAAGTGACTCTCAAGAGCCTCCTCCACCACAATTCAAAAGCATCATATGTATGAAGAAAAGCCGAAGGGATGAACAGTCAATGGGATAAATAGAAAAATAGCAATTTGGTAGACTTCAACCAACCATATCAATAATTGCATTAAACACAAATGGACTAAACAACTAATTAAAAGGCAGAGATCATTGAACTGGATTAAAAAAAAACAAAAAAAAAAAACAAGACCCAAGTTTGTATCTTAGGCTGTCTGTGATCTGGGAGAGGCACTTTAGTGATATTTTTTGACTCTCAGTTTCTTATCTGCAATAAAGGGAAACCAAAAATGTCCCACAGCATATGGGAAAGTGGGATACAATAGGTCTCCAATAAATTTGTTGAATGAATGTAAACATGCGAACATAGTTATTATATATATAAAAATTAAAGTGGACATCTTGGTGAGTGTTTTGTTTTGTTTTTTTCCCCTTGCAGACAGACAGCTTTTAACCCCAAGAGATGTATCCAGGGAGATTTTAGCAATAACAGATGGAAAATAACTAAAAGAGAAAAAGGCCTTTCTGAAATGGCTGCAAGTCTTGAAGCTGGACTTGGTGGAGGAGAGATCAGTTTCTCAGCAAGCGTCAAAGAGGACAATAAAAGTCTCCTGCCGTTGCATTCATTAGGCACAGGCATATGTGGAGTCGGACTCTATTCAGGAAAGCAGTGTTTCCAGCAGGGCGCATACTTGTGATGCAGAAGAAAATCACAGTGTGCCCAGAAGAGAAGTAGACACAATGGACTTAACCTACAAGGTTCAGTATTTATTATTGGAGGTAACTGTGCTTATTTAAGCCACCACTTGCTACTTGGACAGACAAATTCCATAGACAGACGGCAAAGAGCTAACCTGAAATGCTCAAAAAACTTGAATAGTATCTTTGAGCAAACATTCTTTTAGAAAGACCATTATACCTCTAATTATTAACTTAGAAATGTGGAAAATAGTCTTTGTTTTTCAATTACTGAATTTTTGGCAATTGATAGGAATAATTTTTTCTTTTTACTTTATTCTACATTACAATACTGTATTGGTTTTGCCATACATTTAGCAAGCTTTTTGTTTAAGTATTTATCCTCCATAAACTCTAAACTATGAGGAAATATCTTTTAAACTATTCTTATAGAAACTGGTAAAACCCAGAAATCTGATCAGTGATAATATTTTGATACCTCGGTTGTTTTTATTCTACTTTCTTCTTTTCTTAAAAGATTTAAGATTAAAATTTAAGATTAAGGATTTTTAAATTATTCATATGTTTAGGGACATTTATTTAAAAGATGATGCATCATGAATGATACTTTATTATCATATTTGAGGGTTTTTTTCATCTTGTAAAACTTTTTAAATAGCAAAGTTGGTATTCTACTTCCAATATATCCTCCTAGGGTGTGAAAATTTTCCTACAGGGCTTTTAAGATTCACAATGTAAATAACAAAAAATAAATTTGGCACATTAAAGAGACAATCTTTAAAGCTTATTTTGCTTAACATTATGAATAGTAGTATAATAAACAAGTTTATAAGACTAGAACATACATTCATACTTGATTTTCTATTGTTCTGTTTCATATTAAGATTTTTCATGTATATATTTATATTTGATATATTTTTAATATAGTCATATATATTTGTTATATTTGTTTCCAGTAGTCATGTATGGATGTGAGAGTTGGGCCAGAAAAAAAGCTGAGTGTGAAAGAATTGATGCTTTTAAACTGTCATGTTGGAGAAGGCTCTTAAGAGTCCCTTGGACTGAAAGGAGACCAGTCAAAATTAAAGAAAATCAGTCCTGAATATTCATTTGAGGAACTGATGCTGAAGCCGCAGCTCAATACTTTGGGCACCTGATAGGAAGAACTGACTCATTGGAAAAGACTCTGATGCTGGGAAAGATTGAAGACAGGAGGAGAAGGGGACAGAAGGGGAAGAAGATGAGGTGATTGGATGGCATCACCAACTTGATGGACATGAGTTTGAGCAAGCTGCAGGAGTTGGTGATGGATAAGGAAGCTTGACATGATGCAGTCCTTGGGGTCACAAGAGAGTTGGACACATCTGAATGACTGAATTGACATAATTAAACAACTGAACTAATATATTTGTTAACAATATAGTATTCTTAAAATAACTTAGCTAATGTATTATTTAGCTACATATTTTCTCTTATTTTTGCAATGATTATTTTATTTCCATATTTAATTATTTGAATGTTCTTCATTCACTATTATTATTAATTTAAATAGCTGTATTCACAAAAGTCATACATTTTCCTCATGCAATAATAAATCATCATTATATATTATGACATTTATTTTTTAATTGAAGGATAATTGCTTTACAGAATTTTATTGTTTTCTGCCCAGCATCAACAAGAATCAGCCATAGGTACATCCATGTCCTCTCCCTCCGGAACCTTCCTCCATCTCTCTCCCCCTCCTACCGCTCTAGACTGTCACAAAGCCCCTATTTGAATTCCCTGAGTCATACAGCAAGTCCCATTGGCTATCTGTTTTACATATGGTATTGTAAGTTTCCATGTTACTCTCTCCATGTATCTCACCCTCCAACCCCCCCATGTCCATAGGTCTATTCTCTATGTCTGTTTCTCCATACACTCATTCAGTCTTGTCTGACTCTTTGCGACCCCATGGACTGCAGTACACCAGGCCTCCCTGTCTATCACCAATTCCTGGAGCTTGTTCAAACTCATGTCCATCGAGTCAGTGATGCCATCCAACCATCTCACCCTCTGTCGTCCCCTTCTCTTCCTGCCTTCAATCTTTCCCAGGATCATTGTCTTTTCCAATGAGTCAGTTCTTCACATCAGGTGGCCAAAGTATTGGAGCTTCAGCTTCAGCCTCAGTCCTTCCAATGAATATACAGAATGATTTCTTTTAGGGTTGACTGATTTGATCTATTCATCAGTACCATCTTTCTAGATTCCATATATACGTGTTAGTATACAATATTTATATTACTCTTCTAACGGACTTCACTCTGTATAATAGGCTCGAGGTTTATCCACCACATTAGAGCTGTGAAAGTCATATTTTTCAATACAAAAGCAAGTAATGAGCTATTTAGTCTAGGCGATCTAAAATGCTACTAAACTTTGCGTGAGATTTGTCCAACTATTACTAGTAAATTTATGTTGTTTTTGAGTCAGTGTAACAAAACTACACATTTTATGGCAAAACAGGAAAAAAAATAAACATAAAAATAGTTTTCTTCCCTTAGACCTCTTCCCTGCCACTGTGCATTGTGTATCTACATAATGTATCAGCTAGACCTCCCTCATCAACAGAGACACATGCTCAACAATAAAAAGCAACATTCTCCTTGCATCAACAAGATGAAACCTTAGACATTAATAATTTTCTTGATCTCATGATCTATGCACCAGTACCTCACGGGGTCACATGACCCACCACAATGACACTTAGATCTGAATTATAGAAACTGTCAATAACATATCATTTGATGTATAGTCTTATGTCTCAAAAACTTATTTTAACCATGCCTTGACTTCTAACGGGTGGAACGGTTCTCAGATTTTCGATATGGTTTTCCTGGATTGTAATTCTCAAATTTGCCTCAAAGAAAACTTCCTATTTCTTTCTTAGATTGATTCATTTTAATCTACATTTCTTATGCTTTTTTCTGATATAGATTTGGTGATCACATATGCTATTCACACATGCTAAGTTGCTTCGATCGTATCTGACTCTTTGCAACCCTATAGACTGTAGCCCTCCAGACTTTTCTGTCCATGAGATTCTCTAGGCAAGAATGCTGGAGTGGGTTGCCATGTCCACCTCCAGAGAATCTTACTGACCAAGGGATCAAACCCATGTTTCTTACTTCTGGTGCATTGGCAGGTAGGTTCTTACCCACTCCAGGATTCTTGGGCTTCCCTTGCGGTTCAGCTGGTAAGGAATCTGCCTGCAATGCAGGACACCTGGGTTTGATCCCTGGGTTGGGAAGATCCCCTGGAGAAGGGAAAGGCTACCCACTCCAGTATTCTGACCTAGAGATTTCCATGGACTGTATAGTCCATGTGGTTGCAAAGAGTTGGACATGACTTGATGACTTTCACTTTCACCACCTATATGCTGTAATGAATCATTAACCTCGAAAAGGTCAGTTAGGTAAACCAACAACAGCATTGAAAAACACATCCAGATCTTCAAACTTCTGAAGACTGGGACTGAAACTGAAGATGTAGAGCAGATTCTGGCCAAATCTGTGACTGAATTCCAGTTCTGTGTGTCTCTAATATAAAATGTATTAACAAAGCAAAACAGTGCTGAAAAATGTACTTTGAATGAGTTGTATTCAAAAAACTTTCAGTTCAACCTAGGAACTAAAACATGTGCTCTAATACTGGAATTTTTGCAAAATTGATAACTCCTGGGTCAAGACTAATCCAAATCTAGTATATCTCAGGATGTACCAGGCCTGTGTACCACTATCTCAACTGTCTATACCAATAACATTTTTGCCTTACTGAAAGTAGTTTGAGTTAGATCTTCTGCTACTTGTACAACCAGAAGAATCAAAATAGAAGGGATGATATTGCAAACGTAAAGCTTTGTAGTAATAAAAATAATATAGAAAACAGAGCCTCTAATTAAAACCAAATCTGTTCTTTAATGAGAGACTTTATGAGAGACATAAAGTCTCTCATATGAGACATATGAGAGAAAGGGACATATGAGAGAAAGTAAAGTTAAATGGATAAGCTAGCCTAGTAGTAACTTTTTCTTAGGAGCTGGGAAATGGTGAGGGCAAATTCTCGATTACTGAGTGACTAATTGGAATGCAGGTTTTTAAAAAAGAATTTAAATTAGGTTGGGCTTCCCAGATGGATCAGTGGGTAAAGAAACCGCCTACAATGTAGGAGATCCAAGTTTGATGCCTGAGTCAGGGAGATCCTGTGGAGGAGGAAATGGCAACCCACTCCAGTATTCTTGCCTGGAGAATCCCATGGACAGAGGAGCCTAGTGGGCTACAGTCCCAAGGGTCACAAAGAGTTGGACATAACTGAGTGACTAAGCACACACAATGATTTTATAATGTGTGAGTGGGGTTAAGAGAAATTATCAAAGAATGGTAAAATTTCCAATTTTACTAGCAGGATTGAAAACCACTATTACCTTAGGATCTGAAGGTAGGAGTTGCTGTAGAACTTAGTGAAACATACAGGCTAAAAGAGTCTGATGGGAGTTGAAGTTTTAGCTAGAGGAATGTAGGTGGTAAGAATCTAAAGAGGGATTTAGGCGTATAGGTATGTGAAGCTGTACAGCTAAATGCTAGTTCCTACTAGCCAGGCGCAATCAGCATGGCCGATATGATGGATTACAGTGATGTCCAGTGGAAGAGAAAGACAATCAAGTTGCCTGAACACTAGACTGTAACAGAAGTCTGAGGAGTTGCTACAGCCTTAGACAGGATCGTGAAGAATTATTGCTAGACCTGTTAGAAGAAAGCAAACTGATCCAAGGATCTTTAACTAGCCAAATCATCATTCACCAGCTCAATAGGCTCCTATCAAGTGGTAGAGGGTGTGTTTGTCTTCTTTTTCAACAAGACTACATCTGGAACATCAGCAGATAAAGCTTGCATTCCATCTTATTCTGTAGGATTATGCCTAGGCCAAATAGAAAAGTTGAATAAATATGTCCAGAGGATCACCATTCCTGGATACTTCAGGTCCTTGATGGTGGCCTCAGTCTTGACAATCTATCCTTTAGTGCAATATTTCTTTTAGTTAGCTCTCTTGGTAGATAGAAGCAGTTCTAGTGGCTTCTACTTGGCCTTCTTCATCTTAACAGACCTCACAACTGAGATCAAGATATCAGTGTAGGCATTCTGCCAGTTGCTGAGTATGTCAGTTCTAACCAGGCATTCCAGAGTTGGGAAATACCAACTGGGTTGAGTTTTAGGATCCATTTGGCCTACTGAAAGGTATAATTAAACCTGAACTTCATCATCAGTTCACTTCCATGCATTTCCACTCTGACTGGCAGACCACAAAGATGTAGAGATTGAGGAAATAGTTGGTTTGCAGCCAGTGATCAGTAGTTACCCAAAAGCTAGCTCTTTTCTCTTCTCCTATTCATAGTGACTGTGATAAACATCTGCAGGTCTCTTTATAGAATGATAACAGAAAGACCCACAGAACAATATTTTGGTAATATGGCAGGGTCATTCCTTAGGATAATCTAGCTTTTCCTCCATTTAAGGAACTCTGGAACTATGAACTAACTCAAGATGGGGAAAAGTTTGAAGGCCTATCTGTCTCTTTTGTAGTGATTTAAATCAATCTTCTGTTTCTCAGACCTGCTGCTTCTAAGTCGCTTCAGTCGTGTCCGACTCTGTGTGATCCCATATACGGCAGCCCACCAGGCTCCCCCATCCCTGGGATTCTCTAGGCAAGAACACTGGAGTGGGTTGCCAATTCCTTCTCCAATGCATGAAAGTGAAAAGTGAAAGTGAAGTCACTCAGTCGTGTCCAATTGTTCGCAACCCCATGGACTGCAGGCCACCAGGCTCCTCCATCCATGGGATTTTCCAGGCAAGAGTACTGGAGTGGGTTGGCATTTGCTCCTCCAGTTTTTCAGACCTACTCTCCCCTTATACAAATCAAATTAATTTTTATAGACTGACCACCCAATTCTTTATGGACACAATGACGAATGAACTAACATCCGTATTCTGTGTAAGTCAAAGCACTCTGATTACTGACTTTTCTCTGCTGTTCAATTAAAAAACCAGGAACACTTTGGCCCTAGCAATTGAGTGTCAACAGTTAACCCTTAGTCCAAGATACATTATCCCCATTTAATTTAGAAAGCTTAGTTTGATGGCAGCAATTTACACTCTCATTCCTGGATAGCAGAGAATAATCACTACAGACCTCTTCAAAAGGCTGGTGCTCCCTCACCAAGTTTTCTCAAAGCTAGCAAATTATTTTTCTGTAATATATATTACTTTCTGGAATCTCTTGCAGAACTCCGTTATAGGCAAAGTGAGCAGATATTATAATAAACCAACTTTCAGTCAGCTCAGTTCAGTCATTCAGTCGTGTCCGACTGTTTGCGACCCCATGAATCACAACTTTAGCGTTTTGGTTTTCCTAAGCTTATTGTACACTATGACCCTGAAATTTCTTTCCTAGGTACAACCCAAGAGAAATGGAAACATACAGACACTTGTACACAAATGTTTATAGCAGCATTATTTATAATAGCTAATAAATTGTGTGTGTGTGTGTGTGTGTGTGTGTGAGTGTGCTCAGTCATGTCCAAATCTTTGCGACACCATGGGCAGTAGCCTGCCAGGCTCCTCTGTCCATGGGATTCTCTAGGCAAGAATACTGGAGTGGGTTGCCATTTCCTCCACCGGGGATGTTCCTGACCCAGGGATCGAACCCGTGTCTCTTTCATTGGCAGGTGGAAATCATTATACTAACTGAAAGAAGTAAATCAAGAAGGATCACACATCCTACAGTTCCATTTAGATGAAATGTCCAGAATAGGTTAACCTATAAAGATGGAGAGTAGACTGATGGCTTCCTAGCAGTGGGAGTGAGGGAAAGAGGAGTGGAGGAACTGGAAGGATGATAACTGAGGGGAAAGTGAAAGTGAAAGTTGCTCAGCCGTGTCTGACTCTTTGTGACCCCATGGAGGATACAGTCCATGCGATCCTCCAGGCCAGAATACTGAAGTGGGTAGCCTTTCCCTTCTTTAGGGTATCTTCCCAACCCAGGGATTGAACCCAGGTCTCCTGCATTGCAGGCAGATTCTTTACCTCCTGAGCCACCAGGAAAGCCCAACTAAGGGGTAAGGGCTTCTTTTGTAGTCGTGAAAATATTCTACCATTGACTGTAGCATTGGTTGCTCAACTCTGAGAATATACTAAAAATCGCTGAAGTACACTTTGAGTGAATTATGAGTATGTGAACTATATCTTAATTAAACTATTACACAAAACAGATGGTGAGAGTGGGTCAAAGGAAGATTTTTGCTGGAAGGAAACTACCTCATGGGAGAGAGGACAAGATTTCTTCCACTGACAAAAGAAGGTCAACTAACAAAATTGGGGTTAAGATCGTCAGCCTCATCAGAAACTACCTATATGTCTCCATTCCCTTTTTAAAGGTCCCACTTCCTTCCAATCAATGCCTTAAGTTTAGTAGAAAAAATACTGTGATACTTTGGGAAAAACTTTTTTTTAAGTCTTCAAAATCTTGGCCTTGCAGCTTCAGGAAATAGGGATTTCTTTTAGGGATAATCATAGAAGTTTTATGGTTTATGATTTGACCTTAATCTAGGTAATTAAAGCCCTGTATTCATCATTTTCTTTTTCTTAGTTTTCAGGATATTTAAAAGCAACCAACCAAATCCACATTCTTTGTACTTTGTAGTTTCCTATAATATTCTATGTCAGTAGTTACTTGGTCTTGCATAGTCTTGCCTTCTAAAGGCTCTTGGTCCTATGTGACTGTTGATGATAATTTAAGTGTTGTTTGCCACTGTACACCTTTGACTAAGAGTTTACTATTTACCATGGAAATAAAATTATCAAGGCTTTTATATCTATGTTGTTCAGTCACTAATTCCAGTCTGACTGTGACCCCGTGGACAGTAGCATACCAGGCTTCCTTCACTATCTCCTTGAGTTTGCTCCAGTTCATGTCCATTGAGTCAGTGATGCCATTCAACCATCTCATTGATGCTTTGATGCCTCCTTCTTCTCCTGCCTTCAGTCTTCCTCAGTATTAGGGCCTTTTCCAATGAATCAGCCGTTTGCAACAGGTGGCCAAATTACTGGAGTTTCAGCTTCAGCATTAGTCCTTCCAAGGGATATTCAAGATTGATTTCCTTTAGAATGGACTGATTTGCTCTCCTTGCTGCCCAAGGGACTCTCAAAAGTCTTCTCCAGCACCACAGTTTGAAACCAATTCTTTAGTGCTCAGCCTTCTTGATGGTCCAACTCTCACATCCGTACATGATTGCCAGAAACACCATAGCTTTGACTATCTCTTTTGACTATGATTTTCTCATCTAGGAAGATGAAGAAACCAATTCCAGATTCTCATCTTTAAAGTTTTATGCTCTTGGAACCACTTCTGGGACTAATCACTCTGTTAGAATTCAAGGAGGAATTCAGAGCCGTTATTAGTGATGTGAGATAGAGATTTATTAGATGAATTATTCTCCCACAATTGTGAGCAGAGTCAATACAAGTGAAATTTCAGAAGAGTTAGATGAATTATTCTCCCACAATTGTGAGCAGAGTCAATACAAGTAAAATTTCAGAAGAGAAATTTGTAGCATCAGATAAAAGCCTTTCCTCCTGAAGCTCTGATGGGAGACAAGTTAGAAGGGATGATAAAACACCAAGAATGTGCAGTTACCAAAGTGGAATGGCCCAGGCTGAGTTCATGCCGTGGATTTTGGAAAAATTGTTGCATCTGTGTCATACTGAAAAACTTTCATAACCATACTGAGGATACAGTTATGTAGTTTGAAGACAGTAGTTGGGACAAGTATCTGAAAATATTACATAGCAGAGGAAAAAAACAGAAACTGGAGATGGTAGTTCCAAGATTACCCAAGTTGACTTAAAAAAAATTTTTTTTATTTGTTTTTGTCTGCACTGGTCTTCGTTGCTGCACACAACTGGTTTTTCCAGCTGTGGCCAGCAGGGGCTACTCGTCCTTGTGGTGTGCAGGCTTCTCGTTGTGATGGGTTCTCTTGATGTGGAGGTTTTAGGGCACATGGATTTCAGTGGTTGAGGCCTGTCACCTCAGAAGTTGTGGCTCCCAGGCTCCAGAGCACAGTCTCAACAGTTTTGGTGCAGACTTAGTTGCTCCACTGCATGTGTGATCTTCCCAGACCAGGGGGTTCAACCCATTTTCCCCTGCACTGGCAGGCAAATTCCTATCCACTGTACCATCAGAGAAGGCCCTCAAGTTGACTTTAATATAATTCAGCCCATTATCATCCTGAGGCATGGGCCACAATGATCTCTAGAGGAGAGGGGTGGGCAGGTAATGAGAAGAAACAGAGAAGAGCAGACTTTTTGGTTTCACTTTCACCAATCACGCTAGGACAGTTGCTCAAAATCCAGCATCTCTGCAGTCATTGGTTCCTATCACCAAATCTCGAAAATTTGTTATATTTGTTGCACACTTGAATTTGTATTTGGTTTTCTCACATCTCCTATAGATAAGATCTATAAGAGGCCCTCAACATACATTATATACATATATATATATGTATATATATGTTAGTTGTATGAGTACATTGATGACTGAATAAATAAGGATTTGGTTTTCCAAGTCCTCTTACTGTTTTTTAGCTTCATGCTCATGTTTTTGCATCCTGTACTGATAATAGTCACTCGTCCTGGAGGTATGGGACTCAGGGACCCTGTGGCTGATGCACAATGAAAGGAGAAAGAAACAGTCAAACATTTCGTGATTGAGGTGAAGATTCAGCAGACCATACAGATTAAAGATAGGCTTTCATCCAAGTGGAAACATCATAACCTTCCTTATTAAAGAAAAACGTGCTGTTTCCTGAGCTACTGTAAAGAAAGGGTCACCAGAGCCATGGTTGTGTCTACTGGAGGAGAAAATTAAGGAGGGAACGATCTGTAAATTAACCTCATTTCTTTTTTTTTTTTTTTTTTGTTGTGAAGCACCTTTGAAGAAACCTCATGTCCTGAAAACCATTTCCCTATAATCAGGGGCTACAATGGGTAAGTCTGAAATGCCCAAAATATGGACTAAGTGTTTCCCAGGTTACTCAGTAGTAAAGAGTTTGCCTACCACTGTAGGAGACACAGGAGATGTGGATACAATCCCTGGGTCACGAAGATATACTGGAGGAGGAAATGGCAACCCACTCCAGTATGCTTGCATGGGAAATCCCATGGCCAGAGGAGCTACTGTTTTGGGGTAAAAAGGGTCAGACATGACTGAGCACGCACATATCTTCTCTTCTTCTACCCAAACTCACAAAATCGGAACAGGATCCAAGTTTCTGTAGATACTGAACATGTAATTAATATGAGAAGGTCTATTTAAGGAAACTAATACAATATTATAAGGAAAATTAAATGTTTTCTTAGAATACTACTCGGAGAAGGCAATGGCACCCTACTCCAGTACTCTTGCCTGGATAATCCCGTGGACGGAGAAGCCTGGTGGGCTGCCATCTATGGGGTCACACAGAGTCGGACATGACTGAAGCAACTTAGCAGCTTAGCAGTAGCAGAAAAATACTATCAACAAATTACAAATTAAAAAAAATAGTACATACATACGTGTGTGTGCTCAGTTGTGTCTGACTCTTTGCAACCCCATGGACTATAGCCCATCCATCTCTTCTGTCCATGTGGTTTCCCAGATCAAAATACAGGAGTGGGTTGCCATTTGCTTCTCCAGGAGTTCTTCCCAACCCAGGGATTGAACCCGGGTCTCCTGTGTTTTCCTTCATTGGAGGTGGAGTCTTAACCACTTGACCCATGAAGGGAAGCTGCCAAAGATACAACAAATCTCTCTCTCAAAAAATATGATATATTTTTAATTAATTAACCTCCAATTCACCCGTTTAATACTTTTTCCTACATAATCTGGCTGCTTAACCTTTTAATTTTTCCTTTGTCTGACAATTATCTTAGCATACAACTTTCTACTGAGAAAATAGAAAGAGAATTCCATCTTTGGCATGATTGATTGAAATTTGTTTGCATTACTAATGATTTAGACCACTTTCTTTCTTTCCACAATTTGTTATTGGTAGCAGATTTAAATGTTTTGAAACTTTGTCATGTTTTTCGGAAGGCCCTGTCAAAGCCCTATTCATATTTTCTTCTTCTATGAGCTGTATAATTTCAGGGTGTTGTACATGTTCTTGTGCATTGACTGATATTTTGAATTGATGACATACACAAAACAGTTTCCATCAAAGTCCCCATTGCAGTACCACTACATTGTCAATATCTCATGTCAAATCTGTCTTCATTAATTGACTTATCACGCAGTTTAGGAGCTACTCATTACTTCCATTTAAAACTTTTCATTATCTTAATTATGTCTTTGATATGATCCAAACTTTTTTTTTGGAGAATGCAATGGCGCCCCACTCCAGTACTCTTGCTTGGAAAATCCCATGGACAGAGGAGCCTGGAAGGCTGCAGTCCATGGGGTCACTGAGGTTGGACGCGACTGAGCGACTTCACTTTCACTTTTCAGTTTCATGCATTGGAGAAGGAAATGGCAACCCACTCCAGTGTTCTTGCCTGGAAAATCCCAGGGATGGGGGAGCCTGGTGGGCTGCCATCTATGTGGTTGCACCAAGTCGGACACGACTGAAGTGACTTATCAGCAGAACATTTTTTGTTCAGTTTTTCATTATATCAATGCAATTTATATTAATTACATCTTAGCCTTTCCACTTCATGTTTAATTCACTGTATTTCAATCTTCCCCAAAGCCTAAATAAACACATTTTAAAAAGACAAAAGAAGGCACTTTTCTTGCATCCAAATTATCCAAATATCTCACTTATTTTATCAAAAGATTCAAAAATAACTTTTCAAATATAAATAATATATTTAGGCTTTATTAACTTTTGAATAAAATCTTGCATCTTGGTTTTTCAAGCTTATTTCAAGTATCCAAAATGTATTGTAGGGTCCTTTACATTTTGCAGCATTGTCATAAAGAGTAAGCCATATTACATGTGACTCTTTAAGTTTTGAAAAGCTGGTAAGGATTTTAAAGTACCACTGGCAAAACCTATAGCAAAAACACACAAAGTTCACAAAATAGTGAAATAGCCAACAATGTCAAGCACCGTGGAGATAGGTCTTTTCTAAAGGTTAAATGCAATAAACATTTAAAGGTTGTTCAGTGGTTATAACTGTCCAGAGCTGCTTTCATTTTGTTGAATAACATCACAGATACATGGTCTCCCGTTAATAAAAAGTTTAAATTACTTAACAAAATATTCTGCTATAACAGAAACATATTAAAATTACCAATAATTTTTGTTTATACCACCTACTGTGGAGTTTACCACATGCCATGATAATTGATGTCTGATTTATTTTATCTGCTCCTTCCTTTTGTGTGTGTGTGTGTGTGTGTGTGTGTGTGTCCTTAGTCACTCAGTCATGTCCAACTCTTTGTGACCTCATGGACTGTGGTATGCCAGGCTCCTCTATCTATGGGATTTCTCAGGCAAGAAATACTGGAGTGGGGTGTCATTTCTTCCTCCAGAGGACCTTCCTGAGTCAGGGATTGAACCCATGTCTCCTCCACTGCAGGCAGATTCTTTATCTGTTGAGCCATTAGGGAAGTCTCATTATTTAATTTCATGGGAGACCTCCAGTTATTTTGATTAATTCTTGTGGGCAAATGAGTTGTCCCATTTTTCCCACTTTTATATTTTCCCAAGTGCTTGTGCAAAGATCAATCAATTCAGCAATTAATTTGAAGTTATTCATGAAGTTTACTTTATTTTAAGGTTGTAAAACTTCATAGCAATCACTAAAGAGCAAATCTCTTTCACTTAAAAATGCAGTAGTTGCACGGCCTCAAATAAGGACAATACTGTTCTTCCTTGTGATTAAGACATTGTCCTGCTATAGTTTTACTTATTTACATGAAATCCAAGTAAACACTTACTTAATATTTGGAAGATGTGTTGAGAGCTTTTACCCATTCATCCAGAGAATCTGAATTGTTTTAGCCTTGGTCTTTGTAAAAGTAGTTTCCAAATAAAATAATACATGCCACCTCTGGTCTTGTATTCAGATAACCAGGATTGTAACAGGCTGTGCACTTTTAATTTTCTTAATTTTTTATTTGAAAAGGAGCTCTTTTGATTATTATAAGTTCTGTTTGATTCACTGAAAATATTATTGACATCTAGATTTTGAAAATAATCTGATTTCCTTTAAACAGTGTTGAATGAAAGTTTTTCTCCTTGTAACAGGGCACAATACAGATCACATTACTAATGTATTGAAGCCAGCAGATTCATCAAAAGAAGGGAGTTTTTCCCCTCTTTAATGATCTGGTGATTTTCATACCAATTGACTTACAACAATTTTATCTTTCTTTCTAGTTTGTTTCCTGTTGATACATCAGATACATTAAATATTATAAACTACAATTCAAGACTCTTAGGATGAATAGAACATGCTCATTTCTTTTCAAATAAGAAAAACAAAATATGGTGCATTTGTAATTGTATTAATATATATTTGCCAACAAAGGTCCATCTAGTCAAAGCTATGGTTTTTCAGTAGTCATGTATGGATGTGAGAATTGGACTATAAAGAAAGCTGAGTATTGAAGAATTTGATCCTTTTGAACTGTGCTGTTGGAGAAGACTCTTGAGAGTCCCTTGGATTGCAGGGAGATCCAACCAGTCCATCCTAAAGGAAATTATTCCTGAATATTCATTGGAAGGACTGATGTTGAAGCTAAAACTCCAATGTTTTGACCACGTGATTCGAAGAACTGACTCATTTGTAAAGATCCTGATGCTGGGAAAGGTTGAAGGTGGGAGGAGTAGGGAATGACAGAGGAGATGGCTGGACGGCATCACCAACTCAATGGACATGAGTTTGAGTAAACTCTGGGAGTTGGTGATGGACAGGGAAGTTTGGTGTGCTGTAGTCCATGGAGTTGCAAAGAGTCAGACACGACTGAGCTACTGAAGTGAGTTGAACTAATACGTGTTACCATGCTTGTTGAGAATAATTCTGATAGGAGGAGAGAACTTCTTTTTGACTAACTGCCAATTAGAGACAAACTCTAAACTTACAGTCTTATATTAACTTGTTTGGTGTGAAACAATTGTCCACAGACTGCCTTCTAGCTCTGTGCACTTCAAAACCTAGTTTTTCCTGTGCTTACCTATACACTACAAGAGGCGTATGCCATAGAGCATAATAGTATCATGAAATAACTTGTCGTTCTGATCTTCCTGAAGGGACGCTAGGAGAATCAGTGCAGTGGGTGGATGGAACACTTGCAGAAACCATTCCTTCACTGAGTTCACTAGCAATAATATAACTGTTCATGCATGTGACGGTAATCCACAAAACATAGCCTACCAACACAAACTAAATGCATTCTCAAATGAATGCCCCTCAGTAGACTAACCATGAAAACATTAATTGCTATTCCAGTGTCACTAAACACGGAGGGGAAGCATGTGTTGGAATGGAGAAATTTAGCAAACTCGAGGGACTGTAGTTGACATGCTTTACTTTTGCAAATTACACAAAGACCTGTTACCAAGAAGTGCACGGTGAGGGCTTCTCTAGTGAACGGTCCTGCAGTTGAAGTTTCTCTGGTTTCATGATATATCATATATATAAATTTTTACCTTTGCTGAAAATTCTTTCATCTTTCAGATTTAAATTTCATCTGAGTAACAAGATGGATAATGTCTCATGAGACAATGTGGACCGATTCTAATCAGAAAGATCAGAGGGAACTGTATTGACAACAGTCGCAGGCATAATGCTCTGGTCAGAGGATTTTCTGAGGTTAAAAGAAAGTATCACTTCTTTCATGACACCATCTCCTACAGCCAACTCTATATCTTTATTTTCTTTTCACCACATTATAAGCAAGAGTGCGGGTCTTGGACCCCTTTTGCCCCTAGGAAGAACATAACTATTTGTCTCTGCTTTATTTTTTTTGAAGTTTATGGTATCAAATTTTTTATTTAAATAACACTTGGAATTTGTTTTCATGTGTGGCCTGATTTTTATTGAGAACGCAACCCAGGAAACAAACACGGGTCTCCCGCATTGCAGGCAGACACTTTACTATCTGAGCCACCAGAAGAGCCCAGTGTATCACACACAGGTACACAGATATAGCGGCGGCTGCACAGTGGCCCAGGAGTGGCCGCGTGAGACCTACCCCACCTCTCAGGAGTGGCCGGAGGAGCTGCCCCATGCCCAGGGTCAGCGCTGGGATTGAGAGGAGCTACCTGACTTCCAAGGCAAGGAGCAGTGGCTGTGCTTTGCTGGAGCAGCCATGAAGAGATACCCCCATGTACAAGGTAAGAGAAACCCAAGTAAGATGGCAGGCACTGAGAGAGGGCATCAGAGGGCAGATGTTCTGATACCACAATCACAGACAACTAGCCAGTCTGATCACACGGACGACATCTTCTGAAGGCAAAAAAATAGGAATTCCTGAAAGAGGAACTCCCCAGGTCGGTAGGTGCCCAATATGCTACTGGTCATCAGTGGAGAGATAACTCCAGAAAGAATGAAGGGATGCAGCCAAAGCAAAAACAACACCCATTTGTGGATGTGACTGTGCTAGAAGCAAGATCTGATGCTGTAAAGAGCAATATTGCCTAGAAACCTGAAATATTAGGTCCATGAATCAAGGCAAATTGGAAGTGGCCAAACAGGAGATGTCAAGAGTGAACATCGACATTCTAGGAATCAGCAAACTAAGATGAATTGGAATGGGTGAATTTAACTCAGATGACCATTATATGTACTACTGTGGGCAGGAATCCCTTAGAAGAAATGGAGTAGCCATCATGGTCAACAAAAGAGTCCAAAATGCAGTACTTGGATGCAATCTCAAAAACGACAGAATGATCTCTGTTCATTTCCAAGGCAAACCATTCAATACCATGGTAATCCAAGTATATGCCCCAACCAATAATGCTGAAAAGGCTGAAGTTGAATGGTTCTATTAAGATCTACAAGACCTTTTAGAACTAACACCCCAAAAAGATGTCCTTTTCATTCTAGGGGACTGGAATGCTAAAGTAGGAAATCAAGAAATATCTGGACTAACAGGCAAATTTTGACTTGGAGTACAGAATGAAGCAGGAGCAAAGGCTAACAGTTTTGCCAAGAGAACGCACTGGTCATAGCAAACACTCTCTTCCAACAACACAAGAGATGACTCTACACATGGACATCACCCAATGGCCAACACCAAAATCAGATTGATTATATTCTTCACAGCCAAAGATGGAGAAGCTCTATACCGTCGGCAAAAACAAGACCAGGAGCTGACTGTGGCTCAGATAATGAACTCTTTATTGCCAAATTCAGACAAATTGAAGAATGTAGGGAAAACAGCTAGACCATTCAGGTATGACCTATATCAAATCCCTTGTGATTATACAGTGGAAGTGAGAAATAAATTAAAGAGACTAGATCTGATAGACAGAATGCTTGATGAACTATGGATGGAGGTTCATGACATTGCACAGGAGACAAGGATTAAGACCATCCCCAAGAAAAAGAAATGCAAAAAGGCAAAATGGCTGTCTGAAGAGGCTTTACAAATAGCTGTGAAAAGAAGAGAAGCCAAAAGCAAAGGAGAAAAGGAAAGATATACCCATTTGACTGCAGAGTTCCAAACAATAAGAAAACATAAGAAAGCCTTCCTCAGGGATCAATAAAAAGAAATAAAGGAAAACAATAGAGTGGGAAAGACTAGAGATCTCTTCAAGAAAATTAGAGATACAAAGGCAACATTTCATGCAAAGATGGGCTCGATAAAGGACAGAAATGGTATGGACCTAACAGAAGCACAAGATATTAAGAGGTGGCAAGAATACACAGAACTATACAACAAAGATCTTCACAACCCAGATAATCACGATGGTGTGGTCACTCACCTAGAGCCAGATATCCTGGACTGTGAAGTCAAGTGAGCCTTAGGAAGTATCACTACGAACAAAGCTAGTGGAAGTGATGAATTCCAGTTGAGCTATTTCAAATCCTAAAAGATGATGCTGTGAAAGTGCTGCAATCAATATTTCAGCAAATTTGAAAAACTCAGCAGTGGCCACAGTACTGGAAAAGGTCAGTGTTCATTCCAACCCCAAAGAAAGGCAATGCCAAAGAATGCTCAAACTAACACACTATTCACTCATCTCCCACTCTAATAAAGTAATGCTCAAAATTCTCCAAGCCAGGCTTCAGCAACACATGAACCATGAACTTCCTGATGTTCAAGCTGGTTTTAGAAAAGGCAGAGGAACCAGAGATCAAATTGCCAACATTCACTGGATCATTGAAAAAAACAAGAGAGTTCCAGAAAAACCTCTATTTCTGCTTTATTGACTAAGCCAAAGCCTTTGACTGTGTGGATCACAATAAACTGTGGAAAATTCTGAAAGATATGGGAATACCAGACCACCTGACCTGCCTCTTGAGAAAACTGTATGCAGGTCAGGAAGCAAGAGTTAGAACTGGACATGGAACAACAGACTGGTTCCAAATAGGAAAAGGAGTATGTCAAGACTGTATATTGTCACCCTGCTTATTTAACTTATATGCAGAGTACATCATGAGAAAAGCTGGGTAAACTCCAGGTATTGGTGATGGACAAGGAGGCCTGGTGTGCTGCGGTTCACGGGGTAGCAAAGAATCCGACATGACTGAGTGACTGAACTGAACTGAACTGAACACAGATAAATCTGTATAGCAAAATAAAATATACTCTCACCATCCACCTTCAGAAAAAGAACATTCTAATTCCTTGTGTATCTCAACCCTTTGACATTTCCTTGTTTATATTAGAAATTCCTGCATGAATATGAATTCCTGAACAATACTTTGGCTTTTTGAGAAAGAGTATGTTTTAAATGAACAAATTTATACCTCTTCACAGTCAGTGCTTTGAAACTGGGAGATGGGGAGAATATTAAAATAAAAAAAAAAGGCAGAATTTTGGGAAAAAGAACAAATGCTTCTATGTTTTCTTTAGAGAAACTAACCTACTATACCTGTTTATCTACTCGGTTTATGTATATTTCCCTTTGCCCATTTCTTTTGAATGCCAGACTCTTCTGGGGGTAAGGCACAATTCCAAATACCAGGTCACAGAAGGTAGAGACCAGGTAGTGAATCGAAGCCTCTTGCTGCGATTGTAAGAGCTGACATAGCCTCACCGAACCAGCTGGTAATTTCTACCAGTATTGTGATTCTTTGTTACTAAGATTTAGCTCTTCTAGAGTATTCTCACTGAAGCACTTCCAAAGCAGAGGAGAGAGACTGATACTCTGCATAAAATATCGAGATCCTTACTGTACAGCTTAGGCATTGCTACTCAGTGCCCTGTGGGGATCTAAATGGGAAGGAAGTCCAAGAAAGAGGAGATCTACATATACGCACGGTGGCATCATTTTGCTCTACAGTAGAAACTAATGTAATTATAATTAAAGCAACTAAATGCCAATAAAAATTAATTTTAAAAAGCCCATGCAGACACTCCATGCCTAGCAGCTGTAAGGACTGGGACCTTTGTGTAAAGCAGATCCACTCCAAATATGATTCTTCTTGCATATCTAAATTTTACATTATAGTGAATAACATTTATGTTGAAAATGTTTGCTTGCATATCTGCATCTAATATTATCGCCGTCCTGTGTTCTGTCGCTTCAGTCGTGTCCAGCTCTTTGCGACCCCATGTGCGTGTCACCCTCCATGCTCCTCTGTCCACCGCATTTTCTAGGCAAGAATATTGGAGTGGGTTGCCTTGCCTTCCTCCAGGGGATCTTCCTGTTCCAGGGATTGAACTTGAGTCTCCCGAGTTTCCTGCACCACAGGCAGATTCTTTACCACTGAGCCACTGGGGAAGTTATTAAATATTATTGTTTTTAATAACCACTAGTAAAAATAATAATATCTAATATTATTAAATATTTGATCTAAGATTATTATTTTTCCATCTCCAACTAGACATGGGACAGGATCTTGATCAGGGTTTGTGAGAAGCATATCAAGTACCCAAACCAGTCCCTGGGTGACAGCCGGTATTTCGCTGAGGAAATACAATGTTCAAGTAAAGTTCATGCCCCAGAGAGATGGATTATGTTTACTCTGTGGACTGGCAGACCTATGATTCCTAACCCCCTATATCTGTGCAAGCTTAGTGAAGCTAAGTCATGTCCTTAGAAGGCATCAATTAAAATATTTTTTTCTGTTTCTAGTGAGATAAGATTTTTAATACAGATTAACCTAAACTAGCTGTCAACTAGCAAGACCTTGAGGGCATATGACACAGAGAAGCTATTATCTGGAGGTCAGGAATGTGAGAAGGGAATATCTGTATTACTGGGACCCAAAGTGGGGATCGAGGTGCTAAAACAAATTAGAGTGATCTCCCATTTGCTTGTCTAAATGTTTCAGGCAATGTTTCTTCTTCGGTGCCATTACAACATTTACCTCAATTCATAATTTTATTTTTGGAGTCTGGGGAAATTATCTGCTTGAATCCACCCATATCTTTGAAGCTAAAATTGGAAATTCTGACTGACATCTGAGCAAAGTTCCATAGTTGATTTGCCTTTATTATTTGGGGGGGCTGGAAACAAAGCCCAGTTGAGAAATTCTACACTGCAGACCTTGTCCTTTCTCCATGATGTGTTAACTATTTTGACTCCATCTTCCAGAGTTTATTCTGTGATTTGTCCCTAATATTTTCAATGTTATGAGCCCATGGAAACCTTAAGTATCTGCTTCAAAATAGAGCCAAGTCACCCAGTTTCACAAACTGGGTTCTCAATGACACTATTCTTTTTTTTTTAATTTTATTTTTATTTTATTCTACTTTACAATACTGTATTGGTTTTGCCATACATTGACATGAATCCGCCACAGGTGTATACGAGCTCCCAATTCTGAATCCCCTCCCACCCCATATCATCTCTCTGGTTCATCCCCATGCACCAGCGCCAAGCATCCTGTATCCTGTATAGAACATAGACTGGCGCTTCGTTTCTTACATGATAGTATACATGTTTCAATGCCATTCTCCCAAATCATCCCAACCTCTCCCTCTCCCTCAGAGGCCAAAAGTCCGTAGACAACAAAAGAGACACAGATGTATAGAACGGACTTTTGTCAATGACACTAATTCTTAAACAATCAGTTTCTAGATTCAGGGATGCTGTACCCAAAGGACTTTTCCTCTTAACTGAAGATCAAATGCCATCATGGTCTGATCTCAACATGCATAAGAATTTCTATTTGTCCAAATGGTGAGCAGTGCAGACACCTGGAATCTCTTATACCATTAGTTAAATTTTATCCACATATAAGAATTGCATTTCAAATCTCACGTATTTCTGAGAGATGACAACTACATTTCTTTATGTTCCAACTTGATTATCAGTTTGATGATTTTAAGGTTAAACATATCAGTAATTTTAGAGAGGGCTAATTTGTCCAATCTGGAGAAAAGCTAATAATCAAATTGGTATATCTTTTTGTACTACAAATGACATTTTGAAACAGGTTCCAGATTTTAATTATGGTGAGCTTGCATTTCAAAAAACTAATTAAGGTTCCTTATTGTTTCATTTGTAACCAAAAATTTTACCCCAAGGCTGCTGCTGCTGCTGCTAAGTCGCTTCAGTCGTGTCTGACTCTGTGTGACCCCATAGACAGCAGCCCACCAGGCTTCCCCGTCCCTGGGCTTCTCCAGGCAAGAACACTGGAGTGGGTTGCCATTTCCTTCTCCAATGCATGAAAGTGAAAAGTGAAAGTGACATTGCTCAGTCATGTCCAACTCTTCGTGACGACATGGACTGCAGCCTACCAGGCTCCTCTGTCCATGGAATTTTCCAGGCAAGATCCCAAAGCTACCTAGAAGAAAAGACAAAGACAGAGAGCAGCATGGTTTTTTTTTTTGTTTGTTTGTTTGTTTTTAAGTTTTTGATTCCATTTTTTCTTTCTGTTTGCCAAAAAGGTTATGTGTTCAGAATGGAGTGGGGTGGGCTGGGCTGGGGATAGTATAAGATCACTCCTTGAATTCTTGGCACTCCAACATGATTTAGTTGTGGTATGATAATTCCCAATAGATTTCTTTGGTAAATGAGTCAGCTATAAGAAAGAATACTCATTCATCCATCCATTCATTCAAGAAGTTTGTTGAATGTGTCTAATCAAGGCTATGGTTTTTTCCAGTGGTCATGTATGGATATAAGAGTTGGGCTGTGAAGAAAGCTGAGCGCTGAAAAATTGATGCTTTTGAACTGTGGTGTTGGAGAAGACTCTTGAGAGTCCCTTGGACTGCAAGGAGATCCAACCAATCCGTTCTGAAGGAAATCAGCCCTGGGATTTCTTTGTAAGGAATGATGCTGAAGCTGAAACTCCAGTACTTTGGCCACCTGATGTGAAGAGTTGACTCACTGGAAAAGACTCTGATGCTGGGAGGGACTGGGGGCAGGAGGAGAAGGGGACGACAGAGGATGAGATGGCTGGATGGCATCACGGACTCGATAGACGTGAGTCTGAATGAACTCCGGGAGTTGGTGATGGACAGGGAGGCCTGGTGGGCTGCGATTCAGGGGGTTGCAAAGGGTTGGACACGACTGAGCGACTGAACTGGACTGAACTGAAGCAGAGATTAGGCGATGCTCTGTGCACTGGGTGTAGTAGCGATGCACAAGTGAAGTCTTTGCCTTTCTGGGACCTGCAAAACTGTGGAAGAGATAGAAAACATATATGTAGATAAATGCCCGGAAAGCATATCAGATGTTAAGAATATACTACAGATAAATGTGTAGAGAAAATATACACGAAGCCCACTTATTGTCACACAATTCCAAAACTGTGCGATGAAAGCAATTCATCACTTGCTTAGAAATGAATGCCTTCTATGGAGGAGGCCTGAAAAGGAAAGAGCCGTCTAGCCCTACACTATAGAAATAGAATGTGAGCCCTGAACCTGAGATACATATGAGATATTAAGTTTCCCAGCAGTCACATCAAAAAAAAATAAGAACAGGTGAAATTAACTTCAAGATTGTTGCCATTCAGTGGCTAGGTCGTGTCCAGCTCTTTGAGACCCCATGGGCTGTAGCACATTTGGCTTCCATGTCCTTCACTGTCTCCAGAGTTTGCTCAAATTAAGTCCATTGAGTTGGTGATGACATCCTACCATCTCATTCTCTGTCACCTCCTTCTCCTCCTGCCCTCAATCTGTCCCAGTATAAGGATCTTTTCCAATGAGTCAGCTCTTTGCATAGGTGGCCAAAGTATTGGAGCTTCAGTTTCAGCATCAGTCTAATTTTAAGATTAGATTTTATCCAACCCAATATATCCAAAATATCACTTAAGTTGACCTAATAAAATGTTTTGTGTTTTACATTCTGTTTTAGTACTGTCTTCAAAATCATAAATATATGCTTCACTTATAACACATCTCATTTTAGATTAATTACAATTCAAATACTCAGCTACCATGTGCATTTACTGACTGCTATACGACACAGCACAGGTCACTCTCTCTAGACTGTCAATTCTGGTTGTCAGAACCTATTTCTAGTTAGTCTATATATTTTCTCTGTACTATGGACTGTTGTCTAGACAGATACTTGCTATTTATTACTAACTCATTGCACATTTAATATGTATTTATTGAGCAGCTACTAGCTGTTGGGTATGATTTTAGATGCTAGGATTTTGTAATGAATAAAAAGAACAAAAATCCCTGCCTTAGTGGCGTCTATTTTCTATTGGGTATTGCTATCTAGGACAATTTCCAATCCCAGATTGTGTTTAAGAGTGTTAGTCCTTCTCAGCTAGTATATTACATAGTTTTCAGAAAGTGAACCTAAGATGCATATTCTTACTGAAACTGGAACCTCACTTTGCAGTGTTAATGGTAACGAATTGCCTTTCAATGCAGGAGATGCAAGAGACTCAGGTTTGATCTCCTGGAGGAGGAAATGGCAACCCATACCAGTATTCTTGTCTGGAAAACTTCACGGACAGAGGAGCCTGGCTGGCTACATACAGTCAGTGGGGCTGCTAAGAGCTGGTCATAACTAAGAAAATGAGCACATATATAAACACCCAATCCATATTATCCCCATTCATACTAAACTGAAGCAGAAGTGCAGCTTTTATAAGTGGCGTGGAGTGAAAAAGAGTGGCAGGAAGTTTGAAAAAAGTGACTCCCAGTGCCCCAAACTTTTGGTATCATTGTTTTAGTGAATGGTATTTTCAGTGTATTGTAATTTGTCTTCTTGATTAGAAAATCAAGTGCGAAAACTGTGGGTAGAGATCTTGCTCTGAGAGATTGGTTTTAATTTTCTTCCCCACTCTCTATCACCTTTGCTATCTTTAGCAGTCAAACAAACAAAAAGACAAAAATGCAAAACTACTCAGCTAGCAGTAATCCACTAATGGAAGGAAAACACATGGGTTCAAACATGTTTTTTTCATTCTGCTTTTGTTTATTTGAAAGGAGTCCTTCCTTAATAAAAAGTGTGCTAATATCACTTGCATACAACCTATTAGCCAGGGCTTGTTCTGTTTCGTTGTAATTCTCAACTTTGGGTGAACTTGGGAATCACCTGATTGTATTTGAAAAATTCTGAAACTATTTTAAAATGTAAGTTTTTCTTATTATCTACATATGACAAGGTTAACAGATCAGAATATAACCAACATTGAAAAGATAGTTCTTAGAGTCACAGATCCTAAGAGATGCCCTCTCGGCATGCCATGCCATGGGAAGGACACATGGAGAAGCACCAGTGTTGGCAAGAGGAAGAGAGAGGGAAAAATTCGGGAAGAATCTTTATGGCAGTTCCTTTATCATTGTTGTTTATTGCGGAAAAGAATGGGTGAGGCAGGGAAAGCAGGCTTGGCACTCGCTAGCTTGAAAAATTTCAGTGTGCTCTAGCACACAGGGGCTCTTCCTAGTTGGTCCTGGGTGATTAGGACAGGTGGCCCACTGTGGACCACTATCTAGTAATTAGCCAGTCCTGGGAGGAACAGTCCTTCCAGAATTATCAAATCCTCAAGAAGTCAAAGCATGAGAGTATAGAACATAAAATGCCTGGTAACAAGAGTGCCATGGCTAAACTTCAGAGAAATGAAATCATCATGCCTGGAGTGGGGTCCAGGCATCAGTATTTTTAAAGCTACCCAGGTTTTTTTTTAATGTCCAGAAAAGGCTGAATATGATTGCCTCAGGCATTTGCTATATTATTTGGCACTGAATGCTCTAGCTTTTTCTGATTCTTTCCTGGGAAGTATATCTAAGAACTTTCCTCTTTGGTATGAACCTCAATGTCAGTTGATTTTCTTCTTTCATTTGAGAGTCATCTTCCCAATTCTGAAAAATCCTTCAAGCACAATCAGATATCACTTCAAAATAGACTTGAGTGTTACTCTCATAATACTGGATGTCAGTGATCTGTTCATTTTGATATGGTACTTAATTATGATGCAAACCTCTTGGGAAATTGGAGAGACAGCCCTGAAATTAGTTACAAAACCACTGACTTTCTGAAACCATTTAGAGCCTGGATACTCGAAGTATAGCCAGGAGACTGGCAGCATCAGCACTGTATAGCCAGGAGATTGGCAACATCAGCACTGTTTGCACGCTCATTGCTGTTGTTACTGTTGTTCAGTTGCTAAGTCACGTCAAACTCTTTGGTGACCCCTTGGACTGCAGCCCATCAGCCTCCTCTGTCCATGGGATTTCTCAGGTAAGAATACTGGAGTGTGTTGGCATTTCCTTCTCCAGGGGATCTTCCCAATCCAGGGATCAAACCCACATCTCCTGCATTAGCTTGCAGATTCTTTACTGTGGAGCCACCAGGGAAGCCCGGACATTCATTCAGTTCAGTTCAGTCACTCAGTCATGTCTGACTCTTTGCAATCCCATGAACCGCAGCACGCCAGGCCTCCCTGTCCATCACCAACACTTGGAGTCCACCCAAACCCATGTCCATTGAGCTGGTGATGCCATCCAAACATCTCATCCTCTGTCATCCCCCTTCTCCTCCTGCCCTCAACCTTTCCCAGCATCAGGGTCTACAAACACATAGTGTCAGGCAATGCCTTAGACCCATCAAATTAGACTCTGCATTTCAATAAGGTCCCTAGGTGACTAGCGTGCACATTAAAGTTAGAGAGACTCAAGTTTAGTGTCAATTAGGGACAGGGTGTCACAGACTTAATTGGACATATTCAGTGTCCATACTTATTTCAAGTGGTCCCTCCACTTCCATGTATTTCTGCTTAGACAAGCCAGAGGCTGTGGCACACACCTTGCAGACCTCCAATGGTGCTTCTGCTAAAGAATTTCCATTCTGAAGCAACTAACAAAAGGGATTTTTTTTCCTTAAAGAGCAAAGGAGGTCAAAACATCTCAGCGTGAGCTTACAAGTGAGTAAGGGCTCTTTATATTAGTCTTCAGGTCTGTTCTAATTCATTCCCGAAGCCTTCTTTGATGAAATTTTTCCCCCACTTCCATTTTCCCTTTTGTCCAGATTTTGCAACCAAATATACTTCTCACTGAAAGGTTGGCAATTATAGTTCTCTTTCCTTCCATATGGGCCTGAAATTCAGCAAGACTCATCTTTACTTTGCTTCCAGGCAGAGCTTCTCCCATTTATCAGCCCCTCCATTTTAGAGCTAATATCTTCTTTCTATTTTCTTCACAATCAGTTATGTGAATTTGTGAAATACAGAAAAGCATTAGAAATAGAGTTTCAATCCCATATCCCAAATAACAAAATATGAGATCATTTCTAAGACTGTTTTCTCCTTTTATTGTGCTTCACTTCTTAGAAAGATTACTTAGCCTCTTCCTGAATTATTACTTCTTTTCTGACTCTAAAACTATCCAGGGAAAAACTGTGATGAGTCAGATTTGTCTTAGTTGGAGTGGAGGAAGGGAAGAAACAAAATTCTAAATTCCAACTGTGTCCTTGCCCACATCCCACAGGGTGATATAGCGGTCCTTGTTTCAGTAATTTTGATTTCTTTTTTTTTTTTTCCTGACCATTATGCTAATGTGTTCCAAGTTCTCTGGTTTTAGACTCTGGGCATTCATTTCAGGCGTATGGAGAAGGTGAGCCAGGCTTCACCATGCTTCACACTCTATTCCACCATCCTGGCAAAAGATTGTTTGAGTAATGGTAGTCATACGACTTAAGCAGAGCCAATCAGAGATCCCCTAGGGGCTGCAGTTCTTTCCCCATTGAGGATTCCTAGAGGAGATTTGCAACAGTGATAGCTCTTACCTTGTGAAGAGGGTCTATTGGCAACATGAAGGAAGAACTGAGTGTGTTGTACTGTGCCTACTAAGTCACTTCGGTTATGTCCAACTCTGTGCAGTCTGATGGACTATAGCCCACCAGGCTCCTCTGTCTAGGATTCCCTAGGCAAGAATACTGGAGTGTTTTGCCATGCCCCTCTCCAGGAGGTCTTCCCAACCCAGGGATCAAACCTGCACCTCTTATGCCTTCTTCATTGTCAGGCGGGTTTTTGCTACTATTGTCACCTGGGAAGAAACAAATAATCAGGGACAAAATCAAGCAGAGATGAAAGAATTCTGAGAATCCCTGAGACACTCATGCCTACAGCTCCCACTCTCTGGCATTTTCCTCTCAGATGTGGGATCTCAATAATTCTTAATGAATTCAATAATGAATCTCAATAATTCAGTCTTTTGCTTAAGCTGACTTGAGTGGGACTTTATTACTTGCCTTTGAAAGAGCCCCAACCAATCCTAATGTATTTACCATTTGGGCTTCCCTTGTAGCTCAATCCATAAAGAATCTGCCTGCAATTCAGGAGACCTGAGTTCAATCCCTGGGTTGGGACAATCCCCTGGAGAAGGAAATGACAACCCACTCCAGTATTCTTGCCTGGAGAATCCCATGGACAGAGGAACCTGAAGGGCTACAGTCCACGGGGGTCGCAAGAGTTGGAAAGGAATTCAATGACTAAACCATTCTATTGGTTTCCCCTTTGCCAAAAGCTTAGCATGTGTCTAGTGGTTTAGACTTAAATTCACAGGCAAGTGCTCAAGGCATTCCCATGTTAGGCAAAATGTGAAAACGCTTATTGGACTAAGTCTGGAAATGAGCTCTTTTGTGAAGAAAACACAGATTTAACTGTAGACTGCAACCTAACAGAGCTGTGAAACTGCCATAGTGAAATCCTGCAAAGGGGCTAATGGCCCTATTAAAACTCAACTAACTCTGCTGCCAAACTGTCTGGATTCAGATCCTTTCCCCACTACCACAAAGTGGATACCACATAGTGGCATCCGCATGACCTCTGATTGTCTGTTTCTTTATCTGTATATAAAATGATAGGTTAGAAAGTGAAAGTGAAGTCCCTCAGTTGTGTCCAACTCTTCAGGACCCCATGGACTGCTACCAGGCTCCTCCATCCATGGGATTTTCCAGGCAAGAGTACTGGACTGGGGGTGCCGTTGCCTTCTCCAAATAAACATCCTATGTAATTTTAAAAGGATATTTCATATAGTTTGCAATTGTTTTAATGTAGTTGGTCCATGACTATGTATTAAAACACAGTTTAAATAAGAATATGCACAGAATCTCTAATTAATTCATCCTATACCTTCTGAAATCAGATAGGCACATTAATTATAAACAAATAAATTTAAGCTAATCAAGAAGTGCCAGGAAGTTTGTTCTCGAATTTTGAACTTCTGAAAGAAAATTATTACATAATTAGAATTCCTCACATAATTGTACTACAACTTTGGTAAGCAAATATTTTGTAAAGCATTAAGGATAGTGCTCTGTGCAACGTCAGCATAATATAATATTTGCAAAAACAACTGGGTAGACCATTTTTCCCCAGCCTGAATGTCACCCACTATTGAAGAAGATAAAACACCCTGCCCTAGCTGTTAGTCGCTCAGTTGTGTCTGACTCTTTGAGACCCCATGGACTGTAGCCCATCCGGCTCCTCTGTCCATGGGGATTCTCCAGGCAAGAACACTGGAGTGGCTTGTCATTCCCTTCTCCACGGGATCTTCCCAACCCAGGGGTGGAATCTGGGTCTCCTGCACTGCAGGCAGCTTCTTTACTGACTGAGTCACCATAGAGAACCCCCGATAATCTCAGCCTTGTTTCTTGAAAGCCCTCATGTGGAAATGACCATGAAGGATGGAGGGATCCAGAAGAAATCATAGTCTCTAGCTAATGCCAGTGAATTTTCAATAGATGGAATGTCATAGCCATTTCTAGTCTTCCTCTGTACACAGACAATACTTCAGAATTCCTTTGTGGGAAGAGAAAGATAATCTGAACATATAGGGAGAAATACAATTTTGAAAAGAAAAAAACAATTTCAATGTTCTTTTCTGAAAGGTTCTTCCTAAATCCATCTAGAAAATACAAACAATCCTCACATACATATGCCAAGGACACAGCTGGCACATAGACAATATGAGAGCCTGACAGTGACTTGCCCATCTTGTTTAAATTATTGACTTCTCTAGAGCCCAACCCCATGTTCCACAGTAGGTAGAATTTTTGACCTTCTCAATAGATTCAGCCCAAATTCTAAGTGAGATTAAATGACAGAGGAAACTTTCTACTAAGTGTTAAAACAGTTCTATTTTCTTTCTGAATTACGCTGAGTTTACTAGCTCACTGCTTACTCACTGCTATTCAAAGTTACGCCAGCTGAAAGCAGCACCACCTGAAAGTGAAAGCATTAGTGGCTCAGCTGTGTCTGACTCTTTGCAACCCCATTCTCTGTAGCCCCCCAGGCTCCTCTGTCCATGGAATTCTCCTGGCAAGAATGCTGGAGTGGGTTGCTATGCCCTTCTCCAGGGGATCTTCCCAACCCAGAAATCGAACCTGGGTCTTCTTCATTGCAGGCAGATTCTTTACCCTCTGAGCTACCTGCAAAGCCCAACATCACCTGGGAGCCTGTTAATCATGTCAATCAATCCCTGCACCTGCATACTAAGATGACTATTGTATTGGTTTGCTCAGGCCTATCTTAGTTTTCAAAGTAAAAGTCACGCATTCTGGAAACTCCTATTGTCCTGGGCAAACCAGCTTTCTGGTCATCTTACCCTAGGCTTAGTGAATCTGAGACTCTAATGGTGGAGCTAAAGTTCTCCAGGTCATTTTCACATGTACTGAAGTTTGACAAATGCTACTTTAGGTTATCTTCTCAATGCATAGAATAGTGATCCTTTGTGAACACAGTAGTCACCTAATTTCTCTTGGTGCTCTATTTTCTAGTTTTAGGCAGCTTGTCTATTTGAAAAGACTAACTAAATCCCACTCACCAGCATCTGCTGTGCATCTAAAAACACTGCCTTCCTCTGCAGAGCCTGTACAATGGTCCAGCCCCCAGCCCCGACACTGCATTTTAGATCCACTGTCTGTATTGTTTAACAAAATGAATATATTTGCTGCATGCTGGCAGAGCTGGATGCCAGGCCATCTCTCCATTCTTTCATGAGGTTGCCCTCATTGTTCTCATAGAATCACTTAGAAGAACATCCATTCTGGTAGAACTGGATGCCTTTCCTTTGGCTTTCTTGATATCTCTGCATTTTTATTAATGAACTGTGGATGTGTCCCATGGTTCAATAACTTCCCACACGGTTTCTCAATTATCCTCGTTGCCTTGAAGGTGTGACTTCAGGTCTATTACTTATCCCTTGCTCTGGGCTCTCCCCAGTGTTGAATCAAGCCAAGCCCTGGTGATCTTCAGCAAATAATGGTGGGTTTTGGTTTTTTTTGGTCATAATGACAGTGTCACCCTCCACATAAAATTGTGAACTGAGCCATGGTTGACTTTGTCATCTACCAGCTTACCTTCTGTCCTTCCTGAGAATTTTCCCACTCCAGTCTCCGTCGTGTTCACTTGTTCTGTGTTGTCTTTCTTAACTGATTATCAAGGAATTCAGGCTAAGGTTCTAACTGATAGATGAGGTGTTCCTTCAGAGTAAAAGCTGTGATGATGCTTCTTCCAACTCAAATGGAAAACAGTATGGAAATCACAAGAAAAGTGACAGTTATTGAGGGGTCAGTGAGTCCGTGTATTGTTGGTAGATATTAACTCTGTACTCCTCCCAGGATGGCCCTGAGCCTGTTGGCTCTGACTGCAGAAAAAAGATGCCCAAGAGCTTTACTCAGAGAGAAAACTCTACTCAAATACTCTCCTGTGATAACCTGGATATTGGCTCTCAAAAATGTCTATGTCTGAGTCCCTGGAAGCCATGAATACTACCTTATATGGCCAAAGAGACTTTATGTAATGAAGTTAAAGATCTTGAGACAGCGAGATGATTCTGAATTATTCAGGGGTTCTAAATGTCATCACAAATGTCTGTATAAAAGGAAGATTGTGATGACCCAGATGGGTAGAATGGAGGACTGGGGTGAGAGGGAAGCTCAAGAGAGAAGGGATATATGTATACACATGGCTGATTCATGATGTTGTACAGCAGAAACTAACACTGTAAAGCAATTATATTCCAATAAAAATTAATTAATTAAAAAGAGGGAGGCAGAGGGAGATTTGGCAGCAGATTAAAAGGCAACTGGATACCCAAGCAAGATACTCTATTGATGTTTTGGAAGATGGTGGAAAGACCACAAGCTATGGCATGAAAGAGATGCAATTCTAGATGCTGGAAAAGAGGAAGAAATGGACTTTGCCCTAGGGCCTGCAGAGAAAATAACACCTTAATTTTGGCCTAGTGAAACCAATGTATGTAAGTAAAGTTTATATAGTTGTATGTACTAATAACTAGAAGATAATAGATTGCATTATTTGGGGTCACTGAGTTTGTGGTATTGGGTTTGGGTTTTCTGTAAGATTTTTTTTTTTTCCCATAACATCTTGTGGAAAAAACCCAAAATAATTTTTGGGTAACCCAATAACTTTTATGTCAGCAATAGGAAACTACTACACTCACCAACTACGTAGCCTGATGCTCAGATGTCAAAAGAGAATGACCTTGCAGCGTTGCTTCTTTGCTTCTCCAGTGAGGCTGGCCAGGACACTTTCTCCTACGATAATGCTAAAGTAGCACCTGCTGCACAACCACATGAAGACTCAGCTCTCCCTGTCCGAGAGGCAGGAACTTCCTGAGGTCCAGCAGTGTCTTGAGCCCCTGACTTTTTCTCTCTTAAGTTCCATGCAAAATAGACAAATAGATTTCACTATTAGCTTCAGCTCACTGTCTCCTTTGCAGACTCTCTGCTTTAATTCTTGGTCACATGGCATCAGACCCCATGAACACACATTACTGGCCACTGTTCATTTGTGATGATGGCTGCAGCTTCCACTCTGGGAATAAATCTTGAATCTAGCACTAAGGTCTTTTTCTTCTTTATGACAATGTTCTCAATTTAACCCAAATCTAGAAAGCTCTGTCTTATACCATTGTCCTGGTAGATTTTTTGTTTAATTTTCTGTTTATTTACTTATTCACATATTCATACTATTTATGAGACACTAAAGGAAATCAGCCCTGAATATTCATTGGAAGGACTGATGCTGAAGCTCCAATACTTCGGCCACTTGATGCCAAGAGCCAACTCACTGGAAAAGACCCTGGTGCTGGGAAAGACTGAGGGCAGGAGAAGTGGATGACACAGGATGAGGTGGTTGGATGGCATCAGCTACTCAATGGACATGGGTTTGAACAAATTCCAGGAGATAGTAAAGGATATGGAAGCCTGGTGTGCTACAGTCCATGGGGTCACAAAGAATCGGACACAACTTAGTGACTGAACAACAACAAAGAAACGAATAATATGTGCTCCCTAACCTATGTCCTGGTAGATCTGAAAAAGAAAGAGATTTGGGAATCATAATCTAGATTTGCATCTGGATTCTGCCAGAGTAGGACTTTGTTGCAGGATACTAAACAAGTTTCACTTCTCTGAGTTGCAGATTTTCTTTCTTTTTTAAAATAGTTTGCCTGCAAGCAAAGGGTAATAAAGCTGACTCCTTGGAGGAATGTAAGGACTGACTTCCAGAGCTAATACACACTGTATTTATCAGGGTCCTCCAGAGAAACAAAGCTGATAGATGTGTCTGTATACAGCCAGACATGCACATATGTAAATATACCTAAACATATATACATACATACACATATGCTACTGCTAAGTCACGTCAGTCGTGTCAGACTCTGTGCGACCTCACAGACAGCAGCCCACCAGGCTCCTCTGTCCCTGGGATTCTCCAGGCAAGAGCACTGGAGTGGGTTGCCATTGCCTTCTCCAGTGTGTGAAAGTGAAGTCATTCAGTCGTGTCCGACTCTTAGTGACCCCATGGACTGCAGCCCACCAGGCTCCCCCCGTCCCTGGGATTCTCCAGGCAAGAACACTGGAGTGAATTGCCATTTCCTTCTCCAATGCATGAAAGTGAAAAGTGAAAGGGAAGTTGCTCAGTCGTGTCCGACTCTTAGCGATCCCATGGACCGCAGCCTACCAGGCTCCTCCATCCGTGGAAGTTTCCAGGCAAGGGTACTAGAGTGGGTCGCCAGTGCCTTCTCCAATATGTACACGTATATGAGGTTTATTATACACCATGAAAGTGAAAGTTGTTCATTCGTGTCCAACTCTTTTCAACCCCATGGAGTAAGTTGTCCATGGAAGTCTCCAGGCCAGAATACTGGAGTGGGTAGCCTTTCCTTTCTCCAGGGATCTTCTCAACCCAGGGATCAAACCCAGGTCTCCTGCATTGCAGGCGGATTCTTTACCAGCTGAGCCACCAGGGAAGCCCATTATACACAATAGGTCACTTTATTATGGAGGCTAGAAATTCCACAGTCTTCAATCTGCAAACTGGAGAACCAAGAATGCTAGTGGTGTGAATTCCAGTCTGAGTGCAGGAGAACGCCAATGTCCCAGCTTGAAAACAGAGAGTGGATTCTCCCTCATTTTTCCTTTCATGTTTTTCTATTCAGGCCTTCAAGGGATTGGATGAGGCTCATCCAAACTGGGGGTGGCAATCTGCTTTCTATCCATTTAAATGCTAATCTCATCCATAAATGCCCTCACAGAGACATTGATAATCATGTGTGACCAAATACCTGGGTGCCATCCGTCCCAGTCAAGTTGACATATAAAGTTAACCATCACACACACAAATCATCTGATAACCAAGACTCAGCAAATGCCAGTTCTCTGGCTTAACAGCCTTACTTGAACTCAGTAAGAGGGAAGGAAAGAAGGAAGGAGGGAAGGGTTGGAAGGAGGGAGGAAAGAAAGAAACGAGGGAAGGAGGAAAGGAGGAAAATAAAAGAAAACAGTGAAAACTCACCTAAACTTCCTTAAAAGACTAGGCATTGGGTACCAGGTAAAGTAGTGAAAAAAACAAAACAAAACCAGGTCTTTGATGGATATATGTCATGATATATTTACCAAAGGCAATAGAATGTGCAACATCAAGAGTGACCCCTAATATAAATAATGGACTCGGGCGATAATGACATGTTAGTGTAGGTGCATCAGTTGTAACGAATGTCCCTCTGTGTGTGTGTGTGTGTATGGGGGTGTTGATAGTGGGGAGAGTGTTGGGGGAGGAGAAGGGAGCATTTTATAAATCTCTGTGCTTGCTGCTCACTGTGAACCTATAATTACCTCCAAGAAATAAAGTCTATACAAAACCATAGGCAATAAACATCAAATAAAGATACAATTCTCCTAAGCAGAAGAAATGGATTTCAACGTAGTGAGTGTCTTTTATGGCTAGTGGGGTAAATAGCACCGTAGAGAAAGCTGAAGAACTTTTTGTCTCCTAGTGTCTTTTCCTGCAGCAATGTTTGTCCCTTCACAATTTCTTAAAATATGTTTTTTGTTGTTGTTTGTTTGCTGAAAACCAGCAGCATACAACTACCAAGGTCACTGAAGGGCTCATGATCAAGATAACTTTTCTCCTCAGTCTATGTTGCTTCAGCCCCTGACCTGGAATATTTGCTCTGCCAGAAAGTGAAAATTGCTCAGTCATGTCTGACTCTTCACGACCCCATGGACTATATAATCTTTGGATTTCTCCAGGCCAGAATACTGGAGTGGGCAGTCTTTCCCTTCTCCAGGGGATCTTTTCAACCCAGGGATGGAACCCAGGTCTCCCACACTGCAGGCCGATTCTTTACCATTGAGCCACCAGGGAGTAATCTGCTCTGCCCTAAGAACATTGTTAAACATGTTTAGGCTTCCTTGGTGGCTCAGATAGTAAAGAATCCACCTGCAATGCAGGAGATTCAGGTTCGATCCCTGTGTTGGGAGGATTCCCTGGAGGAGGGAATGGCTACGCACACCAGTGTTATTCTGGAGAAGGCAATGGCACCCCACTCCAGTCCTCTTGCCTGGAAAATCCCATGGACGGAGGAGCCTGGTAGGTTGCAGTCCATGGGGTCGCCGAGAGTTGGACACGACTGAGCGACTTCACTTTCACTTTTCACTTTCATGCATTGGAGAAGGAAATGGCAACCCACTCCAGTGTTCTTGCCTGGAGAATCCCAGGGAGGGCGGAGCCTGGTGGGCTGCCGTCTATGGGGTCGCACAGACTGAAGCGACTTAGCAGCAGCAGCAGCCAGTATTCTTCCCTGGAGAAAATTCCATGGACAGAACACTCCATGGGGTCCCAAAACGTGAAGCACTACTGAACGACTAACACTTTCCCTTCACTTTTAAGAACATTGTTTGATCTGTTTAGTATGGTAAAAAAAAAAAAAATCACAGAACCTTAAAGTTTCACTTTCTTAAGAAAATTAAGAAAATGTCTTTTCTTATTAATATTCAACCACAAGGAGATGATGTGTATATGCAGACAGCATATTTCCTCATACTATTAGGGAAAATTAAATGTCTAAAGGAGAGTTCTTAATATTGAACTCACCTCAAAAACCTCCTCTTCAAGCAGAGAATTTAGTTGTTAAGGGCCAGAGAGTAAATATTTTAGGTTTAATGGGCCATATGATCTCTGTCACAGCTATTGAACTCTGCTGCTGTTGTAGCACAAAAGCTATCATAGACAAAACATAAATAAACGATTGTGTCTGTCCAGCATGTGGCAGTAATTCTCTGTTCACAAGAACAGATGTATGGACCAGATTTGGTCCAGGGACCACAGTCTGTATACCTTTGATTAGTGCTCTGCGGTAACCTAAATAGGAAGGAAATCCAAAACAGAGAGGATAAATGGATCAGTTCAGTTCAGTCGCTCAGTCGTGTCCTACTCTTTGCGACCCAATGGATTGCAGCACGCCAGGCTTCCCTGTCCATCACCAGCTCCCAGAGCTTGCTTAAACTCATGTCCATTGAGTTGGTGATGCCATCCAACCATCTCCTCCTCTGTCATCTCCTTCTCCTTCTGCCTTCAATCTTTCCCAGCATCATTGTCTTTTCTAATGAGTCAGTTCTTCCCATCAGGTGGCCAAAGTATTGGAGTTTCAGCTTCAACTTTAGTCCTTCCAATGAATATTCAGGACTGATTTCCCTTAGGATGGACTGGTTTGATACATAGAGTTGGTTCACTATGCTGTACAGTAGAAAATAAAACAACATTGTAAAGCAACTATACTCCAATAAAAGTTAATTTAAAAAGGTAAATCCTTATACCATCCATGTCACACACTTTGCAACCTCATTGAAGCAAACAAATATGCAAGAAACACCTCATAACCCGAACATCCCTGTTACTTCAGTCCCTGCTGCTGCTGCTAAGTTGCTTCAGTCGTGTCCGACTCTGTGCGACCCCATAGACGGCAGCCCACCAGGCTCCCCCGTCCCTGGGATTCTCCAGGCAAGAACACTGGAGTGGCTTGCCATTTCCTTCTCCAGTGCATGAAAGTGAAAATTGGAAGTGAAGTCGCCCAGTCGCGTCCGACTCCTTGGACCCCGTGGACTGCAGCCCACCAGGCCCCCCCCCCCCGTGGGATTTTCCGGAGGCAAGAGGACTGGAGTGGGGTGCCATCGCCTTCTCTGACTTCAGTCCCTAGACATAACCAATGCTTCTTCAAGGCCCTGTATCTTCTTGACATCGTGGTAGATGTTCAAATCAAGGGAGTTCCACAACATTCATTAATTTCCGGCTATACACAGGACTGTGCAGTGTTCTTTCATTCCCTCTTTTCCAGGAGTTGCCATCACTGCCAATAATGGTCATCTGAGTGACAGCGTCTCTCTTCCTAAATTTTCTTCAGACCCTTTCAGTGGCCCTTCAATGCTGTCTCAGTCATTTTTTTAAGACTTTTTTTTTTTTTTTTGGTGTAGACGGTTTTAAAGTCTTTATTGAATTTGCTACAATATCGCTTCTGTTCTATGTTTCAATTTGGCCAGGAGGCCTCTCAGATCTTAGCTCCCTGACCAGGCATCGAACCATCATCCCCTACACTGGGATAAGGCTAAGCCTTAACCACTGGACGACCGGGGAAGCCCCTCAGTCTTTTTTAGATAGAGGCTTACTATCTAAGAAAATAAATTGTAAAGCTTTTCAGAATGCTTTTGGTTCTCTATAGAGAATGTAGCTCTCTCTTTTTGTTCTATACATGGTGTTTTATAAATAACAGAATAAAAAAGGTCCAAAATTAAAAAGGAAAAAACAATGTGTGATGAGGACAGATAACATCGTTTATAAAATGATCCTATATAGATCTTATATTTTGGAACATTCCTAGTTGAAACTAGTGAGAGGAATGTTCACACTACATCTCAGCTACTAGCAGGATAAACATCCTTAACTATTTGAGAAATGGAATTAGAGCAGCCCCTTCCTCATTTTTTATCCTCAAAGGAGAAGACAGATTGTGTTAGTCAACCAGGTGGTTGGTATGTAGTCAAGCATCTCTCATGCCTGCTGTAAGCAAAAAGAGGCAGGGGAGCCCTCTTTCTCCTCCCCTTGCCAGCAAGCACTCAGATCTCTTGATAAAACTTTAATCTACCTGTTTCTGATACACTCTACTGGCATCCTTATCCTGTCCCTTTAAAATCAATTTCTAAGACCAAGACCGCATGATGAATTTTTCAGGTTAGTTAGAACAGAAAAATATGAGAGGTGTCAGAACAATTTATTTCACTTCGAAAAACAACATGTTAAAATGAACAAAATTCAAAATCTGTTATGTCCAGGAGAGCTTTTGGTGACTTTCCAAGATTGGATGAATTTGGAATAATTGACAAATGGAACCTGTTTTTCCATGGAGTGCAGTAGCATGGCTGATTTAATAAATCTCCAGACTGAAATGTATTTTCATAAACAGCTTCCTAATTCAATTCAGCATTTTAATGTCTTGTTGCTTGCTTTGATTTGAGATTTGAAACATCTAAATCTTTTCAGGTGTTTCACAAAAAATAATCTTCCTTTGTGTAAATCACTCTAAGCTTCATTAATTAACTCTCCTGTGGTCAAAAGGGAAATAGAATTAACTACTGGCAATTCTCACCCATGGACCAGAAGGTACCAATTATCTTGGGTTAACCAATCAAAAGATCAAAGACACAGGATGACGGGATGAAGGATACAAAATGACGGAAGCTGGACGAAAAATACCATTTAGTGGACTAACTAGCGAAACTGATGAATGTTTCTTCCTTTTCTTCTGATGGCAGATAAGCATAATTCAGAACCCTCTTCCTGCACCTACTCATCTGCTTCCAAATATGATTTGGACACCAGGGGCTAGCTGATTTCCATCTCTGTTTGTCTTGTGTACATAATACTTGTAATTCTTCCACCCTCTGATCCTTACAAGATTGAGGAAGTCTACTCAAGATGACAGAGAAAGGAATTCTACTGTGAAACAAAATTAAATTTAAATTAAAAAGCAACTGGGGCTCTCCTCAATAGAATTTATAGGACAAAGCTAAGATAGGGCAAATTAAATTTTTCTTAGAAGTTAGTATTTTCTATTTTGACAGGGATAATATAATTTACAGGTAGCTTGGTTTTCAATCTTCCAAACATTACTAATAGTCTTAATTTTTGTTATCCATGTGCTTTCCCCTCAACATGCTGTGGCATGCTTTCTTGATTTATATAGAAAAATTAGTCTTCATTATTTGGTTGATAATAGAAGATCAGCTTACAGGAGTTATACCCACCAGAGGCAGAGATAAGAGTCTGTTCTTGCTGGAAGGTAAAGAAGAGGAAGGTAGGTTAGGAGCCTATTATAAATGTTAGTTGATGTAAAATGATCCCCTCTCCTTCCCTCCCTTTATCTTTCTGCCTCTCTCCTTTCTTCCCTTCCTCCACATTTCTCTTCTTTTATTTATCCCTCTGTATTTCAGTACAAGCCATTGCATGGAAATATGTGCAAGAGACACCTGCACAGGTGGAAGTTGCAGCAGTGTACTGGGCGTGTCAGGTGTGGCCTGGAGGGCATCTTTGCGGTTAGAGTGCAGAATATGGGTCACTGAAGTGAAGGAGCCTGGGTCCAAGGAAGAGTATATCTATGGAAAGGCGAGGACAAGCATGGCTTTGGTGCAGAGTGGGGTGCACAGCCAGAGAAATCTGTGGACGGCAGGTGCACAAGAGGGCTCACGATCACTCAGTCACGGTCGATTCAGCTCAGTTGTGATGAGGACACTTGAGCAGAGAGCATCACAGATTGCCATGGTTAGCATTAGCAGAGGAGGGTGAGGGGGTCTATACTAGGGGAAGGCAGCCAGAGACAGTAGCTTGGACACAGGCAGCAGAACCTCACAGGGTACAGAGGGGTCCCAATGCTTAGATCACGGTAAAGACCCTCAAGCTATGCAGCTGGTGTTGGTCCAAAGAGAGGTGTCAGAACCTGAGCAAAGCCACAGGGCCTCTTTGGTGGCTGAGGGCATGACCAATTGCTGGCAAAATGGTTACATACAAACATGATTGATGCAAAAAATTGGTATTTTAAGGTTGATGGGAGCCAGTTTCTCAAAACTGAGACAAGTGGATTTAAAGACATGAAAAGAAGGAAAATTGGAATGAACCCTTTGTAGCTAATACAGGAATGGAGTTACCAGTGTTAACTCATAGTTTGCAATAATACAGAAATAAATAGTGATTGTAAATTGTGTTCATTTTTTAAATTGAGTTGTCTTTTTAGTTTTGAGTTGTAAGAGTTCTTCATATACACTAGATGGAAGTCTCTTATTCAGTTATATCATGTGCAGATATTGCCTCCCAGTTCTGTGAGATTGCCTTCTCTTTCTTGGTTTCTCTTTCTTCCTTTGAAGCACAGTGTTTTTACTTTTTCAATTTTTGATGAATTCTTTTTTATACTGATGTATATTTGATTTATTATATTACTTTCAGGTGTACATTGTCATACACAATTTTATAGATTATACTTCATTTAAAGTTAATATGAAATATTGGCTCTATTTCCTATGTAAAAGTGAATTTGTTCAGGTTGTCCGACTCTTTGCACTGTGCCATATATCCTGAGAGCTTATTTATTTTGTACACAGTAGCTTGCATCTCTTAATCCCCTACTCCTAATTGAGATGAATTCTTATTTACCTGTGTCCCTTGGGGTTTGGTGTTAAATCTGAGAAACCACTGCCTGGTCCAAGATTGCAAAAATTTGCTCCTTTCTTTTTTAAGAGTTTTGTAGTCTTAACTCTTATCCAGAGCTCTATGATAATTTTTTAGATAATTTTTGAGATGGTGTGAGGTAGGGAGCCAAATTTCTTCTTGTGTTTAAAAACATTTTTGACACAAGCAAGTTACAGAGAAGATTGGTTACAGTGGGAAGAAGCTGGGAAGGAAGGCCCAGACCCCACCCCCCAGCACTGATGGTGCCCAATAAGAGATGGCTAAATGGCTGTGGGTGGGCGTACCAGAGAGACGGTACAGCAAGCACTGACAGCGCGGGGAGGGGCAGGAGCCCTCCTCCTCCCAAGCTGTCTGCGGTTGGGTCATGCTTCTTTCAGTGTGCTGTGCTAACCTCTGCCTTATATGTGGAGTGTTTCACCGTTCATGTTTATTGTTAATTCTGATAAAAAGGGATTTACATCTGTCATATCGCTGTTTGACTTCTATATGTTTAAAGTCATTTTATATTTCTTTATTTCTCCATGATTTCTTTCTTTGTGTTAAGGACATGTTTTCTGGAGTTCATTTAAAGTTTTGCTTAAAAAAATTACTATACTTTTGATATATGATATCAAATATAATTTTATATATCTTTCATATTTTTAATATATAGCATTATATATCTTTGGGCTTCCCAGGTGGTGCTAGTGGTAAAGGAGCACCCTGCCAATGCAAGTTAGACATAAGAGACACGGGTTTGATCCCTGGGTCAGGAAGATCCCCTGGAGGAGGGCACAGCAACCCATTCTAGTATCATGCCTGGAGAATCCCAGGGACAGAGGAGCCTGCCAGGCTGCAGTCCATAGGCTCATGCAGAGTTGAACACGACCGAAGTGACTCAGCACACACATAGACACACACACATTATATATCTTATATTTTTAAAAGATTCCCCTGGGATTAATGGGATTTTACACACACACACACACACACACACACACACACACACACACACACATGCACACACACACATTTATACTGTCTTTTCTATTTACCCATATAGTTAATTTACCAGTGCTTTTCTTTTTTTTCATGTGAACTGAAGTTAGTATTCCTTTATTTCAGTATGAAAGATTTTCAATATTTCTTACATGAAATGTCTTCTGCAACAAATTATCAGTTTTTGTTTTTCTAGGAGTGTCTTACCATCTCCTTAATTTTTGAAGGATGGTGTGATTGGATGTGGTTGACAGATTTTTTTCTTTCAGCATTTTCAGTGTCACTTTTGTGTTGGTTATTTTTAAAAAAATTAAAGGTAATACTTAAAAATATTTATTTATTTGACTGCACTGGGTCTTAGTTGCGGCATGCAGGCTCTTTGTGTGGTACCCAGGCTTCTCTCTAGTTGTGGCGCACAGGCGCCGGCGTGCATGGGCTTTGTAGTTTGAAGCATGCAGGCTCTCTAGTTGAGGCGCGTGGGCTCAGTAGTTTCAGTGGTGTGCAGGTTTAGGTCCCCCACAGCATGTAGGAGCCCAGTTTTCTGACTAGGGGTAGAACCCACTAGCCCTGCACTTGGGAACAGACTCCCAAACCCTGAGCCACCAGGGAAGTTCCTCTTGGTATTTTCAGGATTCCATCTTTTGTCAGTTTGGCTATGATGTGTTTCAGTATGGATTAGAGTTTATCCACAGTTGGGGTTTGTTGCACTTCTTGAAAGTTTAGATTAATGTTTTTCATCATATATGGGAAGATTTTTGCCATCCTATCTTTAAATGGTTTTTTTTGCCCCTTTTTCCTCTCTCTTCTCTTCCTCTGAGATTTCCATCATGTATATTTTGGTGCACTGGATGATATCCTATGGATAGGATATCATAGGATAAGACCCATAAGCTATAGGATATCTCTAAGGATCTTTTCTTTATTCCTTTTCTTTCACTCTCTTGGCAATTTACATTGACTTATCTTCTGATTCTTTCTTCTGTCAGTCCAAATATGCTGTTGAGCCCCTCTAATGAATTTTCCATTTGGCTTATTTTACTTTGCAACTCAAGAATTTCTATTTGGTTCCTTTCCATATTTAGTTTTTGATACTCTCTTTTTTGTACATGTATAATGTAATCATACTTTCCTGTAATTCTTTAATTTTTTTCTTAGTGCTTTGAATGTATACTATCTGACTAAAAGACTTTGTTTCATAATTCCAAAATCTGGAAGTCCCTAAGGACAGTTTCTATCGACTGCCTTCTTTTAAATCTATGTATGGATCATAGTTTCTAATTTCTTTTTTTAAGCCTTTATTGAATTTGTTAAAATATTGCTTCTGTATTGCATTTTGATTTTTTGGCTAAGAGGCATCTTAGCTCTCCAACTAGGATTCAAATCCATACCCTTTTGTATTGGAGGGCAAAGTTTTAACCACTGGAGCACCAGAGAAGTCCCTGTTCTTTCTATTTTCTATCTGAGTCTTGTCAGTTTTGTTGATGTTGTTGGAAGTTGGACACTTTTAATATCAAATGGTAATCCTAGAAACCAATTACCCTCCTTACCCAAGGTTTGCTCTTGTTGTTAATTTGTTTAGTCCTTTGCCAGGTGGTGCAGTGGTAAAGAATCTGCCTGCCAATGCAGAGGACACAAGAGACATGGGTTCAGTCCCTGTATCAAGAAGATTCCCCGGAGGAGGAAATGGCAACCTGCTCCAGTATTCTTGCCTGGCGAATCCCATGGACAGAGCAGCCTGGCAGGCTACAGACCATGGGGTCACAAAGTCAGAAAAGACTGAGCACACACACCTTCTTGGACTAATTCTGCAAAGTCTGTGCGTCTTGTCCCATGTAGTCACTGAAGACTGTTCAGCATGGTGTCAACTATGACTAGACTGAGAGGGCCTAAAGTCTTTGTACCAACACACTCTCCATCATTTGCTGACACACTCGTGTGCTAAAAACACTGTGTGTATTTTGAACACATTGTCAAATCTTCTGTTTTATCTGCCCTAATTCTCATCCTCATTTCCTGTTTGGGCAGTACCTCCAAGTCTGCCCAAGGTGAGAGATTAGGGCCTACTCAGGTTATTCTGGGGCATACATGCAACTCTGCATATGTGAGTGGACTTCTAGACTTCCAATAATATGCAGAAACTTTCTGAAATCCCCTATGGACACCTCATGCACCCAAATTTCCTTTGAAGTATTTTGTCCAGCCTCTGGGTTAACCAATTGACATCACAGCATTAAGCTGCTGCAATGTTTAATAATTGCTGCTGGCTTTTATTTTTTTTTTTTTTTACAAATGCCCTCAATAACGATTTTTATTACTAAAGGTCTGAGTCAGGTCAAATAAAGATAAGCTCTATCTATGAATGATAACTTTACAGGAAGCTTCCACATTGTGTTAATTTTGGGGATGTATTTGGGGGCACATTCAACCCCATTCTACTCCCTTTCTGGTCATTGCTTAACTGTTATTTTTCATAGCCACCATGGTAGTAAGGCTTTAGATTTCCAAAAAAAATGGAGGGATAGGAATAGAACAAGTAAAAATCCCACAAAGCTCACTTCCGCTTATGACTTGTGGCTGTTTTTTTCTGAGTAAACCTCCTGATATCATTGCAAACATTTGGTAGCTCAGCTGGTAAAGAATCTACCTGCAGTGCAGGAGACCCTGGTTCAATTCCTGAGTCAGGAAGATCTGCTGGAAAAGGGATAGGCTACCCACTCCAGAAGTCTTGGGCTTCACTGGTGGCTCAGACAGTAACAAATCTACCTGCAGTGCAGGGAGACCTGGGCTGGATCCCTGGGTTGGGGAATGGCTACCCACTCAAGTATTCTTGCTTGGAGAGTTCCATGGACAGAGGAGCCTGGCAGGCTACAATCTATGGGGTTGCAAAGAATTGGATACGACTGGGTGACTCACTTTTCAAAAGTTTTTAAAAGGTTGATTTGGATTCTTTGGGGCAATGTTCTTATTTTTGTACAGTTCCTACTCTACTCTTTCTAAAGGTATCTTCTCCATGCTATTTATGCAAATTTCCTGTTAGTTTCTTTCAAAACAAAGAAAGAAATATTAATATAGTAATTTACTCTTTATCTCACCTTTAGTTCCTTGCATTTTCCTCCTCTTTAGACACATTCAGCCCACTTAGTTGCATAAGCACGGTTACTTTATTAACCCAGATTCAGTGGTGCCTGGAACCTATTTACACTTTAACAATGACATCCATGAAAGATTTAGTTTCTCATTTTTTCCATTATCCATTAAACTTATGTAGCTCAGTTGGTAAAGAATCCACCTGCAATTCAGGAAACCTGAGTTTGATTCCCGGGTCGGGAAGATCCACTGGAAAAGGAAAAGGCTACCCACTTCATTATTCTTGGGCTTCCCTTTATGGCTCATCTGGTAAATAAATCTGCCTGCAATGTGGGAGACCTGGGTTTGATCCCTGGATTGGGAAGATCCCCTGGAGAAGGGAAAGGCTACCCACTCCAGTATCCTGGCCTGGAGAATTCCATGGACTACTGTAGACGTCCATGAGGCTGCAAAGAGTTGGATATGACTGAGTGACTTTCACTATTAAACTTAACAATTTGTCTTTCCTATAATACCCACCAGTATATTTCCCATAATTTTATTGGAAATAGACACACTCATTGTCTTTTAAAGTCACATTTTTGTCCTCTTCATTAGCAGTTGCATTTTTAATGTGAACTACATTTCAGAGATGCACTCTACAATTCACACTGCAGAGAGAGCTTCCTTATTTTTCCATTTCAATAGAAATGGCCACCACCACTAATTTACAAATGGAGATACTACCCAGGAGTATTTATTATTGACACAAGTTAATCAAGGGTAAACTGGTAATTTCTGAACAAACAGACAGGGTTTATGTAACATCAGAATCTTGAAAAATACAAATAGAGTGGATTATTGTTTTTATTATAAACCTGGATGCTTTTTTGTACCTTATTCTTTAAATGTCTATCACAAATGTTGTAAACATTTGTGTTATTTTTCAACAGTTGCCTGAAAGAAGCGTCCCCTCATCTTCCTTGGTGTTTCTTTTTTTTTCTGTCTCAGCTTTCTTTATTTTCTCTTTTTTCTTTCTTTTCTCTTTCTTATTTCCAAACGCTAACCGTCAGTGTCCGATTTGAATCCCTACAATGCTGCCTTGTTCCACAAGAGGGCAGCCAAATGGTTTTCTTCTGGTTTTTTGTTTTCTCACTTGTTTACCACATTGCACTACAGGACAGACCAATTCTCCAATCCTTTACGGAAACCAGATGATACATACACGCGTGCAACTAAAATTAAGTTCTTATGGAAGGCAAAAAGTTACATGTTCTAGAAATAGGAAAATAGATGTCCCAATAGGACATCCATGACGATTTCACTTGCTTTCGCAGGGAAGACTTCAAATACCCAGTAGACGTGATTCCTGAAAAGGAGGTGAGGCACATGAGACATCCTTATACAATCTTCACTGATGAAATATCACTGATGTGTGATCATGTCCAAACTAAATAAAAGAAAGCCTTTTTCTTTCTTCCCTGTTCCTTTTTTTTTTTTTTTTGAAGTAAAGTTGGCAGAATAAATCCACATGTAAATATCTGAGGTGATACAAAGAGATCATGAAAAACAATACCTGAGTTTTGTCAGAATACCAGGTGAGAAGCTGTTAAGGAAATGCTTGCTTTGATTTTTTTGCCCTTTTGCATATTTTGCAAATATTTGCTATTAGGATGGTGGAAATATAAAGAAACGAGCTCATCACTATTTTCATATTTTAAATCACATCTTACTGTTACCATGGGAGAGTATTTGAGTAAATCCACCCAAAGATGATCAAAGTCGTCTTTTTCTGCCGGCTGGACTGGCGAGAGGAGCAGAAGTGAAGGGACGAGATGAGCAGTGACAGGGTGATGCGTGTGCTATTCAGCCATCCCAGAAACTCCGTGCATTATTCTGACTTTATCGGAATTTTCCAGGACGACCTCATAAGAGATCAAGCGACACCAGATGTCTTTAGAAAGGACTTTGCCTGAGTTGAAAGTTGAAGATAAGCAGGATTGACTATAAGAAGAACAATGCTTCTTTTGAGGGAATATTGCAGAAGACGAGGGAGCTATGGATATCAAAGCACAGCGTTACCTTCATAGCTTTTATGTTCTGCCCAATGAACTATACGTTACAACATCAGTTACTTTTGCAGAATTTTGAACCAAATCTAATAGTGCTAGAATCAACAAGTATTTGTTAACTCTATATCCACCAGAGGCCAAAGGGCAGTATCATAATCTCAGCATGACAATCATACAAAGCAAATGCAGTTTTTACATTTTGTTTATTAGATATTGTGCTGGTAATTCTATTCTATTCTCTTTTACCCTTTTATATTCTGCCTTTACTTTCAGTAATAGTCACTGGATAGCGATTTCTAAAACAACTGTTTTAATTACTAGCATTTGTAGTTCTCAAATAATCATCTACTATTTTAATGAAAGATGATTAATTTTTCAAATAGAGACAATTATAAAAAATAAAATTATTTACGCATGAATGAACTAGAAATCACTGCAAGCTGATGGACTGCTTTGGAGATTTAATCTTCATTAATTTTTTAAGAAAACTCGGTATCCCCTTTGTTCTTGTTGCTCTTGAGGTGAGTTGAGTCAGACTCTTTGCTACTCCTTAGGTTAATGAAATCGACACTTTTATTGACTTAACTGTCTCTGTATCAATTTGTAAATAGGAAAAAATAAACACATGAGAGTCAAATGAATAATTTTTTTCTTTTTAAAATATAGGAGTAAATGATGAAAGACTACATATTTTCTTTATTATTCATTTTAGTACTTAGCATCCCAAAGTTTCACATCTGCTATTTGTTGGTAATCTGTGCTTTCCATGTGAGTTTTCTTAGCTGTGTCTGGGGGAGTGGTTTACTCACTCAGTCATGTCCAACTCTTATGACTTCACAGACTGCAGCCTGCCAGGCTCCTATGTCTATGGGATTCTCCAGGCAAGAGTACTGGAGTGGGTTGCCGTTTCCTTCAGGGGCAGAGAGAACCAAAGTGGTCTCCTTAGTAGCTGATCACCCTACTACTGCAGGATGCTGAACTCTGTACATTAAGTCAAAACACGGAGGCTGATTATGAAGTCTGCAGATACCGCATCTCCAGCTATTTGAAACAAAATGTTACCGATCTCATTCAGCATGCAATATCACCCTGAATCACTTCATAGTGTGGCACTTGGCTTACTTCTCAAATCTCAGAAGCATTGCTTTAACATTTCTGCATCTTTGGAAGCATTTCTTAATAATAGCCAGGCTATCCTGGTAGCTCAGATGGTAAAGAATCTGTCTGCAATGCGGAGACCCAGATTCGATCCCTGGGTTGGGAAGAGCCCCTGGAGGAGGAAATGGCGAACCACTCCAGTATTCTTACCTGGAAAAGCCTACGGACAGAGGAGCCTGGTGGGCTACAGTCCATGGGGTTACAAAGAGTCAGACATGACTGAGCGACTAACACTGAATACAGTAATCATTTCTGAAATTAATCAATGAAAGGGGAAAAAAAACCCCAGGACATCCATGTCATGTGCATGCACTCATGTGTGTTCACCCATGTCTGTATTGAAAATAATTAGAGTTTAGTCAAAACTATTCCATGATTATGTTTTATTTTTCTTTCTTTTTAATACTCTATGTCTTTCCCTCAATTGAATGGACAACATTGAAGGAAAAGCAAGGATTTGATAGTATCTCTGTGCCGTCAAGGTCCACCATAACTTGAGAGAACAAGTTACTCTTTGAGGTTAAGTTTATGTACCACGTGATGTCAGTGTTGCACTGTAACAGCACAATTAACGGGGCAGGGGGTGGGGGTGGGTTGCAAGGGTTGTGGGAAAAAGAGTTAATTTGAATGTTGAAGGTTATGATTTGTAGATAAGCCATCACAATCTGAAATAAGTCTTCATGGAGGCTGACAACCATCACATCCAACTACCATCTCATTCAAATTCAAAACGTGACACCTGTCAAACACAAGCTGATTATTTTTTTCTTTTCAAATAGAAGAAGCCACATTAAGATGCTTGCTAATCTTAGATATCTAAAGTATCTTCCATCACTTTGAATGAAAACATATGCATATTCTATTTCCAGGTGAATAAAATGCAATTTAGCCGTACATAATCAACTGAACCCTGCCCCTCTATTTAATTTCTCAGTTGTTTATGTTTACAGGAAACCATTCTCTTCAAGGACAAATTTAATAAGGATAGTTTAGGAGGTTATAGGCAAGTGGCATGTGAAATGAAAAATGTGAAATGATTTCAATTTTGATACCTACTTAACCAGGCCTGTGATTATAAAAGTTATAAGAAAGCAGCCTCCTCACAAATCAGAGACATGGATGTTTGTTTCCCAGTCCTCTAGATGTGCCTTTTGACTAAGAAGAATGCATACTGCAGATTTGCTTATCATATAGTTAAGTAGCTCCTCTTCCTCATCAATGCAAAATCCACCACTGAGAAAATATATTGCTACATACTTGAAAGAAAACAGCTTTAGATCTGTTACCTGCACTGGCTTGGAGGATGCACTGTATACATATTATTCCAGTGTCATCAAGGTTGAAGCTTGACAGAGCTTGCGGAATTTTGCTTTGCTTCTGTTTATTTTATTTTTTTATTGGGAGAAAATCACTTTGGCCACCTGATGCGAAGAGCTGACTCATTGGAAAAGCCCCTGATGCTGGGAGAGATTTAGGGGCAGGAGGAGGAGGGGATGACAGAGGACGAGATGATTGGATGGCATCACTGACTCCATGGACATGAGTTTGAGCAAACTCTGGGAGATCGTGAAGGACTGGGAAGCCTGGAGTGCTGCAGTCCACGGGGTTGCAAAGAGTTGCACACAGACTGAGAGACTGAACAACAGCAATGCTTTACCACGTTGCATTAGCTTCTGTTGTACAACAATGTGAATCATGGAGTACAAATATATCCCCTTCCTCTTGAGCCTCCCTCCCACCATCCTTTCCTACCCCTCTAGGTCATCATAGAGCACCGAGCTGAGCTCCCTGTGTTTTATAGCAGCTTCCCACTAGCTATCTGTTTTAAACCCTGTAGTATATACATTTCAGAGCTACTGTCTCACTCCATCCACCCTCTCCCTTCCCCCCGTGTTCACAAGTCTGTTCCTTAAGTCTGCATCTCTTCCTGCCCTGCAAATAGGTCCATCAGAATCATTTTCCCAGATTTCATCTATATCCATTAATATATGATATTTGAGGAATGTTATTTTTTAATATTAAAATTTGTTTAGAGCTCTTATATACGATTAACAAGAATTCCAGAAAGTCCTGAAAAACTGCAGAAATTATACCACAGATATAGGCATATCCTTCACTCACCAAAGACTCGAATACACTCAATGTCAATGTAATAGCAATAATTATGAAGTGTAGGAAAACAGTCTTTCTATAACATTTCATTTTTTACTTCTTGCAAATCAAATTACAGACATATGCATTCAATAATGGATTACTTTGGTAGAGTGCTTTCTTGTTTGACATACCATTTAGAGTTTCTTAGGGTGACAGCTTAACTGTTTTGAAATATCATTTTTACTGCTGCCTCGTTCAGCTCTCTAAGCTATCAAAATATGTCCTTCTCACCCACCTCTGCTCTGTTATACTAGTATATTAGTCCCCAGAGGAACATCAATAAATTCTTTCTCCCGAATAGCAGGTATATAAAGGTTTAACCATGAAGCCATGAAAACCCATGCAGGCAAATCCACAAGAATAAGATCCTATACTTGAAGGAAGGCCCCATACCTAAGGTCCCACCCGCACCAATAAATAGATAGATAAAACAGATAGATGATAGATAATATATATACAGATATACACAGACCATAGACAGATAGACCATAGATATATAGACCATAGATATATAAACAGAGAAAGTCGCTTAGTTGTGTCCAGCTCTTTGCAACTCCATGGACTGTAGCCTGCCAGGCTCTTCTGTCCATGGAATTCTCCAGGCCAGAATATTGGAGTGGGTAGCCTTTCCTTTCTCCAGGGGATCTTCCCAACCCAGGGATCGAACCCAAGTCTCCCCTCTTGGAGGCAGATTCTTTACCATCTGAGCCACCAGAGAAGCTCAGAGAGTTAGTAATTAGAACCCACAGAACCAAGACTTTTTAAACATTTGACTCCTCTGTCCATGGAATTCTCTAGGCAAGAATACTAGAGTGCGTAGCCGTTTCCTTCTCCAGCAGACCTTTCTGACCCAAAGATCAAACTCAGGTCTCCTGCATTGCAGGGGTATTATTTACCATCTGAGTCACCAGAGAAGCCCCTAACTTTTCTTAGTTGCCTGCCAAATACTTCTTAGAGGAATGACTCAAAGGAAATTCATAGGCTCAGGGTAGTGGAGAGAAAAGTAAGAAAACAAAGTCGAAGTTAGTGCTCTCAGACATCACACACACAGATCCATGGGAATCATGTTAAAATTCAGGTTCTGATTGAGTTGATTTGGGCAGGGAGGCCTGGGGTTTTGCAATTCTAGCAAGCTCTCAGCTGGTGTTGTTGCTGGGGGTCCATGGACAACACTGAGTAGCAATGACCTAAGACAATGAGTTTTAAAAGGGAGTCAGAGGAGAGGAGAAGTCCTGGCCACCCCTTTATCATGTGTTCATGCTAAGTCGCTTCAGTCCTGTCCAACTCTGTGCAACCCTATGGACTGTAGCCCACCAGGCCTTCTGTTCACAGGATTCTCCAGGCAAGAATACTGGAGTGGGTTGCCATTTCCTATTCCAGGGACCCCCTTAACACTGGAGAATAAATAGAAATGCAGACTTATAGGCCCCACTCTTCATGATCCAAGTGAGCAGAGCTTGATGAATCTGCATTTTGAAACGTTCCCCAGGAGACTCTGCTAGGACCCTAGGTTTGAAGTCTGAATAAGATGAGATTTTCTCCAATGTGTGGCTGGCAAACGAAGTAGTAGCTCATCCATCTATATTATAATGGCATCAGTTAACTCTTGAAAAACAGGGTGGGGAGAGAATTGGGCTATTTCAGATCTGTCACTGTCCATGATGACAGATTAAGGATTGTCATCCTCCTTTGAGATTAAAGATTGCAGAACATGGTCTCAATGGGGAAGAGATTCTATGAACTATCATAAAGGGAAACTGTCTTTGATATACTGAAACTTTTCATTCAAAAATAAATATCCTGAATTGACCCTAGTCTATTCCAGTACTTTATGCTCATGTTTTTATTAAATCCTCACATCATCCTGAGAGATAATATTATATTCATTTTACAGTTAAGGAACAGAATGAAAGGGCCATTAATTCAATTACATAAAGTCATTAAGCTAAGGAGAAGGAGAATTGGGATATGACTCACGTGCCGGGAGCCACTGTGAAGAACTCCGCCCATGGCAAAGGTCATGAGGAAGGAGGCTTTGGCATATGCAAAGGCAGGATCGAGCCTCAGGAAACCCCCTGTTCCCAAGCATCTACCCCCAAAACCAGAGTCTACCTACTTTACTGTTTCATGCTCTAACCTAAACCTCTGACTTTATGGGGGCTGTTCCCCAGTGGTTCTCTAGGAAAAGGAGTAAACGTGCAGCTCCAAGTTAATAACAATTCCTGGGCGTGACAAGAGTGTTTCAACTTACGAACTCCTCTGAAGGTTATCTACCCTGCCTGTATAGGTTTGTCTGGCCACATGTGATTGTTAATAGTCTCCCAACCATGAAAGTCATGGGATGTTTTAGACTTACTAAAGGCAGATTCTTTTGGGAAGTTAGAAATTATTAGTATAGTGGGTTGGTTAGGAATTATATTGGTGAAGGGTTTTTCATTTGCCAATAATTGCTGCTAATTCCCTGCCTTGGGTGTGACAAGGGTGTCTCAGGTCAAACCTCTCTGCTGGCAGACTAGCTTGTGTGACAGGATTATCCATACTCCTGCCACTATGCACATGACTGTTTACTACCTCTCAACCATAAACAGCACAGAGAGTTTGGAGTATTTTGAAAGTCTTAATTAGTATAGGGCTTTTCTCATTGTTGAGTCAATGATTGCTGCCAGGCTTCCATATCCTTAGGCACTTGGGAATATATTAATGTATCTGGAATATAGAAAAGGAAATATAGTAGTTTTTGATGTTAGCAATACTAGACCTTTTGAGTTAATGAATTTTCTCTTTTTGTTATAGATTACTGTACTCCTCTTTCTTCGTTATAAATTACTGTGTCCTTGCTATGTAAAAAATGTAACTTTATCACTATCTTAAGACTAAATAGATCTTAAGGGAATACTGGTGAAGGGTTTTCATTTATTGAGCCAATATTTGCTGCTAAGTCTCCATATTTCCTGCTCTTATAATGAATATAACTAGCATATAGGAGAAATAAGTATTAACTTTTAAGATTAATCATGTTAACCTTGGGTTAAATAAATTCCTTTCTTAGTTGTAACCCACTACACTCTCACCCTATAGGAATGTAACTTCATCTGGTACCTTCAGAGGGTGGCACCTGGTTTGAAAAAAACACCTTTGGAAAAAATGTTTTTGGTTATCAGAAAGAAAGGGTCGTAAAATGTCAGCAGGCCTCATGGCCAGAAGATGATGTAAAACCCCTAAGACCTTTTTTTTATACATTTATGTGAAGCACCTGATTTTGATAAAGGTCAGGACTGCTGACGCCCGTGCCATTTGTCTCTATGTGTAACAAAAGGTATATAAGCAAACCTAAAAAATAAAGAAATCGGATCGGTTGCTGGAAAGACTGATTCCCCCATGTCATTTATTTCTTGATCCCCGTTTTTCTGGCTGAATTCCCATCTGGAACGTGGGTACTCCCACATCTACTTACTTGCCCTGGCTTTTAAGTTCCACACAAGAAGGAGCCCAAGGAGGGGCACCTTCCAATATTCAAGTGGCGCTGGTGGCCCAACGTATATGGTGCAAATTCCTTGTCTTGGAATTTTATTGGTATCCCACGTAAACCAAGTTATTCAGCATCTTTTTCTCCACTAATATTTCCTACTATACTATCCGTTTCTAATCTCTATATGTCTGTAATTAAGTTTTTCCTAGGATGCCGATTCCGTCTCACCTTCGAATTACCCTGGATCCACCAGGGCTGGTCCCCGGCACTCAGGTTTTTCCAACCGTAATCTTAAGTTTAGAACATCAGATTCATGCATGCTTTAGAATATTTTGGAGAAGATGGCAAAAATTCTAATTCAATATTTTTGAAATTTTGCAAATTTCCCCTGTGAATTATATTTGGCACCACAATGATAATGGCAAAAATCTCTAGAATAGTTCACATGCTGGTGTAAATACAAGCATTTGGATATGTAATGATTAAAGAGAAATACCCACTGAGCTGTCTCAAGTCATTAGTGATGGGGGTGATGATAGTCGAGGTGAGATATCATATGGTTGTTGAATATCTTCATGCTTTTCCTTGCTGCTTTGCAGGTCAGGTAACTCCACATTGCTGAAGCATCATAGAAAGATCAGTTTGCATAAAGCAGTCATGGTGATAAAGTGGGAAATTTAAAAGTATTATCTTCTGACATCAGCACCTGCATCTGCAAGTTTTGGGAGGGGTACACTAAGGAGTCGGAAAAGGCAATGGCACCCCACTCCAGTACTCTTGCCTGGAAAATCCCACGGATGGAAGAGCCTAGTGGGCTGCAGTCCATAGCATCGCACAGAGTCGGACACAACTGAAGCGACTTAGCAACAGCAGCAGCAGCAACACTAAGACAAATAACCCTCTAAGTAAGTAAAGAAAAAAAAGCTTGGTTCACAGTGATCTTTGAATACTAATATGCATATTGATTAATATTTTTTTGCAACACTCAGTATGAGGTGAGGTGAAGTCACTCAGTCGTGTCTGACTCTTTGCGACCGCGTGGACTGTAACCTACTAGGCTTCTCCGTCCATGGGATTCTCCAGGCAAGAATACTGGAGTGGATTGCCATTTCCTTCTCCAGGGGATCTTCCCAACCCAGGGATTGAACCCAGGTCTCCCACATTGGAGGCAGATGCTTTAACCTCTGAGCCACCAGGGAAGCCAACAATTCAGTATGAATCTCAGTATAAATTAAGGACGCCTTGGAACACAGAAATTGATCCCAGTGGCTAAAGGCTCATCCAGTCACACAGTGAATGGTCCTCATGGTTCTTTGATGTGAGATAAGAGGGAAAAAGAATCGTTCTTATTCAGCAAGTGTGTGTGCATATATGCTCATTCTGTATGACTCTTTAGGACCCCATGGACTGTAGCCCACCAGGCCCCTCTGTCCATGGAATTTCCCAGGCAAGAATGCTGGAGTGGGTTGCCATTGCCTTTTCCGACTCCCTAGTGTACCCCCTCCAAAAACTTGCAGATTCAAGATCCTCCTGGGGATCTTCCTGACCCAGGGATGGAACCCACATCTCCTCTGTCTCCTGGATTGCAGGTGGATTCTTTACCTGCTGAGCCATTGGTGAAGTGAGAGCTGCATATAATAACAATAACCAAGAACCAAGGTCATATTTTTCTTTTTCTATCCCCATTCATTCTTCCCACTACACACTTAATTAAAGTGCATAGCTTAGTTGTAGGGAGTGCTGATTTTGGAGCCCAATTAGTTAATTTTGAATCCCAGCTCTACCCTTCCCTAGCTGTGTGACCCAGAACAAGATAAATTAGTCTCAGTTTCATTTGTAAAATACAATTAAGGGCAGTAGGCTGAATTAAGTTGTTGTGAGACTCAAATGAGTCAGTATCTGTAAAGTGCTTGGAACAGTGCCTGTATGGGGTACTTAAACGTTAGACATCATGAGAACAACTTATGTGGAGGTGCTAGGCTCTGTGGTGTATTTAAAGATTGTCCCTACAATAAAGGCTATTTATAACTTTGAAAAATAACATATCCCCTCTATAGCATTCATATCATGGTTTGACAACCTGAATACACGTATTTTTTTTTTTTTTGAAGGAGGGGGAATGAATATTTAGAATATATTGAGTTGGCCAAAATGTCCATTTGGGTTTTTACTTTTTTTTTTAGTTAATGGTAGCTCAGTCTATAAAGAATCTGCCTGCAATGCAGGAGACCCAGGTTTGATTCCTGGATTGGGAAGATCCCCTGGAGAAGGAAATGGCAACCCACTCCAGAATTTTTGCCAGGAGGATCCCATGGACAAAGGAACCTGGCAGCCTAGGTTACAAGAGTCAGGCACAAATTAGTGACTAAACCACTACCACCACCAATAGTAATAAGTAAATATGTTCATTTTAGAGCAAAAAGTTAAATATATAGTTATTTGGTAAGAAGCAATCTTCAAGAGCAGAAATGGGGCATTAGCAGGGAATGAGGGACACATTCAGAATTATGATTCAGTAAAGCTTTGCATTCTATCCAATCATTAACAATACAATTTAACACAGAAGTGAGTGGCTCAGCATCAATATTATTGGTCCTTGTCTGAGCTCATATATTTTCTGGCCCACTTTATTTATCACAGGCACTTTTTTCCCCCATAATTCTGGTCTGCCTAGAAGGCTAGTGCTATGGTTGTCTCCCCCAGGAACACTCTGAATAGCATTTAAGTCCCTGTGACATGGGCCCCTTTCTACTGGTCTTTAATGCTCAACTACCTTGCTCAACTGTGACCACATTGCATAAACATATTACTTCTACATGCTTAATAAGATTTGTTGTTGTTGTTTACTCACTAAGTTGTGTCTGACTCTTTGCAACCCCATGGACTGTAGTCTACCAGGCTCCTCTGTCCATGGATTCCCCAGGCAAGAACACTGGAATGGATTGCCATTTCCTTCTCCAGGGGATCTTCTTAACCCGGGGATTGAACCTGAATTTCGCGCATTGTAGTCAGATTCTTTTATCACTGAGTCACCAGGGAAGCCCCACTCGTCTTTGGAGTCTCAGTATTCTCCTTGGAAGATAAGAATGCAGATCACTGTCCATTTCAAGGTCTTGTTACAGAGATCAATTACCTACCATTTTCACAAATGTCTCTGAAGATTAAGTTCTTTTTCAAATTAAATAGTGTTATTATGCATCTTAGAAATACTCCCCTAAAACACTCAGACTCACAATGACCATTTATAAGACACTCAAACCTCAAATACACACAGATTTTACCAATCTCTGTACAGTTATCTCCAAGATTAAATTCTTTGATTTACAAGTATGGCCTGAAAAAACAGGGAAAATAACCACTTGAAGAGTTATTTAAACCTAACCAGCATTATGGAAATTTAGTATAAAGCACTAGGCTCTGATGTTTAACCTAAAATGGAGAATAATACTGTAATCTGATCCTTAAGAAGTTTAAGGCCTAATTTGTGAGATTAGATATCAGAAGTGTACATGTCCACAAGAGAAATGTTAAAGCAGTGGTATTCAAGCACATTCTTCCACAGATTATTTCTTAAATGAATCTTAACAGGAAGTCCAATATGTAAAAAATATATACTTGTAGTGCTTCTGATTGGAGAAGTAGAGCCTGAAACCCTGATTCCCCATGTGCCAATGTCCTCCATTTTAAAAATTCCAAACAGCACAGTCTGAAAACCACTGATTTCATTAGCCATTCAAGACATTACCAGATGAAATGTAGAAGTCTTGTAGATTTCTGCAAGTACTTTTGCTCGCTTTCCAACATCCGTTCTCCCACCTTCAACCATGCCTCTATGTTTCCATTCCATCCTCTTCCAAGTAATCATGGTCTCAAGAGAGAATGCCCTAGTTCTAGACCCAAAAGGGGACTCCTGATTTTCCATGGATCCTCAAACTGTCTCCAGACTCCATTATAGCTTCAAAGACTGAGGACCCCAAAGAGTATTTAGGGTTATATATATCTATCAACATTTAATATATTAGAAGTTAAACCTGGGAAATGCTGAACATATTCATTAAATATATACATTAAATATTTATTAAAATATCAAAATAAGGCTATTAATATTCATTAATATAAATAACATATTATATGAAAAATTGCTGCATTTTCCAAAATCAAAGCAATTTGTTTAAAAAGTGGCACTGTTTTATATTTTTACAAGCTTCTTGAATAGCTCTCTTAATAGGGAATAGCTAGATTCTCCCACCTGTCTTGCATTCAGTTTGTTGTTTTATGTCATTTTGTTTGAAGACTGAAAAAACTACCTATGCTATTAGATTGTTGGAAAGATGCGATTATTTCAATAGCTTTTTCATAGAATTATGGATATTCTTCTTTGGTAGAACCAAAACTTAGCAAGTGATCATTTCTTAATAATATTGTTGTGAAATTTGAAAACATATTTCCAAAACTTTTGGTCCTGGTTAAATTAAAATTCTTCAGTTTTATATACATAATAATGCATATAATTTATATGTAATAATAATGAATCTTTTATTCATACATGGTTTTACAACAATATTCACTGGTCATTTAGAAAATGTTGGTTCAGTGTCATGAATATCTTCCAAATTTTACATTTCATTTTACAATAGCAAAAGATCACATTTATTGACAACATTATCAACCTCATCAGAAACATCTTTAGTATTAGGAAGCTGTACAGCTCCTGGGAACAGAAAATAGTACACTCAAATCTCAATTTTTCCTTAGAAGCTAATATTTTATCATTGGCTATAATCAGTGTCAGTGGTTTTCCTTGACATCACTGATACTTTTTTCTCTTTCAAAATAATATCTGCAATGCTCATGTCTAGTAACCGCAATGTATCCATTGGTTTTATTCAAAGAAAAAATGGTAGTCTATGAAAACAATGGGCTTCCCAGATGGCTCAGTGTAAAGAATCCACCTGTAATACAGATGACATGGGCTCGACACCAGGGGTGGGAAGATCCCCTGGAGAAGGAAGTGGCAACTCACTCCAGTATTCGTGCCTGGGAAATCCCACAGACAGAGGAGCCCAGCAGGCTACAGTCCATGGAGTCACAAAAGAGTCGGACATGACTTAGCAACTAAACAACAATAGATACAGTTGCTGATTCAGCGTGTAACTCAAACAATTGAATAAAAACTTTTCCTAAAAGTACGGGTCATACTGTGGCCCACAATAGAAGTTTTGTTGTTGTTTATATTTTCCATTTTCCCACACAAAATAGTAAAAAATCTGTACAAGTCAAAAAATTTTATTGAGATATATTCGATGTACCAAAATTTGCTATTTGCTATGTTAACAATTTTTACTGCTTTATCAAGGAGATTCTTAAATGAATCAAGCTCTCAAATTATTTTCATCACTCAATTTTTGCAAGTATATGGTAGTGAAGAATGCAGCAACTTTTTAATCTGATGCCACTTCTCAGCTGGTGCTAAGTCAGCAGCTGTTTTACTCCATCATTGCCTTTGCAATATGCAAAGTGCAAATTTCAACACAAAAAAAGCAAATAACACTGTGTTATTTTTATGACACTCGTTTAGGTTTTGCCAATTGTTGTTGTTGTTGTTCAGTCACTAAGTCATGTCCAACTCTTTGTGGTCACTTGAACTGCAGCATGCCAGGCTTCCCTGTCCTTCACAATTTCCTGCAGTTTGCTCCATGTCCATTGGGTTGGTGGTGCCATCCAACCATCTCATCTTCTGTCACCCCCTTCTCCTCCTGCCCTCAATCTTTCCCAGCATCAGGTGTTTTCCAATGAGTCAGTTCTTTGCATCAGGTGGCCAGAGTATTGGAGCTTCAGCTTTGGCATCAGTCCTTCCAGTGAATATTCAGGGTTGATTTCCTCTAGGAATGACTGGTTTTGCCAGTACCTGAAAGAATTTAAGGGACAGACATAAGTCTGTAGATCATACATTATGGACTGTTAATCTAAGCTAGCCATATCCTAGTTACAGGACAGTGATTGGTATTCAACTCTGGCCAGTGAGGTATAAAGGATGCATGCTTGGAGTTTCTTTGAAATGGTCTCTTGGCTCATAGAAAGACATATTGGCAGAGGTAGCCCTCTTCTTCCTGTAAATTTTGTCATGTCTGTGTATGGTATCTTGAACTGCAGCAGCCACCTAACTACGGGGTAAACTAGACTGTGAAGAGGTCATCACAGAGAGAATGGCGGGACTTACAATGCGGAAAGAACCTTAATCCTTGATGGTGTGTGAAGCCACCAAAATGACTAGCCCCAGAGTCATTCTGTCTCTGAACTTCTTGTTTTGGAATTTAGTACATTTCCATTTTGGTTGTCTTATTATTTGTCATCAAAACCGTCCCAACTGGTACCAAGATACCTTTTATTACTTTCATTTGGGCTGGGGTTACACTATAGTGAAAGAGGCTTAATTCTCTAGAAAAAAAATCAGGGTTTATGTAATTTATTATGTAAGGAAAGAAATAAGTGATAAGTTACAACATTTTGAAGTTTAAAAATGGAGCTTATTTGAGCAGATGGCCCTCTTTACAATACTCAGTTGGCTAGAGTTTCTTTAGAGGGCACCATGTTCTCTCTACAGAATGAATTAAATATGTCATAAGAGCAAAGTAAAGATTATAAACCTATAAACTTAGGTTTACTGACCTAACTCACTTATTCAAGTGCTGCGTTCCTAAAAACACTACTCTTTTTCTATGAAGGAGTTAACTCATAAAGTAGTGCAGTCATTTCCTGGGGGACTTTTTTTGTCACATATTAAAATTGGAAGGGGCCCAGCAGAAGTGTGAAAAAAACAAGTATGTGAATGCTAAAATATGTTTTAGGTGAAAATAACATTTGAGCAAAAATATTGTAGATCACAAGTCCAAACTGCCTGCCACTATTCAGTTATTTATTTTAAATATTTATCTAAAAATACCTGAGATGCAAAACTATACCCCAAATTATAAAACAAGCAAATGATGACATTTCAAATCATCGTTTTAGTATTGATGCCATCCTTCAAGAAAAGAAGAGTGATCAGCAAGCCAGGCCACTGAATTGATAAGCCTCCTTCGGAAATGAGACAAAAATGCTTTTACAGTAATATTCAAGTTCATCACTAAAGTTTACCTCCTTAGATGCCAGTACTGGTTACCTAAAGATTTAATATCTGAATCACCCTTGAACATACTCTGTAACTGTGTGTACATGTGCCCAGTTGCTCAGTCCTGTCCAGCTCATTGTGAATCTGTGGATTGTTGCCCATCAGGCTCCTCTGTCTGTGGGGTTTTCCAGGAAGAGTCCTGGAGAGGATTGCCATTTTCTCCTCCAGGGGATCTTCCCAAACCAGAGATCAAACCTGTATCTCTTGAGTCTCTGCATTGGCAGGTGAATTCTTTACCACTAGCACCACCTGGAAAATGCCACTTTATAGTTACAGCATTCTAAAGTGGTTTTGATTTTTATTTTATTGTCTATGTATAATTTAAATATAACATATAGAATAGCCACATTCCATGACCTTAATCACCGAGTTGTGGAATTATATTTGAGTGTTAAAAACCAGCTTATAGTGGGACATTTTTGGTGATCCAGTGGCTAAGATTTCGTGCTCCCAAAGTAGGGGTCATGGATTTGATCCCTGGTCAAGGAGCTAGATCCCATGTGAGGCACGTAAAGATCCCACACACCCCGGCTAAAGATGTCTCATGGGGCAAAAAGATCAAAGATTTCACGATCCACAATTAAGACCAGCTACAGCCAAATAAATATTTTTTAAAAAGATTGTTTCCCTTGAAAAATAACACATTATGTTAAAAACTAATTAGACTAAAGTTATTTATATTAAAATTTTGGTGGCACAGTGATAAAGAATCTGTCTGCCAATGCAGGAGATACAAGAGACATGGATTCTATCCCTGGGTTTGGAAGATCCCTGGTAATAGGAAATGGCAACCCACTCTGGTATTTTTGCCTGGAGAATCCCAGGGACAGAGGAGCCTGGTGGGCTACAGCCCATGAGCTTGCACAGAGTTGGATGTGGCTGAGCACGCATGCACATGTTAAAATTATATTAAGAAAATGTATTCAGTATATATGCAAACTCTAAACCCATCCAAACTTAAAGTGATATTTTCTATACCTTCTTTCCTCCTAATGTAGAATTCTATTAGAATTCAACCCAATATTGGGTTGGCCAAAAAAAAAAAATGTACACACATATTTAAAGCCTGTGTTTTCCCACTTCTAAGTACTTCAGCCAGAAGGCCCCGGTAGCATACCTGCATGTCCTTCAAAGCCAATTTGAATTCCCTTTCTGTCAGAAAGTTTCATCTCAGCTATCCCAAGAGGGGCATAGATCTCTCTTTCTCATAATAATGTGGCACTTTGTTTCTCTTTTGAACTTAGTATTTACTACAGTCTTTCTTGGAACTGAATTGCTTATGAGTGTCTTCTCCTGTGATGAGAAGGTCAGGGATCATGCATAATTTATCTGGACAAACCCCTAAATGCTATAATAATCTTTTGCATATGATATCCATGAACAAGAGTTTGTTGAAATAAACTGAATTGAATCTGGAGTATTTTAAAATTTGAGGTAATCTTACATTCAAACAGAAGATCAAGGAAGATGATTTGAGAAGTTTATCGTTTCTTTTGCACTATATTAAGTAACGCATTCTCAAAATCACTTGTTAAAAGACAGGGGTCAAAATAAATTTGGAGATTCTATTTCTTAGTTTCTAGTTGCACTGTAATGAAAGTAAATGAAATTTTATTTTCCCCAGTTTTCCTCAGGCTGCTCATTCCTTAATAATATCTCAATATTTTGTTGACTATTGAACCACTGTTGGGGATATCACCTGGGAGCTTGTTAGAAATGCAGAATGTCAGGTCAAATAAAGATTGTCAGGATCACACTCTGCATTCTTTTTTTTTTTAATGTATTTTAAAAGAAAATCCACAGTGATTTTTGTAAACATTAAATTTGAGAAGCAAATTTTATAATCTTAGAGATAATCATATAATCTCTAAGAAAATCTCCTCCCTTACCCACCCACTCCTCCACCCCATCCATCACCCGCACCCCACATATACAAGTCCTGGTTGCCTTTTGAGGCAATTTCTGGTTTCTAGAACATTAATAGAAATGGTAAACAATTTTTGTTTCCGTTTGCATTAGATGAGCTTCACTTAGGTATGGACTGGAGGATTCTTTTATGTTATTAAAACTTGTCCTCTATCTTCAGTGCTATGATTACTTACTTCAATTCCAAGGCTAAGTATAAAGTTAAGTAAAACATCCTGTCTGTGAAGCAAGAATAATCTAGATGTTTAAAGTTATGTAATACATTTGGGCTTTTCGTCCTTTAAAAATCATTTATATTCTTCTAGGCTTCATGCCTGATTTCCTTTGCTTCAGTCAGGTAAATGGTGATGCTTTCTTCTACCTCAAACTGCTCATATTTTGTAATATTATGAGAAGTAGAGCATCCACCAAATACCAACTGTGTATCAGAAATCCAGCTTAAAATTATTCTCATAATCAATTAGATTTCATTATCTCCATTTTAAAGATGAAAAAAATTATATGTTTCTTGGTGGTGGGTTGGATAATCTCCTTAAGATCACTTCTGGTGTCATTTATTTGACCAAAATTATGATTTATCAAGCACATTCATGCATCCAATAATGCCAATTTGTTGAACCTTTCATATTTTCCTGCTCTGGGATTACAAATTAAGAGTAAGTAAAACAGACATATACGTTGCCCTCAAAAACCTGCATTATACTAGGACAGCTGAAAAATATTGGTGTTATCGAAAATAAGGTATTACCAAAAAACCTGAACAGTTTGGCCAACCCAATAGTAAATGCTTTTAGTGAATTCATTAAGTCTTTGTGTAAAACATTTTGAAGGAAAGTTTCAAGATATAATGAAAGTGTGCTACATGAGAATCTAAATTAGTCTGAAAAGCAGAACAAGACTTTCCTGAGCTATCTTCTGAGTTGAACTCTGCAAATGAATAGTTATTAACTGGGCAAGAATGTAGAGGAAGATGAGCATGTGTAAATTCCTGGGAAATATTGTTCCACCCCCACACTAGAGAGCCAGTTTTAAATTCTGGGATTTGATTCAGAGTTTGTGGATGAAAATTTCAACTTCACCAAGTGCATGCTTTGAGATTTTTCTGATTTCTCGATTTATTGCAACGGGAATTGAAACCATAATAATAACAAAACAACAACAACAAATCAGGAATAATAATATCTACTGCAAAGTGCCTGGCATAAAATAGATACTCTAGAGAGATTCATTAAATAAATGGATTATTATTATGAGGACAATAATAATAGTTATTTTTATAAGGTGGTAAATGAGGGAAAACCATAATCATTCATTTATCCCTTCATTTATTTGTCTTTAATTCACCAAGCATTTATTCTTTTGTGAGTCCAGTAATGAAACATTGAACAAAGAAACTTTATTATATAAATGGGCATTATTTTTACTAATATATAACACTGATACGGATTCCATAAATATTAATGAATCATGATCTTCAATGCATGTTTTTTAAATAGCCTATCATGTGGAAAAAAATTTAAGTAACCACATATTTCAAAGTGTATAAGATTAATATTTCCTTCCAATTTAAGTTTCAGTAGTTATTAATCTTGATTTCATATAACCTAGGCTTTCCAAGAGCTTCCCTTGTAGCTCAGCTGGTAAAAAATCTGCCTGCAATGCAGGAGACCTGGATTTGATCTTTGGCTTTGGAAGATCCCCTGGAGGAAGGCATGGCAGACCACTCCAGTATCCTTGCCTGGAGAGTCCCCATGGACAGAGGAGCCTGGTGGGCTACAGTCCATGGAGTTGCAAAGAGTCAGCCTCAACTGAGCAGCTACACATAGCACACAGCTCAGACTTTCCAAACTGGATGAAACACAGCCTATGCTGATGAATAATTTAATTTATTCTGGGAGACTTCCATTCAGATAGTTCCTGCTGAGAAAACACACAATTGGCCTCTTACCTCAGAGCACCTTATTCTCTACTACCTGTCTTCACCACTAAGGTAATAGCCAGCTGGACCAGGAACAGGTAATTGACTCAACATCATCCATTGATCTATGGAGTGGACTAGGGTGAAAGCTAGACGGGGCAATCTATATGGGGTGGCAGCTATTAATACTAAAACCAAATGAAGTCTCTTGGAATATAAATGCAAGAGTTACAGAGGATAAGTAAATAAGTAAATGGTCAGTGTAAATGTAAAAGAGTAGAAATGGAGAGAGAAGTTGAGCCATAATAGATACAACTAGAATGAGGCAAAAAGAACATCAGTGTTTGGGAAACAAATCATTGTAGTTCTAATGAAGCCCTATTTGCTGTTGTTCAGTTACTCAGTTGTGTCCAACTCATTATGACCTGTTGGACTGTATCACCCCAAGCTCCAGGAGCTTCTCAAACTCATGTCCTTTGAGTCAGTGATGCCATCCAACCATCTCATGCTCTGTCATCCCTTTTTCCTCCTGCCTTCAATCTTTCCCAGCACTGGGGTCTTTTCCAGTGAGTTGGCTCTTTTCATCAAGTGGCCAAAGTATTGGAGCTTCAGTTTCAGCATCAATCCTTACAACAAATATTCAGGGTTGATTTCCTTTAGGACTGACTGATTTGACCTCCTTTCAGTCCAAGGGATTCTCCAAAATCTTCTCCAACACCACAGTTGAAAGCAATAATTCTTTCACACTGAGCCTTCTTTATGGTCCACCTCTCACATCCGAAAAATGACTACTAAAAAAATATAGCTTAGACTAGACAAACCTTTGTCAGCAAAGTGATACCTCTGCTTTTTAATACACTGTTTAGGTTTGTCGTAGCTTTCTTCCAAGGAGCAAGCATCTTTTAATTTCATGACTTGGAGCCCAAGAAAACAAAGTCTGTCACTGTTTCCCTTGTTTCCCCATCTATGTGCCATGAAATTATGGGACTGGATGCCATGACCTTATTTTTTGAATGTTGAGCTTTATGAAGCCCTGGAGATTGTGGCAAATGACCAAAGTAATAGATAATTCTAGGAATCTAGTTCTCAAATTATATACCAATCCTCAAGAAGTTTGGTTATTTAGTAGTTCTATTTTTCCACATAAGAGCTATGTAGTAATCCTGGACTTTTGAGTTCTCCAAATAATTTTAAACAAATGTCAGTTCATTAAGCTAAAATAATTTGAGAAAATCTAAGGAGTAAACTATGCCAGATTCAAGTTTTTAAATCAAGAGCCTATGTTCCTACTCCTATTTTTTCAGAGAATGCCAGAAGGTGCTTCAGAACAATTTGTTGCAGTAGAGGCTTCTATTTTTTTCCTCAACTATAATCAGAAAAATTTCTAACTATCACAAATTATCAAGCAAGCAGCTATTATTCTAAATCATAAGCATGTAGTACTAATTGACATTCTCTTCTATGCTTTGTATAAATGGAACATATATACAGGATTGCTTTCAATTGGCAGCATTTCTGCCTAACAGTTAAACTTACTGACTCAAACTCTATTTTCCTGGGGTCAATGGATTAAACACCATTGTAAATCACCAGCAATTGCAACAGGTCTTCAGCAAAATTTTAAGCTTATTTCTATGCATTTTAAATAAAGTATATCCCATTTCTCTCCAAACATTAAAAAAGGAAAAAAAAACACTACTGTGTTTTGCAACTTTTTAAAATCATAATTTATAAAGATGTTTAAATATTTTAATGGAAAATATGAAGTGAGACAGAAAATGAGCTTTTGCTATTATAGCTCCCATATTAAGTATATTCCTTTTGATAAAATGGCAACTGAAAATATAATTTTCTATAATTGTATCATTTTATTCAGGTAAATCAAAATCAGTTAATTTACTTCAGTTTATGTTTCTTATAACATTTAGTGCTTGAAATGTAAAAATAAACAGATGAATTTATCTGATATTTATTCACTTAGCTATAAAATGAGAATATGTCCAAAACCATTTACCAGAAGATCAATAATAAAGATCTTATATTAACCCATTTTTGTCACAATTTCAACAGTGAAATAGAATAACAATAAGAAAAAAACAGTGCTTATAACATGAATACATTAATAGACTGCCTTATGTATCATTCATTGATTCAAATTGAGCCAGGCAAAATTCATGCAAAAAAATCTCTTATAATTCTCATATAATTCTCGTATAATTCCATACCCATTCTCCTGTATCCTGTTCTTACTCCATAAACCAAAACCCATAACATGTAATATATGCTAAAGTTTCACATTCAGAGTTAAAAATTCTAAAGATCTTGGGCATTAAAATCTATGGCATCTGCTTTATTGGCTGGGATAATCAACAAGAGCTTTTAGGAAAAGGTAACACTTGAAATCTACCTTTAGTTGAATGTTGAAAATGCTGGGTGGCTAAGGAGAATGAACTTTGAAGGAGGACTGTGAGAAAACCATGGAGGAAGAAAATTCATCTTCTAAAGTCCAAATAGATTGGACGAGTAGCTAAAAATACCATATTACTTCAATTATATATATGGAAAATATATAAACAAGAAATGATGAAATATATAAACAAAAAATCATACTCTTCACACTGCCATTAAAATATTTAACTTGCTTTTCTCGTCTTTAAATAAGCAATTTAATCGAGTGTTGTCAACTTACATAAAGTTAAATGGCTGTGTAGACAGCTATTCACATAGTTTCTGCCAAAAGCCTAGCTGGAGTCAGATATAACATAACTTTATCAAACAGCAGGCAAGAACAAAATGTTAGCATTACTGTCTGCTTGGGAAATGATGAGGGGATAAAAGCTATCAGTTCAACTCACTGGTGTGATGCTTATATCATAGTGTAAGAGGTCTTTTGCACCTCTGCTGAATTTCAACAATTCTGTTCACTGGGTAGTACCACTTCGGTGCATGGCCAAACGCTGACAGAAAGTCAGTTTTTCTTTTCTCAATAACTCAACTTCCTCTGTCTGCTCAGAAAGTAACAACCTTGAGAGACTCAAAATTTATACTGCTAATGCAAATTTCCAATTAAAACTCTCTCTCTCTCTTTGACTCTGACATGTTTTTCTCTGTTTTCTCCATAAATTAGTGAACTTGTGGGCTTAATTTTTACATAATAGCTCCAAGGTCTTACCTCATGTCATTTTGTCTGACAATTTGGTGTTGGGAGGGAAAAGCATTTTGATTACTTTTCTATCAAAATAAAAACACAAAACCATCATTACATTTCTGAAAATAATAGGGATTGCACAGGCTGTAACGCAGCCTCTGAGAGTTAAATAGCCTTATAGTTCAGTTCAGTCGCTCAGTCGTGTCCGACTCATTGCAACCCCATAAATCACAGCACACCAGGCCTCCCTGTCCATCACCAACCTCCAGAGTTCACTCAGAGTCACGTCCATCGAGTCCGTGATGCCATTCAGCCATCTCATCCTGTCGTCCCCTTCTCCTCCTCCCCCCAATCCCTCCCGGCATCAGAGTCTTTTCCAAAGAGTCAACTCTTCACATGAGGTGGCCAAAGTACTGGAGCTTCAGCTTTAGCATCATTCTTTCCAAAGAAATCCCAGGGCTGATCTTCAAAATGGACTGGTTGGATCTCCTTGCAATCCAAGGGACTCTCAAGAGTCTTCTCCAACACCACAGTTCAAAAGCATCAATTCTTCGGCGCTCAGTTTTCTTCACAGTCCAACTCTCACATCCATACATGACCATAGGAAAAACCATAGCCTTGACTAGACGGACCTTAGTTGGCAAAGTAATGTCTCTGCTTTTGAATATGCTACCTAGGTTGGTCATAGCTTTTCTTCCAAGGAGTAAGTGTCTTTTAATTTCATGGCTGCAATCACCATCTGCAGTAATCTGGGAGCCCCCAAAATAAAGTCTGATACTGTTTCCACTGTTTCCCTATCTATTTCCCATGAAGTGATGGGACCGGATGCCATGATCTTCGTTTTCTGAATGTTGAGCTTTAAGCCAACTTTTTCACTCTCTTTGCTTTCATCAAGAGGCTTTTTAGCTCCTCTTCACTTTCTGCCATAAGGGTGGTGTTATCTGCATATCTGAGGTTATTGATATTTCTCCTGGCAATCTTGATTCCAGCTTGTGTTTCTTCCAGTCCAGCGTTTCTCATGATGTACTCTGCATAGCAGTTAAATAAGCAGGTTGACAATAAACAGCCTTGACGTACTCCTTTTCCTATTTGGAACCAGTCTGTTGTTCCATGTAAGAGGTGGCAAGAATACACAGAACTGTACAAAAAGATCTTCATGACACAGATAATCATGATGGTATAATCACTAATCTAGAGCCAGACATCCTAGAATGAAAAGTCAAATGGGCCTTAGAAAGCATCACTACGAACAAAGCTAGTGGAGGTGATGGAATTCCAGTTGAGCTGTTTCAAATTCTGAAAGATGATGCTGTGAAAGTGTCACACTCAATATGCCAGCAAATTTGGAAAACTCAGCAGTGGCTGCAGGACTGGAAAAGGTCAGTTTTCATTCCAATCCCAAAGAAAGGCAATGCCAAAGAATACTCAAACTGCCACACAATTGCACTCATCTCACATGCTAGTAAAGTAATGCTCAAAATTTTCCAAGCCAGGCTTCAGCAGTACATGAACCGTGAACTTCCAGACGTTCAAGCTGGTTTTAGAAAGGGCAGAGGAACCAGAGATCAAATTGCCAACATCCTCTGGATCATGGAAAAAGCAAGAGAGTTCCAGAAAAACATCTATTTATGCTTTATTGACTATGCCAAAGCCTTTGACTGTGTGGATGATAATAAACTGTGAAAAACTCTGAAAGATATGGGAATACCAGACCACCTGACCTACCTCTTGAGAAATCTGTATGCAGGTCAGGAAGCAACAGTTAGAACTGGACAATAGGCAGTTATTATTTTGCATTGTCAAGTTTATGGTTTTCTAGTGGTCATGTATGAATGTGAGAGTTGGACTATGAAGAAAGCTGAGTGCTGAAGGATTGATGCTTTTGAACTGTGGTGTTGGAGAAGACTCTTGAGAGTCCCTTGGACTGCAAGGAGATCCAACCAGTCCATCCTAAAGATCAGTCCTGAATATTCATTGGAAGGACTGATGCTAAAGCTGAAATTCCAATACTTTGGCCATCTGATGCAAAGAACTGACTCATTTGAGAAGACCCTGATACTGGGAAAGATTGAAGGCAGGAGGAGAAGGGGGCAACAGAGGATGAGATGGTTGGATGGCATCACCGACTCAATGGATATGTTTGAGTAAACTCTGGGAGTTGGTGATGGACAGAGAGGCCTGCTGTGCTGTGGTCCATGGGGTTGCAGAGTCAGATATGACTGAGAGACTGAACTGAACTGAACTGATGTTGCTTTGTTTCACATCAACCACAAATTCATTTTAAAGTGATATACTAGATTAGGTTTCTTTTTTCTCTTGTGGAAAATGATAACCATGCTCTTTCTAAATAGATACAAATTAAAAAAGTGCAGCTAATGGAAAATTAACAGCTTACAAATTATAAATAGATTCATGTATTAATTAGTTTCTATCCAAGATATTCATACAGCCATGTAAATAAATATGCATATTGAAACTAAGAAATTATGAGAGGCAATGCCATCAACACATGTAACTCTGAAGAATTAGGAAATGCTGGTTAACTCTCAATTCATTGATGCTATGGGTGTTTGAAGCTGACTCAACATAAAGGGATATTGCATATCTACCAGATTGATCTACATAACATCAACAGAACAGTGTGTTCTCTTTTTCATTGACACTTTCAGAGATCAAAGAGTCCTGTGCCACAGATGTGTGCATATGCTCAGTCACTCAGTCATGTCTGATCTATGCAATCCCAAGGGCTGTAGCCCACCTGGCTTCTCTGTCCATGGAATTTTCCAAACAAGAATATTGGAACAGTTTGCCGTTTCTTGCTCCAGGGGTACTTTCCAACCCAGGGATCGAAACTGACTGAGTCTCCTGCATTGGCAAGCCAATTCTTCACCACTGTGCCACCTTGGAAGCCCCAGATGCAATTCTCTAATTTGTACTTAAACTCATAAAATATCCTGTCATCAAAATATAATGTGAAATGGCTTATTCACTTTACATATTTGTCTTCTTTTTCTTTACAGATCATGAAGCTTTATATATGTCTCAAGATTTTAAATCAAATATGTGTACCTGATTTAGTCAATTTGTAAGGAAAATGTCAAATGCCATCATCTATATATCATTCCAATAGAAGATAAGTTTGTTAATTTTTAAGATAACAAGGGAAAGAGATTCATTGCTCCTATTTTCAGTCTATAAATATGTCTTTTTTTTATGGTCAATAGTGTCACCCTCCTAGACTATCAGTTCTTTCAACAAACTATTAAATGCATTAACTTAATTTCCATGGATTTTCATTGCCCTAGTGTGTCACCATATAAAAACGTTAATGAAACATGAAGTTGCCAAATAGCAAGTTTAAGGATATAGTAATTTGGATGTGTTTTTGGATGCATGCAATAAAAGAAAACATTCAACTCAAAGTATCTCATATGTTTAAGAAAATCTATTATGGCACATCTAAGTTGTCAAAAGAGGCTCTTAGAGGAATGAATTTAGTGGCTCAATAAATTAATCAAAGATCCAATTTTTTGCTGTCCTTATACTCTGCCATATTTCATGGATTGACTTTGTTTTTCAGGCAGTCCTCCTTTTAATTTCATCTGCAGTCCTGAAATTCCATGAAAAGAGGGATATTGTTTTATCCACTGTTTCAATTATTGGCAGTGGGGAGAGGCAAGGTCATCTTTTAGGAGCCTCCACATTCTTCTGTCTTTATTGACTAGACATGTTCTTATGCTCATGCTTAGACTGAGCACAGTGCTGAAAAGCAGGAGATTCATAGCCTGCCAAAGAAGCACATGGCCATGTGCAGGATGGCGGATGGTGGAATAAAATGGACACTCTTTAAAGAAGAAAGAGGGAGCTGAATATTTGCTGAGTGGGCACAGCATTCAATAAAAATCAGAGAAAGAAAGCAGGGGATATGTTTCACACAGTACAAACTGACAATTTGATTTTTAAAGAATGCGTGTATTCATCCAACATGTTTTTGAACCAAAATTTGGTGGCTCCTTACTAACTTGACTATGATTCCAGACTTCAATCATCTCTACAATACTTCATTCTATACTGCCCCATTCTATATTTCATGCATGCATGCTAAGTTTCTTTGCTGGTGGCTTAACTGGTAAAGAATTCACCTGCAATGTGGGAGACCTGTGTTTGATCCCTGGGTTTGGGAAGATCCCCTGGAGAAGGGAAAGGCTACCACTTCAGTGTTCTGTCCTGGAGAATTCCATGGATTGTATAGTTCATGATGCAAAGAGTCGGACACGACTGAGTGACTTTCACTTTCACTTCATGCTAAGTTGCTTCAGTTGTGTCTGACTCTGCAACCCCATAGACTGTAGCCCACCAGGCTCCTCTGTCCATGGGATTTCCCAGGCAAAAATATTGGAGTGGGTTGCCATTTCCTTCTCCAGGGAATCTTCCTGGATCAGGAATTGAACCTGAGTCTCCTGCATTGGCAGACAGATTCTTTACAGCTGAACCACTACAGGAATTTTAAAAAGTTTCTTCTTCAGTAAGCCCACATTTGAATGTTTTATGCTCTAAGAATTATCATGAAAAGCATCTTTATTTAAAGTAAAACAGACTCTTTACTACAAAATATACCATGCTGGTACTTTAGTTATGATAGTTTACAGCCGTCTTCACAGAATATGTTCTGTCACTGTTTAGTCTTTCTGTCAAAAAACAGATTAAATAATAAAATAGTCATCTGTATAATATAGCTGGGGTTAAACTACCTGGTCCCTTAATCTGAAAATCCAAAATATTTGTTCTTGATTTTTAGAAGGTAAGGAATGTCACTTATCCTGAAACTATTAATCAGCAAAACATAGAATAAAGAATATTAACGTAGGGTTGAATGTGAAGTATGAAAAACTGAGCTTTTTCTGTAAGAGAAATAGGATACTTGGCTAGAGAAACCAACATTTCTCATAAAGTTATCTAGCAACAGACTCCAATGTAGTAAGATATGTGACTTGGGTTTGCTGTCAAATCCTGTAAATTGAGGCTGTTGGGCAGCATTATCCTTGTTGGCAGATATTGTCATCTTGGTGTTTGAATACCAAGGACAATGATATTTCTTAGAGACAGCTCTATTCCTCTGCTCCATCTCTTAAAACCTGCTCATTCTTAGGTCTTTTACATCAATACGTGTCTTGGTGATCTTTTCAAATAATATCAGGATGTAGAGATTGAGTACACAATAGCTTGAGTGAACATTTCCATGTAAATGAAACTGATAAATGAACAGTATTAACAGACTATATATTCAGATTGGGTGCCAATGCCTTCACAGTGAGACTCGTGATTTTAAAAATGAGCAACACTATTTAAGCACTATGATCCTCTCCTCATCTCACTCCCCGATTCTGAAACAATGGCAGGATAGATAAAACACTCAGAAAATTTAGCTTGTGTATCTTGGACCAGAAGATACAGAATTCGGTCATATCTCAAGAAATCAGAATGTCAGATAGTCTTAAGAATTGATATTTAAGATCTATAGAAAGTTCCCCTTGAAAAAGAATAGAACAAGATGGTTTCTGAATAGTTTTTATACAATATCTTTTTTTTACATATGGTTTATCAATATAATATCTTTGTTTTCAAAAGGGAGCAAAGATTTAGTTCAGTTCAGTTCAGTTCAGTTCAGTCACTCAGTCGTGTGACTCTTTGTGACCCCACAGACTGCAGTAAGCCAGGCTTCCCTGTCAAGCACCATCTCCCAGAGCTTGCTCAAACTCATGACCATTGATTTGGTGATGCCATCCAACCACCTCATCCTCTTTCATTCCCTTCTCCTCCTGTCTTCAGTCTTTCCCAGCATCAGGGTCTGGGAAAAGCAAAAGAATGACCATATGTAAATTATGAAATTGCCATTCTTCAAAGGCCAAAATTCCAGAAAATATTTTATACCAGTTCATGGATGGGAAATAAAAAGTATTGCTCAGATTTAAACTTGAATAAACTTATTATAAAGCACAGATAGTCATTCATCTGTGGTTAATATTTAAGACTATTTTGCTATTGTTTATTAAGACATAGGTCAACCTAAGCAAAAAAAAAAAAGGAAAAAATGAATCTTATGTTAACTACTACTCAAATAATCTGAAATATTATGACTTGAAAATTTTATTAAAATAGATCTATTTGAATGATTAATGTTTAATTAAAAAATTTGTGCAAGTATAGAGATATTCTTATATCAATTTTAGTTCTGTGAAATCAATTTTGATAATATTTTGTTTAATTTTTTATAAAGGGAAAATAATTCATATCCAGATGAGCTCTAGAAGCAAAAATAGAATAGTGTATGAAAGTGAAAGTGAAGTCGGTCAGCCGTGTCTCATTCTTTGCCACCCCATGGACTGTAGCCTACCAGGTTCCTCCATCCATGGCATTTTCAAGGCAAGAGTATTGGAGTGGAATGCCATTTCCTTCTCCAAGGTATCTTCCCAAGCCAGGGATCAAACCCCGGGCATACTGCATTGCAGGCAAACGCTTAACTGTCTGAGCCACCAGAGAAGCGAAAAAATATTCCAGGTCAGAATACTGGAGTGGGTAGTCTTTCCCTTCTCCAGGGGATCTTCCCCAAACCAGGGAGCAAACCCGGTCTGGTGCATTGCAGGTAGATTCTTTACCAGCTGAGCCACAAGGGAAGCCCAAGAATACTGGAGTGGGTAGTCACACCCTACAGGAGTGGTTAGTCACATCCTTCTGCAGGGGATCTTCCTGACCCAGGAATTGAACCAGGGTCTCCTGCATTGCAGGCAGATTCTTTACCAACTGAGCTATGAGGGAAACCTGAATAGTATATGGGAAGCTCTTCAATGCTTCCTGGTGCTAGTGGTAAAGAACCCGCCTGTTCATGCAGAAGATATAAGATACTCGGGTTCAATCCTAGGTCCAGGAAGATCCCCTGGAGAAGGGTGTGGCTACCCACTCCAGTATTCTTGCCTGGAGAATCCTATGACAGAGGAGGCTGGTGGGCTGCAGTACTTAGGGTCACACAGAGTCTATAGGACTGAAGCGATGTAGCATGAACACACACACTAATCCTTTAATCCTGACATCTAAATCCTTCCACAGTTTAGCTCCATATGACCCAGCCAAACTTACCATCCATCTTTATGTATAATATATTTTTCCTTAAGCCAACTTTTCACAATATTTTTATGTTTGTGCTTCTGCTTTTTATGGTAGAAAATGTAGTTTTTTGAACCAGCTGTGTCCTCATTTGAGTCCTGGTTCTGTCCTTAGCTAGCTGTGACATTTTTAAGCCTCAGGTGCTTCATCTTAGCAAGCACAACACAGCAATACACAGTTCATGGGACTTCCCTAGTGGCTCAGATGATAAAGAATCCAGCTGCAATGCAAAAAACCTGGCTTCTATACCTAGGTTGGGAAGATGCCCTGGGGAAGAAAATGGCAACCCACTCCAGCATTCTTGCCTAGGATTCCCATGGACAGAAGAGCCTGGTGGGCTATAGTCCATGGGATCAAAAAGAGTCAAATATGATTGAGTGACTTCCACTTTCACTTTTGCATACAGTTCACACTCAAAAAGTTGCTTCAAAATATTTTTCTTGTTACTCCTTGGTGGTAGGCCAAATAATGGCCTCTACAGAGTTCCACAACCTAATTTCTGGAACCTGTGAATGTCACTTTTATGGCAAAAGACTTTGCAGATGTGATTAAGTTAAGGTTCTTGTGATAAAGGGATTATCAGGGTGGACCCAGTGCCATATTTGACCTTTTAAGAGGGAGGCAAAACTCAGCAGTGGCAACAGGATTGGAAAAAGTCAGTTTTCATTCCAATCTCAAAGAAGAGCAATGTTAAAGAAAATTCAAGTTCAGTTAAATTCAGTTTAGTCACTCAGTCATGTCCGATTCTTTGCGACCCCATGAATCGCAGCATGCCAGGCCTCCCTGTTCATCACCATCTCTTGGAGTTCACTCAGACTCACGTCCATCGAGTCATGATGCCATCCAGCCATCTCATCCTTGGTCATCCCCTTCTCCTCCAGCCCCCAATCCCTCCCAGCATCAGGTCTTTTCCAATCAGTCAACTCTTTGCATGAGGTGGCCAAAGCACTGAAGTTTCAGCTTTAGCATCATTCCTTCCAAAGAAATCCCAGGGTTGATCTCCTTCCAGAATGGACTGGCTGGATCTGCTTGCAGTCCAAGGGACTCTCAACAGTCTTCTCCAACACCACAGTTCAAAAGCATCAATTCTTCAGTGCTCAGCCTTCTTCACAGTCCAACTCTCACATCCATACATGACCATAGGAAAAACTATAGCCTTGACTAGACGGACCTTAGTCAGCAAAGTAATGTCTCTGCTTTTCAATATGCTATCTAGGTTGGTCATAATTTTCCTTCCAAGGAGTAAGCATCTTTTAATTTCATGGCTGCTGTCACCATCTGCAGTGATTTTGGAGCCCCCAAAATAAAGTCTGACACTGTTTCCACTGTTTCCCCATCTATTTCCCATAAGATGGGACCAGATACCATGATCTTCGTTTTCTGAATGTTGAGCTTTAAGCCAACTTTTTTCACTCTCCTCTTTCACTTTCATCAAGAGGCCCTTTAGCTCCTCTTCACTTTCTGCCATAAGGGTGGTGTCATCTGCATATCTGAGGTTACTGATATTTCTCCCGGCAATCTTGATTCCAGCTTGTTTTTCTTCCAGTCCAGCGTTTCTCATGATGTACTCTGCATAGAAGTTAAATAAGCAGGGTGACAATATACAGCCTTGATGCACTCCTTTTCCTATTTGGAACCAGTCTGTCGTTCCATGTCCAGTTCTAACTGTTGCTTCCTGACCTGCATACAGATTTCTCAAGAGGCAGGTCAGGTAGTCTGGTATTCCCATCTCTTTCAGAATTTTCCAAAGTTTATTGTGATCCACACAGTCAAAGGCTTTGGCATAGTCAATAAAGCAGAAATAGATGTTTTTCTGGAACTCTCTTGCTTTTTCCATAGTCCAGCGGATGTTGGCAATTTGGTCTCTGGTTCCTCTGCCTTTTCTAAAACCAGCTTGAACATCAGGAAGTTCACGGTTCACGTATTGCTGAAGCCTGGCTTGGAGACCATACAATTGCGCTTATTTCACATGCAAGCAAGGTCATGTTCAAAATTCTACTGGCATCAGCAATATGTGAACCAAGAACATCCAGATGCATAAACTGAGTTTAGACAAGGCAGACAAACTAGAGATAAAATTGCCAACATTCAAAGGAGGACAGAGAAAGGAAATTCCAGAAAAACATTTACTTCTGCTTCATTTACTGTGCTAAAGCCTCTGACTGTGTGGATTATACAAGCTGTGGAAAATGGGAATACCAGACCACCTTACCTGTCTCCTGAGAAACATTCATGGGGGTCAAGAAGCAACAGTTAGAACCTCACATGGAACAACTGACTGGTTCAAAATTGGGAAAGAAGTACAGCAAGGCTGTATATTGTCACCCTATTTATTTAACCTATATGTAGAGTATATCATGTGAAATGCTGGGCTGGATGAATCACAGGCTTGAGTCAAGATTCCCAGGAGAAATACTAACAGTCCCAAATATGCAGATGATACCCCTCTAATGGGCCCAATAAAGGACAGAAATGGTATGGACCTAGCAGAAGCAGAAGTTATTAAGAGGCAGTAAGAATAAACAGAAGAACTATACAAAAAGAACTTAATGACCCAGATAACCACGATGGTGTGATCACTCACCTAGAAGCAGATGTTAGGAAGGATCACAATGAGCAAAGCTAATGGAAGTGATGGAATTCTAGTTGAGCTATTTGAAACCCTAAAAGATGATGCTGTGAAAGTGCTGCACTCAATATGCCAGCAAATTTGGAAAACAGCAGTGGCCACAGGATTGGAAAAGGTAATTTTTCATTACAATCCCAAAGAAGGCAATGCCAAAGAATGTTTAAATTGCCACACAATTGCACTCATCTCACACACTAGCAAAGCTATGCTCAAAATTCTCCAAGCAAGGCTTCAACAGTACATGAACAGAGAATTTACCGATGTTCAAGCTGGATTTAGAAAAGGCAGAGGAACCAGAGATCAAATTGCCAACATCAGTGGGATCATCAAAAAGCAAGACAGTTCCAGAAAAACAACTACTTCTGCTCTATTGACTATGCCAAAGCATTTGACTGTGTGGATCTCAACAAACTGTGGAAAAAACTTAAAAGAGATGGGAATACCAGACCACCTACCTGTCTTTCTCAAGACCTACCTCTTGAGAAATCTGTATGCAGGTTAGGAAGCAACACTTAGAAATGGAAATGGAACAACAGACTGGTTCCAAATCAGGAAAGGTATACAAGTCTTTATATTGTCACCCTGTTTATTTAACTTAGATGCAGAGTACATCAAGCAAAATTCCAGGCTAGATGAAGTACAAGCTAGAATCAAGATTGCCAGGAGAAATATCAATAGCCTCAGATACACAGATGACACCACCCTTATGCAGAAAGCAAAGAGGAACTGAAGAGCCTCTTGATGAAAATTCAGTTGAGTTCAGTTCAGTTGCTCAGTTGTGTCTGACTGTTTGTGATCCCATGAACTGCAGCACGCCAGGCCTCCCTGTCCATCACCAATTCCCGGAGTTCACTTAAACTCACGTCCATCAAGTTGATTATACCATCCAGCCATCTCGTCCTCTGTCATCCTTTTCTCCTCCTGCCCTCAATCTTTCCCAGCATCAAGGTCTTTTCAAATGAGTCAGCTCTTCACATCAGGTGCCCAAAGTATTGGAGTTTTAGCTTCAATATCAGTCCTTCCAATGAGCACCCAGGACTGATCTCCTTCAGGATGGGCTGGTTGGATCTCCTTGCAGTCCAAGGGACTCTCAAGAGTCTTCTCCAACACAACAGTTCAAAAGCATAAATTCTTCAGTGCTCAGCTTTCTTTATAGTCCAACTCTCACATCCATACATGACTACTGGAAAAACCATAGCTTTGACTAGATGGACCTTTGTTGGCAAAGGAATATCTCTGCTTTCTAATATGCTGTCTAGGTTGGTCATAACTTTCCTTCCAAGGAGTAAGCATCTTTTAATTTCATGGCTGCAATCACCATCTGCAGTGATTTTGTAGCCTAGAAAAATAAAGTCCGACAGTGTTTCCACTGTTTCCCCATCTATTTCAATGAAGTGATGGGACCGGATGCCATGATCTTCGTTTTCTGAATGTTGGGCTTTAAGTCAACATTTTCACTCTCTTCTTTCACTTTCATGAAGAGTCTCTTTAGTCCTTCTTCACTTTCTGCCATAATGGTGGTGTCATCTGCATATTTTAGGTTATTGATTTTTCTCCCAGCAATCTTGATTCCAGCTTATGCTTCCTCCAGCTTAGCATTTCTCATGATGTACTCTGCATATGAGTTAGATAAGTAGTGTGATAGGCAGTAAGGTAATATACAGCCTTCATGTACTCTTTTTCCTATTTGGAACCAGTCTGTGGTTGTTCCAGGTCCAGTTCTAACTATTGCTTCCTGACTTGCATACAGATTTCTCAAGAGGCAGGTCAGGTAGTCTGGTATCCCCATCTCTTTCAGAATTTTCCACAGTTTATTGTGACCCACACAGTCAAAGGAGAGTGAAAAAGCTGGCCTAAAACTCAACATTCATAAAACAAAAATAATGGCATCTGGTCCCATCACTTAAATGGCAATAGATGGAGAAACAATGGAAATAGTAATAGACTTTATTTTGGGGGGCTCCAAAATCACTGCAGATGGTAACTGTAGACATGAAATCAAAAGACCCTTGTTTCTTGAAAGAATAGCTATGGCCAACCTAGACAGCATATTAAAAAGCAGAGACATTACCTTGCCGACAAAGGTCCATCTAGTCAAAGCTATGCTTTTTTTTTTCTGTAGTCATATATGGATGTGACAGTTGGGCCATAAAGAAAGTTGAGTACCAAAGAATTGATGCTTTTGAACTGTGGTGTTGGGAAAGACTCTTGAGGTTCCCTTGGACTGCAAATATATCAAAGCAGTCAATCCTAAAGAGATCAACCTTGAATATTCATGGAAGGACTGATTCTAAAGCTGAAGTTCCAATAATTTGACCAACTGATGGGAAGTACTGACTCATTGGAAAAGACCCTGATTCTGAGAAAGGATGAAGGCAAAAGAAAAGAGAGTGGCAGAGGATGAGATGGTTGGATGACATCACCAATTAAGCAGACATGAATGTGAGCAAACTCCAGGAGACAGTGACGGACAGGGAAGTCCTGTCATGTTGCAGTCCAAGCCTGACATGTTGCAGTCCATGGGGTCACAGAGTCAGACATTAATTAGCAACTGGAAAACAACACGAAGAGGATCAGAGTTTGAAAGAAGTCAATGTGATGACAGAGCCGAGGTAAACAGAGCCAGACAGAAAAGATGGTCATGAAAACAGAGTGAAGGGACCATGAGCCAAAGGATGCAGGCAGCCTGTAGAAACTGAGAAATGCAAGAAAATAGCTTCTCTCTGAGACCTCCTTGCCCGCACCTTGATTTTAGCCCTGTGAGATACAACTTTGAATTTATGACTCCCAGCAATGTAAGGAATAAATTGGTGTGGCTTTCAGCCATCAAGTTGTGACAATTCGTTACAACAGCATTAGGAAACTAATATACTCTTTCGGTCAATATTTTTAAAATTCCCATGACAGTTTTTCAGTTCTTCAGTAATAAGTAGCTCTCGGCCAGTGTGTCTATTTTCACAAGACTTGTCAGAAAATGGAAGCTTTATTCCATGGCTTTTCCAATGCAGAAAAGAGAAAGAGGGAGAGGAAGGAAGGTAGAAAGGAAGGACGATAGAAAGAAGGGAAAGAGAAAAGAAGGAACAAGAAAGTATAGGAGGGAAAGACAGACAGGGTAAGAGCTATAATAAAAGCATAACATGAATTGATGTTTCAAGGCAAAAAAACAAACTTTCTTGCTACTAGTAAAAGAGATGAATTTCTTTACATATAGCTATTTCAGTGTTAAGTATAATCATGTCTAAAATTGTCAAAATGATATCCAGCATTGCTTTAGGAAAAGAATGAGAAAAAGAAAATACCTCTGATCTTGTTCATCTGAGAAGAAAGATGATGGCAAGACTGATTCAGTCATTTCCAAAAAATAACATGTATTCTTCTAGAAAGTATATGGAAAATCTATTTTTGTTTGACAGAGGGACTCTACCAGTATCAAATGTCAGGTATTCATATATTTTTTTGTTCTGGAGGGAAAAATCCCTCTCAGTCTCAAGGTGGGGACTGAGGGGGTTTTAGGAAATACTCTCAGAAATAAATACTTCAAAATATCAAAGAACAACCAATAGCTCACTATTGCTTTGCTTCACCAACCTGGGGCCAGGACAAGCAGTTCTGCATTTTCTCCACCAGGAGGCAACTTTCAGAGACTTTTCTGGCAGGCAGAAATCAGACTGCTTAGACTTTGAGTTGTAACCTACTTCATTCTTTAAGAAAAAAATCGTGTCTGTCATCTCCTTGCAGATTGATTTCATTTTGCATTTGATTTTTCTTTTCATTGATTCCTCTTATGGCATCCAGTCCCATCACTTCATGACAAATGCATAGGGAAAAAAATAGAAACAGTGACAGATTTTATTTTCTTGAGCTCCAAAATCACTGAGGACAGCGACTGTTACCATGAAATTAAGAAACTTGCTCCTTGGAAGAAAAACTATGAGCATATTAAAAGATATGGGCATCATTTCACTGACAAAGGTCTGTATAGTGAAAGCTATGGTTTTTCCAGTAGTCATGTATGGATGTGAGAGTTGGGCCATAAAGAAGGATGAGTGCCAAAGAATGGATGCTTTTGAACTGTGGTGCTGAAGAAGATTCCTGAGAGTTCCATGGGCAGCAAGGAGATGAAATAAATTAATCCTAAAGGAAATCAATCCTGAATATAAATTGGAAGAACTGATGCTGAAGTTGAAGCTCCAATATTTGGCTACCTGATGGGAAGACCTGATGTTGGGAAAGATTTGAGGCAGGAGGAGAAGGAGGGAACAGAGGATAAGATGGTTGGATGGCATCACTGACTCAATGGACATGAATTTGAACAAACTCCAAGAGATAGTGAAGGACAGGGAAGCCTGGTGTGCTGCATTCCATGGGGTTGAAAGAGCTGGATGTGACAGTGACTGAACAACAACAAGAGATCCATCTTTTTGTGGAATTGCTTTGTCTTTTCTTCCTGATCCTCTGGGATAACTTTGCACAGGCTCTTTATATATTTTGCATACTTTGGAGAACTTTCAGTGTGTTTGGCTACATAAATTTAAAGAAAATGAAAGCCATTTCATTCCAGTGTCTTTGTGTCTATATCTATCAGTGCTCTCCTGTATCAGTTAGCTATTGCTGTGTAACAAACTCAATTTCAGTGACTTAAAACCAAAAGCATTTATCATTTCTTAGGAGGCTACAGGTCAGCTGGATTGCTCTTCTGACCTCAGCCAGGCTCAAGCACATATCTGTGGTCAGCTGTCAGTGGACACCAGGTGTTTCTGCTGCCCTTATCTGGACTGGCCCACATTCTACAGAATCAGCTAGCTGCAGACAGATTTAGGACAACTGGGGTCTCTTCCACATGATCTGTCAGTCTATCAATCTAGCCTAGATTTTTTTTTTCTCCCACGCCACTGATGAGTTCCAAAAGAAAAAGAGTGGATACGCATAGGGCCACTGAAGTCCAGCTCTGCCTTGACATATCATTATTTCCACTGCATTCTACTGGCCAAAACAATCACTAGAGCAGCCTGAGGCAGGGGAAATACATTCCACCTCTTAAAGGGAGGCAAGGCAAAAGGCATCTGAGAGCGAAAGCACTGAGGATAATTTTAAAATTAAACTAACATCTTCTTTTGTGGAAATGCTAGCCCTTGGCCTGTTGCTTTAGTAAAGAAGATTTTCCACCAGCAGTGTAAGAGGGTTCCCTTTTCTCCACATCCTCTCCAGCATTTATTGCTTGTAGACTTTTGGATTGCAGCCATTCTGACTGGTGTGAGATGGTACCTCATTGTGGTCTTGATTTGCATTTCTCTGATAATGAGTGATGTTGAGCATCTTTTCATGTGTTTGTTAGTCATCTGTATGTCTTCTTTGGAGAAATGTCTGTTTAGTTCTTTGGCCCATTTTTTGATTGGGTCGTTTATTTTTCTGGAGTTGAGCTGCATAAGTTGCTTGTATATTTTTGAGATTAGTTGTTTGTCAGTTGCTTCATTTGCTATTGTTTTCTCCCATTCAGAAGGCTGTCTTTTCACCTTACTTTTAGTTTCCTTTGTGGTGCAGAAGCTTTTAATTTTAATTAGATCCCATTTGTTTATTTTTGCTTTTATTTCCAGTATTCTGGGAGGTGAATTGTAGAGGATCCTGCTGTGATTTATGTCGGAGAGTGCTTTGCCTATGTTCTCCTCTAGGAGTTTTATAATTTCTGGTCTTATGTTTTGTGGTGGATTCATGTCAATGTATGCCAAAACCAATACAGTATTTTTTTAATAATTAAATTTATTTATTTTTTTAATTACAATACTGTATTTGTTTTGCCATACATTGACACGAATCAGCCATAGGTGAACACAATCTCCCAATGCCGAAGCCCCCTCCCACTTCCCACCCCACCTCCTCTACTTGAATCATCCTGTGCATCAGCCCCATGCATCCTGCATCCTACATTGAACACAGATTGGCGCTTCGTTTCTTACAGGAAAATATACATGTTTCATTGCCATTCTCCCAAACCATCCCACCCTTTCCCTCTCCCTCAGAGACAAAAGTCCACTCTATACCTCTGTGTCTCTTTGTTGTCTCACATATAGGGTCATCCTTACTGTCTTCTAAATTCAATATATATGTGTCAGTATACTGTATTGGTGTTTTTCTTTTATAAAGTAGAATAAAGTTTAAAAAAAGTAATAAAAAAATTAAAAAAAAAGATATTCCTAAATGTTCTAGCTTTAAGCATGGAATTTGGTTCAATGACTTTCACAATATAAATCTTTGAAAAAATGGTCCCTATCTTAATTCTTTCTGTTCAGATCTTCTGCAATTGAATCAACTGCCTTCATATACATAAAATGTTAAATAAAAGAGACTTGATATGTGATTCTACTGTCAGAATATACCTTTGCTTCTGCGATGACTTTTACTTGAAGTAGATTTATAAATGAAAGCTAACATACAGAAACTTTGGTTCTTTTTCAGACTAGCAAAAAAGCACACTCTGTGCTTGGTATCACCAAGCTTTCTACCAATACTACTTATTACTGTCATTTCTATTATCATTTATTTTGCCTGTGGTCACTTCTGGATGGGAAAATTTCATTACCTTATGTATATATCAAGTAACAAAACTGCTTCAGTTAATATAGAAAAGAAGCTTTGCAAGAAGAATCATGAATGATTTTTTTTTCTTTGTTTTCTTCCCATTCGGGGAATAGAGAGGTTATTTATCACCCAGAATCTCCTGTTTATGGAACTCAGCAATTTCTTCCCTTTTCACGATGAATTTACCATTGGTTTTTGGTTTGGGGAATTTGTTTGCTTGAAATAGTGTGGATTTTCTTCTCAGACATCTCAGGCATTCATTTTTCTTTTGAAATTTCAAAATATTTAAATTAAAGCATCAGACTGGGTGTGTGGGTCACCAATTTCACCCCCAACCTTCATAGGTTTTCTATAACTCATGTAATTTTTCACATAAACAATTTTTAAAGAAGCAAGCAATCTTACCAACTTTTACAATTCATTTCTCTGGGAGTAAGTCATTAGTCTCTCAGGAGAAGAATCTCCTCCTTTCAGTGTGGCCTCATGTACACTGCAGAGTGAGGACTTCTCATGTAAAAATAAAATAAATATCTCATCCAGGGGACATACACATACCTTATAAACTCTTGGTGTTTTCCCTTTTCCATATTTTCCTTAGGTACCTTTAGTTACTAAAGTCTTGTTTTCAAATATTTGTGCAAAAAAACTGCTGGAAAAGACTTCATTTAATTACAATGCACTCTCATTAATAGCTTGGAAAGGGCCTCTGGTCCCTCTGGGCTTTTCTTTGGTGTTGATTAATTACAGATACACTAGAAAGAAATATTCAGTTTAACCAGTGGGGATATTTTTGATTAAGACTACTAATCTTAAAAAACCTCACTTCTGAATTCCCCTTACGTGGTAAAGGGGCACTTGCTCCTTTAGGAGGCAAAACCGTGTACCCTGGTGGCTAAACAATAAAAAGCAGCTAAAATGCATGTTAGAGATCCTTGTGTCTCCCCCATCAACTCATTCCCCCAAACCTTAATTTCTCAAGAGACAAGTCCTGAATTTATTGTCACCGAAGTCACACACATCTGTCTTGAATCTAGGCTTTCTTTTCTATCTTAGAGAAGCAAGTCTGAACAATCCCATTTCTCTTTGATTGAGCTACCACTTAGAAATACTCAAAGAACATTGTCTCCACGGGGTCTGACTTACTGCTCCAGTATAGTGTGCTCTTTCTCATCATAATTATAGCTAACCTTTTTGAGATCTTACTGTATGCCAGAGAGAAAAGTTGAATTGGATCTCTGAGTACTTTGAATATTCAAAGGCCTTGCTTTAGGGTGAGATGTTGAGAAATTAGCTCCAGGTAGAGGGCAACCACTTCCTCATAGCTGCCTTATTCCTGCCAAACAGGTCTTTTGATTTCTCTCTGTAATAGTTATTTATTGTTATGGTTACTTTCGTCATATCGCTAGGAGATGTAAAATCTTTGCAGTCTGCATTTCTGCAAGTGGTGCTGTAGAATATTAGCTCTTTAAGATACAGACTTTCTGTTCATTCTTTTCGTATTCCTTGGTCCAGACCATTCCAAAGATGTTGCCAAGCAGGCTGGCTGCTTCCTTCATTGCAGATCCTTCACAGGCACATCAGGCTGAGACTGTCTACAATGTGCTTTGCTAATGTCATCTCATTCACCTACCTTCAGGTAGAGTTTTCACTTTCTTCTGACGCTTCCATGGACCAGCCAACATGTATTTCCTTTGCAATTGTGCACTTGTTACTGGCAGGGAAATCTCTTGCAAGGCCCAAGAGTAGGTTCTGGTCTAATACTCAGAAATAAATTGTCTAAGGAAACACACATGCTGATAAAGCAAGAGCCTTAATTGGAAAGGTGAGCTTGAGCAGAGAGTAGCAGTGTAAGGAACCCAGGAGGACTGCTCTGCCATGTGGCTCATAGTCTTAGGGTTTATGGTGGTAAGGTTGTCAACTAAAAAACAGTCACAACCTGAATGGAGAGTTATTTTATTTGGTGGGAATGTTTAGGACTCTGAGCCTGGAAAAAGAGCACCTAAGTAGCTCTGAGAAAACTGATCCAAGGAGGCAGGAGGTGAAGTTGGGCTACATACAAGTTTGCAACAAAGGAGCAGACCATCTGAACAACAGTGATCAGGTGTCAAGTTAAGGAATTTAGTATTCTGTGCAGGGGAAGATGCAAGCCTCTGGGCTCACTGAATTCCTTCCTTTCATATGTATTCCAGCTATCTGGGGCCAACCTGTTTCCTTCTTCACCTTGCTTCCTGCATTTCCCAGCACCTCAACAATTACTGTGGATGGAGGGGAGGGGAAGCATCCACTGGATCACAGTTTCAGGAAGCTCATTCTCATTTGGAGGCCAGAAATCGATAATGGCTGTTTCTCGTTTATTGATATGGCAAGAAATAGTTTCATTTCACAGGGCTAATCTTTCAGGTTGTCTCTGGCTAACTGTCTTGCTCATGTCCATGTCTGCTCTGATTCAAGGTCCTTCCTGCTGTGTGCATCTCTTAGTCAAGGTGTATTCCAGTGCAAAGATTTCTGGGAGGTTTGCAGGCCATTTTATAGGCTAAAGTGTTGCAGGAAGGTGGGTCCAAGAAGGGGCCTTGTCTAACACTCAGAAATGAGTTGTCTGAGGAGACACATGTGGTGACAAAGTGAGAGATTTTATTGAGACAGGGCACCCAGGTGGAGAGCAGTAGGGTAAGGAAACCCAGGAGAACTGCTCTGCTGTGTGGCTTGCAATGTCGGGTATTATGGTGATCGGATTAGTTTCCCGGTGGTCTCTGACCAATCATTCTAATTCAGAGTCTTTCCTGGTGGTGCACGCATCGCTCAGCCAAGATGGATGTTAGCAAGAGGGATTCTGGGAAGTAGATGGACGCGCAGTGTCTCCTTTAGACCTTTCCCAAACTCTTCTGGTTGGTGGTGGCTTATTAGTTCCGTATTCCTTATCAGGATCTCCTGTCATAAAACAACTCATGCAAATGGTTACTATGGTGCCTGGCCAGAGTGGGCGGCTTCAATCAGTGTACTTCCCTAACAACTCCCCCATGAGAGACTTCATACTCAAGATACTTTTTGGAAATTGGGGCGGAGGTCTCTTTCTTTTGTAACTTCTTCCTCTGTGCATGGGCGTAGGCCTGCCTTGCAAAGCAGAAGTCTCTCTCTACCTGATCTAAGTTGGGGTGTTCCACATCTGAAACCAGCTTCTACCCTTGCAGTAATAGCAATTTAGTTGGCCCCTCTCAGAGATGAAATAGACAAGGGCCAAAAGGAAATCCAACAGGATGGCCATCTCTGGTCCCCAGAAACAGAAGGCAACATTTGGGGTGAGGGTTGCAGGGTTTGTGACCCTTTTGATTGGTTGGTGGTGAGGCAACAGAGCTGTGCTCCAAGAATCTTGTGTTCAGCCTGAGGTTACCATCCTCTACCTGGGTGGGGGCTCCAGTTCTGTAGAATAACTGAAAGATATTGTTATGCATATTTCTTTGAGTAGGAACCAGGACTCTGTCTGGAGGCTGTACCAACCTTTGATTGTTTCTCCTGTTTCTGTATCCTCTCCCTTCTCTGATTAGCAGTTGTTTGAATCCACCCTTTGGAACTCAGAGAAGGTCAAGGAGGTTGGAAACCTAAATCCTACAGATAAGAAATGGAGAACTCAGAACAGATCTGTACTCCAGAGCCCCACAGAGTCCCGCTCAGTTTTAATTTAGGGAACTTGGCAACCATGACTGTGATAACTTCCTGTCAAAATGGGGCCTAGGACTGCATCAGCTTGGAGTATAGACACTGAATTGGAAGTATTTCTGAGTTCCAAGTTCTAGATCTGAGTCTTGTATGATTAAAATCCTAATCCCTTGGTCTGCCATTTGGTGTAACAGACCCAATTAGAAGTAGCTGGAGGAGTGATAACTGGAATTTAGTACACAAAATAAATCTCATTTCTTTTTTAGAAGAATAGGCCTGAAACCCAGTCTGGGACCTGGCACTTCAGGGAGACTTGTAACCAGGTAGCCAGTTACCTAGTTTTATAAAAAGTAAGGTTACTAGCTTCCAGCAGACATTGTTTTGAGAATGGTGGCATCCAAGCCTGACACGACTCAGAAAACTCAAGTGTTTAGCGATATAAGGTCTAATCTGAAAGTACACACATAGCATCACCTAGTTATTTCCCAGGATGTCTGAACCATAGCTACTCTATTTTGACTTTTAATTGTAAACTTTCCCTTAATAGCCAAAGCAGATTTCACCTTTAATGACATCAGTGTTTCTCTAGGTTGGAGAAGATGCAAGAATTGGGACTCATAAAATCTTCTCCTGAAAAGATCTAACTATCTGAAGGCCTGTTATGCCAGTTTTTCCCAGGGCACAGAGTGCCTCATTCCTGATTTTCACCCTGAACTCCTTTCAGGGGCGTTGAAAGTCAGCAGTTGCAGCGGCCATGATTTAATCTTTGTAGATGTAGATAGCAAGTGTCAGTCTTCAGCTGGCAGAGCTCTTTTTGCTCATAAACTTGATCATGATCTTGAGGGGGGCATTTCATGACCATTTTATCCCATGGTACTGAGAATGTCCATTCTCAAGTTTAACAAAGATTTTGTTGACAGGCCACACAATGTGCTGTTACTGGATTAGGCCATAAAACAGTATCCAAAATTCTCTGGACTACCTGTCTTACTAGCCTCTTGGTCCAGGAAAATATTCCCTCTTGTTGCTTCTTTCCATATCTAGAGTTATACTGTTACCATCATTGATCTCATATAGGACTATATATTATTCTATTAGAGGCCTCACACACACATTTGACCGTGTAAGAAACAGTAATTTTGTAAAACAGGTGAAATACAAATAACATAGCCAGCAGTATGAGTAAAGTCACAAGTAAGACTTAAGATCTTCCATTAAATGTAGCCCAGTATACCTCAGGCCATCTGACTTAGTCTGCTCTGTAGAATCTTTATCTTCCAGGGAGATTATATATTGGCATCGTCTATAAGGCACATAGTCCTGTTTTCTTGTGTTACTAGACTGATTGTCTTTAGTATGATTTAATTGTTTCCAACACAGAGGAGACTTTAAACCTAAATTACCATAGCCTGGTGTTATCTATATAAATCCATCCCATAATTCTGGGAGATTTTTCCTCCTTTGCTGAAACTTTTCTTGTTGCTCTGACTGAGCTTGAGTAATAGAAAAAGCTCAAATTTATGGCCAGAGCAGGCATTATTAATTGGCCTGGTGAGGGGATCTCATCTAGTAATATCATAGTGACCTGAATATGCCTATAATTTTTTTTTAAGTAAATATTTTCATGGCCAATCAGTTAGAGTCTTGTAGTAGAGAAATTTACCAAGGTAACCCAGAACTAGACACAGGTAATTGGCCACAAACCCAACAATTGAATTGATTTCTAACTAGCATAGAATCAGGCCTATGATAGAAAAGCATTTGATTTATATGCAAAGATCTAAGAAGTCAAGAAAACATAAATGATCATACTAATCAGGTCCAGCATCTTGGGGAAGCTGTCTACCTCTGATGTCATTGTCTTCTCATCCTGGTGTAGTGTAGTTTCTCCTGCTAATAAAGTCCTTTCATCCAGGTTGGAGACAGTCCCTTAAATTATGTCTTTTTCTAGTCCTGGTTGCAGGTCATGAGACATCTGATCTTCATCCAAAGAAAGATTACTGAGATGAGCTTCAGAAACAAACTTAAGGTGTTCTTCAAGAATTCAATTAAATTTTACATTAACATCACATAACAGCAAAGAACTATCTAAGAGATGAGTCTTATTAGATGCAGATCTCCATTAACAAACTAAGATTTAACATTTTTTGAAATATCTTTTTCTCCCTAGAGTTACTCTCATTTTTATCAAATATAACCAAATTAAGGCTAGTTTGTTTGCACAATAGGTCTGTTCTCACTAATTTTGGTCTGATGATTTATATAGCCATAATTGATTATAGATTTTTATTTTGCTGAAACATTTATAGAGTCTCAGACTGAACTTTTAAAATAAAACAGAACTGGGAAACTCATACCAAAGGCTTATCACAGATTTTGCCTAACAAATCTAGGTGAATTCTTCCCTTTTTAAGGTCTCAAAAATTTCTTGAGATTTTTGAACCCATGAGATAACCTTCCTAACTCATCTGATAAACTTACTGGAAACCTAAGAATTTCCAATTTTGGAGGAGTCAGATAGAGAGAAAATATAATTGTTTTGTTTACAACGTTTAATTTTTACCAAAGTATTGTCATAATTAGTTTGATGGGAAGGTTTTCCCTACTCTCTGAAAACATAAAATTCAACCCCGTAATTTTTCAGATGGAAACCGTGAAAGTTATAAGCATATTCGCTGCTTCATTCAGTCCTTCTGGTAACTTTTGTGTAGCCATCAGGTTTTTCCATTAGAATACCAGGACATATCAGACTGTTAAGAACTTCATATAATTTCTAAGATATCTGTATTAGTAATCTTATGATACATTATAAGTGGATTTATTACTCATTTGATAATCTTTTTCATGTAATTTAACCAATCAAATAAGCACAGTTTAATATCTTTCTTTGGGATGTTTCAGGGGCCCTCTGAAGCACCCCAAAGTTAGCTAGAGGTCAAAGGAACTTCAAAAGAATTCAATTTAGGAAGTTTTATAAAAAGATCAATTAAAAGCATTTAGAACATTTGGTCAGATTTAGTCAGCGTTGATGGGTGTATCATTTAGCTTGTTGATATGTCACAATGGGCCTAAATACCAAGGCTCAAGGTCTTGTGAAAGTCAGCTCCGCCATCTTGGACCCAATTGGCTCTAACCAGTTTTCTTATGGCTGTGTCATTCCTAACAAAATCAATTTATCTAACTAATTGTAATCCAATTTTAGAAAATCCTGATCATGCATAACTCTTTTAGTATTTTTCATACTTTTTTTTTTTTTTTTACTGAAAACACACTTCCTATTTTCCTTTAGCAACCAAGAGCTAACTTTTATATTAGCATTTTATATATTGGTGAGCATAAATACCAGTGATAATTTCTAAAACCCTTGCTTTCTTAGAACATTTTAGGATGGCACCAAACATTATTATTTGTAGTCCCAAATCTGTTTAGTTTCTCTGTAAAAAGGAAATTAGTGTTTAGTAATGTTTCAAAATCTTATTTTATTTGGAAATGACCTAACCATTCAATAGACTTCCAACACTTAGCACAACCCTTAGAAATTTAAGTTATGCCAATATGGAGAGACTATTTTAGACAGATATTTCTAAAGAATAATTATCCTTAATAGAGTTTATATAAAAGCTCATATCTGATTTACATTTTTTTTTTTTAATTTTTTAAAATTTATTTATTTTTTTAATTACAATACTGTATTTGTTTTGCCATACATTGACACGAATCAGCCATAGGTGAACACAATCTCCCAATGCCGAAGCCCCCTCCCACCTCCCACCCCACATGCTCTACTTGAATCATCCTGTGCATCAGCCCCATGCATCCTGCATCCTACATTGAACATAGATTGGCGCTTCGTTTCTTACAAGAAAATATACATGTTTCATTGCCATTCTCCCAAATCATTCCACCCTTTCCCTCTCCCTCAGAGTCCAAAAGTCCGTTCTATGCCTCTGTGTCTCTTTGTTGTCTCACATATAGGGTCATCATTACTGTCTTCTAAATTCCATATATATGTGTCAGTATACTGTATTGGTGTTTTTCTTTCTGGCTTACTTAACTCTGTATAATCGGTTCCAATTTCATCCATCTCATTAGAACTGAGTCAAATTTATTCTTTTTAAGGGCTGAGTAGTATTCCATTGTGTATATGTCCCACAGCTTTCTTATCCATTCATCTGCTGATGGACATCTAGGTTGCTTCCATGTCCTGGCTATTATAAACAGCGCTGCAATGAACATTGGGGTACATGTGTCTCTTTCAATTCTGGTTTCCTTGGTGTGTATGCCCAGCAGTGGGATTGCTGGGTCATAAGGCAGTTCTATTTGCAATTTTTAAGGAATCTCCACACTGTTTTCCATAATGGCTGTACTAGTTTGCATTCCCACCAGCAGTGTAAGAGGGTTCCCTTTTCTCCACATCCGCTCCAGCATTTATTGCTTGTAGACTTTTGGATCGCAGCCATTCTGACTGGTGTGAAGTGGTACCTCATTGTGGTCTTGATTTGCATTTCTCTGATAATGAGTGATGTTGAACATCTTTTCATGTGTTTGTTAGCCATCCGTACGTCTTCTTTGGAGAAATGCCTATTTAGTTCTTTGGCCCATTTTTTTATTGGATCATTTATTTTTCTGGAGTTGAGCTGCATAAGTTGCTTATATATCTTTGAGGTTAGTTGTTTGTCAGTTGTTTCATTTGCTATTGTTTTCTCCCATTCAGAAGGCTGTCTTTTCACCTTGCTTATAGTTTCCTTTGTTGTGCAAAAGCTTTTAATTTTAATTAGATCCCATTTCTTTATCTTTGCTTTTATTTCCAGTATACTGGGAGTTGAATCATAGAGGATCCTGCTGTGATTTATGTCGGAGAGTGTTTTGCCTATGTTCTCCTCTAGGAGTTTTATAGTTTCTGGTCTTACATTTAGATCTTTAATCCATTTTGAGTTTATTTTTCTGTATGGTGTTAGAAAGTGTTCTAGTTTCATTCTTTTACAAGTGGTTGACCAGTTTTCCCAGCACCACCTGTTAAAGAGACTGTCTTTACTCCATTGTATATTCTTGCCTCCTTTGTCGAAGATAAGGTGTCCATAGGTGTGTGGGTTTATCTCAGGGCTTTCTATTTTGTTCCATTGATCTATATTTCTGTCTTTGTGCCAGTACTATACTGTCTTAATGACTGTGGCTTTGTAGTAGAGCCTGAAGTCAGGCAAGTTGATTCCTCCAGTTCCATTCTTCTTTCTCAAGATTGCTTTGGCTATTCGAGGTTTTTTGTATTTCCATACAAATCTTGAGATTATTTGATCTAGTTCTGTGAAAAATACTGCTGGTAGCTTGATGGGAATTGCATTGAATCTGTAGATTGTTTTAGGTAGTATACTCATTTTCACTATATTGACTCTTCCAACCCATGAGCATGGTATATTTCTCCATCTATTAGTGTCCTCTTTGATTTCTTTCATCAGTGTTTTATAGTTTTCAATATATAGGTCTTTAGTTTCTTTAGGTAGGAATATTCCTAAATATTTTATTCTTTTCGTTGCAGTGGTGAATGGAATTGTTTCCTTAACTTCTTTTTCTACTTTCTCATTATTAGTGTATAGGAATGCAAGGGATTTCTGAGTGTTGATTTTATATCCTGCAACTTTACTATATTCATTGATTAGCTCTAGTAGTTTTCTGGTCGAGTCTTTAGGATTTTCTATGTAGAGGATCATGTCATCTGCAAACAGTGAGAGTTTTACTTCTTCTTTTCCAATTTGGATTCCTTGTATTTCTTTTTCTGCTCTGATTGCTGTGGCCAAAACTTCCAGTACGATGTGGAAGAGTAGTGGTGAAAGTGGACACCCTTGTCTTGTTCCTGACTTTAGGGGAAATGGTTTCAATTTTTCGCCATTGAGGATAATGTTAGCTGTGGGTTTGTCATATATAGCTTTTATTATGTTGAGGAATGTTCCTTCTATTCCTGCTTTCTGGAGAGTTTTTATCATAAATGGATGTTGAATTTTGTCAAAGGCTTTTTCTGCATCTATTGAGATAATCATATGATTTTTATTTCTCAGTTTGTTAATGTGATGAATTACATTGATTGACTTGCGGATATTGAAGAATCCTTGCATCCCTGGGATAAAGCCCACTAGGTCATGGTGTATGATCTTTTAGTGTGTTGCTGGATTCTGATTGCTAGGATTTTGTTGAGGATTTTTGCGTCTATGTTCATCAGTGATATTGGCCTGTAGTTTTCTTTTTTTTTGGTGTCTTTGTCAGGTTTTGGTATTAGGGTGATGGTGGCCTCATAGAATGAGTTTGGCAGTTTACCTTCCTCTGCAATTTTCTGGAATAGCTTCAGTAAGATAGGTGTTAGCTCTTCTCGAAATTTTTGGTAGAATTCAGCTGTGAAGCCGTCTGGACCTGGGCTTTTGTTTGCTGGAAGATTTCTGATTACAGTTTCAATTTCCGTGCTTGTGATGGGTCTGTTAAGTTTTTCTATTTCTTCCTGGTTCAGTTTTAGAAAATTGTACTTTTCTAAGAATTTGTCCATTTCTTCCAAGTTGTCCATTTTATTGGCATATAATTGCTGATAGTAGTCTCTTATGATTCTTTGTATTTCTGAGTTGTCTGTCGTGATCTCTCCATTTTCATTTCTAATTTTGTTGATTTGATTTTTTTCTCTTTGTTTCTTGATGAGTCTGGCTAATGGTTTGTCAATTTTATTTATCCTTTCAAAGAACCAGCTTTTTGCTTTGTTGATTTTTGCTATGGTCTCTTTTGTTTCTTTTGCATTTATTTCTGCCCTAATTTTTAGGATTTCTTTTCTTCTACTAACTCTGGGGTTCTCTATTTCTTCCTTTTCTAGTTGCTTTAGGTGTAGAGTTAGGTTATTTATTTGACTTTTTCTTGTTTCCTGAGGTATGCCTGTATTGCTATGAACTTTCCTCTTAGGACTGCTTTTATAGTGTCCCAAAGGTTCTGTGTAGTTGTGTTTTCATTTTCATTCATTTTGATGCATATTTTGATTTCTTTTTTGATTTCTTCTGTGATTTGTTGATTATTCAGAAGGGTGTTGTTCAGCCTCCAAATGTTGGAATTTTTAATAGTTTTTCTCCTATAATTGAGATCTAACCTTAGTGCATTATGGTCAGAGAAGATGCTTGGAATAATTTTGATTTTTTTGAATTTATCAAAGTTAGATTTATGACCCAGAATGTGATCTATCCTGGAAAAGTTTCCGTGTGCACTTGAGTAAAAGGTGAAATTCATTGTTTTGGGGTGAAATGTCCTATAGATATCAATTAGGTCTAACTGGTCAATTGTATCGTTTAACGTTTGTGTTTCTTTGTTAATTTTCTGCTTAGTTGATCTGTCCATAGGTGTGAGTGGGGTATTAAAGGCTCGCACTATTATTGTGTTATTATTAATTTCCCCTTTCATGCTTGTTAGCAATTGTCTTACATATTGCGGTGCTCCTATGTTGGGTGCATATATATTTATAATTGTTATATCTTCTTCTTGGAATGATCCTTTAATCATTATGTAGTGGCCTTCTTTGTCCCTTTTCACAGCCTTTGTTTTAAAGTCTATTTTATCGGATATGAGTATTGCTACTCCTGCTTTCTTTTGGTCTTTATTTGCATGGAATATCTTTTTCCAGCCCTTCACTTTCAGTCTGTATGTGTCCGTTGTTTTGAGGTGGGTCTCTTGTAGGCAGCATATATAGGGATCTTGTTTTTGTATCCATTCAGCCAGTCTTTGCCTTTTGGTTGGGGCATTCAACCCATTTACATTTAAGGTAATTATTGATAAGTATGCTCCTGTTGCCATTTACTTTATTGTTTTGGGTTCGGGTTTATACGTCCTTTTGTGTTTCCTTTCTAAAGTCTATCCTCTAGTATTTGTTGGAGAGCTGGTTTGGTGCTGAATTCTCTCAGCTTTTGCTTGTCTGTAAAGCTTTTGATTTCTCCTTCATATTTGAATGAGATCCTTGCTGGGTACAGTAGTCTTGGCTAAAGGTTGTTATCTTTCATCACTTTAAGTATGTCTTGCCATTCCCTCCTGGCCTGAAGAGTTTCTATTGAAAGATCTGCAGTTATTCTTATGGGGATCCCCTTGTGTGTTATTTGTTGTTTTTCCCTTGCTGCTTTTAATAATTGTTCTTTGTGTTTGGTCTTTGTTAGTTTGATTAAAATATGTCTTGGGGTGTTTCGCCTTGGGTTTATCCTGTTTGGCACTCTCTGGGTTTCTTGGACTTGGGTGTTTATTTCCTTCCCCATTTTAGGGAAGTTTTCGACTATTATCTCCTCAAGTATTTTCTCATGGTCTTTCTTTTTGTCTTCTTCTTCTGGGACTCCTATAATTTGAATGTTGGAGCGTTTCATATTGTCTTGGAGGTCTCCGAGGTTGTCCTCATTTCTTTTAATTCGTCTTTCTTTTTCCCTCGCTGATTCATTTATTTCTACCATTCTATCTTCTATTTCACTAACCCTATCTTCTGCCTCTGATATTCTACTATTTGTAGCCTCCAGAGTGTTTCTGATCTCATTTATTGCATTATTCATTACATGTTGACTCTTTTTTATTTCTTCTAGGTCCTTGTTAAACCTTTCTTGCATTTTCTCAATCCTTGACCCCAGGCTATTTATCTGTGATTCCATTTTGATTTCAAGATTTTGGATCATTTTCACTCTCAGTATTCGGAATTCTTTCTCTGGTAGATTCCCTATCTCTTCCTCTTTTGTTTGGTTTGGTGGGCATGTCTCCTGTTCCTTTATCTGCTGGGTATTCCTCTGTCTCTTCATCCTGGTTATATTGCTGCGTTTGGGGTGGCTTTTCTATATTCTGGGAATTTGTGGATTTCTCTTTATTATAGAGCTTCCTCTCTGTGATTGGGGTTATATCAGTGGTTTGTCAAAGTTTCTTGATCAGGGAGGCTTGTGTTGGAGTTCTGGTGTGTGGATCTGGATTTCCCTCTCTCTGGAGTGCTGTGACGTGTGAAGTAATGGGTTATGAGACATCAATGGTTTTGGAGTATTTTGAGTTGCCTGTGTATTGAAGCTCAGGGGCTTGTTCTTGTGTTGCTGGAGAATTTGTGTGGTATGTCTTGCTCTGGAGCTTGTTGGCCCTTGGGCAGTGCTCAGTTTCAGTATAGGTATGAAGGTGTTTGATGAGCTCTAATTGGATAATGTTCCCTGTATTCAGGAATTCTTTGATGATCTCAGGCTTTGGAATTACGCCTCCTGATTCTGGTTTTCAGATTTATTTTTACAATAGCCTCATGATTTCTCCATCTATTCAGCACTAATGTTAAAACATCTAGGTTAGTGATGATATGTTTCTCCACCTTGAGGGTTGTCCCTAGAGGTTCGGTGAGTTACTTGGAGGAGAGAAGAGGGAGGGAGTAGTTAGAGGTGAGTGGAATGGGATGAGGTGGAATCAAAAGATGGAAAAGCAAGTTAGCCCGTAACCACTTTCTTGTGTGTGCTCCGAAGTCTGGACCGCTCAGAGGTGGTCACAGAGTTATACATGGAAGAGGAGAGGAAGGAAGTAGATAGAGGTGGACAGGAAGATAAAAGAGGGAGATGCGAAGGGAGGGATACAGATCCAGCCAGTGACCAGTTCCCTTAGAGTTCTCCACCTTCTGGAACATACAGAGATTCATAGAGTTTGGTAGAGAGGGGGAGGGGGGAGGGAGGAGACAAAAGCCACCTGGTGGAGAAAGAGAGATTCCAAAGGTGGAGAGAGTGGTCAAGCCAGTAGTCTTGCACTCATGTAAAACTGGGTACTGAGGATTAGGTTTTTAAAAGTACAAAATTGGCAACAAATACCAAAATGCCAAGATTAAAAATCTGGAGTATAGATTGGATTTTCAAAGATAGATTATTGAAGAGAAGAAGAAGAAGGAGAGAGAAATTTTAAAAAACAATAGAGAAAAAGAAAAAAAAAAGTAAAATATAATAAAAGACTCCAGAATTATTAAAAGACAACTTCCTCCACCAATAAGACTATATACGGCATTTGCTTAAATGACAGGGTTTTTGTATTTTTTTTTGAAAAGTAATATTAGGTTATAAAAATAATAAATAGAAATATAGAAGACTTAAAAATTTAAGCAAGTTTAGGGAAAAAAGATGAAAAAGAAAAGAATAAACAAATTTAAAAGGAAAAAATAAATTTTAAAGAAAGAAAAAAATTCTTAAAAAAAAAACCACGCTTCCACATCATCCCCCTCAAAAAAATTTTTTTGATCATAAAAGTAGTAACGGTGTATCTGGCGCTTTCTCTGTCGTTGAGGACTGTGTGGGGTCGCTACCAAGGCAGTTCCCTCTGTTTGACTTCCTCTGTTTGCTGGTCTCTTCCATGTCTGATTTCTGTCTTGCCACAGGAAGGGTGGTGGTGAGCTCTGCACTGGGCTTGCCCCTTCCCCATCCGCGGGATAACCGTGTGGGGCCTACCCTATGCTTCATGCAATTCCCGGTTTAAGCCGCTCAGGATTGGCACTCAGGAAGTCCCCTCCGGGTGCCGGGTTTGGTTCCAAGTCCGAGTGGCTAGGGAGTTTGGTGCGCACTATTGTTGCGTCTTCTGGGCTTTCCGGGTCGCTCAGTTTTCTGGGATCTCCGCCGGGGCTCTTTCTCAGGCAGATGATGACTATTCAGAGACCCCAGAAGTCTCAATAAAGAAGCTTGCTTGCAATTTGGTAGGTAATGTCTCTCTTGAGCTGCGACTGCCCTCTTCCAGCGCTTCAGGCTCTGGCTGCCTGTCGCCGGTGGGGGGATGGTCTGCAGCCGGCTATTTCCAATCCGTCCTTTGTTCTGTGCGGGGCCTGTCAGTGTCTTATGTTCGGGCATTTCGCGTGTTAGTTATCCCCCAGTCTGGTTTGCTAGTCCAGGATAATTCGTTCTATCCACGCGCGGATCCGATTCTGGGGCCCGTTACACCCTGATTCTCGAGAAAGCCCTGCAGCCTATGTCTCCCGTGGCCCAATTCTTAGAGAGCACTGTCGCGGGCGCGCTCTTCCTGTCCAACCCCCACTGCTGTCAGACGCAGGCGTTTGCGCTGCTTATCCGCTGGGGTTATACTGTTGAATTCATAATCTGTTGGTTCTAATTATTTATTTATTCTTCCTTCCTGTTATGTTGCCCTCTGTGCTTCCAGGGCTCGCCCCATGCACAGCTGTGAGAAAGTTCCCCAATTTTAGGGAACCTCTCTCTTTAAGAGTCTCTTCCTGGGACGGGATTCCCTTCCCGTGCCAGGGTTCCCTCCCTACCTCCTTTGTCTCTATCTTCGATCTTTAAAATAATTCCTACCTGGTTTTGAAGCCAATGATCTGCTTTGCTGGATGCCTGATGTCCTCTGCCAGCAGTCAGAAGTTATTCTGTGGAATTTGCTCAGCTTTGAAATGTTCTTTTGATGAGGTAGAGAGGGAGAAAGTGTTCTCCCCATCCTATTCCTCTGCCATCTTTTTTCCCTCCTGATTTACATTTTTTAGAACATTTTTCACTTGAGGTAATTTTCTTGTTGACAAACGTGTAACAGATATAATATTTAACTTATATTAAACTGAACTACAATGAAAGTATTCTACTTAATTACTCTGACATGTCTATATTAGATATGTCAACAAACATTAATATCAGGTATTTAATATTGAATATTTCCCAGTTCACATGAACCTGGAATTTATTGTTTAATTTAGAATTACTTGATTTGTAAGCACTTACCTTTTTTAAGCCAAATAAATAGAGCTCATTTACAAATTAACCTCAAAAATATTACCCAGAGACAAAGACATACCAAGACATATTTAGACAGACACAGTGCAAGATTTAGCTTCAAGTCTTTTCCCTTTTTCCTCAGTGTCAGGAGTTAGAGATGGTCTAGATACATGTTCCTGAGAGCTCTGGTCTCAAGGCACAGGGAAAGAAAATCAAGTTCTAACAAAATAGCAGCAGGTCTAAACCAAATGGTGGCCAGACAAAGCAAAATGGCCATCAAAAATCACAACACAGAACACAGAGTTAAAACACACACATATAAACCTGGCAGTCCTCATCAAAGTGAAAGTGAAAGTGAAGTCACTCAGTCGTGTCTGACTCTTTGTGACCTGTGGACTGTAGCCTACCAAGCACCTCCGTCCATGGGATTCTCCAGGCAAGAATACTGGAATGGGTTGCCATTTCCTTCTCCAGGGGATCTTCCCAACCCAGGGATCAAAACCAGGTCTCCCACATTGCAGGCAGATGCTTTAACCTCTGCACCAGGAGACGCCCTTAAATGTGAGAATACAGTCTCTCAGAAAACCTCCTATAGAGACACAAAAATTCAGATCCAAGTACTAACAACAAAGATTTCAAGGGAGGAAAGGAAGCCAGGTTGAAAGGAGGAGGAGGAGGCGGGAGAGTGGGGACAAAAAGGGTGGCCTTATAGACGTCTCCCTGCCACCTACAGATGCCCAAGTGTTATGGGACTTTTCCCTGGGCCTCCAGAGAAGGGAGGATTGGAACTTGGCCCTACCAGAAATCAGACCGGAACAAGAATTCGAGTTCTCTGCCAAGAGGAGGTGATCAGTCTCCAATCCTCAGCTCAGGCTGAGGGCCCTTCGACCAGATTCCTCCATCCAGGACCAGGTGACTAGAAAAACAGGGAAGGATAGGAAGAGTTAAAGAGAGGAAAGAGAGAGGGAAGGGGAGAGAGGTCAATTAAGTCTCTTGTTCCTTACTGGTTGGGGCACTCTGGCCAGTTGTCCACATTAGGAGGAGACCAGGGACAAAGGGGTCCCAGTTGTGGCCACTGGGTCTGGTCCATTGGCAGGCAAGCTGGCCCCTGAGTACCCTGAGTGGTCAGGATGTCAGTCTCGGCAAAGAAGAGTCCTAACAGAGTTGCCATTTTTTGCAGGAAGGTGGACTCCTTCCAGGGCCTGAAACTGGGCTCTTGTCTATCACTTGGAAATGAATTGTCTGAGGAGACACATGTGGTGACAAAGCAAGAGATTTTATTGGGAAAAAGCACTCAGGTGGAGAGCAGTAGGGTAAGGAAACCTAGGAGAACTGCTCTGTTGTGTGGCTCACAATGTTGGGTTTTATGGTGATGGGATTAGTTTCCGGGTGGTCTTTGACCAATCATTCTAATTCAGAGTCTTTCCTGGTGGCGCATGCATCGTTCAGCCAAGATGGATGTTAGCAAGAGGGATTCTGGGAAGTGGACAGACACACAGTGTATCCTTTAGAATTTCCCAAACTCTTCCAGTTGGTGGTGGCTTATTAGTTCCTTATTCATTATCAGGATCTCCTGTCATAAAACAACTCATGCAAATGGTTACTATGGTACCTGGCCAAGATGGGCGGTTTCAATCAGTATACTTCCCTAACAAAAGCATATCCTCCTTCTTTTTGGCCTCTCCCAAATTCTTGAATTCTTCCAGCTGGAGGCAAATGGAAAGTTCTCTGTTCCTTATTGGGACCTCTTATTATGAAATAACTTCTGCAAGTAGTTTTTATCATGCCTGGCTAGGGGTGAGTGGTTTTAGTCGATGGCCCCCTAACACATTTTTACCTTTTAATTCTATTTTCTGGGGCTTCCCATATAGTGATAGTGGTAAAGAACATGCCTGTCAATGCAGGAGATGTAAAAGACCTGGGTTCGATCCCTGGGTGAGGAACATCTCCTGGAGGAGAACATGGAAACCAACTCCAGTATTCTTGCCTGGAGAATCCCATGGACTGAGGAGCCTGGTGGGCTACAGTGCATAGGATCACAAAGAGTCAGATGCTACTGAACTGATTTAACATGCACACATCTATTTCCTGAAAATTTAAACAGGTCTTGATAGAATGGGGGAATATGGTTGCTCAGTGTGGCAAATAAACATGCAAGACACTCAGTTACATTTTTATTTCAGATAACTTTTTCTCTTTTAGTGTACATATGCCCTAGGCAGTTTGGGGGATGTACTTATATTGGAAAAATAATTTGTTTATCTGAAATTAAAATGGAACCAGATAGCTTATAGCTTATCTGACAACCTTAAGGTGAGGATGTCTCACATGCAGGCTGCTATCTTTAAGCACAATATTCTCCTAGATCTATGATGCTTCCTTTCACATTTCTAGTGATCCCAGTGAATGACCAAGAATCTATACAGTGGACTCAAGGTAATTTTCAACTTCCTCATAACCTCTTCATTTCTGTGGTTGCTCTGCAGTTATATTCCTTATCATTTTGTTGAAATAAAATATAACGTGTGGTTACTTTAAGTGACCTTTCTTCAGCCTTTCTCTGAGACAATAATAACCTCCAGGCTAAAATCCATGCACTCATGGAACCGTATTTCTTCATGTTTACACAGAATCCCTTTTGAAGTTCAGGCTCAGTAGAAACAGTTCTTTCATAGGTCAGGCAATTTTATCAGAAAGGTAGAACAGGAATATTGTTTCTTGCTCCCTTATCTTAATTAATCTGGTTTTTTTCATTTACCTCAAGCATCTTACTTCACCAGAGCAAGTAGGAAGACAGCATTCATTTACACATGTAGATGACAAGGCCTTGACTTAATTGACAACTAGCTATATTAACCAATTACTGCCAGAAAGAAATAAAAAGAAGTCGAGTATTCCAGAAATAATTTCATCAGCTTGGGTAGATGTTCCATATCATTTATCACCTTACATACCTAACTTCTTGCAATGCAGGAGACCTGAGTTCCATCCCTGGTTGGGAAGATCCCCTGGAGAAGGGAATGGCTACCCACTCCAGTATTCTTACCTGGAGAATTCCACAGACAGAAAAGCCTGGCAGTCCATGGGGTCAGAACGAGTTGGACATGACTGAGCAATAGCATTTTCACTAAACAACTAATGAATGCTTTTATTTATTTTTTCATTAATTGTGCAAACCTTTTATTTTGGAGGAACACTTTAAATTTACATCACTTAACTATTTGACAGACTTGTTTGTTAATATGTTGAATGTGTTGCTTTTTAATGATCTAAGATAACTATTTGGTTACACTGACTTTACAGTTTTTCTGGAATCAAGTTATTTCCACAGGCACTGTGGTGCTGAAAGTTGAAAGATCTTGACTGGTCATTGGTTTGCTTGCTAAGAGTAAAGCCCAGATTGGTTCTGAATGACGATGTACGTCCTGTTTGCAAGTCTTTCCTGGGATCCCTTTGTGTGAAAACAGGGCGACTTCTGTTAAGAGTCTGTCTGCAGCAGATCCTCACTGCTCAGAAAATTTCCACATGACTATCTGCATTTCAGATTCCCATAGAGTAAGAGACCTAGAACTTGTAACTACTTAACACTTTGCCAAAGCTCAGACCAGAGAAATACTGTGAATGGACAAATACCAAGCAGGTAGGTCATCCATCCCATTGCTCCACGTTCCACCTGCATAGAAGCTAGAACAGTAAGATACGGAAATTTACCTGGGCCATTTTTTTCTCATGCAAATAACTCCCAAAGAAATAGAGTCATGCAAATCATAGTTGTATTTATGGCCAGACTATCACTAGGGAGCTGTACACTTCATTACCCAATGTCTTCATTTTACAAAGACCAGATATTTTTCTTGGCTCCTAATACCAAGATTAACTGTGTTTCTCTTTGGAAATCCATTTCTTTCAATCTTCTGAATACTGTGACGCTGATGACATGTTTACATCTCTTCAATAATTGCTAGAAAGCTCAAAACAAAATTTGCAAATGATGAGCAAAATTTGAGGCTTTCTCTATGGTTCAAGTGGTAAATCTCTTACAATCCAGGAGATGCAAGAGACATGACTTTGATTCCTGGATCAGGAAAATCCCCTGGAGGAGGAAATGGCAACCCACTCCAATATTCTTGCCTGGATAGACAGAGGAGCCTGGTAAGCTACAGTCCAAAGCGTTGCAAAGAGTCAGATATGACTGAGCACACAAGCATGAGCAAAATTTAGCTCAGAGCTAAAAATCATTTTTAGTCTTAGGTACAGAACCCATGGCATACTTTATTTATTTTGCACTAATCTCTTCTAAAGTTTTATTTTACTCAATTTTCTTTTTATTCTAATTTTCTCTTCTATTTTCTTCAAAAATTTCCTCTGTTAGGTATAATTTTAGTTTTACAGAAAAATTAAAAGGAAGGTATAGAACTTTCACATGTATCTGAAGACCAGAGTGATACATTTGTCACAGTTAATAAGCCCTTATTAGGATTCACTCAATTAAAAGATGCTTACTCCTTGGAAGGAAAGTTATGACCAACCTAGACAGCATATTAAAAAGGAGAGATATTACTTTGCCGACTAAGGTCCATCTAGTTAAGGCTATGGTTTTTCCAGTGGTCATGTGTGGATGTGAGAGTTGGACTGTCAAGAAGGCTGAGCACTGAGGAATCGATGCCTTTGAACTGTGGAGTTGGAGAAGACTCTTGAGAGTCCCTTGGACTGCAAGGAGATCCAACCAGTCCATTCTGAAGGAGATCAGCCCTGGGATTTCTTTGTAAGGAATGATGCTGAAGCTGAAACTCCAGTACTTTGGCCACCTCATGCGAAGAGTTGATTTATTGGAAAAGACTCTGATGCTGGAAGGGATTGGGGGCAGGAGGAGAAGGGGACGACAGAGGATGAGATGGCGGATGGCATCACCTACTCGATAGACATGGGTTTGGGTAGACTCCAGGAGCTGATGATGGACAGGGAGGCCTGGCGTGCTGTGGTTCATGGGGTCGCAAAGAGTCAGACATGACCGAGTGACTGAACTGACTGAACTGAGGGTTCAGTCTAGGAGGTACACATTTTGTGGGTTTAGACAATGTGTCTGCCATTAGAGTATCATGCAGTGTATTTTCCCTAAAAATTCTTTGTGTTCTGCCTGTTCATCCCTTTGCAACCACTGATCTATTTCTCCATAGTTTTGCTTATATCAGAATCACATAGTTGGAACCGTAGCCTTTTCAAATCTGCTTCTTCCACTTAGTAATATGCATTTAAGGTGTCTTCACGGCTTGATAGCTTTAGAACCAAATGAACAATATCCCATTGTCTGGAGGTACGATGGTTTATTTATCTGTTTACCTCCTGAAGGACACCTTAGTTGCTGCCAAGTTTTGACAATTGTGAATAAAGCTGCTATAAACATTTGTGTGTAGGTTTTTGTGCAAGTATAAATTTTCAGCTTCTTTGGGAAAAAAATATCAAGGACATGACTGCTGGATTGTATGAGTGTATTTAGTATTATATGAAATTGCTAAGCTATCTTCCAAATAATGATGTTTTTCCTATATGTTTCCATAGATTTTTTTATATATCCCTGAAGGATGTTAAACTTTTAAAAAATATATCTGTATTGTGCTAAAAATGGTTTTAACCAGAAATATGTATTAAAACTTCACCTCTGTGGGTTTAAAAAATACATTATGAGTTCCGCTGCATCTAAGAATATAGAAAACTTGATGAGAACATCATTCTCAACTTGACAATGAGAAAAAGTTGGATAATCAACTAAATTATAAGTTTTTCTTTTTTCTTTTTTAGTTCATCAGAGAGCTGATGATTTACCAAAGAAAAAAAGGTAGTCCTTATAGAAACTAATACGAAGAAATCAGCTAAAACTTCAGTAAATTCCTAAAGGCCAAGTGTGAGTCTATGTTTCCTTTGGAATAGCTGAGAGTGCCAGACACAAAGGGAGTGCGTGTCTACTTTCAAACTCATTTCAAGGACTTTCACCAAGTACTCAGGTTTGGAACAAAGAGAGAGAATCCCCTCAATGGCACAAGCATGCAAGTCATAATTAATGGGCACTGAAAGATAGGTATGGAACACTGTTCACTTCTCCAGAACCTTCTGTCATACATGAGAAATAGAATATTTCTAATTGTATCAGTAAATACAGGATGTCACTATCATTAACAATTGTAGCCCTCCAATATGAGCTGGTGGGTCCTGAGTAAACTCAGGAAAAGAATGCCACCTAGGAGTTACCAGCCTGCAGCCACTCCCTAAATTGAGCAAACCCTGAGAAAACTCAGGATGTGAAAACATAATACACTGGCCCCAGATAGCTGAAATGTATCAAAGGAAGATGTCAATGGGCCCAGACTCTTGCATCTTCCCATATGTAGAAAAATACTAAATTCCTTAACTTGAGATATCTGATTTTCTTTAATTAGCAATAGTTTTTGACATTCAGACAACCTGTCCTTTCTTACAATGTTCTATAAAACCTGGTTCTCCCACTCAGGCCCCTCAGAGCTTTTCCTTCTGGGTTACATGAGATGTTGTCCCCTCGTCTTGAAGTCCTAAAAATTCCTGCTGAATAAAACATAACTCTTAACTTTTAGGTTGTACATGTCAGTTTGTTTTTTGTTTTTTTTTTTTTTTTAAGTCACCATAAGAAAGGATATGAAACATTTCTAGCTCCTGAACTTAAACATAGATCCATTACATCTGTGCATGGGGTAGAAGTGAAAACTCTCATAGGATCTGGATGCTGTAAGAGTACAAAGCTGAGTTCTGCTCCCTCTAGAAGGCAACAGGAAAGTGTCTCTTGCCTCCAATCTACTGTAGAAAGAATTTTGCAAGCTTGGGGAAGGGAAGCAAGAATGCTGAGAAAGGCCCATACTCAAGGCCCAAGTGTACAAATTAGACTAGGAAAGTCAAGAATTCTTGTTTCCACCACAAGGTTTGCACCAGATGACAAGCAATAGTACATAATCTATCACTGAGGAAGGGGCAAGAATGTAGGGAAGGGCAAGCATACCAGGACCACTAAAAGCCAAGTGGGTAGAGGAACACTAAGAAAACCCTCTTGCCGACTGGGTCCCAGTTGAAGCAGAAGGTAACAGCAATTCACTGCAAAGAAACTGAAATCTATGGAGGCAACAATAGCAGCACAAGTCCCAAACCCTGTGCAAACTGTTAATAGATTGACTGAAACTTCCTCCTCACACACACACACACACACACACACACACACACACACACACACACACATACAACCTCTCTGAAAGAAAAGACACACATTTCTCCAAGAATAAATACAATTCGCCTCCATTTTTACTGACATTCTACACATAGAATTTGGTACTCAATAAATGATTAGAATACAAAAAGGGAGGCAAAAAGTCTCAGAGATATTGGAACTGTTGGACAGGGACTTTAATTATAGCTAATATATAAAAGCATCTAGTAGAAAAGGTGGGCTTCCCTGGTAGCTCAGACGGTAAAAAAATCTGCCTGCAATGTGGGAGACCTGGGTTCGATGACCCCTGGGTTGGGAAGATCCCCTGGAAGAGGGCATGGCAACCCACTCCAGTATTCTTGCCTGGAGAATCCCCATGGACAGAGGAGCCTGGCAGGCTGCAGTCCATGGAGTCGCAAAGAGTCGGACATGACTGAGTGACTAAGCACAGTACAAAAATAAATAAACAATTATAAAATTTACCATAGAGATGAGAGTCACAAGACAGTGCTAGAAACACACTACAAAATACCCAGGATGAAGGAATTCTCTGATGGGTTCTTTAGCCTTCTGGATACTACTAATACAAAAGCAAGGGAATCTGAAGATAGATCAATTGAACTATAATGAGAAAACATAAAGAGTAAACAATAACAAAACAAAATAGAGCTTCCCACAACTGCAGTGCAACATCATAGGGTCTAACTCATGTCTATCTGGAGTTCCAGAATGAGAAGACAAAGAGATTGGGACCAAAAAGAGTATTTGAAGACATGATGGATGACAGTCATTCCAAATTCAAGAAACACCACAAACCAGAGATCCATGAATTTTAAAGAAATCTTTAAATACTAAGCAAATCAAACTTAGATGCATCGTACCTAAACAGGTGAAAAAGAAAATCAAAGAAGTGTCAGATATAAAGAAACAGCATATATAGAGAAACAGAGACATAAATTAATTCAAGCTTGTTTTTGGAAACCGTGTGCAGTAATTTCCTAGGGCTGCCTTAACAAATGACCGCAATCTGAGTAGATGAAAACAAAAGGTGTCAGCAGGACCCTGGTCTCTGCTTCAGAATTCTCTAGGGAAGGAGGCTTGTCTGCAGCTTTCAATGGGTGCTGCAGTCCTTGGCATTCCTTTACTTGGAGAAGCTTCACTCCAATTTCTGCAGCTACCTGTTTCTTCCTGTATGCTTCTGTGTCTCCAAGTCTCCCTCTCCTTATAAAGACACCAGTCATTGCATTAGCGGTTATACCAATCCAGTGTAGTCTCATCTTAAATTAGTTACATTTGTCAAAACCTTATTTCCAAGTAAAGCTTAATTTACAAGCATCCAGGTTTAGGATTTTCACATATCTGTTGAGGGGCATAATTTAATCCTTAACATATGTCCAAGAAAATTAAATTGAAATGGATGTGTAATCAATGTTTAGGTACTGGAAAAATTTATCTGCTGAAGCCCTAAATTTTGATTAATTGGTTATGTAAGTATCCTGTGTATATTTAGCAGGATGCAGTTTTACTGTGTAAAAAATAAGTTCTTTGTTTAATACATTGTCAAGATAGCTTTTCATTAAACCAGATGGAACTAAACAAAAAGTGTATTCCAAACTTCTTGAGCCTAAATTATATGTATGGGGTTTATTATCCTCAAACTTGCATTCCTCAGAAGATGTTGGTTTACATACAGAATTAAGAACTACTATACCAGGTGAACTTCTATCATAGCACAATTGGTAAAGAATCAATCTGCAATGCAGGAGACCTGGGTTTGATCTCTGGGTTGGGAAGATCCCCTGGAGAAGGGAAAGGCTATCCACTCCAGTATTCTGGCCTTTAGAGTTCCATGGACTGTAGAGTCCATGGGGTTGCAAAGAATCAGACATAACTGAACGACTTTTCACTTTCACACCAAGCCATGGGTCTACAAAAAAGGCAAGGGCCTAATTTGGCATTCCTGAAGTCTGACATTGATCCTACTAGTTATATGCAAATGAATCAATGAAGGAAGGAAAGACTTGAGGGTAAAAAAGTCACCCATTGTTGTTAATTTGAATATAAATTATTAAAATCAATATTAAAAGGAGGTAACAGGCCCCAAATGGCGTCAATTTTGCTAAACCCTTTGTTAACACATCGAGACTTAATGCCTAACCTAGGGGTAATTTCAACTTCCCCAGCAATGGAGCATTTAACCAGCTAACTTGGAATTACCTGGTAAGCACTACTGAGGTAATTCATTTGAGAGACTCATTTCCTTCCCCTTAGAAGGAGACCTTGCTTAAAATATTGCACCCATTGCTAATGCATCCACTTCCTTTTGCACCTTTTTTCTAGCTTTAAAACCCTTTTGCTTTTCTATAGCTCTGCAGATCGCCTTTCTCATTGCTAGATCAGATGGTTCCTGATTCATCAATAAAGCCAGTATACTATTTAAATTTATTCAGTTGAATTTTTTTTTGTTGTTTAACACAATTTATCTTAATCTTTTAGTTTGTTCCTTGCATCAGGTGGCCAAAGTATTGGAGCTTCAGCCTTATCATCAGTCCTTCAAATGAATATTCAGGACTGGTTTTCTTTACAATTAACTTGTTTGATCTCCTTGCAATATAAGGGACTCTTAAGAGACTTCTCCAGCATCACAGTTCAAAAGCATCTATTCTTCAGTGCCCAACTTTCTTCATGGTCCAACTCTCACATCCATACATGACTACTGGAAAAACCATAGCTTTGACTAGATGGACATATGTCGGCAAAGTAATGTCTCTGCTCTTTAATATGATGTCTAAGTGTGTCATAGCTTTTTTCCTAAGGAGCAAGTGTCTTTTAATTTCATTGCTGCAGTCATCATCTGCAGTGATTTTGGAACCCAAGAAAACAAAGTCTCTCACTGTTTCCCCATCTATTTGCCATGAAGTGATGGGACTGGATGCCATGATCTTCGTTTTTGAATGTTGAGTTTTAAGCGTGCTTTTTCACTCTCCTCTTTCACTTTCATCAAGAGGCTCTTTAGTCCTACTCTTTGTTTTTTTGCCATAATGGTGGTGTCATCTACATATCTGAGATTATTGATATTTCTCCTGTCAATCTTGATTCCTGCTTGTATTTCATCCAGCCCATCATTTAGCATTATGTACTCTGCATATCAATTAAATAAACAGGGTGACAATATACAGCCTTGACATACTCCTTTCCCAACTTGGAACCAGTTCGTTGTTCCATGTCTGGCTCTAACTGTTGCTTCTTGCCCTCAATACAGATCTCTCAGGAGGCGGGCAAGGTGGTCTGGTACTCCCATCTCCATTTCCACAGTCTGTTGTGATCCCCAGAGTCAAAGTCTTTGGTGTATTCGATAAAGCAGAAGTGAATATTTTTCTGGGACTCTCTTGCTTTCCTCTATCATCCAATAGATGTTGGCAATTTGACCTCTGGTTTCTCTGCCTTTTCTAACCCAGCTTGAACATCTGAAAGTTCTCAGTTCACATACTGTGGAAGCCTCACTTCAGAGAATTTTGAATATGACTTTGCTAATGTGTGAGATGAGAACGTTTTTTGGCATTGCCTTGCTTTGGAACTGGAATGAAAACACCTTTTCCAGTGCTATGGCCACTGCAGAGTTTTCCAAATGTGCTGGCTTATTGAATGCAGCACTTTCACAACATCTTTTAGGATTTGAAATAACTCAACTGGAATTCCATCACCTCCACTAACTTTGTTTATAGTGATGCTTCCTAAGGGTCACTTGACTTTGACTCCAGGATGTCTAACTCTAGGTGAGTGAGCTAATACACCATTGTGGTTATCTGGGTTATGAAGATCTTTTAAAAATAGTTCTTCTGTGTATTCTTGCCACCTCTTCTTCATATCTTCTGCTTCTGTTAGGTCCATACTGTTTCGGTTCTTTATTGTGCCCATCTTTGCATGAAATTTTCCCTTGGTAGCTCTAATTTTCTTGACTACTTCTGTTCTATTTTCTAGATTTAACACAATCTATATTAATCCTTGGACTTCTATTTTGTTTCAGGATTGAAACATATTTTGAAGTCTACATATTCAGTTCTGATGACTATTCTTTTTGACGTGCCGTTGAAAAGCAGTGTGTTTGTTTATGTGTGTCTATTAGCTGTGTACACATTCAAAATGAGCTGTAAATATGTAAGGAATTTATTGTCTAACTGATCCTTGTTTCTGGACTTATGAGCAGTTAGTGTGATATATGAAAAATAATCTTAATGAAGAATCTTTCTTTTCCAGGCCCTGTAGTTGTATGTAAAGCTGTGGCCCAAGGTGAGAGTGTCTTCTCTTTAATGTGGTCTTCTGTCCCAGAGGCAATTTTTGCTTCTGTTACTCCAGGTGATATTGAAATACACTCAGTGATGTTTTATTCATGAAAGTAGATCTTGTGAATATAGTTTTCAATGCACCAGAGGGACAAAAATATCGCTACCATTGCACCTAATCTGTAGTTATGTAACAAACTGACACACAAATTAAATTTTCACCAGTAATGCCTGCCTTAACTCCATAATCATACTCCAGTTAGAAATTCTGATAACATAATTAGTTTAACTCACATTTATTCATCAAAGATTACTGAACATTGGAAGATATCAAGACCTCTTAATATCCATCACACCCAGGGAAGCTTTTAAGGTTCAATTCACAGCTATATATCTATTATTTTAAATTGCATAAGATTTAATGAATTTCCAGATACTCCTTTTTTCCCCTTGAGAACTGATTTATCTCACAATGGATGTGTCATCATTTCCTATACTTTTCCTTCATGTTCTATGATAAGTCATCCTTGTGTTAAAAAACTTTCTGTTTTCCATATGATTGATCTTTTAGGTGGTGGGGGAGTCCTTGTTAAAATGGTGGTTGGAAAAATCGCATCCTTTCATCTTGGGTTTCATCTTCTGAAAGAAAGAAGAATTGAGCTATTTACCAGTTGTTGTGAACTATTCAGACTTCCTCTGGGGGAAAAAGAGTCACTTTCAAAGCTCTGAGGGGTATTAAAAAAATGCTCCAAGGCTCAAGAAAGTAAATAAAAGGCAATGTAGCCTCTCAAAGACTGCTCTGGAGGCTGGATATAAAGTTTTAGTTGCTGTGAGAATCATTGAAACAAAAACCTGTGGAAAATACAGACAAAATCAGGAAGAAATCTGTTTAGTTAGCCTAAGTATAGTAATACCTCATGACCCTCACGAAGTAATAGACTGAAAGGAATTATGTGTGATTTCTCTCTAAAATATGTGAGCTTGCAAGTTAAAAATAGAGTTTACTGATTATTGAACTAGATTTATTAATATAGACAGACTTGCTCTTTAATCTCTATTTATATGTTCTTACTTTTACAACAGGCTTCTCTACTTTATCTGCTGGATTCTAAACTTGCTACTTAAAATCTATCCTTTATGCTAACATAAAAAAGCCAAAAATTCAAAAAAAAAAAAAGTAATACAGGATACTGTATTCATAACATTCTGTGGTACACAAGCCCTGAGAAGACCTCTAATGTTCTTCTGGGAGACTCACCCTGTGCAGACTTTTCTCACACTGTAGTGTATATTCTGTGTGTTCAGGAGTATATAGCAGAGATGGTAGCATGACAGTTAAAAAGTCTGTTCTTTCTTTCTTCCCTCTCTGTCTCCCCTCTTGTGCTTTCCTTCTTTCATTCATTCTTCCTTGCTTCCTTCCTTCTTTCTTTGTTCCTTCCCTTCTCTCTTCCAAGTGTGCCACTACGTTCTTATGCTATTGTTTCTATTGGTAGATATCATCTTAACTGCTTTTAAAACCTTTCCGTGATACTCAAGACCTTTCAAGTATGGACTATTTAGCTACTATTACAGATTTTCACTTTAATCTCCCAGTGAAACTAAACCACTTCAGATTTGGTTAGGTGTCTCACAAATAGGATTGCCAGATATAATAAACAAAAGTACAGGAAACCCAGTTAAATATGAATTTCACATAAACAACAAAAATTGCTTCTTAAATATATCTCATGCAATATAGGGAATATGTTTATCGTAAGTATTAGCTTTTGTTAGAAATATAAAGTTAACTGAGCATTCTGTATTTTATCTGGAAACCCTACCAATGCTTATATTTACCCTTTATCTTTCATATATCTCTCCATCTCTATATTAAAATCTTACATATCTTACCACTCAAGGCCAAGCTCAATTGCCACCTCCATTCTAAACAGCTTAGTAGTTGTCCTGGAATAAATACAAGCTTTCCCATTCTGTTCTTTTCCTCTATCTATTTACATTGATCCCTGAGGAAGGCTTTCTTATCTCTTCTTGATATTCTTTGGAACTCTGAATTCAGATACTTATATTTTTCCTTTTCTCCTTTGCTTTTCGCTTCTCTTCTTTTCACAGCCATTAGTTAGGCCTCCCCAGACAGCCATTTTGCTTTTTTGCATTTCTTTTCCATGAAGATGTTCTTGATCCCTGTCTCCTGTACAATGTCACAAACCTCTGTCCATAGTTCATCAGGAACTCTATCAGATCTAGGCCCTTAAATCTATTTGTCACTTCCACTGTATAATCATAAGGGATTTGATTTAGGTCATACCTGAATGGTCTAGTGGTTTTCCCTACTTTCTTCAATTTCAGTCTGAATTTGGCAATAAGGAGCTCATGATCCAAGCCACAGTCACCTCCCAGTCTTGTTTTTGTTGACTATATAGAGCTTTTCCATCTTTGGCTGGAAAGAATATAATCAATCTGATTTCAGTGTTGACCATCTGGTGATGTCCATGTGTAGAGTCTTCTCTTGTGTTGTTGGAAGAGGGTGTTTGCTATGACCAGTGCATTCCTTGGCAAAACTCTATTAGCCTTTGCCCTGCTTCATTTTGTATTCCAAGGCCAAATTTGCCTGTTTCTCCAGGTGTTTCTTGACTTCCTAATTTTGCATTCCAGTCCCCTATAATGAAAAGGACATCTTTTGGGGGTGTTAGTTCTAAAAGGTCTTATAGATGTCCTGGAAAAGCTACCCTGCACCTGAGGTCAGGGGCGGCAGCTGAGGGGAGCAACCCCACATCCAAGGAATGGTGGCTTCATGGGCACAGGAGGGCCTAGAGGAGCTACTCCATGTTCAAGGTCAAGAGGGGCAGTGGTGAGGAGATACCCCTCGTCCAAGGTAAGGAGCAGCAGCTGCACTTTGCTGGAGCAGCCGTGAAGAGATATCCCATGTCCAGAGTAAAAGAAACCCCAAGTAAGATGGTAGGTGTTGCAAGAGAGCATCAGAAGGCAGACACACCGAAACCATACTCACAGAAAACTAGTCAGTCTAATCACACTAGGACCACAGCCTTGTCTAACTCAATGAAACCAAGCCATGCCTGTGGGGCCACCTAAGATGGGCAGGTCATGGTGGAGAGGTCTGACAGAATGTGGTCCACTGGAGAAGGGACTGGCAAACCACTTCAGTATTCTTGCCTTGAGAACCCCATGAACAGTATGAAAAGGCAAAATGATAGGATACTGAAAGAGGAACTCCCCAGGTCATTAGGTGCCCAATATGCTACTGGGGATCAGTGGACAAATAACTCGTGAAAGAAAGAAGGGATGGAGCCAAAGCAAAAACAATATCCAGCTGTGGATGTGACTGGTGATAGAAGCAAGGTCCGATGCTGAAGAGCAATACTGCATAGGAACCTGGAATGTCAGGTCCATGAATCAAGGCATATTGGAAGTGGTCAAACAGGAGATGGCAAGAGTGAGTATTGACATTCTAGGAATCAGTGAACTAAAGTGGACTGGAATGGGTGAATTTAACTCAGATGACCATTATCTACACTACTGTGGGCAGGAATCCCTTAGAAGAAATGGAGTAGCCATCATGCTCAACAAAAGAATCTGAAATGCAGTACTTGGATGCAATTTCTTTGATTTATTTCCTAACTTATTTTACCAAGATAGATTGTGGTTAAGCAGTTGTTGCAGAATTTTAGTTTCAATGTTTTCTGAAAGATATCTCACACTCAAACTGTCTTTCTATGTCTATCATATGTTTTCCTTTATTTCTGTTGTATGTATTTTACTGCATGAGTATTGGTTTCAGCGGGCTTCCCAGGTTATTCAGGAGATGTGGGTGGGTTCGAACCTTAGATCAGGAAGATCCCCTGGAGTAGGAAATGGCCAGTCCAGTATTCTTGCCTGGATAATCCCATGAACAGAGGAGCCTGGTGGGCTATAGTCCATGGGGTTGCCAGAGTCAGACATGACTTAGCCACAAAACAACAACAAGATTGGTTTCACTGGTTCTCATAACTATTTGAGAGAAATTAGCCCCTAGTTCCTTTGAAAAGAAAACAATTTTGCAACTTGACAACCTATCTTAAATAACTGTTTCCTGACAAATTCAGCACTCTGAGCACTCACTGATAGAAACACGAACCTTGCAAAATTCTGCTGTGCAGTTGTCTTTTATAGCAATGCTCATAGTACCTTCTGACGCATAATTAGCTATGCATATATTTTACTGTTTCGTGCAGTGCTTGAGGGCAGAGATTTTTGTCTTCTCCCGTGTTTTGTGAAATTCCTGGTGCATAGTGAGTTGCGTATTTAATGTATTTGAATTAAATGCAGCTGATAAATTTCTTAGTGTCTAACGAGGAGATAACCTATACTCGAGCATAAACAAACTGTCACAGCTTGGCTACTGAGGGAAAACTTTAGGGAAAAGACACTTCTCATTGGCATGCTGTAAAGAGCTTTCTTCCTCTTTCCTCAGCATCCTGTCCTATTAAAATGAACCATTTTTCCCTTTGGACTCATGGACCAGGAAAGCAACATATTTAATTGTAAGACAGTGATGACTGACCTTAACTATCTTGGCCCTGAAGGTTTCTCTTTTCTCTGCAGAAGAACACATGTGATTCTAAGATAGAAATGAAAGCAAATGCAAGAGGTAGAATTTTAGGTTCTGTCTTTTATCTTCCAATCAAGTGTTTTTGTTCCAAATAGAGAAATGACTTTTTGGTCAAAATTTATTTACATAAACTTGGTGTAAAATATGGAATTTCTTGGTGACTAAGATGGTAAAAATCTGCCTGCAATGTGGGAAACCTGGGTTCAATCCCTGGATTGGAAAGACCACCTGCAGAAGCACATGACAATCCACTCTGGTATTCTTGCCTGGAGAATCCCCATGGACAGAGGAGCCTGGTGGGCTACAATCCATGGGGTCGCAAAGAGTTGGCTATGAGTGTGTGATGAAGCACACAGCACAGTGTAAAACACACGAGCAGGAGCACATATTAATATTAGAACACAGAATATTCTAATAGTTTTGCACAATGTCTGTTAATTCCGATCCCAAATCTCCCTCTGTTCTCCAGTCTTCTGTCTTGTCATTTGGTTTGAGGCTTGCCACAGGAAAAAAAATTACCCTAACCTTTACACCATTTTCCTCTAGGAGCAGTATTTCAGATAGCATCTTTTAAGTTCAAGATCTTAAATCTACTTCTGTATCCTCTCTTGTATTTAATGTAATGTCTTCATCATTCTTATCTCTATTTTCCACACTTATTCTGCATATTTTCTACCTCTATAGTCAATATTAAAGCATTTTTCATTCTAGTCATAGTAAATCTTTTTGTATTTTTATGGTTCAACTTCTGATTTCATTTATTCTCACTGTTCCTACTTTCTGCTTCATTTTTCTCTGTAGTCAAATGGGGAATATTGGACTTATCTCAGCTCCTTTTAAACATGTAATGGCTTTCCCCCACTCATTGCCTTGTATTTCCACTACAACTGAAATTTGAATTACTTATCCTATTCTATCTTAGTAAAAGTTAATCCTGATTTTGCCCAGCATTTATGGAATTTAAAGCTCCACACAAAAGAACACAAAACTTGACATGCACATACTCAGGCATTTTTACTGAACCAACTTTTGCTTTGTGATGTCTGGATGGTACATAGGTAAAGTTTTAAGAATCTTTCATTGTAGATTTCTGTCAGTATTTCTTTAATTAAAACATATATCTACTTTGTTTGGAAGATTTCTGGGTCCTGAAAGAAAGGATTATGATTTAGTAGGTAAGTCTGAGATGAAGTCTAGAGACAGATGCTCTTTAATCAATATCCCAGGTCATTTTGAGGAATATATGCATTGACAAACACTAATTATACAGTACCTCTGACAAAAATTCTATAATGAAAATCTGGTACTTTCAATGAATATTAATCAAAATATTCTAAAACACATTTTGTTTTATACAAAATTTTAAAGAGCCTCTGAAATCTTAGACAATATTATTCACATAATCATTTATATATCATATAAATATATATTGTCTTCAGTGCAAGAGTCTTTGTTGCTATAGCAGGCAAAGGAAGCAAAATTCTGTGCTCTCATGAAGCTCTAGTGAAAGAGTATAAACAAAGTAAATTACTGAAATATATAAAATATTAGCTAGTGATAAAGCCAAAGGAAAATAAATTTGGGAAGAATCAGGGTGTAGCGGTCAAAATTCTAGATCAGAAAGTTAGACTCCCTTCCTGGGAAAGTGACTTTAGCGCAAACCCTTAAAGTCCTTTAAAAATGTTTTCTTGGGCTCAAAATCACTGTGGACAGTGACTGCAGCCATGAAATTAAAAGACGCTTGCTCCTTGGAAGAAAAGTAATGACAAACCTAGACAGCATATTAAAAAGCAGAGACATTACTTTGCTGACAATGTAATGGTTTTTGTAGTCAAAGCTATGGCTTTTCCAATAGTCTTTCATGGATGTGAGAGCTGGACATAAAAAGACTGAGCGCTGAAGAACTGATGCTTTTGAACTGTGGTGCTGGGAGAAGATTCTTGAGTCCCTTGGACTGCAAGGAGATCAAACCAGTCCATCCTAAAGAAAATCAACTTGGACTATTCATTGGAAGAACTGATGCTAAAGCTGAAGCTCCAATACTTTGGCCACAGATGCAAAGAGCTGATTCACTGGAAAAGACCCTGGGGTTGGGCAAGATTAAAGGCAGAATGACAGAGGATGAGATGGTTGAATGGCATCACCGACTCAATGGACATGAGTTTGAGCAAACTCTGAGAGATGATGAAGGACAGGGAAGTCTGGTGTGCTACAGTCCATGGGGTCTCAAAGGGTTGGACATGACTGAGCAGACTGAACAACAACAACTTAAAGAGGTGCACTAACTTTTACAATGCTCAGTTTAATTTAGTTCAGTTCAGTCACTCAGTCATGTCCGACTCTTTGCAACCCCATGGACTGCAGCACGCCAGGCCTCCCTGTCCATCACCAGCTTCCAGAGTTTAATCAAACTCATGTTTACAATGCTAGAGTGATGTATAACATACTTGGGGGAAAAAAAAAGGTAACCTGGGCTTGCCCCATCTCTCTTCCTGGGAGATGCTATCTCCAACCTCATCTTCCATTTCACTCTCATCCTTTCTGTGACTTTATGCCTGCTCCAGAACTGAGTTTCTGCATTTAATCTCATTTCTTTGACTATAAGGAAAAGAGTCTGATGAGGCTATCATCAGATAGTTTACAATATGAGTGGGAAATCAAGTCTATAAAGCAAGACTAAGACCAAGAACCAGAGTATCAGAGATCAGTTGACTATCTCACTCTGCCTCCTGTAAAAATAAACATAGTTGAATTATTTCCCAGTTTGTTTGACACTCATCTCTATATCCATTCTAACAAGAGCAGTCTGAAAACACTCAAGTCACATCCTTACTCTTTGGCCATGCTGGGGTACAAGGAAGTACTTGGTAGAAGGAATAGCTAAAGCTCTTGTATAGGCAGAAACTCTAGATTTAGAGATCTATCTAGAAAATACACAATACAGGAGAGGTAATACCCATTATAGTCATAATTTCTTTCAGCTCTTCAGGCTCTGCAGCAATATATATGAGCACTTTGTTTAATCTCATTAGACACATTCTTTCTACTAGCGTGTTACATAAACTTTTCTAACAGATTGATGAATATAATGAGTTATACATCAAATGACAACCCTTACAATGAACCCCACTGAGAGAAACAACTTACAGTGTGAAATACAGTTTCTCCTTCAGGATTTCTTTAGCTGTTTAGCTGGGCTAGAATTCTACAATTGGACAAAGGCCGACTTATATGATTGACATCTAGGGAACAGAAGCTATTGAAAGGGAAGGGGCAAGAAAATTGGGACCAGTTGTCTATTTTTAAAAAAATAGGAAAAAATAAATTAATATTAATTTTCAAACTGTGTGTCTTGTCTTATTTTTTTTTGGAACTTAATATAAAATTACATTTTATTTTACTCTGTTCATTTTGTTTTTCATAACAGATTTCTGATCTCAAAGACCTCTCCTTTCTCTGAAGTCAACTTTTTCAAAACCTGTTCTGGTTCTCCCAGGAGCTTTTGCAGTAGTGGCATTTGCAGTTGGTAGAGACGACATTTCTAAAAATTTCTGTCTCTGCTGGAAAATAAGACATATGCATTGACATTTCCAATTTGAGCACAATAGCTCTTCTTTAATTCTGTATTGTAAATGCCACTTTTGTACTTAATTTTCTTTGATTTTTCTGGTTCACTCATTTCAATAATTTTCTCCTCCACAGAACCATCTTATCTTTATTTTTGGTATGTTTATTCTAGTTTTTTTTCATACACTAAGTTTTATGATTATATGTTATTTAATTTACATGCAGGGGAAAATGAGTTATTATACAATGGATTTGCTTTAGTGTCATAGACATAAGTTTTAAAATGCAAACATTCTGGGGAAAGGAAAATATATTTAGGTTTGGTGGCCCTAGTGGTAAAGAACTGCCTATCAATGCAGGAGACATGAGACGTGGGTTCAATCCCTGGGTCAGGAAGATCCCTTGGAGGAGGGCATGGTAACCCTCTCCAGCATTCTTACTTGGAAAATCCCAAGGACAGAGGAGCCTGGAGGGCTATAGTTTATACACTCGCAAAGAGTTGGACATGACTAAAGTGACTTAGCACGCATGCACAAGTTCATAATCAAAGTAATCCCTTTACTCAGACAAATGATTGGATGTAAATATTGAAATAAAAAGATGTGAATAATTATGAATTATCTGATTTTATTTTCCTGTCTGAACACTAACAAATCATTTTGTTTGAAATTGATGCCCATGGTTGCTGAGTATGGATAGAGGTATTGGGAATTTTGTGAGTACTAACTTATTGAGTTTAGAGAGTTTGGAAGAAGTTTTCCTATTCCTAAATATTTGGGTCCTCATTCTCTCTGGGAACCAAGAGTTGTGAGATTCTGACTCTCTGCTGAAGCAGTGTGGGCCATTGAATAACCTCCTATTAATTTTTAGAGGACAGATACCTGAGTCCTACTCAGACTATAATAATATCTAAACCTTAGTTTCTACATTTAAGAAAAAATCTTAGATGAATCTTATGTTTTCTAGAGTTTGAGAAATACTTATAGTCTTCCTTTCCTTATGGCTGATACCATTTGATCTCTGAATTTAGAAGTTTTTCTTGTCTCTAGAACACATCCTGAAAGTAATTAAAAACAATTAACACAAAATGAGAAAAGGATAGTCTTTTCAGTAAATGGTGTTAGGAAAAGTGCATATACACGTGCGAAAAAGATGAAACTGCATCCCTCTCCCAACAATTAACTTCAAATAGATTAAAGACTTAAAATCATAAAACTCCTAGAAGAAAGCATAGGGGAAAATGCTTTTTGTTTTTGGTCTTGAAATTAAATTTTAGGACACGATTCCAAAAGCATAGACAGTAAAAGTCAAAATAAACAATTGGTATTACATTAAACTAGAAAGCTTCTGCACAGAAGAGGAAATCATCAAGAAAATGAAAATGAACTAAAAGAAAATATTTTCAAATAGTATATCTGATAAGGAGTTACTGTGTAAAATATATAAAGAACTCACATAACTCAATAGAAGATAGATCCAGTTAAAAACAGGCAGAAGATCTGAATAGACATTTTTCCAGGGATTATATATAAATGGCCAATAGACACTTGAGAAGACGCTCAACATCAGTAATCATCAGGGACATGAAAATCAAAACCAATGAGATACACTTCACACCTGTTAGAATATCTATTTTCAACAGGACAAGAATTAATAAGTGTTGGTGAGAATATGGAGAAAAGGGAGTGATAATGGGAGGTGATGGATGTGTTAATGAACTTGATTTTGGTAATTTTACAATGTAATATATATATAAATATATAATTTCCACTTAGAAATATACAATTTTATTTATCAATTATTCCTCAATAGCTTAAAAAAATCAAAGACATCAAAGAGGGAATAAACAGTCAACACATTGAATAATCTCGGATTCAGCATCAAACTTCTCATGTTTTTCTTTCTTGTCCTTTTTCTCCCCCAGACAGTGTCATAAGTTTTATAATCTGCCAAATAACCTTGCCCCTAGAGAGTTAGGGCTTGGCATATATATACTATTTGTGGTTTTCTACCCATGTTCAGATTGACTTTGGTTTGAGAGTCTTCAAGTCATGGCTAAACACAGGAGGCATGATTCAATCTCTAAGGCTGACTTTCACCTCTGGGTTTCCAGCTGCTCATATCACTAAATCAGTTTTGTCCTGTTGCCTTACATTGCTGATTAGTTTCTAGGGTAAGCTCCCTACTAGCCAATAAGTAAATCTAGAACAGGCATCTTATTTATGAATTCTGGCATTTTCAGAGCTTATGAACTTCTTGACTTCCAATGATCACATCATAAATACTTGTCACACTAAAAGGAATAAAATCATTTCTGTGTCAGAGAATGATTACAGTGCAAAACCTGATTCTTGCTGTCTATTTCAGCATTTAATTCTAATTTTTGCTCTTTGATCATAACTTAACATATTGAAGCAAAAGAGCGACAGGAACATTCTGTTCTCTGACTAAAAATGTTTATTTTAAAATTTCACAGAATTGAGATAGCTTACTTTCTCTAGACTTAATGAAAGTTTGTGATTCAAAATAAACTAATTATTGCTGAAGTCTAGCTTTCAATTTGAGTGAAAGAAAATATGACTTTTAAAAATCTTAATTAAGCCTCTAGCACACTAATAATAATCATTTTCTTTTCACTGATTAGGCTAGAGGTCTCTCATGTTTTGTCAATGAGTAAGCCCCAGGTGGGCACAAAAAGTTTGATAAGATTAATGTGCTTTGAAAACAAATATTTATTTGTTTTTTTATTGATCTTTGAGAGTCCATGCAAGTCTATTATCTTCGAGATTCTGAATCTGGCTATAGCCTAAAATGTTATATGTAAATTATATAAGAAGAAGTCATTGAAGTCATTGCTGCATAATTTTCTTCTGTGAAATATGCGTACATACCCCGTGCATCATCAAAATAGATCTTCAAAACAATATAAATAAACAAATAATAGAAAGCATTCAAGTGCAAAACCACACTCAGTTCAGTTGGTTCAGTCGCTCAGTCGTGTCCGACTCTTTGCGACCCCATGAATCGCAGCATGCCAGGCCTCCCTGTTCATCACCATCTCTCGGAGTGCAATCAGAATCACGTCCATCGAGTCCATGATGCCATCCAGCCATCTCATCCTCGGTCGTCTGCTTCTCCTCCTGCCCCCAATCCCCTCCCAGCATCAGTCTTTTCCAATGAGTCAACTCTTCGCATGAGGTGGCCAAAATACTGGAGATTCAGCTTTAGCATCATTGCTTCCAAAGAAATCCCAGAGTTGATCTCCTTCAGAATGGACTGGTTGGATCTCCTTGCAGTCCAAGGGACTCTCAAGAGTCTTCTCCAAAACCACAGTTCAAAAGCATCAATTCTTCAGCACTCAGCCTTCTTCACAGTCCAACTCTCACATCCATACATGACCATAGGAAAACCATAGCCTTGACAAGACGGACCTTAGTCCGTCACTGCCGCCCCCCCTGACTTTGAACGTGGAACAGCTCTTTAGATTCACTCATGTAGCCATTTCCTCTCATATGAACAAACTGCTAGAAGGCTCAACCATAAAAATTGTTATTCAATTGACTGTATATTTATACAATGACCTCATTACTCTACCTGGCTACATTTAAGTAATGTGTGTCTGTGCGGCAAAGTAATGTCTCTGCTTTTGAATATGCTATCTAGGTTGGTCATAACTTTTCTTCCAAGGAGTGTCTTTTAATTTCATGGCTGCAGTCACCATCTGCAGTGATTTTGGAGACCCCAAAATAAAGTCTGACACTGTTTCCACTGTTTCCCCATCTATTTCCCATGAAGTGATGGGACCGGATGCCATGATCTTCGTTTTCTGAATGTTGAGCTTTAAGCCAACTTTTTCACTCTCCTCTTTCACTTTCATCAAAAAGGCTTTTAGTTCCTCTTCACTTTCTGCCATAAGGGTGGTGTCATCTGCATATCTGAGGTTATTGATATTTCTCCCCGGCAATCTTGATTCCAGCTTGTGTTTCTTCCAGCCCAGCATTTCTCATGATGTACTCTGCATAGAAGTTAAATAAGCAGGGTGACAGTATACAGCCTTAATGTACTCCTTTTCCTATTTTGAACCAGTCTGTTGTTCCATGTCCAGTTCTAACTGTTGCTTCTTGACCTGCATACAGCTTTCTCAAGAGGCAGGTCAGGTGGTCTGGTATTCCCATCTCTTTCAGAATTTTCCACATTTTATTGTGATCCACTCAGTCAAATGCTTTGGCATAGTCAATAAAACAGAAATAGATGTTTTTATGGAACTCTCTTGCTTTTTCCAAAATCCAGTGGATGTTGGCAATTTGATCTCTGGTTCCTCTGCCTTTTCTAAAACTGCCTTGAACATCAAGAAGTTCACAGTTCACATATTGCTGAAGCCTGGCTTGGAGAATTTTGAGCATTACTTTACTAGCATGTGAAATGAGTGCAATTGTGCAGTAGTTTGAGCATTCTTTGGCATTGCCTTTCTTTGGGATTAGAATGAAAACTGACCTTTTCAGTCCTGTGGCCACTGCTGAGTTTTCCAAATTTGCTGGCATATTGAATGCAGCACTTTCACAGCATCATCTTTCAGGATTTGAAACATCTCAACTGGAATTCCATCACCTCCACTAGCTTTCTTTTGTAGTGATGCTTTCTAAGGCCACTTGACTTCATATTCCAAGATGCCTGGCTCTAGATTAGTGATCACATCATCATGATTATCTGGGTCGTGAAGATCTTCTTTGTACAGTTCTTCCGTGTAGTCTTGCCACCTCTTCTTAATATCTTCTGCCTCTGTTAGGTCCATACCATTTCTGTCCTTTATCGAGCCCATCTTTGCATGAAATGTTCCCTTGGTATCTCTAGTTTTCTTGAAGAGATCTCTAGTCTTTCCCATTCTGTTGTTTTCCTGTATTTCTTTGCATTGATTCCTGAGGAAGGCTTTCTTCTCTTCCTGCTATTCTTTGGAACTTTGCATTCAGATGCTTATGTCTTTCCTTTTCTCCTTTGCTTTTCACCTCTCTTCTTTTCACAGCTATTTGTAAGTCCTCCCCAAATAGCCATTTTGCTTTTTTTTGCATTTCTTTTCCATGGGGATGGTCTTGATCCCTGTCTCCTGTACAATGTCACGAACCTCATTCCATAGTTCATCAGGCACTCTAGCTATCAGATCTAGGCCCTTAAATCTATTTCTCACTTCCACTGTATAATCATAAGGGATTTGATTTAAGTCATACTTGAATGGTCTAGTTGTTTTCCCTACTTTCTTCAATTTGAGTCTGAATTTGGCAATGAGGAGCTCATGATCTGAGCCACAGTCAGCTCCTGGTCTTGTTTTTGTTGACAGTATGGAGCATCTCCATCTTTGGGTGCAAAGAATATAATCAATCTGATTTCGGTGTTGACCATCTGGTGATGTCCATGTATAGAGTCTTCTCTTGTGTTGTTGGAAGAGGGTGTTTGCTAGGACCAGTACATTTTCTTGGCAAAACTCTATTAGACTTTGCCCTGCTTCATTCCGCATTCCAAGACAAAATTTTCCTGTTACTCCAGGTGTTTTTTGACTTCCTACTTTTTGCATTCCAGTCCCCTATAATGAAAAGGACATCTTTTTGGGGTGTTAGTTCTAAAAGATCTTGTAAGTCTTCATAAAACCGTTCAACTTCAGCTTCTTCAGCATTACTGGTTGGGGCATAGACTTGGATAACCGTGATATTGAATGGTTTGCCTTGGAAATGAACAGAGATCATTCTGTTGTTTTTGAGATTGCATCCAAGTACTGCATTTCGGACTCTTTTGTTGACCATGATGGCTACTCCATTTCTTCTGAGGGGTTCCTGCCCACAGTAGTAGATATAATGGTCATCTGAGTTAAATTCACCCATTCCGGTCCATTTTAGTTCGCTAATTCCTAGAATGTCGATGTTCACCCTTGCCATCTCTTGTTTGACCACTTCCAATTTGCCTTGATTCATGGACCTGACATTCCAGGTTCCTATGCAATATTGCTCTTTGCAGCATCGCATCTTGCTTCTATCACCAGTCACATGCACAGCTTGCTATTGTTTTTGCTTTGGCTCCATCCCTTCATTCTTTCTGGAGCTATTTCTCCACTGATCTCCAGTAGCATATTGGGCACCTACTGACCTGGGGAGTTCCTCTTTTGGTATCCTATCATTTTGCCTTTTATACTGTTCATGGGGTTCTTGAGGCAAGAACACTGAAGTGGCTTGCCATCCCCTTCTCCAGTGGACCACATTCTGTCAGCCCTCTCCACCATGACCTGCCCGTCTTGGGGTTGCCCCGCAGGCATGGCTTGGTTTCATTGAGTTAGACAAGGCTGTGGTCCCAGTGTGATTAGATTGACTAGTTTTCTGTGAGTATGGTTTCAGTGTGTCTGCCCTCTGATACCCTCTTGCAACACCTACCATTTTACTTGGGTTTCTCTTACCTTGGGTATGGGGTATCTCTTCACGGCTGCTCCAGCAAAGCACAGCTGATGCTCCTTACCTTGGATGAGGGGTATCTCCTTACTGCCACAGTTCCTGACCTTCAGTGTGGGATAGCTCCTCTAGGCCCTCCTGCACCTGTGCAGTCACCCCTCCTGCACCTGTGCAGTCACCCCCTCCTTGGGTGGCTCCTCCCAGCTGCTGCCCCTGGCCTTGGGCTCGGGCTCAAGGTGGCTCCTCAGGGTCACCGCCCCTGGCCTCTGGTGCCAGGTGGCTCCTCTCAGCTGCTGTCCCTGGCCTCAGACAGAGGGTATCTCCTCCCAACCACCCCTGACTTCGGGCGTGAGGTGGCTTCTCCCAGCTGCTGCCTCTGGCTTCGGATGCAAAACCACACTAGTTTGTTCTAATTTTAAAATTGCTTTACCAAATTATCTGCTATCTTACTAAGATAATAATTAAGTCTGCTAGAATTTTAACTGAAAATTTCTGAATTAGTGGGTTTTTGGAGGGAAATTTGACAAAATGTAACAAGTATACACACTCTTACAAGTGCTTATCTATAGACTTATCCTAAAATGTGCTAAAATGTGGGAAATGTTTAGATAAATATGTTTATTGCAGATTTTTAAAATGACTTTGCACTTGAAAAAATTGAAAATTCAACAGCTGAACAAGATTACCGCTTGACTTAGGGATTGTGGTTACTTTTGAATATTTTTCTTTGTATACCTTTTTCATATTTTTGAAAATGGTTTCTATGATAATCAAAACCCAAAAGACAATTGTATGGTTATTTGAAAAAAATATAATGAATTAACAGTTTATTTAAGACTGTTTCACTAGGTTTCTAGTTATGGTTCAACTGAGTATGAAAATTGTCTATACATTACTCTTGAGTGTTGGGTCTTAACCAAGCTATTCATCCTGTTAGCAACAACGGATTTAAGGAAAGAATAAATTGAACCAATAAAGGTTTTTCTGAACTTTATATCTCACACTAAGATCTAGGAAATGTTAATAAATCAGAAATTCCCACTCTTATCAGAAGCTACTACCTCCAAGCTTAATTACCTACAAGTTATCTTTCTACTGCATGAAAAAGCTCTCTCTTTCTCTCTCTCTCTCACACATGCACTTAAGTTGATACATTTTCATATACTTGTAGAGTGATGGTGACCAGTTTAATCCATATTCTTTCTGAAAGGATAATGTGTGGCACAGGGAAATATATTTAGTTATCACAATATTCCATGGAAGGGAATAATTTAGTTCCTCTTGAAAATAGTGTTAAGATGGATCCGATCAGACACTGTCTATGTCTACATCTATATCTATGTCTGTTTTTCTATCTATCCTATCCATAATAGTTCTTAAAAGCTCTTTTAAACTGGACATTTTATCACAACAGGTCCTGTTTAAATTCAGAAACTATATCCCACCAGAATTATGCATACAATCTAGGTGTCTATTGGTATGCTTCCTTCAAAGTTAGTCTCATAAAATATGAGATAAGAACAGTATTTGTTTTCACTGTGCGTGTGCTGTGTGTGTTCAGTAGTGTCCAACCCTTTGTGACCCCATGGATTGTAGCCTGTGAGGCTTTTCAGTCCATGAGATTCTCCAGGAAAGAATACCAAAGCAGATAGTCATTTCCTACTCCAGGGAATCTTCCCAACCCAGGACTGGACCTGCATCTGCTGCCTGCAACGCATATCCTGCATTGAGGCAGATTCTTTACCGCTGTATCACACTAAACCTATTAAATGGTCTTCTCAGAAGTACTCCTCTGTTTGAATGCTTCTTCCCCCACCTCCATGAGGCTGTCTGCTGCTGCTCCTGGTCACTTCATTTTGTTCAAATGTTATTACTTGTAGTGATGTGTGTCCTCAAAAAGACCTAGTAAGGAGACAGGCTGGAGGGAGACACTTCCTCTATACCCTGTAACACATTATGAAAATATGCATGTTTCTTAATTTCCCTAATAATCAACTAAAGAGCTAATAAAGGGAATAGCTAAAGTGTTTCTAAGGACAAGAATGTCTTCTAGTGTCCTCTGCCCCCAATAGTTACATACTAGCTTTAGATATCATTTCCCTTGCTCTCCAATTAAAACTTTTCTCATCAAAATGTCCTCTATTTCAAGGCCACCCGTACAAATATCTCCATCAACCTCCCCCAGTTTTTTCCATTGGAAGAAGCTCTTGGCCCAGACAACTGACCAAAATTATTGGCTCTAGAACTTGTATTTTGAATCTTTTATTTATCTCACACTATGTTTTTTTTAATATTTATTTTCATTTATTTATTTGGCAGAAGTTTCAGTACTTTGGCCACCTGATGCAAAGAACCAACTCAGTGGAAAAGACCCTAATCCTGGGAAAGATTAAAGTCAAAAGGAGAAGAAGAATGAGATGGTTAGATACCATCACCAACTCAATGGACATGAATTTGAGCAAACTCTGGGAGATAGTGAAGGACAGGGGGAGTCTGGCATGCTGCAGTTCTTGGGGCTGCAGAGTAGGATAGAACTTAGCCTGAACAACAGCAACAATAACTATTTATTTGGCAGTATAGGGTCTTAGTTGCAACATAGAGGGTCTTTTTCTTTTTCTTTTTTAGTTGTGCCGTGTGAACTCTTTTAATTGCAACATCCAGGCTCTTAGTTATAGCATGTGAGATCTAGGTCACTGACCAGGATTGAACCTGAGACCCTCACATTGGGAATGCAGAGTCTTAGCTACTGGACCACAAGAAAAGGCCCCACACCATTTTTTTTAAAAGAAGAAGCTGACATTTCACTATAAAATAAATTTAAATAAAAATCCATATTTCTGATCCTTCAAGTAAATCCAACATCTCTGTTAATAGTTCATTAGAATTGAGTAGAAGCTGGGTCCTGTAGATAGAGCAGTTGATTTACTTGTTACTACATGGTCCCTATAGCACCTAGGGAACTTCTCCAGTGGCTCAGTGATAAGGAATCTGCCTGTAATTCAGAAGACACAGGAGATGCAGGTGTCTGGAAGATCTCAGTGTCAGGAAGATCCCCTGGAGGCAGGCATGGTAACCGACTCCAGTATTCTTGCCTGGAGAATCCCATGGACAGAGGAGCCTGGCAGACTACAGTCCACAAAGTGGCAAAGAATCGGACACGACTGAAGCAACTGAACACATACATAGGCATCTGAGTGTGAGACCTTCGCCCAAGACTCATCTCCCTCTTTATCTCCATTAAAGTTGGAATCATTGATTTTGTTACTGTTCCCTTGGGTGTCAGACCTGGTTGTGGGTGGGGAGAGGGCAGTGTCATATTGAATTTTCATTTACGATGCAAATCCAATAAATGTCGAAGGGAAAAGCAGGAATAGAAGAGAACCAGGTCTCCCTAAGTGAACGAAGCTATTAAAATACAAACACACACACACACCCTAAAGGATACAATTGAATTTTCTGAAAAACGGTGCACTCAAGAGGGTAAATAACAAAAGAAGACAGTAAGACCCATTATTCTGTTTTTTTTTTTTTTTTTTTACCTTGGCATCTCCTGAAATAATAAGGGATCTATGTGTCCACTTCATCTGAGCTTCCTTTCTATTCCCAAGGTCTTTTCAATCTCCCTCTGAGACATGGGGTGCACCGTAGGGGGATAAATCTTCAGTTACTTCTAATCCTTTAACATATACAATAGGTAAAAGCACACTTTTATATGACACAAGGTAAAGAATAAAATGAAAATAAAAGGACAGATTCAGATATGAGGTCTCATTTCTTCTCATTATTAAATTGGTTAAAAAAAAAAGTTTACATTTAGCTTCCCCTTTCTTTGGCTTTTGTAAGGGCATCACCCTATTCTTTCCTGAGGTTGGTCTATGCTGGGATGTTAGTTTTCCATGCAAGTTCTCAATAAATATTTGCTCTGTATTCTCAGTCTGTGTTTATGCCATTATTCACACTTCCCTTTATCTCCAAGACTTTTATATTGTTGCTAAGGAGTTTTTTGGTTTTTTTCCTCCAACAGCCTTGACAAAATGATAGCTTCTTGAATTCATTATTTGTGTGAGAGAACTTCAGTTCAGTATCCTACAAATCTGAGAGTTCATCTATGTGTGTCTAGCATTCTTGGTTTTCTCTCTGCTCTTCACCCTGATTGGAAAGCATACTCTACACTTGTTAGCAAAGAAGTAGAGCCTTGGTTGACAGGGAGGAAAAGCACACAAAAGGAGGGAGCAATGGTTTTGCGATTTTGTCTTGGCTGTATTTTTCAAGTTGGTTTGGATTAGCAAAACACAGTGTTTTATATGAGCTGGTGGTGGTTTAGTCACTAAGTCGTGTCCACCTCTTGCCACCCCATGGACTGTAGCCCACCAGGCTCCTCTGCCCATGGGATTTTCCCAGCAAGAATATTGGAGTGGGGTGCCATTTCCTTCTCTATTATATGAGCTACCATAAGAAAATAATAGCAACGTTTACTCTCAGGATATCCTAAAATGTCCCCATGCTATACACTTTGTGGAAACAGTTACATTAATATTAATGTCTGAATTTCATTAATGTGGAGTGCCCTCTCCAGCTGTTTCAAGATTTAATTTCTTTTCTTAGAGCTTCCATCGTTCCACTCTTACATTTTCTTCTCATAAGCCAAGACCAAGGAGAAACTTTCTGGAAATAATCGATGGGAACCCCTATGCTTGCACCTCTATGAGTAAATTGTTCAGCCAGGTGGCACATGTTAAGCTGATCAGTGTGACCAGTTTCACAATCCAGGAGAAGACTCCAGTCACATGGGGGAAGACAAGATCATCACAATACCAGCCACCAGAATAGGAAGTACCAACATCTCTGCCTACTGCGTCTTGATGTCAGAGTTGCCAAGAAAAACACAGCAGTCAAGTACTGCATGAACAATGCTTTGATTCCACGTGGAGAAGAGACAGCAAAGTCAGCTCCATTAGAGTACAGGTTCATAGCCAGCAGGCTCCCTAAGCAGGTTCCTCCAGAAGCTGATGCAGCGTGGTTGCTTTATGGGCACTCTTGTGGCACATCAGAAGGACACCAGTTCCTCCCCACTGGAGTCTGAAATACTGATCATTGAGGATTCATGAAGACCACTGAGGCACATGCTTATGCAACAAAGGAAGACTCAGTTAGCCTGAAAGAGGAAAGACATTCCCACACAAGGTGATAAGCCCTGTACAGGCTATGTGTACTCTTTATCTTTTGGTAAGGAAATTTCAGACTCAAGGCCCATTCTCACACAGATGAGTGAGGATCAAAAGACTGCACAGGAAACTACCTTTCCAAACATTATACCATTTCTATGATTCCACTAAGCCAAGCATTTATCTGCAGACAACTACTCAGGGCATTCAGACAGTCAAAGTTGTCATAAACTATGGTAGGACAAAGGGAATAATCTACTGTTCAACTCTAAAAGTTCTCACCTAGACTCTACAAAGAAGCAATTTTGGAAGTGTGTGTTTCATTTACTTTGCCAAAACAAATCCTCTAGTTGTATCCAATTTTTTTTTTTTTTTTTAGAGGTCAGGGCAAGAGTCTTGGGTTAGACTGAAGATAGAAAACCACCATGTTCTTCTTTCCATTTACTTTTCTAGGGTACCTAAGCAGAGCATGCTTTATGATTTCCAAGGAAGAAGAACAATATCATCCTAAAAAATGAAAACAAATACAAAGCTTCCACAATTTCCTACAACACACATATTAATTAGAGAAAACCACAACAGCAATAAAAATGAAACAGAGGCCTTCTCCATGAAAGCTTGGGAAACTCTTAAGGTAGGAGGGGAGTCTTGATTTTCTCAAATCCAAAGCAGACTTTGTTAGTGTTTGTGATCCCATGAACTGCAGTGCACCAGGCTCCTCTGTCCATGGGATTTCCCAAGCAAGAATACTGGAGTGGGTTGTCATGCCCTTCTCCAGGGGATTTTCCCCAGAGTTGAACCTGGATCTCCTGCATTGCAGGCAGATTCTTTACTGCCTGAGTCACCAGGGAGATTTTGCTGAGGCTCCATTAAGCCCACCTTAGCTACCTAAAGTAGGCCACTCTGAGTCCTCTCATCCTGCTTATAGACTGACTTTGTAAACTGAGTCTTCTCTGTCTGCTTTCCTTAGTCTCGATTTTCTTTCCACCTCTCTTGTCCCTCTAGAACATTATTCTTTTGTTCAAAATTTCTCTTTTCATCAGTTTCTATGTCTTATTCTCTCAGCATGTGGACTTGAGAACAGCTTTAATATGTAGAGTCCTGTATGTGACTATAGTTCAGAAAGAATTTGAGGTCACGAGTAACAGAAACAATTCAAGATTTTGGGAGGTGTAAAGAGAAAGCTTGGGGAAGGCTCGATCCTGTTGGGCAATAGGGTCCATCACGAAGTTTATGCAGAAGGAAAAGAATAGATTGCCAGGCATTCGGTTTATGATGCACTTAATCTGCAATGGTAGTGCTTCAGGAGAATAGAACTTCCGGCAGAGAAAGCAGTCAGCAAAATCCTTAAGCTGCCTGAGCAAAGCGGCCCTTCAGAGCACAGGATAACTGGAGGTGGGAGGGCGAGGGAGTGACTGTTAGGGCAGGAGGTCTGGGAAGCAATGCGTGAGTCAGGACCGAAAATGCCTTAGGGTTATCAGAGGGAATTCATTTTTTACTCTGGGTGGAAATGAGAACCACTGCAAGATTCTAAGCAAAAGAATGGCATGACTTATATCAATTGCTTCAGTCAGAAGAGGACATAAGGTCACAGCAACTGACAAAGGTTGGTGGCTCTGGAGGCTTCTGCAAAATAATACAGCTTCAGAAGAGGGTGGTCAGATCAGGTCCTGCCTTCGATGGAGGCTTCTGACAATGGATGCCAAACAACATTTGTTCCAACAAATTATAATACAAGAGCTCCCTGCCCCATATGGCTACACAGTGTATTCAAGATTTGTCTCAAGAGATGCTAGGGACTGTCTGACCCTCATTCACATGTCTTTCACTTGCCACCAACAATACCAGGGTGTGGGGAAATGACCACTGCTTCCAAATTCTATACATATAAGAGAAACCCCTCAAGGGAAAATTGAGATAAAAGAGCTTGGTTTAGGGTGACTAAAATGTGACAGATGCTCACCAAGAAAGGCAAGCTCGTTGGTCTTACAATTTTAACTGGCTTTTACCCTGGAAAATGCTTTATACCTATAAAAAATGTTGTTAATTAGGTTTTAAAAATATTGATCCAATCTTCTGTATTTAGCATAGAAGAATTTACCTTACGCTTATCTATATAAACTGATTAAGGTTTGCATGACTATTATTAGACTGAAGGAAATCTTAAAATAAGCACTTCTATAGCTTTAACACTTCCCATGTTTTTATATAGTCTTTATATCAACTGTTTAGATAAGTCTCAATTTGCTTATGATCCCTGCCTTAGACCTAGCCACTCTATTTGACATTTTGGTTATTTTTGTTTCGTCGATCAACATAGGTAACAATATATGTGTGTCTGTGTGTGTGTGTGTGTGTGTGTGTGTGTGTGTGTATAAAATTATTTTCCTCCTTGGGGTTATTTTTAAGATAAATACCCAAGAGGAAAGCTGCAGCATTAAATGTTATAAGTATGTTAACATATCTTGATTGGTATCAGCACTTTCTAAATTTAGTCAGTATTTTTAAGGTTTTTTCCAGTGAAAGTGGAAGGGACTCAGTTGTGTCCGACTCCATCGCACCCTGGACTATACAGTCCATGGAATTTTCTAGACCAGAATACTGGAGTGTGTAGCCTTTCCCTTCTCCGGAGGGGATCTTCCCAACCCAGGGATCAAAACCAGTCTCCTGCAACAAGTGATCCTAGTTGAGCCACAGGGAAAGTGAAAGGGCCTCAGTCACTAGCCGCCGGCGCCCCATGGTTGCAGCCTGCCAGGTCCTCCCGCTCCGGCGCTGGGTGGGTTCCATTTCCTCCGGGGCGGTTTCCAACCCAGGGATCAAACCTAGGTCTCACACATTGCAGGCAGACTCTTTACTGAGCTACCAGTAGATAGATATCTACCAGGGAAGCCCAAGAATACTGGAGTAGGTAGCCTACCCTTTCTCCAGGGGAATCTTCCTGACCCAGGAATCTAGCCGAGGTCTCCTGCTTTGTAGACAGATTCTTTATCAGCTGAGCTACATGCAGTGCAAATATAAGATGAGAGAAACTTCAACTAAGGAACTTAAGGTAATGTAATTGTTATTTAAACAGAGAAACTCTAATCTCTATAGAGAGATCAAAACCTAATCTCTATAGAGAGATCAAAAAGCCTCCCTCACACACACTTTAAACTATAAAGACAAGCTATATGAATCTGATAGATGGTGTAGCTGTATGATAATCTTAACAGAAATCTGGTCTTGGAGCTCATACACAGTAACATGTTAGCACTTCATTATGCATTATTGACTTTCACTCATATTTGCTAAAACAAACATTCCAGAACCATCTGCAAGTGGATAAAGTGCTCATTTTGCATGTTAGGAAAACTATAAAAAAAATGACTGCATGAAATTAAGCCAACATCTGAGCTTCTGGGGTTGCTTATCACGTTTAAAGTTGACAGTATGGGTCTCAGGAGGCAGCAGAGAGCTTATGGATAAACACAGCAGGTAGTAAAAGAACTTAAATGCCAAAAATCACTTTACCATAGAAAAGAGACAGAGAGGTAGCGATGAAACTAAAGACTTAAGACCTTACTTCTTCGAAGCAATTTCCTTTTAAAATGTCCAAAATAATTACTTTAAATAATTAACCTGCAGAGTGGTCTGTAAACTATCCAACTGCTAAAATGATTTTGAATGTCCTTCTGCGTGCATGTGCGCTCAGCCATGCCCGACTCTTGCGCGACCTCATGGACCTAGCCCACCAGGCACCTCTGTCCATGGGATTATCCCAGCAAGAACACCGGACTGGTTGCCATTCCCTCCTCCTCGGAATCTTCCCCCACCCAGGGATGGAACCCAAGTCTCCTGTGGCTCCTGCGTTGGCAGGAGGATTTTTCTTTTTCTTTTTTTTTAACCAATGAGCCACTTGAAAGTACCCCAGTGTTTCTCTGTACACTCACAATTTTGGGGTGAGTCCACATAGGACAAAGCAGAGAGAATTCTAAATAAATTTGCCCAGGCTTAATTTCCCTTTTAAGCATCAAGGTTTATGTTTCTGATGGAGTTACAAGAGCTCATGAGATCCCTGAGACAGTGTCTATGTCATATGAACTTTTTTGTGTTTAATTAACCAGCTCTTATGTATTTAAAAAGTCCATCCTTTACCCGGTTGTCTCTAGTACGGCATTGGTTGTAAATCAAGTATTCATATGTGTCTGTTTCTACAAACACCATTGTCACACTGTCTTTATTATTTTGAGTCTCTAAACATTGATATCTGGTTGAGAAAATTCTCTAAATTTGCTTACCTTTCTTGAGAGTTTTTCACATCTTTATTAAGATATAATTTACATACTGTACAATAAAAAAAAGTCAAAGTCAATAATTTCACCCATTTAAATTATAAAAATAAATGGTTTTTGGTAAAGTCACACATGCGTTCCACCATCACCATCTTCATTTCATTTTAATTTTTCAAGATTTTTTTTTTTACAATTTTAAGGTCTCTTTTTTATTTGTTACGTTTGGCCATATGGCATATGAAATCCTGAGGTCCCCAACCAAAGATTGAAGCTGCACCCCCTGCAATGGAGGTAAAGTCTAAACCACCAGAGGCCAGGGAAGTCCCCATCACCATCTTTATTTCAAGACATTTTCATCATCTCACCAAGACTCCCCATACCCTTTAGCCTCCTGGGTCTAAATTATCACCTCCTTAGCTTTACATCTTCCCCCTAGTTCTAAGTGACAGCTAACCAATCTAACCTCTGTTTCTTTAGATTTATCAATTCTGGACTTTCACATGAATGTGATCATATAATGTGTGGCTTTTTGTGACTGGATTCTTCAGTTTTTATGTTTTCAAGTTTTCTTCATGTTGTAGTATATGTTAGTATACTCCCTTTTATAGTAAAATAACATTCTGAATATGGGGCTTCCCAGGTGGTGCTATTGGTAAAGACTTTGCCTGCCAATGAAGGAGACATACCTGTATACCATATTTTTAATCCATTCATTAGCTGAGTGGCATCTGGGCTGTTTCTTTCTTTTGGCTATTATAAACAACCCTGCTGTAAACATCTGTGTACAAGCTTTTCCGTGAATACATGGTTTTATTTCTTTTGGGTCTATACCTAGGAAAGGAAAATCTTGGTCTTACAGTAGCTCAACATTTGATAATTCAAGGAACTGCCAGATTGTTTCCATTCTCATTTTCCCCCAGCAGTGTATAAAGTTTCACATTTCTTTGCATTTTCACTAATACTTGTCATTATGTTGTTGTTGTTGTTTTTAAACTCTAGACATTCTATTTTGCTTGAAGTGGTATCTTGAGGTTGGTTTTGATTTGCATTTCCCTAATAAGTAGAGATAGTACTTTGCCGACTAAGGTCCATCTAGTCAAGACTATGGTTTTTCCAGTGGTCATGTATGGATGTGAGAGTTGGACTGTGAAGAAGGCTGAGCGCCGAAGAATTGATGCTTTTGAACTGTGGTGTTGGAGAAGACTCTTAAGAGTCCCTTGGACTGCAAGCAGATCCAACCAGTCCATTCTGAAGGAGATCAGTCCTGGGATTTCTTTGGAAGGAATGATGCTAAAGCTGAGACTCCAGTACTTTTGCCACCTCATGCAAAGAGTTGACTCATTGGAAAAGACTCTGATGCTGGGAAGGATTGAGGGCAGGAGGAGAAGGAGACAACCGAGGATGAGATGGCTGGATGGTATCACAGACTTGATGAACGTCAGTCTGAGTGAACTCTGGGAGTTGGTGATGGACAGGGAGGCCTGGTGTGCTGCAATTCATGGGGTCACAAAGAGTTGGACATGACTGAGCGACTGAACTGAACTGAATAAATAAGATGTTAATCATGAATTATCACTAGAACATCAAAAGGAATAAGTGTAAAAAGTACAGAGTGAGGTGAGTCAGAAAGAGAAAGGCAAATATCTCATATTAATGCATATATATGGAATCTAGAAAGATAGTACCAATGATCCTACTTACACAGACATAAAGAACACACTTCTGGAAACAGTGAGGGAAGAAGAGGGCAGGATGATTTGAGAAAATAGCTTTGAAACATACATTACCATATGTAAAATAGATAGCCAGTGAGAGTTTGATGTATGATACAGGGAAAGCAAAGCCCCAGCTTTGTGACGACCTAGAGGGATAGGGGTGAGAGGGCAATGGCATTCCACTCCAGTGCTCTTGCCTGGAGAATCCCAGGGACGGAGGAGCCTGGTGGGCTGCAGTCCATGGGGTTGCTAGGAGTCAGACATGACTGTGCAACTTCATTTTCACTTTCACTTTCCTCTTTCATGCATCAGAGAAGGAAATGGCAACCCACTCCAATGTTCTTGCCTGGAGAATCCCAGGGACGGGAGAGCCTGGTGGGCTGCCATCTATGGGGTCGCACAGAGTCGGACACGACTGAAGCAACTTAGCAGCAGTAGCAGCAGAGGGATAGGCTGGGGAGGCAAGTGGGAGGGAGTCTGGGAGTGAGGGACCACGTGTATACCCATGGCCAGTTCATGTTGACGTATGGCAAAATCCATTGCAATGTTGCAATTATCCTCCAATTAAAAACATACAGTTTAAAAAAGAATTGAAAATGGAAAACAATAAAGATTGTCAGACTGGATAAAAACAGCAGGTAGAATATGATTCTGATTTTGTAAATAATAATCAAAACAAGTAATGTGTTTTTCAATAGCCAAAAAACTATAGCTTTCTTTTTAACACTGAAAAATTTCCACTATACATTATGTATGCTATTTCCTGTTTTAATCATTATGGTAGAGAAAATATTATAGTCTAGTTATATTATTAATGTATGTTAGTCTTCTTTCTCAAAACTGCAATTTTTAAAACTTTTTAAACATCTTAACAAATTCACTAATTTAAAAAAATTGCCCTTTGGTCTTGTTGTAATTTATATAAAAATTAATAGTTTTAATAAATTCATGAAATATAAAATTTATTTAATGTCTTCTCAGTAGATAAGTGCCACTGAACAATCTTTGTGATCTGAGGAGTTTGATGATGCTCCTGATGCTATTGCAGAGGTGAACAAAATGTTCTATACTCTCAGTGTCACTGGGACTTAAAATAGTTGACATTTTATAAAGCACTTAGTTGCCTGATGAGAACCCATAAAGAGTCTCCCTGAGGTACCAACATTAGATAATCAGAGACTATGAACAAGGATCAGTGTATAATTCAAACTGGATTGATCATTTTAGTGTGGCAGGTGCATTCCAATTTAAACCTGAATTTCCTCAGAGAAATTGCCCATTTCTCAACAATATTCTTTGTTACAGTTAGCAATATAGATGATTTTTGCCTGATTTGTCAGATGATTACATGTGCAACTTTATTTTTCTTCTCTTTTTCTCTGCTCTTTCCTTTCTTCTGCTTTTGGTTAGCTGGTGATTGTTTTTCTTAATCCTCTTCAAGATTCAGCCTGGGGTCAAGCATTATTTTTACTTTAACAATAGGAACAAATAAACACATAAATAAATATTTTTTTTTAATGACAGGGATATACAATGAAAATAAGATAGAAACAAGTACAAACCTGAAGTCAGCATAGGACTTGAGAAGACCAAATTTGATTTTTTTTTCCTAAACAAGGACTAAGGGACTACTCAGATTTTACATTTTACTAGGAGAGCATCTGGGGTGGTTTCTATTTACAAGGCATTGTTATCAATATGTGTAAGTACATGTAAAAAAATCTTTCTATTGCATTGATTATTGTGAGGACTGAGCAAAATAATGAATCTATCTCAAAGCTTCTGAAACTCTTAGAAGCATGCCTGATATATAGAAAAATGCTTGGAGTTAGCTATTACGATTTTATTGTTTTTACGTTAGAGTGAGTGGGCAATATATATTTTGCTTGTCCACTTTGAGAACTCTGAGGTGAAAATGTTACCCACATTAATTCCTAGCCAGACTCTTTTGTGTAGGTCCCTGGAACATGAAGTTAATTCTTGACCTCTGAATGTAAATGCATCAGAGGAAATGCTATCAGTTTACTGGGGCTGTCATAAAAAATACCACAGACTAGGTGGTTTAAACAACAGAACTTTATTTTCTCACAGTTCTAGAACCTAGAAGTCTGAGATCAAGTTGTCAGCAGCTCTAGTTTCTTCTGGGGCTCTTCTTCTTGGCTTGTGGATGGCTGTCCTTTCTGTCTATTTTCACATGATCTTCCCTGTGACTGTGTCTGTCTGTGCCCTAATTTTCCGTCATAATGAATTAGGGCCTTCTCAAAATAATTTCAGTTTCCAGGAATTACCTCTTAAAAAAAAACCCTATCTCCACATATAGTCCCATTCTGTAGTTCTGGAGGTTATGACTTCAACATACAAATTCTGAAGGGGACACAGTTCAGCTCGTAGCGGTTTCCTTGCTGACCCAGTGGGTAAAGCGTCTGCCTGCAGTGCGGGAAAGCCGTGTTCAATCCCTGGCTTGGGAAGATCCCCTGGAGAAGGAAATGGCAGCCCACTCCAGTATTCTCGCCTGGAGAAGAGGAGCCTGGTGGCCTACAGTTCATGGGGTCGCAAAGAGCTGGACATGACTGAGTGACTAACACTTTCACTTTCACTTCAGCTCATAACAGGCTCCAAGATGGCGAGTATCTACAGATGAGTGTGCTGTGACTGGAATAGAATGAACTGAGATGGTACAGCCACGATGTGGCCCAAGGAGCCCTGTGGGGAAGTCAGTTAATTTGACAGCAGGAGGCCAGTGTCCACAGGAGACCCCAGGGAGCTTTGGGGACACACCCAATACTCTGTGTACAGCTGTCAGTGGCAAAGGTCTTCACAAGGCCCACTTCAGCAGGAATAATCATCGGAGAACCCCCTTCCAGTATCTGGATGAGCCATAGATATTTACCCATTATAGACTCATTAATGACAAATATAGGGACCCCAAAGCCTATAATATTTTCAAACAGTGCACAATTTACCAATTTTCTTAAGCTTTAAGGCAGCAAATTTCAAAACAAAGGGTGAAATTCACAAATTTTGTTAAAAAGTGAGATGGAATACAAAACCTGACTTAATGATTCGCTTGTTGCATTAAGTACTTAGATAAAAAATGATGAGCTGGATTTAATATATGGTCTTTTAATCAGATGTTCTACTATTTTTCTTAAGCACTATTAAATTTCTTAAAAGTTCATATGGCTTGGGAAATGTGTTGCTGAGGACACAAATATACTGGCAGCTTCCACTGTTGTACCCTACAACCGGTAGCAAGGTAACAGCTCTTTAATTCATGGTGCCTTACAAAAGTAGAACACAAATCACTCGGGCAAACACGGCCTATGAATGCCCTCAGATATTCAGTGTATTGTGTATCTGCGCCTTTGTGAATCGCTCCTATTAGTCCTATAGGAGGAACTGCCAGAACTTTGACTCTTTTCCAGATAGCTATGAGTTCTGTTTACCTATGTATTATGTGGAGTCGCACTGCAGTAGAACTGGCACTTTTCATACTAAAAGAGAATGATTATATTTTGAGTCACACTGAAAAAACTGTGTTCATTGGATAACACTACACACTGATTTTCCCAAGAATTTGTCTTCATCATAAATGGATTGCCTAGCTATTCCTTATGCTGTGTTAATTGGATAAAAGCCAGAGGAATAGCATTTTTCAAATTCTTTACATTGGAATTTTCTGATATGGAAAGAAAACGTCAAACTTTATTTCTGGCTAGATTATCTATGATCAATTTTATGCTGTGAGAGGAAAATTCCAAATGCCTTTGGCACCGGATAGCACTGAACAACCTAACTTCTGATATTCTTTCCTTTAAGCATTCACATCTGTGTTTGTATACTTCTAGGGTTATGACTGATTATCTGCTCTTGTGATAAAAAGTGAGTGAAGCTGCTCAGTCGTGTCCAACTCTTTGCGACCCATGGACTGTAGCCCACCAAGCTCCTCCGTCCATGGGACTCTCCAGGCAAGAATACTGGAGTGGGTTGCCATTTCCTTCTCCAGCACCCCTTAGATAAGATAAATTCTATTTTGCATAACTCTTTCAATAAGTATTTATTAAATAATATAGTTATTTTCCAAACTGTCCTAGCTAGTAACAGAAATATATGAAATGATTATGCTCTTTATATTCCTGACTTTTTGAAGTTATACAAAATTTAATACAAGCTGAAATGTCTAAATTGGTGGGTAAATAATGAGAAATATTGCTTTGACTGGAGTTTTCTAAAACTTCAGAAAATGTAAGACTTAAGAGCTTTTGAACTATGGGGTTGGAGAAGACTCTTGAGAGTCCCTTGGACTGCAAGGAGATCCAACCAGTCCATTCTGAAGGAGATCAGTCCTGGGTGTTCTTTGGAAGGAATGATGCTAAAGCTGAAACTCTAGTACTTTGGCCACCTCATGAGAAGAGTTGACTCACTGGAAAAGACTCTGATGCTGGGAGGGATTGGTGGCAGGAGAAGGGGACGACAGAGGATGAGATGGCTGGATGGCATCGCTGATTGGATGGACGTGAGTCTGAGTGAACTCTGGGAGTTGGTGATGGACAGGAAGGCCTGGCGTGCTGAGATTCATGGGGTCGCAAAAGTCGGACACGACTGAGTGACTGAACTGAACTGAACTGAAGGGCTTACAAATAATAATTAAAAACAGTATCAAAGCCTTAACAACTCAGATGCATATGAGTCATAGTCTTGTGGAGACAAGCTAGCTAGCCTAGAGTGTGGTCAGAAGGTGGAGAATGGTTTAGATATAAGTAAAATGGAATGAAAATAAACCGTGAAGCTTGATGTTGAGTGTGGGACTATAGATCTTGATCTGATAGGTAACGGAATTGTTGAAAAAGACAACATCATAGCAAAAACAGGGCTTTATGAAAATCAAATTGGTGATGATGTGCAAGACAACGTGACTTTAGGGACATTAAAATTGAGAGATCTTGTAATTTTTATATGTGAGTTCATTAGAGCATAAGTTGAAGCAGGGAAAATGTGAAAAACGAGTCAATGGTTGAGATGTAATGAATGTGTAAGACATGGTGGTAGCTTAGATAATAGAAATGAAAGATGACATCTGAGTCTAGTACAGCTCCCATATCTTGTGCCTGCAGTGTTGTATTTTCAGGAACCAAACTGGGTAAACTAGGGAAGGGATTGCAAACCGGGAATGGCCATGAAGTCAGTGTCTGGCGTAAGGATACAAGTAAGGGATAGATGAGCAGGCTATTATGAAGGCGCCTATAATTACAAATCAGAATAAGGTTAGGATGGCAAAACTGATTTGAGAGACGACCTCAAGGTAAAAATTTAAATGTCTAAGTGAGTAAATTATCTAAGTGGAAGAAGTTATATACAGAGAAAAATGAAGGGAAATCAATGAATAATGTCCACCTTTAGGAAATATACACATCAAAGGGGGACTGTCAGAAAAGCAGGAGAGGTTTCAGAATTACACTGTGGAAATTAAAGTAGGAGGGAGTTGCAAGAAAGAGCATTGGGCGAAAAACATCGCCCTTTTACATATACCCTGAGAAAACTATAATTCAGAAAGACATGTGCCCCAGTGTTCATCGCATCACTATTCACAGTAGTCAGAACAGGGAAGCTACCTAAATGTCCATGAACACATTGAAGGATAAAGAAGGTGCAGTACAGATATGGATTATTAGCCAGCCATAAAAAGGGAAAAAACTGAGTTATTTGTAGTAATGTGGATGAACCAGAGTCTATCATACAGAGTGAAGTCAGAAAGAGAAAAACATCATGTATTATTAGGCATATGTGGAATCTAAAAAATAAATGGTATGGATGAATCCATTTGCAGGAATAGAGAGGCAGACATAGAGAAGAGACTCATGGGCCTGGGGATGGAGAGGGTGGGATGAGCTGAGAGAGCAGTGTTGATATGTGTGAAGCAGATGGAGAGTGGGAAGCAGCTTATGGCACAGAGGCTCACCGTGGTGCTCTGTGATGACTGAGAGGGGTGGAATGGGGCAGGGCAAGAGGGAGGCTCAGGAGGGAGGGGCATATGTATCTTTATAGCTGATTCACAGAGTGGCACAGCACAAACTAACACAGCATTGTAAAGCACTTAGTTCAGTTCAGACAGTCATTCGTGTCCGACTCTTTGCGATCTCATGGACTGCAGCACACCACGCCTTCCAGTCCATTCCCAACTCCCAGAGCTTGCTCAAATTCATGTCCATCGAGTCGGTGATGCCATCCAACCATCTCATCCTCTGCCATCCCCTTCTCCTGCCTTCAATCTTTCCCAGCACCAGGGTCTTTTCCAATAAGTCAGTTTCTTGCATTTGGTGGCCAGAGTATTGGAGTTTCAGCTTCAGCATCAGTCTTTTCAGTGAATATTCAGAGACTGACATCTTTCAGGATTGACTTGTTTGATCTCATTGCAGTCCAAGGGACTCTCAAGAGTCTTCTCTAACACCACAGTTCAAAAGCATCAGTTCTTCAGTGCTCAGCTTTGTTTATAGTCCAGCTCTCACATCCATACCTGACTCTTGAAAAAACCATAGCTTTGACTACATAAACCTTTGTCGGCAAAGTAATGTCTCTGCTTTTTAATATGCTGTCCAGGTTGGTCATAGCTTTTCTTCCAAGGAACAAGTTTCTTTTAATTTCATGGCTGCAGTCACCATCTGCAGTGATTTTGGAATCCAAGAAAATAAAGTCTATCACCGTTTCTATTGTTTCCCCATCTATTTGTCATGAAGTGATGGGACCGGATGCCATGATCTTAGTTTTTTGAATGCTGAGTTTTAAACTAGCTTTTTCACTCTCCTCTCTCACTTTCATCAAGAGGCTCTTTAGTTCCTCTTCACTTTCTTCCATTAGAGTGGTGTCATCTGTACATCTGAGTTTATTGATATTTCTCATAACAAACTTGATTCCAGCCAGCACAATTATATTCCATTTAAAAATAAACTTTTAAAAAAGTATCAGCCTTTTAATTTGAAGTCATAAAGAAAGAAGAGGAAGAAAAGTCTCGAGACAAGGAGTTAAAACTACTGCTCTTTACTAGAGATATTTAGTTTAACCTCAGGAACAGAATCTTAACTGCAGTATGAAAGGGAATAAACAAGATGAGGGGTTAGCGGGCAGAGACAGCATCTTTGAAGATTTGTGTAAAGACATGGTGTCAATAACTAGAAGAGGCGGAGGATAAAGAGTGGGTTTTTCTTGTCAAATGAGGGGGTTTCTCTAAGTATTTGTAAGGGAAAGACCCAAATGGAAGGATCTCTGAGAAATTTAAAGGAATTAAACCACATGTGGAGGAATAAGATGTCTCTCTTCCACTTTGCTGGAATTAACTGCTTTATCTGGATCTTTTGGTGCTTTTTCTTGCTCTTCCAAAGTCTTGCATGATCAGTTACTGCCTTTGAGGTCTGCATTCCCGAGCACCCCTCTACATTGGCCCCTTGTCTGACCCTGCAAACGTCCTCTGGTCTCTCCACCCATGAGATATTTTCTCTTATGTTTGCTCTACTTCTCAGATGCAGACTCTCAGTGTTCCTCCTCAAAAACAAACTTTGAAATATTAATAGAATATCCCCCATTTATCATACTACATCTTCTTTCTTATTCACACCCTTTCTGCCCCATGCCTCCAAAGACACATCTCCTGTCAAGATTGTTGAAACCTTTTGGGACTACCCTGGTGATCCCGTGGCCAAGACTCTGTGCTCCTAGGTCAGGGGCCTGGGTTTAATCCCTGATCAGGGAACTAGATCTCACATGTCACAACTAAAGATCCTGCATGCCACAGTAAAGACCCAGTGAAGCCAAATAAATAAATATTTTTAAAAATATTCTTTTTATCAAATCAAATTTCTGACATCTTTCCCGTCTCTTTTAAAAAAATTGAAATATAGTTGATTTACAATGTTGTGCTAATGTCAGGTGTCTAGTTCAGTTCAACTCGGTTGCTTAGTCCTGTGTGACTGTTTGTGACCCTACGAACTGCATCACAACAGGCTTCCCTAACCTTCACCATCTCCCGGAGCTTACACAAACTTATGTCCATCGAGTCGGTGATGCCATCCAACCATCTCATCCTCTGTCATCCCCTTCGCTTCCCACCTTCAATCTTTCCCAGCATCAGGGTCTGCTCCAATGAGTCAGTTCTTTGCATCAGGTGGCCAAAGTATTGGAGTTTCAGTCCTTCCAGTGAATATTCAGGACTGATCTCCTTTAGGATGGACTGGTTGGATCTCCTTGCTGCCCAAGGGACTCTCAAGAGTCTTCTCCAAGACCACAGTTCAAAAGCATCAATTCTTCAGTGCTCAACTTTCTTAATAGTCCAACTCTCACATCCATACCTGACTATGGGAAAAATATAGCTCTGACTAGATGGACCTTTGTCTGCAAAGTAATATCCCTGCTTTTTAATATGCTGTCTAGGTTAGTCATAGCTTTTTTCCAAGGAGCAAGTTTCTTTTAATTTCATGGCTGCAGTCACCATCTGCAGTGATTTTAGAGCCCCCCAAAATAAAACCTGTCATTGTTTCCACTGTCTCCCCATCTATTTGCCATGAAGTGGTGGGATGAGATGCCATGATCTTAGTTTTCTGAATATTGAGCTTTAAGCCAGCTTTTTTCACTCTCCTCTTTCACTTTCATCAAGAGACTCTTTAGTTCTTCTTTGCTTTCTGACATATGGGTGGGGTCATATGCATATCTGAGGTTATTGCTATTTCTCCTGGCAATCTTGATTCCAGCTTCTGCTTCACCCGGCCAGCATTTCTCACAATGTACTCTGCATATAAGTTAAATAAGCAGGGTGACAATATACAGCCTTGATCTACTCCTTTCCCTATTTGGAACCAGTCTGTTGTTCCATGTCCAGTTCAAACTCTTGCTTCTTGACCTGCATATAGGTTTTTCAGGAGGCAGGTCAGGTGGTCTGGCATTCCCATCTCTTTCAGAATTTTCCACAGTTTGTTGTGATTCACACAGTCTAAGGCTTTGGCATAGTCAATAAAGGAGAAATAGATGTTTTTCTGGAACTCTCTTGCTTTTTCCATGATCCAGCGGATGTTGGCAATTTGATTTCTGACTCCTCTGCCTTTCTGAAACCAGCTTGAACATCTGAAAGTTCATGGTTCATGTCCTGTTGAAAATCCCTGAGTACCAGATATTATCTCACTTAACTGTTAGGCTAGTAGTATGAATGATTAAACCAGATTGGTGTTAATCCAGGGTCTCCTTACAGTTAGTTTAATTAATTTCATGCCCTTTATGGTGGATCTCTGCTGATTTCTCCAGAAACACCTCTTATGACTTCATCTTTAGCCAAATAGAATCTCTTGCCTTTCTCTGTATGTGCCCTATCTTGTGAGCATGCTCTTTGTTATGCCTGGAAGTCATTCTCCATTCCTTCTCATCCTGTTGTCTTGTTTAATTCTCACTGACATCTCAGATCTTAATTTGGATGTTTCTTACTCCAAGGAGGTATTACTGATCACACAACTAATTCCAACTTGGGTGACAATTCTGTATGCTTCCATACTAAACTCATGGCATTGGTAACACTTAATTGTAACCTTCTGTCTATTCCAAAAGAAGGTAAGTTCTCTGAGGACATTACTTATATTGTTCACCGCTGTATCTGTGAAAACAGAGACCAGCACAGTAAGTGTTCGGTGACTATACTTTGAGTGCTTGAAGGAATGAATGGCTTAGATGCAGATTTATGTCAATATAAAGATCACTGAAACAGTTCAGGTCAGAATGCTTTTCATGAAAATATGAGATAAGAACATCTACTCAGAATGAAAGTTCAGTCACAGGAAAATATAAACAGATGGGAGGAAAAATAAAGATGTGCAGTAGTCTTAGAGATCATCAAGAAGGAATAGGACTCCTGAGAATAGTAAGGGAATCACATTAAAATTGGACAGTAAAGACGAAACAGCAATTTCATCTCTCTCTAGAAGTGTTTGTGCTGCAACAACAACAACAATAGCTTAGAAGTTGGTTGGGAGAAACCTAAACTTGAAAGCTGATCCTGTTTGGGGTGATTTGTGTGTATGTATGTTTGTGTGTATACTTGTGTGTTGGGGGATGTGTGTGTTGGTGCTTGTGTGTTGGAGTCTAGGCTGAAGATAAAGGTCATTGTGAAGTCAGCACTTATATAACCAAAACCAGAAGTTGGGCTAAGAGATCCATTATTCTGAAACAAAGAAGGTCATTTATGTAAAAAGGATGTTTGAAGTGAAAAGATTTGATGAAGGCACAGGAGGTAGAATGGAAGAGTCTGGGAGAAGATGAGCAAAGCATCAGTAAAAGAAATTATTAAATGGAGGGTCTTCCCTGATGGTTCAGTGGCTAAGACTTTGCACGCCAGTGCAGGGGGCCCAGGCTACCTTCCAGGTCAGGGAGCTAGACTCCACACGACACAACTAAAAGATCCTGCATGACCCAACTAAGACCAGCACAGTCATAAATACAAATTTTAAAATAATAACAATTTTTAAAGTTATTAAATTCAATATTGACAAGCTGATGTCATTACCTGTAATGATAGGAATCTATTTTTTTCACAAATACATGCATTTATCAAAATCAGAACTGATCCCATGGTATGATAATAAAAATAAAAAGTCATCACTATTATGGTTGGAATTTTTTGAAGGAAAAACTATAAAGGCTGAGGAGCCCCTTTATATGTTCCCTTTTTTGAAAATTTCGATCAGTGTAGAAAAGTAACACTGGGATACTTGCTTTCCCCGTGGCAACTAATTATCCAACTAATGCACTTATTTGTGGGTGGATCAATCATTCTCCAAGTACTTATTGATCCCCTATTGTGTGCCCAACATGATGCTAAGTGCTGGGGGTAAATAAGAAAAATATGATGTACGATCTCGACCCTGTCAGTCAGCAGTGTGTCTGTACATTACTTCATCCATCTTGATTTCAACATCATTTCACTCTTTTTAGTAGTGGAGTGACAGAACACCTTTCATTGATAATGCCTTGCTATTTAGTTGTTTTTCTAGACTGCTTGATGATCCTTAAGGCTACTCTAGGCCTTTTTTTTTTCTGTTGTTAACATTATACTTTTCTGTGGCCAAACCCTGATTTTGAACATATGTTCTTAACTCATTGTGTGTGTGCTTAGTCGCTCAGTCATGTCCAACTCTTTGTGACCCCAGTGGTTTGTAGCCTGTCAGGCTCCTATGTCCATGGGATTCTCGAGGCAAGAATACTGGAGTGGATTGCTATGCCCTTCTCCAGGGGATCTTCCCAACCCAGGGATCGAATCCAAGTCTCCCACACTGCAGGCAGATTCTTTATTGTTTGAGGCACCAGGAAAACCCTCTTATCTTCATAAGCACATTAATTATTGTTGCTTTTAGGTAACCAACTCTTTAATCATTTTTTAAAAAGAAAATAAGATGTGAATTTGGTATATTTTGTAGGTGATAGCAAGATTCTGGGGAATTCTCAGTATCCCTCATGCAATTCCATAAAATATGCTGCTTCTGACAAGATTCTTTTGAAGAAAAATCTTATATGTCTTGTTTATTAAATTTACATTTTGATCTATTCTAGTAGTTCTTATTTGGGCTTCTCCTGAGTTGGGAAAATCCCTTGGAGGAGGAAATGGCAACCCCCTCCAGTATTCTTGCCTGGAAAATCTCATGGACAGAGGAGCTTGGTGGGCTACAGTCCATGAGGTCACAAAGAGTCAGATTATGACTGAGCACAAAGATGATGACCACTCTTATTTATTTAATATTTCAAGTAATAAAATTTTTTAGTCTTAACTAAGAAGTTCTTTTTTTCCTTCTGTAAATTCTACAAATAAATTATCATTATTTACTATGAATTACTCCTTAAATAATGATTTACTTTCTCTCTCCTCCTTAAATATAGATATTATGCTCAGAGATTTAGAAATATTTTCCTCCTATCTTAGCTGAATTTTCCTATTTTTAATGTGAAGGTGAAGTCACTCAGTCGTATCCGACTTTTTGCAACCCAGTGGACTGTAGCCTACCAGGCTTCTCCATCCATGGGATTCTCCAGGCAAGAATACTGGAGTGGTTTACCATTTCCTTCTCCAGGGGATCTTCCCAACCCAGGGATCGAACCTGGGTCTCCCACATTGGAGGCAGACACTTTAACCTCTGAGCCACCAGCAAAGCTTTAAATTAAATAAATTGTAATGACTTTTAATGGAATTTGTAATTTAAAAATTTGTAGCCTCAGGGCCATGACAGTGACATAGGACCTTTACTTATGAATGGAGATGTTTATCTTAATCCAGCCTAAGAATTACAACTTCCTTAACCACTCCTGAAGTTTATATGGAAATACTTCATTTGCATCACAAACAGATCACAGCCACAAAACTCAGAAGGGAAATGGCAGATACATTTGCTGCAATTCACTGTTAGTGAATCATCTATCCAGTGGTGTGGCTAATCCATGAAAGAATAAAATCTATTATTTCTGTGATAGCTTGACTTAAAATCTAAGAGATAATATATTGCCTATGTTTTCTTATTCTCAATGTATTATCTGTGTGAATACCGTTTTTGGATTTCTGTAGATAGTTTTAGGAATCTTTTGAAACATTAAGATGAATTGCCTAAAGAGCCAAAATCTCTGTCTGGGAAAAGGAAAGTGAAGTCGCTCAGTTGGGTCTGACTCTTTGCGAGTCCATGGACTGTAGCTTACCAGGCTCCTCTGTCCATGGGATTTTCCAGGCAATAGCACTAGAGTGACTTGCCATTTCCTTCTCCAGGGGATCTTCCCGACCCAGGGACGAACCCAGGTCTCCTGCATTGTAGACAGGCGCTTTACCATCTGAGACACCAGGAAGTCTTCTATTGCCTAAAGAGCCCAAATATCTGTCTGGGAGATATTTACAAATTCATCTTGTGTGGAAAGGGCTGTGTGAACCTTGATCAGTGTTAGTGGTCTCTGAAAAGTTGTCTGGGAATATGCTTCTATTTGTCTAGTATTTATTTAGCATTTGGAATAATTCTGACAGTAAAAATTTCTAGGTTCTAGGCTTACGTCTTCTCTTTCCTTGAATATTCTGTTTTCAAGCTTAGATAAAAAGGCTAACTCTTATAGCCATTAGTGAATAGCACAATAGAAAAATTATTGCTGATTCCACTCAAAATTTTGCAACATGCAAATTGATCACCACAGGAGCATTCAAAATGACAATATTCACTGGCTTATTCTCTGCAGGACCTGCCTAAATGGGGCTTCCTTTTACAAGCTGAAGCTGTGTGATCCTATACTTCAAAGAGTTCCTACCAGTTCTTTATGAGGCAGGAAATTTATGCTGAATATTTAATAGAAATATCACGTGAAATTCCAGTTAAGAATGTAAGCATAGAGCTATTACAATAGGTACACTTATGAAGTCTGGGAGATGCAAATATTTTTATTTCATTCAATGGCACATATGTGCTATAGTTGTTTGGTGTGCTTTCAACAGTTTACTCTTCTTTGCTTGGTGTTGAGGTAGTATATATTTAGCATTGCACAGCCCACATAATTAAAATGCTGAACAAGCTTTGTAGATTTATATGCTCTGCCCCACAGAACAGCCTAACAAATTAGAGATTATAAATCAAGTTAGTTATCCCAAGTTGGAGACTTTTTAAAAACACTTATTTAATAGATTTTTTCTCCATACATTTGAATCCTTTGCTTTTGATTTATGAAGTTTTTTGGTTGCTATTGTTTTTCAGGAAATGTATGGAGTTATTAACAAAAAGTAAATATTTATTTGGATCCAATTTTTTCCCCCTTCTTAGGACACTAGGAATTCAGTATAAGTGTTTGTTTTTAATGAATAAACATTGCTTATCAATCTGGCAATCAAACAATCTTCAAACAGAAGAAAAATGCTAATCTAACCATCATCTTTGACATATGAAAATCTTGTACAACTTTACTTTCCAATAACACAAACACCAGAAATTAAGAATCTGTGTCTAAAATGAGGCTTTAGAAATCCTAAAATAGTTATATATGCTATAAATACATGGAGGAGTTTCTGACTGTCAATGGGTATAAGATTTTTTTCAGTTTAGTATTTTTTTCTGCTAAGTACGATATCAGAATTTTTGCATCTCATAGGGTATTTGAGGTGACCAAGTATAGTCTGTCAGACATATTTGCTGTACTACCTAAATCTTTATAAAAGGTAGATCACTTCACTTCTCATTTTCAGAAACAAATCCTGAATAACAACCCCATAAATGAACTTCCTAATTAAAATTTGTGGTTTTGTGGGTGTGGAGCAAACCACCTCATATCACCATAGCCACTTCCAGGCTTATGCAATAATGTCAGGTAATTGTCTTCTGTTTTGCTGTGGATGTTAAACTTTTAGAGTTGAACTTTTCAAATTATTAATGTTTACAAAAGCAGCTTATCAGGGCACAATTAGATTTAAAATTAAGATGTAGACTAAAACAGTATAAAATAGAATATACATTGCAAATAGGAATAATAGTGTGTTTTTGAAACTTTTAGTTACACTGTATGTTTTTGTGGGTTCTAGTTGCAGAATTATATATATATATACATATATAATATCATCTGTATATAAATGTGTACTATACATATATATACACATTATATATTGCATATATAACTCATTATGCCATACATAAAATATGGATAGATATATATATGTATCTTTCTTTTTAACTGTGAATAAAAGTAAAAATTAATGTGAAAGCAATTATTTAAAGTTATGTCTTTTTAGTATCAATATCTAACCGTATCAGTTGCACATTTTGTTAGTTGAGCTAAATTAAGAGGAGAATTTTTTTTTTTTTTTACCATCAACTATAGCACCACACTAAGCGGGGGCAGCAGCGAGTGGCGCCCCAAGCATGGCCAAAGGAGCTACCCCACGTCTGAGGACAGGGGCAAAGCTGGGAGGACCCCATGCCCGAAGGGCAGGGGCCAAGAGGAGTTACCCCATGTCCGAGGTCAGGGGCAGTGGCCAAGAGTGCCAGGCTGTGACAATGCAGAAACGGCAGACAGGAGCTATCCAAGTCCGAGGCGAGGGGCAGCAGCCGAGAGAAGCTACCCCACGTCCAAGGTCAGGGGCGGCAGCCAGGAGGAGCAACAAGACGTCCAAGGAGCCGTGGCTGCATGGGCACAGGAGGGCTTAGAGGAGCCATCCCATGGTGAAGGTCAGGAAGGGTGGCAGTGAGGAGATAGCCCTCATTCAAGGTAAGGAGCAGCAGCTGCACTTTTGCTGGAGCAGCCATTAAGAGATACCCCACGCCCAAGGTAAGAGAAACCCAAGTAAGATGGTAGGTGTTGCAAAAGGGGATCAGAGGGCAGACACACTGAAACCATACTCACAGAAGATTAGTCAGTCTAATCACACTAGGATCACAGGTGAGGTGAAGTCGCTCAGTCGTGTCCGACTCTTTGCAACCCCATGGACTGTAACTTACTAGGCTTCTCCGTCCATGGGATTCTCCAGGAAGAATACTGGAGTGGATTGCCATTTCCTTCTCCAGGGGATCTTCCTGACCCAGGGATCAAACCTGGGTCTCCCGCATTGGAGGCAGACACTTTAATCTCTGAGCCACCAGGGAAGCCCACAGCTTTGTCTAACTCAAATGAAATTAAGCCATGCCTGCAGGGCAACCCAAGACCGGTGGGTAATGGTGGAAAGGTCTGACAGAATGTGGTCCACTGGAGAAGGAAATGGCAAACCACTTCAGTAGTCTTGCCTTGAGAACCCCATAAACAGTATGGAAAGGCAAAATGGTAGGATACTAAAAGAGTAACTCCCTAGGTGAGTAGGTGCCCAATATGCTACTGGAAATCAGTGGAGAAATGACTCCAAAAAGAATGAAGGGATGGAGCCAAAGCAAAAACAATACCTAGCTGCGGATGTGACTGGTGATAGAAGCAAGTTCCGATGCTGCAAAGAGCAATATTGCATAGGAACCTGGAATGTCAGGTCCATGAATCAAGGCAAATTGGAAGTGGTCAAATAAGAGATGGCAAGAGTGAACACTGACATTCTAGGAATCAGCAAACTAAAATGGACTGGAATGGGTGAATTTCACTCAGATGACCATTATATCTACTACTGTGGGCAGGAATCTCTCAGAAGAAATGGAGTAGCAATCATGGTCAACAAAAGAGTCAGAAATGCAGTACTTGGATGCAATCTCAAAAACAACAGAATGATCTCTGTTTATTTCCAAGGTGAACCATTCAATATCACAGTAATCCAAGTCTATAGCCCAACCAGTAATGCTGAAGAAGCTGAAGTTGAACGGTTTTATGAAGACCTACAAGACATTTTAGAACAAATACCCAAAAAGATGTCCTTTTCATTATAGGGGACTGGAATGCAAAAGTAGGAAGTCAAGAGACACCTGCAGTAACAGGCAAATTTGGCCTTGGAATGTGGAATGAAGCAGGGCAAAGACTAATAGAGTTTTGCCAAGAAAATGCACTGGTCATAGCAAACACCCTCTTCCAACAACACAAGAGAAGACTCTACACATGGACATCACCAGATGGTGAACACTGAAATCAGATTGATTATATTCTTTGCAGCCAAAGATGGAGAAGCTCCATACTGTCAACAAAAAGAAGACCAGGAGCTGACCGTGGTTCAGATCATGAACTCCTTATTGCCAAATTCAGACTCAAATTAAAGAAAGTAGGGAAAACCGCTAGACCATTCAGGTATGACCTAAATCAAATCCCTTATGATTATACAGTGGAAGTGAGAAATAGATTTAAGGGCCTAGATCTGATAGAGTGCCTGATGAACTATGGAATGAGATTCATGACATTGTACAGGAGACAGGGATCAAGACCATCCTCATGGAAAAGAAATGCAAAAAGCAAAATGGCTGTCTCAGGAGGCCCTACAAATAGCTGTGAAAAGAAGAGCAGCGAAAAGCAAAGGAGAAAAGGAAAGACATAAGCATCTGAATGCAGAGTTCCAGAGAATAGCAAGAAGAGATAAGAAAGCATTCTTCAGCGATCAATGCAAAGAAATAGAGGAAACAATGGAATGGGAAAAACTAGAGATCTCCTCAAGAAAATTAGAGATACCAAGGAAATAATTCATGCAAAGATGGGCTCAATAAAGGACAGATATGGTATGGACCTAACAGAAGTAGAAGATATTAAAAAGAGATGACAAGAACACACAGAACTGTAAAAAAAAACAGATCTTCATGACCCAGATAATCGCGATGGTGTATCACTCATCTAAAGCCAAACATTCTGGAATGTGAAGTCAAGTGGGCTTTAGAAAGCATCAGTATGAACAAAGCTAGTGGAGGTGATGGAATTCCAGTTGAGCTATTTCAAATCCTGAAAGATGATGCTGTGAAAGTGCTGCACTCAATATGCCAACAAATTTGGAAAACTCAGCAGTGGCCGTAGGACTGGAAAAGATCAGTTTTCATTCCAATCCCAAAGAAAGGCAATGCCAAAGAATGCTCAAACTACCACACAATTGCACTCATCTCACATGCTAGTAAAGTAATGCTCAAAATTCTTCAAGCCAGGCTTCAGCAATACGTGAACTGTGAACTTCTTGATGTTTAAGCTGGTTTCAGAAAAGGCAGAGGAACCAGAGATCAAATTGCCAACATCCACTGGATCATGGAAAAAGCAAGAGAGTTCCAGGAAAACATCTATTTCTGCTTTATTGACTACGACAAAGCCTTTGACTGTGTGGATCACAATAAGCTGTGGAAAATTCTGAAAGAGATGGGAATACCAGACCACCTGACCTGCCTCTTGAGAAATCTGTATGCAGTTCAGGAAGCAACAGTTAGAACTGGACATGGAACAACAGACTGGTTCCAAATAGGAAAAGGAGTGCGTCAAGGCTGTATATTGTCACCCTGCTTATTTAACTTCTATGCAGAGTACATCATGAGAAACGCTGGGCTGGAAGAAACACAAGCTGGAATCAAGATTGCTGGGAGAAATATCAAGAACCTCAGATATGCAGATGACACCACCCTTACTGCAGAAAGTGAGGAGGAACTAAGAAACTTCTTGATGAAAGTGACAGTGGAGAGTGAAAAAGTTGGCTTAAAGCTCAACATTCAGAAAACGAAGATCATGGCATCTGGTCCCATTACTTCATGGGTAACAGATGGGGAAACAGTGGAAACAGTGTCAGATTTTATTTTGGGGGCTCCAAAATCACTGCAGATGGTGACTGCAGCCATGAAATTAAAAGACGCTTACTCCTTGGAAGAAAAGTTATGACCAACCTAGATAGTATATTCAAAAGCAGAGACATTACTTTGCCAACTAAGGTCTGGCTAGTCAAAGCTATGGTTTTTCCATTGGTCATGTATGGATGTTAGAGTTGGACTGTAAAGAAGGCTGAGCACCCAAGAATTGATGCTTTTGAACTGTGGTGTTGGAGAAGACTCTTGAGAGTCCGTTGGACTGCAAGGAGATCCAGCCAGTCCACTCTGAAGGAGATCAGTCCTGGGATTTCTTTGGAAGGAATGATGCTAAAGCTGAAACTCCAGTCCTTTGGCCACCTCATGTGAAGACTGACTCACTGGAAAACACTCTGATGCTGGAAGGGATTTGGGGCAGGAGGAGAAGGGGACGTCAGAGAATGAGATGGCTGGATGGCATCAGTGACTTGATAGACATGAGTCTGAGTGAACTCCAGGAGTTGGTGATGGACAGGGAGGCCTGGCGTGCTGATATTCATGGGGTCACAAACAGTTGGACAAGATCTAATGACTGAACTGAACATAACACCAATTAATGGGTGGATCCTTTCAGATTTTTATCTCTTCTAAGTGCTGAACACTTTTTGAGATAATACTTAATAATTGAGTCCCTGTTGCAAATTAAGAAAATAAAAATAGAAACATGACTAGAATGCTGTAAAATACACATTGATGTCAGTATTTTCCCACATTTAAGTTTCCTGATTTTTAAGAGATGCTATTTTTTTATTCTGCAACATGTGCTTTCAATTATCTTGCTGTTGCTGCCACTGCTGCTAAGTCGCTTCATTCATGTCCAACTCTGTGCCACCCCATAGATGGCAGCCCACCAGACTGCACCGTCCCTGGGATTCTCCAGGAAGGAACACTGGAGTGGGTTGCCATTTCCTTCTTCAATGCACAGAAGTGAAACGTGAAAGTGAACTTGCTCAGTCGTGTCTGACTCTTCATGACCCCATGGACTGTAGCCTACCAGGCTCCTCTGTCCTTGGAATTTTCTTAGATCTATTTAAATATAACAAATGTCTCAGAGATCTAAGATATATCAGTTACAGTTTTAATTTGCATTCATTTCTGGATGATCTGACAGCTTCAGAGAGATACAGATCTTGAGTTACTGGAATTTACAGTAAGACTTGATGTTTAACTTGAAAATAAATTAATTCTGTATATTTATATTTTTAATGTATTACATGAGTTATTCAAAACAGTTTTACCTGGAGATGTATGTATCTTAGTAATCATGTTTCTTTTGCTCTCTGGCCCTAGAATAGTTTTTATGACATTTTCTTTTTTTTAATCCAAAAGACTTGTAGAGCCAACATATTTTCTTAGATTCTTTTATTTTGTTTTCTTTGAATTTTTATTTGCATTGGGGTATAGCCAATTAACAATGTTGTGATAGTTTCAGGTGAACAGAGAAGGAACTCAGCATATATACATTTATGTAAAAGATGTTATTTCTCATAACTGAGCGCCATGGTTTGTGGGCTTTGGAGAACTGGGATAAATCCATAAGTTTTCTTTACTACAGCAGTTCTTTGGCATTTTAATATGCTAATGGATACTTCCAATCACCAAATAGTGAATTGTGAATATAACATGAATTTCCCAAACTTAATCACCAAATTATTTCAAAATATTACTTCTTTGGAATATTGTTTATTGAGACACATTTTGGGAAATGCTTAACTGAATCCTGTCAATTGATGTTAAGCTATAAGAGACAAGGCCTTATAAAGTAAGTTTGGAAGATCGTATGATGTAAAACAGTGTTTCCTAGAAATTATACTAAAATTCTAATTTTTTTTCTTAACAAAAATTTTTAAATGGGAGCATTTGATATTAAGGCAGCTCAGGATTCAACTTAAATGTACATCTGCTGGTCTACTTTCTCAGGGAATTCATTTTAGTAAATTTAGAAGCAGTAAACAGCTCTGTGTTTTTATTTGCTTTTCTTACAATCAATAACGTTAATAATGCATTGCTATTTGTATTTTATGGGTCTCTCATGTGGCCCTAGTGGTAAAGAATCCATCTGCCAATGCAGGAGACATAAGAGACAGGATTGATCCCTGGGTCTGGAAGACCCAGACCTGTGTTCTTGCCTGGAGAATCCCACAAGCAGAGGAGCCTGGTGGTCTACAGTCCATAGAGTCACAGTCAGACACGACTGAAATGACTTGGTACACATGCATTTGTATTTTAAAACCAATGTGCATGGAACTACGTTCATGTTGCCTTCTCTGGTCTATGTTCTAATATGCTTCACACGAGGCTTCTATATGAGCTAGCTTGATCTTAGTTCTGTTTGTATATAACAGAGCTTTCAGAGCTATCTATATCCTTGGAGATACTTAGTGACTCAGCCATCTGTTTTCCAGAGAGATTCTTTTCCTGATAAACCTCTCTCCCTAGTCACTTGCTGTGAATGCAGGAGAACTGGTAAGGGAATGTGGGTCACATAGAGCAGACTCATTAGACTTTTCCCATAGAAGAGCCCTTTCTTTGGACAAAGCTCACGAGGACCCTCCACTCTTGTCTTGGAGTGAATTCACTGCTTTGCAGGCCACTCTGCTGCTTATCACCTGGCAAAGTGGCAGGACACACCCTCTAGACATGCCTGAATATGTCTGCTCACTAGGAAAAACAGAGTTCATTACTAAGGTAGCTCTTACTTCTACTCTTTCTATGTCCATAGTAATGTTGATACACATGCTTTGGATAACTATCACATTAGAGCCTAACAAGATATCTTTAACACAGGGTGTTCATTCTCAGTTTTTAAATGAGCTGAACAAGCCACACAGGGGTTAAATCATTTCCCCATATTTCAGTTCAATTCAGTTGCTCAGTCACTTCCGACTCTTTGTGACCCCCATGGACTGCAGCACACCAGGCCTCCCTGTCCATCACCAACTCCCGGAGTTTACTCACACTCATGCCCATTGAGTCGGTGATGCCATCCAACCATCTCATCCTCTGTCGTCCCCTTCTCCTCCTGCCCTCAATCTTTCCCAGCATCAGGGTCTTTCCAAATGAGTCAGTTCTTAGCATCAGGTGGCCAGAGTATTGGGGTTTCAGCTTCAACATCAGTCCTTCCAATGAATATTCAGGACAGATGGCCCTGAGGGTAGATGTAACTAATTGATGGTCAGAATTAACAATCAATGCCTCATTTTGAGGATATCCTAACCCCACCAAGAAGGCTTATTTGGCTTCTCTTAAGAACAGAGTTTTATTATCACATTTACAAGAATCTCTTTGGCAAGGTCACAGGATGGCTTCTCTACATGTCTACTTTATTAACCAGAAAATAAAACAGAAGACAAAAATTTGGCTAAACACTGTTTGTTGTAGGCCTGCCAAAGGAACAGAGTGGCTGCTGTGGAGAAAGGCAAGGTTGGACACCTAAAGTCTAACTGACCAAAGGTGGAGGAAGTGAAATACAGATCTGAAGGAGAAGGAAATAGGAAGGGCTTGGCATATGGGGAAGGATCATGTTATGAGTCACTGAGTAAAACCCAGGAAGGGAGAGGTTAGTTAAAGAGAAGGGAAATGAATCAGTTTCATATTGCAGAGACAAGGATTAAAGGATAAAGTTGGAAAATCAAAAGAGGAAACCGTAGATTAGATTCAGGTAAACTTTTGATAAGGACTTGAATTTATTTTTCTGAAAATGTAGAGTTCACTTACATTTACAAAAATATCAAATTAATAAAACAAATCATTCTGCTGTTAGTGTCTTTCACGCAATGCGTTTACTTGACATATATTTTGAGGTCACTTACTGAGATAGGTGCTAGACCAAACAACACAGAAAAAAATAAAGATTTTCCTTTAGACTGTTTAAAGTCGAAACAAACAAGAATCATGTATAAGTAAATACCCTCACCTCATAACTCTGGAACAAGAAAGGATGTATTTGTCATTGGTCATAAATGTTTGATTCACAAAAGAATCAACAATGCAGAAATATTCTGACAGGTTCTGGCTTATGAGTAACAAACAAAAGTTTTTGAAAAGGAACTCTAGGTAACAACTCAATCTGTCTGGATTAATCAATCCAGGAAGATCTGTAGGTATGGGAGGAATTTTTCTTGATCTTCTAATGAAAATTATGTTTTCAGACAGTGAATAATAGTGTTTAAATATAGACACATTGGTTGGAAGTAACAGAAGGGAAGGAGATATACCATGAAAATACTAATCATAAGAAACCTGAAGTGCCTATATTAAGATCTAGCAAAGTGATCTTAAAGACAGTACTGGAAACAGAGTCATTCATAATAATAAAATGGTCCACTCATCAAGAAGGCATCAAAGCCCATAATATATAGGCACATATGAGCAGAGCTTCAGAATAAATGAAGCAAAATCTGGCAAATATACTACAAATAAATCCATAAATAAAGTTAGAGATTTTAGCATTCCCCTTTCAGTCACTGATAGCGCAAATTGACTATAAAAACAGTTATGGGTATAGCAGATTTGGGTAATATCATCAGTCAACTTGATCTGATTAAATATTTAAATTTTATTTTATATAACAGAATACGCACGTGAAAAATGTGCAGTCTTCTCAAGAGCAAGAAAACATTCACCAGTATAGCGCATGTGCTGGGTCAGCCGCTCAGTCACCTGAATCTTTGCGGCTCCCTTTCCCCGGGGAGTTTTCCAGCAGCGTGATAAAATTTCCTCACCCACTGTCTTCCTTGCTCAGAGATCTTGTGGATGTCTCAGACAGCAAGACATCTTTACTTTTTCTCAACTGCCAAGTGATCCATGTGGATCAACATGAGAGAGGATGAGCATGTAGCCCTTAAGAATCCCACCTTAGCTTTCACACTCTCAATTTTAGCTCTTCTCCATCTCATCTTGAATTGCCTGTCCTTTCTTTGCAAAGTGGTATTTCTTTCATCATGATGCATTCCTTCCTATATGTCTACCTTCTTCTTAAGACATAGTTTAAAATTTTATATAGTTTACTATCTAAAATCTTTCCAATCCACTTCTACCTGCTCTGAACTTTGTAAGCACAGACTACAAATTATTATTTATTTCTACTTTTAAAAGCTCTTTAATATATTTATATCTTGTCTCCCCCATTGTATTAAAATCTCTGTGAGAGCAAGTGTGACACTTTATACTTCTTTGGAAATATTGCCTAACTAATTTCTCAATAACTACTTGCCAAGTAGGTATAATGAGTGAAAGTGGAATGATACCTTTCTTTGTTTCATAGGTTTAACTTTCTTGTACAGACATATCTTAAAGATGTTTCACACGTGCCTCTATATTTTTCACAAAGACAAATGTTCTAGCAAAAAATGAATTGCTATTTCAGATGAACTTTGCTCTACTGTAAATATTCAATAGACAAAGGTTGAGCAGGGAATTGGAACAAGGGAGGCAAGATTTTGAAATGATGTTTCAAATGTACTTTCAAAATAGGCATCACAATGTTTTAAATGAAAGAGTCCTTGGTATGGATTCTAACACACAAACTTTAGGATTATGATAATTCTAGATGGAAATTTGCCTAAGGGAAAGAAAAATTAAATGATTATGAGTTAGGAGTTGTGAGTTTTTACACTGTTAGTTAATAAGGAATTGTGAGAATTGTATCATTGCATTGATTTGAGATTTCAATTCTTCACATTTAAAATGAGTAGTTATACTAAATGTCATGGAAGGTACCTTCTAGGTTTAATCTTTTTCTATTTTGTGTAGTTTACATTAGAGCCTCACTGCTTGAAGCACTGTCATGAGACAACAGCAGTGGTGTCACTTGGGAGCTTGCTGGAAGTACAGAATCGCACTTCAGACCTTAGCCCAGACCATGTATTCACATGAAAGTTAAGAAAGCACCATGCTAAAGAGGGCTTCCACCGTGGCTCAGTTGGTAAGGAATCTGTCTGCACTGCAATGCATGAGACCCTCGTCTGATCCCTGGATCAGGAAGATACCTGGAGAAGGAAATGGCAACCACTTCAGTATTCTTGCCTGAGAAATTCCAGGGACAGAGAAGCCTGGTAGGCTACCATCCATGAGGTCACAAGAATCAGACAAGATTTAGCTACTAAATCATCACCAGAGTGTGTATGTTAACTTATACCCTAAGTATGTTGCATATTTTTCTTTAAAGTTTAAAAAACTAGTCATCAACATGAACAACCTGTTATTTTTCCCCCTCTAAAAGCTGTATGTTAGAACAAGCGACTATTCATTGTGCATACAATCATCCTCTTGAATTTTCATTGTATACATAAGAAAGCATGGTCTCCCACTCTTCCAAGCTTCCATCTGCACTTGCCTGTTTCTGTTCTATGAATTTGAGGGGAGTTTGCTCTTGAGAGGACAAAAGTAATACATACTTTTGGAATGATAATATTTTATGTATTTGTCTCAGGGCTGTAGTCTCTATTTTCCCTGTACATCCTAACTGAATAACAGACTAAATTATATTGGCATGCCTTTTTTAAATGAGTAAAATATTTGATTTAATTAGTTTTTCCTGTTTCATTGTTTGACCTTAGCTATAATTAATGTGTAAAACTGGATGTTACCATTCTGAGTTTCTTAATAAACAACAGCCTTCCTTTTTTCTTTCCCTCTAAGTCAGGAGGCTTTGTTAGTTACTTACCATTGTTGGTGATTTTCATCATATGTTAATTCTCTCCCTGTATAACATTTTTCTGTTCAGTTTCTTGTAGAATGTATTATATGACATTAAAAAATAAATCATTCAATTAAACATTTATTCATTTCACTGTTAAAATGGATTTCCTTTCATGAACTGCTTATTTCATTGATCAACTGAAACAATAGACTGATTGATGGAATGTTTTGACATTGTATTGACATAAACTTTGTAGTTAATTTCTCCTTTACTAATCTTACAAGCTAAACTGAGAAAAGTGTGCTTCAATCTGCCTGTATTCCCATATTAAACAATCTTCTTGCTTGTTAAGTTGTTGACATTTTTATTACTCTTCAATTTACACTACTTTGTTCTTATACATTTAACACAATTACTATCTTCCTTCTCAACAAATCCCTCTTCCATCAGTTCAAGTGCAAATGAATTAGTTACAAGGTATAGTGTGCTGTGATAGAAAGCTATCACAACCTGAGTAGCTATCACAACCTGATAGAAACCTATCTAAATCTGAGTTTAGAAAGCAAGACAAATTAGATTTATAAAGCTACTCAACAGTATGCCTTCTCATGAAAAGATCTCTAAGATCAGTGGACCACAGTCCTCAATTAATCCAGGTATGTAACACATCTCTCATTTTGGAATGTTTCTCTCTCTCTTTTTTTCCCTGATCAGTTTTGTTCAGTTCAGTTGATCAGTCGCGTCGACTCTTTGCGACCCCATGGACTGTAGCATGCCACGCTTCCCCTGTCCATCACCAACTCCCAAAGCTTGCTTTCTCCCTGATACCCAGAAAGAAACTTGCAGTTTTTCCATTCCATCACACACAGCAAGCCAAAGACTCATTTTTGCTTTCTAGACCAAGCCCACCATTATAAAAATTAAATTACTATCACTCAATCATTATATGTTGTCTCCATTTGGACTTTAGAGATAAAATCTCACTGAAGAGAAGGATCCAAGCACAGTCTCTGAGTGATTATCCATTTCTGTATGCACAAGAAATAACTACAATGAATGGATCTTGTCTCCACTTTATAAACTAGCTTACACATAGATATAGATATAAATCTATTCTGATTTATGAACAAAAATAAAAATTTTAGTGTTCAAACTTACTTAACAGGAGACTACCCCGGTGGCTCAGATGGTAAAGAATTGTTCTGCAATGTGAGAAACCCAGGTTCACTCCCTGGGTTGGGAAGATTCCTGGAGAAAGAAATGACAACCCATTCTGGCCTGGAGATTCCCATGGACAGAAGAGCCTAGTGAGTTATAGTCCATGGAGTCGCAGAGTTTGACACAACTTAGTAACATTTTTACTTTAATAGGGATTCAGGGACAGAAATCTCATAATTTGAGTTAATAGCATCATCTTTTTCCTTTGTTAAAAGTTAAAAAGCATAACATTATTTACAGAGATCAAAGTTTCAAATCCCCAAAACAATCTGCTGCTAAACTGAGTAGCATTTGGAAATTGACAGGTGAGATGATTCTATCAACAATTGTCTTCAGTTGAGCCCATTTGTAGGTCTCCTATTCTTATCCTAATTTAAATTTGTATTGTCAGCTAGCTACAGATTATCCCATTGCGAACGTGTCACATATTTGAAGGTGGCTCTACTCAAATACAAAATAGCCATTACTAATATCAAAGAGTGGCCTATACAACTTCTAGAAATAGTCATTTTATGCTTTAAATACTGTATTTGAGATATATAGATATGTCCTAAGTTAGTATTGGAGAGATACTGTTTTTCTGATATTTTTAAAGTATATGCAAATTTTTAAAATATCCTAATAAAATATTGAGCTATTTTTAAAAAGGAAAGTAAAGATTTAGAGGAAGACTGAAAAGTGTAGGAAATGTTTTATTTTCTACATTTTTTACCAGATGGGCATTTTAGTGAAATAATTCTTGATCAAATCACTGATGTTAAAATATAAGATTTCATTTTCAGTTTTCTTAGAAATCAAAGATTTAGTGTTGAATGGAAAATCTATTACACAGTATAACAAGTAAACACACTGCAGAGTGCTTTCTGCTATAGGAATGGGTAATCTTGATGTTCCCGTTGATGACTTTACCTGTCCACACCTCCTCAATTGCCACAGTTTCTCCATTTCAGTAGCTTTCATTCAGTTCCATATTCTTGCTCTCTGTGTAGCCATTCCTCACATATCACCATCACTTGAACTGCTTTCATTTCATGTCTTGTACTACAAACGCTTTCATATCAGTGTCTCATTTTTAATTCATTCTCTTTCCTCTCTTGAACCAGATCTTCATTTTCATTATGATTTTCAATTCTTTTATAAATATATTTTCTTTCCATCTCATAAGTCCCACCTGGCTTTACTTCTTTATATCCTGAACTTCACAATCATTACAACAATGATTTTAGTAAGGACTTAGCATTCACCATCTCCTTAGCCTGCTATGATACCTTAATAAATATATGCACAGTCTTGAGTACATTCTTCCTTTACATACACTGGCTATCAAACATCGATCTAAGAAATAAAAGTAAATAAATAAGTCATAATAAGCAACTAGCAATACCAAACATCTGATTTTTTTAAAGGCAAGATTTTCAATTTTTCAGCAGTTCTGCTGAATCTCTGTGATAATTAACTGAGTTATTATTTTAAAAAGATAGACATTATTTTGCTTCAGAAATAATCTCAAAACATTATTGGTTTAAAATAATTTATGCGATAGATTCCATGCCAGCTCATGTGGGTCGGGAGAGTGCTTTGTTGACCAGACTGACAATCTCTGGCCTTTAATGCTGCTTTCATGGTAAGACTCTAGGATTCTGTCTATCTGTATGTCAGGAAAGGTGAGAGAGAGCTATCAGTCAGAAGGAGAATTTAAAAACTAGTTATCTTCTACAATATTCTGATGCTTCTCACTCTCCCCACAACGTAGGACTCATTTTCACTTTTCTTACTCTCAGTGGAATGCTGTTCCCACTTCATCTGGAAAACAAATGCTAAACAACACCTGTCATCCAGTTGCTTTCCATTCCACATTCCTTTGGCACATTCACTCATCTTTTCTTCCCTTCTGATTACCAGCATCAGTTCAATTACAGAGAAGTTTAGAAACAGGAATATTCATGGTTGATGGAAAAGAGTGTCTACTAGGACACCAGGACTAACCCAGCCTGTGGCTCTGTTGGTAAAGAATCTGCCTGCAATGTGGGAAACTGGGGTTCGATCCCTGGTTTGGGAAGATCCCCCTGGAGAAGGAAATAAAAACCCACTCCAGTATTCTTGCCTGGATAATTTCATGGAGAGAAGAGCCTGGCAGGCTACAGTCCATGGGGTCACAAGAGTTGGACATGGCTTAATGACTAAACCACCACCATGAGTCAAAAACTATGAAAATTAATACAGTGTAATATTATTATGTTAGATCACTAATAAAACCATTTTGGTAAGATGTACAAGCTGCAGTCTACAGTAGGAGTAAATGTCAGGGACTAGGACATCTTATTAAAATAACTGGAAACAAGGACATAAGAAGAGTAGGGACTATAATGTTGCCTTCACAACAGTAAAGAATGGCCCAGAAATGTGTCAAAATTTGTTATGAATTCTTGGATTAGTTCTGCTAATACCCACTTCAATCTTTTACAGAGTGTAGAAGATAAAAGAACAAATTCACGAATGCCATTACAGTGATATGGATGGACCTAAAGATTGTCATATTAGTGAGATAAATCAGACAGAGAAAGACAAATATCATATGATATCATTTACATGTGGAACATAAATAAGTGGTATAAGTGAACTTATTCACAAAACAGAAGCAGAATTATAGTCGTAGGAAACTTACAGTTACAGTTACCAAGGGTGAAAGAGGGGCAGGGAAGGAGATTGGAGCTGACATACACACTGTTATGTGAAAAATAGGCAACTAATAAGTGTTAGCTGCTCAGTCATGCCCAATGCTTTGCAGCCCCATTGACTGTAGCCCACCAGTCTGCTCTGTCCATGGGATTCTCCAGGCAAGAATCCTGGAGTGAGTAGCCATTCCTTTCTCCAGGGGATGTTCCCCAACCAGGGATCAAACTCAAGTCTTGCATTGAAGATGGATTCTTTACCATCTGAGCCACCAGGGAAGCCTAATAACCTACCATAAAGCACAGGGAACTTTACTCAATACTCTGTAATGACTTATACAGGAAAATAATCTAAAAAGAGTGAGAAAAGAGTGGAGACATATATATATATACACTCACATATAACTGATTCACTGTGTTGTATAGTAGAAACTAACATGACATTGTAAATCAACTCCACACTAATTAAAAAAAAAAAAAAAACCTTCCTTTACCTATACATATGAGTTTGGGATCTGACTTATTTATATTTTTCATGTGTACTCCCATGAAACTTACATGAGGAACAGAATCATTGAGGCAGATATGGTGAGATATATCCAATTTGTAGACTAGGATCATGACAACGATGGCATATTTAGCCACTTTTTAGAAGAACGATAGCTCTGCCAGACAGGGAACACATGCGTAAGTGTGTGCTCAGTCACTTCAGTCTTGAATGATTCTTTGTGATCTTATAGACTGTAGCTGGTCAGGCTCCTTTGTCTATGGGATTCTCCAGATAAGAATACTAGAACGGGCTGGTGGCTCAGATGGTAAAGAATCTGCCTACATGCTGGAGACCCGGGTTCAATCCCTGAGTCAAGAAGATCCCCTGGAGGAAGAAGTGGCAACCCACTCCAATATTCTGCCCAGGGCATCCCATGAAGAGAGGAGCCTGGCAGGCTACTGTCTGAGTGAAGTCGTTCAGTCGTGTCTGACTCTTTGCGACCATGTGGACTGTAGCCCACCAGGCTCCTCCGTCCATGGGATTCTCCAGGCAAGAATACTGGAGAGGGTTGCTGTTTCCTTCTCCAGGGTACAGTCTAGGAGGTTGCAGAGGGTTGGACATGGCTGAGCAACTACACTTTTACTTTCTTTCAGTTTTCCTTCTCCAGGGGATCTCTGTAATTATGCTATTTCTCCCATTTTGGGGTTGGGGCACGGGTCTTGATTACCCCATGTCTCCATCTCTCCTGTTTTGTTTAGCTCCTTTTTACATCTTTAGCTGTGGAAAATCTTTTCTGCTAGTCTTCAGGGCCTTATATGCAGTTGCTCTGTAAAAAGCAATTCGGCTGTACCCACAGGAGCAGGTGAGTTCAGGGTCTTGCCACACTGCCACCTTGGCCTCTCATCTGTCTCAGATCTCAAGAAATGAAAATAAGTTTCATAAACTTAAACAGAGATGACTGTTTTGGAGCTGCTGTTTTTAAAGTGGTCCTTTTTTTCCCCCTAAAGCTGTTCAACTTATCTCCTCATATCTGGTAAATTTATTTTCTGTATTCCAATAAACAGGGAATAACTGAAGTTATTTGCTTTCACTTGGAAAGGAGAGTAAAATGTCTTTGGAACCTTACTTTGGAAGTATGTCAAATTTCTGGATTTGTCCAATTTATTCCTTAAGAAAATTTTCTATGTTTCCACAGGGCACCCACCAGTCTACTATACTGACATCATCAGATGATTTGATCTGATGAGCAGGGAAAGCTTGCTTTATCACATGGTCTGAGTAATCGTCCAGTTTCTAGATGCAATAACCTTACGGCCTTTATGACCAAGTGGATCAGATGCTATGTAAGGATAATGAAAACTTGAGACGGGGAGTAAGAGTGAAAAATCTTAAAACTGGATATAAAGCCATTCTGTTTTCAGAAACTAATTTTTCTCTGTTTGAGATAGCTCTTGGATTGCTAATGGGCCACAGCAGAGACTGCACATATGGGTTCAGTGGGACCTGAGATGCCCAATACCAAGTGGTTAGCACCGCCAATTCATGAAATAAGATATTTAAGCGACATCCCACCATTAAGCAAAAATAATAAAACAGAAAGAGGTTCAAGTGATTCCTGAGAGCACAAGTAATGTGAAGTCGCCAGAAGACGCCTCTTTCTTGTTTGCCTGCTTCTGCAGCATCAGCATGATCCCCTCAGCCTGCATTATGACCTCACTGAGAATTCCCCGTGACCAGTTGATCAAAGAAGAAAAAAAATTGAGCTGATTTGTAAGTATGCTATTTATTCATTACTTTAAACAAACAAATATCAAGTGAGTCTGTTTTTTCTTAGGTCATATTCTAGACTCAGATACAACAGAAAGTCATACAGTTACTAGCCTCTAATAACTCAGGCCATGTGATAAAGCAAGCTTTCCCTGCTCATCCGGTCAAATCAGCTGATGTTGTCAGTATAGTAGACTGGTGGGTGCCCTGTGGAAGCATAGCAAATTTTTCTAAAGAATAAATTGGACAAAGCCAGAAATTTGATGCACTTCTGAAGTAAGGTCCCGAAGATATGACTGACTCAGGAAATATAAATATTCCTCAGTATTCAACCTCATTATAGATGGGTGGCATGGGTGAGGGGTGGGAGGAGATCCAAGAGGGATGGAGTATAGGTAAGCATACAGCTGATTCATTTCATTGTACAGTAGAAACTAACACAACATTGTAAAGCAACCATACCTTATTAAATATTATATATATAATAAATTATATATATGATACATTTTATATATAAATTATATATATTTATCTCTATATCCTATGTTTCCAAACTCTCCTTTATTGATTCAAGAATTATCCTTATATGATCTTTTTTAAAATTCGCAGGCAATGTTCTCACCAAAGTCTTATTATTCATTAGACAAAGCACAGTAATCTGTGCTTTTCCTACCCACATTTATTAATTAAATACACTTGGATTAATTAAATATATTTAAACATTGAGAGATATCTGTGTATAATATATTGTTGTTTAGTTACTAAGTCATGTCTGACTCTTCTGTGACCCCATGGACACAGATCTCCTCTGTGGGATTTCTCTTGCTAGTATCCCAGGCAAGGATACTGGCATGGGTTGCCATTTCCTTCTCCAGGGGACCTTCCTGACCCAGGGACTGAACCACCATCCCCTGCTTGGCAGGTGGATTCTCTGCCACTGAGCCACCAGGAAAGCCCAGTATCTTAGCCTTTGATAAATGCTTTGGTGGTAAATAAAGCACAGTAGGAGAGAAGCAATTTCCAGAGTTGGGATGGGTATTTTATGTAACAGAAGGTGACCCTTGAGAATTTGATATTTGAGTAAAGAAACTGATGGAGTGATCTAGAAAGATATCTGGGTGGAGTGGGAGTGGTTGGGAAGCAGCATTCTAGACTGAGTGAACATCAAGGAGCAAGTTCCTGAGTCGGGCAAGATTCCTGTGTTCTAGGACAACAAGGGTGTTGATATAGTTCTAAAGATGTAAAGGAAGAAATCAGCCAGTGGGTGATGTCAGAGAGGTTTGAGGGCGTTGGGATTACAAAAGACTTGAGAACCCACTATAAAAATGGAAAGGAAGACCATCAAAGGGTTTAGGACAGAGAAGCAATATTTATTTACTTTACTTAAGCAACCTTATATTCTTCATGAAAACTTTAAGGTTTATCACATTTTTATTTCTATTTTGTAGATAAATAAACAGAAACCTGAGAGATTAATTAACCCATGCAAGGTTACTTGGTGGGTAAGTAGCAGATCCCATCACGTCTGTCTTTAGAGTCCATGATGTTGGCCATGACTATAGGTTGCCTCTCTGCGTGAACTTAGATTTTGGATAGGTTACTCTGACTGTTGAGTTGAGAATTATTTATAGAGGAACAATAACGAAAACAAGAAAACCAGTTAAAAGACTATTGTTAAAATCTAAGCCAGAGAAAATAATTATAATGATAAGGTGTTAGTAGTAAGGGAGAGGCGTGGTGTCCAGATTCAGGGTACATTTTAAAATGGAACTACAGAAATTACAAAGTGTGAGATGGATTCAGCAATCATTCCAAGGTTTTTGGGCTAAATGATCAAAAGAACAGAACGATCATATGCTGAAATGAGGAAAACTGGGAAAGGAGTGGAAGGAAACGCCTATAAGAAAGAATGAACACCATCTTCATCTCTTCAGTGTTGGAAATGTTAAATGTAAGATGTGTGTGTGTGTGTGTGTGTGTGTGTGTGTGTGTGTGTGTGTATGTTTAGTCACTCAATCGTGTCTGAGTCTTTGTGACTCCATGGACTGCTGCCCATCGGATTTCTGTTCATGGGATTTTCCAGGCAAGAATACTGGAGTCACCTGGGAAGATTAATGAAAAATATTAATTGAATGTTCAATAGAAGACAGTTGTGTATGTGAGTATGACGTTCAGGGAAGAGGTCTGGCTGGACATTTAGATGTCACTTTTTAGAACACAGATGGTGTTCAAAGCCATAAAGATGGAAGAGAAAACTTTAGAAATTATTATTAAAAGAAATTAAAAGTCCATGAATCCCAGTATTTGGAAGATAGGCAGGTGAGGAGAACCTTTTGTCTCCCGTTAGAAAAGGGGGCTCAGACGGTAAAGCATCTGCCTACAATTCAGGAGACCTGGGTTTGATCCCTGTATGGGGAATATCCTCTGGAGAAGGAAATGGCAACCCACTCCAGCACTCTTGCCTGGAAAATCCCATGGACGGAGGAGCATGGTAGGCTACAGTCCATGGGGTCGCAAAGAGTCGGACATGACTGAACAAGTCTGCTTTCACTTTCTTTTCAGAAAAGGGGACTGGGGCTTAGATAAGAAGGTACAGCCTTGAAGGTAGGAGGAAAGCCAAGACAGAGTGGAGCCTGGGAAGTTAAATGAAGAAATGATTAAATTCGATAGAGTACTGAGGTTTCTTAGCTGAAAAAAACAGACTCAAAACACAAGCAATATTGCAACATAGTCAATAAAGACTTTACAAACAGTTCACATTAGAAAAAATATCTCAAAAAAAAAAAAAGAAAGAAAGAAAAGAAATGAAAGCATGCTTACAGTGAGTATAACAGGCATGATTTCTAATGTTTTTGAAGAGAACTCTAGTCTTTCCCATTCTGTTGTCTTTCTCCATTTCTTTGCATTGACCAATGAGGAAGGCTTTCTTATCTCTCCTTGCTACTCTTCAGAACTCTGCATTCAAGTGGGTATATCTTTCCTTTTTCCTTTGCCTTTCACTTCTCTTCTTTTCACATCTATATATAAGGCCTCTTCAGACAGCCATGTTGCTTTTTTTGCATTTCTTTTTCTTGGGGATGGTCTTGATTTCTATTTCCTATACAATGTCATGAACCTCCATCCATAGTTCATCAGGCACTCTGTCTATCAGATCTAGTCCCATAAATCTATTTCTCACTTCCATCATATAGTCATAAGGGATTTGATTTAGGTCATACCTGAATGGTATAGTGGTTTTCCCCACTTTCTTCAATTTCAGTCTGAATTTGGCAATAAGGAGTTCATCATCTGAGCTACAGTCAGCTCCCAGTCTTGTTTATTCTCACTGTATCGAGCTTCTCCATCTTTGGCTGCAAAGAATATAATCAATCTGATTTCGGTATTGACCATCTGGTGATGTCCATGTGTAGAGTCTTCTTTTGTATTGTTGGAAGAGGGTGTTTGCTATGACCAGAGTGTTCTCTTGGCAGAACTCTATTTTCCTTTGCTCTGCTTCATTCTGTACTCCAAGGCCAAATTTGCCTGTTACTCCAGGTATTTCTTGACTTCTTACTTCTGTATTCCAATCCTTTATAATGAAAAGGACATATTTTGGGGGTGTTAGTTGTAAAAGGTCTTGTTAGGCATAGACTTGGATATCTGTGATATTGAATGATGTGCCTTGGAAATGAACAGAGATCAATCTGTCATTTTTGAGATTGCATCCAAGTACTGCATTTCAGACTCTTTTGTTGACTATGATGGTTACTCCATTTCTTCTAAGGGATTTCTGCCCACAGTAGTAGATATAACGGTCATCTGAGTTAAAATCATCCATTCCAGTACATCTTAGTTCAATGATTTCTAGAATGTCAATATTCACTCTTGCCATCTCCTGTTTGACCACTTCCAATTTGCCTTGATTCATGGACCTAACATTCCAGATTCCTATGCAATATTGCTCTTTATAGCATTGGACCTTGCTTCTATCACCAGTCCCATCCACAACTGGGTGTTGTTTTTGCTTTGGCTCCATCCCTTCATTCTTTCTGGAGTTATTTCTCCACTGATCTCCAGTAGCATATTGGGCATCTACCGACCTGGGGAGTTCATCTTTCAGTGTCCTATCTTTTTGCCTTTTCATACTGTTTATGGGGTTCTCAAGGCAAGAATATTGAAGTGGTTTGCCATTCCCTTCTCCAGTGAACAACATTCTGTCAAAGGACATAACTGGTAGGGACCTAACAGAAGCAGAAGATATTAAGAAGAGGTGGCAAGAATACAAAGAACTATTCAAAAAGATCTTCATGATCCAGATAATCACAGTGTGATCACTCACCTAGAGCCAGACATCCTGGAATGTGAAGTCAAGTGGGCCTTTGAAAGCATCACTAAGAACAAAGCTAGTGGAGGTGATGGAATTCCAGTTGAGCTATTTCAAATCCTGAAAGATGACGCTGTGAAAGTGCTGCACTCAATATGCCACAAATTTGGAAAACTCAGGAGTGGCCACAGAACTGGAAAGATCAGTTTTCATTGCAATTCTAAAGAAAGGCAATGCCAAAGAATGATCAAACTACCACACAATTGCATTCATCTCACACGCTAACAAATTGATGCTCAAAATTCTCCAAGCTAGACTTCAGTAGTATGTGAACTGAGAACTTCTAGATGTTCAAGCTGGTTTTAGAAAAGGCAGAGGAACCAAAGATCAAATTGCCAACATCTTTGGATCATCAAAAAGTGCAAGAGAGTTCCAGAAAAACAAAACAAAACAAAATATCTATTTCTGCTTTATTGACTCTGCCAAAGCCTTTGACTGTGTAGATCACTACTGTGGAAAATTCTTAAAGGGATGAGAATACTAGCCCACCTTACCTGCCTTCTGAGAAATCTGTATGCAGGTCAAGAAGCAACAGTTAGAACTGCACATGGAAAAGCAGACTGGTTACCAATTGGAAAAGGGTTATGTCAAGGCTGTATATTGTCACCCTGCTTATTTAACTTCTATCCAGAGTATATTATGCAAAATGCTGGGCTTGATGAAGCACAAGCTGGGAATCAAGATTGCTGGGAAAAATATCAATAACATAGGATATGCAGATGACCCCACCCTTATGGCAGAAAGTGAGGGGGAACTGAAGGTCCTCTTGATGAAAATGAGAGAGGAGAGTGAAAAAGTTGACTTAAAGCTCAACATTCAAAAACTAAGACCATGGCATCTGGTCCCATCACTTCATGACAAATAGATGGAGAAACAATGGAAACAGTGACAGACTATTTTCTTGGACTGCAAAATCACTGTGATGGTGACTGTGGCCATGAAATTAAAAGGTGCTTGCTCCTTGGAAGAAGAGCTATGACCAACCTAGGCAGCATATTAAAAAGCAGAGACATTATTTTGCTGACAAAGGTCCATCTAGTCAAAATTATGGTTTTCCAGTAGTCATGTGGGAATGTGAGAGTTGGACCATAAAGAAAGCCGAGCACCAAAGAATTGATACTTTTGACCTGTGATTCTGGAGAAGACTCTTGAGAGTCCCTTGGACTGTGAGGAAATCAAACCTGTTTATCCTAAAGGAAATCAATCCTGAATATTCATTGGAAGGACTGATGCTGAAGCTGAAACTCCAATACTTTGGCCACCTGATGCGAAGAGCTGACTCATTGGAAAAGACCCTGATGCTGGGAAAAACTGAAAGCAGGAGTAGAAGGGGACAACAGAGGATGAGATGGTTGGATGTTATCACCGACTCTATGGACATGAGTTTGAGCAAGCTCTGGGAGTTGGTGATGGACAGGGAAGCCTGTTGTGCTGTAGTCCATGGGGTTGCAAATAGTTGGATAGGATTAAGCTGCTGAACTGAACTGATTAAGCATGTATGAAAAGCAATTAACTTAAGTAGCAATCTTTCATTAATTTTAAACTGTCATTTTCAGGGTTTTAATAGAAATTAATTTTTGGTCTGTTTTATGAATGTATAAATTTAACATATATATGTATATAACACATTTCACAACAGCCTCTGACTCACTCCTAATAATGTAAATGAAATATTATCCTTAAAATATGAACAACTGTATACATAGATGGAAAATTGACAAATACCAGTTGGTGTCACAGAGCTGATCTGAGTTGTAAAAATATCCAGTGAATAAGTTCTTCCAGAATGTTTAAAAGCATCTGGCTGAGAAAGTCCTGGGTCTCTGGCATCATGCCCTCTACACAAAGTCAGTTACTGAATCTATTAAGCCATCTGCATTCATTTCCCAGGTAAACCAGGAAACCAGAATTGCCAGAGGGAAGGCTTGAGTCATATACAACAGGAAGTTTGAACTGTAGCCACACATGCAATTAAGATGTTCCAGTAGAGCTATGACTCTTGGTTCAGGCAAATTCCACTGGCTCAAGCACTCAGTAGGAGGAATACATGAAATACTTCACGCTTTAACTCATAGAGCCAATATTGTCATAATTTACATTTTAATATTTTATCAAGTTTTCATCAAATTTTATAGCATTTTCATCAAAAAAAGTTCATGTTTTAGCTCATAAATTCTTAAAAAATAAAAAGACAGGGATAAAAATAAAGGAAAGCTGTTCATGTTTTACAGCTATTATCTTCATGAAATGTGAATTCTAAAGGGAATAATTGTATCTATGTGTTTACTACAATTGTTTTGTATTTACCTAGATCTAAATCGCATCAAATTTGGAATATAAATAAAGATATGCTTACATTCATTAGCTCAATTAGCATAATGTCTTAGATAATCTCCGCTCTGAAAAATTACATGAAAAATAGTAAAATCATGGTAAAGTTAAAAGATAGTAGAGATTACAGACTATCTCTAATGCAACACTTCATCTACATGAGTTAAGGTGCCCTTCATAGAGGGTGGACACACTGTAGACCACTTGGTCTGATCCCATGGAGGTGTCTCTTGTACTTTCTTCATGAATTTCTCTGGCAGGGAATGTGACTGGCATTCCCCACCATGGCAGATACAGTCATGATTTGGGACAGTGTTTCTTAAGTATCAAATCATTCTATCATACTGATTTTGCCACACTTGGTAAAAGCTACTTAGGTCACTAAAAAAGTGACTTCGAGTACCTCTTGATAAAGAGAATGATATCCCACTAAAGTAGGTAAAACTTTAAAATGTGTTATTCAGCAGAAGTACCTCAATAGTTTATGTAGAGAAAATAAATATTCACTTTTTCAATCATAGAAAGTGAAAGTGAGATTGTTCAGTCATGTCAGACTCTTTGCCACCCCCCTGGTCTGTAGCCCACCAAGCTCCTCCATCCATGGGATTCTCCAGGTAAGAATACTGGAGTGGGTTGGCATTTCCTTCTCCAGGGGATCTTCCCCACCCAGGGATCTAATCCAGGTCTCCCTCATTGAAGGCAGATGCTTTAACCTCTGAGCCACAAGGGCCTCTTTCTCAATCATGGGTAAGTCCAATACAGTTGACAATAACTTTTATAACTATATAAAATTAGATAACAACAACAAATAACATGAAGGGTAAAAAGTAAAAGATAAAATGGATTGCTTTTGACTGCTACATGCATATCCTAAATCCTAATTGTCTGTCCCTTGTTCTTCAATTATAGAAAGGATACCTGAATCAAGGCCAGTTGTACTAATTATCTCCCCATTTTTCCAGGACATAGTTGTTGGTTCAGCGTGGACATTTGAACCAAGCCAGACAAATCCATTCATCAGTACTGACCCAGAGCTTCAAGTGATAGGGGTCCCCCCTCTGGAACTACAGGACTAGCCAGATGAGAAGTTGCCACCATGTAGAGAACACTTGTTTCCACTTCGGGAGAAAGAAACAAGTAGAGATGTGCCCTGGAGGTACTGGCCAGCCAGTCCTTGAGTCTTTAGTTAATTGCAGATATATGGCATGAGCCAGCAATCTTACTATTGGGCATATACCCAAGTTCAGTTCAGTTCAGTTCAGTCGCTCAGTCGTGTCCGACTCTCTGCAACCCCATGAATCGCAGCACGCCAGGCCTCCTTGTCCATCACCATCTCCTGGAGTTCACTCAGACTTACGTTCATCGAGTCCGTGATGCCACCCAGCTATCTCATCCTCGGTCGTCTCCTTCTCCTCCTGCCCCAAATCCCTCCCAGCATCAGAGTCTTTTCCAATGGGTCAACTCTTCGCATGAGGTGGCCAAAGTACTGGAGTTTCAGCTTTAGCATCATGCCTTCCAAAGAAATCCCAGGGCTGATCTCCTTCAGAATGGACTGGTTGGATCTCCTTGCAGTTTAAGGGACTCTCAAGAGTCTTCTCCAACACCACAGTTCAAAAGCATCAATTCTTCAGTGCTCAGCCTTCTTCACAGTCCAACTCTCACATCCACACATGACCAGAGGAAAAACCATAGCCTTGACTAGACGGACATTAGTTGGCAAAGTAATTTCTCCTTTTTTGAATATGCTATCTAGGTTGGTCATAACTTTTCTTCCAAGGAGTAAGCGTCTTCTAATTTCATGGCTGCAGTCACCATCTGCAGTGATTTTGGAGCCCCCAAAACAAAGTCTGACACTGTTTTCCCATCTATTTCCCATGAAGTGATGGGACCGGATGTCATGATCTTTGTTTTCTGAATGTTGAGCTTTAAGCCAACTTTTCACTCTCCTCTTTCACCTTCATCAAGAGGCTTTTTAGCTCCTCTTCCTTTTCTGTCATAAGGGTGGTGTCATCTGCATATCTGAGGTTATTGGTATTTCTCCCAGCAATCTTGATTCCAGCTTGTGTTTCTTCCAGTCCAGCGTTTCTCATGATGTACTCTGCATAGAAGTTAAATAAGCAGGGTGACAATATACAGCCTTGATGCACTCCTTTTCCTATTTGGAACCAGTCTGTTGTTCTATGTCCAGTTCTAACTGTTACTTCATGACCTGCATACAGATTTCTGAAGAAACAGGTCAGGTGGTCTGGTATTCCCATCTCTTTCAGAATTTTCCACACTTTATTGTGATCTACACAGTCAAAGGCTTTGGCAGAGTCAATAAAGCAGAAATAGATGTTTTTCTGGAACTCTCTTGCTTTTTCCATGATCCAGTGGATGTTGGCAATTTGATCTCTGGTTCTTCTGCCTTTTCTAAAACCGGCTTGAACATCAGGGAGTCCACGGTTCACGTATTGCTGAAGCCTGGCTTCGAGAATTTTGAGCATTACTACTACCTTGTGAGATGAGTGCAATTGTGCAGTAGTTTGAGCATTCTTTGGCACTGCCTTTCTTTGGGATTGGAATGAAAACTGACTTTTCCAGTCCTGTGGCCACTGCTGAGTTGTCCAAATTTGTTGGCATATTGAGTCCAGCACTTTCAACAGCATGATCTTTCAGGATTTGTAACAGCTCAACTAGAATTCCATCACCTCTACCAGCTTTGTTCGTAGTGTTGCTTTCTAAGGCCCACTTGACTTCACACTGCAGGATGTCTGGCTCTAGATTAGGGATCACATCATCATGATTATCTGGATCATGAAGATCTTTTTTTGTACAGTTCTTTCATGTATTCTTGCCACCTCTTCTTAATATCTTCTGCTTCTGTTAAGTCTCTACCATTTCTGTCCTTTATCGAGCCCATCTTTGCATGAAATGTTCCCTTGGTATCTCTAACTTTCTTGAAGAGATCTCTAGTCTTTCTCATTCTGTTGTTTTCCTCTATTTCTTTGCATTGATAGCTGAAGAAGGCTTTCTTATCTCTTCTTGCTATTCTTTGGAACTCTGCATTCAGATGCCTATATCTTTACTTTTCTCCTTTGCTTTTTTTCCTCTCTTTTCACAGCTATTTGCAAGGCCTCTCCAGAGAGCCATTTTGTGTTTTTTTGCATTTCTTTTCCATGGGGATGGTCTTGATCCCTGTCTCCTGTACAATGTCACGAACCTCATTCCACAGTTCATCAGGCACTCTGTCTATCAGATCTAGGCCCTTAAATCTATTTCTCACTTCCACTGTATAATCATAAGGGATTTGATTTAGGTCATACCTGAATGGTCTAGCGGTTTTCCCTACTTTCTTCAATTTCACTCTGAAAAATTTGGTAATAAGGAGTTCATGATCTGAGCTACAGTCAGCTCCTGGTCTTGTTTTTGTTGACAGTATAAAGCTTCTCCATCTTTGACTGCAAAGAATATAATCAATCTGATTTCAGTGTTCACCATCTGGTGATGTCCATGTGTAGAGTCTTCTCTTGTGTTGTTGGAACAGGGTGTTTGCTATGACCAGTGCATTTTCTTGGCAAAACTCTATTAGCCTTTGCCCTGCTTCATTCCGCATTCCAAGGCCAAATTTGCCTGTTACTCCAGGTGTTTCTTGACTTCCTACTTTCGCATTCCAGTCTCCTATAATGAAAAGAACATCTTTTCTGGGTGTTAGTTCTACAAAGTCTTGCAGGTCTTCATAAAACTGTTCAACTTCAGCTTCTTCAGCATTACTGGTTGGGCATAGACTTGGATAACTGTGATATTGAATGGTTTGCCTTGGAGACGAACAGAGATCGTTCTGTCATTTTTTGAGATTGCATCCAAGTACTGCATTTTGGACTCTTTTGTTGACCATGATGGCTACTCCATTTCTTCTGAGGGATTCCTGCCCACAGTAGTAGATATAATGGTCATCTGAGTTAAATTCTCCCATTCCAGTCCATTTTAGTTCGCTGATTCCTAGAATGTTGACGTTCACCCTTGCCATCTCTTGTTTGACCACTTCCAATTTTCCTTGATTCATGGACCTGACATTCCAGGTTCCTGTGCAATATTGCTCTTTACAGCATTGGATCTTGCTTCATCAGCAATCACATTCACAACTGGGTATTGTTTTTGCTTTGGCTCCATAATTCCAAAAGATACAGGCATCCCAAAGTTCATAGCTGCTCTATTTGCAATAACTAGTATATGGAAGCAACCTAAATGTCCACCAGCAGAGGAATGGATAAAGATGTGGTACATATATACAATGAAATATTGCTCTTCCTTTAGGTCTATCGGCTCCCTCAGAAACTCAGCTACAGGACATAATGCAAAAGAAGCATGGCTTGAAAAGCTGATGTGGTAGAGTACTTACACATCTTCATCTATTTGAATAATGCCATCAGCTGATTAATACAAGAATGTTATCTAAACAAAGATTCTTCTGATGCATGCATCACTAGTCCACTTAATCAATTATATTAAAATATCTGTTGTTGATCAATGACAGAATCTAGGGCCTATGAGGCAAACCTCTGATCACTGACAAGCTCTTCCAGGCCTTCATGAAGTCCAGTAAAGAGTGAGTGAACATCTATATACTCCTGTTTAGTGGCTTGGAACTCACAGTCTCAAAAGGCAGAATATTTTAGTGTTTTTAGTTAGGTGAAAAATTTCTTACACATATTGAGTGTTGCTCTGTGACTTGATGTTAACTCTATTCCTGGTATCAACACAGAGCTATTTGAGTTCTATTACAGATTCTACTTCTTATGGCACATAGTATTTTGAAAGTTTTGGAAGCAGCTCTCATATTTCTTCAAATTTTCTCTTCTCTAAGACAAACATGCTCAGTTATTCTAAACATGTCTCAAATACAGAGATCCTGGGACCAGATGTTAGGTATCACATTTAGGTAAAATCTTCCATAGACAATTGAATTATTCATTTTCAATTCCTAACCCTAGAGATACTAAATAACTTATATCTTTGAGTATATTAAAACAACTTAAAAAATAGCTTATGTTTTCTGATTATAAAATTTAGACTCACTGGAGAAAGCTTGACAAACTGAGAAAATCATCCAGGAAAAGACCATTGAAAGCAGCAATAGTGGTTCAGTAGTTAAGACTGTGTTCTAACAGGGTAAGTATTTGATCCCTGGTGGGGGAACTAAGATCCCATATGCCACATGGCTTGGGCAAGAAAAAAACCTTTTTCTAAAGCATATATTTCTTCTGTGATTTCAACAATAAAAGTACAATCCTCCATACAAACCTGTAGCTTTATAATTTGAAGACTGACAAATAACTGATAGTTAAAAATAAAGTACATGAAAGTAGCTCTTTTCACCAAAAATGATAAATGTTTCTACCCATTAACTACTTTTGTAACATTTTTATAGTGATAATGCCTTGAGAAGAACAAAATCACTTTACTTTTGAAATGCAAAAATATTTAAAAGTCAGCAATGAAAAAGGTGAATCTTTAAAACAATTATTTTCTGAATTTGGATTTTATTATTCTTAGTCTAAAGCTATTTTGTTGATCATCTTAAATATGGGTTATTGTTGTTCAGTTGCTAAATCCTGTCCACCTCTTTGTGACTCCATGGACTGCAACATGCCAGGCTCCTCTGTCCTTCACTATCTCCCAGAGATTGCTCAGACTCATGTCCACTGAGTCGGGGATGTCATCCAACCATCTCATCCTCTGTCATCCCCTCCTCCTCCTGCCTTCGATCTTTCCCAGAATCAGGGTCTTTTCCAATGAGTCAGCACTTCACTTCAGGTGGCCAAAGTATTGGAGCTTCAGCTTCAGCATCAGTCCTTCCAATGAATATTCAGGGTTGATTTCCTTTAGAATTGACTGGTTTGATCTCTTTGCTGTCCACCATTTATTGGATCCTTGTGTTGTTACAGGTATGTTCTCTGCTTGGCATCTAACAGTGAGTCATCATCTTCTTTAATCTCCACTTTATACAACAGAACCAAAGCCAATGACCATAAGCATACAGCCAACTCCCTACACTGCAGCAGAGGACTCCTCAAGCAGGACTTGTCTCCTTTCCCAGTTCACATGATTGACAGTATATAGCCTCAAACTTGATCAGACTTTGGAATCAAAAAAATGAATCATAAACTTTTTCATAAATCCATTCAAAATAATTTTTCATCTTTATGCCTTTAGAGGCATTTTAACTTGTCATTTTTTCTATTCAAAGTAAAATACAGTTTAATTATCTGTGATATCATGATTCCTAGCAGTACTAAAGTGAGTGGTATGCAACTTAACATGTGTTGGATCTCTATGGTCTGGTGTCCACAGAGAAAGAAGCAAGTAGGAGCATGTGGCCATTACTGTTTATTAAGTCAATCAATAAATTTGCTAAGCACCACACTGGGCTTTAGAAGCAGAGGAGGGGAAAAGATAGATTCCTAATCCTCAATGAACTTGCAGTTTAGAAAATCAGATGAGACTATTAAGCAAATAACCAAGACCCATTTGTACCAGATAGTGGAAAGAAGGATACAGACAGTGTCAGGATTGAGAGAAATGAGAGGAGGCTGCTAGAGCAGCAATGATCTGGAAGACATTTCTCATCAGGTGGAGAGCTGAGGTGAGACTTAAAGTGGAAAGTATGAGGCTGCCTTTTAATGAGGCATGAATGGGCATTCCAGGCAAAGAGAACCACCAAGCTAAAAATGAGAAAACATTCTGTGTGCTTAAAAGCAGAAGGAAAATAGCTATGTGTAATGAACTAAGAGGAGAACTAGGGGGACTGGGGTTGGAGAAGTAAACAGGGAAAAAAATCAGTGAGGAAACATAGATCAGAAAAAGTGAAAGGGTTAGTTGCTCAGTCATGTCCGACTCTTTGAGACCCCATGGACTGTAGACCACCAGGCTCCTCTGTCCATGGGATTTTCCAGGCAAGAATACAGGAATGGATTGCCATTTCCTCCTCCAGGGTATCTTCCTGACTCAGGGATTGAACCTGTGCCTCCTACATGCTGCATTGAAGGCAGATACTTTATCTACTGAGCTGGGCTGACACAATTAAAATTTTTTCAATTAAAAATGGAAAAGAATTCTCTTCTGCCTGTACTCAGAAAAGCAGGAGCCAAAATGAAAACTGTGAGGTTAGTGCTCAATACAGTGAGTTCATTTATATCATTCAGGAATATAATAGACAAAAATTTAACTCATCTGGGAAAGTCCAGAAAGACCCTGAGGGATGAAGTAGAGAGAGGTAGAGATGGCAGAGGGAAGAGTATATGTAAAGGACTGGAAGCATGAAGTGTTGAGGCACATTTCAAGAATTGAAAGTAAATGAACATGATCTTAAGTTTGAAGTGTGTTTCAGAACACTGATTGGTGACACTGTAAAAGTAAGTAAGAGTGAACTCAAAAGAGCCCTGGATGCCAAACTTCAGAACTGGAGATTTATTCTGTGAAGGATGAAAACCAGTGAATAGCCCAAAGTAGAGACATAATCAGATTTCAGTCTTGGAAAAGAGGTGTGCTTAAAATGAAGATAGTAAATTCCAAAGGATCAAGACTTAAAAAAAAAAATAAAGAAAAAAAAAGGAATCACTGGCAAGGAGTTTTATTCATCCAGTTAAAAAGAGGGGGAAGATTTGGCTTCAAAGAATAGGAGAGGTTCCACTATTATTCAGGAGGAAGCATGGATGGGAATGCTTACTCCATTAGAAGGTGAGCTCAATAAAATCTCTGTAGATTTTGACTATTGTATTCACTGGCTTTATCTCAAGGGTCTAGAAAAGTACCTGGCACCTAAAAAAAGGTTAATGAAATATTTGTTGAATGAACGCATAGATGGATTAATTAGTGACCGATTAGGGAGACCAAATTTTTATTTATTAAGCATGTATTAATCACTAATCATAATATAGATATAAATATATATATATTCATTTTTTTTCTCTCTCCTCTCTCCTTCTCCCTCTCTTTTTCCAATTATCCACTCATTCATCCATGATTTTATCACCTTTTCTATGTGTTATTTTATTTACCTGCTGCTGCTGCTAAGTCATTTCAGTCGTGTCCGACTCTATGCAACCCCATAGATGGCAGTCCACCAGGCTCCCCATCCCTGGGATTCTCCAGGCAAGAACACTGGAATGGGTTACTTACCTATATTGTAGTAAAAGTTATTATTTTAACCTCAAACTCTTTCTCACTTACAGAGACTGAAAATAGAGGAAAGAAGAAATCTTTGTAACTGCAAAGTGAAAACTAAAACTGAGAAATGGAGTTTAAGTTTTTCTGTATAGGAAAATTCACAAGAAATGAGAAGAGATTCTGAGAACTAAAAAATTCTACCAATTGTCTGAGGAGTGAGGTGGAGATGAATGTAGAAAATTAGAGGCAGAAAAGAAAAGTGGCTGGTGACAAAGAGTTCAAGTGACTGAAGAGCTTCTAAAATTAGGGATAGCTAGCATCAATTAATTTTTAAGATTGGCTTTTCTTTGCATTTTTGTTACCCAAACCCTCCCTATCAAGCATCTGGAGGTGAGCAATTAAGAAAAATGAATTATTATTCACAACTGAGATAGCTTGGGTAGGGAGAAGAAAATCAACCACAATGCTAAGCTGTAACAGGTTGCTGTTGTTTTTGTTTAGTCACTAAATTATGTCCAACTCTTTTGTGACCCCATGAACTGTGGCCCACCAGATTCCTCTGTCCATGGGATTTCCCAGGCAAGAATATTGGAGTAGATTGCCATTTCCTTCTCCAGGGGATATTCCTGATCCAGGGATTGAACACATGTCTCCTGCATTGGCAGGCAGATTCTTTACCACTGAGCCACAAGGGAAACCCTGTGATGAGCTTTTCTTCCCTTGAAAAATAATTTGCTAGGAATTTGGAATATATTATTTCCAAATATATTTATTTATTTATTTATTTATTTTGCACTGCATCGCAATTTATTTATTTATTTATTTTTGATTTTCTTTTTTTTTCTTTTCTTTTTTTAATTAAATTTATTTATTTTTTTAATTACAATAATGTATTTGTTTTGCCATACATTGACACGAATCAGCCATAGGTGAACACAATCGCCCAATGCCCAAGCCCCCTCCCACCTCCCACCCCACATCCTCTACCTGAATCATCCTGTGCATCAGCCCCATGCATCCTGCATCCTACACCAAACATAGATTAGCGCTTCGTTTCTTACAGGAAAATACACATGCTTCACTGCCATTCTCCCAAACCATCCCACCCTTTCCCTCTCCCTCAGAGTCCAAAAGTCCACTCTATACCTCTGTGTCTCTTTGTTGTCTCACATATAGGGTCATCATTACTGTCTTCTAAATTCCATATATATGTGTCAGTATACTGTATTGGTGTTTTTCTTTCTGGCTTACTTCACTCTGTATAATCGGTTCCAATTTCATCCATCTCATTAGAACTGAGTCAAATTTATTCTTTTTAAGGGCTGAGTAGTATTCCATGGATAAATTAATTTCTGCTAGTATTTAAGTTACATATCTTAGTTGTTCCTTTAGGTAAATAAATATATGTTGCAGTAACACATGATGCTGTGTATTTGTATATATGTCTGACGAGTGTCAGTGTTGAGTTTAAGGGGTTGATGAGATGAAGGAAGGAAATTTCTTTCTCCAATAGTTTCCAATGGTTCTTACGCAATAAAAATAGACTCATACTGGCTGCCAAAATGCAGGCACAGCCACAGCTCTGTGGTGCGCGAGCTCCAATTAGCCAAAATTTGAGGATCAGTCCTGTTCAGGCATAATCCAAGGGTAATTGCCATGGTTCCCTTCCCAAAGTCTTGCACGTTTAAACCACTCCTCTAAACCAAACTCCTGTTTAAGCTGTAATAACTCCAAATGAAGTGATGCAATAGCAGTCTTTATGAACAGACACGAAAACATTCAGAGTTGCTCTACTAGTTGCCATGAGTGTTTTTTGAAGCTGTTTGAAGTGTCCTTTTGCATTTGAGATGGCATGGAAAACACACAAGGAGGGAATTCCTTGACGGTCCTGATTAGGCCTCCACACTTAAACTGCAAGGGTTTCCATCTCTGATCAGGGAATTAAGACCCACATGCCATGGGGCGTGGCCAGAACAAAACAAATAAGCAAACAAACAAGAGGAAGACACACAAGAAAATCCAGCAGCAGCAAGAGGAAGCAATAACAAGGCTAGTTCAAAGGAACTCCTAAAATTCAGATCATTAATTAGACTAGCATCTTTGACAACACCCACAAGACCTACTCTCTTTGCTTACAGGTAATTACAATGTGAGAGAGAACACAGGCTTGCCCTTCCTATTGCCTTCTCAAACTCTATATGAAAAAGATGATTCCAGGGTGTATATTGCAGAAGATCCTGAACTCCATGATAGATCATCTGATTAAGTACATCTTATATAGGAGTGCAGGAATATGCATTTTTAACAAGTATCTTCAGTTTTTCAGATACAGTTAATTTAACAAACCATTGGCAGATAGTGAGATTTCAGAAACTTATGTGTGTGTTAGTCACTCAGTCGTGTCCAACTCTTGCAGCCCCATAGACTGTAACCCGACAGGTTTCTCTGTCCATAGGAGTCTCAGGCACAAATACTGGAGTGGATTGCCATTCCCTTCTCCAGGTGATTATCTCGACCCAGGGATCGAACCCAGATCTCCTGCACTGAGGGTGGTTTCCTTACTGTCTGAGTCATTAGGGATACCTGAAACCTAGAATAGATTTATTTCATTTTTTCTAAAAAAAACCTTCCTCATTAGCCCACTAATGCTTGAAATTCCTTTAAGGGTAGACATAGCCTATCAATCCACAATCAGAGATGGAGATCTGTCTGGTAGTTTTCAGATCTAATGTGATTTAAATGTCTTTCAGTATTCTGTCTTAAACCCATGTTGTAGAGACTGGGGAGCTAAGAAGACTGTAGGTGTTAGGGTTCTCAAGAGAAACAGAACCACACACTCTATGTATTTATTATAAAAAAATTTTTTTTAATGGTTCACACAATTCTGGAAGTTAAGTCCTTAGATACTGCTCTCTGGAAGTAAGAGGCCTGGGAGAGTCGGTGATGTAATTCCATACATGTCTTCCAAAGGCCTGAGAACCAGGAGTGCAGATGCTGTGAACCCTAGTGTAAAAGCAGAAGACCTATGTCCCAGATCATTAGTCAAGTGGGGGAGGGGGGGCAGCGGGGGAGAAGAAGGGAAAGACAGATAGACACATTCTTCCTTCCTTCACTTTTGGTTGTAATGCACACCTCAGTGGACTGAATGACACCCACCTACTTTGAGGAGGTGAGATCTATTGTATTTTACTAAACCCACCAACTAAAATGCTAATCTCATCTGGAAACACCCGGACAAATATACTCAAAAACAATGTTTAACCAAATATCTGGGCATTCTGTGACCCAGCAGGTTGACAGGTTGACACACAAAAAAATTAATCATCAGGCTGTCTTTGTTAACAACTGGCACTGAAATCCCTCCAAACATAATGCCTAGAATGCAAGATATGAGAACATTCATTTTCATAGAATTTATGGTACAATTTACAGAGTGGTTTTTTTTTTTTTAATGTCATCAATGAAGTGGAGTTTCGTCGTGTTCCTTAGTACTTGACACTTTGATCAGGCCATCAAGATATATACACAAACATTTACTTTATTAAAAAATACTCTTCATGAAAGCTACACTTTTATTATTGACAGATTTTTGTTTTGTATTGCTCTGTTTTTCACTGTAGGATATATGTGAGACCTAATAGGTCTGAGTGCTCCTTGAAGAAGATAGTGACTGCTGGTCACTATTCTTTATTTTGTTTTTAGACTATCTCACGACATCTAACCCACTTCCTGGAGTAGTGCTTGTTAATGTATTAGCTAAGTACTAATCAATATATTGGTTTTGATCAGCTTGCTAATTAATGAGGCAGATAGGCATAAAGTCCATTAAAATGACATTAAAAAGGAAACTTTCTATGAACAATTGTAGCAATATGACTCAGATGGGCAAATTCTTTTGACAAATTATAAACAATAAACTCTCCATTCTAGATTTCAAGGTCTTTCATACTCTGAAAACTTAACTTTCCCAAAATATCTCAAATCGCTCTGGTTATATATGCCTGTGTTCTAATGCGTGTTTCCCTGGATATCTCTAGGGTGTTTCCATATTTGCAGCTCCACTTTCACATGTTTTCAAAGCTTCTTTCACTTATTTCTCCCCCTGGGTATCCTGTTCTTCCCCAAGGTCTGTCTCAGTTACTGTCCTTTCTAGGAGCCTTCTCGGCTTACATATAATTAATCCATATTATCTCACTCCTCTTCCTTTCCAGAGCATTTTATTTTTCAAATGGCAGTTATCACAGATTGCATTGCATTTCTTTGTTTCTTTGATTTACCTTGTTTATGTTTTGTTGACATGACCTCTATGGTATAGGAGACCTTATAGTCTCTACTGGATCTAATGAAAAATGTTTGTTGTACACACTACTGAAATGACAAAATGAGTAATTTAAACTTGATCTGATTATTCATGGATTAGCAAATTTTGTTCAAGTTTCTTAATGTCCTTGGTTATGGGTGTGCTTATCTAGAAACCAAAGATGGCAGCACCTAAATACTGTATTTGGTGAAAAACTATGTAAGATTGTTGATGCAAAGCACTTGTATACCTTAAAAAAATATTCTAGGATATCCCTATAGATGCAAAGAAATAAGAAAGGTGGAAAACAAAACATATTATATTGCTAATACAGATAGTCATATTAAAGGAATGGATGAAGTTAAGTGAGTTTTCAGGTATCATTTCCCCATATTTTATGAGGCAGAAGTTTGAGCTGGGCTCACCCAGAAGTCTTCTCTGTCCCACATGGTTTACTGGGGTTTGCTCTTATTTCAGGGACCTCAGTTAGGATTGCTGGAATTACTGGGATGGTTTAAATTACTGGGATGGACTTCTCTCTCTACCTGGTGTGTCATCTTCTATCAGGGTGGTTTGAACTAATAACATGGTAGGAGAATTCCAAAAGAGCAAGACTAAAAGCTGAAAGACTGATAAGGTCTAGATGCCAGACTTGCTTAACGTCACTTCCTTTGCACTCTTTTGGTGACAACAAGTCATGAGACCACCCCCCCACCCATTCCAGAACTGGGAAAGTAGACCTTATTCCTTAATAAAAAGAACTACAAAAGATTTATGGCCATTTGCAATCCACCAAAACAGAGATGGAGGAGAGGGGTATGGAGAAGGCATGATTAAAGAAGCCACAGAAAGCGTGCTCTAGGTTTGGAGCAAACATATCTAGGATTATTGACATATGAGACAGGGGGAAACTGGTTGCATGCAGTTTAAGTAGTAATTCATAGTTATAAAGAAAGAAAGCTGAGGAAAGAAAAGAAAAGAAGGAGTGACTGAAAGCAAACAGTAAAGGTTACAATTAGACATTTAAATGATTTTGAATTCTAATGAAGGAAGTGAGATGATAATAACTCTGGCTGCTTGGTGTTTCTGTATGTAGGAAATATGGAACTGAGGGATTCACCAGATGAGCAGAGGGGCAAAAGGACTATCTCAGTAAACTAAGTAAGTAGCAATTGAATTAGCATTAATGAGTGTAAATGGGAAGGGATAGGGATTTAAAATACAAAATGCAAGAATGGAGACAATCAGGACCATAGCAGGAGGCACTGGACAGATCCTAAGTGAAGAAGTAAAGTCACCCAGTTGTGTCGACTCTTTGCGACTGCATGGACTGTAGCCCAAGTGGCTCCCCCAGCCATGGGGTTTTCCAGGCAAGAGTCCTGGAGTGGGTGCCACTGCCTTCTTCAGGGGATCTTCCTGACTCATGGATCAAACCCAGGCCTCCCACACTGTATGCAGACGCTGAGATACTAGGTGACCATAAAATGTATTTCCAACTGGGAGTTTTGAGAGGAAAAGAGGGTCTGATTAATTATTATTCTGGGACCACAGGAGTTAAGCCAGAATGTAGCAGCCATCAATGTTTTAAGGAACCAAATAAACTGTGATACTTATGAAGGTTAAAAAAAAAAAAAGAGAGGAAACATGAAGCTTAGGAAAACATAATGAATGTTATGTTTGCCTAACTTTAAGGGCAACAGGACAGACCAGTGAATTACTTTATAGGCAGAGAAAGCAAATAAACTATAAAGAGCTTAAGACTTGGACTGATGGGAGATAATAACAATGATTATGCATTATATTTACATAATGCTTTATGATTAAAATGCTTTCATAGGCACTACCAGAGTTTCTCCTCTCAGTAGCTCTTTCAGGTAGAGAGGGTGGTTATTAGTCTCCCTATGTGGGGAGATGGCAAGGAAAGGCCCCACATGGGAGAAAGCATACTCTTTCAAGATGCCTTGATGCGGGTGTTGGGGGTGGGCAGTGGCCTGGTTATGTCCTTGGAAAGGTTATAGAACCACTTTGAGCACCAGTTATTTTTTAACCTGCAAAGAAAAATAAGAAAAATTATATGTGTGCTTGTGCTTTTAGTCTACTTAGAAGCACATAGTACGTGTCTAAAAGTATTATTCACTGTCTACGTTTTGTAGCTGAGAAAACTGAAGGTCAGTTTGAAATGGAAGTGCTGTATTATAAACTCAGGTCTTCTGGTCCAATGCTCTTTTACTAAGCCATTTGCCATTTACTGGAAGTCGAAAAATCAAGAATGGGTGAGTTCTCAAGAAAGGAGATGTATATAGGATCTAGGGAAGGACTACAAGAGCAGTATTTCTTAAAAATAATAATAATAAAAACCTTAAAGAGAAGAGTTGTCAGCAATAGTTTTAAGAAAAATTGAGTCAGAAAAAAAATAGAAAAAAAAAAAAGAGATAATTGATACAAATGTTTGTTAGTCTTCAGTTGACCACGTTTTCAGAATTGTCAAAACAGGAGGTATTTCAAGGAGTACAAACTGCAATAGGAATGGACGCTCAATGCTCAGATAGGTCTGAGGTCAAGTTGAGGGTGGAAGAGAAGGAGTAAGAAGTAGAGCCAGAGAAGGTGAGTGGAAAGTTGAGAGGCAGGTCTTTCCAGGGGGCAGCAGGTTTAAGTCTAGAGATTTAACTAATCTTAACTACTTAGCTAGACTTAACTACTGACTAAAGGTAGGGTGGCCTTGAGTCAGCCCTCACTGAAAAGGTTGAGGAGGAGTTAAATAGAGAGGCTCACTTGTCTTGGCCTTAATTCCTTTCATGATCCTTTTCAACCTTACAATCATATGATAACCAAGTCATTGTCAGCTCTGAGAGAGGATGGGAAAGGGCTCTGTAAATAGCAATGGTGTCTCCAACACTTCTGAGAATCTTCATGCAGATTTAGTACCAGCTCCAAGAATTATTTTCCTCCTGATGAAGCCAAATGTTTCTTTGTTGCTCCTTCTGTACCCACTGAAATTTTCCCTCCATTTCCAGTCATCATGGAAGGGATGAGATGGCTGAATGGCATCACCGACTCAATGGACATGAAGTTGGGCAAACTCCTGGTGGTACCAAACTCCTGATGGTACCCCATCAGGACAGGGAAGACTGATGTGATGCAGTCCATGAGGTTGCAGAGTTGGACTCAACTTAGCAATGGAACCATAACAACCAATCATCATAGCCTTTCATTCCTACTCCTGCCCTTATTTTTGCTTTACTATTTTCTGGTTGTGTCCTGCCATCATTATCAGCTGCCTTTTATACTTTCAGATCTCCTTTATTATATCCTATCACTTTTTTTCCCCCTCAGAATCTATTTGACAAATTCATTTCTGCCAACTTCACGGCCAGAATCAATCTTGTTATTCAGAGTGTCTGGGAGTTTTTGTTCAACTGATAAAAGCATTCTTCAGCCCACAGGGAGACCAATCATGATAAAATGTCTGATACATCTTTATTGTGATAAAAGTTTTAGTCATTTTGCTACAGCCAGGTCCTATTTTGATTGGCTTCTTTCTTAATCTTTTATTATTAGTTATTTCCACCAGAAAATTCTAAGATTTACTAAATCTGTCTAAATTCAAACTTTCGCTCATCTGAAAGATATTTTCTTGGCATCCTAATTTGTCTGCAGCAATTCCTTAATGGGAAGTCCATTAAATAAATATTTTCTTGGAAATTATCCTGCTGAGTACTAAGAACACAAAACTCCTCTAGACTCACTTAGGAATTGAACTTATGATTGCCCCTCATTAAGGTTCTTTATACTGTTCATGGGGTTCTCAAGGCAAGAATACTGAAGTGGTTTGCCATTCCCTTCTCCAGTGGACCACATTCTGTCAGACCTTTCCACCATGACCTGCCCGTCTTGGGTTGCCCCACGGGCATGGCTTAGTTTCACTGAATTAGACAAGGCCGTGGTCCTAGTATGATTAGATTGACTAGTTTTCTGTGAGTATGCTTTCAGTGTGTCTGTGCTCTGATGCCCTCTTGCAACATCTACCATCTTACTTGGGTTTCTCTTAGCTTGGGCGTGGAGTATCTCTTCACGGCTGCTCCAGCAAAACACAGCCGTTGCTCCTTACCTTGGATGAGGGGTATCTTATCCTGCCCCCTTCCTGACCTTCAATGTGGGATGGCTCCTCTAGGTCTTCCTGCACCTGTACAGTCACCACTCCTTGGACATCGGGTTGCTCCTCCTGGCCACCATCCCTGGCCTTGGGCATGGGAAAATGCTGCACTGAATATGCCAGCAAATTTGGAAAACTCAGCAGTGGCCACAGGACTGGAAAACATCAGTTTTCATTCCAATCCCAAAGAAAGGCAATGCCAAAGAATGCTCAAACTACCACACAATTGCACTCATCTCACATGCTAGTAAAGTAATGCTCAAAATTCTTCAAGCCAGGCTTCAGCAGTATGTGAACTGTGAACTCCCTGATGTTCAAGCTGGTTTTAGAAAAGGCAGAGGAACCAGAGATCAAATTGCCAGCATCTGCTGGATCATGGAAAAAGCAAGAGAGTTCCAGGAAAACATCTATTTCTGCTTTATTGACTATGCCAAAGCCTTTGACTGTGTGGATCACAATAAACTGTGGGAAATTCTGAAAGAGATGGGAATACCAGACCACCTGACCTGCCTCTTGAGAAATTTGTATATGCAGGCCAGGAAGCAACAGTTAGAACTGGACATGGAACAACAGACTGGTTCCAAATAGGAAAAGGAGTGTGTCAAGGCTGTACATTGTCACCCTGCTTATTTAACTTCTATGCAGAGTACATCATGAGAAACGCTGGACTGGAAGAAACACAAGCTGGAATCAAGATTGCTGGGAGAAATATCAATAACCTCAGATATGCAGATGACACCACCCTTATGACAGAAAAGGAAGAGGAGCTAAAAAGCCTCTTGATGAAAGTGAAAGAGGAGAGTGAAAAGTTGGCTTAAAGCTCAACATTCAGAAAACAAAGATCATGACATCTGGTCCCATCACTTCATGGGAAATAGATGGGAAAACAGTGTCAGACTTTGTTTTGGGGGCTCCAAAATCACTGCAGATGGTGACTGCAGCCATGAAATTAAAAGACGCTTACTCCTTGGAAGAAAAGTTATGACCAACCTAGATAGCATATTCAAAAAAGGAGAAATTACTTTGCCAACTAAGGTCCGTCTAGTCAAGGCTATGGTTTTTCCTGTGGTCATGTGTGGATGTGAGAGTTGGACTGTGAAGAAGGCTGAGCACTGAAGAACTGATGCTTTTGAACTGTGGTGTTGGAGAAGACTCTTGAGAGTCCCTTAAACTGCAAGGAGATCCAACCAGTCCATTCTGAAGGAGATCAGCCCTGGGATTTCTTTGGAAGGAATGATGCTAAAGCTGAAACTCCAGTACTTTGGCCACCTCATGAGAAGAGTTGACTCATTGGAAAAGACTTTGATGCTGGGAGGGATTGGGGGCAGGAGGAGAAGGGGACAATAGAGGATGAGATGGTTGGATGGCATCACTGACTCGATGGATGTGAATCTGAGTGAACTCCGGGACTTGGTGATGGACAAGGAGGCCTGGCGTACTGCGATTCATGAGGTTGCAGAGTCGGACACAACTGAGGGACTGAACTGAACTGAAGGTTCTTTATATTGCGATTTGCTTATTTGCTTCTTTCATTAATTCGTCATTTTATTCATTCTTTCTGCAAACATTTGCTATCTCTTGTGTCAAGTGTTTTGCCATGCAGATATTCTTAATAACTGAACCCATTGCTTTTTCAAACCTTCATGGAATGAAAGCTTAATCTTATTCAGTGAGAGTCCCTCCTTTTCCCCGGGTTGTATCCAAGCTCATGTGAAGCCAAGTCATTGATCTGATCCTTACTACCATTGTTTGTTCACCTTGGGTTCTGTTGAGATTACATGATTTTCAATTGTTGTGCCTCTCAGGTCCAGACAGGGAAAACGAAACCATTCTAAATATTCATATTAGTAGAATTTAATAGAGGAACTTGGTTAGGTAGATTATGGGGAGATTTAAGAAACCAAGGAGAGGACCATAGAGGCTTCCAGACACTAAAAACAGCAGAGAACTGTTCTTTTCCTGAAGATGGAGCTTCCCTGGTGGCTCAGATGGTAAAAACATCTGCTTGCAATGTGGAAGACAGGGGTTCAGTCCCTGGGTGGGGAAGATCCCCTGGAGAAGGAAATGGCAACTCACTCCAGTACTCTTGCCAAGAAAATTCCATGGATGGAGGAACCTCATAGGCTACAGACCATAGGGTCACAAAGAATGGGACATGACTGAGTGATTTCACTTTCACTTTCACTTTCCTGAAGATGAGGGAATTAAAAGTGCTGATCATTGGACCTAAGAGATAAGCATCACTTGGCAGAAGCTGGACCTATCATGTGGCCCATTTTAGCAAAGCTGGGAAGAAGATATAGTCAATGCTGGAGGCATCTGGCCCAACAAAGAGAAAAGGGGTGGAGCTCTACTGCCCTCCAGTCTTTAATCTGGGGTTACTATTGGCCAAGTCTAGTGAGCAGCAGCTGAACATGGAGCTCAGGAGACAGCCTCAGTGGTCTACCCAGCACATTTCATTCCCAGATACGAATCATTTTTTTCCCTATACCTCTCTTCTGTAAAAGAAATTGTTTTCAGTTATAAGCTCCAAGTTAACACTTTTATTATTTATCCTTTAATAAACACGATATTCTTTACAAGTCATTACTCTGAAGAAACTCCAGTAAGTTCATCAGAGGTCAGAGTCACTGAAGGTAGATAGCGTATATACAGTTTCTGCCTCCAATTTCTGTAGCATAGACACCATGAAGAGACAGAAATAGAACTTGAGTTACTTTGTTATTTTACAGTGACTGGGAGTTTTTATTTGTGTTAGAGAAATTAAAGCAATAAAACCAAGTAAACAGAGAGACAATTTGAAAAACAAGCTTTACTGAATATAGGAGAAAACTCTCTCTTAAAACAAGTACATGTACCCACGTGTCCAGGCTCACTGTAGGTTTTCTATCTATCTACCGACTTATCTCTCACCTATCTGTCATCCATGGTAACTACATGATTTTCAAGACTTAGACCAACACATTTTTTCTCTTTTGAGCAGGAGTTCTTTATCACTGATATTGTTTAGAAAGACCACCATGTAAAGACAATAAAAAGATCAGATTTCTACGTGTGTGTTTGTGTGCTGAGTCTCTGTAACCCCATGGATTGTAGCTCACCAGGCTCCTCTGTTCATGAAATTCTCCAGGCAAGAATAATGGAATGGGTTGCCGTTTCCTACTACAGGGGATCTTCCCAACCCAGGGATCAAATCCTTGTCTCCTACATTAGCAGGTGGGTTCTTTATCAGCTGAGCCACTGGGGAAGCCCTAAGGTCAGATTTCTAGGTGGTTTTATTATTGCTCTTAAATCCTCTACATATACAATTACCCCTTACTGCCTACACCTGGTAAGGACTGCAGCCACCACCCACTCTTGGCACACTACTGCATAACCTGGGGGGGGGGGACCAACCTCCTAAGGATACAGATCAGAACAGAGGAAGGTAAGGAATGGATCTGAAGACAAACAGGCCATGGATGGCCTGCCCCTGTCCATCATGTGTGTTGCTGATGTGGTCTCACTTCATCCCAACAACAGGGACTTTTGAAAGGTCTATTCCATTCTTGGGAGGGTAGGAAATGTTCTTCTGTTCCCATGGAGTTCCAGCTGTGGAAAATTTGTCAAGATTACCACTTGGCCTGTCAGTCTAAACACATTACAGAGGTGTCTCTTATCTCCCAGCACTATGAGGACGTGAAGGAAATTCTCAACGTCCTTGTCTCCACCTTGGTCAGGACACAGATCATTTCCGTCCTTAAATTCTCAAGTCTGTTTGGGAACCTGTCCTTTCTCTGTGTCTCAGTCCCAAAGAACTGAACTAGGGTGGTACATAGGTTTCTCCCCAGGGATAAACTGAAATCTAGACCATCTTAACTGTTCTTTTTATTTTACCTTCATCCACAGAAATCACTGTATAATCTTAAGATTCAGAAAAGAACCTGATTCTGACTGAGCCATTTTATTCCTAGCCCACAGTCTCCTCAAAATGTAGCCTTTTTAGACTAAAATTCAAGGAGTGGTCTTTAAATTTCTGAGTTCTAATGTTTCATCTCTTCCTTGTGGAAGGAAGAGCTCCATGTTGGTTAAAAATCTCAAATTACTATCCATCCTGATGTATATAGTTTCTTGGTCATTACCCAAATATTAATTGTCTCTACTTAGTATGGCTGACTTCTTGATTTCTCAGTGTTGGTATAAGTCATACAACCTTGTCATTTTCAGTTCTCTTAGTTAAAGTATAATGAATAATGATTTCTGCACTGTCTATATTATTGGATAGCTGTGGAGAGCAACTGAGCCCAACAAAATACTTTCAAATGTATCAAGATCTTTCTGCAAATGAAAAGAAATATTAGTGTGCATTTAATTTTCTTTCCTGCAAAGCATTTAGCCATGTGTGGCTGGATAAGATTATATTTCACCCCTCTCTCTGATCCTCATTCCAGAAGGAAATTAGCAATGCATTTCACTGGCCTGGTGGGGTAAGGAGTAAAACTGAAAGCAAAATCGCCTAGAAATTTTTCCTTTATTTATGCATTTTCATTTCAGAAAGCCTAAGTATCTATGAAGTTGCATAAAATTTTTGACAGTGGAGGAGAAAACTTGTGAATGTGGTATTTTTAAAAAGATCTTGTGGGAGAAGGCACAATTTGCTTCACAATTTGTCTACTGCTTGTAAACAGCTGGTAACCAGTCAAGAGGTCAGGTTTCCACCGTGACTCTGGAAACTGGTATCATAGATCATCTGGACCCTGGCTGCAATGGCAGTTTAAAGTTCTTCTGGCCATTCGAATATAATATGCAGTGAAGGTTGAAATCTACTTATCCAAGTGGCCAAGAATAAGGGAGTCTCAAGAAAAGACTGCCAAGCATAACAGAGAACTGACTGAGCAGAGAGCCTAAAGAGGCCTTGAGAGCAAGTATTAATACAGTAGACATCTTCTCAGTAACCTTTACGAAGTGATGGTCATAGACCGATCCCCCGATTCCCACCACACAGCCACTTTCCTGCAGAAAGACTCCACGAGTTGTGTAAGATGTGGAAGAATGCCCAAAAAGTTGAATTTAAATCCAATTTTAGAAACTTCCCTGGTGGCTCAGAGGTTAAAGCGTCTGCCTCCAATGCGGGAGACCCAGGTTCGATCCCTGGGTCGGGAAGAGCCCCTGGAGAAGGAAATGGCAATCCACTCCAGTGTTCTTGCCTGGAGAATCCCATGGACAGAGAAGCCTAGTAGGTTACAGTCCACGGGGTCGCAGAGAGTCAGACATGATTCAGCGACTCACCTCACCTTAGAAACTGAAGATGCATTTCTTCCACAGAGGGGTTTGTGGTAGGAGGTCTGCATCCATAATGCACCTTGAAATTCACTGAAAATTATTTTTTTGGTGTAGCAGTTTAAAGATTTCAGCAAAGAAAAGGAAGCAGAACTATTGTGTCTTTTTTTTCCCAAAAAGTACACTTTGATTAATGAAAGAGCAAAGAAAATAATCCTTAGTCCTTAAAATGTTGCCCCATATTCAGTAGTTAATGTTGTCTCTAGTAATTTTATGATTCTACCTAGAGTTATACAGTTTTACTCTGAGTCTCTGACTAGCAGGAAAACATGCCTCATTTAGATTCTGGGACCCATCCTGCAAGGCTAATTACTTCTTCTGGTGAGCCAAAGGGTAAGACAAATGATTCTTTGACAACCCTTAAGCATATATCTTCCTTGTCTTGATGTCTTATTTATTTGCCTGTGTAAGATAAATGACTCCTTTTCAACATGCCCAGTGTTTTGGCCTTTCTCAATTAAGCTTGAAAAATAAAACAATCTTAGGAAAAATAAATCTAAATTATTATTTTTCTTATTTTTATTGTTATGATTTGAAGACATTTACATTTCTTTGGACTATAGGATTAACGTATTACTAATTTTTTAAAATACAGTTTTATATTACCAAGGGTTTGACTTACCAAAATATTGCAGGTGGTTTGTAGAATAGAATGAGGGTTTGACATTAGCATCTAGCCTTGAGTTAACTCTGATTTAATGTTTCAGAATTATTAGATGATCTTTTGAGGATAGAATTTCATTTTCAAACTGACCCCCCTACACACAGGCAAATAGACCAAAATCATTGAAAATATGCAACTATTTTACTTTATTATTTTATTATAATAAACATGAACATAAAATAAATATTTGGCAAACAAATGTCTCTTCACTGAAATTATGTATTGTATATGAAATACATTTTAATTATAAAATAAACATAATATTTGAAAAGTTAAAATTGAATAAACATTAATGATTCATAAGATATTGGAGGAGCATCCCATAGGAGTGGTCTTACCCCACAAACTTTGTTTTGCCCCATAGACTTTTGTCTACCCACCATTCCCCTACAATATTGGCATGTTCAATACACAAGAAGTAAAGAATTGAGAAACAAATGCATACAATTCGAGTAAAACAAAATGCTTTACCTATAGCTATTTATTTGAGAATAAAAAGGAGGTACTTATTTTGGCCTGACTAACTGCCTGAATCATGACCTTGAGTCCTCATTCTACTTAGCGTGTATAGACCTGTGCAATGACTAAAAATAAAACAAGGAACAGAAACCATTCCCTTCAAAGCCTAGATCTTAATTCATTAATTGGGGTTGTATTTACTTTTGATGAAAACTGAGTGTTCACAGTCTTCTATTGTTGTATCTTATCAAGACAGATAATTCTGTTTGCTTGTAAGTACACATCATAGGTTTTGAAAGCATTTTATTTTTCACTTATAAATTGTTTTCCTTTGCATATATAATTCTCAGCAAGTTTAACTATATACATTAGAAGCTTTAAAATCATCTTCTTAAATATCTTAGCATAAATCAAAGCTCACTTTCCCTAAAACTGTTTAATTGCTAATGCATTTGAGTTTCCTAAAGGATTAACAAATCTTTTCATTGAACTAGTGTTTCCATATTTTGATAAATTCAATTAAAAGCATTATTTGATGTCTATTGTTTTTTAGCTAATTGTTTAAAAAAGAAAGAAGCCATCGTTTTAGCTGTTTACTAATATTTCTTGTTAGTAAAAGAAATATTTTGAAGAAAGGATAATAGGTTATGCTTTAGAATATGTTTTATTGCTATTGCATATCAATAGCAATAGAATTTGGACCTTTTAACAGATAATATATGATAGTGAAAAAAGGAATCTATCAATAGATTACACAAATTGGACTGAAGATTGAGGCCAGAATAGTAAATGCATTTAATACACATGAGGTTAGAAGGTCCAAAGTAAGTCATTTCTCTTCCTGCCACAGGTGACTACAATCTATATGCCCTTTAAACTTCTCATCTCAGTTTAAGAGCAGTCATAGAGCAAGTTCTCCTGCCTGGGCTACTTACAGTTTCTGGCAAGCATCTATAAAACACAAGGATCATAATCCACAGTTGGACCTGAAAGAAGGTGTTAGACATAACTGGTGGAAGTCCTACTGAGCACCGTCACTGTCGGTCGTGGATTACGTGCATGTGGCACATGACGCCCAGGGGCTAAATATCTGTGCCTTGACCTCTTTCGGTTGCAACAGCAGAACCCACAGAGCAGAGCCCCTCCAACAACGAGGACCGCGGTAGTGGCCCAGCCAACGAAGAGTGAAGCTCCCAGCTCTCGTTTCTGACCTACATGGACCGCTGGGTTGTAGAAATCCCTGATGATGATATTGGCCATCCAGCACACTGGAATCAGCACGAAGATACTGGTCAGGATAAAGAGGACTCCGGAAATTCCCACGAGGTATGCTTTTGCCCTCCGGTTAGAGCCTGTGCAGTGAATCTTCTTCATGCCACAGATGCCAACAAGCAGAGCAATCACAGACAGGGCCACAGCCACACACATGAGGGCCCGGGCTGCCTCGAGGGCAGGAGGGAGGGCCAGCAGAGAATCATAGACCTTGCACTGCAGCTTATCCTTGGCTTGTCGGACACAGTTCATCCAGAGGCCTTCCCAGACCCTTTCGAAGACAATAATGTTGCTGCCAATAAAAGCCGATACTCTCCACTGAGGCAGGAGAGTTGTGGTAAGGGTCCCAACCATGCCGAAGAACCCAAGAACCAGTCCAGCAATTTGCAGTGGATAAAATGCCATCGCCTTTGCTCTGAAGACTGATCCAGTCTGCAATGGGAGCTGCTTACCACTCAGAGCAGAGAGGCCCCTATGAGTCTACAGGAGTCTCCGGTGATGTTCTATCGCTGTTACTGGACGTAACATTTTAGTCCAAATCCAGAGCAGTGACTGAACTCAACAGGAAGTATCTGTTGCAGATGCATGCTGCCTGTCTACATACATACATTTCTCCACGGATTATTTAGTAGTCATATGGAATTGCTCCCCAGCCAATAAGAAGTAGCCAGAGGTGTGTCCAGAAATACTGCATTCAGTGTTCATATTTCTCATATTAGTGTTGTCTAAGCAATGTTGTAATTAAGTGTCATAGCTACCATTGTGAACTACTAATTACAGAGCTGAAAACTTCCTGTTTAAAAACCACTCTGATGTTGAAGTATAAATATATGCGTTAAGCCATAACTGAAGACAATACCAAAACCTCGCCACTTCTTTGGAGAGCATTTGAAAAACACTTTGGATCTTAGATAATCTATTATTTCCTGCCAATCTAAGACAACTTTCTTTAACATGGTTAAAGAATTCTGGTATTAAAAAGACTTCTGGAGTCAAATAAATGTTTAGGTATTATTTTCTACATTTCTGCTAAAATCATCAGTATTCTTAAAACAGAGGCAGGCTAAGCAAAACCTTCAGATTTCATGTTTTTTTATTTCTAAGATCCAGAAAGCAAGGAGAAACCCTTATTATTGAACTTACTGGTAATTATTATATGTTGAGTAATTCCTTTCTCTCTAATGAAATCATGTTTAGTTTATAAATACTCATTAGCTATTTCTTCAACAGCAACTTGGAATATATCACATTTATCAAAGCAAAAATATGTATTCCACTTTTATGGCACTGTGTGAAAGTGACCCTTTGGATAAGCTGTGCAATTGCTTAAATCCAGATTCTAAAAAGCTTTTTAGAGTTGGAAGACAGTTTCAAAGTCATCAGGCTTAAGTTTCCCATTTGTTAGATGGGGAGTGTGAGGTTTCTGGAGCACTTGGCTAGAATAGTTTTGTAGTGACTGATCCAAGCTTCCCAGATCCCCTGGAGAAGGGAACGGCAACCCATTCCAGTATTCTTGCCTGGGTAATTCTATGGACGGAGGAGCCTAGCGGGCTACAGTACATGGGAATGCAAAGAGTCAGACATGGTCTAGCAACTAAGCAAAGACAACAGCAACAACAGTGGATCCAGGAATAGATATTGTCCCTGATTTATGGTGTATACCTCCTATTTCTAGTATGACTCAAAAAGAGGAGAATAGAGGTGCTTTTTAAGAACTTTCATGTGAATGGGACTAAACCTGACTTTCACGCCATCCCTTTGATAGTTTTTCAAATTTTCAAAGCAAGTAAAATGCAGTTGACGACCATATTCCTGCCATTGCTCAGACGTGGAGTTGAGAGTAGGCTTAATTTGAGAAGCATAAAGATTTTGCTGAATCAAATTCTGAACAGGCCACCACCTTGCTCAAATTTTTTCAGTAGTCCTCTATTGCCTCCAGGATAAAAATTCAAATTCCTTAGCATCATGCAAAAGATCCATCCTTGGCTTGGCCCCTGACCATTTTAACACTTATATTCTGAACATGACTCCATCCCATGTCTTCACATTCTACTGCAAGGAATCCATTTCAAGGATGAAAACTACTTGAAAGCAACCACACTGAGTATATTCTAGGTAGGAGTCATTACCACTTCCAAAATGTCCTCCATTTCAGTCAACAATAGGCCGAGAGATAATGGGTGGTCTAATACTATCCAGGTTTTAAAAACCCATTGATTTAATAAGAATATGTGAAAACAACCAAGTTTCCAAAAAGGGTTATCTATCTACCTATCTATACATCCATTTATCATCTTTCCATCTTATTTGATGTTTTTGTTGCTTTCTTAGTACCATCCTAGACCAAAGGAGCATTTCCTCTCAAAGAAATGTGAGTCACTGAGGAAACAGATGACTTCTGTATAGTTCACAGTTTCCTAACACCAGCTCAGGATGAAAGGTTTTCTCGGCTCTTTGTTTGACATTCCTGAGACACAAGTTTAACCATTCCCACCCTGAAGGAATTTGCCAACACTATTCTGACTTATTACTTCTATTTCCTCTTCCTCATTCTGTCTCATTTTTTACTCCTATCTTTATTTTGTCCCGGAAGTTTCCAACTTCCAGTTGTTTGATTTTTCATCTGATAGAATCTGTGTGTATTACAGATAAACACAAGAAAGAGCACATGTTTACTTAGAATACAGAGGTGCATCTTAAGTATAAGTATAATCTGAGAAGCATAAATAATGCAAGAGCTGCAGCTTCCTTTTCTTCTCATAGCCAATCGTCAACACCATCATGACTTTTAAAGGGAGATATTGTTTTCCTGTCCAACATTTCTGTGAATCTTATTCCCTCCCACTTCCTCAGGGGCCCTTGGTCCATTGGCACCCCATCTCTTTATAGCACCTATGGCTTCTTCATCTCTCTGTGTTGGCCTTTGAAATAGAAACATACTCAGTTATCTTTCATATTAAAATTCTATTCTGCCCAATCTATAGCCCCTGGTATGTATTCATATATATCTTTTGATTGACCGTCACATTTTCCACTTGCGAGATATGTAACAGAATTTGGGGACATCTACACATTGTATTCGAAGATTACTTTCATATTCTTACTTAATTGTCCTTTCTGTAAAGATCAAAATAAACCATCATCTTCTAGTTGAGGTAGGAAAAAGCACATGCCTTGGAGAGAGGTTTATTTCAGTCTTGGCTTGATGCCTTGGCCATCAAATATTGGCCTGTTTTGAACGTCTCAAAACTGTCTGTTCTTAAAAAATAAGATAACAATGATACCAACCTCATAGGGCTTCTGTGAAGATTGTTTCATGGAAAATGTGCAAAGGACCTGACTTTGAGGAAGTACCCAGGAAAGGCTTGCTGCAATGTTTATGTCTTTGGCCTTTGTTATATTATCCTGCTTGCTTCTTCTCTACTTACTCATTCTTGGTCTTTTCATTCCATTAGTGCCATGACCCAGGTTTGTTTGGTCTGATTATTCCAGGATTCCATATATACCTTAATACCCTTCTCTCCTAGAACATACTGTCTGGGGAGTTTTACCCAGGGCCATAACTTTTACTATATTTTGTCAGGTTACAAGTTTCTAATCTTTTATCTTCAACTCAGGCCTCTCTCTGCTTATTACCCTGGGTTTTTATTTTGTTTTGCTTCTCTCAGCCCCTCAGTCAGTAGGAAACTCTGGAGCTCATATCCCCTTCCAGCTGCTGAGAATGCTCACCTACATCCATCTTCAGGTATTTCCTGAAAACAGCTATATCACTGAAATCACTCTACATTCATGAAACTGTTAGTTGCTCATTTGTGTCTGACTCTTCACGACCCATGGACTGTAGCCCACCAGGCTCTTCTGTCTATAGGATTCTCCAGGCAAGAATACCAGAGTGGGCTGCCATTCCCTTCTCCAGGGGATCTTCCCGATCCAGGGATCAAACCAGGATCTCCTGCATTGCAGGCAGATTCTTTACCATCTGAACCACCAGGAAAGTGGACATTCATTCATGGAGTGAGTGAGCGAGCGAGTGAGTGAGTGAGTAAAGTTGCTCAGTCGTGTCTGACTCTGCAACCCCATGGACTGTAGCCTATCAGTCTCCTCCATCCATGGGATGGTCCAGGCAAGAGTGCTGGAGTGGATTGCCATTTCCTTCTCCAGGGGACAGTCTATATCTAATGATTGACTGATCAGTATAGGAGTGTACCGGCCTAGCCCACTATCCTCAAGTAGGTGTTAACTCTAAGGGGCCCTCCTAGTTCCAGTGCTCACTGTGGGGTTAGATTAGGCTTTCACTGAATCTGTACTACAACTTGACTTTTTATTTCCAACTCTCTTCCTTTTCTTCTTTCCCTCAGAAAGGAACACTCTATAGTAAACCCAATATGCCCCAATCTCTACCAGCAAAGTCTGCTTCTCAAGGACCCCAATCACTGATCGACAACTTACTGTAATTTATTAAAGATGCTTCTTGTTCTAACATCACTATGCCTTAGTTTGCCTTTCAGCATTCTTACTTGAATCATCTTATCAATAATAATGTCTTATCTTGTCTCCTTACCTGTGGTATTACTCCACTGATGACCATAAAGAATTCGCTGAAACAAATTCTGAACATGCCACCACCTTGATTAAATCTTTCCTTCTCATTCTCTATTGCCTTCAGGAACTTGGCCTCTGCTCAGTTTTAACATTTATCTTCTGAACATGTCTCCATCCCATGTCTTCAGAGAGCTTACATTTCAGTGAAAGTAGTAAACATTTAAAAAAAAAAAATTGCATGCACAAAAATATCCAGGTCCAAATTGAGATAGAGCGAGAGATAAAAATATAGGGTATAGAAAACATAGGATATAAGGAAAGTGCAAACAGACGAGATCTTAATTTTAATTACAGGGTAAAGAAAAGGCTCTCTGACAAGGGAGTTTTTAAGCTATAATCTGAAGCATGAGGAGAAATTAGGCAGATCATCAGATAAAGAGTGAGGTAAAGAGGATTCTGGTCATGGGAGACTGGCTGGGTTAAAGCACTGAAGCCAAAGAGAGCTTGGGGCTAACGCGGGTGGAAGACATTGTGCAAGAGGGACGTGAGAACTGCTGAAGGGCACAGAGGCTGAAATATAGGCAATGTCCAGATACACAGGGCCATGCGAACCATTTAATGATCTTCTCCAGAGATCCAGGCAAAATCAGTTAAGGACTTTAAGCATCAAACTGACATGATCAAAACTGTACTAACAAAATATAATAAGGCTCTACTGTATAGCTCAGAGAACTCTATTCAACACTCTGTGATGGCCTATATGGAAAAATAATCTAAAACTGAGTGAACATATATGTTGGTTTCCCAAGTGGCACTAGTGGTAAAAAATCTGGCTGCCAACGCGGAAGACAGATTCAGTTTCAGTCCCTGGGCCAGGAAGAGTCCCTGGAGGAGGGCATGACAACCCATTCCAGGGTTCTTGCCTGGAGAGTCCCACAGAGAGGATCCTGTTAGACTTTGGTCCTCAGAGTCAGACAACTAAAGTGGCTTAGCATGCATGCATGAACATAGGTCTTTGTATAACTGATTCCCTTTGTTGTACACCTGAAACTCATCCAACATTGTAAAGCAACTATACTCCAATAGATTTTTTTAAGAAAAGCTGCTATTTGGTGGGAAGAGATTAGAAAAGTAGACAGTTGAACATGAAGAAGCTCGTTGGAGGGTTACTGCAATACTCCAAATGAGAGAAGATGCAAGTTAGGGTAGAGTAGCTGCAGTGTCGAGGACTGAATAGATTTGCTATAGATAGCAGTTATAACTGACAAGGGTGAGTGACAGATTAAGGTCGGGAAATGTGTCAGAGAGGACGGTCATATCATTGGTATGGGCACCATTGTACACAGGGATTCATGTACTGGGGTGTGAGACACTGAAGGATGGCCAACCTTTCAGAAACAGATGAAGAGTTAAGTTTCAGATGTGAACCCTGTGAGCCATCCTGGTAAATAATGCAGAAAATCAGATTCTGAGGAACTCATAGGAATGGTCTGGATTGTACGCAGAAGAATCCACACCCTCCACCCTGTCCACAAAATTATCTATGTTTAGAACACAGGCGGTGAAAGGAATCTGACAGACTGCTGACTTACTCTCTCTTCACATCCTCCTGGGACTTGTTCTGAGGTCTTAAAGAATCTAATTGAGGCTGAGGACGTTTTGCAAAAATGTGTCTGAGTTTTACTTGCAGCGTCAGCTTCCAGTGAAAAGCAGTGAAGGTAGAACATCAGAATGGAAGAATGAGGATTCACAAAGTATCCTCATCTTGCTTGATTTTTCTCCCCTCCCAAGAGTTCCACACCATAACTTACTGCATTCTGTTTTGAAAGACACTCTCCTGTCTTCCTCCATGTCCAGTTCAAGTTTTAACAAGTATAAATGAGTGGAAAAATTTTAATTCAATGTCTGTCAGATTGATTTGAGCTCTATGTAAGTAAATGTGTGAATACACATGGAGGAGAAGGGGATGACAGAGGATGAGATGGTTGGATGGCATCACTGACTCAATGGACATGAGTCTGAGCAAGCTCTGGGAGACAGCGAGGGACAAGGAATCTGGGTGTGCTGCTATCTCTGGGGTCACAAAGAGTCAGACAGGACTAACAACAATACATAGAAAATTTTACTTTATTGTTGATTTTCATATACGCTATCCCCTCACCCTTGTTCATACATACACATTGCCCACATGAGAATTATTCATTCTTCTTTAAATTTTGATCTAGATTTTGTCTAAGAGAAACTTCTGAATTATCAGAGTATGAATGGATGCTCAGTCATATAGTCTTCTTTGCAAACCCATGGAGCCCACCAGGGTCCTCTGTCCGTGGGATTTCTCAGGCAAGAGTACTGGAGTGGGTTGTGATTTCTTCCTCCAGGGGATCTTCCAGAACCAGAGACTGAAACCTCCTCATCTCTTGCAACTTCTGAATTGGAGAAGGGTTCTTTACCACTGTGCCACCTGGGAAGTTCCTTATCAGAGTATATTAGACTCCAATCCCATCCCTCCATTTCTGCCTTTTTTTTTTTGCATTTGACACATAATAATATGCACTTTCCTCCATAACATTTTTCATTAGTTCTAAACAGATATGTATTTTGTTTATGTTCACTCAAGTCTGTTTCCCATCTAGAGTATGCTGCTAAGTCACTTCAGTCGTGTCCAACTCTGTGAGACCCTATAGACAGCAGCCCACCAGGCTCCCTCGTCCATGGGATTTTCCAGGCAAGAGTACTGGAGATTCTGCAAAAACAGAGACCATCTAACTTTATTACCTGCTATAGTCACACAGCATAGCAAAGAGGCTGACCCAGAGTAGAACCATAGTAGCCTGCCCAAGAAACATTGTTTGAGTTAATGATGAATTAATTATTAGTACAATGCTTCATTTAGTTAGGCTATCCTTTAATTTAAGGATTAGCATTTAATTATATCTTCTTAAATTATAAATTCATAGTTTGAATACTGTTCTACAGAGTTAAAGGCTGGATTTATGTAATGAAATACACTACATAACAATTTAAATATCTCATGTGTTAATAAAACATTTTCTATTCCAGGAATGAATTTGGGGGTCATCTAAAATCCAACTAATTAGGCTTACTACCACCACCTGGTCCATCAAATTTATCCTATTACCTTCCATTATTACTCAAATTCAACTGTTTTAAGGCTACTTTCAAGGCTACTTACATGCCAGTATTTAAAATAGACTTTTCTGTGAAATCAATCAGGGAAATTTGAATCTGCTCCAATGCAAACTTGTGTTAAATGTATGTGTTTTTGCTTTTGTATACAAAGTTGAGTATATGCTACAAAAGTTCCTGAATATATCTTCCTTCCCTCCCTTTTCTCTTCTTTTTCAGTCTCATAGAGCTGCAGAAATAATTAAGAAGCCTTGTTAAAAGGAAAACAAAACAAGAAGTCTTGTGATTAATAAAAAACAAATGGAATTTTTGAGACGGGGTACAACAAGAATAGGAAATAGGAGGTAAAAAATGACATGAAGTTTGTCATAACATATGTGCCACATTTCCTAAGCACTGGCCTTGAATTTGTATCTAAGCCTTTTAACGGTAAGGCAAAGTGTCCATACCATATAAACAAAAGTATTTCTTCAGGAGTTGCATCACTCGTCTTGCTTCTGACACAAGGAAAAAAAAAAAAAACTCTTTCACTGTGGAATAGAATGAACAACATCCTTGCAGTGAATGCAGCAGGCAAATTGGCCCAGGTGTTCTTCTTTTATGGGAATCCAAATAAGACGGCCCAGGTGTTCAGGTCTTAGAGCAATGGTTCTCAGCCCTGACTTCATAGTAGAATTGCCTGGAGGAGCTTTGAGACAATACCCATGAAACAGGGCCCCACCCCAGATCCATTAAATTAGAATTCTAGGGCTCAGGCCCTAGCATCAGTATTTTTGTTTTGTTATAGTTGTATCACTATTTTAAAAGCATCCTCTGTGACACTGCTATGCAGTCAGATCAGGAGCCTTGCTTAAAAGCCTCTGTTCTGGTGGTTCTCAGTTTTGGTTTTTAATTCCAACCATATTTATTAACCATATCAAATCCCACATCAAACCAAATTAAATCAAAACAGCTCAAGATGGGATCCAGGAGTCAGTGTTTTGGGCGCGGGGGAGGGGCATGCCGCGAAGCTTGTGGGATCTTAGTTCTCGGATCAAGGATGGAAAGCTCACCCCCGACAATGGAGGCATAGAGTTTTAACCACTGGATGACCCAGGAAGTCTCCAGGCATCAGTATTTTTAAGTATCTTAGGTGATTTTAGTATGCAGCTAAGATAGAGGAAATCAGTCCTGAATATTCATTGGAAAGACTGATGCTGAAGCTGAAACTCCAATACTTTGGCCACCTGATGCGAGAACTGACTCATTGAAAAAGACCCTGATGCTGGGAAAGATTGAAGGCAGGAGGAGAAGAGGACGATAGAGGATGAGATGTTTGGATGTCATCACCAACTCGATGGACATGAGTTTGAGCAAGTTCTGGGTGTTGGTGATGGACAGGGAAGCCTGGCATGCTGCCATTCATCGGGTCGCAGAGAGTCGGACATGACTGAGCGACTGAACAGAACTGAACCGAAGACAGAGTCACTGATCTGTATGAATGGATGGATTGTATATCCTTAAAGTAACTTTACAACAGTATCATTTCTTTCAGTAGAGCTGTTGAGACTTGAGTGACTTTAGGGTTATGCTCCTTGACAAGAACCTACAGGGTAAATATTTTACATCGCTAGGTAAACTCAGTCTTATGTGGTAAGTGGTAAACACTGAAATAAAAATGATTGATGTCTTGTTCTTATCTCTCTGCAATTAGGCAATGTTATTTCTTAAAAAGCAGAGTAAAGACATGATATTTACCAACTGTAGTTGAAACTTCCTCAACTGGAGTATTAGCACAATGTTTCTAACTGTAAATTATGTTCAATACATTTGAAAAACAAGTTTGAATTTTTACATTATAATGCTATATTACTTCACTTATGTTCAGACATAAAATGTCAAATAAACTTTTATGCTATGGTCCTTACAAAAGCCATAAAACCAAAATAAAGTTAATTACAAATGAGACTGTACAATTGATAAAATTTAAATTATCATTAGTTTGATATGGTATATAATATTAAAATTTGAAACTAAATTTTAGATATTAGAAATACTAATCAGAAGATACACTTTCATAATTTGTCCTCCACTTGTCACTTTTTAAAATTTGTTGAATTTTGAATGTGACACACCATTATTTGAAGCATTCATTTATCATTGTCATTTATTTTTCATTATAACAATAAAATTATTCTTAGTCTGATCCACTATTCTGATGAGCCAAAATATTTCAAAGCATTTCTCTAAGTAAAATATGGCAAATTAAAATGTACTGTTCATTATTGCATATTTATATCTATATTGAATAATGAACTGTTACAAAATTCAGATCTGCTTATTATGTTTGATCCAAATATGAAAAAAAATTAGCAAGTTCTTCCTTTCATTTGATGTTGCCTAAGTGTCTCTGCATGTCGTAAAGTTCAATAACCCACTCTTTGATTGTGAACTTTACATATGCACAATGTACCATGACCAAACATTTGACCTTTATTTTGAAAATGATTTCAGTGTAAAATGTCATTTTCATGAAGGCAAGTCAATGTCTCTATTAGTTGATTTAGAAAACTGAAGCCTAATGTTGAATTTCTTTACAACAAAAACTATCACTGCAAAAGATCAGTTCAGTTCAGTCACTCAGTCATGTCCAACTCTTTGCAACCTCATGGACTGAAGCAGCATGCCAGGCCTCCCTGTCCATCACCAACTCCTGGAGTTGACTCAAACTCATGTCCCTTGAGTTGGTGATGCCATCCAACCATCTCATCCTCTGTCATCCCCTTCTCCTCCCACCTTCAATCTTTCCCAGCATCAGGGTCTTTTCAAGTGAGTCAGCTCTTCATATCAGGTGGCCAAAGTATTGGAGTTTCAGCTTTAGTATCAGTCCTTCCAATGAACACCCAGGACTGATCTCCTTTAGGATGGACTGGTTGGATCTCCTTGCTGTCCAAGAGACTCTCTGGGGTCTTTTCTAACACCACAGTTCAAAAGCATCAATTCTTCATCGCTCAGCTTTCTTTATAGTCCAACTTTCACATCCATACATGACCACTGGAAAAACCATAACCTTGACTAGATGGACCTTAGTCAGCAAAGTAATGTCTCTGCTTTGTAACATGCTATCTAGGTTGGTCATAGCTTTTCTTCCAAGTGTCTTTTAATTTCACAGCTGCAGTCACCATCTGCAGGGACTTTAGGGCCCCCAAAATAAAGTCTGTCACTGTTTCCACTGTTTCCCCATCTATTTCCCATGAAGTGACGGGACCAGATGCCATGATCTTCATTTTCTGAATGCTGAGCTTTAAGCCAACTTTTTCACTCTCTTCTTTCACTTTCATCAAGAGACTCTTTAGTTCTTTTTCACTTTCTGCCGTAAGGGTGGTGTCATCTGCATATCTGAAGTTATTGATATTTCTCCCAGCAATCTTGATTCCAGCTTGTGCTTCCACCAGCCTAGTGTGTATAAGTTAAATAAGCAGGGTGACAATACACAGTCTTGACATACTCCTTTTCCTATTTGGAACCAGTCTGTAGTTCCATGTCCAGTTCTGACTGTTGCTTCCTGACCTGAATACAGATTTCTCAAGAGGCAAGTCAGGTGGTCTGGCATTCCCAGCTCTTTAAGAGTTTTCCACAGTTTGTGGTGATCCACACAATCAAAGGCTTTGGCATAGTCAATAAAGCAGAAATCGATCTTTTCTAAAATTCTCTTGCTTTTTTGATAATCCAATGGATGTTGGCAATTTGATCTCTGGTTCCTCTGTCTTTTCTAAAATCAGCTTGAACATCTGGGAGTTCACAGTTCACATACTGTTGAAATCTGGCTTGGAGAATATTGAGTATTACTTTACTAATGTGTGAGATGAGTGCAATTGTGTGGTAGTTTGAAGATTCTTTGGCATTGCCTTTCTTTGGGATTGGAATGAAAACTGACCTTTTCTAGATATGCAAAAGATCATATCTATATAAATCAAAAAGCTAGTTCAACCAGTAACTATATTATGCAGACCAAATATTCTTACTTGAAAGTATGAACAAGCCAACCTGAGAGAAGTCAGATGCACATTACATGTTCAGTATTTCCACTTTAGGTAATCACAGGGGTCAATCATAATTGCAGCTGTCATCTAGATAATCCAACATGATTGAAAACACTCATTGAGCAGATGTGTCTCCAGATATATTGGATACTCTCATGTTTCTGTGGATATCAGCTTAAACAATATCAAAGTGCCTTTCTAACCCTTGGTTTCCTCTTGGGTATAAATGGGTTAAATGACATGTTAACATAAATGGTTAATGTTAAATATAGTACACAAGTTAGTTTTTCATATACTAATTTTATAATCAAAATTTATCAAAATGTATCCAATCAATAATTAATTTTATGACTTTTTTGAGATAAGATTAACAAATGTGACAGTCTATTTTGTCATATTATATATGTGTGTGTATATATATTAAGAATAGCTTTAAATTTAGAAAAAAATAAAGAAGTTAGTATAGCGAGTTTCTATACTTCACACCCAGTTTCATCTATCACTAACAATCATTCATTAGTATGAGATACTGGTCACAATTAATAAAAATACTGATGCATTCTTAGCAACTGAAGTTTATAGTTTATTCAGATTTTCTTAGTTTTTAACTGATATTTTTCCTCTGTTCCAAGATTCTATCCATGATACCACACTATCTTTGGTTATAAAGTTTCCTTAGACCCCTTTTGACTATGACAGTTTCTCAGACTGTCCTTGGATTAAATGACCATAAAAGTTGAGGAGTACTGTTCATTGTGGGGATGATGTTCCATTGTAATTTATCTCATTTTTCTCATGATTAGATTGTAATTATGGGTTTAGGAGGCCACAGAGGCAAAGTGCCATTCTCATCACATCATATCAGATGTACAAACTCTGGAGAACAGTATGGATGTTCCTTAAATAAAATGCACCATATGACCGAGCAGTCTTACTCTTAGGCATACACCTGGACAAAGTTCAGTTCAGTTCAGTCGCTCAGTTGTGTCCGACTCTTTGTGACCCCATGGACTGCAGCACGCCAGGCCTCCCTGTCCATCACCAACTCCCAGAGCTTGCTCAAACTCATGCCCATCAAGTTGGTGATGCCATCCAACCACCTCATCCTCTTTTGTCCTCTTCTCCTCCTTCAGTCTACCCCAGCATCAGAGTCTTTTCCAATGAGCATGGCCCCTCCCATCAGAATAAGACCCAGTTTCCCCAACAGTCATTCTCTCCCATCAGGAAGCTTCCATCAGCCTCTTATCTTTGTGTGGACTGAATGAACACCACAGTCATAGAAAACTAATCAAAGTGATCACATGGGGCACAGCCTTGTCTAACTCAGTGAAACTATGAGCCATGCCATGTAGGGCTGCCCAAGATGGACTGGTCACGGTGGAGAATTCTGACAAAACATGGTCCCCTGGAGAAGAGAATGGCAAACCACTTGAGTATACTTGCCTTGACAACTTCATGAAAAAGAAAAGAACACTTGGAGAAAACCATAATTCAAAAAAACAGATGCACCCCAAAGTTCATTGCAGCAATTTTAAATAGAGAAGATTCGTTAGCAACCAAAATGTCCCTTGACAGAGGAATGGACAAAGAAGTGGTATATATATACAATGGAATATCACTCAGCCATTAAAAAGAACAAATAATACCATTAGCAGCAACATAAGATGGACCTAGAGACTGTTATATTGAGTGAAGTAGTCAGACAGAGAAAGACAACTATCATATGGAATCATTTATATGTGGACTCTAAAAATGGTACAATGAACTTATTTACAGAATAGAAATAGACTTGCAGATGTAGAAAAGCTTATGGTTACTGGGGGAAGTAGGGATGAGTGTGGAGGGATAAATTAGGAGACTGGGACTGACATATACACATTATTTTATATAAAATAGATTACTAATAAGGACCTACTGCATAGCATGGGGAGCTCTACTCAATACCCCATAATGATTTATATGGGGAAAAAAATTAAAAGAGTTGCTGTTGTTTAGTCGGTAAGTTGTGTTTGATTCTTTTGTGAACCCACGAACTGTAGGCTGCCAAGCTCCTCTGCCCAAAGGACTTTCCCTGCAAGAAAACTGCAGTGGTTGCCGTTTCCTTCTCCAGTGTGCATGTATATATGTAACTGATGACACAACATTATACATCAAACTGTACTCCAAAAAAGGTTTTTTAAAGTAGAAAATGAATGAATAACATTGTTTCAATTAATTACATGCTAGAAATTCTTTCCCTTTCATTAAATACTTTTCTTCGCAATAATTGCTACGGTTGACTGTCAGCCTATGATATAACTCTATATTACTCTAAGGACTAATGGTAAAATATAAAAAGCACCAGATATAATGCCTTGTATACAGTAGGAACTCAAGAAAAAGAACATTAAAATAAATTGATAAATTAAAAATTGCATTTAAACAATCTCTAGTTTGTTTTTGACTTTTTAAATTTCCTCTTGAGCATTTCTGGCTATTTTCTTAGACTTTAATCAGGTCATATAATACAAATACTGTAAGATTTTTAGCTTATATTTTATATTACTGTTCACCAGCAGCACTTGAAAGTACTTATTACTGTGTTTCTTTATCATTACTAGGTTATCATAACAAGAAGATCCATTTAACAGGCGAAGTACTGCATCTTAATTTCTTTGATTACTGGTGAGATTAAACTACTATACAGTTGACCCTTGAAAACCATGAGTTTGAATTGCATTAATTCACTTATAGGTAGATTTTTTTCCCTAATAGTAACTAATACAGTACTGCACATTTGCAATTTTTTGTTTGAAACCATGGATGCCGAACCATAAATATGGAGGCCCAAATATACATTATGCATGGTTGAAAATCTATGTGGAAGATTGGTGTCTTTTACCCCTACATTGTTCCATGGCCAGCCATGTTTCATGCCTTTTAGCATTTAAAAATTATTAGTAAGTATTCATTTTATTTCACAATTTTTGTTTTTGATGTACATGCTATAAACATTATTTATGGCACCTTTATAAATTAAAAACAATATTAAATCTACATTCTTGTTGTAAATTGTTTTGTTTGTTGCCTGCCTTTTCATTTTAATTATTCTGTTTTTATGGACATCCTTCATATAATCCTGGAGAAGTAAATGGCACACCACTCTAGTAATCTTGCCAGGAATGCCCCATGGATGGAAGAGCTGGTGGATTACAGTCCATGGAGTCGCAGAGCGCTGGACATGCCTGAGTGACTAACACTTTCATTTTCACTTTTCTTCATATAATACTGATGTAACAAAGTCACGTAAGTTAATATTTTCCATTATGCTTTTATTGAATTCCTCAATATACTTGCCTATAAACTATTCCAGTGCTCAGAAGATTCTTATTTCTACAAGAAAATTTTAATGCTACACTTATTAAATTAATATATGGTGTGAGATGAGAAATTCACTCTTTACTTTTTTTATATCTTTAGCCAGTTAAATCTATACCTTTGATTAAATAAACCATTGTTTTCTCCTTTTGATAACATGTTGCCTTCATCATAGACAGTAGTAATGAGAGTAATGGTCTCCCAAAGATGTCTACATCCTTCTACTTGGAACTGCAATAAGTTTGGCTGCATGAAAAAGAAGTAAGCTTGTAGATGGACTTAGATGATTGCAGATAACTTTAAGAGAGGGGGATTATCTTGTGTCTCAAGAATAGGTTCAAGACAATCCAGAAGGTCTTCAAATGTGGGAAGCAGAAGAAAAAAAAAAGCCAGAGAGACCATACTAATGTGAAAAACAGCCAGATGCTGGTTTTCAAGATGGAGAACAGTGGTCATAAGCTAAGGAGTAAAGCCAGCCTCTCAAAAATGGGGAAAACAAAGCAAAAGATTCCCCCCAGAGCCTCCAGAAAGGCCCTAGCCCTGTCAACGTTGATGTTAGTCCACTAGGACCCGTGTTGGACCACTGACTTCCAGAACTGTGAGATAATAGATTTGTGATGGCTAAACCTCTGTATTTGTGGTAATGTGTTACAGCAGCAATCAGAACTGAATATACATGTATATCACTACATTTTTCTTAAAGCACCCATCACCTTAGATCTCTACACTTCATCTGCATCCTCACTCTTGGTGACCATATCCAGACTGTGTCTTTAAAATTATCTCCAAATTTATATCTCCCAGTGGTTGTCACTTTCTTGAACTCTGGACTCATCTGTCTAACAGCCTATCGGTTCACTACCTTGGGGTCCAACAGGCATCTCAAACATAATTTGTCCACAATCAAACTTTTGATTACTTAAACTTTCCCAAATTATTCCTTCCCTGTCTCAGTAAATGCAACTTCTGCAGCCCAGTATCTCAAACCCCAAAAGATGAAGGTATCTTTAAAATAACCTCTTTTTTTTCTCACATTCAACATATGATTCATCAGCAATTCATAATGTTCTACCTTCAAATTCCAAGTCTATTTCTCACCTCCTCCACCACAAATGTCATGGTTCAATACATCAAGAAACTGAAATTGTTTTCTAATTAGTCTTACTGCTGTCATTTTGTCTGTTACTATTAAACTAAGAATGAGATTCAGTATCCCTATCATATTTGGCACTTAGTTTTTAATTTAATTTTCCACTGCTCTGGCCCCCAAACCCTCCCAGCTCTATCTTCAGATGTATGTGGCAATCCCTATCTATTTTTTAAAAGATCTTTGCTTAAATGTTATTGACATTTATTGAAAGAAGACTTCTCTGTTCAGAGGCCACCCTACCTAAATCGGAAATCCTCTGTGACTGTCACACTACTCTCATTTATGTTTTTAAATAACTTATCACCATCAGTTGATGATAGACAGGGAATCCTGGCCTGCTGCAGTCCATGGGGTTGCAGAGTCAGACACAGCTGAGCAAATGAACTGAGCTGATCACTATCAGATTTTGGCCAGTACTTTTGCCTCCTGATGTGAACAGCCAACTCATTAGAAAAGACCTAGATCCTGGGAAAGCTTGAAGGCAAAAGGAGAAGAGGGTGGTAGAGGACGAGATGGTTGGATAGCATCATCGATTCAATAGACATGATCTTGGGCAAACTCCGGGAGACAGTGAGGGACAGGGGAGCCTGGCGTGCTACAGTCCATGGAGTCTCCAAGAGTCAACCCCAACTTAGTGACTGAACAGCAACAGCATCCCTATCAGACATTATGTAACAAATATATGAGTTGATTTATAAATTGTTTTTCTACCTGTTCTAAGCTTCCCAGGTGGCTCAGTGGTAAAGAATCTGCCTGCCAAGCAAGAGACGAGGGTTCCATCCTTGACTCAGGAAGACGCCCTGGAGAAGGAAATGGTAACCCACTCCAGTATTCTTGCCTGGGAAATCCCATGGACAGAGGAGTCTAGCAGGTTACAGTCCATGGGGTCGAGTAAGTGTCAGACATGACTTAGTGACCAAAGAACAACAACAAAGTAAAATCTGAGAGAACAAGGATATATTCTGGTTTCTAACTAATATATCCCCAACATTTAGATTAGTTCCAAGAACACAGAATACGTTCAGCAAATATTTTTAATTGATTGAAAGCACACTTGAATTTTTTCTGAACTTTCTATTCTGCCTCATGAATCTCTAGAGTTTAATTTGTTACAGATCTATATGTATTCTTTGTTTTCATTTGTCATTGGGCTGGATTTTGGCTTTTTCCAGATCAACTTTAAAATAGTTTTGTGAAATTAACAACAAAAAGACCATACTGGATTATGAAAGGATTTATGTAAATGGTATTAGTACTTGAGAAATGGCCAGCAGTTTTCATTATTAAAACTTCTTATCAGTTTCCTAATTTACAGCTCAGTAATAATTATGCATATAGGTTACATTTGGGGTGTTCTTATTTTGTTAATTTTATTCCTAATTTTATTTTCTTGTGCTATTATGATTTGGCTATTTTATCTATTATAATTTTAAACTGTAAAATGAGAAGGCTGTTAATTTTCTGCACTTATTTTGCCACCAGACAAGTTCTTGTATCGTCTGCTTCGTTCTAATGGTTATCTGCGCTTTACAGATGAGGCAATGAAGCAACTAGAAACATGCTAAAGAATGCTCGGTATCCAAACTCAAGTTCTGATGCATTTCAGTTCAGATTCTCTGTTCCAAAGATGCTCGTCCCACTTAGTATGCTTCTGGCCTTTGGGGACCATGTCATTTCATAATCACTCTGTCCCCTCTGCATAAAGTCTGTTATAAAATGATGGCTCTCAATCAGAGGTTATTTTTCCCCACGGGACATTTGACAGTATCTGGACACACACTAGGACAAGTCTGCCGACAGCCAGTGAGTAGAGGCCAGGACAGGCCCCCACCCCAGAGAATCATAGTTAATACTTGAGTAAGCACTCAGATATGTCACACAGATATGTACTGTTATTAACTGTGTAATCCATGTGTTACTTATCATCATTAGGACCCAAAACAAGGCTGACATTGTCTTCATTCCAACTTTCAGAAAAGAATCTGGAACATGACACACTCAGGTGCAGCATCATCTGGTTAACAGGTAAAGCCAGGATTCAAACTCAGGCAGTGAAGCCTCAGAACCATACCTGAGTGCTATATGCCAGCTTTAGATTGCTGCCTTTCATTAAATTCAAGTCAAGGGCTTCTTCACACTTAAAAAACATACAAATTTACCTTACAAAAGCAAATAAAAAATTCATTAAAATACATTTCAGTTCAGTTCAGTTCAGTCGCTCAGTTGTGTCCGACTCTTTGCGACCTCATGAATCTCAGCACGCCAGGCCTCCCTGTCCATCACCATCTCCCGGAGTTCACTCAGACTCACATCCATTGAGTCAGTGATGCCATACAGCCATCTCATCCTCTGTCATCCCCTTCTCCTCCTGCCCCCAATCCCTCCCAGCATCAGAGTCTTCTCCAATGACTCAGCTCTTCACATGAGGTGGCCAAAGTACTGGAGTTTCAGCTTTAGCATCATTCCTTCCAAAGAAATCCCAGGGTTGATCTCCTTCAGAATGGACTGGTTGGATCTCCTTGCAGTCCAAGGGACTCTCAAGAGTCTTCTCCAACACCACAGTTCAAAAGCATCAATTCTTTGGCACTCAGCCTTCTTCACAGTCCAACTCTCACATCCATACATGACCACAGGAAAAACCATAGCCTTGCCTAGACGGTTAGCATTAGTTTAATTTCATAGAGATGGAAAATTGTCAGTCTCTTCTATAGTTAATTTGAGAGTTAATGTTTCACTGTGAAAGATGAGAATATAAAACCAAGACTCTATCCCATCCAAATTCAGTGCTTGCTCCTGAATGTTTTTATGGGACTCATAAAAGCTGATGGTGGGGACACTTGGAAATTTATGTAATACTGCACAACTACATAATGGAATTCATATTTTGTATTGTTCAGTGGTTAAGAAGAAAAGGCAGACACACCTTCCTCTAGCAGCAAAAATCCACAGGAAGACAGGATTAATCAACACTCTTTATAATGTCACAAGACAGAGAAATTTTAATAAGGGGAGAGATAAGTGTGCCATGGCCTGAGAACAAAGCCTTCATAGACATTATCTGGTCTCACAGCATTCCCTGGAGAGACAGCAAACGCCTGCTATGTCATAGCAGGTGCTTAGTGAGAATACACAGCAGCCCAGTGGCTTGGACAAAGGCTTGCTGTAAATCAACAACAGAAACATATTTCTAGTTACCTCTGCTTTTCAGCACTCTTCTTTGAACTAATGATTGTTTCGTGGCAATATTTGTAGAATGTTTTGCAATTCTAACTCATGTTTTCAAGAGGTTTATTATGCAAGTACTATGCATCTGTAATGGCTCAAACTAAATATACCTAAGTCAGTTAAAGTTAAGTCGCTCAGTCGTGTCTGACTCTTTGCGACCCAGGGGACTGTAGCCCACCAGGCTCCTCCATCCATGGGATTCTCCAGGCAAGAATACTGGAGTGGGTTGCCATTTCGTTCTCCAGAGGATCTTCCTGACCCAGGGATCGAACCCAGGTCTCCCACATGACAGGAAGATACTTTAACCTCTAAGCCACCAGGGAAGCTTGTATTTATTCAAATATATATAATGAATAAATAAATATGCATCAATTTATCCAGCATTCTTCAAATGTCCTGCCTTCAAGGAGCTTACCAACTGTTCAAAGAAACATAACTAGTGGTCCATATTTAAAGGATCAACTGATTGATACTAAGTAGAAAAAAATATGGATTTATGTAATATATACTACAATACATCTTCAACCTTGCAATTGATGAGAATTTATTCATCACAACAACCCAATGAGATGGCTACCAATTTTATTTAAGTTTCACAAGTGAGAAGAGTGAAACACAGGGAGGTGAGATGGGCTGCCCAGGGACACAGCAGGTATCTGAGATTAAAAAAAAAAAAAACCAGGCAAGGAGATTACAGAGCACACAGTCTTGATTTCTGTAGTATATGTACAAACTTTCAGTTCAGTTTAGTTCAGTTCAGTTCAGTCACTCAGTCGTGTCCAACCCTTTGTGACCCCATGGACTGCAGCACACCAGGCCTCCCTGTCCATCACCAACTCCTGGAGTTTACTCAAACTCATGTCCATTGAGTTGGTGATGCCATCCAATTATTTCATCCTCCTTCGTCCCCTTCTCCTCCAGCCTTCAATCTTTCCCAGCATCAGGATCTTTTCAAATGAGTCATTTCTTCCCATCAGGTGCCCAAAGTACTGGAGTTTCAGTTTCAACATCAGTCCTTCCACTGAACACCCAGGACTGATTTCCTTCAGGACGGACTGGTTGGATCTCCTCACAGTCCAAGGGACTCTCAAGAGTCTTCTCCAACACCACAGTTCAAAAGCATCAATTCTTCGGTGCTCAGCTTTCTTTATAGTCCAACTCTCACATCCACACATAACCACTGGAAAAACCATAGCCTTGACTAGACAGACCTTTGTTGGCAAAGTAATGTCTCTACTTTTGAATATGCTGTCTAGGTTGGTCATAACTTTTTTCCAAGAAGTAAGCATCTTTTAATTTCATGGCTGCAGTCACCATCTGTACTTTAAAGTGCAAACTTTAAAGGTTGACAAGTGTTACAGAAATGAAAGAATAGGTTTCATAGGAAACACTCATGAAGATATATTGTACAAACTGACACTTTAAAATAGGTAAATATGCCTCAGTCAGGGATCCTGAAAAGAATACCAGTTTAGAAATATTTTGATAATGTGTGTTTGGAGAAGTGTAATTTTGTTGCCACAATGACTGGAAACTTCACTAGCATTTAATAGGTAGAGGTCTGCTAGTAACCTTGTACAAGCAAGACTTGAAAGTCAGTCCTTTACAAAGATCTATTACTCTGCATTTCATGCAACTTTCTAAATGATCTTTTGCATAGCAACTGAAAACCCTAGGTATGTTTATGAACAAAAAATCTACTCTATTTTTCATTTACACTCAAAGCAGTTTTAAATGCACAGTGAAAATCCAGGAATTCAGTAAATAAATGGAAGGCTAACTTTATTTTGTCTGGAACTTATACTAAAAGCTATTCATCAGCTTTTAAAAATCACAGCATTCAAGGCAATCAATCATGGAATTTGAGTCACAAATCTAACATCTGTATCAATCTGTCTATAACTCCTAAATAGTTAGTGAGTCTACGGATAAAAATTTTTCATATAAAAGCCAGGATCTAATTTCTTTTTCTTTATGTGCAAATGTTCGTATTTGAGTACATAATGAAATATATGTTATATTAAATAAATTCTTCTCATTTAAAATTTCTTTTCTGTTATAGTAGGACATGACTTGTCTACAGAATGATCTCTGTTCGTCTCCAAGGCAAACCATTCAATATCACAGTTATCCAGCTCTATGCCCCAATCAGTAATGCTGAAGAAGCTGAAGTTGAACAGTTTTATGAAGACCATCCTTTTCATTATAGGGGACTGAAATGCAAAAGTAGGAAGTCAAGAAACACCTGGAGTAACAGGCAAATTTGGCCTTGGAATGCGGAATGAAGCAGGGCAGAGACTAATAGAGTTTTGCCAAGAAAATACACTGGTCATAGCAAACACCCTCTTCCAACCACACAAGAGAAGACTACACATGGACATCACCAGATGGTCAACACCGAAATTAGACTGATTATATTCTTTGCAGCCAAAGATGGAGAAGCTCTATACAGTTAACAAAAACAAGACCAGGAGCTGACTGTGGCTCAGATCATAAACACCTTATTGCCAAATTCAGACTGAAATTGAAGAAAGTAGGGAAAACCGCTAGACTATTCAGGTATGACCTAAATCAAATCCCTTATGATTATACAGTGGAAGTGAGAAATAGATTTAAGGGCCTAGATCTGATACATAGAGTGCCTGATGAACTATGGAATGAGGTTCGTGACATTGTACAGAAGTCAGAGATCAAGACCATCGCTATGAAAAAGAAATGCAAAAAAGCAAAATGGCTATCTGGGGAGGCCTTACAAATAGCTGTGAAAAGAAGAGAAGTGAAAAGCAAAGGAGAAAAGGAAAGATATAAGCATTTGAATGCAGAGTTCCAAAGAATAGCAAGAAGAGATAAGAAAGCCTTCCTCAGTGATCAATGCAAAGAAATAGAGGAAAACAACAGAATGGGAAGGACTAGAGATCTCTTCAAGAAAATGAGAGATACCAAGGGAACATTTCATGCAAAGATGGGCTCGATAAAGGACAGAAATGGTCTGGGCCTAAGAGAAGCAGAAGATATTAAGAAGAGGTGGCAAGAATACACAGAAGAACTGTACAAAAAGATCTTCATGACCAAGATAATCATGATGATGTGATCACTCATCTAGAGCCAGACATCTTGGAATGTGAAGTCAAGTGGACCTTAGAAAGCATCAGTATGAACAAAGCTAGTGGAGGTGATGGAATTCCAGTGGAGCTGTTTCAAATCCTGAAAGATGATGCTGTGAAAGTGCTGCACTCAATATGCCAGCAAATTTGGAAAACTCAGCAGTGGCCACAGGACTGGAAAAGTTAAGCTTTTATTCTAATCCCAAAGAAAGGCAATGCCAAAGAATGCTCAAACTACCGCACAGTTGCACTCATCTCACACGCTAGTGAAGTAATGCTCAAAATTCTTCAAGCCAGGCTTCAGCAATACGTGAACTGTGAACTCCCTGATGTTCAAGCTGGTTTTAGAAAAGGCAGAGGAACCAGAGATCAAATTGCCAACATCCACTGGATTATGGAAAAAGCAAGAGAGTTCCAGAAAAACATCTATTTCTGCTTTATTGACTATGCCAAAGACTTTGACTGTGTAGATCACAATAAACTGTGGGAAATCCTGAAAGAGATGGGAATACCAGACCACCTGACCTGCCTCTTGAGAAATCTGTATGCAGGTCAGGAAGCAACAATTAGAACTGGACATGGAACAACAGACTGGTTCCAAATAGGAAAAGAAGTATGTCAAGGCTGTATATTGTCAGCTGGCTTATTTAACTTCTATGCAGAGTACATCATGAGAAACACTGGACTGGAAGAAACACAAGCTGGAATCAAGATTGCTGGGAGAAATATCAATAACCTCAGATATGCAGATGACACCACCCTTATGGCAGAAAGTGAAGAGGAACTGAAAAGCCTCTTGATGAAAGTGAAAGTGGAGAGTGAAAAAGTTGGCTTAAAGCTCAACATTCAGAAAACGAAAATCATGGCATCCGGTCCCATCTCATCATGGGAAATAGATGAGGAAACTGTGGAAGCTGTGTCAGACTTTTTTTTGGGGAGGCTCCAGAATCACTGCAGGTGGTGACTGCAGCCATGAAATTAAAAGACGCTTACTCCTTGGAAGAAAAGTTATGACCAATCTATATAGTATATTCAAAAGCAGAGACATTACTTTACCGACTAAGGTCCGTCTAGTCAAGGCGATGGTTTTTCCTGTGGTCATGTATGGATGTGAGAGTTGGACTGTGAAGAAGGCTGAGCACCAAAGAATTGATGCTTTTGAACTGTGGTGTTGGAGAAGACTCTTGAGAGTCCCTTGGATGCAAGGAGATCCAGCCAGTCCACTCTGAAGGAGATCAGCCCTGGGATTTCTTTGGAAAGAATGAGGCTAAAGCTGAAACTCCAGTACTTTGGCTACCTCATGAGAAGAGTTGACTCACTGGAAAAGATTCTGATGCTGGGAGGGATTGGGGTAGGAGGAGAAGGGGACAACAGAGGATGAGATGGCTGGATGGCCTCACGGACTCGATGAACGTGAGTCTGAGTGAACTCCAGGAGATGATGATGGACAGGGAGGCCTGGAGTGCTTCAATTCATGGGATCGCAGAGTCAGACACGACTGAGCCACTGAACTAGAACTAGAACTAGAACTAGAACTAGGACATGATTTTTCCAAATAACTATTTTATATCTTCTGTGACTTTCATTCCACAATATTCCATGGGGTGTTAACAAAAATTTCATACAAACTGCAGTTTCAGATATGATAGAGTAGGGATGCTTTAATTTAGATAAATAGATGAAAAAGGGCATAAACTAGGACAGTTTCTTTGGTTCATTGATTCATTATTTCAACATGTTTTCTGAGCACCTACTATGTGTCAGGCCACTCTACTCTGCATTAGTCATGTAAGAATGAACAAGAAGGGTAAAGCCCTGCCATCATAGACTTTACATTTATAATGAAAGAAAAAAAATCCACTACTCAGAAATAATGCAAGATAAGGACTCTAACAGCAGAAAGTAAAGAGGGACTAAAAAGCCTCCTGATGAGGATGAAAGAGAGGAGTAAAAAGGTGGTTTAACACTCAACATTCAAAAAACTAAGATCATGACATCTGGTCCCATCATTTCATGGCAAGTAGAAGGGGAAAAAAGTGGAATCAGTAATAGATTTTATTTTCTTGGGCTCCAAAATCACTGTGGACAGTCACTGCAGCCATGAAATTTAAAAACAAACAAACAAACAAAACGTACTCTAGACAGCATATGAAAAAGCAGAGACCTCACTTTGCTGACAAAGGTCCATGTAGTCAAAGCTATGGTTTTTCTAGTAGTCATGTACAGATGTGAGAACTGATTATAAAGAAGACTGAGCACTAAAGAACTGATGCCTTCAAACTGTGGTGCTAGAGAAGATTCTTAAGAGTCCCTTGGACTGCAAGGAGATTGAGCCAGTCGATCCTAAAGGAAATCAACCCTGAATATTTATTGGAAGGACTGATGCTGAAGCTGAAGCTCCAATACTTTGGCCACCTGATGCTAAGAGTTGTCATTGGAAAAGACTCTGATGCTGGGAAAGGTTGAAGGCAAAAGGAGAAGAGAGCAGCAGAGGATGACAGAGTTGGACAGCATCACCAACTCAGTGGACATGAGTTTGAGCCAACTCTGGGAGACAGTGGAGGGCAGAGGACCCTGGCATGCTGAAGTCCATGGGGTTGCAAAGAGTCGGGCATGACTTAGCTACTGAACAACGACAATAAGGGCTGCATGCCATTTCAATGCCAAGAAGGAAAATTGCTTAACAGAGTCAACCAAGTCTTATTTAATTCTTTAGGGGATTGTACTTATGTTTTACTTGGCATTTATTATTGGTTAGTACTGAAATTTTGTGAAGTCGCATGCTAAATTATGAATGTTTTCCTGTGGAGAAGCAAATAATTCCTGGACACTAAAAATAATAATTGTCCGTATGTTTTCTTTCTCATAGGACACTAAAGAGGTTTGTTTTTGACTTAGCAAGCTTATTTCAGTGTATCTCTCCTTAAATGCTCCTGCAACCAGCCCTCCTAACCTAGTGGTTCTCATTAATGAATAAGTACACCTTTGAAACACATTCATTTCTATGTTGATGTAAGAGTGATATTTTTAACTTATTGAAGTTTTATTTTTACACATTTTAGTAAGAATCATATAATAAAAGAATTAAGTTAGGATAAATATCAGAGGGCCTAAAAAGTAGAGAGTGTAGATATTTTGAGATAGAAAAATAAGGCCAATTACAAGTTTGTTTTTTTTTAATAGGTTATTTACATCACAAGACAGAGATTAAAATGAATCATAAAATCGGAGAAATATGTTTTTATATATTTATTCAATTTAACTCAATGGTTATTTAATTTCAATTAGAGAATCTTCTTGTGCTGTTAAACATAGGCTAGCTATCAACAGTACTTTAATGGATATTCAGCACTTTCTGTTGATAGATAAATAAGGCCAATTATCAAGTTGTTGTTTTTGTTGTTGTTTTAATCAGATTATTTACTTCACTAGATAGGGATTAAAATGAATCATAAAATCTGAGAAATATGTTTTATATTTTTGTTCAATTTGACTCAACAGTTATTTAATTTCAATCAGGGAATCTTCTTGTGCTCTTAAGCATAGGCTATCAATTTAGCACTTCAATGATATTCAGACTTTCTGTTGATACTGGAGGCTAGTACACTATAATTTTCTCATAAAAAATCTAAGATTCTTGAAAGAAAAAAATGTTATTTAAAGCATATGATGTTTTTGAGAAAATAAAGGAGACATTTTGAGAGCAAGAACTTAGCAGGAATTTTATTTTTTAAGATTTGCTTTTATGTAGATCATTTTTAAATTATTTATTGAATTTGTCACAATATTGCTTCTGTATTATGTTCTGGGTTTTTGACCCTGAGGCATGTGGGATCTTAACTCTCCAATCAGGGATCTAACCCACACCTCCCGCACTGAAAAGTGAAGTCTCAAGCACTGGACAACCTAGGAAGTCCACCACAGAAATTTAACTTTGAACTCATATTTCCAAAAATTTGAGGTTATTGGGAAAAGAATGTAAACTAAAAATGTATATGATGAAATAAAATGTAGACTCAAAAATAATGGAAATTTTAATAAAATAAAAATAACTGAAAATGGCTTTAGCTAAAGATAAGAAAGAATTAGATCTTTAGAATATAAATTTTAAAAATTATTCATGTGCAGCAAAGAAAAAGAGTTGGAGAAAGCAAACGGAATTTTGAGCATTGTAGAAGAAAGAGAAGTGCAAAGTGAGTTTAACTGGAATTACATTCAAATGGAGATAACAAAATGAAGACCAAGACCAGAGATAATAGGTGAGAATTTTCCAGAAAGTCAGATTCTGAAATCAGAATTTCCAAACTACAAACTTAGAAGGCACTTTTAATTCCAAGCTGATAAATAAAGACGTATCCTTCTAGCTGTATTGTGGTAAGTTGCAGAATACCAATGACAAAAATGGACAATTTTAGTATGAGTTGAGAAAAAAATGACAACTTACAAGGAAAAAATAATTAGTATGATAGATATTTTTTGTTTTCAACTTTTTCATTTTTCCACTGTATTTAAATATGACAGACAAAAATTTTAACTATAGAAGGTGCATACCATGATGTTTCTAAATATGTATACATTATGAAATGACGCCGCACTCAAGCTAATTAACATCCAGCAGCTCACCTAGTTATTGGGTTTTTGTTTGGTGTTTGTATTGAGAATACTTGATATCTAGTCTCTCATCAATTTTAAATACAAAATTCATTCTTCTTAAGTATACTTGACATGATCTACATTGGTGGCTAGAATCCTATAATGTGTTCTCTTTGACCAATATCTTCCCTTTTCCCAGTTTCCTGCACATCTTCTTGGTAACCACCATTCTGTTCTCTTTTCCTATGAGTTCAACATTTTTAGATTCCAAATGTAAGTAAGATTCTGCAATATTGGTGCTTCTGAATCTCATTTATTTAACTTAGCATGATATCCTCCAGGTTGTTTAAAGTGGCAGAATTTCTTTGTCTAAGACTGAATAATATTTTATAGTATATTATGTCATATATATTATACTTATATATATATATATAATAGCATGTATTATATCACATTTTCTTTATCAGTTCATCTACTGACACATGGGTTATTTCCACATCTTGATTGCTGCAAATAATGCTGCAATAGACATGGGAAGACAAATATTTTTGAAGATAGTGACTTTATTTCCTTTGGATATATACCCCAAAGTGGGATTGCTAGGTCATAAGGCAGTTCTGTTTTAATATTTTTGTGGAACTTCCGTACTATTTTCATAGTGAATGCACTGATTTCATTTGCACCAATAAAGTACAAATGCTCCCTTTTCTTCATATCCACATCTACACTTTTTTTTTGTCTCTTTGATAATAACCATCCTAACAAGCATGAGATGAAACCTCATTGTTGTTTTAATTTGCTTTCCTGATGATTAGTGATGTTGAGCAGTTTTTCAGGAGAGAAATACCTTCCCCAATCAACTTGGCTTGGGAATCTGTTCTCATTCAGTTGCTCAACTGTGTCCAACTCTTTGCGACACCATGGACTGCAGCACTCCAGGCTTCCTGTCCTTCACATCTCCTGGAATTCGCTCATATTCATGTCCATTGAGTCGGTGATGCCATCCAACTATATGGTCCTCTGTTGTCCCCTTCTCCTCCTGCCTTCAATCTTTCCCAGCATCAGGGTCTTTTCTAATGAGTCAGATCTTTGCATCAGGTGGCCAAAGTATTGGAGCTTTGGCTTCAACATCAGTCCTTCAAATGAATATTCAGGGCTGATTTCCTTTAGGATTGACTGGTTTGATTTTCTAGCTGTCCAAGGGACTCTCAAGAGTTTTGTCCGACACCACAGTTCAAAACATCAATTTTCGACACTCAACCTTCTTTATGGTTCAGCACTCACATCCATACGTGACTACTGAAAAAATCATAACTTTGACTATACAGACCAAAATCAGATTGATTGTATTCTTTGCAGCTAAAGATGGAGAAGCTCTATATGGTCAGCAAAAAGAAGACCAGCAGTTGACTGTGGCTCACATTATGAACACCTCATTGCCAAATTCAGACTGAAATTGAAGAACATAAGGGAAACCACTAGACCATTCAGGTATGACCTAAATCAAATCCCTTACGATTATACAGTAGAAGTGACAAATATATTCAAGGGATTAGATCTGATAGACAGAGTGCCTGAAGAACTATGGATGGAGGTTTCTAACATTGTACAGCAGGTGGTGATCAAAACCATCCCCAAGAAAAAGAAATGCAAAAGGCAAAATGTTTGTCTGAGGAGGACTTACAAATAGCTGAGAAAGGAAGAGAAGTGAAAGGCAAAGGAGAAAAGGAAAGATAGACCAATCTGAATGCAGAGTTCCAAAGAATAGCAAGAGAGAGAAGAAAGCCTTCCTAAGTGAACAATAAAAAGATATAGAGGAAAACAACAGAATGGGAAAGACTACAGATCTCTTCAAGGGAATTAGAGATACCAAGGGAATATTTCATGCAAAGATGGGCACAGTAAAGGACAAAAATGATATAGACCTAACAGAAGGGGAAGATATTAAGAAAAGGTGGCAAGAATACACAGAAGAGCTGTACAAAGGAGATCTAAAGGGAATCAGGGGCTCACTCAGACCTTTTCTCTGCATGCATCTGCTCCTCATCTCCTGTTCCCTCTTGAGGGGCAATTCTCAAAATGTGTACCTTTTCCTGCTCCTACAAAGCCAGGTCAAGCCTCCAGTTTATTTTTTCTAGGACAGTACCCTGAAATGCTCAAGTCTGCGTGCCTTCTCCCAGTTCCACAGAGCTGGACCTGCTGTATGTGTGTGCTCCCAAACTTCCTGCAAATGCTTGCATTCACCTCTGCAGGCACTTTTGCAGGGAACCAATGACTTGGGGGTGGATGAGGCATGTGGAGCACTGCGGGGGTGGGGGAGGGGGTAAGAGGAGGTTTCCAGGTGATACAACTCAAGCAGAATGGAGTCCAAGAAGCAGTGAGTAGAATCTGTGCTCTTTGAAGAGCTCTGAGCCTGGTGGGCTGCCATCTATGGGGTCGCACAGAGTCGGACACAACTGAAGCGACTTAGCAGCAGCAGCAGCAGAGCCTTGCTTACTGTGCCCACCGTGTCTTCCAGCCACTCAGACATGCCAGTCACCTCATATACCAGGTAGGGTGAGATAGAAATGGACAGACAGTATTCCTCATAGCTGAAGAAGCCAGGCATTCATGCACCACACCCACTTTGCCTGGAAGAGAAATCCCTGATCAAGAGCTTCTCTCTTGATACTGAGATGTACTCTTTGCTGTGAGGGTCAGGTGGGCAGATTGAAACTGTTCTTATCATCTTCAGTGTGTGTATGCAATGTACTGGAACTTTTCACCTAGACTCCTGAAAAGATGCTCTCATCCATCGATGGCTGTCAAAATCAATATTTTGTGGGGAGGATGATGATAGAAAATTCCTATTTGCCATCTTGCTGATCTGATAGATACTTCTTCAATAGCAACAATAAACTAGAAGACAGTGCAATCATATCTTAAAATTGAGAGAGACTTTGTATGTAAGGGCAAATCTTATTATCCAACTTAAATTTAAAACACAATAAGCTCAAAAGAATATAGTGAATTGCATTTATTTTGAAATAACATCATGTAAAGTGTGATGAGTGGTTTAATAGAAATATAATGTGTTATTTGTTCCTTCCTCTGTAATACCTAAGATATTATTAAATAATGTTCCCAAAAGATTACACCTAAATTTACCAGTCATAGAAATTATATCTGTAGTCATCTCTCAGTGAAAGTAGTTTATTCTTAAGGCATTTCAAATTTCGCCCTATTAAAGCAATAGATGAGTATTATTCTGGCAGGCAAGTCTGTATTATGCCTAGAAATTAGCAGATAGCAACACGAATCAGCTGTAGACTCTTTCATTTAAAAATTTTTCATATAATAATTAGATATATGTGATAATTTGGGAAATGTACAGTATTGCAGAGAAACTTACACATGTTAAGCCTAAGAGAATTTCTGATTACAAAAGATTTTACCTTATTCAATATCCTATTTTTTTTTCAATAACCATTTTTTATTGAGGTATAGTCAATTTACAACATTCTGTTAGCTTTAGAACAGTAAAGTGATTCCGATACACGCACACAAACACACACACACTTATTCTTTTTCAGATGCTTAGTATTTTAGATATGAATTTCATGATAAGCAAAAATTGCTATTTCTCTTTTGCTGTGCTTAATGTGTGTGACCCAGAGAAAAGCCTTCAAAATCCAATCAAGTGGTGACCTCTAGATTGTATCATTTTTTAAAGAATATCCAAAGACAGTAGGCATAATTTTTTTTTTAAGTGCAGCTTTTAGCTGACAATAAATTTACTACTCAGTGACTTGGGTAGAATATGTGTAAACACTGTGCTTATTTTTCATATTAATCATCACTCTTTTTCAAATGATGTGAAGTGTTATAAAATAAGCTATTTAGGTTCCCTAAGCACTTATGAGCTGGGCGTGTGTAAGAGGTTCCACTGAACCATGTTCTGCTTTACATCAGGTAGGCTCCTGGTGTTTCACAGTTTGTAAATAGAAGTGTTAACTGCTTATGCAGTTGCTCAGATGCAGAGCCCATGAATTCAGGACACTCACACTTTACTTTTTCCTTATGATAAAATATCTAGGAATTAAAGAGCATTTTAAAAACACATGAACATACAGTATTCCCTGGCGCATTGTTGGGTTCTGTTAGTTGTTCAGTTGTGCCCTACTCTTTGAGACCCCATAGACTGAAGCCAGCCTGGCTGCCTGGTCCATGGAATTCTCCAAGCAAGAGTACTGGCTAGGTTGCCATTTCTTCCTCCAGGAGATCTTCCTAACCCAGGAATTGAATCTGGTCTCCTGTACTGCAGGCAAATTCTTTACCATCTGACCTAAATCAGAAATCCTGGGTGCATATCATGTGAATTTCAGAAACCAGATTATGAAGTGATTTTTGACTGTGAATACATGAGCCCAAAGTGAAAAATAATTGGAGACTGAAGGGCTTCTGAGTTTTAAAAAGTTTTTCCCAAAAGTCCCTAAGCATTATTGTATTTAATAAATTTAAGTATGATGTACATAATATTGATCAATAATTGATCTCTCTAACATTGAAAGTTAAACATCTTTGTTGTTTGTTTTTATAAAATTACAGTAATATGTATATATTGATAAAATATTAGCTAATAAATTTAAGAAGACATGAAGAAGAAATAATATTATGATTAAAAAGATTTAAGTTGGTTTCTTGAGATTTCAAGGATAACCCCATGTTGTTTTCCTTCATTACGGCACTAACCGCTTATTCCAGACTTTGGTGACTATCGTCATCTTGATGTTCCATAGACAGGTTCTCTGGCCACATCTCCCTTCCCTTTACTACAACCCTGACTCACCACAATAGATTTGAAAAGGAAAAACAAAAATAGATAAGATTTAGATGAAAACAAGTTGGACGAAACCTCCATACATCCTTTTTTTCCTCCATCTAATATGCTACCATGACCATTTTTATGTCATTACACATCAATGTCCACTTATTGCTATTGTTCAGTGTCTAGGTTGCGTCCAACTCTTTGTGACCCATGGACTATAGCCTGCCAGGCTCCTCTGTCCATGGGGTTTCCCAAGCAAGAATACTGGAGTGGGTTGCCATTTCCAGCTTCCATCACGTTTATAATGCTACTGTATTCCATTGTATGAGTGAGCATGAATATAACTGAAACATAGTTCATGCAATCCACTGAGTAAATGACTTTTTGGGGACTTATAGCAAAAGATAAAGGAAGGCATTTTGTAAACTGTCTCTTTGAAGAAAATCATATTTGCTAGCAATTACACTTGGCTTCATATAGCACATATTCTATTAATGTTGCTTAAACAAGTAAGATGTTTATTTTTCTCTCTTAAAAAGGGTAGAGTTTGGCAGCTCAGGGCTGGCACAGCTACTCTGATAATTCTTGGAGAATGAAGACTCTGTCTAGCTTTCCCTTCACAGAGATCCAGCATGCGGCTCTTGTTCTCAAAGTCTCAGAACAGCTGGGTTACCTCCAGGCAAAGGGGCAAAATGTGCAAAGGAGCAAAGACTCAAGCTCCTGAGTCTGTCTGTCTCCATCAGAAGAAAACAGAACTTTTTCTGAAGCCTGACCTGGGTGGCTCCCACTTAGTCTCACTAGCCAGATACAGGTCTCATGGCAAAACTACGTCAGGGAAGTATTGAGAGAGGCATATTTTTAACAAAGCAGATTTCTACTCAAAAAAAAAAAAAAAAAATCCCTCTCTTAGCAAACAAGGAAACATGGATTCCGGGCATGTAACTCTTGGTGTCCATCACAGAAGTATATGCATAACAGTTACATCTTATTCACTGGTTGATTAAGTGACCAGTGATGTCTTAGATCTGACCTGCGGGGAAAGTTGTATGTCTCTAAACAAAATTAATGTTTCACATAACTTACAGCCTAGGTCCATCCATTTGTCAAATCTTTTCAATTAGAATTCTATAAACATTTCCCATATGCAATAGGAAAGGAGAGTGGAGAGAAATTCATCTATTTCTTATTCCTTTCACAACAGGCAGGCAACATTCTGCTCAAGATTCCTTAGCAAAATAATTAATTCAATTGTCTTTGTGCTAAAAAAATGAAGGCTTGATGTGTGATAATGATGAAAATTTCCATAATATATCATAAAACAGCTGAAGTTACCATCTCGCTTTGCTGAGAAAGAAGTCAATTCCAGATTACATATCATTCATTTTTACTATATATATATATATGTGTTTGTGTGTGTGTGTGTGTGTGTGTGTGTGGCATGTACATATATAGTATAAATACATTTGCGTACCATGAAAGTGAGTGGCTGAGATGGAGCGGAAAACAAGACCATTGGAAACACAGGAGATATATATACATATACATGCACATATACAAAGTCGCACATATGAAAAAGTGGAAGCTAGTTGCATAGTCATGTCTGACTCTTTGTGACCCCATGGACTGTAGCCTGCCCAGCTCCTATGTCCATGGAATTCTCCAGGCAAGAATACTGAATTGGGTTGCCATTTCCTTCTCTGGATCCTAATTGAGGGATCAAACCTAGGTATCCTGCACTGCAGACAGATTCTTTACCAACTGAACCACTAGGGAAGCCCAGCTTTCATTACACCCCCACGTCCTCCTTCTTTTTTTTTTTTCTTTTGGATGTGGTGCCTCTGTGCTAAGTCATTTCAGTCGTGTCTGACTCCTTGTGAAACTATGGACCATAGCCCACTAGGCTCCTCTGTCCACGGGATTCTCCAGACAGGAATACTGGAGTGGCTTGCCATGCCCTCCTCCAGGGGATCTTTCCAAACCAGGGATTGAACCATTGTCTCCTGTGTCTCTTGCATTGGGTGATGCGTTCTTTACCACTCATGCCACTTGTTTGAATGTGTTACAATATTGCTTCTGATTTATGTTTCAGGTTTTTGGTGGAAGGCATTTGGGATCTTACCTCCCTGACCAGGTATCAAACCTGTACCCCTGGCATTGGAAGGTGAAGTCTTAACCACTGGGCCACCAGGGAAGTGCTCACCCTCACTTTCTAACCCTAGTTTTCTGTTTTACCTCTGGCGAAAACTCAGATTTGTTTAAATCCAACTCTCTTTAGACTCTGTAGTAAATCCCGGAGGCTAAATATGATGGAAGAAAAAAAATTAAAACAGACAACCCACTGCCACAAACCTCAAGTAGTTTCTGATTTCTTCCCTGCAATGGTATTACTCTTCGCTAGTCTGTTATTTGCCCACATTCCTAAAGGATTGTTGTCTACATTTCTTCAACATCTCTACCCACTTCTCTAATTTTAGCTGATGGCATTGATTTTTACTGCAGTGAAAAAAAAATAGGGGAAATTATTCTGCCACTGAATCTTTCAACTGATTGCAACTGACTTTTATACTATTAATGAAACCCTATGACTACCCCCTGCATATAAGATCCTATTTGATATCTCAAAGGTACAGACTGAAAGCCATTCCTCTAGATGGTGGTCCTCTCCTTCCTGCATTATCGTCTCCCCCTCTCGATTGCATCATTCTCAATAGTACTGTTAGTTTCCTGTTGCTGCTGTTACAAATCACGACACATTTAGTGGCTTAAAAGACTACTAATTTGCTATCTCACAGTGTTGAGGACCAGAATTCCAAAATAGATTTGCGGAGTTGTGTATCTTCTAGACACTGTAGGGAAGAATTTATTTCTTTTTCTATTCTGCCTTCTAGAGGCTATCAGCATGCTTGGCTCATGACTCTTTTTCTATCTTCAAGTGCATAAGTACAGAAATACACATAGCTTTCTGGCATCTCATCTCTCTGTCTCTCTGTCTGTGTCTCTCTTTTCCACTTTCATCATTTCTCTTTCTCTAGCCCTTATGCATCCCTCTTACCCTTAAATGGACTCCATTAATTGCATTGGGTCTGTCTGGATAATAATTATATCATGTGTGCTTAGTCACTGAGTCTTTCTGATTCTTTGCAGCCCCAAGGACTGTAGCTCACCAAGCTCCTTTTCATGGGATTCTCTGGGCAAGAATACTGGAGTGGGTAGCCATTCCCTTCTCCAGGAGATCTTCCCAACTCAGGGATCAAACCTGAGTCTCCTGTACTGCAGGCAGATCCTTTACCATCTGAGCCACCAGAGAAGCCAAGATTTCACAATAACAATTATATTGGTTCCACCTGCATACTAGGAGATCATCTCTCCCACATCACAATTATCCTTAATCAGATCTGCAAAATCAATTTTGCCATATTTGAAAGGGGTCTTGGAGATTAGGACTTAGGCATTTTAGATGGGCCATTATTCTGCCAACCATAAATATTCAAACCTACTGCACTATAGGTTTGAATGTAACTCCCCCCCCGGTGGCTCAGATGGTGGAGAATCTGCCTGCAATGCAGGAGACCCAGGTTCAACCTGGGTTGGAAAGATTCCCTGGAGGAGGAAATGGCAACCCACTGTAGTATTCTTGCCTGGGAAAGCTCGTAGCCAGAAGAGCCTGGAAGGCTACAGTCCATGGAATTGCAGAGTCAGACACAACTGAGTGACTAACGCACACATTGCAGTTTAAGCAAATTAAACACACTCACACACACACACACACATATACACACACACACAATTTTCTCCCTGACCCGACAATCCCTTCCTAATGCCATTTCTCACTTGTTTCATCAACTAAAAATTGATGGGAGAGTTTCCTCTTTTGCTACCTTTAATGTATTTCATTCCATTCCTTTCAAATATTTTATTTTATTTTTCACAACTCTGAAAAAAAATGTATTCTAAAAGCCACTGATGATGCCTACATTGTTAAATTCCATCACTGATTCACAACTCTGAAAAAAATGTATTCTAAAAGCCACTGATGATGCCTACATTGTTAAATTCCATCATCGATTCTCGGTTCGCATGCTGCTTAAACTGATCAGATTTGTCCTAGCTGACAACTTCCTTCTTCTTGCAGTGCTTTCTTTGTGTAAGAGGTGCTATGCTCTCTGTTGCTTCTTATCCTTTCTCTCTGGTCAATTTCAACCATCCTTCTTTGTGAGAGTTTCCTCATTCCCCCAGTCTCTAAACACCGCGGTGTCCCGGAGTGGCCAAAGGCTGGATCTCATTCCCATAAGCATGCTGTCAGCACTCATATTTTTTATTGTCAGTCCGGCACTCTCCTCAATTTCCCCTGAAAACCTTACACGCATCTCAAGATCGGCACAACTACAACCACATGACCAGTTGCTGCAAACAGCCATCCAAGACGTGCTTATCCCCTTCTCAAGGGCAGCTCTCCTTCTGATTTCACCAATACAAAAGCTTTGCTTTTTATCATGTTCTTTTATTTCAGCTTTCACATTCCATTTATCAATACATGTATCAGTTTTGCCTTCAAACATATCCAGAGACAAAGGGGTTTTCCCACCTCGGCCATTATTTCCTGGATCTCATCTTCTGTCTACATCTCAGCAGTCTGCTCTCCCAGCTTCTACCCTTGTGCCCCTGTACATACAACAGCCAGGGCGGGCCTTTGAAAACAAAGTCAGACCTGTCATCCCTCTGCCTAGAGCTCCAGAGACACCTCTTCTTACTCTAAGAGATCACGACCTCTCTGAACTCGCACCAGCCACACTCTCCTTTGTCTCTATTGCCAAGGGATGGTGAAAATGTGAATTAGTCAAACTGCATGACAGCCTCCCCTTCCGAGCTGCCTCACTCTCCCCCTGTATGGGTATACCTCTTTTGGGGTACCCAGATGGCTCAGACCCACACTTTGTTTAGGTCTTTGCTCAGTAAGTCCTGACTGACTGCTCTACATAAAATAAACACTTTTCTCCACAGCTACTCTTATTCCTTGATTCTGATTTTTTTTTAATGTGTAGTTTTTCCCATTTAGTGATGCTATGATTTTTTTTTTTTTTTAATTTGACTGTGCCAGGTCTTGATGCAGCATCCAGGATCTTTAGTTGTGGCAGACAAACTTTTCATTGCAGCATGTGGGGTCTAGTTCCCTGACCTGGGATAGAACCCAAGGCATTGGGACCATGGAATCTCAGCCACTGGACGAGCAGGGGAGTTCCAATTCTGATTTATTTTTATGAATGGGTTTTCTCCTAGTTTGTCATACTGTCTATGCAGAAATGGGCTTCCCTGGTGGCTCAGACGGTAAAGAAGAGACCTGGGTTCAATCCCTGGGTTGGGAATATCCCCTGAAAGAGGACATGGCAACCCCCTCCAGTATTCTTGCCTGGAGAGTCCCCATGGACAGAGGAGCCTGACGGGCTAAAGTCCATGGGTTCACACAGAGTCAGACATGACTGAATGACTGAGCACATACATTATTTCATATGTGGAAATAAATGAAGACCAACCAAAAGAGAACAACAAAATCTGATTATCAGAGCTTGCTATAGCAATAAAGTCAGTCACTGCCATTTGCGCTTTTCTGCCGAGTCAGAGGCGGGCAGAGGAGAGGAAAAGTTTATAGCTGAAAAAGGAGGTCTTCAGGTATGCCTGGAGGGGAGGTTGTTGGCCAGGGAAAGCAGGAGGCAGGCTAGCTGGAAGTGGGACATCTGATGTAACTGGTTACGGGTACATATATGGCTTTCTCTGATTGGTCTTAAGTTGGAAGCAGGGATAAACATTAAAGAAGCTGTCAGTTATTAATCACGTCCTGATCATTCGGAGCCATTTAATAAAGAAATTATTATTCAGTTTCCAGGACAGGTACTAGAGATAGCAGTTTGACTTCTACAAGTCTGACTCATAGTAGGCTGGCTTTCTCAATGACTTATTGTTGATAAAAGAGTTGCTTTCCTAGGTAGGTTGCTGTAGGTTGTTGGTCAGAGTTCCACTTTTATATATTTTGATCATTATCTTCTGCATATTCAGCTTCTCATATGTTTGCCTCTACAGATGTCCACTGTCTGCTTCTCTCTCCTAAAATGTAACTTTTTAAATGTCACTTTGAGGCAGAGACAATGTCAGGTGATTTATTATGTGAGGGACCAGGGTTGATGTTTATGAATTTCCTTATTCCCAGTGTCCTATACCTAGTACATGCACAATAAATATTTGCTGAATGAATAAATAAAAATAGGGCAGACATGATCTTACCTGTCTTTCCATGAAAGGTTAAATGAAGGATAAGTCATTTCAGGGAGAAAGAGACTGAATTATTTAAAGTAATTTTAGAAGCCAAGATTCAGCAAATACTTTCTCCTCTATTTTGTTTATATAGACACATTATCTCTTGCTTGTAAATGACTTGGAAGTGACCCTTAAAACTAGAGTATGGAAAAAGGATTTTTGTTTGTTGTTTTAATCTGTGCGATATGAGCCATACTATACAACTGTTACCCTCAACAGCTAGAAATAGACTTACACTGTTTTTCCCCCTCTGTGGCTCACTTTTGAAAGACAAAGACATAGGAAATAGAACTGTGACAAACTCTAAATATAAACCACAAAAATGAATTGTTTCAAAGTCTGTCTTGACCACTAGCACATTTTGAGGGTTTACCTGTTGACTCAATGAAATGCAGGAGACATAGGAAACACAGGTTTGATCCCTAGGTAGCGAAGATCCCCTGGAGAAGGAAATGAAATCCACTCTAACATTGTTGCCTGAAAAATCCCATGGACAGAGGAGCCTGGAGGCCTGCAGTCCAAAGGGTCACACGACTGACTAAGCACACACATAACACATTTTGACATATTCCTTTCATCTTTTCAATTTACAACAGAAACTGGAGCGCTCCCTGGTGTTTGGGTGGCATTACTACTCTTCCTTCGGTTTATTTCTCAAAAAGAGGTTTCTAATTTTGGCTTAGATGATAAATAATCTGCTGGCAATATTATAGGAAACCTAGGTTTGCTCCCCTGGGTTGGCAAGATCCCCTGGAGAAGGGAATGGTAACCCACTCCAGACTTCTTACCTGCACAATTCCATGGACAGAGGAGTCTGGTGGGCTACAGTCCATGGGGTTGCAAAGAATTGGACATGACTGAGTGACTGACACTTTCACTTTTAAGTTTCCATGAATCTATATATAAATAAAATCTATGGAAGATGGTATGGAGATTCCTCAAAAAATTAGGAATAAAACCACTGTATGACACAGCAATCCCACTCCTAGGCATATACCCTGAGGAAACCAAAATTGAAAAAGACACACATATCCCATTTTTCATTGCAGCACTACTTACAATAGCTAGAACATGGAAGCAACCTAGATGTCCATCAACAGATGAATGGATAAAGAAGTTGTGGTACATATACACAATGGAATATTACTCAGCCACAAAAAGGAACACATCTGAGTCAGTTCTGATGAGGTGGATGAAACTAGAGCCTATTATACAGAGTGAAGCAAGTCAGAAAGAGAAAGATAAATATCATATACTAATGCATATATATAGAATCTAGAAAAATGGTACTGAAGAATTTATTTTCAGGGCAACAGTCGAGAAACAGACATAGAGAACAGATTTATGGACATGGGGAGAGGGGAGGAGAGGGTGAGACATATATAGAGAGTAACAGGGAAACTTACATCGCTGTAGATAGATAGCCAACGGGAATTTTGTGTATGTCTCAGAACACTCAGACAGGGGCTCTGTATCAATCTAGAGGGGTGGGATGGGAAGGGAGATGGATGGGAGGTAAGTTCAAAAGGGAGGAGACATATGTATACCCATGGCTAATTCATGTTGAGGTTTGACAGAAAATAGCAAAATTCTGTAAAGCAATTATCCTTCAATTAAAAAAATTAATACATTAAAAAAATAAAATAAAATCTCCTGGGTCTGAGTAGGAGAGAGATTTTGAGGTCGAATCTTTGACACAATACTGAATGCTGAGTTTAATCAGTTTTTGACCATTATGATCTTGGGGCACCATTGTTCTACTAATTCCTGTCTGAGCTCAAAATTCCAAATGTTTTCGCCCAAATCTTACCCTGTCTTCATCCAAAATACCCAAACAGCTCTGTGTAGTCTTTAAGCAGCGAAGAGGCATCCACTTCCCTTTCTCTGGGAGAGGGCTATATATAACTCAAAATTATTAGAAACACCTGCCTTCTTCTGGCCTTGGTTAAGTGTTCCACAGGCATCATTATATTGAATCTTCTCAACTGTTTTATGAGTTCTGTTATTATTGCAATTTTGCAAATGATAAAACTGACTTTTGAAGAGGCTGAACAACTCTCCCAGGTTTTCACAACCGGTGTGTTACAGAGGTGAAATTTGCACCTTTACAAAGGTCTGTATAACTCAATGACCTAGATAGCTTAACCAGTAGACAAGATGGTCTCATTTTTAACATGTTTTATGTTTATTTGTCCAGATTCTTGCCTTTGTTCATGAATAAAGCAATCATCCCCCAACACCAACATAAATGTAGATTACTCACTTTCTAAGAATGATCCGGGGGTCCTTCTAATTGGAACTAAAGTTTCAACACTAAAAGACATGTCTGGTGTGAAAGAAAATTAAGAACTGCATCAGTTATTTAGAATTGATGCTTTCAGATTGTGGTGCTGGAAAAGACTTTTGAAAGTCCCTTGGACAGTAAGGAGATCAAAGCAGCCAATCTTAAATAAAATCAACCCTGCATATTCATGGGAAGGATTGATACTGAAGCTGAAGCTCCAATACTTTGGACAGCAAATGCTAAGGGTCGACTCATTGGAAAAGACTCTGATGCTGGGAAAGAGTGAAGGCAGGAGGAGAAGGGGATGACAGAGGATGAGAAGGTTGGATGGCATCATTGACACAATGGATGTGAGTTTGAGCAAACTCTGGGAGATAGTGAAGGACAGGGAAGCCTGGCATGCTACGGTCTATGGCGTCACAAAGAGTCAGACAGAACTTAGCAAGTAAACAACTCTCCTGTCAGACTCTGTGTAACTCCACGGACTGTAGCTCGCCAGGCTCCTCTGTCCATGGAATTCCCCAGGCAAGAATACTGGAGTGGGTAGCCATTCCCTCCTCCAGGGGATCTTCCCGACCCAAGGATTAAACCTAGGTCTCCCACATTGCAGGCGGATTCTTTACCATCTGAGCCACCAGAGAAGCCCAACTGAGCAATTATTTAAAGGCTAGAAATGCTGCAGTTTCAGTCTACACTCTCTTCATCATCCATTGCCTTATTTAGTTTTTTCTCATATGCTTCAAAACAGTGCTCTTTTGAGCACCATAGACTCCAGCGATAAAGTGCCTGAAAAATTAATGAAATAAAAGATATTTTAATTTTAGAAAGCCCTTTAAGATAATCCTAGGCTCCTTAAAAGCTGAGATTTAGAATGCTAGAGATAGATAGCAGGTCTTCATTTATCATTTGTTGAATGAATGAAAGCTTCCATTCATGAAAGCAATCCATCCAGGGTAATTCCTAGAAAAAGAGAATTTCAGGAGATTGATATTAAGATCGGGGAAAAGAAGACAAAGGGGTGCAGCAAAGCAAGGACTTAGGAAAATGTAGAGTATTAGAAGGATCGCTCATTTTTAACTAGATTACAGATGCTTGGAGAGGAAGCTTCACCACTATTTAGGATTCCCTAAGTTGTGACCTAGATAGCATAGTGAAAGGCAGAGACATTACTTTGCCAACAAAGGTCTGATTAGTCAAGGCTATGATTTTTCCTGTGGTCATGTATGGATGTGAGAGTTGGACTGTGAAGAAGGCTGAGCACCGAAGAATTGATGCTTTTGAACTGTGATGTTGGAGAAGACTCTTGAGAGTCCCTTGGACTGCAAGGAGATCCAACCAGTCCATTCTGAAGGAGATCAGCCCTGGGTGTTCTTTGGAAGGAATGATGCTGAAGCTGAAACTCCAGTACTATGGCCACCTCATGTGAAGAGCTGAGTCATTGGAAAAGACTCTGATGCTGGGAGGGATTGGGGGCAGGAGGAAAAGAGGACGACAGAGGATGAGATGGTTGGATGGTATCATCGACCTGATGGACATGAGTTTGAGTGAACTCTGGGAGTTGTTGATGGACAGGAAGGCCTGGCGTGCTGTGATTCATGAGTTGCAAAGAGTTGGACGTGACTGAGTGACTGAACTGAACTGAAATTGTGACTGTTTCTCATAATGCTATGCTCTCATGCTATGCTTTTGCTCTCCTTCTAAACAGTAATAGGTATTATTTTTCTTCCAGTATGAATGCAGAACTCCTGTTGAGATTCTCTGTCTCATCCTAATAACCAGACAAGCTAGATAAGATGCAAAGCCACTATTTAGTATTTTTCAACCCAACGATCATATGAAATATTGAGTCTACTTCTACAGAAGCAGATACCATCTTATATTAGAAATTTGCGAAACTGTTTTGCCAACAGAAACCCATCTCTGCTCCATATTTTCTCACTTGCATGTGAGGTCCAATTCTGCTGAAATTCTGAACTCCATGAATGCATCAAGCAATTTTTTTTACTGGGAACAAACAATAATGTTCACATCTAGAGTTAAAGCCCTTGAATTTGCCTCCTGCAAAGTAGTGTAGCTTGAGAAACAACAAAAGAATGACAAGCAGAAAGAAGAAAACTCTGGGAGGCAGAACATATTTTGCTAAAATTTTAAAGAATGTTGGCATTGCTTTAGTTCCTGAAGTGAATCAGCACATTAATTCGTTTCTACACATACATTACCAATCCCAAATCAGTTTTTCCTGTTTCCACTATATAATTACTAAGTGGATATTTAAAAGGGTATTAGCTTGAGGTACAAAAAGTATCAGTGTGTCTAGAATACAAACCAGCTCCATCTGACAAAGGAATGGAAATGATTCCAGGATATTGGTCACTAGTGAGCAGCCCAGCCCAGAGCGGTGAAAAGGGCTTGGACTCCATTTTGGGGATTCTATATTTCGTGTGTTGCCCTTCCACTTCCTATCCCTCATGATCAGGAGCATGTCTTTTATTTATTTATTTATTTATTTTTGGTGTGGCCCATTTTTAGTCTTTATTAATTTTGCTATGGGCTTCCCTGGTGGCTCAGAGGTTAAAGCGCCTGCCTTCGATGCAGGAGACCTGGGTTTGATCCCTGAGTCAGGAAGATCCCCTGGAGAAGGAAATGGCAATCCACTCCAGTATTCTTGCCTAGAGAATCCCAGGGACAGAGAAGCCTAGTAGGCTACAGTCCACGGGGTCGCAAAGAGTCGGACACGACTGACAACATTGTTTCTGTTTTATGTTTTGATTTTTTCTGTTTGTTTCCTTTTTGGCCATGAGGCATGTGGAATCTCAGCTTCTTCCTTGCCAGGGATCCGTCACCTTCCGGCCCCTCCCCACCCTCCTGCATGGGAAGGTGAAGTCCCAACCACTAGACCACCAAGAAAGTCCCTACCCTTTCTGAATATCATTTTCCTCAAGGAGAAAGAGCTTCCTTTCAATGTTTAAGTGACGATTGTGATTTTGCAAACTCCAAGCACCGTGTGCCGCCTCATTAAAAGATTAGCTACCGGGTGCTTTTTAATACGTTCATATTTCCCTTTCGGAATACTGGCTATATTTTAAAAGATTGACAATTTAAAATTAAACACCAAAATGAGAATATTTCTTATCTCTTTGAGGTAGGATTTTGGATGACTTACATGATTTGTACACAGTTTAAATTTTAAGTGAAAAGCAGCACATATAATTTTATATTATACACACACATATGTGGTCTAAATATGTGTATGTATATATATAATTTCACATGTATGATTTCATACACACACACTATATATATATGTATGTATGTATATATATAAATATATATACACACACACGCTATATATACATACATATATATAGGACTTCCCTATATATATATATACCATCTGGCTCAGATGGTAAAGTATCTGCCTATAAAGTGGGAGACCTGGGTTCTAGCCCTGGGTCAGGAAGATCCTCTGGAGAAGGAAACGGCAACCCACTCCAGTACTCTTGCCTGGAAAATCCCATGGACAGAATAATCTGTTAGGCTATAGTATATGGGATTGCAAAGAGTCGGACACAACTTCATATATATATATGTATATAATCAGAAATGCAACCAATTAACAAATTGATTTCGATTATGAAACAATAAAAATAAAAAATATTTGGGCTGTAGTTTCAAGGGGCTTCAACACAGAAATTTTGTTCTGGACTGATCCAAGGTTTATTTTCAAATGGTTCCCCCTCACTCACTTGTTATTAATGAATGTATTGTGTTGTCTGCTTGAGACCCAAGGTCATGTAAACTGCGGGAGACAGACCAGCTCCATTCTATCCACTGTGATTCAGAGAAACTTCACAGTAACCCCAGGGTTTTTGGATGTCCTAAAGATGTAGCAGACACAAATGGATGCTTCAAGGCAGTTTCTCAGTTCATCAGGTTTTCTAAAGATAAGAGACTACTGCTTGTACAATATATTTTCAATAAACATTCATTGCTTTCTGCATCTACTGCTTATATGTTAAACCTTTAAGCTCAAAAGCTAGCAATTTCTTCTATCATTTATAGACTTGGATCTTATGTCAGTGTTCTCCAGATACCTGAAAACCTTCTCCAGGTCTCTGTGGAAGAGAAATAGAAGGGATCATTATCTGTTGTCAGAGACATATGTATCCTAAACTATGTAGCATGCCACAGCAGTGGATATGTATGTAAGTCTTGGTGAATCAAGTATACATTCATCTTGGGTGAGGTCTCTGGATTATCACAGTGAAAAGTCATACATGAGACCAAAGGGCATAGACAAATTCTGTTTCCAAGATAGCATTAATGATCTTCTGTTTAGGAGAGTTGGCAAAAATAAAGTGAGATCCTTATTTCTGAAACTGATACTTTCTCAGAAAATTCAGACTTTTTAGAGACTGAGTTCTAATATATAGTCCATCTCATAAATTTTCATTTCAGCAGTGAGGAAAAAGATTCAAGAACTAGTTACACAAGTTGCTCAAATGTATGCAGCTAGCTGGAGAAAACACTGGAATCCTGGCTTCCTCAATGAGGTTCTGGCCTTCTGCACCGGACCTAGTAGATTTTTGGTAGAAGGCCTTTTGATTTAATCTTGATTTATCAAAGCCCTCTCCATCTGAATAATGCTATCTGTGTTCTTATTTAAAACTGCTTTTATGCCACAGTTGATTTGAAATTTATAAGAATAGATGAGACTAAGATAGACCTTGAATATACCTGTGAGTTTCTAAAATTAAAAGACAGAAAAAAAAGAAAACTGTGAAAAAAAGGAGAGAGGAAAGGAAGAAAGTTAGTTTTGCTCTGAGTCTCCTCATTATTATTGTATTTTCTTCTTTGCATTTGTGCAATGAATTGGGGCAAGCACTCTGGAAGCGTTTCCATTAAGAAGTCAGTAGAATATGAAATATTATTTTGAAGACAAGTATCCACAGACTTGATGAAACCACTGGCATTTACATCAGTTAGTGATAATCTACTTTTAAAAGATCCAAGATCAATGAAGCAGAATAAATTGCCCAGAACCGACAGTGAGATATGTATGCATTTACTGCTTGATAAATAATGCATCAGCAAACTACAGAGAATGGATAATTTAACAAATGGAACTAAAAATTAGCTACTTGGGAAATTAAAAGTTTTTATTTGCTTGTTACCATGTTAAAGTAAAAAGTGAATTCTCTCTATGGAATAATATAGCTTAAAAGGCTAATGAAAAAATGAAAGTCAGTGGGCAAAATGAATTAAAAAAAAAAAACTACGTTGTGTTGTTATTTAAGTATAGAAATCAAAATACAACTTATGTTTGTTTAATCAATTTAAGCTTTTTTCTTCTCACTTAGGTATTTCCAAAATCTTTTAGTTAAAATATGAAGCTTTTTTCAAGCTAACCCTCACTCTTCACTTATGATTATTGATTTCCCATTTCTTCCCATATTTTATTTTCATCAGAATTTAATGATCTTTTCTTGGCTCTTTCCTCCACATTCCTGTTTTTATTTTTCTGCTAAGTCAACCATCTTCTGTTTTTTAATATACTTCCATCCTTAAAATATACTCATTTGCATTTACTGATTTTTTTCACTGTGAAAATATTTGCTCATTAAAAGTGGAATCACAGAAAAATGTTTTAAAGAAAATGATAATCATGTTTACATTTGAAACATTTTCTTTCTCTCCAGCCATTTCCTTTCACATGGGTGTCGGTTCATGTGTTTGTGTATATGTGTGAAAGAAGAGAGAGAGAAGCTACTAATCAGGGTTATCCTGAGTATGGAATTCTTTACCTGTTTTTATTCTATTTTCATAGCAATATTTAGGTCATTAAGGATTCCTTAGTAGCAGAAAAACATACAACTGAAACAACAGATGCACTATCATTTATCTAACCTTTCTCTGTGGGGCACTTAGAATGCTTCCAAATTTTCACCATTATGAGTAGTTCTCAGATGAAAGCAAATTTACAAAACATTTGGATACATCTCTGATTATTATCAAGCATAAATTTCTAGATTATATCTTGGCCTGTATTGGGGAAATATAATTAAAAACAAAAATCAAAAATCTTCCAACCCAGCAAACCTGTCCACAAGAGTCACAGAGGAAAAAGAAAAGAGTTTCATTATTGAAAAAAACATTAAACCAGAATGTGATATGTATTAGAGGCAACCTGCTAAAAGATTGCAAGGACAGGAAGAAATCTGACCTTTCTATAGTGTTGCAAAGATATCACCCAATGATTACCTATTTTCAGGGTAAATATTTAAGGATTCTTCATATAAAAGGACTACAACGCCTTTGTCACACATAGTTCATCTTAAATTAACCTGGTAATGAGGGTGACCATCTATGGTGGCTAATTTACTTTATCCAGAGGAGAAACAAAATTCTTGTATCTTTATGGCAGGAGGTTGTTTTGCAACTTGGGGCAAGATATCCAGTAAAGTTAGGCTCTTATTAACCACAGAAACTGGAAGACAGTGATGTTTACATTTCAAGGAGAAGGGGCACAGGTACTAGAGAAAGATATTCTTGGCTAATAGAGCTAACAGAGAACGATCCAATTTTGAGAAGAATTTACATACATTCCAACAGAGGACACAAGTTGTTTTTTTTTTCCTAAAATAAATGCTCTAAAATAAAGGAGAGAAGGGGAATCTCTTCTTTTATTTTTAGTGGAGAAAATTAAAGCTCTTGTATCTAATTTGTATTTTTCCTTGCATCTGCTTTTATTTGACAGAAAATTCAAGTTCTCTTTTTAAATTTCACTTAAATTTAAATAAAACACACCTCTTTTAAACTATGCCTTTGTTACAAGAAGTAAATCCATTTGAAAGAAACATTCCTCTAAGTTCTTTAAACTCCATTTTGTACCTAGAGTAGATTAAAGATGGCCTCAGATTATTTCTTGCTCTTCCCAGAAGTGGAGTTTATTTTTCCTTCTATAACTCTGGAATATCTTTAACCAGTTGCAAATGGTGGAAAGGACACCAGGCCTCCCTAAAAGTATAGGTGTTTTTTCCCTTGGTTTCTTACAAACCGCAGCCACTAGGCTAGATGTCTGATTACCTTGTTGGATAGACATGGGTAGGAGCCCTAAGACCGCATATATAGGTAGAGGAGCTCATCTGAATCAGGACTTTTAGATATCATTGCCGAGTGCGAGGCAAGGAGCTGAGCTGTTTTTGATAGAGCTGACTCACTGGAAAAGACCCTGATGTTGGGAATGATTGAGGGCAGGAGGAGAAGGGGATGACAGAGGATGAGATGGTTGGATGGCATCACCAACTCAATGGACATGAGTTTGAGCAAACTCCAGGAGATAGTGAAGGACAAGGAAGCCTGGAGTGCTGCAGTCCATGGGGTTGCAAAGAGTTAGACACGCCTTAGCCACTGAACAACAACAAAGAATCAGATTCTGGGCTGAAGCAGAATCCTTTCCTCTCTTCACTCTTCTTTGGCAAAAGGAAAAGCACTATATTCACTGTTAGATCACAGTTGGGCTCTAAGTATAGTTTTCTTCCTTTCACTCACAGGGTTTTTCAGCTATAAAGCTACAGGGCAGTTTTATTTCTGAAGTGTTTCAACAGCTTAGCATGTAATAAATAACAGTTTCTTCTTCAGAGAGGATCTCTGTGCAGCTATGAAGAAATATTCAATATCTACCTATATCTCCAATTTAAAAAAAATGAGTGAACACTGGCCCAATTCAGAAAACCAGAGAGAAGATTATTCATTTTATGCTTTCACAACTACATTCTTTACTAGATTGCAGACAAGAAAGCAAGAAAAAATATTCAGCCATGGGTTTCATTCCTTCCCACAGCCTCTCTCACACAGCAGTTACAAAATGCAGGAATAACCCATGGAAGAAGCGACTCTGAGCAAAACAGTTAATGATTTTTAAAGCTAGTAACTAAGAAGGAAGGTGGGATATTAGGAAAAAAAAAAAAACCCCAAGAAAGAATGGGGTGCATGGAGAAACTATTTTTTGCTTGTTTATTTTACTGTGTTTTGCTGCCTGTATTAATACAGTTTATATTTTTGAAAAACAAAAGAAAAGTCAGTTTTTAACCCATTAGTAGGAAAGATGTATGCATTCTTTCCTGAATCAGGAAAATGCTCAACTCTGGATATTTTTTTGTCTTTTTATAAAAGTTTCTTTCTGTTTCCAATATTTTCATATAAATTTATCAGCATTGAATTTGGAAAGGAGTCAGAAAAGGGGGCAGACAGTGGCTTTACAATAGGGAGTAGAGAGAGGATTTACAATTGAGGGTGACGACCGACACAAGGGAAGTCTGTGAACCTCTTTGTCTGTTGAAGATTTTTTCCTCCCAGAATGCAGAGGAAGGGCCAGTCAGTGTCTGTCTCACAGCTGTCTCACAGTTGGGTTGACCTGATGCTGAGTTGGGGCTGGCACAGGGAAGGTGAAGGCATGCAGCCGGAGTGGTGGCTGGGATTAGCAGCATCAGGGATTCAACCACATCTGATGATAAAAGATGGGAAGGGCATTGCAGATGATTGAGTCGAGGAAAGAATTCCTGGATGCCAAAGTCGTGACATGGAATCTGGACAGTATGGATCCCAAGACAGAAGGTGAAAAGAAGCAAGAAGCTGGAGGCTAGATTTTTAAATGTTTTCTTTTTGTTTGGTTTGGTTTTGTCTTGCTTCCCACGCTGAAGATGTTGACTATACCTGCAGAACTGGAAAGGCAGCAGTTTGGAACTTGAGGATTAACCTTGAGGTATCTGTAGTGGTTCCTGGACACTGATGCTGAGTAGAGTTTCAGAAGATGGCAGCCTGACCCCCTCAAACCCTTCTGTCCATTCTTGTCCAATAAATTCCTTTTGTCTATTGCAGGAGTCATGGCCAACCAAGGTTCTTCTCCTTTCCAATTTCCCTTCCTTGAAGTCTCTTTAAAGATTCATCATTATAGTCTTTCCTCCAGATTAACCATGTGAGAGGCACAGCTGCTGGATCCTGGGCTAGCCACAAAATGCCTTTCTTTGTCATTAACGCCCGTGTAGTTTTGGTGTGAAATAGACTTACCGGGTTACAGTCTTTATGGTCTTTCATTATCTTTACTTGTTAATCCACCATCGTCTAGCTTCGAGGTTTGTGACTGAAATACTTGCCAGAAGTAGTATGCTCTTCTTGTCTTGGCTGCTAAGTAATTTCTTATGATTAGTGAAAACTACATACTTTCTTTTTGAGCTTGGAATTTAAGAATTTAACTAATTTTTTTTTTTCATTTTTCCATTTTCTCAGGACCTCAGTGAGTAATTTTTATCAGTCTGTTTGAGTCTTTTTTTTTTTTAAGTGATGTGCCCTGCTTTCATCTGTTTTTTCTCCCTGACTGTAAATTTGCCTTTTAGGCCCTTTAATTTGTTCTCCAAGTTCTTTACACTTTCCCTTCTGAGTTACATTATTTTCCATGTTTGATCTGTTTGGAGCTTGATCTTCCAAACCTCCAGTTTTTCCTGTAGCAGTGACCTCCCTCAAGGCTCCATCATTCCCTTTAGTCATTTTTAATATGAAAGTTATATGTTATTTTAGGAACGAGAAGCTGTGTAATCCCCTGGTTCAGTCTGCCTTAGGCTCTTACAGACATCTGTTTGTTTATGTAAGACATCCTCGCATTTTCCCAGATCTCTTCCTCAAAGGTCCCCTGCCAGTTGCAGGGACTCAGTTTGCACTTCCTTTTTCTGATTGTTGAGTGACGTTTAGTGTTCTCTTAAGTGACTCCAGGATCTCTTTTCTCATGGAACTTAAGTTGTAATTAGCAATAGTTTACCCTAGGCTAACAGGGATTCTCACTGTTGGCTGGGGATGTAATGACTTGAAAGTGCTGTCTCTCTCCTGGAGCCCAAGGACATGCCTCTGTGTACCCCAGCTCTTGCTTTCTCCCTCTGTCTGTCTGTCTGTCTCTCTCTCTTTATCCCCACTCTCAATGAGAGTGCTCTCCAAGGCCCTGGGATAACGAGGACCTCTCCTCTACATAAGTCTTCCAAAGTTTTGCTGCCCTGACATTGCTACCGTTATGACTACGTGCATGCGTGTGTGCACGCTAAGTCACTCATTCGTGTGTGACTCTTTGTGACCCCATGGATGGCAGCCCACCAGGCTCCTCTGTCCATGGGATTCTCCAGGCAAGGATCTGGAGTAGGTTGCCATTTCCTCCTACAGGGGATCTTCCCGACCCAGAGATCAAACCTGGGTCTTCTGTCTCCTGCATTGGTAGGTGGGATCTTGACTGCTAGTGCCACCTGGGAACCCCATAAGTGTACAAATGCCACTCCCCCTCCAGGACTATTTCTGAAGCAACTAAGGTCCCATTTCCTCCCCTACCATTTTCACGCCCAGCACAGTTCTTCAGGCCCAACCTCCGGTGTCTGCACCAGGAATCCATTGCCTCTCCTGACTCTCAGAATTGAACGCAGCGCCTCTCTTTCCTACTGGCATCTGGCAGAGCCTGAAGCTTCACAGAAAGCAATTCTCTTTCTGCCTGTTGGGTCAGTCCAGCTGCCACTTTGCTTGCTCAGTGGGATCAGAGTAGGGGCCAAGGGTTTGCTGGGATTCTGTTCCAACAGCTCTGGGAGGCCTTCTCAGGACAAGAAAGGAGGCCTGGTGAATTTAAGATGTGATGTTTGAAATAAAATGGGATTCTTAAACGTCATATATTTCCCAAGGGGAAAGGTAATGGATGTCAGGAACTGAGAAGCAGTAAGTTACTTACTGCTGGGAGGGAGAAGAGACGAGTGTAGGGGTAGGACTGATGATGAGGGTGACCCTGGGACACGGGGGAGAGGGTTCTGTGACCAGTGAGTCACTGGATGGCTTGGAGCTGGGGCAATGAGATGACATTTATTGTGCAGAAGCTAACTCTGGCAGAGAAGTCTTTGGACAGTATTATAGTAGGAAGAGTACAGGTTCTTGAATTAGGGGATTATATATATATGTATATCTTTGAGGCTCAGTGTTCTGATTTCATCTGTAATTCATCTGTAATTCACAGCATTCTTAGAGGTTTGATGGGTAAAGAAAGAAAAGATCAAGCACCTGGTATGTGAGTGCTCAGTCGTGTCTGACTCTGCAGCCCCATGGACTGTAGCCTGCCAGGCTCTGTACATAGGATTCTCCAGGCAAGAGTACTGGAGTGGGTTCCCGTTGCCCTTCTTCGGGGATATTCCCAGCACGGGGATGGACCCTGGCATCTTCAGCATCCGCAGGCAGATGCCTCATCACTAGTGTCACCTGGTGTGCCTGTAATAGAGACTACATTTCTAACTTTTATCTCTTCTTGTTAGAAGACAAACTCTTTGAGAACAAAAACTGTGTCTTGGCCATAACCAAACACCTAACAATTAAGGTGGGCTTCCCTGGTGGCTCAGAAGGTAAAGAATCTGCCTGCAATGCAGGAGACCTGGGTTTGATTTCTGGATTGGGAAGATCTCCTGGAGAAGGGACTGGCAACCCACTCCAGTATTCTTGCCTAGAAAATCCCATGGACAGAGGAGCCTGGTGGCCTATAGTCCACGGGATCACAAAAAGCTGGACACAACTGAGCGACTAAGGTGAAGTCGCTCAGTCGTGTCCAACTCTTTGCGACCCCATGGACTGAGCGACTAAACACACTCATGACACTTAAGGTAATGTACCTTAATTATAGTGTATGCAGTGTGGGAGGGGGTCATTTTGGAAACAGAGTCAACAGAAGTGGTTCATGGTGGGGGGAAGCAAATATTACAATAAGAAGGAGAAAATAGTCCAGCTGTAAAGTGAGAGCATAAAACTATATCCCTTACTTCCCAGTGATTTATTTTGAACGTCATATGGTTTCTCCATAAAACTACATTATGAAACCTCCTGCACATAATTTGCCACCAGCCAAAGCACTTCCTAACCCCAGTGCCACTCTTTCAGGATAGTGAAAAGACATTTTGCATCGGAATTATTCTAGTTTCTGGACGTCTGTTTTATAACTGTTAGCATACTGGTTATACACTGATATTGTATGATAAAGTTTGCTGTTAAGATTATAAGATAGAGTTTCCTTCTTATCTCTCATTATCTGCTAAGGTATTTGGATTTACCTTATGGGCAATTAAGCAGTCTTACAGATATTATGGGCAGGACATGATGGCGTCTGATTTACTTTTTTTTTTTTTTTTAATTGGCGTATAGTTGCTTTACAATGTAGTTTCTGCCGTACAGCAAAGTAAATCAGCAATACATGAACATATATCCCTTTTCCTTCCCACTTAGGTCACCACAGAGCCCTGAGTAGAATTTCCTGAGCTATACAGCAAGTTTTCATTAGGGTAACTGTTTTATACATAGCAGTGGGTATATGTCAATCTCAGCCTCCCAATCATCCCATTCCTCCCTTGCATTTTAGAAAAAACTGAACTGGAAATGTGGAATGTATCTGGAGCAAGGAGATCCTGCAGGTGGTAACAGAAGTCTAGAAGGTAGGAAAGAGAGGAGGCGTTAGTAAAGTGGAAAGTTGGAGAAAGGTTTCAGAGATACTTAACAGGTGAGTATCAAAAGGTTTTACTCAAGGAAAACCAGTAGTGTTATAATTCTGTTTAAGGGGAAAAACACGTAAATAATAAACTGAGTTGGGCCATTTTGGAGAGCTTTCTAACTGAAAATAGTGTTTGATTAAAGGCTGATATTTAGAAGATTGGGTATATTTTTTCCTTTTTCTCCAAGATACTCACTTAGTTTTTCTTTATTTCTGTTCTCATGAATGTTTTGACCTAAGAGGGCAAAATTGCCTAGGATAGATTAGCGTTTAGTTATTAGAAAATCACCAATCTCAGAAAAACACTGAAAGTTTTCCCAACTAACAGTAGTTAAACAAGTTATTTTCACATACAAAAATCAGTTCGTAAACTAGACATTGCTGAAGAAAATCTAGCTGCACTGAAGAAAAAGGGTATGAACTCTGAAATCAGACTGACACTTACTGATTAGTCAATGAACTGTTCTGAGGGGTCCTCCTCTGTAATTAAACTAATCACATCAGTCTTATAAGAGATTTAGTGATATTATTCATTTAAAACAGTAGAGGTCTTAATTTATAACACATGTCCCTAAAACATTAGGCACTATTATTAATTAATACTATTTCTCAGAGGCAGGGCTATATCTCCCTATGGAAAGTTTGTACATAAATAGCTATTACATACATAATAATATATGCAGGATATAGATTTTTGGAATCTATAGTATTATCTTAAAAATTACAAATATATTATCAACATCAAATACTAGTGTGTGAATCCAGTCATTGTAAGTATATCACATTAAATGATATATGATACTCTGTATTCTCAAAAATTAATGCTGAATCTATCTTATCTTTAAAATGAGATTTTGAAAGCCTTTTTAACTGCAAAGCTGAAAATATCATGTTTTTTAAAACTCTACAAGTTATTAAAATATTTAAAAACTGAAGAAAAATGAAAGATATAAAAGTAATACAAAAAGCACAGTTTATTAATACAAAGGACATAAAGCAGATACACATAGTTGAGTAAGCTAGAAAAATGTATATACAAACTTTCAAATCAGATTAACAGTTCAATCAAATCCAGGGGTAAACACAAAGATATAGTATACCTGTACCTTAGTAAAACTGAACAAAATTGGAACAAATAAAAATTTCACCTTTGAAAACTGAAATGATAGTTTTGACTTAAATGTCCACATATAAAAAGATGGAGTTCACAAAGGACAATTTGGTTTCATTTTTGTGGTAATCAAATAAAGGTATAGAATTTTTCTCTTCTGTTATTTATATTAATGAAAGCCCAAAGTCTCTATACAAATAGCTATTAAAATATTCATGTATATATATAAGATTTCTAGTCAAAATGTATCCTTCTCCAACCACAAAAACTTGAGGGAAAAAACTTCACTTTCCTAAAGTCTTTAATATTTCTTAGACTATAGCTTTATCTTTCTTCTTAGTATAGCTCTGGAAAAGCAGTTTGAATGCAAAGCCCCTTGACAAAATATCTGCCTTTTAAAAGATGACCATTTAATATACAAGAAAAAGAAGGCCACTGGGGAATGAGGAGAAAGGAATTCGGATTTCTAACTCCTAGGCTGAAAAAGGAGATATCAAAAAACCATTTAGTTCCCTTTACACTGCTGATTAAAGCTTTCATTTTAACCTTCATTATAAGTCAAGTGCATTCATCACTAAGCTGTTTTTAAACAATTAATATTAACCTTCTTCAATCTTACCCCTGGTTCCCCTGAAAAGCAATAGTTGAATTCTATTTATTCAGTGTAATGAATCAGTGTTTCATTTAAAATAGGACTATATAAGCCTGTCTCTACGTATGTGACACAGAAATGTCACACTCATCTATATACATAACGCTCCGTCATAGAGAAATCACAGTTGTAAAATAATTGTCTCTAACAATGTCACTTTGAAGTAACTAATAAAAGAAAAAATATGAACCATTTTAGAAAACAAATGACTGTTCTTTCTAGAATAATCCAAGCAATGTGTACAGTTTCTCATTCAGCTGAAACTGATTATAGAATCATAAAGAGCTGATGTAATTAGTTCCTGTGATTAATACCAGGCAGTTAAGCACAGCCGATCAGTGTTCTTATGGGTCTCAGTTTTGCAAAGAGTGGACATCTATGTCATCTGGGTGGCTCTCTAAGTAGTTTAAAAGAGACATAACTACACGTACTGACTTCTGGAGTACACGCTCGGCGACTTCTTCTCGGTGTGATAGCTTTTCTGGGTTGTGCGGGGGACGGTATGGAGTATCTGTAGGTACCGCTCTTTCATGGCAACAAGAAACGCAACAGAACAGCGCCCCCCCAACAATCAGCACCAGCGCCGCGGCCCAGCCTATGTAGAGGGCTTCTCCCAGCTCCCGCTTTGGGCGATATCCACGATTGGGTTGTAGAAGTCTCTGATGATGGAATGGGCAACCCAGCTCACGGGGATGAGCACCACGAGGCCAGTGATGAGGAAGGTCACTCCAGCGGTCAGCAGAATGTGCCCTTTCACCTTGTCATCGTCCCCGGTGCATCTGGTACACTTCATGCCGAGGATGGCCGTCATGAAAGCCAGGAGGGCCAGCACGGAGGCGGCACACATCAGTCCTCTGGCTGCCTGTAGGTCCGGAGAGAGCGCCAGCAGCGAATCGTAGATTTTGCACTGCATTCTGATGTTAGCGTGCCTCATGCAACTCATCCATAGTCCTTCCCAGAGGTTTTCAAAGACCACTATATTGCTTCCAATGAAGGCAGACACTCTCCACTGAGGCATGACCGTGACAGCCACTGTGCCCACCATGCCCACACCACCGAGCACCAGTCCGGCGATTTGCAGGGCGTAGGTAGCCATTCTCCTCCAGGTTGGGTTTTATCCGACCAGACGCCTGAGCTGGTGAGGCTGCTCTGAGGCCAGGTTCTCTGCGCTCCGAGGGAGAGCAGTTTTCCTGTAGTAAGGAACTCAGAACTCAGTGGTTTTTTCAAACAAGAGCTGCCCGGCTACTTCTAACTAGATTAAATCCAGTGTTGGCTGGCCGAGGTGCCCCCAGCTACTGACTGTGGCAGGTAAAGTTACAAATCAGGTGGGGCAACTTTCTCAGCCAGTAACAGGGGGTGGTAACTCAGGTGTGTCTAAGCCCACAAGAAATACTTGGAAGGACTGGACCTGCACATAAACATTCTTTGTACTTCTCAGTTGTCCAAGAAGACAGCAGTATGTTTACCTGGAGGCATAATTAAGAATGCTTGCACAATCGTCAAGAAATGTACCAGTCCCTTGAGATGTGAAAGTTGTACCTTGAACTGGCAATTTTGAAACTTTGAGTAAGGGCTGCTGTGGCCAAAACATAAGCTGCAATCTTTGCCTGAGAATTTGCTAGGATTGTCAGAATGCCAAAGTGAAAGGAGACCGGGGGATTGATAGATTGCTCATACCTGAGAAACCACATTCTTTGGGACACATATGATCCAGGTGGTTGATTTAATTTGTCAGCGACTTCAAAGCAAGCTTGACTGGGGTGAAATCAGGGAACAGATCATGCCAAGGGACAAAATAAGGCTAAAGTAATTAAATGCATACTCTTGTCCTCCATGGCACCAAACACATATTGTTTTCTTTTGAACTAGGGAAACCACTCATTGGTATATACCTGATAATCTTAATTTATAAGGAAAAAAAAAAATAAAACAAGAGAAAAAAATCCATGTGACTTTCTACTGGTTTCTTTTTCTGGATTCTTATGTAGCAAGTACTCACAATAGTAATTAAATGATGGATTGACTTTCAGGTTGTTACCTCCTTCTGCAGCTTCATCTTTTCTGTCTTCCTATACCTAAGCAACTAGAATTCTGCAACGAGTGCAAGTCTTAGGTCTACACAAATGGCTGATATTTCTAAATAAAAATTTACATGACAAAGTGACTCTATTCAGCAAATCAGCTAAATCTGTCAATTACACGTCTTTAATACCATGTCTGCAAGAGGAGTGGGATGTGCCTTGTGCTGTCGTATTCAACTGTTCCCTTACAGTAGAAAGCAGAAGCCTGTAAATGTGATACACTTTTGGACTTTTTTGTCTCAAAATAATAATGATAACAGCAATGGAATTAAACATTCATGCTGATTTGGAAAAACTCCACCAGCAGTTTTCTTTTGGAGAATACCTTGAATACACTGTCCTGTCTTTCCAAAGTTCGAACTTTAGTTTCATTTCATTTTTGCATTTTATAAAGATCCTTTATTTACAATTTTACTTCTCTGCTTCCTTGTACTAGCTTAACTCCGGGTATGGAAGAGTGTGTTTCCTGCTCACTTGTTAAACTTTGAAAATTTAATGGACCAAAAAGTCTGAGTGGTTCATAGAGATATAGAGATTTAAAAACAATACTTTTAAGGAGGAGAAGTTGCTAAAGTAAACTGTCTTATTAAAAAAAAAAAAAAAAGAATGTCTAGTAGGCCAAGCTGTTATTATTTTATTAGGATGAACTTATTGAAATTAAGAAAAATAAAAATTCATATTTACAGTAATTTTCTTCATGCCTTGGGTTCATTTAAAAATGAACTTAGAGCATATCCCTTTTTCTGACAAAAAGTATAGCATTTTCTCTTTCAGACTCGTATCAGTTGCACATTTGTAGTCAAAGGGAATTAAGTTAAACTTGGAAAAATAATCTGCAATCCATTAAAAGAGAGCTGAAATCAAAACAGTAGATGATGATGATGATGATGATGATTATCATCTTGGTTTGCTAACCTGGGCAAAGGGAAGGATGACACAATTGGAAAATGAAAATAAAATGACATAATTAGTTGAGATGACAAACTAAAATAAAAAAGTATATACATATATATGTTTGAACTTGAGCAAACTCTAGGAGATAGTGGAGGACAGGGAAGCCTGGTGTGCTGCAGTCCATGGGGTCACAAAGAGTCGGACGTGACTTAGGGACTGAACAACAACATAGACGCATATGTATATGTGTCTATATATAGTTGTATTCATAGGAAGGCAAATCAAAATTTCTTTTCTAAATTTGTGTGTGATATATATTTTCAGCAGCTCTGTTGAAATATTGCAGAATATCCACATAAAATAGGAAAACTTGAGACAGAAATAGAGATCCATTGTACTTGAGAGCCTTGGCCTTTATAGAAACTGCCTCCCAGCTATGGATTGATGTACCCGTTGGCTTTGTTCACTATCAAATCTCTCTTCCCTGAAGCATTCAGCTTTACCAGGACCTTATTTCACACAAAAATATTTTCCTCATTCCAAAAATATTAGTACTTTACTCCTGAGATTTTCTTAGCCAAAAGATTAGGATCAGACAGAGAAGTCAGCCTTGGGTTAGCAATAGAATAATTACAGAGTTAACTGTCCTGTCAAGAACTAGCCCAGGGCATTCAGAAAGTTAACCCTATGATATTCTGAAATAACTATGCCCCAAAGGTCAGAGGAAATGAGGAAGATAGGGAAGTATGTCTAGGGACAGAAATCCCAAAATCCAGAGCTTAAAATGTCAAGTTTGGGGCTTCCCTGGTGGCTCAGTGGTGAAGGATCTGGCTGCCGTTACAAGAGACATGGGTTTGATCCCAGGTCTGGGGAGATCCCACTTATTGCAGAACAACTAAGCTCTTGCACCATACTTATTGAGTCTGTGCTCTAGAGCCCCCAGCTGCAAATACTGAGCCCACATAACTCAAGCACTCAGGCCTACACACCCTACAGCTGGTGCACCGCAACAAGAGAAGCCATAGCAATGAGAAGCCACAAGAGAGTAGCTCCCGCTTGCCACAACTAGGGAAAAGCCTGAGCAGCAAAGACCCAACACAGCCAGCCATAATAAATAATAAACTTTTTAAAAGTCAAGTTCATCGTTTGTATTTTCTATAATATTGTATTCTTGAGAAGATTCAATAGCCTGTGAAATTCAGAGAGCAGTAATGGTGAGAGAATTAGCAGATTAATAGCATTTTTTTTGGAGAAGGCAATGGCACCCCACTCCAGTACTCTTGCCTGGAAAATCCCATGGATGGGGGAGCCTGGTAATCTGCGGTCCATGGGTTCGTGAAGAGTCAGAGATAACTGAGCGACTTCACTTTCACTTTTCACTTTCATGCACTGGAGAAGGAAATGGCAACCCACACCAGTGTTCTTGCCTGGAGAATCCCAGGGACGGGGGAGCCTGGTTGGCTGCCATCTATGGGGTCGCACAGAGTCGGACACGACTGAAGTGATTTAGCAACAGCAGCATTTTTTAAAACTGTTTTTTAATTCAGAGCAACAGAGCCACCTACTCAGGTTATTATATAATTTCTATTTCCATTTTTATGGAAGAACTAAAATATTACTTAGAACCTACAAAGACTAGCATGTTCATGTTGACCCTCTGTGTTCCCTTGCTCCCTGGAGATCTCCCTTTTGTCTACATTATCAGAAACTCTAAGTTTGGCAATTAAATTTACCAAATTAAATTTAGTCCTGACAACTACATAACACATGCAAATGCTGCCGCTTTATAAATAATAACACAAAATATCACTGTCACTTTGCCCTTGCTTTTATTATCCTTATTGTTCCAGCAATTAATCCCTAACCAATAACTCTTTAGTCTGGAGTATTAATTTTCACCACTGCTTGTAGTAATCTTTGTTTCTGCCTATCAAGAAACAAAGATTGTCTATGTGCCTATATGTTGCCAATTTCGATTGTTTTCTGGATTTGCTTTTGTATTTATTTATTTTTTCTTCTGTTGTGTTGTGAGTTTTCAATCTGTGTTTATTTTTCATTGTTAATTAACCTCACTTGGCAGGCCATCTTGCCCTGAGGAAAAAAGTGTACACATCAATAGACCTCTTTGTTTGTTGTTCCCAAATTAATCTTGGACACTGCCACATGTTCTCCAACTATCATCCTATTTGTCCTTAACAATATTCTCTGTTCTTAAAGTTCCATTAGCAGTTAGTTCTCTTGTATTTGCCACCTGTCTATTTGTTCTGCTTATAAGCAAACTCCCATGTATATGCATCACATCTTCTTTATCCATTAATCTCTAAGTGGACATCTAGGTTGCTTCCTTGTCCAGGTTACTGTGCATAGCTTGAAGTTTAAGTAGGTCTCATTTGTTTATTTTCGTTTTTACTTTCACTCCTTTAGGAGGTGGGCCTAAAAAGATCTCGCTGTGGTTTGTCACAGAGTGTTTTTCTTATGTTTTCCTCTAAATGTTTTATAACTCTCGGGTTTACACTTAGGTCTCTTATCAATTTGGAGTTTCTTTTTGTGTATGGTGTTAGGCAGTGTTCTAATTTCATTGTTTTACACTACCATGTGTAAAATGGATAGTTAGTGGAAAGCTACTGTATAGCCGAGAGAGCTCAGCCTGGCTCTCCTTGATGACTTGGTGGGATGGGGGCCTGTGGGAGGGACACTAAGGAGGGAGGTGATATGTGTATACATAGAGTTGATGCAACCCTGTAAAGCAATTATGTGTGCTAAGTTGCTTCAGCTGTGTCCAACTCTTTGCAGCTCTATGGCCTGCATCTCCTGTGTCTCCTGTATTGGCAAGTAACATTTTACTACCAGTAACATTGTATACTCCAATTTAAAAAAATAGTAAACAAATGCATTAAAAATACATTTTTTAAAAAATGAACTCTTCTCTGTATAATAATTGCCATGTTTTAGTTCAGATTGCATTAACAGAATACAATAGACCAGGTGGCTCAAACAACAGAAATTAACTTTTCACAGTTCTGGAGTCTTGGGACATCTGAAACCAGGGTGCCAGGTGGTGGAGTTCTGGTGAGAGCCCTCCCTGTGGTTTGCCGACTGCCATCTTCTTGCTGTGCTTTCCTGGCAACTCAATAGTAAGGAATCTACTTGCCAATGGAAGAGACATGCGTTAAAATCCTGGCCTAGGAAGATCCCCTGGAGGAGGAAATGGCTACCCACCCCAGTATTCTGGCCTAGAGAATCCTATGGACAGAGGATTATGGTGGGCTACAGTTCCAGGGAATCATAAAGAGTCACAATGACTTAGTGACTTAACAACAACAATAATTTTCTTGCCGTGCCCTCACAGGGTAGAGAGTAAGAGAACTCTATGCTCCTTCCCTTTTTAAGGACACTAATCTCATGAAGGCCCTACTCTCATGACCACATCTAAACCTAATTACTGCCCAAAGGTCCCACCCCTAAATTTCTCCTACTTTTTATTGCATTTTTAAAAATTAAAATCTGAGTTTCTGTGAATTCTGACATTTTAGGGGAGATAGGTCCACATGCTTAGTGATAACCCCACTAAAGGGCAAGAAATCCACTGAAATCTTTTTTAAGATAATTAAGCTATACACTGTGGGAAACTTGCCTCTAAATTATTGACAAATTATGGACAAATTGACAGGAACCATCCTACTTTTTATTCTCTCTCTCTCTCTTTTCTTTTTTTTTTTAGTAAACCTTTTATTTTTGTTTTATTTCTTGTTTGTTTGTCTGGCCAAGACATGGGGCATGTGGAATCTTAGTTTCCCAGCCATAGATCAAAACTCTGCCTGGCTCAGATGGTAAAGAATCTGCCCACAATGAGGGAGACCTGGATTCAATCCAAGATCCTCTGAAGAAGGGAATGGCAACCCACTCCAGTATTCTTGCTTGGAAAACCCCATGGAAAGAGGGAGCCAGGTGGGCTCCGGCCCATGGGATCAGTGCAAAGAGACAGACATGACTGAGCGACTAACATTTTCACTTTCACTTCACAGCCTTGAAAGTGCAGATTCCTAACCACTGGACCACCAGGGAAGTTCCAACCATCCTACTTCTAATGATTTGTGATTTTTGTTTTAAGAAGCTGAAGTTTATCAGTAATAATAATAGCTACTGAGTGTTAAATGGTCCCAATATCACAGGTTGCTTACATGCAGTACATCTCACATTTAAAACATCCCTATGACATAAGGCTTATTAGCTCCATTTTATAATTGAATAAATTCAAGAAAGACTGTGCCTTTTCTAAGGCCATACAGCTTTGGCTTGCCAAATCCATGGATATAGAACCTAGATTCAGACCTAAATTCCACATTGTGTCCTGTCTTGCCTACAATCTTTTGAAGGAAACTAGAGAAAGGGACTCTCTTATATGAACACATATGATCAATGTTAAGAAAAAAACATTTGTCCAACACATTTTTTTCCCTTGTAGCACATTATTGAAAACTCTTCATGGGAGAAATATTAATAACCTCATATATGCAGATGACACCACCCTTATGGCAGAAAGTGAAGAGGAACTAAAGAGCCTCTTGATGAAAGTGAAAGAAAGAGGAGAGCAGAAAAGTTGGCTTAAAGCTCAACATCCAGAAAATGAAGATCATGGCATCCAGTCCCATCATTTCATGACAAATAGATGGGGAAACAGTGGAAACAGTGTCAGACTTTATTTTGAGGGGCTCCAAAATCATTGCAGATGGTGATTGCAGCCATGAAATTAAAAGAGGCTTACTCCTTGGAAGGAAAGTTATGACCAACCTAGACAGCATATTAAAAAGCAGAGACTTTATTTTGCCAACAAAGGTCTGCCTAGTCAAGGCTATGGTTTTTCCAGTAGTCATGTATGGATATGAGAGTTGGACTATAAAGAAAGCTGAGTGTGGAAGAATTGATGCTTTTGAACTGTGGTGTTGGAAAAGACTCTTGAGAGTCCCTTGGACTGCAAGGAGATCTAACCAATCCATCCTAAAGGAGATCAGTCCTGGGTGTTCACTGGAAGGACTGATGCTGAAGCTGGAGCGCCAATACTTTGGCCACCTGATATGAAGAGCTGACTCATTGGAAAAAACCCTGATGCTGGGAAAGATTGAAGGCAGGAGGAGAAGGGGACAACAGAGGATGAGATAGTTGGATGGCATCACTGACTCAATGGACATGAGTTTGGGTAAACTCCACGAGTTGGTGATGGACAGGGAGGCCTGACATGCTGCGATACAGGGGGTAGCAAAGAGACAGACATGACTGAGCAACTGAACTGAACTGAACTGAATGCACGGCCAAACTTTGTGATTTATTTATTTATTTTTTAAGTCAAATATCTGATTCCTCGATATTTGAAATGTATTTTGATACTCTATTCAGAGAAGTTTCTCCTGGGGAAATCACACCACAATTATATCTTATTTAAAGTTTCAGAGAGTCCCCCACTCAGAAATCATGATTCGGCACCCCTTTCTTACCTGTGTGTCATTGTCATCTCCATCTCGGTAGTTTCTTAGTCACAGGCTAGGTCATGGTGCTTCATGATCTAATCAATGCTGGACACGTATTTGGGCAAAGGGGAATTAAACAATTTTGGTGCAATGAAGCGACCCACTCCATATCAGTGCTCTCAGCTTACTGTAATCCAAGAAAACTTTCTTTTGCATTTTACAGAACTTATTAGTGATCAACAGAGGAATGATACAAGAGTTACTTTTATTTGTCCACTGAAATTGTTCTTTTCAGTGGCTCAAGAGCAACTGTTTTATCCTTGACATAAAGCCAAAATGAAAAATTTAAGTTGCATAAAACAGTGTTTTACATGGTTATTTGTGGAACTGCTTGAAAAACTATTTTCGTAATCTTTTCATTTCATGTCATAATATTTTTCTACTAAAATGTAAAGAATGATGTACACCTTTGAATGATAAAAGCAAAAGGTCCTTGACAAAATTTAGAAACAAGATCATCATCTCCCTTAACAGATGAAACAATTTTCTGGTCAGGTGGAGATATTAACTGGGACCAGGAATTGTAACATTCAATAATGAATAAGGCCAAAAAGAGTATTTCTCAAAATTTAATCTTGAATCTACATCTATTCACACTGAGTTTAACTCAGGTTAATTACAAAGAGGAAGGAAAAAGAAAAAGATATGTAAGATAATATCTTCAATATGATTCCATACTGTTATGCTAATCATAAGAACTATTCAATAAATATTAAATTATATTAACAAGTAAGACTATTGTATAACACAATGTATTAATTAAGTATATGATTTGATGACTTCAACTACATTATTAGAACAATACTCATCATATTGGGCTTTGCAATGCAGGAGATGAGGATTCAGTTCCAGGGTCAGGAAGATCCCCTGGAGAAGGAAGCGCAACCCAGTCCAGTATTCTTGCCTGGGATGTCCCATGGACAGAGGAGCCTCTCAAGGTATAGTCCGCAGGGTCGTGAAGAATCAGAAACCAACCATGAGTGACTTATCAACCGAGCAGGACCACATTATAGAATCAGTTTTACTAAGAAAGCTCCAACTATGGAGTTTAAATAAATGAACCACCCAAAGTCCTACAACTAACTGTTAATAAGACCAGTGGAGGAATTCCAGTCTGTCAGACATCTGAGATCAAACTCTTGACCCACTCACTATTCCTTATAGACCTGGCTCCAAATCTGGCTCATGGCTTGCAACATATTACAATTTTATCTCTCATTGTACTCTGAAAAAATGCTCTGCTCTTAGTAGGTTTTCAATAGCATTTTGAACAGGACAAAGAGAAATAAGGCCTCTCCATTCCCTATGGCAAAAGCCATTGGTCAATATGAGAATCGTAAGATGAAAATGTATGACTGAAAAGACCACACACTTGGAAACCACACGTCCTTATGAGCAAACAGTGAATAGGGGAGTTCAAAAATGAGTTTCTCTTGTAAAGTTGGAATTAACAGGATAGGGAAAAGTAATTAACCGGGCAAATAGAGCTAAGCCGTGTTACTGATTAATTTACAAAACAATTAACTTTCCACTTAAAATTCAAATTAAGATTCTGTCTGCCTTAGGCCACCAGTGTTTGCAAATTTTAATAGGGTTGGACATTAAGTGCTTTACTTAAAACCAACTTCAGACCACAATGGGTGAGAATATTATTGGAACAAGCAGTGCGTGGCTTTTTGGTTTTCAGTTATTTTTCAAAAAAGAAAATATTGTAATATAGTATAACATGTCAGACTTCCTAATGTCTTTTTTAATGAGAATATGAGGAAAATTGAAAGCTATACAATTTCTATCTCAAATATTGGATATGGAGTTTTTAAGTTTTACAGCACTTTCAAAATGATGACCAAGAAATATTTTCTGGAGATTTCCAGCCACCTAACAAGTATATTATGTACAGGCACCATGATAGACTCCAGGGATCAAGAAATAAATCATAGTCTCTGGTTTTTATGCTTTTATATTCGCAGAGCACCGAAGTGGCAGTAGGAAAAAAAATTCCTGCTGGGTCAATTACATTTTCATAATAAACCAAGTCTTTAAAAATAATAATAATAACATGTGTTTATGATTATACAGCTTTAAAAATGGCCAAATTTGTCTGTTCCAGAATGATAAACAAAAGCCCAGCCCCGAGTCCTTTTGGTATATGTCCATTTCAGGGAATTGCGAGAACACTACCAAATATTGCTTTGAGGACCTTTTGATAGAGTGGCTGCAGGTCTTTCTATTCTGATGGCCTTATTGAAACATGGCACTCTCTGGTCTCCCAACAGCAGGAGCCCTGCCCTGCTCTATGTTCCGAATATTTCGCCAACACTAGGATCCTGAGAGACACTGGATGGTTGGGTGCTGAATGGAGTTGGAGTCAGGAGTTTGGTGCTGACCTGGTCAGTAGGTCTCACTTTGCTCATGGTGTGATTCACTCTACTGGTGATTCAAGCCATTCTTTGGACTCTGAAGAGGCACAGCTTTAAATGCACAAGCAGGTAAGGAGGAGAGCCTGTCTTCACTCTTTGAAAAGCAGTTCCCAGGCATATGGGGACTTGAAAGGAAATTAAACAACCCAGGGAAAGCACCTCTAGGAGACTATCCAGAGCAAATCTACTACCCCAGGTAGCTGCACAACTTCCTGCCTTATTCACCCTCCTATTTCGTATTCTTTTCCTTTTTATAAGACCCTTGTTCCTCTGGGATCTTCTTTAGGATCCCCGCTCCCAGGACTTGAACGTGACTATGGAGCTGGGCTCTGGAAGGCTCTGTTAGGCACAGTTTCATCTATCCCTGTCCCTCACACTCCTGAACATTCTATTTCTTTCCTTTGTTGCTCAACTGGTTGGTCCTGCCTTGCCAGGCTTCCCTCCAGGTCAAGAGCTTGGGACAGGGATGCAGTCTTTGTACACAGGAGCAAGATGGAATGAATATTAGACTCAGAGTAGTTCTGAGTGATCCTCTGCACAGCTCATTCTATAGCTGAGGGAAGCAAAAATGCATGAAGTCAGGAGCCATCTTTGTTTTACCCACCCTCGTAGCAAAATATTGCATAAGCCTGGCACATGCAAAGTGCCCTATATTTATTTGATATCACACAGATAGTACCGAAATCTCTATGCCCCAGTTTTGGATGTCTCCTTGGTGACTCTGGGTAACTAGGACACTGTCTCCAGGAAGACTACTTATTGGTTATACATGTATTTGTTTATTTTTCTTATTGCTCTCTCCCTCCAACAGAATATAAATACTATGGACAAAGTTACTTTGTCTTGTCCACTGGTCTTATATCCAGCCACTAGATACTATCTGGTTCATAGTAAGAGCTCCGGAAATATTTGAGATAGAAGACTGAATAAATGAATAGTATCATTTCAGAAGACATTCTAAACACACAGAATTTTGTTAATAATAAACATGTAAGTTACATCACTTTGCCAGGCATTTTCAGGTCAATACCTAAGCAGAGAAGCGTCTAAAATGCCATTCAGAGGACTTCTTGGTGGTCTAGCGGTTGAGATTCCGTGCTCCCAATGCAGGGGTCCTGAGTTCTAACTCTAGTCAGGGGACTAGGTCTCACATGCCGCAACTAAAGATCCCAAAGGCGGCAATGAAACCCAGTGCAGTCAAAAATAAAGAAATGCATATCAGAAAATAGAACATTAAATAAAAATAAAATATCACTCGGGCTTTGGTTCTATCAGCCTTTCACTGCCCAGTTAGCTACAACCTTTAAGAGGTAAAAGTAACATCCCAGTGGGCTCCTGTATTTGCTTCAGCTTTGGTCAAGTTTAAGTATTCTCAGCAAACAAACTTCCATTTTCTTATTTGTTCTCCCTTTCTTCTCCCTTCTCAGTACATAGATCCCCATTTTGGAACTGCCTGTAATTATTAATCAAATACTCTTTCAATTATCTTGGCAAATATTGGTAAACTGAGAATCTAGATTACCACTTTGTTAAATATATAATTTTAATATACCGAGGAATTACCAATTATAATTATTTTTCTCTAAATATGCTAATAATAAAGAATGATAATAAAGAATGCTAGGAAATTAATGAAATATAATGTATTTACAGACACACACACACACACACACACACACACACACACATATATATAACTTTGAAAAAAACTTGTATGTATCACTCATGCATTTTCTCAATGGAAAAATAAAATTTATTTTCTTCCTTACTATTTTGGAGTTGTGCTGATTTCTCTGGGAAATTTGCTTTTCTTTGCCCATATTCAAACTGGAATTCTTATAAGTCAATGATGTTGGACACAACTTAGCAACTGAACAAAAACAACAACAATGATGTTGCAGTAAGGGATTTCATTTAGAAGGAACGTTAATCTATGTCAGTAGTCATCTCAACTGCATCAGCCCGCCTTTATCCGTTTGCCTGTGATTACTCTGGACTCAGAAATGGAAGGGAAAGAATTTCCACCACAAATGAGTGAATGATAAGCCCATGAGTGAGCTATTATTAGGGACTTAGTTGGTTTCCAATGAAAAACTAACAACTATAAAACTCGAAGCAGTGATTTTATTTGAAAATAATCAGCATGAACATGGATTGCTGTTCATCTGTGTGTGTGTTTCCCTTACCTTTCAATCAACATTTGTCTCAAAGTTTATACTGTTTTGAACAACTATTTTTAGAATTAGAAAAAGCTTATTTAAGTGTGCTTTTAGTATCTCAAATTGTGGACAGTGGCTCTCCCGGAGACAGTAACACAGATGTGTGTATATGTGCCTGGGTGAGGTCATAAAGGAATGACTTTCAAATTCTGTAGATTCTATGTTGGTTGAATTCTGCGCATGAAAATGTGTGTGTGTTAGTCACTCAGTCTGACTCTTTGTGACCCCATGGACTTTAGCTAGCCAAGCTCCTCTCTGTCCATGGAATTCTTCAGGCAAGAATACTAGAGTGGGTAGCCATTTCCTTCTCCGGTGGATCTTCCCTACCCAAGGATTGAACCTGGGTCTGCTGGTTGCTCGCAGATTCTTTACCACCTGACCCACCAGGGAAGCCTGTACAAGAGACTATGTCGATGTAATACAAAAAATAAAGTACAATTCTTCCTGTTACATTTATATAAATGTAAATATGGTTCTTAAGTTTCTCTTGTGATTCAGATTCCATCTAAATAACAGCTATTGATCTTCTAGCACACTCTAGAAACAGTCCAAATGCTATTGTAATTGAATTAAGCTTGGAGATGAATTAGTTTGGAGATGAATAATCCTCTTTGGGATAGATTCTGACAATGAAGGAAAAGAAATCCCTGGGGGCACAAGTTTCACAAAGGGAGAGACTTTCTCTTCACAGAGCAATTCACAGCTGACTCCGAGGGTGTGATGGGAACACCCATAGTAGAATAGAATAGACTTTTATAGTGAATAGACTCACAGTGAATGGATTTATTCTTACAGTGAATTGAACAGAAGAATAAGGCAGCAGTTCATCTGGATTCAGACACCCCCTCCCCAGCTCTGTTCTTACAGACCATTGTTTCACTTTACAACTTAAAACACTTCACTCATCTACATATTTGTTATATTCTGGTGTTACCAAGTCCAAGTTAGCTCAGCTTGTCACAGAACAGGACAATGAATCTAATAGATGAAGTGTTGAGGCAAGGAATACAGCTTTGCTGAACTGGTAGTCTCAAAATAACCATCTTATCAAGGTAAGTCTAGATGCCAAGTTTTTTTACAGAACAGAGTTGTGGGGTGGGTAAGGGGAGAGGAGGTGAGGAAACCAAATAAAAGACCATTGATCTTGCAAATTTCTCGTAGTATGGCAAGCCTCTGGCAGGGGATGTGTTAATTTCTTCCTTTCTGCCATCCATAGATGGACTGCTGCTGCTGCTGAGTCGCTTCAGTCGTGTCCGACTCTGTGCAACCCCATAGCCGGCAGCCCACCAGGCTCCCCCGTCTCTGGGATTCTCCAGGCAAGAACACTGGAGTGGGCTGCCATTTCCTTCTCCAATGCGTGAAAGTGAAAAGTGAAAGTGAAGACGCTCAGTCGTGTCCGACTCTTAGCGACCCCATGGACTGCAGCCTACCAGGCTCCTCCATCCATGGGGTTTTCCAGGCAAGAATCCTGGAGTGGGGTGCCATTGCCTTCTCCAATAGATGGACAGGGTCCTGAACAAAGGCACTTTTAGTTTAACAGTCAGGCAGAGGGGGTAGGGTCCTCTGAGGCAGACCATTATGTATGATTACATAAACAAAAAGCAAGGAAAAGAAAGTCAAAGAAAGAATTCCAACATGGAGTCGGAATTGTCTCTTCCCTGCACCAGCCATACTTAACCACCCTTGACTCTAGACTTGAAATCCCAATTACAATGATTCCTTTGTGTCAGGCACTGGTGACTATGGACAATGGAAAATCAATCAACACATTTCAAGTCTGGAAAAACTCTCAAGTCCTCTTTCCATCTAAAGAGAAAATGTCCTGCCGTAGACAGTCATAGTATTAACAGCTTGCCCAAATGTCATTTTAAGTCCTTTATTTGTGAATCTCTTTATTATCAAGTGTTGATTGCCCAAAGAGTACAGGATGGATGCTGTTCTAAGCAATGAAAATTAACTAGGGAGAATGCACAGTCTCTGCCTCAAGGAGCTAATGGGTTAATAGGGAAAGAACTTGTGCAGCAAGTAAGCTTCCCATTACGAAACCCTTTCTGTGGATTGTAAAATCATAGGATTTATGACATGCTGTCCCAAACACAAATACCTACAGGGACAAGGGTGTGGACCCAAAAAATGAAGCAAATCAGGACAGGTAAGGACACAGCAGCCTCCCCTGAAACAACAAAAGCTGCCAAAATTCAGCTTATGTTTGCCATGAGGGAAAGAGCACCTTTGTGCTATTAGAACTTTACATCCTTTACTAGAAGACAGAAAATTGGGTCTTTTCATCAAATTCCTCAACTTTCAACATTGCCCACAGTATGATAGAGGCTTCCCCAGTGACTCAGCAGTAAAGGACATACCTGCAATGCAGGAGACTTGAAGGAGATGCAGTTTCTTTTGATCTCTGGCTTAGGAAGATCCCCTGGAGTAGGAAATGGCAACCTGCTCCAGTATCCTTGCCTGGAAAATTCCATGGACAGAGGAGACTTGCCGGCTACAGTTCATGGGTACCTAAAGAGTCCGACACGACTGAGCGATTAAGCAACAGTGTGATTGCTGAATAGAACATGTGGAACAAATTTGGCACAAGGTTCATCAATTTCTAAGCACATGTCAAGACCCTGTGGCCTCTGGGTATCAATTGCCATCAAGTAAGCTACCCCCAGGGGCTTCCTTGGGGGCTCAGTGGTAAAGAATCCGCTGCCAATGAAGGAGACGTGGGTTTGATGCCTGATCCAGGAAGATCCCACACGTTGTGGAGCAACTAAGCTGGTGTGTCACAAGTATGGATCCTATGCTGTGGAGCCCGAGAGCTGCAAGTACTAAAGCCCACGTGTCCTAGAGCTCATGGTCTGAAACAAGAGAAGCCTGCACACTGCAACGAGAGAGTAGCCCCTACTCTCTGCAACTAGAGAACAGCATTCACAGCAACAAAGACCCAGCACAGCTCAAAGTAAAAAAAAAAAAAAAAAAAGCTAACCCCACTCATGTGTCAGTTTCTTTGTCAACCCCAGGAGCATAGAAGCTGCTGGTTGCTTCTGTGGAATGCTTTAAGAGTTAATGACCCAGTGGAGGACTTAGATCTCCTTAGAAAAAGGCACTGTACAAATAAACATTGTGATCACTGACATAATGTTTCACGCTAAAGAGCTGCACCGGTCGGTCCCAAACTATGGTAATTTAGTTCTGTATATGACATAAACAGTGAGGAGAAATTAGGTAGAACTACTTAATATTCACATCTAGATTTTTCCTTAAATAACATACTTGTATTTTCTTCTTTTTCTTTCTTTTTTGTTTTTGGTTAACGACCTAGAGCATTTGAAAGACTCCCAAGAAAAATATAAACTTGCTTTCAAAATGAGTCTTTGTCTTAAACAGTAGCCTCAGTAATTTTCAAACTGCTCATAATATTTGTTCCCATGTTAAAGAAACTGTGGGAGCTTGCAGTGCAGTTAAAGTATTAGGAAAGAAGACTGGCAGGTACGTGCCCAAATTCGCTTAAGGAAAAGAAGGTGCCAAGCTTTTCCATTTCCCAAATGGCACTGGTTAGCCTGTGAAGGAAAACCTTGATATTTCCTTTGCTCCACAATTTCTGAAACAAATAGGAAAACACAGCAAAGCTGCTTCTATAGATCCACTATTTAGGATAACCTTTTGGTCAAACAAAACCTGTATTCACCTGTGTCAATGTACTGCGTGCTTTCCTTGTTTCTCTTGCTCTCCCAGTGCCTGGGAAACATCGCGTCATAGCTTGAGACATACTCCTTCCTCAGGTTCACCTTCATTATGTGCCTTTGAATGTTGCACAATAGCCCACAACAGAGACACATTCCAAGGAGATCCAGACTGGCCAGTGTTCAACAGGAAAAAATCAGCACCTGTAGGATGAATAATGTAATCTAATCATGTTCATCATTCAGAAATTTTTTAAAAGTGTTCTCTCAATTATTATGTATGAGAGCAATACATTTGTCTAGATCCCCTTTCCACTCAAAACTGTTGATATACAGGTTTGGGTAAAATCTAGCTAATTTGCTAGAAAGGCTCCAAAGGGTTGCCGAGGCCTTTGCTTTGGTTAAACAAGATGTTGGCTCTTGAGCTAGATAAACACAGGTTTCTTAAGCATTTCAGTTAAGAGCAGTGTGTAGCATTGCTTCCCAATATGCACCAGCTTGAGAAATAAAGGCTTTTGCTTAAGCTCAAGAAATACTGAGCCTGGGAAGATATTGGTCATATAACAACATATATACTATATGCTTACTTTCACCCTTTGATAAAAGAATGTTAGATACTAATCACTCATTCAAAAACAGAAAGCTCAGCTCAGCTAGAGAAAGAAAGCAAGCAGGTAAGAAAGAAAGAAAAGAAAAGCAACAGAAAAAAGACAAGCAAACTCTTCTAGCATCATGTAATTTAAGATACAAAAGAACCAGTGTTGGAAAAGATTTAAAAACTATTTTTTAAAGTTGCCATCAATGTGTGAAAATTTGTTGTTGTTTTTCAGTCGCTCAGTCATGTCCAACTCTATGTGACCCCATGGACTGCAGCACACCAGGCTTCCCTGTCCATCACCAGCTCCCGGAGTTTACTCAAGCTCATGTCCACTGAGTCAGTGATGCCATCCAACCATCTCCCTTTCTCCTCTTGCCTTCAACCTTTCCCAGCATCAAAATCTTTTCTAATGAGTCACCTCTTTGCATCAGGTGGCCAAAGTATTGGAGCTTCAGCCCCAGCATCAGTCCTTCCAATGAATATTCAGGGTTGATTTCTTTTAGGATTGACTGGTTTGATCTCCTTGCAGTCCAAGGGACTCTTAAGAGTATTCTCCAATACCACAGTTTAAAAGCATCAATTCTTTAACACTCAGCCTTCTTTATAGTCAATTCTCACATCCATAAATGACTACTGGAAAAAGCATATCTTTGACTAGATGGACCTTTGGCAGCAAAGTAATGTCTCTAGTTTTTAATATGCTGTCAAAGTTGGTCATAGCTTTTATTCCAAGGAGCAAGTGTCTTTTAATTTCATGGCTACAGTCACCATCTGCAGTGATTTTGGAGTCCAAGAAAATAAAAAATAAAGTCTGTCAGTGTTTCCATTTTTTTCCCATCTATTTGCCTTGAAGTAATGGGACCAGATGCCATGATCTTAGTTTTCTGAATGTTGAGTTTTAAGCCAGCTTTTTCACTCTGTTCTTTTGCCTCTTTCTTCTTCACTTTCTGCCATAAGGGTGGTATCATAGGAATATCTGAGGTTATTGATATTTCTCCCTGCAATCTTGATTCCAGCTTGTGCTCCATCCAGCCCAGCATTTCACATGGTGCACTCTGCATAGAGGTTCAATACACAAGGGGATAATACACAGCCTTGATGTACTCATTTCCCAATCTGGAACCAGTCCATTGTCCCATGTCCGATTCTAACTGTTGCTTCTTGACCTGCACACAGGTTTCTCAGGAGGCAGGTGTTCTGGTATTCCCATCCCTTGAAGAATTTTCCACAGTTTGTTGTGGTCCACACAAAGGCTTTAGTATAATCAATGAAGCAGTCAGTCTATTCAGTCACTCAGTGATGACCCTGTGACCCCATGGACTGCAGCACGCCAGGCTTCCCTGTCCATCACCAACTCCTGCTACAATGAAACAGAAGTAGAGGTTTTTCTGAAATTCTCTTGTTTTTCCTATGATCCAATGAATTTTGGCAATTTGATCTCTGGTTCCTCTGCCTTTTAAAATTCAGCTTGAACATCTGGAAGTTCTTGGTTCACATACTGCTGAAGCCTGGCTTGGAGAATTTTGAGCATTACTTTGCTAGCGTGTGAAACGAGTGCAATTGTGTCGTGCGGTAGTTTGAACATTCTTTGGCATTGTCTCTCTTTGGGATTGGAATGAAATTTGAACGTGGTATAATATAAAGAAATATTTTCTTTTTATATAATATTGTATAATATGATAAAGTTGCTATATACAATAATGGTCTTAGGATATGATATATTGCAAATAGCATTATTCTCACAGGACCAATTTATTTCACAGTTCCCATACAGTCATGATGACTATAAATGAGCAGTATGAACTAACACATAAAAGGATGCATTGGGATTCAACAGAGTGAGTTTCATGGACTCATCTTTGACTTAGTAATGTTGTAAAAGTAATATGGGCTTATGTTTTCATTCCCCAAACACAGACCTAACAAGTTTTCAGGTACTGAGTCATACATTCATTAAAATACCAGCATTCTATCATCATTCTTAAAAAAGACTCAAGGAAATTAAATTGCATGACAGTTAATATTCAAATTTATGTCTCCTCTATAAAATTGCACCTTGGATAACAGCTTGATCTGTATCTATTACTGTTGATGTAAAGTTTGTTAGTCTTAGCTCTACAGAAAAAGGCTCCTGCCCACTGAACAATGGTGATATCTTCTTGGATTCCAAGAACATTTCTTTAAGAAAGTCTACTGTTATCTTGCCCATTAATGTATCTTTGGGTATCCATTTCCTTCTCCAGCGATCTTCCTGATCCAGAGATTGAAGCCGGGTCTCCTGCAATGCACGCAGATTCTTCACTGTCTGAGCCTCCAGGAAAGCCCATTAATGTATCTAAATGATATGAAATGAAAACTGAGGTGCTGTGGTCTTATCTCTAGTACTGAAATAAACAAAGAAAGGACTACACATATATGAGACTAAGTAGCAAATGTGTTTTGTATATGGAGGGTCTAGTCAACCAACAAGAGTAAGAAATATAGGGTTGTAAAATATAGCATTTATCACTAATGCAGCATATGATTTGCAAGGTATTTTAAAAGGAATATAGTGCTAATCTTTGTGCTGTACCTCCAAGATAGATGTTGTTTTCTTTATTTTCCAGGTGAAGGAACTGAAGTCCACAGAGATTAAGAACAATACATGACAGATTTGGGACACCAACTGGAGTCTTTTTTCCTACAAAGTCCACAGTTTCCACTCTACCATCCTTGTTTTCCAGTCATTGTGCATTATATTTTAAAAAGCAACCTACACAGATTTTTTTGAAAGAAATAAAATACATCCAATTAACTCACTATCTAAGGATGAAGAATGAAATAATAAAATTACTTTCAATAAGTGTTTAAAAAGCTCTAAAATGCATTCGTCTTAGAGTTTATAGGCAGATTTGGGAGAAAGAAAATTTTAAAAATCTGTTGGGGGAGTCAAATATTTAAATGATATAAACATTGAGAGCAAGGATAAGAAAGTGAGAGACTGTCAAAATGGGAATCACAAAAATATAGATAAGAAGGAGGAAGTGAGACAGAGGTATAGGGAAAAGAACGGGGAGGCCGACATAGCCCGGAGAAAAGCAGGTATGGAGTTGACCTAACATGTGCCAGCCTTGCTCTGCTTGCCTCTGTATACTGAAGATGCTGGAGAGCAAAAATTATATTTTGCATACTCCTTTTCAGGTAATTCTGGACATTACTTAGACTCCAAAAATTAGACAGGCTTGTGTGAAACTTGTTTGGGCTCTGAGTTATACAAGAAGAGAATGAATAGTTGCAGCATATTCACCTTGTTGGCATTGATACTGACAATAGGAACTTTATTTCTGGAGTCACAGACTTTGGTGGTGACTAGCTAACATGGAAAGAAGCTTCTTGATGCTTTCTTAAGTTTTACATCATGGCAAGAGTGGCTCCTCCCTCCCTTGGTGGCTCAGATTTGTGTGTGGTTTTCGGGATCATTCCTAAAGTCCTAGGTCAAAGCCTGTGTGTTCACTCATTCAGACAATTCTATAAACGTCTATGAAAATACTACTGTCTAGATTTTAACTAGAAGGGATTTGTGAGTGCCAGTCGGGAATCTTGATTAACACAGAAGGAGTTGAGATGGGCAAGATCAAAGGAGAGGGATCCTTTAGTTTTTTACTTTTTTCCCTTAATTAATTTTTATTGAAGTAAAGTTGCTTTACAGTGTTGTGCTAGGTTCTCCTATACACAAAGTGAATCAGTTATACACACACACGTGCATGTGCGCGCACACACACACACACACACACACACACACACTCTTTTTGGATTTCCTTCCCATGTAGGTCACCACAGAGCCCTAAACAGAGTCCTGTGTGCTCCAGTTCTGTGTGATATGGTAGGTTCTCATTATCTATCTTATACGCAGTAGTGCATATATGTCAGTCTCAATTTCCCAATTCACTGTCTTCCCTACTTCCTGCAACAGCCCTTTATTTTCAACCTGAGTGTTGTTGAACAAGACTTTGAGCTCATTTTCCACTCAGTTTTGAAATGTTGATGAATTCATCTCTGTTCACAGGACTCTTTAACCTTTTAGCTGTCAGTGGGTTCACAATAAACATGATAATGCTCATACCCTATTTGTGGAAAAATTCAATAAAATCCATCAGTGAGATTCATACCTTAGTTGTATAAAATCAGGTCAGTGTGCCAACGGTTCCTGATTCCTGGTTGACATTTAAACATCTTTACGAGATTTTAATTTGCTTTTAAAGATCATTATAGAATCAGCTCATGGTTTTACTGGGAATAGAGTATCAGGAAGGGGCATGGTTGAGAAGAGCATGCCAATTTACATGCAGAGTCAGTTAAGATACTTGGGAAAGAGCTATGTGCAATCGGGGCAGAAACAATGAGTCCCTGCCAGAGGTGGAGGAAAGAAGAATGACTTTCACCAATCTGTCAATAAATGGAAATATTCAAGAGGAAACTGGTCCATATTAAATGACTGGACAAGATGAAAATGGCATGTGAGATATATGCCAAGTAATAGCTATAGGTCCCTTACAAGAAAAATAAAGAAAGTGAAGATAGGCACTGAGATCAAGAACTGAGCAGAGCTGCTCTCTCCAAGTGAGACAGAAGAGGATTTTGAGCAAATATTCATACAGAAACTCACCTCAAGTTAATATCAGCATGTTCTTCCTTCAGACTTCCTTCCTTCACTGTACTTAAAAAAAAAAAAATTGGTATTTGCATGTCCCAAGCCACAGGTTTCCTAGAAGAAGTGACAATTTCAGGATCTTAGTTACTTCTTGGAAGGGAACTGAAGCAGAGTCTCACATGGAAAAATCAAGATCATGCTGAAGCTACCCATATTTCACTGTGTCTATAGCTTGATAATGGCTTCTGATGTGGGAGAGGATTTACCTCTGGGACGTTATACAGTAATAGAGCAAAAGCAAAATTCCACCCTTGGACTGATACAGACAGTGCCTGTAAAAGTCAATAGGCCTTGAAAAGGGGGTTAATATGTCACAGAATTTGGCTTTATGGATTTTATGGTATGTAAATACATTTAATTGGAGGGAAAGACTGCCGGTAGGGGAAGGGGAAGGAATGAGGAAGGGAACATACTGTTTGCTGAAGGGCACACCTCTCAGCTTAGGATGTCTCATGACTATGTGCCTTTTTCTTGTGCACAATCTTAATTAATGTTATCCTTGTGTAAACCAGGCAGCATTATGCATGTTGTGATGTGACACAAACATTTAACTCACTTTTCCCAAGAAGGTAGTCAATTGTGTGATGTTTAAATTGCTATCTCTCTGAGCAAGATGATGTGGTCTCACTTCTAAGCAGGAATAAAAGACTTTTCCCAGCAAAGGGACTTCAATCATCGCAGTCCCTTTCTCCCTAATGGGAAGCAGATGTATACTGATTTCTGCAGAGAATCTCTAACGATAGTTCCAGTTAAGAACATCATGTTGAACCATGGGCAAGGGGAAAGTTGTTCAGAGATATTAGAAGGTAGAATGATTTCACCTTCATCTCCCAATTAATGAAGACTTCAGCAAACAGATAAGCCATGACCAGAATTTAACAGTAGGGGGTCCAAAGGATCGTGGAGACGCAAGAACAATGTAAGATTTGGACAAGGGAAGGTTTGCTTGATTACACAGGCTATGGGTTTTTGCCAAATCCTTAGAAAGAAGGTCTTAGCGACCCCACAGACTGCAGCCTACCAGGTTCCTCCGTCCGTGGAATTTTCCAGGCAAGAGTGCTGGAGTGAGTTGCCATTGCCTTCTTCCAGAAAGAAGGAAGAGCTTCCCTGATAGCTCAGCTGGTAATAGAATCCACCTGCAATGCAAGAGACCTGGGTTTGATCTCTGGGTTGGGGACATCCCCTGGAGAAGGGAATGGCTACCCACTCCAGTATTCTGGCCTGGAGAATTCCATGGACTATATAGTCTATGGAGTTGTAAAGAATTGGACATGACTACGTGACTTTCACTTTCACTAGAAAGAAGGAAGAATTCTGTGTTCCTCTAGGTCTCCTTTATGGAGCTATATTCTATATAAATGGGTAAACTATATACAGGTTTACTGCAGCAGGAGTACTGTGAACCACCATCCGAGTGGGGTAGGCAATAGAGTTTGGGCTCTGTGCCATCATGAGCTTGAACTTTGCCCATCTCTTTGCTGCAAGTACAATATTTGTTTGTTGGGTTATCTCTATTTGCTGCTGAGAAAATAAATGACTTCCCTGGTGGCTCAGATGGTGAAATGTATGCCTACAATGCGGGAAACCCAGGTTCAACCCCTGGGTCAGGATGATCTCCTGGAGAAGGAAATGGCAACCCACTCCAGTATCTTGCCTGGAAAATCACATGGAAGGAGGATTCTGGCAGGCTACAGTCCATGGGGTCGGAAAGAGTCAGACATTACTGAGTGACTTCACTTTTCCTTTTTCTAAAATACTATACCTTTAGACTGGAAATGTACTATTTCATAATTCCGTCACTGTAATTGAAATACACATCTCTATAGCTTGTTAAATCTGGTGGCTCAAGTTTCTCCTTGGAATCCCCATTCTTCTTTGATTATGAGACTAACATTTAATTATCTGTACAAAGAAGGGCATTTTATTATCTTAGTCTTTGAAAAACATATGATTTGTTACCTAAAAAATATGATGTGTTACCTAAAAACAGATGTCATTTTACTATTATACTATTATGATTTTTATTGTCAACAGCCAGTGTTTATTAGAGCTTACCTCCTTGCTCAGATGGTAAAGAATCTGCCTGCAATGCAGGAGACCCTGCTTCACTCCCTGGGTTGGGAAGATCCTCTGCAGAAGGAAATGGCAATCCACTCCAGTATTCTGGCCTGGAGAATTCCATGGACAGAGGAGCCTGGCAGGCTATACTTTTTTGTGTCTGCTCACTATAGGCCATTGGGTACATTATCATAGCCAATCAACATACCTCCAGCTGGTATTTTTTGTTATTATCTGCATTTGCATATGAGGAAATTAATGAATCTAAGCAATTGTCTTGTGTCTACACAGCTTGTAAGAGGTGCACATGGATTCAAATCTAGCAAATCACCCCTTTTGTGGCCTACATTGTTCTTCCATTGGAAGCAGTAACTTACAAGTAATTCAGAGTCACTCTTGTTTAATAAATGACTAATATCCTGACTACAGCTTTCCAATTTAACAGATAGATATATAGATGTCATTTCATATAGACCTATTTTAGGCTTAAAGAGGAGCATAAATATCCCATTTCATCCTCATAACATCTGTAAAGTAGATATAGTAGGTTTTTCATCTAATGCTAATGAAAGGAGAATTGAAAATGAAAATGCATAATTCACTTAAAATCACATAGCTGATAACTGGAAAAGCTTGTGTCTTCTAATTTTAGAATATTTTTTCCAACCCACATGGTTCATCCAAAGTATAATCAGCCCATCAAATTATGTTTACCTGCCTTAATCCCAAAATGTTAACCTCAAAAGAGACTTTTAAATCATGAAACACTAAAATAATTAACTAGTATTTATAAACTGCTGCCGTAGCTGCTGCTGCTAAGTCACTTCAGTCGTGTCTGACTCTGTGTAACCCCATAGACAGCAGCCTACTAGGCTCCTCTGTCTCTGGGATTCTCCAGGCAAGAACACTGGAGTGTGTTGCCATTTCCTTCTCCAATGCATAAAAGTGAAAAGCGAAAGTGAAGTCGCTCAGTCGTGCCCGACTCTTAGCAACCCCATGGACTGCAGCCTACCAGGCTTCTCCGTCCATGGGACTTTCCAGGCAAGAGTACTAGAGTAGGGTGCCATTGCCTTAGTGAGCACTAAACACCTGTGGGAAAGAATTTGAGACATTTGTCTTAAACACAGAGATGATTGTGTCATTTGCTATCAATTTGGCCCTTGCAATGACAGGGACATTTAAAAAACAGAATGTTTCAAAAGTTTATTCAAGTCATAAAGAAGATTGATCTGTCTACATTCCATCACATTTGTCAAGAGACATTATGACCTGACTTTTGCAAACCAGGGTCACTGATAAAATGGAGGAAGAAATAAATATGAAAAATCTTTATGTTTATGCCATCAAACGTCAAAAGTTCATGGCTTTACCTTTCAAAACAGTCTTGCACATATGGCTAGGAGTACACACAGTGGTATACTTGAGATTAGGATGAGAAGGAGCAAAAAGGATACATCTGTACTGGGGAATAACAAGAAATATCATCCTGAATTGTCAGCTTTCTCAGAGACTTGGGATCAACCAAAATAAGTTACTTAAGTAGTGATTTCAAATGCCAGTTAATATATTGCAACAAAGGATGGCATGATAGTAAAAAAATCCTCCATTAATTAAAACATTAATAACATGAGATTTCTAAGATATCTCATGAACACAATTGAGGGTTAGCCTATGAATACATCTTCAGTCTTTCAAAGGCATGTTTTTATGTCATCACTAGAGAAGTTGAGAAGCACTGGTTTAGTGGGGGACAGGGGAAAGTTTAAAGTAGAATATTGTCCTTTGTATGTATATGTACGTGTGTGTTTCCTAAGAAGTCACTGGAGCAGGGCATGAAAATTGCAGGAAGATTTAATAAGTTTCTCGATAGGAATCTTTTGATGTCGCCATGCCCTGAGACCAGTGTTTGCAGGACTCTGTAAATTCTAGCTGTTTTGCCTTTTTAGCTAATACAAGAATCTGAAGACACTGAATTTAAACCTTGAAGGAAACACAGAATGCTCACCACTGATTTATGTCTGTAGTTCCAGTTTTCAGAACCCAACTAGTTAGAGCAGATGGCAAATAGAGGCTTCATTCATTTCACACAGGTTAACTTCCAGAAGCTTGGAGTTATGGCTTTTCAGAAAGGGCACAATTATCTTGTGGACACAAAGCATCAACTTCAGAAAAGATTCACAGTCTCTAGTGCACGCATACCTAAGGTACTGTCTGAATTAAGCAGAATCGTGCCACTGTATCTGCTAAGAAACTGAACAGACAGCCAGTTTTGACCAACAAGATGACAAAGCACCCTAGAACATTTGGGATATGTAAATGAAGTACAAAATTCTCCGGAAACTTAAGACAAAATTGTCTCTTCAGGTAGCTGCCTAACAGTGTAAACTAAGAAGGTTATCCACCATATCAGTAAACAAAGGCTGTCACCGCCATCAAGCTGCCACATTATGGCTGCCCTGACGGTGAGCCCAGAGGGAGCTCAGGACAGAAACAAAAAATGCCCGCCATCCAGGAGTCAACTGCTGCATGCACCCCAACAGTGCACCGGAGGAGTCTCTCGGGATGAGGAAGCACAGGATGCTTGCCCCTCATAGTTGAGAGGTACACCAAAGGAAGGACTTCAATGAGCCCAGACTCTTGTATCTGCTCATACCTAGAAAAGCACTAATTTCTGGTGGTTCAGTCGGTTAAAAATCTACATGCCGTGCAGGAGACCCAGGTTCAATCTCGGAGTCAAGAAGATCCCCTGGAGAAGGAAATGGCAACACCAGTATTCTTGCCTGGAGAATTCCATGGACAGAGGAGCCTGGAGGGCTACAGTGAGCCTTTGTGGGCTCACAAAGAATCAGACAGGACTGAGTGATTAACACGTCACTTTACTTCATGAATTTGAGATGTCTGGCTTTCTTTTATTAACAGTAATCTTTTAAAGTTCTGACTCCCTACTTTTGTGTCAAATATTCCTATATATCTTAGCTTCCTTGCTCTTCCTCTTTGGTGCAGTTTTTCTGAATTATCTGAGATGCTTCATCCTGGGCCTAAGTCCTCAGATATTTGTGCACTGATTAAAACATAATTCTCAATATTTAGGCTGTGCATTTTTTTCAGTCGATAAGAGCACACTGACTTTTATGAAATAGCTTATGAGAACAATGAGAATCTCAGACAAGGTGCACGCCTCAGCTAAAGTGATCTAGACTCACCTCAAGGGGCTCCAAACTGACTCCACTGAGTACGAATAGTATCTTTGACTTGATCAGTAATAAACTATGAGAAAACAAGGCCTACAAGTTTTTAATATGAATGAACATGACTGTATTTGTTTTGAGGCTGACCGTACTTTTAGGCTTCCCTGATGGCTCAGCAGGTCAAGAATCCACCTATAATAGGAGAGATACAGGAAATGCAGGTACCCTAGGTTGGGAAGATACCCTAGAGGAGGAAAATGGCAACACATTCCAGTATTCTTGCCTGAAAAATCCTATGGACAGAAAATCCTGGCAGGCTACAGGCTATGGGATCCCAAAGAGTCAGACATGACCAATGCGTACACACATACTTTTAATTTTAAAAATCTCTGCTTGGTCAAATAAAAGATAGTCATGTGACCTATACAAACAAGATTTTCTGATCATGAGACCCACCGGTCTTAAAGTAGCTACTTTTTATTTTGTATCCTGATGCTATCTCTGCCAAGAATATAAAAACTAAATTATGAAGCCCCTATTGTATGGCAAATATTTTCCAAAAAACACTTCAACTAATTATCACATCTATATTGAGAGGTACATAGTATAATTACCACATGAAAGGTAAGAAAACTGGGACCAAGGTTAAGTAGCCTAAGTTAAAACTGCAGGAAGGGGGTGATTTCAATAGATTTTTGACTCCTAACTCGGAGTCAACTTTTTGTATGTCTCCTCAATGAAATGAAACTCAAATCTATGGTACTTAAAATATGAGTGAAGTGAAAGTGAAGTCACTCAGTCATGTCCAACCCTCAGTGACCCATGGACTGCAGCCTTCCAGGCTCCTCCATCTATGGGATTCTCCAGGCAAGAGTACTGGAGTGGGGGTGCTCAGGGACAAATGTCCCTCATTTGCAGTCCAGCTTCACTTTGTTCAGTCTAAACTGCAATAATTTTATTTAGTATATAATTATGTACAACACTCACTACATGAATAAATGCACTTGGCTACAAAAATTATTGTATGAACTATGTATAGAAAATATATCCATAAACTATATATATATAATACACAGTTTATGCATTACTTTATGTAGACTGTAGGGGGTTGAATAACCTCACATGCAAATACCTAGCAGCTAACTGTTGGTGCATAAGTATTCTCTCAAATGAGGGATAAAGGAGATGCTGCTATGAAGATATTTTCATAAATGATTGCATACTATTTGAGAGCACTAATGCTTATTTTCTGTGCTCCCAATTAAGTTCAGTTTATCAAAGCTCCCCTAACTACAAAGATAAATACTGAAACTAACTTTGTTAATTATAACTAGATGATTTTAAAAATTTTTAGTCTACATGCATATGCATACATATTTTTATTTAATATATTAAAATTCTGTGCCAAGTAATCATCTATCTTATTGTACCTAATAAAATAATAATAATTAAATGTATGTAGACAGAAGGAAGATGTCTTAGTTCTGAATTTCAACATCACATACTAAACGTGTGTTCAGAAAACTGCTTCAGAGAAAATATAATGGTGGTTAAATATTCATAATCTCTTCCTATTCATTATAATTCTTTTCTTTTTTTTTCATGTAATTAAGTAGTGATGCTTGCTCTGCTTGATTATTGCAAAGCCTTTTCTAAGTGGAAGCACTTACTTTTAAGCCACATTAAGAAGAAGTATTTTCATACTTACTGTGTATTATGTAGCAAATCATTAAATATATTTTGTTTCTCACCCTATTTTTTGTTCAGAACAGTAATTTATTTTTCAAACCATAACATAAAAGATGACTTTGAAGGAAAGAAAACTTAGGAAATTGTTATAAATATTAACATATGTGTTTGGTTTAATTAAGTAGAATCATCAAATTTGTTATAGAATGCCATCATGTCAATGGGAAACAGCTTCAGTGTTTAAATGCTTAATAGGTATCCTACTAAGAGTTTATTCATTTGCTTTATTCTCTTAACTGCTACCTGCAGAGAAGACAAATTGATATTTTCATTTAAGTGATTCTAGGGTCACTGATTGGCACAAATGTGCAAATTCATTTTTTAACACATTCATTGCCTTGGCCCTGTTGCTGCTAAGTCGTTTCAGTCATGTCCAACTCTGTGCAACCCCATAGACGGCAGCCTACCAGGCTCCTCTGTCCCTGGGATTCTCCAGTCAAAAACACTGGAGTGGGTTGCCATTTCTTTCTCCAATGCATGAAAGTGAAAAGTGACCCTGCTAGATCCTTCCAAATATGGAAAAATATACACATATTGGTGGTGCTTTAGTTGCTAAGTCGTGTCTGACTCTTGCAACCCCAGGGACTGTAGCCCATCAGGCTCCTCTGTCCATGGGATTCTCCTAAAAAGAATACTGGAGTGGGTTGCCATTTCCTTCCCCAGGGGATCTTCCTGACCCAGGAACTGCACCCAGATCTCCTGTATTGCAGACAGATTCTCTACTGACTTAGCTACGAGGGAAGCCCGTATACATATTATCTTATGTAAATAATTTTAAACGAAAACAAGTAGACATAGCAAATTATAATACTTAATTACTATTTTTAGTTTGCTAAACTTGTCCTCAACAAGTTGCGTCCAATAGAATTATAGTCTGAACATTTATTGCCTTTTTTCTTTTAAGAAAAGTTAAAACTACATAAATAAATAAGGGCTCTTGGGGTGGCTCATTGGTAGAGAACCTGCTTGCCAATGCAGGAGATGTGATTCACTCTCTGAGTCAGGAATACCCCCTGGAGAAGGACGTGGCAACCCACTGCAGTACTCTTGCCTGGGAAATCCCATGGACAGAGGAGCCTGGTGGGCTGGTCCATGGGGTCACCAAAGAGTCAGACATGACTTAGTGACTAAACAACAGCAGCAAATAAATAAACAACATTTACTTACTTACTTACTGAACTTTCAGTTGCTCAAAAGATTGCTATTTGCCGGCCTGTTTAAAAATATGTACTTCTTTGGATGATCCCAAACATTTGTTAATAAGTAAATCTACAGATTTGGGATGGAAAATATGTGCTGTCCATGGTGGCACTTTTTCTTCTTCCACCCACAGAATCTGTTGCCAAAATGATTTTACTTACTGATTTCTGATTTGGTCTTAGAATTCTTTTCAAAAGAATTCTCTGGGCAGTAGTCCCTTTGTGCTCTAAATAGTAATTGCCATCACTGATCTAAACTGCACAAAGTTAAAATGGCTGAGATTTGTCTTTTGGTTAGCAAGGCCAGCCACAGGATAAGTTCAAGGAAGCATCTGACTGTCGTGCTTGTTGGTAGGGAAAATTTGCAGACTGTGAAGCACGATGCCAAATGGGAACTTAATTGGGATTGCCCAAGAGTTTTAGAGGTTAACCATGAAATGCATATTGAATTACATTCAATGAAGAAAAAAATCAATTTAGTCTTTAATCTGAACACTATCCTCAGCATCCTCAACATGGCCATACCTCCAAGTCATGGATTCAGTATTTCTGGTCACAGTTGTTTATCTTAAAAAGCTTGTTCTCTTTTTAGCATACCAGTCACTCTGCATTCATGAATCATCAAAGCTATTGCAAAGGAATAGCTTTCAGTTACCCCTGGTTATTTGTACTTTCAGTTCAGTTCAATCATTTAGTCGTGTCCGACTGTTTGTTACCCCATGGACGGAAGCTCAGCAGGCCTCCCTATGCATCACCAGCTTCTGGAGCTGTTCAAAGTCATGTCCATCAAGTCGCTAATGCCATCCAACCATCTCACCCTCTGTCAACCTCTTCTCCTCCTGCCTTCAATCTTTCCCAGCATCAGGGTCTTTTCCAGTGAGTCAGTTCTTCACATCAGGTGGCCAAATTATTAGTATTTCAGCTTCAGCATCAGTCCTTCCAATGAGTATTCGGGGCTGATTTCCTTTAGGATTGACTAGTTTGATCTCCTTGCAGTCCAAGGGATTCTCAAGAGCCTTCTCCAACACCACAGTTCAAAAGCATCAATTCTTTGGTGCTCAGCTTTCTTTGGAGAAGGGCATGGCAACCGACTCCAGTGTTCTTGCCTGGAGAATCCCCTGGACAGAGGAGCCTGGTGGGCTACAGTCCATGGGGTCGCAAAGAGTCGGACATGACTGAAGAGACTTGGCACGCACACACACACAGCTTTCTTTATGGTCCATCTCACATCCATACATGACTACTGGGAAAACCATAGATTTGACTATACAGATCTTTGTCAGTAAAGTAATGTCTTTGCTTATTAATATGCTGTCTAACCAAGTAGACAGCCCACAAACTGGAGAACAATCATACCAAAGAAGTTCTCACACTGTTGTGAAAGTTCTAGGGCCCACACCAGATTTCCCAACCTGGGGATCCAGCAAAGGGACTGAGAACCCCCATGGAATTTGGTTTTGAAAGCCAGTGCATTTTATTATCTTTAATCTCTGTCTAGAAAAGGAAATGGCAACCCACTCCATTATTCTTGCCTGGTAAATCCCATGGACAGAGGAGCCTGGTGGGCTACAGTTCATGGGGTTGCAAGAGTTGGACACGACTTAGCAACTAAACCACCACTACCAACCTATGTCTACTTTGACCTATTTTGTCATATTTGTATTTTAGAAGATATTGGGCTTAGTGAACAGAGAATCACAACTCTCACCTCCCATGGTTAAAGGAAACATCTGTTTGCAGGAAGTTCTCTCTTTAAGCACAGGGCCCATGCAGACTAAAGCAATCTGAAAGAGCAGACTGCTTCTGGTCACCTGAGGGCAGAGGTCACCTGGCCTTGCTTCATTTGCTGTAGATAAGCATACTGTGTGTTTGTGTTCAGTTGTGTTCGATTCTCTGCCACCCCATGGACTATAGCCCACGAGGCTCCTCTTTCCATGGGATTTTCCAGGCAAGAATATTGGAGTGGTTGCCATTTCCTCCTCCAGGGACTCTCCCAGACCCAGGGATGGAACTTGTGTCTCCTGCATCAGCAGGCAGATTCTTTATCACTGAGCCACCTGGGAATCATATAAGTGTACTAAAGCCAAATACAGAAGAAAGCAAGAGCATTGATCCACTTTTAATTAATAGCTGCTGAAAATTAAGTTAACCAAGTTATGCTACTATCAGATTGTTTCCAGAGCCCACTATATTAAAAAAAAATCTTTAAAATAAATTACCCTCTGAAGTTGTGTCAGAACTACAGGAAAGGAGGGCAGATAGATTCTAAAAGTGATTCTCACTTACAACCTAGGACTATTTTACTTGGTTTCTCATAATACTTATATACTTCTAAAAATTAAAAAAATAAGGTCAGAGAAAGACAAATATCACATGATACTACTTATATGTAGAATCTAAAAATTATACACATACACTTATTCACAAAGCAGAAACAGACTCACAGACACAAAACAAACATGGTTACCAAAGGGGAAAGGTGGCTGAGAGGGGGAGAGGGATAAATTAGTAGTTTAGGATTAACATATATACATATTATATAAACTATATAACAAACAAAGACCTACTGTATTGCACAGAGAGCTCTACTCAATATCTTGTCATGATATATAATGGAAAAAAAAATCTGAAAAAGAAGATATATGTATATGCATAACTCAGTCACTTTTGCTGTATACCTGAAACTAGCTAAACATTGTAAATCAACTATATACCAGTATACTTTACACATTAGAAACAATAAAAAATAAACATTCAGTTTTGCTCCTTGCTAAAACACTCTACGTTGAGGAAATAGGAGTATGTGAGTATCAGTGCATGAGCTAGGGATCTTTGTTTTTCCTTCTTGTCAACACTGGAGGTCCCTACAGAAATCTCTCTCTCTCTTTCCCTTTTAAAGCCAGGTACTTAATTATGTCCTCTTAATTATTTATCCTTGTCAATTCATATAAAAACAACATAGCTGCAGGGGTTTTTCCTTGATTTGAGAGCGTGACTAAATAGAGTCGATTCCTGAGCCTCCAGCCTGCTGAATGGCCTTTTGCATCCTGACACCTAATTACTGTCAAACAGCTGTTTCTGACCTGGACTGTGATTCTGGGGCATTGAATCAACCAGCTTTGCTCAGGGGGAACAAACGAACAAGGTTACTGAAAAACCAATCAACCTTCAGGTCCTTTGTATGTGTGTTCGTCTGAGCACATGCCAGGGCAGAGGCCAAAGTTTATAACTGGGTGCTGTGGAAAGAGTAGATATTTGCAAAATAATTCTGAGCTCCTGCCTTATTTTTCTCATTTAAGAAAATCCTATTGAGTCCAGAGTTGGTGATGGACAGGGAGGCCTGGCGTGCTGCGATTCATGGGGTCGCAAAGAGTTGGACACGACTGAGCGACTGAACTGAACTGAACTGAACTGATTGAGTTCCAGGCTGTGTCTGGATTGAGTGCTGGTGGCACAAGGTGACCTGCAGGGAACATATGAGCATCCACTTAGTGTCTCGTGTGAGATTATTGTATTTCCTTTATTCTCCATCATCTAAACCTATGATGCAACGGGATGCCCTGGTTCAGAGTAGATCTGAGTTATACTGACATTTTAATGTCCAGGAGTGGGAAAATTGCCTTTTAAATTTACTAGGACAGGAGTTGTGCTTTAAATATTAAAAATGTTTTCCTGAAAGTGAAGACTTGAATTTACCTTTGAGAGTAGACTGCTCTTTGTTTTGGAAGTTGGGAGGAGGCAATAAAACTTTAATGGAAATTTAAGTTAGATTAAAGTAAGGATTCTATTGTGAAATTGAGATTCCAGAAACAGAGGAGTGAAACGGCTCTGCATAATAATGTAGAAAGTTATCTTTTTAGTGCATAAGGCTGTGTTTTCCAGTATTGTGTTTCCTCTGTGGAAAACTGTTTTGTTTGTGTTTAACTTTGAATTCCAGTGTGAGAGCTGGATCATAAAAAGGCTGAGCACCACAGAATTGGTGCTTTCAAACTGTGGTGCTGGATACAACTCTTGAGAATCCCCTGGACTGTAAGGAGATCAAACCAGTCAATCCTAAAGGAAATTAACTCTGAATATTTACCGGGAGGACTGGTGCTGAAGCTGGAGCTCCAATAGTTTGGCCACCTGATGCAAAGAGCTGACTCACTGGAAAAGACCCTGATGCTTGGAAAGACTGAAGGCAAAAGGAAAAGGGGATGGCAGAGAATGAGATGGTTGGATGGCATCCCCAACTCATTGGACATAAATTAGAGCAAATTCCAGGATATAGTGAAGGACAGGGGAGCCTGGTGTGCTATAGTCTATGGGGTTTCAGAGTTGGGCATGACTTCACAAATTAACAACAATGACTTTGAACTGAATTTGAAGAGGAATGCTCAGGGAAGCCCCTGGTGAGAAGGAGAGCAGGAAGATTCCTGGAGGGTGGGGCAAGTGGGCTCTGGGAACTGCCATTTAGTTTATTGCTTTGAAATTCCTATGTGATATCCAAACACAGGCATACTCTGTTCTTAGTTGTTCAAAAGGGTTGTCAAGATATAGAACATGTCTGTACTTAAGGAGTGTGTCTGTGTGCATGTGTGTATGTGTACTATGGACGTGCTTCTATTTTTGAAGGCAATTGACTAGAATTTATGGAGATATCTTTAAGAAAAGCTGAACGCCATTCTGAATCTACTCACACACGGAGAGATATTTGGTACACACTAGAATTTCTAAGGTCTGGTAGGACTTCCAGACCATTAAAATATAGCTTGAAAGAATTTTCTGATTGCCTAAAGGTTTATGAAGGCTTAAAAAGTAGAAATTAAGTTTTGGAGGAAAGAACATAAGTGACACAGAAATGATGCTCTTCTTTCAAATCCTAATTGTTAAGTTTGATTCAGATTGTGATGGACTAGCTTGCAGCAGAAGAATCTTCCTATTAAAAACAGCTTAATCAGCTGGATTAAGAAAAAAAAAAAAAAAACCTGTTTAAAGGCGTCTGGGAGCTACCAAGGCAGCCAGGACTTAATCGACTAATATTCCTGGATGAAGACATTTTCATTAGTGTGAGCCATATATTCTATATCTTGTTTCCATCAAGACATCTTTCAGTTCATCAAAGGGGTGGAAAGAAAGGCTGAGAAGTACTAGCTCTAGCTGAATATTGAATAGAGCATTTGATAGTCTTTAGAATTGGAGGATCCAAATGGTATTCAGGGCTACAAAATGCCCAGTGATTGGGAATGCAAGATCCTGGAGGAGAACAAAGCACAGAGAATGAGCCCAATAGCTGGCCGCTTGTCATGAAGTGGTTCAGGCCAAGAAACAGAAAAATTTAGCAAAACGTATGTTCCAAAGGGGCTGAAAAGCTATGCACAATGCTCACAGTTCTCAATACTGAATAGCTAAAAGTTGAACTTCAACATGGATAGTTCTTGGTGAACAAGTCAGGCTTTCCGTTGGTGCCCCAGAAGGACTACAGTCTGAAATTGAGATGGGACATATACATATCAGACCTTAGAAAGACTGCAATCCACCCTAAAATCAGAACGCTGAGTACTAACGTTATCTAGTCTCCATCTATCTGCCTCGTGTTCCTGCTTAGTCGCTAAGTTGTGTCCGACTCTTTGTGACCCCATGGACAGTAGCCCACCAGACTGCTCTGTACATGGGATTCTCCATGCAAGAATACTGGAGTGGGTTGTCATTTCCTCCTCCAGGGGATCTTCTCAACTCAGGTTTCAAACCCAGGTCTCCTGCACCTCCTGCATTGCCAGGTGGATTCTTTACCATTGAGCCACCTGGGAAGTCTATCTACCTGCCCATCAGAAACTAAAAGGAGTCATCTAGAGAAAATAGCATCATTGCAAGGCCTCTGCAAAGTCTTACATTCAGTTGCAATAAGCACAGGTTCAAGGGATATAACAAAAAATAGAGAAACAATAGAAGCATTTATAGGTAATCAAGATGGTACTATGAAAGCTGGACCATCATATTGCAGAAGTGTAGCAGCCATTATCTCATATGAATTTGGGTGCAAAAATGTTAAAACAAATGTTAACAGATTAAATACCTGCAATGCTTTAAATGGATAACACATCAGAAAAAATGTGCATATTCTAGAAAGATAAATATTGTTTAACATTAAAAATATAACCCCTGAATTATCCATATGCAGAAAAATGGAAGTAGCCCAGGATGTTCTCAGCAGAGTAAAAGCATGCCACTACTGTCAACATCAGGAAGTTCATGGTTCACGTATTGCTGAAGCCTGGCTTGGAGAATTTTGAGCATTACTTTACTAGCAGGTGAGATAAGTGCAGTTGTGCGGTAGTTTGAGCATTCTTTGCCATTGCCTTTCTTTGGGACTGGAATGAAAATTGACCTTTTCCATTCCTGTGGCCACTGCTGAGTTTTCCAAATTTGCTGGCATATTGAGTGCAGCACTTTCACAACATCCTTTTTCAGGATTTGAAACAGCTCCACTGGAATTCCATCACCTCCACTAGCTTTGTTCGTAGTGATGCTTTCTAAGGCCCACTTGACTTCACATTCTAAGATGTCTGGCTCTAGATTAGTGATCACATCATCATGATTATCTGGGTCTTGAAGATCTTTTTGTACAGTTCTTCCGTGTATTCTTGCCACCTCTTTTTAATATCTTCTGCTTCTGTTAGGTCCAGACCATTTCTGTCCTTTATCGAGTGCATCTTTGCATGAAATGTTCCCTTGATATCTTTAATTTTCTTGAAGAGATCGCTAGTCTTTCCCATTCTGTTCTTTTCCTCTATTTTTTTGCATTGATTGCTGAAGAAGGCCTTCTTATCTCTTTTTGCTATTCTTTGGAACTCTGCATTCAGATGCTTGTATCTTTACTATTCTCCTATGCTTTTCACCTCTCTTTTTTTCACAGCTATTTGTAAGGCCTCCCCAGACAGCCATTTTGCTTTTTGCATTTTTTTTTCCATGGGGATGGTCTTGATCCCTGTCTCCTGTACAATGTCATGAACCTCATTCCTTAGTTCATCAGGCAATCTATCTATCAGATCTAGGCCCTTAAATCTATTTTTCACTTCCACTGTATAATCATAAGGGATTTGATTTAGGTCATACCTGAATGGTCTAGCGGTTTTCCCTACTTTCTTCAATTTCAGTCTGAATTTGGCAATAAGGAGTTCATGATCTGAGCCACAGTCAGGTCCTGGTCTTGTTTTTGTTGATTGTATAGAGCTTCTCCCTCTTTGGCTGCATAGAATATAATCAATCTGATTTTGGTGTTGACCATCTGGTGATGTCCATGTGTAGAGTCTTCTCTTGTGTTGTTGGAAGAGGGTGTTTGCTATGACCAGTGCATTTTCTTGGCAAAACTCTATTAGTCTTTGCCCTGCTTCATTCCGCATTCCAAGGCCAAATTTGCCTGTTGCTCCAGGTGTTTCTTGACTTCCTACTTTAGCATTCCAGTCCCCTATAATGAAAAGGACATCTTTTTGGGGTGTTAGTTCTAAAAGGTCTTGTAGGTCTCAGAAAACCATTCAGCTTTGGCTTCATCAGCATTACAGGTTGGGGCATAGACTTGGATTACTGTGATATTGAATGGTTTGCCTTGGAGACGGACAGAGATCATTCTGTCGTTTTTGAGACTGCATCCAAGTACTGCATTTCAGACTCTTTTGTTGACCATGATGGCTACTCCATTTTTTTCTGAGGGATTGCTGCCCGCAGTAGTAGATATAATGGTCATCTGAGTTAAATTCACCCATTCCAGTCCATTTTAGTTTGCCGTTTCCTAGAATGTCGACATTCACCCTTGCCGTCTCTTGTTTGACCACTTCCAATTTGCCTCGATTCATGGACCTGACATTCCAGGTTCCTGTGCAATATTGCTCTTTATAGCATCGGATCTTGCTTCTATCACCAGTCACATGCACAACTGGGTATTGTTTTTGCTTTGGCTCCATCTCTTCATTCTGGAGTTATTTTGCCACTGATCTCCAGTAGCATATTGGGCACCTAAAGACCTGGGGAGTTCCTCTTTCAGTATCCTATCATTTTGCCTTTTCATGCTGTTCATGGGGTTCTCAAGGCAAGAATACTGAAGTGGCTTGCCATTCCCTTCTCCAGTGGACCACGTTCTATCAACCCTCTCCACCGTGACCCGCCCATCTTGGGTTGCCCCACAGGCACGGTTTAGTTTCATTGAGTTAGACAAGGCTGTGGTCCTAGTGTGATTAGATTGACTAGTTTTCTGTGAGTATGGTTTCATTGTGTCTGCCCTCTGATGCCGTCTTGCAACACCTACCATCTTACTTGGGTTTCTCCTACCTTGAGTGTGGGGTATCTTTTCACGACTGCTCCAGCAAAGCACAGCTGCTGTTTCTTACCTTGGACGAGGGGTATCTCCTTACCGCCGCCTTCCTGACCTTCAGTGTGGGATAGCTCCTCTAGCCCTCCTGCTCCTGTAGCCACCGCTCCTCAGGTTGATCCTCCCGGCCGCCAGCCCTGGCCTCGTGTGTGGGTGGCTCCTTTCAGCTGCTGCCCCGGCCTCAGGCTAGAGCTCGGGTTGGCTCCTCAGGGTTACTGCCCCTGGCCTTGGGCGTGAGGTGGCTCCATCCAGCTGCCGCCCCTGGCCTCTCGCTCAAGTTGTCTCCTCAACATCACTGCCCCTGGCCTCGAGTGCTAGGTGGCTTCTTTTGGCCGCCCCTGACCTCGGACACAGGGTGTCCCCTGGCTGCCCATGGCCTCGGATGCGGGCTAGCTCCACCCAGCCACCACCCTGACCTCGGACGTGGGTACCTCCTCCCAGCCGGCACTGGCCTCGGACACGGGGTAGCTCCTCCCGGCTGCAGACCTTGACCTGGAATGCGGGGTGCCTCCTCCCTGCTGCCACGGACCTCAGACGCGGGGTAGCTCCTCTCGGCCATTCCTGTGCGGTGGCAGCCTGGTACTCTAGACTGCTGCCCCTGATCTCTCCAAAACACTGCAGATGGTGACTGCAGCCATGAAATTAGAAGACGCTTACTCCTTGGAAGAAAAGTTATTTCAACATAGATAGCATGTTCAAAAGCAGAGACATTACTTTGCCAACTAAGGTCCGTCTAGTCAAGGCTATGGTTTTTCCAGTAGTCATGTATGGATGTGAGAGTTGGACTGTGAAGAAGGCTGAGTGCTGAAGAATTGATGCTTTTGAACTGTGGTGTTGGAGAGGACTCTTGAGAGTCCCTTGGACTGCAAGGAGATCCAACCAGTCCATTCTGAAGGAGATCAACCCTGGGATTTCTTTGGAAGGAATGATGCTAAAGCTGAAACTTCAGTACTTTGGCCACCTCATGCGAAGAGTTGACTCATTGGAAAAGACTCTGATGCTGGGAGGGATTGAGGGCAGGAGGAGAAGGGGACGACAGAGGATGAGATGGCTGGATGGCATCACTGACTCGATGGATGTGAGTCTGAGTGAACTCCAAGAGATGGTGATGGACAGGGAGGCCTGGCGTGCTGCAATTCATGGGGTCACAAAGAGTCAGATACGACTGAGTGACTGAACTGACCTGAACTGAACTGTTAACATTAATTTGTATACAAACAAACAAAGGCTTTACCAAATGACTGATATGTGTAAAGAAAAAGCTACTCAACCTTGTAGTGTGCACAGAAATGAAAAGTGAAAACTACACACATATACCATCTCATGCACACACAGAAGGATGGCTAAAATTAAAAGGAGAAAATCGAGTATTGTTGAGCATGTAATGTGGAGAAGTAGAGCTATCATGTGGAGAAGGCAATGGCATCCCACTCCAGTACTCTTGCCTGGAAAATCCCATGGATGGAGGAGCCTGGTAGGCTACAGTCCATGGGGTCGCTAAGAGTCAGACATGACTGAAGTGACTCAGCAGCAGCAGAGCTTTCATATACTGTCTGGCAAATATAAATTAGCATCTGCAAAAGTATAAGACAGTTTCTACTACAGTATGCATGATACCTCAGAAATTCTACTCCTAAGTGTATACCATGCAGACATGTAGACTATATGTACCTAACGATTTGTACAGTGATGTTCATAACAGCATGATTTGCCACAGTCAAAAAAATTAAAACAATCCAAATGCCCAACTACTAGAAACACAAATAAAATCATTGCACAATAAATGGTATAATATTCAGCAATGAAAAAAAATCAAGTCATACTCATAAAGGTTACAAATAGCATTTTGAGAAAAAAAAATAGATATTGAACAATACATACTTTATACAAAGCTCAAAAATAGGTGAAATTAATTAATGGGAAAAGTCAAGGCTGTGTTGCCTTTGAGAAAGGGAGTTGGTTAGTGACTAGAGGAATTTCTGGGTTGCTAACAATGGCTCCTTTGTTGATATAAGTGCTGCTTACACAAGTGTGTTCACTTTTAGAAGATTCATCCATCTGCAATGGTAAGATTTTCCCTTGTCTCTTTTTGTATAGTGCTTTACTAGACTTTTACTAAAAAGCAATTCAAACCACAATGTAGTGAGTGCTGTAATGCCTTCCACGAGGTGGGCAGTCATTACACTTTCATGAAATGGAAACCTGCACATGGAACACCGACACGCTGGGACACATGGGGTGAACTCTTATGCTGGTGTGTCTGAGAGACACTCAGCTAATGCCTTCGATGGGACTGTGGTGATAAATAGGCATTTTTCAGGCGCAAAGAGAAAAATACTATAAATGAAAAAGGAACAGCACACACTGAGAAGTTTTCCAAAGCTAAAAACTCTGAAAATGTAGAAACTTTCTGCAAATGCTGAATTAATTGCTAAACTTTTGCGACTTGAAGTCCTTTATTCCATTTGACCAGACTATGAAAGAGAGATGGGGAGACAAGATCTGCCCTTCATGAGGCTGATTACCCATTTCCTCCCTCCTGCTGCCTACCTATTAGACATGTGGCTACTCATTAGCCCCAGCGAGAGGGCTCGGAAAGGAAAGGGGGAAAAGTCAAAGTGCTTAATTAGGCAGCCCTGGCCAGAAGTTTAGTAGGAGGAGGAGGTTGAAAACTAATAGCTAAAATGAGTCAGTTAAACATAATGAAACTCTAGGTGCGGGCTTCCTTATGACTATGGAAAAATGAGAATTCACTTTAATTTACTTTTTAGTAGTGTCCCATCTGATGCAAGATCTTTTATACTCAGTGCACCAAGTACAAGTTTTAATGTATAGAAGTTGCTCAGGAAAATAGCCCTTATTGGATCTTTCAGTATGGATTCCCTAAACAAATACAAAACATGAAATCAGAAACAACCTTAAGAAGTCCATTTTTTTTTTAAGAACCAACTCTAGGCTGTTACAAAGAGGCAATGGGAAAATGACAGGTGCTTTTAGAGATGTATGTAGCAAATGACATTCTATACTTTTTAAACTAAATGTTACTGATTTTTATTTTCAAATTATAGGACATATAACTGTTTCAAGAATAGCTTTATCATTAGAATTGCATACAGGATCATTCAACTTCAAGCAATGAGTTCAGAATAGAGAAAATTTCTTTATATTGGAATATGATTCAAGGCTATCCTAAAATATATTTACTGCATTTTAAAGTAGTTACTGGCAAGTGACTTACTTAGCACTGAAAAGGCTTATTTTAGCATCTCTTCAGAAAACAATCATATGATTAAACAGTGTACTTCCCATGTCAACTTGGTTTGCTAAATCATCTTCGGCAAATACACTTTTCAGTGATCATACAGGGCCTCTGGGATCTTGGAACTCACATATGAATAGGCAAAACATGGTGAAACAGTTAAATAGCAATAGTCCAGTGAGACATAGTTGGGAAATACTCACAATGGAGAGGTGGCAGAAGAGTTATGAGTGGGGAAAGTAACCACAGAGAAAACAGACCATTAATTAGAAGTCACTCATTTCTGGAATCTAACAATATCTGTAAAAAACCTATAGGAAAAAGTCACATTGTGGTTGACACATGTGCAAAGCACATACAAAAATAGATAGTATCCATACAAATTTATGAAGTAGTAAGTTGTCACAGCAATATGGTGTCTGTGTGTGGTTGATGGAGACTCTGTACTTTGAAGTCAGAGGTGTAAACAACTTAGACCGGAGTCTGAAATCTCATTTGTCTCTGAAACTAGGAAGTTACTGGTTAACTTTGGTGTGGTACCAGTGGGTTTCCAACTGTTCTGTATAGCTTGTCAACAGGTGGCAATGAAATGTGAAGTGATGAGATGCTTAATCACTTCTTTCAAACTGGATTTTCTGATATGGGATACATGGTTAATGAACCCTGCTGTTATCTAGTCATGGTTTCCAGGTATGGAGTTATTTGATCTAACAGATGAATAACTGCAAGGATTTCTGTCTTAGTAGTAAGAACAGAATCGAACTGGAAGAACAAATGATGTCTATCTCATCTATAATTACTCCAGAAGAACTGTGCTTCCAAGGTTATTTTATTATTGAATACAGACAGAAAGGGTATAAGTTTAGTTGACCTGCTCTCAAGCTGCACCTAGCTGCATTTGTCAAGGTTCTCCAGTGAAAAAATCAGTAGTAGATAGAATAGATAGAACCTATATATACTTGTATTTCAAGTAGTCATGTACAGATGTGAGAGTTGGACCATAAAGAAGGCAGAGTGCCAAAGAATTGATGCTTTTGAACTGTGGTACTGGAGAAGACTCTTGAGAGTCCCTTGGACTGCAAGGAGATTCAACCAGTCCATTCTGAAGGAGATCAGTCCTGAATATTCATTAATGTTGAAGCTGAAACTCCAACACTTTGGCCACCTGATGCGAAGATCTGACTAATTGGAAAAGACCCTGATGCTGGTAATGACTGATGGCAGAAGGAGAAGAGAGTGACAAAAGATGAGGTGGTTGGATGACATCACCGACTCAATAGACATGAACTTGGGCATACTCTGGAGATAGTGAGGGACAGGGAAGCCTGGCATGCTGCAGTCCGTGGGGTTGCAAAGAGTCAGACATGACTTGGCACCTGAACAGCAACAACTATATACATATATACATAGAGATTTCTTTTGAAGAATTGGTGGCTTACATAATTTGGGGGTTGGCAAGTCCAAAATCTACAGAATAGGCTGGCAAACTGGAGACCCTGGAAGGATTGATGTTGCAGGTCAAGTCTGAAAAGTTTGGATGAAAAATTCCTTCTTGCTCAGGGTGACTTGGAGAAGGTAATGGCACCCCACTCCAGTACTCTTGCCTGAGAAATCCCATGGGCGGAGGAGCATGGTGGGCTGCAGTCCATGGGGTCACTAAGAGTCGGACACGACTGAGTGACTTCACTTTCATGCATTGGAGAAGGAAATGGCAACCCACTGCAGTGTTCTTGCCTGGAGAATCCCACGGATGAGGGAGCCTGGTGGGCTGCCGTCTATGGGGTCTCACAGAGTTGGACACGACTGAAGTGACTTAGCAGCAGCAGGGTGACTAGGTCCTTCTTTTCTTAAGGCTTTCAACTGGTTGGATGAAGCTCACCAACATTAAGGAGAGTAACCTGCTTACACAAAGTCTACTGATTGAAATGTTGATTTCATCTAAAAAGTATGTTCACAGGGACATTTACACTGATGTTTGACCACATAATTGATACCATGGCCTAGCCAAGTTGACACATAAAATTAAACATCACACTAGCATTCATACTTCTCAGTACAAGGGATCTGATTCAGTCACAAATCACTTTCTAATGGGGCTTCCTAGGTGGTTCAGTGATAAAGAATCTGTATGCCAACGCAAGAGACACAGATTCGATCTCTGGATCAGGATGATCCCTTAGAGAAGGAAATGGCAACCCATTCCAATAATCTTGCCTGGAAAACCCCATGAATGGAGAAGGCTAGCGGGCTACAATTTGTGGGGTCACAAAGGATCGGACACAGCTGAGTGACTGGGCGTATAGCACATGCTTTCTAAAATGGAGCACTGCACTGAGAAAAGTTTTGTCCCAATTTTTCCCAGCTAAGTTGTGAGAGTCTGTTGGCATCTTTCAGAGTATATATTACTTACCTTTGATTCTTGCACTGAATACTGTTACCTTTGAATGTGGACAAAGAATTAGGTGTGGTTTTATTCAATGATCATGAATCATGACAAATCATACAGGGAGAATTGCTGAAGGCTGCTTTTCCTAGAAATGGTCTGAGTAACACAGGCATGTAGATTTCTAGCAATTTCTGTTCACCATACATCCAAAGTCTGTGTGTTGATTTATATAGCAATGCATATGCTCTAAAGAGAAATCTGAAATCTTATCACTCCCTTTTAAATGTCTTTGTTTCTCTCCTAGGTAAGATTGACATTTCTCATTGTTTTAATTTTCATTTATTTGAAATCCAGGGGAGGAAATAAATCTTCTCAAGTTTTTATCCTTTCCTCCTTGACCAAATTTTTTACTCATATGATTTGTCTATTCATCTGTTGAAATCTGTTTTCCTTATAAATTTGAGTAAGCTTTTCATATAGTGAAGATATTAACCTCTATGCCTTCAGCATATTGAATAATATAAGCATTCCAGATTTAAACATTTTCCTTTTACTTTAATAATATTTTTTAATGAAAATATAAAATTGCCTACTTCAAATCTGTGAATTTTTCTTAAATGGTTTCTTCTATTCTTTCAAAACTTACCCCATTACTATATAATAAATATTCTCTTTTACTTTGGGTTACCATGATTATACTGTTAAAAAATTAAGTTTTAAGACCACCTATGGTCTGTTTTAGAGAATGTTAAAAACCCTTCACTATAGTCTATTTTAGAGAATGGCAAATAGTATGGATCGGTTTTTTTTTTTCCTCCAATTACTTCAAGGCAGTTCACTAAATACATTTTTATTCTTATATTTTTGTAAAAAACATATTTAAATCATTTAAAATAAAATATATGCATATGCATGTACAAATATATCTGTGTGTTTGTGTGTGTATCCATCAATATACATCTCTGCATATATAGACAAATATCTACCATAATATAGCTATATCTATTTAACTATCTGTTGAGAAAAAGAGAGAAGTAAAAATATTTCTAGTTGTTCACTCAATGCCAATTTTCAAGGTGTATGTCAAGGTTGGAAGCATGCCAACCTCTAAACTGACACAAATCCTATTTTATTCTGGGAAACAATATGCTAAGTTATAGTCATCTCCTCATACTCCTTTGCAATATGAATAGAAATGTCAGCAAGTTCTGGCCAACAACATATAAATAGAAGTCAAGGGACAGGGAACATGGAACCGTAATTTAAAAGGGACGACACTTAGCTTGCGTCTCTCTTCCGCTTTTCTGCTTCATCCTGTACAGATCTGGTACCTGGAGACAGACAATCACTTTTCCTAGAGGGCAGGAAAGCTACGCCTTGCAGTTGGTGGAGCAGAAAGCTGGAAGAACCTGAGCTTTAATGACATCTTGAGGCAGTTGCACCAACTCTGGCCTGCCTACCTTTCCTACATCCTTGATACATGAGGCACTGTTAGTTCAATGTGACACCATTTTCCTGCTATCTGTAGCTGAATGCAGGCCTAATGAAGGCACTTAGGTCTCCGTAGGATTTATAGGGTTTTCTCTTTGCTGAAAATAGCAAATTAGGCATGCTTCTAAAACTTGATCAGTTTTTTTAATACCATAAAATACTATAATCTTTTATAGAGATGATTTAGTTTTGAAGATAAAGGGGATTAAATAAAACCATGCATAATTTAAAACTTTATCTAGAAAATTTATTGACCCAAATGGGCCTGTAATATGATTAAACCAGGGCCTTGACACAAAGAGTTCATGTTCTGATGGGCTGGACAGCATGTGTTAGTAATTAGGATGCCTTCTGGGAAGTGTAGAAAATGTTAAGTTCCCAAAGTTCAACCCAAGCTCTTCTCAAAGTCGTTTTCCTGTATTTTTCTTTCATATAGGGTGGACCATAAAGTCATCCAAGATTCATATTTCAGAGTCTTCTTTCTTCCTTCACTATCAACCCAGTTCCTAGCCTGCTTTGATTTGTGTCGCTCTCCATTTATAACACTAGAATTTATGTGCAGCAAATGGTTTATGGCACGTCCCTATTAGCTGGTTTGCCTACCATTTATTTGTCCTTCTCTACTCCTTCTATTTTTGTGCCTGGTACCAGAATCATCTTTCCAAAAGTTTTTGACTATGTCATTTTTCAGCTCAGGAATATTTTTTAAGTTTCATATCATCTATCAGACAGAACCAAACTCTTTAATATAGCTGGTCAGACCCATCACCCAATCTGTATACCCACCATACAAGTTGCAGTCGCCAAGAATAGATGAGAGCTTTATAAAAATATTGTGTTCTTTCCGGTCCTCCCCTATGGCATGGGAAGCCTTCTCTTCCCTTCTCTGTTTGAACTATAACTTCTCAACTGTTCAAAGATAACATACTTTCTGAAAGCTTTTGTTATCCTCCTTGGTGATGTTAGCTGTTCTGCCTTCTCCTGACTCAGGAATTTCTTCCTTTTCCTCTCTTTCCCTCTCTCTTCTTTCCTCTTTCTCCCTATAGCAACTCCCTCCCTCCTCCTCTTCCTTTCCTTCTTCTTGCTTCTCTCTCTCCACCTCTCATCCCATTTTTCCTTGCCTACATCTTTCCTTTCTTTCTTTTCACTCTCATTTCTTTGATTACCTTCATTCACCATACTGTAATATTCGTTAATATATTTGTACTTTCAAAATTCAGAGACATCACATTGCCCACAAAGCTTCATATAATCAAAGCTACAGTTTTTTCAGTACTCATATACAGATTTGAGAGTTGGACCATAAAGAAGACTGAACAGCAAAAATTTGTTGCTTTTAAACTGTGGTGCTGGAGAAGACTCTTGAGAGTTTCTTGAACAGCAAGATCAAACCAGTCAATCCTAAAGAAAATTAACCCTGAGTATTCATTAGAATACCATTTCTGTCCTTTATCGATTCTATCTTTGCATGAAATGTTCCCTTGGTATCTCTAATTTTCTTGAAGAGATCTCTAGTGTTTACCATTCGGTTGTTTTCCTCTATTTCTTTGCATTGATTGCTGAGGAAGGCTTTCTTATCTCTTCTTGTTATTCTTGGCAACTCTGCATTCAAATGATTATATCTTTCCTTTTCTCCTTTGCTTTTCACTTCTCTTCTTTTCACAGCTATTTGTAAGGCCTACCCAGGCAGCCATTTTGCTTTTTTGCATTTCTTTTCCATGGGGGTGGTCTTAATCCCTGTCTCCTGTACAGTGTCACGAACCTCATTCCTTAGTTCATCAGGCACTCTATCCATCAGATCTAGGCCCTTAAATCTATTTTTCACTTCCACTGTATAATCATAAGGGATTTGATTTAGGTCATACCTGAATGGTCTAGTGGTTTTCCCTACTTTCTTCAATTTGAGTCTGAATTTGGTAATAAGGAGTTCGTGATCTGAGCCACAATCAGGTCCTGGTCTTGTTTTTGTTGACTGTATAGAGCTTCTCCATCTTTGACTGCAAAGAATATAATCAATCTGATTTCAGTGTTGACCATCTGGTGATGTCCATGTGTAGAGTCTTCTCTTGTGTTGTTGGAAGAGGGTGTTTGCTATAACCAGTGCATTTTCTTGGCAAAACTCTATTAGTCTTTGCCCTGCTTCATTCCGCATTCCAAGGCCAAATTTGCCTGTTGCTCCAGGTGTTTCTTGACTTCCTACTTTAGCATTCCAGTCCCCTAGAATGAAAAGGACATCTTTTTTGGGTGTTAGTTCTCAAAGGTCTTGTAGGTCTTCATAGAACCGTTCAACTTCAGCTTCTTCAGCGTTACTGGTTGGGGCATAGACTTGGATTACTGTGATATTGAATGGTTTGCCTTGGAAACAAACAGAGATCATTCTGTCATTTTTGAGATTGCATCCAAGTACTGCATTTCAGATTCTTTTATTGACCATGATGGCTACTCCATTTCTTCTGAGGGATTCCTGTCCACAGTAGTAGATATGATGGTCATCTGAGTTAAATTCACCCATTCCAGTCCATTTTAGCTTGCTGATTCCTAGAATGTTGACGTTCACTCTTGCCATCTCTTGTTTGACTACTTTCAATTTTCCTTGATTCATGGACCTAACATTCCAGGTTCCTGTGCAATATTGCTCTTTACAGCATTGGACCTTGCTTCTATCACCAGTCACATCCACAGCTGGGTATTGTTTTTGCTTTGGCTCCATCCCTTCATTCTTTCTGGAGTTATTTCTCCATTGATCTCCAGTAGCAAATTGGGCACCTACTGACCTCGGGAGTTCCTCTTTCAGTACCCTATCATTTTGCCTTTTCATGCTGTTCATGGGGTTCTCAAGGCAAGAATACTGAAGTGGTTTGCCATTCCCGTCTCCTGTGGACTACATTCTGTCAGACTTCTCCGTCATGACCCGCCCGTCTTGGGTGGCCCCATGGGCATGGCTTAGTTTCACTGAGTTAGACAAGGCTGTGGTCCTAGTGTGATTAGGCTGACTAGATTTCTGTGAGTATGGTTTCAGTGTGTGTGCCCTCTGATGCCCTCTTGCAACACCTACCATCTTACTTGGGTTTCTCTTACCTTGGACTTGGGGTATTTCTTCACGGCTGCTCCAGCAAAGCGCAGCCACTGCTCCTTACCTTGGATGCAGGGTATCTCCTCACCGCCACCTCTCCTGACCTTGAATGTGGAATAGCTCCTCTAGGCCCTCCTGCACCCATGCAGCCACCACTCCTTGGATGTGGGGTTGCTCCTCCCAGTTGCCACCCCTGGCCTCAGATGTGGGGTAGCTCCTCTTGGCCACGCTATGTGTGGACAGGAATGGTATGGACCTAACAGAAGCAGAAGATATTAAGAAGTGGCAAGAATACACAGAAGAACTATACAAAAAGATCTTCAAGACCAAAATAATCACGATGGTGTGATCACTCACCTAGAGCCATACATCCTGAAATGTGAAGACAAGTGGGCCTTAAAAAACACCACTATGAACAAAGATAGTGGAGGTGATGAAATTCCAGTTGAGTTAGTTCAAATCCTGAAAGATGAAGCTGTGTGTATTTATATGCAGAGTGCATCATGAGAAACCCTGGGCTGGAAGAAACACAAGCTGGAATCAAGATTGCCGGGAGAAATATCAATAACCTCAGATATGCAGATGACACCACACTTATGGCAGAAAGTGAAGAGGAACTAAAAATCCTCTCGATGTAAGTGAAAGAGTAGAGTGAAAATGTTGGCTTAAAGCTCAACATTCAGAAAACAAAGATCACGGCATCTGGTCGCCTCACTTCATGGGAAATAGATGGGGAAACAGTGGAAACAGTATCAGACTTTACTTTTTTTGGCTCCAAAATCACTGCAGTTGGTGACTGTAGCCATGAAATTAAAAGACGCTTACTCCTTGGAAGAAAGGTTATGACCAAGCTAGATAGCATATTGAAAAGCAGAGACATTACTTTGCTGACTAAGGTCTGTCTAGTCAAGGCTATGGTTTATCAAGTGGTCATGTGCGGATGTGAGAGTTGGACTGTGAAGAAGGCTGAGCGCCAAAGAATTGATGCTTTTGAACTGTGGTGTTGGAGAAGACTCTTGAGAGTCCCTTGGACTGCAAGGAGATCCAACCAGTCCATTCTGAAGGAGATCAACCCTGGGATTTCTTTGGAAGGAATGATGCTAAAGCTGAAACTCCAGTACTTTGGCCACCTCATGCGAAGAGTTGACTCATTGGAAAAGACTGATGCTGGGAGGGATTGGGGGCAGGAGGAGAAGGGGATGACAGAGAATGAGATGGCTGGATGGCATCACCGACTGGGTGGATGTGAGTTTGATTGAACTCCGGGAGCTGGTGATGGACAGGGAGGCCCTAGCATGCTGTGATTCATGGGGTTGCAAGGAGTCGAACACGACTAAGTGACTGAACTGAACTGAGCTGATACATTGGAAAGACTGATGCTGAAGCTGAATCTCAAATACTTTGGACACATGATGCAAAGAGCTGACTTAGTGGAAAAGACTCTGATGCTGGGAAAGACTGATGGCAGGAGGAGAAGGGGGCTATCCAGGATGAGGTGGATGGACGATATCACTGACTCAATGGACATTAGTTTGGGCAGGCTCTGGGGGATGGTGAAGGACAGGGAATTCTGGCACGGGGTAGTCCATGTGTTTACAAAAATTCAGACATGACTTTGTGACTGAACAACAACATTTCCAAAAAGTCTGTGAATTCTCTGTAGTAGAAACTGTTACAAGTGTTTTTCTACTGCAGAGGATAGGATTTAATTTCATAACATATGGATCTACTGTTAAAAGTCTTTTAAATCCTTCCTAAATTTGTTATTATAATTAAGAATGGCAATAGTTAATAGCTATAGTAGCATCATTATGTGACAAGCTTTATGCATAAGTAAACATCTAATAGGCATTCATTTGTGTGTTTACTACTTGGACAGTGATATGTATTTATAAATACGTGATATAATTCATATTACCTAGTACAACATTAAAAAATGGATCTTTTTCTTTAGTTTTTATAATTATTTTGCTGAAGTCTGAGTGTTGAATCTGTGTAAATTAAATACATATGTGTCATAACTCAATTGTATTCTATTTCCCTTATTGTTGAAAATATGATTAAAATTTACCTTCAGTGAGTTATTTTTTCACTTTTATTCTGAAAGTGAGTTTAGTGCATCAAATTAGTAGTATATCTAATAAAACTATTTAGATTTCACCAATATTTCCCCCTGCAACGGCTCAAAACCAGATCTGTATCTCCACGTCTGATCATCTGGAAATGGTGCCCTTTTAAATCTCTGGGCTGTGCTGTGCTTAAGTCGCTAAGTTGTGTCTGACTCTTTGTGACCCTATGGACTGTAGCCTACCAGGTTCCTCTATCATAGGGATTCTCTAGGCAAGCATACTGGAGTAGGTAGCATATCCTTTCTCCAGCGAATCTTCCTGACCCAGGAATCAAACCAGGGTTTCCAGTGTTGCAGGCAGATTTTTACCAACTGAGGTATCAGGGAAGCCTTTTAATCTCTAGGTAGTCACAAAGGGGCAGAGAGTCCTTTTTAATTATCACCTCCCTCAGTCCCACTACGAAGCTTCACACTGGCCTTGATCAAGCAACAGATTTTTTTTTCTACCCTCAGGTGAATTGATATTTCAATGGACCTCACCTTTGGAAACAAAAACACTGACTGATGAGCTGTTTCCAGGGCTGTCCAGCGCAAACCCAGAAGGCTAATAACTGCCCCCTGGTGGTAAAATTTATGTGCCTTTCGAAAAGCAAAGGCTTGGCTACCTTCCTAGGGAAGGTGAAAACATATTTTTCATTTCTTTCTAGGGAGACTCTGGTCACAAAAGTAAAGTATAATGCAATTTCTCAGTAAGTCACCATGATATTTTAACCTCTCTTTACTCTCTCTGCTTTATATTTCAACTTTTAATTCTGGCTCGGTTACTCTGATTACCTCTCAAACAGCTCTGGGATCAAGACACTCAGCTAGGGCGGGTTTAGTAACCAGTGTATTTGGGGAAAGGACAGACTTTAGGGAGTTAGTGTTTGATTTCAAAATTTCAGGGACAAAATTTCAGTTTAGGAAGGTGAAAAATTCAGGAGGTAGATGACGGTGAGAGTTGCACAGCAATGTGAATGTACTTAGTGCCACTGAACTGTATAGTTAAATATGGTTAAATAGTATGTTTCATATTATGTGACTTACTGCAATTTAAAAAGCACATACACACTCAGACAAACATGTCAAACAGATTGGGCACCAAACTCTAAGATCGATTTTTTTTCCCCTGATCAGAAACTCCTAAGTGATATGGAATTTTTAAAAGTTTGGGCAAAAAGTTACTTTAGTGTTCCCAAAAGCCTTTGATTGTGTGGATCAAAAAAACTGGAAAATTCTTAAAGAGCTGTGAATACCAGATCACCTTACCTGCCTCCTGAGAAACCTATAATGCAGGTCAAGAAGCAACAGTTAGAACTGGACATGGAACAACGGACTGGTTCAAAATTGGAAAAGGAGTGCATTTGGTATTCGAGGCTGTATATTGTCACTTTCCTTATTCAACTTCTATGCAGAGTACATTGTGTGAAATGACGGGCTGGATGGAATCAAGATTGCTGAGAGAAATATCAACAACCTCAGATATACAGGTGATATCATTCTAATGGCAGAAAGTGAAGAGGAACTAAAGAGCTTCTTGATGGGGGTGATAGAGGAAAGTGGAAAAGCTGGCTTAAAACTGAACATTCATAAAACTAAGATCATGGCATCCAGTCCTATCACTTCATGGCTAATAAATGGGGAAAAAGTGAAAACAGTGGCAGACTTTAATTTCCTGGGCTCCAAAATCACTGTGGATGGTAACTGCAGCAACTGAATTGAAAGACTCTTGTTCCTTGGAAGAAAGCTATGACAAACCTAGGCAGCGTATTAAAAAACAAAGACATCACTTTGCCCACAAAGGTCCATATAATCAAAGCTATGGTTTTTCCAGTAGTCATGTACAGATATGAGAACTGGAACATAAAAAAGACTGAGCACTGAAGAACTGATGCTTTTGAACTGTGGTGCTGGAGAAGACTCTTAAAAGTCCCCTGGACAGCAGAGAGATCAAATAAGTCAATTCTAAAGAAAATCACTGCTGAATATTCATTGGAAGGACTGATATTGAAGCTGAAAATGAAAGTTGCTTAGTCCTGTCCAGAATAGTCTTTGCAACTCTAGGAACTACACAGTCTTTCATACATTTTTATTACCCTTATTTTTATTACCAAGTTTCAATTTAAGACGAGTAAGATCTTTTCAAGTGAAAATGAGGAAATACATTTAAGAATGCTAATAAAGATGTAAGTTCTATGTACAGAATGCTTATATACAATTATAACCATACTGAATACGAAGGTGAAGGTGAAGTCGCTCAGTCGTGTCTGACTCTTTGCGACCCATGGACTGTAACCTACTAGGCTTCCTTGTGCATGGGATTCTCCAGGCAAGAATACTGGAGTGGAGTGCCATTTCCTTCTCCAGGGGATCTTCCCAACCCAGGGATCGAACCCAGGTCTCCTGCATCGAAGGCAGGTGCTTTAACCTCTGAGCCACCAGGGAATGGATACTGCATAAGAAGGGAGATCTTTCTTGCGTTGTCTCCTTTGGGTACAATTCTTTGCTTCAGAACTCTCTCCTACATAGTGGAAAATCATCCCCCAGGTATTATTTTTTCACGTATGGCTATTTACTATTTTTAATTTGTATTGAGAATGTGTGTGTGCCCAGTCATTTCAGTCTTGTCCGACTCTTTGTGACGCCATGGACTGTAGCCTATTGGGCTCCTCTGTCCATGGGATTCTCCAGACAAGAATACTAGAGTGGGTTGACATGTCCTCCTTCAGGGGATCTCCCTGACCTGGGGATGGAACTTGCATCTGCCTGAGTGTCCAGAATTGCAGGCAGATTCTTTACCCACTGAGCCACCTGGGAAGCCCTTATTGTAGTATAGGTGATTTACAACGTTGTGTTAGTTTCTGCTGTACAGCAAAGTGAATCTGTTATACATATACACTCTTATTCCTAAGTTATACCAAAGCAGCGGCTCAAGGTATTTGCAAGTGGCTCAGGCAGTAAAGAATCTGCCTCCATTGCAGCAGTCCCAACTTCGATCCCTGAGCTGAGAAGATCCTTTGGAGAAGGGAAAGGCAACCCACTCCAGTATTCTTGCCTGGAGGATCCCACGAACAGAGAATCCTGGCAGGCTATACGTGGGCCATGGGGTCGCAGTCAGACATGACTGAGCGACTAACACGTTCACTTTTTTCCACATTAAAATAGGTACTGTTGCTGCTGCTGCTGCTGAGTCGCTTCAGTCGTGTATGACTCTGTGCGACCCCATAGACCCCACCAGGCCCAGTCCCTTGGATTCTCCAGGCAAGAACACTGGAGTGGGTTGCCATTTCCTTCTCCAATGCATGAAAGTGAAAATTGAACGTGAAGTCGCTCAGTCGAGATCCCATGGACTGCAGCCTATCAGGCTCCTCCGTCCCTGGGATTTTCTAGGCAAGAGGACTGGAGTGGGGTGCCATTGCCTTCTAGAAAATAGGTATTGAGTATCAGCAAACATTGTTTCACTTCTGTTTGAGCTCTCCTTGGTCTGCAGTCAGTATTCTTGGAGCTGTTTGAGGAGACTTTCTCCATTGTTGGTAGAGATGTTTTCTTTTTGAGAAATCTTATGGCTGTGCCAAACATCGTTTGGTGCTCATAAACTCAGCAGTGGCTAAGGTTCCTTCCTTTAACACTGGGACATCTTTTGCTATGGGCTCACAGCCATAAAACAAAGTTATGTTTTGTTATAATGAAGTAATTCCTTTAAGGTCTTTTTTTTTTTTTCTGGTTCTCATTTCTTACAAGAAACTTCTTGTGTGCTTTAAAAAAGTTTCTCTTCATATTTAGAAGAAATCATTCAGAGTTCTGTGTCTACACCTCATAAAAAAATCTTTCTCCTCTGCAACTTCATTCTAATAAAAACTTCCAAATAAAACCATAACTCTAGAGATATTGTTTGATAAAACATAATAATTTATATTCTCAATAAGCAAAGAACTTTATATTTTCACTGTGAACTACTAATAAAGTATTAGAAACTGGCTTTGTGTTTGTATAGCTAAAGTTCCTATTCTGGTGATTTACAGAATACAAAGACACAGACTGCCCTTAAAGTATATTACAGCGTCTGTGTCTGAGAATAAAAAATTGATTCATTTCTCTCCTCTCTCTCTCCCTTCCCCAACCCCACCCCTATGTAAGAATCTGATTAGGGCATCTCATTGGGTACAACATTAATTCAGAACACATTCATACAGATTTGGGTTGTTGTCTTCACTACTGGCAGAGTAGCAACAGCATCTTAACTGTGCATTAGTTTATAACTCCTGCTGGTGGAAGGCGTGAGATCAGAGAATTCTTTACTGGAATGAACCTTGTAGCTCGCAGAACACTGAATCAGAAGGTGTCTTGTGGAACACTGAGTTCTAAATTTAGATATAAGTGAAAGTGAGGGGAAAGAAAGGAGGTGACAGAAACAGGCCCCACAGCAGCAAGGTGATAATAAGTAGATAATTCCATCCCAAGAGTCAGGCTCAAGCAGACAGGAGAGAGGTATCAGTTTAGTTCAGTTCAGTCGCTCAGTCGCATCCAACTCTGCGACCCCGTGAACCACAGCACACCAGGTCTCCTGTCCATCACCAACTCCCAGAGTCCACCCAAACATTTGTCCATTGAGTCGGTGATGCCATCCAACCATCCCACCCTCTGTCGTCCCCTTTTCCTGCCCTAAGTCTTTCCCAGCATCAGAGTCTTTTCAAATGAGTAAGCTCTTGGCATCAGGTGGCCAAAGTATTGGACTGTCAGCTTCAACATCCGTCCTTCCAATGAACACTCAGGACTGATCTCCTTCAGAATGGACTGGTTGGATCTCCTTGCAGTCCAAGGGACTCTGAAGAGTCTTCTCCAACACCACAGTTCAAAAGCATCAATTCTTCGGCTTTCTTCATAGTCCAACTCTCACATCCATACATGACCACAGGAAAAACCATAACCTTGACTAGATGGAACTGAGGATAAAAAGAAAGAAAGAAAAAAAAAGCTATACTACAAACTAGCTTACTCAAATAAGAGGTCTAATATGGTGGTTTTAGTTGCTAAATTATTACTGGCTCTTGCAACCCCATGGATTGCAGCCTATCAAGATCCTCTGTCCATGGATTTCTCCAGGCAAGAATAATGGAGTGGGCTGCCATTTCCTTCTCCAAGGGATCTCCCCACTCCAGGGATTGAACCTGGGTCTCCCACATTGCAGGCAGATAATTTACCAACTGAGCTATGAGGGAATCCCAATATATACTACTATATACAAAATAAATAAACCAGTAAGCAACAAGGTCCTAATGTATAGCACAGGGAATTATAGTCAATATCTTATAGTAACCAATAATTGGAAAAATCTACAAAAGAATATCCAACTATCTATCTGTGTATCTATCTACTGAATCACTCTGCTGCACATCGGAAACATAGGAAATCAACTATAGTTAAAAAAAAAAAAAAAGAGGTCTAAGAGATGGACTTTGAACAAAAAAGTATAAAGACTGAATCACAAACACATACCATTCAGGTTGTTGACCTAAGTACCTACTTGCTCATTTAGTCATACAAACTTAAGTTTAAAAAGGGTCTTAAAAGTTAAATCCTTTACCCTCTATCATTCAGTGGTTGGGTGTTCTCTATGACATAAAAAGAAAATATTCAACTACGGTTTTGAATCACTCTGTGAAACACATTTGGTCAAATATATAAAAGTCGCCTACCTCCCTACCTTCTATCTTTTGGTGGAGTTTCGATTTTCAGATGACTTCTTCCTGGTAAATTGTAGATGTCTCCAATACATGCATATAAATACAGAAACCAATCAAAGATGCTAGAAAGGAGGGCAAGGCATATATTTTTATAGGAAATTGGCACGTTTCCATTTATTTTTTGTAGTTGTCATCTTCATAAGATTTAGATGTATCAATAATATCTATGTGGCATCTACTTGTAAGTTGTCTTAAATCATAAATATAACTTTCAGGCATTTTATGTAGAACTATGCATTAACTGTCCATCAACTTCAAGGACATAAATAATTATTTGTTTTACCTTTGGGAAGGTAACATTGAAAAATATGTCTCTGTCTTCTGATATAATTGGAGATCTTATGTCTCAAAATACTAAAACAATATGTATATGTATATATACAGTACACTGGCTGGCTTCCTAGTCTTTTTTCCCTCCTAAGCTCAAGTTCTTTTTTAATTAGCTAATACTTAGCAACAACTTGACACATTATTCAGAGAGCTGTGCCTAATGCTCCTGCTTCATTGGTTTATTAATAGCTTTGAGTACAGGGCTGGGAAAAAGAGCTGTGTGAACAATGAATTATATGTTACCACCTTATTGTGGTAGGAGCAAAAATGGGGAACATTTTTAAAATTTTAAGTATTCAAATGATTGCAAATAATTGTGAAATATATATAAGTGGTTTAAAGTCATCTTCTTAAAACCAAGAATCTCGCTCGCCTGAAAGCAAGTGTTTCCAGGTTCATGTCATCTGAGTAAAGCAGATTTTTGACACAGCAGTAAGCAAATTATTATGAAGTCTGTCCAAACATGTAATTGAATCATACTTGTTCAAGCATAAATTGCATTTTCACCATGAGTTAAACAAGCAAATGTAGAAATTGATAGCAGATTTCTGACATAAAGAGCTTAGGTAGATCTAAGATTTGTGGAAAGAGATATAAAAGTATGTGGTTAATTTATTTGGTTTATAGGTAGTATTCAAAAGTAAGCTTAGGGAAGACATAGAGAAGAGGTGGAAGGAACATTGATATTCTTGGCTATACTGCGGACTTGGGAAAACAATATTACTGTTTTAAAGCAACTGAGGCTATTCCATTCTTCAATATTCCTTATCAATGGCAGCTGTCATGGGTGAATGAATACTGGTCTTCCTATTGCTTTGGTATCTTTCCCTGATCATCTCTCTAGACAACTAATTGTATCTCCAGTAGAACCCAATGGAAAGAGCTCCCTATCCTAAATCACTCAAGTCCTCAACTGTACTGTATGTCTGAGGTATATATGAAGGCAAAGTAAGTGAAAAATAATATTAAAGTCAGTTAAACTCCAATCCCACATTTAGAATCCTTATGGCCTAGATTGCTGGTTGAAGCCCAGAAGCTATGAGAACTCCTCTGAGCTGGGTCAGACTAACTGAAACAGCCCAGAGAACAAGGAGTCACTCAGTTCTTCTTAGGTTGTTTTTCTCTAAGCTTCATTCTATCCCTGGCCTATAAAACTTCATCACACAAACGCTGAAAATAATGTGACATTAAGCAATCACTTTTAGTCTCTTCATTAATGGAGGGTTTCCTGGTGTGCTACAGTTCTTGGGCTTGCAAAGAGTCAGACACAACTTGGTGACAGAATAATTCTATGTTAAGTAAAATATGTCTTGCATACAGAATTAATTTATGGTAGTTGTAGTATTGGCATAAGCAGATATTTACTAAGTATTTATTTGTTTTTTTGTTTTAATTTTAGTTACCTAAGTTTTATAACTTGGATTAACTTTTTTTTCTTTTTCACTCTAATACTTAACCAGCAAGTTCTTTTACAACAGCATGTATCATTTTCTTTTATGGAGATAATTTGTACAAGTGTCTTAATCTTTCTAATTCTGTCTCAGACTACTTATATATGGCCCATACTGATTTAATTATATATCGTGTGAAACTTTTCAATGTGCTCTGTAATATTTTTAGATGTGTAATACTTTTAAATAGTGAAAAAAAAAGAAAATTTAATCTTTAATGAAATGTTCTTACTTCTATGTTTGTTACTTAGCCTTTCTAGTTCAAGATTAAATTTGATGAGACCTGTCACAATTCATCAACAAGTATTTTTGAAGGTGCAAAATATGGATATTGGTTGCTATGAAAATTAAACAAGTAAAAAAGATAATCCCTAATCTCAAGGTTGTTTTAGTAATGATGGGGATAAGGGTGCCTGCAAAGAGCTAAACAGCAGGCATCATGATATAAGGTGTAAAATAAAAACCCAGGCAAAAGTAGGTATTGATTTTTAAGTGCTTATGCTGTTTTGGACGTTCAATTATTAACTGTTAAAAGAACTCTTCAAGGTCGGTATTATTAACCATGTCTTACTTTAAACAAAAGCAAAAACACACAAAAAAATCTAAAGATTAGAGAGTTTAGGGAACAAGCTGAAACACATCAGTAACAGGACCAGTATTTTGACCTGGGTATTTCTCATGTCCACACCTCCATAACCACCCATTGTCTTTTTGATAAAGGAGCATAGAGAAAGTATTTATTCTTTTTGTCTTTGGACAGACATGTCTAACAGATGGCATTTAAAAGATGCCATTGAAATAACTTAGAATGAGGACAAGTAGAAAGGAAAACCAGGCTGAAAAAGCTCCAAGAACACATGGAGAGGAGAAATGTGACAATAAAAGGTATGTCTTCATGATGTTATAATCTGTTTGCTATTTTAGTCCAAATTCTAGACCCATCATAAAAACTTTCAGGGACTTTCTAAATGGTGTTACTTAGAGAAAAGACAGTGTATTCCATTTTCTTTCTTTCTTTCTTTGCCTTTTATAGTGTTCATGGGGTTCTCACAGCAAAAATGTGAAAATGAAAGTTGCTCAGCTATGTCCGACTCTCTGCGACCCCATGGACTACACATGAAATTCTCCAGGCCAGTATACTGGAGTGGGTAGCCTTTCCCTTCTCCAGGGGATATTTCCAACGCAGGGATCAAACCCAGGTCTCCCACATTTCAGGCCGTTTTTTTACCAGCTGAGCCACAAGAAAAGCCCAAGAGTACTGGAGAGGGTAGCCTATCCCTTCTACAGTTGATCTTCCCGTCCCAGGAATTGAACTGGGGTCCTGCATTGCAGGCGGATTCTTTAACAACTCAGCTATGAGGGAAGCCCACAGCAAGAATACTGGAGTGGCTTTCCATTTGCTCCTCCAATGGGCCATGTTTTGTCAGAATTGTCCACCGTGACCCATCCATCTTGATTCACTGAGTTAAGCAAGCCCTTCTGTCATGACAAAGCAGTGATCCATGAAGGCGAAAAAAATGATGCTTTTGAACTGAGGTGCTGGAGAAGACTCTTGAGAGTCCCTTGGACACTAAAGAGATCAAACTAGTCAATTCTAAAGGAAATCAACCTTGAATACTCATTGGAAGGACTGATGCTGAGGCTTCTGAAGCTCCAATACTTTGGCCACCTGATACTAACTTTGGAAAAGACCCTGATGCTTGCAAAAATTGAAGAAAGAAGGAGAAGAGGACAATAAAGAATGAGGTGATTGGATGGCATCACCAATTCAATGGACGTGAACTTGGGTAAACTCTTGGAGATAGTGAGGGACAGGGTGGCCTGACCTACTGCAGTCCATGGGGTCACAAAGAGTCAAAAATGACTTAGCAACTGCACAGCAACAGCAATAATAACAGTGCATTCCATAAGATTCTTAGAAAGGACCATGAAGCAAGGTAAAGGATTCCTGAAATTTTCATACCCAAAATAACCAGTTTTCTATGCTTTGCATAGAAGAATAAAACACGTATATCAGTTGAGTCAGGTTGCTCCCAGAAAGCTGAGATCCCATCCAAATAATCATTTTACCTCCAGAGACTCTGTGCAAGGTAGACCTGTAACAGATATACCTTGAAAGATGTTCAAATCCCAAGATTAGTCATTTCTCTCTGGTTGTGTGTATTTTAAAAAGGCCTGCATATCTGTCTGATAAAATATTCGAGGGAAGGTTAGCATTTTGGAGGTCTTCATATCACAAAAGTTTGACTTTTTGTCTATATTGAATTAACAGAATGACCATAATACAGATTTCTTACTATCCACTATGATCAGCTGGATGTCAACGTTTCCTATCAGTAAATCAACATACAGAATAAATAAATAGCTTTGTGTAGCTATAGTTGTCCTTCTCATTAGAAATAGGTAACTGAGCCCTTTTAAACTTGGAAAATTAGTGTTTTCCCAGAAACTTTAACTGCTTAAATGAAGTTAGGTGTCTCCTGGCTCTGCTTTGAACGTTCTAGCTTAGACATTGAGCATAGGCAAAGAAGTAAAGATATTATAGAAGGTCCCTTACATACGAACCTTCAGGTTGTGAATTTTCAAAGATGTGAACGTTCATTCACATGTCCAGTCACATACATTGGTTTATATGTCCAGTGTACATTGTCACATGCATGCATCCTTACAAGTGCTTGTGCTTTTGTGTACTGTACTGTATAGAGTCTAGTAGTATAGCATCTTTATTTCAAGCCCAGAATGTCCTGAAGCAAGTGTAAAAGCAACGGTGACGTAGCTGGCAGTGCTAAGAAGCGCCAGATGTATACTGTACTATGATACTTTTCAAGGAACTGTACTGTAAGATGAAAAATGTTTTCTTTATCCTTTGTGGTGGTTTTTATGTATTATTTGTGTGAAAAGCGTTATAAACCTATTACAGTATGGTACTATATAGCCAACTGTGTTAGTTGGGTTTCTAGGCTAACTTTGTTAGACTTGTGAACAAATTGGACTTACGAACATACTCTTGGAAGAGAACTTGTTTGTATATAAGGGACTTGCTTTCAGTCATGTCCAACTCTGCGAGCCTATGGACTGCTGCACGCCAGGCCTCCATGTCCATCACCAATTCCCGGAGTCTACTCAAAGTCATGTCCATTGAGTCAGTGATGCCATCCAACCATCTCATCCTCTGTCGTCCCCTTCTCCTCCCGTCTTCAATCTTTCCCAGCATCGGGGTCTATTCCAATGAGTCAGTTCTTCACATCAGGTGGCCAAAGTATTGGAGTTTCAGCTTCAGCGTCAGTCCTTCCAGTGAATATTCAGGACTGCTATATTAGTCATTAAATGATCCCAGAGAGTTCAGGCAGTGAAGGTCTAGGCTAGCCATAATATAGAACGTATTTTGAGGTGTTAAATATTGGGTCAGATACCTCTATGAAGGATTGTCCACTTTAGGACAGGATGTGTGGTAGTCTATCTGCTCTGCTAATTGTATGTGCATAGTAAAGACAGAGGGAGGGAAAGTTGAGTGGGTGCAAGAATTAAATTTTGAATGATGGGTTCTTCTTCAGAAAGATTGCCATGACATTTCTACATAGATTTAGCTCTGATTAATATGATTCACAACTTCTTTAAGGCTTTATTTAATACTTTATAATAAAGGTGCTGGAATTTCTATCCACAATTTGAAAATTTAGGTGACAATATTTTTATTTGAAAGATCATAACCCTAGGGTCTTGGGCAGAACGTGACTTATTTACACAATCAGTGGAAACTTGCATGGCTCAAGGAAAGTTCTTAATGAAATCCGCTCCCTCATCAGCTAAATGTCTAAAAGGAAAATTAACAGGTCAATGGCAATCCACTCCAGTATTGCCTGGAGAATTCCATGGACAGAGAAACCTGGTAGGTTACAGTCCATGGGGTTGCAAAGAGTGGGACAAAACTGAGCGACTTCCCTCACCTCACCTCACCTTAATTTCCTAGAGGGGCAGAAATTTTATTTAGAATTATTCCTTAAAATGTTTTTATTATATAAATAATTAAGGAAGGCATTTGCATTGAAATAAATTCACATATAGGTTTCCTAGGTGGCACAGTGGTAAAGAATCCACCTGCCAATGCAGGCGACATAGGAGATGTGGATTTGATCTCTGAATCTCTGGAAGATCTCATGGAATAGAAAATGTCAACCCATTCCAGTATTCTTGCCTGGAAAATTCCATGGACAGAGGAGCTGGTGGGCTACAGTCCAAGGGGGTCACAAAAAGGCAGACACAACTGAGCACTTGAGCACACACAAGACACAGACATATTAATAAAGACAGATAAATAAATACCTCAAACATCCCATCTCTCACTACACTTCTTTCTCTTCAAATCCATCACTTCCCAGAGGTAACACTATTCTGATTTTCTGTATCTTTCCAGAACTTTTCCTATGCATTTTCAAATAATTATAAATAGTTAAAAATTTTTGAATATTTGACTTTTCTTCTGTATGTTTTCTTTTTCACATGTGTGTCCTCTAGTCTCTTCTACAACTTTTTTTTAAATTAACCATATCTCCTGAGGATCATTCCTCGTCAATATGCACAGACCTCACACATTCTCATCACAGAGGCCTGTTATTATATAGGAGGCTGTATTATAAACTAATTAGCTTATCTCTTTATTCTTATATGGACCAGAGAGTTGACAACATATCCTTTCTAGTTCGTGATATATTATTATCATTGGTCTGTGAAAAACCCTCTCTAGTTGAGTTTGCTGTATCTTCCTTCTATCCTGATTTCTGAGATGCACTGGGCTAGTATTGCTGGATCTTTTCTGTCACGGGGCAGGTGATGATCCTTTTAGGACATTTAGAAATAAGAAAACTGCAGACATAAATCAATGTCTCCTAACCTTTCCCTCTCTCTATTTTTGGCACAAAAAAATCTGCTCCAACTTGCCATTTTCCTACACATACACAACTATCTTCTCATTTCCCAGGCATTTTTCCAAGTTTCTACATGACTTTTTCAGTGGCATTCTCATGCTATACTTTTCCCAGTTACATCCCCTTGATTGGGTTTGAGAGTGTTCACATCATGTATTAGTTATTCATCATCGCTTGTCTTGCTGTCTTAATTCCACTATCAATGATAAATTAGCTGACATCAGTCTTAAAAGCACTGTTGAATGAAAAGTCTTAAGAATATATTCTGTAAAAAAAAGTTCACATATTCATCAGTTGTAATAATAACCACAATAGCACCAATAATTGCCAACTTTAAGTGGATATGTTATGTCTGCCATATTTGTACATTCTTTAAGATGTGTATTGACTCATTAAGCCTTTCAACCACTGAGTGGAGTGGATGCGTATAGATAAAGGAATCGACCACTAAAAGGGAAACATATTATTATCCACAGACATATGGTGGAAGAAATGCAATCCAAGAGACCATGCTTTAATTTTTACTCCAAACTACAGCAAGATGTGGAAGCACTGATCCAAAGGGTCTACATTTTCTAAATTTTAAGAGCTAATGTTAAGTTCCCCTTAAAATGGCTCTCTATAAATTTAGCTGTCAGCAAAACCTAATGAAAAGTGGTACTTTTAGACTTTTATTTTTGTTTATCCAATTTTGGGGGAAAAACCCTCAAGATTTAAAATTTGTGTTTCAGCTAGCAAATCGCCAGCTACACACATACACACACACACACACACACACACACACACACATCTATATATCTATATCTTTAGTGCATTAGTCTGAGTTGTTGAGTGTTGGACCTGAAAGAGAATATAGAGATATACTCTAGCCTATTACTTTTTATTAATGAGAAGCCTGAGTGTCTGAGAGGTTATATGACTTCCATCAATTCCCACTGAGAATTTGTTACAAGTTTTGAGGGAGCTCAGATATTCTGTCTCTCTTTTTTATGCTATTTCTGCTAATCTACACTGCCTACTATAACAACCTCCCTTGGTAATCACATTTATAGCATCCTATATTAATTACCATACAGCTGTACCAAGACATCGCAGTGGGTTTCCAATATTTCACTAAAGCACAAAGAAGACACCCAGAAGGCAGATTCTAGGATAACAGTACTGTTTTCTAACATTTAGTACCGTCTTCATAAAGAATAGAATACTAAGAGAATGGTGAATGAAGGACAACCCCGTACACAGAATAAACTCACAGGTTTCTGGCTACCCCTAATATGTTTAAATTTGTTTTTGCTACAGATTCTATGATTACAAAATCAGCCATAGATAATCCACAGCATTAATAGAAATGCAGGCTCAATCCCTGGGTAGGGAAGATTTCCCTGAGTAGGAAATGGCAGCCTGCTCCAATATTCTAGTCTGGAAAATTCCCTGGATAGAGGATCCTGATGGGCTATAGTCCATGGTATCACAAATAGTTGGAATGACTGAGCATATGTATGTAAAGAAGTAACAATAGAGAGGACTCATAGAACTGGGCTTCCCAGGTGGCACTAGTGGTAAAGAATCCCCCTGCCAGTGCAGGAATGCAGGAGACGTGGTTTCCATCCCTGGACTGGGAAGATCCCCTGGAGGAGGAAATGGCAACCCACTCCAGTATTCTTGTCTGGAGAATCCCATGGATAGAGGAGCCTGGCAGGCTACAGTCCATGGAGTCACAAAGAATTGGACATGGCTGAACACACACACACACACACACACACACACCACCCCCTAGAACTGTGGAGCTGAAATGGATCTCAGAATTTATTCAGGGTTAGGCTCATAACTACATAGGACAGATGAATGGAGTCTAGAGATGTCAAATGACTTGTCAGAAGTAACACTGCTGGTTAGTATCAGACCATGTTTTGAACTTGAACTATAAATTTCCATTCCACTAAAGTTAATCCCTTTCACCTACTCAACAAATGTTTTTTTTTTTAAAGTATTAATATCATTCATTGCTAAACACTGACCTAGGCACTGAAGATTCGATGGTCATGAAGCCCCTAACTCATTCAGATATGGTCAGTGTCTCCACAGAATTGACTGTCTAGTGGGGTAATGACTTAGACTCAGTTCCTGACGCTTACTTTCATGTTGCAGAGGTTTCATTGTCATGCTCTTGGCCTTCCTTTGCTCATCAGGTAGGTAGAGAGAGAGTTTCTGGTCTGACTGCTGTGTTTGAATAGGAATTGGGCATGCCACTTTCAGTACCTTCTCTGCTTCCTATCAGGGGATTTCTGTTCTGCCCTGCTTTTCTCCTAAATGTAATGAAGCCATCAGTTCAATCACTGCTTATTTCCGGAATGAATATCAGGAATGCCACTTACATTCAGATAGAAGCCCCCTCCTCCAAGGATAATTATTTAAATAGTATAAGTGGTAGTTTTCTCTCATTTACTGACCCTTTTTTTTTCCTACTTTTATATTGGTTCAGAAGTTGCTGAGGGACAAGGTTGCTATATTTTGAATCACCATAAAGCCAAGCAAGAGATAGCCTTGGCTCAAATGGTAAAGAATCTGCTCACAATGAAGGAGACATGGATTTGACCCCTGGGTTGGGAAGATCCCCTGGAGGAGGGCATGGCAACTCACTCCAGTATTCTTGCCTGGAGAGTCCCCATGGACAGAAGAGTCTGGCAGGCTGCAGTCCATGCGGCCACAAAGAATCGGACATGACTGAATGATTAACACAAAGCCAAAGAAATGTATTCAGATCAGTTGTCATGACAGCAAAAATCTGAGGCTGTGTCAAAACACGCACATATGCTCATTCACTCAGTCATCTCCTACTTTTTGTGACCCTATGGACTGTAGCCCCCCAGCCATCTTATCTTCTGTCTTCCCCTTCTCCTCCTGCCCTCAAATCCTCTCAGCATCAGAGTCTTTTCCAGTGAGTCAACTCTTCGCATGAGGTGGCCAAAGAATTGGAGTTTCAGCTCTAGCATCACTCCTTCCATAGAAATCCCAGGGCTGATCTCCTTCAGAATGGACTGGTTGGATCTCCTTGCAGTCCAAGGGACTCTCAAGAGTCTTCTCCAACTCCACAGTTCAAAAGCATCAATTCTTCGGCGCTCAGCCTTCTTCACAGTCCAACTCTCACATCCATACATGACCACAGGAAAAACCATAGCCTTGACTAATCAGACCTTTGTTGGCAAAGTAATGTCTCTGCTTTTGAATATGCTATCTAGGTTGGTCATAACTTTTCTTCCAAGGAGTAAGCGTCTTTTAATTTCATGGCTGCAGTCACCATCTGCAGTGATTTTGGAGTCCAAAAAATAAAGTCTGACACTGTTTCCACTGTTTCCCCACCTATTTCCCAAGAAGTGATAGGTGGCTTACTTCACTCTATATAAAAAGCTCCAGTTTAATCCACCTCATTAGAACTGATTCAAATGTATTCTTTTTAATGGTTGTGTATGTACCACACCTTTCTTATCCATTCATCTGCTGATGGACATCTAGGTTGCTTCCATGTCCTGGCTATTATAAACAGTGCTGTGATGAACATTAGGGTACACGTGTCTCTTTCAATTCTGGTTTCCTCGGTGTGTATGCCCAGCAGTGGGATTGCTGGGTCGTATGGCAGTTCTATTTCCAGTTTTCTAAGGACTCTCCACACTGTTCTCCATAGTGGCTGTACTAGTCTGCATTCCCACCAACAGTGTAAGAGGGTTCCCTTTTCTCCACACCCTCTCCAGCATTTATTGCTTTTATACTTTTGGATAGCAGTCGTTCTGACTGGCATGAAATGGTACCTCATTGTGGTTTTGATTTGCATTTCTCTGATAATGAGTGAAGTTGAGCATCTTTTCATGTGTTTGTTAGTCATCTGTATGTCTTTTTGGAGAAATGTTTGTTTAGTTCTTTGGCCCATTTTTTAACTGGGTCGTTTATTTTTCTGGAATTGAACTGTAGGAGTTGCTTGTATATTTTTGAGATTAATTGTTTGTCAGCTGCTTCATTTGCTATTATTTTCGCCCATTCTGAAGGCTGTCTTTTCACCTTGCTTATAGTTTACTTTGTTGTGCAAAAACTTTAAGTTTAATTAGGTCCCATTTGTTTATTTTTGCTTTTATTTCCAGTATTCTGGGAGGTGGGTCATAGAGGATCCTGATGTGATTTATGTTGGAGAGTGTTTTGCCTATGTTCTCCTCTAAGAGTTTTATAGTTTCTGGTCTTACATTTAGATCTTTAATCCATTTTGAGTTTATTTTTTGTGTATGGTGTTAGAAAGTGTTCTAGTTTCATTCCTTTGCAAGTAGTTGACCAGTTTTCCCAGCACTTGTTAAAGAGATTGTCTTTAATCCATTGTATATTCTTGCCTCCTTTGTCGAAAATAAGGTGTCCATAGGTGAGTGGGTTTATCTCTGGGCTTTCTATTTTGTTCCATTGATCTAATTTCTGTCTTTGTGCCACTACCATACTGTCCTGATGACTGTGGCTTTGCAGTAGAGCCTGAAGTCAGACAGGTTGATTCCTCCAGTTCCATTATTCTTTCTCAAGATTTCTTTGGCTATTCGAGGTTTTTTGTATTTTCATACAAATTGTGAACTTATTTGTTCTAGTTCTGTGAAAAATTCCTTTGATAGCTTGATAGGGATTGCATTGAATTTATAGATTGCTTTGGGCAGTATACTCATTTTCACTTTATTGATTCTTCCAATCCACGAACATGGTATATTTCTCCATCTATTTGCATCCTCTTTGATTTCTTTCTCCAGTGTTTTATAGTTTTCTATATACAGGTCTTTTGTTTCTTTAGGTATATAATTCCTAAGTATTTTATTCTTTTCGTTGCAATGGTGAATGGAATTGTTTCCTTAATTTCTTTTTCTACTTTCTCTTTATTAGTGTATAGGAATGCAAGGGATTTCTGTGTGTTGATTTTATATCCTGCAACTTTACTATATTCATTGATCAGCTCTAGTAATTTTCTGGTGGTGTTTTTACAGTTTTCTATGTAGAGGATCATGTCATCTGCAAACAGTGAGAGTTTTACTTTTTCTTTTCCAATTTGGATTTCTTTTATTTATTTTTCTGCTCTGATTGGTGTGGCCAAAACTTCCAAAACTATGTTGAATAGTAGTAGTGAGAGTGGGCACCCTTGTCTTGTTTCTGACTTTAGGGGAAATGCTTTCAATTGTTCACCATAGAGGATAATGTTTGCTGTGGGTTTGTCATATATAGCTTTTATTACGTTAAGGTATGTTCCTTCTATTCCTGCTTTCTGGAGGGTTTTTTTTTTTTTTTTAATCATAAATGGATGTTGAATTTTGTCAAAGGCTTTCTCTGTATCTATTGAGATAATCATATGTTTTTTATATTTCAATTTGTTAATGTGGTATAATACACTGATTGATTTGCAGATATTGGAGAATCCTTGCATCCCTGGGATAAAGCCCACTTGGTTATGATGTATAATCTTTTTAATATATTGTTGGATTCTGTTTGCTAGAATTTTGTTAAGGATTTTTGCATCTATGTTCATCAGTGATATTGGCCTGTAGTTTTCTTTTTTGTGGCATCTTCATCTGGTTTTGGTATTAGGGTGATGGTGGCCTCATAGAATGAGAGAGGAAGCTTACCTTCCTCTGCAAATTTCTGGAAGAGTTTGAATAGGATAGGTGTTAGCTCTTCTCTGACTTTTTGGTAGAGTTCAGCTGTGAAGCCGTCTGGTCCTGGGCTTTTGTTTGTTGGAAGATTTCTGATTATAGTTTAAACTTCCGTGCTTGTGATGGATCTGTTAAGATTTTCTGTATCTTCTTGGTTCAGTTTTGAAAAGTTGTACTTTTCTAAGAATTTGTCCATTTCTTCCATGTTGTCCATTTTATTGGCATATAGTTGCTGATAGTAGTCTCTTATGATCCTTTGTATTTCTGTGTTGTCTGTTGTGATCTCTCCATTTTCACTTCTAATTTTGTTGATTTGATTTTTCTCCCTTTGTTTCTTGATGAATCTGGCTAGTGGTTTGTCAATTTTATTTAACTTCTCAAGAACCAGCTTTTGGCTTTGTTGATTTTTGCTATGGTCTCTTTTGTTTCTTTTGCATTTATTTCTGCCCCTAATTTTTAAGATTTCTTTCCTTCTGCTAACCCTGGAGTTATCTATTTCTTCCTTTTCTAGTTGCTTTAGGTGTAGAGTTAGGTTATTTGTTTGACTTTTTTCCTGTTTCTTGAGGTATGCCTGTGTTGCTATGAACCTTCCCCTTAGCACTGCTTTTATAGTGTTTCACAGGTTTTGGGTTGCTGTGTTTTCATTTTCATTTGTTTCTATGCGTATTTTGATTTCTTCTGTGATTTGTTGGTTATTCAGCAGCATGTTTTTCAGCCTCCATATTTTTGAATTTTTAATAGTTTTTCTACTGTGGAGAAGGAAATGGCAGTCCACTCCAGTACTATTGCCTGGAAAATCCCATGGACTGAGGAGCCTGATAGGCTACAGTAGTCCATGGGGTCACAAAGAGACCCCACTTCACTTCACTTCACTTCACTTCTCCTGTAACTGAAATCTAATCTTACTGCATTGTGATCAGAAAAGATGCTTGGAATGATTTCAATTTTTTTGACTTTACCAAGGCTAGATTTTTGGACCAGGATGTGATCTATCCTGGAGAAGGTTCCATGTGTACTTGAGAAAAAGGTGAAATTCATTGTTTTAGGGTGAAATGCCCTATAGATATCAATTAGATCTAACGGGTCTATTGTATCATTTAAAGTTTGTGTTTCCTTGTTAATTTTCTGTTTAATTGATCTAGTCATAGGTGTGAGTGGAGAACTAAACTTTCCCACTATTATTCTGTTATTGTTAATTTCCCCTTTCATACTTGTTAGCATTTGTCTTCCGTATTGCGGTGCTCTTATGTTGGGTGCATATATATTTATAATTGTTATAGCTTCTTCTTGGTGTGATCCTTTGATCATTATATAGTGTCCTTCTTTGTCTCTTTTCACAGCCTTTGTTTTAAAGTCTATTTTATCTGATATGAGTATTGCTACTACTGCTTTCTTTTGGTCTCTATTTGCGTGGAATATCTTTTTCCAGCCCTTCACTTTCAGACTGTATGTGTCCCTTGTTTTGAGGTGGGTCTCTTGTAGACAACATATATAGGGGTCTTGTTTTTGTATCCATTCAGCCAGTCTTTGTCTTTTGGTTGGGGCATTCAACCCATTTACATTTAAGGTAATTATTGATAAGTATGATTTCGTTGCCATTTACTTTGTTGTTTTGGGTTCAAGTTCATATACCCTTTCTGTGTTTCCTGTCTAGAGAAGATCCTTTAGCATTTGTTGGAGAGCTGGTTTGGTGGTGCTGAATTCTCTTAGCTTTTGCTTGTCTGTAAAGCTTTTGATTTCTCCTTCATATGTGAATGAGATCTTTGCTGGGTACAGTAATCTGGGCTGTAGGTTATTTTCTTTCATCACTTTAAGTATGTCCTGCCGTTCCCTTCTGGCCTGAAGAGTTTCTATTGAAGCTGTTGTCCTTATGGGGGTCCCCTTGTGTGTTCTTTGTTGTTTTTCCCTTGCTGCTTTTAATCTTTGTTCTTTGTGTTTGATCTTTGTTAATTTTTGATTAATATGTCTTGGGGTGTTTCGCCTTGGGTATATTCTGTTTGGGACTCTCTGTGTTTCTTGGACTTGGGTGACTATTTCCTTCCCCATTTTAGGGAAGTTTACAACTATTATCTCCTCAAGTATTTTCTCATGGTCTTTCTTTTTTGTCTTCTTCTTCTGGGACTCCTATGATTCAAATGTGGGGGCATTTAACATTGTCCGAGAGGTCTCTGAGGTTGTCCTCATTTCTTTTCATTCTTTTTTCTTTTTCCTCTCTGTTTCATTTATTTCTACCATTCTATCTTCTACTTCACTCATCCTATCTTCCGCCTCCATTATTCTACTGTTGGTTCCCTCCAGAGTCTTTTTGACCTCATTTGTTGCATTATTCATTATATATTGACTGTTTGTTTTTTTTTTTAATTTCCTCTAGGTCCTTTTAAGCATTTCTTGCATCTTCTCAATCCTTATCTCCAGGCTATTTACCTGTAACTCCATTTTGTTTTCAAGATTTTGGATCATTTTCACTCTCATTATTTGAAATTCTTTATCAGGTAGATTCCCTATCTCTTCCTCTTTGGTTTGGTGGGCATTTATCTTGTTCCTTTACCAGCTGAGTATTTCTCTGCCTTTTCATCTTGTTTATATTGCTGTGTTTGGGGTGGCCTTTCTGTATTCTGGCAGTTTGTGCTTCCTCTTTATTGTGGAGGCTCCTCGCTGTGGGTGGGGTTGGATGGGTGGCTTGTCAAGGTTTCCTAGTTAGGGAAGCTTGTGTCGGTGTTCTGATGGGTGGAGCTGGATTTCTTCTCTCAGGAGTGCAATGAAGTGTCCAGTAGTGAGTTTTGAGATGTCAGTGGGTTTGGTGTGACTTTAGGCAGCCTGTATATTGAAGATCAGGGCTATGTTCTTGTGTTGCTGGAGAATTTGCGTGGTATGTCTTGCTCTGGAACTTGTTGGCCCTTGGGTGGTGCTTGGTTTCAGTGTAGGTATGGAGGCTTTTGATGTGCTCCTATCAATTAATGTTCCTGGAGTCAGAAGTTCTCTGGTGTTCTCAGGATTTGGACCTAAGCCTCCTGCCTCTGGTTTTCAGTCTTATACTTACAGTAGCCTCAAGACTTCTCCATCTCCTTTTGAAGACAATGGGCTGCCTTTCTGGGTACCTGATGTTCTCTGCCAGCATTCAGAAGTCATTTTGTGGAATTTGCTCAGCATTCAAATGTTCTTGCAATGAATTTGTGGGAGAGAAAGTGGTCTCCCCGTCCTATTCCTCTGCTGTCTCAGGACTGTCCCTTGTCTCAGTTTTGAATCTACCATTCTATGCTTTGCTTTGGAATGCTCTACCTGAGAATCTGAAAGCCACATTTCTCCTCTGTCAACTATTCCCTGTTAAGTTCTGTAGATATTGGCTCTAGAGGGCAATTGGGAGCCTGGAGAAGAAAGGAGCCTACTTCTTCCTCATTTGGTTTTCTATTTCTGTTAACATTACCCTGGCAAAGGCAATGGATCCCAGGCCCCACACTGAAGCCCACCTCCACGTTCTTCCAGAAAGCAAAGTATGACTGAGCAGCAGCACCCATGGTCAGAGGTCTGGTTCCCAGCTCCACAGGACCCTCCAAGCTCCGCCAGAGGACCAGTGCCCCTTTCAGAGGTCTGAGTCTCCCTCACCTGGAGTTACAAGGCTCTGACAACCACGGCTTCTCTTCGTCCCTCAATCCTGTGTTGGGAGCTGTTTCTTGCTCTTACTAACCCTGTCAGCTTGACTCATCTGTTTGCTCTATTCTGTCCTCTAATATTTGTTTAATCACTTCTCTATATTGAATTGACATGGTTTCTGTTTTTCTGCATGGACCCCAAGCAGCTGTCAAAACGTCAGTCACATCTTACACATTCCATAAAAGTTGGATTCCTAAAAGGACAGTCTCCAACAATTCTGGGTCCACAGTTGGAAGAGGACAACAAATTCAATATCTAGATGTAAGATCTAGAACATGTCAGCATTCCCTTTCATGGGACCAGTTAACTCTGTGAACAGAGTGGTACTCAGTAACACTTCTAGAAGAAAAATACTTAAAAACAACTTGACAAGCACACCCGGTACACAATGTCTTTATCTCCAACTAGAGCCAAGGAAAAAGCAGAGACTGAAGCCATATGACCTGGTTTTTGAGACATTAACTTAAGGCAACCATGCAGTCTTAAAATTTGCTTTTCAGATACATTATTTTACAACTAATGCTGCCTACAAGAAAGAATAAATCTAGAAAGAGAGAAAAAACACCCTGAAATTAGCCCTCCATATTTGTGTGGATTCCATGTCTATGGATTCAATAAGTGGAGGATTGAAAATATTTTTTTAAAAATCTAGAAAGTTCCAAAAAGCAAAACTTGAATTTGTCTCACTACAGCAACTGAGAGCTATTTACGTAGCACTTATATTCTCTATACAACTAATTGCATAGAATTTACATATTTGGTTAATTATATATAGGCTATGCTAAGCCACTCAGTCCTGTTCGACTCTTTGTGACCCCATGAACTATAGCCACCAGGTTCCTCTGTCCATGGGATTTCCCAGGCAAGAATACTGGAGTGGGTTGCCATTTCCTACTCCAGAGGACTCTTCCAGACCTAGAGATTGAACCTGTGTCTCTTGTGTCTCCTGCACTGACAGACCTGTTCTTTACCACTAGTGCCACCTGGGAAGCTGAATTATATATAATAGATTATTATAAGTAATCTAGAGATGATTTAAAGTATACAGGAAGATGTGCATAGATTATATGCAAATACTGTGTCATTTTATGATAAGGGACTTTAGCATTTTTGAATTTTGGAATTCACAGAGGTCCTGAAGCCCTCAGTATCCTCAGGGGAAGGGCCTTACACTTTGTCCTGCTTTACAATGAAATATCATGACTTAGAGTGATTGTGGCAATCCAAATTCATGCTGGAGTTTTAGAGCCTAAGTAAAAATTCTTCATGTCACTTTTTAGCCTGTATAAGATTACACTGTTTGAAGGTAATCTACTCCTGGGGTCTTCCTTCACTATCTTCCCATATCTGCTCCTGCAATCAGACTATATTCTGGTTTCTGGTTAAAATAAGTGTTTTATCTTTGGAATTCCTTGAATTTCTAAGTAAGATGATTGCATCAATCAGTACATTTACCTTTTCTTTATAGTTTCCTTTTATTTTTTGCTTTTAAAGATAAACAAATGATATCGCTGGATCTTTCACATGAAGGAAGAATTATGCATTAGGAGTTCCTTTCACCAATATCTGGAAAGAGTCCAGATCCCAGCCCAGCTGAACCAGAGTAAATATGCTGATTGAAAAAAAATATGTCAGATTTCTGGTACTTTACTCTGTTAAAAGGTTAATAAGTTATAGAGATTAAGTGGTCAACATTAACAGGTACCTTATTATTACATTATTAAAATATTAATGCTTTCAGTTGTGAAATATGATTCGTCAGACACCAGAGGCTGGTGTCTAGTGGAAAGTTTAACAGGCTAGCCTGAGGGCAAGGCAGGGTTTACTAGTGTACTTAGGGGTACATGTTTTACAAGAAGGGTGGAGTCTCTGAGTTCAAATGACTGCAGTTTTCAGTTTCTTCTCAGAAAATTAACTCAGAGGAAATTCACATCTCTTATGGGCACTTTTTTTTTTTTCCTTCCCTTCAAACATAAACTGACATTAGCCAAACTGCAGTGTCTGGAGGAAGTATATAAGTTAGGTACAAAGCTTTTATTACTAACTCTTGGCAATTTAATAATTAAGGTGTACCAGAATTAAGTGCATCTCTCATGATTAAATGGCTTAGTTGCCACATATAATTAACATCAGCTTGTATCCTTAGATGCCTTTGGCTGGGCTTGGGTGGCTCCTGATAATCACTTTGGGAGAGGAACATAGGGAAGGAAGGCATAGTCAAACACCATAAAAGAATTTTAACACAGGTTATATGTACAGTGCTAGAATCCCTCTGTTTTAGTGGTGTAAAGGCTCATTAAATTCTACCTCTTCATTTCACTGGTAGGGAAACTAAGGCCCAGAGAGAATATATGTTGGTGTTAGTCATACAACTGTATGGTGGCAAAATCAAGACCGCAGAATTGCCTTCTGACTCCGCGCGGAGTCCCTTGCATGATGTGTCCTTCTCTAGCCCCTGGCTATCTGTCTACGCTTGCGCAGAATCCCTTGCATGATGTGTCCTTCTCTAGCCCCTGGCTATCTGTCTACGCTTGTGCGGAGTCCCTTGCATGATGTGTCCTTCTCTAGCCCCTGGCTATCTGTCTACGCTTGTGCGGAGTCCCTTGCATGATGTGTCCTTCTCTAGCCCCTGGCTATCTGTCTACGCTTGCTGCAGTGACAGGCCACGCTGTAATTACTTCCCCCAACACTCGTGCTTTTCCAGAGGTCACCGGGTAGCCATCCAAAGGGTCTTTAGTTTTTGCTTGTTGTTAACTTTTACCTGATATTACAGTCTGGTTGATCAACAATGTCTCGTTAATTTCAGGTGTGCAGCAAAGTGGTTCTGATATGCACATACGTGTGATTTATTCTTTCTCAAATTATTTCCCCGTTTGGGTCATTACAGAGCACTGAGCAGAGCTCCCTGTGCTATAGAGTAGGTCCTTGTTGATTATCTATTTTAAATATAGTAGTGTGCACTTTTAGTTTTTATGCAGGGAGTTGAAAGACTACTCACTTGAAAAATTCATTGGTTTTGCATTTTAAAGACATGGGCATAAATGGTTTGGCTGGAATTGCTTTTTGGTTTCACATTCTCTTACAGGATTGCTCATTTGTTCAAGGCCTCCAAGGAATCAGACACAGGGAGAGACCTCCAGGTGATCAGACAGAGATATGTATGGCAAAACCAATACAATATTGTAAAGTTATTAGCCTCCAATTAAAATAAATAAATTTAAAAATAAATAAAATAAAATAAAATCAGCACAATGTCTCTAAGTCCTTAGTCACTCAGTTGTGTCTTTCTCTTTGCAACACCATGGACTGGAGCCCGCCAAACTCCTTTGTTTATAGGATTCTCCAGGCAAGAATACTAGAATGGATTGTCATTCCCATCTCAAGGGTATCTTCCCAGGGATCGAACCTGTGTCTCCTGCACTGCAGGCAGAGTTTTTACTGGCTGAGCCACCAGGGAAGTCTTGTCTATTAACACTCCTTCCTATTTGAGCAGTGATCATGAAATCCATGATCTTAGCATCTTGTTTGAGAACATGTTATACTGCCATTTCTAATATTTCTTAGGAAGAAATAATGGCAAATATATGCACATTTTCAAGTAGAGAATAAATTTACTAAACAGATGTTGATTGCATGAAATGTTTTGCAACCCCTGGAAGCAAGAGCTTTTCAGCACTTGGCATTCTGGAGCTGAGGTCTGCTTGTGCTCTTGATAAAACATGGATTACACTGGAATTAAAAGAATGAAATTTTATCCAATATTTAGATTAGAGAAGAAGGATTTGGTTTGGTTTTGTGTCTGGTGCAACTGTCATCTCTAAAAATTCTAGATCACCTAAAATCCTTGTTTCGGTGTGTGTATCCTGAAAGTTCTCCTCCCAGGAACTGTGCATCTGAGATTCCCTTCCATGATTCACCTGTGTGTAAGGCCCTGCCTTCACAGTGACTTCATATTCATGTTTTTAGTTTTTCAGATTAGTGAGTTCATGCTTCTCAAGGAATAAACAGAGACAGCCTCCTCAAAAGACATCAAAATTATTTCAATCAAATGGACCTGTCAGACCAGGCCAGTGGAATACTTGTGCTTTTACATATGTTTTTATTTGTAACCGTATTAGAACTTACCTGAAATGAACAAGAAATGTAGATGTTCTATGTCTCAGGCTGTATCTCCGTTACAAGAAAAAAAGGAAAAGAGTATTCTAGCTAAATTCTTTGAAACAACAGTTTTCTAAGTTATGGAGATACCATACTTACTCGATTATTATATCTAAGTGTTAAGCAGATAATTAAGGCAGAAGTGCTAAATGTGTATTTTCAAAAACTATGACTTCTGGATATATACACAAGTTTAAGAACTATGATAAAAAGAAATATATGTATGTGTATATACACATGACAAGCATACACATTATTCAAAATTATTCATAAAGTTGGCATGATTATTGCTTTTAATTAGTTCTAGGATAATTGGAGAAGGCAATGGCACCCCACTCCAGTACTCTTACCTGGAAAATCGCATGGACAGAGGAGCCTCCATGGGGTTGCAAAGAGTTGGACATGACTGAGCGAATTCACTCTGACTTTTCACTTTCATGCATCGGAGAAGGAAATGGCAACCCACTCTGGTATTCTTGCCTAGAGAATCCCAGGCATGGGGGAGCCTGGTGGGCTGCCGTCTATGGGGTTGCACAGAGTCGGACACTACTGAAACAACCTAGCAGGATAATTGTCAAGAAGTCATTGGCTTCAGCAGAAATCAAACTTTATTTGGGACCCATATTTATAAGTTTGCAGGAGATGGATTTCTGGGAGTCAGATGTGGCCCACCATGGCAAGGAGGCTCAGGATAAGAAGAAATTGATTAGTTTCCCATTTGAGGACCTTTATCTTTTATAGGGAACCCAAATGTTCTCATTATAGGGGTACAAAGGAGTATTTTGCAAAGGTTAAACTGGCTTCCCAGGTGGCACAGCGGTAAAGAACCCACCTGCTGATGCAGGAAGTGTGGGTTCAATCCCTGTGTCAACAAGATCCCCTGGAGGAGGAAATGGCAACCCACTCCAGTATTCTTGCCTGGAAAATTCCAAGGACAAAAGAGCCTGGTGGGCTACAGTCCAAGGGGTCACAAAGAATCAGACATGACCGAGCATGCACGCACACCTGGACCCACTTCCTTTTTCTTTCTTTTCTTTCCTTCCTTTCCCACTTTCCCCCTCCTATTTCCCTCCACCTTTCTCCCTCCCTCCCTCTTCTCTACCCCTCCCGTCTAACCTGCCCCTCCCCTCCCCTCCCTCACCCTCTTCTCTCATTGTTAATGGCAGTCACATATGTTATGTGTTCCATGTCAGAAACCAATAGTTTTACTGACTCAAGTATTTTTCTTCAAATAAAAAGTTGTTTATTCTCATCCTACAGTATGATTTCTCTCAAATGTATATAAGATCAGGAGTATCAATTTAAGTTCTATATGATTCTATCCAAAGATATGACTTCTGTTTTGGATCAATTTTTTTAACTATTGTTCTTCTGTAGGTATAGCACCATTCAATTCATTCCCATACACGACCTCACTCTGTATTATAGAGCATAAATTCTATACAGAAAGAAAAGCCTGTGGTGTTGGTGATGGTGAAATACAAACATCTCTTTGCTTCTTAACGTGGTAATGTTACCACCATTTGTGTGCACTACTCCCAGGCACCCTGTGAGGGCATTTTATACACTCTCTCTCTTTTAATTCTCAGAAAGTCCCTCACTGTATCGAGGCTCAGAAGATTAAAGGACAATTTAAGTGAGCGGCAGATTCAGGATTAAAATTCAAGTTCTTCTGTAAGTCACTCAACTGCTACACTCATGACATGTAAATCGTGATGCCACACAGAACAAAAAGCATTTAGCATCTCTCTTTGAGTCTGTGGGTTAAAAAGTACTCCTCAAAGTGACTCAAGTTTCAGATGGCAGCCAGTTCTTGTAGTACAAAGAAGAGGTACAATGCATTACCCAGTCCAAGAGAACAGAGTTCAGAAAAGCCTGTTGCTTATTAGAGAGGATAGAGAAAAGATGCACACTGATGAGAAAGAGCATATTCTGTGGTAGTGTAATTTGCAGCCCTCCATTCTCAGTGCCCACTCTCTAGATGAGAAATTGTTCTGTAAAAGTAATGAAAATAACCATAATAATTAGTTTTTTATCATAATTACTTTTTCAAAAAGGATTTTGTACTTAAAATCATTATTGATTCTTCCTTAGAAGAATAATTCTGGATTTTAGAATATTCTTTAGATAAAGAAACCTTAACATCCTTCTTTTAGATAACAGGATCTAATGTGAATTTGAGGCCATATATAATTTTTTTAATTAAGAGAATTACTTGGTGTTTTTTTTTTAATAATATTCCCTTTAAATATATGAGGGCCTGGAATAAGGGCAGTCAACAACAGCATCATCTAGAGTTTTCAGGACTCCAGACTGCAAGGCATAGAACACAAAGGTAAGATCTAAGCTTCTGTTTTCTTTTGATCTGTCAGTGACCTGACTATAGAGCCACAGCTCCGTGATTTACTGAGTCTCAACAGCCAATCACATTTAAATAGCAGACAAGAAGAACAAGCACAGTGAGTGCAGAGAACAGCTGAAGAAATAACTTCATTAGCTCTGAGACAAGTCTGATCAAGGATTCACTTTCCTTCTGATTCACCTCTGAAGTGAATCTCAGAACTGATTTCAGCAGTCACGGGGGCAGGTAGAAATTTTAGCACAGAGCGTACGGTGTTGGTGGTTATGAATAATTACAGAGTTACATGGTTTTGCAATAGTCTTGTGATACTGGGAATGACAACATCATTCAGTGAACCGTCAGGTGAGCCTGCTGTTCCGCAAGGGCCTCCTGGTAGACGAGATCCATTTTCCTGTGAATCAGGGATAACACACTAAAATGCATCCTGAAACTCTGGGAGAAGTGTCTTGCAGAACTCAAAGAAAAAGACACAGTTAAGAAACTCAGTGGGACAAAGGTTTAAAAATCTATAAAATAGGGAGATTTCTTTCTTAGCCATTAGAAAATATGATGCATAAAAGAAGGATTCTAAAATAGATTGGCTAATGATTCTAGTTTTAGTATAGCAGAAGAAAAAAAGGTGAAAATCATATAGTTATATTCATTTCTTTAATAGCATACCAATAATAGTAGCTCTATCAACTCATTAAAATTTTATTATACATTGTCATCTAAAACAAATTTTTAAGAATATGAATTAAAATAGAAACTTTAATCACCCTTTAAATAGATTGTATTAAGTAAATTCTAGGATAAGAGTTTTGTTTGATTTATAGACCTTGGAATACATATTTATATATGAATTTGTTGTATTTCTTTCTCTGCTATATACAAAGATAAGCAAAGTGTAAAAAGCTTTGAATGCTTATATTTATATTGGTAAAATTTTTGCAGCTATAGAAAGTATTATTTTAAATCTATAAATAATTTTTAAATAAAAATAGTATCCTTTTATTTGAGAAGCAAAAAATGTTGCCCAGCTACACAAGGAAAGAAGTGATTCATTTATATATATTTTTAAGTGTAAATATAAAAAGACCTCTGCTGGGTTCTATAAATTAGTTGTCATTGGAGTTATGGACAAAGTGTGTAACTTATTAAGCAGACTTTGCAGCTAACTGAAATTAAACAGGACAAACATGTATGAATATCTATATTCTATGAACTTCTAGAAGGCAATGTGCTACAGTGCTACAGAGAACTACAGAGGGCTACAGAGGGCTACAGTGTGCTACAGAGGGCTGATGTCTATTTCACTTTGCTCTTCAACCTTTTTATTAATAGGAGCAGGAATGAGGTTGTTGATTATACACTCTACAAAGTCAGAGGGTGGGGCCAATTTAATTTCTCAGTTCATGTTGTTTAGTTGCTAAGTTTGCAACTCCATAGACTGTAGCCACCAAGCTCCTCTGTCCATGGGATTTCCCAGACAAGAATACTGGAATGGGTTGCCATTTCTTTCTTTAGGGAATCTTCCTGATCCAGGGCTGGAATAAGCATCTCCCGCACAACAGGTGGATTCTTCACTGCTGAGCCATCTGGGAAGCCTTATTTCTCAGTACTGTGATTTTATTTTGATTTCAATTTTTTAATTACTTAGGGAATCAAATCAGAATTGTTTAGTCTAAAAATCACTTGGAGAATTACCAGCTGCCATACCCAAAAACTCCTGAGAAATCTGTGTGCAGGTCAAGAAGCAATAGTTAGAACTACACATAGAACAACAGACTGGTTCCAAATTGGGAAAGGAATATGTCAAGGCTATATATTGTCACCCTGCTTATTTAACTTCTATGCAGAGGGCATCATGCAAAATGCTGGGCTGGATGAAGCGACTGAACTGAAGTGAACAGATTTCTAAAACTCCTGTAGAGCTAGCACAACCTAGGTTGTGTTTTCCTAGCATTTTTATTCTAGTCAAAGTGTGTGTGTGTGTGTGTGTGTGTGTGTATGTGTGTGTGTGTGTATGCATATATATATTATTGATAACATGGAGAGATGTTTGTTAATAAATGTGTGGTTATACATAAAATAGGTCACACATGATATAAACCTATAAAGCAAAAATGTACAGACATTTCTGATATGCCCCAAAACTCCACACAAACACCCATGTTTATTTTTAATGTCTTTATGATATCTCCTATATCAGGAGCTTTTAATTTTGGTATAGTCATATTTATAATTTTTTTTTATTTTACAAGTATTTTTTTTTAATAAAGAAAGTATCTCCTACTTAACATGCTTAATCCCTTGTCCTATATTTTCTCCCAATGTTTTCTCATGGAAGAGGTTATGTCCACTTTTCTTGGGTCAAAGTAAGCTAGACCATTTTTCAAATTTCTTTCTTACTCCCATCCTATTTTCCCCCCTTCATTGCACTTTCATATCTTAGTCTTCTCACCATTCAAACATGTTTTTAATTTATTTTTCTCACCAAGTTTTCTTTCATTCTTCCAGTTAGAATCCTTCCTATGACTTACTTTGTATTGTTTTTAAAATGGCTGTGACAGTATTATCTCTGTTTCCATGTATGACTTCTCTGAATAATTCCTGAGAACAGAGCTATAAATCTTGATATCACCAAAGAGTCTTATTTAATGCTTCAAAGGCTAGGTTTTTTTATTAATGTTTGTAAAGAGAAAAGTATGTGTTTACTGTGTGTGTGTGTGTGTGTGAAGTCGCTCAGTCGTGTCCAACTCTTTGCGACCCCATGGACTATAACCTACCAGGCTTCTCTGTCCATGGGATTCTCCAGGCAAGAATACTGGAGTGGGTTACCATTTCCTTCTCCAGCGGATCTTCCCAACCCAACCCAGGGACTGAACCCAGGTCTCCCGCATTAGAGGCAGACGTTTAACCTCTGAGCCATCACAACTGAATACTCAGCTGGGACACAGCAATTATTTTCAAATACTCAAGCGCTTGTCCTGTGTTAAAGAAGTTAAACATGCTGTACATGGTTATGGATGGTTTCTAAGGACAACTGGATTTTTCTCAATATAAAGAAGACATTTTCAACAAATAGAATTCTCTGAAAATAGAATGAACTCACAAAGGAGTGACTTGATTATCTCCCAAACATATTCACTCAGGAGCGATACTTTAATATTCTTTCTACACATGGTAGGCCTCCTGAAAGAATAAATAAAATGGTATCCCTATTTGTATGCGTCATGAGTTTTCACTTTAGTCACTGACCTTTCATATTTGTGATCCTTCCCCCATCTTTCCAATCTCCAGTTACACCCATTTACAGGAGCCATTTTACTTGTTTTTAAAAATGATGTGCTTTCTATGTACAAAAAGTTTTAGGATAAATTATTAGTCAATTTTTATTTTCAATTTTTAGGAAACTTTAGAAGTTAAATCATTTCTCAGAGTTCAAGATTAAATGTATCCCAAAGTCAAATCTCACCAACATGATTAAATAAATATGCATATTTGTAGGGAAATATACAAATATTTAATATTTTATGTATTTTTATTAAAATTAATTTATTTTGAAATTTCTCCATAAATTTTCCCATGTAACTATCAATCACAGACACTTTAAGAGAAATACCACTTAATATATTTAAAACAGAACAATATAAAACAAATTAAAGTCCTGGATATTTATAGTCCATCTTCTTTATATTTTTAATTAGGCTAGAAAATAAATAGCAGGAAACTAGTGCTTCAAAAATATCATGCATATTGCCCAGAACACTGATAAAACCTTAGTGAATATGAAACAAAGCAAAATGAAAATCATTATTTCCTAACAGAAACTTGTTGCCTAACTATGTACCAGAACTGTTTTGGCAATCAGAAAGCAATAAATCAACAGGGAAGAATTTTAGCAGAATCATGAACATAGATTTATGAGGCATCTACAGAATATTTTGTTATTTTTCCAACAAGCAATGTTTGTGTTTCTGCTACCTCTGATGTTCTCTCCTAGCGTTGAGAACAAAGGCTGACTGCCAGTCAATCCTATGTGTTCTGGCTCCTTTGAAGGGAAGATTTGCTGAAGATCTTCTAATTTTGAAGTCTAGTTGGACATTGCTGCTTGCACATTCTTATATTCAGGCAGTAGGAGGAAGGATGAAATAGCTCAACTCTGAATGTTTATAATGATGTTGTTTAGTTGCTAAATCTTGTCTTATTCTTTTGATGATTCTGTAGCCCACCAGACTCCTCTGTCCGTGGGATTTTCCAGGCAGGAATACTGTAATGGGTTGCCATTTCCTTCTCCAGGGAATCTTTCCAACTCAGGGATCAAACTCACATCTCCTGCATTGACAGCTGGGATCTTTACCACCAAGCCACTTGGGAAGACCTAAGATGACGTTACCTTATAGCTTATTAGAAAGATGCTAGTTAGGCAAGCAGCAAAACTACTGATAGAAAAGCAAAACGGTCTTGAAAGAAAGTGCTGGAATGACCAGTCAGACCAAGGAGACTCCACTTCATCAGGAAAGGTCACAGATAGTGGCATTGACAGACAACTGACAGTGACCGCCCAAATAAGAAAGCTGTACTGGCCTGTATTTCATATGGAATCTCTTTAGTGTGTCCATTATACTCAATCTCAGAAACAATAATAGTACCTTCAGGACCAGGTTTCAACACTAAGGGCTTTAAGAGAGCAACAGAAAAACAGCTATTGGTGATACCGGTTGTGGTGAAGAAGTCCTGGAGTTATATTTGAGGATAACAGAACATGATTCTTACAACACATGAAGTAATTCAGCAGAATATTAGAGAAGGTGGCACCTGCACGTTGGGACAACTTCTAGCAGCTATAATTGCAATAAGTTGATCGGTAGCAATTCAGAGGTCTGTAACCACCATATAAATACCTCAGAGGAGGGAAGGAACTTGGTATAGAGCTTAGAGACCGGACGTTTCTTGCAAAATAGCTCAGTGGAGGGCATCTCCTGTGCCAATTGTATGGACACTGGCAATCTCTTATTAAATAGTTTTGGCATTGGCCCCTGTTGGTGATGTATCGTGATGCTGAGAAGCGACTGGGTATGAAGCCAAGATCCTGGTAGCTTCTGTACCCCAAACTGCCCAGTCTGTAGTGGCTTAGGGGCTGGAAACTCTTGGATAAGTTAAGTTGCCCAAAGCATTTAGAGCCATTGCCGAGGGTCTGGCAAGCTTTGGATGTACGGCGGCTGGGGGTGCAGCCATCAGATACATACCCCTTGATCTGAGGGCACGGATTGCAGCTGAGGCTGGGTCCGATGCTGGTCGTTTCACGGGCACTGCAGATTTGGCCCCTGGCTGGAGAGTCGCAGGGCACAGACGAGTTTGATTGGTCACAAGTTGTGGTGCAGGTCTTGGGCTCAGAACTGGGAGATTCACAGGTCGGGGCTTCCCCACACGTTTCTTGGCAGCTATCCAGGAGCCAGAGATTCCCATGGTAGCTACTGGGTAGGCTGAGCCCAAGCGTGGGGCTTACATCGCTGGAGCAAAGAGCAACAGAAGCAGGCACTGGGAAATAATAGTGGGTTCTGTGGGATACGCCCCTACAGTTCCCAGGATAGCCTAGAAGAGCCATGGAGCCTGAGTGTGTGTTCAGTGATGGCCGTGAAGGTATGGCAAGACTCTGGCTCGACGCCCTTTTATATCTTCCCTGGGGACTGTCGGCATCCTCCCCAGACTCTCTTCCTTCTCACTGCCTGCGACAATAACACGGCAACATTTCATTAGTGTGCTGTTTAGTGACAGCTGCTGATGTCTTCACACTCATATTAAACCAAGTTTATTTTGATTCTTCAAAGTTATCTATAATCACCACGTTGACCATCACACATCACTCATCATGTGCAGACCATAACTTTTGTGAATAGTGTTTTCAGTGTTAACAAGTAAGCTCTCATCTGTCAACTGGTGGTAAACAAGAGATCATGTGTCTATGGGCTTTTGCAACATGGTTGTTAAGGGGTTAATGAGGATCCAAGTGACACAAAGAACCTGGACTTTTCCACTCTTTTGGAAACTGCAAAATACTGCCAGGACTTGACCCCATACTCTTAAAGAAGCTGAACGCTTTGATTGTCTCCGCATTGTTGCTAAAAAGAGAGCATGAGGCACTGAACTATTAAGAGAAGGACTTTCTCCCCTTAAATAAGTGTTATATCCTTAACTGTGCCAGGCCATGTACTGGTAGCAGCATCTCATCCATTTGGAAAAGTCTGTCTGCAAGATTCACAGCAATCTCATTGAGACTTAGTGACCTAACACAAGGCCAAAATGAACTTGTTCCCAGGGGTCAGTGGTTGCTAAGTAACCAAGACTTCTGGAAGAAGTCTTTCTTAAAGAGTTTCTATAGTATGTATTATCAAAGAATGCCAGTTTCTCAAAATTGTACCTGCCTAATTACTAAAATTATATATCCCATTGTCTCTGTTGTAAAACCCCATTTCTGTCAAATGTACAATATTTCTTTACATTTTTGCCCAAGTAAGTTTTACTTATTTTTGCTTTTCTTTTCTTTTAACATAGAGTTTATTCCTCTGTTGAAGAATATAGTTATTTTTGGTCTAGAACCACAAAAGGAAATGGCTATGCTTAATTTTGTTTTAAATGACCTGAACAGTTCTTATAGGCACTGTACATATTAAATAATACTTTTCACTCCCTATGGTGAAGGCTGAAGAAAAAATTTTGTAAGAGTTTAGTTTAAAGAACTGGCACTTTGTTCTTAAAAATACAAGCTATAATTCACACTTATAGCCTCCACTGAATTGGAAACAGCAATGCATTTATTAACTGTAATAAGTTCAGACAAAAGACAAGAGCAGCTTCTTCAGGTAGGATAAGCTATAGGGTTAGTTTTTAAAAGACACTGTCCTCACAGTGATTTAAAATCAGTTAGATTTTTCAAATGTACCTCAACTTAAAGTTACAGATATTCTTCACAATTTAAAAAAAAAAAATTGAATATTATCATAGTTCCTCTCAGCATTTATTCAGTAAGGTGACGGATTTTATTCTATGGGTAACTCTTTATTAAACATATTTTACTGTTTGTACTGTCTTTGGGTGAAAGGGTGAGGATCAGGAAGCCATATTTTTAGCAACTTCTTCATCTATAGAATATCCTGGGGTTTGCACAGAACTTTCCAGCCCTGAGACAGGCAAATAGGAGCTAAAACATACAAGGAGCTTAGTGGCCTCCACGTGAGCGCTGGAGAGGGTGTGGACGGAGCTTAGTGGCCTCCACGTGAGCGCTGGAGAGGGTGTGGACGGAGCTTAGAGGCCTCCACGTGAGCGCTGGAGAGGGTGTGGACGGAGCTTAGAGGCCTCCACGTGAGCGCTGGAGAGGGTGTGGACGGAGCTTAGTGGCCTCCACGTGAGCGCTGGAGAGGGTGTGGAGAAAAGGAACCCTCTGCACTGTCAGTGGGAGTGCAGTCACTGTGGAGAACAGTCTGGAGATTCCTTATGAAACTAAAAATAGAAATACCACACGATCTAGCAGTCTCATGCCTGGACATAAATCTGAGGAACTATTTCAAAAAGGTACATTCACCTCAAAGTTCATAGCAACAATATTGACAAAAACTAAGACATGGAAGCAACCTAAATGTCCATTAAGGGATGAATGGATAAAGAAGATGTGGTATATATATACACAGTGGAATATTGCTCAGCCATAAAAAGAATGAAACAATATCATTTACGCAACATGGATGAATCTAGAGGTTTTCAGAGAAAGGCAAATCTCATATGACATGGCTTATATGCGCATCTAAAAATGATACAAATGAGTTTATTTACAAAACAGAAACAGACTTAGACATAGAAAACAAATGTATGGTTACCAAAGGGAAAAGGCAGGGGAGGGATAAACTAGGAGTTTGGGATTAACACATACACACTACTATATACGGGTTTCCCTGGTGGCTCAGATGGTGAAGAATCTGCCTGCAATACAGGAGACCTGAGTTCAACCCCAGTTCAGTCCCTGGGTCAGGAAGATCCCCGGGAGAAGGGAATGGCTACCCACTTCAGTTCTCTTGTTTGGAGAATTCCACGGATAGAGGAGTCTGGCAGGCTATAGTCCATGGGGTCCCAAGGAGTCAGACATGACTGGGTCACTAACAACAGTAATCAACAAGGACAAGGACACTGTATAGCACAGGGAACTATATACAACATCTTGTACCAACCTACATATAATGGAAGAGAATCTGAAAAGGAAAACGTGAAAAAATAAAGGCTTGGGAAAAAGTACACAAGTCAGTCACTGGTGAACTTTCTACTAAACTACTTGTTCCAAGTAACATACAGGAGAGTTCAGAGTTTGGAAGTTTAGAGAGTTCAGAGAGTAATATACAGGCGAGTTCAGAGGTTGGAAGTTTATTTCTGCATCCCTTCCTCATACCATGATTATCTTTAGTGTTTATTTTAGACTTCCTTGAAGCAAATTTGATAGAAAATAAACAAACAAACAAAACCCAGAATAACTCCATCTGCTGTAAAGCCCACATACTCCCTTTCCAACTTCGCATTAAATGGCAGAGTATTTTAAACCAATATCACACACTCTAGTGTGAGTCCAACAATTAAATAATGTAGAACATCACTTAGCATAATTAATGCTCACAGCACGAGGATTTATAACATATTTAAATTTATTTTGTACAATCATATTCTAAAGAGTCAAATACTGAGGTTTGCAAAGGCAGTTAGCCCAGCTTGTCTCACTGGCTTTTATGTTTTACCTTTTTATTCACTCATGGCACTCATGGGCGACCATCACTCGCTTTTCACCCACCACATTCTGTAAACACTACCTCTACAGAGCTGTCTTCTGCTCGTGACTCCGTTTTAGCAAGAAACCAAGTAGTCAGGCAGTCATCGTTTTCAATAGTAAGGACCGTTGTTGTTTGGGTGATGTTATCTTCTGAAGGCTTCGCTTGTGGCTCAGCTGGTAAAGAATCCACCTGCAATGCGGGAGGCCTGGGTTCAATCCCTGGGTTGAGAAGATCCCCTCAAGGGAACAGCTACTCACTCCTCTGAAGGCTTTGGAGAACATATTCATTTTTCCATTTTCATTTAACTACTAAATAATCTTTCCTTCCAATATAATAATAACCTTATTCTATTTGTAATATTTTATATATTATAAAAATAGAATAATCTTATCCTATATAATATAATCCTGTCCACTATATAATAATCCTGTCCTATTTGTAATATTTTCTGTGTGTAGAAAACCTACCCCTGCCTCACCACCATGGGCCAATGCAGGAGATATACTCTCTGGGTCAGGGAAGACCCCCTGGAGTAGGAAATGGCAACCCACTCCAGAATTCTTTCCTGGAAAATCCCATGGATAGAGAGGCCTGGCAGGCTACAGTTCATGGGGTCACAAAGAGTCAGACACAACTGAGCACACACACACACACATCCTGCCACCCAAAGACCACTTCCTAATCAGCAGAACCTGTGAATGATATGGCAAAAGGGGTTTTGAAGATGTGATTAGCCTAAGTGTCTTGAAGTGGATTTTCTAAATGAGCCTGAGATGATCACAGAAGTCCTTTTAAGAAGGAGGCAGTAGATGAGAAAGAGAGAAGAAAGTGATGACAGGAGCAGAGGCTGGAGTGCTGCTGCTGTAAGTGAGGAATGACAGCAAACTCAAGAAGGTAAAAGAGTCAGGGAATGCATTTCTTTTCAGAGACTTTAGGAGGAACTGGTCCTGCTCATGCCTTGACTTTAGTTTGGTGAAATTGATTTTGGACTTCTGGCCTCCAGAACTGTAAGAGAATATTATCAGAAAAATACAAGTATAATACAGTCTTTATGTAGTGTGAGGAGTTTATGCTCTGTATCCGTGGCAAGGTTAAGATGCAAAGAATGAACTTTCTACCACCAGATAATTCAGAGAAATCCCCATGCCTTCTGAAAAGAATAAACACACTCCCTTTATCTAATGAGGCAGCAAATTTTTTACAACTCATTAAAGAAGAGTAATGCAACTGTTTCTCAATTTTTCCAAAGGTTAGAAATCCTTTAGGGTAAACACAGAATATCAGAGAAAGCTAAATTTTCCAGTAAATGGCCCTTAAAGAAAATAATGGAGGTCACCTTCAAGCCTTTTAGGTCATGATGAAATTTTATCTTCCTTTTTGCAAAATATGTATATAAGTGTGTTCTAATTTCACTTTCCAGAGCATTGTTAAATGATTCAACAACGATCCTGTCATCTGAAAAGCAAAATGTATGCAAATCTATACTTACATAGCAATTAAGTTATATATATTGAGTCAAAATGATTCTTAAATTTAGCAGTGGTAAAATAAAATGGTGTAACTCAGCTACATTTATGTTGTTGGCTTCATAAATCATTAGTGTTTTCCAAAAGCTGAAGGGCAGATATACAAAATAAAAATATTAGGAGACAGATTTAAAGGAAGATGGGCTTTCCCATTGACTCCATGGTAAAGAACCTGTCTGAAATGAAGAAGACCTGGGTTCTATCTCTGTGTCGGGAAGATCCCCTGGAGAAGGAAATGGCAATCCACTCCAGTATTTTTGCCTGGAGAATCCAATGGACAAAAGAGTCTGGTGAGCTACAGTCCAGAGGGTCGCAAAGAGTCAGACACGACTGAAATAACGGAGCATACACACATGCACACATGAGTAAAGTAAGATAAACTGTTTTTTTCTAGCTTTCAAGGTCCTTGAAATATATTTAGCATATGAGACATGGAAAAAGGGATGGGAGATTGACTACAACCAAGCGTCCGATGTGTGATCCAGATAGTTATATTTTCTGTCCAGTTTTTAATTGAGGTACAGTAGATTTACAACATTATGTTAGTTTCAGGTGTATAGCAAAGTGATTCAATTGTACATACATATACATATATACTATTTTTCAGATTCTTTTCCATTATAGGTTGTTATAAGATACTGAATATAGTCCCTGGGCTATGCAGTAAAACCTTGTTGCTTATTTTATATATAGTAATGGGAATTTGTTAACCCCATACTCCTAATTTATCTCTCCTCCCCCCTTTCCCCTTTGGTAACCACTTATTTTGTTTTCTGTGTCTGTCTGCTTCTGTAAGTCCATGTTTATTATGTTTTAGATTCCTCATATAAGTGATGTCTTGTGATATTTGTCTTTCTCTGACTTGCTCCACTTAGTGTGATACTCTCTAGGTCCATCCCTGTTGCTGCAAATGGATATTTCATTCTCTTTATGACTAATATTCAACTGGATTTCCCAGGTGGCACAGAGGTTAAGAATCCACCTGCCAGTGCAGGATATGTGGGCAGGAGACTTGGGTTTGGTCCCTGACTCAGGAATGGATTCATTACCTGGAGAAGGTAATGACAACCCATTCAAGTATTCCTGCCTGGAAAATTTCATGGACAGAGGAGCCTGGCAGGCTACATTTCATGGGGTCACAAAAAGTTGGACATGACTGAGTGCGTGTGCACATGTGCGTGCACATGTGCGTGCACACACGCACACGCGCGCGCACACACACACACACATTATGCATTGACGGTTGACAAGAACTGGAGAGATGTGAACTAACGGGGAAAGAACCAGCTGCTCACAGGGCCTGTGGCCACAGTTAAGTGGTGGAAGAGTAGTGTGAAGCTTTATAGGTTGTGGGCTCACAGCTGGATGGTTGGTAGCTGGAAAGTTTGTCACATGTCTCTGGAGAGTTGTCCAGAAGCCAGGTTTTGTTTTGGCTGGGCAAATCAAGAGCATCACCACAGTTTACACCAGTGAAGTAGAGAGTAGTGAATGAGATGACAGGAACATGGCAATAACTCCCAAGCGGATAGGAGTCATTGTTTCCAGAACAGCGGTTGTTGGATGACATAGTAGAATGTGAAGCAAAAATTTCAGATAAGCAGCAGAGAACAGCTTGTCTATGTTGATGTAAGTATATAAGACCAGATTGCTTATATACTTTGGTGGACATATATCACGATTCTTTTCCTCACTGTATTTTAGATCACTTTGCTTAATAATGTCTCATTAGTTCATTTTGCTGACTATGGAAATGACTTCCCACCCATCCATAAGTCCAGTTTGCATCTTCTAAATATCTGCTGTCCTAATTTCTCTCCTGTTTATCAGGCTTAAGAATGTAAGATGTAATCACCTGTGCATTTCATCTGCTTTGCTTCTGTTCCTATCCTTTAATAATGCATGATTAGATGGAGTCCATCTGAATGGATGTTTATTCTAGTCATTATCCACAAAGAACAACCTGGTTAGGAAGGCATAGTCTTCATCACTGATGAAGAGACTTAGTGTTACAATGCCTGATGTACTGAACTAGTTCCCAAATAGCACATTTATTGGATTTGCCAGATGGAAAAACTCATACTTATTTTCTATTTTTTACTACTTATCTGAGAATCTAATTGGGTTATGCTGTTCTCTGTATATTTGTCCTGACAGTCAATTTTATGCAAGCATCTTAGAGTGCATTTGAAAGAGCTCTACCCTGATCATGTGATTTTTTTCATTACTTTAAAGTTGGTTTTCAAAGACTTGAGGAGATGTATGTAATATTTCTACGTGGTAACATTGTAAAAGGCATTCATTTCTATTGGTGGCATTCAACTAAAAGGATAAACATTAAAGGCCATCAGATTGTGCATCAGCATTCCAGAATTGATGGATTTCTTCACCTGAGATCGTTTACTAAGACACTTCTATCTTCATGCAATTAAAGTGAGCAAGGATTAAGAAACCATTTAACATCACAGGAAGAAACATATCTGAAAAGTTCTTACTTGGGACATCACAGAATAAGTGTTCTCTGTACCTCATTTTGGATTTTCCCACCAAAATAAGAGTTAATCTTTACAAACATCCATTTCCTGGAGTCAGTATTTTAACAGATCAGAAATATGTCTTTTCAAGCTCTTCCACAGATGATCAAAATGATGCTGGGAATGAATAGAGGAGAATAAAGTTTCCATGAAGTCACTTGGCATCTGAGAGTTCCATTGGTGATTCTTTTGATAGAAGTTTCCCCATTTTGCAGCAGTCCCAGTTTCTTATATAACCTTTCAAGTAAGAATGGGAGATCTTATATCCCCATGCAGGCATGCACCGAGAAGAGGGAGGGAAGAAGGAGGGTGGGTAGTGCAATTACACGTTTTAAAAATTTTTATTTTTAACATCATAAAAGCATGACATTTTGTGCAGGTGGAATGTAAGGTTTCTCTTCTGAATTTTTTGTTTCACATAGTGGAAAAAAATAGTTGACATCACACATGGGGCATTTTCAAAGTCAATGTATTGCATTCCTTCTTAAAGAAAGCATCAGGTCACACTGGTGTCAGGCATGCTAATAATAGAAAAAAACAGAAGAGATTGGAATCATTAAAGGTTGAAAATTTGAGAATTTTCTTGACAATTTTCTCATTTCCTCCAAGTGTATTAAACCCTCCAGATAAATAAAATTTCCTAAACTCTTACATGCTTCCAAAGAAGATTCCTTCCTTTCCCTTGATTAGCCTCAACTGAAATAATTTTTTGTGTGTGTCACACTGAAATTCCTCATAATCTAGGTCAAGATTCTCTTCACTTCTTTGGTTCTTTGTAAAGTTCAAAAATAAATGATAACCAACTAGTCTATAAAATCTCTTCTTTTACATATATGCATGTTACATATGACTTTGAAGAATAAAATAAAATATTTTGATTTTGCCCACAGTGAAATAGATTTGTTTTTTATAGACTGCTAATAAATGTATCTAATAACTGGAACACCACGGAGGCTAGAGTTGTCGAGATAAATATAATCTGGCCATTAATAGTCAGTAGTTAAACTGTGAGTTAGAGGCAGAGTATATAACTGAGAGAAATCTAGAATCATCAATGATTTATTATATCTTTATGCCAAACACAGGAGAGGCCAAATACACACACCTAGCTAACATGTGTCCTAATTCACTATTTTTAATTCCATCTGTATTTCTTCCCAATACAGAGACTTTGAGTTCATTATATCTACACGTAGTTTCTTGCCTTAATAGCCTGAGATCAAAACAAAACAAAACAAAAAACTTTTGAAGAGTTATATCTTTTTATTAGGAATGGTTGCTTGTGGATATGATAAAATTAACACAAAATAAAGAACCTTTTGATGAGGGTAAAAGATGAGAATGAAAAAGCTGGCTTAAAACTCAGTATTCAAAAATCTAAGATCATGGCATCTGGCCCCATCACTTCATAGCTAACAGGGGAAAAGTGAAAACAGTGACAGAGTTTATTTTCATGGGCTCCAAAATCACTGTGCACGGTGATTGCAGCCACAAAACAACAACAACAACAACAACAACAACAAACGGTTGCTCTTTGGAAAAAAAGCTATGACAAACATAGACAGCATATTAAAAAGCAGAGGCATCACTTTGCTTGTGGGGCCCTAAATGGGAAACCTTAAAAACAAAGGGGGCTAGCTTTGCAGTCGAAAACCTAAGATGGCACCTGGCAGAAGAGATGGGGGCAGGGTCTATGTTGTCTGTCAAAGTCTTTAATTGGCTCTCTTGATTTCTGTGCACATAGACAGTGTGTGATCTCTATAGACTCCTGTTATAATGAAGGTGACAATTTGACCTTTAATGTGATTGGTGCAACTATGGAAAGTCCCTCCTAAAACCCTCCTGTTTCTCTATATCAGTTGGGAGTTTGCAACAATAAACCGGAACTGCTTCGACGGAACCCCTGTCGCGTCTGATTGTCTCTCGCTGGCCGAGGGGCTCTCTGGCGGACTTTGAAGGCCCCGCAACAGGTAAGCCTCAGTAACTAGAGCCCGACCGGGGAAACTCCCCTTAATCCTTCTTAACTGAGGACGTGGCCTAGAATCTTCCCTGTGGGCACGGGTCAGGCACTTAAAGGCCATTAGGGCGCCTGCCACTTGAAGACTCCCGTGACAGGATAAGGGGGTCACGGAACAGGCTAGAAACCTCTAGGGTGCCCGCCCCCAGCAAGAAAACTTCCGTGCAACGACGCAGGCACATAAACAGTTCCAAAAGCATACCATAAGCCCAACTTTCTGGCCGCCACCACTCCCAGTAGGATATTTGGTGGCTGTCCTCAGTGACTTTTCTTTCTATTCTCTTTCAGCAACATGGGAAGTAACATTAGCAAGTCTGATGAGCCTGCCCTCAAGGCGCTGAGATATATGCTCATAAGCAGGGGACTTGAGATTTCTGACGCTCAGGCCGTTAAGGTCTGGGGGACCATTGTACGGTTTGCCCCCTGGGTTGCTTCAGCTAATCTGTTCTCTTGGGACACTTGGGATCGAGTACAAACCCTTGCTAGGCAGCGAGAGGCTCGATACGGATACGGTGAGGAGCCCCCTTAGGGTTCTGTCTGATCATTTCGTCCCTCAAGCTCTGCTTTTCACGGAGCGAGGAGCATGTCACTGATACCGAGTGCCCCCAAATCAAAATCAGAAAAACAATGGGAAAAATTTGATGAGGAACGAGTCATGTCAGACCAGGATATAGCAAAAGAGACTGCAGGGAATAAAGACTCTAGAGCAAATAGTGGGCCATGGGAGCCTTTCGGGGATGATAAAGGGGCAGAAAAGAATAGAGACTCCTCTGATGCCTCGGGAGCGGGAGCCCAGGGGAGAGATCTGTGTCCCTCCCTGCCTCCCCATTTGAGGAAGTTTCAGGAGCACCTTGGGTGGGAGAGACAATGAGGTCACCTTGGAAAGAGAGAACCTACCCCGGGGACCCTTGGGGAATCCCCCATTGCCCTTTACCGGCCCGACTCAAGCCTTTCCTGTAAATGTTAACCCGGGGGAAATGGCCGGCAGCCTGGTACCCCTGGGAGGCCAATGATTTAAAAGAGCTCAAAAAGGCCGTGGCAGAGGATGGCCCAAACTCCCTGTGGGCAGAAACTATTCTCCAGGGCCTGGCTTATCAACCACAAGAGGGACACTTTAAGAAAAGTGCCCGCAAGGTGGGGAAAGACCTACAGGTCAGAGACCTACCACTATCCCATTTATGTACAAAATCTTAAGGGTCATCAAGATTTACCTGGATTGCTTTCAATGGGAAATTCCCTGGCCGATACAGCGGCCTCCCTTACAATCCAAGCTTGTAACTTACAAGATACCTATGATCTTCATGATCTTACTCATATAAACTGGAGAGGGCTACATAAAAGGTTCCCACAGATCTCTATTAAAGAATTAAAGAAAATTATACATACTTGTAAATCCTGTCTTCCTTATTTACAAGTACTGCCTTTACAGCCCCCAGGAGTAAACCCTTGAGGGCTAAAACCCAATGTGCTGTGGCAAACTGATGTAACCCATTATTCTCCTTTGAAAAACTTAAGTGCCACCATCAAAATTTAAAGGCTCAATTACAAAAACAAAAAGGGGAATAAGCCCTCACCAGCAACTTGGAATGGCACTCTTTACTCTAAACATCTTAAATTTTTCAAAAAATGAACTGATACCATGTTTTCAGAAACATTGGTCTAATCAAGAAATAAAACCTGAAATACAAGTGAGATGGAAAGATCCCATCACTGGTCGGTGGAAGGGGCCCGATCCACTCCTGACAATGGGGAGAGGATTCGGATGCATATTCCCCACTGGGGACCCCAGCCCTATATGGGTGCCAGCAAGGAATCTTAAATTTACACCACAAGAGAGAGGTCAAATCTCAAAACCTGACACAGATTAAAGAGACATTCACATATTGAGCCCAAGAACAAAAAGTTCTTGAGGCGATCTTTTCTTCCCTTTCAGATCATCGATGCAGCGACCCTGTTGGACACTGCTCCTGGTGATCGTTGGATTATCTAGCCTCTCCGTGCTGACCTTCCTCATTGCCATGGCTGTGCAACAGTTTTAAAATCTTTGAAGCCTGGGTTTAATGACACAAGGCCATCAACCATGAGGGTACAACAGTGTCAGCATCCCTGCTGGGAGTTCAACAGGCTCAGACCATCGAGGTTATAAACAACACATCCACTGCCTCTGCTCAAGGATTTCAAACCAGCTTGAACACCTGAGATCTGCTATGATGGGACTCCAACAACAGCTTGATCTCCACGGCTCTCCACGCCAGAGCGATTGAGGCATTGTGTTCTGGCGCTCATAGACTGCTACGTGAGATACCCCAGCTTTTGTCTGACAGCTTTTCCAGTGTTAAATGAGACTCTAACAGGTGAAAAAGGGGAGCAATGGATCTATGGGACTGGATACACAGTCCATTTACCTGGTTTAAAAATGCCTTCTATTTGCTTGTTTTTGTTATTCTCCTTGTTGTAGTGTTAAAAAAGGTTATGCTTGCCCAGGTCATGAAAGAGGAGCCCCACGTTGGGGACCCACAAAACCCTTGGATTAATTTAGCCCTTCAAGAGATTAACCAAGACAGATAAATAAAAATAAGAGTTCTAGATGCTCATCATCTAGAGAGATTCCGCCTAGCCCCCCAGGAGGTGGCTGGATAGCCAATGACGGGTAAGACCCTCAGAGGAGGGCAACCTAAGACAGGCACAGCCGCGAGAGGGGCTGGCGAGGCTGGAGGTTGGCCGCCTACAGCTTTATGCCTTGCTCTACAGAGCAGCAATACAAATGTCTCGAGGGCTTAAATAAAATTTAAAAAAAGGGGGGATATGTGGGGCCCTAAATGGGAAACCTTAAAAACAAAGGGGCTAGCTTTGCAGTCGAAAACCTAAGATGGCGCTGGCGGAAGAGATGGGGGCAGGGTCTATGTTGTCTGTCAAAGTTTTTAATTGGCTCTCTTGATTTCTGTGCACATAGACAGTGTGTGATCTCTATAGACTCCTGTTATAATGAAGGTGACAATTTGACCTTTAATGTGATTGGTGCAACTATGGAAAGTCCCTCCTAAAACCCTCCTGTTTCTCTATATAAGTTGGGAGTTTGCAACAATAAACCGGAACTGCTTCAACGGAACCCCTGTCGCGTCTGATTGTCTCTCGCTGGCCGAGGGGCTGGGTTGGCGGACAGCAGGCTCACCTCTCCTCGGGAACCCCTCGGCTTTGCTGAGGGAAGTTCCACTGCCTCCGCTCTTTCTGCGGAGCGCCCCCGCATTTGCTGACAAATGTCCGTCTAGTCAAAGCTATGGTTTTTCCAGTAGTCATGTATAGATGTGAGAGTTGGATCATAAAGAAGGCTAAGTGACAAAAAATTGATGCTTTCAAGATGTGATGCTGGAGAAGACTATTGAAACTCTTGAAACCATAGGAAACGTAGCTCCTGGATTGACAGCCATTTGTCAGCTAACTCAGAGGTTGACACCCAAAGGACTGGTAACTTGAAAGATGGCAACACAAGGTTGTCTACAACATACTGGCTGGCAGGAACTGGAAACATGGGACTTGATAGAAAAAAGATATTTCCTTGACGGGATCTGAACACATCAGAAACATTCTGACAACATTTAGAAGGGATTGCAGGCACTGTTCTCACAACTGGTTGGAAGGCAGCTCATGGTGCCACCACAGAGCTCATGGCAGAGGCCATGAGTGTGTTGCTGCCCAGGCTCCTATTAGCATCAGTTCTGTTCAGTCACTCAGTCGTGTCCAACTCTGCAACTGCATGGACTGCAGCATGCCAGGCCTCCCTGTCCATCACCACCTCCGGGAGTTTACTCAAACTCACATTGAGCAAGTCGGTGATGTCATCCAACCACCTAATCCTCTGTTGTCCCTTTCTCCTCCTGCTTTCAATCTTTTCTAGCATCAAGGTCTTTTCCAGTGAATCAGTTCTTCACATCAGGTAGCCAAAGTATTGGAGTTTCTGCTTCAGTATCAGTCCTTCCAAAGAATATTCAGGACAGAGTTCCTTTAAGACTGACTGGTTGGATCTCTTGCAGTCCAAGGGACTCTAAAGAGTCTTCTCCAACATCACAGTTCAAAAGCATCAGTTCTTCAGGGCTCAGCTGTCTTTATAGTCCAAGTCTCACATCCATAGATGACTACTGGAAAAACCATAACTTTGACTAGATGGAACTTTGTCAACAGAGAAATGTCTCTGCTTTTTAATATTCTGTCTAGGGTAGTCATAGCTTTTCTTCCAAAGAGCAAGCATCTTTTAATTTCATGGCTGCAGTCACCATCTGCAGTGATTTGGAGCCGAAGAAAGTACAGTCTCTCACTGTTTCCATTGTTTCCCCATCTATTTGCCGTGAAGTGATGGGACCAGATTCTATGATTTTACTTTTCTGAATGTTGAGCTTCATGCTAACTTTTTCACTCTCCTCTTTCACTTTCATCAAGAGGCTCTTTAGTTCTTCTTCACTTGCTGCCATAAGGGTGGTGTCATCTGCATATCTGAGGTTATTTGCAATCTTGATTTCAGCTTGTGAATCGTATAGCCTGGCAACTAGCATGATGTAGTCTGCATATAAATTAGATAACTAGGGTGACAATATACAGCCTTGACATACTCCTTTTCTGATTTGGAACCAGTCTATTGTTCCACGTACAGTTCTAACTGTTGCTTCTTGACTTGCATACAGATTTCTCAGGAGGCAGATTAAATGGTCTGGTATTCCCATCTCTTGAAGAATTTTCCACAGTTTGTGGTGATCCACATAGTCAAAGGATTTGGTGTGGTCCATAAAGCAGAAATAGATGTTTTTTTCTGGAAATCTCTTGCTTTTTTGATGATCCAACGGATGTCGGCAATTTGTTCTCTGGTTCCCCTGCCTTTTCTAAAACCAGCTTGAACATCTCGAAATTCATGGTTCACATATTGCTGAAGCCTGGCTTGGAGAATTTTGAGCATTACTTTGCTAGTGTATGAGATGAGTGCAATTGTGTGGTCGTTTAAACATTCTTTGGCAGAGCGAAAAAGATGGCGGAGGAATAGGAGGGGGAGAACACTTTCTCCCTCTCTACCTCATCAAAAGAACATCTCAACGCTGAGTAAATTCCACAAAATAACTTCTGACTGCTGGCAGAGGACATCAGGCATCCAGCAAAGCAGATCATTGGCTTCAAAACCAGGTAGGAATTATTTTAAAGGACGAAGATAGAGACAAAGGAGGCAGGGAGGGAATCCTGGCATGGGAAGGGAATCCCGTCCCAGGAAGAGACTCTTAAAAGAGAGGTTCCCTAAAACTGGGGAACTTTCTCACAGCTGTGTATGGGGCAAGCCCTGGAAGCACAGAGGGCAACATAACAGGAAGGAAGAATAAATAAATAATTAAAACCAACAGATTACGAATTCAACAGTATAACCCCCAGCGGATAAGCAGCGCAAACGCCTGCCTCCAATAGCAGTGGGGGTTGGGCAGGGAGGAGCACGCCTGCTACAGTGCTTTCTAAGAATTGGGCCATGGGAGACGTAGGGCTGCAGGGCTTTTCTCGAGAATCGGGGTGTAACAGGGACAGAATCGGGTCCGCGCGTGGCTAGAAAGAACTATCTCGGACTAGCAAACCAGACTGGGGGATAACTAACACGCGAAACGCTCAAACATAAGACACCGACAGGCCCGCACACAGAACAAAGGACGGATCGGAAATAGCCAGCTGCAGACCATCCCCCACCGGCGACAGGCAGCCAGAGCCTTAAGCGCTGGAAGAGGGCAGGCGCAGCTCAAGAGAGACATTACCTACCAAATTGCAAGTGGGTTTCTTTACTGAGACTTCTGGGGTCTCTGAACAGTCATCATCTGCCTGAGAAAGAGCCCCATGGAGCTCCCAGAAAACTGAGTGACCCGGAAAGCCCAGAAGACTCAACAACAGTGCGTGCCAAACTCCCTAGCCACTTGGACTTGGGAAGAGAACGTAGCCCAGGATCAACCAAACCCGACACCCGGAGGGGGGCTTCCTGAGCGCCAAACCTGAGTGGCTTAGACCGGGGAAGTGCATGAAGCATAGGGCAGGCCCCACACGGTTATCCTGCGGAGGGAGAAGGGGCAAGCCCAGTGCAGAGCTCACCACCACCCTCCCCTGTGGCAAGACAGAAATCAGACACGGAAGAGACCAGCAAACAGAGGAAATCAAACAGAGGGAACTGCCTTGGTAGCGACCCCACACAGTCCACAACAACAGAGAAAGCGCCAGATATACCGTTACTACTTTTATGATCAAAAAAATTTTTTTGGGGGTGATGTGGAAGTGTGATTTTTTTTTAAGAATCTTTTTTCTTTCTTTAAATTTTTTTTTCTTTTTTTAAATGTTTTTTCTTCTTTTCTTTTTTGTCTTTTTTTCCTAAACTTGCTTAAATTTTTAAGTCTTCTATATTTCTATTTATTATTTTTATAACCTAATATTACTTTTCAAAAAAAAAACAACCCTATAATTAAAGCAAACGCTGTATATAGTTCTATTGGTGGAGGAAGTTGTCTTTTAATAATTCTGGAGTCTTTTATTATATTTTACTTTTTTCTCTATTTTTTAAAATTTTCTCTCTCCTTCTTCTTCTCTTCAATATTCTATCTTTGAAAATCCAATCTTTACTCCAGATTTTTAATCTTGGCATTTTGGTATTTGTTGCCAATTTTGTACTTTTAAAAACCTAATCTTCAGTACCCAGTTTTACATGAGTGCGAGACTACTGCCTTGACCACTCTCTCCACCTTTGGAATCTCTTTTTCTCCACCAGGTGGCTTGTGTCACCTCCCCCCCCCTCCTCTTCTCTACCCAACTCTATGAATCTCTGTGTGTTCCAGAAGGTGGAGAACTCTAAGGGAACTGGTCACTGACCGGATCTGTATCCCTCCTTCCCATCTCCCTCTTTTATCCTCCTGTCCACCTCTATCTACTTCCTCCCTCTCCTCTTCCATGTATAACTCTGTGACCACCTCTGAGCGGTCCAGACCTTGGAGCGCACACAAGGAAGTGGTTACAGGCTAGCTTGCTTTTTCTCTTTTGATCCCACCTCATCCCATTCCACTCACCTCTAACTACTCCCTCCCTCTTCTCTCCTCCAAGTAACTCACCGATCCTCTAGGGATGACCCTCAAGGTGGAGAAACCTATCATTATTAACCTAGATGTTTTAACATTAGTGCTGAATAGATGGAGAAATCATGAGGCTATTGTAAAAATAAATCTGAAAACCAGAATCAGGAGGCATAAGTCCAAATCCTGAGATCATCAAAGAATTTCTGAATACAGGGAACATTATCGAATAAGGACTCATCAAACGCCTTCATACCTATACTGAAATTGAGACTACTATCAGCAATTATATGCCAATAAAATGGACAACTTGGAAGAAGTGGACAAATTCTTAGAAAAGTACCACTTTCCAAAACTGAACCAGGAAGAAATAGAAAATCTTAACAGACCCATCACAAGCATGGAAATTGAAACTGTAATCAGAAATCTTCCAGCAAACAAAAGCCCAGGTCCAGACGGCTTCACAGCTGAATTCTACCAAAAATTTCGAGAAGAGCTAACACCTATCTTACTGAAACTATTCCAGAAAATTGCAGACGAAGGTAAACTTCCAAACTCATTCTATGAGGCCACCATCACCCTAATACCAAAACCTGACAAAGACACCACAAAAAAGAAAACTACAGGCCAATATCACTGATGAACATAGATGCAAAAATCCTCAACAAAATCCTAGCAATCAGAATCCAGCAACACATTAAAAAGATCATACACCATGACCAAGTGGGCTTTATCCCAGGGATGCAAGGATTCTTCAATATCCGCAAGTCAATCAATGTAATTCATCACATTAACAAACTGAGAAATAAAAATCATATGATTATCTCAATAGATGCAGAAAAAGCCTTTGACAAAATTCAACATCCATTTATGATAAAAACTCTCCAGAAAGCAGGAATAGAAGGAACATACCTCAACATAATAAAAGCTATATATGACAAACCCACAGCTAACATTATCCTCAATGGCGAAAAATTGAAACCATTTCCCTAAAGTCAGGAACAAGACAAGGGTGTCCACTTTCACCACTACTCTTCAACATTGTACTGGAAGTTTTGGCCACAGCAATCAGAGCAGAAAAAGAAATACAAGGAATCCAAATTGGAAAAGAAGAAGTAAAATTCTCACTGTTTGCAGATGACATGATCCTCTATATAGAAAACCCTAAAGACTCGACCAGAAAACTACTAGAGCTAATCAATGAATATAGTAAAGTTGCAGGATATAAAATCAACACTCAGAAATCCCTTGCATTCCTATACACTAATAATGAGAAAGTAGAAAAAGAAGTTAAGGAAACAATTCCATTCACCATTGCAACGAAAAGAATAAAATACTTAGGAATATTCCTACCTAAAGAAACTAAAGACCTATATATTGAAAACTACAAAACACTGATGAAAGAAATCAAAGAGGACACTAATAGATGGAGAAATATACCATGCTCACGGGTTGGAAAAGTCAATATAGTGAAAATGAGTATACTACCCAAAGCAATCTACAGATTCAATGCAATTCCCATCAAGCTACCAGCTGTATTTTTCACAGAACTAGATCAAATAATCTCAAGATTTGTATGGAAATACAAAAAACCTCGAATAGCCAAAGCAATCTTGAGAAAGAAGAATGGAACTGGAGGAATCAACTTGCCTGACTTCAGGCTCTACTACAAAGCCACATGGTACTGGCACAAAGACAGAAATATAGATCAATGGAACAAAATAGAAAGCCCTGAGATAAACCCACACACCTATGGACACCTTATCTTCGACAAAGGAGGCAAGAACATACAATGGAGTAAAGACAGTCTCTTTAACAGGTGGTGCTGGGAAAACTGGTCAACCACCTGTAAAAGAATGAAACTAGACCTGTTTCTAACACTGTACACAAAAATAAACTCAAAATGGATTAAAGATCTAAATGTAAGACCAGAAACTATAAAACTCCTAGAGGAGAACATAGGCAAAACACTCTCTGACATAAATCACAGCAGGATCCTCTATGATCCAACTCCCAGTATACTGGAAATAAAAGCAAAGATAAACAAATGGGATCTAATTAAAATTAAAAGCTTCTGCACAACAAAGGAAACTATAAGCAAGGTGAAAAGACAGCCTTCTGAATGGGAGAAAACAATAGCAAATGAAACAACTGACATACAACTAATCTCAAAGATATATAAGCAACTTATGCAGCTCAACTCCAGAAAAATAAATGATCCAATAAAAAAATGGGCCAAAGAACTAAACAGGCATTTCTCCAAAGAAGACATATGGATGGCTAACAAACACATGAAAAGATGCTCAACTTCACTCATTATCAGAGAAATGCAAATCAAGACCACAATGAGGTACCGTTTCACACCAGTCAGAATGGCTGCGATCCAAAAGTCTACAAGCAATAAATGCTGAAGAGGATGTGGAGAAAAGGGAACCCTCTTACACTGCTGGTGGGAATGCAAACTAGTACAGCCATTATGGAAAACAGTGTGGAGATTCCTTAAAAAATTGCAAATAGAACTGCCTTATGACCCAGCAATCCCACTGCTGGGCATACACACCGAGGAAACCAGAATTGAAAGAGACACATGTACCCCAATGTTCATTGCAGCACTGTTTATAATAGCCAGGACATGGAAGCAACCTAGATGTTCATCAGCAGATGATTGGATAAGAAAGCTGTGGTACATATACACAATGGAGTATTACTCAGCCCTTAAAAAGAATAAATTTGACTCAGTTCTAATGAGATGGATGAAATTGGAACCGATTATACAGAGTGAAGTAAGCCAGAAAGAAAAACACCAATACAGTGTACTGACACATATATATGGAATTTAGAAGATAGTAATGATGACCCTATATGTGAGACAACAAAAGAGACACAGAGGTATAGAACGGACTTTTGGACTCTGAGGGAGAGGGAAAGGGTGGGATGGTTTGGGAGAATGGCATTGAAACACGTATACTTTCTTGTAAGAAACGAAGCGCCAGTCTATGTTCAATGCAGGATGCAGGATGCATGGGGCTGGTGCGCAGGATGCATGGGGCTGTTGCACAGGATGATTCAGGTAGATGATGTGGGGTGGGAGGTGGAAGGGGGCTTCGGCATTGGGAGATTGTGTTCACCTGTGGCTGATTCATGTCAATGTGTGGCAAAACAAATACAGTATTGTAATTAAAATAAATAAATAAATAAATAAAAATTAAAAAAAAACATTCTTTGGCACTGCCTTTCTTTGGGACTGGAATGAAAACTGACCTTTCTAGTCCTGTGGCCACTGCTGAGTTTTCCAAATTTGCTGGCATATTGAGTGCAGCACTTTCACAGCATCACCTTTTAGGATTTGAAATACCTCAACTGGAATTCCATCACCTCCACTAACTTTGTTCATAGTGATACTTCCTAAGACCCACCTGACTTTGGACTCCAGAATGTGGTTCTCGGTGAGTGATCACACCATTGTGATTATCTGGGTATAGTTTTCTTTGTTCTTGCCACGTCTTAATATCTTCTGCTTCTGTTAGGTCCATATCATTTCTGTCTTTAATGTGCCCATCTCTGCATGAAATATTCCCTTGGTATCTCTGATTTTTTTTGAAAAGATCTCTAGTCTTTCCCATTCTATTATTTTCCTGTATTTCTTTGCTCTGATCACTGAGGAAGACTTTCTTATCTCTCCTTGCTATTCTTTGGAACTCAGCATTCAAATGGGTATATCTTTCCTTTTCTCATTTGCCTGTAGCTTCTCTTCTGTTCTTAGCTGTTTGTAAGGCCTCCTCAGACAACCATTTTGCTTTTTGCAATTTTTTTTTTTCCCTTGGGGATGAGCTTGATCACAGTCTCTTGTACAGTGTCACAAAACTCTTTCCATAGTTCTTCAGGCACTCTATCAGATTTCATTCCTTGAGTCTATTTGTCACTTCCACTGTATAATCATAAGGGATTTGATTTAGGTCATACTTGAATGATCAAGGGATTTACCCTACTTTGTTCAATTTAAATCTGAATTTGGCAATAAGGAGTTCATGGTTTGAGCCACAGTCACCTCCTGGTCTTGTTTTTGCTGACTGTTTAGAGCTTCTCCATCTTTGGCTGCAAAGAATATAATCAACCTTTGATTTTGTTATTGACCATTTGGTGATGTCCATGTGTAGAGTCTTCTCTTGTGTTGTTGGAAGAGAGTGTTTGCTATGCTCAGTGCATTCTCTTGGCAAAACTCTGTTAGCCTTGACCTGCTTCATTTTGTACTCCAAGGCAAAGTTTGCCTATTACTCTAGGTATTTCTTGACTCCCTACTTTTGCATTCCAGTCCCCTATAATGAAAAGGACATCTTTTTTGGGTGTTTGTTCTAGAAGGTTTTGTAGGTCTTCACAGAACCATTCAACTTCAGCTTCTCAGCATTACTAGTCAGGGCATAGCCTTGGATTACTCTGATATTGAATGGCTTGCTTTGGGAACGAACAAAGATCATTCTGTCGTTTTGAGATTGCATCCAAATACTGAATTTTGGACTCTTTTGTTGACTATGATGCCTACTCCATTTATTCTAAGGGATTCTTGCCCACAGTAGTAGATATAATAGTCATCTGAGTTAAATTCACCCATTCCAGTTCATTTTAGTTCACTGATTCCTGAAATGTTGATTCTATCTCCTGTTTGACCACTTCCAATTTGCCTTGATTCATGGACCTAACATTCCAGGTTCCTATGCAATATTGCTCTTTACAGCATCGGACTTTACTTTCATCACAATCGCAACTGGGTGTTGTTTTTGATTTGGCTCTGTCTCATTCTTTCTGAAGTTATTTCACCACTGATTTCTTGTAGCATATGGGGCACCTACTGACCTAGGGAGTTCATCTTTCATGGTCATATCTTTTTGCCTTTTCATGCTATTCATGGTTTTCTCAAGGCAAGAATGCTGAAGTGGTGTGCCATTCCCTTCTCCAGTGGACAACATTTTATCAGAACACTCCACCATGACCCATCCTTCTTCTGCGGCCCTACGTGGCATGGCTCATGGCTTCATTGAGTCAGACAAGGCTGTGGTCCATGTGATCAGTTTGGTTCATTTTCTGTGATTGTAGTTTTCATTCTGCCTGCCCTCTGATGGAGAAGGATAGGAGGTTTATAGAGGCTTTCTGATGGGAGAGACTGGCTGAGGGGGAAACTAGATCTTGTTCTGATGGGTGGGGCCATGGTCAGTAAATCTTATTTTCTATTGGTGGGTGGGGCTGTGTTCCCTCCCTGTGGTTTGATCTGAGACCACCAAACAATTGTGGAGGTAATGAAGATAATGAGGACCTCCTCAAAAGGTCCTATGCATGTACTCTTGCACTCAGTGCCCTTGGACCTGCAGCAGCCACCACTGACCCAGGCCTTTACCAGAGACTCCTGGACACTGGCTATTAGGATAGCAGGGGCATTTCCACAACTCACCTTAGTGGAGCAGAAAGCACTGGGTGAGGTGACAGGAATATGGCAGGAATCCCCAGGGGACTGAGAGCTGTAGTTTTTGGAGCAGCAATTATTGTGAGACATAGGAGAGCTAGAAGGTCAGGCCTTGCTTAAATTGCAAAGAGCAGGTTGCTGAAGTGATTGTTTGCTGGACCTATTGCTTATCTATCTTGCTTGCTGGCTGTTTGCTCTTTTAAAGCCCATCCTCCTGCTCATTCTTCAGAGCCATTTCTATGGAATCTCATTGGAGTATTTTTAATGCCTGCCAAGTAGTCCTCCCACCAACTTATAAGAAGTATGTTAACTCTATCACACCCTTCAGAGAACTATCATTCCAAAATCAATCCTGTCTTCTTCCCCAATTTCTGTCTGAGTTCAGGAATATAGAAGCAGTTGTGCTTCTTTATTTGCTCATGTGTCTTGACAATTCGTTGAAATTGTTGTTAAAATCTCACAAATAGAGCCACAAATAGATAACAGAGAAAAATAATTTATGGCCACTTTTTCCATAAAATGAAAAAATATATATCTTATATACATATATATCTAATAGCTTAATGATATATTTTAGAAGTGATACATGTTGAAAAGTCTTAATTTGGGAATTGAAACTTACTTTGCATTCTTTCTAGACAAAACCTACATTCAAAATCTGACTCATTTTTCTGGGAAACTTGGCATGAATATCATATGCAGGTGTTTCTTTCCCAGTGAAAAATGGTGATGTGGAAAACTTCGACCATCTTTGTGAAGATCCACACTCAGAGTTTATATATCATTGGTCTTTCATTATTATAAAACTGAAGGTGTTAGCACACTAATTTTTATGGTTGATATATATATATATATAAGAGGTCATATATCTTCTTGGATGTTTAAGTGAATTGTAACATATCAGTGTACATGCAGAGTGCTTATGTTTGTAATTCAGTTAGTGCACAAATGCTGACTTATCTTGGTGAAGCTGAAACTCCAATACTTCGGACATGTGATATGAGGAGTCTACTCATTGGAAAAGATCCTGATGTTGGCAAAGATTGAGGGCAGGAGGCGAAGTGGGCAACAGAGGATGAGATGGTTGGATAGCATCACCAACTCAATGGGCATGAGTTTGAGCAAATTCTGGGAAATGTTAAAGAACAGAGAAGCCTGGTGTGCTGCAGTCCATGAGGTTGCAAAGAGTTGGACATGACTTAGCAATTGAACAACAGTCTTTGATACTATATTTGCAAGTTCCTGTGTAGACAAAAGTCACAAGTAATAAAGCAGAAATATTACCTCTACCTTGGAGCCAAATAAAATAAAATAAAACAGAAATCATGATTCATAATCTGCTCAGCTGCCTTCTGAAATGGATTTATGTCAATTGGTTCTTTTGAGCATAGATGTGATTGGCATAGTTGTGAAAGTTTGGGAATAAGATCTGGAAGAGGTGGAATTTATTTTCATTGGAGATTAAGATTTTGTAGTTAGAATCATTCAGGTAAGAGTGGAATAGGGAAACTAGAGCAGAGGAGCTGATATGGGAAAGGGATATGATGTATATAGTGTTAAAAGACCCACCATGTGACCCATCTTCCCAGTAATATAATTGACTCATTTCTGTTGGAAAGTAGTGAAGGGCTGCATAGAGTTTCTATCAATAGGTGAATGACTAGTGAACTGATGACAGCAGGAGCAGTAACAAGACTATAATACACAGGGAATTGAGAAATAGCAGGATGTTATATGATTTTCATAACCTATGAAAATGTAAAGTGTTAGTTTCTCAGTCATGCCCAACTCTCTGTGACCTCATGGAGTGCCAGACTTCTCCGTCCATGGAATTCTCCAGGCAAGAATACTGGAGTGGGTTGCCATTTCTTTTCTAGGGGATCTTCCAGACCCAGGGATCGAACCTCGGTCTCTCACATTGCAGGCATATTCTTTTCTGTTTGAGCCACCAGGAAATGTCAAGAATTTGGGTCAGTTACAGCCTCATGTGAGAAAGAACGAAATTCAGTATATTATTATGGATATATCTGAATCTCATGTTATGAATTTGTAAACATAAGAGAGATGCCAATAATTCTCCCTGCTCATTTTATTTATTATTTTTTCTGGACAGTTTCTGTTGCAATTTTGAAATATATTATTAGTTTCTTTGGCAGTGTCTAATCTGGTAATGTGTTTTCTACATCAAGCAATGTAGTTTTCATCTCTGTTTTGTTTGTATCTTTCATTTGTCTATCTAATAAGATCAATCTTTCCTCTAACTTCTGAAATGTATGAAATACAGGTATGCTGGTGAGCTGACCACAGGGCTCTTGGCAGTAGTCTAGGAGCCAGGTTGGCATCTATGGATTATGCAGAGGGCACATTCAAAAATCACTGTTCTAGAGCAAAGAACAATAGATAAGGAGAAAGGAGCAGGGCTGACTCTCAAAAGAGTAGGGACTATCATTTCCAGAGCAGTAGTTGTTGAAACACATGAAGTTAACGAGTTTTAGAATAGTAGGAACTTTCTCAAATGTGATTGTCCTCTTCTAAGTAAATTTTTTATATACCCCTACTGCTTTCCAGTTATGACCAACGTAGGCAGGATCTAAAAAGCAGAGATGTTACTTTGCCAACAAAGGTCTGCCTAGCAAGGCTAAGGTTTTTCAAGTAGTCGTGTATGGATATGAGAGTCAGACTATAAGAAAGTTGAACACCGATGAATTGATGCTTTTCAACTATGGTGCTGGAAAAAATTCTTGAGAGTCCCTTGGACTGCAAGCATATCTAACTAGTCAATCCTAAAGGAAATCAGTCCAAATATTCACTGGAGGGTTGATGCTAAAGCAGAAACTCCAATTCTTTGGCCACATGATGTGAAGAACTGACTCATTATATCTACTACTGTGGGCAGGAATCCCTCAGAAGAAATGGAGTAGCCATCATGGTCAACAAAAGATTCCAAAATGCAGTACTTTGATGCAGTCTCAAAAATGACAGAATTATCTCTGTTCATTTCCAAGGCAAACCATTCAATATAACAGTAATCCAAGTCTATGCCCCAACCAGTAACGCTGAAGAAGCTGAAGTTGAACGGTTCTATGAAGACCTACAAGACCTTTTAGAAATAACACCCCAAAAAAGATGTCCTTTTCATTCTAGGGGACTGGAATGCTAAAGTAGGAAGTCAAGAAATACCTGGAGTAACAGGCAAATTTGGCCTTGGAATGCGGAATGAAGCAGGGCAAAGACTAATAAAGTTTTGCCAAGAAAATGCACTGGTCATAGCAAACACCCTCTTCCAACAACACAAGACTCTACACATGGACATCACCAGATGGTCAACACTGAAATCAGATTGATTTTATTCTATGCAGCAGCCAAAGGTGGAGAAACTCTCTACAGTCAACAAAAACAAGACCAGGAGCTGACTGTGGCTCAGATCATGAACTCCTTATTACCAATTCAGACTTAAATTGAAGAAAGGAGGGAAAACAGCTAGACCATTCCGGTATGACCTAAATCAAATCCCTTATGATTATACAGTGGAAATGAGAAATATATTTAAGGGCCTAGATCTGATAGATAGAGTGCCTGATGAACTATGGAATGAGGTTCATGACACTGTACAGGAGACAGGGATCAAGACCATCACCATGGAAAAGAAACGCAAAAAAGCCAAATGGCTGTCTGGGGAGGCCTTACAAATAGCTGTGAAAAGAAGAGAAGTGAAAAGCAAACGAGAAAAGGAAAGATATAAGCATCTGAATGCATAGTTCCAAAGAATAGCAAGAAGAGATAAGAAAGCTTTCTTCAGCGATTAATGCAAAGAAATAGAGGAAAAGAACAGAATGGGAAAGACTAGTGATCTCTTCAAGAAAATTAGAGATACCAAGGGAACATTTCATGCAAAGATGGGCTCGATAAAGGACAGAAATGGCTTGGACCTCACAGAAGCAGAAGATATTAAGAAGAGGTGGTGAGAATACACAGAAGAACTGTACAAAAAGATCCTTCATGACCCAGATAACTACGATGGTGTGATCACTCATCTAGAGCCAGACATCCTGGAATGTGAAGTCAACTGGGCCTTAGAGAGCATCACTATGAACAAAGCTAGTGGAGGTGATGGAATTCTAGTTGAGGTATTTCAAATCCTAAAAGATGATGCTGTGAAAGTGTTGCACTCATTATGCCAGCAAATTTGGAAAACTCAACAGTGTCCACAGGACTGAAAAGGCCAGTTTTCATTACAATTCCAAAGAAAGGCAATGCCAAACAATGCTCAAACTACCGCACAACTGCACTTATCTCACAAGGTAGTAAAGTAATGCTCAAAATTCTCCAAGCCAGGCTTCACCAATACATGAACCGTGAACTTCCTGATGTTCAAGCTGGTTTTAGAAAAGGTAGAAGAACCAGAGATCATTGCCAACATCCTCTGGAACCTTGAAATAGCAAGAGAGTTCCAGAAAAAACATCTATTTCTGCTTTATTGACTATGCCAAAGCCTTTGACTGTGTGGATCACAATAAACTGTGGAGAATTCTGAGAGAGATGGGAATACCAGACCACCTGATATGTCTCTTGAGAAATCTGTATGCAGGTCAGGAAGCAACAGTTAGAACTGTAAATGGAACAATGAACTCATTTCAAATAGGAAAAGGAGTACGTCAAAGCTGTATATTGTCACCCTGCTTATTTAACTTATATGCAGAGTACATCATGATAAACGCTGGACTGGAAGAAATACAAGCTGGAATCAAGATTGCCAGAAGAAATATCAATAACCTCAGATATGCAGATAACACCACCCTTATGGCAGAAGGTAAAGAGGAACTAAAAAGCCTTTTGATAAACGTGAGAGAGGAGAGTGAAAAAGTTGGCTTAAAGCTCAACATTCAGAAAACAAAGATCACAGCATCCGGTCTCATTACTTTATGGGAAATAGATGGGGAAACAGTGTCAGACTTTATTTTTGGGGGCTCCAAAATCACTGCAGATGGTGACAGCAGCCATGAAATTAAAAGAAGCTTAATCCTTGGAAGGAAAGTTATGACCAACCTAGATAGCATATTCAAAAGCAGAGACATTACTTTGCCATCTAAGGTCCGTCTAGTCAAGGCTATGGTTTTTCCCGTGGTCATGTATGGATGTGAGAGTTGGACTGTGAAGAAGGCTGAGTGCCGAAGAATTGATGCTTTTGAACTGTGATGTTGGAGAAAACTCTTGAGAGTCCCTCGGACTACAACGAAATCCAACCAGTTCATTCTGAAGGAAATCAACCCTGGGATTTCTTTGGAAGGAATGATGCTAAAGCTGAAACTCCAGTACTTTGGCCACCTCATGCGAAGAGTTGACTCATTGGAAAAGACCCTGATGCTGGGAGGGATTGGGGGCAGGAGGAGAAGGGGACAACTGAGAATGAGATGGCTGTATGGCATCATTGACTCGATGGACGTGAGTCTGAGTGAACTCTGAGAGTTAGTGATGAATAGGGAAGCCTGGCATGCTGCGATTCATGGGGTCACAAAGAGTCGGACATGACTGAGCGACTGAACTGAACTGTACTGATGCTGGGAAAGATTGAAGGCGGGAGGAGGAGGGGACGACAGACGATGAGATGGCTGGATGGCATCACTGACTCAATGCACATCAGTTTGAGTGAACTCCGGGAGTTGGTGATGGACAGGGAGGCCTGGCGTGCTGCAGTCCATGGGGTCACAGAGTCACACACAATTGATCCACTGAACTGAACTAAACTGCTTTCCAACAGTTCCATACAAATACTCATTTCTTGTTTTGCTCAGATTTTTCACCTGACAGTATTTTTTTCTTTTGAACTTTTTCATTTTGCACTTGTTAGCTGTGGTCTGATGGCCTCAGGTAATAGTGAAGGGACTCACCCATCCTTGTATATGTCTCCCATTTCCTTAGACCCTGTCCCATCCAGACTGCCACATGACATGGACCAGAGACAGCGTTTTATTAATAATTGTTCAGATGCCAATGGAAACACCCTTCAACCTTCTCATAAAGCTTTACTTGTGTTTTTCAAACACTCCTGTCCCAGATATTACCCTAATTCTGATTACTTCTATAAAAGTGGGAGAGTCATAAATCACTGACATGGAATTCCTTCTCCAGGATATGGTGCAAGAGGGGAGGGAGAATGAAATAAGAGTTCTTATCCTTAGGTTGTGGGTGCAAACTCCAAAGAATGGGCTGCTGCTGCTGCTGCTGAGTCGCTTCAGTCGTGTCTGACTCTGTGCGACCCCATAGACGGCAGTCCACCAGGCTCCGCAATCCCTGGGATTCTCCAGGCAAGAAACCTGGAGTGGGTTGCCATTTCCTTCTCCAAAGCATGAAAATGAAAAGTGAGAGTGAAGTCACTGAGTTGTGTCCAACTCTCAGCGACCCCATGGACTGCAGCCTACCAGGCTCCTCCGTCTATGGGATTTTCCAGGCAAGAGGACTGGAGTGGGGTGCCATTGCCTTCTCTGAAGAATGGGCTAGTGGCTCCCAAAGCAAGACTGCCTTCTTATCTTTGAAGTTTTCACAAGTCTGGTTGTCAACAAAATGAGAAAAATGTATGCTATGTGGTGGAATTTTATAAATTAAATTTTCCAAAATAACCTGTAACGCTTATTTGAAAATGATATACAGATTACGTGTTGTCACTTAGTCACTAGGTCGTGTATGACTCTTTACAACTGCAGCCCCCCCACCCCCCCATGCTCCTCTGTCCATGAGGTTTCCCAGCTAAGAATACTGGAGTGGGTTGCCATTTCCTTGTCCAAGGGATCTTCTTGACCCAGGGATCCAACCCAACTCACCTGTGTCTCCTGCATTGGCAGGTGTGTTCTTTACTGCTAAGCCACCAGGGAAGTCCATGCAGATTATATCCACATGTAAATTCTCCCATTAAAAAATTTAGCATGTAAAATTCAAATTGATTGGATTATTCACTGCCTGATGTGAGGTGGTTTCAAAACCTCAAAGATATTGCTAATATTTTCATAGATCTCCATGACAGCAAGTGAATTCAAAGAGATTTGTTTGGAGGATGCTCATCTTCCTACTTTATCTCTGCTAGTGTATTATTTCATACAAACATTCTAACCTACTCACATCCCAATATATTTTAAAAGCTTTTGCTACATTTCCAAATTCACACTTCTAATAAAATTAGTGAATATCTGATTCACCAAGACCTCTGTACCATTGGAATTGCTACCATTATTTACTTTTGCTAATTTTATATGAAAATAATGCTTGATTATTAATCTAATATGCATTTTAAATGACTGGTAAGGTTTTCTATTTTGGTATATTTAAATTAATTGTTCAGCTTTCCAGTTAATTTTACTGTCATCTTTTAAGCATGTTTCATAAGATGAGGCAGAATTCTAAGAACCCAGAAAACAATAAGCCTCTAGAAAGGAGAGTTTAGATTGTTCTTATATTGCCAAACAAAACTTTGTTTTGAAAAATATTCTGAAAGGGAAAAACTAATGCAGATTTCCAGACCTATCACTTACAGGATGATATTAAGAGACCTGTAATTGGACTCAAGAACCTGATTTATTTTGCAGATGCCTCTACAAAGCCTGGTTAGGGATCCATTGGGTATCCACCAATTCTCAAAGTCACTGATTAGCTGTGCCTAGTAAAATAAAAACAATCTCATGGCTTTCTAAAAGCTCTTAAGATAGACATTTTTCTCCATTGACAAGAGTTCATTGCCAGCAAAACTTGCATGCAACTTTCTGCAAATTTTTTTCTTTTACAGAAAATACCTCTCACCACCAAACACATACCAAATTGCTTTGACATTGGGTGGATAGGTTCAGAGTAAGAGGTCAGATTTAAGCCTTATTAGAATTCTGTTTCCAGATGCCAAAGAATTCACCTGGTAAATAAACTTCCCATTTAGATGCAGAAGGTTCAGTAGTACGGGTGCCCAGGCAAATAAATTGTGGTCTGTACCTAGAATAGTGCCCTTCATATAATAACTCAAAAATAGTTATTGAATGCATGATATTGAATGAATGCATTTGGAGATGCAATTATAAGCAAAGATATGAAGTTGAGGAGGCAGTGACAGATTTTATTTTCTTTGGCTTCAAAATCACTGAGAACGGTGACTGCAGTCATGAAATTAAATGGCACTTGATCCTTGGAAGGAAAGCTGTTACAAAACTAGATAGCAAATAAAAAGCAGAGACATCACTTTTCTGACAAAGGTCCATCTAATCAAAGCTATGGTTTTTCCAGTTGTCATGTACACATGTGAGAGTTGGACCATAAAGAAGGCTGAGTGCTGAAGAACTGATGTTTACGAATTGTGGTGCTGGAGAAGCCTCTTGAGAGTCCCTTGGACTGACAGGAAATCAAACCAGTCAATCCTAAAGGAAATCAACCCTGAATACACACTGGAAGGACTGATGCTGAAGCTGAAGCTCCAATACTTTGGCCACCTGATGTGAAGAGCCTACTCATTAGAAAGACTCTGATGCTAGGCAAGATTAAAGGCAAAACGAGAAGGAAGCAGCAGAGGATGTGATGGTTGGATGGCATCGCTGACTCAATGGACATGAATTTGAGCAAACACCAGGAGATAGTGAAGGGATAGGGTAGCCTGATGTGCTGTTGCTCTTGGGGTCACAAAGAGTGGGAAGCAACTTAGAGACTGAACAACAGCAACATGAAGTTTTATTTCACCAGCATAGTTTCAGATTCTATACCTGAGCAACATTTTTTTCCCCCTTTCAAGCCTTCCCTATCTTTGTCTTTTTTTTTTTTTCCACCCTCTCCCCACACCACTAGAAAGGAAGCAGAAGCGCTTGTGTGCTGTACTGCTTTATCCTGATAATAAATAGAGTAATAGAAAATGGGTTTTTCTACAAGAAACAGGATGTCAAGTATGCTTTAAAATACAGCAGTCTTTTCACCCTGCTGTTGAGAAAGTTCTATAATCAATTTATAAATTTGTATTACAGGTGTATCTTGCAGGCCATGATCACCTCCAGAGATGCAGCTCTTGTTGAAATGACAATACTAGATATTTATCAGCTAGTAAGAATTCCACAAAGAAAATGGAAAATACACTTCTATTTTAATGGAGAATGAGGGCTCATCAATTCAGCTGCTCTTTGCACAAACAAGAATAGGCAGTGTCTTATGTGTGGGCCACATAATATTTCCTTGTGTGGCCTTTCTTTTCTACTGTGAAGTTATATCTGACTATGGGCTATTTATTTTGGTAACCAGAGATGGTTTGTACCCATATATGGGATTAAAAAGAATGGAAAGGTGTAGAGGCTTCAAAATATTTTTTGTATCCTCTCAATTTGCCTTTGAAACTATTGACCTTAAGTGCCCAGAAAAAAAAAAAAATTGTTCCTCTGAAAGTACTATGCTGGCTGCCTTATTAAGTAAACTCAACTTCTTGGATTATAGAAAAATATTTTAACACTTTCAATAAAGTTCTGGTTTAAATTCAGAAGGAAACCTAGTCTGTGGTCAATTCTGCTCATTTTAATACGTTCTGTAGTACAATCCTTATAATTCTTCCATTCATGCTAAACAATGGCCAAAAGATGCAAATGTTCCAGGAATAAAATATATTATTTTGAGTTTATTCCCTCCCTCCCCACCCCCCGGCCCCAGAGAATAGTAATGCATCTGGACTTTAGATAAGAAAATAAGGCAATTGTAGAGGAAATACAAATAAAACACCTGTGATCCAGTGCTCACAATGAGTTAGGAAACTTTACAAATTCATGTCTAAAATCAGCTGATTAGAGTCAATCAAATGTTTAAGACATAATTACCAAGACTTGTGCATATGAAAGTATGAGGTCCCATAATGCCATGATTTAATTTTTCTATTGCTCTGAATTTCATGTGGGCCTATTTCCTAGGGTCATTTGCATGTAACAGTTTCTGTTCAAAAAATGTGTCACATTTTTCTAAATAATTTGGTTTTCATGTTGTGATAGAGCTGATCAGCATGGCTGTAATTAAGAAAACAAAACGTTTGTTCAATATTGCACAGGTAAAGTTTTAGAAACTTGACAGTATTGTAAGTTCTGTAATAAATAATAACATGGTGTTTACTATTAAGTTCTCATTTACATGAATTTACATGGGACTTTTTTTTTAATAGGTTACTTTCTTTTTTTTTAATTTTTTTAATACTTTAATCTACATTACAATACTGTATTTGTTTTGCCATACGTAAAGCAAGACTCTGCAGTCCTAGCCACCCCCCACCCCCCCCCACCCCACACACAATGTTCACTACCTGACTTTTGTTTGTGGAAAACTCTAGTCAAAGAATAAGTTTAATCAGAGAAATGAGAAATACAGAAGCAAAGGAAAACAGTCAAGTGAGACTGAATAAGAATAATGTAGTCACTAGGCATAGCTGGTGATGGATAGGGAGGCCAGGCATGCCACAGTCCACAGGGTCGCAGAGTCAGCGATGACTGAGCAACTGAACTAACAACCTAAGCTAGTCAAGGACCTTTAGTTCTTACTCAAGGGCTGTAGTAATATTCTCAGCCATATCCTGTGAGCTGTCTTACAGATACTGAAACACCAGGTAGAGAAGTTAACTGCATGAGGACCAGATTTTACCCAGGACCTGTGCTTTGCTTTCTGTGCTAAGTCACTTCAGTCGTGTCCAGCTCTCTGTGACCCAGTGGACTGTAGCCCGCCAGGCTCCTCTGTCCATGGGATTTCCCAGGCAAGAGTACTGGACAGGGTTGCCATGCCCTCCTCCAGAGCATCTTCCTGACCCAGGCATGGAACCAGCGTCTCCTTCACTGCAGATAGATTCTTTGCCTCTGAGCCACCCGAGAAACCCAGGACATGAGCTGCCACAATTCTGAGAATTGGCCACAAAGAAAATGGGAACAAGTGGACCCTGGAACTGAAGATTAACTGTGCCTAAAGCAACCAAGATGACACTGGTCAGACCACTGACGACCAATGGGAAGAGGACCGTCAGAGATGACTATGCTATTTCTGCATGTAGTCCCACTCCCACACTTTGTCTATAAAAACTCCCACCCCCGTTTGTCAGGAATGGAGGGACAGGTGGCCTTTGTACAGATGTCCTTACTGTCCCCATCAGGCTGCTGGCATTTGAAACAAAGCCAGCTTTCCTTTCCACCAATCTGGCCTGTCTACTGGCTTTGAGCAGCAGACCACACACACACCCTTTTGGTAACATTCTGAGTAGGATTACATTTTTGAGGATCACAGAGTTTAATGATCCAGTGATTAGATTTGCTGTCATTGTTGTTGTTTAGTCGATAAGTTGTGTCTGACTCTTGCAACCCCATCGACTGTAGCCCGTCAGGTTCCTCTGTCCATGGGAATTCTCAGGCAAGAATACAGGAGTGGATTGCCATTTCCTCCTTCAGGGGATCTTCCTGACTCACGGATCAAACCTGGGTCTCCTGCTTGGCAGCTGAATTTTTCACCCTTGAGCCACCTGGGAAGCCCAATTAGATTAAATTACTATATAAAGTTTGTTAGATTTGTTCTCTAATGCTGAAACATTCCAGCTGATTGACTAATCTATGTACCATGATGGGAAAGTGAAAGTCACTCAGATGTGTCTGACTCCTTGCATCCCCATGGAATACACAGTCCATGGAGTTCTCTAGGCCAGGATACTACTGGAGTGGGTCATCTTCGCCTTCTCCAGGGGATCTTCCCAGCCCAGGGACCAAATCCAGGTCTCCTGCATTGCAGCCAGATTCTTTACCAGCTGAGCCATCAGGGAAGCCCAAGAATACTGGAGTGGGTAGCCTGGCCCTTCTCCAGCAGATCTTCCCAACCCAGGAATTGAACCAGGGTCTCCTGCCTTGCAGGCAGATTCTTTACCAACTGAGCTATATACCACACCACATGCCCAATTTGTAGCATTGCTTTTTCACTAGAATCAAATGAGGAACCTTTATCAAAGTGATGTGTTTTACAGGGTGCTGTCTATACAGAAGTGCTGTTCCTTGTCAGCCCTTGTTGGAGTATGACCTTGGAAGAGCTCCTGTAAGTTCATCCTACAGCCTCTCACTAGCAGCCTTTTTTTTTTTTTTTTTCCACATGTGACACATCATATGTTCCTCATGGGCAGTAAGCTGCCTTCTCATGACATCCTGGAGGTCCAGATGTCGCATAAAGGGCACTCGCCCATTTGGCAAAGGTCACTGCTTTCCATAATATGAATATTACTGTATGCATAGGACACGGAAGCTTTCCCTAACCCACAGGATTATTCCTAATGAATCACATTTTAAGAGAGCATTGCTAGACACCTCAGGGGACAAATAACCTCATGTATTTTGTAAGTAGATGTTTAGTTTTCATTTTTAGATATTTCCAAGCACAAGCTACTAATAGATAGGAGGTAAAGGAACCTGATAAGTAGGAGGTAAAGCAACCTGCTTTCCTTTCAATGTACAACCCAAACATTGAGAATCTATATGAGTGCAAATTCAGTGCCTCGGTCATGTCCAACTCTTTGCAGCCCCATGGACTGTAGCTAGCAAGGCTCCTCAGTCCATGGAATTCTCAAGGCAAGAATACTGAAGTGGGTTGCCATTTCCTTCTCCAAGGGATCTTCCTGGCCCAGGGATCAACCCCGCATCTCCTGTGTCTCCTACATTGGCAGTTGGATTTACCTGGGAAACTTGAGAATCTATTTTGCTGTTGCTCAGTTCATGTCTTACTCTTTGCTACCGTATGGACTGTAGCACACCAGCTTCCCTGTCCCTCACTATCTCCCAGAGTTCAACCAAGTTCATGTCCATTGAATTGGTGATGCCATCCAACCACCTCATCCTCTGCTGCCCTCTTCTCCTTTGGTCATTAATCTTTCCCAACATCAGGGTCTTTCCCAATGAGTTGGCTCTTCGCATCAGGTGGCCAAAGTGTTGGGAGTTTCAGCTTCATCATTAGTATTCAGGGTTGATTTCCCAATGTATATACACAACAAAAAATAGATCATGGTGAACATATTAGCAATAATGACATAAGAAATGACCAAAGAGTGCATCAAAGTATGCTGAGCCATTTTCTATATAGAAATGTAATGCATACAGTAAAAAGCAGCAGAACTATTGAAGTGATTGGAGAGAAGAAAAGTCCTTGAACCTTGAAAAATATAAAGCAAATATTTAAGTATTGTCATGGTAAATATATCAGAAAAGTTACAAAATTAAGAACATTTTCTTTTAAATATTTGTTTTGAAATTTACAATTAGGGTTACTTTGACATCTCAAAAGATATTTTTGTAATTTTTTAACTTTCAAAAGATGAGCAAAATGTTTGCTAAGATATTGATTAAGTAGCTTTCTACTGAAGGTCAATAACCACAATAGTCACATTTGGAAGATAATGAACATTGTGAGGGGAAAATCACTACATTTCCTTACTTGGCTACAGATAGCACTTCCTTATCTTGTACTAAAATCCCATGGGCAGAGGAGCCTGGTAGTCTACAGTCCAGGGGGTCACAAAGAGTCGGACATGACTGAGCGACTTCAATCCGCTTCACTTCACTTCACTTCGTCTTGTACTATGATCTCAGATTTGCTATGCTTCTTGTTTTTATTGGTTCAAGAGTTATGTGTATGTGTATGTGAAGTTGCTTCAGTTGTGTCTGACTCTTTATAACCCTATGGACAACCTCCCAGGCTCCTCTGTCCATGGCAAGAATCTTGGAGTGGGTTGCCATATGCCCTCATTATATATTTTTCTGTCACATAATAGCTCCAAAGGAGTAATCTGAAAATTTAAGATCTTCTGTTCTATGTTTATCCAGCTGATGAAATAAATGCATGAATGGAAGTAATGGGCGATGTTAAAACATCTAGAGGAGAATATGGCTGCTTGTCCTTGCACACCTGCTGATATGTCATAAACAACTTCTTACCAGACTTCCTACTTCTCTTCCTCAGAAGTGTGTACCTTATAAAATTTTAAGTCAAACATAGAATTACACAAATGAAACATTAGATTAATGACTGACTAACAAATACTAAAATTTATGGCTACAAGTTATTTTTAAAGATCCATCAACAGATGAATGGATAAACATGTGGTACATACATATATAATGGAATATTACTCGGTCATAAAAAGAATGAAATAATGCCATGTGCAGCAACATGGATGAACCTAGAGATAGCCATGCTGACTGAAGTCAAACAGAGGACAGATATGTGATATCACTTGTATGTGGAATCAAAACAAATGGCACAAATAAACTTATTACAAAATAGAAATAGGGTCACAGATATAGAAAAGAAACTTACAGTTACCGGTGGAGAGGGTAAAAATTGGGATTGACATATACCCACTACTGTATATGAAATAGATAATGAATAAGGACCTATTGTATAACACAGGGAATACTACTCAATCTCTTTAGTGATCTATATCAGAAAATAATCTGAAAAAAGACTGGATATATGCATATGTATGAGAAGTTCACTTTTCTGTACAGCAGAAGCCAACACATTTTAAATCAGCTCTACTCCAGTAAAATTCATTTAAAAAATAATCTTGTGAGAGAATCATTCTTTCTTATGTAATACGAGCCACTTTGAATCTTACTGTCTCGACAAGATGCTGTGACTCATGATAAGTATAGGGGAGATATTCGTCTCGAGTTGGACACCCATCTGGCTATATTTACTCTGGTCTTGGAAGACGACCAATGCTTGCTAAATACATTTTAAATGTGCCTGAGATATTCGATGACCCTGTTGTTGGCAAGAGTGTCTGATACATTACATATATAGGTCAATTCTAACACTGCTCTCAGCTCACTCAACCCTCCAGTCACACAAGTCTCCTCTTGTTCTGAAAGCTCTCCAGGTTTGTGCCTTTGATCTTGTTCTCCCTGCCTAAAACACCTGCTTCAGTTTGTCACAGGATGCTCTCCCTCTAATCTTTCTAGTTCCAATTCACAGGTCATTCTTTAAATGACAAGATGCCTCTGACCTTGTTGAAAGTAGCTATCACCTCCTCCTTTATGCTTTCCACCCCCTTTATGTTACCTTACACACTCTAATAGCATTGCATCTTTATCAGTGTTTGCTCTTTATTTTCTATTATTCCCCCAAATAATGTGTACCTCCATAAAGGAAGGGATAATATCTGTCTTGTTTATCACCATGTCTCCATCACTCTTCACAGAAATTGACACACAGTGGAGGTGCTGGCGCCATTGCTAAGTCTTATACAACTCTTGTGACCTCATGGACTGTAGCCGAGCAGGCTCCTCTGTCCATGTGATTTCCCAGGCAGGAATACAGGAGTGGATTGCATGCCTTCCTCCAGGGGATCTTCCCAAGCCAGGGATTGAACGTGTATCTTATACACTGCAGGCAGATTCTTTGCTGCTTAGCAACTAAGGAAGGCCCTTTGACACATAATAGAGAATCTTAATTATTTATTGAATGATTATGTGCAGTAAAATAACTACAAATTATGAAGATATATTAATCAAATGATACACTAAAATATTTATTTAGTTGTAAATCTGAAACAGGTATTTTTAAAAAATTTAAATTGATTTTTTTTTCAAGAATTTCAGAGAATCCACAAAATAAAAACAAAGAAGAGACTGGTTTAATAATTTAAATGATGAAGCGGGTGAATATTAAGTAGTCCTGCTACTGTAAACATTTCTTTTTGATTAATTAAGACTAAGGAGAATTAAAGAGCTTTTTTCTCCAGTATTCATCCTTTCTTTATGAGCAGCTGAGCTTCTAACATATACAATTTCCTTTTCCCTGAAAGAAAACTTTTAACATTTCTTGTGGAGGTAGTGTCTTGGTAATGGATTCCCCAGGTTTTGCCTGAGAAAATCTTTATTCTTCTTCACTCACAAGAGAAGGATAATTTTACTTCATAGAAGATTCTTGGTCTGTGGGAGTGTTTAGTTTTGTTTCCTTTCAACATTTTAAATATTCCAGTCCACTCACTTCTTGTCTGTATGATTTCTGATAGCTCTGTGTTTCTTTTCCTATTTCCTATATAAATAATGTTCTTTTTCATCTGTCCCCCGTCACAAGATTTCACATTGCCTTTGTTTTCCTGAAGTTTGAATATGACATGAGTAGGTATAATGCTTGTTTTGGTTTGGTTTAGTTTTTAATCCTGTTTGGTGTTCTCCAAACTTTCTAAATCGGTGATTTGATATTGTCATTAAATTCGAAAGTTCTTAGCCATTATTGCTTCAATTATTTCTTCTCCTCTTTTTTTTTCTTCTTTAAGTACTGCAATTACAAACATGTTGTTGTTCAGTCTTGTCCGATTCTTTGCGGCCCCGTGGACTGCAGCACAAAGTCTCCCTGTCCTAACCATCTCCAGGAGTTCGTCCAAGTCCGTGTCCCTTGAATCAGTGATGTAATTCACCCATCTTATCCTCTGCTGCCCTCTTCTCCTTTTGCCTTCAGTCTTCACCAGCATCAGGGTCTTTTCCAAGGAGCTGGTTCTTCATATCAGGTGGCCAAGTTATTGGAGGTTCAGCTTCAGCCTCAGTCCTCCCAGTGAATATTCAGGATTGATTTCCCTTGTGTTTTGACATTGTCCCTTAGTTCTTAGATGTTCTGTTCTGTGTTCTACTTTTCTTTCCATTTTTTTCCTCTTTGCATTTCAGTTTGTGAAGTTTCTTTTTTTTTTTTTTTTTTACGGGGAAAGAGGTTTTTCCTTTATTAATAACCACTGTAATGGGAAGTTTCTATTGATCTATATTCACACTCATTGATTCTTTCTTGGCCATATCTTGTCTACTAATGAGATAATCGAGGCATTCTTCATTTCTGTTATAATAGTTTTGATTTCTAGTATTTTTATTCTTTCTTCAAATTTCTATCTCTGTGTTAACATTAGCCATTTCTTGTATGTTGTCTACTTTTTCCATTAAAACTCTGAATCTAATGATCAGAGGTATTTTTAATTTCCTATCTGATGATTCTAATATCTACATCACATCTGAATCTGACTTTGATGCTTATTTGTTCTCTAAGACCATTTTTAATATAATTTTCCAATGTACCTCATAACTTTGTTGAAAGTCAGATATGTATAGAATGATAAGAAATGAGGTAAACAGAACCTCAGGGTGAGATTTGCAGCTAATTTGGCTACTGCTGCTGCTAAGTCACTTCAGTCGTGTCCGACTCTGTGCGACCCCATAGACAGCAGCCCATGAGGCTCCCCCATCCCTGGGATTCTCCAGGCAAGAGTGCTGGTGTGGGGCTAAGAGCTGGGCTATTGTTTGACATTTGCTGTACTGTAGTCCTGGGCTTCCCAGGTGACTCTGTAGATAAAGAATTCACCTGCAGGGCAGGAAACCCAGGAGGCCAGCTTTGATCCCGGGTTGGGAAGATCCCATAGAGAGAAGGGCATGGCAATTGACTCCCAGTATTCTTGCCTGGAGAATTCCATTTGACAGAGGTGCCTGGTAGGCTACAGTCCATAGGGCTGCAGAGTCAGACAGGCATGCATGTATTGTAGTTACAGGTACCAAAGCCTTCAGGTTTCTCTAGTATTTTTTGTCCCTCCACCCCCGCCCCACCCCGCCACCTTTTGGCTTTGGGCTGTCTTATGTCTTCCTCCTTAGAGAGAAGCTGCACCATGTGCCTGTTCCAGCTATGATCCACTGTTATTAAGCTGGACCCCTGTGGGTATGGTGGTGAAGTGTAGGAGAGAAGAAGCTCTCTATAGCCTTATAATTAAATCCCAACCTTTACTGGACCAGTGACCCTAAGCTTCTCATTCACAAGTGTTTCTACTTTCTGAGTCTCTTCTCCACCACTTAGGTTAAATAGGAAAGCTAGTGGATGGGCTAGAGGATGAGAAGTATTCTTTCTTCAGGTTGGGTAAGGCTCTAGTGAAGTTCCCCTCCCACCTTGCAGAATGGGGGTTTGTAATGGAAGAGGTAGCTTTATGTATGTTTCACTAGGATTAAGCCTCCCCTCTCCTGGCATGGCTGTGAGGAAAACTTCTTAGTTCTTTATCAGGAGAACCTGGTGGGGTTCCTGGAGGTAAAAGTGATGAAGTGTGAGGCATTCTTAAATCTGAGGTTTTCAGGAGGTTCTCATCCTCATGCTACTTCACACTCAACCCCAAAGAAGTCCTCAGAATTCTTGAGTTCCTACAAGCATATGGTTTCAGGCAAACAGGATTTAGATATGATTCTCTAGACTCAGTAGGTTCTCTTCCTCCAAATTTTGAGGGGACAGTTTTCCTGCAAATTCAGCTTTCTGATGGTTTCAGGAAAATGCACTGATTTTTCAGGTTGTCCAACTTTTTCTTGTTTTAGATAGAAGTGGTGATTTCTAAGCTCTTTACATGTTGAAGCTGAAAATGAAAGTCCAGGCTTTCCTTCAGAGTCACTCCCACTGGCTTTACCTCCTCTAGTTTCTAGAAAATGGTACTAAGGAAAATTTTATCTCTGGAGAAGAAATAAATACTCTTTATATCAAGGAGTGATTTTTCAGAATTAGGCTTTGAGTAAAGATTCAGATTCCAAAATCTCAGCTCAAAATATCTGAACAATCTGTTAGACTAACCCCGAATTTTTTCCCTTTATGCTTGCTGCTTTAGGGTCTAATCTGGTTGTTATTCAAGTTTAAATGTTTCATTGTCTCTAGTCTGTCTTAGGCAAGATAAGGAACAATATGATTCTGTCTGATTTTGAACTTCAGGGATAATGCTTCATGACTGGCTACAATGGAGACCCAACATGCTTTCTTGATTAGAGTTTGCTAAAGAAGGGCAATACGTAATTATCTGAATTCACGGTTTGACAGAAGGTAGGCAGAGTTCTGATAGCCAGTTTGAACAAAACTATATCCACAGGGTTAATCACAATCAGCACATTGGTGCTTATATATTAATATATTTTTTAAAAATAAAGACCTCATTTATCTTCCATTTATTTAAGCCACAGGAAATATACCAATGAAACTGCTGCTACTAAGTTGCCTCAGTTATGTCCGACTCTGTGTGACCCCATAGAAGGCAGCCCACCAGGCTCCTCTGTCCCTGGGATTCTCCAGACAAGAACACCACACCAGAGTGGATTGCCATTTCCTTCTCCAATGCATGAAAGTGAAAAGAAAAGTACTGGAGTGAGCTAGAAGTCAGCAAATAACAACTAATAGGTGGCTCAATGATAAAGAATCTACCTGCTAATACAGGAGATATGGGTTCCATCCCTGGGTCTAGTCCCTGGGTTGGAAGGATCCCCTGGAGGAGGAAATGGCAACCCACCCCAGTATTCTTGCCTGGAAAATCCCATGGACAGAGGAGCCTCGCAGGACACAACTTCAGTTAAGTTCAATTAAGTCACTCAGTCGTGTCCGACACTTTGTGACCCATGGACTGCATCAGAACAGGCCTCTCTGTCCATCACCAACTCCTGGAGTTTACTCAAACTCATGTCCATTGAGTCGGTGATGCCATCCAACCACCTCATCCTCTGTTGTCCCCTTCTTCTCCTGCCCTCAATCTTTCCCTGCATCAGGGTCTTTTCCAACAAGTCAGCCTTTTTGCATCAGGTGGCCAAAGGACTGGAGTTTCACCTTCAACGTCAGTCCTTCCAATGAACACTCAGGACTGATATCCTTTAGGATGGACTGGTCGGATCTCCTTGCAGTTCAAGGGACTCTCAAGGGGCTTCTCCAACACCACAGTTCAAACGCCTCAATTCTTCTGCATTCAGCTTTCTTTGAAGTCCAACTCTCACATCCATACACGACCATTGGAAAAACGATAGCTTTGACTAGATGGACCTTTGTTGGCAAAGTAATGTCTCTGCTTTTGAATATGCTGTCTAGATTGGTCATAGCTTTTCTTCCAATGAGCAAGTGCTTTTTATTTTCATGGCTGCAGTCACCATCTGCAGTGATTTTGGACCCCCAAAATAAATTCTGCAAATGTTTCCCCATCTATTTGCTATGAAGTGATGAGGCCAGATGCCATGGTCTTTGTTTTCTGAATGTTGAGCTTTAAGCCAACATTTTCACTCTCCTCTTTCACATTCATCAAGAGGCTTTTTAGTTCTTCACTTTCTGCCATAAGGGTGGTGTCATCTGCATATCTGAGGTTATTGATATTTCTGTAGGCAATCTTGATTCCAGTTTCTGCTTCCCCCAGCCCAGCATTTCTCATGATGTACTCTGCATAGAAGTTAAATAAGCAGGGTGAAATACTCCTTTTCCTATTTGGAACCAGTCTATTGTTCCATGTCCAGTTCTAACTGTTGCTTCCTGACCTGCATACAGATTTCTCAAGAGGCAGGTCAGGTGGCTTGGTATTCCCATCTCTCTCAGAATTTTCCACAGTTCATTGTGATCCACACAGTCAAAGGCTTTGGCATAGTCAATAAAGCAGAAATAGATGTTTTTCTGGAACTCTTTTGATTTTCCCATGATCCAGAAGATGTTGGCAACTTGTTCTCTGGTTCCTATGCTTTTTCTAAAACCAACTTGAACATGTGGAAGTTCACAGTTAATATACTGCTGTAGCCTGGCTTAGAGAATTTTGAGCATTACTTTGCTAGAATGTGGAATGAGTGCGATTATGTGGTAGTATGCGCATTCTCTGGCATTGCCTTTCTTTGGGATTGGAATGAAAACTGACCTTTTCCAGTCCTGTGGCCACTGCTGAGTTTTCCAAATGTGCTGGCATAATTGAGTGCAACACTTTCACAGCATCATCTTGTAGGATTTGAAATAGCTCAACTCTAATTCCATCATCCCCACTAGCTTTGTTCCTAGTGACTAGAGATCTCTTCAAGAAAATTAGAGATACTAAGGGAACATTTTATGTAAAGATGGGCTCAATAAAGAACAGAAATGGTATGGACCTAACAGAAGCAGAAGATATTAAGAAGAGATGGCAAGAATACACAGAAGAACTGTACAAAAAAGATCTTCACAACCCAGATAATCACAATGGTGTGATCACTCACCTACAGCCAGATCCTGGAATGTGAAGTCAAATGGGCCTTAGGAAACATCACTACAGACACAACTTAGTGACTAAATATAAAAGCAACAATATATTGATATGGAATTAATTGGCTAAAGTAAACACATTTTTGAACTATAATCACAATGTAGTTCACTAGAGAAACAAACTTTGAGACAATTCGAAATAAATCTCAGATTAGTAATTTATAATTTGTATGATCTTGGCTAAATTAGGAACAATTATTACTACCTTACCAGATATTAAGGTAATTAAATTAATTAAATAAGAGAAAGAACCACAGCTGGTAACAGAAAATTATCACATGTGGACAAATGTACAGCTATCTACAAGTCATGTCTCGTCTTGGAATAATGGATATTAAATTTCCTTAATTTCCAGCTCTTAGAATTGTGAACTATGAGATGAGAAATGAACATTTGTCTTCAGCCACACAGAATAAAACTCCAAATGGAAAGACGTATATCATGTAGAATTTCTCATTAGTACTATCCTAAATTGAATACTTCTTTCTCTAGATTTCACTACCATCTGATCCAAAACATAATTTCAGTTCAGTTCAGTTCATTTGCTCAATAGTGTCCGACTCTTTGTGACCCCAGAATGGCAGCATGCCAGGCCTCCCTGTCCATCACCAACTCCTGGAGTTCACTCAGACTCACATCCATTGAGTCAGTGATGCCATCCAGCCATCTCATCCTCTGTCGTCCCTTTCTCCTCCTGCCCCCAGCATCAGAGTCTTTTCCAATGAGTCCACTCTTTGCATGAGGTGGCCAGTGTACTGGAGTTTCAGCTTTAGCATCATTCCCTCCAAGAAATCCCAGGGCTGATCTCCTTTAGAATGGACTGGTTGAATCTCCTTGCAGTCCAAGGGACTCTCAAGAGTCTTCTCCAACACCACAGTTCAAAAGCATCAATTCTGCGGCACTCAGCCTTCTTCACAGTCCAACTCTCACATCCATACATGACCACAGGAAAAACCATAGCCTTGACTAGACAGATCTTAGTCGGCAAAGTAATATCTCTGCTTTTGAATATGTTATCTAGGTTGGTCATAACTTTTCTTCCAAGAAGTAAGTGTCTTCTAATTTCATGGCTGCAGTCACCATCTGCAGTGATTTTGGAGCCCAAAAACTAAAGTCTGACACTGTTTCCACTTTTTCCCCATCTATTTCCCATGAAGTGATGGGACAAGATGCCATCTTCATTTTCTGAATGTTGAGCTTTAAGCCAACTTTTTCACTCTCCTCTTTCACTTTCATCAAGAGGCTTTTTAGTTCCTCTTCGCTTTCTGCCATAATGGTGGTGTCATTTGCATATCTGAGGTTGTTGATATTTCTTCTGGCAATCTTGATTCCAGCTTGTGCTTCTTCCAGCCCAGCGTTTCTCATGATGTACTCTGCATAGAAGTTAAATAAGCAGGGTGACAATATACAGCCTTGACGTACTCCTTTCCTATTTGAAACCAGTCTGTTGTTTCATGTCCAGTTCTAAGTGTTGCTTCTTAACCTGCATACAGGTTTCTCAAGAGGCAGGTCAGGTGGTCTGGTATTCCCATCTCTCTCAGAATTCTCCACAGTTTATTGTGATCCACACAGTTAAAGGCTTTGGCATAGTCAATAAAGCAGAAATAGATGTTTTTCTGGAACTCTCATTTTTTCCAAGGTTCCAGCAGAAGTTGACAATTTGATCTCTAGTTCCTCTGCCTTTCCTAAAACCAGCTTGAACATCTGGAAGTTCACAGTTAATATATTGCTGAAGGCTGGCTTGGAGAATTTTGAGCATTACTTTACAAGTGTGTGAGATGAGTGCAATTGCACAGTAGTTTGAGCATTCTTTGGCATTGCCTTTCTTTAAGACTGAAATGAAAACTGACCTTTTCCAGTCTTGTGGCTACTGCTGAGTTTTCCAAATTTGCTGGCATATTGAGTGCAGCCCTTTCATAGCATCATCTTTCAGGATTTGAAACAGCTCCACTGGAATTCCATCACCTCCACTAGCTTTGTTCATAGTGATGCTTTCTAAGGCCCACTTGACTTCACATTCCAGGATATCTGGCTCTAGGTGCGTAATCACACCATCGTGATTATCTTGGTGTAGACCTTTTGTACAGTTCTTCTGTGTATTTTTGCCACCTCTTCTACATAATTTACTTAAACTCAAATCAACAAAATTTTATGGAGATTTTAGCCATATATTAAGCTTCCTTCATAGCTCAGTTGGTAAAGAATCTGCCTACAATGCAGGAGACCAGGTTCAATTCCTGGGTTGGGGAGATTCCCTGGAGAAGGAAATGGCAGCCCACTCCAGCATTCTTGCCTGTTGAATCCTGTGCACAGAGGGAGCCTGGCAGGCTACTGTCCATAGGGTTGTAAGAGTGAGACACAGCTTAGCGACTAAACCACTAGCCATATATTAACCAAAATGAACCTTCAAAGAGCTTCTGTTGAAGAGCTCAGAAATACAAATAAAACAATGAAAAATTAAGCATGACATTGATGGAATAATAGACAAGTGGTGAATAGAACAGAAAAAAAGAGTTTAGATATTGGCACAGCCATATATAGGTACTTGATTTATGTCCCAAGGGCACTGAACTGTAGAAGGAAATGAAGCAAGTTTTGGGGAGATGGGCTGGGTCAAATGGAATTTGACCTTCAGAACATGCACACAAACACACACATACACACACTTCATTTTACACTGATAGCATATTTAAATGTTGAAGGGAAAACATTTTTCTAAAGTTACCATATAGTCGGTTTGTTGCTTAGTCACTATATTGTGTTCAACTCTTTGCAACCCCGTGAATAGTAAGTAGTCTGCCAGGTTCCTCTGTCCATGTGTTTTCCCAGACAAGAATACTGAACTAGGCTGCCATTTCCTTCTCCAGGGGATCTTCCCAACCCAGGGATCAAATCTGCATGTCCTCCTTGGTAGGCATATGCTTGACTACTGAACCCTGGACAGAGAAGCCTGTCAGGCTACAGTCCTTGGGTCACAAAGGGCTGAACAGGACTGAGCAGCTGAGCATTGATGTGCACATCTTTTGAAGCTCCCAACAACAACAAACAGCAAAAAACTATCCACAAACAAAGGTTGATAAATTGAACTAACTGTAAGTAAGAAAACTGTTTCAGTCTAAAGACACAATTAAGCGAAAAGGTAAGTAGTGATGTGGGAGAATATATTTAAAAGCAAAGAAACAAAAATATGTATATTCAATAAGACTCAATATCTATACTATGCAATGAACTATTCTCATACTAAAAGCAGAAATATCAAATAAAATCATGAGCTAAGGACCTGACTGTCTACTTTGTGCACATGTGTACACACACACACACACACACACACACACACACACACACAGAGGCACACAAAGGATATTCAAATGGCCAAGAGACATTTTAAAATTTTCTCAACCTGATAAGTCATCAGGGAAATTCAAACTAAAACCAATATTTGTTATAACTACATACTCACTAGAATGGCTAAACTTAAAAGAACTAACAATTATAAATATTGATGAGGATGTAAAGCAACTGAAATCCTTATGGTTTTGAGAGAAGAAATCAATATTAGTATAACCACAAGGCATAACTTTGTCATGGTAGAAAATAAAGCTGAACAGGCACATTTCATATAATTTGTCAGCTTTACTCCTAAATATATTACCCAATAGAAATATCTCCATTTGTACATCAAAAGAATGTGCAAGAATAAAACAGTATTTCATACATTATTTCTAACAGATCCAAACTGGAAACAAGTCTTCTGATCAGCAATGGCAGAATGCATAAGCACATTTTGATGTTTTAGTACCGTGAATATTATACAAGAGGAAAATAAACAGACTACTGGCATGTTTAACAGCATAGAAGAATCACACAAGCACAATATTTAATAAAAGAAGCTAGAGACAAATGGGTAGATATTATATAATTTCATTTTTAATGTCAAAAACAGGCAAAACTAATATATGGGTTAGAAATAAGAACAAAGGCTACATCTGTAGCGTAATAATCTGTGTGATAAATTCATTTGTATGTCACATTTTGTTAACAGAAGTTTATGTGCCCTATGTTCAGTGAGGACAAACGTACCAAAACATTGGAGTTTAGAGTAAAGAACGATTTGCCACAAGCCAAGAAAGGAGACGTGGTGACTCATGCCCTAAAAACCTTGAGCTCACCCCCACCCAAGGGTTTTGGTAAAGTTTTTTAAAAGCCAGGTGAGGGAAAGGGGTCCCAGTGTCTGTGATCAGCCTGTGCACAACTCTCTGATGGTGAGATAGCTGGGTGATGTCACAGGTTAACGTGGTCAGTCCTTAGGAGGCTTGGGGGTATGTGGTCCTCAAGTAGTTAATATCTTCCACTTGTTGGAGTGGGAAGGTATTTTACATCTGCAAAACAATTCAGGGAATGCACATCAAATCCTATTATCTAGGTACTTCAGAGAGGAGGTAAGGCGGAGGATATGGGACAAGGCCTGCCTTGGGAAGACCCCTAGGGTCCTGCTCCATTACAAGTTCAACTAAAGTCTCATTAAAATTTTTTTAAAATTTACTCCAACAAGATCAGCAATAGAAATCTGTCAAAATTAAAGACAGGCTAAGTCAAAGTGTGATTTATTCATCAGGATGTAGAGGGCCTAGGAACATCTTCAAAGCATAAAGGATCTAGATGTCACAGACTCAAAATATCTAGAAGAGTCAGGCAAGTAAGGCCACATAAGAACTAGAATGGGTTTGGAAACAGCAGTATGAACACAGTGATAAGAGGAAGCACCATTCAGCTTCCACAGCAGAAAGCCCATAGGAGAGATGAGCTCTGATAACCAGAGGCGTATTCCTCTCTAAAGGGATCAGCCACTAGTTAGTACCTAGAGGTCATCGTCTTCTTGCTTGTCATTGATGAAGCTTCTAGCTATTACAGTTCTTCAAAAAGGTGAATATTCATGCCTTTACACTTTAGTTTTTAGTCAACTTATGTATTTATAGTTTCACTGATCTATTAAATTTATATTTCTGATTGCTGATAGAGCAGTACTTTGATTATTTATTTATGATTATGTTCTGTGGCATGTGGATCTTAGTTCTGTTGACTTAAAAAAATGCACAACATGAGAGCTGTGAGCTAAGTTTTAATAGGGGCAAAATGAGGACTACACCCTGGAAGACAGTACCTCCGATAGCTCTGAGCAACTGTTCCAAAGAGGCAGGGGCAAAGGTCAGTATATATGTAATTTTGGTGAAGAGGGAATACATACAATGGAGTACATATTTTTCAGAAGGTTTCTACTGGTCTCGTGAAGATGTCTGTTAGTCATGAGGAACAGTCATCACCATGAAGGATTTTGGTGCTCTTCTAGATATAGGGAGATATAAAAATTGGCCTCATAAAATCAGCTCCTGAAAATATCAAGCTATCTGAAGTCCTATCCTGCCAGCTCCCTCCCCCACCCCTCCAAGAACAGAGTGCCTCACTCCTGGTCTCCACCCTGGACTCCTTCGGCTGGAGTACTGAAGCTCAGCAGCTGCAACAGCACGTGAGTTAATCCTTGTAGTGGTAGACGGCAAGTGGCATCACCTACTCAATGGACATGAGTTTGAGCAAACTCCAGGAGATACTGAAGGACAGGGAAGCCTGGCATGCTGCAGTTCATGGGGTTGCGAAGAGTCAGACACAACTTAGCGACTGAACAACAGCATAGCAAATGCCAATTTGTAGTTGACAGTTGTGGTTTGTGATTTGTAGTGCCAGTTGTGGTTTGATCACTAATCAGGGATCAAACCAGCGCCCTCTGAACTGGAAGCACACTCTTAACCACTGTACCTCCAAGGAAGTCCCTCATTTTATTTTTTTGAAATATATATCTCTACATATTTTATGTTAAATGAAGAAAAAACCTGTACCTTTAATACGGGTATGTACCATAGTATATGACTTCTGGTAAGTACTGAGATAGTCCAAAGTTGTCTTATAAACCTCTGATTCACTAGTGCCTGACACAGATGACTTGGGATTTAGTAGGTATGTAATAAAAATTTAGCTGAATAAAGCAACAGTTTAATAAAGTTGGGCTGTGTTTTTTATTTTTTTTTTTTTTTTTTTTTTTGGCGGGGCCCCCCCCCCCCCCCCCCCCCCCCCCCCCCCCCCCCCCCCCCCCCCCCCCCCCCCCCCCCCCCCCCCCCCCCCCCCCGGTGGGGGGCCCCCCCCCCCCCCCCCCCCCCCCCCCCCCCCCCCCCCCCCCCGCCCCCCCCCGGAAAATGTGTATGAGTCTTCAAAGTGGATAGATTAGAAGTTCATCTGGGTCTTGTCAATAACATATGTAAAAAGGTTGAGGGCTTAAAACGACAAACAAACAAACAAACAAAAAACTCAGCATGTTGGGGAGCTATGTGTATGTCAGAATCATCGGACCTTAAAATTTGCAGTATTGAGAAGAAAAGAAAGTGAAGCCAAAGAAGTGGGAAGGAGAGATACAATGAAAAAAAGAGAGAAAAGAAGAAGCAGCAACAAGCAAATGTGGTGATAAGAAGTTTGTATTTTCGTTTTATAGGAATCAGTCATAAGAAGCCATCAAAGGCTTACGAAGAGTGAAGTACTTTTCAGTTTTCGATTAGAAAGCATGTTCTGGTCAAGGCATGTTCGCTGGAAGGAAAATATAGGGTGATCATTCCTAATTTTGTCTTTTCAAAATAACTCCCACCAAAGGTTTTTGAGTCTCTTAAGGATGTAGGATCAGAGAGATCTAGAAAGCAGTTTGAGGAGTAAACCATTAAGCTAGTCCACTACTGTGAGGTAAAATCACATAGTTGGAGTGTACCAAGTCCTAGCCACTTCTCTTGCAGGCTGTTGAGGTTAGTCACACATGTGTTAAAATAAAGACAAACTGAAGATCCAGGTTCTTAGTTCTGACTTAAACACATTTATTATAACCCAAAGCGAATAAATTCTTCCCACACCCAATCAATGTTGAAGAGCACTGCAAACCATACTTTTATGCTAAGAAGAGATGAAAAAAAGATGAAAGTGGGAAAGGAACAGCTTTCATTGGATCAGGCACAGGAAAAGCACAGGAACAGGTTTCACTGGATCAGGCAACCACTACTAGGAAAAGAGCAGAAGCACGTGGAGTTGGAATTGTCCTCTTGGATCTTCAGCGTGATCATTGCCCGGAATAAAGAAGCTACAGGCTTCCGCAGGTAGAGCAAGACGGACGGTAAGGACTGAACACGTAAGGAAGAGTTTGGCATCCACTGAAGACAGGGCGAAGAGGTCTGAGGCCGCTGGACACAATGCTGATGGGTTGAAGACCACAGGGCAAAGAACCCGAGGGGCGATATCCACAAGGCAGAAGGCTCGAGGGTCGCGAGCTGCTGGACACATAGGTCAACGGTCTGTAAGACACTGAGAGGCAGGATCCAGAGAGGTGAGAAGAAGCCGGAAGATAACTGGTTCCTTGGCCGGGTCTTGGCACGTAGCATCCAGAAGAAGGGTAGCTGGAAGTTTCACAGCCGCTGGGCTCGCAGCTGGCTGGCTGGCAGCTGGTAGGTTCACTGCAGGTCTCCTGGCCATTGCTCAGGATCCAGGTTCGGTCCTGACAGCTGCTGGGCAAGCAGAGACCATCTCCCGATGCTCACACTCGGAGTGTAGAGGCTGACGGAGGAGGCGACGGGAATGTGACAGGGACTCCTGAGGGACCCCAAGGTGTAGTTTCCGGAGCAGTAGTTGTGGCAAGACATGGTGAGGTTTCAGGAGCAGGTTGTCGTCTGTTGCAAAGAAGTGAGTGTCTCAGGTTTCTCCTTCGTCTTGCTGTCTTATATACCCTGACAGGAGGCGGTGATTCTGCACAGACTCTTCCCGCGTTGTGTGATGCCGCCTCACAACTCTTCATTAGAGTCCAGGAAGTGATGCTTCCACCGCCCATAAAACTGGATGTTCCTTGCAAGGCTTTCCATTGATTAAGGATATCTATAAAGCAGCATGACAGGATTTTAATAGTATCTGTGCTCCTTAACTTACCCAACCAAGACAGATATTTTGAAGGTCGTTTTCCTAATTCCAATAATAATCACCACTCCATAAGTGAACAAAGTTATTGGAGCTGATGAAATTCCAGTTGAGCGATTTCAAATTCAAGATGATCCTGTGAAAGTGCTGTACTCAATATGCCAGTAAATATGGAAAACTCAGCAGTGGCCACAGGACTGGAAAGTCAGTTTTCATTCCAATCCCAAAGAAAGGCAGTGCCAAAGAATGCTCAAACTACTGCACAATTGCACTCATCTCACACGCTAAGAAAGTAACGCTTAAAATAATCCAAGCCAGGCTTCAGCAGTGCATGAACTGTGAACTTCCAGATGTTCAAGCTGGTTTTAGAAAAGGCAGAGGAACCAGAGAACAAATAGCCAACATCCGCTGGATCATCAAAAAAGCAAGAGAGTTCCAGAAAAACATCTATTTCTGCTTTATTGACTATGCCAAAGCCTTTGACCGTGTGGATCACAATAAACTGTGGAAAATTCTGAAAGAGATGGGAATACCAGTCTACCTGACCTGCCTCTTGAGAAATCTGTATGCAGGTCAGGAAGCAACAGTTAGAACTGGACATGGAACAATAGACTGGTTCCAAATACAAAAATGAGTATGTCAAAGCTGTATATTATCACCCTACTTATTTAACTTATATGAAGAGTACATCATGAGAAATGGCGGGCTGGAGGAAGCACAAGTTGGAATCAAGATTGCAGGGAGAAATATCAATAACCTCAGATATGCAGATGACACACCCTTATGGCAGAAAGTGAAGAACAACTAAAGAGCCTTTTGTTGAAAGAGGAGAGTGAAAAAGTTGACTTAAAGCTCAACATTCAGAAAACAAGATCATGGCATCTGGCCCCATCATTTCATGGGAAATAGATGGGGAAACAGTGGAAATATTGGCAGACTTTATTTTTCTGGGCTTCAAAATCACTGGAGATTGTGATTGCAGCCACGAAATTAAGACACTTTCTCCTTGAAAGGAAAGTTATGACCAACCTGACAGCATATTAAAAGCAGAGACATTACTTTGCCAAAAGATCCATCTAGTCAAGGTTATGGTTTTTCCAGTGGTCATGCATGTATGGATGTGAGAGTTGGACTGTGAAGAAGGCTGAGCACCCAAAGAATTGATGCTTTTGAACTGTGGCATTGGAGAAGACTCTTGAGAGTCCCTTGGACTGCAAGGAGAGCCAACCAGTCCATCCTAAAGGAGATCAGCCCTGGGTGTTATTTGGAAGGAATGATGCTAAAGCTGAAACTCCAATACTTTGACCACCTGATGTGAAGACCTGACTCATTGGAAAAGACTCCAATGCTGGGAAAGAGGGCAGGAGGAGAAGAGGACGACAGAGGATGAGATGGTTGGATGGCATCACTGACTCAATGGACATGGGTTTGGGTGGACTCTGGGAGTTGGTGATGGACAGGGAGGCCTGGTGTGCTTCGGTTCATGGGGTCGCCAAGAGTCGGACACGACTGAGCAACTGAACTGAGCTGAACTGAACTCCACAAACATTCTTAGAATTCCTCTCCTGGAATTCTTGTCTTGAAATGTTGTAGCAAACTTCTTTGAAACATTGTTGAATTATCTCTCTTTGAGAGGGAATTCTATGCTTTTGGAAATTACCGGAGTAAAGAAACACTTGAAGCAACTAGGTTGTGAATGAATGAAAAACCCTACATGATTTGGGACAAAGGCTGTTTAAAAGCAGTATAAGATAGAAGATAGCAATGTGAAAAAACTGTGCTTTGCTTTATTTTAGCACCCTGGTGGAAAATGACTCCCCACTGAAAAATCTTTATTTTAAAAAGTCATGCTCATTTGATTCATTTTGATAAGTAAACTGAGGCAAGTTGAAAGTTTGATTTATGTGTATTCTTAATACAAAAAAGGAAATTGGGCTCAGTTTGAATTATGGTTCTTAACTGAGAACAGAAGGAAATAAGCAAAATCTCTTTTTAAAAAGTCAAACAACATGACAATTTTCATAGTTATTATAGGTCTATCATTCCATGGTTAGTCATATTCCAACTGAAAACTAATATACTTGGTTAAAAAAATTAGATACAATGATTTAGATATAGATGGATTTTGTTTTGCTTTTGACACTGATTCCGATATCAATATCCAAAGAGGAGTTTTTAAATTGCTGTACAAGGGCAATAGCATCAGAATTAATGCACAGTTTTTCTAAGTACAAATACTTTGAAGGTTACTTGGGAATATATTTTCTGGTAAAAATTGTTTCAAAAGATGCAGGATTCTGCTGAATCTCAACCATCCCACTGAATTTTTCATTTACCAGTATACCTAGTGGCTCCAAGGGCTATTTTAACAGAAATTTTAATTATCTACTGGATCCAAGTTTCAATTCCCTTTAGCTAAAAAGTCAGTGTAAATCAACACTTTCTCCTATCTTTATGTTCAGTGGATAGGCTTATTAATTCTCCCTCTGTCCTGGAGTAGAATCTGTGAAATACAAAGTTTATTTCTCTGTGAGCCCATATAGTTATTTTACTACCAGGGATAGAAATATGAGGTCTTCTCTCGTGGCTCAGAGAGTAAAGAATCTGTTTGCAATGCAGTAGACCTGGCTTCAATCCCCAGGTTGGAAAGATCCCCTAGAGGAGGGAATGGCTACCCATGCCAGTATTCTTGCCTCACAGAAATCCATGGACAGAGGAGCCTGGCAGGCTAGAGTCCATGGGATCACAGAGTCCGACAGGACTGAGTGACTAATACACAAAGAAATATGAAAAGAAATTGTACAGTCTCTGAGGTTCTTTGTGAACTTGAAATAATCACAGATTTTTAGGGTAGACAACGTTACCCTTTGATGATTTGTACTGGATGTGTTTGAGTCCACCCCTGCCCCCTGCCATCCAATCCAACACACACCCTGCCAGCTTCAGTCACCTGATGTTGTTTGTACACATCACAAGAGTCGTCTTGTGAAATCCTGGATGCATCATCTGAGTGGCATTAGTAATAGGTACCGCCATGCTTAACTGAATGCTTATCAGTTTTATAGGTCGATGCTCTATATAGCAGCTCCTCTTTTTATAAGTGCTCGTCTGACATTTGCATCACCATGTCTGTATGTGTGCGTATGCATTGTTCACAGTGCATGCATCCGTGTGTGTTTTCCCATGAAGAGAAGGGCTGTGGAGTAACAGGAAACTAGCACTCATCTAGTGTCTATTCTGGGCAACACCTTGCAGTGTGCATAGCCACAGGTGTGTGTCAGTTTATCCTCACAGTTCTTTACAGTACATTTTAAAATCTCATGTATTCATGTGAGGAGACTTGAGACATAGAAAGTTACAGTAAATAATATGAAGAGAAACATCTGAACAAAGGAGGGTCAAACATTTTAATATTTGTTTTGTGGTCCTTGACCCCTAATTTTTCTTTTTAATTTCCCATTATCCAATATGACTGTATGTAGAGATACACTGATACCATCATTTACTGACCCTGGGCAGTTTGCACATCCTGATTCCCAGTTGCTATCAGTATACTTTCTTGAAACAATGAAAATATTAATAATATCTATTTTCAGTTTCACTTTAGGATATGCTGATATGTAAGAAAAAGTTAAGTATAAACTGCAAAGCACTCTACTAGAATAATTAATAATTAACACACAATAATGCGCACTTTGGAATTCTTGTGTGTTTGTATTCAGTCACTCAGTCGTGTTTGACACTTTGCAACTCCATGGACTGTAGCCCGCCAGGCTCCTCTGTCCATGGGATTTTCCAGGCAAGAATACTAAACACTTGCCATTTCCTATTCCAGGAAGTCTCCCTGACCCAGGGATCGAACCCACTCTCTAGAATCTCTTGCACTGGCAGGTGGTTTCTTAACCCCTTCCAAAGAGTGCCACCTTGGGTTTAATTCCTTTAGAATACCTCCACAAGACACTTATTTTTTTCTGCTGTGGGTAGATGATACTGCAGAAATATTCATGGAATTCAAAAATTAGAGTTCCCTAAATTTAAGTTGTCCCCTAATAACAAGAGATAAAATTGCCAACATCCTCTGGATCACCAAAAAGCAAGAGAGTTCCAGAAAAACATCTATTTCTGCTTTATTGATTATGTCTGGATCACAGTAAACTGTGGAAAATTCTGAAAGAGATGGGAATACCAGACCACCTAACCTGCCTCTTGAGAAATTTGTATATGCAGGCCAGGAAGCAACAGTTAGAACTGGACATGGAACAATAGACTGGTTCCAAATAGGAAAAGGAGTATTTCAAGGCTGTATATTGTCACCCTGCTTATTTAACTTCTATACAGAGTACATCACAAGAAATGCTGGACTGGGAGAAACACAAGCTGGAATCAAGATTGCCTGGAGAAATATCAATAACCTCAGATATACAGACGACACCACTCTTATGGCAGAAAGTGAAGAGGAACTAAAAAGCCTCTTGATGAATGTGAAAGAGGAGAGTGAAAAGTTGGCTTAAAGCTCAACATTCAGAAAACGAATATCATGGCATCTGGCCCCATCACTTCATGAGAAATAGATGGGGAAACAGTGGAAACAGTGTCAGACTTTATTTTGGGGGGCTCCAAAATCACTGCAGATGGTGATTGCAGCCATGAAATTAAAAGACGCTTACTGCTTGGAAGGAAAGCTATGACCAACCTAGATAGCATATTCAAAAGCAGAGACATTACTTTGCCGACTAAGGTCCGTCTAGTCAAGGCTATGGTTTTTCCTGTGGTCATGTATGGATGTGAGAGTTGGACTGTGAAGAAGGCTGAGTGCCGAAGAATTGATGCTTTTGAACTGTGGTGTTGGAGAAAACTCTTGAGAGTCCCTTGGACTGCAAGGAGATCCAACCAGTCCATTCTGAAGATCTGCCCTGGGATTTCTTTGGAAGGAATGATGCTAAAGCTGAAACTCCAGTACTTTGGCCACCTCATGCGAAGACTTGACTCATTGGAAAAGACTCTGATGCTGGGAGGGATTGGGGGCAGGAGGAGAAGAAGACGACAGAGGATGAGATGGCTGGATGGCATCATGGACTTGATGGACGTGAGTCTGAGTGAACTCCGGGAGTTGGTGATGGACAGGGAGGCCTGGCATGCTGCGATTCATGGGCTCGCAAAGAGTTGGACACTACTGAGTGACTGAACTGAACTGAACTGAAAGTGGTGGTATTTGAAAGTGACACTCTCACCACAAAATAAGAGCTCATGTGAGCATGACAACAGGTATCTCATTATCAGTCTCCCATAAGTATGATTCAGACTCTTCTTCTGTTGCAAGAGCCCAGGGAGGGACTGGATTTTCTGTGTGTTCCTCCAGTTTTACCCACTTTGTATCTTTCTCTGCAAGGAACTAGGGATCCATACCTCTCCTAGTCTAGGAAAGGCAACACCAAATTTCTCTCTTCCTTAGACACAAAGAATCTTTGGAGCACTGCAACAATAAAGCTATGCCAATAAATGACAACATCACATTCATTCATTCAGCAAATATTTATTGAATATCTTATATGTGCAAAACATGACAGATGCTGACAATGATGTCAAGATACCATTGATTTCTGCTCCTAGACATCCGATCTTGTAGATATGATGAGATGGATACACAGGCCATGTCAGTGTTTGCTAAGTGCTCTAAGCCTGGAGAATCCCAGGGATGGGGGAGCCAGGTGGGCTGCCGTCTATGGGGTCGCACAGAGTCAGACACGACTGATGCGACTTAGCAGCTGCTAAAATCTTTACATAGAAGGGCAAATGTTGTTTGTACGCCTTACCTACAGTTGGTTTTTTATATCAATTTTGAGGGATGGGAGGAAATGGCAGAGGCCTGGGGGAAGATGGAGATACTTCAGGGTGCGGCAAAATGTATAAAGATAGAAAAAAAAGATGACAGTATTTTCAGCAGGAGATTCTTAGGGGCAACTTGTAGTGAAAAAACTTAGATTCACATGCTTCATCTAATTCAATCATCAAGGAAGTAGCTAAGATTTTGTTCTATAGGGAGAGTCATCTAGCAACTGATTTCAAGATGAGACTGCTGTTATTTGAGATTAAAATATTATGATGTCTGGAATGTGCCTCAAATTAGTCCATAGGGAAAGGGTGGTGAGGGGTGGAGATAGATGAAGCTATATTGGCATTCAAAACACCGATGATTATTGAAGCTGAGTGATCAATATACGGGACTTGACTATACCTCTGGTTTTATGTATGATCAAATTTTTACAATAAATATCTTCAACCATGCTATTAAAAAAAAAAAAAAGAGAGAGAGAGACTGATCTGATGAAATAGTAAGAGGAAAACCTATTGTAATGCTTTTCTCTTGATCCACCAAAATTGTTGTTTTACCCATTTACGTTTTCTGTTCCTGCTGCCATCACGCGAGTTGGGTTTTGCTCCCTGTTAGTGAATAGGTATATTTCTTACTGACATCTTGACTCTTTTTTCTACTGTCATCTCTTTAGTTTGAGTTCTACATTTAAATTAACAGCCTTAAAATTAATTTCTTCATATGATTCACTTACTCAAAAATGTCAGTGACTCTCTTTTGCCTGCAGAGAATTGTCCAAACACTTGACTCACTCTCTCCTACTTCTCAATATCAATTCTGCCTATTCTCTTCATGTCTCTAATTACTCCATATTTCACATCATCTCATTCTTCCTTTGGAATAATTCTTTAATTTTTTCCATCATTTAGAACTCAGATAAATTAAAAGATTAAATTAAAAACACAAATTAAATTAAAAGATCTTGTCTTTGTAAACACTTTCCTACCAGCCAAAAAACTCTCAGTCTTAAATTTGCATAATTTTCATCACTTAATTCACACACACACATACAGTCTCCTTTGCATTCTAAAACATTGTTTTCACATGTCTTATTTTCTGCATATATATTGCAGAACCCTTACAAGCTACTATTTACTGAGTTTTTATTGAATATCAGACCTGATTTTACATGTATTAAGATTTACTCAGTTCTAAAACATGTTTTAATGTTTAATCCTCACTACATCTCATTCAAGTAGGTGCAATTGTTAGTCCCAATAAGCGTGAAGAAACTTGGCTGATCCTTAACAAATATTTGCTGACTGACATTATAGCATTTACAAAATATTACCAGGTTTTCTTTATCAATTAAATAGTGACCTTTACTTAAGTAAGAATCTCCTTTCTACCCTTTTCTCACTGTCTCCCCTTTTTCACTAGGGAAGTCAACTTTCAAGGAATTAAAAAACATGAAGACAGAGAGATTCAGATGGACGGAACACCCTTTTGCCAAGTTTTTTTTTTTCTCCCTTCCCATCCTAATATTCTTGAATAGTATTCATCTTAACATGGTATAGGGAAGATAACCTGTTAATTGTCTGGGGTCAGTACATTGCAATCGGCCACATAATAAGGTGTCTTAACTTTAGCACCCCCTGTCGGGCGCCTTGTGTAAAATCACTAAATTATAATCAATTGAAAGAAGTGATGTAGTTTCCCTGGAGTAGGATATGGCAACTCACTGCAGTATTCTTGCCTGGAAAATTCCATGGACAGAGGAGTCTGGCAGGCAACAGTCCATGGGGTCACAAAGAATTGGATATGGCTGAGAATGCATGAACAGATATAAAGTTTGGGGTAACTGATAAAGTCGTAAGACTGTAATCTACTTTCAGCTGAATTTTTACTATAATATTCTTGAAGTGGAAGCTATGGTTTATACATGATTTGCACAAAATCTGCTATACTCATTCCTACCTTATTCATACACAACTTTCCCTCAGTGATGTTAGAAAATTGTTAACACCCTTTCATACCTGTATTAAAGAGAGTGTGGGTGGAGGTTCCCCCCTTCACAATTCATGCTTAAGTTATGTTGTGTCTCTTTCACCTTAATAGCTATAATTCACTGAGCCCTTCTTGGGGCTTCCCTGGTAGCTCAGCTGGTAAAGAATCTGCCCTCAATGCAGAAGACCCCAGTTTGTTTCCCAGTTCAGGAAGATCCACTGGAGAAGGGATAGGCTACCCACTCCAGTATTCTGGTACTGGAGAATTCCATGGACTGTATAGTACATGGGGTTGCAAAGAGTCGGACACCTGAGCAACTTTCACTTTCACTGTTACATTCCTTACGTGGTTCTATGTGATTTACGTGTATTAACTGATTTAATCCTCACAGTGTCTCTATTCAAATGTTTTAGTTATTCTCTTTGTCAATATATTTTAACAATTTATTGAGATAATTCATGTGCAATAAACCGGGCATATTTAAAAAGTGCTATTTGATAAGTTTGACCTTTGTTTACATCAAAATCAAAATCGTCCCCCCAAAATCTCCTTGTGCCCCATGCATTATTCCCTCCCATTTCTCTCCACCTCACTCCATCCTACCCCATCCCCCAGCAGCCATTTATCTTGCTTCTAATTTTGGATTACTTTGTACTTTCTAACATTTCATTACATAAAATAAAATGGTGTACATATATTGTGCTTTTTTCTTCATTTTACTAAGTATACTTATTTTGAGATTCATCCATGAGGTAGTTTGTTCTTCTATTGCTGTGTAGATTTCCATGACATGGATATAATACAGCATGATTATTCACTTAAGTATTGATGGACAATTGTGTTGTATGCAATTTTTGGAAACTACAAATACAAATATGCTATAAACATGTGGGTATGAGTTCTTAAATGAATATATGCACTTAGTTCTCTTGGGTAGATATTTAGAAATGGAATGAGGTAATCATATGATTCAGTTCAGTTCAGTTCAATCACTCAGTCATTTCTGACACTTTGTGACCCCATGAATCGCAGCACGCCAGGCCTCCCAGTCCATCACCAACTCTCGGAGTTCACTCAGACTCACATCCATCGAGTCAGTGATGCCATCCAGCCATCTCATTTTCTGTCGTCCCCTTCTCCTCCTGCCCCCAATCCCTCCCAGCATCAGAGTCTTTTCCAGTGAGTCAACTCTTCGCATGAGGTGGCCAAAGTACTGGAGTTTCAGCTTTAGCATCATTCCCTACAAAGAAATCCCAGGGTTGATCTCCTTCAGAATGGACTGGTTGGATCTCCTTGCAGTCCAAGGGACTCTCAAGAGTCTTCTCCAACACCACAGTTCAAAAGCATCAATTCTTTGGCACTCAGCCTTCTTCACAGCCCAACTCTCACATCCACACATGACTACTCGAAAAACCATAGCCTTGACTAGACGGACCTTAGTCGGCAAAGTAATGTCTCTGCTTTTGAATATGTTAACTAAGTTAGTCATAACTTTTCTTCCAAGGAGTAAGCGTCTTTTAATTTCATGGCTGCAGTCACCATCTGCAGTATTTTGGAGCCCTCAAAATAAAGTCTGACACTGTTTCACTGTTTCCCCATCTATTTCCCATGAAGTGATGGGACCGGATGCCATGATCTTTGTTTTCTGAATGTTGAGCTTAAAGCCAACTTTTTCACTCTCCTCTTTCACTTTCATCAAGAGGCTTTTTAGTCCTTCTTCACTTTCTGCCGTAAGGGTGTGTCATCTGCATATCTGAGGTTATTGATATTTCTTCTGGCAATCTTGATTCCAGCTTGTGTTTCTCCCAGTCCAGCGTTTCTCATGATGTACTCTGCATAGAAGTTAAATAAGCAAGGTGACAATATACAGCCTTGACGTACTCCTTTACCTATTTGGAACCAGTCTATTGTTCCATGTACAATTCTAACTGTTGATTCCTGATCTACATATAGGTTTCTCAAAAGGAAGGTCAGGTGGTCTGGTATTCCCATCTTTTTCAGAATTTTCCACAGTTTATTGTGATCCAGACAGTCAAAGGCTTTGGCATAGTCAATAAAGCAGAAATAGATGTTTTTCTGGAACTCTCTTCTTTTTAGATGATCCAGTGGATGTTGGCAATTTGATCTCTGGTTCCTCTGCCTTTTCTAAAACCAGCTTGAACATCAGGAAGTTCAGAGTTCACATATTGCTGAAGCCTGGCTTGGACAATTTTGAGTATTACTTTACTATCATGTGAGATGAGTGCAATTGTGTGACAGTTTGAACATTCTTTGGCATTGTCTTTCTCTGGGATTGGAATGAAAACTGCCCTTTTCCAGTCCTGTGGCCACTGCTGAGTTTTCCAAATTTGCTGGCATATTGAGTGCAGCACTTTCACAGCATCATCTTTCAGAATTTGAAATAGCTCAACTGGAATGCCATCACCTCCACTAGCTTTGTTTTTATTGATGCTTTCTAAGGCCCACTTGACTTCACATTCCAGGATGTCTGGCTCTAGACGAGTGATCACACCATTGTGATTATCTAGGTCTTGAAGATCTTTTTTGTATGGTTCTTCCGTGTATTCTTGCCACTTCTTCTTAATATCTTCTGCTTCTGTTAGGTCCATACCATTACTGTCCTTTACTGAGTCCATCTTTGCACGAAATGTTCCCTTTGTATCTCTAACTGTCTTGAAGAGATCTCTAGTCTTTCCCATTCTGCTGTTTTCCTCTATTTCTTTGCATTGATCGCTGAAGAAGGCTTTCTTATCTCTTCTTGCTATTCTTTGGAACTCTGCATTCAGATGCTTATATCTTTCCTTTTCTCCTTTGCTTTTCACTTCTCTTCTTTTCACAGCTATTTGTAAGGCGTTCCCAGACAACCACTTTGCTTTTTTGCATTTCTTTTCCATGGTGATGGTCTTGATCCCTGTCTCCTGTACAATGTCACAAACCTTATTCCATAGTTCATCAGGCACTCTATCCATCAGATCTAGGCCCTTAAATATATTTCTCACTTCCACTGTATAATCATAAGGGATTTCATTTAGGTCATATCTGAATGGTCTAGCAGTTTTCCCTACTTTCTTCAATTTGAGTCTGAATTTGGCAATAAGGAGTTCATGATCTAAGCCACAGTCAGCTCCTGGTCTTGTTTCTGTTGACTGTATAGAGCTTCTCCATTTTTGGCTGCAAAGAATATAATCAGATTTCAGTGTTGACCATCTGGTGATGTCCATATGTAGAGTCTTCTCTTGTGTTGTTGGAAGATGGTGTTTGCTATGACCAGTGCATTTTCTTGGCAAAACTTTACTAGTCTTTCCCCTGCTTCATTCTGCATTCCAAGGCCAAATTTGCCTGTTACTCCAGGTGTTTCTTGACTTCCTACTTTAGCATTCCAGTCCCCTAGAATGAAAAGGACATCTTTTGGGGTGTTAGTTCTCAAAGGTCTTGTAGGTCTTCATAGAACCATTCAACTTCAGCTTCTTCAGCGTTACTGGTTGGGACATAGACTTGGATTACTGTGATATTGGACCTTTTATGGTTCTCATTAGGTCTTCCCTGTAGCTCAAACAGTAAAGAATCTGCCTTCAGTGCAGGAGACCTAGGTTCGATCCTTGGGCCGGGAAGATCCCCTGGAGAAGGGAATGGCAATCCACCCCAGTACTCTTGCCTGGAGCAGCCCATGTACAGAGGAGCCTGGAGGGCTACAGTCCATGGGGTGGCGAGCAGTCTGACACGACTGAGTGACTGACACCACTTCTACACGGTTCTCATTGCCGTTTCTGACCAGTCTCTCCTTTGTAGTGGAATTGCAGCACTGTACTGTCATAACTAACTCTATTCATTTCAGCAAGCATCTAATAAAACAAATTTTACTAGAAGTACAACAGTCATAGTCATATGGAAATAATGATGACAAATTTATGCAGCAGTGACTAGTGGAAATCAGTCAAAGTTATTAGATGAAGTAAATAGCTGCTGTATGGAAAACATATCTTAAAAGTGTAAAGGACATTAACAATCAGACAAATTAAAAGAACAGCTGACTACCTTGGTGGTGCAGTGGGTGGGAATATCCACCTGCTCATGCAGAGAATGTGGGTTTGATCTCTGGTCTGGGAGATTCCACAGGCTGCTGGGCAACTAAGCCACGCACCAAAACTACTGAGCCCACGAGCCACAGCTACTGCAAGTCACGTGCCTAGAGCCTGCGCTCACTGACAAGAGCAACCGCTGCTATGAGAAGCACTGTACCCCGAAGAAGAGCTCACTGCAGCTAGGGGAAAGCCTGGGCAAAGCAGTGAAGACCCGCATGGCCAACATAAATTAAAATACATAATAAGAATAGAATCAGAACAACTGTAAACCATGACTTAGTTAATAGTCTTAAGCTTAAATAGTAAAGCAGCAGTTGGGTAAGGCAAATATTTCTTTAAAACAATGTAACCATATAACATGTCTTTTAAAAGACTGCCCGCCTCTCTTAACTAGACTAGACAGTACTGTGTAGATCGTTTACTTAGGAATTCTCAACGATAAGGAATTACTCAAAGCACGTCAAGGTATACGATACTGATTTGGAGTTGGAGTGTATGCTCAGGAGCAGCCAACTTCTTTTGTGACTTATGGACTGTAGCCCACCAGGTTCCTCTGTCCACGAGATTTCCCACATCTCCTGCATTGGCAGGCTGATTCTTTACTACGGAGCCACCAGGGAAGCCTTGTAAGATATGGAACTCAGGAGTAAAAGGTGATGAACAGTGTAGCTCATTTGTTATCGAGAAAAGGCTCTCCACTAGGGGTCAGCACTGCTGAACCTCAGTCTCAGGTGAACCTTGTTACAGCCCAAAGGATGAATGGCCGTGAGACCTGTGTATGTAGCAGTGTGCCATCCATGTAGCACCGGAGAAGGCAATGGCACCCCACTCCAGTCCTCTTGCCTGGAAAGTCCCATGGACGGAGGAGCCTGGTGGGCTGCAGTCCATGGGGTCGCGAAGAGTCAGACATGACTGAGCGACTTCACTTTCATTTTCACTTTTCACTTTCATGCATTGGAGAAGGAAATGGCAACCCACTCCAGTGTTCCTGCCTAGAGAATCCCAGGGACGGGGGAGCCTGGTGGGTTGCCGTCCATGGGGTCGCACAGAGTCAGACACGACTGAAGCGACTTAGCAGCAGTGCAGCATCCATGTAGCACAAAGCTTTAAATGCAGGTTGCTGGATAGAAGGGACTAAAGACTTCAGAAAAAAAAAAAAAGCAGCTGATGATTGTATGACAGGCTCTGCCATATGGTATTGGACATACCACTATCAGAGAAGTGTAGGGGGTAGTTTCACAGGAGCTGGGTACAGGCATGCTGGTTGGTAGCTCCAGTTTCTCATCAATCTTTTAAAAGCTGAGTTCTGCCATGACTGCAGTTCCTCAGCAGAGGCCTAGCAGGACGTTGTGGGGCTCCTGGGCACAAAAGTTTTTCTGTTTCCCCATTTCTTGCTTACAGGCTTCATTTGGTTTCCAAGATCCTTGCTGAGTTCCAACAAGCAAGTTCAAACTGTTATTAATTAGAGAAGGCTGGGAGAATGCGGAGACAAGGGAAGAATAGTCAAAAGAAACAAGAGTGCAGCCTTGGGCCGGGATCCTGATACCCCCTAAACGGATACACATAACAGAATCTTTGAGCTATTTTGCAGATACTGAAACCCCTACCAGGTGGGGGAATTAATGGTATGCTGCTCATAAGCAGGAGACAGCCAACTGGTTGAAACCAGGAGGCTGGTGATGCTGACTCCAACTTACTTCACCACCAACCAATCAGAATGTCCACAAGCTGATCAACCTCTTTGAACCATTACTGTAAAACTTCTCACTACCCGCTCCAGGTTGGGACACACAGCTTGGAGGGCATTAGCCCACGGTGTCTGCCTTTGCCAGGCAAAGCAATAAAGTTCTTCTTTTCTACCTCACCCAAAACTCTGTGTCCGAGATTTAATTCGGTGTTGGGGGTATAGGGACTGATTCAGCTTCAACACCGATGAGAATCACATAGAGGAAGAGTTATTAGAGGAGATGGTGGAACCATGGAAATAACCCCTGAGCTGAGCAATTCTCGAAGGACAAGATGACCTTAATGTGGATTCTAAGCCAAACACCCACATTTAGTGATCTCTCCCTCTTAGTGCTACTATGCTTAGTCACTCAGTCATGTCCGATTCTTTGTGACCCTGTAGACTGTAGCCCACCAGCCTCCTCTGTCCATGGGGATTCTCCAGGCAAGAATACTGGAGTGGGTTGCCATGCTTTCCTCCAGGGGATCTTCCCAACCCAAAGACTGAACCCAGGTCTCCTACACTGCAGGTGGATTCTTTACCATCTGAACCATCAGGGGGTTCCTCTAGGGCTGCAGTTAGAAGTTTTTAAGTGTTGATTTTGGCATCCAGTGCAGACTCTATCCTGACTCTCTGTTTCAAAAACGTTGATAAACACAGGTATTTAGTATTCAAGAAAGATGGCTGATTACAACCATGGAAAAGTATGCACTGAGTCTCTAAAACAAAGAAACTACAGTCTTATTTATAATTCAGCAAATTATGCATCTGGAGAAGCAATATTCTAATCTACATTAAAAGATACTTGAAATTCTGAGTAGAGATTAATGTTTATTACATCTGCCATATTAACTTAAGGTAGGCCACATTATAAAGGTTTTTAGAGTCAGACACAATTTAGCGAGTGAAAAACTACAAAAAAAAAAAAAAGTTTTTATGTGGTATGTGTCCCCTGGACGAGGGCATGACAACCCATTCCAGTATTCTTGCCTGGAGAATTTCATGGGCAGAGGAGCCTACGGGCTACAGTCCATAGACTCAAAGAGTCAGACATGACGGAAGCAACTTAGCACACAGCACATGTGTTATGTGTGGGCTTTAATGCACTTATATGGGTACATTAAAATTATCGTGCTTAGTACATTTAAACATTTTTAATGAACTTCTCATAAGGGATACTTTGGATTATGGCCAATGAAACACCAGAGTGAGAGTCACTAGGCTTGAGTTCTAGCCATGACTCTGTGTAAATCATATAACCTCAGCAACTGTATTTACTAACTGCCTGATACATGACATTCACTAAATATCTCTTAAATACTTAAAAATAATTATGATTCTATGGAAATGTAACTGTGATAGCAATGAGGGAGCATAAGAAGATCCACATTAAGGAGGCTGAATAGGCAAGTGGTCCTTACCAGGAATGTTTACGACATTAACATTTCACTCAGCGGCCTGATGGAGGCATGGCAGACACTTAACCCTGATGGAACACCTTTAACACATAACATAGTTTCAGATGGTATTTGTCCTCCAGAGTGGCTCAGTGGGCCAGAGTATAGCATATTGTTTTTAGATTGCCTAGAATTCCATGTGTAGCCTGAGGGCCCCAGAGCTACAGCTTTACATTAGAAGCCCCTCCAGGACCACTTCAAAGTCAATGCATTGACTGCCACACTCATTCACTGCAAGAAATTAAACTAGACTCCTAGAGACCAAGCCACCATCAACTACAGCCTCTGGGAAATAGGAGGGAGCAGGCTCACTTTAAACTAATACAGACTTGAAAAATGAAAGAACTACACTGATGCCTATTTCTGTTTCCTGAGAAATATTTCTGAAAAAATATCTCACTTGGTAGTAATGGATATTCTGAGTTTAATCTGGTAAGCACACCTGTGATCATGATAACAGTTTACTGTGATTTACTATAAACCCAATCATTAAATAAATACAGTATAGCACTTGTGAATATCAATATAGCTAAAATTTAAACTGTGCTTCTTTCACTGCCTCCTGCAGCTTAGCTTAATAAAATATAAAGTCTAGAGGAAGATACTTTGTTCATGAGAATTTCAACATGCATTATTGCATCAGTTTCCTGATACAGAGTGTCAGAGTGAATGTAGTTCATTCCAAGGAGGGGAAAAAACCCCAGTAGTTAATAACCCTACTGTAAAAGTTGACAGAGTTTATGGTGGAAGAGGGCTTTTAATCCAAGTGTTACACTCTGCACACTCAATTTAAATAAGCAACATGGTACAGTCCGTGAAGCGATAGTGACAAGGCAGTGAACTGCTAAGGGAGGCGTTCTTCTTAGCCTTTTATTTAATTTTCAGTCTTCTTTTTCTCATTATCTTTGTCAATTAGTAGTTACTGAATTTCTACACAGCATTGGTCCAGGACTTGAAGCAATGCCATATTGGGTACTGGAAGAATAGTAATGGACGTTTTCAGTATTTACCTTTGAGGTTCATTTGCTCTTGTGTCTGGATGCATTCGCACTGGTTTGCCTCTTGCCTCCTAGGAATAATTATTCTCTTTGAATGTCATTAATGAATTTGTTTTCACAGAGCCAGAGAAAACTGTGCAAAAAGTCAGGCAAATGATTTACTACCACAAAAAGGCATTTTTAAATTCAAAATATCATTTAATTACAAATGTTTAGTCTATTTGTACCTATCTGCCTATGGGATAGCTTACTTCATAGCAAAGCTGTAGCTCGATACAACCAGCAGTGATGAGTTATCAATTGTCTTATGAAGTATAGAGCTTTTTCTTTGTGTTGGTTGTTCTTTCTTAGCTGTTTTTTAAAGAACTTTTTATTTTGTGTTGGGGTATAGCCAATTAGACTAACAGAGAAGGCAATAGTGACCCACTACAGTGTTCTTGCCTGGAGAATCTCAGGGATGGGGGAGCCTAGTGGGCTGCCATCTATGGGGTTGCACAGAGTCGGATACGACTGAAGTGACTTAGCAGCAGCGGCAGCAATTAGACTAACAATGTTGTGATAGTCTCAGGTGGACAGCAAGGGACTCAGCCATACATATACATATATCCATTCTCCTCCAAAATCCCCTCCATTCAGGCTGCCACATAACATAGAGTAGAGCTCTATGTGCTCTACAATAGGTCCTTGTTGGTTATGCATTTTTAATACAGCAATGTGTACATGTCCATCTGAAACTCCCCCAACTCTCCCTCCCCCCCCCCCACACCCTTTCCCTGCACCTGCCCCCCAGCAATCATAAATTTGTTCTTTGAGCCTGTGAGTCTGTTTTTCAATAAATCATCATTCTTTCCATTTAGGTCCTAGAGAAAGAATATGGAAGCTCCTGACATGAAAGAATTTCAAGTGGAGGGAGTAATGGGAATTCTCTGAAGGTAGAAATGGGAAGCAGAACTAGAGAAGAATATTCTGGCATCAGGAAAGGTGTCAGTGACTGAGATGCAACAGAGCACAAAATACTGTCTCATGTCCTGTTAGATTCTTCAAATTGCTCAACATTTTCAAAAGGATAATTATTTAACTTAAAAAATGGTAGGAAGTATTGATTATGAAAAATGAACTAGCTAACATCATTCAGACAACTGAGCTTATGTTGTCAAAAACATAGTTTGGACTCTATACCATCCAAATACTTTCCCTGACACCTAGGTTATGTTGATTTCACATGCTTTGGAGTTCCTCTTCTTTCTCAATGTTAAAAAATCTATAAAATTTTTATAAACTCCAATGAAATACGTTTAATTTATTTCTAGCATTTATTCCTGGGTTATAAATAAACCATCTAATCAATTATACTAAATTCTCTGACTGTAGCCTCTATAGACTGATAGCAAAGTAATATACCAGACCAAGTAATTTCAATCAAATTATTTGTACAGACCTTTCATATGACACAGAAATTTTCCCCACATTTGAGCCAATCTAGTGATAAAAAGCCTAACATTAATGTAAACAGGTTGTTAGAGCTTATACTTCAAACTCCAAAGTCCAACTCACCAGATTAAAATGCTAGCCACATATTTACTCTCTGTATTATCTTGGACAACCTACTTTATTTGTCTGGATTTTCATCATCACTGAAAAAAGGAACTTAATGAATCACACTTCCCCAACTGGAATGTTTGAGTTTACAGTGATGAAGTATATGTGCACAGTGTTTGTTAAATCATTCAGTTCAGTTCAGTTGCTCTGTCGTGTCCAACCCTTTGCGAACCCATGGACTACACCACCCCAGTCCTCCCTGTCCGTCACCCTCCCAAAGTCTACACAAACTCATGTCCATTGAGTCAGTGATGCCATCCAACCATCTCATCCTCTGTCGTACCCTTCTCCTCCTGCCCTCAATCATTCCCAGCATCATGATCTTTTCAATGAGTCAGCCCTTCGCGTCAGGTGGCCAACGTATTGGAGTTTCAGCTTCACCATCAGTCCTTCCAATGAACACTCAGGACTGATCTCCTTTAGGATGGACTTGATTGGATCTCTTTGCATTTCAAGGGACTCTCAAGAGTCTTCTCAACACCACAGTTCAAAATCATCAGTTCCTCCACATTCAGCTTTCTTCATAGTCCAACTCTCACATCCATATATAACCACTGGAAAAACCATAGCTTTGACCAGATGGACATTTGTTGGCAAAGTAACGTCTCTGCTTTTAATATGCTGTCTAGGTTGGTCATAGCTTTTCTTCCAAGGAGCAAGTGCTGTTTACTTTCATGGCTGCAGTCACTATCTGCAGTGATTTTGGGCCCCCAAAAATAAAGTCTGCCAATATTTCCCCATCTATTTGCTATGAAGTGATGGGACCAGATGCCATGATCTTAGTTTTCTGAATGTTGAGCTTTAAGCCAACTTTTTCACTTTCCTCTTAAGCTTTCATTAAGAGGCTCTTTAGTTATTCTTTGCATTCTGCCATAAGGGTGTCATCTGCATATCTGAGGTTATTGATATTTCTCCCGGCAATCTTGATTCCAGCTTGTGCTTCATCCAGCCCAGTATTTCTCATGATGTACTCTGGATATAAGTTAAATAAGTAGGGTGACAATGTACAGCCTTGATGTACTCCTTTTCCTATTTGGACTCAGTCTGTTGTTCCATGTCCAGTTCTAACTGTTGCTTCCTGACCTGCATACAGATTTCTCAAGAGGCAGGTCAGGTGGTCTGGTAGTCCCATCTCTTTCAGAATTTTCCAGTTTATTGTGATCCACACAGTCAAAGGCTTTGTCATAGTCATTAAAGCAGAAATATATGTTTTTCTGGAATTCTCTTTGCTTTTTCCATGATCCAGCGGATGTTGGCAATTTGATCTCTTTCCTCTGCCTTTTCTAAAACCAGCTTGAACCATCTGGAAGTCACATTTCATTAGGATCAAATTAATAAGAGATATTTTATGCTTCTTAAAGTAGTATTGCATAGACAAGGAAATGTCCTTTAAATTCTTTAAGAATTTGCCTTCAATGCAAGAGACCCTGGTTCAGTTCCTGGGTCTAGAATTTCCTCCTGAGAAGGGATAAGCTACCCACTCCAGTATTCTTGGTCTTTCCTGGTGGCTCAGATGGTAAAGAATCCATCTGCAATGAAGGAGACCTGAGTTCAATCTCTGGATTGGGAATATCCCCTGGAGAAGGGCATGGCAACCTACTATAGTATTCTTGTTCAGTAGGCTACAATCCATGGGGTGGCAAAAAGTTGCACATGACTGAGTGACTAAGCACTGCACAGCATAGCTTCTAGGAAGAAAAAAAAACACATGCCATTAAGCTACCTACATTTTGAAAAACCTAAGGTAAGTGATGTCAATTCACAAATTCTATCAAAGGCTTTCTGTTCAGGCAAGAAGAAATTCCTTGCACTCAGAAGAATGTTCTGTAGCATGTACCACTGAATCATTTCTACAGTTTTTAAGAGTACTACACAGACAGAGTCATGTTCCATACTACCTATGTCCATTGTGCTATAATGAGTAGCTTTTCTTGATCACTAACCTAAAATTTAAATTCAGTATAGATAGTAATGATGACCCTCTATGTGAGACAACAAAAGGACTCAGAGGTATAGACGACTTTCGGCCTGAGGGGAGGAGGGGTGGGGGTTTGGGAGAATGGCATTGAAACATGATACTATCTTGTAAGACGGGCGTCTATGTTCAATACAGGTCGGTGCTGGGCGTCCGGGATGATTCAGGGGTGCTATGGGGTGGGAGGTGGGAGGGGTTGGTTGGGGATTGTGTACACCTGGTGTTCTGTCAATGTTGGCAAAACAAATACAGTTTGTATGTAGATAAGTATTAAAAATAAAAAAGAAAAACAAACAAAAATTCAGGGAAATCATGAAAATGTGGCTTTGGTCCAAGAAGCAAATATCATGTAAAGTACCTGATGGTTTCTTGCATATTTTGACACAAACATTCCAAGAAGCCCTTAGTGGCCATGACACCATTTAAGTGTCACAATTATCCAATGAATTAGGTATTATCTACATTTTACAATGAAGGAGGGAAAGTTATGACCAACCTAGACAGCATATTGAAAAGCAGAGACATTACTTTGTCAACAAAGGTCCGTCTTGTCAGGCTGTGGTTTTTCCTGTGGTCATGTATGGATGTGAGAGTTGGACTGTGAAGAAAGCTGAGCACTAAAGAATTGATGCTTTTGAACTGTGGTGTTGGAGAAGACTCTTGAGAGTCCCTTGGACTGCAAGGAGATCCAACCAGTCCATTCTAAAGAAACAGTCCTGGATGTTCTTTGGAAGGACTGATGTTGAAGCTGAAACCCCAATACTTTGGCCACCTGATGCAAAGAGCCGGACTCATTGGAAAAGACCCTGATGCTGGGAATGATTGAGGGCAGGAGGAGAAGGGGACGACAGAGGATGAGATGGTTGTATGGCATCACTGACTCAATGGACATGGGTTTGGGTGGACTCTGGGAGTTGGTGATGGACAGGGAGGCCTGGCGTGCTGCAGTTCATGGGGTTGCAAAGTGTTGGACACGACTGAGAGCGACTGGACTGAACAATGAAGTAACTGAGTCTCAGAAATATTAACTTGCCCCAGGCACAGAGGAAATGGCAGAATTTATATTTAAACAAGTGACAGTATTACTCACCTTAGTCATGTTCCACTCTTTGTACCACATGGACTATAGCCCACAAGACTCCTCTGGCATTGAGATTCTCCAGGCAAGAATACTGGAGTGGGTAGCCATTCCCTTCTCCAGGGGACCTTCTTGGCCCAGGGATTGAACCCAGGTCTCCTACATTGAAGACAGATTCTTTACTATCTGAGCCACCATTTGAACAAGGTCTAGTCATAATCCAAGGCCAATTCCCACTACACTAAACTGAATACGGAGCATCTCTTCACATCCACACCAGGCTTCATTCCAGTACCAAGAGTCTGTAGCCCCTGAGTCCGCAGAGTTTCTCTCTAGAAAGGGTTCCAATGTGCTCTGTACAGGGTTAGATTATATGCTGCCTACTTCTTCAGCTAACTTCTCAGGAGAGTTATCATGCTCATCCCAGAAAGAATGTGTGGCCCCGAGTAGTTGAACCTTCCCTATTTGAGTTACATTAGTGACAGTCTGCTCTACCAATGAGTTTCCTTTATGTCCACACGACTGGCTGTGAGTGGAGTCCCTCGAAACTGCCGTGAGGAGGAGGTCTCCTTACCGCTGTCAATGCTGTGTTCCTGCCATCGCTGCTCCAGCCAGAAGCTTTATGTCAATGTTTTTTGCAACAGGAATACTGTGATGTGATCTCCACGTGCTGCTGCTATTAACAGAATCAAAGTGTTCATTCAGCTTCTTTCAGACCTGCATCAGCTGCCTCTCAACTGTGCGCCTTTACAGAAGCACCTGTGTAAGTGGCGGTTTATGGATTTTACATCTTCCTCTTTGGGATGACCTCTGCCTAACCTATTCACAGAGCTGACAGGTAAATCAACACTAGCTTTGTCATATAGATACTTGTCAGACATACTTGCCAGCCCACTTCAACAAAGTACAACACTTGGTTTTTAAGCCTGTCTGTTAGTGTAAGATATGGCTTGTATCTTTCCAGATACAAAACAGCTTAATTTCTCAGTTTTGGGCGAATAGCTTTCCTAATATGTCATAGGTTTCAGAGTTTATCTACACATCCCTGCCTTCACCCTTCATATTGAGTCTCTGAACTTGAAAAACATGTTGCTAAATTTTACTGAACATTTTCTGTACACAAGGTCATGTGCTGATCACTTTCAAATTACTGACTTATTAGGTCTCACAATGATACCATTATCATCTCAGTTTTGAAGTTGAATAAGCTGAAATGGAGAATGGTTGAAAAACTTACACATAGCACACAGCTGGGATTCAAACATCCTTAACCAACACAGCTAAGGAAATCTGATTTCAGAATCCATGCTTGTAACCACTACTTTATGTTGCCCTGAAAATGAGAGATCCATTAAGACCACATCCACAGCTTCTTAATAGCCAAGCTGTTCTAAAAAAAATTAATGAGTCTTCACATATTCGAACCCTGTGATTTCATCATCTTCATCTTTAGCATGCACCTCTGCTTTGACTGATGGTTGACTACCACCAATGTGCTCTCCTACTCTGATCCATACTGTACATTGCGGTGCTGGAGATGACTCTTGAGAGTCCCTTGGGCAGCAAGAAGATCAAACCAGTCAATCCTAAAAGAAATCAACCCTGAATATTCATTGCAAGGACTGATGCTAAACTGAAGATTTGATACCTCAGCCACCTGATGACAAGAATTGAGTCATTGAAAACGATCCTGATTCTAGGAAAGATTTAGGGTAGGAGGCAAAAGTGGTGGCAGAGGATAAGGCGGGTGGATGGCATCACTGACTCAATGGACATGAATTTGAGAAAACTCTGGGAGATAGTGAAAAACAGAGAAGTTTGTCAAGCTGCAGTTCATGGTGTCTGCACACAAAGAATCAGATGCGACTAAGTGACTGGAACAACAAAATCTGCTATACAAACAATGGTAAGTGATCATGTTCTCCTTTATGCTTCCAAATACTGAGTTGGCGTCCAGAAAGTTTGTTTGTATTTTTCTATAAATCTTCCAGAAAAACCTGAATGAACTTTTGGGCCAACTTTTGGCTATTTACACTTTTAATCCAATTGGGTGGAATGTGGGGGTAACTATAACCTAAAACCCATAAAAATGTGAAATAAAAATAATAGTAACAATTGCTTGTGATGTAAATAAAGTAAATTTATTTACTACAAAGAATATTTTCCCAAATCACACACCCCAAAGCACTTAAATAGTGAAAAGAGGAAGCAGAATAGCAGAAATGTAGTGAATATGCTAAACCTGAACTTATTATATTCAAACATCTCTGACTAGTCCATGGTTATGAAGTTTATGGAGGTGAAATTCAAAACTGTCTTACACTTATCAAACAATAGGTTCAATGTAATAGTTAACTAAAAGAATACTGTATCATAGGAAATAGAATAATGATGGACAGTGAGGAGACACAGATTTGAGTTGTGGTTTGATGTTATGAACTATATGAGCAACCACTGATACAGCTGAAGCCAGCAGAGTTCATAGGATTAAATGGGTTTCAAGGCATCTTTAAACTCTAGTACTATATGTATTTCTGATATTAGTAGCCCATTACCTTTCTCTATTATAGCATGTTATAATAAGCCAGATTCAGTGATTAGTGTTTCCACTGATAATAATCAGTAGTCAAAGTGTAACGTGGACTTTTAAGTATTCATGTTGGTCCCTGGTGGCAATTCTTATTGCTCTATAACAAACAGTGTCCTAGTGACCTAAAATAGCATACTTTCCCATCAGCTTACCACCAGTTTCTTCAGTCGCTCAGTCTTGTCCAACTCTTTTATGACTCCATAGACTATAGCCTGCCAGGCTTCTCTGTCCATGGGATTTCCAGGCAAAAATACTGGAGTGAGTTGCCAGTTTCTTCTCCAGGGGGTCTTCCTGACCCAGGAATCGACCCTGGAGGCTGCTGCCATGTCTCCTCCATGAACCTTGCTGGCAGGTTCTTTACCACTGAGCCACTGGAGAAGCCTAGCTTATCACCAGAAATGCTCAAAAAAGTAAAAAAGAATTCCTCTTTGGAGACAGCACAGGATGTTTCATTCACTCACAAACACAGGCAAAAATAGCTTGTGTTTACAGAAAGAAAAATCCTATTTTTCAGGACTCAACTTACGAAACTTAAAATCTGAGTCTCCCTACACATTCTGCAGATTCTTCACTCACTAGGCAATTACAAACCACCAGTAACACAGCAGGTTGGCTCATAAGTGTTAGAAGAAGTTTCCAGGAGCTGTGGCTCTGGTGTGACATAGAGCAAAGAGCTACAGGAACTGGATTCAGGGCTCTGAGCTTGGCGCTGGCTACAGTCACAGTCCAGAGTCTGGCAACCCTCAGACACATAAGTCTTGGGGGACAAGACTTCGCCACGCTGCTCACAGGTTGGCAGCTCTGGACTACAGAACGGACTTGCTGGCTACTTCTTGACTGGCAAGGCTGAGAAACACACTCCAACAGTGCCGAGGATCTTCTTGACTGGCATGCTGTGTTTTCACAGGGCCTGGAATTAGAACAAGCTGTTTGGACGACTCTGGAGAGAGAGACATTCTGCACACGGCTCTCCTCTGCGTGTAATCCCCGTTCATCTTCAGGTACTGTGCAGCCGGTGGTTTCCCTGCAGGTTTCTGGAATGTTGTCCAGGAGCCAGGTCTTGCTGTAGCAACTGCTGGGTAAAAGAATCCATCTTCAAAGTCTATAACATTCGATTCATGTATGATGGCAGAGAGAGGTGGGGCACTGTAGAAGTTCTTGAGCGAGTGGATAGGTCTCTGGGTCATATTGTGAAAACCCTTGATTGAGTTGGTCCCAGGGACCCAGCATGCTGCTCTGAAGATCCAATTCATTACTGAGGAGGTTATATACTCTGAAAACTGGGTGTTGGCTTCTTTTCATGACTCTTGCTACTTCATTGCTTAAGCTTAATGGAAGGATAGCATCTCATTAACACTTTGCTTACTTATATATGAGGAAGATGTTTTATTAGCAAAGAAGCCGGTCCACTTTGAATCTTCAAAATGGCTTTCATGTTAGCCCCAAAGCTGACTCATCGGGGTAGGGCTTGTCAAATATGAGTCCCAACAGGTCACCAAGCTAACATTTTTTCTACCCCCTTAGTCACCATGACTTTCTATATTGGTAAATGGGCTATAAGGAATATAGGTAGAAATAGCCAATTGGATAATGATTAATAGTCAGCACTGGCATTTTGAGAAATGGCACCTAAGCAGAACTTGATAATATAATCAAAGCATTTTTCGGTAAGAGATTGATTTGATTGAAATTGCCCTCTTTCTCCTTCAAACTCTTCACCCAAAGTACTGAATCTGACCATTGCCCTATAAACATCTTTCCCTTTGTCTGACATTTTGTTCCCCTCATCTTACTGAAAGCGAAATTTAAAAGTTAACTCTTTTAAAGCTTTCCTCTGATTTTCCTGGTCAGATGTTATCACTTATTGCTCTGAATTAGCAACAGATTCTGACACATTCATTGTTTTGATTATATTTTACACCAAGTAGTATATTTATTTATTTTTGTGCTTGATAATCTGTAAGAAATCTGTTTCAAGTATGCTTTACTTTCTATTTTTTTAACTCAGCATTTCATTTTTGATGGAAGAATGATCAGCTCCTACATTTATCAGCTATTATGCTGTACTTAGGTAGTTTCATACTCATAGCCCAAGACCTAGAAATACGATTTCTCTAACATATTCTGTAATTTATCTCATTCAGCTTATGACAGTGGAATGGCAGAAATATATTTTTAGACCAGCTCTCTGGTCTACCTGTCTTGGTCTGAAGCAAACCAAGAACACTCAGGAACTTTGAACAACCCTTATACAAGCTCTTCTTTAATACATAATGGACCAACGATATTATATACTTAAAAGGACACCTCTGAGTTTCCACATTCAGCTTGACAGTTATACACTCAATTTGTGTATAATGTTTTTGTAATACTGGCAAATTATTTATAATTTTGCATGACCACTTTTGTGAGATGAAAGATCCCATTATGCCCTCCACGTGAACCCTACAACAAACCATTTAATGTTTATGCACATTTGTACTCATCATTACACAAAAGCTTCTCTTCTTCAAAGCAGTAAATGGATTCTCATTGCTCTTAAAAATGAGACCCATTCTCCTACAGCACCATCTAAGGCCTGGTTGCTGCCTTTTTTTTTTTTTTTCTCCAAATCTCATCACTTTCTTCTGCCCAAAATGCTCTGTGCTCCCAGGTCTTTACCTAGCTCCTTGAACATGACAAGCCTTTCCTTGCTTTGGTATTTTGCACATGCAGTTGTCTGTTTCATCCCTTCACTGCCCTCTCCCTTTCCATATACAGTTCCCTTTCTCATTTTTTGTGTCTCAACTTAAATGCTCCTCTTAAGTTCTTTCCTTCATCTTTCCAGTTGAAAAAAAATCACATTCTCAGAGAATCATTTTTTTTTCCTTCACAACACTTATCTCAGCTTATAATGATTTTGTTTCTTCATTATGTCTTTGTCATTGCACTCTAAGTTCCATAAAGGCAAGAAGTATATATCTTTCTCACTACTATATCCTTAACTCTAAACACCGTGCCTGGCTGGTACATAATAAGAGCTCCATCAGTGTGTTTTGAAACATTAATTAATAAAAGTCGCTAAGAAAAATTCACTCAAATTACAGCTGAAAGTCTTAACGTATACAGTTCTGAAACCAGAACATATCCAAGAATTGGCAAGGGCACAGAGGTTGTTGTAAAAAAGAGATAATAATAACCATGCCTACCTGAAAGGTAAATAAGTAAAATAAGAAGAAAATCATTAAGGAAGGTTCTTATTAGCTGAATCAATTATTTTAGAATAATATTTGATTGCCCATAGAAACAACACAGGCGAATGTTTTTGAAAGCTTTTACCAAGCAAAACAGCAGTACTTTTCACTGTCAGTCGAGTCCTTTGCCAAATTCTGAGGGGCAAAGACAGGGCACCATCCAGGCCAACATTCACAATTGTCTCCAGCAGTTAACCTCTTTATTAACCTCACAATCTGTAGTAAATTAGTGCAGACCCGTCCAGTTCCAAATGTCCACATGAAGACAGTGTCATTTGTGAGTAGGTCTGTCATTTGTGAATAAGGCTGCTCTGTGAGTTCTTTTCTCTTTGGGATGGGGCATTAGCTTGAACATTCTGTCTAATTAAATGTTGAATTAACAGGTGTTGCAGTATACAGTTTTGATTTTAACTGGTGCTGAGTTTATAGAGGGAGTGGCCTGGCATATTTCAACGTAATGATGTAGGTTAGGACAACTAGTCACCTTGGAATTGTTTTCATTCAACTCACTGAAAACTAAACATTAGTTCTGTAGGCACTTGAAACTGATAATTATGTAGTCTATTTCCTAGAATTCTTGAGAAATAAGTAGAATAATTACCTGATGGTTTATGGTGACTGGATTCTTTGCTCCTAAATGTTTGAACAGCAATCTACTGGTCTTGAAGTCAACATGACTGCAGGTACAGTGGCGCCTCCTGCCCACCAGAGGGTGGAATATCGACATTTGCAGCGCCATGCTGAGTCACTTCAGTCGTGTCCAACTCTGCAACCCTGTGAACTGTAGCCTGCCAGAGTCCTCTGCCTGTGGAATTTTCCAGGCAAGAATACTGGAGTGGGTTGCCATTTCCTACTGAGATGATATATATGATATCAGACTGCCTGCCACATTTTCAGTGATAAATGAGTGAAAATATTTCCAATCAAATTAAAGATCATCATACAGACCAAGATGTTGCTCTTATGGCAACATCAGTCTGGGGGTGCTACCATACTATAAAGTAAAATAAAAGAGGTTTTTTGTGTTTTTGAGATTATGTTGTTTATGACTGTAAATGTCACACATTCTGGAGACATTTTGAAGGGTTGGATTGTGTTTATCATTTTCATTAAATGTCTAGCCAGCCGTCTCCATCTCTCAAGAACTTAGCACATGGTTGCTGCAAGGTTGAGTAGTTTACATTGTTTTTATATTGATTGTGTGGCTATGTCAGACTTCTAATCACTGGTATAGCTGTATCAAGGTAAACAAAAGTTCACAAATGAAAGTCACCCTTTTGCATTTAGAAAAGGCAGAGGAACCAGAGATCAAATTGCCATCTGCTGGATCATAGAAAAAGCAAGAGAATTCCAGCAAAACATCTGTTTCTGCTTCATTGCCTACATTAAAGCCTTTGACTGTGTGGATCACAACAAACTGTGGAAAATTCTTAAAGAGATGGGAATAATAGAACACCTTATCTGCCTCCTGAGAAATGTGTGTGCAGGTCAAGAAGCAACATTTTGAACCAGACACGGAACAACAAACTGGTTCCAAATTGGGAAAGGAGTATGTCAAGGTTGCATATTGTCACCCTGCTTATTTAACTTATATGCAGAGTACATCACCCAAAATGCCAGGCTGGATGAAGCACAAGCTGGAATCAAGATTGCCGGGAGAAACAACAATAACCTCAGATATGCAGATGACACTACCCTTATGGCAGAAAATGAAGAGGAAGTAAAGAGCCTCTTGATTACAGTGAAGGAAGAGAGTGAAAATTTGGCTTAAAACTTAACATTCAAAAAGTGAAGAACTTGGCACCTGATCCCATCACTTCATGGCAAATAGGTGGGGAAAAAGCGGAAATAATGAAAGACTTTATTTTCTTGGCCTCCAAAATCACTGTGGACAGTAACTGCAGCCATGAAATTAAGATGCTTGCTCCTTGGAAGAAAACCTATGACAAACATAGACAGTCTATTAAAAAACAGAAGCATTACTTTGCCAACAAAGTTTTATATAGTCAAAGCTGTGATTTTTCCAGTAGTCATGTATGGATGTGAGAGTTGTACTGTAAAGAAGGCTGAGTGCCAAAGAACTGATGCTTTCAAACTGTGGTGTTGAAGGCTCTTGAAAGTCCCTTAGACTGCAAGGAGATCAAACTAGTAAATCCTAAAGGAAATCAACCCTGAATATTCATTGGAGGGACTAATGCTGAAGCTGAAGCTTCAATATTTTCTAAGTGCTGACTCATTGAAAAAGACCCTGATGTCTGGAAAGACTGAAGGCGAGAAGAGATGGAAATGACAGAGGATGAGATGGTTGTATGGCATTACTGACTCAATGGACATAGTTTGAGCAGACTCCGAGAGACACTGAAGAAGAGGGAAATCTGGCATGCTGCAGCTCAAGGGGTTACAAAGATTCAGGCACAACTTAGCTACCAAGCACAAGATGCCATGCATGCAGGTAGAAATCCACAGCCATAAATTAGAAGTTCTGTTATAGTTGAGATAACAAAAACCTCAGACATGCAGATGGCACCAACCTTAGGGCAGAAAGTGAAGAGAAACTAAAAGCCTCGTGAAGAAAGTGAAAGAGGAGAGTGAAAATGTTGGCTTGAAGCTCAACATTCAGAAAACGAAGATCATGGCATCGGGTCCCATCACTTCATGGCAAATAGATGGAGAAACAGTAGAAATAATGTCAAACTTTATTTTTCTGGGCTCCAAAATCACTGCAGATGGTGACTGCAGCCATGAAATTTAAAGACGCTTACTCCTTGGAAGGAAACTTATGACCAACCTAGACAGCATATTAAAAATCAGAGACATTACTTTGTCACCAGAGGTCATCTAGTCGAGGCTATGGTTTTTCCAGTGGTCATGTACGGATGTGAGAGTTGGACTATAAATAAAGCTGAGTGCTGAAGAATTGAGGCTTTTGAACTGTGTTGTTGGAGAAGATGCTTGAGAGTCCCTTGGACTGCAAAGAGGTCCAATCAGTCCATCCTAAAGGAGATCAGTCCTGGGTGTTCATTGAAAGGGCTGATGTTGAAGCTGAAACTTGATGTGAAGAGCTGACTCATTTGAAAAGATCCTGATGCTGGGAAAGATTGAGGGCAGGAGGAGAAGGGGACAACAGAGGTTGAGATGGTTGGATGGCATCACCGACCCAATGGACATGAGTTTGGGTAAATTCTTGGAGTTGGTGGTAGAAAGTGGGGCCTAGCGTGCTGTGGTTCATGGGGTCGAAAAGTGTCAGACACGACTGAGCAACTGAACTGAACTGAATTGCAAGTAAATAAAAGTTCGCTTCTCTGGACAGAAACACATGAAGAAAGAAAGAAAGTGTTGGTTGCTCAGTCATGCCCAACTCTTTGCGACCTCTTGGACTGCAGCTCAACAGGCTTCTCCGTCCATGGTATTTTCCATCAAGGATACTGGAGTGGGTTGCCATTTCCTTTCTTTCTCTCCAGGGGATCAAACCTGGGTCTCCTGCACTGCAGGCATATTCTTTACTGACTGAGTGAGGGCTTCCCTTGTATGCATGGATCCACCTCAAAAGAATGTGTTAAGGCGAATGGTCTGCTTCCCTTTGATATTGTTGTTCTTGAGTTGCTAAGCTGTGTCCGACTACTTTAGATACCATTTCTGTAAACTAAGTCAAGTACCATGTAAACCTCCTCCGGCAATGAAATGGACATGGTAAAAATTTTTAGGCTCTAGAATACTCAAAATTATGACACTATAACCATAATATTCAGAGAAGGCAATGGCACCCCACTCCAGTGCTCTTGCCTGGAAAATCCCAGCGATGGAGGAGCCTGATGGGCGTCCAGGGTCACTAAGAGTCAGACATGACTGAGTGACTTCACTTTCACTTTCATGCATTGGTGAAGGAAATGGCAACCCATTCCAGTATTCTTGCCTGGAGAATCCCAGGGATGGGAGAGCCTGGTGGGCTGCCGTCTATGGGGTCGCACAGAGTTGGACATGACTGAAGCGACTTAGCAGCAGCAGCAACCATAATATTGATCCTATGTGGAATATAAAATCTTTCAGCAACACTCTCTGCCTCTAATGATAAATAGATTCTCTTAGAATATGATCATAAAAGGATTCACACATAACAGCATCTCTTCTCTGAAACTATTTCTAAATTATTTTGCTTCCTGGAATAATTCTTAGCTATTCACAATTCAATTACATCAGATTTTGATTCAAAGCGCTGAAAAGAGAAAAAACTTAAAAAGAGGAAAGTTAGATGGTTACACACTGTCTATGAAAACTTTGATGAGGAGTAATTAAAAAAAAAAAAGAATGAACCAGAGTATCTTAAGTATCTAAACATTAACTCTCATATTTTCCACCCCTTTGTTCATTATGTCTTGGATGTGAAAGAGTTCCGGTTTATTATAGTAATTATGTAATTGCTTTTGTTTCTATCCTCAGATGTTCTTATTCTGGCCTTCCTCTGAGGTTAGCATATGGTGAAGTTATTTTTCTGCCTTTGTGCGATCCAAAAATGTGAATTTGCTTTTGAGTTCTTCCAGTTATCCTATGGGTAATGAGGTCATGGTAACATGCCATTGAGATGGTGCTAAATCATTTCTGATGACAATGATGAACAAAGGATTGAAGACTTTGATGACAAGTAACTGATCTAAATAGAGTTCAACTAGCAAAAATGAATACATGCTTGTTGTCACTGACATAATATATTATTCAGACTGTCATCCTCATCTCATTCATTCATTAATTTTTACTGAGTCTTTACTACTTACAAAATTTTGTTAGACCAAATCCCATTGTATAGATTGAAAATATAAGTGTAAGTGCTAAACAAAATAATAGTTTAAATGAAATATTAAAACTAGTGACTTTGTAATTAGCAAAATATAAGCATATATAATGCTAACATTGTATACAGAATAGTCAACTTTATTGATTTTGTAGTCTATTTAAAAGAAATGGGAGAAGAGATAGCATTGTCATGAGTTTTGAAGGTTAAAAGAGATGTAGCATTAATTTTAGAAGTATTAGACCATGTAAGTGCTCAGATCTGCACCATGTGTTCCCGGAAATGCAAGTAGTTGGCATCAATGGAGTATGTGTTGGTGGAGTGTATGTTTGTGGAGTGTGATGAGAAGAGAAAATGGGAGAGTGCAGAGTTGCAAATGGTCTTTAATTAAGGAGTCTTTAATTAATTAATGATCTTATTAAGGAGTCTTTATAGCCAGTAAAGAACCCATCTGCAATGCAGGAGACCTGGGTTCAATCCCTGGGTTGGGGAAGATCCCCTGGAGAAGGGAATGGCTACCCACTCCAGTATTCTTGCCTGGAAAATACCTTGAACAGTTTATAACCTGGTGGGCTACAGTCCATGGGGTGATGAAGAGTCAGGCACAGCTGAGTGAGTAGTACTTTCACCTTCACTTTTTTTTTTTTAATTGAGAAAGAGATTGTTTTAGGTTTTAAAGGACTGTCTCATTTAGGAAAACTTTAGTTACAAGCAACTGAAACTGTAATTCAGCATGGCTTGTATAATAACGTGTTAGCTCACGACCAAAGTCCAGAAGTAAGGTGGTCCAGGCTCTGTTCCTCAGCGTTCCTGTTGGTTTTACCCTCTTTCACACAATGGTTTAGTTCTCAGGCCATATGCAAGATGGATGCAGCATTCCACATATGATGTGATAAAACAGAGACATGCTGGCTTCAAAAACTCCATAAGAAGACTTTTTCCAAAAACATCTCTTAAGATTACTCCCTGTTTCTCATTGGCTTAAGTCAGACCACATGCTCTGTTCTTAACCATTCCGTTTCAGTAGGAACTGGGATTGCCAGATTCAATCCTGAAACGTGGGCCCTAGCTATGTTAATATAAAAGAATAGGTGGATAAGACAGGATACACAAGCAAAATTCAGTTCTCGTGGGAAGAAGAGAGGAGAGAAAAACAGCTACGAGGACAATGAACTTGTTACCCAAATCCACCTAGATATCAATATTTTATTCCCACTTAGGTATTTCAAATGTAGATGTACAAGAAAACTTAGCAAAGTATCTGTTATCGTATCCAGATATAAGCCCAAGATATCAAGTCTTCCCTCTCGGCTAGTATTTCCTACTCATGATGCTGCCATATTTCCAGAAGTTGCCAGGAGAATTCAGTGAAACAGCTGGCTTTATACTGACCAAACAGAAGAGAGAATGAAGTCTGAACATCAACATGACGCAGAATTCTGAACATCAGCATGACTCTAATCTTTTTATTGCAATAAGATAAATCTGTGGTTAATTTCATCTGAACTTAAGATATTTGTTTCATTACCTGGGTTACTGCTGTCAGTTAATATCATGACCTCAGAATTTCATTAGCTTGCATAAGGCCACCTGATGCAAAGAGCTGACTCACTGGAAAAGACCCTGATGCTGGGAAAGATTGAAGGCAGGAAGAGAAGGGGACGACAGAGGATGAGATGGTTGGATGGCATCACTGACTCAATGGACATGAGTTGGGTAGACTCCAGGCGTTGGTGATGAACAGGGAGGCCTGGCATGCTGTGATTCATGGGTCGCAAAGAGTAGGACACAACTGAGTCACTGAACTGAACTGAAGTGAAGTCTATAAAAGTGGTAAAGAACCCTCCTGCCAATACAGGGGACATGAGAGACTCAGGTTCAATCCCTGGTTCTGGAAGATCCCCTTTAAGAGGGCATAGCTACCCACTCCAGCATTCTTGCCTGGAGAATTCCATGGACAAAGGAACCTGGCAGGCTACTATTCATGGGGTCAGAAAGAGTTCAACATGACTGAATTGACCGAGAATGCAAATCTGTAAAAGGGTCTTATAAAAGTATTTTGACAGTTCTTTAATCTAAAACAGCCAAGCTAGTACTTGCTGAAGCATCATTGCTGTTTCCTGAACTTTTCTGCTTGGCTCAGACTTATGACTAGTTTAACCAAAGTTAAGGTGTCCTGATAATGTGGTCACAAAGAGAGCTTAGGATAATCTCCTGCTCACGCTCTGAATCCACTTGCTCCAAATTCCAAGGAACCAACTGTATATTGACAGGTAATTCTGCCAACCAGGGTGTCTGCTCCATAAATTAAATACTTCTTTTTAGTAAAACAACAGGAGGTCTGTAATTTCCAACAGATAGCCTCTTAAAAAAAAAAAATTGAATGGGAAGCTTTATGAACTGATATCAGCTTACATAAGTTTACTTGAAAGGAAAAGAGACTTCTTGTTCTATTTTTAACTAGAGAAGTGAGGGAGGAAATAGGAGAAAACAGAATGTGTACTCTCTGAGATGAATTATTTTAATATTAATAGGATTTAAAAAAATAATCCCTCATCTAAGTAGTAGAATATAGACTCTGGCCAGATAGTAATAATAATAGCCAAGATTAGCTTTGAGGGAGATTACTGTGAAGTCACAGTCTAGAACCCTTAAGAAGCTGAACAGTAGTAGAAGCCAGATATAGAAGGCTGATTGATCACAAGAAGTTTGGCAGCTCTCAGAAGCCACGTACATTGAGTTGCAGAATCGGGATCTGTGGCTCAGGGAAGGGAAGCCACAGACTCTGTAAACCAGGGGTCTGAAGCCATGGGGTCCAATGCCCAATGCGTAGCAGGTTCTAGGTCCATAGCCCAAGCAGAAGCTTCTGCTGGACCCATGGCTCAGGGATACAGTGTGATTTGACTGGCAAGGACTGCAGAGCGTGGGGGTCCTTGGGTGGCAGAAGGGCATCTGACACGGGATGGGTTCATAGCACACCTCCTGACTGTCGAGAGGAGGAGTCCAGCTGGCAGGAGCTGGGAGAGCAGAGGTCAGTGCTGTAGACCAGGTTGCTAGGGAAGGAGGGAGCCACAGGAGGAGCCTGCTAGCACAGATGGTCCCCAAGGGAGCAGGAGGAGAAATTTCCAGAACAGCAGTTGTAGGACAATTTCACAGGTGATGTGAGTTCAGCTGAATTACCGTGAAAAGATGCTCTGATACCCTTGGCTTCTCCCAGGCATGTTTATATATAAATATATATCTTCTTGGGAGGAGAAGGGGGACGACAAAGGATGAGATGATTGAATGGCATCACCGACTCAATGGACGTGAATTTGAGCAAGCTCCAAGAGTTGGTGATGGACAGGGAAGCTTGGAGTGCTGCAGTCCATGGGGTCACAGAATTGGACACGACTGAGCCACTGAACCGAACTGAACTGATATATCTTCACTCTGTTGGGTGTGATGCAGACCCTCCTCCTCCTTCTCCTTGTTCAAGTCTTGTCATGAAAATGGCTAATTAACCTAGGCTATAATTATCACTGAACACATGTACGTGTTTTCTTAATTGCAGTTCAGTTATTCTTGTCTATAGACGCCACTCTGCTTCTCTCTCTTCTTCCTTTCCCCAGATATAAATTGCTGTTTGCCTTCAAAGACATTTGTGAGGCATACAGCATCCTCGCTGACCCCGGGCTTGACTGTGGGGCTTTTGTGCCTGAGAGTGTAAATGATTACTCCTAACAGTTGTCCGCACTTCTTTCTCGGCTATTTATACATGCTTTACGGAGCCTATGCTGTGTGTAAAACATGGCAGATTGTGAGATCATTTAATCCTGGCAACAACTTTAGGAGATGGTCACCAGTTTAATAACCCAGAGGTGACTGCCTCCAAAGCCCCCAGGAACAGCAGTGTTGTGCTGACAACTCCAGAAGCTTAGCCTTTCAGCTCCAGGCATCCATAAACAGTGAGTGCCCATGCTCGGCTGCTCAGTCGTGTCCATTTCTTTGCAACCTCATGGACTGTAGCCCACCAGGCTCCTCTGTCTGGGGGATTTTCCAGTCAAGATACTGGAGTAGGTTGCCATTTCCTCCACCAGGGAATCTTCCTGACCCAGTGATCGAATCTGTGTGTCTCCCTGCTAATACTCAGATGAAGAAGTCATTTCACTGTGAATATACTTGCATTTGATCTGATGTGCCTGCTTGTATATTCTTACCTATTTTATGAGAAACCAAATACAGCCACCAAAAAAAAAAAAATTTTCTTAATTATTTTATTTTTTTCAGCATTCACAGTTACCATGGAGATGGTTATTTCAAACTATTCTTCTATTTGTCTTCTCATTTACCTTATCATCATTAAACAATTCATGTTTGATCCTGTATGAAATTACTGAATTCTTTTTCCATGTGAGGCAGAGATTCTTTGGCAATCATGTAGACTATCACTGAGAATAATTGCTAAAAACTGATATACCGTGAGTGAGTTGACTACCAATGAAATACATTTGCAAAAGCTTGAATTTTAATAGTGTGCTAACCTTTGCCAACTCAGTTGGGAGTGAGAAATGAGACACCTTAGACAGTGATTCATTTCACTCCCTGCTGAGCTTCTCTTTGGCTCAGCCTTCTAGAAAGACAAAGAAGCAAAAAGTACCTCCATTTTAAGTAGTTAAAATTATCCTATCACTATAAAAATCAATAGTAGAAAGAAACTCTTGGAATTAGAGAACTCTTTTTTTCCCACTCATTGTATATCCACCTTCTGTCTTAAAGCATCTTCTAGAAATTGGAAAACAAAAAAGCTATTTATGTAATTTGATCTTTTATATTTGTTTCTCAATGATTGTTTTCTCTAGTCTCCTCTAGTATTTACTTATATGGCACCAATGGAATTGTCTGCCCATTGTTTTGTTTACAAATTTCTGCCAAATGTCTTGCTCATTTCCCCAAATCTTCCTCATTCCTCAAATCTAAAATCAAATTCATCATATTTGAGAGGTGTTCATCTCAACTGTTTAAAATTCTTCTACAATAAGGCTCTTAGTATCTTACCAATTATCAATTTGGGTGACCAAACATACATACACACACACACACGTACACAGCACAGAGGAGTTAAAAGATATATCTTTGAAGACGGATTATGCAGACTAAGATTTCAGCCACTTGAGCTTGCTGGACAGGCACATGCTTTGTAAGAGTGGAACACCCTGAAGTTCCTCAGGATCTGCAAAGGGTTTAATTTTCTTTGAACCAGAATCTGGCACACTGTGGCTGCTCTAAATAGTTTATAAAATGAAGGAATATATCAAGTCACAGAATGGCTCGGTGGTAGAGGGCCTCCTGCAATGCAAGAGATGCGCATTTGACCCCTGGGTTGGGAAGATCCCCTGGAGAAGGAAATGGTAACCCACTCCAGTACTCTTGCCTGGGAAACCCCAAGGACAGAGAAGCCTGGTGGGCTACAGTCCTTGGGGTCGGAAAAGCCAGCCACAACTTAGTGCCTAAACCACCTTGCATAAATCCTTGTATGCACAGTGACTGCTTATCTTTTAGAAGTTAACTTTAATACAATATTGAGTGAATATAATCATTTCTTTCATAACTAAATATAATCCCCAAGTTAATAATAACAAGTTTAGTGCTTGAGGTGACCCTAGATCTCTGCCCCTCACCTCCAACCCAAGCAAAGTTGACTTTGCGGCCTTGATCAGTACCTATTTCTTTCTCTGTCCAAAAGCTTCTCTGTCTAACCCATTCTAATGGTTCTGTTTTCTCAGACTTCACACATAGTCAGCTTCTTCAATTCAAAAATCTTAGTGTCATTTCTTCCATGATTATATAGCTTTTCTGTTTTTGAGGACCAAATTCTCTATAAAGATTTGTGTGATCAGTTTGTCAGCTATCTAAATTCTTATGGCCTTTTCAATAAGCATACTGTTTTCTCTGGTTTAACACTCTCCTGAAATTTCGCCACTGTAGTCAGCAGTGGCCTTTATGCTACTAAATGTGGACAGTTTGGGGATGATCTTATGCAAATGTTTACCTACATTCAACATAGGCGACTGTGTCTCTGATCTTGAAATATGTTCATCTGTGTACTTCTGCGATAGCACACTCCTGATTTTCTATCTAACTTTCCCTAGTCAATTTACCCTTAGTTTGGTTTCCTGTATATAATGTTTCTTGAGGCTTGGCTCTATCTCATCACTGGTTCTCTCTGTGGGGAAGACACTTCATCATTATGCCTTGAAATACTATCAATAGTCCACATCAAATGTATATTTCCAGTACAAATATCTTTTTATTCAAATTCTAGACCCAGATATCCAGTCACTAGCCATTTACACTTGGAGATTTAATAAGACTGTCAAAATTGTATGTGTATAAAGTTGAACTTTTTCTCTTCCCTAGGGAGGAATAAAAATACTTTTTCTCATCAGAGTAAGCAGCATTTTGAACCACATAGTAGTTAAACTCAGAAACCTTGGAATCCTCTTAATATATGCATCTTCTCTAAATATGACCCTTTCTGTCTTCCAAGTTTATCATAAATTTCCCCAGTCATCTTACTGCCTTCTTTCTAATCTAGAGCTTCTCAACCTTGTCATCATTGACATCTTGAACTGGATCTCGTTTTGTTGTGGGGAGTATCCTGTTCATTTAGGAGGTATTTGGCAGTGTCCTTGGTTCTATCCATTAGATGTCTGTTGTGTGCACACATGTGAGCACACACATGCACAAACACACACACACACATTATAACAGTTAACAGTGTCTCCAAAAATTGCTTGAGGGCTAAGCAGTTATGGTGTAGAACCATTGTTCTAGAGCAAAGAAATTTCCTCTCTTGGTGGAACTACTGAAAGATTCTGAGGCAGGAGATAAATGGACACCAGACTGACCAGTTTCTCACCTGTGGAAAGAAATTCCATAATAGAAATTCCTGACCAAAGAGATGAAGGACCACATAGTCCTCATTCTCAGAGAGAAGGAGATTCTTTCAACTACAAATGCACAGAAGGGCTCCTTGGAGATCTAAAGAGTGGTGGGCCTCACCTCCCAGTAAGTGATGGTAACTACCCATTGGCCTCTTTGCTAGAATCCACTATGGCTCAGAGATGCATGTGCACACACAGGAGACCTTAAGATAAAGCAAATATGGATTCAGAAGCAGGCAAAGCAAGATGACTGGTCAAAGGGAACCCAAAAGAAATGCCCCACGTTGGTGTTTCAAACTACCGTGAGGGTGTGATTTTCTGAGTCAGCCCATATGTCTACCTACACATTGAAAGAGAGTCATTTCCTAGGCAGGTTGATAAGAAGTCTAGGGGTCCCCAAGGAGAGAGGAGTCTGGAATTCTCAAGGAGGAAGAAAATGAAGAAGGAAGTAAAATGTTTCCTAGGGAGTTGAATACTAGGTCAGCTTTACTGGGACAGAAAGCCCCAAAGTTTAAAGGGAACAATGGATACCAGGTGTGTCACTGCAATGTTTGCCCTGCAACCTAAGAAACAGGATCTAGCTCTAGGAAACAGGGACTCGACGCTAACTGCAAATTGTCACCAATGGTTACATAAACCTTACCTGCCGGCCCACCAATCATGCTCTGCCGAGTAGCCTGGTCCCCCTCCTCCCCTGCACAATAGGATAAAAGGCTCCCCAAAGCGGGTGTTCGGGGCTCCCCACCTTCGATTGGCTTGGTGGGGGCCCGGATCCGAAATTGCCAATAAACTGCTTTTCTCTGAACTCCCGACTGGTGGTCTCTATTGGCAGCTAGTCTCTAACACACATACTCTCCTTCCTAATAAATACTTTAGTTGTTTCACTATTTCCCATCTCTATGTGGAAATTCATTTCAACACAGCTGGCAGGCCAGGGCCTTGTCACTGGTCCCTGGTCCCTGGTTCCTGGTGGCTTAGCGGCTAGGATTCAGCGTTCCCCCTGCCTCGGTCTTTACTTCTGTCTCTGGCCAGAAACCAAAGCCATGCTTCAAGGTGCTACAGGTCAAGGTCACCTGAGATCAGCTCAATGTGGCTTATTTTATTTTCAAAAGGAAATTCTCCTCCAATCTTTTCTTTCTATCCCTGTCTGATCAATCTTCTTAAAACAAAAAAACTGGCCCTATCACTGTCCCAGTGAAAGCTTTCCCCTTGCCTTCTAACACATATCCAGAAAACACACATCCTCTACTTGACTTGCAAGTTTGCCTTAACTTGTCTCTGCCCGTGTCTCTAACCTCATCTTCACACCTTACTCCTCCTCTGTTCCAAACACATTGTCTCTGCCCCGTCATTAACACAGCTCAGGCTTTTTCTCTACCAGGACTTGCTCTTTCCTCTACCTTGAATATTCTTTCTTCATCTGGATAATGAAGATAATTAAGCCTTTCCTCACTACTTAACCACTTTATCTCAGGATAAATTAGGTTCCCCTGTTATGATCACTATCATCCCTATAATTAATTTTATTATTTTTATAATATATTTATTCTGTAGATTGTCCTCTAGCTACAGCAGTGTGACCTTAATGAACCATCCCGTGAGAGTCTGTTACTGTCTGCCGTGAGACAAATAGTGTATATCAAGTAAATGAGTGCATTAGTTCCTTCAAGAAGAACCCCGGCATGATTAAAAGGTATCAGCTTAACTAAATTATAGGCTTGGCAACGCCATTGATTCCCCTGGTCTATAACCCACTCTTTTATGCTTTGCTTTTTATTTTCTGCTGGAGTATAGCCAGTTAACTATGTTGTGATAGTTTCAGGTGAACAGCAAGGGGGCTTAGCCATGCATACAAGAATTGAGAGTGAAAGTTTCTCAGTCATGTCCGACTTTTGTGACTCCATGGACTATACAGTCTATGGAATTCTCCAGACCAGAATACTGGAGTGGGTAGCCTTTCCCTTCTCCAGGGCATCTTCCCAATCCAGGGAACAAACCCAGGTCTCTCGCATTGCAGGCCATTTCTCTACCAGCTGAGTCACAAGGGAAGTCCGAGAATACTGGAATGCGTAGGTTTTCCCTTCTCCAGCAGATCTTCCTGACCTAGGAATTGAACTGGGGTTTCCTCCATTGCAGGTGGATTCTTTACCAGCTTATAAAAAGTATCCATTCTCCCCCAAATTCCCCTCCCATCCAAGCTGCCGCATGACTTTGAGCAGAGTTCCATGTGCTATGCAGCAGTTCCTTGTTGCCTATCCATTTTAAATACAATAGAGTGCACGCATCCACCACAAACTCCTGCACTGTCCTTTCCCCCATCCTTCCCCACTGGGATCCATAAATTCATTCTCTACGTCTGTGAGTATGACCCACTAGAGTGGCACACCTCTTACTGTGATCTCTTGGGAGAAACAATAACTACATTCTTTCTTGTTCAACAGTGAATACTCAGCTCAAGAACAGTCAAAGGTACATGGTTGTTTCCCCATAAATACTTACTTAATGGATGAATTAGGGCTTCCCAGGTGGTTCAGTGGTAAACAATCTGTCTGCAATGCAGGAGATACAAAAGATGCAGCTTCAGTCCTGGATTGGGGGAGATCCCTTAGGGAATAGTTACCCACTCCAGCATTCTTGCCTGGAAAATCCCATGGACAGAATAGCCTGATGAACTGCATTCCATGGGGTCGAAAACAGTCAGACACAACTAAGCATGAACACAATAGATATTAGGGACTTGATGGTTTTATCATCACTCATCTTTTGTCTGTCTCTCCAAATCCAAACTTTTGCTTGATCCTCATATCCCCTTGGGTGATTCACAAAACAGGAAACCCAGCAGCAGCTCAGCTGCTCTCCTAAGCCTTCTAAACTAGACCAGCTTCCAATTCCTTTGCACGCTACTGTAGTTACTGTGTACCCTCTAAGCAGGGCCTGGGAGACATTATGACCTTCCTTTTCTCACGTCCTGTATCTAGATAAGCATAGCTTGCTATTTTTAAATCTGAAAAATGATAAAATCTTTGTTTTTCTATTTTGCCATAATTCAGCCATTTTGTCTGTTATTTCAGGTGGTCCCAGAGTCTCTGGTCTTGCCTATGTCCAATCTGTTGTTGCGGGAAGATTCTTTACCATCTGAGCCACCAGTGAGGCCCATGTCCTATGCATTTATCAGAATGATTTTTCTAAAGTCTATGTTGGCCTTTTCAAACTCAAATTCAATTTCTGAAGTCTTTGATCCCAATCATCCTATGATTTGACCCCCAATTATCTCATACTAGGTATCTCCATGCCCTAATTTTAGTCTTCAAAAGACACCAGATTGCTTCCATGTAGCTTAAGGCTGAAAGCAAAGAAGTTAGGTGAGAGGGTCTTACTTCAAGCTCAGCATCCACAATCAGTATCAGAAGAGAAGAGATGAAAGATGAGACTGGAGACAGACAGGAACTAGATGACAAGCGGCTCCTGGACATTCTTCAAAGGCCCAAAATACTCTGAAAATCAAAAACTTCCCTTAAAACTAATTTGGTGGTGAAAGAAGGCATTATCAATTCTCTGGATGTAATGACGTGATCAAATGAATGGTATCTATGCATATTCTTTTTCTTTCTCTTCTTAGTGTCGATATATTGTGCCTCAGGAATAGATCAATATGTTTTATTATAGGGTGCTTTCACAAGATTACATACAGTTTATGCATTCTATTATCATTCTAAAATCTGAAAACCTGGATTTCAAAAATCTTCCATCCCCCTTGGCTTAGACAAGAGAATGGAGACCTGTAACAATGAGAAGCCACAGCTATGTTATAAATGTGGACATAACTACAAATTTGCCTCCTAAGGAAATGACTCTAGCTGCAGTGTGATGGCTTGGAGGGTCACATAGGAGTTAGAGTGAGTCCCCAGGTTCAGACCCTGGCAGTGTGATTCAATAGCCTGTATCCTTAACTACAGTGAATGGCTGTCTTCCATAAAATGATTATTAAAACTCAGAAATATGTGTAAAATGAGAAGGGAACCTCAGATGGCACCCTGAGAAAAACTTACATTTAAGGAATTGGCAAAGTTTAAGGGGAGCCCACAAAAGACTGAGAAGGAATAGCCAGTAAAGTTTAAAGAAAACTGAGAGTGTAACAAAGTCAAGTTTAAAAGGCATTATAAATAAACAAAAGCAATCAAATTATCCAGCACTGGAGGGAGGTCAAGTTAGACGGTCCCCTAGATCTTAAGCATCTCACTATCACATATTATATATCTATATCTGTATCTATATCATTTATTTTGGGGGTTGTAATTTAATTTGGAAATAATCACCATTTAAATAGTGCTCGGTGCTATTTCAAATGCTAAAAACTTGCTAAATATAGATTAGCTATTTTTTTTAAGCAATAGATACTAAAAAACCCATTTGTTAAACTAAACCATCTTGTCCAACTTTCTCAGTATACTAACATGGCATTTGAACCTAAAGAGATTCATTTCAAGTCAATTCAGCAAGCATACATTAGAGGACAAGGCATGTCATGGATGGTGAGGATGAGGAGGGGACTAAGAAAGGGCCCTATCCAAAGGAGCTGTGCCTTATGGGAGCAACCTAGATGTCCATTGATGACAGAGGAATGGATAAAGAAGTGGTACATATATACACTGGAATATTACCCAGCCATAAAAAGGATAAAATAGTGTCATTTGCAATGTGAATAGAACTAGAGATTATCATACTGAGTGACATAAGTCAGACAGAGAAGGAGAGATATAGTATGACATCACTTCTATACAGAATCTAAAAAGAAATAATAACTGAACTTATTTACAAAACTGAAACAGACTCACAGTCTTAGAGAATGAACTTGTGGTTTCAGGAAAGAATGAGGGGAAGGGACAGATAAGGAGTTTGGGATCAACATGCTCACACTGCTATATTTAAAGTGGATAACCAATAAGATCCTACCGTGTAGCACAGGGCACTCTGCTCACTGTTTGTGGCAACTTGGATGGGAGGGGAGTTTGGGGAAGAATGGATGCATGTATACATATGGCCGAGTCCCTGTGCTGTCCGCCTGAGACTGTCACAACATTGTCATCAGCTATATTCCAATAGAAAATAAAAAGTTAAAAAAAAGTTAAAACTCTAGAAAATGAGAAGTATATTAAGAGAAGATAAGTGACTTTAGAATGTGTTACAGGCAATTAAATCCAATAACTTTTGTTCTTCCTTCAGACTCCTCAGCAACTACACAAAGCTGAATAAAATCATATGCCCTTTTATTTACATAATGTGAGCTATTTTGAATTTTATGTTTTACATAAGAAATAATGATTCTCTAATTAGAAGTTTTCTTAGACTATAATATTTTTCTACCTCTACAGAAGGATTATACTACCTCTGATTTTACAGATTGCTTTTTACAAAATCAGTAACCAAAGTTATCCAAATGGTATTCATCCTATTAAAAAATGCAACCCTGGAAGCCAAGAACTCTTTAAAAATTCAAGGAAATATGATTGTATTTGGAATTCCTTAAAAGATTAGTTTATTCAAGAGCAACATTTCTGTCACATGGCAGGATAGCAAGAACATATGAAATAACCTCCTGATTTCTCTTATGAATCATTGTTCAATCTCTCAGGTATGTCCAGCACCTTGTGAATCTGTGGTTGGCAGCACAGCAGGCCTCCCTGTCCTTCGCCATCTCCTGGAGTTTGCTCAAACTCATGCCCATTGAATCAGCGATGCCATCCAACCACCTCATCCTCTGTCACGCCCTTCTCCTCCTCCCCTCAGTCTTTCCCAGCATCAGGATTTTTTCCAGTGAGTCGGCTCTTTACATCATGTGGCCTAACTATTGTAGCTTCATTTCTTTTAATATACAACATATAAAACTCAAAGATAGTTTCCCAATTTTGACTACTCTGATTGTGTAATGATGACAGAACATCTATATCTGAGACAGAAAAAAAAAGGCAGTTGGTGGTCAGTCAATTCCTAAAATGGGGGGTTGTAGTAAATGAACAAAATAGAAAATAGTATTTCATGTAGGCATGAAGAGACATTAAACTGCTCTACAGAATCCAGGCCTCTAGGCTGGTCTGTATTAAGTTGGCAGGATACTTTAATAAGAAAGTAGTTTTCATGGTAGAACCTGGGAAAATAATTCAGATTTTGGGAGTTAGAGGATGGATTAAAAATTGGAAGCCACTTAATCCATATTGTTTGGGAAAAGATGACTTCTGGTTGCTGATAGGCTTCTAGCATCTCTTTTGAGAGTCATTAGAAGCAAAGTGAAGTGAAAGTTGCTCAGCCGTGACCGAGTCTTTGTGACCCCATAAACTGTAGCCTGCCAGGCTCCTCTGTCCATGGAATTCTCCAGCCCAGAATACTGGAGTATCTTCCTTCTCCAGGAGATCTTCCCAACGCAGGGATCAAACCCAGGTCTCCCACACTGCAGGTGGATTCTTTACTGACTGAGCCCCCCAGACAGTCATTAGACAGAAATGCATCTTGGAAGAGACTAGGAGAACAGAGGTCAGTGGGTGAGAAGTGACTGAGATAAGATGCACCACAGGGCAAGAGTGGGTAGACCAGGAAATCTTTAAGAAAGCTGGAGGAGTGTTCCGGTCTAGCTGCTATAACATGTTATCACTATATCTACTTCATTCGTTAACAGTGTCAGTGAAATGAAAAAGTTGCTCTGTGTCCAAATCTTTGCGATCCCTTGAAATTTTCCAGGCCAGAAAAATGGAGTAGGTAGCCTTTCCCTTCTCAAAGGGTCGTCCCAACCGAGAGATCCAACCCAGATGTCTTGCATTGCAGGCAAATTCTTTACCAGCTGAGCCACAAGGGAAGCCCAACAGTGTCCGAGAAGATCTAAATATCCCTGCTGGCCTAGGGAGGGCTTATGCGCACTGCATCTGTGGGTGAGATGTTCTTGATAGCCAGTCTCAATGTCTTTGTACACTACGAGTTGTATAAGAACATCTCCTTAGGAATACGTGGATGGTCCAGTGGTAAAGAATCCACCAACCAATGCAAGGGACATGGATTTGATCCCTGGTCTGGGAAGATTCCACATGCCACGGAGCAACTAAGCCTGAGCACCATGACTACTGAAGCTCGTATGCCCTAGAGCAGATCTGAGCAACTAGAGACGCTGTGGCAATGAGAAGCCTCCCTCTGCACCTAGGCAGCCAGAGAGTAATCCACTGTTGGCCTCAACTAGGAAAGCCCTGGCATGGTGACAAAGACCCAGCCCAGTCAAAAATTACCTATAAATAAATTTTAAAAATTAAAAGAAGACAATCTCTTTAGTGTGTTTTCTAATTATAATCAAATAGATTAGCAGCATGGTAAATATGCCTACTTTTATTTTATAGTCAAAGACAGTTTACAGTTTATAAGGCCTTGGATTTAAGGCATCATTGTATGCTCAGAATAGTTGGTCATCATCTCTGGTGTAATTTGTGACTCAGAGGGTCATTTGAAGGATGTTGAGATATGGCTCTTCTCTTTCCTCCCTGCAATCAGCATTATATTTTACTGCAATTCTTTTCTCAGCCATCTCTGATGTGGTTTGCCGTATTATAAAGCGTGTACTTGTGCTCAGTAACAACTGATATGTGTGATATAAATGGTGCATAAAAAACAATGATATCATTGCCTGATCATGATACTCTGTAAGAATCAAATGAGTTTTATGGAAAAATAATTCTGCTCAGCTCTCTTTTTACCAGATGGATGAATATGGAATGCCTCATATAAGTGGACTTAAATTATATTAGCTAAGAAGATGGAGATGTTAGCCTAATACTTTTAAAAAGTAATCTACTATCAAATTTATAGTGTGTAAATTTTTAATGGCCCCTTAGAGGCTATGTTTATAAGCAGTAAAGCGAATACCAAATTATTTTCTTCCAGCACATTGAAAATTGCTGAACAGATAAAAGTTCCAAAGCAATGTTACAGATAATCACATTTCTATATTATGGGAGGGTGGGCATTACATCTAAAGACCCTTGATTAACCTAACTACAGGAATGTGGTAGCTTGAAGGGTAGACAGACACTTGTGAAGACCAAGAGTTCAAGGCACAGAGATAAGACTGCCCAGAAAAACCACAGCATAAAAGAAACATTAAATAAATACATAAATATATCTATATACTTGTGTACATAAGAAAATGCCAAATTAGGTTACCCCCAGGGTAAAAATTATAAAGAAAATGCATTAAAACATCTTTATTTGCATGTTTGTGAGGTTGAGAGGGAATTGTGTATGTTACTGTGTATTTAAAATGTTTGCAGATTGAGAGTGTAAATATTTGGCTTTAGGTAAAATGAAAAAGTTTGATGTTTATGGCTTACATTAGTTAGGTCATAGTTTGCTTTATTGTCTATGCCAAAGCCTTTGACTGTGTGGATCACAACAAACTGTGGAAAATTCTTAAAGAGATGGGAATACCAGACCACCTTACCTGTCTCCTGAGAAATCTGTGGGCAGATCAAAATGCAACAGTTAAAACTGGACATGGAACAACAGATTGGTTCCAAATTGGGAAATGAATATGAAAAAGGGTATTTATTGTCACACTGCTTATTTAACTTACATGCAGAGTACATTGTGCCGGACTGAGAATACATAAATACAGGAATGGATGAAGCACAAGCTGGAATCAAGAATGCTGGGAGAAATATCAATAACCTCAGATATGCAGATGATACCAGCCTGAAGGCAGAAAGTGAAGAGGAACTAAACAGCTTCTTGATGAAGGTGAAAGAAGAGAGTGAAAAATCTGGTTTAAAACTCAGCATTCAAAAAAGTAAGACAATGGCATCTGGTCCCATCACTTCATGGCAAATAGATGGAGAAACAATGGAAACAGTGACAGACTTATTTTCTTGGGCTCCAAAATCACTGCAGATGGTGACTGCAGCCATGAAATTAAAAGGCACTTGCTCCTTGGAGGAAAAGCTATGACAAACCTAAACAGCATATTAAAAAGCAGAGACATTACTTTGTCAACAAAATCCCATCTAGTCAAACCTATGGTTTTTTAGTTGTCATGTATGGATATGAGAGTTGGACCATAAAGAAGACCAAGCACAGAAGAAATGATGTTTTTGAACTGTGGTGTTAGAGAAGACTCTTTGAGAGTCCCTTGGACTGCAAGGAGATCCAACCAGTCAATCCTAAAGGAAATCAGTCCTGAATATTCTGAATATTGGCTCCAATACTTTGCCCATCTGATGCAAAGACACGACTCCTTAGAAAACACTCTAATGCTGGGAAAGATTAAAGGTGGGAGGAGAATGGGATGACAGAGGATGAGACGGTTGGATGGCATCACTGACTCAGTGGACATGAGTTTGAGTAAGCTCTGGGAGTTGGTGATGGACAGAGAAGCCTGGTGTGCTGCAGTTCATGGGGTCTCAAGGAGTCAGAAATGACTGAGCAACTGAACTGAACTGAATAGTTAGGTCAAGGAATCCATAGGCATCAAATTTTTTTTGGATATAAGTCACACACATCTATAGCCTAATAATAGTTAACATTTGTAGAATGATTTCTGTATTCAAGGAACAATTCTAGTTACTTCACATATCACTTTCTTCCCATTGTGAAATAAATACTATCATCTCTCTTTTACATTTAAGGAAATTGAATTTTTGAGAGGTTCTGCAAATAGCCATTAAGTATTAGAATTCAAGGTTTTAAATATACAGGGTTTCTTCTTAAATGTAGTTTAAATGAGTTCATTCTCACAGCAGACAAACTAATATCCAAGTGAAAAAAAAAAATCTAAACGCTAAGGACACATTCTGAAACGTGAAAATTCAGAAATTCTCTAGGTGGAGAAACCAGAGTGGGGACCAAGAATGAAGCATCCTGAAAATCAAGTGGTCTTGTCGTCTGGAGGGTGGCATGGGAGCTGAGGCACAGCTGTCTCACAGAACATTCCTGACTTTCTTCTTATTGATGGGCTTGATCCTGACAACTCTGTACCTAATATCAGATAGCTCTCCTAGCTCCATTTGCATTTTGGGAGCAAGGAGTCACTCCTGATACTCTAGTTATGACTGACTAAAGACACTCACCATTTAGGATCCATGTACCTAATAACAGACAAGAATTCTTAGGACAGCATCAGTTGTTCATGGTTTTAGCAGCTTGGAGGCAATGGACCTTCATTCTCTACTCATATCAGCAAGATTTCAAAGTTCAAGAAACAAAGATAATAACTTATGGTGTGCATTTGTTTCAAATTTTAAGACTATTGGGGAGCAGTTTTCTGTTTGGCATTCCCAAAAATCATGATAGTGTCATAACTGATATTGTTACCCCCAAGAATAGAATCTGGTAGGTTAAAGGGTGTCAGGTGGAGCTTTGTTTCCCTAGCCACGTTTTCTGACTTTTGGTGTCTTTCATCACGTACTATAGTGATTTATATAGAATTATGCAACATAGTGTCTCATCAGGTGAGAATGATTTTAAGGAAGGTTTGCATATTTTTAGACTGCTTTGCGCTCATACAATATAGCAATCAGTGAATATTTAGGCAAAAATTATATTAAATTAATTACAAGTAAACTTTGGAATGCACATTTATTTTTCTTCATATTTGAGAAAGCAGTAGTTGCTTTGCTTATGCTTGAAATAGTGATGCTCTTTTAATATATTTTTAATCTCACTAATGCAGACCAAAGCCTACTGTATGCTGCTTCTTGCTAAAAGAGATTCATATGTTGACACTAATTACCAAATATATGATAATCATACCATATATCAAGGAAATGGGCTTAGAAGACAAAGATGACTGAGACAAAATACCTCTCTTAAAATCGAAACTTAAAGCCTCCCTAATTACATAATTCTCATAGGTGGTCCTTATAATAGCTCAACGAATAAACTAGTGCTGTTTCACTTTGCAGAATAAAGCATATTGATATATTAAACAATGTGTACAAATTATTTTAATAAAACACTTTATAAAACCAGAAAGTTAGATAAAATTTCTCTACCTTCAAATATTTCATTACCCATATCTTCTGTTTGTTAGGGTTCCCAGGTGGCTCAGTGGTAAAGAATCCACCTGCCAATGCAGGAAACACGAGTTCAGTCCCTGGGTTGGGAAGATCTCCTGGAGAAGGAAATGGCAAGCCACTCCAATATTCTTGCCTGGCACATCCCATGGACGGAGGAGCCTGCTGGGTTACAGTCCGTGTACATGACTTAGTGTACATGTACATGATGCAGTGACTAAAGTCACATAGTGACTAGTGTACATGTGCACGACTTAGTGACTAGTACACAAATTAGTGACTTGTACATGGACACATACAAGTTCATGTACACGACTTAGTGACTAAAATCACCACCACCAGCACTGTCTGTTTCTTAAGCCACAATAGCTAACAATAAGCTAACAAATGCTGAGAACAAAATGCATGACATAGATGTGTCAAACTTTTATTACTCAGCTCTTTAGCACTTAAGAATCCCTCTAAAAAGGATTAAAATGGAAAAGAGGATGATACTATCCCAGGCAAAGTGCTAACCCACACACCAAAACGTACTGGGTAGAAAATGAAAAGCAAGTCATTTTAGAATTCACATCACATACTTGTCTAGAATTTGAAAGTGAAAAACTTGCAGAGTAGAATTCCATCTTGTGACTTCAGTAAAGACAGGCTTGCTGTACAAAGCATTCCTTCCCATGTGTTGACAATCGATTAAGAGAACATTTCCACATCACTCTCCCAGAATGAAGTCTGCAGCTCCTGAGGATGTGCTAAATGTGGTTTGACTGTTTGTTTTTCTTGTGTTACCTTGTGAAATAATAGACCATGAAAAATCACCCTAAAATTGTTGAAGCAAAAGCATTTTTCAAATTTGATTTATAAGCTGGAGGAAATGAACAACCCATGACACCATTTCACCTTGCAGTATCATGGGACACAGAAGTGTAGTCCCATGGAATCAATTTTATAGTCAAGACATTAACCTCTGTGGCCATTTGCCCAGCAGGACGAGTAAACTGTTAAAAACACAGAATCAGCTGCTATTCACTTTTTATGATTATAAATGTAATAACAGCTTCCTCTTCAATTACACTACTGGAGTTATTTTGCTGGTAAAGTACCAAAAGGGTGTATATCAAAAGCAAATTTAGTTATTATCCCTCTGTAGAAATTCCCTGAAATAAGAGCAATAACTCATTCCTTTCCCTAGTGGCTCAGATGGTAAGGAATCCATCTGCAATGCAAGAGACCCTGTTTTGATCCCTGCGTCAGGAATACCTGGAGAAGGAAATGGCTATCCACTCCAATATTCTTGCCTGGAGAATCCCATGTTCAGAGGAGCCTGGCAGGCTCCTGAGTCCACGCAGTCTCAAAGAGTTGGACCCAACTGAGTGACAGCATGTACAGGTTTTGATTAAATTAATTTTGACTAAAATATTATCTGGACCTAAAAACTTAGAAAAACTCATGTTGTGTCTCTTTCATCTCTACCATGGAGAAGAGAGGGACAGAAACAATAATTCTCCCCTCTTCATTTGGAAATTCAGATATTCTTGCCCACGTGAGTTTGAGCAGACTCCACTGGCCATGGGATTCTCTAGGCAAAAATACAGAATGAGTTGCCATGCCCTCCTCCAGGGGATTGTCCTGACCTAGAGATCAAACACGGATCTCCTGCTTTGCGGGCGGATTCTTTACCATCTGAGCCATTGGGGAAACCCAGACCTTATGTCTAGGTCTTCCATAACCATAGTCACAACCCAGGTGAAGAACAGTTTCATCAGTGGTTAGCTTTTTAACGTTAGAAAAATTGGCATTTGTAATGGATCAGATATATGGGCCACCATTTTGCTTTTTTATACTTAAGTATGTTCAATTTAATTACATCTGCGGTTTTTAAAATTTATTTTTAATTGGAAGATAATTGCTCTACAATGGTTTTTTGGTTTTGCTATAGATCAACATGAACCAGCTTAGGTACAAATACGTCTCCTCCCTCTAGAACTTCCCTCCCACCCCACCTCCATCACACCCCTCTAAATTGCCACAGAGCACCAGTTTGAGGTCCTTGTCTCATAGAGCAGATTCCCACTGGCTGTCTGTTTCACACATGTTAGTATATGTGTTTCCATGCTCCTCTCTGTTTGCCCCACCCTCTCCTTCTCCCAGTGGGTCCACAAGTCTGTTCTCTATGTCTGGGTCTCTTTTGCTGCCCTGCAAATAGGTTCATCAGTACCATCTTTCTAGATTCCATATATATAGGTTAATATATGATTTTTGCTTTTCTATTTCTGACTAGCTTAACTCTGTATAATAGCTTCTAGGTTTATCCACTTCGTTAGAACTAACTCAAATGTGTTCGTTTTAATGGGTGAGTCATATTCCATTGTATATATACACCACAATTTCTTTACCCATTTATCTGTTGATGGATATCTAGGTTGCTTCCATGTCTTAGCTACGGTAAATTGTAATAGTGCTGTAACGAACATTAGGGTACATGTATCCTTTTAAGTTTTCTCAGGGTATATGGCCAATAGTGGGACTGTTGGGTCATATGTTAGTTTTATTTCTAGTTTTCAAAAGAACCTCCATACTTTTCTTCAGAGTGCTGTATTAATTTACATTCCCACCAACAGTGCAAGAGGATTTCTTTTTCTCAACACCCTTTTGAGCATTTATTGTTTGTAGATTTGTTGATGATGGCCATTCTGACCTGAAAGAGTTGATACCTCATTGAAGTCTTGATTTGCATTTCTCTAATAGTGAGCAATGTTGAACATCTTTTCATGTGTTTATTAGCCATCTGTATGTCTTCTTTGGAGAAATGTATCTTTAGGTCTGCTACCCACTTTTTGGTTGGGGTTGTTTGTATTTTTCTGGTATTGAGTTGCATGAGCTGTTTATATATTTTGAAGATTAATCTTTTGGGTCAATTTTTCATTTATTATCATTTTCTCCCATTCTGAGAGCTGTCTTTTACCTTGTTTATAGTTTCCTTTGCTGTGCAAAAGCTTTTAACTAGGTCTTATTTGTTTATTTTTTATTTTATTCCCATTACTCTAGAAGGTGGGTCATAAAGGATCTTGCTGTAATTTAATGTCAAAGAATGTTCTACCTATTTTTCCTCTAACAGTTTTTGGCTACCTCTCAACCCAAGGAACCCTGGCTGTGCAGGTGCAGGAGGGCCTAAAGGAGCCACCCAACACTGAAGGTCAGGAACAGCAGCAGTAAGGAGATACCCTCATCCAAGGTAAGGAGCAGCGACTGTGCTTTGCTGGAGCAGCCGTGAAGAGATACCCAACTTTCAAGGTAAGAGAAACCCAAGTAGAATGGTAGGTGTTGCAAGAGGGCATCAGAGGTCAGACACACTGAAACCATACTCACAGAAAACTAGTCAATCTAATCACACTAGGACGACAGCTTTGTCTAACTCAGTGGAACCAAGCCATGCCTGCAGGGCAACCCAAGATGGGCAGGTCATGGTGGAGAGGTCTGACAGAATGTGGTCCACTGGAGAAGGGAATGGCAAGCCACTTCAGTATTCTTGCCTTGAGAACTCCATGAACAGCATGAAAAGGCAAAATGATAGGATACCAAAAGAGAACTCCTCAGGTTACTAGGTGCCCAATATGCTACTGGAGATCAGTGGAGAAATAACTCCAGAAAAAAATGAAGGGATGGAGCCATAGCAAAAACAGTACCCAGCTGTGGCTGTGGCTGGTGATAGAAGCAAGATCCGATGCTGTAAAGAGCAATATTGCATAGGAACCTGGAATGTCAGGTCCATGAATCAAGGCAAATTGGAAGTGATCAAACAAGAGATGGCAAGGGTGAATGTTGACATTCTAGGAATCAGTGAACTAAAATGGACTGGAATGGGTGAATTTAACTCAGATGACCATTATACCTACTACTGTGGGCAGGAATCCCTCGGAAGAAATCGAGTAGCCATCATGGTCAACCAAAGAGTCCGAAATACAGTACTTGGATGCAATCTCAAAAACAATAGAATGGTCTCTGTTCGTTTCCAAGGCAAACCATTCAGTATCACAGTTATCCAAGTCTATGCCCCAACCAGTAACACTGTAGAAGCTGCAGTTGAACGGTTTTATGAAGACCTACAAAAACTTTTAGAACTAACACCCAAAAAAGATGTCCTTTTCATTATAGGGGACTGGAATGCTAAAGTAGGAAGTCAAGAAACACCTGGAGTAACAGGCAAATTTGGCCTTGGAATGCAGAATAAAGCAGAGAAAAAACTAATAGAGTTTTGCCAAGAAAATGCACTGATCATAGCAAACACCCTCTTCCAACAACACAAGAGAAGACTCTACACATGGACATCACCAGATGGTCAACACCAAAATCACATTGATTTTATTCTTTGCAGCCAAAGATGGAGAAGGTCTATAGAGTCGACAAAAACAAGGCCAGGAGCTGACTGTGGCTCAGATCATGAACTCCTTATTACCAAATTCAGACTCAAATTGAAGAAAGTAGGGAAAACTGCTAGACCATTCAGGTATGACCTAAATCAAAAAAAAGTGGAAGTAAGAAATAGATTTAAGGGCCTAGATCTGATAGATGGAGTGCCTGATGAACTATGGAATGAAGTTCATGACACTGTACAGGAGACAGGGATCAAGACCATCCCCATGGAAAAGAAATGCAAAAAAGCAAAATGGCTCTCTGGGGAGGTCTTAAAATAGCTGTGAAATGAAGAGAGGCGAAAAACAAAGGAGAAAAGAAAGATATAAGCATCTGAATGCAGAGTTCCAAAGAATAGCAAGAAGAGATAAGAAAGCCTTCTTCAGCGATCAATGCAAAGAAATAGAGGAAAACCACAGAATGGGAAAGACTAGAGATCTCTTCAAGAAAATTCGAGATACCAAGGGAACATTTCATGCAAAGATGGGCTCAATAAAGGACAGAAATGGTCTGGACCTACAGAAGCAGAAGATATTAAGAAGAGGTGGCAAGAATACACAGAAGAACTGTACAAAAAGATCTTCATGACCCAGATAATCATGATGATGTGATCACTCATCTAGAGCCAGACATCTTGGAATGTGAAGTCAAGTGGGCCTTAGAAAGCATCACTATGAACAAAGCTAGTGGAGGTGATGGAATTCCAGTGGAGCTCTTTCAAATCCTGAAAGAGGATGCTGAGAAAGTGCTGCACTCAATATGCCAGCAAATCTGGAAAACTTAGCAGTGGCCACAGGACTGGAAAAGGTCAGTTTTCATTCCAATCCCAAAGAAAGGCAATGCCAAAGAATGCTCAAACTACTGCACAATTGCACTCATCTCACATGCTAATAAAGTAATGCTCAAAATTCTCCAAGCCAGGCTTCAGCAATACGTGAACCGTGAACTCCCTGATGTTCAAGCTGCTTTTAGAAAAGGCAGAGGAACCAGAGATCAAGTTGCCAACATCCACTGGATCATGGAAAAAGCAAGAGAGTTCCAGAAAAACATCTATTTCTGCTTTATTGACTATGCCAAAGCCTTTGACTGTGTGAATCACAATAAACTGTGGAAAATTCTGAAAGAGATGGGAATACCAGACCACCTAACCTGCCTTTTGAGAAATCTGTATGCAGGTCAGGAAGCACTAGTTAGAACTGGACATGGAACAACAGACTGGTTCCAAATAGGAAAAGGAGTCCGTCAAGGCTGTATATTGTCACCCTGTTTATTTAACTTATATGTAGAGTACATCATGAGAAATGCTGGACTAGAAGAAACACAAGCTGGAATCAAGATTGCCAGGAGAAATATCAATAATCTCAGATATGCAGATGACACCACCCTTATGGCAGAAAGTGAAGAAGAACTAAAGAGCGTCTTGATGAAAGTGAAAGAGGAAAGCTAAAAAGTTGGTTTAAAGCTCAACATTCAGAAAACAAAGATCATGGCATCTGGTCCCATCACTTCATGGGAAATAGATGGAGAAACAATGGAAACAGTGTCAGACTTTATTTTTTTGGGCTCCAAAATCACTGCAGATGGTGACTGCAGCCATGAAATTAGAAGACCCTTAGTCCTTGGTAGAAAAGTTATGACCAACCTAAATAGTATATTTAAAAGCAGAGACATTACTTTGGCAACTAAGGTCCATCTAGTCAAGGCTATGGTTTTTCCTGTGGTCATGTATGGATGTGAGAGTTGGACTGTGAAGAAGGCTGAGCGCCGAAGAACTGATGCTTTTGAACTATGGTGTTGGAGAAGACTCTTGAGAGTCCCTTGGACTGCAAGAAGATCCAACCAGTCCATTCTAAAGGAGATCAGCCCTGGGATTTCTTTGGAAGGAATGATGCTAAAGCTGAAACTCCAGTACTTTGGCAGCCTCATGAGATGAGTTGACTCATTGGAGAAGACTCTGATGCTGGGAGGGATTGGGGCAGGAGGAGAAGGGGATGACAGAGGATGAGATGGCTGGATGGCATCACTGACTCGATGGATGTGAGTCTGAGTGAACTCCAGGAGCTGGTGATGGACAGGGAGGCCTGGCGTGCTGCAATTCATGGGGTCATGAAGATTAGACAAGACTGAGCAACTGAACTGAACTGAACTTTACAAGATTTCTGGTCTTACATTTACATCTTTAATCCATTTTGAGTTTATCTTTGTGTCTAGTGTTAGAAAGTGTTCTAATTTCAACCTCTTACACATAGTTGTCCAGTTTTCCCAGCACCATTTATTGAAGAGACAAATCTGAGGTTTTTAAAGAAAAGTCAAGTTCACAGTGGACTTCCCCAGTGGCTCTGTGTTAAAGAATCTGCCTGCAGTTCAGGGCACAGACTCATTCCCTGGGTTGGGAAGATCTTCTGGAGAAGGGTATGGCAACTCACTCCAATATTCTTGCCTGGAGAATCCCATGGACAGAGGAGCCTGGCAGGGAACAGTCCTTAGAGTCACAAAGAGTAGGACACGACTGAAGTGACTTAGCATGCACACAAAAGTCATAGTAGTGGTACAGCAATTGAGGTGACATGAAGGATGGAGCAGAGAAGGAAGAAAGATCAAGTCAAAATATTGTACCAAATGTAATCATCTTTTCCTACAGATTACAAGCAGGTGCAGTGACCCTAGGAAAGCATACACTGATAAAATAGACCAGATCCTTCCATGATACAGTGTAATTTCTTTTTAGTTTCCACATTAAAGAAAAAAATGGTGCTCACACAGTTGCAGATCATGTATTATTGTTTTACAATGAACATCACTGACCCCACGTTCTGTTGTCAGAAAAAAATTTCCCAGACTTTGAAATAAGGGGCATTGGAATGAATTACTCTGTAGCTTACCTATTTCACCCTTCAGGGTATCTCTACTTGCCATTGCTTTTCTTCTCTTATATAATTCTATACATTACAGAAAATTGATAATAAGTCAGATGGTTCTTGTTCATTGAAATAAAAATGATTTATCTGCTGGAGTTCCATTGACTTTTCCCTCCTTGTACAGTAAACGCTTCGCATCTCTCTTTGTAAATTCATTTCATAGGCTCTGACAGCCTATGTAAGTGTATTCTTCGAGTTCTCTTTTAAGACAGTTGTGACTTCTGAACAGTGATCTCCTTATTCATTAATGAGTTAAATAAAATACTCAGTATGCTTTGTTTTATTTGCATGAAGATCATAACTCTACTTTTTAAAAAAAATTCTCTCTTAACACAGAAGGAAAATGTTTAAACATATGGAAATGTGTTTATATTATTATTTTTATTATTCACTATTATTTTATATTGTGTCATATTTTTAAACATTTTCCTTCTGTTTTCCCTTCCCAGTCCACAGAGAAAAAATTATACTATTACAGGAGGAATTAACAGCCCATCATTCACATGCTACTATTAACCTAGTATTATTATCATATAATATATGGATAGGTCAGTAATGGGCTTTCCAGGTGGCTCAGTGAATAAAGAATCCTCCTACAGTTCAAGGTGAAGAGATGTGGATTCAGTCCCTGAGTGAGGGGATCCCCTGGAGGAGGGCATGACAACTTGTTCCAGTACTATTGCCTGGGAAATCCCATGGACAGAGGAGCCTGATGGGTTGCAATCACTAGGGTTGTAAAGAGTCACACAGGAATGAAGCAACTGGGCACACATGCGCAGGTCAGTGACGTTGGAATCCTAGGGATCACAAATCATCAAGGACCATTTCATCTAACATGCAAGAAAGATACTCAAAGAAGTTGTGATGTGTATAAAATCAAAATCTTGCTAGTGGGAGAATCACAAATAGAACCTAACTCTTAACATGGTTTAACTTTATTTTCCTTTTGATGGCATCATTTTAAAAAGTGAAAATTAAGAGATTTCAGAACTCTAATCTACCTGTGTGGTGGTTTAGTCACTAAATCTTGTCCTACCCTTGTGAGCCTATGGACAGTAGCCTTCCAGGCTCCTCTCTCCATGGGATTCTCCAAGCAAGAATATTGCAGAGGGTTGCCATTTCCTTCGTCAGGGAATCGTCTCAACCCCGGAATCAAACCCAGGTCCCCTGCATTGCAGTCAGACTCTTTACCAACTGAGCTATGAGGGAAGCCCCACATCTACTTATAGTAATCCTATATATAATCACAGTCTTATAAGTTGAAAATAGTGTATATTTCACAGGAAAATAAATATTTTATAAAACCAAGAGTATTCAAAAGACATACCAGAATATACATATTAATGACAATGTTGATGCCAGTGAGTTAAATCTCTACAATCTTGCTTTTCTCTGTCATTTTCTACTTGCTGTACAGATCTACTTCATTGCAAAAAAAAAAAAAACCTTAAAATAAAACATCACTAAGATTTAATAACTTTCAAATGAATTAATCAAATGGTAGAGTTAATGGAAAAGATGACTTTTCTCTAGGTAGATGCTGCTTGTCCTATTATAGGGGATGTCTTAGAATAAGTACAGTTGATCCAGGGCAAAGGTCACAGTCCAGTAAAAGACTGTTCATATTTGATGATAGACTACAGTCTTTTCAGGAAAAAATAAGGTCATGCAGCAACTTGTTACCTTCTTTATCTCTTCCTCTCTTCCTCTGTTAATGGATAAATATGTGCATATATAACTGATTCTGCTTGCTGAAACTAACAGCAGAAACTAACACAACATTGTAAATCAACTATCCTCCAATAAAAATTAACTTAAGAAAAACAAATAAAGGGAAAGTAGGTTGGGTGGTAGAAAGAGCACCCACAGCCCACAGGGGGTAACTATTTGTGTCCCTAGACATAATATCCTCAGCTTGGTAGGAACTATAAGCTGCAGCAGTGCTTAAGTGGCATGCTGTGACATTCAACACAGGCCATAATTGGAGATTAGCATTATTTGCAAATCAGGGCCAGCGCTAGGGTGGGGCAAGTGGAGAGCTTGGGGGTACAACACAGAAGGAGGCCATTGTTTGCACAACCCTGAAGCGAGTGTACCCAGAAGAATGAGACGCTGCTGTAAACCAGATTGATGGGATGGGAACAAACATAGCAAGACACTAGGAGATCAGAAGATCCCTAAGGGTATGGGAGGGGAATCCCCAGAGCAGCCACACGAAAGCCGTGGTGAGAGCTAAGATTTCCTGCTGAGTAGCCATGCCAAGTATTTTAAGTTTGAACAGTAACTCACATTCTCTTGGAGTGCAGTTCCTCTCACATTATCGCCTGCATCCCTAAACGCTGCCCTGCACATGTTAGCATTTTATTAGACTGCTAATTTCCACTGAATGAGTCCCCAGTCACACAAATAAACACATTGATTTTGCAACCCAAGAAAAACATGAGCCCCACCCCAATCACTTCTGCATATTAAATGTGAAGGTTTATCACTGACATCTCATTACCCCAGACCCAAAGTTCAGGTCATTTTAAACATCAGAGTTGCTTCTGTCTCTATTCCTGGACCAGTAGGTTTAGGCAATCACACTTTTAATTATTATGTAATCTCTTACTTCCCACTGCCCCCATTTAACACATCAATTAAAAAAAAATCTTGCAGATTTCCTTCCTAAACCTCACATTATATTCTCTCAAGTAATCGTGGCATTGCCCATGCAGTTGGCTCTTCCTGAAGATCTCTTCACATCCACCCTTCCCACCAAGATAATGGGAGACAATCTCTCTCTCTCATGAGATGTGAACTAACTTTTGGAAGGCAAAGGTCATAGTCTTCTCTAGGTTCTCTAGTGCATTTTTCATTGGAGAACTCTAGCACAAAGTTAAAGCTCAAAACATATTTAGTGAGCTGAATTCAGAACAAAGACTTGATGTCAGTATATCAAAGAGCATTAGAGGTGGGATAGTTGTGAATGACAAGAGTGAGCTGGAAAGGCATGTGCCCCATGTCACTCTGAAGCTTTTTGTAGCCACTGATGGATTGCAGTCTTACACACTCTGTCACCATCATCCAAACAAGTCACCCACGCAGTGTTACCTGGACCTAGAGGGGAGATATCACTGGATATCTCTTTCCTCCATCTTGGGCTGTTCTGAGTTTTAAACAATTCTCTCCACCCATCACTGCTCTGTGGGTTTGGTGACTTCTTTTGCTTGAGGTGAAGTTCAGTTCAGTCACTCAGTCATGTCCGACTCTTTGCAACCCCACGTACTGCAGCAGGGCAGGCTTCCCTGTCCATCACAAATGCCTGGAGCTTGCTCAAACTCATGTCCATCAAGTCACTGATACCACCCAACCATCTCGTCTTCTGTTGTCCCCTTCACCTCCCACCTTCAATTTTGCCCAGCATCAGGGTTTTCTCCAGTGACACATTTTTTCACATCACGTGGCCAAAGTATTGGAGCTTCAGTTTCAGCATCAGTTCCTCCAATGAATATTCAGGGCTGATTTCCTTTAGGATTGACTGGTTGGGTCTCCTTGGAGTCCAAGGGACTCTCAAGAGTCTTCTCCAACACCACAGTTCAAAACCATCAAGTCTTTGGCACTCAGGTTTCTTTATGGTCCAACTCTCATGTCCATACGTGACTACTGGTAAAACCATAGCCTTGATTAGATGGACCTTTGTTGGCAAAGGAATGTCTCTGCTTTTAATATGCTATGTAGGTTGGTCATCAGAGAAGGCAATGGCAACCCACTCCAGCACTGGCCTGGAAAACCCCATGGACAGAAGAGCCGGGTGGGCTGCAGTCCATGGGGTCTCTAGGAGTTGGACACAACTGAGTGAGTTCCCTTTCACTTTTACTTTCATGCATTGGAGAAGGAAATGGCAACCCACTCCAGTGTTCTTTCCTGGAGAATCCCAGGGACGGGGGAGCCCTGCCATCTATGGGGTTGCACGGAGTCAAACACGACTGAAGTGACAGCAGCAGCAGCAGGTTGGTCATAGCTTTTTCTTCCAAGGAGCAAGCATCTTTTCATTCCATGGCTTCAGTCACCATCTGCAGTGATTTTGGAGACCAAAATAAATAAATGAAGTCTGTCACTGTTTTCATTGTCTCTCCCTGGTGGTGCAGAGGTTAAAGCATCTGCCTGCAATGTGGGAGACCTGGGTTTGATCCCTGGGTCAGGAAGATCCTCTGGAGAAGGAAATGGCAACCCACTCCAGTATTCTTGCCTGGAGAATCCTGTGGACAGAGGAGCTTGATGGGCTACAGTCCATGGGTCACAAAGAGTCAGACATGACTGAGCAACTTGGAATATATAATCCATCTATTTGCCATAAAGTGATGGGACCAGATGCCGTGATCCTAGTTTTTTGAATGTTGAGTTTTAAGTGAACACTTGCATGCTCCTTTTTCACTTTCATCAAGAGGCTCTTTAGTTCTTCTTCACTTTCTGTCATAAGGGTGGTGTCATCTGCAGATCTGAGGTTATTGGAGGTTATTGATATTCCTCCTGGAAATCTTGACTCCAGCTTGTACTTCATACAGCCCAACATTTTGAATGATGTACTCTGCATATAAGTTAAATAAGCAGGGTGACAATATAAAGCCTTGATGTATTCCTTTCCCTATTTGGAACCAGTCTGTTGCTCCATGTCTGGTTCTAACTGTTGATTCTTGACCTGCATACAGATTTCTCAGGAGGCAGGTCAGGAGGAATGGTATTCCCATCTCTTCAAGAATTTTCCACAGTTTGTTGTGATACACACTGTGAAAGGCTTTGTCATAGTCAATAAAGCAGAAATAGATGGTCTTCTGGAATTATCGTACTTTTTCTATGAGCAAATGGATGTTGGCAATTTGATCTCTGGTTCCTCTGGCTTTTCAAAATCCAGCTTGAACATCTGGAAGTTCATGGTTCACATACTGTTGAAGCTTGGCTGGGAGAATTTTGAGCATTACTTTACTAGCCTGTGAGGTGAGTGCAATTGTGTGGTAGTTTGAGCATTCTTTTACATTGCCTCTCTTTGGGGTTGGAATGAAAACTGACTTTTTCCAGTCCTGCAGCCACTGCTGAGTTTTCAAATCTGCTGGCATATTGACTTCAGCACTTTAACATCTTTTAGGATTTGAAATAGTTCAAGAGGAATTCCATCACCTCCACCAGTTTTGTTTGTAGTGATTCTTCCTAAGGCTCACTTGACTTTGTATTCCAGGCTGTCTGTCTCTAGGTAAGTGATCACATCATTGTGATTATCTGAGTCATGAAGTTCTCTTTTCATAATTCTTCTGTATATTCTTGTCACCTCTTCTTAATATCTTCTGCTTCTTTTAGGTCCATACCGTTTCTGTCTTTTATTGAGCCCATCTTTGCATGAAATGTTCCCTTGGTATCTCTAATTTTCTTGAAGAGATCTCTAGTCTTTCCTGCTCTATTGTTTTCCTCTATTTCTTTGCATTGATCACTGAGGAAGTCTTTCTTTGGAACTCTGCACTTAATGGGTATGTCTTTATTTTACTTCTTTGCCTTTAGCTTCTCTTCTTTTCTCAGCTATTTGTAAGACCTCCTCAGACAACCATTTTGCCTTTTTTCATTTCTTTTTCTTGGGGATGGTCTTGATTACAGCCTCCTGTACTAGGTCACAAATCTCCATCTATAGTTCTTCAAGCACTCTGTCTATTAGATGTAATCTCTTGATCTATTTGTCACTATAAATGTAAGAAATTTGATTTAGGCCATACCTGAATGGTCTAGTGATTTTCCCTACTGTCTTCAATTTGAGTCTGAATTTGACAATAAGGAATTCATTATCTGGGCCTCAGTCAGCTCTTGGACTTGTTTTTGCTGACTCTATAGAGCTTCTCCAACTTTGACTGCAAAGAATGTAATCAATCTGATTTCAGTATTGACCATCTGGTGATGTCCATGTGTAGAGTCTTCTCTTGTGTTGTTCAAAGAGGGATTTTGCTATGACCAGTGCTTTCTGTTGGCAAAACTCTGTTAGCCTTTGACCTGCTTCATTTTGTACTCCAAGGCCAAATTTGCCTGTTACTCCAGGTATCTCATCACTTCTTAATTTTGTAGTCCCCTATGATGAAAAGGACACTTTTTGGGGGTATTAGTTCTAGAAGGTCTTGTAGGTCTTCACAGAACAGTTCAGCTTCAGCTTCTTCTGCGTTACTGGTTGGGACATATATTTTGATTATTGTGATACTAAATGTCTTGCCTCAGAAATGGACAGAGATCATTCTGCCATGTTTGAGATTCTACCCAAGTACTGCATTTTGGACAGTTTTCTTGACTATGAGAGCTTCTCCTTTTCTTCTAAGGAATTCTTATCCACAGTAGTAGATAGAATGGTCATCTGAGTAAATTCTCAAATTCCAGTCCATTTTAGTTCACTGATTCCTAAAATGTCAACATTCACTCTTGCCATCTCCTGTTTGACCACTTCCAATTTACATTGATTCACGGACCTAACATTCCAGGTTCCTATGCAGTATTGTTCTTTATAGCATCAGACCTTACTTCCATCGCCAGTCAAATCCACAACTGGCCATTGTTCACTTTCGCTCTTTCTCTTCATTCTTTCTGGAGTTTTTCCTCCGCTCTTCTCCAGTAGCATATTGGGCACCTACCAACATGGGAATTCATCTTTCAGTGTCCTATCTTTTTGCCTTTTCATACTGTTTATGGGGTTCTCATGATTGAGTTTAGAAGCTTCTAGTTCAATTAGATTTGTTGAATGTGTCCCTAAGCCCTTCTCATGAGCCACATGACTGTTTTCCCTTTGAATTTGTTTCCCAGTGGTGTCTTTAGTCCACATGTTACTCATTCCACATTACTTGAAGAAGGATTATTTCTCAATGCCAGTGCCAAAAATTCAGACTTGCAGGATCTTTTTGTCTTACTAATAAAAAATTTAAATTCCTGTTTATACAAAAGTCAATGAGTAACTCTGCACCTAGATGACACATTACTATTAATTATAACTCTTTGGATGTGAGTAACAGAAATCTCATTTTATTTTAATTAGTTTAAACCAAAAGAAGACTTTATTGGCCAATATAATCAAAGTGCATAAAAGACAAGTAAATCTGGCTTAAAGGATGCTGGGAACAGAGGCTCCTGAATCACTAGAAACTTTTGTGTCCCACTTCTCTGTGTGTTTTTTCTTTTTCTTTCTTTTTTTTTAAATTTTCTGTCTCTTGAGAAGATTTCCCTGAACAGATGACATGGTTCCTGAATTCCTTTGGTTAGTCATGATTATTTCCAGTATAGAAGAAAAGAAGTCCTCTTTCCCCAGATTTACTTAGAAAAAGTCCAAAGAAGAAGGAAGACAAATTAATAAACACTCATAGCACATGACTGGAGCAAATGGTAATGATAGTTATTTTCCCATTCATAAAGAGTTATTACTAAATGTGTTATGAAAAGTTTTAACTGAATTGTGACCCTACATTTAGCTCTGAAACAAACAACGTGCTCAAATTAAAATAAACCAAAGTGCGCCCTGTCTCAGATCTGAGTAGACCTCCCTCCCTCTCTCTTTCACACAAACACACGTAATAATACATTCCCCATTTATTTAAAGACAACCATAATGGCAACCAACTTCAGTAATCTTGCCTGGAGAGTCCTATGGACAGAGGAGCCTGGGGGCTACAGTCCATGGGGTCGCAAAGAGTCAGACACGACTGAAGCGACTTAGCACTCATGCACATAATGTCCTTCAACCCATGGTACTTTATCTTTTCTCTTTTTCAAACCAATGCATCAGATTTAAACAAATATTTGATATAATATTTTTATAAATATTTCATCACCATAAGTGACATCTTCTGGACAAATTCCAAACCAGTTCTGATTTGAAAATGTAAAATCAAAATCAAATATGGATGTCAGCACAAGGTGTCCTCCTTGAAAGCACAATGAGAATATTGACTTCACTATGAGCACACTTTCAATTAAAGAAAAAAAAAAGCCCTACCAGATTTGATGGTGGAAGATATGCACACTTATTAGCCCTTAGGCAGTGGAATACACAAGGAATTTCCCATATAGCAGGCCTTATACCATTTCCTGGGGAAATACAAATTCATTCCTAGGGAAAAGACTTTGAGGGTCTGGAGCCCCAAAGATAGATTATAAATCAAACTTAAAACCAAACAGAACAATGACAACATCAGATACAAGAGTGAATGAGTTTATTAGGTGAAGAAAAGCTGGATTTCCATGCATTTTGTAAGAAAAGTTTGTGTAATTCTGAATCAGTTGTTTCAACAAAATTACAGACTTGAACTCAATATTTTGGTTATTAATTTCACTGAAAGGATTAGTCAGTCAGTCAGTGTTTTACACTAGAGAAACGATGAGATGCTGATGGTGAGAAGGGTTAGCTAACATTTCTGAAAGAGGCTATGATATCTCTGATAGTAGAGACTGAAACATTTTGCTCAGAAGTTCTGGAAATTCAACAAGTTGACCTACAGAAGTTTGATCTACAGATTGGCCTATAGCAAGAAGACTGGCAGCTCCTAGAAGCCAAGTAGGCTGGGTGGTAGAACCTGGATCCACACCTCAGGAAAGGGAAGCCATGAATTCCATAACCCAGCAGTCTGAAGACTCTGGATCCACAGCCCAGAGAGGAGCAGCTTCTAGATCCGTAACCCAGGGAGCAGCCTCTAATAGACCCACATGCAGGAGAACCAGAATAAGTTATTTGGAAGGGACTGCAGAGCGTGGACGTCCTTGGGCGGTAGCAGGACATCTGACAGGGCTTGAACACCACACGGGTGGGCCGGCAGATCCTGGGAGAACAGAGGTCAGTCATGTAGACCAGGTTGCTGGGGAAGGAGGAGCCACAGGAGGAGCCTGGGTAGCGCAGGTGGACCCCGAGGGAGCGGGAGGAGAAGTTTCCAGAACAGCATTTGTAGGACATGTTAACAGGAGATGTGAAATCAGCTGAGTTACACAGAGGACACTCTCTGAGCTTCAATGTCATGACCTGGACTTCGAGTGTGTATATATACTCTTAGACCTGGATGCGTCACTGTGCAGAAAGATGGTTCCTCCTCCTTGCTCACCATTTCATACAGGCGTATCTCCCTAAGTTATTGCTTAAATGTGTCACGTCTTCACATACTTAATTATGCTTTAATCACACTGATAGAATGAATTACTCAGTTTCTTCCCCCTGGAAATTGATGTGATTTGACTTCCAAAATTATCAGTCATCACATCTCCAAATAGCCCCTCCCACTTCTTATCCACGTGTGCAGTTATGTCCTGTTCCTACCAGGTAATCTTACATACGTTTTCCTTCACTTCCAATAGGTTATTGTTCAAAATCGTTTCGTGTCTTCTTCTAAAACATATGATAAGGATTTCTCCAAATACTAACTATATTCAATGGTCTTACCAATCAGTTGGAACTTTTTTCTATTTCTAATTCATATAATTTTTGAAGAATATGAAAAATAATATGTTTACATACACATTTATGCATAACTGGATCACTTTTTCTGTACAGTTGAAATTAGCAGAACACTGTATGCTTCAGTAAAAATCCATGTAATTCTTGATATCCACTAATTTGGCTTAATTAAACCAATTCATTGGCAAAATTTTCATCCTACCTTTTCTGTGATACCTTTGACTTTCTCACATCTGAGTTCATGATCAGAATTAAGGGACAGAGACAGCCATCCTTGGTGTTCAGGCCAATAAACTGCTTTTAAAAGAATGGAAGCTTAAAATATTTTCTTAGATGATATTCTTTTAGAAACAATAAATATAACTCTTTGAGAGAGACTCTGAGTAAAGTGTGTGTTAGACTTGAACATCTTCATGTACTGTCTGATACATCTGTCTTGTAGTAAAGTTCCAGGGAAAGTTAACATTTCCTGCAACAACTAACTTGAAGTATTAGAGCTACATGAGTCTTTACCATCCTCTGATCAATCTACACATAAAAAAACATTGTCCTAGAGAGGTTTAATAACTTTCCTTTAATAACTCAGTGCCTGAAAAAAACTGAAGTTTAGACCTTGATCTCCATATACTGAGTCAAGATTCAAACACTGCAAAGATAAAAGCAAATTCAACTTTAACCTGTCTCATAAATGAATCTACTAAGCTTACTTACACTAAGATATAAATGCCTGATAAAGCCTTACTTACTTCTCCTAAGAATATTTGCATTGAATAGTGTCCAAGAGAGAATTCCATGAATCTCTCGTCTTTGTACATTTAAAGTATATTTGACTTTCTAGCCTAAGAAAGAGGAAAAAAAAATCCTGTGCAATCTATACTTAGATTAATGGGTGAAAAAGAAAGAAAAGAAGAAGAAGAAAAAGGACTTTTAAAAATCTGGTGTGTTCCCATTTTTCTTCTTTTGAATCTAACATTTTATTTGATTGAACTAAGGAAATAGCATTCACAGCTGTCATTGAAAAAAAGCTCCCTAACTACCTGAAAATTAAGTTGCTTTATTCCAAAGCACGCTGCTTCAGAGCACATAGTTACTTTGTTTTATGACTCTCTCTCCATGCAGAATCCAAAGTGTGGCATGCATCACATGAAGTGCCCTTGTGCAATACTTAAACCATCACTCTGATTCACAGAAGTAAAATAAGCTCTGTTTTATGAATGGATACCTATTAAATTTATTAAAGATGTATGTGTCACTCTCAACACATGGGATTCTTTATTGTGCCAGCCTTTAACTTCTTTGGGATGGATAATGTTTATATATTTCTATTAATAGTTGGTTTCTGCTTAAAAAAAGAGAGAGAGAGATGTTCTAATATGCATATGTTCTTGCTTTTCCAGGCCAGCTCTCTGTGTTTGGGAATTAAAATGAAAATGACTCAGGAATAAGTCAATTCAAATTAACATCCCCTCAACCCATTCCTAATAGGTTAACACTTTTCATTAGAGTTATTTGTGTACATTGTACAAGTGCTAATTATTAACTCATAAATGCTAATAAATGTGTCCCTCTGAAAGTTGGAAAAGGCAAAACAAACTAGAGTAGCTTTAATAGTTCAGAAGTACATCCTGGAACTAATAAAATACTCTGTGTGCTTTGTATGCACAGGCAAATGTTCAAGAGAAGAAAAAAAATCCCTCTCTGGATAAATCAGAGGGAAAATGCAATATTGGAAAACTTTTTTATGAGAAATAGAGGAATACCAACATTACATAGAATAGAACACATTTTAGAGTGCCCACTACTCACAAGTAGCTTATGATCTGAATGACTTAAATACTGATGGTTTTCTAAGTATCAAAAATGACAGTCTCTTTTCAGTGTGTTTTCAGACATTTTTGAATACCTTTCTTCTACTAGGCAGTAGTGGAAAGAATGAAAATCCATGTGCTCCCTCCTATACCTTTTCCCCTTCCTGTTCACTTGTTCTCTGCATCCTCAAAATTGCCTTTTCTAGACTTAAGGGATCTTTGCATTGCCCCTTTGCCACAGGCTCTTCTTAACAACTAAGATGTTTTTAAAATCTTTATAAAATTTTTTCTTTGTTTCCAATTTTTATTCATCTTATTTCTTTTTAAAAAATATTTTTTTGGCCTTGTCAGGAGGCGTATGGGATCTTATTTCCCTGAGCAGAGGTGGAACCCTGGCCCCCTGCAGTGGAAAAGTGCAGTCTTAACCACTGGACCACCAGGGAAATCCCTTCACTAACAGCTTACTTTCCGAACTGTCTTACCAGAGGGTGATCCGCCTGTTAAGCACTATTGCTAAGTATGGGCTGAAAGACCATTTCTGGGTAAAGAACCTGAGATAAACCACTTGCTCTTCCAGAGAGTATTCTGCTTCATTGTTAGAATTCTTCTTAGTACTGGTACTCCTCTTGTATGACTACAGCTTTTTCCTGCTTCATATTGACCCAGTTTATATCTTCAGAATTGCATCATCCATAACTTTTAATTGAAGTGAAAAGGCCGGGGTAGCTGACTTATAAAGGGTTCTGCTTACAGACCTCTCTGATTTTTACACTTGGATTTACCCATTGAAAAGTAGCAAAACATCTTTAAAAAAAATAAAGTAATGCTAATATAACTTCCCTCTTTCAGAGGTTCATTCAAATCAAGTTTTATCACCTATCTTTACTAAAAAATTTTTTTAAGAGATCAAGCATCCTTTGAATCTTATTAAGCTTGATGGCTTCAAAATATAATACATGCTCCAGTTGAAAGAACACCCCAATTGACTTACCACCATCACTTTTTATGGACATAAAAAGTGGACTTTTAATGGCCAAGTTCTACCTCACTTCCCCTGGGTGCCACACTGAGCAGTGTGGGCCTAACAGGGCAGAGGGTAGTGATAGGTTTCACCTTGTATTTGAAGGGAAGATCAGTCCCTGGGTGTTGGATGGATCATTTAACTGGTAGAGGCAAGTGGAGGTGTTTCCAAAACTTGGTTTTCAAATCTCCATCTTGAAAAATTTTAAAGATGGATATAATCTGGAAAAAAATTCTTAAGGGACCAGAAAAGGAATCCAGTTTCATATTCAACTCTGTGTTGTTCTGTTGTTGTTTTTGTTTGAATTGAGTACTGTGGACAAAACAAACGCAGAGCACAGAAGCTGCAAGCTTCCACCTATAGCACAGCAGGGTGGAAACTCAGGCAGGGTTTCTATGTAGCAACCTTGATAATTTCTTCTTAAATAAACTTTGGTCTTTTCTCTTGAGGCCTCCAACTCACTGGCGGAGGCTCACCCATGTTGTGAAAGGTAATCTGCTTTATTCAAAACCTACATTTATACATTATACAGAATTTATACATTTATATATTATACAGAAATTATAATTTCTGTATACTACATTATACATTTATACATTATACAGAAACATCTGGGTTGGTGTTTGGCAAACAACTGGACACCATATCCTAGCCAAGTGGAAACACTAAGGTTAACCATTACAAATGGTTATTAAGGCATTCAACAATACTTGCAAATCAACTGTTGTCAGGCATCAAAGTGTTAGCAAACAATACTTTTATTAGAAAAATGCAATTATTTGTCTCTGTACTATATTCTTTTTGTTAGTTTACTATTTGTTTGTTTTAGCAACATTGATAATATGGAACCTGTGGAAGTCTCAGTATCTTTCAGTCATCTGGATCAAGTTATATTTAAAGTTTTAAGATTTAAAACTACAACTGCACTTGAAGACAAATATGAGATTTTTGATACAAATGTTTTACAAAGGTAAAGCACCATCTGGGAAAGACAATCATCTTGTTTATACATATAAGAAAGAATGCTTCAAAATATTCACAAATAAGTACTGCTAATGGCATCTCTGACTTGATGGAATACCAGACCAACTGACCTGCCTCTTGAGAAATCTGTATGCAGGTCAGGAAGCACCAGTTAGAACTGGACATGGAACAACAGACTGGTTCCAAATAGGAAAAGGAGTACATCAAGGCTGTATACTGTCACCCTGCTTATTTAAGTTATATGCAGAGTACATCATGAGAAACGCTGGACTGGAAGAAACACAAGCTGGAATCAAGATTGCCTGGAGAAATATCAATAACCTCAGATATGCAGATGACATCACCCTTATGGAAGTGAAGAGGAACTAAAAAGCCTCTTGATGAAAGTGAAAGTGGAGACTGAAAAAGTTGGGTTAAAGCTCAACATTCAGAAAACAAAGATCATGGCATCCGGTCCCATCACTTTATGGGAAATAGATGGGGAAACAGTGGAAACAGTGTCAGACTTTATTTTGGGGGCTCCAAAATCACTGCAGATAGTGATTGCAGCCATGAAATTAAAAGACGCTTACTGCTTGGAAGGAAAGTTATGACCAACCTAGATAGCATATTCAAAAGCAGAGACATTACTTTGCCGACTAAGGTCCGTCTAGTCAAGGCTATGGTTTTTCCTGTGGTCATGTATTGATGTGAGAGTTGGACTGTGAAGAAGGCTGAGTGCCGAAGAATTGATGCTTTTGAACTGTGGTGTTAGAGAAGACTCCTGAGAGTCCCTTGGACTGCAAAGAGATCCAACCAGTCCATTCTGAAGAGGATCAGCCCTGGGTGTTCTTCGGAAGGAATGATGCTAAAGTGAAACTCCAGTACTTTGGCCACCTCATGCAAAGAGTTGACTCATTGGAAAAGACTCTGATGCTGGGAGGGATTGGGGACAGGAGGAAAAGGGGACAGCAGAGGATGAGTTGTCTGGATGGCATCATTGACTCTATGGACGTGAGTCTGAGTGAACTCCGGGAGTTGGTGATGGACAGGGAGCCCTGGCGTGCTGCGATTCATGGGGTCACAAAGAGTTGGACATGTCTGAGCAACTGAGCTGAACTGAACTGACTCGATGGACATGAGTTTGAGCAAACTCTGGGAGTTGGGGATGGACAGGGAAACCTGGTGTGCTGCAGTCCATAGAGTCTCAAAGAGTTGGACACGACTGAGTGACCCAACTGAACTGAAATGTAAACTAAATCTACATATACTCTAAACCTCATTATAATAATGAAGCTTGTGTATTTATTTACCAAAAATCACAAAATAATTTCCTATAATTTTGAAATGTAGAACTGAATAGTTTTTAAAATTCCTGACTTTGAAATATGAGACTATAAATCTTTCTCATATAGGAAGACACATTTGTTAGGATGTATTAGTACTTTCCTGGTGGCTCAGATGGTAAAGCATCTGTCTATGATGCTGGAGACCTGGGTTTAATCCCTAGGTCGGGAAGACCCCCTGGAGAAGGAAATGGCCATCCACTCCAGTATTCTTGCCTGGAAAATCCCATACTTTGATTATTAACATTTTAACTATGACATCACTGAAATAATTATGCTTAAGTCCCGTAAGCAGTGGGAAAGCCCTGGAGAGTTCTTAGAAACTAGAAATAAATACAGGAAAACATTTTTGGTTCTTAAAAGGCTGGTAAAATAAATTTGATAGTCTAATTAACTTTTTAACACAATGCAGAATCTCAATTTTCTCTCTTAATGAAATAACACTAGCAAATAATGGCTTTCTAGGAGGTAGTCCATAGGGTCACAAGTGAATAATACTTAATAAGCATTTTATACAGGTTAGACACTGTTCTAAGCTATTTACCTGGTGAATAAGAAATCTTATTTAGCACACAGATGAACAGAGGCTCTACACCATCACAGCTCTATCTGAGTCTACACTCTTAGCTGTGTACTGTCTCAGTAACAAGGAAGATAGATAAGGGAGGTGGGGAGGGTCAGGAGTAAGTTTTTAGGCAACTTAAAAAGTGAAGAAATATTAGAAGGACATAGTCAGAAATATAAGAATAATTTGCTAATGGCTCCAATGGTAAAGAATCTGCCTGCAATGCAGGAGACCCTGAATTTGGTCTTCTGGGTCAGAAAGATCCTCTGGAGAAGGCAAACAGCAACCCACTCCAGTGTTCTTGCCTAAAAATTCCACGGACAGAGTAGCCTGGAGCCCTACAGTCAATGGGACTGCAAAGAGCCGGACACTGCTGAGCCACTAACACTTTCACTTTCGGGTTTGGGGAATGCTCAGGGTCTATTTTTGGTTCCTGTTATCCATTCTGTTGAAAATAAATTGTAATTACACTGTAGTTTGTGTATGATTGAACCAAACCAGAAAAACCACCACCTAAGATCTGCTACAACTTCATGCCACCCTGGGCTTCAGTGCCACCAAAAGTGTCCTATAGTCCTTAAAAGAAAAATGAAAATCTCCCATCTGATTCTCTAATCTTTTACAGATTCTCACATCTTTCCTGAATATCTTCCTTTTCTTGTGATTCAAATAAACTCCATAGAGTTGAACTTCAGAACCACCTCAAATAATGGTACTGGCAAAAGTTATAAAAAAGGCAGGTTCAGGACTACTAATAATCAGAAGCGAGCTCACAGAAGAGAAAGCATAGAAACAAATACTAAGACGTTGAAAAAAATTAATCCAAAAAGTATTTTTGGGTAAAAAGAGATTTTTAAAAGGGATATGGATTAGCATAGAGATTAGATAGAAGGGAAAGAATGTAGATTCAAAGTGTAGTAAACAAACAAATCAACAACAACAACAACAAAAAGAAACCACTTGCCAGCAATTTTACATTTACAAAGTAATTTAATTCTCCTAAGAAATATATGCTATTATCACTCACATTTTCCAGGTATAGAAGCAGATACAAACAAAATTTAGCAATTATATAAGGCTGCATCTTATAAGTAAAAGAATTAAGTTTTAAATTCAGGTTTGCTACTGCTAAGTCACTTCAGTCGTGTCCGACTCTGCGCAACCCCATAGACGGCAGCCCACCAGGCTCCTCAGTCCCTGGGATTCTCCAGGCAACAACACTGGAGTGGGTTGCCGTTTCTTTCTCCAATGCATGAAAGTGAAAAGTGAAATGGACTGCAGCTTGCCAGGCTCCTCCATCCATGGGATTTTCCAGGCAAGCGTACTGGAGTAGGGTGCCACTGCTTTGTCTCCAAATTCTGTTCTTTTCACTTATCATTAATTTACTCATTCACTCTATTTGTTTCCTTTCATGAGTTTCTTACTCAAAATAAGTATTTCATAAGCTTTGAGGAAGCTTTGATATATAGATACATAAACAATAGAGCCAGTGAGTAAAGTCTGAACTCACTCATTTGTTCTATTTACGCATTCTGCAGGCAAGATACTGGTAGCCATTCCCTTCTCCAGGAGATCTTCCCAATCCAGGGATGGAACCCAGGTCTCCCAGTGGTGCAGGCAGGTTCTTTACCTTATGAGCCACCAGGAAAGCCTCAAATCTGAATTATTAGTACCAAATGCATCCTCACATTCTCCCAAACTCTGACTCTGTTAGGAGCCTGAAATATATTTCTGGATGACTTAGGCTGAATTTGGATGCTGCTTCTTTGAGATAACATTTAGGTCTCAAGTGGAACAGCAAGTGCAAAAGAAAGCTCTTTCCTCAGCATATTCCTTAAGTTGTCCTCATTGCTTTACCTCACCAGGGATGAGGAAAAGCTAATTATTTGGGGGACTTGTAAAAATATCTTGCTTTGGGCTCCAAGTTTGGATAGAGACCAAAAAGGAAAACAGAGAGAAAAGACAGATAATTAAAATCCAACTGTAACAATGATTTCAATATCTGGGGCACCTGGCTTGTGAATTCTCTAGAAACTCTAGGCCTTGTAGCTACAGGGTATTCCTTAGAGGAAGCAGGATCACTGTGTGTTAAAGCCAAATAAAACTGAGGGCACACAGAAACCACTGAAATACCTAAGCAGAAGCCTAATCCTCACTTTTATGCTAATTTAAGCAAATTACCATAAAGCAGGTTGGAATTTTGCTATTCTTTTATCACATTGTAGAAAGAGATGATTCAGAAAGTGGGTAAAATAAATTGTGTTCTGAGAAAGGGAGAGGAAGAAATGGGAGATAGAGGTAGGAGGGAAAATTGTGTGATGGGGGAGACAGGGAGAGAGTATTTCATAAGAATTAATTTGCAGGTTTCTAGTTGGATTACTGGTGAATTAAAAAGCTCTAGTTAGTGATAAAAGGTGGATTTTGAAGGTCTAATATTTTGGAAATTGATAAGCAGCTCCTGAGCTAGTAGAACTGAAATTTTCTTAGTAATAAAGTTTTAAGAAATTAGTTCTTCAGGATCTTAGAAATGTGTCATGCTGACTTGTAGACCTCTGAACACAAACTCAGCAGTGGCCATGGGACTGGAAAAGGTCAGTTTTCATTCCAGTCCCTGAGAAAGACAATGTCAAAGAATGCTCAAACTACTGCACAATTGCACTCATCTCACACGCTAGTAAAGTAATGCTCAAGATTCTCCAAGCCAAGCTTCAGCAATATGTGAATTGTGAAACTCCAGATGCTCAAGCTGGATTTAGAAAAGGCAAAGGTACCAGAAATCAAATTGCCAACATTCACTGGATCATCAAAAAGAAAGAGAATTCCATAAATACATCTATTTCTGCTTTATTGACTATGCCAAAGCCTTTGATTGTGTGAATCACAACAAACTGGAAAATTCTGAAAGAGGTGGGAATACCAGACCACCTGACCTGCCTCTCGAGAAATCTGTATGCAGGTCAGGAAGCAGCAGTTAGAACTGGACATGGAACAACAGACTGGTTCCAAATTAGGAAAGGAGTACATCAAGGTGGTATATTGTAGCCCAGCTTATTTAACTTATATGCAGAGTTCAGTTCAGTTCAGTTGCTCAGTCGTGTCCGACTCTTTGTGACCCCATGGACCCCAGGGATGCCAGGCCTCCCTTTCCATCAGAGTACGTATGCAGAGGACATCATGAGAAATGCTGGGCTTGATGAAGCACAGGGGGGAATCAAGATTTCTGGGAGAAATATCAATAGCCTTAGATATGCAGATGACATCACCCTTATGGCAGAAAGCGAAGAACTAAGGAGCCTCTTGATGAAAGTGAAAGAGGAGAGTGAAAAAGCTGGCTTAAAACTCAACATTCAGAAAACTAAGATCACGGCATCTAGTTCCATCACTTCCTGGCAAATAGATGGGGAGACAATGGAAACAGTGGTACTTTGTTTTTGGGGGCTCTAAAATCACTGCAGATGGTGACTACAGCCATGAAATTAAAAGACACTTGCTCCTTGGAAGAAAAGCTATGACCAACCTAGACAGCATAGTAAAAAGCAGAGACATTACTTTGCTAACAAACGAACATCTAGTCAAAGCTATGGTTTTTCCAGTAGTTATGTACGGATGTGAGAGTTGGACCATAAAGAAGGCTGAGCGCTGAAGAACTGATGCTTTTAAGCAGTTGGAGAAGACTTTGAGAGTCCCTTGGACTGCAAGGAAATCCGACCAGTCCATCCTAATGGAAGTCAGTCCTGTATAGTCGTTGGAAGGACTGATGTTGAAGCTGAAACTCCAACACTTGGCCACCTGATTTGAACAGCTGACTCATTTGAAAAGACCCTGATGCTGGGAAAGATTGAAGGAAAGAGAAGGGGATGTCAGAGGTTGGATGGCATCACTGACTCAATGGACGTGAGTTTAAATAAAGTCTGGGAGTTGGTGATGGACAGGGAGTCCTGGCGTCCATGGGGTCGCAAAGAGTCGGACACTATTGTGTGACTGAACTGAACTGAACACACATTGGTTGGGAGTAAGGTGAACTGAGTTCTCCTGGAGAAAGAGTAGGAAGGTCGAGGAAGCCCGGTCCATCCCTAGAAGTGACAAAGGTGCCATATCCACAGCCCAGAGACTGTAAACCACAAAGTCTATAGTCGCAGGTTTACAGTCTCATCTTCTGGATAGATCAGCGAGGAAAGGGGCTCATAAGTGGGCACAGGATACCTGGAAGGTTCCCTGTGGACAGAAGAAGCTTGGTCGACACTGGGCATAGCTAATTTACTCTAGTCTCTCATTTCTGGAAAGGTGGGGCCTCCCTCCTCTGATGGTAATTCACTCCCTATAACTGGATTCACGTCTATAAAGACCTTGTCTTCCAACAATGTCCTATTATGAGGTATCAGAATTTATGACTTCACACTATGAATTTTGGGAGGACAGGGCACAATTCAACCCATATCAAGAGAGAAGCATTCATTAAAAATAGAAAAAAGAGGCACTTTACAAAGTTGATAAGATATAGTTTCAACTTTATTGGAGTTTAATGAGAAATTAGAGTGAATTTCTCCCAAAGAACTTTGTAAACCTTTACTCCTGGGTACAGTATATGAAGAAAACATTCTTGTCAAGTCCTCTCTGCTGAGTTCAGTCTCTCAGTTGCATCCAGCTCTTTGTGACCCCATGGACTGCAGCACACCAGGCTTCCGTGTCCATCACAAACTCCCAAAGTTTGTTCAAACTCATGTCCATCAAGTCAGTGATGCCACCCAACCATCCCATCCACTGTCATTCCCTTCTCTTCCTGCCTTCAACCTTTCCCCAGAATCAGGGTCTTTTCCAATGAGACAGTTCTTCGCATCAGGTGACCAAAACATTGGAGCTTCAGCTTTAGCATTTGTCTTTCCAATGAGTATTGAGGACTGATTTCCTTTAGAATTCTCACTAATCAGTTATCTAATTAAAAGGAAATTAATCTGCACAGACAAGGCTGAATATGTCTTATTCATTTATTAGGAACATAGATCATTTCCCATTTACAGAATGAAAGTTGCTACTTTCATGGCCAGTAATCCATTAATCGCCATGCAGCACAGCAAAGCTCCGTACCACTGCCCACTCTCCACCATCCTGTACTGACAAAATGCTATGGTCTTTTGTTTCTGTTTCCCTAAGGAACAAGGCAGCACAATCTCAATTTAAGAAGCAATAATCACATATCTTCAATTCTCAGCAAGTATACTAATGTCAATACTAAGAGGTCTGGTATCTCTCTTTTTAATAAATATCCATTATGAAACAGAAACTGTGAAAAGAACATTATATTTCACATCTAGATCCTTCCAGTCTGATAGATTAAGACATGATGACAAAGGATTAATTTCCAAAATATATAAACAGGCTAATATTAAAGAAAAAAACTCAATCAAAATATGGGCAGAAGACCTAAATAGACATATCTCCATAAAAACACACAGATGGCCAACAGGCACATGAAAGAATGCTCAATATCACTAATTATTAGAGAAATGCAGATCAAAACTATAATGAGGTATCACATTAGAACTCCCAACATCAGAGAGTCTACAAATAACAAACACTGGAGGGAGTGTGGAGAAAAGGAGCCTTTCTACATTCTCAGTGGGAATGTAAATTTATCCAGCCAACATGGAGAACAGCGTGGAGGCTCCTGAAATACTAAAAACAGAGTTACCTTATGATCCAGTGATCCCTTTCCTGGGCGTGTATCTGGAGAAAACTCTAATTTGAAACAATGCACACTCCCATGTTCATGGCAGCATAAGAGCACTATTCACAGTGGCCAAGACACAGAAATAGTCTAAATGTCCGCTGACAGGTGAATGGATAAGGAAGACGATGTGGCTTACATAGACAATGGACTATTACTCATCCTTAAAAAGAATGGAAACAATGCCATTTGCAGGGCCATGGATAGGCCTCTAGATTATCACACTAAATGGAGTTATCAGAAAGAGAAAGACAGATATCATATAATTTATATGTTAAGTTTAAAAAGAGATTATGTTCACCTGTGGCTGATTCATAAAAAAAATAAAAAAATAAAAAGAGATGATACAAATGAGCTTATTTACAAAACACAAATACACACACACACACACACACACACACGGAAAAATAAACTTACGGTTGCCAAAGGGGAATGAGGAAGAGGGATAAATTGGAAGTTTGGAATTAACATATACATGCATACATGCTAAATTGCTTCTGTCATGTCTGACTCTTTGTAACTCTATGGACAGTAACCCGTCAGGCTACTGAACCCTCTGTCCACAGGATTCTCCAAGCAAAAATATTGGAATGGATTGCTATGTCCTCCTCCAGGGGAACTTCTAAACAGGGATCAAACCTGCGCCTCTTATGTCTCCTGCATTGGCAAGTGGGTTCTTTACCACTAGAGCAACCTGGGAAGCCCAATATATACATGCTACTGAATATAACATAGATGAACAAAAATACCTGCTGAGTAGTGTGGGGAACTATATTTAGTATCAAGACACTAAATCTGAAACAGAATATATATGAAAGTGAAAGTCACTCGGTCATATCCGACTCTTTGTGACCCCAGGGACTATACAGTCCATGGAATTCTCTAGGCCAGAATACTGGAATGGTAGCCTTTCCCTTCTTCAGGTGATCTTCCCAACCCAGGGATCAAACCCAGGTCTCCTGCATTGCAGGCAGATTCTTTACCAGCTGAGCACAAAGGAAACCCATATGTGTTTGTGTGTGTGTGTGTGTGTGTATAATTTCATGACTTTACTGTACACCTGAAAGTAACACACCTTTGTAAATAAACTATATTTCAATTTTTAAAAGTGATTGAAATGAAAAAAAAATCATGATGTTCAGACCTGAAGCTTCCTAAAGCATTCTGTAAGAAACAGACCAACGCTTTGAAAGACAGATATGCACGGTTATGGACTCAGGTTTTCAGGGCCACAGTTGTAAATTATCTTGAAATTGCTTTCCTTTGGAAATACTCTATTAAAAAGGCATTATTACACTGAGATTTCAGCATTTAAAATGAGTGCTGGAAATTCTTCATTAATTATTTCTATTCTAAAATTAACTAGCAATAAAGCTAATTAAACATCAAGCTTTTTAAGAGAAATGAGTAGAAATGCTTAACTACTCCTGAAAATGAACATAAAGCATGGTTCTATTCAACCGATGAAATTAATAGATTTCCATGAGAGTATTTGTTGTTGCTGTTGCTCAGTTACCAAGTTGTGTCTGACTCTAACTCCATGGACTACAGCACAGCAGATGTCCCTGTTCTCCACCATCTCCTGGAGTTTGCTCAAACTCCACTGAGTCAGGGCTGCCACACATCCATATCGTCCTCTCTTGTCCCCGTCTCTTCTTGCCCTCAGTCTTTCCCAGCACCAGCGTCTTTTCCAATGAGTCAGCCCTTCACATCAGGTGACCACAGTATTGGAGCTTCAGCATCAGAGTTGAATATTCAGGGTTGATTTCCTTTAGGTTGAATGTTCAGGGTTGATTTCCTTTAGATTGAATAGTCAGGATTGATTTCCTTTTGGAAATGATTTGATATCCTTGCTGAGAGTATTACCAATTTAGAAAGCTAAACCAAAATGAATAGCAAATGAAAAACAAGTAAGGGGAAAAGAGGAATGAAAAAAGGGAGAAAGTAAGAGATGGATGGTGATGAGGGGAAAAAAAGGAAATGAGACAAAAGAAAAATAAAAGAAGCAAAACAGCCTGTGAATGAAACACTAACTTACTATGTTAGGAAGTCATTTATAGTGGGTTTGAACCACTGATTAGTACTGTAAAGGTTTAAAATAGTGCTTTCTGCATGGGACTGCAGCTTGCAGTTGCAGTGAATATTCAGGATTGATTTCCTTTATAATTGAGTGGTTTAATCTCCTTGCAGTCCAAGGGACTCTCAAGAGTCTCCTTCAGCACCACAGTCCAAAAGCATCAGTTCTTCAGTGCTCAGCCTTCTTTGTGGTCTACCTCTCACATCCATACATGACCACTGGAAAAATCAGAAATTTGATTATATGGACACTTGTTGGCAGTGATTTTTCTGTTTTTTGACATGCTGTCTAGGTTTGTCATAGCTTTCCTTCCAACGAGCAAGTTTCTTTTAATTTCATGGCTGCCGTCATGGTCTGAAGTGATTTTGGAGCCCAAGAAAATAAAGTCTGCCACTGTTTCCACTTTTTTCCTTTCTATTTGCCATGAAGTGATGGGGCCAGAAGCCATGATCTTCATTTTTGAATGTTGACTTTTAAGCCAGGTTTTTTCACTCTCTCCTCGTTTACCGTTATCAAGAGGCTCTTTAGTTCTTTTTCACTTTCTGCCATTAGAGTGTTGTCGTCTGCTTGTCTGAGGCTGTTGAATATTTCTCCCAGCAATCTCGATTCTGGCTTGTGAGTCATCCAGTCCGTCATTTTGCACAGTGTACTCCACATAGAAGTTAAATAAGTAGGCTGACAATATATAGTGTTTACGTAATTCTTGCCTAATTTTGAACCAGTCTGTTGTGCCACGTTTGCTTCTGTTGCTTCTTGACTTGCATACAGATTTCTCTGGAGACAGATATGGTAGTCTGCTATCTCAGTCTCCTTAAGAATTTGCCACAGTTTGTTGTGATCCACATAGTCAAAGGTTTTAGCATAATCAATGAGGCAGAAGTAGATGGGATATAACTCAGCCATAAAAATAATGATATGATGCCCTTTGCAGCAAGATGAGTGGACCTAGAGATCATTACACTAAGTGAAGTAAGTTGGAGAAAGACAAATATTATATGATATCACTTATATGTGGAATCTAGGAAATAATGAACTTATTTACGAAACTTACTAAATGTATGGCTATCAAAGCCCCTTTTGGAGAGATAGATTGGGAATTTGGTATTAACTGATACACACTACTATATATAAAACAAATAAATAACAAGGGCCTACTCTATAGAACAAGTTAGTATATTCAATTCCTTGTAATAACCTATAATGGAAAAGAATCTGAAAAAAATATACAGGTAACTTTGCTGTACATCTGAAACTGACACAACGTTGTAAATTAACTATATTCCAATAATCTAAAAAAGAAACATTTGGAGTGACCAAGAATACTGTATTCCATAATACATTATATGTTTTTTGTTTGTTTTATTTAAATTTCATGTATTTTGAAATACTCAAATCTTGGTATTAGGGTAAGTTTAAAAGTCAGTATAAAAAAGATACCAAGAAAGGATGGAGGAATCTACGCTTAATTCTAGGAATAAATAGGCTAAACTATGCTTTGTGCTATGCTTAGTTGCTCAGTCATGTCCAGCTCTTTGCAACCCCATGGAATGTCCCCTGCCAGGCTCCTCTGTCCATGGGTTTCTCCAGGCAAGAATACTGAAGAGGGTTGCCATGCTCTCCTTCAGGACATCTTTCCAACCTTGAAATCAAACCCAGGTCTTCCGCACTGGAGGCAAATTCTTTACCATCTGAGCCACCAGGGAAGCCCAAACTATGCCTTACAGCCCTTTAACTACTTTTATCAAAACCTCAGTCTACTTTGTCTAGGACAGAACTCTCTGGGCACCAGCAATGTTGCCAGAACAAAATTTTTGCATCATAGAATTTGAGCACTGAAATGGGAAAATAAGTAAACTGAATTAAGCAGTTTACACTGCAAATTGAGCAAGAAAACAAAAGAAAGACCCTAAATTTGAGATTTCTCTGTAGTCAGAGCTCTTTCCAGTTGCTTCCAACAGACATTGGGGTACCATGAGGGTGCTCAGTCATGTCCAACTCTTTGTAACACCATAGACTGTAGTCCTCTGGGCTCCTCTGTCCATGGAATTTTCCAGGCAAGAATATTGGAGCAGGTTGCCATTTCCTATTCCAGGGAATCTTCCCAACCCGGGGACTGAACCTCTATCTTGTTCTCTGCTATGTCCACTGATGTGCTTAACCAACCTATCACTACAAGACCAGTTCACTCCAGAGAAAATAGGGTTCCATTCTTGTCTAGGGATCTGTCTAGTTAGAAGGGTGAACTGCCTAGGAAACAAAAAATCTCAAGTAATCCTCTACTTTTAAACCTTGAAAATCCAGAAACAGCTTGGAATAAACTCTTACTCTTCAGTATCCTTTTTCTGGTCTCTTCTCTGTGTATTCTCTACCCATATTCTCCCCCAACCTGCCTAACCCATCTCTGCAGATGAAGAGGGTTCATGAACAGAAAGCAAATTCAACCCTATGTTTCCTTTCAGAGGTTAGATGAACAAAGACAGAGTAAATATAGAGCTGTTTTCTGTATGCCACTCGTCATGCCTTCAATCAGTAAAGACTTTGGGAAGAAAGAAATGAGGCAGGAGATGGTGATGCCTCTGATCAGGAAAAGGCCAATATCCTCAAAGCGGCAGGAGAGGAAATTTACTCAACCACACATCTTCCGGCATTTTTGCTGACTCACCACTTTCGAAGCCAAAGACATGGCACCAACTGGATAAATCCAAGCCCCTAGGCCTTATATTGACCATAAATTCTGAGCTGAAAAACTTCCAAATCTGTTCATAGGTATTGTCAACCTTCCCTCAGCTACCCAATCAAAGAAAAAACAAAAAGTAGCTAGTAACTGTACAATCTTTTTATGCTTTATTTCATTTAAGATATCTGCCATCTGAATTCTCTTTTCAGTAAATCGACATATATTTATGGAGTACTTACTATATGCCATGGACCATTTCAGTTTCACTCATATACTCAATACACCAATCATCTGATTTTTAACTAAAACCTCCTTTTTATTCTGCCTCCCAGATGTAGCTATGTCTGTCAAAACTGCTGCATTCTCCCGTATTTGTAGTGAGTCACTACTAGTCACCATGAAGCCATCTGTGCAAAGTCACTGAGAAGTGACATGCAGCTTTTGTTTAATCCCTAAGATACTGCATTCTGCAGGAAGGATAGTCATGCTACTAAATCCATCTTCAGCACTCCTAAACAACAGCGTATGTAACAGCTATTATATGTCTGCGGTAGCAAGAAGGGACACAGCGTATTATTAGCAGGAACTGTCCATTACATTAGAATTATGATGTTATAAACAGAAAATAGATTTCCTTTTTTCTCTTTTAATATTTTGCTTGACTTTCTTGGAAATGCAATTCTTGTACAAAAGTGGTCACACTTATCAGGCATGCGGCATGATTTCACCCAGCAGTAAGCCTCTCCTATGGGCAGCCAGCTAGATGTTAAACCTATAATTTAACAATGTTGGTGCATCACAGTCGCAAGTGGAGTGGTTGGGAGAGGAGTTCAATCACTCGAGATTTTAAAAATTATTTAGTTTCAGGTTGGTTTGTTGTGTATTCAGCATTAAGATTTAAGTCTTTGCCCAGTATATAAAATCCTGCTGACGTATAAAGCCAGAGGATCACAAACATAAGTGAGGTAATCTAATTGACTTGTGATCTATTCCAAAACTGATGTTTTATATTCCAGCTCAAGAGCACAGATACACAATGTTTTCCTATAAAACACAGGAGAATATCCTTCTAGCACACAAGAGAGTTTGTTTTCACAAATTGTCTTTTTAAATTTTCATTTTATAATAGAGTACAGTTGATTTATAATGTGTTAGTTTCAGGTGTACAGCAAAGTGATTCAGTTATACATATACATGTATCTATTCTTTTTCAAATTCTTTTCCCATTTAGGTTGTTACAGATTGTTGACTAGAGTGTCTTGTGCTGTAGAGTGGGTCTTTGTTGGTTATCTGTTTTACGTACAGCTGTGTGTATATATCAACCCCAAATTCCTAATCTACCCCTCTCTCCCACCTTTCCCCCTTCCACCCTCCCACCAACCAATGCTCATACTCAGCAGCTCAGTCATGTCCGACTCTTTGAGACTCCATGGACTGTAGCCTGCCAAGCTCCTCTGTCTGTGGAATTTTCCAGGCAAGAATATTGGAGCGGGTTGCCATTTCCTACTCCATCTTCCACTCCCACTGCCCACAATTGTTTTCTAAGTCTGCTTCTGTTTTGAGTTCACTTGTATAATTCTTTTAGTCTCTAAGTCATCCCTCCTTCTCCTACTGATAATAGCATTAACAGGATAAAGGCTGTGCTGGCTCTATGATTAATGGTAACTGAAATTAGCTGAGTGTTCAGAGACTTGGGGCACCAGTGGACACATACTCCATATGAATGGAGCAGTTTGTGTTCAGCTCGAGGCAATGGCAAGAAAGGGAGCCAAGTATAACCAGATCTTCAGAAATTTTGAAAGTCATAAATCCACATTCCATGTGATTCTTTTCATTTCTAAATATTGACAACTAATTTGAAATTTAATTAAAAACCTGTAGAGACCTGTGCTTGTGCAGTAAACACATTTATGTGGGTTTGTTTATGAAAACTTTGAAACTAGAATACTTGACTAGCATCTGTTTCAAAATGGAATAGACATTTTCAGAAAACTAAAAGTTTAGACAACTTGTCACTAGCCTTCCAGCTATAAAATATATAATTAATAGCTATACAAAATCAAAACCAAAATAATCCTGTGTGTTCAGTAGCTCAGTTGTGTCCCACTCTGTGACCTGATGAACTGTAGACCACTAGGCTCCTCTGTCCATGGGATTTCCCAGGCAAGAATACTGGAGTGTGTTGCCATTTCCTTCTCCAGAGGAATCTTGCCCACCTAGGGATCAAAACAGCGTCTCCTGTACTGGCAGGTGAATTCTTTACCACTAAGCCGCCAGGGAAGCCCTAGCATACGGCAAAAAGATATGACAAGGAATGAAGAGTAAACAAAAAATATTCCCTGGTGACTCAATGGTAAAGGATCTATCTGCGGTACAGGAGACCCACGTTCAGTCCCTGTGTTGGGAAGACCCCCTGGAGGAGGAAACAGCAACCTACTCCAGTATTCTTGCCTGGGAAAACCCAATCCATGGAATCTCAAGAGTGAGACTTGACTGGGCAACTAAACAAAAACAACAACAAATGTATAATCAAATATTGCTTATAGCAACATAGGGAAATACATACAATGTGAATAGAATACGAGTAGCATACACAAAATGAAAACAGTGAAATCATAACACGTGAATTGGGATAGGGATAAATGGGTTTCCCACATTTTGTATTGCACAAGAAACAGTAAAAGTATTAATCATTGTATATTCTTGCCTCCTTTGTCGAAGATAAGATGTCCATAAGTGTGTGGATTTATCTCAGGGCTTTCTATTTTGTTCCATTGATCTATATTTCTGTCTTTGTGCCAGTACCATACTGTCTTAATGACTGTGGCTTTGTAGTAGAGCCTGAAGTCAGGCAAGTTGATTCCTCCAGTTCCATTCTTCTTTCTCAAGATTGCTTTTGCTATTCGAGGTTTTTTGTATTTCCATACAAATCTTGAGATTATTTGATCTAGTTCTGCGAAAAATACTGCTTGTAGCTTGATAGGAATTGCATTGAATCTGTAGATTGCTTTGGGTAGTATACTCATTTTCACTATATTGACTCTTCCAATCCATGAACATGGTATATTTCTCCACAATTGCCCATGGTCCCTAAGGTAGTACTATCCCATAGAGCTTTTCTTGATGCTGAAATATTTTTACAAGAAATTTCCAATATTAGGTATCCATTAGTCACATATTATCTGTTGTGCACTTGAAATGTGGTGAATATGGCTGAGGAATTGAAATTTAATATAATTTACAGAAATTGAGCTTGAAATATATGACTAGAGGCTATTCTAATGGATGGTGTGCCTTTAGTGTAACATTTGAATGACTAATAATGTGTATCAAACTGGAAGTCTGACAGGATGACTGTCAAGAAATATCTTGCTTAATATATTCAGGGGAAAAAAAAATCATATAGCCAGCTTTGAGACTAATAAAGTGGCCCTACTATTGTTTTTGTTTGTTTCTTTTCCTGGATATATCTTTTACTTTTCCCTTTTCTGTTTCATTATAGTTAAGAAAATCTAGTTTATGTAGACAACAAATTTCATTTTCAGTTCAGTTTTATATATGGACTATTTTGTCACATTATATTTAATTATATATGCAGTCAGATTTCTACCTATTTATTTACTATTTTGTTGCTCTTTGGTCCATCTTTAAATTTCTTTATATTGCCTTTCATGCTTTGGGGGGCATAATAAAATGGTTCAATGCCATAATTTTATTCTTTTGCTATTTTTCCAAACTTTTAATTTTAAGCAGTATCTTAGATTTTAATGATAATTCTTAAATTTATTACTGTTTAGTCCCACTTATAGATTAAGAATTTTGTTAGAATTGTGCACAATGTGTATTTACACATAATTCACTCTTATTTAGTCTTCTTTAATGCTCCTGCATGCAATTCCAAATTTCCTTTTGCAATTATTATCTTTTTAATTTGTTCATTTTGGGTTTACCTGATACAGAAAACTGTAAAAGAACCTATTTGGTTATTTTACAGCAGAAAAATAATCTTAAAGAAATAGAATCAATAAAAAGTATGTTTTACAGTTAAAAAGAAAATTGTATGAAAGAACCTGAAAAAGTAAAATTATTCAGAAAGTATTGCTTGATTGGAGTTGTTCTAGAAGAGAAAGATCTTTAGAAAATTTTAAATACAGAAGACAAGAGGGACAATCTGTATACATGAAAACCCACAAACTATGATATTGAACTTTAAATTTTCCTTTTCCAAAGAATTTGAGAACCATATGTATATAAAAATAATTTTAGGCAATGAAATAAATTTAGAAAAGAAGCTTATTGATGGCAAATAGAGTGTCTTTATACCACTGACAAAGAAAGACTATTAATATTTATTCATCTTAATCCCTGCCCTTAGAGCTAAGCATCCCTAGCTGATACACAGTCAAATGCAGGAAGACTCTCAAACCGTTGAGAAGAGTAGGGGATTTCCTGGTCGTGACGCCATTAAAGGCAGGTAGTCATAGAATTTCTGACTTAGGAACACGCCATCAGCTTAGTCCTTTAACAATGTGGTGAATTAGCCCATGAATATGAGATGAAAGGAATTTTTCATCATCAGTTACAGAAAATATTGTTGAATTACACATTTGGAGATGAAAGATTACAAGCATGAGAAAGATGACTGTGTAGAATGCCACACCCACGGCTAAGAGTATAAAAACACCCCAGTCTGGGAGGTGACATTATACCTCAACATCTTCTCCTAGTCACTCACCTGAACTCACATCACCTGCGAAGATGTCCTACAACTGCTGCTCTGGAAACTTCTCCTCCCGCTCCCTCCGGGACCACCTGCGCTACTCAGGCTCCTCCTGTGGCTCCTCCTTCCCCAGCAACCTGGTCTACAGGACTGACCTCTGCTCTCCCAGCCCCTGCCAGCTGGGCTCCTCTCTCTACAGCCAGGAGACCTGCTGTGAGCCCATCAGGACCCAGACTGTGGTGTCTCGTCCCTGCCAGACGTCCTGCTACCGCCCGAGGACCTCCAGGTTCTCCAGTCCCTGCCAGACGACTTTCCCTGGGTCTCTGGGCTATAGGTCCAGCAGCTGCAGCTCCCTGAGCTCTGGATCCAGAAGCTGCTACTCAGTGGGCTGTGGAGGCCGTGGCTTCAGACGCCTGGGTTATGGAATCTGTGGCTTCCCTTCCCTGAGCCATGGATCTGGATTCTGCCGGCCAACCTTCTTTGCCTCCAGGAGTTGCCACTCTTCCTGTTACAGGCCAACCTGTGGATCTGGCTTCTATTGATCAGCTTAAGAAGAGTTCAGATGTTTTCAGCAATGTGTCCAGTCTCTTAACAGAGCTTCTGTCATCTTCATGATCTTCAGGAAGATTAACGGCGCATCACATTTTTTCCAGTCATAAAATACTGACCAAAAATGGTCTGCTATGCATACTTAATGATTAACTTTATTGATTGATTTACTGAATGCATTAATGGAGTTAGTAAAATGAATTCAGTATATTACTAGATCACTTAATGAACTTTATGTTAAGAAACAAATGAATTAATGTTAATGAATTAATGGAATCCTTGTTCATGTATTCACAAAATACATAAAACCCTAAATAAATATAATAAACTCTTTCAATCTGGCTTCTAAATATGCTGCTAATTTTATTGTTAGTTTTAACTAGTTAAATTTTGTTTTTGTTTTTTCCTTTTGCTTTTTATGGAGGGATATTTAGGTTCAAATTTACTATACCTTTGAAAGCCAACTTTGGAAACCCAATATTGATAGATTTGAATGAATTTCTTGTAAGCTTTGGAGCTTACCCTGTGACTCAGTGGTAAAAGAATCTGCCTACAATGCAGGAGATGCGGGTTCTATCCTTGGGTTGGGAGGATCCCCTGGAGGAAGGCTCAGCAACCCACTCCGGTATTACTGCCAGGAGAAGCCCATGGACAGAGAAGCCTGGAGGGCTTGATCCCATGGGGTCCCTAAGAGTCGGGCACGACTGAAGGGACTGAGCACACACATCATGGGCTTTAAATATTTTCCTTCAAAACTTCTGCTTTCTGGAATCCTTATATTGCATACATAGACTTTGTATGCATAAAATCTCAAGAGTGGCATAAAACACATTTTCTTCAGAAGATACGGGGCATTGACATTTGTTGATTGATGGAGGAAACAAGGAACTTAGAAAATACAACCAAGTGGGTGAAGTTTTTAGATTACATGGGACGTTTTGTACATTAGCTTAAAGAGCTTACTTTGATTCAATCCATGTTGGGTGACAAAAAAAAACCCTTATTCCTTCATCTCACTGAAACTGTTATGTGTAATTGATTTCTTCACAGGTGCAAGGAGGAAGTCAATTACCTTTGGTAAGAATTAATTAGGTTCATGAGATGTAGAGTCTCACTTTCTTGTATCCAAAATCAACTAAACATGGCTGGAAAAACACAAGCCTTTCATTTTAAAACTTATTGCTTCATTCATATCTTATCACATATTTACACACTTCTTGACTTTACGTTGCCATTCTGGTATTTTATAGGTTAAATGCTTCAGAAAAACAACACAAAGTTAAAATAGATAACATGTTGATATGATCTACAGCTAATAACAAAAGACAGTATCTTCATACAGAGATAAAGAGAAATGTTCAATAAATTTTCCCTTTCACTGTTTTTCAGATCACTGTAAGGATCATGAGAAACACATTTCATGAACTAGTAACTTTATACATAAGGAAATGAAGACTCAAAGCAGATCAAGGATTCACTGTAGGTCCCAGTCTTACAATGAAACCAAGATTCAAGATTTTATGACAAATGACTAACTTAAGAAGTAAAGACACAAGCAATTTGGGGTGGAATAAGGAGAACTTTGGGAAGATGAAATAAAATGAACAAAGCAGAGAGGTACAAATGTACTTGTGTTTAGGGAATTATTGAAAATCAAGTTACAGTTTATATGGATTAGTAATGGAAAATCAAGCTACATATATTTAATAGGTCTGTTTCACTTCATTGTTTTGGACATCTTGAATTTTGGATCACATTAGTCTTAGGATTCATCTCGTCTTATTTATACTGTTGAAATAGCTTTCTGCTTGGTCTTTTCATTCTATTTTCTATATCTGTTTAAACATTCTCAAATACTTAAAAAAATAAAGCTTTTGCCAAATATTATGTAAAGTAGTATATCACTATATTTCCTCATTTTATATAAATATATAACAATATAAAAATATAAAATATATAGTAAACAGTTAAACTCTTAAATTCCATACTACAAATAGAGTAGCACAGTTTCTGGTAGAATATTTTGGGTTCTGGAGCAATCAGGCTCCCCAGGTAAATACCCCTCTGGCCTATATGCACAGCTCCCTTTAGGCCAAGAGCAGGATTCTCTAAGCTGAGTTTCAGATGCAAGCAAACCCACTGGTTGGGTCAAACAGTTTGGAAAACCATATGGCATTGGTGATATCTGTGGTTAGTGGAGGTGATGGAATGCCAGTTGAGCCATTTCAAATCCCGAAAGATGATGCTGTGAAAGTGATGCACTCAATATGCCAGCAAATTTGGAAAACTCAGAAGTGGCCACAGGACTGGAAAAGGTCAGTTTTCATTCCAATTCCAAAGAAAGGCAATGCCAAAGAATGCTCAAACTACCGCACAATTGCACTCATCTCACACACTAGTAAACTAATGCTCAAAATTCTCCAAGCCAGGCTTCAGCACCGTGGACTTCAGAACCGTGGACTTCCAGATGTTCAAGCTGGTTTTAAAAAGGCAGAGGAACCAGAGATCAAATTGCCAACATTCACTGGATCATTGAAAAAGCAAGAGAGTTCCAGAAAAACATCTATTTCTGCTTTATTGACTATGCCAAAGCCTTTGACTGTGTGGATCACAATAAACTGTGGAAAATTCTGAGATGGGAATACCAGAGCACCTGACCTGCCTCTTGAGAAATCTGTATGCAGGTCAGGAAGCACTAGTTAGAACTGGACATGGAACAACAGACTGGTTCCAAATAGGAAAAGGAGTAGGTCAGGGCTGTATATTGTCACCTTGCTTATTTAACTTATATGGAGTGTACATCATGAGAAATGCTGGACTAGAAGGAACACAAGCTAGAATCAAGATTGGCAGGAGAAATATCAGTAACCTCAGATATGCAGATGACACCACCCTTATGGCAGAAAGTGAAGAGGAACTAAAAGCCTCCTGATGAAAGTGAAAGTGGAGAGTGAAAAAGTTGGCTTAAAGCTCAACATTCAGAAAACGAAGATCATGGCATCTGGTCCCATCACTTCATGGGAAATAGATGGGGAAACAGTGGAAACAGAGTCAGACTTTACTTTTTGGGCTCCAAATCACTGCAGATGGTGACTGCAGCCATGAAATTAAGACACTTACTTCTTAGAAGAAAAGTTATGACCAATCTAGATAGCATATTGAAGAGCAGAGACATTACTTTGCCAACAAAGGTCCGTCTAGTCAAGGCTATGGTTTTTCCAGTGGTCATGTATGGATGTGAGAGTTGGACTGTGAAGAAGGCTGAGTGCAGAAGAATTGATACTTTTGAACTGTGGTGTTGGAGAAGACTCTTGAGAGTCCCTTGAACTGCAAGGAGATCCAATCAGTCCATTCTGAAAGAGATCAGCCTTGGGATTTCTTTGGAAGGAATGATGCTGAAGCTGAAACTCCAGTACTTTGGCCACCTCATGCAAAGAGTTGACTCATTGGAAAAGACTCTGATGCTGGGAGGGATTGGGGGCAGGAGAAGGGGACGACAGAGGATGAGATGGCTGGATGGCATCACTGACTCGATGGACATGAGTCTGAGTGAACTCTGAGAGTTGGTGTTGGACAGGGAGGCCTGGTGTGCTGCGATTCATGGGGTCACGAAGAGCCGGACACGACTGAGCAACTGAACTGAACTGATCTGACATCTGTGGTACTTGAAAGAAATAAAGGAAACCTGCAACATGACGTTCATGGCAACCTCAATGGAAAAATCACAACATAGGCAAATAAAATTGTAGATCTTAAAATCTGTAGTGCAAAATTACCATATCTTTGGAAAATCAAATTCCTTAACACTTGAGCATGGTAGAGGTACAAAACTTGACCATGGACCAAGTGATCATGAGTCGTAGCTGTCCATCATGAGCTGCGTTCTGATGAAAATTCCAAATCATCAAGTGGGTGGACTCAGTAGCAAATCATGGGAAGATGGAAGTAGCTTGGAACTTCCCTGGTGGTCCAGTGGTTACAACTTCACTTTCCAATGCTGGGGGTGCGAATTGAATCCCTGGTTGTGGCACTAAGATCTCACATGCCTTGTGGTCAAAAAACTAAAACATAAAAGAGAAGCAATACTGTAACAAATTCAATAAAGCCTTTAAAACTGGTCCACATAAAAATTCTTTTAAACAAAAAGTAGCTTATTCAGAAATGAGCTCTAGCAAAACAAGAGAGCAATCCCAGACCACCTGTTATAACCAGCGTTCTACAACCACTCCTTTCTCAGGTCACATCTGTGGTCACATTGGATGCCTCAAAGTACCAGCTGAAGGAAGAAGGGAACAATCCCAGTAATGCTTGCAGATGGGTTGCATGGACCCATTGCATGGATTCCTTAAAGACCATGATGAGAAAAAAAAAATTTCCTCGCTGGGTAGAATTGTAGGTCTACATCTGGTTATCCACTTGTGTAAAAGAGACAAGTGGCCTCAGTTGGTAATAAAACTAGATTCCTAGACAGTGGTAATTGATTGACCTGGCCAGCTAGTAAGAGAGATGGAAAGAAAAATATTAGAACGAGACAGTAAAGTCTGGTATACAGACTTGTGGATGGATATACACCAGTGGGTCCAAAGTGTGAAGATCTTTATTATTTATTTTCAGTGCCTACCAGAATGCATCCATCATGGAAGAGGAACTGAAAAATCAAGTTGCAAAAATGACTGTCAGTTGATGCCACCTTGCCTTTGCCAGAAGTCTTAACAATGCTGGCAAGGTGAATATGTGAGTAAGTGACCACAAGAGACTGTAGATGGGTCCAACAGCATAAACTCCCACTTACACACCTGATACAATCAATGCCACAGCAAAGGTCCAATCCGTCAGCAAGAGAGGGCAAGGCTAAACTCCCAGTGTGGCACGATTCCTCAAGGAAACCAACTGGTCATTAGGTTGCAATTAAACATGGCCCCCTTCTGTCATGAAAGGACCAGTGGTTCATCCTCAAACATGTGCCTACCTATTCAGAGTAAGTCTGTTTTTTCGTGCTTATCTCAGTAGCATCATTATTCAGGAGCTGATGAAAAATTGATCCACCAGCATGGAATTCCTCACAATGCAGGGTTCAATCAGGAAATCCACTTCATAGTACAGGCAGCAAGAACTGAGGTCCATTATATATATCAAAACCCACTGGACCCTGAAGCTCTCTGCCTTATGGTACATTAAATAGTCCCATTGCCAGCAAAAAAATGAAGTTTGCTTGGAGCATGCAAGCAATGTCCTCAAACATTGGGTTCCAAATATCAAGTTATTATCATCCTCAGTGACCCATTAAAGTGCTTTGTGCTTCCTATTTCTGCAACTGGAATTTCCAAAGATAGAAGCACTGTTCCCAAAGAGAAACTTACTAAAGGAGACATCAATCAAGGGTTTCATTAAACTACAAATATGGTTGCTGGCTGAGCACTTTGGGTTGCTTGTTTCAGGCAAAAAAATAATAATAATATCTAATATAAGGGTAGATAATCCTGATTAATAGAAAGTGGTAGGGTTACCGTGGGGATGATGCCCTGGAGGAGGAAATGGTAACCCAGTCCAGTATACTTGCCTGGAGAATCTCCATGGACAGAGAAGCCTGGAGGGCTGTAGTCCATAGGGTTCAAAGAATCAGACACAACTGAAGCAACAGAGCATCAGGGTTACTACTGCACAGCGAGAGTAGGAGGGAATATGTGTGGAGCTCAGTGGACCTACTTGGATAGCCCTTGAAATCTGCTGTCCAATTGTGGATATAATTTGTCCTATACAGTAACTCTGGCAAGAAAAGGATATGGCTATCAGAGTTCATGCCAAGTGTATGCAACTCTTTGCAACTCTATGGGCATTAAGTAACCCTCCAGGCTCCTTTGTCCATGGAATTCTCCAGGCAAGAATACTGGAGTGGGTTAGCATTGCCTTCTCATATCTCCTGGGAATAAAGGCAGAGTTGATACCACCCAGAAATCCACTGAGACCAATAGAGATGGTAACCGAGGGCAAGGCAAAGTTACAGTGGGTCGTGAAGGAGGGAGATAATGAATACCCATGGCAGCTCTAGGATCAAATATGGAGACAGAGTCTGTTTTATCAGGCTGAGTCACTCTTGTACATTTCCCTCGGAAGGGAAGCCAACCAGAGCCACAGAGAATCTCTCTCCTGATAGGCTGACTCTCAAGGTGCAAATGGCGGACCGTGACAGGGACAGATATGCATTGAAACTCACATCACATCTCTTTCGAAAAGTAATAGCTATCCAGCTGTGACAAGTGAGGTTACCAGACAGCCTCTCTCTGCTGGCTTTGTTCAGATCTGTCTCAGATTTCAAGCCACGTTCAGGTTTTTCTCATAGCAGCCCTTTGTCAATGACTGAACAAGGTGGTCAAATGGCCTTTTTTCCTTTAACAAGTCCTACTCTTTTGCAAAATCTTGCTCTCCCATTCCTGTCTTATTGTCTGCTTCCTAGAGAATCCAACTAGCACATATTCTCCCTCCTCTTTCTTGAAGTTTAATATTTCCTTTTAAAATTATTTCCTGCAGTCTAAAGACTTTTATTTCAACACAAATTTATCTGAGATAATTAACTCACTGGAAATTAGGACTCAGCTATTGCGCTACTCAAAGGAAAACATAAAATGGAGAACAGGAGCGACCAAAAAAAGGTATTTTTGAAAGAAATTATAGAAAAGAAATTGACTTTGAAAAGTGCACAAAAACAAGTCTGAGGGGAGAGAAGCCTGAGTTGTTCTAGGATGCGGATCTCAGATCCTTTTTAAATTTTTATGATGTTAATAAGAGTATATGAAAATACAGTAAGTCTCCTACAGATGAATAAGTTCAGTTCCAAGAATGTGTTCATGAGTCCAAGAAAGCTAGCCTAGGTACCCAAGGAACACAGTTGGCTATACAACACCGTACTATAATAAGTTTATAATACTTTACACACAAATAATACATAAAAACAAACACACACAAAAAATGAAATATTTTAATTTTATGATACAATACCTTGAAAAGTACAGTGGTACAGTACAGCAGCTGGCATACAGGGGCTGGCATCGAGTGAATAGGCAACAGTTACTTACTAGAGGAAAGAGAGGAGGTGGGAGATGGGAGACCTGAAGGATCGTCAGCAATAGGAGATGGAGGGAAAGCTGTAATTTCACTCATGCCTGACAATGATGGAATGCGTGTTTGCATCTTTTAAAGTTTGCAGCTTGAAAGTTTGTGTTTAAGGGTCTTACTGTACATAAACTATATTTGCTTTCTCTATTTTTCTACTGTATTTATTTTTCTTAATGGCATTTAGATCCATAGTCTCAAGATAAGTAGAAAAGACACCTGACTTCCCTCTCTTCATCCTTTTTCCCAGTTTCTCACACTCCCATCATTATCCCCACTCCCTCTCCACATGCCCCATATCAATTTCTCTTGTGACTCCATCCTAGTTCAGTCTTCTGAAGTCACTTTGTCTTTAAATGTTTTCCTGCTTCCTTTCTGTTTCTAGCCACTTCTCATTATATGCCATTTTTCTTGCCTCTGTTGGATGTGAGCAGCATTGTATAATAATATGTGACAGATGGAAAATAAATTTGAAACATGTGAATCAGTCGTGACAAGGGGAATCAATCATTAGAAGCATCCTTATAAGAAGCAAAGCCACTGATCATTTGGCACCCTAGACAAGGGACAAAAAAATTGCAGAGCAAAGCAAGAATAGATGTACATGGCATCACAGACAGGGAACAATGAAGAAGCGGGGATGGGAGGTGCTTTCCTGGCCTTAATAGAATGAAGATAACTGACAAATTGTGCTAGACTTTCTGTATAGGAATAGTCATTAGCTTTGTGATATAATAAATCATGGCAGTAGTCATTATTCTCCAGTAGTCATCATTCTCTGGTAGTCATGTATGGATGTGAGAGGTGGATTATAAAGAAAGCTGAGCGCCAAAGAATTGATGCTTTTGAACTGTGGTGTTGGAGGAGACTCTTGAGAGTCCCTTGGACTGCAAGGAGATCCAACCAGTCCATCCTAAAGGAGATCACTCCTGAATATTCATTGGAAGGACTGATGTTGAAGCTGAAACTCCAATACTTTGGCCACCTGATGTGAAGAACTGACTCGTATGAAAAGACCTTGATGCTAGGAAAGACTGAAGGCAGGAAGAGAAGGGGACGACATAGGATGAGATGGTTGGATGACATCATTGACTGAATGGACACGAGTTTGAGTAAACTTCGGGAGTTGGCGATGGACCGGGAGGCCTTGTGTGCTGTAGTCCATGGGGTTGCAAATAGCCAGACATGATTCAACGACTGAACTGAGCTAAACTGAAATCATGGCATCCATAAAGACAATAGATAGGAAGCTAGTAATTTACATGTAATTACAGAACAACACACTGATTAATGAATTACACACATGCAGAAAGTGAAAGTGAAGTCACTCTGTCGTGTCTGACTCTTTGTGACCCCATGGACTGTAGCTCACCAGTTTCCTCTGTCCATGGGATTATCCAGGCAAGAATATTGGAGTGGGTTGCCATTTCCTTCTCCAGGGGGATCTTCCTGACCAGGGATCAAACCCAGGCCTCCTGCATTGCAGGCAGATGCTTTAACCTCGGAGCCACCACCCCACACGAATGCAGAAGTGAAGTGAAATGAAATCACTCAGTCATGTCCCACTCTTCGCGACCCCATGGACTGTAGCCTACCAGACTTCTCAGTCCATGGGATTTTCCAGGCAAGAGTACTGGAGTGGGTTTCCATTTCTTTCTCCCAGGGGATCTTCCCAACCCAGGGATCAAACCTAGGTCTCCCGCACTGGAGGCAGACGCTTTACCCACTGAGCCACCTGGGAAGCCCATGCAGAAGAGGGGTGCAAATGGGAGAGGATTGCACTAGTCCTGTGCCATTCCAACTGACAAGAAGCGTATAATTACCTAATGCACAAGACGATCTTAGACCCCAGAATATTTTCAGTGTAATTCTGCTGAAATCACATCTCCCAGCACGATGTCTTATAACTGCTCCTCTGCAAACTTCTCAAACTACCTTGGGGTCTATCAATGCTACCTAGGCTCCTCCTGATAGCTTACCATGAACAGTGTTGGATTCTTAATCTCCAAAGAAGATTTAGCTTTGGGTTGATCACTAAAGAGCTTTTGTGAAGCAGAGTTTTATTAACATATGAAAAGGGACAGTGAAAGTTTCTGACATAGACAGCAGAAGGGGATGGAGAGTGCCCCCTGGCTAATGTTAGCAAGAGAGATATATACTTTTTCAATTAGTTAATTGCAATAAATCAAAAGAATGTCTCAAGGTTGTAAAAACTTTACCAGACCCACTGCTACAATTTACATTTCCAGGTAACAGGATTAGAATTTAGCAACAGAAAGATCCTACCAGACCCACTCTGATAATTTACATTCTAAGGTATCAGGATTAGTCAGAAGGTTTTCAGGAAGGAGAAACAGTCCTCAAGCAGGATACATTGTTGTTACATAATCCCTAGTAAGTGAAAGAGGAGAGTGAAAAAGTTGCCTTAAAATTCAACATTCAGAAAACTAGGATCATGGCATCTGGTCCCATCACTTTATGGCAAATAAATGGAGAAATAGTGGAAACAGTGGCAGATTTTATTTTGGGGGCTCCAAAATCACCAAAGATGGTGACTGCAGCCATGAAATTAAAAGATGCTTACTCCTTGGAAGGAAAGTTATGACCAACCTAGACGGCATAGTAAAAAGCAGACATTACTTTGCAAACAAAGGTCCATCTAGTCAAGGTTTTTCCAGTAGTCAGTACTGGTGTGAGAGTTGGACTATAAAGAAAGCTGAGCACTGAAGAATTGATGCTTTTGAATTGTGGTGTTGGAGAAGACTCTTGAGAGTCCCTTGGACATCAAGAAGATCCAACCAGTCCATCCTAAAGGAAATCAATCCTGAAAATTCATTGGAAGGGCTGACGTTGAAGCTGAAACTCCAGTACTTTGGCCACCTGATGTGAAGAACTGACTCGTATGAAAAGACCTTGATGCTAGGAAAGACTGAAGGCAGGAAGAGAAGGGGACGACATAGGATGAGATGGTTGGATGACATCATTGACTGAATGGACACGAGTTTGAGTAAACTTCGGGAGTTGGCGATGGACCGGGAGGCCTTGTGTGCTGTAGTCCATGGGGTTGCAAATAGCCAGACATGATTCAACGACTGAACTGAGCTAAACTGAAATCATGGCATCCATAAAGACAATAGATAGGAAGCTAGTAATTTACATGTAATTACAGAACAACACACTGATTAATGAATTACACACATGCAGAAAGTGAAAGTGAAGTCACTCTGTCGTGTCTGACTCTTCTTGTGACCCCACGGACTGTAGCTCACCAGTTTCCTCTGTCCATGGGATTATCCAGGCAAGAATATTGGAGTGGGTTGCCATTTCCTTCTCCAGGGGATCTTCCTGACCAGGGATCAAACCCAGGCCTCCTGCATTGCAGGCAGATGCTTTAACCTCGGAGCCACCACCCCACACGAATGCAGAAGTGAAGTGAAATGAAATCACTCAGTCATGTCCCACTCTTCGCGACCCCATGGACTGTAGCCTACCAGACTTCTCAGTCCATGGGATTTTCCAGGCAAGAGTACTGGAGTGGGTTTCCATTTCTTTCTCCCAGGGGATCTTCCCAACCCAGGGATCAAACCTAGGTCTCCCGCACTGGAGGCAGAGACGCTTTACCCACTGAGCCACCTGGGAAGCCCATGCAGAAGAGGGGTGCAAATGGGAGAGGATTGCACTAGTCCTGTGCCATTCCAACTGACAAGAAGCGTATAATTACCTAATGCACAAGACGATCTTAGACCCCAGAATATTTTCAGTGTAATTCTGCTGAAATCACATCTCCCAGCACGATGTCTTATAACTGCTCCTCTGCAAACTTCTCAAACTACCTTGGGGTCTATCAATGCTACCTAGGCTCCTCCTGATAGCTTACCATGAACAGTGTTGGATTCTTAATCTCCAAAGAAGATTTAGCTTTGGGTTGATCACTAAAGAGCTTTTGTGAAGCAGAGTTTTATTAACATATGAAAAGGGACAGTGAAAGTTTCTGACATAGACAGCAGAAGGGGGATGGAGAGTGCCCCCTGGCTAATGTTAGCAAGAGAGATATATACTTTTTCAATTAGTTAATTGCAATAAATCAAAAGAATGTCTCAAGGTTGTAAAAACTTTACCAGACCCACTGCTACAATTTACATTTCCAGGTAACAGGATTAGAATTTAGCAACAGAAAGATCCTACCAGACCCACTCTGATAATTTACATTCTAAGGTATCAGGATTAGTCAGAAGGTTTTCAGGAAGGAGAAACAGTCCTCAAGCAGGATACATTGTTGTTACATAATCCCTAGTAAGTGAAAGAGGAGAGTGAAAAAGTTGCCTTAAAATTCAACATTCAGAAAACTAGGATCATGGCATCTGGTCCCATCACTTTATGGCAAATAAATGGAGAAATAGTGGAAACAGTGGCAGATTTTATTTTGGGGGGCTCCAAAATCACCAAAGATGGTGACTGCAGCCATGAAATTAAAAGATGCTTACTCCTTGGAAGGAAAGTTATGACCAACCTAGACGGCATAGTAAAAAGCAGACATTACTTTGCAAACAAAGGTCCATCTAGTCAAGGTTTTTCCAGTAGTCAGTACTGGTGTGAGAGTTGGACTATAAAGAAAGCTGAGCACTGAAGAATTGATGCTTTTGAATTGTGGTGTTGGAGGAGACTCTTGAGAGTCCCTTGGACATCAAGAAGATCCAACCAGTCCATCCTAAAGGAAATCAATCCTGAAAATTCATTGGAAGGGCTGACGTTGAAGCTGAAACTCCAGTACTTTGGCCACCTGATGTGAAGAACTGACTCGTATGAAAAGACCTTGATGCTAGGAAAGACTGAAGGCAGGAAGAGAAGGGGACGACATAGGATGAGATGGTTGGATGACATCATTGACTGAATGGACACGAGTTTGAGTAAACTTCGGGAGTTGGCGATGGACCGGGAGGCCTTGTGTGCTGTAGTCCATGGGGTTGCAAATAGCCAGACATGATTCAACGACTGAACTGAGCTAAACTGAAATCATGGCATCCATAAAGACAATAGATAGGAAGCTAGTAATTTACATGTAATTACAGAACAACACACTGATTAATGAATTACACACATGCAGAAAGTGAAAGTGAAGTCACTCTGTCGTGTCTGACTCTTTGTGACCCCACGGACTGTAGCTCACCAGTTTCCTCTGTCCATGGGATTATCCAGGCAAGAATATTGGAGTGGGTTGCCATTTCCTTCTCCAGGGGGATCTTCCTGACCAGGGATCAAACCCAGGCCTCCTGCATTGCAGGCAGATGCTTTAACCTCGGAGCCACCACCCCACACGAATGCAGAAGTGAAGTGAAATGAAATCACTCAGTCATGTCCCACTCTTCGCGACCCCATGGACTGTAGCCTACCAGACTTCTCAGTCCATGGGATTTTCCAGGCAAGAGTACTGGAGTGGGTTTCCATTTCTTTCTCCCAGGGGATCTTCCCAACCCAGGGATCAAACCTAGGTCTCCCGCACTGGAGGCAGACGCTTTACCCACTGAGCCACCTGGGAAGCCCATGCAGAAGAGGGGGTGCAAATGGGAGAGGATTGCACTAGTCCTGTGCCATTCCAACTGACAAGAAGCGTATAATTACCTAATGCACAAGACGATCTTAGACCCCAGAATATTTTCAGTGTAATTCTGCTGAAATCACATCTCCCAGCACGATGTCTTATAACTGCTCCTCTGCAAACTTCTCAAACTACCTTGGGGTCTATCAATGCTACCTAGGCTCCTCCTGATAGCTTACCATGAACAGTGTTGGATTCTTAATCTCCAAAGAAGATTTAGCTTTGGGTTGATCACTAAAGAGCTTTTGTGAAGCAGAGTTTTATTAACATATGAAAAGGGACAGTGAAAGTTTCTGACATAGACAGCAGAAGGGGGATGGAGAGTGCCCCCTGGCTAATGTTAGCAAGAGAGATATATACTTTTTCAATTAGTTAATTGCAATAAATCAAAAGAATGTCTCAAGGTTGTAAAAACTTTACCAGACCCACTGCTACAATTTACATTTCCAGGTAACAGGATTAGAATTTAGCAACAGAAAGATCCTACCAGACCCACTCGATAATTTACATTCTAAGGTATCAGGATTAGTCAGAAGGTTTTCAGGAAGGAGAAACAGTCCTCAAGCAGGATACATTGTTGTTACATAATCCCTAGTAAGTGAAAGAGGAGAGTGAAAAAGTTGCCTTAAAATTCAACATTCAGAAAACTAGGATCATGGCATCTGGTCCCATCACTTTATGGCAAATAAATGGAGAAATAGTGGAAACAGTGGCAGATTTTATTTTGGGGGCTCCAAAATCACCAAAGATGGTGACTGCAGCCATGAAATTAAAAGATGCTTACTCCTTGGAAGGAAAGTTATGACCAACCTAGACGGCATAGTAAAAAGCAGACATTACTTTGCAAACAAAGGTCCATCTAGTCAAGGTTTTTCCAGTAGTCAGTACTGGTGTGAGAGTTGGACTATAAAGAAAGCTGAGCACTGAAGAATTGATGCTTTTGAATTGTGGTGTTGGAGAAGACTCTTGAGAGTCCCTTGGACATCAAGAAGATCCAACCAGTCCATCCTAAAGGAAATCAATCCTGAAAATTCATTGGAAGGGCTGACGTTGAAGCTGAAACTCCAGTACTTTGGCCACCTGATGTGAAGAGCTGACTCATTGGAAAAGACTCTGACGCTGGGAAGGATTGAGGGCAGGAGGAGAAGGGGACAGCAGATGAGATGGTTGGATGGCATCACTGACTCAATGGATGTTTGAGTAAACCCCAGGAGTTGGTGATGGACAGGGAGGCCTGGTGTGCTGCAGTGCATGGGGTTACAAAAGTCAGACACAACTGAGCGACTGAACTGAGTTGAACTGAACTGAATCCCTAGCACAGAGTTTAAACTGAGTTGTTTGTTGTGTAATCATCATTTCTGGGCTTAAGAAAAAAAAATTCATTTTATGTGACCAAGACTAAGGAATGTAGAGGGAAGAAGCAGTCTGTCCTTCCTCCTCCTTGAGAATTCCAGACCCTTATCTCTTCTTCGAAGGCCCTAGACCCCTCTCTCCTCCTCTAAGGAATGTAGAGGGAAAAAGCAGTCTGTCCTTCCTCCTCCTTGAGAATTCCAGACCCTTATCTCCTTCGAAAGCCCTAGACCCCTCTCTCCTCCTCTAAGGAATGTAGAGGGAAAAAGCAGTCTGTCCTTCCTCCTCCTTGAGAATTCCAGACCCTTATCACTTCTTCGAAGGCCCTAGACCCCTCTCTCCTCCTCTAAGGAATGTAGAGGGAAAAAGCAGTCTGTCCTTCCTCCTCCTTGAGAATTCCAGACCCTTATCTCTTCTTCGAAGGCCCTAGACCCCTCTCTCCTCCTCAGGGATCCTGGACTTCTTATCAACCTACCTAGAAATTAATTCTCTCATTCCTGTGTCTCCTCCTTCCCCAGCCACCTGGTCTACAGCACTGACCTCTGCTTTACCAGCTCCTGCCAGCTGGGCTCCTCTCTCTATAGCCAGGAGACCCTCTGTGAGCCCATCAGGACCCTGGGTCTCTGGGCTTTGGGTCTCTGGGATTTAGTTCCCTGAGCTCTGGGTCCGGAGCTGCTACTTACTGGACTGTGGATCCCATGGCTTCAGAGCCCTGATTTATGGAGTCTGGGACTTTCCTACCTTAGGCTTTGTACCCAGTTTCTGCCATCCAACCTACTTGTTAGCTTCTAGGAGCCTCTAGCTATTTTGTAACCAACCTACCTATCCATCTGCCTTCTACTGATCAATTTGTTGAGTTCCAGTACTTTCTAAGTCAGTTCATCAAAATGCCTGCTCAGAGTTCCATCATACTCACTCTTTCCATTGGCACGTATCTTCTTACTCCTTGGTCATCAGTTCCTCACTCAATCTCTTTCCATCAAATTCAGGCTAACAGACTGATTCCTGAATCCTATGAATTTAAAGACATACCCCCCCAGATAAGTATAACATCAACATTACTAATGGAGTTTATGTTAATTTACTTTCTGCCCCCAATGGATACAAAGTTAAAGGATTATAATTCAATAAACTAATTCATCCTGGCACTGAAATATTTTTGTTACTGTTTGTACATTTTGACCAGAGTTTGTGCTGCTTCGATTCATCAGCTAAGCCAAAGCTCAACATGCTTGTGGAGGACATTTTGGAAGCCTAAAATGCTGTAGGGTGCTCGCTGGTGGCTTAGTGGTAAGGATTTTGCCTGGGAATGCAAGAGTCAGAGGAGACTCGAGTTTGATCCCTGGGTCAGGAAGATTCCCTGTAGAAGGTAATGGCAACCCACTCCAATATTCTTGCCTGGGAAATCCCATGGATAAAGGAGCCTGGCAGGCTACAGTCCATGGGGTTGCCGAAGTGTTGAAAGTGACTTAGTGACTAAACAACAACAACAAAAAATATGTTGCAGATTTGACCTAATTTCTTTGAACAATGGATATTTTTCTCATTCAGACTATAGTTACTAAATATTCATGTTTTGAAGTTTTGGAGCTTTATTGAATAAAACTGTCAGAATCAGGATAAATTTGATTCTATCAAAGAATATGAATCTTATCTATATGGACAGAGGGAATGTAATTGTGAAGCTGACAGATTCAAGGGGAATTTCATGAATAGATTTACATTGTTAGATTTATATGGCTAGTGTAATAAATGAAAGAAAAACTTGAGAAGGACCAATTTAAAAATCCACATGAACACTGAATAAATTCTGAGTTTACCAAATATTTGTTAAAATTGACCAGATTCATATTTCTAATGGTGAGTTTCTAATGTAATTCACTTTTTCATATGTATGAGAAGATGTAGACAATGATTTTAGTGGGAAGGATACTGCTTCAGAATCACAGATACAGCCTGTGATTCCACATCAGTGCTTTCCTAAAGCCCAAATGAAATTTAGATGAAAACAAAAACCTTTCTATCAGCCAATTTGACTATTTCAATCTGATCTCAATATAAAATTGGAGACACTACTTGTTTATTTACTATTTTGGTAACATGCTCAATGTTTAGAGGCCAAGTATTTAATGAAACCATAAGAGACCAAGATAAATATATTTTTGAGTAATGAAAGTGGATTACACAGGAGATGTGGCTTTAATCCCTGGGTCGGGGAGATCCTGTGGAGGAGGAAATGGCAACCCACATCAGTATTCTTGCTTGGAAAATCTCACTGACAGAGGAGCTTGGCAGGCCACAGTCCATGGGGTCACAAAGAATCAAACGTGACTGAGCAGGAGCACACAAACACCAAAAGACATTATCCCTAAATAGTGTTTTAATCAATGTTCAAAGAATAACCTACTCAATGTATGTTTAGGTCCTTGAATAGATTTGTGACAAAGATATATATTTAAAATTCAAGCTATTTTAAAAAAGAAGCAATGTATACCTAAAGCAGATCAGGGAATTCCCAAGTCATTACAAACAAAATTGTCTCTCCAGATATTGTCAAATAATTCTAGTGGACTAAAGGAAAATTATCTTCTGATTGGAGAAACATTTATCTAAACTAATGCACAGAGAAAAGAGGAGATAAAAAATAGAGAACAGAGTTTAAGAAGATATGGATCATAGTGAAAAGATTTAGCATATTTGTGTTTGAAGTCCTAAAAATAGAAAAGAGAGAAAATGGAGGAGGAAATATTTTCAGGGATAAAATGCGATGAATTTTCTAAGACAAATTCAAATAAGTGTTGCCAACTGAAATTTGGAAAAATACAGAGAATACACCTACACACACCTAAATCAGTGACAAGAAAACATTTCTAAGTTACATGGGGAATAAAGTTGATTACCTTCAAAAAGTAACAATAGGACTGAAATATAAATTATTTTAAGAGGAAATTGACTGAAATATTAAAAGTATGACAAAATGAAGATTTCATATTTGAATACTAGGGGCAGAAAATATGTGCTTCAGAACTAAAGAGAATTGCAGACAAAAGACTGAGACAATGTCTCACCAGCAGACTGACTGAATGCATAGGCTGAGTTGACTGTTAGTGAAGAAGGAAAATGCATTTGCTTGACAATGGAAGAAAATATGACATTAAGATATGGGTTGAATTGTTTTCCCATTCTTAAGACTCTGTCTTAGTTATGGCAGCCTGACCAGTGACTACTTACCATTTTATGGGGTGCAAAATGACTCTCAGTCTCACTGGGTAATAGAAATATTCTCTAGAACCGGACATGGAACAACAGACTAGTTTAAAATTGGGAAAGGAGTCTATCAAGCCTGTATATTGTCGCCCTGCTTATTTAACTTATATGCAGAGTGAAGTGAGTGAAGTCCCCTCACTATGTCAGACTCTTTACGACTCCCATGGCCTGGACAGTCCATGGAATTCTCCAGGCAAGAATACTGGAGTGGCTAGCCTTTCCCTTCCCCAGAGGATCTTCCCAACCCAAAGATTGAACCCAGGTCTCCTGCAATGCAGGCAGATTCTTTACTAGCTGAGCCACAAGGGAAGCCCTATATTCAGAGTACATCATGCAAAATGCCAGGCTGGATGAAGCACAGGCTGGAATCAAGATTGCCAGAAGAAATATCAAGAGCCTCAGATATGCATATGATACCACTCTAATGGTAGAAAGCAAAGAGGAAAGAGCCTCTTGATGAGGGTGAAAGAGGAGAGTGAAAAAGCTGGCTTAAAACTCAGCATTCAAAAAATGAAGATGATGCCATCAGGTCCTATCACTTTATGGCAAATAGATGGGGAAAAATTGGAAACTGAGTCATATTTCATATTCTTGGGCTCCAAAATCACTGTGGACAATGACTGCACCTATGAAATTAAAAGACACTTTCTCCTTGGAAGAAAATTGTCTTTTGTGTCTCACACAAAAGTGTGACATCACTTTGCTGACAAAGCTATGTTTTTTCCAGCAGTCATGTATGGATGTGACAGTTAGACAATAAAAAGGCTAAGTGCAGAAGAATTGATGCCTTTAAACTGTGGTGCTGGAGAAGACTCTTGAGAGTCCCTTGGACTGCAAGAAGATCAAACCAGTCTATCTGAAAGGAAAACAGTCATGAATATTCATTGAAAGGACTGGTGTTGAAGCCGAAGCCGCAATACTTTGGCCACCTGATGTGAAGAGCTGACTCATTTGAAAAGACACTGATGCTGAGAAAGATTGAAAGCAGGAGGAGAAGGGGACAACAGAGGATGAGATAGTTGGATGGCATCACTGACTCAGTGGATATGGTTTTGTGTAAACTCCAAGAGATGGGGATGGGCAGGGGAGGCCTGGCATGCTGTGGTTCATGTAGCTGCAAAGAGTCGGACATGACCGAGCGACTGAACTGAACTGAACAGGTGGTGGTGAGGGACAGGAAAGCCTGGTCTCTGGGAACAGTCATATTTCATATTTGTGGGCTCCAAAATCACTGCGGACAATGACTGCACCTATGAAATTAAAAGACACTTTCTCCTTGTAAGAAAATCTGTGACAAACCTATGCAACATATTAAAAAAACAGAGACATCACTTTGCTGACAAATGTCCATATAGTCAAAGCCATGGTTTGGTGGCTCCGATGGTAAAGTGTCTGTCTACAATGCAGGAGACCTGGGTTCAATCCCTGGGTTGGGAAGATCCCTAGAGAAGGAAATGGCAATTCACTCCAGTACTATTGCCTGGAAAATCCCATGGACAGAGGAGCCTAGTAGGCTACAGTCCGTGGGGTCACAAAGAGTTAGACACAGCTGAGTGACTTCACTCACTCACTCATGGTTTTTCCAGTAGTTGTGTATGGATATGAGAGTTGAACCATGTAGAAGGCTGAGCTTTGAAGAATTGATGCTTTCAAATTGTGATGCTAAAGAAGACTCTTGAGAGTCCCTAGGACTTCAGGGAGTTCAAACCAGCCAATTCAAAGGAAATCAACCCTGAATATTCACTGGAAAGACTACGAATGCTAAAGTTGAAGGTCCAATAATTTGGCCACCTGATGTGAAGAAACCGACTCATTGGAAAAAGGCCCTGATGCTGGAAAAGATTGAGGGCAGGTGGAGAAGGAGAGGACAGAGGATGAGCCAGTTGGATGGCAACACCGACTCGATGGACATGAGTCTGAGAAAACTCCAGGAAATAGTGAAGGACAGAGAAGCCTGGAGTGCTGCTGTCCATGAACTTGCAAGGAGTTGGACATGACTTAGTGACTGAACCACAATAACAATTTTCTAGATAATAGGTGTACAAGACACCATCTGGTGGCATCAATCTTAATACTCCAAGTCATGACTTATGATACCTGCCTGCTTATTAAGATGATTAATCAAGTTGAAGACTCTGGATGGCTAGTAAATTAGGTGAAAGTCACTCATTTCTGTTTGACTCTTTGCGACCCCATGGACTACATAGCCCATGGAATTCTGCAGGCCAGAATACTGGAGTGGGTAGCCGTTCCTTTCTCCAGGGGTCTTCCCAACTCAGGGATTGAACCTGGTCTCCAGCATTGCAGGCAGATTATTTATCAGCTGAGACACCAGGGAGTTTTTGTCTTTTAAATAATTGAATGGAAAAAATTGGATGTATACAATATAATGGTTCCATAAACCACATATTTGAAAATAATATATAGAAATCAGATATGAAAACAATTTTTAGAGGCCATTATTTCCATAGTTTGGAGTCAACATTTTAATTTAAAATTCTTCAATATTTTAAAATATGGATAAATAAATTTCCTTTAGAAAAAAAAACCTATCTTCAGACACATAATTTGTACCTCCATTTAGTAACCATCTGAGAGTTAGTAGTTTCATTAAAATATTTGCTACTTATATCTTATTATTAAGGAATGGCTAGAGAGGAGAAAATGCAGGGAACTACTGGACTTATGGATTAGTTCAGTAAAAGATACTCTTAGAGAAGAAATAGTTCCTAACGAAGGAAAATGCACTTACTCTAAGGTTTTGCTTGAGAATGACCTTGCTCTTCATTCATCAACTCTGAAATTGCTCCATCAAGGCTACTTTGGGGGAAAAAGAGAAAGTTTGGCAATAAAAGAAAATGGAAACTATAGACACACAAGATATTACTAAGAGGAAAATTTTCCCTGCTTGGTTGGCAAGAAAGAATGAGATTGCAATTCTAATTTGGGATATCTGAAAATAAAAGATGTGCAAAGAGTTATTTACATTTGGAACAGTTATTTCCTCACTTTGCTCTCTCTTGTAGGAGTCTTGTATAATGTTTCTTTTTCAATTTGAATGCTACTCTTGTTATTAATTTTGAAGAACCAACTCTGGACCGGGTTATATTCTATACAAATAAGTTTTTACTCTTAAACTGATTCCTACCTTTAATTTGTTTCCTCTTTTGTTTTCTTTTGTCTTGATTTGTTATTCCTTATTCTAACTTCTTGATTTTCAGCCTTTCTTCTTTTCAAACATACCCATTTAGTGTATAAAATACCCTCAAAGAACTGAATTAGCCAAAACCTGTTAAGTTTTAGTGTTTTATCTTCAAAAGCATTCTGATCAAGGAATTTTCTATTGTCCATATTGACATATTTTCTTTGAATCACGAATTACACCATGTCTTGAACTGTCATTTGCCCCCAAAATCCAAATGCTAACTTCTAATTCTGAACACAGTGGTTATCAGAGATGGAAATCTTTTGAATAGGATTAGTGTCCTTGAAAGAAGAAACCCCAGAGAACTCTAGGTCCTTCTAATATTGAGGTTGCAGTGAAAAGATGGCCATCAAGAAAAGGGTCTCATCAGACATTCAGACATCTCATCGTGCCTTGAACTTGAACTTCTTAGCCTCCAGAACATAAAAAATCAGTGTTTTGATAAAGCACCCATTCCATGATAATCTGTAATAGCAGCTGCAAAGAACCAAAACAGATTATTTACAAGTGTATTTCACTGCCTTATAATTATTTCCTCGATGACAAGAGCATTACTAAGAGTTATTATAATCATCAATTGGTGGAGATTTGCTTTATGATTGGAGTATTTTTAGTTAAACTCCCTGTGCACTTCAAATGATTGTGCTTGTTGAACTTGATTGCAATGCATCCACTGTTTGATCAGTTCTCTTAACTGTGTTGGTCAAGTATTCTATACTTTAACTAGCTTTTGTCTTCCTTTTACATATCCTTAGGCATTGTGATATCCATGGAGGATTCACACCTTTTTAAAAATTATGATCATTCCTCTTTATCATTAGTGAAGTTTCTATGACTGAGATTAATAACTTAATAGCTCCTTTTGTTTTTTTAGATAATTCATATCATGTCTTTCAAAATTTCTGTGTGCTTTTATTTTTATTGATCACTCTTGAAAGCAGAATGTTGTGGTACTCTTTTAAAATTGAATCTGAATCTTTGTATTAGACTCTTACTCTTTTTCCTTTTATGTGTCATATAGATATATAAATAAAGATATATCTAAATATACACATATGTGTATATGCATATATGGTCCCAGGGGGCAAAGTGTGAAGAATGTACCTGCCAGTGCAGGAGATGCAGGAGACACGCTTCTCTCCCTGGGTTGGGAAGATCCCCTGGAGGAGGAAATGGCTGGGCTTCCCTGGTGCTCAACAGATAAAGAATCTGCCTGCAACGCGGAGACCTGGGTTCAATTCCTGGGTTGGGAAGATCCCCTGGAGGAGGGGCATGGCAACCCATCCCAGTATTCTCTTCTGGAGAATCCTCAAGGACAGAGGGGCCTGGTGGGCTGCAGCCTATGGCTTTGCGAAGAATTGGGCATGACTGAATGACTAAGCGCAGGCAATGGCAACCTATTCCAGTAATCATGCCTAGAAAGATTCCATGGACCCAGGAGCCTGGAGGGCTGCAGTCCACGTGGTCACAAAGAATCTGACAGGGCTGAGTGACTGAGCATGCACATATGTATATATACACATATAAAATGTATGTCTAAAATTTTGAATTTTTTAATCTAATCCTTTAGATTATTTTTTTTCCTTTTTGATTAACAAAACTTTTAATATTATCATTTCCCATTTTTAATGTAATATCTGTGGTGCTTTACTGATTTTAGATTTTTTTTAGAAATTTCAATGTACATTCCTGATTAACTTCTCATTAATATAAATTATTATTTTACAGTTTCCACAATAATGCTAAAACCCTGGAAAACCTTAAATCCAATAGTTCTCTTTTGGTATTGTTGTCCTCAGGCATTTTAATACTATATATATTTTAAAACCAATAATTTTTTTCAATTAATGATTTATAAAGTTTTTACTTAAATGTAATCTGTGTTTATCTATATATATTCACATTTCTTCTTACATTTCCATGTTACTCTTTAGGAATATTTTCTTTGTATCTGCCTGAAGAAACTCGTTTACTGTCTGTGAATGTGTGTTAGTTGCTTCAATCATTCTGACTCTTTGCGATCCCATGAACTGCAGCTCACAAGGCTCCCCCTGTCCATGGAATTTCCCAGGCAAGAATAATGGAATGGGTCGTGCATTCCTTCTGCAGGGGATCTTCCCAATCCTGGGACTGAACGTGGGTGTCCCACATTGGATGGTTTCTTTACCATCTGAGCCACCAAGGAAGTCCAGCACGTGAAATTATTTGTCACATCCAACTCTTTATGACGCCTTGACCTGTAGCCAGCTAAGTTCCTCTGTCCATGGGATTCTCCAGGCAAGAATACTGGAGTGCGTAGCCATTCCCTTCTCCAGGGGCTCTTCCCAACCCAGGGATCCAAGCCAGGTCTCCTGAACTGCAGGAGGATTCTTTACCATCTGAGTCACCAGAGAAACTTTGCACCTGAAGAAAGTGCTCTAGTGTTTAGTTTTTCTTTTCTTTTTTTGGCCACATGGTATATGGTGTCTTAGTTCTTTGACCAAGTATCAACCTGTGACCCTACAGTGGAAGCGTGGTGTCTTAACCACTGGACTGCCAGGAATTCCCCCTTTAGTGCTTTTAGAGAGATAATATGAAAGATACATTCAGGTATCCTGCACTAAAGAAATAATAGTAAGAAAGTGGATGAAAGAGGATGTTTAACGGGGGAAATATAGTCACCTACATGATGGGGCTGCAGTGTCTAACTGGGACTTTTGAGCAACATATCTGGTTGTACTGTAAATGTGGATAGCAAAAGGCAAAATATATCTCAAAATTCATAAAGTTAATCCATTTGAAACTCTTTTGATTTGAATAATATTTATTGAGCAAATCATAGGTTTGAAATCAGGTAGAGGAGATATCTGAATGTGCCATTCTGTCCTCTGTCATTTACTTCTGCTCACCTCAACAGAGGGCTTCAGATGGTAAAGAATTCACAGGACACCAGAATTCCGTCCCTGGGTTGGAAGATCCCACGGAGAAGGGAGTGGCAACCCACCCCAGTATTCTTGCCTGGAGCAGCCCATGGACAGAGGGAGCCTGGTGGACTACAGTCCATGGGGTCGCAAAGAGTCGGACATGACTGGGTGACTAACACACACGCACACACACCCCTCAGTAGAGTCATCACCCGAGTTTCCTCTGAGAGGCTCAGATTGGTCTCCATTTGTGAGTGTTCCTATTGATTGGTCTTGTGTCTTCCAAACGCTCGTCTAGGGTTCCCTCTGTTCCTGTTACTCCTTCAGTCAATTTGTAACAGGGTTGGGCCTTTGCATTGGCTGTGAGGTCTCTACATTAATTTTAATACTTGGAAATTAATCTTGAGGAAATAAATGAATGTCACAAGCAGGTTCAATGTTTAGAAGGCTGTTTTGAAGGCCAAAGCTATGACTCTGACCAAATAAAAATGAAAGATGGTACCATTTCAATCTTCACCCTTAGAAGGACTGCATATTCCAGCAAAACCAGACTCAGATACACATGCAGCATATACCAGGAAGAAATGAAGGAACATTCCTGACCACAGTGGGGTGGTCACGAATACAAAAGGAACATACCTTTGTGACATGAGTAGTTTACTGGGTTTGTGTTATAGTGAAAATTATTACAGCACACATAAGTACTGGAGAAGGAAATGGTGCCCCACTCCAGTATTCTTGCCTGGAGAATCCCATGGACAGAGGAGCCTGGCGGGCTACAGTCTATGGGGTCGCAAAGAAGTCAGACTCGACTGAGCGACTTCACTTTCACTTTTTCACACATTAAGTACAATGTGTAGGAAACTAGCCAGCTGCACTTTCAGAAATGATGATTGAGAGGTCATGCAAATGAGGGAGTAGAAATGTGGAAATGATTACCTTGTTGTTATTAATACCTATTGCTGAGAGTGTATAAATGCCGCAGTCCAGGAGGTAGAAACTGTCCTTGCATCTCCTGTCAATGTGTCCTGTAACTACTGCTCTGGAAACTTCTCCTGCTCCTGGGGGACCATCTACACTACTCAGGCTCCTCCTTCCCCAGCAACCTGGTCTACAGCACCCACCTCCTGCCAGCTGGACTCCTCTCTCTACAGCCAGGAGGTCTACTGTGAGCCCATCAGGACCCAGACATCTCATGTGGTGTCCAGTCCCTGCCAGACATCCTGTTACCACCCAAGGACCTCCACATTCTTCAGATCCTCCTGGACAACTCACCCAGGGTCTCTGGGCTTTAGGTCCAGCAAGGACTGCTCCCTGAACCCTGGATCCAAAGGCTGCTACTTACTGGGTTGTGGATCCAGTGGCTTCAGACCCCTGGGTTATGGAGTCTGGGGTTCCCCCTACCTTGGGCTATGGATCAAGATCCTGCCACTCAACCTATCTTGATTTTTGGCCAATCTGTGGATCTGGCTTCTAGGCATTAACTTATAGAATATACAGATATTGTTGAAAAATGTCAACTCTTAAATCTCATAAGAAACAACATTTTTGTGTCCCAAAGTCTTGTTCACCCATCTGTAGACCACCCTGCTTCACTTAGAAATTGGTTCTTGCATAAGGTAAAAGTAATAGACCTAAACTTTAAATCATATAGCTGCATTGGTGATGGAAATCACCCAATTATTAAATGTATTTCATAATTCAACATTATTTAATTATCTTAAGTAAATAAACAGAGGACCCTGGAGGGCTATAGTCCACAGGGTCACAAAGAGTCAAACATGCCTGAGCAACTAATATACATATAAATAAACACACTTATTCTGGCATCCATGTATGGTATTGTTATCATTATTATTAGTTAATTATTGACCAGGAGTTTCTTTTACTGTTTATTGGATTTATAAATGTAAAAGATTAATTTGTTTTATAATGCAAACTTTGGAATAATAAAGATTGAAGGATTTGAGATAAAAAATTTGTTATTTAGATTTCTTTTAACCTTTTTCTTTGAATTGGTATGAATAAGCATCTCAAAAGTTATGTGCTGTGTGCTAAGTCACTTTAGTCGTGTCCAATTCTTTGTGACCCTGTCGACTATAGCCTGCCAGGCTCCTCTTCTGGCCATGAGGTTCTCCAGGCAAGAACACTGGAGTCGGTTGCCATTCCTTCATCCAGGGGATCTTCCGCATCTCCTGCACTGGCAAGTGTTTTGTTTTTTTTTTACCACTAGTGCCACCAGGGATGTCCCTCAAAGCTATAAAAACCTCATTATTTAAATCACATGAGGTCTTAGATCTCTCTTCACAGGGAAAGGAAAGAACAAAAGTTAGCACATATATATGGAATGCAGAAAGAAAGAATAAAATTTAGATATACTGCTAGATTTGTACATAAACTAAAAATATACATCTAACTTGTGGCAGTGTATTTTCAGAAAATACTAAATATAAATCTAAACTAACTTCCATTAAGTTCATCCAAAGCTGGTTGGTAAAAGTGATCAGATTCGTGAATCTTGGTGAGTACTTTTCCATGAAATTCATTTCTTTACAGCATGCAAGAAGGAAGCCAATTATTCTTCTTGTGAAGAATTTTGATTCAGGATGTGTGGGCTTTTATCTCTGTGCTTTCCAATGGCTCAAACTATATAGGGCTGAGAATCATCACAACCTTTATGTCAGCAAAAATGGATATTCTTTACTTTTTTATAGTCATGTGCTAATCTTTTTAACAAGACAAAGATTCCAGAAAACAATACACAGTCAGTTTGAAAACGAGGCAAATCTAATAATAAAGAGCATTAACTTTGTGTTGAGGTAAATAAATGTTCAAAGAGATTTTCAAGTCATTATTTCTTCAGAATTTTAAACAGTACTCAGAGGAAGGTAAATTTTGTGTGATGCATTTTTTTTTCCCCTAAGCATGAGGCAATGAAAGTTCAAAGGGAGTCAAGATCTGGCCAAACATCCCAGTCTCACAGAGAAACTGTTGTTCACAATATTCCTAAAAGAGAGAGTCTGTTATGAAAAGCTAAAACAGAAGTAGTATAGAATTGAATTAGAGAAGAATTGGAAAAATAAAATTAAATGGATGAAGCACAGAGATAGAAATTGTCTGGTATATTCCAGGAACATTAGGGGAATTAATTTGCAATGGGGTTATTAATTAATTTGGTAAATAGGTTTGGACAACATTTCTAATGGTTTCATGTTAGTCCATCATTTTGAAGTTTGCATTTTGAAAGACATTAATCTTAGTTTTCCTTTCCATCTAGTCAATTTATTGGAACAGATTTTTGGTGATAGTCCTCAGTAGATTTCTCATCTATTCTAAATGACTTTGCATGCACTGTAAAATAAATATTTGTACTAACCACCTTTGTATTTAATATGTAGAAGTATAACATGATGAAGGGCTTCCCTGGTGGCTCAGCAGGTAAAGAATCTGCCTGCAATGCAGGAGACCCAGTTTAATCCCTAGGTCAGGAAGATCCACTGAAGACATGAATGGCAACCCACTCCAGTAATCTTGCCTGGAGAATCCCATAGTAGCCCAAAACTTTGCTCTGTCCACGGGATTCTTTACACACAAGGAAAGCCCTTTACCAAATAAAACTTTCATCATCCAGATTGAGTACTTCAAATCAGACAAGATCAGACATGTTCAGGGCGGTTTGGCCATAGACAGAGTTACATTGATTTTGACGATATGATGTCAACAGCTTGGTTCATCCAAAGTAAATTCCTCTGCAGATAGATCCATTAAGAGCCTCAAATTACCTATCAGTTCAGTTCAATTCAGTCACTCAGTCGTGTCCGACTTTTGCCACCCCATGAATCGCTGCACGCCAGGCCTCCCCTGTCCATCACCAACTCCTGGAGTTCACTCAGACTTGCATCCATCGAGTCAGTGATGCCATCCAGCTGTAGTAATTGATTAAACATGATCAGTGCTACAACAGTGCTAGAAAAGCACAAACCAAGAAGCAACACAGAGTACAAAAAAGTCTACTGTTCAGTTCAGTTGCTCAGTCGTGTCCAACTCTTTGCAAGTCCATGGACTGCAGCATGCCAGGCCTCCCTGTTCATCACCAACTCCTGGAGTTTACCCAAACTCATATCCATTGAGTTGGTGATGCCATCCAACCATCTCATCCTGTCATCCCCTTCTCCTCCTGCCCTTAATCTTTCCCAGCATAAGGGTCTTTTCAAATGAGTCAGTTCTTCACATCAGGTGGCCAAAGTATTGGAGTTTCAGCTTCAACATCAGTCCTTCCAATGAACACCCAGAACTGATCTCCTTTACAATGGACTGGTTGGATCTCCTTGCAGTCCAAGGGACTCTCAAGAGTCTTCTCCAATACCACAGTTCAAAAGCATCATTCTTCTGCATTCAGCTTTCTTTATAGTCCAGCTCTCATGTCTATACACGACTATTGGAAAAAGCATAGCCTTAACTAGATGGACTTTTGTTGACAAAGTAATGTCTCTGTTTTTATATCCTGTCTAGGTTGGTCATAACTTTTCTTCCAAGGAGTAAGTGTCTTTTAATTTCATGGCTGAAATCACCATCTGCAGTGATTTTGGAGCCCCCAAAATAAAGTCTGACACTGTTTCCATTGTTTCCCCATCTATTTGCCATGAAGTGACAAACAAGTCTACAAGAGGTCCAGATAATAGACATATTAGAAATATACACACAAATCATTGTGGCTATTTTTCCTGAGAAATTAATGATACATTTAAGAATTTTGACAGAGTATGAGAATGTATAAAAATGAAAATTTGAAAACTGTAAAATAATGGCCAAACTCAAATGAATTCAAAGGTAAACTAAAGCATTCTGAAACTATTGGCCAATATATTGAAGTACCTAAGCTATTCCATTTTGTCAACAGAAAAACTCCATTTTGTAAGGTTCCAAGAAAAGAGCCTTTGGAAATCCAGGAGCCTTTAGAAATCCCCTGACCTCACCCCACCTCGCACGAGCCAATCAGACCCCAGACCAAAATCTCCTGACTTAACGCTCAGGAACTTGTGGTCTACTACTAGACAATAGGGACCAATCAAGAACCAACACACAACCCTTCGAAAGAAAGTGACCAATCAGACGTTCCGCTGCCTAGAAATCCTTTTTTTCCATGTATACTCCCTATATAAGCAATGTAACCCAAAACCCGGGGCTCCTCCCTATAGCCACTGCATCGGTATCAGTGGGAGCCCCAGCTCGAGACTGGTAATAAAAACTCTCTTGCTTTTGCACCAGATATCGGCTCCCTGGTGGTCACTGGGAGATTTTGCGACTTGGACATAGCAATATCTCACATCTGAAATAAAATATAATAATGGGTCAGTCAGGAAGTGGCAATGTATCTGGTCTAACTGTAGCCAAACTAGAGGTTCAACCAACAATGTTTAAATTGAAGACAGTGCCTCTCTAATTTAATTTTTTGAGGAAGCTTATTGATAAGCCCTTTACCTTTCTAATGTGAAGAAAAAAGGGCTTGCAATCTCTGGAAAACATTACATCAAAATATTTTTGTACATATTTTTATGTGTGTGTATGCACTCATTTCACACGCTAGCAAGGTGACACTCAAAATCCTTCAAGCTAGGTTTCAACAGAAGGTGAACTTAGAGCTCCCTGATTTTCAAGCTGAATTTAGAAAAGACAGAGGAACCAGAGACCAAATTGCCAACATCTGTTGGACCATAGGAAAAGCAAGAGAATTCCAGAATAATATCTACTTTTGCTTCATTGACTACACTAAAGCCTTTGTTTAACTGTGTGGATCACAACAAACTGTGGAAAATTCTTAAAAGATGGGAACACCAGACCACCTGATCTGCCTCCTGAGAAACCTGTATGAAGGTCAAGAAGCAACAGTTAGAACCAGACGTGGAATAAGGAACTGGTTCCAAATTTGGAAAGGAATACATACTGTCACCATGCTTATTTAACTAGCATGCAGAGTACATCACAAGAAATGTCAGGCTCGGTGAAGCACAAGCTGAAATTAAGATTTCCTGGAGAAATATCAATAACCTCATGCATGTAGATGACACCATTCTAATGGGAAAAAGCAAAGAGCAACTAAAGAGCCTCTTGATAAAGGTAAGAGTGAAAAAGCTAGTTGAAAACTCAACATTCAAAAAACTAAGATCGTTGTATCCGATCCCACCATTTCATGGCAAATAAATGAGGAAAAAATGGAAACAGTGACAGACTTTATTTTCTTGGGCTCCAAAATTACTGTGGATGGTGACTGCAGCCATGAAATTAAAAGATGTTTGCTCATTGGAAGAAATGCTTTGACAAGCCTAGACAGCATATTAAAAACAGACATCACTTTGCTGATAAATGTCCATATAGTCAAAGTTGTGGTTTTTTTCAGTAGTCATGTACAGATGTGAGAACTGGGTCAAAGAACTGGTGTTGGAGAAGACTCTTGAGAGTCCCTTTTAGAGCAACGAGATCAAACCAGTGAATCCTAAAGGACGTCAACCCTGAATATTCATTGAAAGGACTGATGCTAAAACTGAAGCTCAGTACTCTGGCCACCTGATGTGAAGCGCTGACTCCTTATAAATGACCCTGATTTCGGAAAATATTGAGGGAAGAAGGAGAAGGAGGCGATAGAGGATGAGATGGTTGGATGGAATCATCAACTCAATGGATATGAGTTTGAACAAACTCTGGGAGATAGTGAAGGACACTGAAGCCTGGAGTACTATAGTCCATTGGGTCACAAGCAGTCAGGCAGAACTGAGCAGCTGAGCAACAATGTATCATGTAATTTTCTAACATAGTGTATGAAAGTAATCATATATATAGATATAGATATAGATAGATAGAGATATAGATAGATAAATAGATATTTACAAAATACACTGCTCTTTTATATACAATGTCTGTAATGAAATAAAATATTACCAAAAATATCAAAATGTTATTCCTCCCCCTCAACAAAAGAATAACAATCATTAGGAACAAATTCACCTTAAACACACATATTATAATTAGTTGGCATAGACTGAAATGGATGGTGATGGACAGGTGAATTATTTAAGACAAATATGAATATAATTGATAAATATATGAGAAATTTTAAGAGATATGGACATAAAAAGCCTAACAGATATTCTCAAACAGCAAGTTAAGGGTTTAAAATTTTAAAAAGTCAACCTAAGATTTTACTTCAGTTCAAGATATCCCTCAAAAATAAAGAAGAAATGAAAACATTTTTAGAAAATTTTTATTCTCAAAAATAAAATAATTAAGTAGACTGTGACTAATTTGATTAGCAGTTTCTAGAAGTGGGTGCAGATGAAAAGTGCTATAAACTATGGACAACACATCTTATATCAAATAATTGTATCCATATCTAAGAAATGCAGAGTCACAGACTGAATATTGCAAATCAGTATTTCTATAGTAAAGAGCACATATATTTTAAGTCATCCAGCTCTATGATATTGACAAATAATTCAGCTTTTTTCCTTAAGAAAATAATCTTCTCCTGGAAGCCTACTGTGTGTATACAGCAATAATCAGTACAAGATTGGAGCTGGGTTGACCAGGATCCAAATGGCTGGGAAGTCTCTTTTATCATTCACTGTAATACAAATGTATAATTAGAGATGAAAATAAACTGGGAGAGAATGAAACAAATTTATTAATTTTTCACCTTGCTCAAGAGTAGTTCTGCTCCTTATTCATTATTTGATTATTCAAGTTTGACAAGAGGGCTATTCCGAAGAAGTATTTGTAAAACAGTTACAATGACGAAGGCGAAGATATTTACCTCAATTGCTGGAGAAAATTAAAAAAAATTCTGCTTTAGAATATAGGAAAATGAGTAGCTTCTTAAATAATTATGTAAATTCTATAAAGCTATCGGTTACTTCTTTTTCGTATGATATTTCTTTTTAAAACATGAAATAATTGATTTTGTTGATTTTCTAAAATTCTAAATTTTGACCTTGGTTTTCACTGCTTTATGTTTGACTTCTATTTCATTGATTTCTGTTCTTATTGTTGTAATTTCTATCTTAAATTTACTTTTGGCTTAAATTACTATTTTGCTTAACTTCCTCAGTATAAAGTACCAAAGTTTCAAGTTTTCTTGAATTGTGAAAGTGTTAATTTCTCAGTCATGTCTGACTCTTTGCAACCTTATGGACTGTAGCTTGCCAGGCTCCTCTGTCCATGAAATTCTCTAGGCAAGAATACTGGGGTGAGTAGCTATTCCTTTCTCCAGGGGATCTTTTCCACCCAGGAATCAAACCCAGGTCTCTTGCATTGCAGGCAGATTCTTTACCATCTGAGCTAGGCTCCAGCTACAAGGATACGAACTATCATGTATGCATTAAAACCTAACATTTACCTTCTACACAGCTATATCTTTAAATTTTTACTGGGTTGTACCATCATTATCATGCATTTTAAAATATTTTCAATTTCCATTGTGGTTTTTTTCTTTGATGTTTAAATTGTTATGAATAATATTAATTAGTTTACAGTCACATGAGGTTCTTTTTATTTAAAATTTTGTAGTTTACTTTTATCATATATCAACTGATTTTTAAACTTTTAAAAATTTATTGCCAGCAGTAAGTTGAGCAAAAGCCCAAATTTAAAGTCTAATGCTAGCATTTGTGATAGAATTTTCTCCTCCAAATGAAATTCACATGAATTAAATGTAATAAACCCCTTAATCCAAAAATAATATGGTGGTTTTTATCTGTTGCTTTTCTAATTTTGTTCTTTTGTCTATCTGAGCAATTAAAATGAGAGATCAATATTCCCTTGTGAATGGGCTTTGAAATTCTAAGCGTGTCCAAGTCCTTAACTAATATCTTCAGAATTTTAAGTGTGTTAATGTGGTAATTTCCTGGAAGTTCATAGTTTGAAGTCATAACTTTCTCTGGCTATAAATCTCAGAAGTAGAGGAGAGCTGAATTCACTCATGAGCAATTTACTATGTGTCTATTTCTGCAGAAGTACAGAATTAAGAAAGTAAGGAAATAATTTAGTTCACATGATTTGGTTCACATTAAAAAAAAGTAAATAAAGGACTAGTTTAAATTTGTAAGCTTGAAAATAGAATGTCTATGAGCTTTCAATAACTAAAATTGATTTACCCCAGTTTGGTTGACAAAAGTTTCTGAATTTAACATTTCAACAACCAGTTTCTTGTGTTATTTCTCTAATGTATATGTAAGGAGGTTATCACTAAGCTTAGGTACATACATGTGTGCTAAGTCGATTCAGTCGTTTCTATCTGCAGCCCTATGGACTGTAGCTGGCCAGGCTCCTCCGTCCATGTGACTCTCCAGGAAAGGATACTGGAGTGGGTTGCCATGCCCTCCTCCAGGGGATCTTCCTGAATCAGAGGCTGAACTCATGTCTTTCATGTCTACCATATTGGCAGGTATATTCTTTATCACTAGCCCCACCAAAACAGATATATGGGCAGCTCTGGAAGGGTTTAGGTTCAGAAGGCACGGGTTTCATCTTGATGCCTTCCCAAGTCTCAAACTCAAAGCAGCTGAAAATGAGCTTCTAGAGCTCCCCATATGTCTGTTTTGGTTGCACCTCACCATGAAATTTGATTTTTATAGTTATATTCTATGCTTTTATAAATATATAAAAATACAACTTGTAGATGAGCCAAACGTAAAAATAAGTGCTTATCTTTGTCCAGAGCCAAGGAATCTAAAGAAACTTCCCATGCCTTATTTCATTATACCTTCAAATGGATCTGTGAGGAATTCACTCATTACATTTAAGGTCCTTTTAGCATAAGAGAAAAGAGAGGCTCAGAGAGAATCAGACTTGCCAAAGATGACATTTCTTTAAGGATTTGAAAATGCTCTACTCTCTTCCTAAGATACATTAAATATAAGACACAAATCACAGTATAGATCCCCAAGTAGATCTTATTGCATAGATGTAAAACTTGAGAACTAGAATTATTTGTCCCTAGCCTGGAAAATCCCATCGACGGAGGAGCCTGGTGGGCTGCAGTCCATGGGGTCGCAAAGAGTCTTACACGACTCCACTTTCACTTTTCACTTTCATGCATTGGAGAAGGAAATGGCAGCCCACTCCAGTGTTCTTGCCTGGAGGATCCCAGGGACGGGGGAGCCTGGTGGGCTGCCGTCTATGGGGTCACACCGAGTCAGACATGACTGAAGTGACTTAGCAGCAGCAGCAGATCTCAAAAAAAAGTTAATACTAAGGCTAACAACAGAACACCTAACTCCTAAGCTTCATTTTAATGCATTTTCAGTTCTGCCGCGTGATCTCCTTCTCTCTCTTATTCATCCATCTCTCTCTCCTTCTCTTCCCCATTATCATCTCCATCATTACTGCTATCAGAATGCTTGGGAGATTTTCAGGGTTCTTAAATTGTTACTGGGAAATCTAAAGGGAAAAGAATAATGAAAGAAAACAGAAAATTTAATTTGGCATCTGTTGACAGAAACTGAAATAGTAACGCCATGTTGCTCCCCTGTGGACACAGTCTTATTTTGTCTATAGCGTCCATAATTTTTGAAAATGTAATAATTCAAGTTATCCCCACATGCAATTCCCCTCTTTGGCTTAAGGCGGTCTCTGATGATTAGAAATCAGCTGCATATTTCAGACGTGAAAGTGTTTCTCTGACCACTGGAAATTTTCTAGTTAAAAAGCAAGCCTCTTTAAAAAATAAAACCAGCAGGATATACTCAACAATAATTATAAGTAATGAAGTGATGTAATAGGGCTTCCCTGGTGGCTCAGGATGGTAAAGAATATGCCTGCAATGCAAGAGACCCAGGTTCAATCCCTGGGTGAGGAAGATCCCATGGAGGAGGGCATGCCAACCCACTCCAGTATTCTTGCTTGAAAGATTTCAAAGACAGAGGAGCCTGATGGGCTACAGTCCATGGGGTTGCAAAGAGTTAGACATGACTGAGCTACTAACAGTGATACACTAACACACAACTAGAAATTACAATTTTGAAAAGAGTACATTTGCAATATCACAGCTGGTGCTGAAGTTAAGTATACTACTACTTTATATCCTTAAATATGTAAGAATCAAAGTGTAAAAATTATATAATTATTTCTCCAGAAATTGGCGCAGTCCCATACTAAAGCTGCTCTAGAGAGAGCCAGTTCATATCCTTGAAACCAAGCAGGACCCTGGGAGGTTCTGGGCACAGAAATCCTTCTGTGTCCCTTTCTTTGAGTTCAGGGAGCAAGTTCAAACATGTGCTAGTCAGGGAAGGGAGGGGGAATGCAGAAACAGGGGAGAAGAAGCCAAGAAACAATAGTGCAGCCTTGGGGCAAAGTCCTGCTCTGTGACTCCCCTCCTTGAGGGATACACAGAACAATGTCTTTGAACTCTTTAGCAGAGTTAAAAACCTCATCAGATGGAAGATGTCACTGAAGAATCTAAGCTACTCCATTTTGTTAACAGAAAAACTCCATTTTGTAAGGTTCCAGGAAAGATCCTTTGGAAATCCAAGAGCCTTTGGAAATCCCCTGACCTCACCCCACCACCCACGAGCCAATCGGACCCCCAGACCAGAATCTCCTGACTTAACGTTCAGGAACTCGTGGTCTACCTAGGTAATAGGGACCAATCAAAAGCCAACACACAACCCTTCAAAAGAAAGTGACCAATCAGACATCCCTCTACCTAGAAATTCTTTTTTTTTTTTTCCCATGAACACTCCCTATATAAGCAATGTAACCCAAAACCTGGGGCTCTTCCGTATAGCCACTGGGTCGCTATCGGTGGGAGCTCCAGCTCGAGCTTGGTAATAAAAACTCTCTTGCTTTTGCATCAGATATCGGCTCTCTGGTGGTCACTGGAAGATTTCGCGACTTGGGCATAACAGTCACCTACTTGATGAAGCATTCTTCATTCCAGAGACAGTTTGTCTCACCATCACCTGATGCCAGATGATCTCTGGACTGAAGGAATGAGGGATATGCAGGCACCCTGAGACTTTTCAGCCACCTTGCTCCTTGACTACAATATGCCTTGCAACCCTCCCTGCCTGCAGTCAGACACACAGTTTTGAGGGCATTAGCTGGCTGTGACCCTCTTTGCAAAGCAATAAAGCTATTCTTTTTCTACTTCACCCAAAGCTCTGTCTATGAGATTGAAAGCAGTGTTGGGCTACAAAGGCCAGATTCAAGTCTTGTAATATTCTGAATTTATCGGGATCAAGGTAAGAGTCTCTGTCCCAGCAACAGTGATTCTGGGTCTTCAGTTCCCTGCAAAAGCAGCCTCTCTCTACCAGATTCCAATTATCTTTCTTGTAGATCCTGCCCCTACTAAGCCGATTTCCTCCTGCTGTATCTCTTGTCCAAATGTTATACTCAGTGGCTCTGTGAAATTTGAATTCAGGAGTTCTATTTCCAAGCTCCTGCTGCCTAAGCTACTTTATTTCCAGGAATTGCCAGTCATCTTTTTACCAACCAGTATGTGGTTCCTACTTCTAGGGATTAATTTATTCAGTTTCCCAGGAAACTCATCATGAGTCATTTCCATGCAATTGATTTCACCAATTTTTATTTATTTACTCTCATCACTTTAGTGATTATAGGTAACAGCTTTGTTCTTTCCCAACCTTAATTCCCATTATTTTTTTATTAGCCATGCCTCAGTAGTACCCTGTCAAACATCTTGTCAGCACCAGTGAATCCACAAAATAATATTCTTTCAACTCTATTCTTATAGAATACTTGATGAACAAATTGCATGATAAACAAATATTTTATTTACATTCTTTTTCAGGGAGAACACATTCATTCATATTATTCTGTATGTTAAGAAAAGTTTAAAATTATTTTTAAAATGGATTTCCATTTTCTGACCTTACCAACTATCAAGGTTAATCAAATAATGATTTAATTGCAATGGTAAATAAAGCTGTAAATGAGCATCTTATATAAATACATTTAACAACAAGATCTTAATAACAATCTGAGATGTCAGAGATTCGAACAAAGCTTCCCAGAGAAAGTATTTTATAAGCTCAGTCTGGAGAATGAGTAAAAATAGTTTTATTCAGATGGAAACTGGAGCCACAGTACCCAATTAGATAACTGCACCAATTAGAACAGAAATAACAAAACCTTAATTAATGAAGTCAGCATACCTACACATACCCATCATATATTGCTACCTCTATCTCTCATTTCTGCATAAATTTCTCCTTTTACTGTAAACCAACTGAACTTTTGTTCTCCCCTGAACACAATTGTGTATTTTTACCATCTACTTGGTCATTTCACTTCAGCTTCATCTATTTCCCTTAATCTATTCTCATGACTCTGTTTTTGATATTTAAGACAATTCCAACTTTTAGATTCTTTTAAATGCCCTTTCCTTTATAATTATTCCATCATCAAATAAAAATTTTCTTTTCATCTTTTGAAATTGGAGCTAAAATGAATTATGGGAAATTTAAAGAGTGAGGCGATAAAGATAATGTGGTCCAGTGAGTATGGCAGTTTAAAATTAGAAGACATTTAGTTAGCAAAATGCTATATGCAAAGGTCCCATTTCCTAATCTAAAGGGTTTGAAAATGGAGATTTCAGGCTTATGAAGATAAGAGAGCAGGCATTTTGTTGCAAATGCCTCCTAAGTGAACTAGGTAAGTACTATCAGTCAGCTTTCCATTCACTCCTCTGCTCAGATACAAGTTGGTACTATAAACCCCAGACTTTTAAAAGCAAAAAGATACATATTTATTAACTGCTGTTAACAGAGAAGGTAGGACACTACTCAGGCACATAAACACACACAAATTCAGCTACAGTAACATATTCCCACATTTCTAGTCATCATTGTACTATATGTCTTAGCCAGAGCAGTAAGGCAAGAAAAACAAATGAAGGGCATAAAATATCACCAAGAGAATAAGAAAGTTGTCTTTATTCACAGGCAGAATGATTGTCTACACAAAACATCCTAAGGAATGTATGCAATTACTATAGAAAACTATTTTATTTCTATATATAAAACCAATATTGCTTGAACAATTAAGTCTAAAATATGTTTTAAAAACAAAATATATAATCTAGAAATACATTTCATGATTCCAGATTCCCATATTAATACTTATAAAATATTTCAGAAAGAAATTAAATAAGACTCAAATAGAGATACATATCATGGGTTGAAAGCTTTTATTATATCTTAATGTACATTCATAGATTCAATACATTCTGAACAAAAATGCCAGGAGGCATTTTATAGAATCTGAAAGATCGACTGTGAAATCTACATGGGAGAGTAAGAATAGCCAAAACAACTTTCAAAAAGAGAATTAAATTTGAAAGACTTTTATTATATCATTTCAGGACTTAATATAAAGATATATCAATGTATTTTGGTACAGATAAAATTATAGGTGATTATTCAGTGGAACAGAATATAGATCTGAAATAGACTCACATGTATATTATCAATTTCTTTTTACGAAATGTCAAATAATTCAAATGTGGAAAATATATTTTCAACAAATGACATTAAAATTGCTGGATGTATTAAAGTGATTTTTTTAAAAAGGGTGAAAATGTATTGTGCAACAATATTATACTTCTGCTGAAAACCGTTAAACAGTCTTTGTTGCTTTTAGAAGTAAGTGATCCAGAATTAGACACCTAAGACCTAGAGAAAATAGTTCCTAAATCTTTCTGGCCTAATTTCAAGTCATTCCTCCCTTTTCCCTCAATAACCAGACAAAATGGCTTTCTGTCTTATAGTGCACATATCAAGGCTTTGGTGCTAAAACACTTGTTCTCCATGTCCCACGTATCTAGCCCCTACTTTTTTTTTTTTTTTCTAAAAATCTTTTTTCTCCCTACTTATTCTTTAGATCCGTTTCAAATGCTCTTTCTCTGGGAATTCTTTCTTTACTTATAAGGTATATGTTGCTCAACGTATGTTACTGTAGCATCAAGGACTTATTCACAGCACATTGTTTATATAACATTCGCTTTCTCTGTTAGACTTTCATTCTAGTTAGAACAAATAGCATACATTTCTCTCTCTGTTTTTCATTTCTCATTATGGAGTAATACACAAAATACTTTTATTAAAGAAATATATTCAACAGTATATTTCCATAGCACAGATTTTGGCTCACAGTAAAGGTTTAATGAAAATGTTGTGAAAAATAGTAATACTGGCCAAATGTTTGGCTATGTGTTCTGAGGTGTGACTAATTTAAAAAGGGACATAAGGGGTTTTGGGAAGGATACAGTTGTTCATTGTAATCACTAATGAGGTTAAAATTATTAATAAATGGAAATTGTTGAAACTGGATGCCTAAAAATGACTCATGAGAATATTTCCTGGATAAATGGATATAGTTATTCTCTGAAATCAGAACTGGAAACAAGTCGGTAGACAGATAATCAGCAGTTTTCTGGAACTTTAGTTGTGTGGGCAGCAGCTTGGGACACAAAACCCTGGGTTCACATTTCCATGGTGTTAGGCATCTGTGGAAGCACACAGCAGGCGGAATCAGGAAGCTAGAAGCCAGATAAGTGCCCGTTGCTCTGCTCCTAGTTGTATAGAGTAGGATTAAGTTAATGAAATCTGAATGAACACTATATTATTCACTATGAGTGAGTGAAGTCGCTCAGTCGTGTCTGACTCTTTGCGACCCCATGGACGGTAGCCTACCAGGCTCTGCCATTCATGGGATTTTCCAGGCAAGAGTACTGGAGTGGGCTGCCAAATTAATTGATGAAATATAGAAAGAATAACATCTGTATTCCAGGAAATTTATCATGCCAGAGATTTGGAACAGAGGAAGATGCAGTTTCCCAAGTGGTAATGGCAAAAATATCAGCTCAGGAGTTATGCTTTTCCTGTTGTAAAATAATACAGTTTTCTTATTTTGACTATCAACCTGAAATGGGATACTATATTTAACTTCAGGTGTAATTGTAATGTTATAAATTCATTATCTTCTCCACCACCGAATTTTAGTGATTATTTGTGATCTCATCGTATCACTATTTACAATCAGTCTTTGAGTTATTTTTATAAATGTGCTTACTAGTTTTGGTAAGGAGAATAATGGCCTCTTGCTGCTGATGCTGCTGCTGCTGCCAAGTCGCGTCAGTCGTGTCTGACTCCATGCGACCCCGCAGACGGCAGTCCACCAGGTCTCCCATCCCTGGGATTCTCCAGGCAAGAACACTGGAGTGGGTTGCCATTTCCTTCTCCAGGTGATCTTCCCGACCCAGGGATCGAACCTGGGTCTTCTGCATTGGAGGCAGATGCTTTAACCTCTGAGCCACAAGTAAATAGGCTTTCCCCTAGATCCTCTGGAAAGAAATGAGGCCCTGCTAGCACAATGATTTTAGTTGAGGGAGATATCTCATTCAACTAAATTTAATTTCCTAATTTGCATCTAATTTCCTAACTTCAGGGATGTTTGAAAATCTTACAAACAATAGGAAAATATTTTTCCTATATAGAATGCTACTTGTTCTGCATAAAGATTAAATTTCCAGTTATCATTATACTGTCTCTGTTACTACTTTCTATAACACTTGTATGTAAGACAGAGAATAACACTTAAAAAGAGAATATGCAATTTTATTTCAATATACAATTGAAACATTCATTTTTGATGATATTAAAGCTTTCTTGAGAACGGTTAGATTCTGTTACTCTGTTGCTCAAGAAACCCAGGTGCAACCTCACACCTGCTGAGCCTAGCTCCTTCTCATCTAAGTTTGTTGCCTGTCTTTTTATACAAATGGTGATAATTCGAGCAGATTGAAAACAGTAATTGAGGTACAGGGATTTAGTCAATTAAAAAAAAAGAAAATTTCCTGCAAGGTGATTATCTAAAGCTCAGAGGTGTTCTTTTCTCTAAAAATGTACAGCCACACACTAGTCTTCCATTTTGATACCCTTCATGCCCGGATCTCACAGAAACCTAAACTGTATTCCTTCATTCTTAAAACCACTCGTGTACATAATGCCTTTCAAGATGTATGGTCTGTGTTTACCATGTGGATAAAGATATTCAAATCTCTTGAGATTTGCTTTTAAGAAAGGCTGTATGTAGAAGCTGTGGGCATCCAGGGAAAATTCTTGGTTAAAGAAAGAAAATGTCTGGAGTAGGAGATGGCAAGCTACTCTGCTGGACATGATTGAGTGACTGAACAGTAACAAAAACCAATATTCTTGTCTGTAAAATTCTATGGACAAAGGAGACTGGTGGGCTACAGTCCATGGGGTCGAAAGAGTTGGACATGATTGAGCACAACCAAAATTAGTGCTGCTGCTGCTAAGTCGCTTCAGTCGTGTCCGACTCTGTGCGACCCCAGAGACGGCGGCCCACTAGGCCCCCCATCCCTAGGATTCTCCAGGCAAGAACACTGGAGTGGGTTGCCATTTCCTTCTCCAATGCATGAAAGTGAAAATGAAGTCGCTCAGTCATGTTCGACCCTCAGTGACACCATGGACTGCAGCCTTCCAGGCTCCTCTGTTCATAGGATTTTCCAGGCAAGAGTACTGGAGAGGCCATTGCCTTCTCCAATAGCCCCCTAAATCTGAGCTTTCCAAAGCCCATTAATAGAAACGACAATACAAATCTTAGTTGACACATTGCTGATAAATAACAACATTCACAGCATATTTGGATGGCAGAATAAAGAGTTTATTAAAATCAAATTATTTGACCTTCCATCTATCTTTAGGAGAAGTGCAAAATCGTAAATTCTATCTACCATTCAATTTGAATTTCTCATTAACTTTGTAGGTTGACAGAGTTAATTTATCTCCCCAAACTCAGGGTTAGAGAAGTATTGCCAGTGATCAGGAAATAGAATACTTTTCAATGGAGCAGATTAAGATAGCAGATAATTAGGGTACACAATCTAAATTTCTCAAATAAATTTGGCTCTTCTGCAGGTTAATCAGTAGAAGCCAGATCTACAGGATGGTCAGTAGCAAGATTAATAGAAATTTCTGCAGGGAAAATTAATTGGGTGCCAGAATCTGGATCCACATCCCAGGGAAGGGAAGCCACAGACTCCATAGCCCAAGGGTCTGAAGACACGGGATCCACAGCCCACTGAGTAGCACCTTCTGGATCCAGAGCTCAGGGAGCTGCAGCTGCTGGACTTACAGCCCAGAGATCCACAGTGAGTCGTCTTGCAGGGACTGGAGAAGGTGGAGGTCCTCTGACGGTAGCAGGATGTCTGGCAGGGACGGGACACCACATGGAACGTCTGGGTCCTGATGGGCTCACAGCAAGTCTCTTGACTGTAGAGAGAGGAGCCCAGCTGGCAGGAGCTTTGAGGGCAGAGATCAGTGCTGTAGACCAGGTTGCTGGGGAAGGAGGAGCCACAGGAGGAGCCTGAGTAGCTCAGGTGGCCCCCAAGGGAGCAGGAGGAGAAGTTTCTGGAACAACAGTTGTAGGTCATGTTGACAGGAGATGTGAGTTCAGCTGAGCTACAGTGAGAAGATTCTGAGTTTGAATGTAACCTTCTGGACAGATGTGCTTATATATACTCTCAGCAATAGGTGTGGTAACCTACAGGGTCATCTTTTCCATATTTGTGTTCCCTTGTTTACATGCGTGTAACTTAGCAATCTTCTCTATAATTGTAGTTGGAACGGTTCTCCCCATATTGTATTTATGGATGCTATAATTTTGGTGTTATAGGCAAGGCCAATGAACTACACCTATGTTAGAAATGCTATGACTGTTTCACACTAATGCTTATTCCATCATAGTCAAGAAAGCCTTTCTGCTTCCTCTTGCCATAATCTTTGGGTGTTTTGCTTCTGCCAATGAAGAGAAAATGCTTTTCTGAAATGGCAGTTACATAAGATAAAATTATTTTTCTTCTTTGTCAGTGGATCAGAGGTGTAACTTTGGCTTGAACAAAGAACCTACTAAATATCGACTTTACTTGTTCCCATGTCTTCTCAGAGGATGAGATGGTTGGATGGCATCACCGACTCAATGGACATGAGTTTGGGTAAACTCTGGGAGTTGGTGATGGACAGGGAGGCCTGCCGTGCTGTGGTCCATGGGGTCACAAAGAGTCAGACGTGACTGAGTGACTGAACTGAACTGATATCTTCTCATCTTCCATTATTGTAAATCTACTACATTCCATTACGTGTGTGTCTCAGATACAATGGAGAGGAAAAAATTATCAGCCAAGACAGTTTTTGAGTACCACTGATGGGTAGAACCAGAAAGAAACCTGCATAGTTATTTGGAGACATGGTGACAGTGAGGGACAGAACTAAGACAGAGTCACAAAAAGGCCAGTTTGAGCCCTTATGAAAAGCATCAAAGAGCTAAGAAATATTGAGATGAGGGAAGGAAGCAATTGAATTTCAGATTCAGTGGGCCTGATATGAGCCCTGAAGTCTTAACAGATTGTCATCTGTACCTGTAAATGCCCTAAGAATTTCCTTCTCAGATCTCCATCTACAGAAGGCTTGATTGACCAAGGAACATCCCCATCCCAACTCCATGCTATGGCCCCAAATCTAACACTGCATTAGTAGGAAAGCCTCTCTTTCCATGGGGCTGCTCCCAGGCAATGACTGAGCAAGGAGATGTATTAGAAGGCCTCCTTCTTAAGACACATGAGATCCTTTGCTGGCCAGCAATTGAGGATCTCCAATGGTCTTGAGAAATTGTCCGCAATCCGCAGCTGCCTGGGGCATGTCTGTCTATCGTCTTCACTCTGATGAGACTGTCATGGAAGTCTGACAAGTCTCCTAGCCTTATTCCCCTCTTCCCCAACACTCTTCTCTCACAGCCATCTCCCCATAAGTCTTTGTACCTTTAAGTCCATCTCTGGGTAATTTCTGCTAAAGCCCATCTTTCAGTCACCTCAATGTTAGGCCAGTTCTACTCATTTATTGAGTACCATTTCACACCTCAGATGATGCATCAACTTTGATAAATCCTTTGTTTAGATATGTTATATAGTATCATCAACAAAAGGACATGAATCTGAGCAAACTCCAGGAGATAATGGAGGACAGAGGAGCTTGGCATGCTGTAGTCCATGGGGTCACAAAGAGTCAGACACGACTTAGTGACTGAAGAACAGCAACAAAACTATTATCTCTTCAAATACTGTTTCCATCCCCTTTTATCTCCTTTTCTCCTGAGATCCAATTATAAGCAAAATACACTATACATTATACATATATGCCTCTCACAGTCTTTTCTCTACATTCAGTCTTTTTGTCTTTTTTATGCTTTAGTTTGGGATTTCTTTCTATTCCATCTTCTAATTCACTGTCTATTCAGTTCAGTCACTCAGTCATGTCTGACTCTTTGCAACCCCATGGACTGCAGCACACCAGGCCTCCCTGTCCATCACCAACTCCTGGAGGTTTCTCAGACTCATGTCCATTGAGCTGGTGATACCATCCTGCCATTTCATCTTCTGTTGTATCCTTTTCCTCCTGCCTTCAGTCTTTCCCAATGAATTCATCAGGGTCTTTTCCAATGAGTCAGTTCTTTGCATCAGGTGGCCCAAGTATTGAAGCTTCAGCTTCAGCATCAGTCCTTCCAATGAATATTCAGGATTGATTTCCTTTAGGATGGACTGGTTTGATTTCCGTGTAGTCCAAGGGACTCTCAACATTCTTCTCCAACACCACAGTTCAAAAGCATCATCTATTAGGCAACGTTTAATCTACTGATAAAAGATATCACTAGTTTTTCTAAATCAGTTATTATTTTATAAATTTCTAAACTTTCAGTTAGATTCTGTTGTTTAGTTTTCATTTTCTGCCCCCAATCCCCAAATTATCTTCAATTCTGAAACACAACTCTTCCTTGATAGCAATATTTCCCTACTAAATTCATAACATAAGTAGTTTAATGTCTGATTTCCCCAAGACTGTTATATGGATTATGGATTTCAGATTGTATTTTCTGCTGTTATATTTTGTTCCAGTTTTATTTTGTTATATTCAATATTTTAATGTTATTATTTTGGGTAAGTCTATAATAGCTTTATTAAAAAATAAAATAAAATGTTGCTATCAACAATAACATTACATTTCCTTGAGTCTGGAGTATAGATTAACTAGTTTTATTTAACACTGAATATTTTGTGAATGAACTTTGAAAGTAGCTGTAGCTATTTATACACTCAGAATATGATAAAATTTAGTAAACTTTGCTTTTAACCTTTGACTCTATAGTTAAAGAGAAGCTATATATATATGTATATATATATATTTGAAAAACAGAAAGGAGAGAAAATCTAAGTTAGATACATTAAAAGAGGAAGGAAAAATGGTAGGGTGAGAACAGAAAGAGGAGAGAAAGAGAGAGATTTATACACCCTGCAGAAGAAAAGAGAAATGGAAAAAATCTTCACATATAGGCAGGAAACTGCAGCTCTGCAAATGCCAGGAAGTCAAAGCCTGTGCAGAGAAAAAACTACAGGTATTCTAAGACAATAGAAATCCTGCATTGCTGTTCGGTTGCTCAGTCGTGTCCGACTCTTTGTGACCCCATGGACTGCAGCATGCCAGGCTCTTCTGTCCTTCACTATCTCCCGGAGCTTGCTCAAACTCATGTCCATTGAGTCAATGATGCCATCCAACCATCTCATCCTCTGTTGTCCCCTTCTCCTCCCACCTTCAATCTTTCTCAGCATCAGGGTGTTTTCCAGTGAGTCGGCCTTTGCATCAGGTTGCAAATGATTGGAGCTGCAGCTTCAGCAAATGATAAAAGGAACAACATATCAAGATTCATAAAATATACTAATTTTGATATTTTTAATTATAAAGACATTAGGTAATAAGTAATAATTTGAGTGCAATAGAAAAAAAAATCTTCTCCTAAGCCTTCTCTGTGTTTCACTTTCAATTGCTTCCTTCTCTCACCGTACATCAGCGTTTCCATCTTAACTAAATAGACATGGGCCAGATTGATCTCTCCTGGATATTGTTTCAGCTGAGCCTCTTTACAGGTCATCTTATCTTTGCATACCCAGAAGCTGTCTTTATGTTCCTCGCCATTTCCCTCTCAGTCTCTTATTTTATCTGTTTTTGGCCTCTGTTGGATTAGAGACATACCGCATAACTGTGATCCTTGGCGTATTTTCTATTGCTGCCATAACAGCTTACTGCTGAGTGATTTTGGAGAATGAGTAAATGGTGACAAAGTGGATCATTTCAGGAAAGCTTCGAAACCGTGTCTCTGATCCATCATACCAGAGGAAAATCCATCTTATTCCACACTCTTAGGAGGGAAACAGTCACCAGGAAACACAGATGTAGATACATAGGAAGTGGGTTAAGGTAAATCAGAAGAAAGCTTTCCTGGTCCTGACGCTTCCCTGGCTATGATGGGATGCGCATTAGCAGGAAACAGTCATAGCATTTCTGACATAGCAGCAGTTCACTGGCTTTGGCTATAACCACAGAATTACAGCATCCATAAAAACAAATGTGAGAAACCATTCACTGGCAACTGCAATTACTGAGAAGACTACTGAATTACACATATGCAAAAGAGGAAATCTCATGGAGGAACCATGATCCCTCGGTGTGCCACACCCCTTGCTGGAAGTGTATAAATGCCACAGTGCAGGAGAGACGTTCAAACTCAGAATCTTCTCACTGTCACTCACCTGAACTCCCATCTCCTGTCAACATGTCCTACAGCCGCTGCTCTGGAAACTTCTCTTCTTGCTCCCTTGGGAGCTACCGGCGCCACACAGGCTCCTCCTTCCCCAGCAACCTGGTCTGCAGCACTGACCTCTGTTCTCCCAGCTCCTGCCAGCTGGGCTCCTCTCTCTACAGCCAGGAGACCTGCTGTGAGCCCATCAGGACCCAGACTGTGGTGTCTCGTCCCTGCCAGACGTCCTGCTACCGCCCGAGGACCTCCAGGTTCTCCAGTCCCTGCCAGACGACTTTCCCTGGGTCTCTGGGCTATAGGTCCAGCAGCTGCAGCTCCCTGAGCTCTGGATCCAGAAGCTGCTACTCAGTGGGCTGTGGAGGCCGTGGCTTCAGACGCCTGGGTTATGGAATCTGTGGCTTTCCTTCCTGAGCCATGGATCTGGATTCTGCCAGCCAACCTACTTTTGTCTAGTAGCTGCCAGTCACCCTGTTACAGACCAACCTGTGGATCTGGCTTCTATCATTCAATTTGTTGAAGGTCTAAATCCTTTCGCATATTGAGATCAAAGTCTCTCTCAGTATACCCATCGTTTTCCTTCTCACATTTACCACCAATCTTTCATTTTTAAATCATCAGTTTCTTGCATCATCAACTTTTGAGGGACTCTAAACTTAATGAATAACTCAATATGAAGTCCTGAAGCCTGTACTATTGGATTGAAAATATACTATTGGATTTTCAGGGAAAAGCATTTGAAAATGAAAATTTTAATCTAATAAATTTACATCATCTGATATTGAAATGTATTGTTTGTCTTATTATTTGCCTATAGTTTAATCAGGATTCGGGAATTTTAAATAAAGATCAATGTGCCTCTGAAACTGGATGTGAAAACACACGTTTTGAAACATTTTAGCAAATTTCTGTTGTCATTGCATATGTTTCCTAGTGGGAGTAATTATTTCCTGGAGGTCCATATTTTAGTTGCCTCAATATCAGTGATATTTGCCTGAGGATGGAGGCATGGATTTCTGCTAATAATGGAAAACAGAGAAATTGGTGTATAACTGGAAACAGGCAACAAAAATACAGTATAATTTACAAGATGAGATAATATGTAGATAACATACTGAAAGTTTCGTATCTCAATGTAGATTTTCAGCTAAGACAAAAAATAAGCCTTTAAACAACTCCAAGGGTAGATGTTTTGTTCTCTGTTGGTTGGCATAAGTGCCATAATCCTTCCCTGAGCCTGGTCCCAGTGATGATCCTCTCTGAGCCGTACCTGTGAATATTCATAAAGAGATTCACAATGATTTTAATTGGGGAGTAACTGGGTTAATTCTTTCCAGTTGTATCTCACTCTTTGCAACCCATGGGTTGTATCCTGCCAGACTCCTCTGTCCATGGAATTTTCCAGGCAAGAATACTGAGGTGGGTTGCTATTTCTTTCTCCAGGGATCTTCCTGATCAGGGATCGAACCAGTGTCTCTTACGTCCTCTGCACTGGCAGGCAGATTCTTTACCACTAGTGCCACCTGGGAAGCCCACTGGGTTAAGGAGATGTGGGATAACCTCCCAAGGCTTCCTCAAGGCTCAACCTGAATTACTAACAGCAACATACATGGAGCAGAGTTGAATAAATATTTGTATCCTCTAGGCTTAGGCTGTATCCTTTTCCCCTAGTATCTTTTTTTCCCTGTATCCTTTTCCCAACTCTAAAGCAGAGCTGAAGTCAAAACCTTAAGTACAGACTGTGTATTTGTCACAAGATATCGGGCAACTAGGATTTCCCAGGTGGTGCTAGTGGTAAAGAACCTGCCTGCCAGTGCAGGAGACTTAAGAGATATGGGTTTGAAACTTAGTTCAGGAAGATCCCCTGGAGAAGGGCATGGCAACCCACTCAGTGTTCTTGCCTCAAGAATCCCACAGACAGAGGAACCTGGTGGGCTACAGTCCAATAGATTGTACAGTCGGACACGACTAAAGCAACTTAGCACACACACATGCACAGCATGCATCATGCAAAAGTATGGGAGACCATGGAAGGTGAAAGAATCAAAGAGAAAAAAATCTTACAAAGGATTATGTTTTTTAGAATCACAGAGAAAAAAAATCTTACAAAGGAATATGTTTTTTTGTTGCTGACTTTATGATGGGCAATGAGAACTTAGTCTTTCAAGGTCTTTTTAGGAAGATATGGTATGATTTTGGAATTGTCCACCCCTGCGTCTGATCAACAGTGAGAATCATTTATCCATCAACTTGTGCTTCCCATTGCTGGAATGTTGCCTGGCTTTGTATTAATTTTCTGGAACCTCTTTAAACATGTGAGAGGATCCAGTGTGTTCCTTTTGTTTTTCTGGCTGTGATCTCTGAGAACCCAGGGAGAGAGTGAAAGGAATGTTGTTTATTCAGGAGGGGAGATACAGTCAGTGCAAAGAGGGTTGAAACTTGCACGCAATTGTTTCGGGCACCATAGCTGTGTCTGGGATCACAGTTGAAAGAATGAATATATAACAGAGGGTACAAGGGGTACCTGATACACAACTTGCAGTTAATGCTCAAACATCCTCATGAAAAAGACAAACATTCTGCGCTATAGACCTTCCCAGACACAAGAAAAAGAAAAGTCAAAAAGAATTAGAAATGTGCCCAAATTTGTTCATCAAAGATCTAGTAGAATCCCATCTCTTGAATCAAAATATTCTTGTTATTTTCTGAGCTTTTTTTTTTTTTTTTTTACCTAATTTTTTTAACCAAGAGCCTTGAGTATACCTCCTACTATGGAGATTGCTTTATCTGAATAGACTTCAGCTCCTTTGGATCTAGTTTCATTAGCCTCATGAGTAGTATTCATAATAAAGAGAAAAACAAAAAATAAATGTAGAGTTTAGGAAAAGAACACTAAGGAAAAATAAGCTAATTTCTCTTAAAAGTTCTGCATTAACCATAATACTTAATAATAGGCAGAGAAATACATGATCATCCCTCAGGAAAATATTGCTAGAAATTCTGAGTGCAATGACAAACCCTATATTATTCACTTTAATTATCATTATTAATGTCACATTAAAATGTTCCCTTCCTCAATAACTACCACTATGAACAAGAATAGTAAAAACAAACACACACACACACAAACTCTCTTTCATAGTCACACATGCATAATTTTAATATCAGCAACCCCAAAATTGAAGATGAGCTTACTGTTAATATTTTTTTAAAATAAGATAAAGGTGATTTTTATACAACTTGACAGATTTCTTCTCTTCCCTCTGAATTCCCCCAGCATAAACACTATCACTCCTAGAAGCTTTTCTCTGAAAATTAAAAAGAAAAGAGTAAAATTGTCAAACCACCACATCTCACTAATCTGTAAACTGCATTCCCATTTTGGTGAGTCAGACTGAAGGAGCAATCAGGAATCGATCAGGATAGAACCATGGGGAAGTCCTTGAGAAGGGAAAAGTCGTGTAATTGGATGTAAAAATAACATAGAATGTGGAATAATGACCTCAAATCAAGCATGAAAGAATGCACCCCCACTGTGTGTGCTTTGTTATATAAAGTATCATGCTAATGACATAAAAATCAACAACAAAAAGGGCACCAGGAAAATAAAAGTACAACAGAGGTGGGAGAGGTGATTGATAAGGTAAGGAAAAGCATGCCGAAAGAACCTACTCTGGGTATACACAAAAAATGCTTAAAAATAACGCTTCTGTGTTGAATAGCAGAATATTACAGCATGTTTGGATCCAATTACGGGTTATACATTTACAGCAATTACAACAGTATTTTTTTTCTTCCTGGGAATCTTACTTGATTATTTTTACCGTGCTGTGGTGGTCCTTCAGGAAAATTTTTGTTTTTATTGTTACTGAGATAACCAGTCATTTTATCTTTGATTTGAATTTTTAAATAATTTTGCATTAGAGCTGCGAGAGTATTATGAACTTTCATTAGCTTTCCATGGACTCTCTGGGCTGGATGAAAAAATCAAATCAAGCAGAAATCAAAGCACTATTGGAATTAAATTCATTTTTTATTTGAAGTATTTAACAATACTGACATAATACTGGCCTCATGAATCCTTAGTGAAGCTTTTCTTTTGTTAATGGAAGAGCACATCGTCAACTACTGCTTCTTCTGTGCTTTTGTTGTTTCGTGTGTGTGTGTGCACACACGTGTGCATGTGTGCATGTGGATGTTTTACTTGTACAAGGAAACTTAGGATTTAACATGGCGAAAATGATTTAGGGTAGCTATTTGACCTAAATGAAACGTATGCATCACAGTGATATATGGACAGAGTTGTTACAACTGTTAGTGATAAATAATCATCTTTGGAAGTAATCTTTTTAAAACTTCTGTCTTTTGAAATAGATACTGATGCTTCTCCAGCAAAATCATCTCTTTGACTTTTTGTCTGGTAAGTGATACTTCTGACCCCCATGGTGGAGAGTAAATGTCAAAAATTGTTGTACAAGTCATATTACACCATCAACTTGCTTTAAGAACAGAGACTAAGTACTCACACCTTTAAATTAAAATATGAACTTTTAGCTTTAGTTCATTGCTCCTAATAAGGTATTCTTTTGCAAAGTCTAAAAAATAAAAATTCCCCCAAACAATAAAATAAATAGTTGTACATTTAAGCAGTACAATATGCGGCCAAGCCACTGCAGCAAGAGCATTTAGATTAATCTTTATATGCTGTGTGCTTCTGCACACAGTCATGTCTGACTCTTTAAGAAATCATGGACGGTAGCCTGCCAGGCTCCTCTGTCCATGGGATTTTTTCAGGCAAGAACACTGGAGTGGGTGGCCATTCCCCTTCTTCAGGGGATCTTCCCATCTCAGCGGTCTAACCTGAGTCTCTTGGCCTCCCACGTTGGCAGATGGATGCTTTACTGCTGCACCACCTGTGAAGCAGGTGTATGCTGTGTACTACCCTCAGTTTTATGCCCATATTTTATGTACACCTAATCAGTAATCCTAAATTTCCCACCATCTCCACCTACTGGTAGCTTGGTGTCTATTACGGCATCTTGCAGGATGTGAAAACAGCCTTCGCAGTACTGGCTAGGTTGAAACAGCTAATGAACCTCCGCCAAGATTTGAACACATGAACTGTCCAACCACTGTATTTAAGTGTAATGTGTTTTCCATGATCCCTCAGCAATAAAAGGAGTAGTTCTATTTTTTTCAGGCAGAGCAAAGAATATATTATGGCTTGTCTTCAGATTTAACACTGGTTAAAGTAAAAACCGTTCACCCTGTATGCATCTTATAAGCACTCTACTAGATGAAACCATAGCAAAAGCAAAGTGGAAGTTTCCTAAACCAATCATCACTTACGTTAACTCAGTTATTCATTGCATATAAAAAGTGAGAAATCTAAGACAATTACCAAGTGGGACTGGATGCTGAAACAAACAGAATAAACTAAGACATATGGTTACCCTGTGGGTGAGAATCTAGGTCATCTGTACCTTTTAGTAATACTGTCCTTGACTTAAAGGATAAAAGTTTGGACCATAACTGTTGATTCAGGTGTAAGTGTAATCAGCTTCCTAAACATTTAGTTAACTCTTGTAACATGAGAATATTTGCATTGTTTTTGAGTTTCATTTTCTTTTTTTGCTGTTGCTTTTTCTCTAAGTAAATGTTATCAACAGAACAATTTAAAAAGTGGTTGCAAACCAACTGTATTAATGATTGTACAAAAACTGCTGGGCTTACTTCTAATAAGTATTGGGGTGTATTAGATGTTTTCAGTTATCAATCAGTTATACATTTCATTTGCTTTCTTATGAAAGCAGTAAATCTGGGGCAACTGAAATTCTCACCAAATCTAACACACTAACTTCTTACTGAATATATTATTTTAGAATCTATCTATGGCATCACTGACTCGATGGACCCAGGTCTGAGTGAACTCCAGAAGTTGGTAATGGACAGGGAGGCCTGGCATGCTGCGATTCATGGGGTCGCAAAGAGTCGGACACGACTGAGCGACTGAACTAAACTGAACTGAATGCATAATCTTCTTTCCAAAATTATGTGATGTAGTCAATTTAATATACCTATTTATAATTATATAAAAATATTCAAGTTTCGAACCCCCTACAAAACCAAAGGTCACAGTTACTTGTCTGTAGTCTTAAAATGTAGTCTTAAAAATGTAATTTCAGATTTTACCATATTAACAGAATGTATTTACTCCTTCTGTATTAACAGAAGGGTAAACATGAAATAATTTCTTCCAAACCTAAAGGACGCTGAACAATTTTACTTTTTAAATGGAGAAAATTTATGAGTACAAGATGCAGAAAAATACAGCCAGATATTTAGAATTAGATTTGAAGACACGTCCCAAGTTGCTTCAGTTGTGTCCAACTCTTTGTGACCCTAGGAACTGTAGCCTGCCAGGCTCGTCTGTCCATGGGATTCTCCAGGCAAGAACACTGGAGTGGGTTGCCATGCCCTCCTCCACTGAAGAAACAAAGCAAAGAAAATGACAAAACCAACATGTGGATGTCATATACCTTACTTTATTTAAACTTACACCATTTTTTCTACTAGTTAAATTTGAAACAGATGCATCTGGGGAAATAACCAGGAGAAATAAACAGGAAATAAATGTGTTTCAGTATCGCATGTCTATATAGCTACAAGGGAGTAGTTATGGCACCTTTCTTCAATGAATACATTTTCAGTTACTGGTATTCAGATTATTCCTAATCCAGAGTAGGTAACAGTAGAAGTCAAATTTATAAGCTAAAGGTAAAACAAGAGTTCAACAGATAGTGTAGATCTCAATATAGTAAGTATTGCATTACAATTCTAGATGTAGTAGGTATTGTATTCAAGTATGACATTAGTAGTAGAAGCCAGATCCACAGGTCGGTTGGAAAGAAAGAGACCGGCCACTCCTGGAAGAGAAGAAGGTTGGACGGTAAAAGCTGGATCTACAACTTAGGGATGAGAAAATGTTGGGGCTGTGACCCACAGATTGGAAACCACCGGATCCAAAGCCCAGAGATGGGAAAACATGACCAACAGATTGAAAGTTACTGGAACCGAAGCCCAGAGACCCAGAGTAAGTTGTCTGGCAGGGACTGAAGAAGGTGGAGGTCCTCGGGCGGTAGCAGGACGTCTGGCAGGGACTGGACACCACCGTCTGGGTCCTGATGGGCTCACAGCAGGTCTCCTGGCTGTAGAGAGAGGAGTCCAGCTGGCAGGAGCTGGGAGAGTAGAGGTCAGTCCTGTAGACCAGGTTGCTGGGGAAGGAGGAGCCACAGGAGGAGCCTGAGTAGCGCAGGTGGTCCCGGAGGGAGGCGGGAGGAGAAGTTTCCAGAGCAGCAGTTGTAGGACATCGTCGCAGGTGATGTGAGTTACGATGGGACGGTTCTGTGTCTGAATGTCTCTTCTTGGACAGGGGCATTTATATATCCTTATCATCGGCTGTGTCATCCTCGTGGCTCATAAAAACAAGCTACCATCATCTTTTAATTAAATCCAAAAGATCAGCATAGTTATACACATGGAGTGTTTGTGGTTTTACAGCTGAAGAGTATAATCACGCTTGTGCCTTGAAATTCAAGTAATAGTATGGAATCTTCAAAGATCTTAGTCATCCTTTTCTACTAAAGTCACCAAGCAGATCACTCAGAAAACTTTAGAGGCAGTGACTGGGCTGATGGAAGCTGGCTTAATTAAAAGTAATTGAATCCCCTTTCGCAATCTGTCTCAAAATTGTCATCTGGAGAGCAACGTTGCTAACTGATTTACTCAAAGTCATTTTTTAAACAGGAACATACATGGATTGTTACCAGGAAGTGGCAGGTTTACCTAATGGGTAATGCCATAAGTGGAAATGGTAACACACAAGACGTCTGATGATTTTTTTTAATTGAACCCCAATGTTAATGGCTTTCTTGAAATATTAAATGAGACATCCCCTTATTTCTGATGCTCCTGCTTAAAACTATGCAAACTAGCAAGAGTCCACCTTAGCTAGTCACTCTTTTATGCACATGTGTGTGTTTACTGTGCATATGTGACTGCTAAGATACTTCAGTCGTGTCCGAATCTTTGTGACTCTGTGACTGTAGTCCACCAGGCTCCTCTGTCCATGGGATTCTCCAGGCAAAAATATTGGAGTGGATGGTCATGCCCTCCTCCGGGGGATCTTCCTGGTGCAGGAACTAAACCCTGGGTCAGGCATCTCATATGCTGGCAGGCAGGTTTTTCCACTAGCACCACCTGGGAAGCCTGTGTGTTTATGGTGGAATGAGTTAAATAGTATGAATACCTTTACATTGTTTTGGAAATATTCATCTAAGATACTTTTAGAGACATCAAAAATAAGAACAAAACACGTGACAAAAATGCGCAATGTATTTCTCTCTCTACTCAGAGGCAATGTTTTCCACCAAAAGGACTCCCTAGAATCTGAAAAAAGGCCTTTGTTTTAAAGAAATTTTACAAGGTATTTGCCTTGAAGTATTTGACCAATGTAGCCATCTTAAGGAGATTCTTCCTCTGCTTTAGAAAGCAATATACATGACTTTGACTTAAACTGTTCTTAGGTGTTTCTGACAAGTCTTGCACAATTTTAAAGTAGTGGTCATTTTTTGTTGTTATTCTACGACTTGTATTCCTCCTCTGTGTAGTAGGGTAATGAAGACTGACACCTTGAAGAAGAGAGATTGAGAAGCTTTATCTTCCTCTGGCTTCCGTGCTGTTCAATTTGTTCATATCACAGGAAAAAAAATTTCTACTTTTGAACAAAAGTACTTGTGTGCAAAAAATTCATTTCATTGAGAAAAGAATGTTCAGCATTACTTAATATCTTATCTCACAGCATATTCTTCTACAGAAATAGCTTATATGAGTGGATGATATTGAAACAAGCAAATTCAATCTAGCTGAGTGAAATATTTATATGGATGTTCTGACGTTATAAACAAAACAAGAAGGTTTGGAATCTACTAGAAAGCAACTTTCTATTCATAATTAAGGAGCCTGATAAATAAGAACTGTTTATTTTAGAAACAGAGCACAATTATGTTGCCTACCAATATACGGAGTATGACTAAAGACCAATTTGTGTACTGAAAACATTCAAAGTCATAAAGTTTACAATTTAGAAGGAAGTTTAGCAATTATCTCCAGTACTCTGCCACGCTGGAATCCCATTTACAATATCTTATCAGATGGATATCTAATAAGTGCCCCCAAGATGGAAATGTCAATTATCTGCAAAAGTACCTTGATTTACATTTTTAGTTGAATCTTTCCTAAAAACTTCCACTTAGTAATTTCAGATCTTCATAGAATGAGTCTCAGCTCATTTCTACTGGATGATATATCAGTTTTTGAAGATGGATGTCTTAAGAGATTTGCCCATCACCACAGGTTATTTTAAGCTATTCTCTGTACATGTGCTGCTGTATTTACTGTTAAGCAATGATGAACTTTATGGGAGAATCTAGAAAAACACTTATTCTAGTTCTCTATGCAGAATATATAAACAAAAAATATATAATTATATATATATATATATTTATACATATATATGTATATGATTTAATATATTTACCACATCAGAGGTAAATTCAAAAGGATTCATTCTCTTTTTACATTATCATGTATTTTGGAACTCTCTACCCTCATTTCAACCTACAAAGGTCATTTGTAATTATGAATTTTTCTAACTTGATCTTTCTTTGAAATTTACAGGTAGTAGGCATTTTCCTTACTTCTTGATTTTATTTACCTTCTTTAGTAAAAATCCCACCCTATAAGAGAAAACTAAGCAACAAAAGGTTCATCTTTTTTAATGTATAGAGCTTATTATTTTGTTCTCAATGACATCAGCACCACTATAAATGACTTAAACTTTATGCAGAGACTCCTTTGAAAATTAAATGTATTGATGTGATCTCTCAAGAAGCAAGTCAACTTCAGAATAAGGATTTCTTAAGCATTTTTATAATGGAAACTTCAAAGCACTGCTGAAAATATGGATCCCTTATTCTTAAATCAAAAACTCACTCATACAACAGCAGCTTGGGTACTTATGCTATAAGAAAACTAGAATATAAATGTGTTAGATGCTCATTTAACATTTGTACCAATTAAGGATCATAAGTGGGTTATTTCTTCTATAAGGTACACAAGATTTGGGATGTAAAACTGATATTGATTTTTTTCCTTTCTATTCCTAAACTTGGAACAAAATGAATGCTCCCTCCTGACTACAAAGTACTTTTTAGAGCTTTAAATACAACGAAGTTCTCACTGTGTTACCCATTCAATGCACTATGTTGAAGGATAGGATGAATAAAACCCCAATCTTACAGGTACAATTATGGTGCAATCAGAGTTACCTACCCAAGCTAGATGAATGAGAAATAACATTTTTGCTTCATGAACAACTGCTTTGAAAATCTAATGAAATTCTTTCATTTAAAAGTCGGTAATCATAAAAAGGTCTTTGAAGGTTAATGCATTTCATTTTTACTGGAGCCTAATTAAGCGTTCTTATTAAAATGAACGCATGCTATTACACCCATTGCTAGATTATTTTAGTATCCGGTGTAGAAGGTAACATTCACAGTCACAAACTTCCCTTTGCAACTCAGCTGAACTCAGAACTCCCAACAGCATGTCTTTCAGCTGTAGCACGGGAAACTTCTCCCATTCCCTTGGAGGTTACTTGGGGGTCCCAGTTTCCACCTGTGGATCTTTCTACCCCAGCAATGTTGTCTACCCATCCAGTACTTTCCAGTTGGGCTCCACTCTCTATGGTGACTGTCAGGAGAACTTCTTTAGACCCATCAGCTTCCAGACACCCTGTGCTGTGACCAGATCTTTCCAGACATCCTGCTCCCATCCACAGAATTTCATCTTCTGCAGTCCCTGCCAGGCAATTTACACTGGATCTCTAGGGTTTGGAAATATTGGCCTTGGGTCTTTTGGTTGTGGAAATACTGGCTTCCAGTCTCTGGGCTGTGGGTCCAACTTCTGCTCCCCAACTTACGTTTCCTTCCGGAGTTGCCGGTCATCTTGTTACTAACCAGCCTTTAGCTCATGCTTTTGTGAATCAACTTTCTGAATGACTCCAATCACCTCATGGTTATATCTATGCTTTATGAAGTTTTAACTCTCAGCATTTCCAACATCTTTGATAACTGACCATCTTCATTACCGGGCCTTACTATCACAGTCATTCTGGAAGTATACAATTCACTGTGGACAAAGTAATTTTGACTTTGTAATCAGACATATGGGATATATCTTGAATTTTCTTCATTCCTGATCCAGTGCTCAGAATCTCCATTGCTGTCTTACTCAGAATCCTGTTTTACTACTTTTCTCCTAAGACTTTTTCACTTGTGCATTTCAAATAGATATGACATTTAAAATAAAAGTATTTCTTTAGAGTGAATTACAGTATTCCATTTTTAAATTCATATGGTACATTTAGTGAATGCATCCAGTACCTTCAACTGTGTTCACTAGCTAAATATTTTGTTTCATTAATATTATACTGCATAGAAAAAGGAAGTTTAGAGAATCTAAATATATGGCATATTTTATGTCTTAAGAGATTTATATCCTCTCCTAGGTGCATTTTTTTCATCTAATTATTTTAGAAAATTTCATTTTTAGGTAGGCATTTGTTGAAAAATATTTATTGAATTGTGGTTATAGTCCATTCATTCTGAATGAAGACGTAAATTCCTTCCCTTCACAGAGTTCACACACACACAAGTTTCACTCACTGTTATTTAGCAAGTGCAATAATGTCGATAAAAACATGTTTCAATGGGAACACAAAGAACAGGATGTTCAGAAAAGGGTGAGGATATCACGGAAAACTGATGAGTGACAATAAGGTTACTTTACTTAGTTCATGTAAAAAACAAACCGTGCTCATGTAATGTGTTAGTTGCAGTCCTTTAGAGATTGCTGTGGTCTAGGACTTGACATGACAGATATTTGTTACACAAAATACCTGCCAGTGAAAATGGGGAGGTAGCTGGAGGGTTCTGGGAGAGCCATCAGACAGCAATGTTGGTCTGAACTCAGTGAAGGGAAGAAGGAAGGAAGGAAGCTTGGGTTAGAATAACCTTCTTCAGGCCAGTTCTAAGTTTTGATGAGTCACCTGCAAGTCACAGAGACAGCCCTGCCTGCATATCCTTGCCAAGTTCAGTCACTGGCCAAGAACAGGTCACAGCATGACTCTGGCATAAATGTGGGGCTACAGTCAGAGACTAGCAGCTGGGACTGCAAGTCAATTATGTTCCCTGCAGTGGGAGCTACATTTCCATAGCTTCCATGTTCAGAAATTCATCCTGATTTCAAGTAAGCCAAAATAATGACCAGTATCAAAATAATAAATTAAAACAGACTTTTCCATGAATTACATTCAATGTACTTTATTTCATGTCCATTGATCCAAAAACAGAAAAGACTGATTACTGTATTAGATCCTGTATAGGATGCAACGAATGAAAGTCAAACCCTGCAATAGAATGTGAGGAAAGAATTGAGAATTATTGGAGGGCTATGCTTGGTTGGAGGGCTTCCCTGCTGGTTCAGATGGTAAAGCGTCTGCCTGCAATGCGGGAGACCTGGGTTCGATTCCTGGGTCTGGAAGATTTCCTGGAGGAGGAAATGGCATTCCACTCCAGCACTCTTGCCTGGAAAATGCCATGGTCGGTGGAGCCTGATAGGCTACAGTCCAGTCCATGGGGTCACAAAGAGTCGGACACCACTGAGTGACTTCACTTCCACTTTCATGCTTGATTTAGAAAAGCAGAGGAACCAGAGATCAAATTGCCAACATCCACTGGATCATAGAAAAAGCAAGATAATTTCAGAAAATCATCCACTTCTGCTTCATCACCAACTCAATGGACCAAGTTCCATCTCCACTGAGTCTGACCAAGCTCTGGGAGTTGGTGATGGACAGGGAAGACTGACATGCCACAGTCCATAGGGTCGCAAAGACATGGACATGACTGAGCGACTGAACTGAAAGCCTTTTACTGTGTGGATCACAACAAACTGGAAAATTCTTAAAAAGATGGGAACACCAGACCACCTTACCTGTCTCCATAGAAACCTGTATGCAGGTAGAGAAACAACAGATAGAACTAGACACGGAACAGACTGGTTCCAAATTGGGAAAGGAGTACGTCAAGTCTGTATATTGTCATCCTGCTTGTTTAAATTCTATGAAGAGTACATCATGTGAAAAACTTGGCTGGATGAAGTACAAGCTGGAATATAGATTGCCGAGAGAAACATCAATAACCTCAGATATGCAGATGACACCACCTTTATGGCAGAAAGTGAAAAGGAACTAAAGAGCCTCTTGATGAAAGTGAAAGAGGAGAGTGAAAAAGTTGACTTAAAACTCAACATTCAGAAAACGAAGATCATGGCATCTGGTCCCATCCCTTCATGGCAAATAGATGGGGAAACAATGGAACAGTGACTGACTACTTTCTTGGGCTCCAAAATCACTGCAGATGGTGACTACAGCCATGAAATTAAAAGATACTCCTTGAAAGAAAAGCTATGACAAACCTAGGCAGCATATTAAAAAGCAGAGACATTACTTCGCCGACAAATGTTCATATAGTCAAAACTATATGGGTTTTTCCAGTGGTCATATATGGATGTGAAAGTTGGACTATAAAGAAGGCTGAGCACTGAAGAATTGATGCTTTGAACTCTGGTGTTGGAGAAGACTCTTGAGAGTCCTTTGGACTGCAAGGAGATCAAACCAGTCAACCCTAAAGGAAATCAGTCCTGAATGTTCATTGGAAGGACTGATGCTGAGACTGAAGCTCTATCACTTTGGCCCCCAGTGAGAAGAGGTGACTCAGAAAAGACTGATGCTGGGAAAGATTGAAGGCAGGAGGGGAAGGGCACGAGATGGTTGGATGGCATCACCAACCCCATGGACATGAGTTGGAGCAAACTCTGGGAGATGGGGAAGGACAGGGAAGCCTGGGGTGCTGCAGTCCATGGGGTCACAAGGAGTCAGAGACAACTGAGGACTGAAGAACAAATGTTTGATTTGAAGTGCAACCAAATGTACTAAACAGACAGGACTTATTAGGGCGTATTTAGGACATTCCTTCATTTTTCTCCTGTTATAGAACTTTATACTTGACCCAAGGGCTCTAACTTCCCTGAATTTCTGAACAATATCATGGACAAATGTATGACCACATTAAAAAACATTTTGATTTCATACAAATAAATTTAATCCATAAATTAGAAGTCAGTACCACAGTTCCTCTTTTTCCTCTCTATTCAAGCCTCTCATGTGATTCCATGGGTATCAATGACTTGAAATGTCCTGACCACTTTATTTATCTCTTTGCTCTTCCTTGTCTTCCATCACTGTGCTGCTTCTGGCTTCTGTTTAAGCCAAAGGGAAAGAATAGGTGGGAAGGAAATGACAGCTGAGGCCATCTGTCTTAATGTGCTTTAAACCACCTGGGTCAACATGACCTAGTTAATTCAGGAAAATTTTTCTGGGAAAAATGTTAGATTAAACCAAAAATCATTTCACTGTATGTTTCAGTAAACTACTGTAATATTGGATACAGTAGTCTGCAGACCTGAAAAACAGCCCCTCTAATTAAGCAAGAGGCTTCCATGGTAACTCAGATGGTAAAGAATCTGCCTGCAATATAGAAGACTCTGGTTTGATCCCTGGGTAAGGAATATCTCCTGCAGAAGGGAATGGCTAGCCACTCCAGTATCCTTGCCTGGAGAATTTCATGGACAGAGGAGGCTGGTGGGCTACAGTCCATAGGTTTTCAAATTATGTAACAGTCAGCTTTTATCAAGAGACTGGTGTCAGTAGCTTCTCTTTGCCATGCCCATCAGTTCTATGCTATCTACTAATAAACTTTCCCAGTCCCAATCAATTCTGTACCTTGAAACCATCTGAGCCCACAATCTCACTTCTAACACCCGTCTTTGGAGTTATGTATGGGTTGTGAGAGTTGAACTATAAAGAAAGCTGAGCACCGAAGAATTGATGCTTTTGAAATGTAGTGTTGGAAAAGACTCTTGAGAGTCCCTTGGACTGCAAGGAGATCCAACCAGTTCATCCTAAAGGAGATCAGTCCTGGGTGTTCATTGGAAGGACTGATGTTGAAGCTGAAACTCCAATACTTTGGCCACCTGATGTGAAGAGCTGACTCATTTGAAAAGACCTTGATGCTGGGAAAGATTGAGGGCAGGAGGAGAAGGGGACAACAAAGGTTGAGATGGTTGGATGACATCACCTACTCAACAGACATGAGTTTGGGTGAACTCCAGGAGTTGGTGATGGACAGGGAGGCCTGGCATGCTGCAGTCCATGGGCTTGCTAAGAGTTGAACACGACTGAGCGACTGAACTGAGCTGAACGTGGAGACACAAACAGCTGAATGTCTCGATGCAATGGTGTTCCCGTTTGCTGAAGGAAGTTCTGACTCTTCACTTTGCTTAGTTAACAGAGTGTCTGGTAGTATTCTGAGATGTCCAACAGGCACCTAAAAGTCTTTTCGCTGAGCTAGCACTAAGTGCTACCTGTGGTTTGTCTTTGCTGGTGAGGATCCTCACTCATCACCCATGTCTGAATACTAGCTCTTTTCTGGAGGAGACAATGGTATGTTTTCCAGAAATCCCTTTCTTTCCTGTTTGCCAGCCTCCGTGGGACCCTCTGCACTAACCCATTCCCTTGATAGCACACACTTATATAACGTCTCCTTAAATCATCCCGCTCAATTCCACCAGCTCTGCACCCCACCCAGCTTTCCTCTGCTAGCATCCATTTGCTCTGCAGATGATGTCTTAGCCTGGAACGAACACATACACTTACCACACTATTCATGGAAACAGAGCCAGGCAGAATGCTTCAGATGGGCAGAAAATATTTTTCTCTAAAGGTCTTAATTGATTGAATGAGTTCTGCTCACATTATTGACAGCAAACTCCTTTACTTAAAGTCAATTGATTATAAACAAAACAACAAATTCATCTTTAGAAGGCCTTTACAAGAACAGCTGCTATTGCTGCTGCTGCTAAGTCGCTTCAGCCGTGTCCGACTCTGTGTGACCCCATAGACGGCAGCCCACCAGGCTCCCCCGTCCCTGGGATTCTCCAGGCAAGAACACTGGAATGGGGTGCCATTTCCTTCTCCAGTGCAGGAAAGTGAGAAGTGAAAGGGAAGTCGCTCGGTCGTGTCTGACTCTTCATAACCCCATGGACCGCAGCTGCCATCGCCTTCTCCGACAGGAACAGCTAGACTATAGTATTTGACCAAACAAACGGGCTCCATAGCCTAGCCAAGCTGACACATAACAGAACCATCAAAGTCTCCATTTTCTAGAAAAGCTGGGCTAACAGTTTCTATTTCATAAAAATATAGTTGAAATTATGGCACAAAACTTAAGGCAATAGTAAATTAGAATTTTGCTCATAAGTAATCTTCCTCTCAGTTTACAAAATTATTCTCATTTTTTTGAACGAACATTTTTTCAGATTCTTATGTCCATTTTTAAAGAGAGATTTCTAGCACAACTTCATGATCATTCAATAGAACTAAGCCTCTTAATAAAATGTCTGTGTATTCACAAAAATAATTTTTCTCTGTTTATGAGCTGTTTAGCCTCTGTAGTGTATTTCTGCTAAGAACACAGCTCTGACCCAGCTGTGCACAAGAGACCTGCTCAGGGAAAGGGCAATACACAGAGAATTTATTTCCTAGAGCATTTTTAATCTATTTGCCCGACTTGTATCTGCCATCATATTTCCCATGTTTTCTCAATCCATTTGCCTTTTCTGTGCCCCTATTTTTGCCATGTCCTTCCTTGATCATTTTCTACTTTTCTGCTTTGTTTCTTGCACTTGATAAAAGGATTCACCCTCCTCACTTTCCAAAATTTTAGCACTAGTAACACCTAAGATGGACACAATTTTGTCAGGATAAGGCTGTCTTGTCCACTGTATGATGTTTAACAGCATCCCTGGGGTCTTCCCACTAAATGTCAGTGCCGTGCCTCTCCACCCTCATTGTGACAATCAAGTATGTCTTCAGATGTTACCAAAGGTCCTCTGGAAGTGTGCTTATTCTGCATTTAGAACCATGGATGTAAACGATGTCCCGAGAGTGAGTTGTTTGGGATAGTTCTTTGACAGTGAACACTAGACCTACTCACATTTCAGATACGGCTTGGACAGTAAAAATGCAATAGTGTATCATTTTATGCATTAATGAGGGGTTGTAAATGATGATTATCCAGTAAATACATTTATAGTTCATAAATAATGTTGACTACTTACTTAGCAAATATTATTCCACAATCGCACATAAATACAGTAGCTGTAATTATATTTACAACCATCACCAGTGTAATAACCTGTTCAATTGCAATTAGAGAAAAGAAAATGGTATTTTTGTGACAAGCTCCTCAGCTCTAGAATGGCTAGGTTGTCTGCTAAGATCACACTTATCCTGATCATCCTAGACCAAGAAGTAACAGTAAGATGTAGGTTATCTTCTCACTCTCTTTCAAGTAGTCAAGACCAGTTGAGACCAATTGTTGGTTTATAGACTTCTGCAATATCTCTTGGACATTTTGAGCATTTTCTTCAATTTGTCTGACTCATTCAGTACACTCCACAAAAGAGACATCAACTCTTTCTGTATGTGTCAGCAGTGATGAAGTGGATCTCAAACTACATTTATTCATTTTGAGTTTTTGAAGGTGACATGACAGTTTCAAAAGTATCTCAAAATCTCAATTCATCATATGGGTACTTTACTATGAAGTTCTTCAGCTGTATCTACCAAATATTTCATGCTACAAGCATATACTCAAAGAGATTCATATTTCGAAAACAAGTTCATTTAGACAAATATTTATTTGTTCCTGCTATACACCAGCGTTTATGCTAGGTCCTGGAGAATGCAAGTTTAAGTAATTGTGTAATGGAACTGATACACAGTTATAAACAATATTATAAACGAGCTATAATTTTAGTTAGACTGATATAATCTCACAGGACAAGACATGAAGATTGGAAGACCTTTCCCAGAAAAAAATAAACATCACATTAGAATCTAGAAGACAGTACATTTGAACAGGCAGAGGAAGGTCACAAGAAAGGAAATGGGACAAGTGAAATATGCAGTTTGTAGGGAGACACTGCCTTGCCCTTTGTGTGTGGGAAAAAGCTTGAGCTTGAACTACAAAGGTTATTTGGCCATGGATATTATGGTCACAGATTTAGATTATATTATATAGGAAACTAGAGGTCAATAGAAATTTCTGAGTAATCATTTTAGGATTTCTTCCTGTCACCTAAATTAAGTGTGCATTTTGAGGGGCAGATTTTTAAGTAAGAACTTTCATTTTATTGTTTTAGTCAATACTTGTTTTATGATATATTTGCAGTTCACTTTTTTCTCTCATATTTTATCATTCTGGTCAGAAAGGTATTAGAAATATTTTGTAGTTTGTGGGCTATCTCCTTTTTTTCAGCTCCTGCCAACTTTCTGGAAAGGAAGCCCCAAGACAAGACTTGTACCTTCTGTGTAATTTGTTATTTTCAGAATACCAAATGTTAGCAGTTGATTCACTCTTCTTTCAAGGGAGCACAGCACTTCAGATATAAATTGTTTATTAAATGTGGAAAACTATCTTGATATCTTGTTACTCAGAAGTTGTCTTGATCGAAAAAGACTATTATTTTTTGGTGTTTCTGACACATATCGCATTAAGTTGTGCACAGGTGTGCTTTCTGATGAACATAGAAAAAGTCTGGAGACAGAGCAATCCTCTCAAAGGGGCTGAAGGTTCTATCTCAGAAGCAATGCATATTTCTTATTAATGACAATTTTAAGCACACTTCTGTGCAAAGGGATAAAAGATGTTTTGAACAATGTCCCTCCATTAATGCCAAATTATATTGTCAGGTTTTTACTGCTGGCTGAAAAAAGATCACAACATTAAAAAAATAATTCACTGAAGACAAAAATAAAAGCTGGTGATCGCAGTTACAATCATTAATCCATCCACTTTTATGTTACTTTTAAACACAGTAGACTCAACTTTGTGGGTTTCCCTCTTATTTCATCATGTATTGTTTGTTTATTCTTAGCTGTGCTGGGTCTTTTTGCTATGCACAGGCTTTCTCCAGTTGCAGCGAATGGGGTTGCTCTCTGGTTGTGGTGCAGGGGCTTCCCGAGGCAGGGTTGCAGATCATGGGCTCTGGGGCACAAGGGCTTGGGTAGTTGGGGCACACTGGCTTAGCTGCTCAGTGGTGTGTGGAATCTTCCTGGATCAGGGATCAAGCCCAGGTCCCCTGGACTGACAGGTGGACTCCCAACCACTAGACCACCAGGGAATTCTTAGGACTTTGGTGGCTCAGATGGTAAAGCATCTGCCTGCAATGTGGGAGACCCAGGTTCAGTCCCTGGGTTGAGAAGATCTCCTGGAGAAGGAAATGGCAACCCACTCCAGTACTCCTGCCTGGAGAATCCCACGGATGGAGGAGCCTGGTAGGCTACAGTCCATGGGGTCGCAAACAGTTGGACACAACTGAGCAACTTCACTTCACTTCACTTCTTTTTAATAATACATGCTACAACTATATACTATTATAATCCATAAAAACACACAATTGGGTGGGTTATTAGTTCAGTTTCCTTTTTGTTTGCTTTGCCTTGTTTTAAAATAGCATACAGAGATGTTTATTTGTCCAAGATCATACAGCTAGTGAGTGGTGTATTGTAAACTCAGTTTTACTTTTAAAACTCTTTTCAACATATCACCTTATGCAAGAAATAAAAATGGATCAATTGGAAAAGAACACATCCTGATGATGGTGAACCATTACAGTCGTCTGGGTAATTTGCTGTTGGTCAGTTGCTCAGCTGTGTCCAACTGTTTGTGACCCCATGGACCGCAGCACGCCAAGTTTCCCTGACTTGCACCATCTCCCCAAGTTTACTCAAAATCATGGCATTGAGTTGATAATGCCATCCAACCATCTAATCTTCTGGGTAATAATATATCTATTTTCCTTATTAATATCTTTTAAGCATTTGACATCAAGGAAATATTGAGCATTAAGTTTTCAAAAGCCTGGAAAAATGTCATATTTTGTTATTAAGAATCTATGCTCTTAACAAATTGCATGTCTTCATATTTACTTTACAAAGCCCAGTAAAAGTTAAAATGAATGCTGAATAATTATAGCTAAACTTATGATGAATATCAAAGAATATTCAGTTTTGAGCAAGTGGAATACAAATTGAGGAATGATGATATGAAAGAAATAGTATGGAGAATTGGATGGTATTGCTTGTGACCCTTCTACACAAAGACATGAATGTTCATACAGAAGACTCAAGCAAACAGCAGGCTTTCTTACATGTGATATAATGCATTCTCATTAAACCCACTTGGGTACCACATTCTCATAACAACCAAATTAGAGATTTCAAACTATTGCGAGATTGACTTAGGTCATGGATTTCACATAATACAGAAGGAATACAAAGAATACCTACAAGAAAATTAAAATTAGGAAACATTTTCATTTTACTCTTTTATATATCCTGCAAAGAATATTTTTGCTGCCTATTGAAACAGAGAAATGCAAGTATGTAATGATACATTTTAAATTGCTTAAGCTCACAGTACCAAGCTCCTTTGAAGCAGAGGTCAGATTCATTCTAGCCACTTAAAAATCATGACATAGACCATTTTGAACAAATTATATTATGAGGAATTAAGATTTATTTAGTTAGTGCATTGTTCACCTCAGCCCCCAAAGATGGCTTATATTGCAATGACTATACATAGCTATTCATTATTTGTCTCTGTTTTTCATTCTATTGCATAAGCAACCGTTGATTATATGGAACCATTTTCTATTTACATATAAAATGAGCTCTATTAAGAATAAAATGTTCTCATTTTTAAAAAGTGTTTTCCTGAAAGTGATAACACTAAGTTAGAGAGAGAAAGAGAGACTGGTTTTACTGAGAAATTGAGATCTTTTATATCCTCTGAGTTGTTATAGCAGGATGACACATCTCTTAGTTTCCACATCCTCTTGAGAAATCTTCCTAATTTTTTTTTTTCCTTTTAAACTTAGTTATCAGGGATGATTTTTTTTTTTTTTTAATTCCTGAGATACAAGCTGGTTAACCTTGGTGACTTACCTTCTGGTCTCAATTTTGTCATTTTTAACACTTGGATTAAAATTACATATCTGGCAGGATTAGTCTAGGAACTAAAGGAAACACTATATTAAAAACACTTATTACCTAATGGAAGGTGGTGACAACATTAGGTCTTTCTTGCTACTATTTTTATTAGTTTTAATTTACACATCCTAAAACAGGGAAATTTCTTCAGTTGATACTTAACACTGAACAGCATTTCTTATCCTCAAACAATTTATATAGCAGTCTTAAAAATTAGGAGAAAGAAAAAAAAATCCCCACGTGTATTTAAGTGTATTAGAAATAAATGACTCCATCTAGCAGAAGAAGTTTGTTGTGCTACAAGACTAAAATGGACAGGAATAGGAATTTTACTATTTCTCTTTCTATGGCGGGTGGGGGTGGGCAGGAGGAAGGGTGGGAGGAATCGGGAGATTGGGATTGGCAATATACACGCTACCATATGTAAAATAGGTAGCTGGTGGGGAGCTGCTGTATTTTGTGATCCACCAATAATATGGAACTCACAAACTGAAAAATTTTGCTAAGATTTTCCACATTAGATTTACTGAAGCAACTAATTTCATGTCTGAGCACAGGAAGTTTAGCTCAGGGCTCTGTGATGACCTACACGGGTGGAACAGGGGTGGGGAGGAGGGAGGTCCCAGAGGGAGGGCATACGTGTATGCATGCATAGAGCTGATCCACTTCATTGCACAGAAGAAAGGAACACAGCACTGCAAAGCAATTATACGCCAATAAAAATAAATTTTAAAAATGCTCTGCATTCTACATTTAAAAATAAAGAAAATGTACCCTACATAGTTCTACTAGGAGACTGTCTACCCTGTTCCCAATGCAGTGGACAACACCATGCAGTCAGGGCAATAGGAGCCAGGGAAGATTTTTGTAGATCAGTGGTTTTCAAATCTGTGTAAGCTTGACCTGGACTGAGAAATACATTTTACTATAGAATCTATTTCTCTTTCTTTTTTTCTCTGTGTGTGTGTGTGTGTATTTCTCTCAAAAACCAAAATTTCAGAAAAAAGATGTGTGAGATAACTCTGAATGTCTCTTTCCCATCCCATCCTATCCCATCCCATCCCATTTCATTCTATTTTATTATTTCTCACTAGAAGAAGTACTGATCACCCTCAATAAATAGATTATGTGACCCACTAATGCTACAGAACTCACATACTGAAAACTTTTGCTAAGATTTTCCACATGGGATTTTCTGAAGCAGCTAATTCCATGTCTTCCTACTTGACCTTATCACAAACATTTTCTTCTATTTTATGTAACAGCACACTATCTCTCTTCCAGTAAGTGAAACAAAATTCCTATTAGACAATTTTTCTACTGTGGGTCACTAGATGTTCTCAAAAGAAATTTTAGATTTATAGATAGTTTTTATCAGATAAAATTACAAACTTTAGATGGAAAGATAATTTAGGATAAAATCAGAGTTGTTATTCTAAAAGGGATAAGTAATAATTAAGAAAGCATGTTGAGGCAAATCTAAAAATATCTCATATATGTCTCTGCTTATATCATAATCAAAAAGAATACTAACAAGTATGTGTTCGAGTTTGAATTCTTTCAAGTTAAACTCTTAACAAAGTTTAATGTTCCTTAATGTTCATATCATGCTTTACAGTTTATATGGCATTTTAATACACATACATTACATTATGAACATCACATAATATCTTACAAAAGATTTAGGTACTTGCTTCTTTTACAAAGATATTGCATTACAGTGTGCTCCTGGTGGAGAATTATGTGTGTGCACATGTATGCTCAGCCTCTTAGCCATGTCTGACTCTTTTTGATCTCATGGTCTGAGCCCATCAGACTTCCCCGTCCTTGGAATTTTCAAGGCAAGAATACTGGATCAGCTTGCCATTTCCTACTCCAGGGGATCTTCCCCACCTAGGGATCAAACCCTACAATCTGCTTAGATGGTAGAACCCACATCTATAATCCCACTACTAGTATTAAATTCTTTGTCAAGAGTGAGACAGAGAGAAAGCTTTGGCTGGATATACAGGAGCTGAGCCAATGGCATTGTAGAAAGAATCATGGCAGCCATCATGGATTTGGAAATTGTCTTGAAAGGCACAAGGCAAAATAGATAAAGTGGCTTGGATAGGAAGACTGAAAGAAAGAAGCTATAGGGAGCCCCAAGGACCTAACTGAAGTTTCTAGAATCACAGATGATAGTGGTTCTGATGTGTTTGTTTTTAGGAGTGGTCTGATAAAGTGTTTCACCCAGTATTCTAACCTTTGTGCTTTGGTAATGGACATAATGTCTACACATAATTTCAGATGAATCCACCACCTTACTGAAACTGCAGGTAGAACTGTCACATGCATTAATATTTAGTTGAATCTCCTGGGAGTTAGTGGTAAGGGAGACTTATATGTAATAAATCTTGTAAAATACTTCATTTTCAGAAATCTTTTCTCTTTTTAAAGTAATCATTTCACAAAATTTTGGCCATTAATTCTCAAAACACTGAATTAGAGTCTTTGCCAAGACCAAGCATCTCAGAAAACCTGAGCTAGGGAAAACAAAAATGTAAGCCTTTAAAAATAGTCTAATGATACAGTTTTACCAGATGAAAAAATATAATTTAATCTAATTGCCTCCCACCTTGTTGGAAACCTTTCAAAAATATCACATGTCTTCAAAGGAAATGTGGGAAACCAAAAGAATTAAAAACTGACACCTTTAGTCATTAAGGTAATTAGGATTCAATCAAGGAAACATACATGCAAGCAAAAGCCTAGAACAAGTGAGTCAGAGAGGATTTCTCATCAGTCATCCAAACAGTTAGCATCTTTTGACCCAATATATGTCAGACACGTGCTGTGTGTAGAGTGTTGAACAAGACTGGAATGATTCCTTATCTCAGAGAGCTTACATTCCACTGACATTACCAGGTCTTCAGTCAGTTCAGTCTCTTAGACAAGTCTGACTCTTTGTGACCCCGTGAACCACAGCACACAAGGCCTCCCTATCCGTCACCAACTCCCAGAGTCCACCCAAACCCATGTCCATTGAGTCAGTGATGCCATCCAACCATCTTATCCTCTGTTGTCCCCTTCTCCTCTTGCTCTCAATATTTCCCAGCATCAAGGTCTTTTCAAATGAATCAGCTCCTCGCATCAGGTGGCCAAAGTATTGGAGTTTCAGCTTCAGCATCAGTCCTTCCAATGAATAATCCAGACTGATTTCCTTTAGGCTGGATTTGTTGGATCTCCTTGCAGTCCAAGGAATCTCAAGAGTCTTCTCCAACACCACAGTTCAAAAGCATGAATTCTTTGGTGCTCAAATTTCTTTATAGTCAGACTCTGAAATCCATACATGACTACTGGAAAAACCATAGCCTTGACTAGATGGACCTTTGTTGAAAAGTAATGTCTCTGCTTTTTAATGTGCTGTCTGCTGCTGCTGCTGCTGCTAAGTCGCTTCAGTCGTGTCCAACCCTGTGTGACCCTATAGATGGCAGGCACCAGGCTCCCCCATCCCTGGGATTCTCCAGGCAAGAACACTGGAGTGGGTTGCCATTTCCTTCTCCAACGCAGCAAAGTGAAAAGTGAAAGTGAAGATGCTCAGTCGTGTCTGACTCTTCATAACCCCATGGACTGTAGCCCACCAGGCTCCTCTGTCCATGGGATTTTCCAGGCAAGAGTACTGGAGTGGGGTGCCATTGCCTTCTCTGTAATATATTGTCTGGGGTGGTCATAACTTTCCTTCCAAGCAGTAAGCGTCTTTTAATTTAATGGCTGCAATCACCAACTGATTGCAGTGATTGCACCTGATTGTGCCAATCATCTGAAGTGATTTTGGAGCCCAGAAAAATAAAGTAAGCCACTGTTTCCACTGTTTTCCCCTTCTATTTGCCATAAAATGATGGGACCAGATGCCATGATCTTCATTTTCTGAATGTTGAGCTTTAAACCAACTTTTTCCACTCTCCTCTTCCACTTTCATCAAGAGGCTCTTTAGTTCCTCTTCACTTTCTGCCATAAGGGTGGTGCATCTGCGTATCTGAGGTTATTGAGATTTCTCCCGGCAATCTTGATTCCAGCTTGTGCTTCGCCCAGTCCAGCGTTTCTCATGATGTACTCTGCAGATAAGTTAAATAAGCAGGGTGACAATATACAGCCTTGATGGACTCCTTTTCCTATTTGGAATCAGTCTGTTGTTCCATGTCCAGTTCTGACTGTTGCTTCCTGACCTACATATAGGTTTCTCAAGAGGCAGGTTAGGTGGTCTGGTATTCCCATCTCTTTCAGAATTTTCCACAGTTTATTGTGATCCACACAGTCAAAGGCTTTGGCATAGTCAATAAAGCAGAAATAGATGTTTTTTTCCTGCAACTCTCTTGCTTTTTCCATGATCCAGTAGATGTTGGCAATTTGATCTCTGGTTCCTCTGCATTTTCTAAAACAAGCTTGAACATCTGGAAGTTCACAGTTCATGTATTGCTGAAGCCTGGCTTGGAGAATTTTGAGCATTACTTTACTAGCATGTGAGATGAGTGCAATTGTGCAGTAGTTCTGAGCATTCTTTGGCATCGCCTTTCTTTGGGATTGGAATGAAAACTGACATATTCCAGTCCTGTAGCCACTACTGAGTTTTCCAAATTTGCTGATGTATTGAGTGCAGCACTTTCACAACATCATTTTTCAGGTCTAGTCAATAGATTAATAATAATCCAGGGTGTTCATGCCAATGGTGATTTTAACATCTAGACTGACTCAGCACAATTACACTCAAACCCATCAACCTGTAACAAATGAAACATATAAAGACATATCAAGAGAACAGAGAATAAGTGAACAAGAGCTAGTAAAATCTGATTGTTGCAACCCCATTCCCACTTTTCAACTCCATGACTCATATCTACAAATAAACTTTATATTAGCTGTCTCTTCTCTTATTTTTTCTCTTTGCCTGCTCACTCTTTATAGGCCACCACTGGTTTTTCTCTGCTGATATGCTAGGTTACTGATCATCGGTGCCCAGCTAGTGATCAAATTCAGTGGTTTCTTCTCATTCTTATACTTACTTGCCTCTCTAAACTGTCTCGTGGGACCACTTTTCTACATTTCTTGAAACTCTCTTCTTTGAATCATTTATTTGATTCTGCATCACTTGGATCTCTCAGTATCCATCTCATCATAAATTCTCCATTGTATGTCCTTCTTTTCCGTCCTCAAAATGTACTCACTTTGCAAAATGGAGTACCATGCTTTTATTATTTTTTCTAATACTCTATGACTCCTCCCAGGATAGCTGCATCTTTTTGATGCTTTTCACTATCAATTTTACATGTAATTTAAAAATTTGCATTCAAAATCTTAGCTAGCTTTCAAAGAAACGTCTTGCATGTCAACTAATTCCTTGATATCTCTTGCCGTGTTTGTTAACCATCAACATCTCAAAGGCAGCTTGTGAAATTTGGACTCATTGTTATACATCCTTACTTCTACTAAGATAAGCCCTTTACTTCTGTAATCAAGACACAAAATCTTCATGTTGGTTTGGTTTTTATCCTTCTCTTATTCTTCATTTACAACAAATTAGATTAGCCTGTTCTTTTAAAATGTTCTCAGTAGCTACCAATTGTTCCTATTTCTTTGCTTCTCTCTTACATAGACTTTGCAAGCTCTTGTCAGGCAATATTGCTAGGAGTTTCTTCTGTCTGATTACTTCCTATGTAAATCTAGTCCCTGTGTTGGATACAACTAAATTTAATTGATAAAACAGAATTTCCTCCTTGAATCAGTTCAGATAACAGCATCCTTCTCCTTAAAGCTGTTTAGTGGTTGGCCAAGAACAAGAATAAAGACTTACTGAGAATTATTTGCTGGCATATATGATACATACTTCACTTCAGAATTCAAAAACAGTGGGTCAAATTGGCCCTGCGTTCATCTATTCAATGAATGAATCATTCAGTTATCTTTTTTTTTTTCAGTAAGTAGTTATAGAGAGTCTCTGACAGCCAAGGATTCTTTCAAATTTTATTCAAATGACATATATCAATTGCCCCAGTGTTCTTTTTTTTTTTTTTTTTTTCAGTTGAACAGGTTTTCAAAATTGTAAAAGGAAGAGACTGAAAGATATATTGGTACTCTGATTATTTTTTAAATTTTTAAGTCTTAGCCTGACTCCTAAAGGACAATCTACTAAAACTGTCAAAATGTTTCCTTTTATTCTGGAATACAGTCCTGCAGTTCACTACTTTCTTTTAAACTGAGTATTAACATGATTAGAAGTTGTTAATGTATTTGCACTGTTTTTTGTCATAAGGTAAAATTTAAAAAGTGGTGAAATATTTCTTGAACTCTAGTCTTAGGAAAAGTGAAAAACTATTGAGGTCTCTATGTTTTAAAAAAATATGCAAGAAAGAACATATTTCTTTGTGAAAGACTATTTCTACATACTGAATACACTAACCATATTGGCCAACTGTGTTCATGAAAAATAAAAATAGAACCTAACATACTATTTGAAATATGATCTACTGAATCCTTATGTGAGACTCTCTTGTGCTCATTTATATAAACTGCCTGTCTCTTGTTGCTATTTAAATATAAGGTCTCGCCTTTGCACAAGATAACTTACTTAATTCTCACAACTCTGTGTGGTTGGCACTGGAAATCAGGGAAAACAAATAACATGCCAAACAACACCCAGCTAATAATTTTTGAAGCTGGGAACCTTAGCTCAGTCTGAATCCAAACTCATCTTTTCAGTACAGTTCTTTCACATAATAATCTATGATTTGATTCCAACCTTCTTTTTCTAATTTGTTTCTTTCCACACTCCAAATTAATCAGTTTCCTCTCATCCAACGCTTTTATATGCATTTGCTTTTTCTTGAGATATTGCTCTATTGTTTTCACATTTTGGAATGCTTGACTGCTTCTATGTGTATTCTCACACACAGAAGAATGTGTAAGAAGTGTTTAGAAGTATTCCTATGCTCTATTAGATTGCTCCTTATAACAATCACTTTTCTTGTATTCAAGAACAAGGGATACTCTTCTATGTTTGTTTCCTACTATTTGGGTACATACTTTGTTAAAAATCTAATACAACATCCAGCTCAGGTTTTTTTTTTATTATATACTAGAACTTCCATTCTTATTTATTGCTTTGGACTTAATGTAATTAGAGAAGGCTACCTAGACAAAACACGTTTTATATAATAATCCCTACAGTATTGCTCCTCTTTCTAATTTTATGGCCATTAACAAATATGGGAATACTGTGATAAAGTAATCATTTTACTTGTAATCATCTACTTCTTCAAGAGATAGTGGATGCTGTTCTGACAGGGTAAGTTTGACATCACAGTAGGAGTGGGTGCTTAGCTTATAGCAGATGTTCCAAAACATGTGATTTCTTGCATGAGTAAATAAATTTTGGAACTTACACATCAGCATTACTAATTTAGCATCAATAGTGGGGTCAAAAGTGTTTGTACCTTTTTTTCTTTTTTCAATTTTCTCAACTTTTCACTAAAGGCATTGGGATACAATATACTCACAGTGATGACTTTCTGAAAGACTCAACCATTGGCTTTTCCTTATGAAAGCCATGTTGCTAAGCAACACATGTGCATTGGTATATTTCTTTACAAAACCATCTATCATGAGAGAGGTCCAGGGCTTTTTCACTTGTAATTACCAGAGTCCCTTGAGAAATAAACCACAGCACAGCCACTAAGCTTTGCTTTGTAGTTTGCATTGGATTTAATAGGAGATGAGTTTTCCACTTGACCCCTGAATGCAGAGGTGATTGCCAGCAGAGACATTTTCAGGGTGAAATAAAACATGATTTATGACATGCCTCAGAAACCACATCAGCTGCTGGTCTCCATTATGTTGCTTAACTCCGATCTCTATAAGGCATTTGCCTTACAAAGGCTGTGCCTTGCAAGGCACGTAGAAAATCATGTTTACTATTATGGATACACAGCCTCTGTTTTCTTCAGGTTCAAGTATTAAAAATCAACTGGCTGAGAAAGCTCAGTTTTTACATTCAATTTTACATTTGCCACATGTCCTGAAATTATAATAAGGATGTGCATGTGTGTGAGTGTGTGTGTGTGTGTATGTGTGCGTGTGTGGAGAGAGAGAAATCTCCTTTTATGTTGACAAAGGCAAAATGTCTCCAGTAGTACCTTCTGTACACCAAGGATTATGTTATATAGTTTCAAAATCTATACTCTTTATTAATTGAAAATAAAGGATTTTTGGTAATGAGCTTTTTTTTTTCTTTGAGAAGCATTTGACGGTAGTAAAGGATTCTTTCTAAGTGTCCTCAAGTATTACTGCTTTGGCATTGATTTTTATGAGACTTGTACTAAGTAAGGTCTAAAAGATCCTCAACAAATTAGCAATGGACTGCAACCATCCAAAGCATGTAAATCACGGAAAACTAGGTCGTGCTCATCCTGTTTGCAGAAGTTTCTACCTCAACAGAAACATCAAGCTTCACAGAACTAAGAATTTAGGCTTTTAAACACGGAAAGTTTGGAGAGTTTTATTCCAATTTTAAAATGGTTCCTGTTGGTTTCTAAATGACACAATATTAACTCCCAGCCAACTTCAGCTCTTAGAGCTCCAAGATAAAATTAGAAGAGGCCAAAAGTAGTCTTGAAAGATAACCAAATGATCAGTGAGACGACGAGGAAGACAGAGTGAATGAGAGAGTTCTCAAAATCACTTTAGAAATTCCCTAAATGGTAAACAATGGTGACTCGCCCCCTGGTGGACAGACGTTCCCCTGCAGCTGTTTTGTCACCAAAAAAAAAAAAAAGGTATGTATGTGCATAATGGATTACTAGAGGCTCTTGAATCTTGAGGATATCAAATAGATTCTCTCCACACTCACAGAAGCAGAAGATATTAAGAGGAGGTGGCAAGAATACACAGAAAAACTATATATATAAACAACTTCATGACCAAGATAATCACGATGATGTGATCACTCACCTAGAACCAGACATACTGGAATGTGAAGTCAAGTGGGCTTTAGGAAGCATCACTATGAATAAAGCTAGTGGAGGTGATGGAATTCCAGTTGAGCTCTTTCAAATCCTGAAAGGTCATGCTGTGAAAGTGCTGCACTCAATATGCCAGCAAATTTGGAAAACTCAGCAGTAGCCACAGGACTGGAAAAGGTCAGTTTTCATTCCAATCCCAAAGAAAGGCAATGCCAAAGAATGCTCAAACTACCACACAATCACACTCATCTCACACGCTAGCAAAGTAATGCTCAAAATTCTCCTAGCCAGGCTTCAACAGTACATGAACCATGAACTTCCAGATGTTCAAGTTGGATTTAGAAAAGGCAGAGGAACCAGAGATGAAATTACCAGCATCCGCTGGATCATGGGAAAAGCAAGAGAGTTCCAGAAAAACATCTACTTCTTCTTTATTGACTATTCAAACACTTTGACTGTGAGGATCACAACAAACTGTGGAAAATTCTTAAATAGATGGGAATACCAGACCACCAGACCTGCATCCTGAGAAATCTGTATGCAGGTCAGGAAGCAACAGTTAGAACTGGACATGGAACAACAGACTGGTTCCAAATAGGAAAAGGAGTATTTCAAGGTTGTATATTGTCATCCTGCTTAGTATATCATGCAAATGGATGAAGCACAAGCTGGGATCAAGATTGCTGGGAGAAATATCAATAACCTCAGATATGCAGCTGACACTGCCCTTATGACAGAAAGTAAAGAACTAAAGAGCCTCTTGATGAAAGTGAAAGAGGAGAGTAAAAAAGTTGGCTTAAAAGTCAACATTCAGAAAACTAAGATCATGGCATCTGGTCCCATCACTTCATGGCTGACAGATGGGGAAACAGTGGAAACAGTGACAGATTTTATTTTGGGGGGCTCCAAAATCACTGCGGATGGTGACTGCAGCCATGAAATTAAAAGACACTTGCTCCTTGAAAGAAAAGCTATGACCAACCTGGACTGCATATTAAAAAGCAGAGACATTACTTTCCCATCAAAAATCCACCTAGTCAAAGCTATGACTTTTCCAGTAGTCATGTATGGATGTGAGAGTTGGACTGTAAAGAAAGCTGAGTGCCAAAGAATTGATGCTTTTGAACTGTGGTGCTAGAGAAGACTCTTCAGAGTCCCTTGGATAGCAAGGAGATGCAACCAATCCACCCTAAAGGAAACCAGTCCTGAATATTCATTGGAAGCACTGATGTTGAAGCTGAAACTCCAATATTTTGGCCCCCTGATGAAAAGAGCTAACTCATTAGAAAAGAGCCTGATGCTGGAAAAGATTGAAGGCAGGAGGAGAAGGGGATGAAAGAGGATGAGATGGTTGGATGGCATCACCAGCCTTGAGTTTGAGCAAGCTCTGGGATTTGGTGAAGGACAGGGAAGCCTGTTGTGCTGCAGTCCATGGAGTTGCAAGTGATTGGACATGACTGAACAACTGAACTGAACTGAACCACACTCACAACTTTCTTTTCAAATATTATTTTATTATTACCTCCATTTATTTAAATTCGTTTATGTGATCTCTGCTGTTCGAACCATCTTCCCTCTAGTAATAATCCAACCACTCAGCACAGAGAATCTAGACTTTTTGCTAGGCATCATTGTATTCACATGCTCAGTCACTCAGTGATGTCTTTGTGACCTCATAGACTGTAACCTGCAAGGCTCTTCTGTCCATGAAATTCTCCAGGTAACTCTTCCGTCCATGGGATTTTCCAGCCATGAGTACTGGAGTAGGTTACCATTTCCTTCTCCAGAGGACTCTTCCTGACCGTGGGATTGAACGCACATCTCTTGTGACTCCTGCATTAGCAGGTGAATTCTTTACCAATAGTGGCCACCTCCCGAAGTCCATTACACCTTAGAGAAATGTTCTATAAGGGGAAGATTTCCCACCCATCTCCTTTTTTTTTCTTTTGGATCGGCAGGGGGAGGCGTTCCTTCTAGATTATCCTTTGAAATTTTCTTCTTCCAAACACCTAGGCTATCTCATGAAATTTCTTGTTCTCCTTGGGAAAATTTTGCCAAAATTTACCTTCCTTAAAAGTTATCTGATAGAATTTGAAGCATTATATTTCCCATGGTGAAATAGAAAGGATTAGAGGAGATGACGTAAGATTAGCATGTTGCTTATATGACTGTTCTTCCTTAGCTCATATTCCAGTAGACCTAGCCCCACTGTTGCAGTTCTGAGCCTTATGAAGTTTCCTCTAAAAAATAAATTTTCTGTCTATCCTCAACTCAAAATTATAGGTTCTCTTTGACAGTTACACACAAAGTATCATTAATGTCTATTTTAACTATGTAACATATGATATATTTTACTATTATCTATCTACATATACATATATATGCTATAGAAAACTGTTTACAGTTGGTTTATACTCAGTTCAGTTCAGCCGTTCAGTCATATCCCACTCTTTGTGACCCCATGAATCACAGCACGCCATGCCTCCCTGTCCATCACCAACTCCCAGAGTTCACCCAGACTCATGTCTATCGAGTCAGTGATGCCATCCAGCCATCTCATCCTCTGTTGTCCCCTTCTCCTCCTGCCCCCAATCCCTCCCAACATCAGAGTCTTCTCCAATGAGTCAACTCTTCGAATGAGGTGGCCAAAGTACTGGAGTTTCAGGTTCAGCATCATTCCTTCCAAAGAAATCCCTGATCTCCTTCAGAATGGACTGGTTGGATCTCTTTGCAATCTAAGGGACTCTCAAGAGTCTTCTCCAACACCACAGTTCAACAGCATCAATTCTTCAGTGCTCAGCCTTCTTCACAGTCCAACTCTCATATCCATACATGACCACTGGAAAAACCATAGCCTTGACTAGACAGACCTTTGTTAGCAAAGTAATGTCTCTGCTTTTGAATATGCTATCTAGGTTGGTTATAACTTTTCTTCCAAGGAGTAGCCATCTTTTAATTTCATGGCTGCAGTTACCATCTGCAGTGATCACTGGTTTATACTAGAGTTTCCTTAATTTTTCCTAGGTGTGTGCCAATGAAAAACTCATGATCTAAACAAAACTCATTTTTCCTATTTTTTTCTTGTTTCTAGATTTCTTGAGTCTTACCAATTTACATTAGCCAGCAAAGACAAAGAAGTCAATCTACCATCTCTTGCAATCCACAATTTATCCTAAATATCAGAACTGATACCTTCTCTCTGGGAACAACAAGGTGTTGAATATAGAACAAACATGGATTGTGAATCCAGATTTGAGTCTCGACTTTACCACCTACTAGATGTTTGGTGGAGAAGAGAATGGCACCCCACTCCAGTACTCTTGCCTGGAAAATCCCATGGATGGAGGAGCCTGGTGGGCTGCAGTCCATGGGGTCGCTGAAGGTTGGACACACTGAGTGACTTCACTTTCACTTTTCACTTTCATGCATTGGAGAAGGCAATGGCAACTCACTCCAGTGTTCTTGCCTGGAGAATCCCTGGGACGGGGGGAGCCTGGTGGGCTGCCATCTATGGGGTCGCACAGAGTTGGACACGACTGAAGCGACTTAGCAGCAGCAGCAGATGTTTGGTATTGGACAACAGGTGACACAGTGGTAAAGAATCCACCTGCCAGTGCAGATGTGATTTGATCCCTGGGTTGGGCAGATCTGTTGGAGAAGGAAATGGCAACCAACTCCAGTATTCTTGCCTGGAAAATCCAATGAAAATAGGAGCCTGGTGGGCTCTAGTCCATGGGGTGGCAAAGAGCCAAACATAACTTAGAGACAAAATAACAGCATCATTTCACAGTTTTGTGGGGGGGTTGCTTTTTTTTTTTTTTAGTGAGAACACTTGAAATTTACTCTCTTGGCAATTTTCAGGTTTACAATATAGTATTATTAACCATATTCTTCATGCTCTATATTAGGTCTCTAGAACATACTCATTTTATAACAGAACATTTATACTTTTGACCAATTTCTCCAGTCCCATCCCACAGTCTGCCCATTTCCTCTGGCCCATAACCCTAGAATTCCCATTCTATTCTCTGTTATTAAGAATCTGACTTTTTTAGATTCTACATATAAGTAATATCACACAGTATTTGTCTTTCTATGTCTGGCTTATTTCACTTAGTCAAATGTTCTCCAGGTTCATCCATGTTGCTGTAAGTTATTTAGCTTTAAATGGTGATTTTTTTAAATTAAATTCAAATTAATTTATCCTAGATGATTACATTTGAGGCCAGCTAGAGTAACTAATTGCTAGGCACTATAACTCAAGCTCATCAAAAGCACATGGTCACTTGTTTTATTTTTAGCAATAAAAATCAATTCATAAAGGGTAAGGAAATGTCTTGAAAATAAAAATCAGTTAAACCAAGTTATTTCAAGTCATAAATTTAAATATTCATTAGATTCTTCAGTAAACACTAAAGAACAGTTATCTTTTATGGCTTTTACTTTAGGTAAAGCTGAAAACATATATTTGGCTTAAAAGTTGTACCACTTTCCTCTTAGATTTTATAGGCTACTTATTAGATAATAGGGGCTGCCCTAGTGGCTCAAACAGAAAAGCGTCTGTCTGCAATGCAAGAGACCTGGGTTCGATCCCTGGGTTGGGAAGGTCCCCTGGAGAAGGAAATGGCAGCCCACTCTAGTATTCTTGCCTGGAGAATCCCATGGATCATGGAGCCTGATACGCTACCGTCCATGGGGTCGCAAAGTGTCGGACACGACTGAGCAACTTCACTCACTTTATTAGATAATCAGGTAACTAACTGAGACAATGAATTGACACTCCGTGAAATTCTGTTAAGATAAAATAAAAAACATATAAAAGCACATATATCTGTAATAATTTTTAGTTGTAATAACAATTCTTAGCCATCTGTCTTAAATCAAAAGATGGTATATAAATATATATTAAAAGTATTTGGTTTTATTTACAAAATAAAAATTGAACATGCAAAAGCACAATATCTAGTAATGGTAAAAAACAGGATCATAGAATATTAAAATATCTTGGTTATAAGATGAGTACAACATTCTTATTTTACAGATGTTTAAAGTGAGGGTCAGTGAATTATGAAAGAAATATAAAAGATGTGAGCATGACATATGATGCTTAAACTATGCTACTCTGAAGTAAAGGTGAAAAATATGAACTCTGAAGATATAATCACAATGGTTTGCCTGGTGGCACAGATAGTAAAGAATCTGCCTGCAATGCAGGGACCCAGGTTCAATCCCTGGATGGGGAAGAGCCTCTGTAGAAGAGAACAACTTCTCACTCAAGTATTGTTGCCTGGAGAATTCCATGGACAGAGGAACATAGCAAGCTGCAGTCTAGGGGTTGTTTGTAACGAGTTAGACACAACTGAGCGACTAACATACACAAAGTCACTATAGACTATATATTGGTGTTTCTAAAAGTCAATAAAAGATATAATTCTAAGAGTTAAAAAAATACTACAACAGCTACACCACTTAAAGTGGTTTTGAAAAACCCTCATGTCTACCTAGTCATCATATTAAGGTGTCTATAAGAACAACATAGATTCTTACTAAAAATAAGATGACATTGCTCATTTGGAAGGCCTAGTCAGCACCAAAGAAGGATATTCAGGAATCATTACTCATTAAGGTAATAACAACTATATACAAACTGAAAATACAAAAATACAGAAAATATGACTCACAGAGTCACTGTGAAAGATATAAATTGAAAATTGGGATCAATGTCAAGCAAATGCTAAAAGATTACTGCACAAACACAACCTTGAAGCTAAATGAGCTGTAGGTAAAACTGAGTTTCTCAACTGAAGAATTAATACAATCAGTGGGTGAAATAGATTGTATAGGATGCCATAATCTTGATGTTCTTTGCTATTAAATCTTTACTGTGATTAAGTGGCCATTTATTCTTATGTCTTCTGTTGTGTATATAGATTTTATTTTTACTCAGAGCCTGAATTGCAAAGTCAGACACGACTAAGTAACTGAGCAACAACAGAGCCAGAATATTTAATGCGTCTAAATACCTAAGAAAAATAAAAATAAATGACTGAATATTATTCTACATGTTGCAAAATTGACATTTTGATTGTTTGCTTGGTTTGACTGGTTTTCATTGCTGTTGATTCCTTTTTTCACCAGCACCCCACGCTGCTCTTGATACTAACTATACATCTGCTTTGTTTTGGTTTTGAATGTTTCTATGTTTCCTACCATTCAGAATAAAAACTGAATAAATAAAAGACTGCTCATAGCAACAAAAAGCCCTCATTAGAAGGAACATAACTGAAAATAACCCTCTCAAGACATAATTTACCCAAAGAATAATGTCCTTTGAATACCATCACCACACTTCTTAGTAGTGAGTATCTTATAAGTTAATTCCTTTAATCCTTTAGAAACTTGATATATCTGAAGTAGAAATTAAGCAGCTCGAAAGACTGCAATGTGATTTGCAAGATATTAAACTTGAGGTTTAGTCTACAACAATTAAACACTCATTACTTGCTGAAATTGTTTTGGGGGAAAATGTCATGCTTTAAAAATTCTGATCTACAAATGTGATGGCACAAAGATAATCTTATATCAATAAATCCAAAGTGTTAGCATCTTGTTAATGGGTGTTGAATTGATTACTGGGAACATGAACTTTCCATGACCTGACAGAGGCCAGAATAATTTACCTTGCCTTCCAAAGTTCTCATCTCCACAGGCAAAATGAGAGTGGCGACTGCAACCACCCAGGCCACAGCACCCATTGTAAAGCTTCTGGGAGGCCTGGATTTTGCCAGTCACCATGGCTCACTCTCTATAACAGGGATGAATCCAGATGAGGAGTCAAAGTCCAGTTACTTGAGCTTCTCTGTTGCTCTCAGCACAGGGACAGCAGATCCTCAGACGTGGGACTAGTGAAGCCTTTAGTCTTTACATGTCAGATAGCATCTGAGCCTCCCAGTCCCTTCAAAATTCCCTGGGTTCCAGTCAGGGAGGGACTCCCCCTGAGGCAGGAGATAGACAGGCTTCAGGCCCACACTTAAAACTCTCCTCCTGTTTGCATTTCCTGAGATAAGAGATAGGGGGTGCTGCAAGTTAGGCATTTACAATCAGCCTCCTGTTTACGCTTTGAAATAGCAACAGAAATGGGGCAAATTAACCAGATAAGTAGCCAGGCTTTTCCTGTTTCTTAGTTTCCTGTGGACACTAAGATGCTTCCCTGGTGGCTCGGATGGTTAAGAATCTGCCTGCAATGCAAGAGACCCAGGTTTAATCCCTGAGATGGGAGGATCCTCTGGAGAAAAGAATGATAACTCACTCCAGTATTCTTGCCTGGAAAATCCCATGGACAGAGGAGCCTGGGAGCTACAGTTCATGAGGTTGCAAAGAATCAGACCCGACTAACACACACACACACACACACACACACACACAGCACACGGCAGAGACAAAGAGGGCCAAACCCTGTTTGAGCAAAAGATCAAGAGGTCACATATTTCCCCTCCTTGGGGCAAGTGAGACACTTCCTACAAGCGCAGGAAGGCTCCTCTCCTCGGGAGTCAGAAAGGAGGGGGCACCACTCCATAGCTGATGATGACAAGGCCCTCCCATGGGCCTCTGGGCTGGAATGCATTTTGGAAAAAACTGCGTCTGCATGTTGGCGAGTATCCTAGGGTAGGTCAAGCAGGGAAAGAAAACATATATTTGGCCAAAAAGCAAACAAAGGCCCAGAAGAACTGTCCTATATAAACGATTTAACTGCTTCTTTACTGAGTCCCTCCTCCTTCGGGAGGATGCTGATACCCTTTCTCTCCACCTGTGTGTCTCTGCCTTGCCTCTGTCTTAAGTAAGCAAATTGCTTCTCTGTGTGCTCTCCCGTTTGTGCTGGGTCTCTAATAATAAACTTTGTACCTGATTTGACAGTTTTGCCTCCCTGAGAAATGCATTTTTCAGTAGTGGCAAAGGCCAGGGAATTTTGTTTCCAGCCCCCAGCCCCTGGTGGATGGTGGCTAGGATTCCTAGTTTTAGCCAGGTTACCCAGGTCCAGTCCCTTTACAGGGAACTAAGATCTCACTTCAAGCCCCCGCTCACTCCCCGAGATCACTACATGTTAACACATTTTAAGTCAGTATCCCTTTAATCAACGTTGTGCCTATTAGAGGTAATTTTTCCATTCTCAAAGCTTTGGCTTTTATGTGACCCTGGTTAGATTCCCATAAACTGACTCTATGACATGAGGTAATACCCTGACTGCATTTCAAAAGATTGTTTTGGTTCACTAATTATATATGACTGCTTCTGACATCTTCTGTAAGAAGGTATTTTATGTAAATGTCACATCCACCATTATTCAAAACCAGGCTCTATTAAAGTGCTAAAACCACTTCAACTGAGTCCCTGGAATCGGCATATCTCAAATTTGGTAATAATAATAGTAAAAACAGTGTCTATTCATATTAGCATGTTCAGAAACTTTACATATATCCATTCATTTAGTAATCACCCTCTGAGGTGGATATTGTCGTTACTCCCATTGCACTGACGGCTCAGAGCACTTAAGCGGTAACACACCTGAGGACACCACAACTGCTAACTGCACAGCTTGGATTTGAACTTAGGTGCCAACAAGGTCCGTCTAGTCGAGCCTATGGTTTCCTGTGGTCATGTGTGGATGGGAGAGCTGGACTGCGAAGAAGGCTGAGCGCCTGAATGATTGATGCTTTTGGGCTGGTGGTGCTGGAGAAAACTCTTGAGAGTCCCTTGGACTGCAAGGAGATCCAGCCAGTCCATTCTGGAAGGAGATCAGCCCTGGGATTTCTTTGGAAGGAATGATGCTAAAGCTGAAACTCCAGTACTTTGGCCACCTCATGCAAAGAGTTGACTCATTGGGAAACACTCTGATGCTGGGAGGGATTGGGGGCAGGAGGAGAAGGGGATGACAGAGGATGAGATGGCTGGATGGCATCACTGACGTGATGGACGTGAGTCTGAGTGAACTCCGGGAGTTGGTGATAGATAAGGAGGACTTGCGTGCTGTGGTTCATGGGGTTGCAGAGAGTCGGACACGACTGAGTGACTGAACTGAACTGAACTGAAGAGACTCAAGAGCCTGTTTGTTTTTCACTTGCCTGAACTGCTGATTAAGAGAACCCCTCCATACAAGAGACACAGAGGTATAGAGTGGACTTTTGGACTCTGAGGGAGAGGGAAAGGGTGGGATGGTTTGGGAGAATGGCAGTGAAGCATGTGTACTTTCCTGTAAGAAACGAAGCGCTAATCTATGTTTGGTGTAGGATGCAGGATGCATGGGGCTGATGCACAGGATGATTCAGGGAGAGGATGTGGGGTGGGAGGTGGGAGGGGGCTTCGGCATTGGGTGATTATGTTCACCTATGGCTGATTCGTGTCAATGTATGGCAAAACAAATACAGTATTTTAATTAAAAAATAAAAAATTTAATTTAAAAAAATAAAGAAATAAAATGCTAATAAGAATAAAAAAAATAAAAAAATAAAAAATTAAAAAAAAAAAAAGAGTTCTTGATGGCCATGAAAACTCACAGAAGACTGTAAAGCAATGTCCCAAAATTTTGAGTGGGAAAAATGCATTCTTAGTCAAGGTTTTCAAGCCCAAAATGAAATGCTCAGATATTCTCAATCACACAAGAACTCAGGAATTAAGGAATCTCACAGCTCGTCTTGATCCAGCTACTTCAAACAAAATGCATTCAGTCAAATTACGAATGTAAAGAGAAAAACATAAGGGCAGTAAAGGGAGAATTATGATAAAAGTTATACTGATAGAACCGGAATTAAACACTGTGGTTACAGCACTAAGATGAATCTCCAAAGTAATAGTTTAAGAAGATTGGGGGATGTATGAAGAAAGTGAGAGAACACACGAACATGCTAATCTATTCAAATACAGCATACTCTCTGTTATATTGACTGTATCAATGAATTTTGTATGTATATCATGAAAAAAATACATGAAAAAGTATGAACAGATAAACTGAACATGATGAGACCATGTAAACAAGAAATAAACCTTGCTATGGAGTTTAGGCAAGAAAAAAAAAAAAAAAAGAGAACCCTCCAGAGGGTGCAGAAGATAGCCACTCCTGGATAGTGTTTCTCCAACACACTTAGAACAAGGGAAAGCCTAGGGCATAACTTTTGTACAGGTGATTGATCTTGGTGACTTCTCTTCCATTTTCTTTAGTCACTGTCTCTCATCCCTGTCACATCTGTTCTTAGAATCTCCCTCACTATGTGCTGTTTCCTGGGTTTGCAAACTGAAAAGAAAAAAAAAAAAAAGCACAATCTAAAAGTTGAAAACTATGTTTTATTTGGAGGACATTCTGAAGGCTCCAATCCAGGGAGGCAACCTCTCAGAGGGCCCTGAGGGACTGCTCTGAAGCAGTAAGGGAGGAGTGAGGTTATACAGAAGTTTTGCAACAAAACCAGGCAGTCAGAAGATCAAAAGATTACTGTTAGTTAAAGAAAATCTAGACATCTCAAGTTACTAAATTGAACACTTCTCTATATAGGAGAAGACTGCATCTGCACTTTCCCTATCCAGGGTTAGTTTCCTATTCTTTCCCAGCCTGAGTCCCCTCGGGCTGTACCAGTGAGAATGGCTACAGAACCTGAGGGCTTGCAATGGGCAACCCATTGGTCTCCATCCTGAGTCCCCTCCTGGCAGCTGCAACGTCCTTTGTTTACTGATCTGGCAGGGAACATTTTCACTCATAGGTTCCATGGTTTTCGCTGCATCACTCCAGAAGTCTGCTCTCTTGTCACCTTATCTCTTGCTCCAGATTTATCTCTTTGTTTTCTTCTTTTAGATTTATCTCTTTGTTTTCTTCTTTTCTTTACTCTCCCAACAAGTTTGTGTCTAGTGTTTCAGGGACAGGTTGGAAATAATGTACAGTCTGCCTTCTTCTCAAGCCCTGAGAAATAAATGAACAGTTCTAACTATTGATCTCATGTCCTAATCCTAAGGGCTAAGTGGTGATTTGACTTGGTTTAGGGACATTTTCATCACCTATAGAAAACTGGAAGAATTGTTAAGAGAAGCAATAGTATATACAGATTCTTTGCGACCCTATGGACTGCAACCCGCCATGCTCTTCTGTCTGTGAGAGTCTCCAGGCAAGAATACTGGAGTAGGGTTGTAACAGGAAGGGTTAATTTAAAATTTATGATGGGTCTGCTTCTGTGACTTTAACCCTTATCTTGCCAGTTTGTAGGCGTACATAATAGCCTGCCTCAGAGAGTTAGCCTGACCCTGCCCATCTGTGAAGGACTGTGACATTCTTGAATTCTTTGTATGACAAATGGCTCAGCATCTGGTGCCTCCTCATTTGGGAAGGCCGGGATCGTAGATAAATGTGACATCATTGTTTGTTGATATGACAGGAGATGTTGCATTTAACACCACCCATGAAATAACTGTAAGAAGTAAAACTAACACATCTCCTACCTGAGGCTTGCCATTCTAGGAGATATTTGCAGGAATTAAATGGTCTTTTTACTTTGTTTCTCACCTCCCCCAACTCTGATCCATAAAAGATCTAATATCCAGGTCCTCAAAAATTGATTATTTTGAGGCGCTAGCCTATTGTCTTCTCAGTCAGCCAGCTCCTGAGTAAAGTCCCTTTCTAGTTCCAACACTTCATCTCAGGTTCATTGGCTTATCTTGCAGTGAGCAGAACAAGCTTGGACTTCATAACAAGTTGCCATGCCCTCCGCCTAGGGACTGAACCCACGTCTCTTATGTCTCCTGCATCGGCAGGCAAGTTCTTTACCACTAGCACAGCTTGGGAAACCTTCATAGAAAACTGGAAGAATTATTAAGAGAAGAAATAGTATATGTAGATAACAGTTCAGTTCAGTTCAGTCGCTCAGTCGCGTACGACTCTTTGTGACCCCATGAATCGCAGCACACCAGGCCTCCCTGTCCATCACTGTCCCTCTGAGTTCACTCAGACTCACGTCCATTGAGTCAATGATGCCATCCAGCCATCCCATCCTCTGTCTTCCCCTTCTCCTGCCCCCAATCCATCCCAGCATCAGA